>BSBN01000814.1:7500000-10000000 GCA_027924645.1 Cunninghamia lanceolata
GAATCACCCCTGAGCGAGAAGCTAGCTTAGGATGACAAAAGATCCTCCTACCTCCAATACCCCCATCTTTCAATATATTCTATTACACTTTATGCATTTAATGTCATGTTAGAATCTCTGATAGCACAAGCATACAAGTCTCTGAAATCGTTGTTAGGAGTAGCATGGATGGCTTCGAGAACATAAAAATTTGGTGACATAACAAACTGAAATATGATCACGTTTGAAGGTGTTGATTTCCACATATAATACACTCTTACCATAATTTTACAAAATATGACCAAATTAACCTTATAACCCCTGATCTTTCAAATTAAACATATTAATCTTTTCACTCTAATTTAACAAAATTTTATCAAAATATCTCCTGTAATGAATTTTATGCAACCCCTATGATATTATTCTCCCACCTTTAATTTATTTGACAAAATAACGAATACGTATTAGTTTCAACTTAATAATATTTATTCATAATGATCTTTTCGGCAACTTGAATGATTTAGGTCAGCAAAGAAAGAAAAACTTCAACATTCACATTTGATTTCTCCCGCAATGTTTTTCTTCAGAACATAATATTTCCATGCACCTTTTTATTGCTTATAGACTGTATACAATTCCCTGAATCTGAAGATTTAAATAAGAGGAAAATATGGAACGTTGTCCATAGTTCACAATAATCAATCCTTTTACCATCACTGATTTGTCAATTATATAATTAGTTACATCTGTGGCTGGCCGCAACAATATATTTCCTTTCTTTTTTTTAAACTATATTCACTGTGTCATCCTTTCACTGATTTCAAAAATTCTTTTTAGAACTAACAATAATCTTCCTTTAAAACTAAAAAACAAAACTAACTCTGCAAACAAAATACCGTAGAAAATCATGGCATTGGCAAATCAATGTACATCTGCACCTATGTGATTCATGCTTCTCTCCAAAAATATGCCTCACAGTGGCAGAATACGGCAGCTTACAGTTTGCGGGTCAAAAGATATGCACGACTTGATTTCTAACTGTCTAAGATTACTCACTTTCTATGATGGCAAACAGATCTCTTCACATCGCACCTAACAAACAGATCTCTTCAACAGGCACACATAAATCATTCTTGCTCTGATACCAATGTAGAGTGGTAAAAACTGAAGAGAAATATTAAAGATTTACGTTGCATATAATAATAAAGATAAAGAGGAATTTTGTTATAATCTTTCCTTGTTTTACATTCCATACAATTAGCTTATAAAGCCTTATTTTCCCATTTACAAACTATCTACAGCAATAATTTCCCATCAAACTAACTACCTAATAATTAATTTATTAAATCTAAACCTTATTTCCTAACATTGAACTAGTAGGTCCCATTGGTTGCTAATTGGAGAGATTATCCAATAGTGCAATGTTTTAAACTTGTTAGACTAACAAAGTTTAAAACATGCATGATGTATTGATCTATTCCTGTCATCAATGATCGAGGAAAGAACTGCCACTTGCAGTTTGTAAAACCAAAACCTATGAACAAAAGAAACACTAATACCACCATATCTTTGAGCTGCTTTAGGGAAATCAAAACCCCAATACCAATAAAAACATTGAAATGTTTGAAAACAATGATGATGATCTAAAAAGGAAATTGGTAGATTGAGAATAAAGATCTCAACCCGAAGGGTGAACAGAGAGTGGAGTTGTACAATTTCAAATTCACAAGGAAATGAAAGTACTTCCCTCCTAGAGCCACGAACTATGAGACTTAAACATTTATTCAGTTATCTTTGAATGGACAATTAGCAAATGGGATATTTGAAGCTTCCCAATCAAATCCTTCTCTATCCATGTCATCTTCTGATTTAGTGTGCTTTCTGGTTTTCATGTCTTTCTGTAGAACACCTACTTGTATGATTTTCACCATTACTTTTTGTACTCGATTTATTCATTCTAGCTTGCCAATTTATGTTTCTAGCTTAGAAATAAATTGTGTACAATGGTCACAATCCTTTTTCTATCAAGGTTGCAAACATCACCTTGTTTCAATGACTATATACCTCTAACAGAGAAAATATCTACAAAAACTATTCTTTTATCTGATACACCTATGTTCTCATAGATGGCAAAGAACATGCAATTTGGAATCATACCCTTACTGTTTCAATAATTTGTCACTATATACTTCTGCAGGACTCCTCATTTCTAGTTGTTCCTCTGCATTGAGAAGATTGCCCATGAATTATCCAAAAATTTCAAATATTAACCAATTTCTTAGACCAAGATTTTGTACTCGTTATGAAGGTGTATACCTCACAATGGCCTTATAATGTGAACCTTTCTCATTGTCTCAAACATGCCCATCAAAGCCTCCAACACTTCCATCTGGATCAAGCAACACATCCTCCATGTCATGAACAGAATTAATACAAATTAATTCACATCCAGCTCCTCAATAATATCACAAAATCTCATCTAGTCCAATGTCTTATTTCCACCAATCTCTATCATTTCTATACCAAGGTTCACATAGATGAATATTTCTGGACCTAGATGCCATCAGTATAAAATTCTCGCCATTTACTTCAATTCTTGGAACTCTCTTTATTACTGCCACAGGCGAACATTTTGTTTTGGTATCAGATAAAGAGAAAAGAAATACTTTTTCACCGAAAACTTTCCTTGCTGATGCTACACAAAATATTGAATGATCATTTTCCTCCTGTAGTTGTGAGAATATCTTCATAAACAAGTTTACCAGCAACCAAAATCTTCTACCTTCAAATTGGAAGCACCATGTAACTAGCCGTGACCTTCATTTCTGTTGGAGTTATTTTGTTCATAGCAGGCCACATGATCTCCCCCTACCAAACCATGACCTGGTTATTGATTAATGAAATCACAAGCTTTTTGAGTTTATACTAATCATTTGGCGGTCCTATACTCTATATCATCCTAGCATTAATCATTCTCCCATAGAGGTGTGCAACTTTTTGTACATAATAATTCCTTTAAGGCATTTTCACAAATAGTTCGCAGGACACCTCTATGGCGTTTCTTATTCTTTATTTGGTCACAACCTTGGTGCATTCCTTTTCTCCTTCTCGAATGCCTTTGGGGAATTATATTAAATAGTTCAAATTCCCTTTTGTGAATGTTGAAATTTTTTACAAATCACATGTTTGATGAATGCCCAGAAATCTGCTTATGCACCTACTCATATTTCCCCTTTGATATCAATCTTTGCCTACTCAAGCTGCGAGGTTTTGGTTCTGGAAATACATTTCATAATGACATTTCTTCTAAGGCATTTAGTCATACCACTCACTTTGTGTTTGCCTTTGAATCATCTTTGCAATTGATCTCTTCTAAACCAATGAACAAGTGATCCAATGTAGCCTAACTTATTAAACCTTCCTTAATAGGAGACAAGGTCTCAAATACTTCATGAAACCTTGATGTGATCCCAAGATTCCTCATCACATCCATTACTAGCTAAGGTTCATTCCCTTGGGTAGTCCCACACGGCCTTTCTCATTCTTTAGCACATAATTTTCCTTAGAGACTTTTCAACAAATAGTCCACACACCTTGTCTTTGTTCCAAGCATTAGCCTTTGTCCTCTTAGGTGAATGACATTCTAACTTATGCAACAATTGCACACTCAATTGATCAATAGTGTTTGAAGTAATTTATTTAAGTTCTTTTGGTATTTCAGGGTTTGACCACTTTCATTTCAGGCTCAAAGCTCTTAATGCACTTTACATTTGGCAATTAACTTCGAAAAGATGGGTCCTTTTATCCTAGCAAAAGAAAAAGACCTAAGTTATATATGTTCAAATTAAAAACATTTCTTTTTCTACCTTTATCTTATTAAAATGCATTGTAACAAAATAATTTTAAAAGGATTTGCATTTTAAAGATGTGTTAATTGTCATGAAATATTAAAAAGATTAAACTTTAATAATTGATTTAATTCATTTAAGGTTTAAATTTAAATTTGAAAATTAACATATTTAAACTTTAAATGAATTTTCTAAAATTAATATGTGCCAATCTAAATTTGTACATGAATGAATTTAGGGAATTATAAATGCAAACAAATTAGAAATGTGACAAGATAATCCAAAACAATATGCTACATGCCACAAAGTGATAAATGTGACAAAATGACTTGAGAAACTTAATAAACTATGACAAATTCCAACCTATTCGCCAATCATATAAAAGCAACGTCATTTAAATAAGGTTATGACAACAAAGCACAATGTGAAGAAATACAAGAAGGAAAAGTAGATGAAATGCAACAAGTCGTCCAAAATGCAAAGTGCGACATGATAAAATGTGACAACTACGTCAAAGTGGAAAATCAACAAGTGACAATATGATTGGCGAAAAAGGTAAAATGCAACTTATAACACCGACAATAGAAATGCAGTGAATACAATCAAGTGCAACAAAGGCGAATTATCCAAACAAAGCATGAACATCCAAACAATTAGCTACATGTGATCAAGAGGGATGACAATAATAAAATGTGACTCGATAAAATTGATAAGAAGAGTCCCCAATTTTGCACAAATAGGAGCGTGTAAACCAGAACAACGCATGCCCTGCCTTGCCTGACACAAAAGAAATATTTTAAAACCAATGCTAAAAATGATACCAAACATGAAAAACTTGCACAAAGGAACACCTTATCAATGAACATAACCAAGTTGAGTTGCAAATTGATTGTTAGATTACTTTTAGAAAAATCAACACAATCTAATTACTTGGCAAGTAATTTTCAAAATTAAACATCCAAGTATGCAAATAAACTTTTATACCAGAGTCAAAATGACTCAATTGTCAATGAAACTTGCAAATTTTCATCTAGGTGTGTACGTAAATTTGGCTAATAATAGCTTCAAACATCAAGTTTTGAACATTTTTTACATTTATATAGGTACAGGTCATCTTTTAATATGACAGTACGTTTATAAGACATGCCTTGATTAACTACCCGAGCATAGCCCCACTACCAACCAAGTGTCTATAGCCCCGATGGAGATACCTTTGGTCTTTCTAAAGGCATAGATTTGTTGCTAGCCAAGTGTCTATAGACCCAATAGAGATGCTTGAATCATTAAGAAAGGATAAGGTGATTTTATTTTTGTTAAAGGGTAAAAGGGGATTAATGCATGCATGTACAAATAATATCAAAACCCTCTTCCACAATAACATTCAAGGACAAGATTCTAAATCACAACCAAGGAGGTGGACTCAGCGACAGATCTTGTGCTCCTAATTTGCTATAGAAAGATGAGATTTAACCAAGCCTTATATCAAACCCTAGGTTAAGTATGAATAAAACCCTAGTTATGAGATAATAATCTTGAAACAGATAAACGACAACAGCAACCTAGAATCTGAAAGTACAGAGATGATCAGTGAGATGTTAGAACCTGTCTCCCGAAAGCAGAGGTGTCGAAGGACAAATTCGGTAACCGCCCAAGTCCAAAAGTGAGAATCTGTCGAAGGTCAAAACTAATAATATGGTACAAATGATGCTCAAAAACTAGATCCAAAGCTTGTAAGCCCAGAAGACTAGGGTGCCAACCGCCCAAGTCCTGTCAGAGGGATATTTTGAAACTATTTTCGGATCTTGAAACTTCAATTCCTACACTTCCTTCCTACAACTCGACTTTCCTCAAAACTTGTACTTGTAACATGCACACAAGACGACAAGAGAGGGGTTTGGGGGTTGTGTTTAGGGATTTGCCTCAGTCAAATCTTGAGTTAGCATTCAAACTTTCCCAATATTGTTGTTAGAGAGAGAGTGTGTCCTTGTAGGACAGAGGCTAAAGATAATCCAAATGATGAAATGATTCAAATAGCAATGATGTCACCTCGGAGGTGAAGTCCTTAGGAGAATGAAACTTATTCAACTCATAAGGAGATGGATGATGATTCCAAATCTACAACAAACACACAAATACAAACACAAATCTGCAACAATAACACAATGAATGCCTTGAATGCTCTTTAATCCAATATCATAAGTTCGCAATATCCATCTAGGTTCAAAATGAAATAAAAAACTCACTTATATATGCTTTCCCACTAACATTCACGAAATTAAATCACAAAAACCGACAAAGAGGAACATTTTTAAAAGTCCTAGGCCAACATAACATTAATCCACCCCGACCAATCAGGGAGGACTTGGGTGATTGGTGCCCAAGTCCAGGGACCCAATTTAGGTCAGGGATGAGTTAAATGAAGGGCCCAAGGTCCCAAATTCACATGGGCGTCGAGCTCTTTTCTTCGGGATGCTCAATTATAATGCACAATGAGATAAATAGGACCTAGGAGCTAAACTAGGAGGTAAAAAGGCATGTGTCCACTTTTTACTCCATAACATTTAGCCCCCACTTTAATGTGTGTATGATCTTACGATCCATACATGCATTAAAGTATAATTAGAGCACATCAAACACGTCAAACACGAGCGAAGACACACCCTAAATTTGAAAGACTATTTCTAGCCCCCAAGCTTAGGCAAACATAAGAAAACACTTAACAGTCACATAAGACACAATGAATACAGTAAGGAAGCACGCAATACATAAAAAAGACAATGAAAGCACATAATACACGGAGAAGACATGAACACAGTCACGCAATACAAAAAGAAGACATGAAGAGAAGACATGATTAAGCAATTATGCATATACATATAATTCTAAGCAAATAAAACACACAGTGTGGGGAGGGCTCATCACCACACGCCTTTAGAACACGAAAAACACATACAGCATGGGGGGACTCATCACCACACATCTTTAGACCACGCCACAAACATGCAAGGAAGACACATAAAACACATGGAAGACACACTGAATACATGAGCGCTGCATAGCATGTCGTCGACACACTACACGTATTATACATGACAAACACGAGCGATAAGGAGCTCATCACTATTCCACTATCTAAAACACGCCAAACACAACTGATGATTGAGCTAAGCTACGCTACTACAACTGCCAAAGACACGCTTAAGGGTGAATGACTCAAGATCCAACCCCACCTCGCAATGAGGACTTTGTTTAAAAGGATGTGCACTAGCTCAAGAGACACCATCCCGCATTCCACAAAAGGGCTTTCAAAATGCAACCCCACCCGCATCACGGAGACGCCTTACAGTGAAAAGGAAGCATGTGCTCAAAGTATACAATCCCACCTGCATCACAGAGACACCTTACAGTGAAAAGGAGGTATACGTAAAGATCAGTGTACACAAACACGCTTTGTCAATGTAAAAAGTAATCAAACAGTTACCATTATATATGTCCCCACCTTAAAGTGGTTGATCCCCCTTGCCGGTATCAAGCACATTAAGGTAAAGTGAAAACACGCAAGGGAACAAAAGCTTTCGCAAAGTTCATGCCCCCAAAAGTGACATGTGCTTGCAATCACCAAATGAGCCCATAAACACATCTTTATCATTTGCTAAAATAATCAACAAGATATAAGCTTTGGTTAGAAAATCTTACTCTAAGATAACCAAATCAATTCATGAAAATTATACAGAAATCATATCACATAATAGACCAAGGCTACACTAGTGAGTTCGGAACCTAGTATAGCCGTGAGGTTATACTACAGGTATCTCAGAACTGAGTGTAGCGACCAGGGGAAATACAAAACAATCCAAAGTGCATAGAAGTAGATTTAGAGTATTGCAAAGGTTTGTTAAAACAAATTTCACAACACAATACATCACATGGAGTGATTCTACTAGTCAAGCGTTAGTAATATATATCAACCCCATCTTCATATATGGACTGGGTCCATTTTTGTTTTCTTGCTAAAGGGACACATGGTCCTTATCAATATTTATTTGTTTTCATCATCCGCCGACTAGTAGAGTCACTGAAGAATTGAAATAGTAAAAATGAGAGGAGACAAAAGTGACTTGGGTTTACAACGTGGGAAGATGCCCAAGACATCCTCCACAAGGTTATGCCCCCAAGGCACAACACACAACAATAAGATAGAGGAAAGGAAAATAGAAGAATGTAGAGACAAATAGAAGAATGGTCACCACAGAGGTAGTCTCCTTGTATCCTTGACCTTACAAGAGTATCAAAGGTCATTCAAAGAAACCTAAACAACATTTAACACAGCACAGGGAAACACAACACATAAGAGGAGGCCACATAAGTGAGCAACTCAAAGAGATGCTACATCAAAGGTGGCTAAAAAGGGTGAGAAATACTTATCTATTACACAACCGAACTAGCGGTTGTCATCGAGTAAATCATCTTCCTCCCAATCTCGAATGCAAGAAGAAATAGGTACATAAGGTACAATTGCCCAACCTAATCATTGTCCTTTAAGTCTTCAACCTTTAGCTCTTCCTTGTTTGATTCAATATCAGATGGTGGAATGTTTTCTTGTTGAGGTGTTGCTTGTTGAGCTAAGGCTTGTCTCTTCTTCCTTCTTTCTCTTGCTTGCCTATTCCTTTGTGTTTTATTAGTAATGTTTGCAAAAGGATTTTCATGATTTTCCACAGTCTTTGACATTTCAGAAGAAGTCTGTACAAAATTGATCTTTTTGGATAAAATGCTTTGCTCTTTACGGGTATCTCATGATCCTTGTAAGGATGGCGGAGGAGGAACCTCAGCAAAAACTCCTTTACCTTGCGGTCAAGAAGGTTCTTTTAGTTCGGGTTGCTCTTCACTTTCTATTTGTTCAATAGGAGGTCCAGCCAATTTTGTTATTAACTTTGCCTTGTATCTTTGGTATGCCAGGAAGAATTGATCTTCTCTTGGTTGAGCAGGCTCAATAGGTTGTGGCCAGAAGTAGTCTAGACTGAAGTTTCCACGGGTAACCATAGGTTTCCATCCACTATGGTGGACAACATGCACTCTATCATGATGAGGAAATTTTAGACATTTATGAATTGTAGAGGGGACCGCTTTCATGGACTTGAGCCATGGATGGCCTAGTTTCAAACGAAATAGGTCGGAACTAGGAATGATGTCAAATGATTGTTCCAGAGCTTTCTCAACTACTTTAATCAATAATGTAATCTTCCCCATAACCGGAAGGAAATCTCCATTATGTGTCTTAACCATTATTTGTGTGGGTTCATAAGTTTCCTGTATCAAATCATACATGTAGAGGAACTCTTCAGTTATCAGAATCATTATACGATTAGGATCGATAAGGACTCCTCTTGTAGGATATCCACTTATATGCGCGGTAATGTAAAGAGGTCCCTCAAAATCTCTAATTGTAGTATCATGTGGTGTAAAAGTTATTTCAACTTCAGGAGCCTTCCTCTTTCTATAAACTTGAGGAGGGACTATACCACCCTTGTTTTGATGAGAGGCTACGTATGTGAGACTGTTTCACACCAAAGCACTAGTTAGATGAAATCGGGTTTTTAAAATTTAAAAAAAACACATTAATTTCACTACAAACACAATAAGGATGATGTGGATATGCTTCACAACAAGGCAATATGAATGATTTAAAAGTTTGCTAAGATAGTTGTGAAGAAAGTGTGTAAAACTCTTAATGTTGAAATACATTCTATGTAATTGCAAATTTTGAAATTGTAATGCAAAAACACACAATGAAGAAACACTACAACTCAAAATCAGACTTGAATAAGTGTTTAAAGGAGCAGCAAAATCTGAAATAAGATTTTGACTGCCAACCCTAGCTTTTGCAAAAAACTAGGTTATATGAAAAATGCAAATTTTCAACAAAACCTTAACAAATGAGATCTTGAAATACAAGATGTGATATAATGAAATGATTAATTGCTACAATTTGTTTCAGATCTGATGTAAAAATCAAAAAATCCAATGTTTCCAATGATATGCAATGAAATTACGCAAAACTATGCCTTTATGCAAGCCTAGAATGCCTATTTTTTTCAATTTTTTCAATTTTTTGCAAGATTCTCCAATGAAGAATGATAAATATGATATGAAATAATGCAAAGACTGATTTCAACACTCAGCAAAATGCAAATGTTCGCTACTACGGGTTCACCAAAATGTTAAAGGGTAAAAGGGGATTAATGCATGCATGTACAAACGAGGTCAAAACCCTCTTCCACAATAACATTCAAGGACAAGATTGAGCTAAATCACAACCAAGGAGAAGGTGGACTCAGCTAAAGATCTTGTGCTCCTGATTTGCTATGGAAAGATGAGATTTAACCAGGCCTTTTATCAAACCCCAGGTTAAGTATGAATAAAACCCTAGTTATGAGATAATCAGCTTGAAATAGATAAACAACCTAGAATATGAAAGTATAGAGATGATCAGTGAGATGTCAGAATCTATCTTCCAGAAGTAGAGGTGTCGAAGGACAAATTCGGTAACCACCCAAGTCCATAAGTGAGAATTTGCCGGAGGTCAAAATTGAGAATATGCTGCAAATGATGCTTAGAAACCAGATCCAAAGCTTGTAAGCCCAGAAGACTAGGGCGCCAACCACCCAAGTCTGGTCGGAGGGATATTCTAGAACTATTTTCGGAACTTAAAACTTCAATTCTTGTACTGCCTTCCTACAACTCCACTTTCCCCAAAACCTGTACTTGTAACCTGCACACAAGACGACAAGAGAGGAGTTTGGGGGTTGTGGTGTTTAGGGATTTGCCTCGGTCAAATCTCGAGTTAGCATTCAAGCTTTCCCAACACCATTGTTAGAGAGAGTGTGTCCTTGCAAGACAGAGACTAAAGATAATCCAAATGATGAAATGATTCAAATAACAATGATGTCGCCTTGGAGGTGAAGTCCTTAGAAGGATGAAACTTCTTCAACTCATAAGGAGATGGATGATGATTCCAAATCTGCAACAAACACACAAATACAAACACAAATTTGCAACAATAACACAATGAATGCCTTGAATGCTCTTTAGTCCAATATCATAAGTTCGCAATATCCATCTAAGTTCAAAATGAAGTCAAAAACTCACTTATATATGTTTTACCGCTAACATTCACAACATTAAATCACAAAAGTTGACAAAAAGGAACATTTTTAAAGGTCCTAGGCTGACAT
Source organism: Cunninghamia lanceolata (assembly GCA_027924645.1). Lineage (NCBI taxonomy): Eukaryota > Viridiplantae > Streptophyta > Pinopsida > Cupressales > Cupressaceae > Cunninghamia > Cunninghamia lanceolata. The sequence continues at coordinate 7,511,060 of BSBN01000814.1, forward strand.
AACATTAATCCACCCCGACCAATCAGGGAGGACTTGGGCAGTTGGCGCCCAAGTCCAGGGGCCCAATTTAGGTCAGGGATAAGTTAAATGAAGGGCCCAAGGTACCAAATTCACATGGGTGTCGGGCTCTTTTCTTTGAGATGCTCAATTACAATGCATAGTGAGATAAATAGGACCTAGGAGCTAAACTAGGAGGTAAAAAGGCATGTGTCCACTTTTTACTACATAACATTTTTTTAATTTTATTTTTATACCTCCTTATCTTGACATTTACATGTTACTGGCTCATACCTCGGTCAAAGGCACTGATGAAAAAATAACTGCAACAATGCCCACCTCCATTAATTGACGAATATGAGGAGTCTGAAAAGATGTCATCAACTAAAAATAGAACAAGGTTATTTGACCAAAATTTAAATACCATTATTTAAAAGCATAATGATTAGAAATAGTAAAATTTATCTCAGTGAAATTGTCTCTATAATCGGCCCCACCAACTCCTCCTGATGCTGAAGGTCCAACATCCCCCTGTTCATCATCAATTGTCACTAAATAAGATTACCATTGATATATGACAAAAAGTTTGCATGTACTATATTTACTGTCTTATTACAAATTACATACCTGTCAACTCAACCTCCTCTCATAAGCCTGCAGTGGACAGCTGACAGACACAGGATGAGTACTTTGACCCTGGAATTTCATAATGCATACAATTACCTACATTAATTTTGACTTATAATATCTAATAATATAATTAATTAGAGATTTCAAATACAAATATAATAAATTGCATAACCTTATAAAAAATTCCCTGTGTATCAATACCAAAGGTCCTATCCAGCAACTCATCTGTTATTACAATATTATCCAATATGGACATGTCTTGTGCCTGCTCCTGCCCCTATGTGGCATAGTTCTGAAAGTGTGGAGCAGTCGGACCAATGTCTATATCAGGAGCATCCTCAGACCCGTAATCACATAAAGCTCCACATGAACAACAAAGATGTGGGGATCGATGATGCCTACTAGTCTCACCCTCACTAGCATATGAAAGATGGCTCCCATGTTGTAATAAAGACTAGGTGAGGGAACTAATAGAATGTAGTGTCTCCACCTCAACACTCTCCTTCAAAGTAGAAGAGAGTGTGATATGCTGAAATGATGGCTTCGCTAAGGTCTAGTTGAACGGTCTTGGACACGATGTGCCCTCTCCCTATCCTGTGCAAAGGCCACTGCCTCTGCCTTGGAAATCTCGCATGTCAAAATAGTTTGGAATGTCATTGAGGATAAACTTGCAATAGAGTTTCCTCAAAAAATATTGTAGGACCTCGTTATTGTTACATGGTGGATCGTCAAAAACCATCCACCACCTATCCCAAAAGTTTTTAGATATTTCATCATGTACACACCAGTGAATGGGGAATCTTTTACAACTCCCGTGCAATGGCTCATTACTTCTAGGATCAACAAATAAAGCACATAGATTGAATTTTAAAATTTTCTTGTCCTTCACCTATTTGTATGTAATTTATTTGCATAGTATTGTCGGCAACTCTCCCTATAATCGGCCCACTTGTTGATTTGGCGTGTAACGAAATCGATGTGAGAAATAATCAACTCTAAGGATGTAGTAAGGGATCTCCGATGATGATTACTTGCATTTGGATTTTTTAATGTTTCAATTAAGCTTTCAAGTTGTCTTTTGTTCTCCTCAATTTGCCCTATAAAGTTTGCTTGTGTCTCATGAGGATGGCGAGGAATTGAAGGAGTTTGAGGAGGGTTATTTTGAGCCTCCTCTTCACCATGAATCTCATCATCCCCTCTATTTGGTGGATTAGGGTTTGGGGATGTTTCATGGGGTTCACTGGCTAAAAATTCAAAATAAAAATTCAATCAAAACATTGAAAAACAAATTATTTGTTTTCAAATTTAGAAAAAAAATGCAAACCCTACCTTGTTCATCTTGTGGCGTTCGTGGAGCTCGTGCACAACGTCCTCGAGAGCAGTAATGGCGCGGTGGCATAGTGTTTGTGTGTTTCTCCTCCAATTTCTTCAATACGCACTCGCGGAATAACCCTAGTCACACTTATCACTCATACTGAATTTGTGAATGAAAACAATGACTTGTAGATCTGTCTTTTTTTAATGTATGGCAGGCTAAAATGTGAGTGCGTTATAACGCAAGCGTGTCATAACGCGCTCACATTTTAACTTGCTTGGACCAAAAAGTGGTTTAGCCACCTTTTGGTTCCCCATCTTTTTGCACACACCCTAGTGCTTGATGTGGGAACAATGAAATTCAAGATGGATTCTTTGACAATGTTTTGTATGCTCTTGGAATGGTAGAGAATCTTTTATTAATGAGATAAATGGCTTTAGAAGAATACAAGATTGAATTTTTTGAAAACAGATGTTAGAGTAAAGATCCAAATAACAATTTTTTTCTTATTGCAACTGGTACTTTGAAAAATAATTGGTGGGATCTTTGACATATTGTGTGGTAAGGAGAATCAAGCACTAATTTCCTTCAATGGATGATGCTAATCATTTGTGGCATGAGACGTTGGGACACCTTAACTACCAAAGTATTGTTTTCTTGAAGAGGCATAATATGGTGTGTGGTGTTCCATGTGTTACTACATCCCAAGGTGTTTGTAAATGGTGTGTGTATGGGAGGAACCATAAAGAACCCTTTAATAAGAGCACTACTTAGAGAGCATTAAAGAAACTTGATTTGATGCACAGTGACTTGATGGTTCCACACCCAATAAATTCACAACGGTTCGAAGTATGTTTTGGTCTTCATTCATGACTACCATAAAGGCTTGTGTTTACTTTTTGAAGGATGAGTTGTCTACTTTCAAGATATTCAAGGTAGAAGTGAAGAATCAATCTGGTACAACAAGATCAAGAAGTTGCATATAGATAATGGCACATAATATGTCAATCAAGTGATCATAAACTTCCTTAAATAACATGGCATGGTAAGAGAATTGATGGTTTCTCATACTCCATAAGTGAATAGGATAGTTGAGAGAAAGAATCACATGCTCGTGGAAATGGCCAAGTGTATGTTGCAAGCTCAAAAGTTGTCTAAGGCTTATAAGGCAGGAGTAGTGAATTGTGCTTGCTATATTGATAATTAGTTGCCAACAAAGGATATGAAGGATGTGATTGTGAAGGAGAAGTGGAATGCAAGGAAGCCTTGCTTCTCTCACTTCAAAGCCTTTGCATGTGTTTCTTATGCACATCCTTGATGAGAATAAGAAGAAACTTGATGTGAAGAGTTAGAGGTGTATCTCTTTTAGTTATAGTGAAGAATAAAAGGCATAGAAACTGCGGGATCCGATGATTAAAAAAGTATGCATTGTTAGGAAAAGTTCCTACAAATCTCTTATTAATTAAACCAAATTAAACATAATTATTAAGCATTGCAAACATTTCCATATTTACCCTTCAAGGACATTATTGTAGTAATCAAATCTATAGAAATTTTAGTAGCATTCTGACATGTAAACAACACTTAATAAAGAAAGAATGAAAGAGATAGAAGGAAAATCAACAACAAGAAAGAGAATGACATAGATATACACTAAGAAAACCCTTTCGGGAAAAACCCAACCTCCAAAGCAATGAACCAATGTTTATTCAGCAACAATAAACCTATTACAATACAATATCAGGCTCTTGCCTCCATGGAAATCAATATCCTCTTCCTCTAGTAGAAATCCAATAGCATAACCTTGTAAAAAAACTTCTCACTTCTCCTTCTTACCACTATCCTAAGGCCTCAATATATAGGCAAATGCAATACAAGATATCATAAATAGTATTGTAAACCAAGTGCTAATACTATGGCCCAAGTAGTTAACATGCAAAGGAGACCTCATGACATATGTCCAAAAATTACAAGCATTTTTCTAGAAGCTTCAAGACCTTTCTCATGAACTTGGGCATCCAACTTTACAATCTAGGACAAAAACAACTCACCGAAGAACAAAATAACAACTCCCCAATTCCAAAAAAAGGACAACCCACTTCTTACACCTCATCAAAATGTTGTCTTACACCTCTTACAATGTCATAGATGATTCTTACACATTATAATAATGGTCAAGATTCCTAGTTCACTTTGTAACTCCCTATAATCATGCTCTTACATGCATCATAACCACTATCTTTGTTATAGATGCTCTTACACATCATTCATGACAAGATATTCTTTTACAAATATATTTACACATGTAAATGCCAATAATTACATGTCATAATGGCCAAGGCATAAAGTGGGATGTCCCATTTGATGACAACACATAAAATAATAAAATAAATAATCCAAACATTAGACTTGCAAAGTGTATGACACCTAATCCCAACCTACATTCGCAGAGATGTGGTATTTGATGAAGGAAAAAGTGAACTATATAGTACGAACATTATTCTAAATCCATCAACCCCAAATGTGTGCTCTCCCCCTAAGGATTCATTGATGTTGAATTTGTAGAATATAGATGAAAGGGGGAATGAAAGCACAATGACTGAGTAGGTTGGGAAAGGGGAAGAGACTACACTAGAGAGACTAGAAGCATTTAGCAATGGCAACAAAATGCCTAAATGAGCCAAGCAAACCCTTCATGATGCTCCAATTGAAATAGATGTGTTAGCTACTAGAAAGTTGGGAAATCAATTTGCAAACCATACTTAATGGCCAAGGTATAGATTTGTATGATCCAGAGACATAGAGGGAAGCCAAGGGCTATCTACATTAGAAAGCAACAATGCATGAAAATATGTCTCTCATGAAGAATCGGACTTGGGAGTTGTGCAAATTATTGAAACATAAGGTCATTGGTTGCAAGTGGGTCTACAAGACCAAGTTCACTTTAGAAGAGAGTTGTGAAATACACAACTATGCTTGTATCCAAGGGGTACTCACAAACTAAAAGCATTGACTATAATAAGACGTTTGCTCCATTTGTAAGGTTTACCACAATGAGGATAGTTCTTGCAATTGTAGCAAAGTATAAGTGGCAAGTGCATCAATTGGATGCCACGAGTGCATTTCTTCATGGTGATTTTAAAGTAGAGATCTTCATGTAGGAACCTCTTAGATTCATTAAGGATAGAGAGGAACATTTGGTTTATAGATTGAAGAAGTCATTATATAGCTTGAAGCAAGTGTCTCATTGATGGTATGAGCAAACTAATCAATATATTCAAGATTGAGTTTCAATAACTTTAAAAGGGAACCCAATTTGTATGTTAAGAAGACTGATTGGGAAATTCTTAATATTGTTCTCTATATGGATGCTCTAATTCTAAGGGAACAATGTTGATTTCATTATTGAAACAAAGAAACTTTTAACCTTACAGTTTAAAATGACATATTCGGAGTTGCTTCAATACTTTTTGGCTTTACAAGTTTGGCAAGAGTAGGATAGGTTTGGTGTCTCACAACAAAAGTATGCCAAATAGTTGTTGACAAGATTCAAGCTGGAGTACACAAATGTTGCCAAAACTTCATGTGGTCCTGGTATAAAGTTGACAAAGGATACAAGGACAAAAGAGGTAGATCCTACAAAATATTAAAGTCTAGTGGGGAGTTTGTTGTATCTTACTCATACTCACCTTGATGTCTCTTTTTTGTTGTTATACTAGTGACCAAGTTTATGCAAGAACCATAGAGTAGTCACATGAAGGTTGCAAAGTGTATCTTAATATATGTAAAGGGTACTCTAGATTTTAAACTTGAGTTCAAGAGAGAAGGTGAATGCATTCTCCATGGCTACAAAAATTCAGATTGGGCAAAGAGATCCTAATGGCAAGAGGTCTACTTTAGATTATGTCTTCATGTTGGGAGATTCTTTAAGTTGATGGCCTTCCAAAACGTAGAACAATGTTTTAGAATCAATAGTTGAGGTTGAGTACATTGGACTAGCTCAAGCATTTAATGATGTAATTTAGTTGCAAGATACGCTAAGTCACTTCCATGTGCCAACGATTCATTGCAGTGAATTCAAATTGCCAAGAATCATGTACTTCATTAAGGACTAAGAATATCGAGATCAAGTATCGCAAGGTTCATGAATTGTTGGAGCTTCAAAATATTTTGATTGACTATGTTGGGACACAAGGTCAAGTGGTGGATATCCTTACCAGGCCATTGATGGAGAATAAGTTCGTCAAGTTTTGTTTTGGCAACAATTATGTCCCAAAGAGCTTGTCATAAAAGGGGATTGTCATCATGACACCCTATTGTATGTGTACTATCTATGTTACACAAAATGTGTTGTAAATTCTTCAATTTCATATTATGGGGAGATGTTGGAATATTTTAAATATTCTTTTATTAATGTTTCGATGTAATTATGCTTTATAGTGCTTGAATGCCTATAAGGAAAAGTTAATTTAATAGTGCTTTAATGCCTATGTTTTAAGTGTGTGGATTTATCCCAATGGATTGTACCTCATAGGCCATTAATTTTGTGAGTCTATTTTAGGAAGTCAATTGTACTATAATTGTAATCAGAGAAAAGCTACCAAATATTAAAAAAGATAATAAACAAGCCATTACCCAAACAAGTCGTAAAAAAATAAAGAACAAAAATCCCTGCTGGAGAAATGAGCCACACTAACAAGGAGCCTACCAAAATGCCTACTCACAAAGAGGGTTCGTAGCTCAATAGTAGAGCACCCCAGCATGCACATTGAAAATCCTAGGTTCAAGTCCTAGTTGGTCTTTAGAAAATAACATGGTATCAGCCTTGAGCTCCAAAGTGTTGCTCAAATGGGGGTGTTGGAGAAATGAGCCACACCCAAACCCTAATAAGGATCCTACCAAAAAGTCCCAATCACAAAGAGAGCCAGTGGCTCGATGGTAAAGCACCCAAGCATGCACATGGGAGGTCCTAAGTTTGCGTTGTAGCTCGTCCATGGAAAATAACAAGACCAAGGCTTGCCAAATGGCCATATAACCCATGCGTACCCTTCCAAATCTAAAATATTCTCCGTTGAGTGGAGTTGAGATATTTGGATTCCAATACAAGGAGCAGGCAGAAAAGGAAATGCAAATTTTAACTTTAAACCCTATCTTACAAATCTAAGATATAGAATGCACAATGTACTCTTCATCTAGTTTCTTAAAATGTTAATTAAGAGAAGTCATTACCTCAGGTGATATCAAAGAACAGATACATAACCCACAACTACATTTCCCCTACAGTACTATCTCAATTTTTCAATGCTGCAGGCGTGGAATCTATGTTCAAAAGACTAGCAATCTGGGCTTGCCTCAATTACGTTAGTAGAAAGGATTTATTGCAATCAATCTTTATCCAAAACAAAAACCTTAAATTGGATACTACGGATATCTTTCACTATTTGCAAGTTGTTAAAATGGCGATTAAACAAAGACTTGTATAGTGGAAAAAAAGGTAAGTACAGCATAGATTCAGGTTTATTTGCTTATAGTTTACATCCACCTCAAGCAGTGACCTATTAAGTCTGGGGAGGGAAAAGAAAAAGTGTCAATTATTTTGCACAGCTCAATCAGAAGTATTCAGAACCAAATTGAGTGTATTGTATCATCACTGATGATGAATGATGAAAGCAAATACCTAACTGTTTTAAGAACCCAAATAAGGATTCTGATGATAAACAACTTCAAGATTGGCCTCAATAAAGCATAAGAATTTGAGTCACTCCTACAGATCCTGATAGCATGCTCTTATCAAAATTCTCTTTAGAATAAGAATGAATGAACACATTGGGTGGTTAATGTGGAAGAAAATTGATAAATGATATGTGCTTTAATTCTCACTGCATAGATGTATAAGACTATAGGTACAAACGATATGGTGTGAATACCACCAATCAGCTCTCAATAGCAAGGTGTGATCCATTAAGAGTTAGCATTTACCAATGACATATAGAGGCCAACCTACACTGCACATAGTAGCCATATATCCCCTTCTCCAGATTCCTTCGAGTGCCTTCATATAATAAAAATTATGCCATTACAAAGACAACTGTTTGTCTTAGTTTGCCTCCGTCTCCAGATGTAATTTGCAACAATATTATTTCAAAACTACTGTACTGTCAACAGCAACTTCACTTCAGCAGTAAAACTATATTTTATATCCAACTCTGAAATAGCACATACATAAACATTGATCAGACCTTCATATAATGAACAATATCTTCAGCCAAATTTGGTCTTACTGAACTGAATTTGATTTTGTTTGACTTTGGTCCATATCCAAAGGCTCTATCAAGATACGACAATGAATTGATAAAATTTTCCCTGAGTGGGCCAGATGGTGAAGCTCTTGTGGTTGAGTTAGGGTGGCACAGGTTCAAATCTGGAGGTGGGTAGGGCGTGTGCAGCCTGTCCAAGCACAATTAGGTGCACAATGGGGTCCCATGTGCCAAGATGATTGCCATTGGGCACAACGCATCATAGACCTCAAAAAGAACCTTTCGTTTCCATAAATAGAATACCATGTTCTAATTAGTTACTGAAGCATACCTTCCATGTTCACAAACAATCTCACAGGAAATTCTTGCCGGACATGCTATTAACCTGAGCAATAAAAAATCAAAATGCAGAAGATTTTTAAATTTCTAATTTAACAAAAGAAAGAACATCCTAAACTTCCTGCAATCCAACTACTCAATCGTCAAAGATAATGGCTGTTGTTTTTATGTTTACAGGAGGCAAAAAATCACTATAATTGCATGCACTCTAACATGGAAGTAAAATTCTGTAATGCTCTTACCTCAAGCGAGCACCTTGTCATGGCTTTTAACTAAGCATAAGATGCGAGATGGTGTCATCCTTTAACTGGTAGAGGCAATTCAATATCTGCTACAAATCATTTTTGTTCCCAGCATGAAGGCTTAACACTTCAAAAAGCCATGTCACAAAATTAATTGATTTTCTCACTGGGAAATAAATTAATGTTCTTAGCTCAAGTGAGCACCTTGTCATAGCTTTTAACATTAAGCATAAGATGCGAGATGGTGTCATCCTTTAACTGGTAGATGCAATTCAATATCTGCTACAAATAATTTTTGTTCCCAGCATGAAGGCTTAACACTTAATAAAGCCATATCACAAAATTAATTGATTTCTTCACTGGGAAATCAATTAATGTTCTTACCTCAAGTGAGCACCTTGTCATGGCTTTTAACATTAAGCATAAGATAGGAGATGATGTCATCCTTTAACTGATAGATGCAATTCAATATCTGCTACAAATCATTTTTGTTCCCAGTGTGAAGGCTTAACGCTTCATAAAGCCTTATCACAAAATTAATCGATTTCCTATCATGTGGAACTGAGAGTTCTTCATTGGACAAGTTCATGAGAATGCTAATCTTTGTCTGCAGTCAAATATTAATTGGCAATAGTTGATATAGTGTCTCTCACCCTCAAGAAAGAAGATTATCAGAGTGTGGTATCATGTCTGAAACCTTTGGGATCGGAAGTCACCAAAAGCCAAAGAAGGGGAATAACATTTTATAACCTTTGATTAGCATTTCATATTACTTATAGTTTCCGTATTTTTTTCTTCTCTCTAAGGGCTTTAAAAAGAAGCTCGTAGGCCTGGTAGTTCACAAAACCCTTCAGCAGCATATCCTCCAAGAGGATCTTTGGGGCTGCCACCTCCTTTTTGTCAGCCTCAAAAATTTCTTCGACCACTTCAGGGACTATGCCTTTATTCACCATGGCATAGATAATACCAACAGCCTCCTCAACTCTTTGATTCTTGCATAGACAATTAATCACTCGACCAAATGTAACAGTATGAGGAATGAGTTTATTGTTCAACATTTTAATGAGGAAATCATAACTAGAATCTACATTTCCTGTCTTATAGAAGCCATCAATCAACACACTATAGGTAAAAACATCCGGAACACATCCCCTCTTTATCATCTCTTTGAAAAGCTTAATGGCAATATGAACTTTCAAATTATTACAGAATGCATGTATTAAAATGTTGTAGGTTGCCACTGTAGGCACAAGATTCAATTCATTCATCCTTCCCAGAAGCTTAAAGGCATCCTTGAGATACCCATTTATGCAGAGTCCATGGATCAGTGTACTGCAGCTGACCGCATCTGGAGTGCAACCCTCAGCGAGAATCTTCTCAAATAGCTCAATTGCCTCCTTGACCCTTCGTCCCTTGCAAAGACTCTCTATTATTATGTTGTATGTGATGACATTTGGAATGCAACCTTTGTCCACCATTTCATTATATACTTGCAATACCTCGTCAATTTTTCTTCCTTTGCAGAGGCCATTCAATAACGTATTGTATGTAATTATGTCAGGAGTAACTCCACACCTTTGCATTCTATTAACAATCTCTAGAGCTTCATATAGTTTAGAAACCTTGAAGAATCCATAAATGAGTGTATTGAAGGTGAAGATATCAGGAGTGCAACCATTCCTCAAAGCTTCATCGAGAAGATTATTGGCATCATATACATGACTGGTTTTGCAAAGGCCATTAATCATTATATTGTATGTCCAGATATCGAGCCTGTAACCATTGTCCAACATTTTGTTCACAAGCTGGAGAGCTTCTGGAATGAGTCCTTTCTCAGATAATCCTTTGACAAGTGCATTGTATATGGTAATATCTAGAACTAAATCTTTGCTGTTTGCCTCCTTGAAGAGATCCATGGCCCTCTCCAAATTGCCATCCTCACAAAAACCATTCACAAGCGTGGAGTAAGTGATCTGATCTGGAACGAAGCCTTTAAAAATTGCATCTCCAAGAAGGTCAGATGCCTTTTGCACCATACCTGCTTTGCAGAATCCATCAATCAATGTATTGTATGTGAAATCATCAGGCATGCAACCCTTTCTCACCATCGTTTGAAGAAGTTTCTCTGCTTCCTGAACCATTTTGGCCTTACATAGGCCACTTATCAATGTATTGTAAGTGACAGCATCAGGGACCAGTTCCATCAATACCATCTCATCCAAAACATTAACAGCATCTTGCACTTTACCTTCTTTGCATATGCCTCTAATCAAGATATTGTAGGTAAACACATTTGGACTAACTCCTCTGTTCCGTACTTTTTTGAGAAGTATGTTGCTCTCTGCCACACCACCAATTTTGCAAACACTATGGATCAGTTTGTTAAATGTAGCCACATCTGGAATTATGTCTTCTGCAAGCATCTTGTCAAAAAGGCTTGAAGCTTCATCTGCCTTGTTTTCTTCATATAGACCACCAATTACAGTACAATAGACAACAGCATTTGCCTTGCAACCTTGTTCTGTCATATTGCAAAGAAGCCTTAGTGCAGCCTCAGCTCTATTAGTTCTACAGAATGACTTTATCCTGATAGCAAATGTGTACACGTCAGGCTCAATACCTTTATCTCTCATTCGAAGATAGATCTTATGGGCCTGGATAAAATGCTTGTTTTCGACAAGAATATTCATAACAGTATTATATGATCTAACAGAGGGTTCACAGTCATAGAATTCCATTCTCTCAAACGTATCCATAGCTTCCTGCACCATCCCAGCTTTGCCATAGTTTTTCATCACCCCGATATATATTCCTTCATAAGATATACTACCATGGATATCCCTCCTCATCTCTATTAAAACCTTCTCCATGGACTCAAACTCCCCATGAAACCCAAGTTTCTCAATGACAGCCTTATAGGTAGCAAATGTATGCTTGAAGCCTTCCTCTTTCGCTACAGAGTTGAAAACCTCAAGAGCCTTTAGAGGGTCCTTTTTGTGTTTGATTACCATGACTACATGGCCAGGATTGAACCCAGGTCCCAATTTGGTCCCTTTACCTTCAGCCTTCTCATTTGAGAGTGCAGAGCAGGAAAAAACCCTAGGAAAAAATACAGTTTCTCCTAATAGTCCTAGCAACGTTCTTTTTATTCTCAAAACAACACAAGCCACTTTCATTGTTTAGCGAAAGACTCGGGTAAACAGTTGAAGCATTGGAACATCTACGAAGATCTATCATTCAATAATTTGAACCTCCTGAAAAATAAACATCAAACTAAAGTCACTCACAGCCTTTGGACAACAAAATTAAAGACAACATAAGATCTCTCGTGTTAACCAGTAACATTCCTTAACAAAAAGGATTTAAAAGTTATTAAATCAATATTGTGGATTACACTTTGTAACCCTTCGTCATTCAGCCTAAACTCTGGTGTTATAAAAATATCTTCAACCCTAAACTAGGTTATCCTACAACCTTCAGAAGGTCATCAATCTGCAAGAGAAAGTCATGAATGCAACCCAGTTCCCAATTGTCAGCTATATACACAGACATTTGCAACTATAACCTGAATATTCAGCCAAGACTATCAAGAGAATTCATTTGAAATTTGGATACCCACTAGAAAAAATCTTCTAAAAAAGGAAAACATATCTTGATGCGTAGTACAGATAAATTTGACTTAAATTAAAAAAAAACTCCCCACAGGCAAGCACTATGTATATTTATATATTTTTAATCTAAAGGGCTTGTTATCAAATAAAGATCGTGTCTCAATCTCAGAGCATACCTGATATTACCAGCTAAAACTGTCGGCCTCCTTTTAAGCTTTTTCATATGGCGAACAAGCTAAAATCCCTCGAACGATCCATCCCAGCATATATAATTAAAAGATTACACATCAGAAAACGTGTAAATGTACAAATTTGTTATGTAAAATGCCAATAACCCAACAAATTAGGAGATAGAGGGAAATAGTCAAGTTGTAAAGTTCATCCTTTTGCTAAATTTACACATTTTAAGAGTTGCTTCTTGACTTACAAAGATGAATTCGACATATGTAAGAAAGAGATTTTGGTTTTTTGTTTTTCACTTTTTTAATTCCCTTCTCATGAAATGGGGCAAATATGGGACTACCACATAGTTCCTCTAGGCCTACCATACCTAGGCCAAAAGGCACTATTATATAGGCACGGAGGCACAAACCATCATGTACTCCTTGAAGTCTATTATACATCAACAAAGAGGCACTAAATTTTGTTAATGTTATAGAACTCAATAAATCACCATTTGTGCTATCCTTATATAGAGAAGGGAGGCACAAAACTGTTCTACAATTATAAGATGTAATGAGTATGGAGGCACCAAATTGCATTACCCTTGTATGGGGTAGGGAGCGCCAAATAGTACTAGTGTTATATAAGGTAGAGAGGCAACAAACTATATTATTAAACATGTTAAGGAGGCATTTTGTATTGTCATATTTTTATATGAGATGTACATGTATAAACTATGTTATTGTTATACATGATAAGAAGGCATTAGACTATGCTAATATTATATAAGATCTGAGTATTCCCTTATGCTTCAAGCATGTGACATGTCTAAAGTACATATAGTTTCACCATCAATTCCTCTATAAAGTAAATGGAAGTGTATCTTTTTACAATATTTTATAAAATATATTAAATGTTAAATTAGTTTATATCTTGATTGACTGAACATTATTAATTTGCACAATAATGAATTTATTACTGAAGGTACCTTGATGGTCTCCTAGAACTTATACTTGACCCTGACTGACACCTCTGGAGAACTAAACTTTTGGAAGGTTGTTGAAGCTAAATGTATCACATATCAAATTTCGTCCCCTTGGCATCCATCATGCTCCAACTTTCTAAAATGCCTTTGTGCCCACAAGTAAAACTTTGTGTAAACTCTTGCTAATATAGTTTGAAGCTTCAAATTCAACCATATGAGTGGCATGTTGGTTCATCAAAGTGAATTTGTAAACATCTAACACAATATCAAGTATGGGATGTTTTTAATCATTACTTTGGTCTCATTGTACTAATGTTTTTAATTGCTACTTTGGTCTCATTATCTTGAGTTGATTGGTATGCATGACATAGTGGTTCTACAAGAATAGAACTCCATAAATTTATGTATAAATTGGTATTCCTTAATCTTTCAATAAGCATTATACCTTGGAGCTTGAAATAATAATTATGGTATACATTTTAAATTGTTCACTTCATTAATGTGTTCCATGACTTATACAAAACTATGTGTTAGAAGTGTGTGGATAGGTGAAAAAGTTATTTTATGCGGCTTTGTTATATGGATGGTTTCTCATAAATATGTTGAAGAAAAGGCTTCAAAGGGATATTCACATGAAAAGAGGAAAACATATTTAATTTCATATCGAAGCACTTCGATGCATCTTTGTGGTCCTATGTAATGACAAAAATGGCCACATTTTCATATTTACCTATAGAGCCTTTCCTTACCACCCTTCATTTGTTGTTAATTTCATAGTGTTGATGGTTCTATAAGAGACATTGTGAAAAGTTTTAAACAAAACAAACATATTCAATAAGTTGGTGTGAATGTAATTTGGGAGATTTATATTGTAATTAGATGATTGTTATATTAACAAATTTGATGACCTTAGAGTTCTAAAATAAACTATGATCGTTTTTAAAATAAAGAGTTATCATCCTATGAAGTGTTACTAATTATTTGTGCCTTCTTTGTTTTGTGAGGTATTATTTGAGCAAACTACTAAGAGTTATGATACTTGTGATTAAGAGGTAGGAAATGTGCAACTATAAGCCCCTGAAAACCGAGTGTAACATGCCTAAATATATTGATTTTGTTAATCAGACTTCTTTTGATATTTTACCTTGTCTTCAAGTTGTTGATTTCAAGGTTGGCCTTGAAAAAATAATTGGCATCTTATCAACAATTAAATAAACTATTATATCTTAACCCACATATTTATGGCATCTTAACTTTTTGAATCACTAGGAGTGGAATACCCTATCACATTTATTCATACTAGGGGATTTTAAATAGGGAAAATAAAAATCAATATACCCCTATGTATTTAGGGGTGAAGAGATTATTTCAATTGATCTTGAGTTAATATATATTAGAGGTGGGGACATGGGGTGGATAGAAATAGTATCCAATGTGTACTTTACCTTAATATTCTTGTGGTCAAATATCTATATAATGTTTATAAAGAAATGAATGATAAAATTCATTATAGGGAATGTTTGTGACTCATTAACCATAGTACCATGGCTATTCCAAAATTTAAATATTTTTGTTAACTTAATTTGATTTATGAAATGGAAGTACTAAGTACCTATAGGGAAATAAATACACCTTATTGTTTTATCTAGGTTTAATAACCTAATATAAATAATAAATACCAATCAAACCTAAAGAAACATGAGTTGAGACATAAACATGTAAATGATAAATGAATGAAAAGGATACTGATTCTTTATCTATTTTAAGTGTGAGTATTAATTTTTCTCTTAGATCAATTGTTCTATATGACTAATAGGACAACACACAATTTTGATAGTGAAATAATGCCTAAATGGCATAAATAGACTAATACATGCTTTTTCTAGGATGAATTTGTGCCCATTCCTCATGTAGCCACTTCTTATTGGTGAGGATTTGTCCTCTATGCTTGTTGATCCCTAATGTAATGCCCATAATTTACCATGGACAAACTCAGGAAAAAGGCAATCAACAATTTTTGTAACCAATGCATCACACAAACAATAACATAACATGCACACAATAGGTGTCAGCACCATGTGCGACTCCACTTGACACTAACTATTGACATCCAAACCAAGATTTCCTTTCATAGATCTAATTTGTGTTAAAATCTATTTTTTCACATTTAAACAACTTGTCCTCAACCTTGATAAAATTTATATTTGTGTATACACATTGGTTTATGTCTTTGCTAAACTTTCATGGTGAACTAAGTTTTTCTATGTATAACCATGTGCTCTTTCAAAACATGCACTTTTATTATGTTTTAAAAATAACTTGTTATCAACCATTATGTGTCACTTAAATGAAGATTTATTTATAAAGAGGTGATTAGGTACTAGTAATTGTGTATTTGTACATTGACCATATGTGGTTACATGTAAGTTCATCTTTGTCATAAAGAGTCTAAGTCATTAGTAAATTGGCATCTAGTATGGAGGTTTTATTCTAAAGATACGACAAGTAGCAATCTAATTGACCATATTATAACAAGTGGAAGGTTTCAGAGACAAGCTTGGATAGGTATAATGACATTTGTCACAAGCCTACAAATTTACAGTGAGCAATTACAAAATTAGTCTCTAAAAGCTAAAGAACCCTCAATCTCTAATGATGTGTCCAAATATTATGTATCTCGATAAAATAAAAAAAGGTAACATGTATATATATAAGTCTTATCATTTTGATCCTTACCATTGATCATGTGTTAATCAATGTGCACCATTGGAACTTATCACTACTTAACAAATGAAGTGGCAAGTTGATAAAGCCAATAAATGCTTTGATGTGATATATGGCTTAATGTGTCTCAATACTATTGGTCAAAGGGAAAGCATGTGGGAACACATCATGAAGCATAGATAACAATTTGTCAAGTGGTCCAATGACTTGTACATGGTGGGTCTACTATGTCTCTTTAGTGGATGGTTAGAGAAGAGTATAGCTACACCCTTAATCCTATAGGTGCATAGGGTTATGAGTAGTCAGCTTGTGGCTTCCTTAACTCTTAATTAAGTTATATAATCATTAATATAGTCTTATATAGGTAGTTAAGTCAACATTGGTGACATCCAACACATAAGTATGGTATATATAGGAGATAGAGGTTAGTTATTATCATCATATTGAGTATTGTGTTCTTATTGAAGACTATTGAAAGTATCTCCCTTGAAATGGTTTAGGAGCTTGCTCATTCGAAGTGGCATATTATTATCAAGTATTTGCAGCATATTTCCTATTATATTGTTCTATTGTGCAAGTTGTTTCATTACAAGTGGTATTAGAGCATGATCTTAGAAATAGAAGGGCAAAAATCAAGGCAATTATTTTTGGCTCAAGAGGTCAAATTGTGAAGCATATATCTCACAAATTAGTAATTTTTTTCTTGATTTTTAAAGGATTTTTTCAAGTCCATATTGAAGTTGCTAGAATCTAGATTTTAGGTCATTTGAAGAAAATATGGATGAGTTATTAAAAAATTAGGGTTTCTTATAGATTCGCTACCAAGGCTACAAATCAGAAAAAAATGATTCTTGGAGGATTGATCAAGGACATTGTTGACCTATTTTCCCCTTCCCAGAGTCAAATACTTAGCTTGAATATATTGATGAAATCCCTTAAAGGCCTGATATCCTTCAATTTTCCATGTAAACCCTTGCAAAAAACCCCAGAAAAACCAAAATTTTCTAAGTCCTCGCCTTAGTTCTTTGGCCTCTTTTGGCCTTTATCGGCAAAAGTCCAGGTTTGTGAACTTGCTAGTTCGTTAGCTGGTTGATTCGTCGACTAAGGAAGGAAAGCTCAAAACATGACTAAGTAAAAGAAAGCATGTTTCTCTTTGTTGGCAATTTCCATGTTTCGCAAACTTTTCAAAAGTTCAAAATTTCACAGGGTTGTCGATTCGGTGATTTGCCAACAAAGGGCGAGAATAGTGGGTTGTCTTCAAAATTTGGCTAAGGCAAACAGAGCAAGGAATGCTTTTATCAGCAATTTTCCAAGGGTGCAAATTTTTCCCAAGTTTAAAAATTCTCAAGTTCGTTGATTCGACGATTACCCGATAAAGGAGAGCAGAAGAAGACAAAGTTCAAGAAAGTGTACCTTTCTCGACAAAGGAAGGATTTGAAGGAAATCAGCTAAGTCAAGAAGAAGCAAATGTTTGCCTTGTTGGCGAACCGGCAAACAAAATGGTTCGGTGTCGAACCTTAAGTTCGTTGATCGGTAACTTTACTGACAAAGGGAAGAGGCCAAAGGGGAAGGTTTGCGGAAAAGTAAATGGCCCAATAGAAGGAAATTTAGCTAAGCCATGGTGAGTTCAAAGTTTCAAGGTTTCGCCAATAGAGATTTTGTCGATAAGGCAAAAAGAGAGTGAAGAATCAGCTAAGGTAAAATGGTTCAACAAAGTGACATTTCGCTGACAAAGAGGACTTGGTTCAAAAGTTAGAGATTTTGTCGATAAGGCGTGGAAATGGCTAAAGCAAGGAAAACAAAAGCCTTATCGAGAAATCAATAAAAGAGAGAACTTTTCACAAGTTTGAAATTCCTCAAGTTCGTCGATAAGACGATTCATCAATAGAGAAGAAAGTGGAAGCGGCAAGGTTCAAGAAGGGGCAATTTTGCCAATAAAGGGCAAAAAGAGTAAAGTGTGCAGAGCAAAGTGGTTTGACGAACCTTAGGTTCGCCGATCAACGACTTTGCCAACAAAAGTAAAAGCAAGACCAAAAGGAAAAGTTCATGAAAGCAAAGTTTTGTTGATAAAGAGGAGAAGGTTGGCCAAAATCAGAGTTCAGGAAATGAAGTTTTTGTCAATAAGGCAAAAAGCAAGCTTAGTTCATAAAGATGAAATTTTGCCGATAAGGCAAGCTTGGTTTGAGAATTGAAGAATTCACCAATAAGGTGAAAAGTGGCTAAATGAAAGGCAAATTCAGCAAACTAGCAAAGTAGATAACTCTTCAAAAGTTTGGTTTTCTCATGGCTCACTGATAGGGCAAAAAGTTGATAAAGGAGGATAGCAACCAAGAAAAGCTTTGGCAAATGAGAAGTTTGCCAATAAAGTAGTGAAGGAAACAACAAGCAAAGGAAAGTTTAGCAAAAGACACTTTTGCCGACAAAGAAAAATGAAGACAAAGAGGCACTAAAAGCATGGTTCACAAAATGCAGAATTCACAATAAGGAAAAAATGAACCAAATAGAAAAGTTTAGCAAAGGATGAATTCACTGATAAGGCGAAAGAGAAGGTCAGAGTAGTTCCAAAAAGTGAAGTTTTGCCAATAGGAAAAAAAGTGGCCATCCGATATGGGCAAGCAAGCACAGAGACAGGTTCGAAAACATACATTTTCATCGATAGGGTGTGAAAGGAAATGAGGATGGAGCCTGATGGTTCTGGAAACAAAGAATTCTCCTACCATGACAAATTCAGAGGCGCCATGGAAGAAAAAAGGTACAACACTTTAAAGTGTTGTAAAATCTTTCTTTCTCTGAAATCACGCCATTTTCTCGAGAGGAGGTACCCAACATTCAAAGCTAGAGCTGGCCTAAGCTGAATGAGGGTAGTTGGAATAGTGAATTCTTCAATACACCAGTACAGGAAAGGGACAACATAGATTTGCAGGCCTTCTCTCATAAATGTGCCTAGCACCCATGCGTGCAGGCAATCTCTTTTGTAGGTTTGTAGACCTGTCAGAAGCATGGCCACCATTCTAGTTTGTAGGGCTTCTAAGCCAGAAATTTAATGAAACGTGGGCATGTCCTAGGTCGATTGACCAAAATTCAATGCCCATTGTAGCAAAATGAGGATGAAATGTTATATATACATTTGAAAATAATATATTTCTATTAGCTATTCATCTGGGCTATTATACAAGTTAGAGAGTTCTTTGTGATTGGACCTTGTAACGCAATTGCACAAACCAACTGGATTTGATTAATTGTGCTTGAAGATGAGCCTTCGATGTCTCTAGTTACTAGTTCACTAATGAATGTAATTAGTTATTCTGTGTCTACTTTCTCTGCAATAATTCTCTCTTTTGTAATGACTATTTTGCCTCTATGATCAATACAAACTAATGTTTTACCTCTCTCATTATTCTTGCACTATGTCTATTTGACTGATGTGAGGAGTGTATTGTGGATAAAATGGTCCCTTTCATACCTTCACCACTCTATCCTGAGATCTGTTTGAATTGGTATGAATCTGTGTGAGTTGCCTTCAGCTTTGAGATCATTACTATGTTGAGTCGATTGCAGCTAAACATCTTTAATCTAGTGCATCACCTCTTTTAATTTTAGTAATCCTTCTTCCCCTTTTCCCTTGCAAGTATTGGCACTAGATTTAGTTCAATTATCTAAGCCTTAAGCTTAGAAAGAGGAACCAACTTTCTCTGGAGGTCTGATCTCATCAGCAAGGTCCCACACCTTGAGATCAAACCCATTGTGTCATTGGAGTGCCTGGACGAGCTTCAAGCAGGGTGTAATTTCATATGACAATAATTTCTAGCATGCCCGGTGGGACCCTCCACTTTGAGTAGGAGATGATCTAAGAATTTTGGTGTCATTCTCAGTTTATTCACTGTCATGGAAGCATTCAAGCACCTAGCAACTTTGTTGATCCAGTATCCATATCAAGTCAACATTTCATGCCTGAAGTGCAAACAAGATCTTCTTTCGGAGGTAATTTTTAATTCACAGTGCTTTCATTTACTAATTCAAGAAGTAGACTGTCCAGGTCCCCTGTGAGGGAAAATAGGAGTGTAGTTTAATCTCCATTAAGAGCCCAGTCTACTCCCTCTCCAGCTAGATTCCAGGTTAAGTTCCAATATTGAAGAAGAACCTTGCATATACCCAGAATCAATCTAAATATCCAAAATATGGCAAGGAATCTTCCATTTGTTGCTTTTAATGGGGGTAGCCCATTAGACCTAGCCCAAAATGATTATATCCCCACCTCAGCCTTAAAGGCTATACCATTCTTTATCGATGAAAACTCCACCACCCCTGCTAAGCACATTCAAGACATTGGCAATGCCTACTCTGTCCATAATGTCACTGCTGACAATGTGGCAGTAAGGCTCCTAGCCTCTTCATTCAAGGGAAAATCCCTGCAATGGTATAGGGGTCTCTCAACCAATTCCATCCACAACTTGGATGATCTGGGCACTAGATTGTGCCAACATTTCAAAGACAAGAGTGACCACTTGTCACTAATGGAGTAGCTAGCTACAATAAAGAGAGCCTCCCATGAATATATGGTGGACTTTAATTATAGATTCAAAAGACATGGGAGATAAGCCCTCCCCAAATACGACATTCATTTTCTATTTGAAATCATTGAATCCTGACATAGCTGTCATGATTCAATCTATGGGAGGAACTGTATTACCTGATGCATATGACACAACAATCACAGTAGAAAATTACATGATTCAGGCTGGAAAAATCGCTCCAAGGCCACCAATGCCTATATTTCCAAAGGCTTATGTTATTCAACTTGATGTGGCTCCAATTCCTACCATAGTCAGCCCTGTTGCTCCTCTAATTACACCTGCAGTTGAGAAAGAAGATGATAAGGATGCTCTGATTAGCAAATTGAGCAATGAATTGCTGTTGTCAAGAAGACAGCCTACACAACCTAATAGGCCATATCAACCCTCTAACTAGACATATCAGCCATTCAATCAGAATTATCAACAGAATAGACCACCATATCAGGGTAATGTACAGAGGCAAAATCAACCCAGTTACATCAGACCATTGAATGATGTGCATCCTAATGCTGCTAGTACATCTGAGCCTCTTGTGCCCATACAAAACAACTTAGCTCAGGATAATGATTCGTTGTAGTAATTACTTCAAGAATTAATTGTGTGTAATTTTATACCTCAACATTTCAGATCAAACTCTATGATTCATTTTCTCTCTTCTCTTGCTCTTTCTCCTGATGATGGATCATAGAGTTTGATCTAAAACATTGAGGTATAAAATTACACACAGTTAATTCCTAAAGTATTTACTACAATCATTATGGACTATGGAAATCTGATGTCTCATAATGATTGGTGTTATCCATGTAATCAGCCACATGATCAGAATTTGTGCTAAAGTGGACAGTTCAGTCAAGCTTTGACAGTACAAAACCAATCAGTTCCTTTAGAGCAACAAGTTAGCTCCAGTCAAGAAATGGTGGGAGGGCATGAACAAATGCAAAACAATGCTACTTTGATGAATTGGACACATGATGATTTTTGTGGTGTTAATCAAAGTGCAAGCCCGATAGCACACAACACAAGAGCCAAAAGAAGGGCCACTGAAGATGCCTCGGTACCTGCAGTTGACCAACAAACATCTTCTCATGTAACCGAAATGGTTGCAAGTGAAGGAGTAACAATCATAATTCCTTCAAGACAAGCATATTGTTCTATTGGGTAGGTAAATTCAATACCACAACAGCAATCCTAGGCCTACCAACATGCAAGGATTGACCCTGCCATTCCCAAAGCATCATTGAAGGGCAGTCAAATCCCCTTCAGCATTATTGATCAGATGAAAAAGACCAATATAAGTTTCACAATGTGGGACACTCTGTTGATCCCAACACAAAGATTTGTTGAAGGAAGCTTTGACAAGCTTCAACCAACCTGTTGTAGAGGCAACTAAAGAAAAGGCCACCATCTCAACAAGCCTATGCCAGCCAGAAAAGGAGGAAGCAAGCACAAGCCCAACTAGTGAACCCCCTCCATTCTATGTTTCCTTAATTATTGGTAACAAATTGTTACACAATTGTATGATAAATTTTGGGGCAGGTACCTCTATCATGCCTAAGAATATTGCTGACAAGTTGGGTATAGAGTAAGCCTATGAATAAAGGGGTGGTGCAATTAGATGGTACTGTTGTTAACATAGTGGGTGTTATTAAAGATTTAAAACTCACTTTGCATGCATGCCTTGGTTGCTCTGTTTCCCAAGATATTTCAGTCATTGATCTCCCAACCTACTTTGGCATATGCATATCCAGGGACTTCATAGCCAAAATAAGTGGGTACCTATCCTCTAATTGGTCCCACATGTTATTTAGAACTAGGTATGGGACCAAAGTAACCATCAAAGCTGAGCCTATTCCCAATGACCATATAGAGCCCTACTCTCCTAATCCCACCAATATGAATTGTACAATCCATGAGTTAGAGGAGGATGACAACATCAATAGGCATGAGGCTACCACCCCAGTGGAGGAGATCCCTGACATACTACTTGATGAGGGGGCAAATTGTTTCGACTTTGACACTCCTTCTCATATAGAGGAAATAGGGTTGGGTACTTATTGTATCCATGAAGATGATGCCATCATCCCTAATATTGAAAAGACAACAACAGATCTGAGTGGGATGTGGCAAATGTTTTTTGATGGCTCCAGAAGCAAAAATGGAGCAGGTGTTAGGGTTGTATTGATCTCACCCCAAAAGAAAATTTATTTCTCTTCATTCAAATTACAATTTAGTTGTACTAACAATGTAGCTGAGTATGAAGCCTTGATTCAGGGCATACAACTGGCATAAAAAAGAGGAATAAAAGTTTTTCAAGTATTTGGTGATAGTGAACTAGTTGTTCACCATATCAGATTGCTTAGTGCTTCAAGGAATGACTTGTTGAAGTCATACAAACATAGGGTCTAAGACCTTATTGAAGGCTTTGATGCTTTCAATATTCAGGTCATTCCTAGGCAAAAAAAACAAGGATGCTGATAGACTGGCCACAATTGGTGCACGGTTTGACATTCCCCAGAATGTCAAACAAAATTCAAATCAGCATGTAAAGGTCATTATGAGGCCTATTGTGCCTGATAACATCATAAGTTGGCAAGTATTTGAAAGTGACCATAAAAATGTGAATTTTTTGCAAGATGAGGTAGAGTATGCTGCCAAGAACCAATCGATATTGTAAGAGCAATATGGTGACTAAGTGATCCAACTAAAGACCAACAAACTGTCCAGGGGACTGGTCACCCTAGAAAGCATATTTGGTGCAGATGATCAACCAAGGAAAGAAAAGATGAACATGACTATCAAAAAGCAGGACTATGAAAAGGTGGAAATTGGACAGGGCAGATTTATTAAACATGGCAAGTTATGTAACCAAGATGAAAGGCAAGGTTTTATTGATCTTTGCAATGCGTTTGGTGATTTAATTTCTTGGGATTATACGGATCTGAAATGCTTTGATTCAAGTTTAATCCAACATACCATTGATTTGGACCCTAATGCAAAACCAGTCCGCCAATAGCAAAGGCCTGTCAACCCCAAAATAGAGCCACTCATGAGAAAAGAATTGTCCAAGCTCATATAGGCAAAGATTATTTATCCCATCAAACATTCCTCTTGGGTGGCCAACTTAGTTCCAATTAGGAAGAAGAATGGGGAAATAAGATTATGTGTGGACTTTAGAGACTCGAATAAGGCCTCCCTTAAAGACCACTATCCACTTCCTTCCATAGAACAAATCCTACAAACAGTAGCAGGAGCTAAAAGGTTTTCACTCCTAGATGGCTACTCAGGCTACAATCATATTCTTGTAAAAGAATCAAACTAGTATAAAATGGCCTTTACCACCAAGTGGGGTACCTTGGCTTACCAGAAAAAATACCTTTTGGGTTGACAAATGTTGGAGCAACTTTTCAAAGAGTAATGGATTTGGCCTTTAAAGGCCTGATCAATGATATTATTCTAGTGTATCTTGATTATCTAATCGTGTATTCTAAGCATGTAGCTAACCACTTAGGTCACTTAAGAAAATTATTTGAAAGATGCAGAGAATATGGAATATCATTATATCCAAAAAAATGTGTATTTATTGTCCCAAGAGGCAGATTGCTAGGGCATGTAGTCTGAAAAGAAGGACTAGCCATTGATCCTAAAAGGACAAGTGCCATTTTATCTCTTCCTCTTCCCAGTCATAAGAAAGGTTTGCAGGGTTTCCTGGGAAAGATCAACTTTGTGAGGAGGTTCATACCAAAATTTGTGTCAATAGCAAAACCTCTCATAGCCATGCTCAAGAATAATGTTACCTTCACATGGTCCAAGGAAGGTAGGGATAGTTTTGAAGCTGTCAAATAGGCCATCGCACAAGCTCCAACACTAATAAATCCTAATTATGAGAAGTATTTTATCCTTTATGCCTTTGGAGGCAAGGAGGATATATCAGTGATTCTAACACAATAGAATGAAGAAAAATTGGAACAGCCAATTGCTTTCTTCAGCTAGCCTCTCAAAGACTATGAATTAAGGTATGATTTTGTTGAGAAACGGGTGTTTGTTGTGGTGAAAGCACTAAAAAAAATTAAATATATGCTTTCAAACAAAAAAATACAATTGATGGTGAACCACCCCGGTGTGAAAGAGTTCCTTTTGAGCAAGGACGTCAATGAAAAGAGGGCTAGGTGGATCACAAAGGTGATGGAATATGACGTCAACATCAACATTACCAAGCTGGTGAGAGGAAAAGGCTTGTGTGAGCAGATGGATGTAGATGTTAAAGACAAAGATGATGTTGTATGTGTCTAAGAGAAGTCACAAACAACTGATTCCCACTCTCTGACTGACTGGTATCACGACATGGTCACATTTCTACAGTTAGGAAGATGCCCTGATGGACTGAATTAAGCAAAAAGAAGGTATTTTAGACTTCATTCTATCCCCTATGTTCTTGTAGATGGTGTCTTGTTTAGAAAAGACATCAATGGAGTTATTCTTAGATGTGTTACTCAAGTTTAGACTTCTAGGATATTAGAAGAATTTCATAATGGCCCCGCTAGTGGCCATTATTCTCCAATAACAACTGCTTTAAAAATTATGAGGGTTGGTTACTACTAGTCCAATTTGTTCAGAGATGCCTATAAATGGGTAAGGAGCTGCAAAGAGTGTGCATTCTTTGCAGGTAAACAAAGGTTGGATGCTCTTCCTCTTCATCCGATTTAGACTAATCATCCATTTGCCTAATGGGGTTTGGACTTCATTGGGATGGTTAATCCACCTTCTAATGTTGGCCACAAGTGGATTTTATTAGCCACTAATTATTTTACAAGGTGGACAGAGGTTGTTGCATTGAAGGATGCCATAGGAGCCTCCATTTTAGATTTTCTTGAAGGTATAGTCACTAGGTTTGGTGTTCCATTCACCATTATTTCTGACAATGCTAAGGTCTTTGTAGGCACAAAAATTAGTGAATGGGCACTAAACTATGGAATTTATTTGAAAACAACATCCAACTACTATCCCCAAGGGAATGTCCTAGCTCAGTCCATGAACAAAAATTTGATCAGGATCATCAAGAGGACAGTGGATGATAATCAGAGAACTTGGCACTCCAAGTTGAAGACAACTCTTTGGGTTGATAGAATTACTCCCAAGAGGGCCATCGGTAATTCGCCTTTCATGCTAGTATATGGAAAGGAAACAAGACTTCCACTATCATCAGAGTTACCTTCCCTTGAGCTAGCCCAGTAGTTGGAATTGCTAGAAAATAATGTCATGACGCTCAAATTTGTTGAGCTGATGGAGCTCAAAGAAAAGAGGAATGCTGCCATGAAAACCCTTGAAACACACCAAGAATAGGTCAAGAGGATCTTTAATAGAAAATAAATGGATAGAGTCGTCCAAGAGGGATATTTGGTGTTGAAATAGGATGAAGATAGGGCCAAGGTAGGAAAACATTCTAAATTTGACACCATATGGAGCGGCCCTTACATCGTCATCAGTTGCAAGCATGTCAATGCCTTTCAACTATCCAAGCTGACTGGTGAAACACTTCTGATCCCAGTGAATGGGATTCATCTCAATCCATACTTCTGAGTTTGGTTTTGGGGTCCTTGTAAATATTAGAGTAGATTTGTTTTCTGTTCTAGGTTTCCCTTCCTCTAAGTGCTTTTGCACAGGTTTCATTCTCATTAGGAGAATGTATGCCTTATTTGTTTGTTCTTGTTTTCTAGAGGAATTTTTAGTTTTGTTTGGTCATGAGGCTACTTTATTTTGACCCTGTTCCCAATGGATTGTATAAGGTAGCTGGTTCCCTGTGTTTTGCAGCCAAACACCCCTGCAAAGTCACCAAAATGATGACCTATTCTCCCCTTACCAGAGTCAAATATCCTAGCTTGAAGATATTGATGAAATCCTTTAAAAGCTTGATATCCTTCAATTTTTAGTGTAAAACCTTGTAAAAAAACTTAGCAAATTTCTGTGGAGAAGCCTTGCAAAAAACCCAAAATTTTCCAAGTCCTCGCCTTAGTTTTTTGGCCCCTTTTGGCCTTTATCGGCAAAAGTTCAAGTTCACAAACCTGCCAATTCGCCAACTATTAGCAATTTATTTCTTGATTTTTAAAGTGTTTTTTCAAGTCCATATTGAATTTGCTAGAGTCTAGATTTTAGGTCATTTGAAGAAAATATGGATGAGTTATTAAAAAATTAGGGTTTCCTATAAATTTGCTAGCAAGGCTACAAATCAAAAAAAAAATGATTCTTGGAGGATTGATCAAGGACATTGTTGACCTATTTTCCCCTTCCCAGAGTTAAATAGCCCAGCTTAAAGATATTGATGAAATCCCTTAAAATCTTAATATCCTTCAATTTTCCATGTAAAACCTTGCAAAAGACTTGGAAAGTTCATGTGGAGAATCCTTGCAAGAAAGCCAGAAAAACCTAGAATTTTCTAAGTCCTTGCCTTAGTTTTTTAGCCCCTTTTGGCATTTATCGACAAAAGTCCAAGTTCGCGAACTTGCCAGTTTGTCAACTGGCTGATTTGTCGACTAAGGAAGGAAAGCTCAAAAAATGACTAAGTAAAAGAAAGCATGTTTCCCTTTGTCGGCAATTTCCATGTTTCGCGAACTTTTCAAAAGTTTAAAATTTCACAGGTTCGCCAATTCGGCGATTTGTCGACAAAGGGCCAAAATAGTGGGTTGTCTTGAAAATTTGTCTAAGGAAAAGAGAGCAAGGAATGCTTTTATCAGTGATTTTTCGAGGGCACAAACTTTTCCCAAGTTCAAAAATTCTCAAGTTCGTTGATTCAGCAATTCCCCGATAAAGGAGAGCAAAAGAAGACAAAGTTCAAGAAAGTGGAGCTTTCCTGACAAAGGAAGGATTTGAAGGAAATTGGCTAAGTCAAGAAGAAGAAAATGTTTTCCTTGTCGACAAATAAAATGGTTTGGCGAACCTTAAGTTCGTCGATCGGTGACTTTGCCAACAAAGGAAAGAAGCCAAAGGGGAAGGTTCGTGAAAAAGTAAATGGGCCAATAGAAGGAAATTTGGCTAAGGCATGGTGAGTTCAAAGTTGCAAGGTTTCACCGACAAAGATTTTTCTAATAAGGCAAAATGGAGATTGAAGAATTGGCTAAGGTAAAATGGTTCGGCAAAGTGACATTTTGCCAACAAAGAGGACTTGGTTTGAAAGTTGGAGATTTTCTCGATAAAGCATGGAAATGGTGAAGGCAAGGAAAATGAAAGCCTTATCGGGAAATTGGTAAAATAGCAAACTTTTCACAAGTTTGAAATTCCTCAAGTTCGTCGATAAGGTGATTCACCAATAGAGAAGAAAGTGGAAGTGGCAAGGTTCGAGAAGGCGTGATTTTGCCGACAAAGGGTGAAAAGAGAAAAGTGTGTAGGGAAAATGGTTCGATGAACCTTAGTTTCGTTGATCGGTGACTTTGCTGACATAGGTAAAAGCAAGACCAAAAGGCAAAGTTCGTGAAAGCAAAGTTTTGTCGATAAAGAGGAGAAGATTGGCCAAAAGCAGAGTTTGGGAAATGAAGTTTTTGTCGATAAGTCAAAAAGAAAGCTTAGTTCATAAAGATGACATTTTGCCCATAAGGCAAGCTCAGTTTGAGAATTGAAGAATTCACTGATAAGGCGAAAAGTGGCTAAAGGAAAGGTAAAATCGGCAAATCTACAAAGTAGAGAACTCTTCAAAATTTTAGTTTTCTCATGGTTAGCGGATAGGGTGAAAAGTCGATAAAGGAGGACGGCAACCAAGAAAAGGTTCAGCAAGTGAGAAGTTTGCCAATAAAATAGTAAAGGAAACAACAAGCAAAGGAAAGTTCAGAAAAAGATACTTTTGCCGAAAAAGCAAAATGAAGACAAAAGAGGTGCTAAAAGCATGGTTTGCAAAATGTAGAATTCACCGATTAGGCAAAAATGAACCAAATAGAAAAGTTTGACAAATGACGAATTTGTCGATAAGACGAAAGAGAAGGTCAGAGTAGTTTCGAAAAGTGAAGTTTTGTTGATAGGCAAAAAAGTGATCATCTAATATGGGCAAGCAAGCACAAAGACAAGTTCGAAAAGATACATTTTTGTGAATAGGGTGAGAAAGGAAATGAGGATGGAGCCCGATGGTTTTGGAAACAGAGAATTCACCTACCATGACAAATTTACAGGTGCCATGGAAGAAAAGAGGTAAAACACTTTAAAGTGTTGTAAAAGCTTGCTCTCCCTAAAATCATGCCATTTTCTCAAGAGGAGGTACCCAACATTCAAAGCTTCGTAGGCCTGAGCTGAATGAGGGTAGTTGGAATAGTGAATTCTTCAATGTGCCAGTACAGGAAAGGGACAAAATAGATTTGCAAGCCTTCTCTCATAAATGTGCTTGGCACCTATGCATGCATGCAATCTCTTTTGCAGGTTTGCATGCTTGTTAGAAGCATGGCCATTGTTCTAGTTTGCAGGTTCCATTCCAGTTTGTAGGTCTTCTGAGCTAAAAATTTAATGAAGTGTGGGCATGTCTTGGGTCGATTGACCAGGATTCAGCACCCACTATAGCGGAATGAGGATGAAATGTTATATATACATTTGAAAACAATGTATTTATGTTAGCTATTCTTCTAGGCTATTATACAAGTTAGAGAGTTCTTTGTGACTAGACCTTGTAACGCAATTGCATGAACCAACTGGATTTGATACATTGTGTTCTAAGTTAAGCCTTTGATGTCTCTAGTTGCTAGTTCACCAATGAATGTAATTGGTTATTTTGTTTCTACTTTCTCTCCAATAATTCTTTCTCTTTTGTAATGGCTATTTGGCCTCTATGATCAATACAAATTGATGTATTGCCTCTCTCATTATTCTTGCACTGTGTCTATTTGATTGTTGTGAGTTGTGTATTGTCGATAAAATAGTCCCTTTCATACCTTCACCTCTCTATCCTGACCTCTATTTGAATTGGTATAAATCTATGTGAGTTCCCTTCAGCTTTGAGATCATTACTATGTTGAGTCAGTTGCAGCTAAACATCTTTAATCTGGTGCATCACCTCTTTTAATTTCAGTAATCCTTCTTCCCCTTGCAAGTATTAGCACTAGATTTAGTTCAATTCTCTAAGCCTTCAGCTCAAAAAGAGGAACCAACCTTCTCTAGAGGTCCGATCTCATCAGCAAGGTCCCACACCTTGAGATCAGTCTCATTGTGTCATTGGAGTGCTTGGATGAGCTTCAAGCAGGGTGCAATTTCACATGACAACAAACATATTGATCCTACTATAGTCCAAATTTGAGCTCATTTAGAGTAGACTTGAGGAAGTTTTTGTGAAATTAGGGTTCCCACCAAATTTTCTCCCAAGGCTACAAATCAACAAAATTCTTTGATATTTTTTTGGTAAGTGAGTTCTAGGCCCTAGTAAGTTATAGTAAAAAAAATAGATTATTAGATTTTGTTTGTATAATTTATTGTAAAATTATTTTGTCACATCATGATGGGGGCTTCAACAAGAGGAAAGGGAAGGATCGTGTCACTCATAGAAAGACTCCTTACAAAGAGGATCCATTAGTTAAGAAGAGGGATACCAATTACCATAACCTTGGATGATGTAAGGGTAGAGACCAACAAGATGAAGGTTGAAACCTTGACAAGGATAGATGCAAAGACAGAAGATCTCATGGAAAGGCTCAAACAAATAACTTATCGCCAAGGTTTTAAAGATATCAAATCAATGGAGTCACACCACAAGGTTTGAGAAGAAAATGTTTCTTCAGGACATGATGCTTTTGGGTTTGATTTAGAACTAAAGTGGGATCATCACCCAAATAATTTAATGGCTAGCACACATATGGAATCTTAGAACCTATTACCAATGAATGATATGCAAGAAGAATAAGAAGTAGAAACAAAATAAGAAGAATAAGAAGAAGTACAAGGAGAAGGAGAAGGAGAAGAAATAAGAGGGGGAGGAGGAGGAGGAGGAGGAGGAGGAGGAGGAGAAATCAAGTCATAAACATCTAGCCATTCATGATCACCACCTAGAGAAATTTGAAAAGTATTTCCTCCTATATGTCATTCAATTAATGCTAGGGTACCATCTACCACCCTTCACCTCTTCATTGAAGATGCACCAAAAGGCTAGAGAAATGGAAGAACACATTCAACACCAACAAGAGGTACCCTCTAGTCTCAAGGAGAATAGAGCAAGGGCACAAAACACAATGAATAGGCAAGTGGATCAATGCAAAATTCTAACATAGACAATGCTACCTGAGCTAGATGTAAAGGGAAGACCCATCTTAATTTTTTGGACATGCATGAAGAAGATAAGTACTAGGACAATCACAAAGTACCTAATTAAATGAAAGTATTTTCTAGTCAAAGTTACCACATGGAAATATGAAGATTTGATGTAGAAGCATCCATAATTGATCAGTGTTAAGGATAGTGGTTGTGTGAAGAGGGGGCATGCTACACCCTTAATCCTATAATAGGTGTATAGGGTTATGAGTAGTCAACTTGTGGCTACCTTAACTCTTAATTATTTTATATTTAGTCATTAATATAGTATTGTATAGGTAGTTAAGTCAACATGGGTGACATCCAAGGCATAAGTATGGTATATATAGGAGATAGAGGTTAGTTATTATCATCATATTGAGTATTGTGTTATTATTGAAGACTATTGGAGGTATCCCCATCAAAGTGGTTTAGGAGGTTACCCCCTCAAATTGGCATATTATTATCAAGTATTTGCAACATATTTCCTCTTATATTATTCTATTGTTGAAGTTGTTTCATTACAGTATACACCCTAGTTTCACAGTAGAGTGTACATTGTAGTTTTAGAGTTACATATTCATTTCCTAGTGGTGTAGGTGAAATGATGAAAGGTAATCACATGCAAATTTGTGTTAGTTTGTTTAACTGCTAGTCATTGGTTATGGTCAATCAACACAGGGCATTCAATTTGCTAGTTATTTAATGCATCCATTAATATAAATAAAAGGTTTTTTTACATAACACTTGGCCTAAGTGTCTCAATATCATTGGGTGAAAGATAAATATGTGATTTATTCACACCAGCTCATTATAGAAGGAACAAATGATATATTGTCAAGTGGAATCAAGTGGAAAACAAGGGCTGCACTGCAACAACATCAGACCCTGCCTAAAGCTGCAAGCGCTCAAAGTAAAAAAAATATTGGATTTAAAAACAGGCAAATGCAATATATTCTAATGTCTTGGACAAGCACAAATAGGTCTGCAGCAGCATGAATTACACATAGTGTAATTTTTGCCAAAGTTTGGTCAGCAAAAATAACTAAGTATAATAGTCATAGCAATCTCTAAGTTTATCATCACCATTTTTTTAATGTCCCTTGAATTTAGAAGCTCTACACAGAATAATACTTGTAGAGACAACAGGTCTAAAAATTGATTGACAAATTCACATCGTGTTCTTGATGGAAGAAGAAGAAAAATACAATTAATACAAAGATTACTAAAGAATTCATGTAACATGTGATTCATCTCTGGACACAATTAATACAAGGAATAAGTGCAATTTATTTCTTGTTCTTTCTTTCCAAGGATGGAAATCAAATAATAGCCAATACTATAATTATATCTTCTACCAAGCATTACCATGTTGTTGGTAAATAGATTTGTCGCTGTGAATGAATTCTCAAGAATGACTCTGTTTCACCTAGAAAGCAGTGATGAACTGACCAACAGTTGGAGAGATCGCAACAGAGTAACGATCTTCCTCTACGTTTGAGAGGGGCAACTCCCTCATATGATGGGGTTTGTTGTAGTTTTTGTGTACTTTTGACCTGAAAGTACAAAAAGGAGGAAAAGGAAAGCTAACAATAAAGATGATTAATAGAAACCCTAACAATAGACATATGAATACTGGTTTAGATTTCACAAACTCGTGACAAATTACGAGGGGATTTCACCACAGAAGTTAGAAACTACGTTCCTGAACCTATATGATGAATTGCATAACAATAAGTTTAATATGCAATGATAATGAAAAGAAGATGATGAATCTCAACATACGAAGAGAGGTTTCTCCAGCACATTCAAATCAAGATACCAAGTTATGATTGTGTTTCATTACATCAATTGCACTGTTTATATATGCTTTAAAATATGACCAATGATTCACACAATGATAGAGGTATTACTCATTTGACATATGAGAAATTAGTAATAATAACTCAGAGGTACAATGGAACACACGAACCAAATGCTCTCTTTATTATCTTTGTAAAATTATACAATTTCAAAAGCCTTCATGTACAAAGTATAAGATCAAAGGTCTCTAAAAAGCTTCTCCATAAGTTCCCCCATAAAAGTCTATTGAAAAGTCCCTTTTACATTTGAAATAGCCTTGTATTTATAGGCTTACATTTGGTAACCACTTTGTAACTACCTCAACTACCTTTTTTGTAATACAATAATATAATGAACCTTATTTTTGGTTATATTTTACATCACTTTTCTGGAAATAAAGTTCATTTCTAAGTTTTCATTACAAAGAGTGACTTAAGTCACTTTCACAGAAAGGTAACTTGAAACACGAAACTTTGAAATAAAGACCAAGTTATTGGTCATGTTGATGTAGGAACTCTATTTCCTTGCTCACTTAAAACTATAACTTGGATAGCGACACCATAAGCAATAGCGTCATCAGGGTTTAATGCTCTTACACAGTTCCTCCCTATTAAAGAAATCATGTAGCGAATGTTGTGCCTTTGGAAACTTGTACTTATGAATAGTGTTCTTGTTCATCTCGGCATCCCTTAAATACTTCTCAACAAGCTCCAAGTATTTCCTTCTTTACCAAGACCATGGACAAGTACATTGTAGGTAATTTCATTAGGAACCAAACAAAATGTCACCATTTTATCACATATCCTAAGAATTTCCATCATATTCCTCTCCTTGATACAACCATCAATATGTATGTTGAATACAAAATCATCAACATCAATATTACTATCAAGCTTTTAAGGATTTTGTAGGAAATAAGATTTGGGGCAAGTCTTGTATCTAACACACCATCATAAATCTAGCAACCCTATTTCAAGTCAACCCTCTCTATAGAATTACTAAATCTTTCACAGAATGCTTCAATAGTATCATGGCTTTCATCTTGGAAAGTATAAGCTCGAAGATTGTGTCTTAGATCAATACCACGGCCTTCACGACCCACACAAGTAAACTAAAAATCCTCAACTAACTTGCTCAATTTAGTGCATGTCTTGTGCGAGTTAGTTTCCATTGCAAAATGAAGCTTCCCTTGTATAATAGATGCAACATGCATTGGGGGATGGGGAAAACTCCTTTTGATGGGTCATCAAAATCACCGTCATCTTCACTAACAAAAATTTGATTTTTTTTTTTGGTTACCATTATATATTACATTTGCTTTGAAGCTTCTAAACCCCTTTTCAATAATCCATTGCATTTTGTACATATGTATTATGTCAAACAGCGCATGCTTTATCTTTAAGTAGTACATTTGATTCAAGAAAATAATAGCATGATATCTTGATCGAATCCCCGTATTAGGATGAAAAGTAAAGACATTACTTCTTCAAAGCTTTGTCCTTCAAAAATAATATTGGAAGCCTTTTCCCAATGCAACTACAAATTGTTCAAACATGTGCTTTAGCCAATCATCCCATTTGCTTGAAAGAATCTAAAGCATTTTCAACAAATACATTTTGTGCATATCATGCGTTGGTTGTAAACCATGAGAAAACACTTCTTTGAGGAAGGTTGCCAAACAGTTCATGTTAATTGTCTATGCTTACACATTATGCATACATATCTACAAGGGCACTTGCAACTACATCGATTGACAAAAATCTCATTCCATTATTCTTTGTTGGATGCTCATATGCTATCCCAGCACTTCATTTTGGCTGCGTGCATGCTAGTAAAAGTTGTGGAATTTAACTTTACAACTGAAAAATTGCATTTTCTTATAAATCTCCAAGGCATTTTCTCTGCGCCCCCTTAGTGCATATCTAGCAATGATTACATTCCCTGAGAAGATGTCTTTTTGAGGCATTCTGTCAAACCTTTCATGCATCTTGCTAATACTTCCATCCATACATGTCTAGCCGAGGCTCGCCTCCATTATGTTGAGATGAATGTCCATACACTTGTTCTGAAGCTGCGAGCAGGTAGGGTTCTACCACTTGCATTTTCTTGAACGTTTCTAAACCCTTCTCAATGAAGCATCTCATGCGATCATTGCAGTTCATGAGGCCACTTTTCTTTGAGTCATTTTGTCAAAATGGCCGACACGTCTTCTTATTGTTTCAAAAATTCCTATTTTAGACCTCTAATCATAGTGTGTAGGCCTGGGAAGGTGCTAGCAAAGGTTATAGTGCTGGAAGAGATCATAGAACTCATCTTTACATATACCAAATGCATTTGCTTAAAAGTTTCAGCGGACTTTTCACTAAACCCATTTTATGTCTATACTGCAATCATTATATTGGATGAGAACACATTTCTTTGAGGTCGACTATCAAACAGTTCATGCCATTCTATATGTTTCCATATTCTTGCATACATGTCTGCAAATCATTTCCAACGTAATATCTAACAAAAATCTTGCTCATATATTTGCAAAGATGAAGTTAGCAAACACTATGGAATTCATCTTTACACCTTCCAATTATGTTTGCTTACCAAACTGATGTCTTGTAGCACTAATCGCAAATCTAACCACTATATCATTAAAAAAAAGTGAAATTTCTCATTTGAAGTAGACAATATTAATTAGATTTGTGTAATATTGCCCTGCATATCTAGCAATTATTGCAATCCTCAAAATGATAAATCTTTGAGGCATTTTGTCAAATAGTTGATGCGCCTTGTGTATTCCTCGACACTTTGCGCATATGTCTACCATGCATTTCCAACTATAATATCTGAGAAAACTCTCCATTTCACTATGCTTGGATGGATGTTCATAACCTGTTCGAAAATCACTAAAACAAAGAGAGTAGCAGCAAGAGGCCAAGGTGGTGAGGGTTGAGGAATATCGTCTTCATACTTGCATCAACGTTGAAGTTGATAAGACCTTCCACAACAAATCTAGTTTTTCAACACCATCATATCATTCTGTGAGATAATATTTCTTCAAGATGATTTGATTATGCTTTGGTGGACGTCCATATGCTATCCTAGAGCAAGAAGGCCATTGAAGAAGGTCGTGAGTAATTCTGGAAATTTTCTCAAAAGTTTTGAAAACTTCTCAACAAATCCGTTTCATGCAAGCTTTAGGTAGTTATGGTAACTACTTTTCATTTTGGTCATTGGTTTTGGAAATGTGTTTCGAGTTATTAAAATCCACAACTCATACTTTCCTTTTTCAAAACTTACAACTTTATGGATTACTGAAAAGTACAACTAGATAGGTTTTAATAAAAGTGAAACTTTTGAGAAGTTATTAAAAATTGAAACCCACACCTTTGTTTTAGTTAGCGAAAACTGAAAGTTGCTTCCCACTTTTGCTTTTTCCTAAGTAGCCTCCAACTCAGCCAAAATTGAAAGTAGACGCCAACTTAGCCAAAACTAAAAGTAGACGTTCACTTCACCGAAAGTGAAAGTTGACGCGAACTTAGCCAAAAGTGAAAGTTGACATGAACTTATATTTTTTTTCTAAGTAGGCCGATAACAACTTGCTTTTTTTTCAAGCAAACTTCTCCCTTTGCAAGTTTCTTTTTGAGGTTAGCCAAATCTACAAGTCACCTCTCACTTTCACTTTTTTAGAAGTTGTCAAAGACTTCTGATTTTGTCTAACATTCGCACAACTTGTGAAAATTTCTAAGTTACCTCCTTGTGAAAACTTATTATAACTTGTGAAAACAACTAACTTGATGAAAATTATAACTTCATGAAAATTTATATCATTTGGTCGTCAAGCCTGCACATGCAATGGAGAAGTGAAACTGGTGTAACTTTTGACAAATATAGAATTTTCTCATGAAATCTTGGCAAATTGTCCATAATAACATTATAAATCTCCTTACTAGATGATTCTTCTCTAGCCCTTGCAAAAACTAGGATTTAATTTTTTTTGCAAATTATCTGCCAAAAAATTGAAGTTTTAAAATCTCACAAACTAGAAGCCAAATGGGCCTAAAAAGTGGCCACATTAGGAAAAATAGCCATAGAAACATCCCTATAAAAGGATTTCTCTCCATCCCTTGCAGATTTTGAGATTTAATTGTTTTCGTGATTTGTTGCGTACCAGGACCGCTTCCAAGACTTCGGTTGAAAAAGGTGAAAAAATTCCTCCTTCAAATTAGAAAGTGACTTGATACTTCAAGATAATCAGAGTATTTGTGACTTTGGGAGTGATTCAACATAAGGATTTTGACACAAAAGTTTAAAAATTGGCAAGTTGAAAATGAGGCCAACACATGTACATAATAGTATGAAGTTGCAATAGTAAATCTCCTGGCTCTCGATCAATTCATGGAATTAGCGATCTGGAGCTTCAACCTATGGAAACTATAACATTTGAGTTGCGTTTTGCTTTCTAGTATACAACAATAATTGCATTTACTTCCCTTGTTGCGTTTGCTTGAAGAGTTGCTGCTTCACATAGAGCTGTTACACACATGAATGAATATAACCTAAGCTTGCAATAATGCATGATAAAAAATAACAAAATCATCAACTTAAAAGAATGACTTTAGGGCAATAATTTGTCAATCTCTGAATTGAATTTTCATTTTTAGCTAATATTGAAGAATATTTGGTAGACATGAGATGCTAATATTGAAGAAAACTTGAATAATTATATATTGTACAGTTGTGTGACTAGAGTTATTTCAATTTAGAGTCATTAATTTCTTATGCCAAGCCAAGTACTAAATTGATATCCTTGTGATAGAAATCCACACCGAAGGACAAAAAAGAGGTCTATGATCAGGAGCTTGTGTATTTACATTTACATATTTGAACTTATATTCTTGAGAATTCTTAAATTGTTACTTTGCTGTGTTAGGTAAAAGTAGAAACATAATTTCCAAATTTTATACAAACTCAAGCAAGACCGTGTTTTCAAATTTACTAATATTTATATTAAAAAAATTGAACATGGCCATTTCAAAATTATAAGACACTAAATTTTCCCTAATTTGGACTGTAATGCATAATCTATATGTGAAAAATAGAGCAAAGAAAGAAGAGCTACTAACAGGCATTATCCTTGGCATTGAACTTATCCCACCTCTTCCTATCCTTGAGAAGGCATTGCCCACTTGCCTATTTTTTATCCATGATGTTTTAACTTTCATGGCCTTTTTTTGCCTATCTGAATGCCTTCTATCCAAAGTTGTATTTAAGGGTTGATGATTATGTGTTTTGTAGGATATTTTGATTGTGTGAGGAGAACATGACCAGATCTTTCTAGTGGATAAGGCATTTGACTTGAAAAAGTGAGTACATGTAGTTTAAAATTATGATTGAGCATTATATGTTGTTACTTGTTAGTTTTATAGTGTGAAGAGCATGGGAAGCTTCCACAGTCCATAATGCTAAAAAGAAACACTCAGAAACAAATGAGATTATAGACGTTGGACAATTATATTAATGGATTTGGAGTCATTAGACAAATTGGTTATGTACATAGGTCTCTGTATGTAGATGCCCTACAGCTTTTCAAAGAATTTAATATGCATTCGACATAGCCTCATGTATTATGCATCCTTGTAATTATTTTATACTCAAGGAAGACAGGTGAGTAGGAAAAACAAAGTGAAGAACATTAGCACCAGTCCAATATACCCAATTGTGGTACTAGGAACAATTTTGACTAAAAGGATTTACTTATTTTGTTTGATAGGGAATCATTCAAGGTATTTTTTTAATGGACTACTTGTTTCAGATTGATCCTTAAAATCAGGCTATGATACAAATTTTGCAATGCTAAAGATTTTCCAACCATTCTATAGTTGAAAAATATTGTCCATCCCTTAATTTTATTTTTCAAAGCATTCATAAAGGATATGATACAAATTTTGGAATACTAAAGATTTGCCAACCATTCTATGGTTGAAAAATATTTTCCATCCCTTAATTTTGTTTTTCAAAGCATTCATAAAGCAATAATTTGTCAGACTTGGAGCAGGTGCAGAAGAGAGCACATAAGAGCAAGACAAACCCTCTGCAGCAATGCCCAGCCAGTGTCACGCCTGGCACCATTTGGAATCCACCCAAGCTTGCTTTGGAGACAACTATTGAATTTTGTTGCACACATGTCTAGCCAAAGAAACCCTACATAGAAAAATATTGTATCTCGCCACGTTTTCAACCATACAGCCAAGGAACACTTTGAGAAAGCAAAAAAAAACATTAGAAACATTCACCTTCCAAAATCCATTACTTGGAGGCTAAGCATTTGTTGAAATGAACATAGGATT
The DNA here is from genome assembly GCA_027924645.1 of Cunninghamia lanceolata. Lineage (NCBI taxonomy): Eukaryota > Viridiplantae > Streptophyta > Pinopsida > Cupressales > Cupressaceae > Cunninghamia > Cunninghamia lanceolata. The sequence continues at coordinate 7,550,324 of BSBN01000814.1, forward strand.
ATGCCAAATAGGTACCTTGAAGGTTTAATAGCCCACTTTTAAAAGCTTTAGAAATCTTAATTCTAAATTATTTGTGAACAATATAGCAATTTGATACATATTCAATGTAGAATTTTGGCAATAATGACCAAAAAATTGTGGATGAACCAACTTGGAAGTGTTTTGATGGTAGAAAAAGTGAAAAATTGAAGTTATAATACCTTAAACAGATCTAATATCTACATATTTAAACATACTTTGACTTAACTGTAAAAGCTAAAAAACTCAAAATATAGAAAATAAATCAAGAATTGAATACAAAACTATCTAAGCATAATTGGGCACTGAAAAAACTTGTTAATAAATGTTGAACCAATACAACTTGAAGCCTTAAAAACTAGGCATTTAGAGAACACAAAAAACTAAATGCATAACTTACTTTTGAAATTCTAAGGAATTGGCTGCAAAAATTGCTCCCTAGATCGAAGAAAACCCTTTCTACTATGCCCTAGTTACTTTAGCCATCACCACTCCACCACTTGTTGGTAGGTGGCGACTGATCATGCAAGTACTGTACAATAGTTATGTATCCTCACTGACAAAAAAACCCTATTTTTGTAACCGACATAAGGCTTGATAAAAGCGGCTAAGGGTTAGGGTTTTGGTTGATATTGTATTGTAGCATTTGCAACGGTATTGAGTTGCAGGGATTGCTAGTTGTAATCAGTTTGATTTACTGGATAATAATATTGGACTCTCTATTGGTGGATGTAGCCCAAGTTTGGGTGAACCACGTTAAAATTTGTCTCTCGTTGTTATTATTTCTGTGTATTTTTCATTTGTTTGTTTAATCTTTATTTGCATTTAATTGATATCTTCTATCAGCTAACCCCTAACAAGTGGTATCAGAGTGGGTTGTGTTCAATTATCATCTACAGGAAGGTCTCATGGTTGAGTAGGAGTCTCACGGTTGAGTGGGATCAATGGCGGATGAGGGTAAATTGAAGGTTGATAAATTTAATGGGCAAAACTATTAGTTATGGAAGATGCAGATAGACAATTATCTCTATCAAAAGGATTTATGGATGTCATTGGAAGGAGTAGCCAAGAAACTGGCAACAATGACTGATGAGGATTAGAATCTTCTTGACAGAAAGGCACTGGGAACCATTCGGTTATGCCTAGCACCATCGGTGGCATTCAATATAACAGAAGCAAAGACAATAGATGGTCTAATGAAAGCTTTTGCTAAATTGTATGAAAAACCCTCAGCCTCAAATAAGGTATTTCTCATGAAGCATTTGTTTAAACTGAAAATGATTGAAGGTGGATCTGTGATAGATCATTTAAATGAATTTAATATGATTACCAGTCAATTGACTTCTGTAAATGTAAAATTTGATGAAGAAGTTATAGCTCTCTTGATATTATGTTCTTTGCCTGAAAGCTGGAATAGTTTGGTAATGGCGGTTAGTAACTTTGTTTCTAGTTCAAATACCTTGAAATTTGATGATGTTGTTGGTGTTATTCTGAGTGAGGAAATTCATAGGAAAAGCTCAGGAGGGTCCACATCAGGTAGTGTTTTGAATGCAGAAAGCAGGGGCAAATCAAAGGAGAGAGGAAAAGGTTCTGGAGGTCATGAGAAATCATGAGGAAAATCAAAGGATAAGAGATCCCAAACCAGAGGACCACAGGATTGCTGGTACCATGGGAAACCAGGTCATCTGAAAAAAGATTGTTGGTCTTGGAAGGATAAAGGAGACAAACAAGAAGGAAATAAGGAGGCAAATGTGGTAAGTAATAAATTTGAAGATGATGCTTTGATTATTTCCCTAGATAATGTTGATGATTCATGGGTTTTAGATTCAGGGGCCTCATTTCATACTATGCCCCATAGAAGTTATTTTATTGATTATGTCCAAGGGGATTTTGGGCTGGTTTATTTGGGAGATAACGAAACCTGTCAAATTGTTGGAAAGGGAAGAATCAAGATTAAGTTGCAGAATGGGAATCATTGGCTACTACAAGAGGTAAGGCACGTTCCAAGGCTCGGTAGGAATTTAATTTTAGTAGGGCAGCTAGCTGAAGAAGGTTGCATTGTTACATTTACTGATAAAAATTGGAAGGTTTCAAAAGGTGCCTTAATAGTAGCAAAAGATGTGAAAGTAGGTACCTTATATCTTTGTATAGGTCATACTATTCCTACTACTTTAGCTGTTGCAGAGAAAAAACAAACAGGTTCAAGAACAGTTGCTGCAGGTTCACAAGAAGAGACTGTAAAAGTTGCTGCAAGTTCTAAGACAACACTGTGGCATAACAGACTTGGGCATATGAGTGAAAAAGGTATGAAGGTACTTCATTCTAAGAAAGTTTTACTAGGTCTGAAATGTATTAATATGGATTTCTGTGAAAGTTGTGTGTATGGCAAACAAAAGAGAGTCAGTTTTCTCAAGGATGGGAAGCAAAAGAAAGATGAAAAGTTGGAGCTTGTGCATATAGATGTATGGGGACTAGTTTAGGTATCTTCTTTCGGTGGCTCTTGGTATTATGTTACATTCATAGATGATGCAACTAGGAAGGTATGGATTTATTTCCTTAAGCAAAAATCAGATGTATTTGAAACATTTAAGAAATGGAGAAGCTTGGTTGAGAATGAGACAGGTAAAAGATTAAAATGTCTTAGATCTGATAATGGTGGTGAGTATTGCAGCAAAGAATTTGAGGATTATTGTTCCTTTAATGGAATTTATAGGTAGAAAATGGTTCCAGGGACTCCATAGGAAAATGGAGTGGCTAAATGCATGAATAGGACAATAATGAAGCATGCAAGGACCATGAGATTGCATGTTGGACTACCTTTAAATATGTGGGCAAAGGCTGTCAACACTGTTGTATATTTAATTAACAGAGGTCCTTCAGTTCCTTTGGGTTGTGGTATTCCAGAGGAAGCATGGACAGGTAAGAAGGTGAGTTATTCTTTTCTCAAAACCTTCGGCTGTGAAGCATTTGCACATGTAGATTCTAAAAATAGAACCAAGTTGGATACAAAATTAAAAAAGTGTACCTTCGTTGGATATGAAATTGATGAATTTGGTTATAGGCTTTGGGATTTTAAAAATTAGAAAATTGTGAGAAGCAGGGATGTTGTATTCAATGAGAAGGTGTTGTACAAAGATCAGTTGCAAGAGCATGAGAAGAAAGAAAAGGATTATGTGGTGCTAGATGATACTCTAGATAGTGATGTTCTAATGGTTCCTCATGCTCCGCAACAACAACAAGAAATACCACAAACTCCAGTGAATGTTAGACGGTCAACAAGGCTAAGTAGACCTCCTAAAAGATTTTCTCCCTCTTTGTATTCTATTTTGATAATACATGTTGGTGAACCGGAAGGGTATGATGAAGCTATGTAGGTGGATACACAAGTTCAATGGGAGCTTGCAATGAAAAAAGAAATGGACTCCTTGCTGAAAAATCAGACTTAGAAATTATGTAAGTTACCTGCAGGTAAAAAGGATTTACCAAACAAATGGGTTTATAGGCTGAAAGAGGAAGATGGAGGTAAGAAAAGATTTAAATCCAGGTTAGTAGTAAAAGGATTTGCACAAAAAAAGGGCATTGATTTTGATGAGATTTTTTCTCCAGTTGTCAAGATGACTTCTATTCGTATTATTTTAAGTATTGTGGCTACTGAAGATTTGCATATGGAACAACTAGATGTTAAAACTATCTTTCTCCATGGTGATTTGAAGGAGGAGATATACATGGAACAACCCCAAGGATTTGAGGTCAAAAGTAAGGAGAAACTAGTGTGCAGATTGAAGAAGAGTTTGTATGGCCTGAAACAAGCACCTTGGCAATGGTATCTAAAATTTGATAGTTTCATGGTTGAGAAAGGCTACATTCGGTGTAACTCTAACCATTGTGTTTATTTTAAGAGGTTGGATAATGACAGCTACATTATTTTATGTTTATATGTTGATGACATGCTTGTAGATGGGTCTAACATGGATCGCATCAGAGAGTTAAAACAACAGTTAGCACAATCATTTGCTATGAAAGATTTGGGGGCAATAAAACAAATCATTGGTATGAAAATTTGCAGAGATAGGAAGAACAAAAAATTGAGTCTATCTCAGGCTGCTTCTGTTGAAAAGGTGTTGCAGAGATTCCATATGAAGAATGCAAAAGTTGTCAGCACACCTTTGCCTAGTCATTTGAAATTGCTAAGGAGATGTGTCCACAGACACAAGAGGAGGAAGAAAAAATGTTCAAGGTACCATATGCTTCAGTTGTAGGAAGTTTAATGTATGCCATGGTATGCACAAGACCAGATATTGTACATGTTGTAGGAGTCGTAAGCAGGTATATGAGTCATCCCAGATTAGAGCATTGGAATGTGGTAAAATGGATTCTCAGATACTTGAGAGGTACATCCAATACACATTTATGTTTTGGGGGCTCTAATACTGATTTAGCAGGCTATGTAGACTCACATTTGACAGGGGATATTGATACCAGACAAAGTACTACATGTTATGTCTTTACTGTAGGTGGGACAGTAGTGAGTTGTATTTTCAGGTTGCAAAAGGTGGTTGCTTTATCCACCACGGAGGCAGAGTATGTAGCTTCAACAGAGGCAAGCAAGGAGATGATATGGTTGCAATCTTTCATGGAAGTATTGGGAAAACAACAGGCTAATAGTTCTTTGTATACAGATAGTCAGAGTGCCATACATCTTGCAAAGAATTCTACCTTGCATTCAAAGACCAAACATATACAGTTGAGGTATCACTTTATTCGGTCGGTGTTGGATGATGGACAGTTAAGGCTAGAAAAGATACATACAGATGAAAATCCAGTGGATGTGTTTACAAAGGCAGTGACAAGGGAGAAGCTGAGCTCCTCTTCAGCTTTGGTTGGTCTTCAAGACTAAAATAATAAAATCAGAACAACAGAGTCCAGGGTGTTTATTTCCAGTCGAAGTTGCATGCGCAGCGGTGTTGTCCAGGATTAATCTCCAAGTGGGAGATTGTTTGGTGTGGAGCCTAATCAGTCTCCAAGTGGGAGATTGTTGGTAGGTGGCAACTGATCATGTAAGTAATGTACACTAGTTATGTATCCTCGCCAACATTAAAAAAAGCCCTATTTTTGTAACCGACATAAGGCTTGATAAAAGTGGCGAAGGGTTAGGGTTTTGGTTGATATTGTATTGTAGCATTTGCAACGGTATTGAGTTGCAAGGATTGCTAGTTGTAATTGGTTTGATTTATTGGATAATAATTTTGGACTCTCTGTTGGTGGATGTAGCCTGAGTTTGGGTGAACCACGTTAAAACTTGTCTTTTGCTGTTATTATTTCTGTGTAGTTTTCATTCCTCTGTTTAATCTTTATTTGCATTTAATTGATATCTTATGTCGGCTAACCCCTAATACCACTCTGTCCAAAACCTAACCCATGGATTTGTCCCCCATTCCCCCATCCATAAAGTTCTCCTATGAACTCCCCACTGATATGAATCCTAGTGCTACTGGATCTAACAATCCTCACAACTGTAATTGCTCTGATCTTGCATTTTCTTCTTGTTTCTACCTCATCAAAATTACTTTAAAAGGACACACCCATCAGCTCAACATGTACACAGAAGCTCTAACCTCCCAAAGAAGATTTAACATTCAAACAAAATTTGGGCATTCTGGGCATTAGCTAACAAGGAAAAAAATACAAGAAACACAAAGACTTAGAGATCTCTAATCTAGACTGGCAGTACTAAGTTGCAAGCTTTATCAATCTTAGCCAGAATATTCTTGAAGGAAAACCATCCATTTGAGACACTACCTGCAAACATAATAATTGTGCTCTGACTTCGGGTCACAGATGCTTCAAAGACCTACAATCAAACCTCTCATAACTCTTCACTTCAAAACACAATGCACATTCGATGGAAAAAAGACATAATAAAAAAACCCACCCTTCATAGAAGTTGTTGCCGCCGCCACCATATCCTCCGCTGCCGCCACAACTACTGCCTCCTCTAGCTTGGGCATAGTTTAGAGCAATATTTCTTCCATCCAAGCCCCATCTATTCAGCTCTTCAATGGTATCTCTCATCGGCTGCTCATCTGTAAAAATTACAAATCCAAACCTTTCAGTCATGAGCTGACTTTAATAACCCCCAAAAAAATGCAAGTTGCTTCATAATCAAGAGGTTAACTCTGTGGACCCTGAGCAAACCCCCCAAAGACCATGGGATATGTACACTTCTCACATACAAAATTCCATAACAGCCACCCTATTAATAAAACAGTGGCACCCATAGCTGTGAGTTTACTTTGATACAGCGGGTGTAGAATTTCTAGAGTCATTCAACCTTCAATTAATTAAACATAACACATTAGAATTGATGAGAATGACTAGTAATCTCAATAATTAGTTACAAAGAATTGAAGAATCTCATGGATAGAAATTTGTTGGGGCTATAGTGCAGGGGATCTTGTGGGAGAGTTGAGGGAATTCAATTTAACTTGCACCCACGACAGGGATAGCACAGGAATTACTCCATAATTATTTCTTCTCTACAGTGGGAGCCTTGATCAGAGTGTTAGGGCTTGGCTTCTTTCTCTGTCTCAACTTCAACAAAATGAGGAACATCCACAAGAGCAGCAGCAGAAGTAACTAGCTGCAAAACAACAAAAAGAATAGATTTGCTTTTGATCGGGATGGCGATGAATTCAGATTCAGGAGTGCCAACCATGGCCGCAGCATGCCTACCCACAGACCTTCATTAGAGAGTGGTAGAACAAACCGATGGATTGATAGATCAGAAGTTGAGAATAGAACATAAAAGCTTTGAAGAGAGTTATTCTGCCATGTTTCCCACCATGCAGGACAGACGTCTATCTAAAAAGACTAAGAAAAACATTGCAAATATCTCAAATTTTTACACCCTCTAATTTTCAAGATTTAAACTAATCAGAAAATCATTGCCAATGGGCTAAAAATAGCCATCGACAAATTAGGGAAATTTCTTTTTGTGAAATTATGTAGTACAAAAATCGTTAAATAAAATAAACTTTAGAAGAAGGCAAAAAATTTTACTCTACACGGGTTTCAAGGAAGGATTAATGATTAGCAACATTAGAGATTTGCAAAATTTTTGTCAGCATGGATTTCAAGGAAAGAATAATGCTTAGCGAATGAATACAACAGTTACCCTGCCGTAATGGTGGGACTATTCAATCTACTCAACAAAGGCTCAACTATATGTTGCCACTTAAATAATTTTAAATACTTGTGATGTGTGTAATTATTATGCAAATGGGAAAAAACAAAAGGTAGAGACATAAAATTATGTGTTTTCCCATTTTATCCCTATCCATTGATCATGTTTCAATTAATGAGGACCATTGATCAAAGTAAGAGATTCTAAATATTTAGGTAATGGGATAGTTTGTTGGTATCTCAAAAGAAAAGGGGAAGAAGAGCCAAAGGAATTAATGGAAGCTACCAATAATACTAACTCATATGTATACTCAAGTAAAATCTAGCCCTAACTCTTCTCTTTATGTGATTGAAGTATTACGAGAAAGAAGCTAAGTCAAAAGACATTCATGATAATCAAGCTACCATTTTTGAATTGAAGTGTTTCAAGAGCTAAGTTCATGGATAAGTGCACATGGAGCCCTCTAAGTATTTGAATTCTAGTTTTAAGTGCACATGGAGCCCTCTAAGTATGGGTAAGTGCACATCAAGCCTTATAACTTGGTAAAATCATCCATTCAGAGAGTCCCAAGATAGCTCCCAACAAAGATGAAAGCCAAGTTATTTTAGAGCTCATCCCATGGGTAGGAAATAAGTCTAAAACATTTATTGATAAAGGATATTATACATAGGATTTTTTCAAGGATTCTAAAAGTGGCATCAAAGATCCAATAACTCATACACTAGGAGGGAAGATGTTTGAGATTTTTAACAAACAAGGGGTCAAATTGCATCTAGTATGTAATGATTGGATCTTATACATGGCTAAAGTTGTAGTGCCTAACTATTTCCCCATGGCAAAGATTATTGAATGAGAATGTGATTAATATAATGTGAACACTCATACTATGAAGGGTGCATCTAGGCAAGTAATTTTGACTCTCAATAGGGAGACAATTCAAATAGTTTTCCAATTACCCTTTGAAGCAAGAACAAAACTAGACTTAAAGAGGCTATCATTTTTTTATAAAATGTATAGGAAAATTAATAGAGGAGTAAAGTTGTGACATTATAGGATCAAGAGTGACTTGAAGGCTAAGGCAATTATTCTTGATGAAGAGAATGAACCAATGAAACTAAGCAAGTTTGTGCAAGATTTTCAAGAAAGATATTAAGGATATTGTCAAGTCGTAGGGAAAGATGTTAGAAATAAATTATACCTTACATAAATGGACTTTGTTATGGACAATCAAAATCCACACCAAAACACATTGTTTAACTACAGAGAGTTCCTAGCTCATTAGATTCACACTAAACTAGTTAATTTTAAGACTTCATCTACTATAAAAATGTTTAGGAGATATTTAATGTTGTCATATTTTCTTGTATACCATGGCAAAACATTGGCCTAAGATGTTGGAAGTTAAGTATACATACCCAAACCTTTTAATGGTCAGGTTAGGCTTATAAAGTTATGAAACCCTCAAATGGATAGGTATAACAAGTATGCCTCATATTTCATGTTTTAAAATTGCTTTGTTAATCCATAATTGACCGTCCACATGGGGATAATAGGCCTAGATTGAGTGATGATATAAATGAATTAATAAAACCACACTAGAGGAAGCCTAAGGGGGAGTTGAAACACAATTGGGGTGATTGGTTCTTCTTTAACCAATTTATTGTATTCAAAATATTTGGAGCCACTAAGGCACCATATGAGATCCCACACGGTGTGCCCTCAAGGATTTTTTCTTGGAGATGATGAGACATGTGAATGTTATCCAACCAAATTCCATTTCAAAGATCATAAATGGTGTGGAATTATTCCTTCCTTAGTAGTGTTTGTAGATTTTAACTTTGAAGGTAGAAATTCTTATGTTAATGTAAATAAATATATGAATAGCACGGGAATGTTTCTTTCCAAGTAGAGACCATATGACCCAAAAAATTTCATTGACACATTACTAAAGGGTTAGACCAAAGTAGGCATTGAGCATCAATTCAATGAGGAGGACCCAATCAGGATGTAATGATGAATTTGAGGTAAAGGTAAGGAAAGAAGCATAGTTGAAAGTTTAGCTAACTAAGAGAAAGAAAAAATTAGTTGACCCTAATTATCTAGGTGACTTTCCTCATAAATTTAAGATCATTTTCAAGATATGGAAGAATTCAATAAAGATGTAGAGAGATAAGCCAAAATTCCAAATAAGTGTAGTATTTCACAAGGCATGGCACAATAAAAGGTTGATTTGGAGAAAGAATCTTTGGTACAATTATTAGAAAATTTGCCACCCAATATCCCACCTCCAGTAGCATCAATGGTATCTCTACCACCCTTAAGGATCAACACTCTAATAATGCCACTTGATATTTCTCATTTGGTTGCATATTCTTTAACTAAGGAAGTAGCAGAAAGTTTGCCTCCTAGGGAAAATGAGATTGTCGAAACTAAATCTATCAAACAAATAAAGGAAAATAATTGGTAATCCCTAGTTCTAGTGTACTATTAGAATAGTGTGTTTTTGAGGTTTTTGTACTAAAGAGGCAAGAAACATTGATCGAGGATCGCCCAAATAGTGTAGAAATTAGTATGCCTCTTGTTGACTTGAAATTGGATATAGAAAATATCACCTATGAGAAGAGAAGAGTATTGGTCAAAGATAGTGGATGTCTTTTATCACTTGGCTAATATATTGTAAAATCCATGGTACTTGACCAAATAGTAAGGAAATAAGGTGATGAAGATCTCTTTGATACACCAACTTTATAGCATAATGCATTTTAAGATCTACCTTTGATCTTGAAATGATTAGATGGGCCATTTGGTCCATCTCTCTTGCTCATAACAAGCCTCAAATCAATTGTTTCCCATAACAATTAGTAGTAAGATTACTAGTGAAGAGAGTGGGTTTGGTTCCAACCCTTGGTGTAGCAACATTGGCAATTCACACTACACAATTCAGTCAAGCAACAACCAAAAGGTTGCAAGAGGACTACAACCAAAGAGAAAAAGAAAATATACAATTAAAATATGAGAATTTAAGTAAAACTTGATGCTCAAGAACAATCGAAAGAACAAATTCAAGTTCTCACACAAAAGATTTCTATCCTAGCACTAGTTCCTAAGTTACCAACCCATGTTCAAGGAAATAATGAGCTAGAAGGAAGAGTAAATGAATTGCAATCATTGTTGCAATATGCTAAGGAACAGAGAAGAGAAGATAAAGCAAAATTAAGGGTTGCAAAGGCAAAAATAACAAAAATCATCCACTGTATCTTTCAATCCAAGACTCAACTTATTTTTAGGCTAAGTGAAGATATGTGGGAGTCCTTGGAAAACATAAATAAAGCATCCATATGAAGAGAAAAGGTAGATATTAGGATTCTAGAGATCAAATATAAGTGGACCCCTCAAGTGTTCCAGATGAAACATTTTTAATCAATACTATATTACTAAGTACACCAAGCATAAATATTTTGATAAAATAGAAACAGGGTAAAAGCACAAAGTTGTGTCACACTTTTATAAAGGAAACGACCAACGCTAATCCAACTTTTAAACTTGAATCACTAAAAAGTGACATATGTTTTGAATTTTGAAATTATGTAAACTAATAAAAAAATTTAGTATATTTTATGTTTGTATTTTTTGAAAAAAATTTAAAAAATATTTGAATATAGTATTTAATAAATTGACACTATAATTTAGTTGCTAATAAAATGTTGAAAAATGAAGTTACATGAGACGTCAATCTTTATATAGTAATTTTTTTTTTTAATTTTTTGTGTGTATTTATAACTTGAAACTTTAGTGCATGGATATATCTTTTTCCAATTTTGATAAATATATTTTTTTAAATAAATAATAAAATGTGTGTGTATTAAAACGTAGTTGTTTCCATTCAACGTCAACTTTCATATTAACTATTTATCTAAAATAGAAAAAAAATTATACCATCTTGATATAGATTCTTTTATCTAGTGCATCATATTTTTTCCAATTTTTTTTAATAAGTTTTACTATTTTTCCTTGACATGGTAATCAACCTAATGTTTTGTGCAGATAACCTACTTTTAGTAAAAATAGAAAGGAAAATATAAATAATAATTAAACTATTAAAATATATATATATATATTTGAACACTAAACTTATAGATCTACAAAAGGGTATTTTAATATTTTTTTTTAAATATTATTTACACGAGTAGAAGTTGTTGAAATATTAAGTTTTTCAAATAATTTTATTTTTTTGGTAAATTGGCCTCATAGTGGTGCTACATATGCATTTAGCCAACAATTTTAGTTGGAAATGTTGTGGACATATCTAACTTAGCTAGAATGAATCTTACAAGATCATATGTTTGACCAAAATTGATTTTTAATTAGAAATACTTAAATTCACTTGTGCTAATAAGTCAGCTGAAAGTGTGACATACTTTGTGATTTTACCCAACAATTAATGGTATGTGTGAGATCCTTGTCAATATTACTACATACATTAATAACAATGTGAATTTCCTTAAAGGAGAACCTTGATGGATTATAATTTTTTATTTAATAAATGATCCCAAATGTAAAAGATAATAAGGGTAGCCTCAAAGCACTAAATACATTAAAACAAGAGACCAAGGTGTTACCCTCCCTTTTATTGATCATTTAATCTAGAATGAACAATTGAGCTCTATCACTATTAGTATAGCCCTATAAAAGGTGTTGTTATTAGAAATAAGGTTCAATACTTTCATTGAGGATACTAGCAAGATATTAGGTGTCAAGTGGGAAAACAATATGAATAAGACAAATATAATATTATGTGCGGATCTCCCAAATATTTTGGAATGGGATCACTAGGTTGAAACTTACAAAAATTTGTATTATTTATTCAAATTATTCTTTCAAGGTAAAGCATTCATTTATTAGATCAACTCAAAAAGGACTCATGTGTAATTGTGTTTTGCATGTTTAATAATCTGCTAGGTTTTCTTGTATAGTTTCTAGGGTTTTCTAGAAGGCATTGATTTGATAAAATAGAATAGGTTTTTGTAAAGGAAAATAATACATTAGGACATGTGTCTTCTCATCATGTACCTAGGTTTTAAAAAAGGAGGATAGAACCTATGCTTTTACATAGTCAAGTTGAGACCTTTGATTTGTAAAATGTATAAAATGCCTAAGTAAAGGTTTTCTTCTCAAATTAATATGGATCCTAGTTGTTCGAGTAGTCCTAGTAACAAAGAGTATGATCTTGCAAAGATTAAGAAGGATATCTAGAAGAAAAAGAGAATTTATCTAAGATAAAAATGGACACCATGTCCCTAAGGAAGATGTTCAACAAAGTAAAATGGGACATCAATAAGAGTTCTTGTCATCTAAAAGTCATTAAATAAGACATAGAAGAAATTAGAAGATGCACTAAGGTTACTATGTAAGAAAGTCTACAACAACAAATCAAGAAGATTGAGAAGTTGTTGGAAAAACTTTCCAAGAATTGGAGACCCAATCCTTGAATGGTGAGGGGGACTCTTCTTCTACTACAAAATATTTTTGGTTGGTTTCCAACCAATTTTGTAATCTAGAAAGAGTGGGAATTATTACTTTAATTGTTTTATGATCTATTATAAACAAATATTTGTAAACATGAGTGATAACTATATTTCCAAATACATTTCATGATTGTAATGCACATTAGATAACTACCAATCATCCAAGTGAGATTAGCCATATCCTTTTGATATATATAATCTTCTATGTTGTCCAGTCCAAAACTAAGTTTTAGGGAGTTATATGTTGTTAATCCTTTTTATAGAGTTTTGTGTTTGAAAGTAGAAGATTGCAAACTCTCTTTTGAAAATAATTTAAAAGATACTTTGTTTATTTACAATTCTCCATTATTGGCACAATGTTCTAGGGGATCTACATATATCTGAGAGTACACTTGGTTTGTTGCTATAATTAATTGGTTTTCTATCACAATAGAAGTAAAATCCTTTTGGGTTGACACATGAAGAGTTATGGATTAATAGTGAATGTCTAAGAATTTGTATAAAAACATGATATGTCTCATTGTTTAACAAAGATTTACATCTTGTTTTCATTTTACTCTATATTTTTTACTCTATCTCCCCAAGAAGAACACACCGGTCATAAAATGGTGATTGATCAAATATTTTAATAAAATGAATATATTTTATAGTAATTTCTAGTGCCTTAAATTCTGCTAGTTGTTGTTAGGAAATATAGAGAATTGATAAAAATGGACCATTCTAAAATTATTTTAGCTTATGCCTATAGGCTAATAATTTACAAATCTATTTGGATATCTATAGTTGTAGTAATACAAATATTATCATCAAGAGTCATTAGTGAGAAGAAAATTAGAATACTCCTATGGCATTTAAGGTTTAAACTTTGTTCACAACAAGTAAATACATTTTATGTCTTGTGAGGTGCGAAGGGAAAACCCTCCCAAGTTTAGTAGATCTTAAAGTGTATAGGAGATTGTACCTAATCTACCTATATTTTAATTATAAGGCATCACTTGATCAGTTATGCTAACTCTATACCCTAGGGCTAAAAGACTATATAAGTGCATCCTTTAGGAACACAGGGAACTAATTGGAGCACCAACATTAACAATGCATGAAAGAGAAATGTCAACAAGAGTGAAAGAAGGTAAATAGATAAAATAATAAGAGGAAAGAACAAATAGCACACATCTCCATGTGACACCCTATGTTGTGGAAGGCAAGCTAAGATAGGGAGAAGGTAAAATGAACATGGCACATAAAGGAGTTTCACCTTTTGAGAGTAGTTCACTCTACAAGGATTCTTGATGAGGAGGTGAAGGCAATGCCCTCCAATTAGCATTCACAATTTATTCTACTTTATAATCAAACTCAATAAATAACATACAATTAATCATCTATAATAGCCTTTCCAATTAAAACATGGAAAAGGGAAAATATGTTTAATTCATCTTTTAATTTCACTATAAGCATAACCTTTCAAAATAAGAGCATAACATGAGAAATGATGAATAATCATATATACCTTAAACTACCTTTTAATGACTTCATTAAGAACATTACATAGCATACGATCATTTATATATATTAATCTTTCAAATGCACACATAAAATAAGGAAAGACGTTTGATCATACAAGAAAGGCTTATAGTCTTTTTATCACCTAAAATTGCACCCTGCTTGAATCTCATTCAAGTGTTCTAGTGACACATGGGATTGGTCTTGAGGTGTGGGACCTTGTAGTTGAGGCCAAACCTCCAGAGAAAGTTGGTTCCTCTTTCTAAACTTAAGGTTCAGAGCAAATAACTAAACCTATGCTACCGATCACCAAGGAAAAGGGGAAGGAGACTAAAATTGAAAAGAAGGTGATACACCAAGATTTAGTATGTTTAGTTGGACCTAACATAAGACAGTGATGATTTCAAAGGCTGAATAAACCAACAAGGGCTCATTCGTTCTCTAACAGAGGTCAAGATAGAATGCTAAAAACCTTTAAAGGGATCGTTTTATCTACATAATAAGTGAAAAAGCATTCAAACAAACACAGTAAAAAAGAAAATGAGAAAGACAAAATCAGTTGCTTATATTAATCATAGGGGTTCAATAGCCATTACAAAGAGAGAAAAGCTAAATACAGATCGGGAAGACACAAAATGATAACTTTCCCCTCATAGTTTAACTAGAAATGAAGACAGAGAGGCCCAGAAGAGGACAGAGTCGATCGTATTCATACAGTTCTAGGAAATATCATGAGGTTGTGATCAAGCATTAAGCACTTCAATCTGAATAAAGACCTAGAGACCAATCAACAGAAATAAAATACATGCCTATATAAATTTTACAAATCACTGTAGAAGTCATGGACATGGAAAGAGTAGTCAACAAGGAAAACCATCGCCCATACTACAATAACTTCACTTCAGTGTCCTTGGAGTGTGCCCACATGGCTCTACCCATGAAATCCACTGAAGAAGAGTGTCTGCTCATTCCCTGGGTACATGAAATTTAATGCAAAAGTAGTTGCAATGGCATGGGGGGTGAGAAATCCATTCCCACAAGTAATCGATCTCTGAAGAAGAATTAATGGTAGCCAAGAGGGTCACTGAGCAGTACCATTACATCCTGAACAGTAGAAAGAGCCTGGAAGGCAAACAGGTCGGGCTCCGACCAATCGGGCTTCCTCTAATCAGTCTTCCACCGATTGGGCCTTTGAAGGGCGAAGGAGGAAACCCTAATCTCCAAAGTCAGAAAGAGGCAATAAGGAAACCATCGGGCTTCAAAGATTGGGCCTTCACTGTACATCATGCTTTTGAAAAGAAGCACCCAGCCCCTACTTCCACAGTACTTAGAAGGGAATTATGAAAATTTTCAAGGATCAGGTCTTGGGTCCTCCACCTTCTGCTTGCCAACAGAAAAGAGGAAGAAGGAGACCTTGCTTTCCAAAGTCCAAAACACTTAGAAAGATTTATGAGCCCAACAGACTTTTGCCACATGTCAATAGTTTGCATCAGCGTACCCCTCATCAAGTCCCACCTAATTGACACCGCGATCATGTGCTCTATGAAGTCCTTCAGCTGACCTTGTACACGTGGCAGCCTATCGCAACAATGCAGAGCTGACTTGGCTCTAATAATAATCCTCTACACATATGTGCTACTAGTTAGCATATATCAGAGTTTGTGCACCGATATTTCTAAGTAACATCTTCATATTTGAATTCAACAAGGAACATCTTTGCCCTATGACTCCCTATCACTTAGGAATATTTGAGAAATTCAGCAAACTTCAATGATCAGGCCTTCCATCTACCACTATCGAAATAGAAGAAGAGGGAAGGAGAAACTCTTGACCTCTAGTGCTCGAAACACTTAGGCGGATTACAAAGGAACCAAGGCAGAATTTGGAGCCAACAAGAATGGCATAACGAAGAGGGGAACCCTAAACTTCAAAACTCTGAAAAGGTAGAAAATACAAGGAAAACACTTAGGATTTTGGACTTAGCCATTTGAGGGGCTCTTTCTTTGCACTTCAAAGGGAAAACACTTAGAAATCTCATAGATCCTTGGGCTATTTGTCCTAAAGGCAAAGTAGGACAACATTTTGGTGATTATGCAGGGGTGTTTACCTACTAAACACTAGGATCTAGAGGCCTTATCAATCCATTGGGCACAAAGTCAAAAGGACAACAACAATAAGGATAGGGGTTGGCCAGACCAACACAAAAATGAACATGCCTCCGAAAAACAAAACAAAACAACAAGGAAAACAACCTTCTAATGATGATGCAGCCTATACAAGAGCACTTATGGAAGGGAAAACTACACAAAACAAACTTATCCTAAACCTAAACTAACTAGCTAGAAATGACCTTAAACAAAGCCATTAACTAGTTCTTCAAAATAACTACCCTTTATCAACAATTTACAATGCTTTCCTAGCTTGTGGGTAGTTAACAGGAGGTGGGGAAAAGATGGGCATACAACACAATGGTGAAATGCTTCCCCAAGGACAAAGAAAAACTTGCCTATCCACCTACACTGATTGAAAATATGGTTGCCTGGAAGTGGACAAATAGGCTAATCTAGCCCTTCTTGATGCTCAACCTCATGCTTTGAAGTAAGCATGAGAGATAGGGACTCTTTCTCATATGTCTCCGGCTAGGCCAAATGCCTTATAGGGCATCTCTTTGAGATGACATGCAAATCAACAGAGTTGATCTCATGTCTCTGCTCTATTTCCTTCTTCTCCTGCTCATCTGAATGCTCTGACTCTTGTATATCAATTGGAGGAATGACTGCCTCCTCAATCTGCTCAAACTTCTCATGATCTACCTCACTAAGAGGCATTGATTTACTATTCAGGTTTGAGCAGAAAACATCAAGCTCATCCCAGAAATGAGCCTCCTCCAAGTCCTCTGCACTCTTCAGTAGAGGGATACTCATATGCTCTTCCTTATGGGTCAGGACCTCACTGACATCTTTGGCCTCAACCTGCAATAACTTGCCATTATTTTCAATGTCCTTATGCTGCTCCAAAGCTGTAACCAATGTTGGCATATGCATGCCCTCCTCAATATAAATGAAAATGGGTAGTTCCTAAATTAGAGTGGCATCATCCACCTCAATAGCAATCTCCACGACAACTTCTTCTTCAGCATACTCATGCTGCTCTAGAACTACTGTTGATATTAGCATTTTCATGCCTTCTTCATGTTTAATGTAACTGGGCAGTTCATGGAACAGGGTGGTATTGTCAACCTTTGGAGCTATTGGAGCAATCTCTTCCGCCATACCTCCATCATTTGACTACAACGCCACTGGATTTTTCTTGAGCTAGCTTTGCGACTGGAGGTTCTCCCCATGTAATCTTTGCATCTCATTCTCATTCATTTTATCAAAAGCATGGGAAAACTCCTCAAATGAACAAAAGTCCATAGGGTTCAACCTTGCACCTGGATCAACACTTACCTCATGCTTGATGCATTGCTACTAGTATGAATAATCTAGCTTAAATTCTTCTTGCAGCAAATTTGATTCTTCAGATTTAATGGCATGTGAAGGTTCACACATAGTAAGATGCTCCACAGCCACCTCCAAAACTTCCTTTTCTGGCTCATAGAACCCAATATCTCACCAAAAACCTTGACTTTCCTTTAAGAGTGAGATAGTGCATGAGGGGTTGTTATCAATAGGTGGCTCTTCCCTAGTTGCAGGCACCCCTTCTTCAGCTCATCCCTCCAATTAGCTCAATAAATAGCAGGTCCACCTTTGAAAAGTGAAATAGTGTTAGGGCAAGAGGAATGACATGGAATGAGAGCTGGAAAGGCTTCTTGAGAGGGTCATTCCTGAGAAATAATAGGTTGAATTTATGCAGCAACAGGATCCCATGAAGGTTGAGGGCCTTTGAAACTTGGGATTCTGAAACTGGAAGATGGTTTCAGAGGCTCAGAGGTTTTCCACTGCCTGAAGCTTGGGATCTTGAATTTGGGGGTTATTTCTATTACAAGCTGAATTTGTGTAGAAGGGAGGGGCTACTTGAAACTAGGAATGGAGGGAATTGACTAGGCTTCTAGTCATTGCATCTGGGCAAGAAATTGCCTTAATCATTCTTCTTTAGTTGCAATCTCCAAAGCTAGGCTTTCTTGATAAGCTCTTTCCTCCACCTCAATCTGCTACTGGTGAAGGAAGGCTTGATAAGCAAGCTCCTTTTGTTGCCTGTCATACTCTATCACTCCTTGAATTTCATCCCACTCCCATTGGAAACCTAGTAGTGTCTCCATCACATCATCTTCATTTATGATAAAATTAAACTCTTCCTATCGTTGATTATATACCCTACTTGTCCTTTAATATTATCCAAATGTTCTTTAATCTCTAGTAGAGCAAAGTAGTCCTTGTGAGGTTGATAATATGCATTATTAGGCTGACAAGAAGACTAAGCAGGGGTGGGTGGGAGGCAAGCATAACAAGGATGTGGATAACCTACTGAAGTAGGGGTGTATGGCATAACACTAGAGATATTTTGGGTTTGATACTATTGATATGGGGGCATAAATTTTTTATTTTGGCTATGTCAAGGGGAGTAGCCATAGTTTTCATAATAAATTGACATTTTGGAGCATCAAAATGCTAGATAATCATAGAAAATGTTTGAAACAAAGCAAAAAAGGTCTACATCTAGAGAAAACTGGATATATACCAAAAGAGAGTCACCAGGTAATTTGGGAGCCCTGGAGGCTAGAAAAGACTGAGAGCATCACTGAACTCTAATCTATGGTGAGTCTTTAAGCACTTGGGCTGCTTTCACACATGAATTTGTTTAGTAGAGTCACCGTGGTGTTAGAGATACTGCCCTGAATGCCAAGATGCATTGAAGAACACACCAAATCCTTCAACGGATGATCAAGTTCATCAAACTGGTCCCACTAGGCATGCCATAAACTATTATCACCTGAAATTGCACCCTACTTGAAGCTTGTTCAAGCATTCCAGTGACACATGGGTTTGGTCTCAAGGTGTGGGACCTTGCAGTTGAGACCAAACCTCTAGAAAAGGTTGGTTCCTCTTTCTAAACTTAAGGTTTAGAGCAAATAACTAAACCTATGCTACCAATCACAAAGGAAAAAGGGAAGAAGGAGAGTAAAATTGAAAGGGATGTGATACACCAAGATTTAGTATGTTAGCTAGAGCTGACATAACATAATGATGATTTCAAAAGCTGAATAAACCAACACAGACTCATTTATTCTCTAACAAAGGTCAAGATAGAACACTAAAAACATATAAAGGGACCATTTTATCCACAAAAAAGGTGAAAAAGCATTCAAATAGACACAGTAAAAAATAAAATGAGAGAGGCAAAATTAATTGCTTATATTAATCATAGAGGCTAAATAGCCATTACAAATAGAGAAAAGCTAAATATAGATTAGGAAGACATAAAACGATAACTTTCCCCTCATAGTTGAACTAGAAATGAAGACAAAGAGGCCTAGAAGAGGACATGATTGATCAGATTCATACAGTTCTAGGAAATATCATGATGTCATGATCAAGCATTAAGCGCTTCAATTTGAATAAAGACCTAGTGACCAACTAATAGAAATACATCTCAAATACATGCCTATATAGCTTTTACAAATCAATGTAGCAGTCATGGACATGGAAAGAGTAGTCAACAAGGAAAAGCAACACCCATACTACAATAACTTCACTTCGGTGTCCTTGGAGTACACCCACATGGCTCTGCCCATGAAATCCATTGAAGAAGAGTGTCTACCTATACCCTGGGTACATGAAATGTAATGCAAAAGGGGCTATAGTGGCATGGGGGTGAGAAATCCATTTCCCACAAGTAATCAAGCTCTAAAGAAGCATTAATGGCATCCAGGAGGGTCGTTGAGCAGTCCCATCATGTCCTGAATGGTAGAAAGAGCCTGGAAGGTAAACAGGTCAGGCCTCGACCAATCAAGCTTCCTCTAATCGGTCTTCCATCGATCGGACCTTTGAAAGGTGATGGAGGAAACCTTGATCTCCAAAGTCAGAAAGAGGCAATAAGGAAACCATCAAGCTTCAAAGATTAGGCCTTCACCATGCATCTTGCTTTTGAAAAGAAGAAGCGTCTGACCCTCGCTTCCATAGTACTTGAAGGGAATTATGAAAGTTGTTGGGGATTGGGCCTCGGGCCTTTCGTCTTCTGCCTACCAATAGAAAAGAGGAAGGAGACCCCGCTTGCTGAAGTCTGAAATACTTAGACAGATTTATAAGCTTGGAAGATTTCGGCCACATGTCAATAGTTCACATCAATGTGCCCCTCATCAAGTCCCACCTAATTGACACCATGATCATGCACTCTATGAAGTCCTTCAACTGACCTTGTCCTCGTGACAGCCTATCACAACAACATAAAGCTAACTTGGCCCTGACAACAATCCTCTACATGGATACGCTACCTGTTAGCATATATCAAAGTTCACACGTTATCTTTCTAAGTAACATCTTCATATTTGAATTCAACAAGGAACATCTCCACCCACCAACCCCTGATCACTTAAGCAAATTTAAGAAATTCGGCAGACTTCAGTGATCAGGCCTTCCATCTACCACTGTTGAAACAAAAGAAGAGGGAAGGAGAAACTCCCAACCTCTGGTGCCTGAAATACTTAGGCATATTACAAAGGAACCAAGGTGAAGTTTAGAGCCAACAAAAATGGCATAGTGAAGAGGGGAACCCCGAACTTTGAAACTCCAAAAAGGCAGAAAATACAAGGAAAACACTTAGGATTTTGGACTTAACCATTTGAGGGGTTTTTTCCTTGCACTCCAAAGGGAAAACACTTAGAAATCTCATAGATCCTTGGGTTATTTGGCCTCAAGGCAAAATATGACAACAAGTCCATAATGCATCATTTTTTCATTCCATTCACAAGTAGATTCATTAAGAAGGAAAGTCTACTTTTAATCTTCATTAATAAAACAAATGAGTCACTTCTTTCATCTTGATGAACACATTTTTTATTTTTTCAAGTAAGAAGATAAGGTAATAGAGATAAATGATGAGAGAGAGAGAGAGATATATTCTTCCAACATACAATTTGAATACACCTCAAAGCTAGTATTTTAAGTACCATATCAAGTAAACCAACATCTACACCTTTCTATGCATGAATATATCAAGACCAATCAAATGCACAACCAAAAATATGGGTGAGGACATAAAAAGTAAATTCAATAATAATGAATCTGAACCTTGACCATGGATTTTACACAACCTATGGTTTATTAGCCTAGTAGGTTTTGGCTTTATTCGCTTTGGACCGCCTGTTTTTGGCAATATTCACTAGTGCGATCAAACCATAGGTTGTTAAAACCTTGAGGGGTGTCATCAAACAATAGGTTTCTAGGAAATCTTATGTTCTTTCGTTAGACCATGGATTTCTAAAATCACACAGTTTGAGACTATAATAATCCCATAAATCCCAACCTCACTTTTTTAGAGATGGTTTTTATGGTTTATTACTTGTTACATACACAAGAATAAAAGTTTTATTTAGTGATTTGTTTATCTCACCAATTAAACCTAATTTTCCTAACTCATTAAATTTAACTGTCAAGTCAATTATTGACTCATGAATTATTCAAATAACCATAATTTACTCAAGTTTCAACCTAAATATGAGATCATGATCCAAGTTATGGATTTAATCCATAAGGATCTTGGTTTCATGTTTACTTTATTTTTAGTCATTGTCCACATAAGCCTTAAGCAATACTACACATGATTTTGCTATTTAAGTATAGGTCTAATCAAATCCAATGTACAATTGAACATTATCATCCATATTCACTAACAATAACTCAATATATTTCAATAGCTCAATGTCAACTTTCCATTTATCTTAATGCATATTTCAAGACCCATCATAAACAACTACAATAAAGGATGTTGAATCCCCAATTTACATAATTTATTTTACAACTATTAAAGATTATGAGAAATTGATCTGTTTAAATCCTTCAAATCATGCTTGTATGCTAAGGAATAAAACTCCATACAAGAATGTCATTAAAATCCTTAACATACATAACAAAGATGCAACACTAAGTTTGCCCTTCTAATTATAATTCCCTTGACTATATTAATTATGCAAACCACTTTTAGATGCTAATACATTATTTGTAGTCAAATACATCTTATATAATGATTAAGGAATGTGGTTATTTATTTCCCTTAAGTAATATCAAACAATGACTTACCTAAACAATCTCAACATTAGATTACTAAATTACTAACTTTATTACTCAATTAGGTTAGCATCTATAATCACATCATCATAATATCTTATCATTGTCTAGATACATTACCTTACCTAATAAATAGGTCAAGGGCTTGGATCTAAATTCTTAATCTCAAGACTTATTATAATTCTAATTTTATTTAACTGCATTGCTTTGTCTCACAACTATTATAAAATCTATAGTTTTAGGTATCAACATCATAATGACATCTATAGGATAGTGTCCCATCCTAACTATGATTCAAACAATAACAACATCATTTCATATCATAGTGGTAAGAAATCCAATGGTTTAAAAGATCTTATTCTTTATTTATACAATTTAGATATTCAATACTTACTTTTTCAATATGGTCCCTTAATTACTTACATCATGTTCTAACTAGCATACTAACAACCTTTGGTAATGAACGACTTTCTCATCACTCAACCATTAAAAAGATAAATTTGAATAATAATACACCATACTTCATACTCAAATCTTCTTCAAGTTAATAATATTTCTAGTTCTATCCTTATTAATAAAACATTGTTATTAAATTTCACCTTACTATTATTATCTTGATAGTGAACTTAAACAAGACTTTCAATGTAGAAATTATACAATAAAGGACACACTAACATTACATATTTTACTAATTTAGGATAGTGGCAAGGCCCCAATAATGGTCTACATTACCATTTCCAGATAAATTATTATATCTCATAATTAGAACCTTTTAAGTATAACTTTCCAAGTTATTTCAAACTCAAAATTACACTCATCATTTTAAGAATGAAGTGAATCATAACCATACAAGTTGCATGGTTCAAAAACCCATTTTGATAAATATAGCACAATGGCAAGTCAATAAAATCATAACATAGAAGTTATGGATTAATACCATCACCTTACCTTAAATTTTCATTCAACAGTTAACTTCTTAAATAAGGAGCAATAGTAATCCCCATCTCATATTTAACATTAGTCATTATACAAGGTATGATGTTGTAATCTCATGCTTAGACCTTGTAATTGGCCTATAGACTAGCTTAGAAATTTATAAAAACCAATTATGTTACATAGTTGACCATTTAATTCACCTTTCTCATAACAAAGCAGCTCTATTTTAACAAACTAAAGTATTCTCCTCATGCATCTCAGGATCAACTTAGCATTAAGACAAACCTAACCAACTTAATGAAAGATCATAGTTTAGTAGAGAGAGGAGGGAGAGATGTTTTAACCATACACACATATTCTAAGTACAAACCTAACTCCCTGGGCATCCTTCATCTAAGGCATGCCTGCATACCCATATCCATAAGATCAAGGTCAAATATAGTTCTACTACACTATCTTTTTAACCATTCAAATGAAAATAGATACTTTTTTCATCTCAATTAAATAGGCACATTACAATAGTAATCTAGTAAGTTAATATTAGTTAACTAAGTAACTCATATCTCAAATTAAGTTAGCCACATTCCAAAATCTCAAAACATGATGAATTTCAAGCATTCAATCACAAAATTACAATTCCCTCATTAAATTCACTATTCTTGTTTAATCACATTTACTATTCATGTTTTAACCAAAATTACATGATTAACTTAAATAAACTTTCTCAAATCATGATTATTAACATCTTGATCAAGGTTAGAGACAATAGCTAATCACAATCATGTTGACTAAATTAGTTACTCCCCAACATTTTAAATGAATTCTTACAATCAATGAAACAACATTATGACATAGCATCTTTAGCATCATATGAGAAATAATCAAGTAATTAACATTATCCCCCACATAGAATCCATTTAATTAAAATAAAAATGATATATGCATACTAACAAATATAATAATTGCAACAAGGGTTGTTGAGCATGAGTGTTCACAAAATTCATTCAACTTAAGCGAGTAGTTCCATAAAAAAATTAGATAGAACTTACTAAGTAGTTTAAACCAACTTCTAGATTCATAATCATTGATTAAGAGTCACATCATGAATCCAACTAAGAAAAATCATACCAATAATCAAGAAGCACTCAAAACTAAAAGATTGATGAGCAATAATTCCACAAGAAGACACAAGGTAACAATAGACCTCTATTCGAATATATAGTTCTCACACCATGGAAATCAAGCCAATATAAAAACATGCTAGAATTCCTTCATACATACTAATGTGTGATCAACATTTCATAATCATGAAAATTTATATCAATGCAACTATAACTAATGATCACCAATACAACCAGGAATAGAATTAGCACCATCCAACTCACTCACTAGGCTAAATCATAACTTAATATTGATTCATGACTATCAGACAAAAATTCATGCATTTATAAAGTTATCAACAAAGAGGGTTTATAAGCATATAATCATGGATAATATAATCATAATACATCAAGCATTAGAAGATTAGTGTAATGCCTCTGCACTTGTTCCTTGTCATTTGTTGACTTTTTCTTTGGATCCACTATTATTATTAGTGATGATGTTTTATTATACCATCAATGTGTTCTGGACAGGGTTTTATCTTGGCATCTAGACTTATAACTATGGATACATGTGTTATGACTTAATATGTTGGAATTTCAATGTTTATGTTTCACTGTTTTTGCTATATATTAAATAAGTGTGTTTATTAAATTTAGATTAGTATTTTGGAATATCGTTGGTTATTGCATCTCTATGACTAGGTAATTTTTATTGTTAATGATTCCCACTAGACTTGATTCTTAGTTAATTCATATGATATTATTCCACGTTGGGTGTAAATGCTTTGCTTCAATTATTTTATATGGTGTTGTATCATTTAGAATGTGACCCATATGATTTTATGAGTGAGTCACAATCCAACATGACACATGAACCATCCTCCTTGCTAAAGGTGGCCACCCAATCACTCCCATTCACGTGGCAAGAGCCAGTTGAGTGGAGGTGGGACTAAGGGGTTGTTCTTCTCTCTTTCTTCAAGGATCATGACATCATAGATGGTGGTTGGGTTTCATGCTATGTGTATGTTTTGATAGTTATTCCTATGGAGACGTTTGATTGTTTTTAGTTGTGATAATTGTATGACCCAAAGGGTCATGAGTCATAAGTCTCCTAAGCCTAGCACAAAGGATAGGTTCTTGTCTCCTCTCTTCATCTTGTAAGACATGTTGTATCAAGGTTTGTTGATCTCTAATTTGATATTGGTGTTCTTGTTCTTCCCTTGTTTGTTTTATGTTTTTATGTTGAATTAGATTGGGGATGTTCTCCCCAATCTCATCAAGGATGGATTGTATACAATCTTCCCTAATACCTGGGCACATTGAATGCTTAGAAATAGGGGAAGTGTTTGTGTTTGTTGTTGTCTGTTGTTAAATGTGTTTTATGTTTGAATTGATGTTTACCTCATGATGGAACCCATAGTTCTCCTTGTTTGATTTGTTTGAGTCAATTTGTGTTTATCTTGTGATGTGATCGAGGGCTTTGTTCTTTCATTTGGCCTAAAAGTTTTATAAATTTCTTATGAAATGCACTCTAAATGTATGCAAAACAATTTTTGTTCCTTTTTCTCTAAATTCAAATATTGCCTAATTATCGATGAATTGAAATATGTATGCAACTATATGTGTTTTCCAATATGCAATCTAGTCCTATGTTTTTGTGGTTTTCATGGAATGATTTTGAATCTAGTCTAAGAAATTGAAATTACAAGAATTGAAATGAATGTAATCTAATAACAAAATAAAACTAATCTAATTAAATCAAAGCAATGCTAATCTACGACAACAAAAAAAGAAACCTGGTATGATGAAGATGGCAGTGCTTGGCTTGAGCCCTTAGAAGTCTTTTTGGAAACCCTCTCTCTTCCTTTACAGTAGCGAGGTCCTCCTCTTGGCAACAAGAGTGAAGATGGGAGAAAATCTATTATGGGACTTTTTCCCCAAATGGAAAAGAAAGCTATTTTATGAATAACCCTTTAAAATTATAATAGGATACAATTTATTTAACCCTTTATAATTAAAAGGGAGATGGAAAAAATAAAGGATATTATGATCCTTTGGTTAAAATGGAGAAAAATAAAGAATATTTATAAAAACCCCTTTTAAAAGGGAGGAATTAGTATGTTTATTAAATAATTATTAATGATAACATATGTGAAAGGGTGTGATCGTTTAAAAACCACCCCTTAAAAGGTTATATAATGCATTTATGTGAGACTTTGAACAGGCATGGAGATCACTCAAGGAAGAATAAGGTGGTTTCGATGGGCTATGGGCATTGGAGAAGGGGCAACAATGTGTGTCCAACTCAAGGTACATCGTATGCTTAGGATTGTCCTAGACAGGGATTCTATGCACTTGTGTTGAGAATTTATTCTGTTGAACATGTCTCTGATGCACTTATTTTGAATGTTTTCTTTGTTAATCACTTGTGTTGAGCATGGTTCTAGAGCACTTGTGTTGAGCATGATATGTTGGGTTCTGAATAAGAACTGCTCCTCCTGGAGTGTTTCATATATATGATAGCCAAGACCACTAAACCATCCTAAGGTGAAAGTGGCCAATCCAAGTACTCTAATTCAAATAAGTATTGAAAATTATTGATGTTATTAAAAGATATTGGGAATATTGTATTATATGATTTTGATGTTTAATTAATTGAATTATGTGATTGTGTCATCCAATCAGATATGTTAATTATTTACTTTAGAGATATTATTAAATTATCACATGTAATTTTCCTTTGTTATTTACATCTATTTTAAAATCATTGAATATTCTAAATTATCTTAACTCTAGTGTTAACTATAATAAATCCACTGCAAGTAGTTCAATAACCATGGGAGAAAAGTAGCAGTATAAAATTGAATAAAATGGAAGCTATGGAAGCTTGGAAGACAAATGGGCATTAGAATGCCTATGAAGCACTATATCTTGAAGCTATGAAAGCTTTGAAAAGAATTGGGAATTATAATGCATAGGAAGTGCAATGGATTGGAGCTACGAAAGCTAAATTAAAAAAAAAGGCTCACAGGGTCTTTCACAAGCATAAAATGCTATGGAGACAATTAGCAACTAAAATGCAAGAGCTATCAATACTAAATTTGCCTCCTAAGGGAAAGATTTGAAGCTTTGCAAAAATATAAACTAAATAAATGAACTAAGAGGCTCAAAGGCCTATGAAGAAGCTTGAAAAATCTTGTGAAGATGAGAAGAGCATTCCTAGACTTGATAAATAATGAAGAGGTGAGGGGTATTTATATGTGGAAAAACAACACCAAATGTGGTGGTGATTGGAGAGTTAACAGAAATAGATTGGGGAGTGATCTGACTTTGATTGAGAGTGAACATTGGTTGCACAAGAAATCATAGGAGAAGAAATGAAGTTAACACTTGACTGATTGCAAGATAACTAAGATTGATTTGGAGATGAGATTGGGTTGATTGGGGGTGTGGAATTAGTTAGGAGGAGTTGGTAATCAATTAGACAAGAAGGCTCACACAATTAAGGCTCAATTTGGAGCAAATTCAGGCCAGAACTGGAAGAAAACATGCATGTTCAAAAACAACAGGGTCACCCCTTTCAGGAAGTGGGTTGCCCCTTTAGCCAGGGTAGGTCAGCCATGGAGATCCTACTTAAAATGCATGGTCACCCCTTTTAGCAAGGCAATTTTCCCCTAAAGATCCTACAAAACATAGGGAACTTCTAGTAGCTTGTTTAGGCACATACATACTCCTTTTTTTGTGCCATTTACTTGAAATTGCATAATTTTTTGAGAACTATGCAATGCTACTATTAGTTTTTATTGAAAACACATGGAAAGTGGGTTGATGTGGTTATCGAGCTAGAGAGAAACATAAGCGACTTGTCAAACTTTGGTTAGAAGACAAGCTAGAAGGTGTGTGGGACTGTAGAAGGTTAGTCCAAAGGTTAGGAAAGCATAAAAAATGAAAAGTGAACCAAGACACGTCAACAAGAGAAATATCATTGAGAGGTGTACATATTCACACTTACATGTAGGTTATTAGGGTTATAGCTCATCCTGGGGTTGCCATGTAGGCATGTGCATCTTTTTCATACTTACATATTTTACCCCTTGGGGGTGGTAGTCTACATAAAAGGTAGGTAGGTCATTCCTGAAAACTAGGCTTTAATTGTTGTTGTTGTCCCACATTTGTGCCTAAAATGACAAGTATTAGTTCAACTTCATGGTGTATTCTTAATAAGCATTGAAATGGAAACAAGAAGACATACCATTGATGTGTGAGTTCTGAATGTACCTAGGTCACCTTGCCTTTGTCATGAAGACCTGTAAAATGAAGATACACCAAACAAAGACAAAATCCTAGACTAAGGAAGTAAAAGACGATAAACACATGTTAATCTAGAGTAGAGAAGAAGAAATCCTCCTTTTATTATGAATTTTGAAGGAATGTATTTGATTTTAGGGATTTTTGAGGGTTTACAAAAAAATAGGTTTTTTCAACTTTCTAATTTTTATGGTTTTTCTGAAGATTTTGTGAAGGTCTGACTTGACACCTTTAGGTATTTTAGAGACCTATGTTTGGTGAATATATTTTCACTCTTCTCCCTTACATGGGGAGACTTACATGCTAGAGTGCACAATTTTGCTCTTTTGACTCCGTTGGAGGAGTGACTTGTACCCAAACATTGTTTCGCACTTATTATTGTGAGACTTGATTGGTTGAGATCTATATGTAGCTTCAGTTGACATCTTGTACTTCACTTTCCCTTCTTGTACACATGGTTTGCTAGATATTTTATTTTTCTTATGAGAATGCATACCTATGATGATCACACATGGATGATGCAATTTGTTTCTATCTATTTTGATATGAATGAGATGCAATGTTTCTGGATGACATTCACAAATATGAAATGTGAAGTACTATGTTCTAAGTGCTACGAATTTCATGTGATGTTATGACATGTTTTATTGTTTTGCATGTTTGAAATGAATGCAAGTGGAAAAAATAGTGTGAATGCTCTTTAGTAGTATTTTTGACCTAGGGGATTGAAAGTTGACTTGGTATAGGAAGACCTACTAAACTTCTGGGATGGAATTTTATTAGGGAGTTAGATAGGAATGGGAGGAAAATGAAACAATTTCTAAACTCAACTTTGCAAAAGGTTAAATATTGATCCTTATCTAGACAAAACACTCTGACAAGTTTTCAACTTAGACAAGCAACAAATTTTATTCATACCTTCTAGACTTAGATCAGAGATGGCCAACAAAATAGACCAGGGATAAAGGAAGGACTCTAGAGCAAAAGATGGTCTTAAATATATTAGACTCTTGGCTTTACCCAGCTAGTGCATGTGTGTGCTTTGTACCTTCTTTTTTTCTCTAGTAGATGCCACCCTCGTAGCTTCGAGCTTAGACATATCTCCACTCGAGAGTATGGACATCAACAATCCTTTATTTTTATTTTTTTCTCTTTTTCTCTTTTTCTCTTTTTTTTGTATTTTGTAGTTTCTTTTCCTGATTCTCTTATTTTTTATATTTTATCTCTTTTTGCTCTTCTTATGATTTCTCTCTTTTTTTCACTCTTATATTTTTTTATTGTTTCTTGTGGAGTTATGACCCCCTTGACATTTTTGGCTAGGAAAGATAAGGGGCTATGTGCCACCAAGAGCTTTCACTATCCCATCAGACTTCCTTTTCACTAAGGAGGAATGGGGAAGGTCTTCTTTCAAGCTTCTATTGGGTATTGTAGGTTTCGGTACTGATTTTGCTTGGACTTGACATCATGATTCATTAAAGACAGAATCAATAAAGCTAAGAGCTTGACTTTATTTTAAATTTGTTGAGAATGTAAGGAGGAATTATTGATGGTGAAGACGATTTTAGGGAATCTCAAAGACTTAGAGGGTCTACCTATCCCTAGGCAACCTTAGACTCCTTACTAAGACAAAAATCAAACTAGAGCATGTCACTCACAAATGCATGGTGGAACAAAATGAGGAATGCAGATTTTTCTTTTCTTATGAATTTTGTAATTTTTATAGATTTTTATGGAATTTTTAGATACTAAACTCTTCACTTTCCATAGTACATAAAAGGTAAGCATCATCTTTGACATCTTCCTTAACTGCTTATGGACCTATCCAATTTGGTCAAAACTCCACTTGAAATTCTTTGCAATGACACTCGAAGACTTGGTGTTGTTATGTCAGAAATTGTACTCTTGCATGGATTAGCACAATTTCGCATAGTTTAGCTCCTCTCCTTTGGTGTCCTCTTTCCCCTTTTGTTTCTGGCTTACCTAAACCCCGATTGACTAGTACCTTATCAATGAAATGTCATATTTTGAAGAAATAACTGACAAAACCTAAGAACAAACTTTGGATTCTAGATGTTCCAGACCCCCTAAAGGCAAACCTTGAGTGAATCTAGGGTCTATACTTGGGTGCTCATGCCCTAGTCCAACCCTATTATTCTAGGTTTTGAATTTTGGGGTGGTGTCAGCTTACCTCATGCACCTCGGGATCCTGATTTCAAATTTAAAGAGAATTGAAAATTATTTTAACACACACAATCTACATGCAAGATTACTATGCCAAAATTCTGTTACTACTGCTATTGAAGATCTGCACTTTGTTGAAGCTCTTTGAGGATATTGATATTTTCTATCATGGAGATATTCGGTGGAGATTAGGAATCAAGATCTTGAGTCTATCTCGCTCTTCTTAGGGTTTTGTCAAGTCCTTTGTATGATTGGGAGAAGGGTTGAAGCCTCCAACTTGAGCTTGGAAGTCCTCCACATATACGGCTACCTCGCCTTCTTGTTCTACAAGTATTCATTGTTATCATCTCCTTGAGGTGAAGTTGTTGTTTCCTTGAAGTGAAACATTATGTAGATCTATCCTTGATGCTTGAGTCATTTAGGATCTTACATATCTACATACACATTTGATCTATGAGCACACACATCTGTAGACTTTTATCATTGGCTATTGTTGAGGTAGAAATACCAAAGACAGGGTTTGACTGAGGCAAACTCCTATATAGCCACAACCATCCTTCTCCTTTTGTATGTACAGGTCACATTCAAATATATCTGGTGAAAAGGAGCGGAGGAAGAACATGTATTACGGATATAGTCGTTGTAGAACTTTCAATTTTGTCATCACAGAATCTTTGGGACTGCCAAGCGGGCACCCTAGTCTAACTGGGCTTTGTTACCTTTTGAGTAGCCCTTATTTAATTTTTCATGAAATTTCCCTAAGTAAGAGTCGACTTACCATTTTCCCTTATTGGTCGTATCTTCATTTCTTAAGTCGAATCTTTATTGTTAAAGTTCACCCGCCTATCATCTTTTGTATGTGAAATTACTAAAGAATTGAACCTTTGAACTTGAACCATTCTCAAAGTTCAAGAGTTCAATGGTTCAAAAGGTTCAATGGTTCAATGTTTCTCAAAGTGAACTATTTGTCCCTTTGTGTAATTCAAATATGTCTTTGAACCTTTTGGTTGAACTTGAGACCTTTTTGTGGTTCAAGAGGTCAACGGTTCAAGAGTTCAATACTCAGTGCTTTGTAAGGAGTCCTGTTCACTCAGTTCCCTTGTGTAATTTAAGGCATCATTGAACTTTCCGCTTGAACCTCATAGCAGAGTTCAATGGTTCAATGGTTCACTATTTCAAAGTTCAAAGTTTCTTGAAAAGTCGTGTGACTATTGGTCGACCTGTGTAACTCATCTAGTGTCATTGAACCTTCCAATTGAACCACATTTCAATGGTTCAAGGGTTTAGTGACTATAATCTCATTTCTCCCTGAGGTTTTCTCTAAGTCAAAATTAGCAGGAAATTTAGAGGAAAGTATATCCAAAACTCATTATGAAGCGAAAATTTCTAACTTTCAAGAGGTTATGGATAATTATTATACATCAAGTTTGTGCATGAAGAATGCTTGCCATTAATGCATATGTTAGAGTTCATGTTTTTTCAAGCATTTTTAGAACGTATTATTTTGGTTAATAATTATTTGACCTGGTTATTGTCTTTATCAAGAGAGAACAAGCCAAATTTAGCAAATAAACATACTGGGTGATGCAAACGGAGAACAACGCGGAGGTATAAGATTTTTGTTGCCCAATTTCATAGTGATTTCAGATACATTGAAGGTGAGTTCTACTCTTCCTATAAGTTGTTTCCATTTCTTAGCTGGAAAGAAAAATCCTTTTAATTTTCTGACATTATTTAAGAAGTTCAAAAGCATTTTTTTAACTATATCCTCTAATATGTAGCTATGAAGTCTACTTGTCTTGGTTATGAGTATGGTTCTGGTCTCATCTGTTCTCTTCCTGAATTTGGGGATACCTCTCTAGTTCAATATGACTTAGAAGATTTTAGAGAGGGCTACAAATCTTGTGCCAACTCCTATGATAGAGAAAATTGTGAAAAGTGGTTTGGTTGAAGCTGTAGCCTTTCCCATGGTCGTACAGTGCCCTAAACTAGTTCTGGAATGCATGAATAGATATAACCCCAAAATAGGTGCATCAGAGCTGCAGATGGCAATATGTTACTTCATATCAATAGACAAACCCTAATGTCTGTGATGAGAATTTTGCCCAAAGAACCATATTCTAATCTCAATATCACTTCTTCTTATGGGCATTTTTCAGTAAAGAAAGCAAATTATAGGAGCATAATTGCTAGAAATTGGTTACTAAAATTCCAAAAGGGGGGTTCAAGACTGCCTAGACCACTGACAAGAGACCACATGATTCAGGAGGTAAAGGATATTGTGGTGTTGCTGCATAGGCTAAAGGGTAACTCCCAAGCATATTATTAGGAAGACTGGATGTATTTCTTCATCCAGGTGATCCTCCAAGGGGAACAATATTTAGACTGGGTTGAAATTATAGCCGAATGTTTGCGTCTAGGTCTCAGCAATTGTTTGGGAAATAAGGATTTTTAAATGTCTTCATATCTTTTCTATTGCCTAGCATCTACGAGAGAGTGGTTAGGGCTACCTCATGCACCCTTGGTTGAAGATAGAAAATTTTAAGACTATTATTCACAGTTACAGATGCATAATTCTTATGAGAATTACAGGAGGGTTAACAATATTTTTAATGGGAGAATGACTTATGAATTGGCAAGCAATATAAATAAGAGAATGTCTAATGAAGCAATGCAACTGATCAGTATTTATGGCAGTTTATTTATTCAATTCCCCAAATTTACTTATATCAGAGTTGGGGGTTTTGACGGTGAACCAGTGAGGCTGCCCCGGTATGTTTTTGATCATTTTTTATTGATAGAGGTCTGCAGACAACTAGCCCATGTGAGCAAAAAGCTCCCAATGAAGAAGGAATCTGGTATCTCTTTTCCCATTGAACTTGGACATTATTCTTGTCAGTCAATTTCTAACGCTTTAAACTTAGAAGTGGATCTTAAAAAATTCAATTTTCAGCACTATACTGCCAAATCCCAATTTGACAGCAAAGGCTTTGCCAAGGATAATTTAGATTTTGGGACAGGATTTTCACATATTCCTCAAATAGAGGATTATTGGGAGGATTGTTCGGATGAATTTGAGATCAGGAAGAGACTTTGGTGTAGGTTCTCCCTGGGGCAAATAATTACTCTCAATTTAAACATGAATATTTATGGAATAGTTGATAATGAGGAACAGGTGATTGATCCTCAATTTGAAAAAATAAAATAATTACCTATCCCAGAAATTGATTGGGATAAAAATGAAGAGGATTGGATTGAGGTTAGAACTCTCCCAATAATAAGGAGAACTGAGAAATGGTTGAGGGAATGTAGGCTGGAGGAAATTCAAAATGAAGGTTCCCAGCAATGTGCATCAATGGTTGAATCACCATCCCCAATAAGCTCTTCTAATCAGCTTATTACTATCTATGATGCAGGTACTTCCAAGCCAAAAACTGGAAGGGGTCCTATCATCAAAGAGTCCAAGAAAGCCCTCACAACTATTCTACCCCCTCGTGCCACTAGATCAAGAACTAAAAGCAGAAAGAGGAAGTAGATTTCTGAGAGAATAGTT
Organism: Cunninghamia lanceolata; assembly: GCA_027924645.1. Taxonomy (NCBI): domain Eukaryota; kingdom Viridiplantae; phylum Streptophyta; class Pinopsida; order Cupressales; family Cupressaceae; genus Cunninghamia; species Cunninghamia lanceolata. The sequence continues at coordinate 7,584,856 of BSBN01000814.1, forward strand.
GTGGATTTGAATTCTAAAGATTATTTAGGAGAAGCAGCAGGTACTAAAGAGTCTGATTCACCAATGGCAGAGGAAGTTAGTGCACAACAACAAGCAGAGGTTATTTCAGATTCTACTGACCTACTGATGATTTCAAATGTGCCTTCTGATCAATTAAATCCTGGTAAAGAAGTCCTAGCCTCTACACCCAAATGGCTGGAAAGTTCAATCAGCGACAAAAGAAAAATAGTCCCATTTTCATTGCCAATAGAGGACATGGTTAGTAAGTCTTTAGGAAAAACTCCTAAATCTAAGAAGCTAAAAACAACGTCCAGGGTGGACATTGACCCTAACACAGGGAACTAGAGCACAAAAATAGCCCAACCGACAACTGCTGATGAGGTTCAAGATCGTATAGTTCAGGACTTCACAATTGAAAAAATAGATCTTGGGACTGCTTCATGTGCCACAGATGTGCATCATCTTGAAGCATCCACCAAGAGGATAGTTAACCGCACCTGGAAAGATGAGAAAGATAAGAAGGAGTTGAAACAAACCTTACGGGCAATGGTAGAATATATTGATGTCATTCATAAGCCAAATCTACAACCTGTTTCTCAACTGCCTCTGTCTTTCGACCCAAAATCTCTGATCAATCAAACAATACTGGATCAAATACACAGGAACAAAATGGTGCCCAGGGTGTTTGATGATTGGTTAGATGGCATCATCCAGAAAGGTACGGAATACATCCATGAACTAAAGAATATATATGATTAAACCACAATTACCATTGAAGACTTGAAGACACAGAATGCTTCGTGGACAAAAGAAGAAGGCAAATGGATGAATGTAATGAATCAAATTGAAGAAGTACAGAAGTAGAGGATAGCAAAGTTTTTGTCAGAAAAGAATTTGATAGGTTTGAATGAGGATTTACTCTATGTAAGTAAGAAAAATATCGAATGGAGGAATTCAGTGTCCAGACAAGGGCGAATCGAACTTGCAAAAATGATCAAAGAAATAATTGAATTCACTCAATCCTTACAACACAATTTACAATGTATTGATGTGAAGTATATAAAGGATGATGAGGAACTAGAAAAGGACATTGATACTGTGATTCAAACCTAAAATTGACCATGTCTTTCGCCATGTCTTTCAACATCACCTTGTAACATCTTGTGGCACATCTTGCTCTATGAAACCTTCCATTGTCCAATTAGTTAAATAAATTATATTTATTTAACTAATCCCTTTTATCCATTTATCCCCCTTTTAGACCAATTAAATAGATTTTATTTATTTAATTTTACCCCATATTCCTCCAATTAATTTAAATAAATTAAATATTTATTTAAATTAACTCTCACATGCCACATGTCTCTCATAATTTAAATAATTTTATTATTTAAATTATTTTCCCACACATCCTTATTTTAACCTCATTAATTGTGCGTCATAAGCACTTCCTCTCTAGAAATTGATTAAATAATATCATTTCCTCACTCACATTCTTATTTTAGCCAGTTGTTATCCTCATTGAATGTGCATCATAACCACTAATTTTAACTCTTCATCCTAGCCATCCACCTCATACCAAACTGTTCTAATCTTAGCCATCCATTTTATTCCATCTCCATCTATAAATTGAACCTTTCATTTCATTATAAAATCCCCAATAAATTTTCATATGCACATACATATATTATTCTCTATTTATCTCTATTTTCATGGTTATTTCATATTGAGGTTATGTTGGTTTTTGTGAGCAGTCCACAGTGCATCATCCATATAACAAAGTTGATGGAGCTTGGATGCACTCTACCCTATTCTATCAAAAGTCTAAATTTGTTATTTCCTTGCATTATTTTCATGGCTTCATTTTTGGCACGCCCAGTGATCTAACCCCCATTTTTTGCAAGTTTTTGAGGCTCTCTATTACAGATTTGAAGGTCTTCTTGGACAAAATTTGGGAATCAACTTTTTTAGGTGGCTTCCTACAATGAAATCAACCTCACCAATGAATTTGGAGTGGCTTGCAGGTGAATTTTGACATAAAACACCCTAGGTTTTCTTCACTGTATTTTTTTTTAATTTTTAAATTTTTTTAGTTACAGATCTGTACAGTACAGATCCACCATAGGGTTTGTGTAGAACTCTAAATATTTTGAATGTTTTAAAGCAATGGTTTTGTGATAAATTAATCCACAGGCTTCATCTTTGGTTTGGTGTTTTATCCCTCAGCTTTGAAATCCACTATCATTGACCTCTTTAAAATCCCTAGTCGATGATTGCAACCCAGTCAATGCCATATCATAATCCGGTCACCACTATCTATAATCCTATCACTGCCTTCAAACCACCCAGCCACCACTACCTCATAGTCTTGTTGACACCACTTCAAACCCTAGTCACCTCCACAGTCTACCACCATCGGGTCTGAGTCTCTTCACCAGCGGTTTGGTCACATCCATGACCACTGTGCTAGTTTTTATGTTTTGTTTTTTGTTTGGTTGTGACTCTTGGTCACATTGCTATCCATGACCTAGCACTGTCACCTATAACTTCGAGCCCCATACCCCTTATCTCTGGTCCACGGTCACATCTATGACCAAGGGGGTCATTGCTCCCTTCTTTTCCTTTTTATTTTTTCCATCGCCCCACCCCTGGTCACATTGGTGACTAGGGGCTTCACTTGCCTCTAATTGCCTATCTCTAAGCCAAACCGCCATCCCATAGAATGCCACATGTGACCACTTCCTGCCTAACCGCTAGCGATTAAGGATAACTGCGAGGGACCCTCCCATCCTCCAAACAAGCTAAAATAGATTATTTTTTCAAACTTGCATAAATTTTGACAAGAGTATCAGATTTTCACGAAATTGGTGGCATTGTAAAGCTGACTTGCCTAGATTCACTTTGGCATAGACCTCATCAGCATATCTATCCTAGATTCTCAAGTATATTCCTTAAAATTTAGTCTTTCTTTGTAAACTTCTTTTGAGCATACCTTTTGCAAATCTTAACGAAATTTGATGAATTTTTCTAAAGTGCTTAGAATTTCGTGTAGAATCTACTCATTTGATCCATTCTAGTATATCAATTCATCATTCTCATAATTTTTCTAGATTTATCATTTTGGTCTAATCCTAATTTTGTATCTTTTGCTTGTCAAAGATGAAATCATTGAAACTACTCACAAATTTCTGCAGGTTTGCATGTCAAAGAAATCTCTGAAACTACTAACAAGTTGATGCAGATTCACATGTCAAAGAAATCATTTTATCACTAATCCAGGCACTTAGTCTAATCTAGGGGGATAGTAATTGAACATTGTTTGCTTTATCTTTGGATTTTAAAAATGGTGTATGCTCTCTCCTCGCACCTTTTGGTGACCTTGGAGATCAAAATCCACTTCATGATCATTGTGTTTATTTATTTAATCCTAGGGACATTATCTCACATATGCTCTCCCCTTGCACTTCATGTGGGCTTGGGGATCAAAATTGAATAGTATTTATTCCCTAAAGGAGGCCTACTAGGGGATTTCATCACCCTTAGGAATGACCTCAACCATGTGTTTTGGCGGCTTATATCAAAGGGGGGAGAGCAAAATTTGTACCTCAATCTAGTCATGTAGTCATTGGGATAGCCTTGTGGCCTCGAGTGATTCTAGACACAAGGTGAAGCGGTGTTTGCTTAATCTCTTATGGCACATCCCTTCAACGGGCTAGTGTTCACAGACTTGGGCCTCATCATACCTCGTGTATTTGAAGGACTCCCCTAGAAGCTCATAAAGCCTAGTTAAGACCATCAGTTGTTTTCTAGTGTGGTGCAAGGGATATGGACTGCCCCTTGAAGTTACTCACCATCGTTCCTCCTTGAAGTGGAGATAGAAATCTTCTTTGTGTAAGGCATAAAAGTATCCAAGGAAAGGGGTATTGGGTGCAACGCCCTTATCCCTAGCTATTCACTCAGGGTGAAGTGTTCTTATTTAGGTAAGAACATGGATAGGTATTATATTGTGTGGGCCTACACTATGAAATCACTCTTACTTGAATAATTCTAGGTTTGTTCATGTGCTTGGCATGTTTTCCTTGTCCAAAACTAGTATAAGCCACTTTAGCCATGAAGCAATTTGCACCAGTTTCCTTGTTAAATCAAGTCAGCCATTGTGTTTTTGTATTTGTTTTTCTTGCCAAAAATCCCAAAATCTTTTTTTAAAAAAATCTCAAAATTTTAAAAAAAAATCTAAAAAAAACCTAGGGTAAAATAGTGACCTGAAACAATCCTATAACATTAATTTTGGACTTGTGAGTACCTATTCATCTCTTAGGAAATCAACCCACCTTTGGACCTCAACTTTGTCAACCTAATTAGCCATTAATTTGCCAACCTATCTAATTTGTCAACCAAGTCATCTATAGATCAATCAATCTTTTCACCAATCAAATCCAAAACTTATCTTTAATCCTAGCCTAGATCCTTTTATCATTCTTTTTATCCAATCTTGCTTTTTTCTTGGGCTCTTATCTACCCCAAGTAGAAAGGTTATCATTATTCCTCTCCAAGCTTAGGCATCTATCAACCCTAAGTAATGAAGGGAATCCCATCCTTATCCATAACAAAAGATCTAGGTGAGTCTTGAGCTATTTTGGTTTTATCCTATCCTATCATCATATCTTGATCAACCCATATCATCATTATATCCTTGGTGTCATCCTTATCATTATCTTGATTGTCAATCTCATATCCTAGTTATATTCATATCTTTGTCATCATCTTCACATCTTTTTGGTCCAAATCTTGTCACTTAAGGCTTTATCCAAGACATAACCAAGTCCATATCTTTCATCCTTTCATCTTAAGGTTGCCCTATTTATGCCCATTACAATATCACAAGATAAAATAAACATGGAGCAATCCCAACGAGAATCCCATCAACAAGAACAAACTCATCAAGAGTTCACTTCCCAAAAGTTCCCATCATACTTGGACCCTAATTTCCATCCTAAAACTAGAATTCCCACCAACTCATACATAACTGAGGCTTATAGGGGCATCGTTAAACCATTAGCAAATCCTATATATCAAAAAGAATTTGACAATCCTATTTAAGAGCCTAAAAGTCCAACCAACTCCACCCACGAGTCTCTCAATTATGAAGATAGAGTTCAAAATTGTATGGAGGACCCCGATAATCAAGTTTTAGTGGACCATATCATCACTAAAAATCCCCAATCTTACTTCCAAAAGTTACTCCACCTAGGATTTGAGATACCTCTAGATTTTTATCCTTCCATTTTGATTCCTAAAAGTCATGCCTATCAAGTCCTAAATACATTAGGAGATCCTTCCCAACCACATGTTGAAGAAAATTTTAATGTCATGATAAATCTTAATATCATCACATCCACCAATCAACCTATTCCTACTATAGGTGTGTCACAACCTATCCCTAGCATGTCCTTGTCCATTCCTCAAGTTATAACTAATAGCATATCCCCATCAAGTGGTCCAAACATCCCTATGACATCAACCATACCCCCATCAAGTGGTCAAAACATCCCTATGATATCCACCATCCCTACATTATCTATCCCTATGACCTCACACATCCCTCCTATTAACCCATCCATCCCTCCATCCACAGCATCTATACCTATGTCAAATCCAAGAGTTAATGTCATCATCCCACCTACTAGTGGTGCAGTCATTCCACCACTCACTACTCAAGCATCCAACCCCATTTACATAGCATCCACTACACCTCATGTTCATACCCAAACCAATGTGTCCATGCCTCAAACTTCACAATTCTAAACTCAATCATCATCATCCCATGTTCAAAACACCAATACATATGACCTCTATCAAATCATCCTACAACAACAAGCCCTTTAACAACAACAAAAAGCCATTCTACAACAACTCTAGACCATCCAAGAATCTCAAACACAACAACCACAACCTCAAACATCACAACATCATTAACAATTGTCGTCTAACCCATCTACCACATCACTCAATGCAATAACCGAAATGCAAATGCTCATGAAACAAATGTTTGTCTACATGAAAAAAGGGAATCAAAATAAGAAATACACCTTTGAAGAAATTTGTCCATACCCATTTGACATATCTCTCATCATGAACCCTTTTCCTCCAAACTTTGAATTACCAAAATTTGATAAATACAAAGGAAAGGTTGATCCAACCATTTAAGAGAATTCTTCATAGCATGCATAGAAGTTTCATATGATACCACTTACTTGGTGATACTTTTTCCTCATAGCCTAGGAGGACAAGCTATTAAGTGGTTCACCCACCTTCCTCATGGCATTAAAACTTTCAAAGAGCTCTCCAAAAAATTCATAACACACTTTTCATATAACATTAAACATGAGATATCTATGATTGACCTTTGCAATACCAAACAAAGAAATGGCGAATCACTTACCGCCTTCCTACAATATTGGAGAAATCTTGTTGGTAATCTTCCAATCACCATTCCTAAGAAACAACTTGTTAATCTCTTCATTCAAAACTTAAACCATAAAATGGCCTTTCACTTACAAGTCCAATGTGCTAGCTCTTTTGATGAAATCACTAATAAAGGTACAACTATAGAAAAAGCCCTAATAGCAAAAGGACTTGTCAAAATCTTCAAAGACAACAAGGACAACAATAATAATCAATCCAATGAAAACCATGATTTTGGGCTAAGAATAAAAACATTGTCAATGATGGTGTCACGGATTCTAATCTTGTTCAAAATGTTCAAAACCCTCCATTAGCCCTTCAATCATCATCATCAAACAAAAATGTTACTTTCCCCCAGAATAATCATATACAAGGATTAAGATCTAGACATAAATTCACAAACTTGGGAGAACCTATGAAATCCATCTTTCGAAAACTCTTCAACCATGGCTTTATCAAACTTCCTGAGATCAAACTTTATGATGAGAATTCCATTAAACCCCATTGGTACAATGACAATGAGTATTGTGAATTTCATAGGATCAAGGGCCATAAAACAAATAATTGCATGAGGCTTAAGAACTATATCCAATATCTTATATATCGAGGAGATGTCACTATAGATTAATGTACTCCAAAGTCATCTAATAAGAAATTGAGAGCATATCAAGACAACATGGTCAAGGTAGTTTCTCTTCTGACAACAACCATACTAATAAGGTCAATTCCTCTCCTTCATATGATTCGATTGTGAGTTGTATTGAATCTTGCTCTTCACAAGTAGCCACCATCACCATAAGGGCTCGTAACCCTGATTATGTCATTACCACCCGTCGTGGCCATATCACTATTCAAGGAGCCCCATCCACATCTATGCCATAATCATCCATATCTCCTCCTAAATATAACATCCTTGACCATCTAGGGAAGACTCCCACACAAATCTCAATATTGGAGATTCTTCATACATCACCATGCATAGAGAGATATTAGATAAAGCTTTGACAAAATCTCGTGTCCCTAATGATATTAATGTGGAACAATTTCAAGCCATGGTAGGGCACCTCACATCCACTCATCACCTAGTTTTCACTAAAAAAGGCATGCCTATCGTTGATTCATTCATAATGAACCTCTTCATCTAGAAGTAGTCATCCACAAACATAAGGTCAAAAGGGTCCTAGTAGATGGTGAATCATGCTTAAACCTATGTACCTTAAGATTAATAAGACAATTAGGATACTCCACCAAGGTTATTGATCAAAAGCATTCTATGACAATCAAGGCCTATGATGAAACTGGGAGAAAATCAGAAGGGATAGTTAAGCTACCTATTCAACTAGGTCATACACTCATGGAAATTACTTGTCAAGTCTTAGACCTTGATCTCCCATATAACATTCTCTTAGGATGCCCATGGATTCATGCCATGAAGGTCATTCCTTGCACATACCACCAATACATCAAATTTTCCTACAATAATCAAGAAGTTACCATATACGTTGATCCACATCCCTTTGAGTATTGTCTCCTATTGGAAGGCCATACTCCAAAGCCAATTACTGCCCAACCAATGATGTTGTCAAACCATCTTCATCATACATTGATCCATCCACACTTGACTCTTCATCCACTACCTATCCTGAGATCAAGGCTGGGATTATTGATAAAGGATTAGGAGAATACACTCTACAAGGAGCCTTTTGTGTGGGGCAGCTCCCACTTTCTCCTTAGAGCTTTGGGTGACCTCATCTAGGGGGACCTATTTCAAATATCACAATCAATTATAATCCAAATCAATTTTCTTGATGGGGTGTACTAGATAAAGAAATTATTGATGCAGATATTTTAGAATGGGTTTATAAGGAAGAGGATGAACAATATAATCTCCCTCTTCAGAAATATCCTAAAGGTTTTCACATGGCACAAAATATGGGTTACCAAGGAAAAAGTGGTCTTGGCTTTCACAAATAGACAACTATTGAACCCATTACAACTACTCGTAGACCTAAACACTTGGGACTAGAGCTCAGAACACAAGAGCCAACATCACTAGAGCTCAAATTTATCTTAGATGAGGTAGCAAAAGCATTTCTTGCTGTTGAGAGTCCTAATGAGGATACCTATGATAACTCCCTTGAGTGTATCACTGAGCTATATGATTCATCCATCTTCACCCTTACTATGTCATTACCTTCATAACAATCACATAACCTCCAAATCATTTACCCTGAACTCATTGATTGGGACCAACAAGGGCCTCCTATTCTAGATGTCTTCCAAAATGATGAGGCTATAATTGAATTCTTGGGATTATAAACAGGAATACCGCTTGGAGATCACAAGATTGGATACACTATAGGGCTCAACACAAATTCTTACTTTGGAGAGATGGTCAAATTCCTTAGTCACAAAAGTGAAAATATAAAAAATATTTTACCTCCTTGCAAGTAAGGTATATCAAGAGAGATCTCCTCTTCTTATTGAAGAAACACAAGAAATGAATTTGGGAACAATTGAAGAACCAAATATCACATTTGCAACCAAATCCCAGTCAGAATTTGAATTACAAGAGTTCATAACCTTTTTTAGAGAAAGATCAAAGAATTTTGCATTGTCTTATGTATATATGCAGGTAGTTTAGATCCTTCCTTAATAGTACATCATTTGTTGGTATATCCTAGAGCAAAACTGGTCAAACAAAAGTTGAGAAAGATGCATGCCAAAATCGCTCTCTTGGTTAAAACAGAATTAGAAAAACTACTTGCAATCAGATTCATCAAACCTCTAGATTATCCAGAATGGGTGTCAAACATTATTCTAGTTTCTAATGATACTAGGGGCATTTGTGTTTGTACATATTTCTGAGACTTGAACAAAGCATGTCCTAAAGATGATTTTCCATTACCAAACATTAACATCATAGTCCACCTAACAACAGGACAAGAGATGTTATCCTTAATGGATGGATTTTTTGGATACAACCAAATCAAGATTGTTGAAGAATATCAACATAATACTGCATTCATATATGCTTGGGGAGTTTATTATTGGAAAGTAATGCCTTTTGGTCTTAAGAATGCAGGAGCAACATATCAAAGAGCAATGACCGCAATATTTCATGATATGCTTTATTATACAATGGAAGACTATGTAGATGATATCTTGGGTAAATCACACACAAGAGAGGTTCATTTGTATGTCCTTGCAAACATCTTGGACTGCTTAGAAGAATACAAGGTTCATCTTAATCTAATAAAGTGCATCTTTGTGTGACATCTAGCAAAATCTTAGGGTACATTATCTCCCGAAGAGGTATTGAAGTGGATCCTGCTAAAGTCAAAGCTATAGTTGAGATGAAATCACCACAGAATCTGAAGCAATTACATCACCTTCAGAGAAAACTTTGATCTATCAGGAGATTCATAGCACAATTTGTATATAAATGTCAACCCTTTGCACATCTATTTGAGAAAAAATGTAGAATTTCAATGGGATGAGAATTGTCAACAGGCATTTGAAAAATTAAAAGAATATCTTGTAACACCACTAATTTTTGTACCTCATGTTCAAGGAAAACCAATCACTCTATACATATCAACCACATTAGTAGCATTAGGAGTGTTGTTATCACAAAAGATGACACTAGAAAGAAAAGAGCTATATATGATATCAATCAAACTCTTGTGGGCTATAAGCTAAATTATACACCTATTGAAAAGGCATGTCTTACAGTTGTCTTTGCTTCATAGAAACTTAGAAATTATATACTCAATCATCAAACTAATCTCATCTCAAAGGTTGACCCACTAAAGTATCTTCTATACAAAGCTACATTGCCAGGATGCATGGCAAAATGGATTATGATGTTGAGTGAATTTAACATTGAACATGTTCATAAAAAAGCTATAAAAGGACAAGTCATTGCTGACCAACTGGAAAATACACTTATTGAAGTTGATCATCCACTTATTTCAAAATTTCTAGATGAATCATTCTTTGTCATTGACTCCCCTACAAATTGGAAATTATACTTTGATGGATCTTTTACACATCATGGTTCAAGAGCAGGGATCCTTTTGTTGCACCACAAGGAGATCTCATACCAAAAGCTTATAGTATCTTGTTTCATTGCACAAAGAACATTGTAGAATATGAATCACTTATCAAAGGTCTAAGAATAGATATCCAATGGAATATCAAAGTACTTGAGGTCTAGGGTGATTCTCAACTTGTCATACATCAAGTCAATGATGAATTTCAAACAAAATATGACAAGCTAATCCCATATAAGAAATTGGTTGACACATTCAAGCAATCATTTTCATGGATCCAGTTTGAACAAATTCCAAGGACAAAAAATAAAGTTGTTCATGTCAAGGCAACTATAGTATCATTGATTGATATTCCATCAAATAGTCCACATTCAGAATTCTTGTTTGAGCAACTTTACGTTCCTGCATTTGATGTCCCAAAAGTTGAACTTGTATGTGAACTTGTTGGTCCTAATGCACCTTGGTACAATGAGATCTATACCTACCTTCATGATAACATCTTACCACCTAACCATTCACATTCCCAACGTTGAACCTTCATCCGTACTTCATCTTATTATACCATTCTTGGCGATACACTTTATCAGAGGTCATTCGATGGAGTTTTCCAAAGATGTCTTAACTCAAAAGATGCCCAAGCCTCTTACATGTGGTACATGAGGGTATATGCGGTGCACACTCTAGTGGTCCTGCCTTGGTCAAAAAGTTGTTAAGGACTAGATACTATTGGCCGACTATGGAGAATGATGCACATCAGTTTGCTAAAAAATGTCTTCCTTATCAACAACATAGTGATTTGATTCATGTGCTTGCACAAGAGTTACAAACAATCACTACACCATGGCCTTTTTCACAATGGGGGCTCAATCTCATTGGGAAAATCCATCCACCTTCATCCAATAGTCATTCATTCATTATCATTGCCACTGAGTATTTTATGAAGTGGTTCAAAGCTATTCCCTTACCTACATAATTGGCAAACAAATTTTCAAGTTCATCCTTCATTATATCATTTGCCGATATAGTATACCCCAAGAAATTGTTACTAACAATGGTAAGCCATTCAAAAATCAAGAAGTTCACCACCTTTTCCACCAATTCCATATCCAACACTACTTTTCCACTCCATATTATCCCCAAAGCAATGGTCAATATGAGTCTTTGAACAAGACTATCCATAAAATATTGAAGAAAACAATCAATGAAGTTGGCCAAGATTGGCACTTGCAACTCAATCCTATTTTGTGGGCATATCACACTAGTATCCGCACACATACTAGAGCCACACCATATTCCCTTGTCTTTGGAACTTAGGCTATCCTACCAATCGAGTTCAAGCTCCCCTCTTTAAGGGTGTCATTAATCTTATTGATGAGGAAGACTATAGAGTTGCTTGCTTGCAAGAATTAGAAACACTAGACAAAAGACATCTCAATGCTCTTAACCATCTCAAGATCTATCAAAATTATCTTCATTATAGCTACAACAAGAGACTCAAAGAGTACAAACTTGAAGTCGGCGATCTTGTTCTTAAGAAAAATCAAAGGAACCTTCGAGATCAGGACAAAAAAGGAAAATTTGAGCCTAAGTGGTTGTGCCCATTCATCATTACTAGCCGTTATGGGTCCGGTGCATATCAACTTTATACACTTGAGGCCATCCCCTTGAGGAACCTATCAACATCATTCACCCCAAAAGGTTATATGATTAACCTATGGGGTATCCCAATTATTCAAAAAATAAAAAAAAATATCAAAAAATGATCAAAAATACAAAAAATGATTAAAAAAATACAAAAAAGAAAAAAGAAAAAATCAAAATACTAAAGTGAAATAATCCATCCAATGGTGAAAACCACTTCGGTGGTGCCTTGGATAAGTACCATGGTGAAAACATGTTTACAGGTGCCATGTGTAGTAGCCTTGCATCCACCATCTATTAGTTATCCATTTTCACTTCCACTCTCTCTCATCTAGCTTACATACCATCATCCATCTTTCATTTCATCATCCTATCATGGCTTGGAAGTACTCACTTAGTGTTATTTCTTGTCACCCCAAACCACACCCATCCATATCATAAATAAAACCTTATCAACAACTAGTTAGGGTTTGGATTGTTCTCTCAGTTTCCATAAGACCTTTGGAAAGTATGTTTCTAAGTCTCATGTATTTCATTCCAAATATTTCAAAAACACAAAACAAAAATCAAATATTTTGAAAAAATCCCAAAATTCAAAACATTTTCAAATCTTCAAAAAATCCAAATATCCCAAAAAATCCAAAAAAATCAAAACATTCTCAAAATCCAAAAAAAATAAAAACATTTTCAAAACTAAAAAAAAATTCAAAAAATTCAAAACATTCTCAAAATCCAAAAAATCAAAACATTCTCAAAATCCAAAAAAATCAAAACATTCTCAAAATCCAAAAAAAATAAAAATAGTTTCAAAACTCCAAAAAATCAAATATTCCAAAAATTCTAAAAATTCCAAAAACAAACTTTTCCACACTTCATAATAAACTTTTCCATATGATCATATTAAACACTCCACTCCCATTTTACTCATTTCATCAATAAAACACTTGAATTTCAAGCAAAAACACTCATACAACACGTTGTACCTTAACCAAAATTGCAAGCATTAGTCTACATGATGAAATGATATCCAGTCACTTTATCAATTTCCACACCATTCGATCTCAAACAAACAATTGCCATCCAGCCTCATCAAGGAATATATCATTCTCATCATTAGGCACCTATCTAAACATCACTTAAACTCTTTGGCAAGAGATACAATGGCTATGTAACTTATGTCAGCATTTGGTCTTTTGTTTTTCATTTTATCTTTTCTATCTCCTTCTTATGCTTTATCAAAGCCACCTAGATCCATTTATATCTTGGTGTGTTATGATTAGCAAAGAATGGGGCATAGTATTTTATGTGTTTGTTGGATATTCTTATCACTACAGCTAATATCCATATTTTGTGTCTAGACAAGGTTGTATTATGCTGTGTATAAGGATACTCCTTTTGTTTGCAGTGTCAGGTCCATGCAAAGGATATAAAGTCACCCTAGTTCCTTATACCTTGTTGCATAATATCCTCTTTCTATATCAAATTAGGGTTGCTCTACATACTATACTAGCATAACCATACCTTCTCTATCCATTATATCCATTATGAATATAACTTAAATCCATTTCCAAATTCTATTCTAGAGCATTCTTCGCCTCTCAATCTATCTTTGTCCACTATCTATTTCACCTATCTCTTTCAACTTAACAATTCATCCTAATTATCCATTCCTAACCCTTAACCTTATCCATCCTTTCTCTTCTTTTCATTTCCTTTTCCAACCCCTTTCATCCATTTTGAGAGGATACATGTGTTCTTCTAACCCGCCTATCCTCTCGAGGGGGCATCCCATCCTTACATCATTCCTCCTTCTCACTCCTTCAAGTGGTTGGGGCATCCTTTTCCTTCATCCATACCTTTTCCTCTTTTAAATGATGCTACTTCTCTTACTCACAACATCATCTCAAAGAGGGGCAAAATGTAGACACCTAAAATTGACCATGTCTTTCGCCATCACCTTGCAACATCTTGTGACACATCTTGTTCTATGACCCCTTCCATCATCCAATTAGTTAAATAAATTATATTTATTTAACTAATCCCTTTTATCCATTTATCCCTCTCTTAGACCAAATTAAATAAATTTTATTTATTTAATTTTACTCCATATTCATTCAATTAATTTAAATCAGTTAAATATTTATTTAAATTAACTCTCGCATGCCACATGTCTCTCATAATTTAAATAATTTTATTATTTAAATTATTTTTCCCACTCACATCCTTATTTTAACCTCATTAATTATGCGTCATAAGCACTTCCTCTCTAGAAATTGATTAAATAATCCCATTTCCTCACTCACATTCTTATTTTAGCCACCTGTCATCCTCATTGAATGTGTGTCATAACCACTAATTTTAACTCTTCATCCTAGCCATCCACCTCATACCGCACCATTCTAATCTTAGCCATCCATTTTATTCTCTCTCCATCTATAAATTGAACCTCTCATTTCATTATCAAACCCCGAACAAATTTCCATATGCATGTACATCTATTATTCTCTATTTATCTCTATTTTCATTGATATTTCATATCCAAGTTATGTTGGTTTTTGTGAGTAGTCTAAAATGCATCATCCATAAAACAAAGCTAGTGGATCTTGGGTGCACTCTACGTTGTTTTATCAAAAGTTTGAATTTGTGTAAGGCTTTAGGGTATTACTTGTGTTGTTTTATCTTTCATGTTATTTCCTTACATTATTTTCATGGCTTCACTATGTTTCACCTTGGCCTATATAACCAAGGGCTTCTTATTGTAATAATGATGTACACAATGTATGTATATTTGCATTCTTTGATATAATAGAATTATTCTTTCATGTTCGGTCTCTCTTGTTCTTCCATTGAAGCTCCTAGATCTTGGGTGGCTACCTCCATAGCCAAATCTTGCATGGTATGGAACATTATATACCAACTCTTACACTAGATGATTTGAAAACAAACATGAATAGACTTGTGTGAATCAGTCTATAGAAGGACACATAAAAACCTATTTTTTCCCCAATCATCATTTTTTCTAGGAAGAAAAGTTTATTTATTCATGCAAACAAAGAAAATTGCCATACTTCTCAACCTTTCTTCTTCTCTTTTACGATAGTTTTCATTTCATCATTAAGGTAGAAAACCATAACTTTCTAAGAAGAGTAAGGATGCTTACCCTGTCCCTCTCCTTCTTTGGTGGGTATGTGATCCTCAAACAAGCAATCATTTTCTCTTCCATTATTAGACCTTGCAGAGAAGAAAGCACTTTCAAGAATTGAATTTGGTTCTTTTGCTCCAATAAGTTCTATAAAATATTTTTTAAACACCTTTTTAATGTTAATGTCACCTTCCCCTTCCAAAAGATTACAAGATCTAGTCATTTGACCTTCTCCATTTTTATTTTCCTTAAATATTTTCTCATTAACAAAGTTATGTGTCATTCAAAGGCCAACCCACATTGGATTAACTATACCCAGAAGATAATACTTTCCTCGATAACATTATTACCCAAAACCCTTACTATCCCAACTACACCCACCAAAATAGTAGCAAACACTTACAATTAGCATGCACAAGTAATAAATAATAGATTGAAAAGGATGGACACAACACACAAATAGACTAAAAAGTTATCCATGTATAAAAAAGACATAAATTCACATGGAACACTAAAACAAATAAGAGAAAGAGGCCAAGCGAACATATACTACCAATTATGTTCAACTCCAATGAAGGAGAAGAGCTCTAGAATCAATAGCAAAAGGTGACTTTTCATCTTCCTCCACTAGTACCAAGGCTCTTACAATTAATCTCTTAATAGCAAATGCAAATATATAAATTTCGTTACACACTCTCCAACGTAACAATTCAAAATTCTTACATCACATTAACAATTATTTATTATTAACTTCCCCCTCGCTCTACAACTTCCCGCTCGCTACTCATTTTGAATTTAAATTCCAATGGTTGCTGGGGATCCGGGAGACCCCCCAGACCTACCAGTTCTAGGGTTCCTGGGGCCTACTACGGGGAAGGTATCCTCTCCTGGAAAGTTAGACTGCTACGTGGATAGTCACGTGAAAGGTGACAAGGATTAGGAGTCCTCTGGTCACGTGCTGCAAGAAAAAGTGTTGGGGCCCAGGGCCTAGAAGAATGCCATTTTAGGGGGTGAGTTGGAGGGCAGTCGTGCTACTCCAAGTGTTCATGAAATAGAAGATAGAGTAGCGTTAGTGCTCCCAAATCTTACGGTGGACAGAGTGGTATCCACCATGGACAATGCTCTGGTAGGAAAGTTTTTCCCCTTCAGACCTAACATAGATGTTGTTAGGAAGTGGATGAATGCAAAATCAAAAGTGAAGGGGAGTGTATCAGTGAAAGCCATGGCTAGGGGGACATTCCTCTTTAGATTTACAGCTAGATATGATCTTACCTCGGTGCTAGCGGGGGGACCATGGATGTATGGTAAACACAGTTTGTCCCTGTGCAAATGGAAACTAGGTTTTGATAGTGCTGTAGACCTCAACAAAGTGACGTCAGTCTGGGTTAGACCCCCAGGTCTCCTGCTATAGTACTAGGATGAAGAGATCTTCAGATGGATTGCCAACTCTTTTGGGCACTTCATAGATCTTGATAGTACCACCAGAAACAAATCAAAGTTAGTCTTCGCTAGATTCTGTGTTAATGTTGATATTAACAAGGTTCTTCCTAATAGCATTACTCTAGAATCTAAATATGGTAAATGGACTCAACCTATTCTATATGAAAATTCAACAACCTTCTATGAAATCTACAACAAAAAGGGACACCTTGCTTCCCAATGTAAATCCAAGAAGGCTTCTGCAACCCCGAATGACCAGGCCAATAATGATGATAATGAGTACCCTTTTAGGGAAGAGCTGCTAAACATGGTCGATTCTCTGGTTAAAGACTATTCACGAAAGTACAAGGTGGTTAGTGATGCTCTGATGGCCCTAGTCAACTCGGGCCCTGTGAATTCACTGACCTTTTCCCCCACTAGTGGTGATGGTGCTCCCTCTTTGCAGCCTGAGGGGCTGGAGGAAGGGGGAGTGCATTAGGAAGAGATTCCAGTATCAGAGGAATCAAGGGTAAAATTGGTTCCTACTGGAGTATTTACCCCCCAGGTAAGCGATGCATAGAGGGGGAATGAGACTAATTAGAGGCTTTCCTCTCCTAACAACAAATCTGCTAGCCTTACCCCTTAGGGCTAGCTCAAGTGTATCTAACATAGAAGGGTGGACTACGACAAAGAAAAAAGGTAAAGGCCTAGGGATGAAATTACTAGATGTTGGAGTTGATTCCAAGCAAGGAAGACCAACTAAAAGGGAGACCAGGAAAAAGGTGATCAACAAAGATATTGCTATGGGGAAACAGAGGACCTTGGAGTTGGACTAAAAGAGGGCCACGATCAAATGAGAATCCTATCATGGAATATTCAGGGGTTTAACAGCCCCCGCAAACAGTTCTTAGTCAAGAACTGTATCTTTGACAATAAAGTTGATATTCTGCTTCTTCAGAAGTTTAAGATGAAAAGTGAAAGCTTCCAATCTGTGGCTAGAAATATTTGGCCTAACGCAGAGCACCTGAGTTGTGATGCCTAGGGGGCATCAGGGGGAATCGCGACCCTATGGAATAACAACACAGTTAAGGAGAGGATTATAGAAATCAACAGAAACTTTCTGGTAGTCAGAATGGAGTCAAAGAACCATACCTAGAACTTGATAAATATTTATGCTCCTAATCAGAGGGGCCCAAGAAGGGAAGTGTGGGTTTTGCTCTCTTCATTGATCGCTAGTGACCCTTCTAGCTACTGGATGTTAGTTGGGTATTTCAACACTCCACTCTTCCCCTCTGAGAAGAGTGGACGGATCATGGACTATACTGACAACATGATGGACTTAAATGATTTTCTAAACAAGGAAGGGTTGTTGGATCTAGATTTGTAAGGGAACAAATTCACTTGGACCAATCAAAGAAAAGGAAGGAATTTGATACAAGTTAAGCTTGACAAAGTCCTAGTCTCACCCAATTGGAATTTCTTAAGCTCATACTCTCTAGAAGCGCTACCAAGAACTACTTCGGACCACAATCCCCTACTTCTTTCTTGGAGAGAAATAAATGGAAAAGGCCCTTATCCCTTCAGATTCGAGATCATGTGGACCAAACACCCTAATTTCAAAGACAATCTTATGAGCTGGTGGAGTGAAGATGTCCATGGTACACCTATGTACCTACTGGCTCAGAAGCTATTGAGGGTGAAGAAAAAGGTGAAAGGATGGAACAAATTCAGCTTTGGGAACATCTTTGATGAAAAAAGGAGAATTAATATCAAGCTTGGAGAGCTCCAAAAGAAGATAGAGGATGGGGACCCTTTAGAAGAAATGGCTAAAGAGGAAGAGGCTATGAGGAAGGAATGGAAGGATTTGTTATTGAAGGAGGAGGTCTTTTGGAAACAGAAATCAAGAGTGCAATGGCTAAAAGAGGGGGATAGGAACACAACTTTTTTCCAACAATCAACAATGAAGCATAGGAAAAGGAACAGCATATCTAAATTGATGGATGACAAAGGTATTATGGTGGAGTCAGATATTTAGATTGAACAAGTGGCTGCTTCCTACTTTCAGAATTTCCTTGGAGCCCAAGAAAATTGTATTAACCAAAACCTCATTGATATCATCCCTACTCTGCTTGATGATGGAGATAATGAACAACTTAGCAGGATAATTACTGAGGAAGAGGTTTGAGCTAGACTTTTTTCTATCGAATCCTTTAAAGCCCCTGGACCTGATAGTTTTCCCCCAACTTTCTTTCAGGAGTATTTGGATATTGTGGGAAAAGATGTCACAGAGATGGCCAGAGACTTTTTTAAGGGGGTAAGATCCTGAAGCAACTAAACCATACTTTCATTGTTCTTATTCCCAAAAAACAAGACCGGTCAGTATGGGGGATTTTAGACCTATCAACCTTTGCAACACTATTTATAAGATCTTCTCCAAAATCTTAGTGATTAGATTGTAGCCTCTACTTGATAAACTTATAAGCAATTGTCAAAAAGGTTTTGTGCCAGGCAGACAGATAACTGATGCACCCATTACTACTCATGAATTAATTCACTCTATGGAAAGAAGTAAAAATCTGGGAATAGCATTCAAATTAGATATCTCTAAAGCCTATGACAGAGTTAAATGGGAGTTCCTATTTACGGTGTTGAGAAAATTAGGCTTTAAAAGTAAACCTTTGCAAATTATAGAGGCATGTGTCACTTCAGTTAGATATTCTATTCTTGTTAATGGTATTCCCAATGGGTTTTTCAACATGGGTAGGGGACTCAGGATAGGGGAACCCCCTGTCTCCCTACCTATTTATCTTGCTGGTTGAATCCCTAAGTAGAAGTTTCCTCAATTTACTTCACTCTAGAGAAATAAAAGGTGTTAAACTAGCTTCAACAGCAACACCTGTAGTGATTCAACAATTTGTGGATGATACAATTCTTTTTGGCTTAGTTTTAGTGATTGAGACCAAAAAGTGGAAAATGGTGCTTTAAAATTATGCTACCTCGGCAGGCCAATGCATTAACTATGACAAAGCCAGGTATTCTTCTTTAACACCCCTTTTGTCTTACATTAGAAAGTTATGGGATCCTTGAGTGCTTGAGGGGTGAGTTGCCTGGGGTTTATCTTGGGCTCCCCTTTTCAGTGAAAGATGCTCCTCCAAAATACTAGAGGTCCATAATTGAAAGGATGTAGAGGAAGTTAGTTGGTTGGAAAGGGAAACTTCTGAGCTACGTTGGTAAGTTTCAATTACTTAAGGCCTCCCTACAAGGTATTCTAGTTTACTTCTTGTCTCTTTTTAAAATCCCTAAATATATAGCGGAGAGATTGGAGAAAATACAGAGGAACTTTTATGGACAGGCATGGAAGATAAGAAAAGACTGGCCCTCGTTGGATGGGATAAAGCTTGCAAACCAAAACTTCAGGGAGGATTAGGACTAAGGAAGTTGAACTTTCTTAACAAAGCCATGATCACAAAGGTGGGATGGAATCTTGTAACAGGAGACAAGGATTGGGGAAAAATTATGTGTGCTAAGTACTTTCGGAATCAGAATCCTAACGATATTTTAATATCTTCTGATTTCACGAAAGGGTCGGTGATTTGGAACAATGTCATAAAATACAGGTCACTACTTTTAAGGGGTGTTAAATGGAAACTTGGACATGGACGAAGAATAAGGTTCTGAGAAGACAATTGGATTAAGGGAGGGCTGTTAAAAAACATGTAGAATATGATGGATTTGGCTAACATTGTTGAGCACCATTTCAGAGAATTGGTTCATGATTATATTCTGCCAGATAAAAGGGGTTGGAAGTAGTTGTCCGACTATTGTCAAGGAAGGGTCAATCTTATGAGGGTTGCTAAAGAGATCCAACTCTCCTTAAAATGGTGTAGAATCCCTCTGTTTCCTCAAAATGATAAAATTCTCTAGGCCCTTGAAAACTTGGGGAGGTTCACAGTCAAATCTGCTTATAATCTTTCCCTCCCTCAAAATTATGATACCTTTTGGAGAAAATTTTAGAATCACAATTTAATCCCAAAGATCAACCACTTCTGGTGGATAGCGGTGCAAAATAAAATACTACAACTGACAACCTCTAGATCAGAGGTTTCCAAATCCCAAATAGATGCATCCTTTGTGTGAAAGAAGAGGAGAATGTCCCCCATATCCTATTGCATTCCAATTTTGCCTGGGAGGTTTGGAGCATAGCTTTGATCATACTTGATCTACCGTGGTGTTGGAACAATGGATTAGAGGATTGTATTCATGCTTGGTCACCCCTTTCAATAATCCTATTTGTAGAGAAATATGGGCCTTGATACCCCCTATCATCTCCTAGTGTTTGTGAAAAGAAAGGAAAAATAGGCTTTTTAGGGAAAAGTTCAGGGAGCCTAAGGAAGTGTTAGGATCGGCTGTCAAATTGCTGCAAGACATCATCAGCAACAGCACAATAAGAGTTGCAGGTATTCCTAATGCTAAGGAACTACAGGTGACGAATCAAGGGGTTGTTCTTATGAGCATTCACAGGGTGGATGATAGCAGGAAAAAAGCTAGGGCTAGAACAAAATGGTCTCTTCTTCTGGCGGGATGTTTTATGCTCAATTTTGATGGTGCTACTAAAGGTAATCCAGGGTTGGCCAGTGGGGGATGATTAATAAGATCAGAGAAGGGTACCCTCTATGTTGCATTTTTAGGAAGTCTGGGTGTTAATACCAATAATATGTCAGAGGCCTATGCTCTTCTATGGGGAATTAAAATTGCCTTGGTTATGGCTATAAAAAACATCATTGTTGAAGGTAATTCCAAGATTGTTATAGAAGCTGTCAAAGGAAAGGTCAAAGTGGGGTGGCAGATGGAGGATATGGTGCAGGATATCAAAACCCTCCTACTTAACTTTGAACGTAGGGAAGTGAGACATATTTACAGAGAGGGTAATAAATTGGCTAACCTTCTAGCTAACTTAGGGATAAACATTAACCCCCTAAGGTGTTGGAAAAATGTTGATAATTTACCTCTAAGCATTATTTCTAGTATACAGAAAGAAGCGCCTCTCTAATTTATCATGATAGTAATGATTATAAGTATTGCTTGGTGCTACTATATTTTTCCTGGCTCTCACTTCAAGGGGAGATGTGACTTATGTGTTAAAATGGAGAACCCCACCAATCCCTATAAGGTGATGTGGAAGCCGAACACCCACATGGATGATGACATGCTCAGTTGTGAGCAAGATAGGTGATTCAATGGATTTAGAAGTCTTCTTGGCTGCCTCCTGGAATGATGGTTTTGAATGGCACACGTGAGCAAACCCTGGAAGACATTTATGACTCAAAGGCGCAGAGTGGAGAAGGATAAGCATGGAAATATGAGCAAGGAACTTGAATTAATGTTTTTTAATCTCCTTTCTAGATTATTCAACCGTCTCTCCCCTTGGCTCTGCAACTACATTTTCGGTCTGGAGTTTGGCTAGTTTAGAAAGATGGGCGGTGATAAGGTGAGAACTAAACCCATGAGCTATGGAGAATTCAGGGAGGATGCATAGGTTTGGAGTATTGCCTATGAAGGAGTTACCCTGTTTATCGAATGCCTGAATGGATTTGACAAACATTTGTCGATTCAGTTTGTTGCCTCATGGGATAGTAACAAGGTGGTGAAAGTAGGTGGTGTCCAGATCAAGGTTTCGGAGGATGCCATTGCTAAGGCTACAGGGATGCCTTGCTTAGGGAATAGACTTAAGAAGTAGACGAGGGTTCAAGACATTAAGGGAATGAAGTTATTCTTCAGAGAGGGTGAGAAGCAGATAAGACTGCAAGGAGGCTTCGAAAGGGAAAGCCTGGTAAGTCCTTGGAACCAGGTTTGTTTCTTGGTTATGAAATATTTTATTTTAGAGGGGAGGTATAAGGTTTTCTATCACTGCCATTTTGCCTTTTTGAACCACTTCTGCCACAAAGTTGAAGTCAATTTTCCCTCCTTCCCGCTATCTAGTCTGGAGGCTTCGGTGACCCAAGTTAAGAAATCTTGTGAAGGTAACCCTATGATCCCTTCCCTGTCTCTACATCAGGGGCTAATTTTTCATCTCTACCAGTACCATCTTGCTCTCTGCCCCTCAAAACCCCCGTCTGCCTGGCTGGTTGATGACAGTTCTACTGATGATCCAGAAGACAAAGTCCTCCTTAGTGAGCGACTAGCTAGAGGGGACAAGAAATATACCTCCGTGCCCTCATCGCCTAATTCACCCACTAATATACCTTTGAGCTCCTTGGTGCTTGTCCTGAGCCCACAGGTTTCTAAGGGCATTTCCTAGTCTAAGTCCCATTCCGGGAGCCGTATTTTGTGGGCCTCTATTCAGGTTAGTGGGGAGGGTTCCCATGGGAGGTCCAAAGAGGAAGCGGTGGAGGTCTATGCAATTTAAAGAGTAACTCCCCCAAACATGGTAGCAAGAAACGTACAAGAGGGACTCCAAATTTGAGCAAGGGTGTAAGGAAAATTCACAACAGAAGTGGCATGAAGAGTGGGAAGGTAAAGAAGCCAACTCAGGAGAGGTTGGATAGAGAGGAGAAGCAGGTTAGAGAAGAGGCTAGGGTGGAGAAAGAAAGAGCCATGGGTAAACAGGGCACTGCTAGGATATCGAGCATAAGAAGATCCTCCAGACTGGTTGAGATAAACCCCAATTTGTGAAAATTGTGGACTACTCCTCCAACTTGGAGTAGGAGGTCTTGGTGAAGAAGGTGGAAACTAAAAATGAGGAACCTACCCCGGTTAAGGATAATGAAGGTACCAGCCACTTTGATTCCATGAATAATTCCTACTATGACACAAATGATGAAGACACGAAGATTCTGGAGACACCGGACAAAGAGGCTATGAGTGCCAGGATGGAGCTGGACAACAGGAGGTTGGAGAAGGAACTGGTTGAGTTCGAGACTTGACTTGTTGTCGTGGAGACCAAAATGAAGGTTTTAATCAATCTGCTGTTGAAGACTTCACACAGGGTTGTTGCTGCGTTTTCAGTGCTGCGCGAGGATCGGTTCAAGGGAGAGGATTCTCTGTTGGATAATAAGGAAAATCTATTTGATTTGCTCAATGAGGACTAGAAGGATCTCCTCAGCTAGCTTTTTATTAGCTTTTGTGTTATTTCTCAAACTTTGTTTTTGAGGTTATGTTGTTAAACTATTGTTAGTCCGTTGTTCTATGGTTGTTTGAGTCTCTGTGCCTATTTTGTTCCTTGTTGGCTTTGTTATCGAGATCTACACCCAGGTTTGCAGCATAATATTATCAAAAATAATTCAAAATTCTTGCTTCAATCTTTTATTTATCTTCATTTTAAAGAAAAAAATAAAACATAAATAATAAATTACAATGAAACAACAATACAACAAGAGATTTGACCTCCCAATGAAGAATTGATATTTTGTTGTTTAATAACAATAATCTAAAAAATAACAGTTACACATTATGATTTTAGTATAAGAACATTCTATTTCAATGCATAAGAACAACAATAATTTGAAAAGAGAAGCTCCTATCAAGCTCATTTCATCAAGTTTGCAAGGATCTCACCTCTACCAAAATTATCAATAGCCCTAAACCTCAAGAAGTAGGCTAAGTTGTTGCAATTGTTTATGAAGAAGAGGTCATCTTGCTTTTAGGGGATATGAAAGAGGAAGCATTCAAGAACATCAAGGCTAGATCTTCAACCATTAAATAAATTTGGATCTTCATAGAGTCAACAACGTCAAATACTACCAATCCACCATTTTAATAACATTGGGACAAAAAAATGTTGTATGGCATTAGACAAACTATTGTAAAAAAATCATGTAAAAAACTTTCTTATCATTTCATAAATAATGTTATATTCTTATATATCAAGTATATGAAGTTGGGACATCTTTCTATATTGAAAAATATTTAACATGTACTGAATAGATGAATGCATATAAATTTCTATTGTAGAATGTTAATTTATTTCATTTTAAATTAATGTTACAAACAAATGACTTTAATTTAATTAATCAAGCTTTATAAATATATTCTTATGCCACTAATTAAGTAATAAAACATTAAAGTTGATAATAAATTCCATAATTGATTATCTGTTAAAAATATTGTTACATTATTTGGAAAATAAACAACAAATTTGCACCTTCCCTTAAATTTCCTATGGGTGCATCCATTGCACCTCCTAAGAGTACAAGTGCTAATATATTATATTATAAAATCTTTATTTTATATATAATATATTTTATCCTATAATATATATATATATATATATATGTGTGTGTGTGTGTGTGTAGAAATCTATATTTTTATTATTATATATTGTATTATAAAATATTATATTTATTTATATATTAGTTATATTATGTTATTTTTTGCTAGTATACTTGGGTTAGGCACCTAGGGGCCACACAAAAAAGAGTGTTGGTAGCTTGGAAACTACTAACAATATGTTCACCAAATCCATCTAAGTTATAATTAACCATCTATATTTTATCATTCAAAGAAGCTAAAAAGGATTCAACCCCAAGGGCACTTATCTTCTCCAAAAAACTTGGCAATCTCCCCCCAATTCTCTATGCATACACTCTTTGTACTCCTTTGGATGTGAAAGTGCTCTAGATAGCAGTAAAAAAATACCTCAACCTGACTTTCCACCCCCTCAATGTTGTTGTATGGAAGGTAGGTACCAACAACATTCAATAACATGGAAGCACAACTCAAGGCTTGGGCCGCATCAAAGGCATTTCATCTTCACAATGACTACCCTGGGTTCAAGAGCAAGTTAGTCATAACTTCTCTTATCCCCACACATGAAGCCCCATCCATCTATTTGGTTAGGTCCCATATCCTTAAAATCTAAGTGTACAAGTCCATGTTTAAATTTTCCTTTTCAAAATCATTAGTAAAGTTGTTTATCATTGCAGGGTCAGTCTCCCATTCCTTTATTTGATGCTTCTTCCCCCTTGGAGTCATCTTCTTATGGTTGTGGCATATCCTTTTCTCACCCCTATTGCAAGAAGATGAGGCCATGATGCCATGGTTGTGGAGGGTTGGAGTGCTTCATGCAACGAAACAACCAAGACCAACTTAACAACACATCAAGGGAGGATTCTAGACTTTAATGATTATTAAGAGGGTAGATGGTGAACAAATCACTCTATCACCAATACTACTAGCTTATGATCCTTAACATAATGTGGTTTAATGCTCAGAAATGTGCCTCATGTCTCCTATCCCTTTCATCAATGGCCTTGTAAATGATATATGTCATGATATTATTGCTACTCCAATCCCCTTACAAGCCAAATTATATTATATATTATAAAATATATATTTATTTTATTATATAAATAATATATATATATTTATTATATATCTATATTATAAATATTGTGTATATTATGAAAATTTATAATATATAATTTATAGTATATATTATATATATATATATATAATTTTTTCCCAAAGAAAAAATTGATTCTATTCTAGACAGAATAAAAATTACACTTTTCAGAGGTTGAGTCACATTTTGACAAAGTTAAAATAGATCAAATGATCATATAAGAAAGGAGCTACTCCACTCCCACCTAAATGATACTTCTATTATTTGTTAGACACGAAGGAAACCACTACAATATGGAAATCTAAAATAAACTGGCAAATCTGAAATATAAACTATAGAATATCAATGGAGATGTGAACTAACAATAATGAAATCAACAATACTCAAGATCCATACACATAACATAGAGATTTACGTGGAGAAAACACTTTTAGGTAAAAATTCCACAAGAAAAGAGGGCAAATTTGTATTATTTGCAAAGAGAAATTACAATACAACAATTTCCTTCAAACTTGCATCTAATCTAACTGCACCTATGTACTTGAAAACAAATAACTCTCATATCCTACACATCCTCTAGATTATATCAAATAGAATACAAGATTATAGAAGAAGACATAGCAAATATGGCACCCAAATATGTGAAAATCCCACACCCACTTTGGGAATTAGGTTAATTAATGATTCTTATATGACATGCTAATTAATGATTCTTACACCTTTCATAACCTCCAAATAGAATGTGGTACCCAAGTAGGCCAAAATCTAATGCCCTCATAGTGAATAGTCAACAAACGAGCCATTTTTAGCCTCTTACAGTCTGTCATAATATTCTCCATCATAACTTGTCATAACTATCCAAATATAATTGATTCCTTACAACATGTAATAAACAATCTTGGAAGATTCTCTTACAACTGTCATAAAATCAATTAATGAACCTAGACGTCCCATTTTCACTTATTTACTATCCCAAGGTAAAAAGTAAATAAATATCATAATTAAATAATTACTGCAATTGGTGGATCCTACATCCCTTATGTTTGCAATTACAATTACAATATTAGGAGCAATTAAATTAATCGAATTTACAAGGTTGATGGCACCTTAATCCTAACATTATTACAAATGGAGAAATAATCTTTGTAGACACCTAAAAATATCCTCATTACAAATGCCATCTTCCAAATTTCCACATTCATCTATTGTATTTTCTCATCTTTGACCTATAATTAAATAGATTTTATTTATTTAATTATTTGTCCATTTTCCCTATTTTTCCTCTATAATTAAATAATTAATTTCTAATTAATTATTTATTTAATTATTCACTTTTCAATGTCCCCTTCACTCAGTTAATTTAAAAAAATAAACGTTTGTTTAAATATAGCCCTTACCTAATTAAATAAATCTCGTTTGTTTAATTATGGGTTCACATGTGATTTTTTTTTATAATAGTGACAATGTGTGAAGGTGAGGGAGCGAATGGCTTCGGCGGTGTGGATGATACGAAAATAGGTAAGAAGGTCAGGAAAGGAGTTAGCAAGGGTAGCAGTGGACGCAATTTCTATTGGACTAAGGTGTGTGGTGAGGGGTGGCACCGGTATTTGTTGTGATCTGGGTCTTGTGGGATGGGGGTCTGAATGAACCTCCCTTTGTTGCGACGCATCTCTTAAGCAATTCTTTGGGCATTCCTTCTGACCTAGAGCACGTGGCTTGGCCTTCCAAACTAAAATCTTTAGGGGCTTGCAAGAATAGTGCAAACCCTTATCATGAATGCAGTGGTTTTTGCATGGAGCAGATCCATAATTCAAACCCTATTCCTCCTCCTCCCAAGCCCCCCAATCCGCATGCTTTTGGCTTGGAGGAGACACCTTTACATGATGATCTAGGTCTTTCTTTTGGTGATGTGAAAGTTGCTTTTGAGGAAGATCCATTGGTTTTCCATATTTCAGATGATAGCATAAACTTGATCTCAGCAGACATTGGAAGCCATTCTCTGATTCTCAAACTTCTGTGGAAGTGACCCTCCCTTGAAGATTTCTAGGCTTGGTCTTTGTTTGTCTGGAGCAACTTGACTCCTCCAGCGGTCCTCTCCTTGGATTTTAGGTTTTTTCTATTTACCTTTTCTTTTGTTGATGATTACAATTTTGTAACTTAGAATGGCCCTTGGTTTTTTAAGAATTCCAGTTTGTTCCTCACTCCTTGGGATCCCTTCTTTGATCCTGCCGCAACTATTATATCAAAGATCCTTATCTAAATCAAGTTATATAACCTTCCTCTAGTGTTGAGGAATCTTGATCTCATTGGTCAGATGATCAATCAGGTGGGTTCCTTTGTTAAGATCGAGTTGGAGGTGGAGACTTCGTGCAGATACATAAGGGTTTGTGCTTTTGTGGATATCTCCAAACCCATTCCTGGCTTAATTCAAATTCAGTCCTCTCAAGGCACCTGGTGGTAATTTTCAAATTTTGAAGGACTCCCCTTTAGATGCTTCCGTTGCAACAAGCTCAGGCACAAGATTAGGACTTGCAATGCACCAAGGCCTCCTAGAGCTAGATGTTTCAGTCTCGGGATATAAAACTTGGGACTCTGGATTCAGATTTTATTTGGCACAATCATGACAAGTTTTTTGTTCCCCACTCTACCTCAAAGACTAATTATGTGGCCCCTTTGGAACCCTTTTCAGAGCAACCTTCAAGGTATGATGAGCCTCCAACCCTTAATAAGGATATTGTCCCTATTGAGGCTGTTGAGGAGGATTCTGAGTCAGATGGTACTTTCCCTTTTATGGAGGATCTAGATGATCCTTCTCTTACGTTTTTCGATGACTTTGTTGTAGCTCCTTCTTTGAACCTTGGGATCTCTCAGTCTGAGCCTAAAAAAATAAAACCTGGTTGTGGTGATTCTAAGAGGAAGAAAGGAAGGAAATCTGAGGCTGAAAAACTCTGTAATGAAGGTAAGGAAGCGGTGGAGGGGGGTTCTCAATGGACTATGGAGGATCACTTTTCCCAGAAAAATAGCAGATCTTAGTTTGGTTTCAGCCTTTTGGCCTTAGTCTTTTTCTCTCTATTGTGGTGAACTCTTGGGGATTTCCCTTTTGTCCTCTTCGTTGGGTAGCTTTATGTGTAGCTTTTTCTTATCCATGTTTGATTGATTTTGGTTGGTATGTTGATAGCCTAGTGGGTTGTTTCTGCTCCCCTTGATTCAAGGGCTTGCTTTATGTATTTGTTTTTATCTTTTCATATAAAAATTACCCTTACGCAACAAAAAAATTTATGGGTTCACATGCATTATCCCACTTCAAATAAATTAAACAAATTGATCAAATTTATTTAATTTAAAATCCCCATAGCTCACTATATTTTCAAATAAAAAATTATCCCTTGTCCTTTAGTGAGAGGGAAACCCTAATCAATCTCCACCCTCCATTTCCATCAAAAGTCAACATGCAATCTGAGCCATCCATTCAAACCTATTCTTCTATAAAATCACTCTTCCAGCCTCAATTTGAAATCTCTTAGCTTACAACTATCTAATTTGTTATACATTCTCTAATATCTTGCTAAATCACTCACTAGAGCTTCTCAAGATCATTGCAAACTTGCAAAATCTGAGAACAAATGGAAAGATTAAGGAGAACAATGGAGATAAGGTGAATTGTAGCTTAGAATCTTAGTTTATTTTGTGTTTATTTGATTGATTTCTTAGCTTGTTTGCACTCCATTGGGAGTTAGGGTTTGATGTACTTTGTTTTCTGTGTGTTTGAAAGTTTTTACCCTAACACATTTTGGTGAACCTAACGTGAATCTGGGTGTTTTTGTCAACTTCTAAAAATTAGTTTCTGTAGGTTGCTCCTGGACTTGAAATTGACCTCACTGTTGAGTCTGGGAGGCCTTGCAGATGACAAACGACATAAAACTTGCTAGGTTTTGGTCATTGTAATTTTTTTGATATTTAAAAGAAAAAGAATTTAGGGCACAGTCCGTATAGTACAGATCCATATGGGTCCATATAGTATGGATCAATACCATACAAACCCACCATACAGTCTACGATAGCATTGGTTCTTACTATTTTTGCCTCGATCAGTTTATTGTTGCAGGTTTATCATATGTATTTTTTTGGTGTTGCAGGTTTAATATAATTATTTGTTGCAGGTCTTGTTTTATTTGTTGTAGGTAAAAATCATTTGCATATTGGTCGATTATGGGATCTCTAGTCTCAGCCTAATTTTTAAACCCTTCTACCGCTTGTACTCCTAAACCTCTCTGCCAAACCCTTCACCTCCACCTTTACATTGGTCGATTGCTCCTGGTTATTCGCGGTCATTTTCAAATCTTGGCTCCACTTTCAAAACCCCTACGGCCTCCATTCTTTGCATCCTCTACCTGCTTACCGCTCTCTGCACACTCTATGCTCACCACTGCCTCGTCTAGACTCCCTTTCGCCATTCCCCAAAACCCTAACCCATCGCCTTGAAGATCCTCTGTCGTAGCTTAAAAGCCCCTGTCAACAGCTTCCAACGCCCTAACCACCATAGTTTTCTATGTTGGTCGGCGTATGAAACATTTAAACTATATTGTCAACTTCACATTAACCTGAAACCCATGAGTGTTATGGGAAGCTGACTACCCACTTTACAAAAAGGTGCTCACCAAAAATGCGAACAAACCTAGAGCTAGTGTTAAATGTAAATATGGATCCGCAGCTAGGAATTCCCACCAATGGTTTAAATTTCAATTTAACACTACAATATATGGGTGGTTTTTGGAGCTACAAATGGCTAAATCCTCGCAGTTACTTAGACTTTAACCTTTTGCTATCTTTAAACATTTAAACATTTCCCACCTAACTTCAGCTACCTTTAAACTTGCAAACCAATGGGAAGGATGGCGGTCTGATTTGATGTTAAGGAAAATACTAGCATTTAACTTTAGGGGAGGCAGTTGGGTCAGTGACACCAAAGTTGCCATTGCCTCCATCTCTATTTCCCACATAAGACCTTCCACTGCCATTCCCCCGCAAACCTCCCATTAAGATCTTTTCCATCATCACTGTTAAAACGTATAAACCCTACAGTCACCGTTGTTAGATGTATAAACCATTCCTTAAAAGGCTTTGGTCACCGCGGGATCTTCAGTGCCTGTTACGGTCGCATGGCTAACTGGGAGAGGGGCTAGGGATCCCTTCTTGTTTGCTTTTTATTTTTCCACCACTTCAGCCCCTGGTCATATGGGTGACCAGGGGTTTCACTCAAATTTAACCCCGTGACATAGACATTAATTGTAGATAGTTAAATATCTCATGTGACCAACAGAACTTACGTAGCTAGCAGTTAACACTGACCATAAGGGTGACCTCTTTTGTTCTTATATGCTCCAATAGGCATTTTTTTTCAAACTTCCATAACTTTCTAATACGGGGGCATATTTTCATGAAATTTGAGGCGTTGCGGAGTTGGTTTGCCTAGCTACGCTGTGGCGAAATCGATTTCAGGTAACTATGTTATTTTATCAAGTAAATTTTTAGTCAAAGTCAACATTGGTTTGGAACTTCAAACGTACATATCTTTTACATTTTTCATCAAATTTCAATGAATTTTTTTTAAATTGCTCAAATTTTCATGTACTATCTGATGTCGTTGTTCATTTTGTTGTAACTGATCTTAATTTTTAGATATTTTCTAGATTTGATTATTGCAATTTTCTTCACCTTTTTGACTTGGTGTCTTGCAAAGGGGGATATTTTATTTGATGCTTTATGTTTTTCACATTGTGATAAGAGGATTTTTATGCTACTAATTTCTGATTTGTAACTTTGTGGCACTCATTGGGAGAAGACTCTTGTTTGAAACTACTAACGAATTTGGTAAAGGGTTCCATTCTTTTATGTATGTGTGTTTTGATATTGTAGGAACACTTTGATTTGGCACATAAAAGAACAACTTGTATGTTTTCACACTCGTTGAGTTAAAAAGAACAATAACTTGTTGTTTTCACACTCATTTGGGCTTAAAAAGAATCAGTCTTCTTTGTCTTGTGACTTTGTTTGTGTTTTGAGGTGTGTATGCTCTTCCCTCACACTTTATGTGACCTTGGGAATCAAAAACACTTCTCATCACTTTCATTGTCACACAACACATTTGGTTTTCTAAAGGTTAATGAACTCTTGCTAGTGTGACCAAGTAACATGTGTATGCTCTCTCTTCACATCTTTGTATGATCAAAAGCATTTACTTGTGTCGCTTTTGTATAACCCTTTAGATAGGGCTTGCCTTTGAGACATGTTGGTGCCTGCATGAGTATTTAGGTTTCAAGCAATTAATTTTGCAGGCACTTTCCCAAAAAATCCAAAAAAATCTAAGTCAGGGTTTCTGTCACCCTGATATTCTAACGGGGGTTCATATTTCATATATGACCTGATCTTCCACCCGAGGGGTGATATTTCAGATATCAGTCATCTTACGAAGATCACCCCGATGTTGCTGCAAGGTTTCAATATGATCCAATATTCTGAAGGAGGGGGGGTCATGTTTCAAATATTGGGTGATCTTGGTTAAGATCACCCCTATGTTGTTTTATCGCCTCATGTTCACTTGATCACCCTGAGGTGCGGATGTCATTTTTACATGGGGGTCGGTATCTACCTGTCTATCGACCTAATCTTCTTGCGGGGGGTGATATTCCAAATGTCAGTCATCTTACGAATATCACCCCATTTTGTCAATATGATGGTGATGTCATCTAAGTCCAAAGGGGTCATATTCCAATTTTCAATCCGACCTGATATTCCAAATGATGAGGGGGTCATATTCCTAACATTAGTCATCTTATGAAGATCACCCTGATATTGTAATATGGTGGTGACATCATCAAGATTCGGTGGGGTGCATCATGTGGTCTTCGGCTTGATGGTTATTATCGACACATATGATGAGGGTCCCACCAGTCGTCAATGAGGACATGAGCAAGCACAGGTGGATCATCGGTGGAGTATTTGGCATGAATATGGTGAAGAGGCTTTTCCTTTGATGCATCAGGTTGCACCGATGAGGATGGTTATCAGGCTGGTTTCTTATCAGGGTGATATTCCTTATTGGGGTGATATTTTTGATAAGGGTGATATTTCACATCGGGGTGATGTGAAATATCGGGGTGATGTTGCATATCATGGTATCATGCAGGAGGTTTGTTGTTGGTGCGGGTCATGATGATGAGGTCTTGGCGGATGGTTCATTGGCCGCACAAGGTAAAATTGTGCAACATCATATGTGCTCATGACCTAGTTTATAAAGTGTTGAGGAGGTCGCTGCGGGGTGAATGTGGGATAATTAGTTCCCACATGATTTGAAAAGCATGCATCATAGATCTTAGCGGGAAAATTTCAAAGGCGCACAGTCTACTGCATTTCCCAAGGCCGTGGGTTGGTATGCCATTAATGGCAGATGTTACAAGGTATGGGCGAATGCATGGACAGATCAACCACCCAATTGAAGATGTGAATCCCCAGGCAGCAGCGCAGGGCTCAAGACCTCCCTATCTTCTCCTCTACCTGCTACATTCAATGTTGAGTGCCATTTTCTCATGATGCACTATATCTGGTGAATTTTGAATCACCCGGTGATTAATGTTGAGTACCTTCCTATTGTATATAGAGGGTTGTCTTGCTCATTTGTTGTTAGTTGAAGGTTGTGGACAAAATTTTTGTGTGAATAACAAAAAATAGGGCATTTCCTTGTTGTTCTATCTCATTTTTTGGAGTTTATGAGTTGCGTCTGAATGTTCATTGCAGATATCTTTAGTTTCACTATTGTTCTATATGAAAAATGCTCTTGTGCATGTGTTTAACTACTTGTTTCCATGTGTTGCATGCATTTCCTTCTTTTGAATCTGGCTGCTAAGGGTTTCTTAGGTTCTAGGGTATAGAGTTCTATATCACATGCTTCATCTCTAACTTCCATTCAAGGGGTGGATTAAATTGTTTTAGGTGAAGTATGGAGGAGGTTGTATGTCAGCTGGGATGTATCTAAGTAGAGGCAGCTAAATACATATTCTTGGGTGACGTTTGTAAGGCAAGCATCAGTCTAACCCCTTGAAACTTGAATCCAAAATGCAATCCGTTCTCTTGTATATGTCTAGTTGACTCCTTGCCCTGAGATAAGCACTGGTCTGCTCCTGGGTTAGTAGCTATGACCCAAACCCCCTGTCTTACATCCAAAACATAAAATTCATCTTTCCATTATCCCAACCTGTTAGTTTGTAGTAGGATTAGGATCCCTGCATACTCTCATCCTCAACTAGACAAACACGTCCAAGAATGTTGCCAACCTTGTGATGTATCATCCACATCTTGGTCCATACATGAGAGTATTTTGCCTGTTGTTGTCAAGCTAAATCTTCTTGTCATTAGGTTAGTCAATGTTACATCTTTAGTTATAGTGATACCCCCCTTGGTGCAGCAGAACCAGAAGTGAAGGGGAGGTAGCTCATGCAACCTCCTGTATTAGTTGGCTGAATCTGCCTGTGCATTAGAACTGGGAAACCCTCTGCTGAAAAAAAAAACCAACAAAATGGCGACTCCGCTGGGGATGTGATAAAAAAGTGTTATCCTGCAATCTCTGGTGAAGTTTTTCCCATTTGAGTCACCAACAAAATGGTGACTCCGCTGGGGAGTTTGATTTAAAAGGTATATTTGTAGCCCATCCGAGTCACCAACAAAATGGCGATTCCACTGGGGAATGATGTCTGATTCTTTCATGTGAATGTGGTGCTCTACTGGTGGTATGAACTCAGAAAAATATTTGATGAGCTTTCAGCTGTTTGAAAATTTTATCCTCTTTGGAGAGGTGGCGACTCTACAAAAAAGTTTTAGTGCACATGAAAGACTGATGTATGTTATGTGATAAAAGATGTTCTGTTCATGGTTTCAGCATCTGGATGAGAAAAGGTACCTAGCTCTTTCCCATTTATAATTGTTGTTTTATTGCATAAGTTAGATGCCAGGGGAAGCCTTAGGTCTTAGGTAAACAAAGGATGTCTAAGAGTGAAATTTATATGAATCCAAATATGTATTCACCCATACTCAGTCAAGAGGGGGATGAAATGTTGTGTAAAATAATTGAAGAGATAAATAATAGGTTGATATCCTTAGAGGCTAGGCAAGCTCAGTTAAATAGTGATCCTATTGTGTCTGCTAGCCAAAATGCTAAACCTCTTGTCAGCCCTTTTGATCCTTTGTATGACCAACTAGATTTGTCATGGGTTGATTATCAAGTTGAAAGTATGCCTGCTAAGATTTATAATTAGATGCCTAGATTTAGTGGACACAGTGTATGTGATGGGGGTGCACATATCCAAAATTTTCACAGTTTTATGGAAAGACACTCATTTAGAGATGAGGATATGTGGATGAGGATTTTTGTTAGATCCTTTGGTGCAAGAGCTAGAGATTGGTATTTGAGCTTTCTAAAGAGATCCTTTGCCTATTGGAATGAACTTGTTGACTGTTTTAAAGAATAATTTGCAAGAAAACCTGATGATCTTGTTGCAAGATTAATGGAAATCAGAAAACAAGATGAAGAGCCCTGTATTGATTTCAGTCATAGATTTGCAGTAAGCCTTTCACAAATCCTTGAAGACTTCATACCTAATACTTCAGCCTGCAATGGCATATATTTTGAAGCTTTTGAGGAGGGCTCTAGTGCATTGTTGAGGGAATTCAACATAACAAGTATGCAGATGGCATATGAGTTTTTAGAAAATATAGAAAAAATGAGAAATGAGCACATGTTGAGTTCCCTATCCACAGGCTTTGGTATGATTAATAGTTGTGTAGCTGCAAATGACCAAGTGATCATGTCATCATTTGAAGATAAATGTGTAAATGAGAAGATCGAAGTTGAGGATGCCAATGAAAGGATCAATGATGACTCCCATTTCAAAGTTGAGGTTCTAGTTCTAGAAACAACAAAGAGGTTTTGGACAGCAATGAATATTTGTTTGAGTGGATTTGTGGAGATGATTGTGAGTATTGTGCTCAAGATAGAGAAGAAATAAGCAAACAAAGGAGCAGTCCCATGTTTAGATCATTGCCTTTTATTCAGACACATGGAGATGATGAAGAGCAATCAGGGATTGAAATAAGTTCTAGTGCTGAGCATGATTGTTCTTTTTTATTTTAGTTTTGTTTATGACACACAGGCTGATACTCCTCCACAAGACAAATTCATTGGTAACGAAGATGCATGTTCTGCTGCCCTTGAACCAGTGGCATACTATAATGAAGTTGAAACACTTGGGTCAATCCTTTTTGACACATATGATGATGAGGATTTGTTTGAATATGGTGGGAATCTAAGCACTGTTATTGATATGAATTCTGTTTCTCATCCTGATGAAAGAGAAACCAGCATACATCATGAAGGTTATTGTAGAGAGGTGCCAGAGCCTGATCCTTTCCAGCTTGGTGCAGATGATGGTTATGTGCATGATGTACACAATTATGGATTTGAAAGCTTTTTCTTTGATATGCCAGCTTATGATACAATGAGCCCTAATGATCCTAGCTACATGGTGGACTTTGAGTGCTTTCAATTTTCAATCCAGCTAGGAGATCATTTTACAATGCATATTGCTGATATAGATGATGATAAGTGCTACATGCCATATGAGAATGCATTGTTTGATAAATATAACATTCACATGTTGCTTGATGCTGATGGTTGTTTGCATAAGGTTGATAGTGACAAGCTGAATAAGATGGTTGAATATGCAAATGACAAGGGTTGTTTGTGGGTGAATCATGGAAACATCTTCAGGCCTGATCTAGCGAATGTAGATGAAAACAAGGTATTTGACAAAGGGAGATACAGGTTTTTCCTTTCTTGGTGGCCTTGGGCCACCAAGTGTGATCTATGATGCTTCAATGAAGCTTCATGACTTTGTGCCCAATGGATAGGGAACTGGTCTGCATCCCAGAGATCTGTGGTTCTCACCATGCCTGCAAGAGGCATGTGTCCCCAGACAGAGCCAATGTTGGTGCCTGCATGAGTATTCAGGTTTCAAGCAATTAATTTTGCAAGCACTTTCCCAAAAAGTCCAAAAAATTCTAAGTCAGGGTTTCTGTCACCCTAATATTCGCGCAGGGGGTCATATTTCATATATGACCTGATCTTCCACCCGGGGGGTGATATTTCAGATATCAATCATCTTATGAAAATCACTGCAATGCTGCTGCAAGGTTTCAATATGACCCGATATTCTGAAGGAGGGGGGTCATGTTTCAAATATCAGGTGATCTTGGTTAAGATCGCCCTTATGTTGTTTTATCACCTCATGTTCGCTTGATCACCCCGAGGTGCGGACGCCATTTTTACATGGGGGTCGGTATCTGCTATCTATCGACCTGATCTTCTTGCGGGGGGTGATATTCCAAATGTCAGTCATCTTACGAATATCACCCTATTTTGTCAATATGATGGTGACGTCATCTAAGTCCGAAGGGGTCATATTCCAATTTTCAATCTGGCCTGATATTTCGAATGATGAGGGGGTCATATTCCTAACATTAGTCATCTTACGAAGATCACCCTAATATTGTAATATGGTGGTGACGTCATCAGGATTTGGTGGGCTGTATCATGTGGTCTTCGGCATGATGGTTATTATCGACACATATGATGAGGGTCCCACCAGTCATCGAGGAGGACATGAGCAAGCACAGGTGGATCATCGG
The DNA here is from genome assembly GCA_027924645.1 of Cunninghamia lanceolata. Lineage (NCBI taxonomy): Eukaryota > Viridiplantae > Streptophyta > Pinopsida > Cupressales > Cupressaceae > Cunninghamia > Cunninghamia lanceolata. Next base: position 7,622,654 of record BSBN01000814.1, read on the forward strand.
TGGAGTATTTGGCATGAATATGATGAGGAGGCTTTTCCTCCGATGCATCAGGTTGCGCCGATGAGGATGGTCATCAGGCTGGTTTCTTATCAAGGTGATATTCCTTATCGGGGTGATATTTCTGATAAGGGTGATATTTCACATCGGGGTGATGTGAAATATCGGGGTGATATTGCATATCAGGGTATCATGCAGGAGGTTTGCCATTGGCACGGGTCATGATGATGAGGTCTTGGTGAATGGTTTGTTGGCTGTGTAAGGTAAAATTGTGTGACATCATATGTGCTCATGACCTAGTTTATAAAGTGTTGAGGAGGTCGTTGCGGGGTGAATGTGGGATAATTAGTTCCCACATGATTTGAAAAGCATGCATCATAGATCTTGGTGGGAAAATTTCAAAGGCACATAGTCTACTGCATTTCCCAAGGCCGCGAGTTGGTATGCCATTAATGGCGGATGTTACAGGGTATGGGCGAACGCATGGATGGATCAACCACCCGAATGAAGATGTGAATCCCCAGGCGGTGGTGCAGGGCTCGAGACCTCCCTGTCTCCTCCTCTACCTGTTGCATTCAATGTTGAGCGCCATTTTCTGATGATGCACTGTATCTAGCAAATTTTGAATCACCCAGTGATTAATGTTGAGTACCTTCTTGTTGTATATAGGGGGTTGTCTTACTCATTTATTGTCAGTTGAAGGCTATGGGCAAAATTTTTGTGTGAATAATGAAAAACAGGGCATTTCCTTGTTGTTCTATCTCATTTTTTGGAGTTTATGAGTTGCATCTAAATGTTCATTACAGATATCTTCAGTTTCACTGTTGTTCTATATGAAAATGCTCTTATGTATGTGTTTAACTGCTTGTCTCCATGTGTTGCATGCATTTCCTTCTTTTGAATCTGGTTGTTAAGGGTTTCTCAAGTTCTAGGGTATAGAGTTCTGTGTCACGTGCTTCATCTCTAACTTCCATTCAAGGGGTGGATTAAATTATTTTAGGTGAAGTATGGAGGAGGTTGTATGTCAGCTGGGATGTATCTAAGTAGAGGCAGCTAAATACCTATTCTTGGGTGATGTTTGTAGGGCAAGCATCAGTCTAACCCCTTGAAACTTGAATCCAAAATACAATCCGTTCTCTTGTATACATCTAGTTGACTCCTTGCCCTAAGATAAGCACCAGTCTGCTCATGGGTTAGTAGTTATGACCCAAAACCCCCTATCTTGCATCCAAAACATAAAATTCATCTTTCCATTATCCCAACTTGTTAGTTTGTAGGAGTAGGATTAGGATCCCTACATACTCTCATCCTCAACTAGATAAACACGTCTAAGAATGTTGCCAACCTTGTGATGTATCATCCACATCTTGGTCCATACATGAGAGTATTCTGCCTGTTGTTGTTAAGCTAAATCTTCATGTCATTAGGTTAGTCAATGTTACATCTTTAGTTATAGGGATACCCCCCTTGGTGCGGCAGAACCAGAAGTGAAGGGGATGCAGCTCACGCAACCTCCTGCATTAGTTGGCTGAATCTGCCTGTGCATTGGAACTAGCAAACCCTCTGCTGAAAAAAAAAAAAAAACCAACAAGACACATCCATACGGAGAATTCATTGGCTACCCAAAGCAGTTTTTCCCTCAGGCCGCTATATAAAATGTTAAGGCAAAAGCCAAGTCTAAACTGCCATTAGCCTTCACTATACAGTGCCAATCCAAAAGTGCAAGCTCACCAAATTTACATGAGGTATTTTTAGTACCACTAGTAGGATTGATCAAAGCCTTAAGTGGCTTGTTGGATGCTTTCGAGGTGGTAAGTCCCTGAGTTGTGACTAGAAGACAACTAGTTAGAAGCCTACCCTTTATGATTAACTTTTTATTGGTGTCACTCTCGGTGAAAGGGTTATCACCCTAAAGTTACTCACCATATGATATCCCTTGAGATGAGATGGAAATCCTTGGATTAGCATAAGCTACACGTACCTTTTTAGGGAAAGGGTGATTGGGTTATCCGTCCTATCCTGGAGGCCCCTATTCATCCTCTCTCATAGGACAAAAGTGTACAGACCCCTTTCTAGGGTGTTCCTACATTGGCGTCGAAGGAGTTTCCAAGTTGTGGGCCCGAGCGCCATGCCATTGGCCAATGACCTTAGGGATAGGAAGTGTTTTATGTGTGTGAAGTGTCTTCAAATTGTGCTAGACTTGTGGAAATTGGGGTGGATAACCCTTGAACATACACATAAGTTTACAAAGTCAAGAGTCACCAAAAATAACCAATCTGATTGCCAAGTGTCTTCTATGTTTGATGTGTCTCTTGATTTACCAAACAAATTGCCCAAACAAATATAGAAACAATACACCATTGATCATAGGGAAACCTTTGAGCATCTACCTTCCCTGTCCAACTCAAACTGCATATGCGTCAACATGCCTAAGACTTGTCAATTCCATCCACTCCTTGCAATTCCTTAGGATGGTTTGCATTAGCCTTGCTCAAACTCATTACATTCAATTAGGTTATCCTTGCATTGATTTAGTCCTTCGCACCTTAGATCAACCTCAAAAATTAAGTCACCTTTGAGACTTGGAAAATAGGAGATTTGCCATACTTTTGTCATACCTTAGTTACAAACTTGAAGTGTCTAAGACCTTGCCCTCTCCCATCAATCAAATTAATTTACAAGTTGGACTTTAAACTCACAAGTCTAGTTTGGGTCCATCCTCCTCAATTTTCAAGTTGAGTTTCCAACTCATGTGTCTAGTTTGGAGGCTCACTTCAATCAATCATTATTCTCCCAACACTTGCAAGGTCTTAAACAATTTTAGTTAGTCACTTGGGTATATCTTAGTGTGCCTTAGCATCCTCTTTATCAAAATCTCTTAAGGTTGCTTATCCAATTAGCATTAGACATTGTCATAGATTCATCCCTCATTAGTAGCCCTTGTCATACCTTCATTATCAAAAATCCCGAAACATAGCATTAGAGACATTTCACCATTACCAACATAGAATTTGCTACACCTGTCATCGTTATTTTCCAAAATTCCCATTAGTTGCATTTGTCATACCTATTGTCAAAAATTCCAAAAACATAACTTAGTTGCATTTTCCATCCTCATTAATCCACTAGTTGCATTCAACATAAAAATCTCCAAAACATACCATAGTCACATAGATCACCTTGCATTGTCATCCCAATAGGATCTCAAAATTTACAAGTCTTATATGGTAGCAACACAGTTGCAAAATAAGAGAAAGGGAGTAGATCTTCCTAATCATCCCTATAGTGAACACACAAACACATCATTCTAAACATCCTTACCAAGATATTTCATCCTAATCATCCTTGTCATTCAATCGTCATCATCCTAATCATATCTTCATCATTTCATCCTATCAATCCTAATCAAACCCTCATCATCCTTGCCAAGTCATCCCAATCAAAACCCTAATCAACCTTGTCATTCACCTAATCGACATCTTAATCACCCTAATTTTCTTGTCCTAATCACATCATCCAATCAATTTCATCCTAATTATCATTTCACATTTCCAATCAATTTCATCCTACTTATTCCAAATCATTCCACATCATCATAGTCCTAGTCAACACTATTCAAAATGGTCCTAATCCTAAGCAAGCCTATGCCCAAACCAAATCCCAAGTTCATACTTCGAGGAGGCCATTTCTTTAGTATTAATGATGAGACAAAACCTAAGCCCAAATTCATACTTTGAGGAGACCATCTCTTTAGTTATGAGGATGAGACAAGTCCAAAACCCAATTCATCCACACATCAAGTCAATGCCACATCAACCTATCCATTCATACCCCAACAAGAACATGTGAGCCCAAGTCAACCTTTGCAACAAGATCAAATGTCTTTGGGTCCTAAAGCCACCTTTGACAAGGGAGACATCAACCTAGCCCATGCAAGCCCTTCATTTAATCTCTCGCCAACTCCACGCCCTAAGTTCAAACATTACAAAAGTAAACCTATGGAGTTGTTCAAATCCACCAATCCATTCAATACTTTTGACCTTTTATCTAGAATCAAAGTCAAAATCCTATGCCTAAAACAACTTCCATACCTTTTATCCCTCCACCATGGGACCTATCCACTCCACTTAATCCTAATCCTAAGCCTTCACCTTCCTCCCTCATTACCCCTTCATCCACCCATACCCCTAAAAAGGATGTGATCCAAGGGCTACAAGAAAGAAATCAATTGTCTCTATGTCACCAAATACTTATCCTTGAGTCTATCAAGGAACCTTCCAACACCATGTCCATTCCTATAACCCCTTCATGTAGTCCACAACCCATTGAGCCTCTCCAAGAGTTATCCACTTCCATTTCCACTCAAAGTCAAGAGATATGTCAAGAGTATAATCCCAAGCATGAGGAAGCATTAATACCTAATCCAAATCAAGGTCAAATCACCTCCATCCAACCCATCCATAGCACACCTAATCCTATCCATGACCAAGCTCCCATATATGATCAAGATCATACTTACGATCAAGAAGGCCATGATGATCCTCTTAGTCCACTTTATGCATTCCATGGTCAAGATCTTGTCACTCCACCTATCCATGATACATCAACTTCCACTTCTCATGATGGACACTTGCCTCCCAAGCACACATAGAAGATCAAACCAATACCTTGGATCTTAGTGAACATAATGATAAGCAAGATTCTAATGATCCTTCATCATCCACTATCGACACCATTTCAAAACCATCATATCCACTTGGTCTATCTACCTTCATTCATGAATGTTTCTCCTTAGGACAACAAAAACCATTGTATACCACCTCACTTTCTCCATCCAATAAGGAACTCATGTCTAATGTTCAAAACACACCTGGTTCCATCATCCATCACATACTCCAAAACATGAATTATCAAGGTAAAGGCTTAGGCCTTCATGAATAAGGCATTTTCAAGCCCATACATGTCAATGTACCTTAATGCTCATATGGCCTTGGATATACACCCCAAGGACAAAAATCTCAAGATGTTGGTACTTCCTCCATGCCTCATAAGTCCACCACTTTCCATCACAAATCCTATCATATACCCAAGACATATGTGGCCATTCCACCTCCATCATCCTACAAATGTCAAAAGCATGTGACCATACACATTCCAACATCCAATCTACCTCCACTTCTTCCAACTCCTAATATCTCTCCATCCACTTTACCACCACTTCTCCCAACACCAAATCCATCCATTTACACATTCCCTCACATTCCTAATCATGATCAACAAATGCACACATTGACCAAACATGAAGCTTCCACTAAGCCCATGGGATTCAAAAATAAACATTTGGATGTGTCTACCCACAAAGTCAAAAATCCTAAGGATCCTAATGTCTTAGGGTACAAATGCAAAGAATCAAAGTCAAAGTAAAATCCATATAAAAGGCTATCCAAGCCCATACCTCCAAAAGAAAAGTCAAAAACTAAAATGGTATGGGTCCCTAGTCAAAAAATCAACTCAAATGAAGCATCCTCTTCCATTTAAAAATCCATTCCATTCAAAAGTCTCAAATTCTTTCATCCCACAAGCAAAACAAAAATCATAAATTCTAACTCTATGTGGGCCCCTAAATTCCTACATCATTCATTCCCTAAGAAAACATCTCCATTTCTTCCTACACCACCTTCAAATCAAAATCTTCAATGTTTATCATTGTGTGTGCAACCGTTGGTCATGATTCCTTTTCATACCTCCATCTCTCCATCCTTCACCCATTATCCTACATATTTCACCCCTCACCTTCCTGTGGTCCATGCTTTTGCATAAGTCCTACATAATCCACATCATATTCCACTATCCTTCCTTACATAATCCACATCATAATCCACTATCTACCTTATCCAACTAACTTTCATGCAATCCCCTTACCAACGTTGATAAGCATAATGAGATTTTACATGGTCCATATGATGACATCCATCTCTAATGGGACTATCACCTTTCATGGAACTAGAAACTTGAGCCCCTCCCATCCATATTCCCCTTCTCCTATTCAAAAAATAAAAAAAAGTCAAAAAAGGAATAAAAAAAAATCAAAAGGTAAAGAGAAATCCCTTTGTCCAACGATGAAAACCACCTTTGGTGGTGCCTTGGACAAGTACCATGATGAAAACCTGGCAAATAGACGTCATGTGTAGGTTGATCTTCTATGTCACTTACACTTGGGGGCATATTATCTCATCATACCATTTCCTATCCTATCCTACCATCCTTATCCATTATACTTACATACTTATCCTATTGAACTATCAATCTTCCCTTCCTCCCTTTTGATCTTGATAAAGACATAGGGGAAAAATGTTGACAAATACTTTGGGGTATCTCTTGATGTACCTCATCCTTTTCAAACAATCATATCATTCATCCAAGTCATAAGCTTTGTCATGTCAAATCCTAAGCATTATACCTAGAATGGGGCATGTTATTCCTATGCAACATAGCCTTTGGAGATCACATCCTTGCCCTCTTGTGCATACATCCATCTCATCCTCTATAGCCTATCCTTTTATCCATCCATTTATCACGAGCCTTTCACATCCATCCTTGCACCTAGACTTGGTATTCCCTTGTCATTGGTATCTAGCACAAAGGCTATTAAAATTGTCATCCATTGACATCCCAAAACTCCAAAAATCCAAAAAATCAAATATCCTCAAAAAATCCAAAAACATCAAATATTCTCAAAAATCCAAAACATCAAATATTTTCAAAAAATCCAAAAAACATCGAATATTCTCAAAAATCCAAAAACATCAAATATTTCCAAAAATTAAAACATCAAAAAATAAAAAATCCACAAAAAAATCAAATAACCGACCAAATATCCCAAGCAATAAACCATGTCAAAAACCACCTTGTCGAACTACGTTGCCTTTGAGCTTTCATGTAGTCAAGGCCATCTCTAATGAGCCCCTGAGTCTTCCCACCCCTTAGGTCTTAGGTCACACAGAGTCCATCTAGTCGAACTATGTTGCCTCTGTGCTTTCACGTAGGCAAGGCCATCTGCGATGAGCCCCTGAGACATTAGGTCAGTCCCTTAAGGCCTGTTGAGTCAAACATCATAATAAGTTTTCCCTCAATGTAGAGGACACTTTGATCAAACCAAAACAATCAATCTTACAAGAAATATACACTTGAAACCGATCCCAAAATCAACAAGACAAGCTATCCACTCAGCCAAACCAATCAATCTCCTAGTGATGACCGTATGCCATTATCAACTATCACATATATTACACAGAATGGGGCATCATTGAAACTAGGACTCTATGCCTTATACGACATGCATGTCATTTCTAAAATCAGACATTAACAATCCTCACATACCAATCATCTCACAACTTGTGGCATCCTCGAAACTAGACCACATGTCTTATACGAAATGTCACAATCATGTCACTTGTCTTATACAAGTGGTCACATTGCTGAACCAGACTTAACGTCTTAAACGACATACTTCCTATCCTAAAACTAGACCTTACTCATCCATTCACAATAAAACAAAGCACACAAACACACTTGGCAAAAGATCCAAATGGTTGTTGACTCTGCTCAATCTGGTCTGTCTTAATTTATTGGATTGTTTTTTGGTCTCGTTCTTATGCTTCTCAAGATAGTCCCTAAGTGATGAAGAGAAGCGAGGATAAAGCGAGACATTTTTCTTTGATTTCTATTTGTGGTTTGTCTTGGCAAAATGAATGGGGCAACTTGGTTCCTTGCATGTGATTAGGATTCCATTAGGTGTGAATCAAAGACATCCTATGCATGGGAATGAATAAATGCTTCCTTGCATCAGGACTTGCATACCTCAAGGTTATCTCATCACATGTTCTGACAAGGTACCACAGTTACTAGTCTAAGTCAAACACTCCTTGTATGTCATGTGCATGTTTCACAAGGGATCACATTTTCCACTATGGCCTATGTCATGCCATTGTGTTTGTAGTCCCTTGACATAATAAGTTCTATGATGATAAGAAGAAACTGCAAGTAAGAAGCTCAAAAATCTATCAAAATAAAATCTCGCTCTATTCTTTTAGCCAGTTTTCATTCCTCGACCATCTCTCTCTCTCTCTCTCTCCATTATCTTTTCGCTATCCTGCCTCATTTGGGGCACACTAGGGCATTTCTAGGGCATATTCTCAAATTTTTCTTTGACACAATGTCATAATTGACCTTGTGTCAAAGAGGGGCAAAATGTAGACACCTAAAAATGTCCTTAGATTACAAATGCCATCTTCTTCCAAATTTCCACATTCAACTATTGCATTTTCTCATCTCTGACCTATAATTAAATAAATTTTATTTATTTAATTATTTTCCCATTTTCCCTATTTTTTCATCTATAATTAAATAATTAATTTCTAATTAATTAATTAATTAATTATTCACTTTTCAATGTCCCCTTCACTCGATTAATTTAAACAAATAAATGTTTGTTTGAATATAGCCCTTACCTACTTAAATAAATCTCATTTGTTTAATTATGGGTTCACATGCATTATCCCACTTCAAATAAATTAAATAAATTGATCAAATTTATTTAATTTAGAATTCCCACAGCTCACTATATTTTTGAATTAAAAATTATCCCTTGTCCTTTAGTGAGAGGGAAACCTTAATCGATCTCCACCCTCCATTTACATCAAAAGTCAACATGCAATCTGAGCCATCCATTCAAACCTATTCTTCTATAAAATCACTCTTCTAGCCTTATTTTGAGATCTCTTAGCTTACAACTCTCTAATTTGTTGTACACTCTCCGATATTTTGCTAGATCACTCACTAGAGCTTCTCAAGATCATTGCAAACCTGCAAAATCTGAGAATAAATGACAAGATTAAGGAGAACAATGGAGATAAGGTCAATTGTAGCTTAGAATCTTAGTTTATTTTATGTTTATTTGACTAATTTCTTAGCTTGTTTGTACTCCATTGGAGTTAGGGTTTGTTGTACTTTGTTTTCTACATGTTTGAATGTTTTTACCCTAACACAATCTCTACTTTAGCTCTACATAAGAAACAAATGCTTGGACCATGCATATTTATTTTTTGTAACACTTCCCATGTCAAGACCTTGTTCATCAAATCCAACCATAAAAAATCTTAGTCTTGTTTAGTGCTTTTAACTTCCACACATGCTTCCACCACCCTTTTGAATTATGTGGATCCAACTGAAAAATGGAGGAATATCCAAGCTTAATAGAGTAAGCCCCTTGATTTATTATAAGACCAAGTAGAGAATCCTCTTCATCTTTAAGTCTGATGTGCCCTTGCTTTAAATTATCTAAATATGTATTCCACATAACTACATGCTTTCCTGTCATATCTAAATCTATTGCATGCAACCACCCTAGTGTCCACAGATCTGTAAGATCATGATTACCAATCTAATTCAAATTCACATAGCCCCTATTCTAAAGTTGACTTCTTAAATCTTCTGGGAAGATTATCCTCACACCGCATCCTAAAATAGCATCATTTCCAATCCTAACTTGTGAATCCCTACCCATCTTCCAAGCCATGAATCTACCAATCATAGGAAAATACCTCACTAATACTTTCCACTAATTTGAATCATTCTTTATGAACTTATTCAAATTTCTGATCCAATCCAAGTAGGATCCTAGCTTGAAGAACTTATGTTTGATGATCCTACTCCAAGCACTCTCATACGTAACAACTCGCTATAAAATTTTAGTTGCAATGGTAATTTCAAAAAGGTGAATATTTTTAAACCCCATCATCTCCCTCCTATTTGTAGATCACTTGCCATTTTACTAATGGAATTCCATCACACTCCTTTCTCCCAATCCATAGATTTAAAACATGTTCTCCTCGCCTTCTCCAAAACATCCTTTGGAATATGAGACATAGAGAGCCAATAAACAAGGATGGCTTCAGAAACTAACTTGACCAATGTCAAATAGCCCCTAATTTTTTTATTTTTGTTTTTGATAGGTAAGTTGCTACTAGTGGGGGTAGCTCCCATTTCATTAAAGCAAAGACAAGAAAATATAGATTGTGTAGCTCTAAGATAGAGTATGTTTAAGTCAAAATTTATGGCTTCTTATAGTGAATAAAGAAACAAAGCCCTTAAGAGACTTCACTTCCTCGTTCAATGTGTATAGGAAAGAGTAAAATTAGGAAAGCAGGATAATCCAAACAAATCTTTGCACAATCTTACTTTTGGATTCTCATCTAAGCTTATGAATACATTTGTTGTAGCATATCCTTCATATTGGAGGGATATTATTTCAGTCTCTATTTGAATACATGCCAAATTTTCTAGTTTATCTGTTGTTACATTTGCCTTTTGATATACATGTTGAATGGTAATGTCTTGCAGGATGTCTATAGTTGCCCAAATGGAAATGACCATATTTTTCAAATTTCTAGTTGGTAATGTTTTAGCTACTTATTGTGTTGATTCAAATATGTGAGTCACCCTCTATATCGATGTTGGATAAATTCTTCTCTTTGCAAAAGTTTAAACCTGTTAATAAAGCCATGAATTCAACTTTATTATTGGTTTCGTTTGGCAACTTCTTGGAGATAGCTCACCAAACCTCTCCATTTTCAATCCAAATGACACGCCCTACACCTAAAATTCCATGGTTGCCTCAAGTCACTCCATCAAAGTTTAGTTTTAAGCATCCCTTGGTGGTGGGTTCCATTTGACTGCCACTCTGATTTTGATATTTGAGGGATGTGGATTGGTAGCACTGTAGGTAGGGGCACCTTTAAGAATTCTCCACTTTTTCATGATACTATCATCCTAGGAGGTGAAAAGTTTGGGAGTTCTATTGCTAGAGTTTTATCTTGCCATCATCACTTCACATATACCAATCTTGATTTTCCTGATGACTTCTTCGACTTAGGCTTCTTTCTCCTTGAAGATTTTGTTGTTTCGTTTTCTCCATATCTGCCATAAAACTATTGAGGGACCGATTAGTCATATTCCTTCCCAAAGTAAATTTTGCATTCTTGGCCATGCCTTGAAATGAGATAAGAGCTCACAAGGGAAAGCTCCTCACCAATTGTAGTAATTAGTGAGCCATTGCCACCACTAATATAAAAAGGGGTAGTTTAATAATAAATGATCTGTATTTTCTTCCACGGACTTGCAGAGAATGCACCAAGAAGGCCCATTGATACCTAAGCCTTGAGTCTGTCTCCTGTGAGTATTCTCTTATGCAGCATTGTCTAGGTGAAATATCCAGCCTTTGGTAGGCACCAATGGCTCCAAAACAATTCTATGCAACAATTTGTACTTCTTTGTGTTAAAACCAAGACCTTATAACCCAATTTCACTATGAACTAGCCTGATTTTGAGCTAGTTCATATTATCAGATAGCCCCTAATTAACAACCACTTATTATACCAAATTTTTATCCTGATTTCAATCTTCTCCAAAAGCCACACCCTATCAACATTTTTGTAGTTGTTTGGATTTAAATTATATCTCTGCTCTTATATTGTCTTTTATATATATACCTTTAATCACTCTTTGACATCAATGACAACCTATTCCAACAATATGCCCCTTTTTCATTGACGGCAACTTCTCTTTTCCTCAGTACTGCTCCCCCTGATTCACTGCTCCCCTTGTTTCTACTTCTCCCCCTTTGACATCAATGGCAAAGGAATCTTTGTCAATCTCTGAAATTGTTTTCCACAGAGCTAAAGATAATGATTGGGTTAGCTCCCCTTGACTTTATGCTTCCTCTCAATGATTGATTGAGAGTGATCTTACTCCCAATTTTTACCTTAAATACTCAAAAGTTTCTTTCGGAAGTGGCTTTGTGAAGATATCTACAATGTATTCTTGTGTAGCAATATGCTCCAACTTAACTTGCTCATCTTCCACCCGCTCTCTTAAGAAATGATACTTGATAGGAATATGCTTCGTTCCAGAGTACATGACTAGATTATTTAAAATGTTGATTGCACTTGTATTATCACAAAAGATAGATATAGGATGATTATATTCTACCTTGATATCCTTCAATGTTTGCCTCATCCATAAAACCTGAGTGCAACAAGATGTTGTTGATATGTATTCTGCTTTTGCTATGAATAGAGAGATTGAAGCTTGTTTCTTACTTAACCAATATACAAGGTTATTACCAAGAAAAAATGCTCCTCCACTCGTACTTTTCCAATCATCAACACTGCTTGCCCAATCAGCATCTATATATGCTGATAAGGCGAAATTTTCACCACTGGGATACCATAAACCGAAATCCAACGTACTTTTCATATATTTGAATATCTTTTTTACTGCTTGTACATGAGTTTTCTTTGGAGCAACCTGAAACCTTGCCATCATACCAACTGCCTACATAATGTTAGGCCTTGAAGCTGTCACATATAACAAGCTTCCAATCATTGACCTATAAAGAGTTTGATTTGCTTCGAGCGATTCATCATATTTACTTAACTTACATCTTGTTACCATGGGAGTACTCACAGGATTACAATCCTCCATTCTAAATTTCTTCAACATTTCCTTGACATACTTGGTTTGTGAGATAAATATTCCTCTATCTGATTGAGAAATCTGTAGCTTGAGAAAGAAAGACAACTCACCAAGCATAGTATCATGTCCCTATATTAGTAATTTATAGTTGAATCGATTATGTATTATTCATTCAAATTAAAGATATGGATGAATATCCTAAATCCATATTATAAATTAATATAATTAAAATATAAAATATAATATATTTATTTAAAATATATTATTAAATATAAATAATATTAATATAAAATAAATATAATTACAAATATAAATATTAATAATATAAATATAAATATTAAATTAAATATTATTATAAATATTATAAATTTAAATATTATAACCAAATATTATAAATCAGATTAAAGTGGCCAACATGCTAATTCATGACCAATCCTTTTACAAAGTAAGCACTGGTAGTCAAGAAGGCCACACAAACCATAAGTAGCGAGAATAATTAATAATAATGTAAGAGCATCAGATGGTAATAACTAAAATTTGATTAAAGAAGCTGATTTGGGAAGGAAATAGATTAAATAAACTAAAGATAAACAAATCAATTGCATGAAGTGGCACCTCTTGAAAGGTGGTGGCCGATGATAAGAAAGTAACCCTCCAAGGTATATAAGTATTGATCGATGGGCAACATAAGGGTCATCAATCAATCAATCACAACACAAATATAATGATCAAGCATTTTCAAATATCAATCATTCTAAAACAATCAAGCATTCAATATCACTTAGCAACGATTCCAACAGTTATATAAATATACAAATATCAAGCAAATTTAAATATATTAGAGGCAACAATCTGCCATACAAATATCCATCCATAGTGGTGGAAATATTCTCAATAAATCTAGTTCCTATTAAAGGAACATCCTTGCATAAAAGGAATTCTAAATCTTGTAGCAGCCTCGTGAGAAATCAAGGTAATCATTATATTGGTGATCATAGGAACACTTGTGCATCTCTGAATCATCTAAGGAGAAGAATCATGTATTGGTATGATATTTCTAACCTATATGACTAGCTATACTTTATATAGTTATACTTAGTCTTACTCATGATATACAAGGGATGAGTGTGTCTTGCCGCATCTTTAATCTTTCTCTATTGCCCCTATGAGGACATTTGGGTTGTTAAGGAACGAGTTTCATTATTAATGTCTCACACGATAGGTGACTCCCAAATGGTGGTATTGATGAGTGTTCATGACCTTTGGGCCAAGTGGTGGTATTGTTGGGTGAGCATGAAACCCTTGGGCCTATGGCAATGGAGATTAGTTACCAATTTTGTTATTAAATGTCTCACATGGTAGGTGACTCCCAAATGGTGGTATTGACAGGCGTTCGTGACACCTTTGGGCCAAGTGGTGGTATTGTTAGGTGAGCATGAAACCCTTGGGCCTATGGTAGTGGAGAATAGTTATCTAGTGCCTTAACATAATGTTTACCCCTCCTATGCTATGGTAGATGATTGGGCTAGATTAACGACCGGGCTCGACGTCGCCATTCCCAAAGTATATCATGAGGCATAAGACATGTTAAAGTACATGTGGAAATACATTTGAATATGTATACGCACAAATAATAGTATATTCTTGTTCATTATTATTGATTATGATTATGATGCAACTAACCCTAATGATTATAGATGAATATATGTATTTTGTATATGTTATTGTTTTTTATTGTAGAATTCCAATTCGGAGTTACATTATTCAAAGAGATATTTATATTAAAAGGTGGTAACCCTAACCCTAAGTTGCAATCATAATTCTAGGGCACATTCAGGAAGGGGACATCACAAGTGGTATTAGAGTCGTCATCCTATCATCCTGTGAATGATAGTTGACTTACCGAATCATGTGTATTTATGTACTTAGTATGTTATGTCTTACATGTTTACTTTGTGTCTCACGTACACTCTCAACATGGATCTTCTCTCTTGTAATAATCTTAACCATCATTGATTGTCTCCACGTTATCTTATCATCTTTCAGTGATCTACAACTTGCTCAATACTCAAGGTCTCACTTAAGAACCCAATTTACCTTCTCTACAACATCATTAGATTCATCTCTCTGAGTTTCAAGTTGTCTTCATCATTCATATTCTTTTCCATCAATATTGCTTCATCTTGTAATCTCAATACTGTCCAAATCTTCTTTAGCATTGAAAACATTTCTTTTATCGACTAAAACTACATCTTCACCTATGATACTTGCATTATCTCAATCACATTGTTGTTATTCAAAACATCAAACAATTGATTACCTATACTTTGTCTAATCCTTTCATGTATTCTTTTCTCTTTTCATGGAATCACAATAACTTAATCTTAATTAAAGCATGTTCATAATAATATTCATTTTGAATCAAAACACAACTTTGTCTCAACACAATAGAAGGTAGATGTTAAGATAAGAAGTACAAGGTAATGAAAGAACTCGTTCTACCAAAGACCAATTTCAAGATCAAAGGACAAGATGTCTTTTGGAAACAAAAGGAAACTTGTCTTAAGAAAAGCAAACATTAGCAGTTGGATTGAGACAAGAAGACTAACAACAATTCCTCGTAGAGATTGATTTAGATCCTAACGATTTTAGAAGCATCCTAATTATGATTGCTTGAGTACAAGCAATCTTGAGTGGGGAGGGTTGTCATGTCCCTATATTAGTAATTAATAGTTGAATCGATTATGTATTATTCATTCAAATTAAATATATGAATGACTATCCTAAATCCATATTATAAATTAGTATAAAAAAAATATAATATATAATATATTATTAAATATAAATAACAAATATAAATATTATTAATATTAATATAAATATTAAATTAACTATTATTATAAATATTATAGATTAAATATTATAAATTTAGATATTATAATCAAATATTATAAAACAGATTAAAGTGGCTGACATGCTAATTCCTGGCCGATCCTTTTACAAAGTAAGTGCTGGCAATCAAGAAGGCCACACAAACCACAAGCAGCGAGAATACTTAATAATAATGCAAGAGCATCAGATGGTATTAACTAGCATTTGATTAAGGAAGCTGATTTGGGAAGGCAATAAATTAAATAAACTAAAGATAAACAAATTGATTTCATGAAGTGGCACCTCTTGGAAGGTGGTGGCCGATGGTAAGAAAGTAACCCTCCAAGGTATATAAGTATTGATCGATGGGAAGAATAAGGGTCATCAATCAATCAATCACAACACAAATATAATGATCAAGCATTTTCAAATATCAATCATTCCAAAACAATC
Organism: Cunninghamia lanceolata; assembly: GCA_027924645.1. Lineage (NCBI taxonomy): Eukaryota > Viridiplantae > Streptophyta > Pinopsida > Cupressales > Cupressaceae > Cunninghamia > Cunninghamia lanceolata. The sequence continues at coordinate 7,638,509 of BSBN01000814.1, forward strand.
AAGCATTCAATATCACTTAGCAATGATTCCAACAGTTATATAAATATACAAATATCAAGCAAATTCAGATATATTAGAGGCAACAATCTGCCATACAAATATGCATCCATAGTGGTGGATATACTCTTAATAAATCTAGTTCCTATTAAAGGAACATCCTTGCATAAAAAGGAATTCTGAATCTTGTAGCAGCCTTGTGAGAAATCAAGGTAATCAAATAAATATATTGGTGATCATAGGATCACTTGTGCATCTCTGAATCATCTAAGGAGAAGAATCATGTATTGGTATGATATCTCTAACCTATATGACTAGCTATACTTTATATAGTTTTTGATAATGATAAGCTACAAACCCGAGTGCAGATCCTGATAACAAAAAGTCAACAAGCAACAAAATAGGCCAAAGCCACAAACAACCACAGATCAGTGAACTAACAACAATTAATAGCATAACCAAAAAAATAGAGCTCAAGGGATACTTTATATAGTTATACTTAGTCTCACTCATGATATGCAAGGGATGAGCATGTCTTGCCGTGTCTTTAATCTTTATCTATTACCCCTATGAGGACGTTTAGGTTGTTAAGGAAGGGTAGTTTTATTATTAACATCTCACACGATAGGTGACTCCCAAATGGTGGTATTGATGAGTGTTCGTGACACCTTTGGGCCAAGTGGTGGTATTGCTGAGCGAGCATGAAACCCTCGGGCCTATGGCAGTGGAGATTAGTTACCAATTTTGTTATTAAATGTCTCACACGGTAAGTGACTCCCAAATGGTAGTATTGACGGGCGTTCATGACACCTTTGGCCCAAGTGGTGGTATTGTCGGGCGAGCATGAAACCCTTGGGCCTATGGTAGTGGAGAATAGTTATCCAACGCCTTAACATAATGTTTTCCCCTCCTCCGCTAGGGTAGATGATTAGGCTAGATTAACTATCAAGCTCGACGTCGCCATTTCCAAAGTATATCATGAGGCATAAGACATGTTAAAGTATAAGTATGTTAAAGTATGTGGAAATACAATTGAATATATGTACGCATAAATAACCTTATATTCTTGTTCATTATTATTGATTATGATGCAACCAACCCTAATGATTATAGATGAATATATGTATTATGTATATGTTGTTATTATTTTTGATTGCAGGATTCCAATTCAGAGTTACATTATTCAAAGAGATATTTATATTAAAAGGTGGTAACCCTAACCCTAAGTTGTCACAATCATAATTATAAGGCACATTTAGGAAGGGAACATCACACATAGACATCTTGAATTCTTTTTGCATCTCCATGGCAAACCCTTGACACATATTGTCATTGCTTCCACCAAATATGATATCATCTACATATACCACGACTATCATCTAATCATCACACACTATCTTGATATAAATATTGCTATCAAAAATCCCTTTCTTAAATCCTTGTTGTTGTAGATACTTATCAAGTCTTGCATACCATGCGCTGGGTGCTTGTTTTAATCCATAAAGAGCTTTCTTCAATCCACACAAATAGTCCCTATTTTTTGATAATAAGAACCCTTCTGGTTGTTTAATGTATACTTCCTCCTCTAAATTTCCATTTAGGAAGGCAGACTTTGTTAGAATACAAAATGACTAAGAGAGGGAGGGGTGAATCAGTGATTCACGAGAAATCTTGGCTTTTAACAATTTTTCAAAACCTTGAAGACATCAACTTCTCTTTACAAGATAAACCATTTAAGAGATTATGTGAGGTGCTTTTAGACTTAACATAAATTAGGAAATCAAGACAATACTATAAAGCATTCAAAATACTAAGAAGAACACATCACAACCCAAGTCCACAAGAACACAAAATTTAAGTGGAAAACCCTTAAAGGGAAAAACCACCGTTCAATCCTCTCAAATCTTTTATTACTGTCTCACTGACAACAAAACCTCATTGGTTACAATCAAGCCTAACTGACAAAACCTCAGTGGTTACAATGCCTTACTGGCAAAAACTCATTGGTTACAATGCCTCACTAGCAAAACCTCACTGGTTACAAATTATGTGCCTCACTGGTGTCAAATTGTCTACCTCATTGGCAACAAATTGTTTGCCTCATTGGCAACAAATTATCTGCCTCACTGGCAATAAGAGTCTTTACTCCATTACATCACTCTTAGAGAAAATCAGAATAATATTGTAATGTCCCCTTTTTAGCTGATGTTGTTTGCGGATGGTTTAGCCTATTCTTGACCCTCGTAGGCTAATGTATATGGTTAGGGGGTCTTCTTGAGGCAGTCACTTGGTTGATGGTTGGTTTCTTGGATTCAGTTGGATGAGAAAAATAAGGGAGATAATAATTAAATTAATTATTTGTAAGGTTATTAAATAAATAAATATTATAAAGTGACCTTATATTTAATTAATTTAATAAAGTGACTTAAATAAATATTATTACATAAAGTCACTAAAATAAAATAATATTATTTTTCTAGAAGCTTCTTGAAGTGGGATTGAAAAAGTATAAAGGAAGGGGCAAGGCAAACTTCCAGGCATCCGATTATTGTCATTTGCATTTGATGAGTTTTGTGGAGCCAAGGGTTTCTACATATTTGGTCTTTGGGAACGAAAACTCGCATAGATTAGCATAACTGAGGTGGTGAAATATCCTCCGAAGGCTTGCAAATTGGAAGGGATACTTCAGTCCTTTCATTTGTGCTTAAATCTGCAGTATTAACCAAGGGTTTGGAGGTATTAATTTGCATATCAGAAGTTTTTTCTATTGGCTGCTACAGTGCTGTGAATAGTGCCGCTACAGTGACATGAATAGTATGCTACAGTGATCGCTACAGTATGCTACAGTGTCGCGCTACAGTGATTTGCTACAGTAGCGCTACAGTGATTTCTACAGTACATGAACAGTACACACTATAGTCTCGATGTGAACAGGGCAGCTGGGAGAAGGTTTCACATTGGGTTTGGAAGGAACTTCTTTCCTTGGATATTGGTTTATTCTCCTTCAGCATCATTGGGCGTCACTATTATCAGGTTCTTCTTGCAACTATTAGTAGTTTGCATTGTCATCTTAAGCATTTAATTTTGTTACTGTAAGTGATAACTCAGAATCAAATTTGGCATTGCTGTAGTCATCATTGTAAGCCAATTAGTCTTGGCAAATTCATAGCAATATTGTACTTGGGAACGAATTCAATGAAGGAGATATATGTTGCATACCATTTGTCTGACGAAATGTCCATCTAATAGCATACATGATCAGCATAGTAGTTGCATGCCAATTGTTTGACAAAATGCCAATTGGCTGTAGGTGTGCATTTCATGTCTAATTTTCATGTATATGCATCGAAAATACCAAAAAAAGAAGTCATATATGCATTTAGATTAATGCTTAGACATTATAGTTTGGATTTATGAGCATTTAGAGTACTCAGCTATCATTATCAAGCAAAAATATTAGACTGAAAACATAGACCAGCAAGCATTGGGTTTACATCAGAAGTGTTTGACAATATTCCTTGAGGTTCAAATCAACAATATAAGGTCCGAAATAGCAAGGGATATTACAGTGGTATCAGAGCTTTTGTCCTGCCATCCTGTTGGGTAGATTGGACATTGAATCAGCTAGTTAATCATGGTTACTTCAAGTACTCAAAAGCAGTGGGACAGGAATATGGAGAAGCTTAAACAAAGTTTGAATAAGTTGGATGAAAACCAGAAGAGGATGAATGAATTGTTTTCACACCCTGCAAACATAGACAAAGCAGCTCGGTTTATGGCATCCATTTTTAAGGGGTCTACATCACAAAACAAAAAGGAGGAACAAAAGGTCTCTACAGGTGAAGTATCTAGAAACTTCTACAATGAATTTTCAGTAGTTAGTGACCAGCATTCAGCTGATCCTATGGAGAACAAAATGGACAAAGGTGATGAGCAGGAGATGCCTTCTTTTGGGTTACAGGTTCCATCTTCTCTTCAGGAGGATAGCAATGGTATGGATTCTTTTAATGATTCCTTTGGGGCTGATGTTAAATGCACTCACAAAAATCCAGAGGGGAAACTAACAGGTGAAGTATGGACCAGTAGTATTGAGATCAGGTCTATTTCAGTTGATCTTCACCTAGTTGATGTTACAAAAGGTAGAGAGGATGAAACAGTGGATCCTACAGGACAAGGTTGCACGAGTCTCCTAGTTGGTGACATGGAGGTTATGATTGGGGACTCTTTTGATAGTCCTAAGAGTGATCTTACCTCTCTGCATAAGGTTAGCAATTCATCATCCATTGAGTCTATTTTTTGGAGGGATGATGAGGAGTTAGGGTTGGGAACTACTGCTGCTCTAGTTCCAAACTAGCATGAGGACACTTTAGAAGAATATTTTGATGAGAGGCAAGCTCTCCATTGGCAGCCCACAACTTCAACTAATGAATTTTCCTTGGTCCCTAAGTCTGATTTGGAGAACCAACTAAAGGTTGGTGAAGATAAGATTGTTACAGCGCTGTCCCATTTTGATCATTCCCACAAGATGGTGGAAATTCATCTATGGAAGGTCCAGCTTGAGGGGAGACACAGAAGTGTTGAAGAGGCTTCATCAATTTTTGATTTGCAAGCGTTTAAGATAGCCATGGAGATTATGAAAAATAACTATTTAACTCTTCTTTCCGATAGAGATCACCTACTAGAATTGGGTGTCATATATTCAGATGCATTGAAGAGGAAAGAGGAAGAGGTTGATCAACTCACCACGGAGCTAGTGAAGACTAGAAAATCTTTGGAAGACTCTCAAATGGCTCTCCTTATGGCGGAAAATCAGATTGAGGAGTTGAATGTGGAGTTGAGTTTAGCTCATGCTTCACCAAAGAAATCAGAAAATCAGTCTTCTATTGCAGCCTCTTTGGATGGGCAAGAATCTTGTGTTGTGCATATGATTGAGGGACAAGGAAATGAGGGAAAAGAAGAGCAAGTGATGGGTGAAGACAAACCAGTTACATTAGAGCAGCTACATGAAGATATGGTTTCTTGTGATGCTTCATTAGGTGAGTCTAGCATTCCTTCATCCTATCATGGTAAAGAATTAGATGGTGCTTCCATGAATGTTATTCGTACATATGAAAGTCCATTGAAGGTCCAAGATATTAAGGTGGATGTGAAAGTCGATCCTTTGCTTAGTGGAGCAGCCACTAGTGTTTTGAATACACATGATGAAGAAGACATTTTACAATGGCATGATGTCATCACTGATTTGTTTGAGGACAGCAGCATTATGTCCCATCATTCTTGTGAGATAAGAGCTTGTGATCATGAGAAAGCCAATGATATGATATCACCCATTGATGGCAGCCCTACACCATTTGGTAGACATGAAGATATCAAGGATAAGAGGACTGATTTTGTATATTTTGGCATCGAAGAGGTAAAGAAGTCCAAAAAAATTAATAAAGAATGGTTGCAAAAAGGAGGCTAGATTAGTGGCTACCAATGCAAGACAGCATCTTCAAAAAGTGAAAGAAAAGATCAATCTCATCAACATAGCAAGACAAGAAATGATAGATAACATTAGAAGACTCTTTATTCAAATGAGGGATGAATCTGAAAAATACACTTGATTCCCCTAAGGTTAGTTCCATGTCAAGGGATACAAAGCAGGACTATGATGGTCAACTATTGACGGAGGTTGGTAATTTTTACCATGATTACATAGTGAGGAGAGTTCATCACCTTTCTTTTAGTTCACATGCAGATAATTGGTTGATGCACCAATGTGGATTGATGGGGGGCTTATACCATCCATTGTGGGATGAAGAGTTGCCATCTACAGAAGATGGAACTAGAGCCTGCAAGTACCCGACTCAGTTGTGTATGAGGAATTACTTGTAGGGACAGCAGTCAGTTATCCATCATGCTATTATGTATCCGAAAAGGTTTGCTACTTCTATGTCACAGAGATTTCACACAGATACATGGTTATAGGATGATTATGGGGGCAGTAGGTATGATGGCTTGGTTAGTCAGCACGTCCATAGGAATTGGGCAGAGGATAGAGGTTGTGCTTTCATGCTTGCTAGGTAGTTGTATGGTGCACTCGTGAGGGAAGAGGTACAGATATCCACTTCCGTTGATGCTGAGAGGGATCAACCCTCCACATTTGCATTGATTAGTGCAACTGGCTTTATGAGTTGGTGTCAGGAGCACTCTTCTTCCAACTTTGGCAGTTGGAGTATTGTGGGGACACCAACATTTGCAGATGAGTTAGGAGATACTCATCTTTTTCGACAGTTGTTTGGGTCCATAACCCACAGGTCTCAGTATCAGGGAGCAGCCTCTTGGCATATTAGTGATCCAGTTGCAGACAGTATGGTGTAGCAGGTGCCACCAGTTGTCATTGGTAGTGGATTGCTGATTCTATTTTGGGATCCTGGTGGTGACGTGTTTGATTCGTCACTCTATTTTGGTCCTGATGAGGTGTTCCACCACTCTTGGTGCGATGTCAATGGTTTATGTAGAATGGTACAGTGGAAGTCAACAGGTGCGCTTTGTGATGGACTTCCAGTTTGGCACTGGGACCCAAGGATTGACATCAGAAGTGATGTTTATTTCAGCTACAAAATTGCACAGTTTGCTGAGTTTTGGCAGGTTCTATGGCTGTAGCTGTTTTCAGCGAGATTCTGATGTAGTTCCTTATAGATTCATTTGGGATCCAGGCATTAGTTGTGGGATACTCTCCAGTATGTTGAGGAATCCTTTGTGTGCATCAGGGTTCCAATCAGGGTTCACTGTTGAGTTTTGCAGCATGTATATGAGGGTGATTACTTGTAGTTGCACTTTTGATCTTTATGTACATGATCTGTTTCAGACGCATAGCTCAGTTGCGTATATGCTAGATAGTTGTATGACAGCTTAGCTTGCGCAGTTATGGGAAGCAAACATTGTCAGTATTCAGAGTTGCTTCCACTTAATGCTTATGCTCTTGCAACATCTAGCGTTGGGGTTGATTTGATTCAGCAGGTTCAGTTAGTTGTGCTAGTGCTGGTGTTACAGGAGCTCTTTGGTGACAGCAGGGACATTACACAGATCCTCCCTTGGGATCCATGTGGGGAGAATTGTCTTTGTAGCCAAAATTGCTTGGGGACAAGCAATTTCAAGGAGGGTGGACTGTAATGTCCCCTTTTTAGCTGATGTTGTTTGCGGATGGTTTAGCCTATTCCTGACCCTCGTATGCTAATGTACATGGTTAGGGGGTCTTCTTGAGGTAGTCACCTGGTCGATGGTTGGTTTCTTGGATTCAGTTGGATGGGAAAAATAAGGGAGATAATAATTAAATTAATTATTTGTAAGGTTATTAAATAAATAAATATTATAAAGTGACCGTATATTTAATTAATTTAATAAAGTGACTTAAATAAATATTATTACATAAAGTCACTAAAATAAAATAATATTATTTTTCTAGAAGCTTCTTGAAGTGGGATTGAAAAAGTATAAAGGAAGGGGCAAGGCAAGCTTCCAGGCATCCGATTATTGTCATTTGCATTTGATGAGTTTTGTGGAGCCAAGGGTTTCTGCATATTTGGTCTTTGGGAAGAAAACTCCCATAGATTAGCATAACTGAGGTGGTGAAATATCCTTCGAAGGGTTGCAAATTGGAAGGGATACTTCAGTCCTTTCATTTGTGCTTAAATCTGCAGTATTAACCAAGGGTTTGGAGGTATTAATTTGCATATTAGAAGTTTTTTCTATTGGCTGCTATAGTGCTGTGAATAGTGCCACTACAGTGACATGAATAGTATGCTACAGTGATTGCTACAGTATGCTACAGTACGCGCTACAGTGATTTGCTACATTGACACTATAGTGTGCGCTACAGTACATGAACAGTAACATTATAGTCTCGATGTGAACAGAGTAGCTGGGAGAAGGTTTCACATTGGGTTTGGAAGGAACTCCTTTCCTTGGATATTGGTTTATTCTCCTTCAGCATCATTGGGCGTCACTATTATCAGGTTCTTCTTGCAACTATTAATAGTTTGCATTGTCATCTTAAGCATTTAATTTTGTTGCTGTAAGTGATAACTCAGAATCAGATTTGGCATTGCTGTAGTCATCATTGTAAGCCAATTAGTCTTGGCAAATTCATAGCAATATTGTACTTGGGAATGAATTCAATGAAGGAGATATATGTTGCATACCATTTGTCTGACGAAATGTCCATCTAATAGCATACATGATCAGCATAGTAGTTGCATGCCAATTGTTTGACAAAATGCCAATTGGCTGTAGGTGTGCATTTCATGTCTAATTTTCATGTATATGCATCGAAAATACCAAAAAAAGAAGTCATATATGCATTTAGATTAACGCTTAGACATTGTAGTTTGGATTTATGAGCATTTAGAGTACTCGGCTATCATTATCAAGCAAAAATATTAGACTAAAAACACAGACCAGCAAGTATTGGGTTTACATCAGAAGTGTTTGACAATATTCCTTGAGGTTCAAATCAGCAATATAATGTCTGAAATAGCAAGGGATATTACAAATATATAGAGGGTCACTCTGTCTCAATGCAAATCACTCAACAAAACTTCTATCTCTACATCAAAATTTGTTCATACATGTGCACCTTAACACAGATTGTGTTCAAATCATTCTAAACATCAATAAAATTCTCCTGTAGATAAAATATTACTAACTCCCTTATAAAACATCACAAACACCCTTGTAAAGCATCACAAACACCCTTGTGGAGACAAAACACCACTACAAGGTCACACTATGATAACATGTGTGTTACAAACTATTACATAGAGCTTTACATTTCTGCACCATATACATTCAAAACATGAACACCATAATTATTTTCCTGCAAATCTTACTGTCTTCAATCAGGATATATCATCAAAAAGAACTCCAAGTATTCACACAAGTCTTAAATTAATTTCCTGGCCCTCAGATGTAGTTAAATAACTGAATGGTAGCAATTAGCACACAGTTTCAAGAACTACCCGTCAAGTTTTATCTCGGTCAATGGCCCATTACAATTCAAAACAAGTTTAAATCTCCTCCATCGATGCGCACTTTGGCGCCCTTGTATCCACCGTAGATTCGGTGTTCCTGCTCGAAGACTCTCCACATACCTGACAACCCCGGTTGCATTAGAGGATGGGGCCAGTTAAATAACGATGTTGACCCCTCCAAGTGTTCACTTAAGTGAACTGTCACCTCCTATTGCCAATCAACACATAAACATCACAAAAATGCATATAGGCTATGACATGTGATTTGTGCCTTAAACAACTTAAGGGGTTTTAGGGTTTAAGTCCCTAAACACCTAAAATATGCAAATCCTAATCGAAGAATATGATGATTTAAACTATTGAACTCATCATAGAAAAGAATGATGACACTGTGGATACATGATTGATTACAGAGAATGCAAAAACAAGACAAAACAATAAACACTAACCTAGAAAAGACTAGATGAGAAATAGGGCACAAAAAGGTCAATGACTACTAAGCACATAAAGAGTTCCAAAATCAACAACATGCACTTATCCATGACAAATGTGCTCTGCTAGAAAATAGACAAGAACACCAACAAGGAAACCCAAGGGAACCAAGTGTTGAGACATGAACACAGAAGATACACCACTTGAAACTTGTAACACAAGATAATCATGTGAACATCCCACTAAAAATTTGATGCTTTGAACTGCTGACCAATACAAGACACTTGAACACATTGTGATCCTGAGCAACTTGTGATGCCATTGCACAATCCACAACATCAAAACATGTTCATGATCCTTAAGTATGGCATGAACAAGTATGCATGATCAACACATCATCAACATCATCAACTTATCGTACATCATCAACCTCCAACTTTTGACATCAATGATAAACACATCAACAGACTTAACGTCCATTTGATAAACCTTGGAATTTTTGAAATTGGCAAATACTAAGAACATTCTAATAGCTTCCATCATAGCAATAGTTGCAAAAGTTTCTTCAAAATCAACACCTTCTACTTGGGCCCTTTGCATACTAACCTTGCTTTATTCCTCACAACTTGGCCATCTTCATTCAGCTTGTTTCTGAAGACCCACTTGGTGCCAATCACATTATTGTCTTTAGGCCTTGGGACAAGTTCCCAAGTTTCATTCTTTTCTATTTGATTTAGTTCCTCTTCCATGGCCTCTATCGAATATTTATCTTCACTTGCTTTTTTGAAGTTCTTAGGTTCTATTTTGGAGAGCAGGGACAGATTTTCATTTTCAATATTTGCCATTCTCCTTGTTTTAATTTCACTATCTTTGTCACCTAGAATCAAATCTTCTAGATGATTTCTTTGGACATAATTGGATGGTGTCTTAGGTGGTATTCTTGACGGAGTCTTCATGGTTCTTTGCTTAGCTAACTCATTCTCATTTTATTCTTCTACATCCTCTTCTCTGCAATCATTTTCATTACGATAATCAACTCTTTGTGGCTTATCTTGGTAATTTCCTTCTTCATCAACTTTCACATTTGCACTCTCAACAATTTTTTGAAACCTCCTATTATAGCACCTATAAGCTTTACTCCTTGAAGAGTAACCATGAAATATTCCTTTAGATCTTCCCTATAATCAAACTTATCGAGGTCTTCTTCATCTCTCCTTATAAAACATGGACTTCCGAACACTTTGAAGTGTCTCATAGATGCAGGTCTTCTTTTCCATCTCATACAATGTTTTGTTGTCATTTAGCCTAATTTGTCCATGGTTTAGAATATAAACCACCATATGAACTGCATCTCTCCAAAATGTATCAAGTACATTAGATTCATTTAACATAGTCATATCCATCCCTTGGACTATTCTATTTTTCCTCTCCACCACTCCATTTTGTTGTGGAGTTCCTGCGGCAAAATAATGTCTCCTTATTCAATATTTTTCACAAAAATCTTCAAACTCTTTTGAGGTAAATTCTCCTCCTCTATCTGATCTAAGACATTTGATTTTTAGACTTGTTTCATTCTCAGTTAAGGCTTTTAATGCCTTAAACTTATCAAGAGCTTTAGATTTTTCTTTTAGGAAAGTAACCCAAGTCATTCGAGAAAAATCATCAATGAACAACATGAAATACCTTTCTCCTTCGAAACTTCTTTTTCTTGTTGGGCTAGACAAATTTGTATGAATGAGCTCTAAAGGCTTCATTGTGGAATACTATTTTGACTTAAAACTCACTCTAGCTTGTTTCCCAAATTGACATTGCTTACAAATAATGTTAGAAGGTTTTGAGATTTTTGGCATATCTTTCACTACTTCCCTTCGACTGATCTTGATAAGGTTGTCTTGAAGTTGAAGTGCCCCATTCTCCTATGCCATATCCAACTTTCATATTTTTGTCCCATGCAACATTTCTCACCTTTAATTTCACTAAGAATGTAAAGATTGTTGCCTGTCCTGTTAGCTTTTGCAACTTGTTTCCTTGCTTTGCTAATCTCACATCCTTCTACATGAAATGTGAGGGTGTGCCCTTGGTCACACATTTGACTCACACTTAGGAGATTGTGTTTTGAGCCTTCAACATATAATAAATTTTCTGCTCTTTTCTACCATTGTCTAGACTGATAGTGCCTTTTCCAGCTATCCTTGTGGAAGCATTATCCCCAAACTTTACCATTCCACCATTTATCCTTTTCAAAGTGATAAATTTACTTTTGTCACCAGACATATGTCATGAACACCTGCTATCTATATACTATTGTTCTCCTTCATTTTGTGAATGTAGAGTTGTTTGGACTAACATAGACTTTTCTTTCTTTTCTTCTTCCTTCTTTCTCCAAAATTTTGAATTTTCTTCTTTCTCCTTAGTCTTTTGTTCTTCTTCCTTATTTGGCTTAGGAGGTTCTACAAAGCTTTGTCGTATGTCCAAAATTGTTGCGTTTATAGCATATGATATTATAGTTCATAAGCAGAGCAAATGAATTGAAATTTCTATTTGTGAGCCCCTGACTCCTATTTTTATTCCATGCTAAATTTTTTTATGCTCCATGATTCATTGCTTTATGCCTAAATTATTTCTCACATGCATTCTACAATCCACTTATTTATGCCCAAAGTTATTACAAGAAAGACAATAACCATACAAGGAATGATATAACTGTTGGTTTTAGGACAGACAACTGAGAGGGGGGGGTGAATCAGTTATCACCAAAACTTATGTTCCTTAATCACTTAAAGCCTTCTTAAATTTCAACAACATAATAGTGATTTAATCATGGAAGCATAATGCAATAACTTAAGAGCAGAAACACATTCAACACATATAACACCAAGATTTTAACGTGGAAAACCCGGTTAAGGGAAAAACCATGGGGTGACTAACCCAAGATTGTATTCTCTATTAAAAGAATAAGAAAGAACAAAATGGCACTTGCCAATTAGGGCTCACTTCCCGAGCACACTGCTCACAAGAGGCCCACTGCCTACGGGAGACACACTATCTGCAGAATAATATAAATATTACATACTTGAACTAAAGATTAGCATCTTCACTATGCTTGAGACAGTTCCATTTAAGCTCAACACCTCTGCTTTGCTTTCCGCTCTTATCCTCCCTACCACATTCTCATTACAACTCAAGATAGTTTTGAATGACTTTGCAATTCTTATTTATACATGACATCAACTTTAAATGATCATCAAAGTCGGCACAACATACTTTATTTGATTACAGAGCAATTACAAAAATACAACTTGACTTGTTACAAAAACTTCATGCATATCACTACACTATCGGCCACACATATCTGGGACTTCAATCTTCTTTGAGGAACACGCCATGCTTTGCAAAACATCTTTAGGATCATGTGCAAGTCATCTGGTCAGCCAAGATTAGGAAGAACACCATCACCCAAAGATAAATCTTCAATTACAAGCTCAATCTTTAATGCGAACCACCAACACGAACTGGACACAATCTAGAGACCCCCACAAGCTTGCTCTAATCACCAAGAACATCCACACCACTTCTACTTATTGTAATCATTCGTATCTTCATCCAGAACCTCAAGAACATAGTCGGTCATCATTGTCACATTAGAAGGATTGCTTGCGGACCTCCAAACCATGAGCCAATTGAGTCAATTCACATTAGCTTCCCAAACATGCCACCAGATCCGCAGAACGAGATATTGCATTTTTGGATCTCAATGGACCTATTTGTACCACTCTGTCACCTCTGAACAACTACTAGAACTAGTTTTACTCACATGGCCATAACTTCTCCAAATCTTCATGCAGATCTCTGAAATCCTGATTGGAGCACCTTCAGACACATATCTACAAACCCGTTGATGCGCATACTTTGATCTCTAACTGACTGGGATCTTTGCTTCATAGAACTTTACTGTCTTCACAGTCCTTCTCTGTTTCTAATAGGGCTAATTTTCTCAATATCCTCAACACACAACTCATCCAATCCTTGACATCAATGCAACAGGAGTATGTTGACATCAATGACAACATTGGTTAGGCTCATACTTGCAACAATAACCTAGTCATGTGAGTCTACCTTTGTGGTGGAGGTTTCTTAAATGTGCCATTCTTTTCTTCTGGATGCATTCTTTGCTTCTGGTTGTCATTCCTTTTGTTGATTTCATTTTTTATAGGACTTTGAAGAGCATTTAAATATGTCTTCAATTTTTCTTCATTTAATTCCTTTATTTTAGAACTTTGACCTTCTTCATATCCAATACCACTCTTGTCAAATGTAAAACTTTGAGAGCTAATTATTTTATCTAATATTTTTGAACTCTTTTCTTTCTTCAAATCACTATTTAGTTGAGCCATAGTTTTCTCTAACTACTTCCTTAGAGAAATGATCTGAGATTCTAACTTTTCAAAATTTTCTATATTTTTCTCCAACTGGCTTCTTACTTCTTCCTCAATCCATTTTCCTTATTCAATTTAAACTTTTAGCTCTACAATCATCCTTTTCACTTCTTCAAGGGCTTGAGATGTTTTAGCCTTAGATTCATTATCTTCTTGAATCTTTTATTTTAGTTTAGAGTTTCTCCTTTGAAGCCTTTCAATCTCATATGAGGCAAAATGAAGTTCTTCCTCAAGATCCACTTCTTCAATATTCTTTGAATCTTTCTCTTCTTCTTTGAGGTTATCTTCCTAATTCCTTGCCTCTATTTGCATGAATAGTATTTCTTCACTATCACTATCAAAAAATTCTTCATCACTTACTTCTGATGAGCTATCATACTCCTTAGGATAAAGACTCTTTTTATATCTTCGGAAGTTCTTCTCCTCTTGTTGACCTTGTTGGTAACTTTTCTTATTTTGTTGGAACTTTCTTTCTTTCCTCATATTATGATCCTCTTCATCATCACTGCTCTCACTTTTTCCATACGGACACTTAGAAGTAAAGTGACCTATTCTCCCACAATTAAAGCATTTAAAAGGTAACTTACCTTGATACTTGCCAGATCCCTTCTTTATCTTTCTTATGAAGTGGGCTTCTTCTTTATCCATTTCACCATTTGATTTATTACATGGTTCATGCTCTTTATTCTTTCCTTTTCTTGAGACTTTGAATGCTGCCTCTCTTTTGGATGGTTGATCTATGGTTCTCATCTCATAGGCAGTAAGGGTCCCATACAACTTGTCCTTTGACAATTTGTCTAGATCTCTCATTTCTTCAATTGCTGAAACTTTTGCATCAAATCTTAGTGGTAAAGATCTTAATATCTTTTGTATGATAATGGCCTCTTCAACTATCTCTCCTAGACCTCTTATGGTGTTCACAATCTCAACAACTCAAAGGAAATAAGAGCCTATATTCTCCTCTTCTTTCATTTTGAGGCTTTCAAAATTTCCTCTATGTGTTTGAAGTTAGGACTTCTCCACTTTCTCATCTCCTTCATGAATACTCTTCAGCTTATCCCACATTTCCTTGGCAATTTTTCAATGCATTACCTTTACAAACTTTGATTTAGACAAACCACATAAAATAGCATTCTTAGCCTTGGCATTAATTTCTCTTTCCTTCTTTCCATCCTTATCTGTTGATGGTGATTCAGGAGCAGTATATTCATTCATAATAGATTTCCATATGTCAAACCCTAGAACATTCAAATAAGTATCCATCCTTACGCACCAAAAGACATAGTTGGTTCCATCAAACAATGGTGCCCTGTTTGAGGAAAATCCATATCCATCTTGTTTGGCCATGTGTGCTTTTAAGATCTACCTTCAAGCAGTTAAGCTCTCTCTGAAGGAACCCGCTCTGATACCAATTGATGAACACACAGTTATACTGAGAGGGGGGGTGAATTAGTATAATACAATCTTTTGCCTTTGTCAAATCTTAAAAATCATAGCAATATTACTCACACAATATGTATCAATTATGCAACACATGGAGAACACAAGATTTACTTGGAAACCCTTATGGGAGAAAACCATAGAAAAATGTTGCTTATATATATAATTCTCTTCCAAGCTTTGTAGGCACCAACCTACAAGAGACTCCAATCTCCTCTTGTACAATTTGTGAGCACCAACCCACTGGAGACACCAATCCCCGCAACTGAACACCAACCCAATAAGGCACCAACCTATGAACTCTTCAATATATGATATGTCTTCACAAGATCTGAATGTTAATATACTTCCTTTCACAAATATGATCATAACTTACACAATATCCTTTCTTCATAGAAACTGATCACAATATGGAGATCTCTTCACATAAATTTCTTCCTTATAATCTAATCTAAATTCTCCTACAAATTGCTCTTCAATCCACACTTATTCCTCTTTATAATTTTGCCATAAACTCTTACAAATCTTCCTCTTATTCTTTACACATGGGCTGCATATATATTTTAGAATATGTCTGAATTACTCTTCATGAAACTCTGCCTTGGTTCTGCTCTATATTCTCTTCATTCATACACTTCTCTACTCACATAAAACTTTATCTATCCTTTATATTCCTTCAAGAGTGGCGACTCATACCAAAATACACATCTTTTGCAAAGAGTGGCAACTCTCTTTATACACCTTTTAGTTTTGTCTTCTAGTGAAGTGCTCCAAATAGGAGGTCGACTATCCTTTTATTTATTTATTTTTAAACGTAGAATCTATATGTGAGTCGACCTTCATTTGGGGAGTCGGCCATACAACCTTCAAAAAAATGTTGGTGCTTCCTTGTGAGAAGTCAACCATCACAACAATTTAAATCTTTAATTTAAATTATACTTAATCTATATTGCCCAAGGAGAGTCAGCCAACATATATATGTTTTGAACTTTTGTGCTTTGAACTTTGGTGCTTCTATTTATCCATGAGGGAATCAGCCATAATCTAAATATGATGAATTACTTGGGAAGTCAACCATTGTAGCTAATTTAGTTTATTGTATTAAACTTCTGACTCATCTTATATCTTTGCTCTTTTATTGTCTTATATATTTGCCTTTAATTACTCTTTGACATCAATGACAACCTATTCCAACAGAAAGGAGATGCATAACCATTGATAGCACTGCAAAACTCATAGAGGAGATATACCCATAATCCATATTATCACTAGAAAATTGAATCCCGCATCCATAAGCATCAACCTTAGGTATAACTAGTTAACTTTGTCATAAGCCTCTAATAAATCAAGCTTTAAAATCATTACAGGTTGGTTCTTGGATTTGATTGAATGGAGGATTTCCTTGGGGCAGCCCCAATGGCCTCATAAATATGTCTGCCTGAAAGATATCCAAACAACTCTTGTGAAATGAATTCAAAAAAATCTTCTTAATCCTTGAGGCTAGAATTTTAGAAATAATTTCATAAATATGATTCCACAAGAAGATTGGCCTAAAATCATCAAAGGAGTTGGGTTTATCCTTTTTAGGGATGAGAGCCAAAAAAGTAGAATTTAGGGCCCCAAAGACCTACCCACTAGTCTTCACCTCCTCAATAACTCTAAGAAGACCCCCTTTGAAGAAATTGAAAAAACCTAAAAATAGCTCCACTGACCATCCATCTAGCCCCAGGCTTTTATCCTTCTTAAAAGAGGCAAGAACTATTTTCAATTCTTTCTAGGAAACCTCTTCCATTAGCATCTCATTATTTGCTTTAAAAACAAAGCTCAAAAAGTAAGTGGTCAACCACAAAATTTTCTTAATGTTTACTCACTCTAGCTTTTTATAATTTTTTTGGAAGTGTCCTACTCCCTAATCAACAATCTCTAGGAAACTTTTCACAAAAATCCTAGCCTTATTCCATATCTCCCAAATCATATTTGACCATTTTCTTGTAATTTGCATAACTATGAAAAAAATTCAAGTTCTCATATCCCTTCTCTAGCCATACTACCTTGCTCTTCATCTTTCACCCAGCCTCCTACCATTCCAACAATTTGATCTTTCTTCTCTCCAAACCTAGCATCCTAGACTTCTCTTCTTCCCCAAAAATACTAAACATTATGCTCATATAATTTTGAAATCTCCATCTTCATAGAATTCAAATTCAAATCCATAGTTTTCCTTTTTCTAGCAACCCATAGAACTACAACTTTCTTCAACTTTTTTAAAGAGGCCATAAACTAAAAACTTGTAGTCCCTCTAGCATTTCTATAATAAAGCACCCATTCTTGCTTGATAATATTTTGAAAAGAATCCTCTTCTAACCAAATTGGCTTAAAATTAAACAAGCTCATAGGTTTATTTGCCTGAGTGTCCAATTGCATGAAAATCAACAAATGGTTAGAACCACTACGTGAGCCCACCTAAGACCCCAATTGATCAATCTTGTGTATCAAAGACTCAAAAACTAGAAACCTATTAAGACACTTCAATATCCTAGTTTCCTCCCTTTTGTTATTCCACCATGTCAGAATTATTTCACAGGTTCTAGATCAATAAGGCTAGCCTCCTCAATCTTGTGTTGGAAAATATCTAACAATCAATCTTGTCAAGAAAAATCTCCCCAAGGCTCCACTTTGCTTAAAGTAAAATTTAAATTTCCTCCAATAATGACTTGTTCCTCCTTGGTCCACTCTTGTGCAAAAAAACCTTGCCAAAAGGGTTAATGGTTATCATAAGGTAGAAAATTTGAACCAAAATTCCTTGACTAAGAATTTCATCTAGATACTTGATGCACATGAAGCAACACTTAGAAGAGAAAAAGAATTCTCTCAACATGTTATTAAACCCCTAGATTTCCCACAAGTATCCAAGGCCAAGAAATCCCATCCTTTCATTATCTTCTTGAGACTAGTAATAACCTTATACCCAACCCCCATAGTCTCTTAATAAAGCACAATGTTTGGTTTGTCCAATTCAACTAGATGACCAACAACTAGTCTTATGGGGATTGCCTACACCCCTGACATTTAATGAAATAATAATCATTTTAAACCCTTAAGGGGATTTTGGTCTACTCTAAGTACCCTTGCATTTTACTTTACTTACTTTGTTGAATCTCCCTCATTGCCTTCACATATGCATGATTTAAATAAGACTTCCTCCCTACTAAAGTCTAGGAAACACCTTTTATAGGATCAAAACCTATGACTAAATCCCTTCCCTACGAATCTTCCATAATATCCCTAACTCCTTTTTTGGACTTCAACAAATACCTATAAGAACTTTCACCTTCACCCCCATTAGCCAAAACAAAATCACTTTCATCATGACAGTTCTTAGAAGAGGAGACCATTGACACAATAAGATCTATGTATTGTTCACTCATCCCATACTCAGTTCAATTTCATCCCTTGACACCCCAATGGGAGAACTATAACTAGATACAACCCCCTTAAGATCAATATTCTAACTCATTAAGCTAGGCAAAGCATGTTCTGAAGCTAAGACCTCCACATCCATCTGGCTTGGAACATATTTCTTCTCTAGATTTGAGAAATTATAGTTTCCTTTATCTCCTTCTGACACATAAAGAGGATTAGATCCCTTTTCTTGACTAGCAATATCCATCACTAGATTTTCCTCTACCAAGGGCTTTGGTCCATAATCTAACACCTCTCCTATGGACCTTTCCTTATCACCTTCTTTACATTGCACTAAATCAACCTTTTTTTCCTCTAAATATTTCATTTAAATGGTTGTGGATAGTCTACAATAATATGCTCATGAACACATTGAAATGGTACCTTTATATAATCCAAAAACTAATAATATCACGAGTTGCCTGCCACGACATCATTACTCAATGGCAATCCTTCACTCGCATCTATTTCCATAAGAAGACAAGCCACATAACGATGAGCACTAGATTGAAATGATAAATCAATTGTTAGAGTTTTCCCAAGGAATCCCCTAACTACTTTATAACCTTTTTTGAGCACATCTTCACTGACAATTCAAGTAACTTTATCCATATTGTGATACTATTCAAAGATGGAGACCTAGGATCAAAATAGGATACTTGTAATGACGAAAACAAAGAGCTCCAAAACCATACTACTTTCAAAATTATTTGTGCATCTTCTACCAATCTAAATTTGAAACCCATTCACCTATTGGCCAACAAGTGAAAAATCATATTGTAGCCAATGATTGGAGCCTAATTCTCTTGGGTCCAAGAACTCAAAGTAGGTTCAACAATATGCTTCCCAAAAAACTTGCCAAGGGGAACTTTACCAAAGAACTTTTGGATTTGATCAAAATAAACATCCTCCCCTAGTGATATAATAATCTTTAATCTTCACTTTCATATGACCTTTTGAGCTTTCTTACCACCATGACTAATGAATGAAAGAAAAATCCTAGAAAAAAATGAAGCTGCACCACGTGAATTAGCTATGTCCAGACAACTCTAATGAATCCCAAACCATTCTTAGAAAACTCCTTGCACCCCAATTTTGAAGAACTAGAAGGCTCTTGAGGCATAATGAACTTCACTTTAATGTGATTGATTGACTCAATAATTGAATGATTTGGTTTTGTGTCTCAAGGTGGCTTGGAGATCTTTGAATTTAAGGGACATACTGACACTTTTGGAAAGTTGCACACTTCCACTGACTCTAGTGTACTAATGCACTTTATGACCCCCCTCATTCAAACTTGTAGCACAAATACATGACATACTCAATACCCAAAAATACTTCTAAGTCCATAGTTGTTTGGTTGAAAACTAGGACCTCAAGGTCACAACTATTGTCGAAGGGTAAAAACCGAGCCTCCCACCTTACAACTAAAGGAGAGACGATCATTTGATTTGCATAGAGATCTTCAAGATAATTAATCTAAACCATTTAAATTAAGAATCCTATTGCATTTGTGAACGAGGTTGAGCTTAAATGGCAAAGGCCATAAGGTTCTCATGATGGAGATCCAAGTTCAAATCGCCCAAGTAACATGTGGTTTCTATGTGGCTTCTAAGTTGGTTATGTGGATATGTCGATGGGGAGGAGGTCCCCCTTGTGATCTCCAATGCTTACGGATAAAAAAAATCCTATTGCATTTAACAACTAGTCTGCTTATAGCTCCATCCACTCTATCAAGAGGAAAAGGCTTACCTCTCTTAGAACAAAGAAGCTAGTAGTTGTACATTTCATGGTTATAGAATCTTTAAAAAATGTGATTGATTTCAATTAATCCCCACTTAGCCATGATCTCAAATTTTTGCTTAAAAATAATAGCTTTTTGAAATTAATTAGTTAAACCAAAATTTTACATTTTTTAACCAAAAAACACAATTTTTTTGGGTTAAATTATGATTATTTTTCTATAAAATCTTATATACATAAGAGGCTACCAAGGGGTCAACTTGCTTTATATTAAACTTAGAAAAGATTACATATTGAAACCTTTGAAACAAGGTTTGCCAAAATAGCCTATTCCACTTCTTAATCAAAACCCTCCACACCAACATTCTCCTCAAATTGATATCCTCCTCTTAGATTGTTGTACAAAATGTACAACACTCCTTCCATTAGCTCAATCACTTGTTCCACAGTAAAGATATCCTTATTTTCTCTAATGAACTTTCGATATTCTTCCATATTGCATTTGATCAACCCAACCCCAAAGAGTTATTGAACTTTTCTTAGTGCAACGCTAGCTTCCAATTCTTGAACCAAGAACACTCCTCCAAGGTTGTTTGATGTTGTTATATTTGCTCGCTACTTCAATAGTTTCCTCCCTGTATTTTTCCTGCACATAGTTGGCTACCCCCAACTTACCCCCAACTCTTCTTCCTCTAGAGCGACAATTATGTTGGAAAAGAAAAGATCAATGAAAAATTTGTTATGTTTGTGCCTTGCAACCTCCTCACACTCCTTCAAGCTAATGATCACAACAATCATGCTCTTAGCATGCTTCGTCCCAATGCAAAAGAGCATGTGAAGTTGAGTGGAGATAGCCATCTTTCTGGTCTAAGATGAATGAGGACCGCATCCTTATTTATGCATTACCTACGCAGTCTTCTAGATAAGAATCCATCCCTGTTTCTTCTCCCCATGTGTGAGGAGTCATTCTACTTGCGACCCTGATTTCTTCTTGCACATGAGGGATACACCTCCAATTTCACTTTTAGTGATTAGTGACATATGTGCTTTGACAATGGTCCTTTCAAATCCACATTTGGCCTCAATCCTCCAAAGTGATATTATTCCAGGACTTACTGTTGTTAGACATAATGATGTCCTTGGGCTGATTAATTGCATGGTTAGTTAACCTATCTACATCTTTGTGCAATGAGAGCTAGAGAAAATTTCTAATTTCTCTAGGAGTGACCAAATGTTTTCCAAAATACTTCTAAGCTTCTAGTATGCTATGGCCCTTTTATGAATGACATTAACACATATTATCAAATCACCTTCAATGTAAATATTGGTGATGGATTTTTGTTCGCACAGTTTCAGTCTAGCAAAAAGTGCATGCAACTTTGACTCATTATTGGTTCCATGTTTTAGTTTTTTTGAAATTTGCCCATATGAGGTTTCTTGTGTCATCTTGGATTATGCAGCCAATTCCAAACGCTCCAAGGTTACCACAAGAAGCACCTTTGAAGTCCAATTTCAACCTCCCAATTGGGAGCATAAATCATTTAATTTTGGCCCTCTCAATTTTGGATAAATGGCTCATCCCACCATCCCATTAATTATATATATATATATATATATATATTGCCAACCAGGGGAGGCCACAAATAGGGGACCTCATTCTCAGCATGAATACATTGCATTAATGCAAACAATCCAAACCCACAAGCTTAGCAGCGCAACAAGGGCACAAAGCCTGCTAACTCAATGACCCAAGAAGGGTTTGGATCAAGAAGTCAACAATTTGAACACTAACCGCTTCAACACAAACAATTCAAGCCTGCTAGGGCACAAGGCCCATGAGCACAATAACCCAGTAGAGGTTTGAACCTAGTGACAATGCTACATTTTAACCCCTACACACTATACATAATTTTCTAAAACATATATTAAAATATTAATGAATATATATATATATATATATAATTGCCAACTGCCAACTAGGGGAGGCCACAAATAGGGGATATATATATATATATATATATATATATATATATATAAAATTGCCAACTGCCAACTAGGGGAGGCCACAAATAGGGGACCTTATTCTCAGCATGAATACATTGCATTAATGCGAACAATCCAAACCCACAAGCTTAGCAGTGCAACAAGGGCACAAACCCTGCTAACTCAACGACCCAACAAGGGTTTGGATCATGAAGTCAACAATTTGACCACTAACCGCTTCAACACAAACAATTCAACCCTACTAGGGCACAAGGCCCACAAGCACAATAACCTAGTAGAGGTTTGAACCTAGTGACAATGCTACATTTTAACCCCTACACACGATATATAATTTTCTAAAACATATATTAAAATATTAATGAATTTATTAAATATATATTTTATACTCATAAATTTTTAAAAACACACATACACACACACATATATAAAATTCCCTTTCTTTATATATATATATATATCATGGAGGAAGAGCTAAATACAAGAAAGAAGACATGGAGGAAACAAAATGACCAGTGGTTAAAGAAATGGGGCATTAATATGCAGGTGTGTCAGGCCAATGAGGAAATAAAAAAATATGTTAGAGAAAAATTTAGACACAACATATGGATCAATCAAAAGGGACGGAAAAAAGCTTACTATATCAAGGAGTTCAACCCTACGTGGGACCATGTAGAAAAGGCCTACATAGGGGCAGATATTAAATGGAAAGCAAAAATGTTGATTGTGCAAATAAGGACTAGCTCACATCATTTTAGATGTGAAACAAGCAGATGTCAAATTCCCAAAGAAGAGTGGGAAAATAGAATATGTCTCTTTTGCGACAAAGGTGTGGTGGAGACAAAGTGGGATTTCATCATGGAATGCTCGGCTTACAGCGACATTTGTGACAGCTATGAAGGCATCTTAAATATCAACATTTTAAACACCTTGTTTGAAGAGGCGAGATTGGGTAAAGTTGCAAACCTACTGATCAAAATTCACTGTAGGAGATCTGATCTCAAAAGGAGACTTCAAATTGTTTAGTGCTTTGATACCTGGTTCTTTAGTTCGTATTGTGCAGTTCAGGGTCCCTTAGGCTGCTGTGGCCTCGTGGACGTTATTAAAATCTTTCATTTCATTTCATTTCATGTTACTCATTAAGAGTGTGTTGGAATTATTAACAAAATGACAATAGGCCGTCAGTCGACGGCAAACAGAATAGAAAGCAGTGACAAACATATGCTTCTGACAACTAAACCCTGTTCATGGCCTTAACAGCGTGCAACCTTATCGACAAATTATTGCCAAACGAGCTCGAATCCCATCACAATTTCAGGGCAACGTCCTACTTTTCAATTTGATTTTCCCCTTTGACAGAATGGCGCCTGTCTTATTAAATTCTATTCCTCGGGGATTCAGCATTTTAACCAAAAACTTCAGCCATGTCGCGAGTTCGAGGCGCGCGCGGTCGCTTGTGTCTTCGAACGGCAGAATTACTTTGCATTTTACGTGCAAACCTAGAAGGTCTCATCACGTGGTTAGCTTACACGGCGCATTGACAGAATTGCGGCCTGGTTTGAAAAAAAGCGTCGGTAGACGGAATGAATTGAATGAATTGGTAGGCAGAGGAGATGTTCGAGGGATTTGCTTCTGTAAAGATGATAAAAGCCCTGAAGATATTGGCATGGAGAAGGTAAGACTGTTTTCATTCTGTATTTCTCGTATTATCTTGACATAACATGCTTTCAATCGCCGTTTAATGGTGGAAAGTTTCAGAGTAATGGTTAATAGTTGTACATGCTATGTCAGGCACCAAAGAAACAGAATAAGGACATTAGTATGTTATGTAGCTAAAATTATAGTTTCATAAATAACTTAGAACGCAATCAGTACAGTAATTTGCTACAGTGAAGAAAATATAGGGTTGGTGCGGACTCCATGTGTTTTTCATTAAGTTTTGGAATTATGGTGCACCTCCATGTGATAACATGATCAGATATTTAATAACATGGGCACACAATGTAACTGGGTTGCTGAAGTTTGGGTACCCGAGGTGCCATGTATAATTCTCTTTTGGGGACAGGTACAAGGACGAGGTCCAGGTCCTAGTTGTGACCTCCCAGCTTTGATTAATATAAAAAAAGATACTTCAAAATATTTTAATTATATATTTGACACATTAAGATGAAATGTCACATCAAGTTATTAGGAGTAATTATTTTTTTGTTAGTAAACCTAGGTTAGGCACCCAGGGGCTGCAAAAAAAGAGCACTGAAGTTCGGATTCTGGTAATGAGGTGTTCACCAGATCCATCAGATATGCAACTTATCCATCTCAGATTTATCATGCTGGAAAAAACAACAAAAGATTCTACCCAAAAAACTTTATCTTTTCCACAAAAACTGTTACTGCCAGACCATGCTGCCATCAATACTGAAGAGGTGTTGTTACACTATGGAAGATGTGAAGCCACATAACAGGACATTGACTAAACCATAATAACCAGACATATTCTATTCACCTGGACATCTTAACATACACTATCTTCCTTCAAAACCAGCACATACTGTCACGGCATCGACCGAAAACCAACATATATTGTCTTCCTTCAAAACCAGCACCTGCTGCCATGACATTGACCAAAAACCAACATGTCTTTAGGCATAACAGGTGGGGGGAAATTACAACGGCCCACACCCCAGGGCCCAGAGTATTGAAGCAGTCTTAGAGAAGCTAATCAACCAAAAACCTAAACCAAGGGTGGCGGGGCAAACTACACAAGCTCCGTTGAGCCCCCACCACTTCCTTTACATTTTTTGCATTTATCAAATTTAGCAGGAGGAGGGATTTCAGTCACCTCCTCCTCATCTTCATTCTCACAGCAGGCAAAATTATCAGATTTAGCATCAAGATACAGGTTTATCTTCATCACCTTGGCAATCTCCTCTAGGGCTCTGTGCATATGCTCTTGCCACTCCTTTAAGATATGGAAGTGCTCTAAGTAGCAATTAAGGAAAGCCTCGGCTTGTCTTTCCTTCCCCTCAATATCATTGTGCAGAAGGTAGGTGCCAGCAGCGTTTGAGAGCATGGAAGCATAGCTTAGAGCTTGAGCCGTGTCAAATACATTTCTTCTTCCCCATGCATGATGTGCCATTGATCTCTTTGGCCAATTCCCAGATTCTCAGAATCCAAGTGCGTAGGTCTGAGCTTGAAATTTCCCTTTCAAGATACTCTATGAAGTTATTGATCATCATAGAACCAATCTCCCATTCCTTTCTCTGCCGCTTCTTTCCTTTGGGAACTGACTCCTTGAAGTCCCGACATCTTCTTTTCCCACCTCTGTTGCTAGAAGAAGAGGCCATAGTTGTGAGGAGTCCAGACTTTTGTCTTACATACAAAGAACCTAGGCTAGCTTCTTGAAATATCATCGGCGATACAATGATTATCAGAAAGCCATGAGAAGCTTTAATAATAATCAAAACCTACCGCCTCCAAAACACTTATCTTTTGTCATGTTGCATCTTAAGTATCTATGCCAAAGACGCGATTTGACTCCCCTCTCCTAGTCATCAATACCACATACATCCCACTCATCATCATTTTTCTCACTACTTCGATCCCCTTATCATGCCATTATTAGGAGCAATTATAACTAATAGAATTTAATTAACTTTTAAGCTATGGTCTCATGAAGGGGGTTCCTAAAGCTTCTGATGCTGATAAAATTTGGGAACCTTTTCTAGCAGAGCTGTGCCATGGAATTCCCAATATTTTGGCAGAGTTGCAGCATAATAACATAAGAACAATTTGGCAAACATGATTTCTCTCCAAAATTTCATCAAAATTTAGTGGGAGGTTAGAGTCCATGCAAAGTGCTATGTGGACATAATAACATTTAGGTGGGTTGTTGCAGTCAAGGTTAGGGAACCAAGTGAATGGGGATCCTTCCCTTGTTGCAAGACTTCACAGCACTCACCAATAAGTTTAAATATGTTCCTACAACACTCAACAAACCGAAATTGAAGCCCTACTCATGCTACATAAATCTAGACAGAGACTGCAACAAACCAGTCAATAAAACATAACATTGGCAACTCAAACCTTGCACAGATTTTGGAGAATTTTAACGTCCTTGATTACTGATTTTCAACAGACTCAGAAACAAATCAGATTTCATTTTCTCTTAACTCGCTGATTTTTATGGGCAAATTGTATTATAGCAAAGTGCTAATTTGTATTATAGCAAGGAAACATGATTACATCAATGTTACATGGGGAAATTTGAACAGAATTTCCCATTACATAACAGATCTGCAACAGATTACAACATCTACAACAAGACTCAAAGCATAAAGCCCAACCTGTGGAACTTCAACATTTTATAAGAAACTAGACACTGAAACTGCTTCTTCAAAAATGCATAGTCTTCAACCAACACCTCCAAAATTCCACCCTTGAGCTCTCAACTTGCAAAAAAACTCTTCGAAGGCCTCCTTCCACCTTCAATCTGCAGGAAAAACATTGGGAAGCTAACCCAAACTCGTGCTCCATTCCTCCTTTTATAATTTGTTTAAGTATGGTGCCTAGCTTAAAGATTCTAGTCAACTGGTCAAGAATGTAACTCTTAAATGCTTCTGTCTTCACATATGGTGCCATTCTTCCAAGGTTGTCAAAGAATCAAGTCAAGGAGTCACCTTGTAACTTCTCCCAAATATGGCACCACTCAACAAGGATTAATTACAAGTCAAGTGTAATCTCATTCTAGTCAACATAATTAACACGTGGCATGCGAGATTCTATCCTCAAAGTAACTCCTCCACACACGAGCTACTCAATTAGGGTCAAAGGCATGCAAATGAAGGTCTAACATGCAAATTGAATAAACAACAAGCAAGTGGCCCACCACCCCAAATGCCCTATGAGAAATTGTGACCCTTCAACTTCCATGCAGTGTCATGAGCAACTAAACAAGTGGCAAATGGGCCCTCCAAAGATTCCAAAGTTTGCAAGGAACCTGCAAAGAAAATAATGACAATACATAGATATACATAGAAAATAAGAGCAAGAGAATACTTGCATAGTAAGTTTGTGGTGCCACTTCTAGGGGTGATCCTCCCAATATAGCATAAACTCCAATCACAATATCCAAGATTCCCCTCTCTTGCCTAAATACGACTATATATAGATAACAACTAAAGACAACTACCACTATCCCATGCATGTGGGATAAATACTTTATTCTAATTAACTAACACGGTGACTATTAAAATAATATTTAGATAGTTTATTTAATGGTCAATATTGTAATATTATTAGTTTAGATTGTTTCTATTTCTGTTAGCTTTAGTTTATTTAGAAACATCTGTATTCTATATTTTAGAAACATTTGTATTGTAATCCTTTAAATAGAGCCTTTGTCTCTATCATTAATATATTAAGATTTTTACCATTACATGGTATCAGAGCGGGTCGAGCGGAAACATGCTTTTTAAAAAATTTCAAAAATGTTTTCTGGCGCTCTCTGTATTTTGTACCTTACGGACGGTTGTACGACCCCCTGGCTCTGGCATCTTCGATTTTTCTTTGTGTTTTGCAAGGGTTTCAACTTCAGGCGGGTTTTCCTTGGTGGTCGCTGTTTGCTAGGTTTCCTTCGGCGGCTTCCATTCCTGATTTTCTTGGGTCGCCGTTAGTCATTTGGTGGTCAAGGTTTCTTCGACGATTTAAGTTTGTTCGTTGGTTTATTTTTAAAGCAGCGATCTGCAAATATTAAGGGTATTTGTTGGTTGTTTAAGTGCCATTCTTGGGAACGGAACCAAGCACAAGTGCTTAGCGCTCAACCGTGGTCATATTTAGATCTAGCACTTCAAGCCCTCAACGCCTAGTAGCGCTCAACACCCTTCTACCAACGGTCACCTTGGTGACCTGCGCCTACAACGTTCAATCGCCAGGCCCAAGCCCTTCACATCTCAGCTCCCGGTGTCGTTGTGAACCAAGCACCCAGCGCTTAGGTCTTTAGCACTCTCTGTGCAGCCCGCGGTCATATTGGCAACCATCGCCTAGTCTTTCCACCTTGGGATTTGTGTCTTGAAATTCGTGCTAGGGTTTTGAGCCTGTTTTTCTATCTTAGGGTTTGTGCCATCAGTTTGTACTAGTCCATCCAATCTTCAGTTTACCTCATTTTTTGTGCCTTGAAAAAAATGAAGGATGGCCTCTTTATCCAACATTAGGTTGGAAGGTAGTCAGAAATTCAATGGCCGCAACTACAACACCTGGAAGCAGCGTATGTTGACCATATTTGAGTATCGGTGCCTTGACCAGATTGTTCTAGGCAAGTCTACACATCCTACAACGACGGGTAAAGATCAGGACAAATTTGATGAGCAGAATCAGGAAGCCGTGATGCTTATTAAATTGTCGGTTACCGATGATCAACTGCCTCAAGTACCCTCAGGCAAGATAGCTAAAGAAATCTGGGATCTTCTGAAAGATCTTCATGAAACATCCGACAAGAGCCAAGCATTCTTTCTGAAGAACATGTTGTTCTCCATCATGATGGATGAAAAGACAACTCTACAGGAGCACTTGACAAAAATCAAGGACATCTGTGATTAGTTGGAGGCTATTGGTCTGCCCAAATCATATGAACACTTTATCGAGACGCTCAACATTACATCAACGAATGTTGACCCGAAGTTTCCTAATCTGTGCAACAAACTTCTGCAGCAAGATCGTTGGAAACAACAGTTTGGAAGTGTTGATGTGTTTTTCTTGCACATGCAAACTCAGAATAAAATGCAAAGTATTCTATCCTCTCTTGAACAAAGTCTCTTGAATGCTAAACAATGTGATCAATCGAGACAACTCCAAGGTTCCTTATTCGTGTTTTGCTATGGTAGACTCAGTAGTTGATGTGATTTGTTGGTAATCACAAAGGGACTTACGCTGAATATGCTCCTTACTCCACTCGATATGTTACTTCTTACTTGTGAAATGGAACTTCTTAAACAGGATTACAAAGAAATTGCAAAAGGACTAAGGGTTTAGTGAGAATCTACTCTACTTCTAAGTACAATGAGACAATGAATGATGCCAAGATAGACAAATTCCTTATAACAAGCTCCACTTCGCCATGATGAATTCAACAACTACGTAGAACAAGTGCAATCTCCTAAGGATAACTAGGGATTTTCATGTTGCAAACACTCATTCGAGTACCCATAGTTGGCACAACTCGAACAAACATCAACAACCGAACTACTGCAATAAGTTGAGGTTCAGGCTAACTTTGCACAACGATTTGCCAATGACAAACCATCAAAAGTATTGGAACTCATCAAATATCTCAACACAAATCCATCATATCAATGAACTTTCTAATATTATTCTACTCTACTTGGAAACATTTCTCAATCATCTGCGAGAATTTGAAACCATGCCAACATCCCACAATCACACAAATCACCATGTAAGGCAACAATGAGCTTGTATTGATTTAGGAAGTACTTTACAACAATTTCGCATGTCTCTTCAACGATTTTGAAGAATTTCCTCTATTCTACTCCTACAGAACTCTAATTCTAATATCTAATCTCCTTTTACAAATGAGAGAAGTGAGCTTTATATAGAGCCCAAGAATTACAATGAATGGCCCAGATTGATTCGTGAATCAACGGCCCAGATGAAGACAACAAGACAATTTGTTACAAAAGCTGCTATTTTTAGAATACAAGAGAGGCAATGAAGGCACGTTTCCCAATGTGATAAGCATGAAAATGGAATCTTTGGAGTATTTCCACATGGGCATCCTTTCTAGCTTCCTCTTGTAGTAGATACATTGAATGTGAACAAATGATGTGGCAAGATGTGATAAGTTTGATGACATGTAGACGCCACCTTGGCATTAAGCAAACCGGTTTGATCTTCTCTGCGTTCACATTGCTTAAAATATTTTCCAAATTGTTGGATTTTCAACTATGGAACTTTGCATCTTTCAATCTTGCAAATTTGGGAATTTTGTCAAATTTCCTCTTGTTGTTGTCTTGACATTTTCGTACTTTTGAATGTAATTCATGAATTACTTGATGTACATGCTCATTCTCATCTTGTGACATTCTTGTTCTTGTACAGGCTTCAACGTTGAATGATGCATGAAGATGTTATGTACTTGCATTCTTGGATTAGATTTCATGAAATAGAGGATGCCTCTGCTTGAATTCCTGTACAAGTGAACTTGAGATCTTTAGGAAATTTGTCGCTCTTGTGATGTTGCAGCAGACATGTGCTCTTGAATTCTTGTGCAGGATCTTGGAAGTGGATTTGATGAAGTTCTTCGATGGAAGTGTGATGATGAACTTGAATTGTTAATGATCATGCAAGGTAGAATGATATTCTTCACTTTTAGATGATTAAGCTTGCAAACTGATGATGAAGTTCTTGTCTCTTCGGTGAAACTTTCCTTTGGAAGTTGGATGATGACGGCCTCCTTTCGGATGCAGGATGAATGAACTTGATGGCATTTTGATCCTCTAGATGACTTGCTTCCTCACCTCGCATACTTCACTCTTTCACTTGATCTCGCCCTCCTTCAACATTCATCGCCAACCTACAAGCAAAATACCACAAGTCAATACATCAACATGATACAAGATATATAAAGGAACTTTCACTACTAAATTCACCTTCCTCACAAATGTGGGATAAATCAAACAATATTCATATATTCACCAAACAATTCGCAATTTAAGCCAACTTATTCAATTTGCAAGTGATTTTGTTTTCCATAAAAATTTTCAAAAAGGTGGAAAATGTTTGGGTCCATGGAATATATGCCCTTCTAGGGCGCAAAATGCTTGCTCTAGAACATTTTCCCATTTTGCAAATTTGACACTTAGAATTTTTCTTGTTCTCTACTTCAAGTTTTGCTTCTTCTTTTGATGAATTTTCCTTCAATTTCAATGATCTCACATTCAATTTTGCATTTGTAATGAGTGAATTGTGTCCTCTACAAGGGCGCATATTGCAAGCTAAAGAGAAATTTCCTTCATTTTTCTTGGGCTTTTGAAACTTTACAATTCACCTCCAAACTTGCCTTTTCTTTGTCAAAATTTTGAAATCTTTGCATTAGATGCTTATTGAATCGTCATGAAATTGGAATCTCTTCAAAATGGGAAGGTTGAGAAGTGTGCATAATCCCTACTAAAGAGGATTTTCCGCTCTAACTTAGGCATTTTCACTTCTCTCACCTTTCATCTCTTCCTTCAACATTTAGGCGAATTTGAACTTTTGACATTGAAACTTTGTTAATTCCTCTCCATTTGATATGAAATGACTTTCTCATAGCATGGGCGCATTATGCTCACTAAAGAGAAATTTCCAACCTTGTAATCTTCCTTCGATACGTAGGCAATTTTGTGAATTTCCATTTAGAGTGCACAATCCTTGTGTACAAGGATTTTCCTCCTTTTCACTTAAACACTTAGTCAATTTGCATGATCTTCTTCAACTTTTGGTGAATGATGTAAGGTGTCTTCTCTCTCAAATAATTTTAACACACTTCAAAGACCTTCTACTTGGGTGCAAATTCCTCACTAAAGAGGATTTTCCATCAAATTTGTCTTTGACATTTCAAATTTCTTCCTTTTCCTTAGCAAATTTTCAAAATCTTCATGATATTGAAGTCACTCTCAAATGTTTTTTTGGCTGAGCAAGATAGAAGGGAATTAGGAGAGCGCATTCTCCTCATCAATGAGGATTTTCCTACCTTGCAACTTAGTCAATTTTTTTTTTGGACTTCCCATATCTGTCAACTTTCATAAGCCATTTCTCATGATCTTCCTCGTGCATTTTCATAAATTTCAACTAAGGAGATACAATTTCATTGTTTTGACTCCAAAATCATCAACCCTATGAGCGTGTATTGCATGATCAGGAGGAATTTCACTAGGGCGGGTTTTCCACTTGTTGGAGGAATTTCCTCCTTTCTTGAGTGCAAATTCCTCATTCATGAGGATTTTCCACCTTTTTTGGAGCGCATATTCCTTATGTGCAAGGAATTTCCACCATTTGCACTTACATTCCTCGTTACGAACCCTTCAAACTCGACAAATTTTCTATGTGCTTTGAATGATTTTAGATGGGATCTTCATGAGTTTTAAAATGATTTTCAAGAATCAAATTTTCAAGATTTGCAAGTCTTCAATGATGGGCGAGAGTTCTTTTAAGTAGATGCACCTTTTTCCTAGGGTGAATTCTCCTCTTGTATGAGGATTTTCCAACCTTCATACTTGGGCATTTTTCTTGTCAAGTTTTAACTCCTTTTAATTGATTTTCAATGCATTTTGATAGGTTTCAAGCCAATTTTTAGCATGTCTCCATATGGGCGCATAATCCTTGTTAGTGAGGATTTTCCTCCATTTTGACTTGAACTTGTCATCACTTGCAAGACTCCTCCTCTAGATGGGCGCATAATCCTTGTTAGTGAGGATTTTCCTCCATTTTGACTTGAACTTGTCATAACTTGCAAGACTCCTCTAGATGGGCGCATAATCCTCATGTATGAGGATTTTCCACCTTTTCCATTTCAACGTTTCGTCATCATTCCCTTGATCATTTGTTCATTCCTTAGTGAAATTTCGAGTTTTGGTCATGAAATCTTCACGAAATTGCTTCTTCAATGTAGGGCAGATTTTCCATGGGTGTGAGGATTTTCCACCTTTGCTAGGGTGGATTTTCCATGAGTCCATGGATTTTCACCTTTTTGACACTTAGCCATTTTTCAATTTTCTTTGATGATTTTCAAAATTTCTTCTCAAATTTGCTAAGATTTTGGAGGAATTTTCAACTTTTGCAAGGCTTGGGTACCTATTTTTGTGGGCGGGATTTCCATGTAGTCAAGGAATTTGCGCTTTTCTAGGACGCATTCTCCCTCTGTTGAAGGAATTTCCGCCCAAAGTGAAGACTTAAACTTTTTTTTCGCCTGATTTTGAAGTGTTCTGGTGGAAGTATATTTGAAAATAGATTTAAGTATATGATACTTTAAATATTTTGAAATATACTTCCAGGATGTTTGAGATAGGTCCTGGATCCATGGGATTTAACATGTAGATTCTAGATTTATGAGGATCCACCAGATTTCAGACTTGGTCAATTTCAGAACATCAGGTTTCAGGACACCAGACTTAGTCAATTCCAGGGTTTCAGGGCCTACATCAGGATGAGAGGATATGGACTCCTTAGCAAGAATTGTGTCAAGACTTGGACAAAACAACACTACTAAACCTACAAGCTTAGAGAAAAACTAAACCTTAAAGAAAAACAAAGATAGAAAGCATAAAAAAAGAGAGGGTCCCCATTTGCAATGGGGCAATGTGTGATCAGGTCACAACAGGAAGCACTGCTAGTTCATCCTCCACGGAATAGGCATTTATTGCTAAGGCATTTCAGAAGAATAAGGGCAAAGGTCAGCCCTCTCAGCAAACTAGCCAAGGTCAATCCCAGGACAGTTCCAAGAAGAAGAACATTCAGTGCAACTATTGCCACAAGTATGGCCACATGAAGAAAGATTGTTGGAAACGCTTGGCTTCTAAACAGTCCAAGCAAGGAGAGTCTAAACCTAAAGCCCATGTTGCAGAGCACACTGAGCAGAAGGAGTTTGCTCTCTATATGACTACAAATCATATGCACCTATAATGACCCACTTATTTTTTTTGGTTTTTTAACTTATGAATGCAGCAGCAACAAACACATATAAACATTGAAATTCAACACAAAACCACAAATGAACATATGCTGGAACAAGATCTTTATTAGCTTATGTCTACCAATGAGTCTCTATACAGAAAGGTAGTGTAAATACTGAAAATATGTAAAATGCAGCAATCTGATATAAATTCCAGCATGTCAGAATGAGTGCCGGAAACCACCAAAATGCTCACCAAATTCTCTCCAGACCTCCGAATGATGCCAAATCAGTCACAGATGAACCTCATAGCCTAGGCGCCCAAATCACAATGAAGAAACTCTGACAAAATAGCAGAAATTATTTATGCATGAACTTAAATGCAGCCACTAGCATGGCCGTACCATCTAGGGAGGGCGATTGCTCTAAAAAATTAAAGACTTCGTCAAATGCTCTGAAAATGTAGGCAAATGGTCGCCAAGGGATGAGAAACAAATGGGTCAAATACCCAGAATGATCTTGGTCTTCAAATTCTCTCCATGAGCAAAACTTCGTTTCAGCTTGTCAAAACCAGCAATGTCGAAATGATGCAAACACTCTGAAATCTCACTGAAATCCTCCAATATGCACTTCTGCAACCTCTGTGTGAAGCTACTCTTGTATGATCAGCTAGGGATTATCTCTCAAATCTGAAACCGATGTTAACTATGAGGGTTTTCGTTCTCAAAGCCCTTGGATCGATGGACAAACCAGCAACATAATATTATCAACAAACTTAAACATAATGAATGAAGAGCCTTCTTTTCTTTTTATATTTTCCTCCTTAAAAATTTTAGCAACTTCCTCAACATGGGTGCCCAAATGAGAAGGAAACCTTCTTTTTTTGAAAATTAGAAAAAAACCTTTCGTTCCCATCCTTTCTCCATCTTTTCCTTTATTTCTATCTCTTTCCTCTTTATTTCCGTCCTTTTCTTTATTTCTATCTTTTTTTTTCCTTTATTTCCATTTTCTCTGCTTTTTCCCCTTAGGCGTTCCTCTTTTGCATAAATATTTCATTTTATTATTTATTAAATATTCACATGGCCCCCTTTTTAAAACAACTTTAAGTTGTTACTCCTAGGCATAGAGTGCAACTTAACTTTATAATTTTATAATATTTAAATATGCCTAGGTTGCCTTTTTGTGAAAATAATAATAAAATATTCATATTATAAAGTCTTGGTCCCCTTCTAGCTAAAACTGGCAAGGAAGAATTCCATGTTGAGACCTGCCATAACTCATGTTGCCAGAAATAGCGCTTACTAAAAATAGCAAGCTTAGGAAAGTCCTTAGTTGCCAATGTAGAACATACCACCCTGAAGCTCTCTGAAAACCCAGAAGGAATCTAGCAATCGAAGTGCCATTCATTGACAAACCAATCCCTGAACTCAAAGGAGATTACCACATAGGTGGAAACCCTAATTTTTGCCTCCAATTAGCCTATGGGTCTCCAGAATAGGCTAATGGTTACTCCCGGATATCACTGGCGAGAAGGGGACATTATAGTCCGCCCTCCCCAAGATTGCTTGTCCTCAAGCAATTGCATATTAGGATGCTGAAAAATCTGATCACTTTCCCAAGTGACATCCTCAAGTGGTAAGTCCTTCCATTTAACCAAGTATTATGTGTTGGTCTTCTTTCTCAATGGACGCTCTCTGGTATCAAGTATTACCTCTAGAATCAAAACCAACTGTCCCTTCTCATCGAATGGAGGTAAAACTGGTGTAGCCACCACATTGTGACCAAGCGCCTTCTTAAGGCGTGATACATGGAAGACGTTGTGCACCTTACTATCTACTGGTAACTCCAACTCGTAGGCCACTTCCCCAACTCTCTTGATGACCCTGTAGGGTCCATAGAAACGTGGCTTGAGTTTTTCCGCTCCACTCTTCTTGAGAGAAGATTGTTTGTAGGGCTGGAATCTCAGATAAACCATGTCATTAACCTCAAAGGTGCGCTCAGTACGCTGTTGATTAGCATACATTTTCTGCTGATTTTGCACATGATGGAGATTGTCTTTAAGTGCTCTCAAGATGTCTTGATTAAGCTGCAACATATTTCTCGCCTGAGGGGCTCTATTGTCGCCAAACAACAAATTTGCAAAGCTAGGGGCTTCGTATCCATACAAGGCCAAGAATGGGGACATCCTGATTGACATGTGGTAGGAAGAGTTATAACAATACTCCCTCAAATATAGCCATTTCATCCATGCCTTTTGCTGCCCCGAAACATAATTTCGGAGATAGCCTTCGAGCCATTTGTTGACAATCTCTGTTTGGCCATCCGTTTGAGGATGGTAGCTAGTGCTTGGAGTAAGCACGGTACCACTCAGCCTGAAAATCTCTTGTCAGAAGGTGCTCAGGAACTTGCTGTCCCTGTCACTAACAATATTTTTTGGCAACCCATGTAACCTGAAAACCTCCCTAAAGAACAAATCTGCAACTTGGGCTGCTGTAAATGTACTGGCAATGGCATAAAAGTGAGCAAACTTAGTTAGCCGATCAACTACAACATAGATGCAGTCCTTACCTTGCATTGTAGGCAAGCCGGTGATGAAGTCCATAGATACACTTTCCCATTTCTGATGAGGAATGGGCAAAGGCTGCAATAAACCAGCTGGAAAAGTATGCTCATCCTTGTTTACCTGGCAAACTGGACATTCCCTGATGTAACATAGTACTTCATTTTTCAATCCTTTCCAAGAAAACCTCTCGCGAACTTGCTTGTCAGTCTTGAAATACCCTTGATGACCAGCCAAGGGGATGTCATGGCATGTCTGTAAAATCTTCTTTTTTAGCCGTGATTCAAGTACTAGAAAGATCCTTCCCTTATATTGGATTAATCCATTAGCTAACTGATATCTTTCATCATGCATAGTACCTTCTATAATGCTGGTTGCAAACTGATTTTTTGCATAATCAGCAAGTATTAGCTCCTTCCAATCAGCTGCTAACTCCACAATAGTGCTTAAATGTGGTCTCCTAGACAGTGCATCAGCCACTATATTATTTTTGCCTTTGACATATTCAATATCAAAGTCATATGCTTGGAACTTGCTCGCCCATTTTTGTTGTCTTTCATTTAAATCCTTCTGGTGCATGAAATGTTTGAGACTGTTGTGATTAGTTTGACCACGAATTTGCTGCCCACCAAGTATTGCCTAAACTTGGCTAATTCATGCATAATCACAAGCATTTCTTTGTCATAAATAGAATAGGCCCTTTCAGCTCCTCTCAGCTTCCTACTTTCAAAAGCAATTGGATGTTTGTCTTGCATAAGGACAGCCCCAACGCCCTCTCCTGAAGCATCACATTGTAATTCAAAGGGCTTAAAAAAATCAGGCATAGCTAATACTGGACATGAACTCACAAGCTCCTTGAGCCTATCAAAAGCTCCTTGTGCTCTTTTTGACCATGTAAAAGCTTTCTTCTTAGTAAGGTTTGTAAGTGGGGCAGACATCTGTGAGTAACCCTTGACAAACCTCCTATAAAATCCACATAGTCCTAAGAACCCTTTTAGCTGTGTTAGGTTCTTTGGAGGTGGCCAATCTAGAATAGCCTTGATCTTTTCAGGGTCAACACTAACACCATTAGAGTTGATTACATGCCCAAAGTACAGTAGCTTCTGCATCCCAAATTCACACTTTGATTCTTTTGCATACAAACCTTCTGATTCCAAGATGCCAAGCACCTCATCTAGATGCTTAAGATGCTCTTCCCATGATTTGTTGTATATGAGAATATTGTCAAAGAAAATCAACACAAATTTTCTTAACTGCTTTTGGAAGATCCTGTTCATACAAGATTGGAAAGTTGCAGGTGCATTAGTCAAGCCAAATGGCATGACTAGGAACTCAAAATGCTCGAAGTGACATCTGAAGGCTGTCTTTTCAATATCCTTGTCCCTCATTCTGATTTGGTGGTAACCCGATCTTAAATCTATCTTGGAAAAGTACATGGCACCATGTAGCTCATCAATGAGCTCATCGATCCTGGGGATGGGATACCGATTCTTAATTGTCTTTTGATTAAGAGCACGATAATCCATGCACATACATATAGTGCTAATAGAATAATTAAAATTATTTCGTTAATGGTCAATATTGTACATTTTTAGATAGTTTCTATTTTGTTTAGTTTTTTACGATTGTTTCATATTAGAAACATCATTCTTGTAATTGCCGTATGTAAAACTCCATTCTTTGAATAATATTAGGCAATTACTTCAAATCCTTCCTGTTTCATGGTATCAGAGCCGCTGAGTGGGATTTCATGGGTTTTGTTTAAAATCGCGGGAGTTTTTTCAAGGTTTTTGATATGGAGGTCGTGATCCAAGTTGTGGGTCACGGAAAATGGATTTTCGTTAGTTTTTGGCCGCGATTTCGTGATTCTTGCCTGCGTTTTGTGGTTTTTCCTCTGGCGATCAGCCCCTGGAAAAATCCTCGTGATTTTTAGCCGCGTTTTTCACATGTTTTCTGGTGCGTTTTGTAACCCTTCTTTTGGCACGAAGGCATGATTTTCCTCGACGGGTTTCACCCTTTTGTTTTAACCTGCGTTTTTTCTGCAAATTCAACGGGTTTCCTCCTGTTTTTACCCGCGTGTTCTCTGCAACTTGTGGGCTTTGCGAACTTGCCCTTGTCTTGTTGGTGCCGTGTTTATATGTAGCAGCTAGGGCTTTGAAATTGCAGACTGGTTTCTTTGGTTCTGGGTGCAGCCGACTAGGGTTTTGGCTATAAATCCTTTGTTTAAAGTCAAAATTTTTTGTGATCACAGATTCTTGGTGGGTTTTTCGAGACCTTTTCTGGGTTGCCTTCAAAATTTTTTGGGTGCTTCGAAATTCGTGCATTGGGATTTGTGCAAGCGGGTTTACCTCGAAATTTGTGTTTGCAACTGTCTCAGTTTTTTCGGGATCAGTTTTATCACCTCTTTTGTTTGCATTGTTTTTCATGCCTCCAAAAGCGTGCAAGATGGCGAGTTTGACCAACATAATGTTGGAAGGCAGTTAGTGTTTCAACGACAAAAACTATAATACCTGGAAGCAGCGAATGATGACCATCTTTGAATATTGCTGCCTCGATCAGATGATTTTAGGCACCACTGCTCATCCAACAACGACGGGTAAAGACCAGGATAAGTTTGATGAGCAAAATCGTGAAGCGGTAATGCTCATTAAGCTTTCAGTCATAGATGATCAGCTACCTCAGATTCCGACTGGAAAAACAACAAAGGAGATTTGGGACCATCTGAAGGGTTTGCATGAAACCTCCAACAAGAGCCGTGCGTTCTTCTTGAAAAATATGCTGTTTTCTATCATGATGGATGAGAAGACAACTTTGCAGACGCACCTGAACAAGATCTAGGAGATTAGAGATCAGCCGGAGGCTATTGGTCGAAAAATGGAGGAAGAAGACATGGTCGTGATCACTCTGAAAAGTCTACCTAAGTCCTATGAACATTTCATTGAGACTCTCAACATTACGTCAGCCAATGTTGATCTGAAGTTTTTGGAGCTCTGTACTATCCTCTTGCAGCAGGATCACTAGAAACAACAGTTTGGTAGTAGTGCTTCTTCGTCCTCTACAGAGTAGGCTTTTGTAGCCAAGTTTCAGGCTCAGAATAAAGGCAAAGGTCAACCTCTGCAGCAGAAAGGCTCAGGTCAACCTCAGGACAACACCAAGAAAAAAAATATTCAGTGTAATTACTATCACAAATATGGTCACATGAAAAAGGATTGTCATCAGCGTTTGGCTTCTGAACAAAAGAAGCAGGGAGGGTCTCAATAGAAAGCTTATGTTGCCCAGCACATTCAACAGAAGGAATCTGCCTTTTATGCCTTTATGGCTAAAAGACCTACATATCATGTAAAATCCTCTACCTAGTACATTGATTTAGGTGCCTCGCGTCATTTCACCCATCGGCGTGATTGGTTCACAGATTTCTCTCCCTTCAGTGACCCAGTTATTTTTGGAGGAGGTGAAGAGTATATAGTTGTCGGCAAGGGCACTGTTCAGCTTCAGTCTGGTGGGAGGAATCTCATATTCCTCAATGTCTACTACGTTCCTGGCATGGAACTAAACCTT
Organism: Cunninghamia lanceolata; assembly: GCA_027924645.1. Taxonomy (NCBI): domain Eukaryota; kingdom Viridiplantae; phylum Streptophyta; class Pinopsida; order Cupressales; family Cupressaceae; genus Cunninghamia; species Cunninghamia lanceolata. The sequence goes on from BSBN01000814.1 coordinate 7,678,811, forward strand.
CTCTCTGTCAGTCAGATCATGCGGCACTCTCCTCAGTTGGATGTGGTTTTCAGTACACACAAATGTTCCATTGTTGATCGGGAGACTCGTAGCACTGTGGCTGTTGGTATTGAGGATCATGGTCTATATAGACTTGTGGATATAGGTGATTCTCCAGAGTTAGCCATGGCAGCCAGAAATTCTTCCATCACCAGTCTTTGGCATCAATGTTATGGGCACTTAAATGTGCATTATCTCTCTCAGCTATCTCAAGAGGGACTTGTAGCTGGTTTACCTGAGATCCAAACTCAGCATCATAGAGTTTTTGGAGCTTATCAAGCTGGGAAGCAACATAGGACACCATTCCTGGCTAGTGACTCATGCGAGCCTCTAAGGGATTGTAGTTGGTTCACGCTGATGTATGTGGGCCAATGAATAAACCTTCTGTTACTGGTTGTAGGTATTTCTTGCTTCTTGTTGATGATTTCAGTCGTAAAATTTGGGTGTACTTTCTTAGACAGAAATCAAATGTGTTTACTGTATTTCAGAAGTTTAAGGCCTTTGTAGAAAAAGAGTTTGGCTGTTCCATAGTCACTCTTAGGTTAGATAATGGGGGGGAATTTTGTTCTACTGATTTCTCCAACTTCTGTGATTTACGCGGCATCAAACACCCATTAACCACACCTTACACCCCTCAGCAAAACGGTGTTGTAGAGCGGCGCAACCGCACAATCACTGAAATGGCCCGTTCCATGTTAGAACACAAGAGTGTTCCTAAGAAATATTGGGCAGAAGCAGTCTACACAACAGTCTATCTCCTTAATCAGTCTCCTACATATGCGGTTAAGGGGAAGACTCCTGAGGAAGCTTGGACTGGTCGCAAACCTTGAATCAGTCATTTGAAAATATTTGACTCTTTAGGTTATGTATGGATTCCAGATGCCAAGCGCTCTAAGTTGGATTCCAAGAGTCAAAAGGTTATGTTCACAGGGTACAGTGACAATCATAAGGGTTATTGGTTGATTGATATAGATACTGATCATCTTACCTTTAGCCGGGATGTTGTCTTTGATGAAGAACGAGGACCTTTTCATCCTTCCTCGTCTGTGCAGAATTTTGAGGATCAGCCGTTGAAGGCTTCTGAGTTGGGTGTTCTTCCGTTAGGTCCACCTGATGGGAGGGATGATTCAGATTTTGATTTTGATGATGCTCAACCTGAATTTCCTCCGGATGATGTTGATCTTCCACTTGTTGCACCTGTTCCAGCTCCTGTTGCATCCGATGTTGGCACTTCTACTCTTCGGCCTAAATGGTGGGCTAAGACTATTGGAGATCTTCATGATGATGAGCTCATTGAGGGTAGATCATCTAAAAACTAGAGCAAACAATAGCATACAGTTAATTTTGCTCTCATGGCCAACATTCACAGTGTCTATGAGCCTCAGACCTATTCAGAGGCTAAAGGAATTCCTGAGTGGGAAAAGGCTATGGAGTCTGAATTCCAGAGTCTTCAGAAAAATCACACTTGGGTTCTTTCTGATCTTCCTCCAGGGAAGAAGCCCATTAGTTGCAAATGGGTGTATAAGGTGAAATACAAAGCTGATGGAACCCTTGACAAGTACAAAGCTCGTCTCGTTGCTAGGGGTTTCTCACAGAAGGAAGGCATTGACTATGAGGAGACTTTTGCTCCTATAGCCGAGATGAGTACAATTCATCTTGTCCTTGCCTTAGCAGCCCAGTTTGGTTGGAAAGTCGATCAGATGGACGTTAAGAGTGCCTTCCTCAACGGTGAGTTGAAGGAAGAAGTCTACATGACGCAGCCTCTAGGGTTCAAGGTTGCTGGTCAAGAACACAAGGCGTGTAGATTGGTCAAAGCACTCTATGGCCTGAAACAGCCTCCTTGAGCTTGGTACATCAAGATTGATAAGTACCTCACAGATCATGGCTTTTAGAGGAGTCCATCTGACTCTAATTTGTATGTCAAAAGCACTGGTAGTGATATTCTGATTCTTGTTGTCTATGTGGACGACCTGATCATTACTGATAGCTTGACACATTTGATCGCTGAGATCAAATAGGATTTGTGCAGCACATTTGACATGACAGATCTGGGACTCTTGCATTACTATTTAGGTGTTGAGGTTTAGTAGACCGAGAGCAGTATCTTCATTTCCTAGTCCAAGTATGCTCGAAGTCTTCTGGATAAGTTCCGTATGCAAGATTGCAAACCTGCCTCCACACTCATGGAAAAAGGGCTTAAGTTGTCAGCTAAGTCAGACTCACTTGTAGTGGATGAATCATTGTTCAGGCAACTAGTGGGCAGCCTCATCTATCTCACTGCCACTAGACCTGACCTCAGTTTTGCAGTGAGCTACATTTCATGCTTCATGACAACCCCCAAGGCTGATCATTGGGTAGCAACGAAGCGTGTGTTGCGTTATGTGAAGGGCACTTCTGATTATGGACTTCTTTACTCAAAGAGTCACGATCCTAGACTCAGTGGTTTCATAGACTCAGATTGGCAAGTTCAGTTGATGATAGGTAATCAACATCTGGGTATGTGTTCAGTTTGGGATCCGGTGCGGTCACATGGACTAGTAAGAAGCAGCAAGTGGTGGCTTTCTCCTCGACAGAAGTAGAGTATCGAGGAGCAGTTAAGGCAGCTTGTGAGGCAGTTTGGCTCCGTCGGATGCTTGCAGATATGCAAATATCTCAAGCAGGTCCGACTCCCTTGTTCTGTAACAATCAGGGAGTTCTCAAACTTGCCAAGAATCTAGTCTTCCATGAAAGAACCAAGCATGTGGAAACTCATTGTCACTTCATTCAGAAGCTTGTTGAAGACAGATCAGTTCAGTTGTTGTATGTTCCGATAGAGGATCAGACAGCAGATATTCTCACCAAGTCCCTTAGTCCAGAAAAATTTGTAAAATTCAGGGGGGTCTCTTGGTGTAGTTGATAGATTGACCATTAAGGGAGGGTATTAGAATAATTAAAATTATTTCGTTAATGGTCAATATTGTACATTTTTAGATAGTTTCTATTTTGTTTAGTTTTTTACGATTGTTTCATATTAGAAACATCGTTCTTGTAATTGCCATATGTAAAACTCCATTCTTTGAATAATATTAAGCAATTACTTCAAATCCTTCCTATTTCATGTGCCATCTTTTTTCTTCACTAGAACAACAGCTGAAGCAAAGGGGCTTTTACTTGGGTGTATGAAGCCCATATCCAAGAGTTCCTTGATGGCCTTTTCAATTTCATCCTTCTGCTTCTTTGCATACTTGTAAGGAGTGGTAATGACTGGTTTGGTACCATCTTCTAATTCTATGATATGCTCAGTTCCTCTCTCAGGAGGTCTCCTAGGAGGCAAGCTGCTAAACGCTTTACTCCTCTTGGTCAACAAAGCATGAATCTCTGGATGGTATTGTCCTTTGTTCTCCACTGGGTTTGATGGCAGAATCATACATTCTGCTGCCCACTCAACTTGGTCTTGTCTGATCAGCCTTTCCATTCTTTTAAAAGAAACCACTCGAGGGCCACCATTTGACACCCCTCTCAATATAATCCTCTTTCCATCTGACATAAATTTCAGCTCCATGGTTTGTAGATTGAGAGTGATTTCACCAAGAGATCGCAGCCATTGGATACCAAGTACGACATCCGTATCACCAATGCTAACTACATAGAAGTCATCCTTGACTTCGTAGTTCCCAAACTGAATGTACAAGTTAGGGACTTTCCTTGTGCATGAAATAGTAAATCTATCAGCTATCATTACTTTAAATCCATCGAACTCCTCTACCTTAAGGCTCCTCTTAGCAACTAGGCCTTCATCAATAAAGTTATGAGTTGCTCTTGCATCGATGAGAGCAACCATTCGCTGTCCTCCTAGTACTCCACGTACTTTAAATGATTCATTCTTTTGGAAACTAGAGAGTTGAGCTAGAGGCTCCTCATCCTCCTGTCCTTCCTCTCCTACTGGGGCTTCCTCTTCTTCTTGCTCTTCCAAATCTGATTGTGGCTCATAAAAATCAGGTTCATTTTCTTCTTCTGAAAGTGCGTCCATATGTTGTGCTTTGCCCTTCCCGAAACACTTATGGCCAGGTGCCCATGGTTCTTTGCATGTGAAGCAAAGATTTTTCCTCCTTAGCTCATTTCTTAAATCTTCATCCATTTTAGGTGGTGCTGATGTAAATTTCGGCCTGCTGAAAGTTTTCTGATTTCCTTTAAAGTCCTTGAAATTCTTCTTTATTGGATGATATGAAGAAGTATGAGAGGGCTCGAGGTCCAGTGCTAATTGAATAGCATCCTGCAGTGTTTGTGGTTTGAGCACTTTGACCAATCCGCGCAACCAATCCTCGCAATTTATCTTGTAATCCTTCTACAAACAGCATAACTACCCTCTTCTCTGACATGTCAAGTACCACAACAGCAAGTTGTTGAAAATCATCAACATACTTCTCCACTCTTCCAAATTGCTTGAGCTGGGCCAGCTCCTTATAATAAACTTCATCCTTTCTATCAAATCTTGCAATTAATTTCCCGCAAAACTCATCATAGGAACAAATCTGCCCATGGTTCAGTGATCTCAAGCCATAGTGCCACCATTTATAAGCTATACCTTCAAGGTGCATGGTTGCAAAGTGTATAGCATCTCCCTCCTGCATAGGCTTAAGCGTAAGATAAGTATCCAGTTTGTGTCCATTCCGGAGCACTGATCTTCCCACTTCCATCAAAAGGAGTAATACCAAGCTTGCTCAAGGCTTGTTTGAAATCCTTATTCTGCAGCTTTGGACCATGATTATTATTACTTTTTGATCTCCTCTCTTCCCTACACTGGCTCACATATTGATTAAATGTGAGGTCCGCCTTAACATGTGCTGGAAAAAGAGCATATTCTTGATGCAGTACCATAACATTGTTTGGCATAATGACTTCACGCTGATTAGGTTCAACTTCTTCTTCTGGTGGCAAGAAGTTAGGCCTCATGGGCTGATTGGCACTACTTCCGGAACCTTCAACAGTGTTAGATCCCTCTGCTCTATTATTGTTGTTTGTGGCCTCTGCATGATTGGCTTTGGGTCCTGTACTCATGTTCTGTAACATATTTGTGTGCTGTCTAAGGGCAGTGGCAACATCTTGTTGCCCTGTTGCAAGACCTCTCATGATAGCTCGATCCTCAAGGGCCTCACGATCCATTTCATGTTCAGGACTGTTATTTCTCCTGTCACCCATACTTTCTGAATGATCTAGTTGTTGCCCCTCTATATCTGAATGTCCACGTTCCTAAGGTTCCTCTCCTCTTTTCCTCTGTCTTTCAATGTATCTTCTTTCTTTGTCACTTTGATGCATGAACAACTGACCAATACCCAAAGGCTGGCAAGATCAATGGCTTTGTTACCACTATAATGACCCACTTATTTTTTTTGGTTTTTTAACTTATGAATGCAGCAGCAACAAACACATATAAACATTGAAATTCAACACAAAACCACAAATGAACATATGCTGGAACAAGATCTTTATTATCTTCTGTCTACCAATGAGTCTCTATACAAAAAGGCAGTGTAAATAATGAAAATATGTAAAATGCAGCAATCTAATATAAATTCCAGCCTGTCAGAATGAGTGCTAGAAACCACCAAAATGCTCACCAAATTCTCTCCAGACCTCCGAATGACGCCAAATCAGTCACAAATGAACAACATAACCTGGGCGCCCAAATCACAATGAAGAAACTCTGACAAAATAGCAGAAATTATTTATGCACGAACTTAAATGCAGCCACCAGCATGGCCGTACCATCTAGGGAGGGCGATTGCTCTAAAAAATTAAAGACTCCATCAAATGCTTTGAAAATGTAAGCAAATGGTCGCCTAGGGATGAAAAACAAATGGGTCAAATACCCAGAATGATCTTGGTATTCAAATTCTCTCCACGAGCAAAACTTCGTTTCAACTTGTCAAAACCAACAATGTCAAAATGATGCAAACACTCTGAAATCTCATTGAAATCCTCAATATGCACTTGTGCAACCTCTGTGTGAAGTTGCTCCTGTATGATCAGCTAGGGATTATCTCTCAAATCTGAAATCGATGTTAACTATGAGGGTTTTCGTCCTCAAAGCCCTTGGATCGATGGACAAACCAGCAACATAACATTATTAGCAAACTTCAACATAATGATTGAAGAGCCTTCTTTTCTTTTTATATTTTCCTCCTTAAAAATTTTAGCAACTTTCTCAACATGGGTGCCCAAATGAGAAGGAAACCTTGTTTTTTTGAAAATTAGAAAAAAACCTTTCATTCCCATCCTTTCTCCATCTTTTCCTTTATTTGTATCTTTTTCCTCTTTATTTCCATCCTTTTCTTTATTTCTATCCTTTTTTTCCTTTATTTCCATTTTCTCTGCTTTTTTCCCCTTAGGCGTTCCTCCTCTTTTGCATAAATATTTCATTTTATTATTTATTAAATATTCACATGGCCCCGTTTTTAAAACAACTTTAAGTTGTTACTCCTAGGCGTAGGGTACAACTTAACTTTATAACTTTATAATATTTAAATATGCCTAGGTTGCCTTTTTGTGAAAATAATAATAAAATATTCATATTATAAAGTCCTGGTCCCCTTCTAGCTAAAACTGACAAGGAAGAATTCCATGTTGAGACCTGCCATAACTCATGCTGCCAGAATAGCGCTTACTAAAATAGTAAGCTTTGGAAAGTCATTAGTTGCCAATGTAGAACATACCACCCTGAAGCTCTCTGAAAACCCAGAAGGAATCCAGCAATCGAACTGCCATACATTGACAAACCAATCCCTGAACTCAAAGGAGATTACCACATAGTTGGAAACCCTAATTTTTGCTTCCAATTAGCCTACGGGCCTCCAGAATAGGCTAATGGTTACCCCTGGATATCACTGGCGAGAAGGGGACATTACAGCACCCAAGCCTTTATTTAATAATACAGACTACATAATTGAGAAAGGAGGTTCTTGACATTGCGCCTCCCTTCAATAAAGCTTTGTCCTCAAAGCTTGAGATGTGGAAATTGTGACAAAATGGTTGCTGGCTCCCACATTGTGTCTTCAGGCTGCATTTCTTGCCAATGGTCCAAAACCTCCTTGACCATGTGAGTACGAAGTTGCCTCTCACAGGTATCTGAGATCACTGCAGGTTCCAAAATAATTGGAAGACTCACTTTCTGTACCCCTTGCCTTAGACAATAATTTGACTGTAATTATTAATAGGGGTTCACAATCCCTCTAGCTTTAGCCATGGCATGGAGAGACTCTATTGTGTTTGGTCAACATGAATTTGTGCCTTTCCTTTGCCAGGTGCACTTTGCATTCTTCTGAAACCAAAAAAATGGTCTCTTGTCCATGTGCCAAAATGATGGCAGAAATTAAAATAGTTTAGAGTATATCATTACAATACTTAAGAGGCTTCTAAATATCAGATTTTTGTATTGCGTTTTGTGTTTCTAGCCTAATCAGTCCTTGTAGTAGGGGCTAGCAGTAGCTTTTTTATAAACCAAAAAGATGGTAGTTCTAGGGGCAATGCATTAACATTTATCAAACACCTTACAAGGTAAGAAATGCGTAAAAATAGATTTTGCAGTAGATAGACCTCCTCAAATTGCATAGTAAGGGGAATCTACTGAATGTCATCTATCATATACTGTTCAACTTGTCAATTTATGTCTAGGCTGTATGCTTTGACTTCTATATTTACTAGGATTCTTAAATCAATCTATTGTTGAAATAGGATAAATATTGAGTGCCTGCAAGGTTCAACTTCTCAGAAACACAAGTTTCTCATTATGTACAAGGTTTGACATGTTCTACTATGCCTCTTGGTGGTGACAATTTATGTTCTATCTGATTGCACCTCCTTTGCAGGGTATGAAAATACTGGATTGGCCCATTCTGGAACGTTGGGATGTGCCCTGGGATTGGAAAGCAACTTTGTTTACTATAATGGCAAGTGGACTGAGGTGCATTCTGGGCCTGCCTTGGAAAGAAAAAAATTACACTGAATTTCAAATGATTTGCATTGCAATTGCATTTTGGTCTTCTTGTGGGAATTCTGAAAAAGTAATGGTGCTTGTGCTCTAAGTGGAGATTTTGTTTTCAGAATATTTTAATGTACTTTCCTTGGTTTGAAATTATGCTTTTCCAACACGGTCAAATAGTTTGGCAATAGATACTACTGGTTTGGATTTCAATCTGCTGATCCAAAATTGGGATAAATTTGTTTAGCACATCTAAATTCATCCATGCATGTCAATTAGTTCTTTTTCAGAATAACTAACTTATTCATGGACAAGTGATTGGCATGCTGAGACAAGAATGCTTCCCCTTCTTATTGTTGGGATCTTGTAGTCTCCCTAGAATACTCTCTTTGCTTCAAAACCTTCAAACCCTCATTGAAATATGCTTTCTCGACTGCCCTTGTTTCTCTTAAATAATTTTCTCTGTAATTGCTGGTAGAGGTTATAGTAGTGGTCTCCTTCCATAAATAATTCTTTGCCATATTTAAATGTATATATTACTCTTACGCTCTTCTCCACTAAAAAATATTAAAAAATCTCAAAAATAACTTGGAGACCTTTGATTGGACCAATTCTAAATAGGGTTGTTTAGCCATTCATCCTATGTAAGATGTATCTGCTTTCTAGTTTTAGCAAGGTGTTTGTTTGAGTGTTTATTTTTAGAAAAAAATTCAAAGAATTTGGAAATGTCTCTATAATGAATACCTTCAATTTTATGCCCAAATCCTTTACATGCTGAAAAAATACCCACTTTTGTTGCAAAATTCACAATTTTCTTGCAGGAATTTACGCTTCAATTTTTCCAAACTTCTTGACCTTTCCCTTAAATATTCACTATAACTTCAAAGAGAAGTTGTATTTTGTACCACACTCAAGTTTTCTTCTAGTTGTTGGAACTTTGGTGTGCTATTCACCTATAGAGAGTTCTTGAGTGACAAGAATTTTGGGACTTGGTAGAAAGTTCCTGTTATACAGAAGTTTGATTGTAGATAGTAGAAAAGTTTTGATAAACTTGTGCAGTAAAATGTGGTGGGAGTTAGAATTTGCAGTACGGCCTGGAGGTGTCTTGGACCTTGGTGAAGCCATGGTAGCAACCACACGAGGTTTGGCTGTGTTATGGTTATCACATCTTGTGTAGAGTACATTGCTGGTGTATGTGTGACATTGTTGGGGTGTATGTGTGACATTGTTGGAGTGCATGTGGTGACAACAAAGAATAGGTTGATGTTCTAGAAGGTGCTATAGAGTACCACAACTCATGAGAGTGTTGTCTGTACCACTGCAAGCCATGTGTATGGTCTCAACTGTATTATAGAAAACTCTGTTTCACTATTCTTCATATAGCGGATGTTTGGTCAACAACTTATGACTTGGTCATTTGTGGGAGTATCTAGACTAATGAGTATTTTGTTCTTTTGGAGAATCTTTGTGGGAATGACATGTGGTAGGTATGATGTCACAGAAAGGTCATTGTTCAGTTGTGTGACGATTGGCATTCCGAGTTGGTTAGAATGTTGAGTCAGTTGGGATTCAAGGCAATGTTTCTTTGAGTTTCTAGGATAGGGGGATGGGGGGATAGGTTTTTGGGGATGGTAGGGGGATGACCATATATATATATATATAATATATATTAATAAAAAAAATATAGAATACAAAAATAAATATAGGTAATAGAATTGAGAACACAATAAAAAAATGATCAATGATAAATTGATAATTCAAATTGATAAGTAAACAATGGCAAGGCTCAATTGTTGAATAATTTGAATATTGATGATCATTCATCATAGTAGCTGAAAATCAGAATCCATTACAAATTGAAATATTCAATTAACTAATAAGACAAAAGAATAGTACCTCCTACTTATCAATTGATGAGCTGAAGGGGCTCTATAATGAATGGTTCATAAGGCACAACACTTGCTGAAGGTTGTGCAAATGGGGTAGCAAGCTAAGTGGGCTTGATCTTGGGGGAAACTCCCTGGTTAAGTGCGCTTGAGTCGGAGTAGTACTGGGATGGGTGACCTCTTGGGAAGTCCCGATGCTTCACCCCTGTGAACATCATCTAGATGCAATGAGTACTAAGTGGACCTTTCATTAACATGAGAGATGGGTTCATGTGAACCACTACTCATGAAATATGGGTCATGTGTTTGACTCAAAAACTATGTAGTTAAAACCCTGAAATAAAATACCATAATAAGACAAAAGTTAAAACCAACTAGTGTCTTAGTCTACAAGTGACAGAGTATCAAAATAACAATTAAATTGCCAAAAAAGATATCCATAACTATTTTTGTTTGAGCAACAAGCTCAAAAATCAGAGTCATCATCATCTGTAGCTACATATCTAGGAAACTCCTTATCACTAGAATTGTTGGAAGGAAGTGAAATTGTATCCTCCAATCCCATCTACACATCGTGGTCGTCATCAAGTTGTTGAGGCTCCTTGGGCTTTACATCTCACTGTTGCGTTGGGCTCTAACTATGCTTAGGTGTCTTGTGATCAATTAGATGCAAGGCACTATGCATTGCAACAAGCTTTCCAACTCTCACAGAGGTAAGTCAGTTCCTCTTTAGAGAGTGGATAAAGCTATATGTGGATTAGTTCCTCCCCAAAACAAAGGAAATAGAAACCAATGAGAGAAAATGAATGGCAAGTGTGCGCAACAGTCTTGGAGGTCCATAGATTGGCCACCAATTAATTGGCTTGGCTTGTGCCAAAGTGTGCCTATTAATCCTTGTTGAAGTCTTGTGGTCATCTAGTTCTATAAACTTAATCAACTCAACTTTGATTAGTGAAGCTTCCTTTGGACTATACATTTTTTTGAAGGCCTTCATGAGACCATTCCTCACCTCGTGATTGTTGATGGGAAGAATTCTACTAGGTCTTTCCTCGTACCATTTTGGATTCAAAGCATTTGTAGCCATGTGTAGAGGGGTGTTCAACTTCTCCCACCTTTTCTAGAGGGTGGGATGAATATGCTCATTATACAATTGTAGGGTGGGGTCTCTCTCATGAATGACGGCCTTCATTTGGCCAAGCATGTTATCAATGCAATTGTAGATCTCCCTAAGACTAGGACTATTAGATCTCCAAATTTGATGACGACGATAACAAGTTGTATAAAAGATGTGATGTATCTCAAATTTGACCAAAAAGTACCATTGATCATAGTCTCCTTTACCCTCTTCCCCTACTCAATCTTTAACTCCTTCCATTTGTTCCAATCTTGTGTCATAATCATAAGTTGCAATGGCTCTTGCAACTCAATCATCCTCTCTAGTAGAATGAAATAGGAAGCAAATCAAGTCTCAATTGGTTTGAGGAATTCTTTCTTTACAAAGCTTTGAAACAATGCAAATGAGGTGTGGTGGTTGCAAATGAACATCTGCACCTCCCTTGCATCACCATCACTTATTTCACCCACTCTATCTTTCCACTATTTTTGAGTGCATTTATCATAGCATACACATGACAAGGGGTCTAATAGATGTGCTTGTATGTAGATTGAATCAATATATCTGCTACCCAACAAACATTTGTTGCATCAGTAATCACCTGCACTACATTTTGAGGACCAACTCCTCAATGGCCTCTCATAGGATTTGAAACTGAAACTCAACATGTTTACTTTTTCTTGAGCAATCAATTGTTCGTAAGAAGTAAGGTCCATTAATGCATGAAACTATAATGTTGATGAGTGGATGGTGTCTAATATCCATTCACTTGTCCATGATTATATTGCAGCCATGTGTCATCTATTTGGCCTTCCTTTCCTCCATCAACGGATTAACCTTGGTAATAACATTTTTCCAAGAGAGCGGTTCTCAATTTAGTCTTGCTAGGACCCACATAACTAGGACCAACTTTATTTACCCTGTCGAGCATATCCTTGTACAAAGGAGATTGAGCAACATGGAAAGGAATGTTGTTACCAAAATAGAAATTGGCAATGGCCTCATTCGCAACATCTCTTGCTTGTAGATTGAACATATCTGTGATTGGGTTCAGTGATGATGAACCTGTAGTTTTCCGTTTCCCCCTTGATAGACCACTGCATTCACCTCAAATGATGGAAATGAAGGTGGTCTACCTGAACCTTGTGGTGTACAAGCAACTATTGGTGCAGTGATGTCCCCTTGAAATAATTTGATCATCTCAGCCCTCTCTTCTAATGTGAGTTTATCACAAGGCCCAACCCTTTTATTAGGGGTTTATAAAAAGTGTGCATTAACCCCTGAATGCTGCAATTCCAGCTCTTTGGGCAAATGTTGCATTTCCATGTCTGACTTCCACTTGAATTAGATACTATATTTGTGTCAAGCATTGTTGCAAATTGCTACAAAAGATTTTTCTTGTTAAATGCGCCTTTGACATATTGTGCCAACAACTTTGAAGGGCAATCAAATTTCAATGCACTCCCAACTGAACTGTTTCTGGCTGCAGTTAGGGTTTGTCTGCCCTCAATTGATTCCCCATCAATGTCATATTCAAAATCAAGATCATCATTAACATTGAGTAAGTCCATCTTGACTTTGGAAATGGATACAACAAAAAATAACAATATAAATATAAAAATACGTAGATTTTTAAATTAATAAAATTCAATAACATTTCAGCTATAAAAAAGCAGCAGATTGTGCTTGTAAATTACAATAAATAACCATAGAAACAACAGGTTTGCAATTTTGAACAAGTTTGAAAAAAAAAAGGTTTGAAGGTTTGAATGCTTGAACAAGTAAAAATGAATAGGGATTTGTTACATACCTTCTTCCTCCTCCTTCCTCCATTTTCCTTCACCTCTCTTCAGTTTTTAGAAGTTAGAACTCTCTTCCTCTTTGCAAGCAAAAAGGCTGAAAATAAAAAATCCCAATGTCTTATCAAACTACTATATACTTAGATATTACCCTTGTGATGATTGAAACATGCTGAAGACTATTGTAGATGGAGACAAAGGATCAAAAATCTGCTTATAACACTACTGTAGATGCTTGCAAATGTAGGCCAAAGATTCAATCACACTGTTATAGATGTAGATGCTTGAAAATAGAGGGCAAAGAACAATGTGTTGATATTGAATGTGCAACAAACTGATGCTGAAAACCTGCTAAAACCATACACTTGCTAATAACACTTGATGACCCAGCTGTTTGACTGAAACAAAATGACAATGCAAATAGAAACAATGAAATGAGAAATCACAGTGGGCTAGGGCAAATAGAGATAAACTAAATGTTTTTTATGCCGAGAAGGCTTGTGGGGACTACCCCAACACATTAGGGTTTTTGAAAATTTTTCGTTTGAAAGAGTGACTGTGCGTAGGGGATGTTAGGATGTCATGGGGATGACCTAGTGCTCTCCGGTATTCCCAATTCGGGGACATTCGCTTTGTAGAGAGGCTGTCCTTGGGATGTCCCCAGTTATTTAAAAAAATCAGAAATTGGGAGAGAGGGACATTCTGTCCCCTTCCCCCTGCCCTTGGGGCATCCTCTTTTTCAGAAATGGCATAAAAATTGGGGGGATGCATTCCTGGGGATCACAAATTCCAGAAAATGACTCGGTCTACATCTAATCCAGGACATGGAATGAAGAAGGATGATGTGAGATGCTTGATCGATGATGTTGTGATTGAGAAGTGCATAGAGGTTGTACACTGGATGCTTGTAGATTGAGTAAGGCTAGAATAAGGAAATGACTGTAGTGTTTTTGGATTCCATGTTTGCAGATAAATTCAATTGTTGGGTCTCTTTTCCTGCTGTTTTTTTTTTTGAAAGGGTTTCCCAGTGTAAACCTTTTGTCTCAAGGATTTTGTGGATGTTTTGTGAATCTTTTGTTCTTCCATTATGTTATGCTAAATGAATTAGTATAACAACATGCATAAAATTGTAATTTGATAACATAATCTTTAGTCCTAGGGCAATCAAGTCATTGGAATTCTATCATTTGGTATCAAAGCTTGAGATTTTGGTATTAGATCTACTACATTTGGTTTTAGGGTTTTATGTTTGGAGCCATACATTGAGTATTTGTGTCAAGGTTAGGGTTTGTTAGATAGAAAGGGGGTGCCTTTCCTCGTTGTGTGTATTTCTGGTTGCAGTGGGAGATTTTGGCAATGTTGTGAGAATTTAGGGTTTGTGTGGTTGAATTCATGGCTAGCACATTGAGATCTGATATTGAGAGATTCGATGGTCAGAGTTTCAAATTGTGGAAGTTGAAGGTTGACCTCTCGGTGGAGAGAGATCAATGGAATGTGGTGTCTTCTTCATCAAAACCTACAAGTCTGTTTGATGAGCACTGGGGTAAATTGGATAAGAAAGCTCGAAGTACTATTCATTTTTGTCTTTCAAATTCTATGTTAATGAATGTGCCAAAAGAACAAGCTACATATTTGTTGGGGACGAAGATAGGAACCTTGTATTAGTTCGAGAGTCTGGTTAATAAACTCTTCTTGAAAATGAAGTTGTATTCTTTGAAAATGAAAGGAGGACACTCTTTAAATGATAATCTCAATTCATTCAATCTAATTCTGAGTCAGCTAATGTCAATTGGAGTGAAATTAGAAGAAGATGATAAGTGCATAATTTTACTTCGTTCCTTATACCTGATTCATGGGAAAATCTGATTATGACAATCAGTGGAATTGATTTTCACCTAAACCTGAGGATTTTGCAGGAGTTTTGTTAAGTGAAGAGATCAGGAGAAAATCCATGGAGGATTCCTCTAATGATGCTTTGTTTTTTAGGGGTAGGTCAAAAGATAGAGGGCTTAAGAAGGCAGGAAACAAAGGGAAGTCCAAGGGAAAGGGTAGATCTAAATCTCCTAGTAAACAGTAAAATGTTGGAATTGTGGCAAGAGAGGTCATATGAAGAAAGAATGTAAATTTAGGAAGTAAGATATATTTGATAATTCCTCTAATAAATCCTTAGACAATGAAGAGATTAGTAGTGATGCTTTTATCTCTACTAACATTGTTGGTGATGATTCTTGGCAATTGACTTAGGGACATCGTTTCGCATGAATCCTCATAAGGAGTGGTATTTTGAGTACAGAAAATGTGATGGAGGACAAGTTTTTCTTGGTGATACCAACTCTCTTAGAATAGTTGGCTAGGGATAGGTGAAGTTGTTTTTCATGGATGGGAGAGTGAAGACACTCTTGGATGTATTGCATATTCTAGGTCTAGCAAGAAATGTTATTTTTGTTTCTAAGATGATTGATTGTGGAGTGCATATTACCTTTGATAAGAAGGGTTGCAGGTTTGCTAGAGGGAATTTGGTGTTGGCTAAAGGGATAAGGCATGGTACTCTCTTTAAGTTGGAGGCATCAACTCTGTGTAATTCAGCCAATGTAATTGAACCTGAATCAGGTATGTTGTGACACCACAGGTTGGGTCACATAGGTGAAAAAGGTTTGAAAACATTGGTGAGTAAAGATATGGTGATAGGTCTTTCAAATTATTCTGTTGGTTTTGAGTTTTGTGAATAGTGTGTTTGGAAAACAAAATAGGGTGAAGTTTGCTTTAGGAAGTACTAGAGCAAGGGAGATTTTGGAAGCGATTCATTGTGATATGTTTAGTCGTGTGGATGTGCCTTCCGTTGGTAAGTCTTGATATTATGTTTCTTTCATTGATAATTATTCTCGGTATTATGTCTCTTTCATTGATGATAATTCTAGACAAACATAGGTTTATTTTCTTAGGCATAAGTTTGAAGTTTTCTGCAAATTTAAGGAGTTTAAGGCACTTGTAGAAAATCTAGATAGATAAAAAAAAGTATTAAGGTTAGATAATGGAGGAGAGTATTGCTCTAAGGAGTTTGAAAGGTTCTGCAATGTAAGAAACCCAACTAGTTCTACGAAAATTTTTCCTTACTTAAACAATTATACTTGCTGTCAATTCATCAACTACTTCAACAATACAAAGATATACATCAAAGATAACTACTTGAATGAGAGTTGGGTACTTGTCTAGTTATTTGATTCAATCAACTTGCAATGTCTTATTACATGGATAATGCTTTCAATAGCATGAAATACAACTTATTCAATGGAATTACAAAGGAAAGGCCTTGAAGCCCAGATGTTTACAATTGCGACTATACTTGATCAACGCACTCAAACTCAATGATGTCAACTGAATGTCAACACCTCACAATATCACAAGGGAGCATCACCTTGCTTGTTGAGGGAGCATCACCCCAACACTTGAAACTCGCAGGCCTCAAGATTACAAGCTTAACAGCTTTGCAGAGAGAATTTTGTCAAATGAACATATGCCAAATGAATGAGAGAGCTCCTCCTTTTATAGGCCTTTCAAAGGCAATGAAGGCACGTTTTTCAATACACAAAGAGGAACCAAGGCACGTTTCCCAAGAAGCATATCCAAGGGAATATTCCATCTGATGACTCATTCTGAGTTGGCAAGCTTATCTAGAGACCTTGACACGGATCCCGAAGACATTCTGTGGACCAATGAGAGCTCAGGTAGTTACAACTACCTTATCTTCTGTCTAGGTGCCAAGTTGGGATGTCTGGAACATGAAAGTGCGCCCTGCTTGTTCTATGCGCCAGTTGAGGAGATTGCACCTGGAGATTGTGCCTAGCTTGGAAAAATCTCTTCAATGTTATTAATTTGATCTAGACGAGTGCCTTGACACTCAACTCAGTCAATCCTCATGAGGCGCTCATTGGAGTTGAGGTTAGGCGTTACTTTGAGGTTAGGCGCTAGATGAGGTAGGAAATGCCCAAGAAGTGCGCCTTGCTATCACTAGGCGCCAATTGAAGGTTGACAGAGACTCTAGAATGCGCCTAGAGTTCTAGACTTCCTACTTGTTGTTTACAACCTCAACCACTGCAATTCTGGTGTTCTTTTGACTGGGCGCCAACTTTGGAGAGTTCACAAGGGTTTTGGCGCCTTGGTAACAGCTTATCACCCCCTTCAAAGAACTTTGACAACAACTTGACTTTAAATGATTGTCATCTTACCTCATGATGAAGCGCCCTGTTCCAAAACTTGTTTTGAAGACTTGCAACTATCTTAGGCGCATATTTGGAGTAGCATCAATTGATACCAGCGCCTAATGCCTCAATTCACCCTTGCAATCAAACTTTTGATGCTCTTTTAACCTAGCGCCCATATCTGGAGTATCAATATCTTGTTTGAGCCTTCAGTTTCACCTAGGTGCACTTGTTGATAGGAAAAGGTCCAGATTGGCGCCTTAGGGAGAAAAAGGGAATTTGTCTTGCTAAAACCTTCAACTCAAATCACAACTGAATCAAAAAGACTACCTTCTATCAAGTGCCTATCAGTTGGAATGGATTGAGAACTCCTTAGGCGCACTTTTGGGGATAAGTCCCTTAGGCGAGTGGAGGTGAGAATTTGCGCCCTCCCTTGAAAAGCTTATCTTGAATGTACTTGATTGTCTTGGCGCCTAACCTTGTTTCCTTTAGTCAGAATCTCATCTTTGCTTTCATAAACACCTTACCAAGCGCCTTGACCTCTTGAGGAGTCTGGATAGCATATTCTTACTTAGGCGCATTGTCAAGGTCATTGAATCCTGTCTTGGTGCCTTGATGTTTTAGGCGGACTTGGAGTGTTGTAAAGTGGCATCTAGGCACCTAAGATCATATCCTTATGCAAAGATCACTTCATCAAACAACTTGATCTTCATTGAAGATGAAACTCACTAGCTTCACTTGGAGGAGGAAAGCAAGCTTCGAGGCGCAATAGGGATGTTGAAAAGTGATGAAGAATGCACCTCAAACTTTCAACATCATTCTTTGTCAATAATGATACTACCAATTGAATGGATGATCCTTCAACCGTTTTGATGCTCAAGAGAGCCTTCCAAAAGACTTCTTGACTAGGGCGCATTTCTAGGGCGCGAGAGACTTGACCTAATGCCTAGGCGCTCTCTGAGGTTTATTTGAACAAGAAATGGCGCCTTGTTGTACTAGGTGCTCATTTTGGATAGTGCAACATGAAACTGGCGCCTAAGGTGAATAAGCCTTCTTCCCTATCCAATCCATTCATCAAACTTCATTCTGGAAACTTATCAACTTCTCCTATCAAGCGCCCTATTTGAAATGCTTCAAGACAAATCCTTCTTATCATCTTGCACTTCCAAAGCTTGTTCGAAGACTCCAAATCCTTAGGCGCTCATTTGAGCAGTTTGATGAGGAATTTGCGCCTAGACTCCAAGAGTCAACTTCCTTATGACTTGGCTTCCAGACTTAGCCAAATTTCAAGTTTCTGACTTGTTCCTGCAAAACAATAAAGTTAAGTTAGTCAAAAACCAATTCATTCCCTCATTATTTAGAATTAGCCTCCGGGAATGAGGAATAGGCTAATCCAATCTTAAACTGATGATCAAGCCGGAAACGGGGACATGACATGCAAGCACATTGGAATTGTTAAACAAAGCACTACACCTTATACACTGCAACAAAAGGTGGTAGTTGAAAAAATGAGCAAAACCTTGATGGATAGAGGCAGAAGTATGTTGAGCAATATAGGGCTAGAACAAAGATTTTGGATTGAAGTGGTAAGTACTGCTTGTTATTTGATTAACAGGTCTCCTACTTTTGTGCTTGGGGATAAAGCATCATATGAAATGCAGACATGTGAGAATCTTGTTGTAACACATTTGAGGGTATTTGGCTGTGAGGCATTTGTTCACATGCCTAAGGAAAAAAGATCTAAATTGGATTTTAAAGCTGAGAAATATATTTTCATAGGTTATGGTGAAAATGTAAAAGGTTATAAGCTTTGGAAACCTGTAACATTGAAAGTTGTCTATTCAAGAGATGTGTTTAAGGAACTTAGAGTTTTATCTAGGGATGAATAGCCAAAGGAAAAAGAGAGCAACAAGATGCATTTTGAGAATATATTAGAGAGCAGGAAGATGCATCTGCAAATGAACAAAATAGTGGATAGGGTAGTGAGGATGGAGAGGAAGAATGCTAGGAAAGAAGATCGGAGGTCAACTTCAAGGATGAAGATTAGAATTCTGATATGGTAGGTTCTCCACAACTTGTGAGAAGGTCTACAAGATAGAAAAAATTATCAGACAAATATAATCCACTAGATTTCCATTGTGTTTTTGCTCTAACTTGTAGTGATGGTGAATCAAATTTTGTGACGGAAGCTCTAGCTTTAAAGGAAAGCAAGTCTTGAAAGAAGGCCATGAAGGAGGAGATGTTGGCTCTGAACAAATGGAAGACTTGGGACTTAGTTGGTTTTCTTGAAGGAAGAAAACCTATTGGTTACAAATGGGTGTACAAAAAAAAATTAAGTGCATATGGTACATTTGAAAGGTACAAGAAAGATCGGTGGCAAAAGGGTATTCCCAAATTGAGGGAATAGATTTCAATAAGATTTTTCTCCTATAGCTAAATTGAACTCCATTAGATTGTTGTTATTTATTGTTGCTACTTTTGATTTTGAAGTAGTGCAAATGGATGTCAAGACTGCATTCTTCCATGGAGATTTAGATGAGGAAATCTACATGGAACGACCTAAAGAGTTGAGGTTAAAGGAAAAGAAGACTTGGTTTGTAAATTGAAAAGATCTCTATATGGTTTGAAGCAGTCACTATGTATGTGGTATCAAAAGTTTGATTCATATGCTTTGGAACTAGGATTTGATAGGAGTAAAGCTTATCATTGTGTGTACTACAAATAGGTTGATGATCACATAATTATTATTTTGTATGTTAATGATATGTTTATCATTGGAAACAATAAGGCAATAATTAAGGAACTCAAAGCTTGGTTGTCAAAGAAGTTTGATATGAAGGACTTGGGAGCTGCAAGGTACATACTAGGTATGGAAATTATGTGGTCGAACTAGAAGTAATACATTGAGATTGTGTTGCGAAGGTTTAATATGCATAATCATAGTTTGCATACTTGGACTTGACTCGGACTCGGTAGACCGAATTTTTTTTGTCTCAGCAAAACTCGACAACTTAAAAAATACTTATATTTCCTAAAAAATATAAATTTTATGCAAATTACAGTTAGAAAATGTATCAACTGAGTTTGGTGGGCAGTGAGGGGCAGCAACCTTGGCATGTTCCATGTCACGATACAGGGTGGGGTCGAGGGGCAAAGCCCCCGCCACCAAGCCCAATTGAAGGCCTTTGAGACCACGGAGACATTCATGGTGCATGCCATTTTCATAATTTTAAAAAAGACAAATAATTGTGTTTTTTTAGTGTGAATTGCATTTTTTCAATGTTTTTCGAGCATCATTCTTGTGCGTCATGAGTTTTCATATGGACTCGTAGAGTACTTGGCCTTAAATTTGCAAAAACTCACTGCTGACTTGTCTGCAAAACTCAGCCAATAAAACCCATAAAAACTTGGTGCTAAAAAAATGGCGAGTACTTGACGATTTGTAGAGTACTTGCCGAGTAGTTAAACTGTGTATAATAGTAACCCTGTAAACATCCCTTTACTTGCAGGCATTAAATTGTTTTTGGAATAGTGTCCTAATTCTCAAGAGGATTTGGAGGACATGTGTAATGTTCCTTATGCTAGTGTGCTAGGAGCTTAATGTATACCATGGTTAGTACTTGACTAGACATTGCCCTTGTAGTGGGAGTTCTTAGTAGGTTCATGTTAAATCTTGATAGAGAACATTGGACTAATGTGAAAAGAGTGTTTAGGTACTTGAGAGAAACTTTTGGTTATTGTTTGTGTTACCATGGGGCTTATGATGATGGCAAGTTGTTGAATATATAGGGCTTTGTGGATTTTATTAGGTTGGAGATCTTGAGAGTCGAAGATCAACAAGTGACTATGTTTTTACTCTCTTTGGAGGAGCAATAAATTGGATTAGTAAAAGACAACCCACAGTTGTGTTGCCCACTATTGAAGCAGAGTATATGGCTGCAACACATGCTGCAAAGAAGTAGTGTGATTTTATGCTGGTATTGGTTTTAAGAATAGGATAATGAGAACCTGATGTACCACACTCATACCAAACATATAGATGTGCAATATTATTTTGTTAGGGAGATTGTAGAGGCTAAGAAGGTTCCAATGAAAAAAGTTGATACTTTGATGAATATAACTGACTCTTTGATAAAACTAGTAACCATTGTAAAGTTTTGTTGGTGCAAGGATGCAATGGGTTTATCCCTTTCTCATACCTAGTTTCTTTTGTAACTCTCCCATGGTCAATATCAAGTGGGAGAATGTTGGGACTTTGGTGTGCTATTCACCTACCAAGAGTTCCTTAGTGTGAGAAGACTGTTGGTACTTCTTGTTATACAAAAGTTTAATTGCAGATAGTAGAAAAGTGTTGATAAGCCTGTGTGGTAAAATTTGGTGGGAGTTAGACTTTGCGGTATGGCCAAAGGTGTCTTGGACCTTGGTGAAGCCATGTTAGCAACTGCATGAGGTTTGGTTGTGTTATGGTTATGGCATCTTGTGCAGAGTGCATTGTTGGAGTATCTGCGACATTGCTGGTGTATGTGCACCAGGAGTTTATCCAACAACAACAGAGAATAGGTAGATGTTCTGAATGGTGCTGTGGAGTACCGCAACTCATGAGAGTGTTATCTCTCCTATCACAAGCCATGGGTATGGGCTTGGCAGTATAGAAGAATTTGTTTCACTATTCTTCATACAACGAATGTTTGGTCAACAACTTATGACTTGGTCATTTGAGGGAGTATCTAGACTAATGAGTATCTTGTCTGTTTGGAGAATCTTTGTGGGAGTGACATGTGGCAGGTATGACATCATGGTAAAGTCATTGTTCAGTTGTATGATAGTTGACATTCCAAGGCAATTAGAATGTTGAGTGTTAGGCGTACTTTACATAGTTTATTACTTTTGGTAAAATATGTTTTGTTAGTGGTTTCGGGAAGTATGTTTATGTTTTAGTTTCGGCGAGTAGTTACTCCTGATCGGTACAATGGTTGGCGACGGTTGGCAACCGTCGGAAAAACTATATATGTTCTTGTTACGCCATTGTATGGGCATGGAGTTTTTGGGGATTGTATTTGGACTTACTGTTCTGAGTTAATATATGCAGTTGATCTTTTGAGTACCAATTCTGGTTGTTATTCTTTCTGGTTGTTATTCTCGTACAATGTAATTTATTTCAGTACACTGTGATAATGCAATTACCTTTCACGATTACTCTGTCTGAAACCAATTAGACCACTTAGGCAGTAAACATTGAGTTGGTTGGGATTCCAAGAAATAACTCAGTCTACATCTAATCTAGGACATAGAATGGAGAAGGATGATGTGAGATGTCTAATCGATGATGTGGTGATTGAGAAGTGCGTAGAGGCTATACACTAGATGTTTGCAGATTAAGGCTGGATTATGTCATGTCCCTTTCTCAGAAATAAGGGAAATATCTTATATTTATATTGAGGCCGTCTATATGAGACATTATTTGGCCTATGTAATATTTTATTTTAAAAAGATACTTTTAGACTCTAGAGGGAAAAATAAAAATAAAAATTAATTGAGGGCCCAAAGGTGGCGCCTATAAAAGAAAATCAAGCGCTCAAGGCTTGCATCTATGCTCATTATCACGAATTCAAATTTCAGTTTTCAAGCTCTCGAGGACAAAAACCCTTGATGGCATGATCTAGAGGACAGAAATCCTCTAGGATTGTGTGACGGAGTGAGGAGGAAAACCCTCAACTCTCCTACATTTGCCAGATGCAATTTATTTCAGATTATACTTGGCAAATTACTCTTCAATACATGCTGCACTAGCCCTTGTGAGGCAAATTTATTACTATCATACTGCTGCGCCACTCATCTGGATACTATTTGTACAGTCAGCATAATTATTGATTATTTTTATAATTGGCTGAATGTTATGTGCCATCTTTTATGATTACAATTTACATTTTTCTGCTGGTGGGTTGTGAAATGATGATCTGAAATAGGCTGCATTTATATAAATATATTTATTGTGATTGAAATTTATATATTAACCCTGCTGAAGTTACGATCTGAATTATACTGCATTCTATTTATGTGGCAACTGTGGCAATTAGCTAGTTAGAGTGCATTACATACATTGCGGCTATTTTGTTGATATGGCAGGCATGAAATAGCAGTTCGATCTTAGTTATGAATACTGTGTTTGGAACATTCACTGCTTATAAAATCACTTCTGCTGTCCACTGTCATTATCCATGAATTCTGGCATTTATGTACCGATGTCTAAAATACAATAGGATTATCATTAAATCTGCTTTTTCCATTTTAGCATAGCATAGGAAATTGATCTCATTTTCAGTTTTCATTTTAAAAATAATATACAAAAATAAGAAATCAGTTAACTGTTAATCCTACGGCTGATTACTTTTCATTTACTTTCAGCAGTGTTTTCAGTTGTTCCAATAATCAGTCTAAATATTGCTTATTGTTGGTTAATTCTAGCATAGATTAGTTTTCATTTCCAAGTTCCCATAAAATACAAAAAAATTAGAAATTGTTTACTAGGGTTTACTTTCCAGCACTTGTTTTGTTATTTCAGCATTTACTTAAGTTTTCATAACCAGAAAAATACAATATATATATTGTAATGGCCACCCTAGTTTTTTTTTTGAAAGTTCCACACAAAGAGGAAGATGCAATGGTTAAGTTCTTCCATACTCTTTTGATCACCCAGATCCCTATGCAGGCAAGGTGAGAGCATACAAATGCTTCCGAGTTAGCATTTCAAAAACCAACATGCAATAATAACAACTTCCACTTATTCAGTGGGCATCCGCTTACGTAGCGGGCATCGACTCAGTCGTGGGAATCACCACTTATTCAGTGGGGGGAAAACTGAAGTAAAGTTAGGCACATCCACTTATTCAGCGAGAAGCCATTAACAATTAAACCACTTATTTGGTGGGTGAGAAATGAGCAAAAAACAACTACTCCACTGGCAGTAATACCATCCAGGGTTACATTCATAAATATTGCAATTAATAACATTAACACAAGGGGTTAGGGCACGCTGCAATAATTATAATAACTCTGATTCTTACCAGTTATCTCTGCTGAAGCAACAAAATCAGAATATGAGAGTGAAGAAGTCGCCCCAGACAACACCTAGAAGCATACCCATGAAGCTTTGTGACTGGATATGAATGTAATGACTCTCAAACATTGATGCTACACCTCTGAAAGCATTCTGACAGCAAAAAACACAGGTCTGATACAAAAATCAGAAATCCGGAAATGCACAAAAACGTTGAAAATTCCCCATAACTCCACATACACTGCAAAATCCACACCAAAACTACAGTAGACAGATATTACTGCTCTAGGCGCCTCCTTTCATAGCAGAATAGACTCCCAAAGAGGGGCGATTTACCTCTTCTATCCTCACGTCCCCTTCTTGCATATGTACAGCCAGGTCTGGGTGTACGACCTGCTGAAAATCTGCCTTCCTTCTAGATCGCCCATCTAAAACAGCCTCAACCTTGGTGTCTAGGCACAATATGAATTTCCGTTGCAAATTCCCAGTCTATCAACATAGCAAGCAATTTGTATGGCTGCTTGAAGGAAGATGGTAAGGCCTACCAGAGGGAATCTCCTTCAACCACTAACACAAACCATCATTAAATCACACCAAAAAATATTTTGAAACAACTCTACACCAATCAACATCAAAACACATAAAAAATACTCAAACGAAAATTCACTGCAACTGGACTCCATTGAAGCTCCTTGTGATTTCTGAATTAAAATCACTAGTTACTCTAGCTAGGGTTGGTCTTCCACAACCGAAACCAGAAGATGAATGAGGGATGCAACCTCACAGGACCAAGCTTGAAAGCTCTCCACATAAATCATATCAGAAAATGCATAAACTCCCATGAGCGTTCAAAACTTCATTTTATAACTTCCCATGCATGCCAAGGATAAATAAAATATCATATTGCATTAAGGGCTTTATGAGTATTTATTTCCCACTAAAGTGGGGCGCTCACTTTAAGAAATAAAATAATCTTGTTCACCAAGCGCTCACCAAGCTTGAAAAGACACTTTTAAAATAATTTAATCCCATGCATGCCAAGGATAAATAAAATATCATATTGCATTAAGGGCTTTATGAGTATTTATTTCCCACTAAAGTGGGGCGCTCACTTTAAGAAATAAAATAATCTTGTTCACCAAGCGCTCACCAAGCTTGAAAAGACACTTTTAAAATAATTTAAGTTGTCAACTTTAAAATATAAAGTTAAAACCGAGGACAACTTAATTTTAATTATTTTAAAAGTCATTTCCCATAAAAATAACTAGTTAGCCTTTGGGAAATTCATGGAAACAAGGCTAACTATTATTAAGTTAATTACCGCCGGAAAGGGGACATTACATATATACAAAAATCTAAAAAGGGACATTACAAAATAATGAGATGATTATATTGTAGCTGGATTTTGTGTTTACAGATTAAAACAAGGTCTCTTTTGTTGCTAGGGTGTTTTCTCGAAAGGCTTTCCCAGGTTAAACCTTGTGTCTCATGTATTCTAGGGATGTGTGAATCTCTTGTTCTTCCATAATGTTTTGCTAAATGAATTGATATAACAACACACATAAAACTATAATCTGATCATATAGTCTACAGTCCTAGGGCAATCAAGTTACCAGAATTCCATCACCAGTACCATTGTTTGTTGTATTGGCTTCTCTAGATAGTTCAGACCCTTCTCTGATCTTATAAATTTTCTATTTGAAACTTTTAATTGCTTAAGCAATTAATTGCCCATCCAACATCCCTAGCATAGCAATTCCATCGTCCAGTGCTTTGTGAATCCAAAATGGTCCTAACAACATTGTTTGTTGTGCTTGAGTTAGAGGCAATGTTAGTGTCTCTTCTGTCACACTTGTATCCCATCGTGCATTAGTATGTTTCTTGTTCAACTTGCTCAACATCACTAGCTGAGTTGTCAAGCTCTGTTGGTCTCCAAGACTGTCCAAACCAAAAATTCCGAAGGCATGACAATGTCTTGCTTGTAATTTCCCCTTCTAACAAGCCAAAATTTTCCTTAACCTTGCACAAAATTTCAACTTACAAAAGAGAACATTAGTATTCAATTCTTCTTTCCATATCATAATTAGAGTTAATAATCAACTTTCAATTCCATATACTTTCCATATTTATACTTAAGGCTTATAACCTTATGATCTTAATCACAATGATTTCATCTTAACATAAATAAACACAGTCATTTCATATTTACATTCTTTCATTCACATTTCCCGTGCATTATCTAGAGAGAGTTCTTGGTTAGCCCTATCATTAATCAATCTTGTCTTCCACATGAACATGGTTTGTTAAGGTGTTAACCATCCCACACGGAGGCCCAAAGGCTTCTCCCAACACCTGGGGTCCTTCACCATTTGGCTCAATGGGACTTCATGCAACACCTGGCATTCTTCATCCCATTGAGAGTCACCTACCATTGGGCACATTTATTATGAGCTCATAATACCATAGGCCCAAGAGCTTCACTCACACCTGGAGTTCTTCGTCTCTTGGCTCTTCTTCATTCACTTGAGGGTCACATAGGTCCAATTTACATCCTTAACTTAACCCCATACTCATAGGTTGATAAGATATTTAAGGATGAGGCTTGAACATCCCTTTCGAACATGTCATGAGTTGTGAGATTATCAATCATTCAAGATTGCTATCTTATGATTGTCATTCCTTGGCATTATATTTCATCATTCCAATACTTTCTTATATCATATGTTATAGACATGATAGTCATTTCTATCATAGGGAGTACATTATGTTGATCCTTTTATATATAATAAACTCATACTTGTTCATCACATATTCAAATTGAGATATTTGTAAATTAATGATTATATGTAATATCACATTTTAATGACATCACTATCTATTTCAATCATAACGTGAACATAAAGCATTTAGTTCTATTATCATTTCAACATTATCTCTGATCATATCATTCTTACTATGATGTTAAGCTAGTTATTGATTGAACAAATTAAATATTTATAAATACTTACTTGTTGGAGGTTTACCTCAGATTTCTTACCTATTGCTGCCGTCTTCTTTCTATTTTCCAATGTTTTTCTTGCTCGATGGAACGACTAATATAATTTTTATTGTATTGCTGCTGCTGTTTATATATTATATAATATATACTTTCACACCTCTTTCCCATCATACCCCTTATGCCCTTATATATATTTCCAAGGGTTTTTTTTACCAAAGATCGTGGCTTTTAGTGATTTTGCTGCATATTAATAAACTCATCTTATAATGGTTGTAATTATTTGTAATTATAATTGCCGCATACATATTTTATTTATATTTGATTGCCGATCATTGACTTTATCTTATGGGAACTACTTCTCTCACTTTGTATTAGTTTATATAATTATCGTATAGGATAATAATAATGTTATTTATATTAATGATTACAATTGTTATTTATATTTAATCCCATATATAATATAATAATATTATATGTTATTAATATTTATATTATATAATATAAATTATTAATATTTATATTTATCATTGTCATTTATGACTCTTGTCAATTAAAATAGATATGTTCTATTTTAATTATAGAAAGAATATTAAGATAGTAATATTATTTATTAGATAATAAGTATTAATAATAATATATATTTAGGTAATTATCTCTATTGTTTAAATTGACTAAATACCGTATATTTTACCAAAGCAATTTCACCGACTTTTATCATGTTGTTTAAATCTTTAATTTAAACAATGTCTTAATATCGGGACATGATAGACTTTATAATATTTATAATAATTAACTTATAATATAATAATATATATATATTATAATAATATTTATATTTATAAACATGTATTGTTATATTATAATCATAATAATAATTAATATTACTATTTATATTTATTATCATATATTGTTATTATATGATAATAATATGCTATTTTAATATTTATATTTATAATATATTTATTATTATATTTATATTATTATATTATAATAAATGATTAAATTATTAATATTTATTAATGGACTATGGCTAAATCTTTAATTTAATAGTGCCTTGATATGGGGACATGACATTGCTCATACATAAGATGGATTGTTGTATGTCCTATGGTTGCTTTCTAGGTCATTTGGTAAATGGCCTAGCTTATTGAACATGTCTGTAAAGTCCATGCCATACCTTTCAAACAACTTGAATCTGCAGCCAAGGCAAGGTAATGAAGTATCATTTCAGTGGCTTCACCATCCTCTTACAGGTATTGCAGGTGTCAGGCCACAATACATTCTTTTGTATCTCTAAATAATGTAGGCCACCAAAGTAATGCTGGGAGAATTTTTATTGTAGTAGCATCCACCACATGTGTACTGCAAGATCTTTGTGTGCTTCTCATTACAATCCTTGAGTTTCATCTCACAGGATGCATCAATGACCAACATTGCTCCCATCTCAAAAGAACCCTTTAGTAAGATGCATAATCCTTGACTTTGAAATTGGCCTTCTGCTTGAATTTATTCATATTACTCAAAATTTTTGTCCTATTGACAGGAAATTCCCTATACTTTCATGATAAAATGCTAACAGTGCAATTTAGATTCATTGTGCGCCTCTGAAGCCATATGTTAACTTGTTGGTGTCAATTACAGCTGATCCACTATCACATGGTGCTTTCCTGATCTCACAATGACTTTAGACGATAAACTGTTGGACTAGGAGCAACCACCTGCTGTAATGTCCCGTACTTGTTAGGGGATATTACATGTATATAGCACCAAATGGTTAAAAGACATCATTATATATAAAGCAGTGATTATCATATAAAGCATTTAATTGCGATCGAGTTGTGTATATGGTATGAATTCCATTATGAAGGAACAACGATTAAGGGAATGACGAAAGCAATTTGTATTAGACAAAGTCAGCGAGCCTTATGAAGGAAGAGATTAATATATACAAGGAGTGATCAGATTTATAAAAGAGCAGAATAAGGCTAAGGCTGTTTGGAATAAGACAAATGTCTTATTTGAAATAAAATACAATTCATGCGATCACCTTTACTAAGACATCAATTTCATATAAGACAAAGAGATGCTATTTAATGGAGATTATGAGATACGACTTAAATAGAAAGTGATGCAATTTGTATTTAAAGGAGGACATAGATAGATAATAAGATCAAGGTCTTATTTAAAGAAGCATGATATATTAATACGATTAAGAAAAGCAAGGGTAGCGTTTCATTTTAGAAGTGGTATGATTTGATAAAGAGATGTGATCAGTTAAAGGGGCAGCTCTTTGTGAAACAGGCAGCAATATGTTTATTAAGGGGTGTAGTTTATATCAAGGTGTGATTTGGTAAAAATCACATCTATTAATTAAAGACACTTCTATTGGAAGAGTATAAAGTGTGGAAGAGAATAAGGGGAAATATATACAATGGAATATAAAATAGATATCTGAAGTATAACAGCAGAGAAGAACTGATATGATATACAACAGTTCTCATATAGAATGACATCAGTGAATCATCAAGCAATCATCGATCATTGGATCATTGAATATTACAGCAGACATTCGATCTGCAGAATTATATTTATTTATTCAGTCATAGAGATTGTTAAGGACAGCAAATGGATACATTACAAATTCTGAATTGAACTAGAAGTTCAATAGGAATCATTATTGAATATATAGGTCAGATCATTATTGACTGTCAATTATCTTACTTATTGCATATTACTGTCATATATAAAAATTAAGGTTCACCAGTCAAAGAAGAGTGGTAAAGGGACTGTCTGGAGGGAGAACTGTTGACACCCTGCCATGCCTCCTTGCACCATCCTCTTCCTCAAAGAAGAACGGTGAGGGGACTGTTTGGAGGGAGAACTGTTGACACCCTGCCATGCCTCCCTGCACCATCCTCTTCATCAAGGAAGAATGGTGAGGGGACTGTTTGGAGGGAGAACTGTTGACTGACAACACCCTGCCATGCCTCCCTGCACCATCAACTTCTATGACTGAAATTTGTAAACAAACTGAGTTAGCTGCATGGTAATTTATATGTAACCTCTCTATAGTGATAGTATTTATGAATTTGAATACAATGTAATCTTATCTAACCCTAATGGTTAAAGATGTATATTTGTATATCCACATTTTGTATATGTTTTCCAATGTTATGATTGCAGAACTCAAGTACAAGAATTATGTAATTTTGAAGATATTCTAAATGGTAATTCTAAAACCCTAAACCTAACTTGTGGCATTTGAATTTTCTAGGGCAAATTAGGTAAGGGACATTACACCTGCTCACTTATCCATGGATAACCAACTTATTGACCAAATATATCAATGTTTGGTGGTCAACATTGAAAACAAACAAGTTCGCTTTTTAGTAATGCCAGAGCTTTTGGATGCTATGTACCATCTGCAGGGCCTTATGTTCCTTCAGGTACTGTAGTTGATCTCTACTTTTGATAATGGTCTGCTTACAAAGTAGATAGGATGGCCCAACTTGTGTTCACACTCTTGATCCAACTCACCCAATCATAAAGTTGGAGGCATCAATGTGTTTGTGAAATTCCTTTCCATAAATGGGGGTACACTGGGATGGGGGCATTGATCAATTGAGTGTGAAGTCTTCAAAAGCCTTCTGCTTTTGTCTTCGTATCAAGGGTACACCTTTCCTTCTTAGTACATCAAATTGGGTGCACTGATCCCCTATACTTGATGGGTGATGTAAATCTGGTGATGAAGCTAAATCTGCCAGGTCACATTCCTGTCCAATATTCTCATTATCCATTTCCCTGCAAGGACTGTCCCTTCAGCTCAAGTATGTGAGGGTTTCCTATAAATCTATCATTTGTAGTCATTTAGGAGCACAACTGAACCATAACACACTAAATGATTAGTTCGCATTGTTCTTTTTGTCAGTAATTAGTATGATGGTTCGCATACTTTGAGATCATTTTAGTACAATACAAAGAGATGTTCATTAAATAATAACTTACAATGCGATTCTGGCTGTTTTGCTTTGATTCAGTGCTTCTTGTAAGACAAATTAATGGTCTCAGTTTCCTATTTGTTTTGAACAGAAACCCTCTAGAAATAAGATTGAATGCATATTGTAGACAGAGAGCAGTGAAACTGTATGTCTTTGGGGCTCTCTATTAGATTTGGCTAAGTTAACTATTTACAGAATAGCAAAAACTGGATCTGTAGCTTTTCTCTGTTTTAAATATAAGTTAAAATCTTTCTGTGCAGCCAGTGGTACTAGCCTCATTATAGTCAATACTTGGAAGGTTGTGTGCTAGGACTTTTCTGTTTCCTTTTGGATGTGTACTTGGTGGCATTTCAGGAATAGACTAAGGGTGTTGGAGCAGTTTCTTGTTGACAGGATTGGTAGAAACAGCAGCAGTATCTTATCTTGGAATTCGCCAGGGGCATTTGATGAGTTTTGATGGACAAGCTACACTCCTTTTCATAGATCAATTGTACGAGATACTGCTATTTGTGCAGTTTCTGATTTGGAAATGATTCTTGTCAGGATGCTTTTTCTTTCTTCTTGCTTTATTGGAACAGAATATAGTTGAGACATGGGTTCTATGTTTTAAACTGACCGTATATTTTCATCTGCAGTCTAGTAACAGCAGTTGGTCTTACTGTCATATATGCTTTTGTCAACCGCTATCAACCTCTCCCAAATGACTTATTTCGCTTCGGTAAGTGCTGACATTTCAAATTTCAAATTAATATTGGCCATTGCCTCCTTTTTCAATTTTTTTCTGGCTTTGTTGCAAGTTGGTGGCTGTAATTAGGAACTGTAATGGTTTGATGAAATGATTCTGTAAAATATTTCAAACTTATGTCTGTTTCATTGTCTATGTGTGATACTCCATTTCTGTTGTACCAAACTCATATAACTAGCCTATTCAGTCATGATAAAATCTATGAGAGTGTCAATACATAGTGGTGTATTAAATTCTAGATTAGCATTCCTTTTGATCCTTTTGTCCCCTCATGATCCACTTGAGCTAAGGATGTCAAAGCTGCAATTCCAGGAATTTCCTTTCCTTACTCACAGAAGAACATCTCTTGACCATGAAGTCGCATGGAAGATTGAAATCTCATGCATTGCATATTCGTGCCTATAGACTCATACAGAGGAAGGAGCCTCTCGGATTACTTCAACCACAGATGCGCCAAAAATATTTTAAAAAATAAAGAAAAAAAGCATATTATAGGTGGTTTTCCTTAGTGCAATAATTTCAGATAAATGTTGATTTAAAATATCAGGAGACTAAATCATAGTCAATTACTAGTTTTGTCATTTCTGTTTGTTTCTTTTGTATTCACCATTCTATAGTCTTGGATATTGGTAGCTATTTGCATTTATTTTTTCTTAAATTGTGACACTGCTAACCCATTTTTATAAGGGCAGCTAAGCATATGAACTTTTATATTGTATTTTTTTGCATGATTTTATATTTTTCTAATATCAACCTAGTTTTCTTCCACAACCGGCTTCTTCATTCATAGCTTGTTATTGTCCCGTTGATTATCAGCATACTGCATACATTTTATTTGACAATAGTGTAATTTGGAAAACCTCAGCCTATGTAGGCCTTTTTGTTAAGTCGCAAAGGTTCAAAATATCTGGTTGTATAGACTTGTATTTATTTCATTAGTGTTCAATAATATGGAATATGAACTTTTGATTGGTCTAGTTCTTCCATTTGGCTGAGCATGATAGATAAAATTTGCAAGTCTTTAGGATTTATCTATATATGAATATCGTGAGAAAGTTCTTTGCATGTCATCATAATTTCATCACATACACTATATGGAAATAGTAAATACATACTGTTTATGTAAATGTCCATGGTGTTGGGACATAGACTTGGGATGCCAATTTTTGACTCAGACCTGAATTTGTGAAAAAAACTCAGCCCAAACTCATCAAATTTAAAAAATCATTAATAATAGCAATTTTGAGGAAAACAAATTATTATATTGCATTCTATATCAAATCAACTTCAAATATACACAAAACTAATTAATTAAGTCTAGCATACACACCTATACAGTATACACCAAGAAAGAAGCAAATAATAGGATATTCAAAGTTGAACTTGAAAGTTGAAAGCTGATATGAAAGAAAAGTTTTTTATATTAATAAAATATTTTTCTTGTACACAAAAAATGGATTTAGAAATCCATGCCAATGGCATCAATAAAAAGAGTACATAAAAGATCAAACTAAGGCTGAGAAGAGCCATACCTTCTAACATTAGATACAGGGTGCTAGACCTAGTGACGCTTTGTGTATGTCATAGAAGCAGTTGTAGCCATTCTATCCACAAAAGTGGTAGCAACAAGATCATCCTCAACAACTTGTTTGTCTCTAGTTGTATGGGTTCGCTCCTCCTCCCTTAGCACTACAAGCTTCACCTCACAATTAGTGTAATTGACCCATGCACAGTACTACCATGTAAATATGGTGTCACAATTCTTGGTGATCCACTCAAGTCCAAGATCATATTCCTCTAACTCAATGGGGGTTAATTCTTCATTAGTTGCCATAGTCTTCATGTGGTAGAGACACAAGTTGTAATGCACAAATGTAAGGTCATTCAACCTTTGCATTGACAACCTACAATGGCTTTTCTGAGTGTGTGTTTAAAGTTTTAAACATACTTCAATTTTGCTTACAACTAGAATGTTAGGAAATTATGTATGGAATAAGGGCTGCTCTGAAATCACATGCTGAATTTATTTATTTATTTTTACTTTGAATCAACTTCCCTTGAATGACTCTTGAATTTCATTACAAATTTGAATATCTTATTATTTTGAATTGACTTCCTTGAGTCTCTTTACATGCTTATGACAAATTGAATTTCCTTCTACAAATAATCAACAATTGAGTAATTTTATAGAGTTTACAATTGCCTAAAAATAATTGAAATAAAGCAAGTAAATTAAGCGCCCTTCATGCAGTTTTTAAAACTAGGCAATAAAGCTAAAAAAAACATTAAAGCTAGGCGTCTAAAATCAACATATCGACCTCCTATAAATGACTACTAAAAAACAAAAAAAATAATCCTAAAAAATAACCGATTTCTTCTATAATAAGTGTCTAAATTATAAATAAAATTCTATAAAATATCTTTCTAAAAATAGCGGCGCCAAAATTTCCGATGACTTTAGCAGCGTAGGACTTCACCAGCAACACCTTGTTATCTTTATCAGCAACTGAGACAATTTTAGTAGCAACAATTCAACTTCATCAGCATCATTTAACTTTGTTAGCATCACTTAACTTCATCAGCCTTTAACTTCGTCAACCTCTAACTTTGTCAGCAATTGGTACAACTTCAATAGCATTATGCTGATTTGACATCAGATTTTCCTACATTCTCCCCCTTGATGTCAAATCCCTGTATCTACAACTTTGTTTTCATATCTGAGTGTATTATCTTTCCTAACCCTTTAGTCACGATATCGGCCAATTGTTCTTTTGACCTACAAAACTAAATTTTAACTTTTTTGTTTTGCCCCAACTCTTAAGTAATGGGGCTTCAGTTCTATGTGTATTGTCCTTGCATGAAATCCTAGATCTCTAAGATCTTCCAAAACTCTTTTTAACCATATTGCTTTTGTACATGTTAATGCAACATACTCTACTTTTATACTGGATAATGCAACTCTATTCTATTTCTTTGAGCTCCCTTTAATTAATCCACTTCCTAGTGTAAAACAATGTCCTAATGTGCTCATTCTATCATCTTACAATTCTACCCAATCTAGATTTGAATAACCAAATAACTTTGAATCTTCAATTGAATAATAATGGATTCCATGATCCTTTGTTCCTTTCACATACCTTAGTATCGTTTTTGTTGCTTGCAAAGGTTCACTCATATACCGTGAAATCAATGATTTTGCAAACATAGCATTCGGCCTTGTAGCTGTCACATTCATTAAATTCCCAACAATACTTCTGTATTTCCTTTCATCTACTTTTGGTGATCCACCTTCTTTCATTAATTTTTCTCCATGTGCAATTGGTGCATCCACCCTTTTACAATCTAACATATTAAACTTCTTCAACATATTTTGCACATACTTAGCTTGACAAATAAAGATCTTACCATGAGATTGGTGTGCCTCCATGCCAAGAAAATATTGCATCAGTTCTAAATCAGTCATTTCAAATTCTTTCATCAGTGCCTCTTTGAATTTTTTTCTTCATCCTATTTGAGTTTTTTGTATAGATTAGGTCATTAACATATAGACATACATAAATTGTTTTACCTTCCTTCTTGAAATAAGTGTAGGCTCATTCTTGCTTCTCACATATCCATTTGCTAAGAGCCATGTATCATTTCTTAAATACCATGCTCTTGGTGCTTGTTTCAAACTATAGAGCACTTTCTTCAACCTATAAACATATCCTTCTTTGCTTTTGTCTTCAAATCCTTGTGGCTGATCCGCATATACTTCCTCTTTAATGTATCTATTAAAAAATGCACTCTTCACATCTAGCTGGTATACTTTCCGTCCTTTTTGTGCTGCTAATGATAATATCAATCTTATAGTGTTATGCCTTGCAATAGGTACATAGGTATCTTCATAATCTATACCATACCTTTAAGCATATCCTTTTGCAACCAATCTATCTTTGTATCTTTCAATGGTACTATATTTTTTGTACTTTATCTTGTAAACCCATTTAGTTCCTATCACTATTTTGTCCTTTGGTAGCTTTACAAGCTCCCAATTTTTGTTTCTTTCAATGACATTAATTTCTTCTTCCATTTCTTTATTCCATTCTTCCGTTTCAACCACTTCTTCAAACTTAGTAGGTTCCACCTTAATATTCGAATAATTTTAACCAATTCATCATCTTCATTGCTTTCTCTAACTTGACTTATTGTTAATCTTCTTTCAAAATTCTGATCTAGCATTAGATTTGGAGTATGAGTTTGCCTTACCTTCTTACTTTGTGTAACAACATTACTTGAACTTGATTTAGGTCTTGAACTTTTAGCGTTTTCTTCTTGATCCCACATTATTCTTTGACTTACTATTTCTTTTTTTCTTCAAATGTTCTGCATAGACTCCTTAAACAAATATAGTATCTCTTGAAATAATGCTTTTCCTACCTCGAGGGGAACAAAACTTGGAGGCTTTGCTTTTTGCACTATAACTTGTAAATATGCATGCTTCACTCTTTGCATCCAATTTCTATTTTTTCTCATCATCTATGTGAAAATAAGCTAAGCAACCAAATACTTTCAAGTGTGCCATTGTATGTTTTGTTTGATCATTAAGATGATACACCATTCCTTGTTCAACCTTGTCACAAAGTTAGTTCATGCACTCCCTACAGTAATGACTGTCAAACAATCTTCCATCTGATTTTTGGACTGTCCTAGCTCTTAGATAAGTGACATGAGCATGCTTGAATGAGAGGGCCATCTCTTGTTTACCTGTCATGATAGTCCTATGCCTATGTTTGATAGTACTATTGCAGGTAAATAATTAGTTTGCATGGCAGCACCATGGGCTAATTAACTAATCTCTGTCATATGACATTGCTTCTTATGTTAAGATGGTCCTCTTGATCTTATTGACTGTTATGAAAGTATTTCGATCAGATGACATACTTTAACAGGACCTAATGATAGTCTAATTGAAACCCATGATTGCAAATTGCATGATGTGACAATGTACCTTCTTATGATTGTTGTAGCAGTCCTCTTACCTATCTCACTGCTGCCCTAATTTACACAACTGCTCTTTTACAAGAGACTTCAATTTTGATGCAGTGTTACCAGATGCTGATTAGGGGCATCTGCATATTTTCTATGTTTTTGTCATTTTGTAGTTAAAAGTTGCAGCTTTGGGCATTTTGTTGTAATTTTTATATAAAATATATGCACATTGACAATGAAGCAATAAAATTTTGTCTCATGTGAAATCTCAATTCAACTCTAATGTTATGTATTAAGGTTCTATAATGTATATGATGAATGCCTTATGAATGTTATAATATGAATATTTGAAATTTTCTATATTTTCTAAATTTTTCTTATTTTTTAATAGCCGTCCTCTGCTATCCCCTAAAAAATGGCCTCCCAAAAAATCTGTCCAAGAAACGCATCCTGCAGTCCCCTGCCGTTCCCGTCCCGAAAACTTGGCGGAACATAGGTAATAACAATATGCATCCACTTGGGTGTAAGAGATCTCAAGATCTTCTTCACAACCACATCATATTTCAATGCCTCCCCATATGTTCTCATCTTATTCACTATGTCTATCACTTTAACACAACAATCTTTAACTCTTTCATTATCTTTCATTCTTAAATTCTTAAGATTCATTCTTAGGTTTTGAATCTTTGCAACCCTTACCTGATCTGTACCTCGATATGAACTTTCTAAAGCTATCCATGCTTCCTTTGCTGTTTTGCAACCCCCAATTCTTGGATAAACAATTGGATCTATAACACTCTGAATGTAGAAAAACTCTTGAGCATCCTTTTTCTTCTCTAACTTTTCTTTTGCATTCAATGCATTCCAATGTCAAGGTTCAACATACCCATTTGCCACTATATCCCATACTCCTTTCCATATTATTACTCTTTTCAACTAAACTCTCCAATAATCAAAATTCTCACTTTTAAACTATGGAACTAGCATTATCATTGTTTGCTGCCATTATAGCAAACCAACCAAACCTAAGATTTTCTCTCAAAGTATCAAGATCTTGAACATTGGTGAAGGAGCTTCATACCTGAACTTGTCCAGTGCAATTCTCACTTGCATTGGTAAACCTTGCTCTAATACCATCGTTAAGAAATTATGTATGAAAGAGGGGTTGCTTCGGAATCACATGGTGAAAAAGTTCTTTTTTATTTTGAATCAACTTCCCTTGAACTTCCGAATTTCATTACAAACTTGAATATCTTATTATTTTGAATTGACTTCCTTGAGTCTCTTGAATGCCTTATTACAAATTGAATTTCCGTTCTTCAAATAATCAACAATTGGGTGATTTTCATAGAGTTTACAACTACCTAAAAGTAAATGTAATAAAGCAACTAGATTAAGTGCTCTTCATGGAGTTTTCCAAATTGGGTGATAAAGCAAAAAAAAAAACATTAAAGCTAGGCATCTAAAATTAGAAGATTGACCTCTTGTAAATAGTTGCTAAAAAACAAAAAACTTATCCTAAAAAACAACAGCTGACTTCTAAAGTAATTGACTAATTATAAATAAAATCCTATAAAATATCTTCCTAAAAAATAATTGCACCAAAATTCCCAGTGACTTCAGTAGCATAGGACTTCATTAGCAACTACCTGTTACTTTTGTCAACAACTAAGACAATTTCAGCAGCAGCAATTCCACTTCCTTTGCATTACTTAATTTCATCATCCTCAACTTCCTCAGCAATTGGGCCAACTTCATCAGCATTCTGCTGATTTGACATTAGATTTTCCAACATCGCATGGTTGGATCAACACTCAAAGGACACTGGAGTTTTGGCACCTTGGCATCAAACTATTAGAGCATCAAGGTTAGGTTTTTGAACTTTGGTGAAGGAGCTTCAGATCTGAACTCGTCCAGTGCAATTCTCAGTTGCACTGATAAACACTTGTGCTGATATACCTTGCTTTGATACCATTGTTAAGAAATTATGTATGGAACAACAGCTGCTCTAAAATCACATGCTGAGAAAATTCCTTTTATTCTGAATTTACTTATGAATTTCATTACAAACTTGAATATCTTATTATTCTGAATTTACTTCCTTGAGTCTCTTGAATGACTTATTACAAATTGAAATCCCATTGTACAAATAATTAGCAATTGGATGATTTTTATAGAATTTACAACTACCTAATAATAACTGAAATAAAGCAACTAAATTAAACACCCTTCATGCAGTTTTCGAAATTGGGCAATAAAGCAAAAAACAAAAACAAAAAAAACATTAAAGCTAGGCATCTAAAATCAGTAGATTGACCTCCCATAATAGCTGCTTGTCATGTCCCCATATTAGGGCATTGTTTAAATTAAAGATTTAAACATCATGGATAGAGAAATCACTTTGGTCAAATATATTTAATCAACATATATAATAATATTAATTAATATTATGAAAATACAATATATTTATTGTATTATTGATTTAAGTGTTATTATATAATATAATAATACTATTATATAATTTATAACATATAAATATAACATCATTATGACTATTTTATATTATAAATATATATATATAAGCATAAATATTAAATAACCAATATTATAATATATATATAATCTTATATAAATAAATATTATTATAACATTATAAATTTATATAAATAAATATATTTATATATATATTATAAGACTTGACATTTTGCAGCAAATATCTCATATAAGAGAATAAAGTAGTAATTGTTAAGTAACTATTAATATTCCTTACAAGCAGCGAATACAAGAGTAGACACTCTAATAAAGGAGTGATTATTATTAAATAATATTAACTAAGCAGTGAATGAACAAATAGGTCAGCGATCACCATATAAAGTGGTGACTATTGATGAAAAGGCACCGATCAAGATATAAAGAGAATATTGGTGGGCATTGTGAAGATATCTCATCAGAATAAAAAAACACAAAACAGAAATGCAATGGAAGTTAGATCACCATCGATCATTCATTCAACAGGAAAAGGATAAAGGAGAATAAAATACTTTACTAAAATTAAGAATATATATATTCTAAAGTGAATTACATAACTAAGCATACCAGCATCAAGAGAGAATAAGATATATATATTTTCTTGAGTTTAGAATATATATATTTATATTATGAAATTAAAGACAATAATTGCAGCATATTCATATGAGACATAAGAAATTGATGATGTGTTCATCAAGGCTCAGGTGAGATTCCTCACTCAGTCCTAGCATCTAGTTCCCTCTATTCAACAATAATATTATTTCATATGCTTTGTCTTTCTCATTTAAAATGCATAAACCTATCCCTGACATGGTTTAATTCATTCCGCTGTGAGGAAATTGGGACTAAGAAATAAGGGAATTGTGTCATGGCAATTGTGACTTTCATTAGGATAATAACTGTAGATCATTATGATATGTCTAGGTACTAATTTCCATCTGCAGGTGTATATAAATGATGGCTGTTATATTGTATAGTAGTTTGTATCAGAATGAAGCCATAAAACTAGAAAACTATAAGAAGGATGACTGTGAATAAATATAACTTCTCTGATTATTGTTTTTGTCCTGTCATCTACATTTCTGTTTGAATCTCTTATAGCATAATGGAAGCAGAATGAAAATAGATAAAAGAATAACTGCATATTTGAAACTGGCTAGAAACTGTTTGCACTCTGATATATCGTATGTTGCATCATATACTACTATATGATTCATTTCCTAGTGATAAAGGCAAATTGTATAAATTGGAACTATGTGGAAACTGCATACATTTTATTTGTGATTCAGCCAAGAGGGGTGAATGCATAAGTCTTAGTAGATTGCTTATAAACCCCATCTAAGGTTCCATCCCCATAGGCCTGAGACAAGGGTTTGGGCATTATGCTCCCGTAGGCCTAAGTCAAAGGTTTGGACCATGGAGGGATGGGGGTCCCACATTGGAATATGCCCCCATAGGCCCGGATGAGGGATTCGGCAAAAGTACCAGCCCCCATAGGCCCTCGTCAAGGGTTCGGGCAATAGGACTGTGGTAGGCCTTAGGCTACTAAGGATTTATGACTTCTCCTCCCTGGCATGCTGAGTGACTCTTCTTTCTTATGTGTTTTCATTTGTAAGTTGATTATGTGGAATTGCTGGGAAATTGATATTAGAACTGACGTATGGCAATATGGATTTGTACACATATATATACTGCTACAGGTACGATTCCAAGAGAATATTTAAAGAGAATAAAATCCACAAGCGAATTCTAGGGCAAGTCGGGTAAGGGACATTACACTGCTATAAAACAAAAAACTTATCCTAAAAAACAACAATTGACAACTTCTAAAATAATTAACTAATTATAAATAAAATCTTATAAAATATCTTCCTAAAAATAGCTGCACCAAAATTTTCAGCAACTTCAGCAGCATAGTACTTCATTAGCAACTGTATGTTATCTTCATTAGCAACTGAGACAATTTCAGCAGCAGCAGTTCAACTTTCTCAGCATCACTTAACTTCATCAGCATTGCTTACATCAGACTCTGACTTCGTTAGCAACTGGGACATCTTCACCAGCATTTTGCTCATTTGACATTAGATTTTCCTACATTGCATGATTGGATCAACACTCAATTGACACTGAAGTTTTGGCATCTTAGCATCAAAATTTTCTTGGCATTCTTTCGTATTGAAAATATTAGAACATTTATGATTTCAAATTTAATTTAGAAATGCAAAAAAATAATTATTCAATAACAAAAAAGG
Source organism: Cunninghamia lanceolata (assembly GCA_027924645.1). Classification (NCBI taxonomy): domain Eukaryota; kingdom Viridiplantae; phylum Streptophyta; class Pinopsida; order Cupressales; family Cupressaceae; genus Cunninghamia; species Cunninghamia lanceolata. Next base: position 7,720,355 of record BSBN01000814.1, read on the forward strand.
GAAAGATTGAAATCAAAGTTTTAATGAAAGCAAATTTAAATTTATGGCAAATTTTACTTGGCTTAGATGTTGCCCTAGTTGACTTGCAAATATCTTGAGAAAAGTGATTCCTTAATGCTTGTTTGTAGATCTCATTCTTGGACATAATCTTTGTCTTGGACAGTGGGTTGAGAAAGTATGCACAAGCATGAAGTGGCCTATGAAGCTGTTTTATTCAGTGTTGGTCAATGATATCCCATGCAGGCTTATACTTGAACTCCACATTGCCATAGAAAAGTTGTATAGGCTCCTTTAGTTTGGTCCATGCTCCTCATATATGTATCTCATTGTTGCCTTTTCTCCATCAACCATGTGAAGGAGAGCAATGGCTCTATGACCTATAAAAAGTTATATGTTGAAAAAAAGAACAAAAACACTCACATTTAAGTCCTAAATGAAGAAAAAATGAAATTAAAAAATGACTTACATGTAGAATCTCCTTGCATGCGAATGATAATAAAGGGAATAATTCTGTCACTATATGTGACCAAGCGAAATTTTTTATGTCCACCTTCAATGGTTTTTTTGGTACCTTCTTGTGCATATCAGCAACATCTTACCCAATCTGGTCGCTACAGATATCTAATGTAGAGTCCACTAAGAAACACCATTATTAGGTCCTGTCTAAAAATGTAAAATTGAAGTGGACTAGCCATGTGAAGGAAGTTGATTTGAAACTCACATTAGATATTTAGTTGGATAGTCACGATGCTCATTAGATAAGAATAATCTCCTGAATTTTGATTTGTGATTGGCAACCATGTCTGTTAGTTTTTTTTACATAGTCACGATGCTCGTTAGATAAGAATAATCTTCTGAATTTTGATTTGTGATTGGCAACCATGGCTGTTAGTTTTTTTTTTGACAAGGTACATATTTAGTACAATGACATGAAAATCAGTATGTATTACTTATCACTTTATTGAATCATATTTTTGGTCTTAGGCTTGTAAATTATAAATCAAAGGAAAAAGGTAGACATGAATAAATAATATTTATCCAGGAATTTGAGTAACAGTAATGAATCGATATGGTTTTGTTTAAGTTTTGCATGCATCAAATAACCTTTCAATTTTCATTTCAATTTGCAATATTTCAGTTGCTTGCAGGTTTTGCCACCTAATAATTAACTGATGCTAGTTTTTGCCATGAGGCAGAATGGAAAGAACCTTTGAACCTACAGAATGGGTGGCTTTTATGGGGAGGAATAGGTATCGTTATTGCGGCTTTAGGTGTTGGACTCACAGGAGTAGCTTTGTCTGCTTTGAATGGGGAACCTCCACCGCGAGAGGTTTGGAAGCAACTGTGATCTTTATGGAAGCTATACAGCATATCGTTTAATTTTAAATTTGCTTTATTGTGCAATAGTAGCTTTCCCAACTCCCTTTCCCTTTTCTGTCTCTGATTTGGAAACTTCATAGAAATTCATAATTGACATCTAAAAACTAATTAAATCCAGCGATTCCAGCCAAAGTTTAAAATTTAAAAGGGTGGATGACAACTATTTAAATTAGAATTGGCCATGCGAAAGAAACCTCCTTTCTAAACAAAACATTTTTCTAAATTACACGCCTTCGAAATCTATCAAAATATTTTAAAATCACATGCCTTCCAAATCTATCCAAATATTTTAAAATTAACTATGATTTTCATCTGATCTATGTCTGGTCATTATAAGAGGTTATGAGGTGTCTTCAAGATCTGTTTGTAAATTTCAATTTTACTGCTATTAATTCTTACTTTTCTGCATAGCATAAATAACTCTGTATCATCTTTTTTGAAACTTGCCTCAGTGAATTATCATTTGAAAATCTATGAACAAAGCATATACTTTGGAAATTGAATACGAGTAATTTAAAAATTATAGAACATGATGCTAAGATCTGGACATGTAGAGATAAAATGCAGTTTATTTGATGCAGAGTGAGTACATTTGATGTCCATGATAGAAGAATGTTGTAATGAGATTATTGCAGGCCAAGAATTTTGATCTCTAGGGAAACCTTAAAGAACAACAAATTTAAAGGACTCTATGGAAGTAAGAGGTGTCATACTGATTTGGAGTTTATTTTATTATAATTTGCTTTCCAAAAGCTTCAAGAAATATATCACAAATGTAATGCCCCGTCATGTAACCCTAGAGAGTTAGGCAAACGAAAGCAAAAATTCCAGAAATAATTTTTTTTTTTTGAAGCAAGTAAATGCAATAATAGTAACCAAGATATCATAATACACAACATAAAGAAAAGTGTACTTCCAATTCCTCTAGGGAAACATAACTGCATTAGAGAATATAAAGTAAAAACCACACAAGAGATAATCATTTTACTTCTATCTCAGTTAAGAACACTTTTACATTAGCAAGATAGTTTAGTTACAAGGTTACAAGACCGATCACGTCGGTTTACTAATGAATAAATAAGGAAGTATACAACACCACCGAAGGTAGGAAGCAAACTGGAACTGGAACACCTCTGCGCAGAATTCGAACCGCATCTCCAAAAAGACCAATGGATAGCTCTGCCACCCAAACATGTGGAACACTGAGGGTCCACCCCTCCGAGCTAGGAGATAACGACGGGGATTCCACTAAGCCAAGAAACAACATCCAAAAATAAAAGAACGACAACTGACTTGACACAACTGACTATACCAACAAAGCTGCACAAGACAAGACATCACTCCAGAGGCACAACCAAGAAGAAACAACTGAACTGCATAAGGAGAGTGTCATCGCATGGTCCTAGCATGGGTTACCCAGGCTATCAATCACCAGAAGCCGGCCCCCATCTATCGTTACCCTGGCAGCCTCTCTCTAGGCACTGGCCCCATAGGGTGACACATGCGGAACCGACAGGTCCTCTCATGGAGACAAGGAGGTCGGCCTTGCCAACCAGGCCTTCTCATCCCATCCTTAGCCTGTGAGAGCACTCAAGGAATGGGTGAGGTCTCTTACTTATCTTGTTAAGTGTTTTAATACCCCAACCCTCTTGATTAAATCATTAAGTTTTCCACATGCTTACTACTTCCATGGGGTTACCCAGGCGGCCTCTCACTAGGCACCGGCCCCACCATGAAATCCACTCCCTTAGCGTTCTCTTCTATCATACATACCACAACATACAGGTATAAAAGTCACAACTCAGTTCCAACCCATAACTTACGCTATTCACTAGGCCACAACAATGAGTCCTTAGATTCCCTTCAAAAAATTGAAGCAATACTATCAAGAAACCAAGAACTATATTCAAGAGACCATCCCCATTCATTACAAGATACGAAAATCCAGATATCCCAATACATTGACATGCCACTATCTGGACCAAAGATCAAGACACCTCACCTCTGGAGTTAGGTACAACCAAAGATAAAGAAACCATAATCAGACAAGGTCAACACTTCCACATCGACAACAAGCAGCCATGACATCACACAAGATTCCTACTTCACAACAAACCAACATAGACCAAGCTAAACCCCAAGGTAACATAACACTCCAATACAAACATAAGATATGACCAAGGAGGAGATCGAGCAAGAGGTTCAAAGGACTCTAGATTCAATCAAGAAATCAACTACATCAAGTTATCACAAATAACAAAACTTCAAAACTTTAGGAATTAATAGGGCAAGAAAGGTGAACCATAAACTGAACATCCTTACTTAAACAAAGGTCAAGGAAAGCTCACAAAATAATTCCATTAATAAATCAATTCCAAGTTAAAGACACTTTAATTTCCCGTAATATGATCAAAACACAATTCTTTGTTTTCCAAAATAAAAGTATGAAGAAAAAGAAAACATAAACAATGATTTCCACCATTTACGAAGCACGAAATGGAATATTACAAGCATGACTAGCAAATTAAAATTCAACAAGGAAATCGATACACTACTAATATCCCATGAACTAGAAATAATAATTACTTATTTACCATAAGCAAAATCTTTCTTCAACGTGAAACCAACTATAAGTAGATAATGCAAGGATAGCAACTACTATTCTTACTATCCACTAATTGAAAATCTAACTAAATCCTATACAAATTTTCTCTACCTACGATTCATAGAAATCTAAGCAATTTCTTCCAAGATAAGATGATTCCTCATTCACTTAAGGAACATACTAAACCCGGCAACGGCAACGCGCAGTTCCCTAACCATTGCTTAGAACTGAAAGTGCTAGTTGATAACTATAGAGAATTAAGTTATAATTTAATTTACAACTCATTTGAAACCATATCTAACAATACACACCATTAGGTTGTATACCCAAATGAACAATGTAATTTCAAGAACTTAGCAATACTTGAGTACCAAGGATAATACTACTATGCATCACTTAAGAGATTTTAACTTATTTCAGATAACATAAATAACTGTGAAATAAAATAAACACAATATCAAATTCATTTCTATATTGTACTTTGGATAGAATAAATAAATAAATAAAATTAAATACAATACCTAATGAATAATAAATAGTTACCCTAACATTACTCAATTAAATAATAAAAGAAATTAAATTTAAAGAATAAAATATCTCCAAATTCTTTTATCTAATAATAAGTTTAACCGAATTTCTAAAAACATCTTCCCTAAGTATTCTTCATAATTTCCACAACTCTCTTTCTCTAACAACTTACTAAATTAAAACCTTATTTTATTAATTTACTAAACAAATTAACATTCCATAATAATGAGAGAAATCTCTTAAAGATAAGGGAATATATGTATTTTTAAAAGATAACATACTATATTTCTATTTGCTCTCTAAACTAGTTTCCACTCCCTTATAAGAAAGTAAGGAAAATATAATAGAATGTTACCTTTCCTAATTCTGCGTAGGTTAAGAGAAAAGGCAACTTTTCTTAAGTAATCAAACTTTTAAGCTAAAATGGAGACGCCTCAGAATGACAATTTTAAAACATAACTGAATACAAAGGCATCTACCATTATACGAATCTAGTTATTGCCTGGCAAGAAAAATATTTTTCTATCTACAAGTCTATGTTTGTAGAATGATATTAAGATTATATACAGAAGATTCACACCCAACAAGTGTATAGAGATTATGGTATAATACCATTGACAAGCAGAGGAAATAAAAGAATGGATTGTCATGCAGAGGCAAATTTAATGAGTGGATGGCACAAAGATTTGATTCTATGCAGAAATAGCTCCCAAGAATAGTATCTTAGTGACTTCATTACTGACATATTAGACTCCTTTTGGTGGAAAGAATCTATGCAAAGATTTCTTGAAAATCTAATGCCATTGGTTGGTAATTAGAATCATATGAGAATATGAAAACAATTAACTTATGCCTATTTTTAACAAATATGCTCCCAATCTATGGTGAGCGCCAAAGTTGACCGAAGTGGCTCAAAATTTTTCAATCTAAAGAATGTAATGATGGCAGGATGAGTACAAATGGATTGCAGAAGTTTATACAACAGATTATCATCATATGGGATGCAATGTTGCAGGTTCAATTTAAAACAGAATGTGAACTGTTTAATGGAATACGTCAGAGGGAGATTGTCATGTCCCCTTTTAGTTGACATTATGTCAATTAAGTAGATTGGCCTATAATAGACCCTAGTAGGCTAATGAGGTTGGATAGAGGGTCATTTGAGGGGAGTTTCTCCTTCAGTGGTCAGAGCTACGCAGGATTGGTGTTCGTTTGAAGTCTTTTGGACCCCGTATGCAGAACTTACTATTTATAGTAAGACAATGGGTGATCGAGATGGACCCCTGCTATTTTTAGAAATAAGGGTTGGTCATATGCAGAATCTTCATGCCAGTTTACAGTTCAGACGGTTTGCAGAACAGATGAGTAATAATGGCGATATTAATATTTATTTGGCTAAAATAAATATTAATAGTTTCGAGCTTATATTGTAAAGTTATAATATAATTTTATATTATAACTTAAGTCACTTAAGTGAAGGGTCAAATTATCATAGATGGGGCCAAGTGAACAATTAATTTTAAAGAAATTATTTGTGCACCATTAATAAAAGTTTCTTTTAAAAAAAAATATTAAAAGTGGGAATATGTCATTTATCCCACATTGGCTAGGAAAGTGTTGAGCTCTCACAAGAAAAGAATAAAAGGAGACTTAAGAGCTCATTTTGGTATGCTCATGAAATATATATTTGAGTATTGTGATTTTGAACTTTGAGAAGGGTTTACAGCTTTGCCATTAGAGAACGTAGTTCTTCTATGTGTTCATCATTTGAGCCAGTGAAATATGTGGTGAATTTGATAATTCAGAGAGAATCTCATACAGAGGTTCTGATTGTGCTTCAACAATATTTATTTCAGCGTCCATCGAATTCACAAAAAATAAGGGTGAGACAAGTTGCAGCTGTGAATAGTAATTTGCTACAGTGCGTTTGAATAGTGCATGTGAACAGTACCTATGAATAGTGACGCGCTACAATACCCGTGAATAGTACCCATGAATAGTGACGCGCTACAGTGCTGTCGCTTCAGCAAAATCCAATGAAAATCAGGTTCCATGTTGTTGCTGCCATTATTTTTATTATAGAAAAATAATGTAATTTCCCCATCCTCTTGAGAAATAAGTATTCATTGCAGTAGTAGTTCAGTTGTTTTAAAATTTTCAGATTGTTGTAATTAGTTTCAGTTTTATGTTATTTGCTTTTTATGTCAATAAACCCTCAAAACACAAAAAAAAAACAATATATCTATTCAAAACACCAAAACAAATTCAGACAGTGCATTCAGTAGCAGAACAGTATAGAAGCAAAGAACCAGTAGGGTTCTTACATTGGTATCAGAGCTACAATCTTGCCATCCTGAGGGTTTGGGAATTCATATGCAGCCACAGGAGGTTGGACCTCACAAATATTATACTCGTAGGAGAGCCCTACTTGAAGGTGAACAGGTTTTAGATAGGCTGCTGGTCACCATGGGTGACAGGCATGATGGTAGCCCCCCCAGAGGAAACAGGAATAATGAGGATCAGGAAACTAGAGAGTTTTTCAGGGCTATGGCTACAGGACAGCAGCAGGTGGCTCAGGCCTTGCAGGCACTCACCACCATGATTGAGCACATGAACCCATAGGATAGACAAAATCAAGAGCAAGGGGATAACAGGAGTGTAGTGGGATCACCTAGAGCTCATAGGACTCATTCCAGGACAGCAGATAGGCCTACTCGTCCTACTTTCATTAGAGATGAGCCTGAGGTAGCACTGACAGAAGAAGTAGGAGAGATGTTCGCAGATATTCTCATGGCTGCAAATGACGAATGGGAATTATTAACTCCACAGGTGCGTGAGAGGATGACATTTGAGAGGTTTGTTAATCAGAGGAGAGAGCATTACAGGGCAGCGAGACAGGATAGGAGACCTCGTGGCCAGAATAATGAATTAAAGCGTGCTACAAGCAAGCTTTCCTTGACTACATTCGAAGGTAGTAGCAGAATGACGGCACAGGCTTGGATTCACAAGCTTGATACCTTCTTAGCACTGAGACCTATGACAGAAGTGAAGGCAATAAAATATGCCATGCTACATTTAGAGGGAGCTGCACATGATTGGTGGTACCATGGGATGGTTACCCTTCAGCATAACCAGGTGACTTCATATCAGGACTTCGTGGACAGGTTGGTAGAGAGGTTTGTTAAGAAGGATCCAGAAGTCTACTTCTGGGAGTTGGCACAGTTGAGACAATTAGGCGGATTGGAGTATTTCATTAGTGACTTTCAGAGGCTATCCGTTATGGTGCCAGATATCTCAGATAGGAGATTGGTTGTGTTCACTGAGGGATTATCCGAACCACTGAAGGGTTGGGTAAAAGCCTTTGATCCATTCAATTTGCAAGAAGCAATTAAGAAGGCTAGAAGTATGGAACAAGCAGCCCCAATAAATAAATTTCAGTCAAAGGGTGCATCATCTAGCAAAGATAACAAACCATTCTTCAAGAAACCTGAGAGGAATGAAACAAAAGCTGAAAATAAAGATAAATCATTCGCTCCCTTGGATAGAGAGACATTGAATGATTTAAGGAAGAAAAAACTTTGTTTTTATTGCAAAGGACCCTATGACATGAACCATGACTGTCCTTTGAGACCAAAGGGGAAAGCAAACAGGGTTATGTGGGCTTACTATGAGGATTCCGATTCTGAAAATTCGGACCAACAAACTGAAAATGAGGAATCCAGTGAACAAAAGGAAAGTTTAGATGATGAAAAGCTCAAGCAAATGTCTACCGATGAAGAGAAGGTGGAAGGTAGGCTTAAGGAGGCCCGTCTCACTAGTGTGCAGCAGGAGGGATCATTTAGAATGAGAGGAGTGTTGGCTGGACAGCGAGTTATTACATTTCTAGATATAGGGGCCACGCATAATTTCATTGATTCCAGGTTGGTTGAGAGACGTGGGATCCAGACTGAGCAGTTTGAGGGCTTGAGAGTGAGGGTAGCTGATGGCTACATCCTTAAATGCGATAGAAAGATCACAGGTTTACCATTGAAAATAAACAATTTTGAATTCAAGGCTGAATTTTATGTGTTTAACATGGGTGACACAAATTTAGTACTGGGCATGACTTGGTTGCATGATATTGGAGAGTTCACTCTCAATTTGAGAGAAATGGTGATGAAATTTCAGAATGATGGTAAAACTCACATACTTAAGGCCATTTGAGACAGTGAGTTCAAGATGATGTCTTGCAGGCACATGGAGAGTTTGTTGCGTTATGACCAGGTTGAGTGGGCAGCCTGTTGCACGTTGATGCCATCACAGGGGCAGCAAGAATCAAAATACCATCCAGACATACAGGAGCTGAGAATTAAGCATTACAAGGTTTTCAGTGATATTCCACCAGGTAGACCTCCAGATAGAGGTATTGAGCACATCATTGAGTTAGAGGAGGGTGCTAAACCCATCATGATTACACCCTACAGGCATCCGAAGAGATTGAAGGATGAGATTGAGAAATCCATCAAGGAGCTACTTGCTATGGGGCATATTAGATCGAGTAAATCTCCTTTTGCTTCTTCTGTGGTTTTAGTGAAGAAGAAGGATGGTACTCTTAGGATGTGCATTGACTACAGGGTCCTGAACAGAAAGACAATTAAAAACAGCTACCCCATCCCACGGATTGATGAGTTGTTAGATGAACTACATGGAGCATGTTTCTTCTCCAAAATTGATTTGAGATCAGGCTATCATTAGATCAGAGTTAGAGAGCAGGATATAGAGAAGACAACATTTAGGGGTCATTGTGGCCATTTCGAGTTTGTAGTTATGCCATTTGGGCTAACTAATGCTCCAGCTACCTTTCAGTCCACGATGAACAGGATCTTTCAGCCTCAGTTGAGGAAATTTGTATTGGTCTTCTTTGATGACATTCTTGTGTATAGTAGAACATGGGATGAGCACTTGCGACACTTGGATACAATGTTGAGCATTCTGAGCAGGAAGTCCTTGTATGCAAAGGAGTCCAAATGTGATTTTTGGGATTATCTGAATTATTATATCTGGGGCACATTATCAGTGCACAGGGGGTACGCATGGATCCTGAAAAGATTCGTGCTATTATTGAGTGGCCTACCCCAGTGAAGCTTACACAGTTGAGGGGATTTTTGGGCTTGTGTGGGTTCTACAGGAGGTTTGTTAGTGGATATTCCAGGCATGCAGCACCCTTGACAGATTTGATGAGAAAGGGGGCTTTCTTGTGGTCTTCTGAGGCACAGGAGTGTTTTGATAAATTCAAGGAGTTGATGACTTCTTGTCCAGTGTTAGCATTACCAGATTTCAGTAAGCCATTTGAGCTTCATTGTGATGCATCTGGTGAGGGCGTTGGAGCGGTGCTTATGCAAGACAAGCACCCGATTGTGTATGAGAGTAGGAAGCTTAGGGGACTTGAGAGGAGCTTTAGCATTTATGATAAGGAAATGTTGGCCATAATGCATGCTTTGGCCAAATTTAGGCAGTATTTAGTAGGCAGTAAATTTAGCATAAAAACCAACCACAATAGCTTGAAACATTTCCTGGGGCAACGAGATCTTAATGACAGGCAGCAGAAATGGGTAAGTAAATTACAGGCATATGTACCTATTTCAAGGGGACACAAAATGTAGTAGCAAATGCCTTGTCACGAAGACCCCACTTGAGCTTGATGACCGATATTTTAGAGGACTGGAGACATTTGATCCTTACAGAGTATGTAAAGGATACATGGGCATCAGGATTCATAGATGGATTGGTCCAGGATAGTGATTTCACCCTTGTGTGTGAGCTCATCATTTACAAAGGGCGCATTTATTTGGTGCCAGGCTCAGAGGTGAGGAGGATGGTGTTGAGAGTTTATCATGACTCACCTATGGCAGGACATCCAGGTTTTTATAAAACCTACCGGCAGATTCATGAGCCTTTTTCTTGGAAAGGGCTCAAAGCTGAGGTGTTACAGTATATTAGAGAGTGTCCTACTTGCCAGCAGAATAAACAGGGGCACTCTTATCCAGCTGGTTTACTTCAGCCACTTTCGATTCCTGACAGGAAGTGGGAGTGTTTGTCCATAGACTTCATCACAGGACTGCCGGGAGCCCAGGGCAGAGACTGCATATATGTTGTTGTTGATCGACTTACGAAGTTTGCCCATTTCTTCCCGATCACTGCTACGCAGGTGGCAGATTTATTCTTTAGAGAGGTATTCAGGTTGCATGGGTTACCTCGGAGCATCATTGGCGACAGGGACAGCAGGTTTATGAGTCACTTCTGGCAAGAGTTGTTTAGCTTGTGCGGGACAGAGCTCACTCCGATTACTAGCTACCACCCCCAAACAGATGGTCAGACAGAGATAATGAACAAATGGGTGGAGGGATACCTCAAGAATTACATAGCAGGGCAGCAGAAGGCTTGGGTTAAGTGGATATATCTATGTGAGTATTGTTATAATTCCACTTATCACATGTCTATCCAGATGTCACCATTCATGGCATTATATGGATATGAGGCATCCGGTTTCATGGATTTGTTGCTATCAGATAGTAGAGTGCCTAGTGCTGGAGACTTTTTACAAGAGAGCCAGGACATCGTAAAGGCTCTTAAGGAGAATATCACTAAGGCACAGAATCAGCAGAAGCAGTATGCTGATCAGATGAGGACTAAGCGGACGTTTGAGGTAGGTGATATGGTATATTTGATGCTACAACCCTATAGACAGTCTACTCTTAGGAAGAGTGGAGCAGAGAGCTCAAGCCACGATATTATGGTCCTTTCAGGGTGATCAGGCGTGTAGGCGAGGTGGCTTATGAGCTAGATTTACCGGTAGATAGCAGAGTGCACAATGTTTTTCATGTATCTCGCCTCAAGAAGGCATTGGGACACCGAGTTGTGCCATCTGCAGTTTTACCACCCCTAGATGATGAGGGGAAGTTGATTTTAGTACTTGAGGCTATCATTGAGTTCAGGGAGAGGAATTTGAGGAGGCGTACTATTAGGGAATACTTGGTCAAATGGAAGGACATGCCGGTTGAGGATGCTACTTGGGAGAGCGAAGAAATTTTACAGCATCCAAAATTGAGATTGCTTGAGGACAAGCAACTTCAGGAAGGGCGGACTGTCATGTCCCCTTCTAGTTGACATTATGTTAATTAAGTAGATTGGCCTATAATAGACCCTCGTAGGCTGATGAGGTTGGATAGAGGGCCATTTGAGGGGAGTTTCTCCTTCAGTGGTCAGAGCTACACAGGATTGGTGTTCGTTTGAAGTCTTTTGGACCCCGCATGTAGAACTTACTATTTATAGTAAGACAATGGGTGATCGAGATGGACCCCTGCTATTTTTAGAAATAAGAGTTGGTCATATGCAGAATCTTCATGCCAGTTTACAGTTCAGACAGTTTGCAGAACAGATGAGTAATAATGGCGATATTAATATTTATTTGGCTAAAATAAATATTAATAGTTTCGAGTTTATATTGTAAAGTTATAATATAATTTTATATTATAACTTAAGTCACTTAAGTGAAGGGTCAAATTATCATAGATGGGGCCAAGTGAACAATTAATTTTAAAGAAATTATTTGTGCACCATCAATAAAAGTTTCTTTAAAAAAAAAATATTAAAAGTGGGAATATGTCTTTTATCCCACATTGGCCAGGAAAGTGTTGAGCTCTCACAAGAAAAGAATAAAATGAGACTTAAGAGCTCATTTTGGTATGCTCATGAAATATATATTTGATCATTGTGATTTTGAACTCTGAGAAGGGTTTACAGCTTTGCCATTGGAGAACGTAGTTCTTCTATGTGTTCATCATTTGAGCCAGTGAAATACGTGGTGAATTTGATAATTCAGAGAGAATCTCATACAGAGGTTCTGATTGTGCTTCAACAATATTTATTTTAGCATCCATCGAATTCACAAAAAATAAGGGTGAGATAAGTTGCAGCTGTGAATAGTAATTTGCTATAGTGCATTTGAATAGTGCATGTGAATAGTACTCGTGAATAGTGACGCGCTACAGTACCCGTGACAGTACCTGTGAATAGTGACGTGCTACAGTGCTGTCGTGGATAGTGAAATGCTTCAGCAAAATCCAATGAAAATTAGGTTCCATGTTGTTGCTGCCATTATTTTTATTATAGAAAAATAATGTAATTTTCCCATCCTCTTGAGAAATAAAGATTCATTGCAACAGTAGTTCAGTTGTTTTAAAATTTTCAGATTGTTGTAATTAGTTTCAGTTTTATGTTATTTGCTTTTTATGTCAATAAACCCTCAAAACACAAAAAAAAAAAAAATCTATTCAAAACACCAAAACAAATTCAGACAGTGCATTCAGTAGCAGAACAGTATAGAAGCAAAGAACCAGTAGGATTCTTACATTGATGCAATGTTGCAGGTTCAATTTAAAACAGAATGTGAACTGTTTAATGGAATACGTCAAAGGGAGATTATCTTATGGAATGCAATGATTGCAGAATCGCACGAAAATAGATTTTGCAAGGATACTCTCAAAATCTTTGAATTAATGAAGCATATGGAACCTATCCTAACATTATAAGCTTTGCTTGAGTTCTAGGTGAATGTAACCATGCCAGTTTTAAAGGATGGGAGTAGTGCATACTTCAATTACCTGAGAAATCGTCATTGCACTATGGCACTGCGGCTATAGTTGTTCGACAAGAGTGCAAGATAATCTAAAGGGTTAAAACTTATACAGTACCAAAAATAAGGAAAAAGGATACGGTTTCCCATAGTATTCAATACCACTACACCATGCTGAGGATCCTTTCTCTAAATAAATCCTATTGAAAGTTGGAGGGATTTATAATGCAAAAGATGCTAGAAATGGGGCACTTTCTGTCATTTAAGGCCAATATAACTCTAATATTTACCTGGCAGGAAAGCATGCAAAACATAGTTGCACAAACATAGGAAGCTAATAGATTCAAATCAGAGAATTCATATTCGACAACTGAAGGCATTTATTATACATATCAAAATTATTTTGTATAAAATATATACTAATTACTCGAAACTCCAATTTATGACAAGGATATTCTTGGGTAGGGGATAATTAATTCTAGATAATAAAATTTAACCAAGGTGTCAATCAAGCTTCAAGCTAACCCAAATATTAAAACATATTAGAAGCATCATTGATTAATAATAAATCATTAAAGTATTTTCCAACTACACACAGGGGCATAATTAACACGACTTGACTATACTTCACAACATGAGATAACCAACATAACAAGGCAAGACCACGACTCGAGACAACAACAGAAGACAAGGACCGACCTAGTGGAATAGACCTCGCATTATCTCCCATCACTGATACCCATTGGTGTAAGAACTCGCTCGAACTTGCTATATCAAGTGGAGTCGAGGTTCGGTACCTGTAGCCTGCATCCGAGCAATTGGTTGTATAAAATCAAACACATATATGTCAACACACAGAGAGAGTCAAAGAATCGCGGTGCAGTAGGGTACTCGAAGCGAGTAGTACTACATTGTCTCCGCTCTTGAAACAATATCATAACAACTTTTATCAGAATTCAAATACCACAAATCAAATGACACATGATAACATTAAATCACATTATAACTGGAGTAATAGTAATGCCGTCATAACTCATAACACATGCCCAATTATGTCAGTCGAACGTAGTTCATCAAGATCAAAATAAAGGTAAATCATAAACTACTAATCAACTATCTCAGAACTGAATCCATGCACTGAACGACTAACAACTGTCTCCGATTGACAGAGAGCAATGCAGAACCACCGCTATCACAAGCCAACGACGAGGGGGCACTACATCCTCCCCCCCTAAAGCTTGACTTACTCTTGGAAGTCACAGATCAAGGTAGAAACATAAAATATTAACATTGCCAAATTCCATTGCCAACATACTCATCCATAATAAACAATTGTTCATAAATCAAGCACAAATGTTCAATAAAGGACAAGAGAAACATCAATTCTTTACCTTTATGGTGCATCCTGTGATCTACTCAACCAATTTCACTTTCTTCTGCAATCTCATACAATCAAAATAATTGCAGCCACATACAAGTACTGAAAGATTCATCTTTTATCTTAGTTCCACTAATTACCAACCATGCAAAGTGCAATTCTCCACGGAGTCCTCCCATGAACATACTATTAGAGGTTCGAAATGAACATGATAGAAACAACACTTACCACAAAGTGGGGCCAACAAAATCCAACATTTAGAAGTTACACCATAGAAAATTTAAAAATAATTACAAACCCACATGGAAAAACAATCAAATCCAACTTTAAGTCACAAAGTGCCGGCAAATTTCAATAAATCAAGAATAAAGAAAAAGGTCTTGGTGACCATTCCTGACATAAGAAGGTTCAAAGAAAGAAAACTCACTGTTAACCCCCCACACTAACACATGAAACTACTGTCAAAATTTCCAAAACAACCAAATTACAACAATTTCACATCATGATGTCACTGATTTTAGCCACAAAAAGGGAGTATCTGCTACACAACACTCAAGGACACAGGGTCTAGAATGTGTTAGAGAATGTAGACCAACACTCAACCAATTATGTTAACTACGTTCTCTTATCTAAACAACTTCTATCGTTAATACAATACAATTTCTTTCAACTAAACTACGGAAATACGCAATTGCTTCCTTATGCAAGAGGATATAAAAGGAAAGTATGATATTACATATAGGAATCATTCAAACTATAATTGACTTACATTATCTCATACCTGATCTCGTAAGCCCGACACAAGCTCTCATCTAATCTCCTGCATAGAGTTCTTACACTGGCATATGCAATGATAACTTCCACAAATTACAGTAATTCTTCCATAATAGGTCATGGCCATCTAGGGTTAGATATAGATTTACAAGCAAACATGTAAAGATGTCAACATCACATAACCACATAACTCATGATGCATGATACCACCAGATGATTAGATGCATTAACATTCAGGGAGAACATATTGTTAGATGTAACATCACATTTCCAGAGAAGAAGGAGAAAGAACATAGTAGACACATAGTAGCATAAAGCATTCATTTCTTAAAGGGCAAGTCTATAAACTTATCAACTTCCATGCTAATGCAAACAGATGAGAGATGCTATTACCAACTCACTACAACGAGAAAATTGTTTAATCTAGGGCAACCACAACAGTCCAGAGGTCTCGGTGTTGCAACCTTGGATACAGTTAATCTACAGAGTTTAAGCACTAGGTCACATAATGGACTCAATTGTAACCAGAGCATCCAGTGTTTAAACCTCGCTCTGATACCAAGTGTAATGCCCCGTCATGTGACTCTAGAGAGTTAGGCAAACGAAAGCAAAAATTCCAAAAATAAATTTTTTTTTTTTGAAGCAAGTAAATGCAATAATAGTAACCAAGATATCATAATACACAACATAAAGAAAAGTGTACTTCCAACTCCTCTAGGGAAACATAACTGCATTAGAGAATATAAAGTAAAAACCACACAAGAGATAATCATTTTACTTCTACTTCAGTTAAGAACACTTTTACATTAGCAAGATAGTTAGTCACAAGGTTACAAGACCGATCACGTCGGTTTACTAATGAATAAATAAGGAAGTATACAACACCACCGAAGGTAGGAAGCAAACTGGAACTGGAACACCTCTGCGCAGAACTCAAATCGCATCTCCAAAAAGACCAATGGATAGCTCTGCCACCCAACCATGTGGAACACTGAGGTCCACCCCTCCGAGCTAGGAGATAACGACGAGGATTCCACTAAGCCAAGAAACAACATCCAAAAATAAAAGAACGACAACTGACTTGACACAACCGACCATACCAACAAAAATGCACAAGACAAGACATCACTCCAGAGGCACAACCAAGAAGAAACAACTGAATTGCATAAGGAGAGTGTCATCGCATGGTCCTAGCATGGGTTACCCAGGCTATCAATCACCAGAAGCTGGCCCCCATCTATGGTTACCCTGGCAGCCTCTCTCTAGGCACCAGCCCCATAGGGTGACACATGCGGAGTCGACAGGTCCTCTCATGGAGACAAGGAGGTCGGCCTTGCCAACCAGGCCTTCTCATCCCATCCTTAGCCTGTGAGAGCACTCAAGGAATGGGTGAGGTCTCTTACTTATCTTGTTAAGTGTTTTAATACCCCAACCCTCTTGATTAAATTATTAAGTTTTCCACATGCTTACTACTTCCATGGGGTTACCCAGGCGACCTCTCACTAGGCACCGGCCCCACCATGAAAGCCACTCCCTTAGTGTTCTCTTCTATCATACATACCACAACATACAGGTATAAAAGTCACAACTCAGTTCCAACCCATAACTTACGCCATTCACTAGGCCACAACGAGTCCTTAGATTCCCTTCAAAAAATTAAAGCAATACTATCAAGAAACCAAGAACTATATTCAAGAGACCATCCCCATTCATTACAAGATACGAAAATCCAGATATCCTAATACATTGACATGCCACTATCTAGACCAAAGATCAAGACACCTCACCTCTGGAGTTAGGTACAACCAAAGATAAAGAAACCATAATCAAACAAGGTCAACACTTCCACATTGACAACAAACGGCCATGACATCACACAAGATTCCTACTTCACAACAAACCAACATAGACCAAGCTCCACCCCAAGGTAACATAATACTCCAATACAAACATAAGATATGACCAAGGAGGAGATCGAGCAAGAGGTTCAAAGGACTCTAGATTCAATCAAGAAATAAACTACATCAAGTTATCACAAATAACAAAACTTCAAAACTTTAGGAATTAATAGGGCAAGAAAGGTGAACCATAAACTGAACATCCTTACTTAAACAAAGGTCAAGGAATGCTCACAAAATAATTCCATTAATAAATCAATTCCAAGTTAAAGACACTTTAATTTCCCGTAATATGATCAAAACACAATTCTTTGTTTTCCAAAATAAAAGTATGAAGAAAAAGAAAACATAAACAATGATTTCCACCATTTACGAAGCACGAAATGGAATATTACAAGCATGACTAGCAAATTAAAATTCAACAAGGAAATCAATACACTACTAATATCCCATGAACTAGAAATAATAATTACTTATTTACCATAAGCAAAATCTTTCTTCAACGTGAAACCAACTATAAGTAGATAATGCAAGGATAGCAACTACTATTCTCACTATCCACTAATTGAAAATCTAACTAAATCCTATACAAATTTTCTCTACCTACGATTCATAGAAATCTAAGCAATTTCTTCCAAGATAAGATAATTCCTCATTCACTTAAGGAACATACTAAACCTGGCAACGCGCAGTTCCCTAACCATTGCTTAGAACTGAAAGTTTCTAGTTGATAACTATAGAGAATTAAGTTATAATTTAATTTACAACTCATTTGAAACCATAACTAACAATACACACCATTAGGTTGTATACCCAAATGAACAATGTAATTTCAAGAACTTAGCAATACTTGAGTACCAAGGATAATACTACTATGCATCACTTAAGAGATTTTAACTTATTTCAGATAACATAAATAACTGTGAAATAAAATAAACACAATATCGAATTCATTTCTATATTGTACTTTGGATAAAATAAATAAATAAATAAAATTAAATACAATACCTAATGAATGTTTACCGCAATATGGTGTGTTTCACAGAATATGAAGTAAACAGAATTAAGTAGTATAGTGCATAACACAGAGCATGAAATTATAACAGCATTGCACAGAATAAAGCATTGTTCCCATTCATTGAATATATCAGTATTACACTACAATGTTACAACGCTGTGGGGTCCCCTCGACTACAAAGTATTAAGCCAATATATAACTTGGCCAAGGTTGGTTGAGATACCAACCGTTGGCAACGACTCTATAACTATCCAACCGTCGGAGTTAATTCCCGATAACACTCCTAACATAACAACACTAATTAATTTATGATTATTTACTTGGCCGACTACGACCGACTACAATTATGACCGACTACATCATCCCCCCCACAAAATTAGTCGTCTTCCAGACGACAGAAAACCATCAAGTGACATTAAGTACGCTTTTGCCGACAACAATGCTGAAGTAGGAGCTGTGTAAAAGTAGAACCAACACATTTGGAACACCTGCCAGTAGACCAACCAAGGGACCCAATCTGATAGCACACTGAATGCTGCGAATGTTGCACCCCATTGCTCACTAGATAAAGATAGTACTAATTTGATGGGGGTTTGGGGGCAACGCCCCCAATGGGGTCGAGGGGCAGCGCCCCTCGCGGGGGTTTGGGGGCAGCACCCCCAACGGGGGTCTGGGGGCAGTGCCCCCAGCGGGGTCGAGGGGCAGCGCCCCTCGCGGGGTCCGGGGGCAGCCCCTCGACCCCATTGCTTTTCCAAAATAACACCTTCAAAACCATTCGGATCTTCATTGCGCACATCATTTTTGTAACAAAATCAAACACTCGTCTGCAATCTTCTTGCCCTTGTCCATTATCCAATTTTGAGTGCCAAAGTGCCGATGCTGAGCGGATGCTTTTTTTTCCCCCAATGGTCGACCTCGAGAATGCCAAGAGAATGCAAGTACGGATGAAAATGCCACTTCAAAACTGACAAGTACGGCTTGGTACGGCCCTCCTCTTTGAATGCCCAGTTCGGCCTAGTACGGCCTTTTTTCTACTGCTGGCCGTACGTTCTGCTGGCCGTATGTCGTACGGCGTACGACTCAACCGTACTACGTACGGTGTGGCTGTACGTTCTGCTGCTGGCCGTACGGCGTACGACTCAACCGTACTACGTACGGCGTGGCCGCACGTTCTGCTGCTGGCCGTACAACGTACGACTCAACCGTACTACGTACGGCGTGGCCGTACGTCGTACGACCAGGTTGTACGTCGTACGACCTGCCTTAATTTTTTTTCCATCATTTTTTTTAACGTTTTTTTTTTCCAATTTTTTCAAATTTTTCTGACATTTTATTTTTTTCGTCTTTTCCATGTCAAACTGACTCTGATTTGTCTATTTTTCTCCGACGGGTTCCACGTTCGATCTACAACTCCGACTGGAATTGTTGTCTTCAAAAAATTAAACTATCTGACTTTTGAACATTATTTTTTCTCTGTTGATTGTCACTGATCGCCAAAACATTGCAAGTCAATGGAAATACTCTATAGTCTTTATTCTTTCTGTAAGGTCTCTTTCTGGCTGGTGCTTCCAATACTGGGTTCCCGTCGTTAGTTCCATTACTCTGATTCACCTTGCTTGCCAATGGCTCTTCATACCTGATCACCTTGTCTGGTTCAACTTTATGTGCAAGTGCATCATCTATCTTGGCATTATCCTCTATATATTCTTTTTGTGGCTCTCTTGGTCGACTTGTCTGTTCTTGGTCCGCTATTTGCTCTGTTACTTCCGGCTGATTATTACCTTCCTCCCCTTTGTTACTCATTACTGGTTCCCTCTTTCCAGGTGGTCGAATGTTTGTCGATCCATCAAGTGCTTCATCCGTGAACAATGTTTCACTCGTCGGCCTAGAGTTGCCCAGACTTTCACTCGTCGGCCGAGAGTTGCCGAGAGTTTCACCGTTGCCGAGTGTTTCACTCTTCGACCGAGTTTTGCCAAGAATTGTACTGCCATGACTTGTATTGCCAGGACTTGCACTACGAGGACTTGCATTGTTCATCGGAGAGCTCTGGCCGACTTCTTTTATTGAAATCATGTTGCATTGTGGTGGAAAAAACTCGTAGTCTTCCATCTGCCAATGGAATAGCCCACTGAATGAATTTGTCTCGTCTTCTGAGCATTCCTGTAATTTCAGCACCCCTTCATCATCGGGCTCCATCGACCCTTTCCCACTTTCTGTCGAGTCCCCTCCATCCGAGTCAGAATCTGAGGCCAACTCTTCACTGACAGTTTGCGTCCTCAAGTCAATGACAAACTTCTTATGCCTTTTTTCTATGGACAGAGTGTTTTTCTTCCAGTTGTGGTTGGCCTTGGCGGCTATTAGCCATCCTCGGCCGAGTAATGCATCGTATGATGCATTCTGTGCTGTTATGACTACAAAATTTAACAAAAATTGCTGGGTACCGATTCTTACTTTTTGAGCCATTAGCACTCCCAGCGCCTTGATCCCGTGCTGGTCGGCTCCCACTAACTGGAAGTTTTGTGGCCATAGAGTAGGCTTTCCGAGGCTTTTCCAGGTTTCTTCCAGTAATACGTTTACTCCAGATCCCCTGTCGACTATTGTATTTGTCAAATTTCTCCCAAGTACTTCCATATGCACTACGGCTGGTTTCTTCCCAGTGTCAACCGCTAGCAACCTCGGGTCGAGTACTTGTTCTCCCGTTGGCGGTGGTTCCACTATAACATCTTCTGTTGTGTGGGCTTCGTCTTCGTGCGAGTCACCTTCCATTACTTTGGATATTGCTACTTTTAACTGAGGTAAGCTCTGGAGAAGGTTTGCCAATTTGATTGGTACAGTAGTTTGCAATACTTGACTTGCTATGTTCTTATCTGATTCCGATCGTAGGGTTGCAGTTACCTTCTTGTCTGAGTTCCTCCGTTCGGTTTTCATGGCAGCTTCTACTTCCTTTCGTGCCTCACGAAGTCTTTCTTTTTCCGTACGGGGATCTGGATAAGTGGCCGTTTTCCACTGTGCTCGGGTGATAGCAAGGATTTCTTCATTATTTTCCTTGAGATTGATAAGGTTTACCCCTTTCTGCTTCGAACAGTCTTTTTCTTCGTAGTCACCAGGCCCACACCACTTGCACAATGCATTTATTGTGTTTTGATTGTTGTTCGGGCATTCTCTTGCAAAGTGTCCCCACTCGTTGCACTGTCGGCACTGTATCATAGGTCGCCCTTTGCTGTCGTACTGCAATCTGTTTCTCGGACTTCTATTGCTTTGGTAACCTCCAGGGGATGCATGGCTATTGTACTGGGGCTTTGGTGGTGTGTTCGGCGGTGTTGACGGTTCTCCGTGAGTGAAGAGTATTTGTGTACCCCTTGCTTTCAGATTGTATGGGCATTCCTTGATGGAATGTCCCATCACTTGGCAGATATCACAAAACAATTTTTTCGGACAATTTGCCTTTGTATGACCTTCCCCCTTGCAATCTGTACACCACAGTTCTCTAGCTTCCCTCGTACTCTCCTTGTCGGCCTTTAGTTCTTTCATCATTCTCATCATGTCCTTCCTGAGTGCTTGCACGGTCTTGGACTCACTGTCGCTGTTGTCATCTGTACTATCCTCATCGTCCGTCTTCCTTTTCCCTCGGAAGGATATTTTATTTTCACTCTCTATATCCATCGCTCGATTGTACGCTTCATCGTATGATGATGGAGGCACGACTTTCATTTTCTTTCTCAGCGATGGATGCAACCCTTCGATGAACCATCGCTTCTTCAGCCCATCGGCCGGCTGAGTCTCCAGTTTTCCCAACAATTCTTTCAGTCTCCGGTTGTAGGTTCGCACGTTCTCGTGCTTCCCTTGCTTTGTACTGTAGATCTCCGCTACAATTTCACTGTCATCCCTTAAAAGTTTGAATTCGTCTTGGAATGCCTTCTTAAGTAATCTCCATGATGCCCTGTGTGCTTGGGCCAACTCTGTGTAACAGTCGATGGCACTATCTCTCAGTGTCGCTGGAAATGCTTTCAGCCAGTAGTCCACATCATCTTGCCCATTGGCTATCCAAATTGTCTCGCACGTCTTACAGTGTCGTACTGGATCTTCTGACCCATCCCCCGTAAATTTTGGCAGCTTCTGCCTCTCGGCTGGCGGAGTCACCATCCTTCCCCGATGCCCTCCTTGTGCGTTGGACCTGACTGGACTGGTTCTCTCGCAACGTCCCGGTGCGTCACTTGCACTCTCGGCCACGTTCGAGTCTTCCCCGCGTCCTCTGTTAGCGTCCTCTACACCTTGAGTCTCCTTGGGTTCGTTCTGATACTCCCTCTGCCCTGGGGTCTTAGGCTCAGATTTTCCAACTCTCGGCCCTTCGTCGTCCGATATGGATAACTCTCCGATGCGGCATATGCTGTTTTCAATTTCTTCTATCAATTCATTTTCATTCCCTTTTTCTTTATTTGTCAGCAGTGACTTGAAAATTCCTTCGTTGGCATGATGATGTTCATTGACAATTTGTCTTAGTGTTTTCCTTCGTTTTTCTTGTTCCTTTAATCTCAATGATCTTCGTGTTCTTTCCTTTGGTGTTTCATGCCCACTTGGTACTCGATTCTTATCCTTATTGAGTTGTATGGGCATTAATTGCTACTCGGGTGAGGAGATGCTCGACCTCTTGGTTGACGTGCATTTGATCCCAGATGACCGACTGCAAACTGCAGAGGTCTTCCGTCAGAGCGTCTTGATCCTCGTTTGTTTGTATTGGCTCTTCGGTCGGTTGCCCCATCACGATGCCATCTTCATTGTTTTTTTTTTTTTTTTTTTTAACCCTGGTTACACCTGACGGTTTGCTTGTTTCTGACGATGCCACTTGTCTGATGGTTTTCGACGACTCAACTTGTCATCGATAGCCAACTTGTCATCCGATGGTCTCAACTTGTCATCAACTTGTCACCCGATGGCATCGGACGACTCAACTTGTCATCGACTTGTCACCCAATAGCATCAGACGACTCAACTTGTCATCGACTTGTCACCCTCAACCGTTTTCGAACTGGCAACGGCGCCAAATGTTTACCGCAATATGGTGTGTTTCACAGAATATGAAGTAAACAGAATTAAGTAGTATAGTGCATAACACAGAGCATGAAATTATAACAGCATTGCACAGAATAAAACATTGTTCCCATTCATTGAATATATCAGTATTACACTACAATGTTACAACGCTGTGGGGTCCCCCCGACTACAAAGTATTAAGCCAATATATAACTTGGCCAAGGTTGGTTGAGATACCAATCGTTGGCAACGACTCTATAACTATCCAACCGTCAGAGTTAATTCCCGATAACACTCCTAACATAACAACACTAATTAATTTATGATTATTTACTTGGCCGACTACGACCGACTACAATTATGACCGACTACAATGAATAATAAATAGTTACCCTAACATTACTCAATTAAATAATAAAAAAAATTAAATTTAAAGAATAAAATATCTCCAAATTCTTTTATCTAATAAGAAGTTTAACCAAATTTCTAAAAACATCTTCCCTAAGTATTCTTCATAATCTCCACAACTCTCTCTCTTAACAACTTACTAAATTAAAACCTTATTTTATTAATTTACTAAACAAATTAACATTCCATAATAATGAGAGAATTCTCTTAAAGATAAGGGAATATATGTATTTTTTTAAAGATAACATACTATATCTATTTTCTCTCTAAACTAGTTTCCACTCCCTCATAAGAAAGTAAGGAAAAAATAATAGAATGTTACCTTTCCTAATTCTGCGTAGGTTAAGAGAAAAGACAACTTTTCTTAAGTAATCAAACTTTTAAGCTAAAACGGAGACGCCTCAGAATGACAATTTTAAAACATAACTGAATACAAAGGCATCTACCATTATACGAATCTAGTTATTGCCTGGCAAGAAAAATATTTTTCTATCTACAAGTCTATGTTTGTAGAATGATATTAAGATTATATACAGTATAATTAATAATACCATTGACAAGCAGAGGAAATAAAAGAATGGATTGTCATGCAGAGGCAAATTTAATGAGTGGATGGCACAAAGATTTGATTCTATGCAGAAATAGCTCCCAAGAATAGTATCTTAGTGACTTCATTACCGACAGATTAGACTCCTTTTGGTGGAAAGAATCTATGCAAAGATTTCTTGAAAATCTAACGCCATTGGTTGGTAATTAGAATCATATGAGAATATGAAAACAATTAACTTATGCCTATTTTTAACAAATATGCTCCCAATCTATGGTGAGCGCCAAAGTTGACCGAAGCGGCTCAAGATTTTTCAATCTAAAGAATGTAATGATGGCAGGATGAGTACAAATGGATTGCAGAAGTTTATACAACAGATTATCATCATATGGGATGCAATGTTGCAGGTTCAATTTAAAATAGAATGTGAACTGTTTAATGGAATACATCAGAGGGAGATTATCTTATGGAATGCAATGATTGCGGAATCGCACGAAAATAGATTTTGCAAGGATACTCTCAAAATCTTTGAATTAATGAAGCATATGGAACCTATCCTAACATTATAAGCTTTGCTTGAGTTCTAGGTGCATGTAACCATGCCAGTTTTAAAGGATGGGAGTAGTGCATCCTTCAATTATCTAAGAAATCGTCATTGCACTGCGGCACTGCGGCTATAGTTGTTCGACAAGAGTGCAAGATAATCTAAAGGATTGAAACTTATACAGTACCAAAAATAAGTAATATTAAGATATTCTTTAATACTTAGAATCTCCTATTTTTAGTTAATGGTCAGTTTCTTGTAACGGTATGTAATTATGACAAGATCGTGTGTCGATCTCTGGTAGTCTTTGGCAGTTTCTAAATATAGAAACTTGCTTTCTTTGTAATTACTTGTAACCTATTTAAGAGCCTTTGCTCTATGTGAATAGTATCCAGCATTCTCCGATTTACCTGTGTAATATGGTATCAGAGCTTGCTTCGACTTCGAAAACATAATTTCATTCGAAATTATTCAAGTTTTTTTCGAATCTCGAATTTGTTTTGGGCTCTTTGGTTGGTTCTTGTTTTTTTTTCGGTGAGGCCGGATTTTTTTCTGTAGACTTCCTATTTTTCGAATTTTGCTAAGTGCCTAGGGCACGGGAATTTTTCGTCTAGGGTTTTGACCCTCAAAAATTTGACGAATTTTTTTTCGAAGACATTCTTGGTGGGTTTTTCGAGTAGATTTCTGGGTCTTCGTCCGAATTTTTTTTTCTGGTTTTCTGAAATTTCTGAATGCCTAGGGCACGAAATTTTTTCGTCTAGGGTTTTGACCCTCAAAATTTGACGATTTTTTTTTTTCGAAGACATTCTTGGTGGGTTTTTCGAGCAGATTTCTGGGTCTTCGTCTGTTTTTTTGGTGCATCGTTTTCCGTGAACCGTTTTTCCTGCAGCATACCTGTTCCGAAATTTGTGCCAGTTCAGTTCTGTTCGGCGTACTTGCAGTGTTATGTCCGGAATTTCAGTTCGCATCCACTTCTATTCGTCGTTTTTCGTGCCTCGAAAAGCGTGTGGAATGGCGAGCTTGTCCAATATTATGTTGAAAGGCAGTCAACGGTTCAACGGCCGCAACTACAACACTTGGAAGCAGCGAATGATGACCATCTTTGAATATCGCTGCCTTGCTCAGATCATTCTAGGCACTACCACTCGTCCAGCAACGGCGGGTAAAGACCAGGATAAGTTTGACGAACAAACCCGTGAAGCAGTCATGCTCATTAAGCTATCAGTCACAGGTGATCAGCTACCTCAGATTTCGGCTGGAAAGACAGCAAAGGAGATTTGGGACCATCTGAAGGGTTTGCATGAAACCTCCGACAAGAGCCGTGTGTTCTACCTGAAAAATGTACTGTTTTCTATCATGATGGATGAGAAGACATCTTTGCAGACGCACCTGAACAAGATCCAGGAGATCAGAGATCATCTAGAGGCTATTGGTCGAAAAATGGAGGATGAAGACCTGGTTGTGATCACTTTGAAAAGTCTACCTAAGTCCTATGAACATTTCATTGAGACTCTCAACATTACATCAGCTAATGTTGATTTGAAGTTTCCAGAACTCTGTACTATCCTCTTGCAGCAGGATTGCTGGAAATGACAGTTTGGTAGTAGTGCTTCTTCGTCCTCTTCAGAGTAGGCTTTTGCAGCCAAGTTTCAGGCTCAGAATAAAGGCAAAAGTCAGCCTCCACAGCAGAATCATCAGCCAGCGCCATCTCAGGACAGCGGTAAGAAGAACATTCAGTGTAACTACTGTCACAAGTTTGGACACATCAAGAAAGATTGTCGCGCACGTATCGCTTCTGAACAAAAGAAGCAGGGAGGGTCTTATTAGAAGGCCAACAATGCGGAGCACACTGAGCAGAAGGAGTCTGCGTTTTACGCCTTCATGGCTAAAACACCTGCAGACCCTGCAAAATCCTCTGCCTGGTACATTGATTCAGGTGCTGCGCGTCACTTCACTCATTGGCATGACTGGTTTACAGAACTCTCCCCTTTTAGTGATTCAGTGGTCTTCGGTGGTGGAGAAGTGTACACAGTTGCCGGTAAGGGCACTGTTCAGCTTCAGTCTGGTGGGAGGAAAATCATATTCCTCAACGTATATTTTGTTCCTGGTATGGAACTTAACTTGCTTTCAGTCAACCAGATCATGACACTCCACAACTTGATGTGGTGTTCAGCGCTCACAAGTGCTCGATCATCGACCGAGAAACCAAATGCACTGTAGCTGTTGGCATTGAGGACCATGGTCTTTATCGACTTGTGGATTTGGATGGTCCTCCTGAATCAGCCCTAGCAGC
Organism: Cunninghamia lanceolata; assembly: GCA_027924645.1. Taxonomy (NCBI): domain Eukaryota; kingdom Viridiplantae; phylum Streptophyta; class Pinopsida; order Cupressales; family Cupressaceae; genus Cunninghamia; species Cunninghamia lanceolata. Next base: position 7,747,373 of record BSBN01000814.1, read on the forward strand.
TCGACACTCTTCGGTTACCAGTCTCTGGCATCAGCGGTATGGGCACCTGAATGTGCACTACCTGTCTCAGCTCTCTCGACAGTACCTGGTAGATGGGCTCCCTGAGATTCAGGCTCAGAACTTCGGTGTCTGCGGATCGTGTCAAGCTGGGAAACAACACCGCACGCCATTCTCGACTGGCGACTCCTGGCACGCATCCAAGGTACTTCAGTTGGTTCATGTTGATGTTTGTGGCCCTATGAATACTCTTTTAGTTACTGGATGCAAATACTTTTTACTATTTGTTGATGATTTCAGTAGAAAAATGTGGGTTTACTTTCTTAGACAGAAATCAGATGTGTTTTCAGTTTTTCAGAAGTTTAAGGCCTTGGTAGAAAAAGAGTCTGGTTGTTCCATTGTAACTCTTAGGTCAGATAATGGGGGGGATTTTGTTCAAATGCGTTCTCCAACTTCTGTGATACACATGGCATCAAACACCAATTGACCACACCCTACAGTCCTCAACAGAACAGTGTTGTAGAGCGGCGCAACCGCATTATAATTGAGTTAGCTCGTTCCATGATGGAGCACAGATGTGTTCCTAAGAAATTTTGGGCAGAAGCAGTTTTCACTGCAGTTTACCTTCTTAACCGGTCTCCAACCTATGCAGTTAAGGATAAAACTCCAGAAGTAGTCTAGACTGGCCGCAAGCCGCGGGTCAGTCATCTGAAAATTTTTGGCTCTCTTGCCTATGTTTGGATTCCCGATGCCAAGCGCTCTAAACTGGACTCCAAGAGTCAAAAATTAATGTTCACAAGATACAGTGATAACCACAAGGCCTATCGGCTCATTAACATTGAGACAAACAGTCTCATCTTCAGTTGTGATGTGGTTTTTGATGAAGAGCGGGGACCCTTCTTCTCTCCCTCTTCTGTGCAGCAATTCGAAGATCAGCCTTTGAAGGCTCCTGACTTGGGTGTCTGTCTTCCATTAGGTCCCCCTTATGGGAGGGATGTTGATAATTCTTCAGATTCCGATGATTCTCAGTTTGACATCCCTGAGGATGACCCTGAGTATCCTCCTGATGCACCTGTTCTACATGATGCACCTGTTCTACCTGTTGCACTTGTTCCAGAACCTCCTGTTGAACCTGACGTTGGCCCATCTACCCGTCGCCCCAAATTGTGGTCTCAGATGATTGCCGATCTTCATGATGATGAACTTGTTGAGGGTAGATCCTCCTGGAATAAGAGCAAACAGCAGCATACAGTAAACTTTGCTCTCATGGCCAACCTGCACAGTGTCTATGAGCCTCAGACTCATTCAGAGGCTAAAGGTATTCCAGAGTGGGATGCGGCGATGGAATAAGAACTCCAGAGCCTTCAGAAGAACCACACCTGGGTCCTTTCAAACCTTCCTCCAGGGAAGAAACCCATTAGCTGCAAATGGGTGTATAAAGTTAGGTACAAGGCTGACGGAACCCTGGACAAGTACAAAGCACGGCTTGTTGCTCGGGGTTTCTCACAGAAAGAAGGCATCTAACAAGAGGAGACTTTTGCTCCTACAGCCAAGATGAGTACCATACGGCTCGTCCTTGCTTTAGCAGCCCAGTTTGGATGGAAAGTCCATCAGATGGATGTCAAAAGTGCCTTTCTCAATGGTGAGTTGCAAGAAGAAGTCTATATGACGCAACCTTCTAGTTTCAAGGTTGCCGGACAAGAATAGAAAGTCTGTAGACTAGTCAAAGCACTTTATGGCTTGAAGCAGGCTCCAAGAGCATGGTACATCAAAATCGACAAGTACCTCACAGATCATGGCTTTAAGTGGAGTCCATCTGACCCAAATTTGTACATCAAACATACTGGCAATGATATATTGTTGCTCGTTGTCTATGTGGATGACTTGCTCATTACTGGTAGCTCGGCACACCTGATCGATAAGATCAAACAGGACCTGTGCAAATCCTTTGATATGACAGATTTGGGACTTTCACACTATTGTCTAGGTGTTGAGGTTTGGCAAACTCAGAACAGCATCTTCATCTCTCAGTCGAAGTATGCTCGCAATCTTCTGGATAGGTTCCGAATGCAGGACTGCAAACCAGCCTCCACCCTGATGGAAAAAGGACTTAAGCTGTCCGCTAAGTCTGCCTCACCAGTGGTTGATGAGTCTCTGTTTAGATAGCTAGTAGGCAGTCTTATCTACCTGACTGCTACTAGACCCGACATCAGTTTTGCAGTCAGCTACATTTCACGATTTTTGACAGCTCCTAAAGCTGTTCATTGGGTAGCGGCTAAGCATGTGCTACGGTACGTGAAAGGCACTTCTGACTTTGGAATTCTTTACACAAGGAATTCTGATTCTAGCCTTAGAGGTTTCACAGATTCAGATTGGGCAGGTTCAGTTGATGACAAAAAATCGACTTCTGGGTATGTGTTCAGTTTGGGATCCGGTGCCGTCACATGGACCAGTAAGAAGCAGCAGGCTGTAGCACTCTCCTCCACAGAAGCTGAGTATTGAGGTGCAGTGAAGGCAGCTTGTGAGGCAGTTTGGCTTCGCTGGATGCTTGCAGATATGTGACTATCTCAAGCAGGTTCGACTCCCCTGTTTTGTGACAATCAGGGAGTTCTCAAACTTGCCAAGAATCCGATCTTCCATGAAAGAACCAAGCATGTAGAGACGCATTGTCACTTCATCAGATCGTTGGTTGAAGACGGATCAGTTCAGTTGCTATATGTTCCGACTGAGGATCGACAGCTGATATTCTCACCAAGTCCCTTAGTCCTGACAAGTTTGTAAAATTCAGGGGGTCTCTTGGTGTAGTGAACAGGTTGACCATTAAGGGAGGGTATTAAGATATTCTTTTATACTTAGAATCTCCTATTTTTAGTTAATGGTAAGTTTCTTGTAACGGTATGTAATTATGACAAGATTGTGTGTCGATCTTTGGCAGTCTTTGGCAGTTTCTAAATATAGAAACTTGCTTTCTTTGTAATTACTTGTAACCTATTTAAGAGCCTTTGCTCTATGTGAATAGTATCCAGCATTCTGCCATTTACCTGTGTAATAAGGAAAAAGGATACGGTTTCCCATAGTATTCAATACCACTACACCATGCTGAGGATCCTTTCTCTAAATAAATCCTATTGAAAGTTGTAGGAGGGATTTATAATGCAAAAGATGCTAGAAATGGGGCACTTTCTATCATTTAAGGCCAATATAACTCCAATATTTACCTGGCAGGAAAGCATGCAAAACATAGTTGCACAAACATAGGAAGCTAATAGATTCAAGTCGATACCTTAATCTTTGCAAGAGATCAACCAATAGGTGCAGGCGGAGATAACTCACAAATTTTAATTAAAAGGAAACTTCAAAGAAACACTACTATGATGTAACAATTACGCATAAGAGATAGCTTGCAACAGTGTACAAAGGGTTTTATATGAAGTTTAAGAAGATGCCAGGAAAGATTAAGGTAGGTGGGCAAATGGCAAATTCAAGGCATTCACTTAAAAATGAGCAGAGGGAAACCTATTATTACTTCATTGCCACCTCATGAAAAGTTAACAACAAAATGCATTCACGCTGCAGAAATACAACAAAGAATAAGATTTGTAGACAAGGCACATACTCTCTTTACTCCCTTGGAAGATGACCACACTGACCTATGCAATTGTATAGGTAGAAGATTGTTCTCCTAACATGTCAAGCTTGCCTTCTCCATGCATTCCATCGGCCATGATCCAGAAGATTTTTTTTGCAGTCTTGAGATTGTTTTTCCCTTCCTTCACAAAAATAATTCAACTCATAAAATAGATGCAGACATGCATCTGTTACCCAACAACCCACTCCTTTGGAAATTTAAAATTTTACTAATAATAGAGATTCCACAAATCAGAGAATTCATATTCGACAACTCAAGGCATTTATTATACATATCAAAATTATTCTGTATAAAATTATACTAATTACTTGAAACTCCAATTTATGACAAGTATATCCTTGGGTAGGGGATAATTAATTCTAGATAATAAAATTTAACCAAGGTGTCAATCAAGCTTCAAGCTAACCCAAATATTAAAACATATTAGAAGCATCATTGATTAATAATAAATCATTAAAGTATTTTCCAACTACACACAGGTGCATAATTAACATGACTCGACTATACATCACAACACAAGATAACCAACATAACAAGGCAAGACCACAACTCAAGACAACAACATAAGACAAGGACCGACCTAGTGGAATAGATCTCGCATTATCTCCCATCACTGATACCCATTGGTGTAACAACCCGCTCGAACCTGCTATATCAAGTGGAGTCGAGGTTCGGTACCTGCAGCCTGCATCCGAGCAATTGGTTGTATAAAATCAAACACATATATGTTAACACACACAGAGAGTCAGAGAATCGCGGCGCAGTAGGGTACTCGAAGCGAGTAGTACTACACCGTCTCTACTCTTGAAACAATATCATAACAACTTTTATCATAATTCAAATACCACAAATCAAATGACACATGATAACATTAAATCGCATTATAACTAGAGTAATAGTAATGCCGTCATAACTCATAACACATGCCCAATTATGTCAGTCGAACGTAGTTCATCAAGATCAAAATAAAAGTAAATCATAACCTACTAATCAACTATCTCAGAACTGAATCCATGCAATGAACGACTAACAACTGTCTCCGATTGACAGAGAGCAATGCAGGACCACCGCTGTCACAAGCCAACAACGAGGGGGCACTACAACAAACCCATGATTCATGTGATTAACCATATTCACTTAGCAATTTGGGTCTTGTCCCCTTTTCCAAATTAGCACCATGGAGAAGACCTCTAGCCTATCCTCATTTCCTGTAGGCTAAAGGATTAAGCAAGGGAAATGACTAATAATAATATTACTTTAAGTTGGGCCTAGTAATTTCATATTTTAGGGGCAACTTAATAATATTAGTTTAAAAAAAGTGTTTTTAAACACTTAATTAAAAAAAGTATTTTTAAATATGTTGGAGGGAAATTTAAATCCAAGGGTCTGTTTTGGAGAGGAATAAAAAGATGGCGCTTGGCTTTACTTCATCATCAAGATTTCATTTGGCATTCTTCACTTTGGAGCTTCGTATTCTAGTTGGCATCCAAGGACGAAAACCCTATTTCAGAGATCTTGGAGGACCAAATTTTTCTTGCTTTAATTTTATATTTTAGGGGCAACTTAATCATATTATTTTAATAATTTAAAAAATGTTTTTAAACACTTAATTATAAAAAGAATTTTTAAATACTTTGGAAGGAAATTTAAATCTAAGGTCCCGTTTTGGAGAGGAATAAAAAGGTGGAGCTTGGCTTTATTTCATCATTGAGATTTCATTTGGCATTCTTCACTTTGGAGCTTCATGTTCAAGTTGGCATCCAAGGATGAAAACTCTTGGCTGTTTTAGAGATCTTGGAGGACAAAAACCTTCTTGGATTTCCATTTCTGGATTTGAAGACGAAAACCTTCATCTCCATCAAGGGCATCTACACACAAGGGTTGCATTGGAGCTGAATTTTGGGGTTTCATGCACAATTTCAGAGTTTTGGCGATTTGGATTTGCAAACAAATATTTTGTTGTTTTTTTTTTTAAAAAGGGGAAAAAATTTTATTCAATCCAAAACGAGATACAAAGCAAGAGCCACAGGCTCAACAGAGAGGAGAACAGCCAACAAACCAAACAACAACACTACATAGTCCTGTCTTCCAATAAAAATCCCTCCAAAATCCCCAAATAATCTGGAGGTAACTCATTCCTACCATTGATATCCCAACCATCCCCTTTCTTCGAGGCCCACTTCGCCAAACAGTCAGCCACACTGTTCCATTCTCTAGGGATGTGACAGAAAGAGACAGACTCCAAGGAACTGCAAACACTTAAAATCTGTCTGACCATCGAAGCTAAATGCCAACTAACACCATCCAATCTCTGGTTGTTCAACATATCCACAACAATCTGAGAGTCAGACTCACAGATAATCCTCCTCCAGCCAAGAGAGCAACCCCGCTCAACAACAATCTTAATAGCAAGGGCCTCCATCAGGTTATTAGAGTATTGCCCTTTGTAGACAGAGAAGCAGAAAACAACATCCCCATCTTTACGTCTACCAAGACCCTCAATACCAGCATGCCCAGGATTCCCACGAGAAGATCCATCAGTATTTATCTTCAGGACTCCATCTGGAGGAGGTGCCCACTTCCCATCATGACAGACCTATTTCTTGACACGATGGGGCATAATACCAATACTGCAACCCCTACTATTAACACCCAGTCTCAAATCCCGCACAACCGCAGCATCTCCAGGATCAATACTTTCAGACATATCACATTTAGCGGAAATAGTCTCCTGAAGCCTATTGATAATCTTCGTCCACAATTGACCAGTATCTAATCTAGACTCACAAAAAACTCTACGGTTCCTTTCCAGCCAAAGGTTCCAAAGAATGAAAATAGGCCCAATGACCCAGGCCACCTGAAGAAAAGGCGTCTTCGTAGGAGGCCTGCCCAGGCTCTCCCAAAACTCAATAATAGAGGAAGCATGAATGCACCCATGATGCCAAGCCTCCCACCATCTGTGCCAAATCTCACGAGAGAAGGGGCAGTGAAAGAACAAGTGGGAGGAACATTCTTCACTGCACCAACAAAGAAAACAAATGGAAGGTCCCTGAAACCCCCGTTTACAAATATTCTCCCAAGTGAGACATTTCCTCTGGGCAACCAACCATAAAAAGAAGTTACACTTGGGCCAAGAAAAGTTGTTCCAAACCTTCCTCCACTAGGGCACCTCAGCAGGACCATGTAAATTCCTATCAAGCACAGCATAACCTTGAGCAACAGTATAATTCCCTTTTGGGCTAGGACTCCAAGCCAGCTTGTCCCTCTCCTTCAGAGAGCTGCAAAGCCTGCCCTCCAAGACCTTACACAAAGCAGCACGATCCTCATCAGAGCCACCCACAGGCCACTCCAGCGGATCCTTCCAGCAAAACACCTCCAGTGGACCAATACGCTTAACTGTTTTAAAATGCTCCACCTTAGTCCAACCAGCATCAGAGAACATCTGGCAAAGAGGCAGAAGCTGAGCGAAACTAGACAGAATGGGAGGGTGACCATCCCAAGAGTCCAGCCAAAATAGAGCATCAGAGCCATTATTACAGATCCAGAAGAGACCATTCTGAACAAGCTGAGCTCCCTTCTTAAGAGTATCCCAAATGCAAGAACCTTTACCCAACAAAGCAATCCGCGGCACATCCCGGCTCTCAACCCCAGGAACATACTTGCAAGCAAGAATCTTGGCCCAATCCTGATCCTGGTTGTTGCACCATCTCCAGTACAGCTTAGCCGCCAAAGCCGTAACCACAAGAGCCACAGACCTAAGGCCAAGGCCCCCAGCATGCTTCGGCCTACAGATAGACTCCCACTTGACTAAACTCCATTTCAAGGAAAGGAGGTTACCCGACCAAAGGAATTGCCGGGAAAGAGCATCAAAATCCCTCACAAAGGAGGCAGGAGGAATCTGCACACAACACCTATAAATAGGGAGAGTCTGCACCACAGCTTTTAGGAGAAGCACTCTACCAGCAGAAGAGAGCCATCTGTAAGTCCAATGACTAACCTTACTCTGGAACTTATCCAAAATCCCCTGCCAAAAATCTCTACGTTGAGGTCCCAGAGCCAAAGGAATCCCCAGGTACATTAGGGGAAGAGAACCAATTTGGAATCTAAGAATCCTGGCAATCCTGTTTTGAATGAGACGAGGAGTATTAAAGAAATAAATGGAAGATTTATCATCATTAATACTCTGACCAGAAGCTCTCAAGTAGATGTCTAAAGTTCTCCTGAAGTTCACTGCCTCACTAATTCTAGCCAAGCCCATCAATCCAGTATCATCCACAAATTGAAGGTGAGAACAGGGAGGGAGATCATTGTTCCAGCTCCAACCGTGAAGAAGACCCAGCCGCACCTGAGATTTAATAAATCTACCAAGACCCTCCGCCATGATAATGAAAAGATTTGGGGACAGAGGGTGCCCTTGCCGAAGTCCTCGAGAAGCGCTAAACCAATCTGAAGAATCCCCATTAATGAGAACAGAGAAGGAGGACGAGGTCACACAACTAAAAACCCAGCTCACCCATTCCTCTTCAAAGCCAAAGGCCAAGAGGATTTTCTGAAGGAACTCCCAGCTCACCCGATCGTAAGCTTTAGCCATGTCAAGCTTAATGAACATCGCCTTCTCCTTAGAGGAAGCCATAGAGTGAATAACCTCCGTAGCAATCACGACACCATCCAAGATTTGTCTCCCTTCCACAAAACCTCCCTGCTCAGCAGAAATCAAAGCACCAAGGATGGGTTTGAGTCGCTCAGCAATCAACTTGGTTATGATCTTGTAGACAACATTGCATAAAGCAATAGGCCTAAACTGATCCATCCGATTAGCCTCCTCTTTCTTAGGTATAAGAGCCAGAAAAGTAGAATTCAAAGACTTAAGCATTTGTTTGTTCCTAAGAGATTCCTGAACAACCTCAAGGAGATCAGACTTTATTATTTCCCAAAATTCTTGGAAGAACTCAATGGGAAACCCATCTGGGCCAGAAGCTTTGCCTTTTTTCATACTAAACACAACTTTCTCCAATTCAGGTCACAAGATTGGACACAGAAGAGCCCCATTCATCTCATCCGAGACCAAGCAAGGAATACAATCCAAGATGGCCCTCTCCTCAGATCTAGCAGCAATATCCTCCCTAGAAAAAAGATTAGAAAAATAGTTGACAGCTTCCCTAGAAATTTCACCATAGGACGAGAGTTGAGTCCCGTCACTCGAGACAAGAGTGGAGATAGAATTCCCCTGCCTACGGGCCTTAACCGAGTTATGAAAAAAAGCCGTGTTCCTGTCCCCCTCCTGAAGCCAATCAATACGAGATTTTTGCTTCCAGAAAATCTCCTCCCGAAGCTCCCACTCTTCTAAGCCCTTGAGGGCCAGGGACTCAGCAAGCAAAAGGTCAGAGGAAAGCCCCTGGTCATGAATCTGACGAGTGACACTATCCAGCTTGGACTGAGTAGCAAGCTTCTGAGCATGTAGGTTCCCAAAACATTGATAATTCCACCTCTTAAGCCTATACTTCACATGTTGAAGCCGCTTACTAAAAGTATACATGGCCCTCCCATGGGCAGGAAGCCCTTCGTACCACCAATCCAGCACAAGATCCCGAAGGGATTGATCCCGTAACCACATCAATTGAAATTTGAAAGAAGGATTTTTAGTGATCCCATAAGAGGAGACACAGAGTTTGATAGGCCAGTGATCGGATCCCCTCCAATCTAGGATTTCAGAACTGGTAGTCCACCTGCTGCTCATCCAATAACAGGAAACCAGAAATCTATCTAGCCGTTCTGAGATAGCCTCATCACCACACCTCCTGTTATTCCAAGTAAAAACTCCATTGATTGGCTTCACGTCAACAAGGTTAAGGAAACCAATATTATCTCTGAGCAAAAGAGAAGAAGGAGCAAGCCTGGCTAACCCTCCTCGTTTTTCATCCATACTAATAACAACATTAAAGTCACCAGCCAACATCCATGGGAGAAACGGGTCCAAAGAACGGACAAAATTGATATGATCCCAAAGATGTGTCTTACCTGGAAGATCTGTAGGAGCATAAATATTGGAGAAAAGACATCTTTCGCCAGTTTCAAAAATGGAGGCAACCATAGAGATGGAAGACCGACTAGAAACCCACCATAAGGGGGAAACTTTCCTCGGGTTCCAGAAGCAAGCCACCCCCCCAGAACTGCCCAGCGCCCCCACCCCCTGCCAGTAGCCTTGGGGCCAGATATGCAGAGCACAATTATTCAAACCATCCACTGTAAGCTTGGTTTCCTGTATAAAGACCACATCCGGAGCCTGAGACTCGATTAATCTGCGAACAACCTTTTGTCTAGGGATGCTGTTCAACCCCCTTACATTCCAAGATAAAACTATCATTTAGGGGGGTGGGAGAAGTGGGAATCAATGGGTTTCACAGACCCGGACTCAACCAAAGTATCACCCATAATCTTAACCTTCTTTTGATCAGTCTTCCTTCCACTCCTTGACTGTTTATCTAGAGGCCCCTTTTTAAAGGGTTTTTGATGCAAACCTAAGGCCGGAGGAGCCTTGGCACCCTTCACAGGTTCTGTGGATCCCTTCGTAACTTGGGGACAAGGAGCCGAACCAGCAGTACCCACCGGAAGTTGTGACTCCTGGAGGCCACCAATAATCTGAGCTTGAGGAGGCAAGTCCAAAGCCGGCTAACAAGCCTGATGAACCCCTGACGATAAAATCAGCTCCTCCTTCTTTGCATCCACCTCCTGAGTCTCTACCTGACCCTTAACCCCAGAAGAAAGCTCAACCGGAATACCTTCTTCTTGGCCTATGCTATCAAGAACCTCAAACCTATTAAATGTGCCATCATTCTGTCTATCCGTCCAGGATCTCTTCTTGCCTTTGCCTTTATTCCAGGAGTTAACCGGGGTAAATCCTTCCTTGTCAACAGGCCCATCTGACATTGGAGCTTTCCCCTTGTCCATCCTAGGAGGTCTAGAGGCAGACATGGGGGAAGATTTCAATCTGGGACATCTACAGTGTAGATGACCATACTCATGGCAAATTCTGCATCTGAATGGTAGGGTTTCGTAATCTAGCTGTTGGATCCAGGAGGAAGAACCCATGCAAATTTCCATAGAGTCTGGTAATGGATTATTCAAATCAACTTCGACACAAATACGAGCAAAGGAAATTACCTTACGATCTTGAGTCTGTGAAGCCGATCCAACCGGTTTCCCAAGAAGCAAAGAGATTGAATGGAGGATATCTTCCCTCCAGAATTCCAACGGAAGCCTCGGCAAGCGAACCCACACAGGACCCACGAAGGTATCACTTCAGCAGAGTTGAAGCCCATATGCCAAGGCTTGATGAAGAGCCCAACCTGGTTAAAGAACTAAGGGCCACCTTCAAAAGCCCTATGCCTATTCGACATGCTTGAAAAAATAACCAGGAAGTAGTTATTAGCCGCTAAAAGAATCTCCATATCTCCTTCAGGGTTCCAAACCCGTCGTGCCCAGGATTGCAACACGGGAAGAGAAAGACGAAGGCCCAAAAATTTGCAAATAAGAGCATGCTTGCACCAGTAATCAACATCCTCTGAAACCTGCTCAGGTTGAATAACCAAAACCGGTCTATCTTCCGATCTCTCCAAACATCCATTTACTTTTTTAATTCGAAATGACCCTTTTGTTGAGGAGGTACCCTCTCCAGAAGGAGGAAACTCAGTTCGATCCTTGTTATTGGCATGCAACAGAGAGGATGGATCTACCATCTCCAAATCCAGGGAAGAAGCAATACCCTGATTTTCCATGGCTAAAAGAGCCACAGCACCAGACAGAATAGGGAAGGAGGCAAGGTAGTCAGCCAAAATGCCCCAACCGCCACGCACCTCCCGTCCAAGCGACCCACGCACCAGTCGGCGGCCAGAACAGTGCCTAGCTGCAAATAGGAGAAGATTACGCCCCTGCCCAAACCTCTCCAGACCCCTGCGAACACCAAAAAACTCCCCCCGCGAGCCCCAAAGGGCCACCAACGCACGCAGAAGCCGAACAAAGCCAGCTAGGGCACGCGGGCCCTAGCTCGCACCAAAGCTCCGCAAAAGGCCATCTTTCGACCTTTCCAAATATTTTGTTGTTGTTAAGGGATTTCATTTTCAGTATTTTCAGACTTATCCACCATTTTATGTTGCTGATTTTCATACCATTTTGGAGCGCTAGCACCAGTAAATAGTTCCGTACCATTTTAAGGGTGATTAGGAGTGGTTGTACAGCGGTGAAGTCATCAATAGTTGCAGCAACCGGCATCATTTCAGGGGATTTCACTAGCACCAACAATTTAGAGGATTTATTATTAATTTTTGACTGCTGCCATCAATCCATACAACATTAAATTATCTAATTTTTGGAGCGATCAACATTTGCAAAGCTAGCGCCAGGGTTACAGGGGTTTGGAGGAGACGTACACATCATTGATTGCTACTACACATCTTTTGGCATTCCTTTTACCATCCGTACCAGATCTAGCCGTCATTGTACTCTTTTTAGTGTCATACAATTGTTCACATCACTAATTTGGAGGGTACAATCAGGTTGTAGTCCATATAAGCATTTGTGAGTTGATTTCATGACATTGTATGATCTGAACTTGATGTATAATTTACTATTTGTTACTGTAATTCACTCAGCAGCAGAGATTTGCAATAAAATTCAGTTTGGGGTTTCATTTTGGTGTTTCCAGTTGGTGTTATGATTGCTGTCACAGATATTTTTATTTTTAGATTTGAATTTAATTATTGATATAGGATTTATATTGCTGTACATCCGCAAATCTGCAAATATGATTCGTTAATATTTGAACCTCTTTATGATTGGTTAACTGCAAATAAGGGTTTATATCAGTATATGAGGGTTTATTTCATGCATTTCCAGCTACTTGGTTTGATTTTCCAATTCGCTGTTTCAGTTTCCTTTTTGTTCAAAAAGTTCAGAAAATTACAAAAAAATCAGAAAATACAAAAAAAATATTATATTGGGGACATCACAATTTGGGTGGTGGGATGGGAATGATTTAATGAATGACATATATTCTCCCTATTAGCCTGTAAGCATTAAAAAAATAATAATAAATTGTTTTGGCATCAACAAATAATTATAAAAAAGCATGGCATTATATTTACAATTGAAACAAGTGCTCTATAATGTACGATTAGTTATTTCTAAATTTTGGGATTAGAATTGACTGATTACATACATGGTAGCGAGACACTTTGTCCCAACCAAGGAAATTACAAGAACTGCCTCCCCTGTCATGTCCCCTTATCAAGGCACTGTTTAAATTAAAGATTCAGCCATAGTCCATTAATAAATACATATAATATTATATGATATTATCTATAAATATTCTAAATATTATTATAAATATTAATAATTTAAATATTATTATAATCATTTAATATAATAATATAAATATAAATATTAAAATAGCATATTATTATATAATAACAATATATGATAATAAATATAAATATTAATAAATATTATTATAATATATATATTATTATATTATAAACATAAATACAATGTTATAAGTTAATTATTATAAAGTCTATCATGTCGGGATATTAAGACATTGTTTAAATTAAAGATTTAAACAACATGATAAAAGTCCGTGAAATTGCTTTGGTAAAATACGGTATTTAGTCAATAGAGATAATTATATATTATTATTATTTAATAAATAATATTAAATAATGTTACTATATTAATATTCTTTCTATAATTAAAATATAATATATCTATTTTAATTGACAAGAGTCATAAATGACAATGATAAATATAAATATTAATAATTTATATATTATTAAATTATATATATAAAATATAAATAATATTATTATTATCCTATACTATAATTATATAAACTAATATAAAGTGAGAGAAGTAGTTCCGATGAGATAAAGTCAGTGATCTTATATAAGGCAATGTATGTATGCGGCAATTATAATTACAACGATTATAAGATAAGTTTATTAATAAGCAGCAAAATCACTAAAAGCCATGATCTTTGGTAAAAAAACCCTTGGAAATATATAAAAGGGCATAAAAGGTATGATGGGAAAAAGGTGTGTGAAAGTATATATTATATAATATATAAACAACAACAGCAATAAAATAAAAATTATATTAGTCATTCCATCGAGCAAGGAAAGAAGACGGCAGGTGAAAAATCTGAGGTAAAGCTATAGCAGGTAAGTAAGTATTTATATTTAATTTGTTCAATCTATAATTGGTAAAAATAAATGGTAAGATATATATATATATATATATATATATATATATATATATATATATAATTAGGAATCTATATGTATGTAAATAACAATCTAAGATTAGTCTTAGAACTGCATATAAATAAGAAAAGATGATCCATTATAAATGAGATATAAAGGCAGAGGTCTTATGAACTCAAATAAATATGAGGCTAATAGATGTCCTACATAAATGCATGATTCTTTTTTAAATAAGATAATGAGTACAAGAAGGTTATAAGTTCATAGTTATGAATATGATATGGAACTAGTAAAGGGGCATGATTACCCAAGGATAGATAAGAGGCCTTAGTGTTAATCCACCCAACACTATGAAGAGGAAATAAAGGTTAGGGTTGGCAATTGACCAAAGGATAGGTATTGTTCGAGTGGTCTATGGTACCCCTCCGAACCAAGAAAAAGGCCCTTGTCTCAAGATGGTCTAGGGTACCTTATGAGACAAGTGGTTAGGCCTTTGATTCGAGTGGTCTAGGGTACCCCGAATCAAAGGAGAAAGTTAAGATAGGCCTTAGGATGGCCTATGACTCGAGTAGCTCTAGGGCACCCCTCGGAGTCAAGAAAGGAAGGACCTGTGACAGTTGGTATGACGTTGCACCCTAATGACTTCACTCTTATAAGGTGGAGGGTTTGATTAACAATAGGCCCAAGTATATCTCTTCCATGGTAACATGAGACTTACATAATAGATCTATGATAATAAGAAAGCATATAGTTTATGTTTAATTGACATAGAAAAGAGGAATTGAATACTAATGCACTTTTTTACAAGTTGAAATTGTTTGCAAGGTTGCAGCAATTTTGGCTTGCTAGAAGGGGACATTACAAGTGGTATCAGAACAGTATTCCTGCCATCCTGTGAATAATAGTTGACTTCCCATTCTCAAAAAAATAAAATAAAAATAAAAATAAAAAGTAAGAATCAATGAAAATCATAGTTATGAATTTCATGAATTGCTGGAATAATGGTGTTTAATACATTGCCAAAATATTTTTAAAAAAATATATATATCTATGATGCAACATAAAAAAATTAAAATCTACTAAATATGTTATGATGCAATATTAAAAAAATAAAAATTTACTTACAAATATGTAATAAATAATGTAAATAAGGGAAAAATAAAAATAAAAAAATAAAACAACTCCTAATAACAATAAAATTACATTAAGTAAATATACCAAATGAAATAGTAAAATAAAATAATTAAAATATGTCTATTTTTATAAAGTACTATATTGGACAAAGTTATTTTCATTTATGGGTAACCTACGATGAAATGGCATGAGAAAAACAAATTAAAATATACGTAAACTAGCTCAAAATATTTATTGTGTACATAAACCTCAATAAAATATAATATTATAAAATATTATAGGATACCTAATTATAGTTGCTTGAGGACAAGCAATCTTGAGTGGGGAGGGTTGTCATGTCCCCTTATCAAGGCACTGTTTAAATTAAAGATTTAGCGATAGTCCATTAATAGATACATATAATATTATATGATATTATCTATAAATATTCTAAATATTAATAATTTAAATATTATTATAATCATTTATTATAATAATATAATAATATAAATATAAATATTAAAATAGCATATTATAACAATATATGATAATAAATATAAATATTAATAAATATTATTATAATATATATATGATTATATTATAAACATAAATACAATATTATAAGTTAATTATTATAAAGTCTATCATGTCCGGATATTAAGACATTGTTTAAATTAAAGATTTAAACAACATGAAGTCGGTGAAATTGCTTTGGTAAAATACGGTATTTAGTCAATAGAGATAATTACGTATATTTAAGTAAATATATATTATTACTATCTAATAAATAATATTAAATAATGTTACTATATTAATATTCTTTCTATAATTAAAATATAATATATCTATTTTAATTGAAAGTCATAAATAACAATGATAAATATAAATATTAATAATTTATATATTATTAAATTATATATATAAAATATAAATATTATTATCATTATCCTATACTATAATTATATAAACTAATATAAAGTGAGAGAAGTAGTTCCCATGAAATAAAGTCAGTGATCTTATAAGGCAATCAAATATAAATAAAAGTATGTATGCGGCGATTATAATTACAACGATTATAAGATAATTTTATTAATAAGCAGCAAAATCACTAAAAGCCACGATCTTTGGCAAAAAAACCCTTGGAAATATATAAAAGGGAATAAGGGGTATGATGGGAAAAAGGTGTGTGAAAGTATATATTATATAATATATAAACAACAACAGCAATAAAATAAAAATTATATTAGTCATTCCATTGAGCAAGGAAAACATTGGGAAATAGAAAGAAGACAACAACAATAGGTGAGAAATCTGAGGTAAAGCTACAATAGGTAAGTAAGTATTTATATTTAATTTGTTCAATCTATAATTGGTAAAAATAAATGGTAAGATTATTATATATATATATATAAATCAATATTATTAGGAATCTATATGAATGTAAATAACAATCTAAGATTAGTCTCAGAACTGCATATAAGTAAGAAAAGATGATCCATTATAAATGAGATATAAAGGCAGAGGTCTTATGAACTCAAATAAATATGAGGCTAATAAATCTCCTACATAAATGCATGATTCTTGTTTAAATAAGATAATGAGTACAAGAAGGTTATAAGTTCATAGTTATGAATATGATATGGAACTTGTAAAGGGGCATGATTACCCAAGGATAGATAAGAGGCCTTAGTGTTAATCCACCCAACACTAATAAGAGGAAATAAAGGTTAGGGTTGGCAATTGACCAAAGGATAGGTATGGTTCGAGTGGTCTAGCGTACCCCTCCGAACCAAGAAAAAGGCCCTTGTCTCAAGATGGTCTAGGGTACCCTATGAGACAAGTGGTTAGGCCGTTGATTCGAGTGTCTAGGGTACCCCGAATCAAAGGAGAAAGTTAAGATAGGCCTTAGGATGGCCTATGACTCAAGTGGGTCTAGGGCACCCCTCGGAGTCAAGAAAGGAAGGACCTATGATGGTATGACGTTGCACCCTAACGAGTTCACTCTTATAAGGTGGAGGGTTTGATAAACAGTAGGCCCAAGTATATCTCTTCCATGGTAACATGAGACTTACATAATAGATCTATGATAATAAGAAAGCATATAGTTTTTGTTTAATTGACATAGAAAAGAGGAATTGAATACTAATGTACTCTTTTGCAAGTTGAAATTGTAGAGGCAACGATTATGCATCGAAGGTATCTCATCAAAGGTCAGTGATCCTTATTAACAGTCGTGACTCTATGAAGAGTCATCACCCTTTCAAAGGGATGATTCTCCTCACAAAAATATAGAGGTATATATAGGAGAGAAGGCAGCAGTGAGGAGGGGGAGATATGGGGAATAAAATATATACATTGGAATTAATATTCAGATCTGATAATGAAAAGGAAATAAAGAGAGCAATCAGGAAAAAGGTCTTCAAACAGCAAAACCACAACCTGCAGATTGGATCCAAGTCTGCAACAGGTAAGCAAATTTTGATGTATTTAATTATTAAGAAACTATAATATTATATACCTATATATATATATAAAATAATAATATACATAAGAGTATATATATGTTATGATGTAATTATCAATTCATAGTCAATATGATTCTATGTAAATCATTCCGAATTATAATGGAATATCTTATCAATGTGTCAACTTATGATGAACAATTGTATAAGCACAAGTATCGTATAATGGTATTTCGAATTGCAAGGTAATTGTCTTTAATCTATGCTTATGAGTCATCATATCTCCTTAGTTACTATATCTTATGGAATAATGGATACGGTAGGGAATGGCGGAGTAATTCCTACGTGGAATTGGTAACTTGGCGTCTTACATATCCATGGATTGGATATGATAAGGAGGGACGGGTGTAATTCCTTCCATGTATTGGTATCTTAGCGCCACGTCATGTTAATCCTACTTTCCAAAGAAGTAACGAAGGAAAATATAGATCTCATCCTCCACTCAATCATATACCTAATTCTCTATCACTCCAACTAAACGGAATTAGCATAAGGAAGGGCGGTGTAATTCTGGCACCTGAATTGGTATCTAAGCGCCTTATGAAATGTCATAGGGAGGGGCAGTGTAATTCCTTCCGTGCAAGGGTATCCTAGCGCCTTATAGCTAACTTTCTGGTAGAGGACAAGAGAAAGGTAATATGAACATTAGAATATGAATCATGATCATTTTGCATCACCTATAGGATATGAAGTCAAAGATGTTAATTAAAATGATAAGTAGGGAATAAGTAATCATTTAACAAGTGAATGAATTCTTTTACATTATCATTGATCTTATCTAATCTTGTCATTAACATTTAATGATTTCTAATGTTACTAATGTTCTCTTTTACAAGTTGAAATTGTGTGAAAGGTTGTGAAAATTTGTCTTGCTAGAAGGGGACATTACAACATCCCCTTATAGGGAGACAAAAATTGTGGACACTAGATCCAACTTGGTGGTGGGAGTTGATTGGTATATGACTTGAAAGAAAGACCATTAATCCAGTACAAGAAATGCAATGGATAGGGTTATTTTGCAAGGGAGCAGCAACAAAATTAAAAATAAAACAAAATGCAAGAGTGTTGTATAATTGGCATAGATCCAGAAATCATGATGACAGTAGTTGCTTGAGGTAGAGTTGGGTGGACATAGATTTGATCTTGATACAAGCAAGAAGAGCGTAGTATCCTAATCTAACTATATAAACATAAAGGTTGTTAGAGGCTCATGCTGAATTGGAAAAGGCGTTGAGGCAAGACCACAAGATTGATTCAAATGAGGCGCAAAGAAAAGGGAGACAATTAGAACCTTGTTGAGACGAATGTCTGAACTGATGTCTCTCCTATATAATGTTTTCCACTAAAGCACTTAACACGATACCCTGTTACTTAACTTAGGGTCCAACTAGTCTTTTGAAGACATGAGAGTCATTCTTATCTTGCCTAGAGGAATGAATGATTCCTTAATGTTATGGTATTTTAAAATTCTTGTAATTTGTTAGAAATCACTTAAATGTAAGGGAGGAGTGCTTGAGGTTGGTTTGCTGAATGAAAATCTTCATTCCTATGTTGTCATGCTGTTGAATCACTTGCTTTGTGGAAAGCCCTTGCTATTTTCTTGCTAGTGTATCCATATTTCTCAAAGACCTTATCTAATTGTTTTTTCTCATCCTCCAAATGTTTGTAATCTAAGATTCCGAAAACTGCGGTTGCCAATGTTCTTGAAACACCTTTAGTTGTTGTCTATATTATTGCAGCAGGAATTATCTATATATGGAGATCTAAGTTGGCAATACATACACATTTTCATGTTGATGATGGATCACCCAATGTGATTCAAAAATATTTATGTAAACTTTTTTCCTAGGTTTTCCAAAAATAAAATTTTCATCTCATATCATAATTATTGTAGCTAAACCAAATTTAAATCAATTATGCTTTAAGACTAGCATAGGATAAAGTCCATTTTAAAAATAAAATAGTCTTAAAGTCTTGATGCTTCCTTGAGATCGGACATCATCGTAATGTCCCCATTACTCTAGATAGTGTTAGTCTATTATTGAGTTCTCGTAGACTAACCAGTTTGGTTAGGGAACCACTGTTGGCAATGACTTGGATGGGTTTGTCAGTTTTTGAGTGGATGTTGGCATGGTTTCAGTGTGATTTTCAGTTTGGCACTTTCTGGGGTGGAATTGATTGCTTAGGCACAAACTTTCTATTTTTGGCAAATTAGGGTTTCTGTCCGTTTCGGGATTTTCAGTGTTGGAGATGAAGCGTCTTGGCGAGACCTTTCCAACGGTCTATAGATCACTGGATTCCGAGATCATTTGGGCCTCCGTTTTAAAGTTTGTAAATTATTAATGTTTATTTAATATTGGACTTTGGGATATAATGGTTAAGTGTCAAAAATGAAATATTAATAAAGTCACTTAAGTCATATTGTTGGAGCGCTTACCTTGGGATTATTAAAAGTGACTTAATTAAATATTACCTCCAAAAAGGTGAATCGACCCCCTTAGTGGAATTATAAAAAGGGGAAAAAGCAATTCATTTGGTATGTTTTTGGATTATTCATTTGCTTTGGCTTTGGGCTCTGCAAAGAATTTGAAGGTTTTGGAGAAATTCGGAACCATAGCTTTTGGAGACGAAAACCTCTATTAGTAACAGCATTCTGCAGGTGTGAAAGATCATCCAAGAGTGCTTGAAGAGGCAAATACACTCAGTGTTTGCATTTGTGCTTCAATGGTTGAATGCAGGTTGTCGCAGGAGGGTTTTCATAGATATATCTCTCAGTTCTTGGCTCAATAATTATTTAAAGACATTAAGGGATATATTGCAGGTTTTGGCATTGATTTTGAGGAGTTTATGTGGAGTTTTCCAGCCACCCTTGCTGGCCGCACCTTGGCTAGTGCAGGCCGTATAGGATCAGACCTGGCCGTACTAGTTTGTGACAGATCTAAGGGTTCTTTGGTATTGATTTGGGTCTCATTTTAGGACGCCATTCCTTGCAGCAGCAAACTGAACATAGCAGAGGTAATACAGGGAGTTTGGCATTGTTATTTGCTGATTCAGACAACCAACTGGGCCGTACAACCTTCAAGGAGATCGTGGGTGTCTTTGGGTCTGTTTTGACCTCCATTCTCGGTCCTTATCTCATTCATTAATGGCGCCTAAGGCTACAAAGCATATCTCTATATTGGTTTGAATGAGAACATTCATTTGTATGCAAACTGGATGTGATTTATAGTTCCTATATTGCTGGTTCACCTACAACAAATGTATGAAGTTGAAGAACTTGAAATGGGTATGTCACAGTAATTCATCTTGAGCAATATTAGCATCTAGGTCTTGGTTATTTTGCTTATATCTATCATAGTTTTTTCCGGGTTTCATTGCATGCTTCATATTTCATTGTTATTTGGCAAAACAATCACATGCAAAAACAAAAACCCCTTCTGCAACTTATGTCTAGTTTTGAAAGACCACAAAATAAATAAAATAACATATTATATTAAACTAAAAGAAGAAACAGGGGCAACACATTACAATCATACTAGACAAAACATAATTAAATCGAAAACTTCACTAGGATCAAAGTTAATCATAATCGGGAGGAGGTTCCCCTTGTGACCTCCATTGCTTATGGATCAAAAAAAAAAAAAGTTAATCATAATCAGAGGGTGAATAATATGCTTGATTTCTTGGCTAGAAGTGCTTGACATATTGATTTCTTGATGTAGGGGCATCCAGGTGTAGGGCAAAACTTTCCAAAGCAAGGTGGTTGGTGTGCTGGTTTGATGTGTGCAAGGACAAGACAACAAATGGAAGTTTGCATAATGCATGCATGAACTAGAGATAGTCCACGTCAATTGACTGTTGGAGAGTATGGCAGGATATTTTGAACTAGTGCATCTAATGCTAGTGACGAGGTGGTTAAATTTGAAATTTGAGAAAATAACATTTATTGTGGTGGGTGCAGTCTTGATGCCTAAGTGAGCTGTATATATTTGAGGATAGAGATAGATTTAGGACTTTGGCTGGTCATTGTGAGTTTGAATTTGTGTATAGTTCCCATTTGGAACTGCTATAATTTTTAATGTCATTTAAGACTAATGAAATATAGAGCTTGCCCATTTTGTGTTGAATTCCTATTGGTTTAGGTGTTTCCATTGAGCACCTTGAGGCTGTGAGACTTATACTTCCCTTCAGTGGGAACCCTTAGGTCTTGGCTACATCATTTGGTATTAGAGAGGGGTTCTTTCCTTGTGGGTGGTGTTGTATGTGAGGTGCACCGTTGTAGGGGTAGACTTGTGAGTATTTTTTGTTTTCCATAGTGGTGAGTATGCGTAGAAGGCAGTGCAGACATCTTCCAACATTGAGATTTTGGGTAGAAGATGTGGAGAGTGAGTGTTGAGGAGAGTATGTGAGGAAATGAGATGGCAAATAGAGCAAAGGTGCTAGAACTGGAGGAAGTGATAAGAGATCTTTAGGTGAGGATGCAAGAGATGGAAAATGCTTGGTGGAGGGAGACAAATGTAGATTCAAGCAATGACGAGGCCTCTGAAAGGCACATGGATGAGGGTGATGAGGATCCAGTAGAGAGGAGGTTGCTAAGGTCCATCTCTAGAGTTGTGGCAGCTCAGGAACAAATGTTTCTAGCTATGCAAGGAGCTTGTGTCTAAAGGAGTTGATTGATTGGATCATGGAATTGGAAAAATACTTCGAGTATGAATCTATTGAAGATGGTTGCCAAGTTGAGGGAAAAATTCCTGCCAACAGATCACGAATGAGCTTGTTTAGGAAGTTTCAGGAGATGAGTGTCAAAACTTACATAGAGGAGTTTTATTAGTTGAGAAGCGGAAAAAGTCGCTAGGTATGTAAATGAGATGTGGCTAAACATTGAGTACAAGTTTGGGATGGTAATTGTCATGAAGGAAATAGAATGTTGTGCCAAGCAAAGGGAAGTTTGCGCATGAAAGGAGTGGTGCAACGAGCAATGACTAGGTGGAGTCAACTCTAATATGCGAAGGAGGGGCAAGTATGTTGCAAGGACATGAAGATGTGCCAAGGAGAAGAGGATCCTTCTAGGGAAGAGGATGTGGATGAAGAAGAAGCTTCATTGGATCATGCTTTTGATGTGAAGAAATAGGACATCACATAGTTGAATGTCCATAGGTGCAACCAAGTAGTGTTGGATGTAGAACAAAGACAAGCAATCATGTTGTTGAAGGAAGTTTGGGGAGCAGTGCATTCCTCAATAGCATAGAAAACCTAAGGGTGGAGAGGCGTTTGTGGTGAAGTGCATATTGTTGCAATCAATAAAAGAAAAGAAGGATGTGTTGGCACAAAGGAAGAATCTCTTTAAGACCATCTACAAGTTAGGAGGCAAGTGTTACAAAATGATCATAGATAGTGGCAACATGGGTAATCTCATTTTAGTTGAGATGGTCAAGAAGCTAGGGTTAAAGAGAATTGTGCACGAGACATTGTGCATTTGAATGCTCGTAGGTGTAACAAAGTAGTGTTGGATGTAGAATGGAGGCAAGCAATCATGTTGCTGAAGAAAGCTCGAGGAGCAGTGCATTGGTCAATGGTGTAGAAAAACTTAAGGGTGGAGAGGCATTTGTGATGAAGTGCATATTGTTGAAATTGGCAAAAGAAAAGAAGAATGTGTCGACATAGAGGAAGACTCTCTTCAAAACCATCTCTACAAGTTAGGAGTTGAGTGTTGCAAAATGATCATAGACAGTGGCAACATGGAACCTTGTTTCAATTGAGATGGTCAAGAAGCTAGGGTTAAAGAGAATTGTGCATAGGACATTGTGTATTTGAATGCCCACAGGCGCAACAGAGTAGTGCTGGGTGCAGAACGAAGGCAAGTAATCATGTTGTTGAAGGAAGCTCGGGAGCAGTGCATTGGTCAATGATGTAGAAAAACCTAAGGGTAGAGACATGTTTGTGATGAAGCACATACTATTGAAACCAACAAAAGAAAAGAAGAATGCACTGGCACAAAGGGATCTCTTCAAGACCATCTACAAGTTAGGAGGCTAGTGTTGCAAAATAATCATTGATAGTGGCAACATGGTTAACCTTGTTTTAGTTGAGATGGTCAAGAAGCTAGGGTTAAAAAGAAATGCACACCCTACTTCATACAAGGTGTCATGGTTGTTTAAGGGACATTGGCCATTGGTGAATGAGCAATGTAAGGTGAGGTTCAAGCTAAACAAGTATGAAGATGAAGTCCTATGTGATATTATGCCAATGGATTGTTGCCATATCTTGTTGGGGCGACCGTGGCAATATAACAAAAGAGCGTGACACAATGGGTGCACAAATACTTACACCTTGTGGAAGGATGGAAGGAAATATAAGTTGGCACCACTCAAGGACCAAGGCACAAAGGTAAAAAGCAACCCAAGGGTGTTACTGGTTTTAGGAAAGCAATTCATGAAGTGAAGAAATAGTGTATATGCCTGGCATTCATGCCAAACTCATGCAAGGAGGAGACGTTAAGTGTGTGGAAGGCGCAAATGACACGAAAGAAAAGGTGTTGTGTGACATATTGGGAAAGCAAAGTATTTTGTGGTATATGCACAAAGTACATAAACACGTATGTAAGTAGTTAGAGAGGAGTAACAATTAGTATAAGGAATTTGTTGACAAAAGAAGGTAGATGGAATTCCAAGTTGGTGATCTAGTGTTGACACATTTGTGTAAGGAAAGGTTCCAAAAGGGTACTTATAATAAGTTGAAATGGAAGAAAATTGGGCCATGCAAACTAATGCACAAGTTTGAGAAGAACGCCAATGAAATATAGTTGCCAAATGGGATTGACATATCATCAATCTTTAATGTCGCATATTTGTACCCTTTACATTGACAACTAGCTTGATGAGGAAGGTGGAAGCGTGGATGCGGGCGTGAGGGTTGTAGATTTGTGGCACAAAACACCAGAGAAAGTGTGAGAAGAGGTGGAATAAGTGTTAGCCACCAGAGTTAAAATGAAAGTGTCAAAACAAGTATAAGGAATACTTGGTCTATTGGAAAGGCCAAGGAGTTGAGGATGCGACATAGATAAGTGTGTTGGAGTTAACTAAGATGACCAAGCCATGAGAGGTTAGTAGGAATACATCCATGAGGGGGAAGTCATGGTTAATTCTTCTCATGTGGGGAGTTTGATGTAGGGGCATCTGGGTGCAGAGCGATACTTTCCAAAGCAAGCTGGCTGACGCATGTAGGTACAAGACAACAAATGGAAGTTTGTGCAATGTGTGCATGAATTAGAGTTTGTGACAATTGACCATTGGAAAGTATAGGATATTTTGAACTAGTGCATTTAATGCTGGTGGTGAGGTTGTTGAATTTGTAATTGGAGTGTATGACATTTATTGTGGTGGGTGCAGTCTTGGTGCCTATGTGAGTTGTATATGTTCGAGGATGGAGATAGATTTAGGACTTTTCGCTGGTCATTGTGAGTCTGAGTACATAGTTTGAATTTGTATATAGTTCCCAAATGGGACTATTGTAATTTGTAATTTGTCATTTAAGATTATTGAAATATAGAGCTTTCCTATTTTGTGTCAAATTCCTCTTGTTTTAGGTGTTTCCGTTAACCACTTTGTGGCTGTGAGACTTAGGCATCCTTAGTGGGAACCCTTGGGTCTCAGTTGTATCATTTCTCTAGAGAGTAGTGGGATCTCAAGCTTGCTCGTCAAAAGCAAGATAAAATCAATATTAATTAGATTTTCTAGATAATGATTACAACAATCATAGTTGAAAAACTTGGACTTGACAATTGCTTGGATGACACTCGAAGGGCCTTTACTTTATCTAGATAGACAAAGTATTCCGTGCTCATTAATGAGGAATCCCAAGTACTTTATTGAAGTTTGACCAAAGAGCTTCTTCAGAGTTGGTTGGAGGTAATGTTGGCAAAGAAGATCCAAAACTCCTTGCACATTGACCATGTGTTTATCCTAGGATGCACATAAATCAAGATGTCATCAAGGTAGAAGACAAAACACTTGCCAAGATGGGTTTGGGAACCATCATTGATGATGTGCATGAATGTTGTAATTCATTGGTGATGCCAAAAGGCATGATCGATCTCTCATGGCATCCAAACTTGTTCTTAAAATTAGTCTTTTAAACATCATGGGGCTCCATGTGGACATAATGATATCCATAATTCAAATCAAACTTGGTGAAATGCATGGCACCTTGAAGCTAGTCCAAAAGATTATCAAACCTAGGAAGTGGTGATGCAAGTATGTGCTAATTGGTGTTGTCATTGATGTCAACATGTTTGTGTTGTCATTGGTGCCAACTGTATCTTCTGATATTGTTGTTTGTTGATCGATTGAAGAACACTGTATGAGTATTTTTGCTCCACATTTTCTCTGTATTGAAGACCAGAGTATGAACCTTGGATATGATTTAGAGAAGTGTTTGAAGATGCTTAATCCAGAATTTGGTGGTCTGGATTGCTGTGCAGAAAAAGTTCTATTCACTAGTTTGAAGATTGTGCCTGGCAATGTTTGCAGAGTGATAGGGAGATAGCATTTTGCTCTGCATTTCTCCATAGGTTGGAATTTGGTCTTGCGGTTTTGGACTTAAGCTTATAAGGTCCTTAGCTATCTTCATTCCAAAGGATTTGTTATTTGGTGCTCCGGAAAGCAAGTTACTAATCAGTAGAGTTTGACAGTGTCTGTTGAGAAGCAGTTTGTGATGTGTCTTCAAGTGATATCTATTGTCTTCAAGTGAGATCTGTTGCGGTTGGATTTGTCGACTCCCAAGTGACTCTATGTTGTTCGTAGATGTCTCCAGAATGTATTGAAGGCGTGCGCTTGATCTGCAAGCTACAATGAAGATCTTGCAAGCATGTATCTAAGTGTTCTTGATGTTGTGCACTAGTTCTGGCCGACGTGGTTAGTTACACTTGTTGCGGAGGTGATTCGTGGATTATAGAAGCGCGTCCAAGCGTGTGAAGATGTATTTGGGTCTGAGCTAAGCCATAAAGTGTTCATCCTTCATTCATTTGCTCCGCAAGTTTATTTAGGTCGAGTCCTAATTTGATTTATGTATGTATGCTGCCCTTGGAGATAGTTCCAATGGTTGTAGAATGTAATGCTGACCTTGATGCACATTCCAAGGTTGATGATAGATATAAATGTATGTAATGAATTTGTGAGTGAGGTGTGACTGTGCGAAGATGCGAAGATAACGTGTGAGTTGTAAAAGTAGAGCAGAGCAAAGGAGATATTGCGCTTCAATGGAATTGAACTCAGGCATGGTGTAGATGCTACTATATTAGTTCATCCTAGCAGTGAGCCAACCCTCGCCAGTGAGCCACCCCTTTGGCAGTGAGCCACTTTGATATTCAGTATTGTTATTTCATTATATTGTGAGCCAACAATCATCACGGTTTTTCCTGTTTAGGGTTTTCCAAGTAAAAATCTGGTGTTCATGTGTGTATGGGGTTGATGTGTTCATGTTTTGATTTTGCTATTCATGCTTAATGTTCATAACAGAATAAGGAGTTAAATTAAGTGAATGTGAAAGTGTTAGTGTAAAGAAGTTAAAGTTTTGATACAGCTGATTCACCCCCCCTCTCAGTTGTCTTGTGCCTTTCAACAAGTGGGTAATAGTTATTCACAGTGATTTTGTTGAGAGCATAATAATCTATGACTAGCCATCACTTGTGTTCCTTCTTTGGCATGATGAAAGTAGGAGATCTACATTGAGAAGTATTTGGTTGGATCTTGTCCTCTTCAGGCATTTGCTTGATTTGTTGCTTTGCACTTTAAAAGGTGTAGTGTAGTAGATCCTTAGAGGGTTAGGTTTGTTAAGACTTAGTTGAAAGGACATGCTACTTTTGGTGGAAAAAAGTACAATTGAAAAGAAATAGGAAAGGTAAGGCAAAGATTGAAAGATGGAATAGGATGGTTTCAAGATTGAAGAACCAATTCATACCTATTGATTACTAGTTATAATTGTTGAAAATATTGCAAATTTTGAGACAAAAGAAGACCATGAAAGACAACATTGAAGAATTTTACAAAATAATAATTAGGACTGGACATAGTGATGTAGATTAGGAAAAAGTGGCTAGATATATCAATGGATTGAGAGGAACTATTCAGGAAGAATTGATTATGGTAAGGTTGCAAACAATTGAAGAAGCATATCAATTTGCATTGAATATAGAAGATAAACTAAACAAAAAGATTTGAGATTAGGAAGAATAGACAGGAGAAGATTCTAAAGAGGCAGAAATCTAGGCAGTGGTAGAAGACCCTATAATGAAGATACTGAGACAAGTGAAAGTAGTAGTTCATACTACAATGAGAGAACATATGGATATCAAAGAGGTAGAGGAAGATATGGCAGAGTAGTGGAAGATCATTCAGAGGAACGCGTTTTAAATGTGGTGCAAAAGGACATAGAACATTTGAATGTTTGCAAAGTTAAGGAAGCATTGGCAAAAGACTTGAGAGTAGCACAAGAATTGCACATGTTGATGATAAGTCAAGAGGATCATAAAGCCCAGTAGATGAACCAAAGATAAGTGTCATTAATCATGAAAAAAGTTTTGCTGAAACCTAATGGAATGGATAAGGAAGAATCAATGCAAAGGAGAAACCTATTCAAAATTGTATGCAAGAGTAAAGGCAAATGCTGTAAAGTAATCATAGATAGTGGAAGTATAGACAATCTAGTGTAAGAGGAGATGGTAGAAAAATTGAAAGTGAAAAGGTTAGAGCACCCAAGCCCATGCAGGATTTCATGGTTGCCGAAAGAACATAAAGTGCTGGTTAGTGAAAAATGTTTGGTAAAAATTTATGATAGGTACATATTATGATGAAGTATTGTGTGATGTTATGCCAATGGATGTATGTCATTTTTTATTGGGGAGACCATGGTAGTATGATAGGAAGGTTCTATATGATGGGAGAGAAAATACTTACACTATGATGAAAGATAGCAAGAAACATACTTTAGTTCTAGGAAATGAGAGAGAAAAACAAGTTTGCAGTAATGGTAGAATTTGTTTAGTGGATGGAAGGAAGTTCTTAGATGGTTTGAGACATGAGAAAATATGTTTTGCATTGATTTCTAGAGTATGTAGTGGCACAAATGGAGAAGTGTTGCATAAGGAAATTTTAGAGTTATTGACAGAGTACAATGATATCATATCAAATAATATGCCAAATGGATTACCATCAGTGAGAAGCGTCAGTCGTCATATGGTTTTGATTCTAGTAGAAGGAAGTTTACCAAATAAAGCTGCACATAGAATGACATTGGTAGAGAATGAAGAGTTAAACAGACAAGTGTAGGAGTTGTTGAAGGGTTTGATTAGAGAGAATTTAAGTCCATGTGTGGTACCTACAATACTAGCACCAAAGAAAGAAGGTGAGTGGAGAATGTGTACAAATACCAGAGCAATAAATAGGATCATAATTAAGTATAGATTCCCATTGCCAAGGATGTATGATTTGATAGATTTTTTGAGTGGTACAAAATATTAATCAAGATAGATTTGAAGAGTGGTTATCACCATATTAGAATTCGGGAAGGAGATAAATGGAAGACTGCATTCAAAACAAAGAAAGGACTTTATAAGTGGTTGGTTATGCCCTTTGGGTTGATTGATGCACCTAGCACATTTATGAGGTTGATGAACGAAGTGTTAAAAGCCAGAATTGGGTAAGTTTGTGATTGTTCACTTGGACGATATTTTAATTTTCAGTAAGACTAAGGAGGAACACCTAGAGCATATTAGATTAGTATTGTAGAGATTTAGGGAAGAAAAGTTGTTGATCAATGTAAAGAAGTGTAGTTTCATGAAGTTGGTATATTTGGGATTTGTAATTTCAGCTGAAGGATTGAAGATAGATCTGGAGAGAGTGAAAGCAATTGTGGAATGGCCTACACTAGTGAATGTTTCAGGGGTAAGTAGTTTTCATGGGTTAGCCAGTTTTTATAGAAAGTTCATTAGAAATTTCAGTGGTATTTGTGCACCAATAACTGAGACTATGAGAGGGGACAAGAAAGAATTCTAGTGGACATCAAGAACAAATAGAAGTTTTGAACTATTGAAGAAGAAAGTGACAGAACAACTAGTGTTAGCATTGCTAGATTTTGATAAGGTATTCCAAGTTGATTGTGATGCAAGTGGAAGTGCAATTAGAGCAATATTTAGGAAGGTAAATCATATTTCAATGACAAGTTGAATGATGCAAGGAGATACCGAGTATAGGACTAGGAATTTTATGCCATCATTCAAGCATTAAAGAAGTGAAGACATTATATGTTGCCTAAAGAATTTGTGTTGTATATCATCAAGCACTGTCGTACTTGAAGAGTCAAGATAAGTTGAATTAGAGACATGTGAGAGGACTTGAATTTATGCTTGAAGTTATTATTTTGTAGTAAAGTAGAGGAGTGGAAAGCCAAATAAAATCATAGATGTGTTGAGTAGAAGACAAAATTTGTTGATAGAGATGAAAGTGGAAGTAGTTGGATTTGAGGAGATGAAGTATTTGTATGAAGTTGATGTTGATTTTGTAGAAGCATGGGAAGCATGCAAAGAACCTATAAGTATGGGCAGAAGTAAATGGCTTGATTATTTAATTCAAAATGGCATGTTGTTCAAAGGTAATCAATTATGTATTTCTAGAGGTTCAGTGAGGGAGAATTTGATAAAAGAGAAGCATAGCGGTGGTTTAGCAGGACATTTTGGAGTAGATTAAACCATTGTTTACATACTCATTGAGTACTCACCACTTTTATATGTTGGTGAGTTACTTGCCGAAAAACTCGTGAGTAAAGCTCACTGAGTACTTGCCAAAAAAAGGGACAGACCGAGTCAAAAACTCAACAAACTCGGTGAAAATGCCCCTGTGCCAAAAATTTGGATTTTGGCTTATAAAAAAAAGGATGTCCCTTTTACTTGTTTACACAGCAATGTTGCATGCATTTGAGCAATTTGCAAGGATTTTTAGGCAAAATTGAAGGGCAGATTTGAGGAATTTGAAGGGCAGGTTGGTAATTTTTTTGTTTTGGTTTCTCTTATTTTCCTATCTTGTAAATTCATTCTAGCTGCTAGAATCTAGCATGTACATTGTAAACAATCATAATTTCATAATATTTATGATTTTACTTGCAATAAATTTGATTTATGAGAATTTTATTGTTCATTTATACTGAAATTTTGAATGAAATGGCTTGTTTTTTCTACAAACGAAGTATTTTGTTGATTTATACTTTTTTTTTGAATAAAATCACTAGGTTATATTGAATTTATGCTGATTTATACTAATTTTATATTGATGTTTTGAACTAAATCCCTGATTTTCTCTTTCAACATTTTTTTTTGTATTTAAAAATTAAATATGTTGTACTTTGTAGGTTAGATACAATGGCAGATGGAGAACCCTTAGACTCTGGATTAGGCTCCCGCTCCACATTGGGCTCAGGCTCAACTTGCTTGATACTAGTTACTGGAACTCATCCCCCTAGTGCCAGAGATCTCGCTTGGAAATATGCCATATAGGGACGGACATTGGGGATAGTCATTTGTATGAGATGCCATAACCAATATTATGGAGGCATCAATCGCTTCAAATACCATCTTGCAGGGATTACAAATTGTGATGCCAAGCCTTGTACAAATACCACAAAAGAGATAAAATGAGAGATGAATGCCATCTTGCGTTGACGGAAGAGAAAAAACTATAGAAGGAGAAGACAAAAGCAACCATAGTAGCATCCATAGCTGGTGCGTATGCTCCTCATATGCAAGCAGAAACGGATGAAGATATGACATTTGAAGGCATAGTGGACTCTGCTCATGGTCCATGCATACGAACCACATCCACCTCATCTACTTCAAGTAGTGCGCCTACACAGATATCACATAGCTTTTTTGTACCTAGAAACATAGCTGGAGCACAACCATCTTTGGAAGGTCCAAGGTGGAACAAGGAGGTGCATCGAGAAGTAGATAAGGCATGTGCTGGTTTTTGGTACTACAACAACCTTCCCTTTAATGTGGTGAAGAGCCTGTATTGGGAGAATTTGGTGACTGCATTGATAGTTGCAGGAAATGGCCACAAGGCACCCTCTCCAAGAGACTTAAGTGGGAAGTTGCTCATGGATGCTGTTGAAAATGCAAAGTTACTTGTGGAAGAACAAAAGAGGCAATTGCGAAAGTTTGGATGTACCATTCTTTCAGATGGGTGGACAGATGGAAAAAATTGCACCCTTATCAACTTTATGACAACTTCAAATGGTGAGGTAGTTTTTTTGAAGTCAGTTAATGCCTTTGACAAAATAAAAAATGCAGAAACTTTTGAGTCTAATGTTGGAGGAAGTTGTCTGGGAGGTAGGCATAGAGAATGTAGTCCAAATTATAATTGACAATGCAACAACATATGTGGCAGCTGGGAGATTGCTCCAGGAGAGGCGTCTGTCACTCTTTTGGACCCCTTGCGCAACACGTTGCCTTGATCTTCTTTTGGAGGACATAGGCAAAATTGATTGGGAGACTGGTTGTAGATGTAAGAAACATAACAAAATATATTTATAATTACCTTTGGGTTCTTAGCTTGATGAGAGATCACACCAAAGGGAAAGAGCTGGTGCGACCGAATGTCACAAGGTTTGCAATGAACTTCTTAATGTTGCAAATCATTATTGGTTTGTTGACTTCTTTGAAACAAATATTTATGACTCAAGCATGGCTAGACTCATCATATGCAAAGAAGCCTAAAGGAGATAGGATCACAAGGATAGTCTTTGATAAGCTCTTTGCACAGGGAGCTACAAATATTGTCAAGGTAACCTCAAAACTTTGATTTAAAATTCAATTTTAATCTTTTATTTTTAAACTTTAAAAAAAGTTACTTTCATTATAAATTTGTAGCTTTAATTTGTTTGTATTTGTAGGTGTTGGAGCCCTTGGTTAGAGTTCTGCACTTGGTAGATGGGGATCAAAAGCCAATGGAGTACATTGAGGCCATTCGAAATTATTATAGGGGGGATAGACTCAAATTTGATCCCATTTGGGAGATCATTGATTGGAGGTGGAACAATCAACTCCGCCCACCCATTCATGCAATGGGGTACTTCGTCAATCCTGATTTTTTCTATTCGAATAGCTTCACAGATGCTAATGGGTAGGTTATGGAGGGCCTATCGACATGCATTGAGAGGATGACACCCGAGGTTGAGGTGAAAGACCTCATTATTAAGGACCTACAGAATTATAAGAGTGGTGGGGATAGGCTCTTTTCTTCGGCACTAGCTATCCGAGGAAGAAACACTTAGTCACCAAGTAACAAAAATTGGAGTTTTTACATGCATCTTACAAGTTACAAATTTACAACTATTGATAAAATATAGTTTTCTTACTAACTCTTGAATATCTTATTTTGTAGGTTTTTGGTGGGGAGATTGGGGTGGAAATACCCCAAATCTTCAAATATTAGCCCTCTGAATTTTCTCTCAACCTTGTAGCACTTCTGGTTGTGAGTGCAACTGGAGTTTGTTTGAGGCCATTCACATGAAGAAGCAGAATAAGTTAACTGAAAAATGCCTCAATGACTTGGTCTTTGTACAATACAACATTTGGCTTCACATAAGAAAGGTGGAGGGCAAATCAAAGGAGGTCATTGATTTGGATGATATTGATTTTTATAGCGATTGGACAGGGTAGGATGAGGAGACGAAGACCCCATTGTATACTGCAGATGAGATTCTTGATTTTGAGAGGCAGACAATGGAGGATGTGGCTACAACAGAAGCAGGAGCTACTGGATTGTCATTGGATGACATTGATGAGGCAGAGGAGGAGTCATTGCCATCTAGTAGCAGGATGGAAGTGGAGTCAGAGCCACAGGCATAGCCTTCTATGCTGAGTGAGGAGCCATAGCTGAGTGAAAGGATTAGAACCTCTAACAAATTTTTCACTAGATTAGGGAAGAGGAAGATGTAAAATGTTGTAATATGCAATTTATGAATTATGATGATGATTTTCAAAGGCAATCATCATAAATTCATAATAGTTGCCAACTAACTATTGTATTAGGATTTTACATGATGATGGGATTTTGTACTCAATTTGTATTCAAATGAATTAAATCTAATAGAAAGCACTTTCGTACTCATTTATGGACTCATTAGATATATTTCGTCATTGAATTTTACAAAAAAAATGTGTTTCTAAAGAAATTTAAGTAATTTTTCAAGTTGTTGAGTTTTTTGCCAAGTCACAAATTTTGGGTCTATTGCCTAGTTCCACGGGGACGCGTCCCCCCCGTAAAATACAGCCGTCTCCACGTCTCCCCGTTTCCGAGACGGGGAGACTTCTGGGAAACGTCCCCACCATCCCCCGCCATCCGCCCGCCGTCCCCCTGCCGTCCCCCCACCGTCCCCCAGTTTTGCCGATGTATTTCTTTGAGGCATTCTGTCAAACAGTTCACGTGCTTTGTCTATGCTTCCACATTTTGCATACATGTCTATGTTAGTTGTGGTATTTGGCTTTACACCAGCCAATTGCATTTGCTTTAAAATTTCTAAAGCCTGTTCAACAAATCCATTTTGTACATATCCTGCAATCATTGCAGTCCATGAGACCACATTTCTTTGAGGCATTCTGTCAAACAATTCATGTGCCTTGTCTATGCTTCCACATTTTGCATACATGTCTAATTTATAACTAATTTATACATCTTATAGACTTCTACAGTTATACCTCTTTTTATAACTAATTTTTCAAGTACTATATGTATTTCAGCGCACCGCTCCCCCGCCGCCCCCCCGCCGCCGTCCCCCCGCCATCCCCAAATTTAGGCCCCCCCCGTCCCCGAACCCGAAACGCGTCCCCTGCCGTCCCCCCGTCCCCGTCCCCGAAACTCCGTGGAACTATGGTCTATTGAGTTTTTGTTGAGTCTGAGTATGCAAACTATGGATTAAACAATGGCATTGATGAGTGAAAATTACTTTTGGCTGAGGATGTATAGAGATGTAAAGAAATATGCTCAGGGTTGTAGAATTTGTCAAATTGCAAAAGGGAGTAGTCAGAATGTTGTGATGTATCAGCTATTACCGATTCTAGAGAGACCTTGGGAAGACATAAGTGTGGATTTTGTATTGGGTTTGTCTATAACACAGAAAGGTCATGATTTTATAATTGTGGTAGTTGATAGATTTTCTAAGATGGCACATTTCACATGTAAGAAGACAAATGATGCGGTACTTGTAGCTGATCTACTTTTCAAGGAAATTGAGAGATTGCATGGGTTGCGAAGGAGTATAATTTCAGATACAGACACAAAATTTGTTGGTTACTTTCGGAAGACGTTATGGAAGAAAATTCGACATAGTTAAAATTCAATTCAACATATCACCCATAGATTGATGGACAAATAGATGGTGTTTAGTAGGAGAAAAGATAGGAAATTGGGTTATGGTATTAGCACAAGCTGAGTTTGCTTAAAATAATTTAGTGAATAGGAGTATAGTTTGAACATCATTCAAGGTAGTGTATGGTAGTAAACCAAGTAATGTGTTAAGAGTTAAGAGATATCAATAATGAAGAGAAGAGAAGTGTAGAAGTAGAAGAATTTGTAGATCACACAAGGATAGTACATGAGGAGGTAAGAAATTAGTTGGAGAAGACGAATGGTAGGTAGAAGGAGAAAGTGACAACAAATGAGACAGAGTTTGCGGTAGGAGATGAAGATAAAAAAGTTTGGTCCTTGTAGAACTATCAAGAAGTTTGATTTAGGGAATGCATATGAAGTGGAGCTACCAAAAGATTTGGGAATGTCACAAGTGTTTTAACATTGCAAATTTGTATGAGTATCATGAAGGAGAGGTGGAAGAAGACATAGTAGAAGTAGAGTGGAGAAAACAAATACCAAAAAAATATAAAGAAGAAATTAAGGAGATCTTGATAGTAGAATTGGAAAGAGCACTGGAAACAAGAAGTATGAAGAATATTTGGTGAAATGAAAGGGAGGGACGATTGAAGATTCATCATGGTTATCTATAATTGAGGTGAACCATTTTGGTTTCTCTCTAGCTATCCCAAAGTGAGGGACTCACTTTTCAATTACTCGGGGCATTTGATGCAGTAGCATCTAGGGTGTAAGAGCAATCTTGCATCAACCAAAAATAATATTTTTTATGTTCGTTTGTTGTTTTGCAAGTTTCTAATAACATTTGAGTCATCACTCTCATTGCAAAGTACCGTTGTCACCGCAGAGGCATATTCAGGTTTCAAATTCATTTCAAGGACATCAGAATTCTAGTTCAATGTGATATTATAGAGTGCCGTAGATCACCGTAGTTAAGTTGTGGAGGTCTAAATTCATATTAGAGCTTGAAGATAGATTGTTCCACACTAATTTGAGGTGGTTTCATACAACCAATCATTAGTCAAAAGTTATAACTTGTTGAAATCCTTAAGGAAGACCTATCCAAGTATGCAACAAACATTTGAGCTTCCTTTTGACATTTGAATACATTTCCAAGCTTGTTGGTCCTAAGGAGGTTCGTGGTATAAATTGCATCAAGATTCATTGCATATCCTCTACCACATTCATTTTAGAAAGTTACCTTCTACATGTTTTTGGTTATACATTTCATTGTGCATCAAGCTTTACACCACCTTGCGGTGAATGCAGATCTTCTAGAAGCTAAGGCTCACTATATAAACCGTAGTTGAAAATGCACAAGCTTTATACCACCTTGCGGTGAATGCAGATCTTCTAGAAGCTAAGGCTCACTATATAAACCGTAGTTGAAAATGCACAAGCTTTACACCACCTTGCGGTGAATGCAGATCTTCTAGAAGCTAAGGCTCACTATATAAACCGTAGTTGAAAAATTCGGACTCGACAATTACATGGCCAACCCAAAAATTTAAAAAACTTGGGACTTGGCAGAAACTCGGGGAAAACTTAGCAATAACTCGACAAATTTGTCAAACATAAAAATATATAAATTATTAAAAATATTCTTACAAAACACACATTATTGAATTTGTGGAACATATTATTGATTTACTTCACATATAAATCAAAATTAGAGTTCAATACACATCCTAGACAACTATTCCATCCAAATTAAAGTAAACACAGATATAGATTGCAAAGTCACAGACCCACAATTTTTTTGAATCAAATTCATCAATGCTAAAATTCGAGGAAAAAAATTGTAATTAAATTTGAAGAATATGCATCTAATTTTTTTATTATTTTTACTATGATATTAAAATACTTATTAATCTATCACATTATTATTTAATAAAACTAAATGTTTAAATGTTTTTATAAACATCCAATTTATTATGTTATGTTAAAAATTAAAATAATTTTTTATAAAAAAATTTATAACTAAAAATAATAAAATTAAAACCAAGGTTGCATGGACATGGATATGGGTACAGATACAGATACAACTATTCTTCAAGACCCCCTAATATGCATACAGTTGGATATATATATATATATATATATATATATATATAATTTTTATATATATATTTTTTATTTAAATTTAAATGTGAAAGTATTCAACTATTTTAAAAATATTGAAATTTAAATAAATTTAAAAAATATTAAAATTTAAATATTTAATAAATTTTAAATAAACATCAAGTTAAATATATTAAATATAAATAATAATTTATAAAATTATAAATATAAATTAAATAAGTAAAAACTAATTAAATAACTTGAAGAGACTAATTTTATTTTAAAAGAATTTAAATTTAATGTGATTCAAGTGGGATTTTTATAGTGGTTTGTCTAAATGTGTTTTGTATATGGTTATCATTTCATTATTCAAACATAGGTTTAATTGATAATGAATCCTACAGGTCCAAGAAATAACTAATAATTTAACTAAAATCCATTGCCAGTCAGCCGTGATGGGGGAATAAGGGATGGGTTTGAGAATATTGGGATCTCATTGAATCCTCAACTCACGAGCCAAGCATACCACAGATTGATTAGATTTTGCGAGTCCTACCCTTCAAAACATGAGTGAAGAGACGACCTAGTGCCACAATAAACTCCTTGCAAGATAAGGACAAACGACGCAATTGTTTGTTGAACTCTAGCAGTTGCGGAAGAGTGAAAAATTTCCAAACATGAAAGGTGTAGATTCAACGCAGAGAGCTTGGCGTGCATTACATAGAGCTCGGATTAGATGCACACTGTTGGACATTTAAAAAATGTCAAGCAAAAAACATCAGATGAAAGAGGAGTTTTTTTTAAAGGATTTTAGTTGATACGATGCAATTTTTTTAGAATGTTGAATCCAGATGTATCCAATGTGGCTCTAAAATTGCCCTAATTTTGGGTACGGACAGGCATGGTATCCAAGCCATATTGTACTTGTATCTATACTGGGGGGAGGGGGTGGCGTTTCCTACAACAATCGATTCAAACCTAAGGTATAACCTTGTCTCAGTAGGGGCCCTATTGATTTGATCTTCCCTACCCTTCGGATCTATTGATGTGTTTTTTATGACAGCAACAACATTGGAATAAAACACTAAGTATTCTATCCTCTCTTGAACAAAGTATCTCAAATGCTAAACTATGTGATCGAGTGAGACTACTCCAAGGTTCCTTGAATGTTAGGTCTTGACATGCAAATGGATAGACTCAGTGGAATGATGTGATTTTGTTGGTAATCACAAAGGGACTTACGCTAAATTGCTCCTTCTTCATGGACATGAATAAAATTCATTACTCCTTGGACGTGTGAATGCATGGAACTACTTTAATCAAACTTAAGAGAAAAGGCAAAAGGGGAAAGGGTTAGAGAAATCTAATCTAAGGACAATGAGATAATGAACAATGCTTTGATAGACAAATTCCTTCAAACCAAGTTTTATTTTGCCATGAGAACAACTACATGAAACTAGTGCAATCTTCAAAGGAAATGGAGGATTTTCATATTGCAAATATGCATTCAAATACCCACAGCTGGTGCAACTTGAACGAATATCCACATTCGAACTATTGCAAAATGCAGTTCAGGCTAACTTTGCATTGTAGCTTACCGTTAGCAAACCACAAAAAGTATGAACCAAGGAATTCATCAAATATCTATACATTCATTCACCATATCAATGAACCGCAACTAAAACTTATCTAATTTGCTTTGAATCATCTTTGAGAAATCGGAAATAATGCTAACATTCCAAAATAACACCATATTGACCAAGCTTCAATGAGTATGTATTGATTTTGGTAGTATCTTTACAACAATTTCACAAATTCTCTCCAACCCTTCAAAAGCTCCTACTCTAATGAGAAGATCTAGAACTAACTCCTTACAAATGAAGAGAATGAGCCTTATATAGAGTTCAAAATTACAACCAAGGGCCCAAATTGATTCTAGAAATCAATGGCCAAGATTAAGACAACAAAACCCTAATGAAAGGTGCTTACAACTACCACCACTTTTGACCAATGAAATATCAACAACACAATCTTCTAGAAGGGCTCCATCCTTATCTCTATCTTGGACGACTAGGTTCAATGTATCTAGACATGTCGATGTGGCATACTTGGATTGGTTGATGATGACTGGATGCCACCTCAGCATGATTATCTCTTGAGTGTTCTTTGGAATTCTGTCTTGGTGTTGTACTTACTTTGGATTCATGCATTGTCTTGGATTTCTTGGTGTAATTCTTGTCTTTATGACCTTGAGCTTGATCCTCTTGATGAGTGATGTACTGGATTCTTGTTCTCGGATTTTCGAGGACTGATCTTCTCTTCCGGAACTGGAATCCTTGATGCTGGACTTGAAGTGTATTCTCTCCTTCTGTTGATGACCTCGATACTAGCTCTCCTTGTGTCACTGAGATGTCTTTTGAAAGGAATTCATCTTCATGTAAGGTCTCCTTGATGTGAGATAGTCTCCTTATCCGGCCTTTGAAGCTTTTTGTATCCATCTTGAACATATAGATCTTCGTTGAGCATTCTCCTCATGGAACGGATCCTTGTTCTCAATACCAGCAAAACAAAGGAAAACCTTGAATAGCAAAGGCGAATAAAATCCTTAATGCAATGGAATACTAAGATAAAACATGAATAACCTTGCATGAAATTTCATTCAAGAATCTATTTTGGATGAAATGAATAAAATAATACTTGAAAAAACAATACTTCTTTACAAATTCGCCTTGGAATAAATCTGCTCTTCCAAAATTGATTTAAGATTTGCTTTTGAGAAATTATGAAGTTGAGAGCTCATTGAAATACATATCCAATGCAATTTCTCATAAGGCCGACTTTGAATAAGATTTCCTAATATTTACCATGGAGTTTTCATCTATCAGGCCGACTTGGATAAGGATTTAACAAATTTCTATGGATTTTATCAACTTTTAGCAGTTTCTTGAGTTTCAAGGTCGGCCAAATATCCA
Source organism: Cunninghamia lanceolata (assembly GCA_027924645.1). NCBI lineage: Eukaryota > Viridiplantae > Streptophyta > Pinopsida > Cupressales > Cupressaceae > Cunninghamia > Cunninghamia lanceolata. The sequence continues at coordinate 7,787,351 of BSBN01000814.1, forward strand.
TGACAATTCCTTGTCGCACTTTTGGAAGGATCAAGGAAAATGCTTGTCGCACATTTCACTATCTCATGGATTTTTCACTTCGCAAATTTTAGAATGTTGTGGATAAATCAATCCTTGTCGCACTTTTGAGAGGGTGAAGGATAATTCAAATCGCACATTTCATGACCTTATGGATAACATTCTCCACGTCGCACTTTTGAGAGGGTGAAGGATAATTCAAATCGCACATTTCATGACCTTATGGATAACATTCTCCATGTCGCACATTTTGACTCCTTGTGTATTAATTCCTTAGCGCAAATTTCATTAAGTCATGGATAAATCTTGGTGCATATTTGGATAGGTCTTGGATTGTTCTTTGAACGCATCTTTCACTCACCTTTGAATTTCACACTTTTGAAAGGATCATGGATTAAATCCATGTCGCACTTTTTACCTCCTTATGGATTTTTCCAAGTCACAAATTTAGGTGTGTTGTGGAAAATTCCCGTTGCAAATTTCTTATTCTTGGATAAATTCCTTAGCATACATTTCTCCTCATCAAGGAATTTCACACTTTTGATGAACTCTTGGATAAATTCCTTCATCAACTTTTACCTTGTCTTGGATTTCGCAATTTTTAGCCTGTTGAGGATTGTTTCTTCATCGCAAGTTCCTTGAAGTCATGGATTTTTGCATTTTCTAGCATCTATTGGACAAATTCTTTTCGCATATTTCACTCCCTTGAGCAATTTCGCACTTTTGGCCTTGTTAGGGATTGAATCCATGTCGCATATTTTGGGGTGTTTTGGATTAGATCCATGTCGCAAATTCTCCTAAGTCGTGGATGATCTTGATCTTGGTCGCATGATTCTTGGTCTCGTGGATTATCCTTTTAGGCACATGATTTGATAGATCATGGATTGTTTATCCTTGAGCATACATTTCATGATCTCTTGGAAAAAATTCCAAGTCGCAATTTTGGCTAAGTCATGGAATTTTCCTTGGAGGAATCACATTTTTCATCATGTTATGGAATTTTCACACTTTTTGCCCTGTTGTGGAAATTTTCCTTGTCGCAAATTTCACTATGTCAAGGATTATCCTTGTCGCACATTTCACTTGGTCAAGGAATTTTTATCCTTGTCGCACTTTCCTTGATGAATTTCCTATACTTTAAATATTTTGAAATATACTGTCAGGATGTTTGAGATAGGTCCCAGATCCATGAGATTTAACATGCAGATTCTAGATTTTTGAGGATCCACTAGATTTCAGACTTAGTCAAATTTTCAGGGTTTCAGGACATCAGACTTAGCCAATTTCAGGGTTTCAGGGACATGCGTCAGGGTGAAGGTATATGGACTCAGTTAAATATCCATCCCTTAGGCCAATTTTCCATTCCTTAGTCAATTGCTTCAATCATCTCATGAATTTTGAGCCAAAACCTGGTGAGACTTGGGCAAATCTATACCACCAAACCTACAAACTCAGAGAAAACCAAAACCCTAAAGCAAAATGAAGACAGAAAGCAAGAAAAAGGGGGGTCCCCATTTGCAATGGGGCAATGTGCGAAAACGTCACAACAGGATCCTTTTTGAAGGACTTATGGATGGAGAAACACCATGGAATATACTTAGATAGCTAAACACATTGATCTATTGGATGTCGAGAGGAACGAGTGAACAACAGAACCAACAAATGCCAAGCTTAGAGCAGAGGGAACAAACCAACCCCACTATTAATCTGCAAGAGCTTACCAAAATGATCTATCAATAGAGTATGCCAAACGAGTCGCAACCCTGCAAAAATCCAAACATAACTAAAATCGCACTTTAAAATCCAATCGCAGCAATCTCAAATCATGCCCCAACCATTTGTTGAATAGTGCATTCACAAAATCTGGAAAAAAGAAAAGATTTTTGCGTCATTTTTTTTCACTTCAACCCATCCATGTTTTCTACAAACGTGAGTTATGGCAATTTTTTTGCAATTTCGGTGATTTTTTACCAAAAAATTGGGACAAGAATTTTGAAAAACTCGGGGTTGAGTTTTTCCTGTGATTACTCATTTAGGGTTTCGGCCTACGAGTACTTGTAGGTTTTTCAACTATGATATAAACATCACTCATGAATCCATGATCATTTGAAGGCATTTAGCTTTTGGTTCTAGCTCCGAAAGAGAAGTTCTGTTAATACTGAGAAAGTTTAGTAGCATACTATGAAGAGCATTGTATTGTATATTAGCTAACGGAATTGTAATTCACACATTGCTCGTGTTCATGTACCATTGAAGGTTGAGGCCTCATGTTGCAAGCCCTTGTGGCAGATTTTGAATCTATTGTTGATTGTGAATCAATAAAGATCAATTTTTTGTTTAGTTGTTGTGCCATTGAATTTTTGTTGTGTATCATATATTTGGTTGCATGGTTGGATAATCCTTAATTGGACCCTCCGGCCATGATTGCATCAACTAATAGAGGAAGAGGTGAATTTATACACTTTTCCATACTTCTGCACTCGATAGGTCTTGTGTAAGCCATCAAAGAAGGCCTTGCAATCATATTGATGAGGTGTTGTGTATCAAATTGCAACAATCCAAGGGAGTGACATCACAATCAACTTTATCTTGGAATTGGTCTATGGAAAATATGATAGAACATTTGTGACACAAATGTGGAGTGTGCCTCCTTGACCCACCCCACACAAGATAGGTGTGGATGTGTTGTAGTTAGCAATTGAAGATTGTCTACCAACTTTTGTGAAATCACTTTCTTTTTAGTACCAGTGTCAAAGAATAAGCTGTACCGTTTTATTCTTGATTTGACAATATTGAGTGACTAGAGTTTGCCTATTGTTGACAAAATAATCCTTGACCACAAGAATGGGCTAAGGATTGAAAGTGTTAGGATTAGTTACATGGATATTGGAATCGTCATATTGTAGCAAAAAGAGTTTTTGCCTCCTTCGATTTTAGAACATGACATTCAACGGTAGAATGCCCTATGCTTGTGGTAGCTACAATACTTTTTTCAATTTCCTAACAAGGGGGTTGAGCCCTTAATGGATCCATTTGGGGAAAAGGATGAAGAGTAACCTTTTCCCTGAAAAGAAAAGGATTGACTTGCCTTTGGATGTGCCTTTTGTTGCTTAGATTCCACCTTTAAAGCAAGTTAGAATGCATGCTCTAAGGAAGTGATGGTGCAGAGCTCTAAGTTATCACGAACATGAAAAATAACCTGGAGACTGATTTGATAGGATATTGGACCTCATCGATGTCTTGTACCCCCAACTTTATAGAGGGATGATAGAACTGATTTATGTATTCCTAGAGTGATTGGAAAAATGTTTGGCAAAGAAGGAGCCGTCATGCCAATAGCTCTTCTTTGTAATTGGCGTGGTAAAATCATGCCTAGATGGTTGCTTTGAAATAGATCCAAGTATTAATGATCAATGAGAGTGCCACCGAATGAGGCTTGATTGTTCATATTAACCTTTGCTCATGATATGTAGTGACATTGTGAGATGTGACTGCATTGTAGTATGCCTCCGGATTGGGAACCCAAGCATTTAACTTGGCCCATTGATCATACCATTAAAATGGGGAATGGATATCTTGGTGTCCGTCGTGAAAGCAGGTTGGGAAATCGAATTGGTCGAAGGAACGGAAGTGGTTGTTTGTTGTTGTCCCATATGTTGCTAGGCCATGCTCATCATTTGCTATATGAATTGAAGTTGAAATGCATTTTGTTGTTGTCATTTGTCATGTAGCTTTTGGGTGAGCAATTGGAACAAATCAAGGTTTTGGGTGGAGGTGGGGGAACTAGTTGAACTAAACATCAAGGAAATGATACAGAAGAAGGCTACCACTATTATGATCAATGGTCTATAAGCAGTTGTAGAATAACAAGAATTAGAAATGACAGTCAAAATCTATACAAAAAAAACATTGATAGTGAGAATTTTACAGCAGAAAATTTGTATCAAACAATGAATTAACAGTTTGACAACAATAAATCTGGGTGTGGGATACATAATAAGTGCATTAGAGGCAAGAGATCGAAACTGATACCCAAATTGAAAAAAGAGACTGCCCAAAGAAAACACAGAAATGTAGAAGAGGCCTCATTGTCAGGGTCTGATACTAAATAATGAGAGAGTTGTTAAAAGTGAAAATATCTTCATTTAATGCAAAATCTCCATTAAAAATAGGCAAGACAATTTGAGTTATTTTGCACGTCAACAATGTCCAAAATATCTGTTAGGAATGGGCAAGACAATCTGTGGAGAGGTGAGAGGGCTCTCTCTATCATCTATGCAAAATGCTCATACAAGTTCAATTCTGATGTGAATGTTCCTTGAAGACAACTATATATATGGAAACAACAAGACTAACAACTCAATCAGTATGAAAGCATATGCACAACACTTGGAGTTAATTTATTCCCATGAAAGATAATGCTTTATTTGTTTGATGACAAGCATAACAAAACGATTTTTTTTTTGGCTACCTCTGATTCCCAATAAGCTGTACTTTTATTCCCATGCCACCTTCCCTGCCACCTCTCCGAGTAACTTTCATTTTCCTAATTTTTAAAATTTTAATCGTATTTTGAAGTTCTCTCTGTTTTTTCAAATGTCTTCTTCTTTTTTCCTCTTAAACTAATAAAATAGCCACACATTGATCCTCAATTGTTAAGAGAATCAAGAGCCTATCTAAAGTTGCAAATTCATGACAACACTTATAGACCATACTTATAAACTCTTAAGTTTTACCTATGATTAAGTCATTGTTGTGCAATGAAATATATTCTAAAATTTGGAATCTTGAGAGTATAATCCCTAGATGTATAAATTTTCAGCTTTGATCCATTAACGAGGAATTTGCAAAGGGTTGCATCCAAAATTTGAAATTCATATGGCTTCTTGGGAAGTTACTTTATGGAATTGATGACATTGGAAATTCATGACATTAGAAATCATGAGAACACTTATAGACTATACTTATAAACTCTTAAGTTTTACTTGTGATTAAATAATTTCTGTGCTATTCTAAAATTTGGAATCTTGAGAATATAATCCCTAGATTTGTGATTTTCAGCTTTGATCTATTAATTGTAATGGAAAAAATCTTGATATATAAAATGAAAGAGACAAAGGGTCTTTATAAAGATTTACAATACAAATGTTTCTAAAATCAAGAATAGAGATGTTTCTAAAAGAGTAAAGCTAATAAAGCAAGAGAAATAGAAACAATCTAAACTAATTAATATTACAATATTGACCATTAAAAAAACTATCTAAATATTATTTTAATACGCTCCCTTAATGGTCAATCTATGAACTACACCAAGGTGCCCCCTAAATTTGACAAACTTATCCGAGCTCAGAGACTTGGTGAGAATATCTGCAGTCTGGTCCTCAGTTGGAACATATTGCAATATCACTGATCCATCTTCGACAGGCTGGTGGATGAAATGACAAGGAAGTTTGACATGCTTGGTCCTTTCATGGAAGACTGGATTTTTTGGCAAGTTTCAGGACCCCTTGATTGTCATAGTACAAGGGGGAAGGCCCTGCTTGAGACATTTGCATGTCAGAAAGCATCCTTCGAAGCCAAACTGCTTCACAAGCTGCTTTAATAGTTCCCCGATATTCAGCTTCAGTCGAGGAAAGAGCCACTGCTTGCTGCTTCTTGCTGGTCCATGTAACTGCACCTGTACCCAAGCTGAAAACATACCTAGAAGTAGATTTCATGTCATCAACAGAACTTGCCCAATCTGAGTCTGTAAATACTAAAGCCAATCAGCTTAGGATCTTTGTACCTGCCATACAGAATGCCAAAGTCGGAAGTGTCTTTCACATATCTGATATCTCAACACATGCTTCGCTGCAACCCAATGTTAAACTTTAGGGGCTGCCATGAAGCGAGAGATGTAGCTCACAGCAAAACTGAGGTCAGGTCTAGTGGCAGTGAGATAAATGAGGCTGCCCACTAGTTGCCTGAACGCCAATTCATTCTCCACAGGTGAATCTGATTTCGCTGATAGTTTCAGCCCTTTCTCCATAGGTGTAGATGCAGGTTTGCAATCATTCATCCGGAACTTATCAAGTAGACTTCGAGCATACTTAGACTGAGAGATAAAGATGCTACCATCTGTCTGCCAAACCTCTACATCGAGACAATATTGTAGAAGTCCCAAATCTGTCATGTCAAATGATTGGCTGAGATTATGTTTGATCTCCTCAATCAAATGTTCCGAGCTACTAGTAATGATCAGGTCATCAACATAGACAACAATTAAAAGAATATCATCACTAAACTGTTTGACATACATATTAGAATCAAAAGGACTCCTTTGAAAACCATGATCAACTAGGTACTTATCAATTTGCATGTACCATGCCCGTGGAGTCTGTTTAAGGCCATAGAGAGCTTTCACCAGTCTGCATACTTGGTGTTCTTTACTAGCAACCTTGAAACCAGGAGGTTGCGTCATATAGACTTCTTCCTATAATTCCCCATTGAGGAATGCACTCTTGACGTCCATTTGATGGACTTTCCATCCAAACTGGGCTGCAATAGCGAGGACAAGCCGAATGGTACTCATTTTGGCTATAGGAGCAAAAGTCCTCTCATAATCAATGTCCTTTGTCTGTGAGAACCCTTTGGCTACTAACCGAGCCTTATACTTATCAAGAGTTTCGTCAGCCTTATACTTAATTTTATACACCCATTTGCAGCCAATGGGCTTCTTCCCAAGTGGAAGATCAGAGAGGACCCAAGTGTTGTTCTTTAGAAGACTATGATGTTCAACTTCCATAGCCTGTTCCCCACTCAAGTATGCCTTTAGCCTCTGAATATGTTTGAGGCTCAGAGATGCTGCGAAGGTTGGCCATAAGAGCAAAATTAACTGTATTCTGCTGCTTGCTCTTTTTTCGAACAGATCTACCCTCAATTAATTCATCATCATGAAGATCACCTATGGTCTTTTCCCACCATTTAGGTTGGAGAGTAGAAGTAGCAACATCTGAAACAGGAGGAACAACATCACCTGGGGTGGCTGGAACAAAGTCAGCTGGAGGAGGATCCAGATTGTCCTGAGGAGGGGCGGGTGGTAGAACATTATGTTGAGGTTCCTCCACAATTGTAGAATCCCTCCCATGAGGTGGAGCTAGGGGAAGGCGAACACCCAAATCAGAAGACTTCAGAGGCTGATCCTCAGGGCTCACAGAAGGAAAAGACAGATAAAAGGGCCCACTAGCTTCATCAACCACAACATCACGACTGAAGATGAGACGATCTATATCTACATCAATCAGCTTATATGCCTTATGATTCTCACTGTAACCAGTGAACATGAGTTTCTGGCTCTTGGAATCTAGCTTGGTGTGCTTGGCATCTGGAATCCACACATGAGGAGCAGAGCCAAAGACTTTTAGGTGGTTGACCTTAGGCTTGCATCTAGACCAGGCTTCTTCAAGAGTCATCTTCTTAACGGCATAAGTAGGAGACCGGTTCAAAAGATAAACTACAGTGTAGACTGCTTTAGCCCAGAACTTCTTAGGGACATTTCTATGCTCAAGCATAGAATGAGCCATTTCAGTAACTGTGTGATTCCAACGCTCAACGACGCCATTTTGCTAAGGGGTGTAGGGTGTAGTAAGTTGGCGCTTAATGCCATGTGCAGCACAAAAACTGGAGAAGTCAGAAGAATAGAACTCCCCCCCCATTATTAGACCTAAGAGTGACTATCTGAGAGCCTGACTCTTCTCAACTAAGGCCTTAAACTGCTGAAATATACTGAACACCTCTGATTTATTTTTAAGAAAATACACCCACATTCTTCTACTAAAATCATCAACAAATAACAGACAATACCTGCACCCAGTAACTGAAGGAGTGTTCATTGGTCCACATACATCAGCGTGAACCAACTGTAATACCTTGGAAGCTCTCCATGTGTCACCATTTGAGAATGGAGTCTGATGTTGCTTTCCAGCCTGACAAGCTTCACATACTCCATGATTCTGAGTCTGAATTGCAGGTAGACCACCAACCAGATCATCTCTAGATAACTGAGAGAGATAATGCATATTTAGGTGCCCATAACGCTGATGCCAGAGGTTGCTGATGGAAGTACTTTTGGCTGCCATAGCATGCTCTTGAGAATCACCTGAATCAACAAGTCTAGTGCGAGTCTTTCTATCAACAATGTTGCATGCATGCAAACTGAAAACAATATCTAGCTGAGGAGAGTGATGCATGATCTGACTAACTGAAAGTAGATTCAACTCCATGCCAGTTACAAAGTATACATCGAGAAATATTAAATTTCTCCCTCCAGATTGAATCTGCACGTTGCCCTTTCCAACAACAATATACTCTTCGCCTCCTCCAAATATAATAGAATCTCTGAATGGCATGTACTCAATGAACTAATCTTGACAATGAGTGAAATGCCGAGATGCACCTGAATCAATAAACCAGGTAGAGGATTTAACATGATCTACTGGTCTCTTGGCCATAAGGGCATATAAAGCAGACTCCTACTCAGTGTGCTTTGCAACATGGGCTTTAGGTTTAGACTCTCCTTGCTTGGACTGTTCAGAAGCCAAGCTTTTCTAGCAATCTTTCTTCATGTGGCCATACTTGTGGCAATAGTTGCACTGAATGTTCTTGGAGCTGTCTTGGGATTGACCTTGGCTAGTTTGTTGAGAGGGCTGACTTTTGCCCTTATTCTTCTAAAATGCCTTGGCAGTAAATGCCTGTTCTGTGGAGGATGAACTAGCAGTGCTTCCAAGCTGCTGTTTCCAACGATCTTGCTGCAGAAGTTTGTTGCACAACTCAGGAAACTTTAGGTCAACATTCATTGATGTAATGTTGAGCGTCTCGATAAAGTGTTCATATGATTTGGGTAGACTCTTCAAAGTTATGACCACCATATTTTCCTCCATTTTCTGACCAATAGCCTCTAGCTGATCATGTTTGTCCTTGATTTTTGTCAAGTGCTCCTGTAGAGTTGTCTTCTCATCCACCATGATGGAGAACATGTTCTTCAAAAAGAACGCTTGGCTCTTGTCGGATGTTTCATGTATGCCCTTCAGATGATCCCAGATTTCTTTAGTTGTCTTGCCTGAGGGTACTTGAGGCAACTGATCATCGGTGAACGACAATTTAATAAGCATCACAGCTTCCTTATTCTGCTCATCAATTTTGTCTTGATCTTTACCCGTTGTTGTAGGATGTGTAGACTTGCCTAGAACAATTTGGTCAAGGCATTGATACTCATATGGTCATCATTCGCTGCTTCTAGGTGTTGTATTTGCGGCCTTTGAATTTCTGACTACCTTCCAACATAATGTTGGACAAAGAGGCCATCCTTCATGCTTTTTGAGACACAAAAAATAGGTAAACTAATGGCACAAACCCTGAGATAGAAAACAGGCTCAAAAACCTACCACGGATTTCAAGACACAAATCCCGAGGTTGACTGCAGATGAAAAATATCCAAAAATCTATAGCTTCAGATAGAAGAAAAACAACTCGCCTGAAGACTGCCGAGCTTAAAGAGAAGGTGTTGAGCGCCTGATTAATGGGCGCTGGTCTTTAAGGTGACCGAGGGTTGGATTGAGTAGTCAAGGTGCCTAAGGCACTAGGTGCTTAGGGCTTAGGTCTTAAGCGTTGACTGCAGAAGAAAACCGATGACCACAACACAAAAGCCGAACCACACCCTCAATGGCGACCAAAAACTTGATGCTGCAGACCGCCGAAGAACAGACTGCAGTGAGCGCCAGCAAAACGAAACAACCCGAATGCAATCCGTTGAAGCCGAAGTCGCAGAAGTAACTAGCAACCAAAGATTTTGTAGAGAAAACAAAATGCCAAGGAAAAACGAAAACTCCAAATAGAACTCGCGGAGGAAGGCGAAGCTGAATCCTAGAGGCCGCGAGAGAATTGAAACCGCTGACTTTAAACCTGCGCATGAAGCCGAGGTACAGACACGTACGGACGTATGGATTTTTGCAGAGAGCGCCAGAAATGTTTTTCAAAATTCCCACTCTGATACCATGTAATAGAAAAAATCTTGATATAAATGAAAGAGAAAGGCTCTTTATAAAGATTTACAATACAAATGTTTCTAAAATAAAGAATAGAGATGTTTCTAGAAGAGACTAAAGCTAATAAAGCAAGAGAAATAGAAACAATCTAAACTAATTAATATTACAATATTGACGATTAAAAAAACTATCTAAATATTATTTTAGTATTAACAAGGAATTTGCAAAGGGTTGCATCCAAAATTTGAAATACATACTGCATCCTTGGAAGTTACTTTATGGAATTGATAGGGGCATAGGCATAGTATCTTAATCTCACCAAATTTAATCTCTGTAGTCTCACTATATCTCTATACCATAACAATTAGAGGTTTATTGTAGTGTTTGTAAAGTTAATGTGGCACAAAGAATTTATTTTGCACGTCTCCAAATGGAAGGACATGCTCTTGAATGGTGGGAAAATTAAATTGTAAATTGTGAAAAGAGGAAAAAACTCATAGTAAGTAGTTGGAAAGAATTTAAATATTTAATTCATAGGAATTTCTATCCCATTGGGCATAAAATAGATCAAAAGTTTAAGTGGATGTCTATAGACAAACAAGTGGGCAAAGTGTGCAAGATTATACTACAAAGTTTAGAAGGCAAGCCATGTTGAATGGCATGGACTTGGATTAGGAGGACCTGCTCACAAAGTATCTTGGAGGATTTTGTGCTCACATTCGAAGGAGGGTGGTTACTCCTAATCCTAATGACTTGGATGAAGCTTGTGTTCAAATATATTATGTAATGAAACAACTTGCACAATATCTGAATATAATAGTAAATATGCTGCAAATACTTGATAATAATATGCCACTTCGAGGGGGCAACCTCCTAATCCACTTCGAGGGGGATACCTCCAATAGTCTTCAATGAGAACCAATACACAATATGATATGAAATGAGACTCACTACCTCCTATATATACCTATTTATGCCTAGGATATCACCCAGGCCGACTTAGATAGACCTATAGAAGCCTTAGGCCGACCTAAACAACTAAATAACAATATAATAATGATAATATGACTTAAGTAAGAGTTAAGATAGCCACAAGCTGACTATTCATAACCATATACACTATAGACGTAAGGGCATAACATGCCCCCCACCTTTACAAAAGCGTTGTCCTCAACGCTGATCAATTGTGGTAGATTCTTCATATAATCTTCATCATCCCATGTGGTAACTTCAACTAGAAGATATTTCCTTATAACGAGGTAATTTGGAACTGTTGATGTCTTCAGTTTATTCATGTGTGTTTGGAAAATTAACTTCAGCTCCAAGATGTGTCTTGCCTTTGCATCTAGCTCTTGATGGTGATGAATGTGTTTTTCCTTTACTTGAACCTTTTGATGTGCCATAGAGGAAGAGGTGAGGACTAGTACATGGTACCCTTGCATTGGTTGAATAACTTGACTAGGAAGTTCTTCTTCTTCTTTCACTTCTTCTTCATTGCCTTTTTCTTTTTCTTTTGTTTCTTCTTCTTCTGCTTCTTCTTTTTGTTCTTCTTCTTCTTCTTCTTCTTTGTCTTCTGCTGCTGCTGCTTCTTCTTCTTCTTCTTTTTCTTGGTTGCCTGAGACCTCCTTTCTTGTTTCATTCATTAAGGTGCTTAACATGCTTCGTATGTCCGATATATCTCCTCTTTAGGCCACACATCACCAACTTGATTGAGGAAATGTCTTCCTTGACCTTACTTCCTCATTGGGATTAATATCCTCTATTGTTTCCCCATCCCTATCAGGGGATTTCCCCGGTGTGACAACATTCTTTTTGCCTCTTGTTGCAGGCTCCGTCATGATGGAAACCAATAATACTTTTGAAATAAATCACACAAATGAAATGTAAATTTTTTGAAATTTTTGCTGTAACTTACTAAGGCCAAGATACCACTTACCCAGAAAAAAATCCAAAAAATTAGCAAATTTTCTGCCTTGAGAGCGAATTTGTTGGAAACCCTAATTTTGCAATAACTCGCTTATTTTTGCTTCAATTCCTTTGAAATCTGCATTGTATCTTCTTTAATATGGTCTTCAAAAACCCTTTAAAAATATTGAAAAAATTCGCTAAGATCTGAAAGTTATGCTCTTCCCAAAATCGCCTCCAATGTTGAGAAAAAATCTTGCCTCTACGGTGCCAAGATCATGCTCTGATACCACTTGTAATGAAACAACTTGCACAATATCTGAATATAATAGTAAATATGCTGCAAATACTTAATAATATGCCACTTCGAGGGGGCAACCTCCTAATCCACTTCGAGGGGGATACCTCCAACAGTCTTCAATGAGAACCAATACGCAATATGATATGAAATGAGACTCACTACCTCCTATATATACCTATTTATGCCTAGGATATCACCTAGGCCGACTTAGATAGACCTATAGAAGCCTTAGGCCGACCTAAACAACTAAATAACAATATAATAATGATAATATGACTTAAGTAAGAGTTAAGATAGCCACAAGCTGACTATTCATAACCACATACACTATAGACGTAAGGGCATAACATATTATGTAGAGGAGGAGAAAAAGAGAAATGAAGGAGAATCTTTCAAATAGAAGGGCAAAATTCTCAAATGTAATTGGAAGATAAAAAAAGGCTAACAATATTGTGTAGAAAGAAAAAGACAATCATTGTAGTCATTGCAAAATAGATGGTCATGTTCATGCAAAGTGTTGGAAATCACATGTTGAACGACATCCAAAAAATATGAATAAGGATCAAGAGGACTCAAAAAATCCATGGCTACCATACAAGAAGAATTTGAAATAGAGGATAGTTTAGATGTAGATGATAGTCTTGGTTGTATAGCCAACTGTTGGCACCCATATTTTCCAAGCTTCATATTTGCACCATCTTGTCAAAACTCTCAAAATTTTCCTAAGGGGTCCCTGTGCCTTTACCCTGATGCATGTTGCTGAACCTCTGATTTTGGCTAAGTCTGGAACCCTGAAACCCTGAAAAATTTGGCTAAGTCTGAAATCTGATGGATCCTCCAAATTCTAGAATCTGCATTATAACTCCTATGGATCTGAAACCACTCTCAAACATCCTGACAGTATATGCATAAAATATAAATAAAGTACAAGAAATTAAAATACTACCACTTATATTTCATTTTTTATGTATATATTGTTCTGAACCTCTTTCTTTTTCGGGCCCTTTGTTTCCTGCGGGATTTCGGGTCCTGCTAGCACGTGGGAACTTTCCCCAAGGTTCACTTTCCCTCCGCTTCCCCACCCCTTGCTCTATTTCTCCTTTCAAAAGTTCCAGGCTGAAACTTTTTCCCGGCTCGGTCCCTCCTTTTCCCTTAGGGATTTCGGGTCCCTCAGGAACTCTTGGATCTAGTTCCAAAGTTCCTCGTCCCCCCCAAATTCCCAATCCTTGCCAGCGCAGAAAGTCTTCCAAGTCTGAAATCCTTCCGGACCCCTTGAATTTCCAAGTCGAATTTGAAGGTGCAAAAAATTGAATTGTCAAATAAGTTTTTTGAGAAAATGGCTAAGTGTTTTATGTTGTTTTGGGTCAAACTTTCATTTTGGACCTTGACCAACTTTTGGTTTCGGTGGGGCTTTGGGACCTGCCAGAACTTTGGAACTTTTTCCAAAAGTTCTTGGTTGCCAAGTTGTCCTGCCACCTGCCAGAGGCCTAGTAACGCCTAGAAACACGGGAAAACGCACCGCCAACTCTCTAGATTGCCATTAATGCAAAGTGTGTGGTTGAATTTGATGTTTTTATTGCAGTAGGTGGAGTTGTTGGGGTTTTCCCTTCCATTTTTCCATCAAATCTGAGTTGCAAGTGTTATAAAAAGAGATTGAAAATCATTTTAAAGTGTTGGTCATTTTGGCATTTTCAGACAACTGGTGCAGTGCGACTAGGGTTTCTATCATTGTGAAAGTTTCAGATCTTCAAGGGCAACTTTTTGTAAATCATATGGATGAATCAATGCAAAATTTGTGAGTAGAATCATTTGTCTCCATTGTTGCAGATGTTCATTTAGGGAATTTCTGATTTGTTAAAGGATTCCTCTTGCCACGATTTGTGGTGTGATTGTAATCTTCATTTGAAGGATTTGACAAATCCATAATATATTACTTGTAATAATCATTTTAAGATTGCATATGAATGAATGTTGTGTGAGAAGGGATCAATAAGCATGTCTGGGTCTATTTTCAAGTTTCATGCATCTGGGTGTTCCAGTTAGGCAACTCACTATCATTTGATTGTTGTTGTCCCTTTTTGATATGCAAACTCTATAACCCATTTAAGGCACCGGTTTGAATGGTGTTTTGATCACCTAAACATTTTATAAATCAAACAAATCAACCTAGTGTGAGGTAGAAGTAATCAGATTTGTATGTCTTGTGTGATTTGCATTATAACCAGGGAATATAAACTGTGAATAATTGTCAAACTATCTCTAAAACAAATCACCTGTGCATATCAGCAACTTGCAGTCATGCAAGAATGTTTCCATCAACTTAAAATGAGGTTCAAATGTGCAGCAAGTATGTTTTAATTCAGTGACAGTTCTTGGGATTAAAACAACTGTCTAGGTATTGCTGCAAAGTTACAATCTGAAGATAAATAGTGTGTAGTTTTAAAACCCTATTAAGGGATACCTGAGGATTACCCTCCTAAGCCTAGTTGAGCTTGAAGTGTAGAGGAGTTTACCCACTCCTGTAAGTTGGCCAAAATCACCCTTAACCTATTGGTAAACCTCTTTCAATCACCTTGATGACACCCTGGCTTAGGTGATTGTGAAATGTTTTAGGGTTTTAGGTTGTAGTCATTTTGGGAACCAACACCACCAACAGTAAGGAAAAATATAAAATTGAAGAGATAAACAAAGTTATTGTATTGAAATTGCAAGTAAAAAAGACAAGGGTTAATGCATGGGTAGATCTCAGTTCACAATGCAATCTAATATCAAAAGAATTGGTTAAAAGTGTAATGACCAACCCCAATTTTAAACCAAATTTTTTCCCCATCTCACATAAGCTTCTGACTTCTATCATGCAGGCATTTCGTCAAACACTTGGCATGAATGCATTTTGCTTAGTTAAGAACTCCTTGTTTTGGAACAACAGGGAAATATATCTAAATGCTAAACTAATACCAAAGCACATATTTTAGTAAGGAAATAATAAGACATTACAACGAATAATTGTCATACAATATAACAAGCAAATCTGACCTTTATTTGATATGTCTCTGCAATACACTTTACTGCCCAGGTGTCACAAATCATAAGATTGCTGTTTGAAAGGTATTTGAACAGCTATGACATATGATTCCTTCAATGATTGATACCAAGAGCCATACAACTGATATTTCCAGACTGCTGTAACTATGACTGCATTTTCAGATCTCAGTTTGATTATTTAATGCATACAATATACCCAGAAATGGCAGTATCTTCTCAGAATCGTGTGATTTCTGTTCAGAATATTGTTTCACTGATTAGCAACAGGTAAGGTAGGTCTGAACTCTCTGGTAAATAAAAGATTGCTTACTTCTGTTACAAGCTTCAAGCTCTGGTAAATATAGTATTGCTGTATGCTGTTACAAGCTTCAGACTGCATACATAACATCAATCCCAAACAAGTAATGAGGCTGCTGGAAGTTGCAGGCCCATATATCCTTCTTCCAGTCTCGACCCACCTCTTTCTATCAATCACGTCCCAACAAGGGATTTCCAAAAGCAAGGGCGACTGTAGGTTTCTGAACAGCTACTCAAGATATGACAGCAGCTGCTTTGGGAGTCTAAATCTCCTCTAACATGCTTCGAATGATGCTTCCTTCAGTGCTACCATAGACACCCAAATAACAGGGCAGCGGCTGAATAAGTGTTAAATCCCTGCACTTAAAGCAGTGTACCTTCTCAAAAATCCAATGCCCTAAATACCAAGTGTGAGTGCTTACAATTTTCAAGCGCTAATCTTCACTAGATTGCAACGATTCTTCTTGCATATACAAAACGTCCTTCAGCAATTGAAACTTGCAGATATGAGGTAATTAGAAGAAGAAATAACAATGAAACCTTGCCTTAAGGCGCCTATCCACCATTTCAAACATAAATATTAAATGATCTTACCAAAATCAAACCAACTCACACAAATTTATTATTAGAAGAATCTTCAATAAATTTGATTCAATAAACCCTTTAGCACAAACTTGCGAACTCTACAATGAAGCTCCAGGCGTAGACTCTGAAGTAAATCTACCGGCAAACCAAATATGCACAAACAGTAACTCTGAATGAGTCACACAGTATTAACCAGGGAGGGTCTTTCACCACTGTGGCTAATCTTCTCTGTAGGATACTACCCCTAAATTTTTTCAAATTTACATACAAGGATATCTGCGTTAGCATCAAAAGCAAAACCAACTAAAGGCCTCACACTTTCTGATCACCAAGATCCCAAGATGGGCAAGGTGAGAGCATACAGTGATTTTGGCTTACAGTAACAAGTATGCAAGAAAGAAATACACTTCTTCCGCTGCGGCAGGCATCCACATATCGTGGGGATTCACCACTTTATCAGTGGGTATGACATAAGCATGAAAGATTACAAAGCCATCCACTTATTCAGTGGGAATTCGCCACTTGTCCAGTGGGTAGAAATGAAAAGAAACGAGAGTTCTTTATCCTCACTGGCGGTAGAACCATCCAGGGGTTACAAAATGTTTGAATATGTTCTTTCCTTCCACACTGGTGGTAAACCATTCAAGGGTACTTAAGTGTGTTTCGCATCAGAAGATTACAATGAGTGAACAATTACAATGTTAGAATACCAGTTCAGAACTAAACATGCCTCTGTATGTAGCAACATAATATAGAAATGCTCAATCTAATGAAGGACTACAAAACACACAACTAGACTATAAAATACCCATGAATGTCCACACATAAGAAGTATGGGAAAATAGGATTGTAAACTGATTTGTATCTCTTCCTTTGCTGGTGCAGGCCCGATGTCTCCTGGGACAGCCCTTGTATCATGCGTCAAAGCAATCTTTACAATGTACCATCCTCTTTCCAACTCACTCCCACATCAAAGACTCATATCAAATGCCAACAAGAAGGATAACAACATTAATTCAGACCACAAGAAAGGCTTAGGGAGGATACACAAGCCCAGGATTGACTGGGACAGCTCAGTAAACATGTGACTCAATCAACATTTCAATCTGCACCCAAAGCTCTTGAAAACTGCTCAGAAATGAACACTACCATATGGCAAATACTACTTAAACCCATTCAATAATCTGCACCATACCAAACTACATCTCCAAAGTATTCTTATGCAGGTGTACGATCAAAACAGGGGTAAAATGTCATTTAAACATGCAGCAAACAATCTTAAACCAGCTCGGAATTAATCTTCCAATATAAGAGAATAGAATGCCAATCCAACAATAGAGCATCATAAGCTTGCAACCATAAATGATTAATCTTCATATGCAGCCCTGGTACGGCCATGAAAGATGAATGCATGATTAAACAATGAAGCCACCCAACTCATAACAACTGCTGCAGCTCACAAAGATTTTATTCATACACAATCTGCCCACACAAATCAGAAATCTGATCAGACAATGATTCACCATGCACAAATCACCCAAGAGGCCGTACGACCCTAGAGGGTATAGATTTCTCATAGCAATTAAATCCCTGCCCAAAAATCTCAGATATTACCATGAAAAGAGGCGCCAACAATATGCAAAGACATTCCAAGTAAACTTGAACCAAAAACAACTTTAATAATTTTTATTTCCAAATCGCCCAGTTTGCCTGGTACGGCCCAGCAAGGTACAAACTAAAGAGACAATTCAACTCCATAAACTCAATGGCAAACCCAGAGTGAGCTTGCTCCAATCTCCAGCTTCAGCACAAATGGTGATTTCTGTATGAAACCACACCAACTTCAGCTAGGGTGGATCTCTCACCACCGAAACTGATCTACTCCAAGAGGGTTTTCATCCTCAAGAAGAATTTATACAAGAGGGTTTCCGTCCTCAAGAGAAATGGAAGAATTCGTAGGTTCATTCCAGCAAAATAACAATACAAATCATCAGCATCCTTAAACAATGAGCCCATCTCTTCCTTTTATAACTTTTTGAGTGAAATAAAATATTATTTCCTCTGTCCCTTCATATTTCTCCTCAAAAGTATAAAAAATAATTCATTATGTGTGCACAACTTAAAGTCACCTTTTTAATTAAAAGCTCCTTTTAGCTCAAAAGACCCCTTTATCAAAATAAAGGAAATATTTGATTCACAAGGCCCCAATACGATGCATCCATGATTTAGAGCTTTTCATCCCCTTTCCAACGAGCTATAACACTTAAGTGTTAAATGAAAATTTCCCAACCTTTTTAACTTAAGTGCAAAAATTAATTCTTTAGCTCATTAAATCAATTGATTTTATGGGAAATCCCAAATATCACCAAACTGCAAAATTAAGCATACCAATATACTCTATGATGTTGGGAAGATGAATGATGCCTTCCGAGTGACTTTCTAAAAATAGACGGCCTCTCCAAGAATCTTGGAGAGCAAACTGGAACCCCGATCAAACATCAAAAAGCATCACTGCGATCCTGAACACCATCTGAGCTCAAAGCCATAACCAATTGCTCTGTAAAACTGATCTGTGGCCACTCCAAGAACATTGGAGTTCTCCCAACAAAGCCGGATAGCCACTAAGAGACTAAGAACAAGCCAAAATGCTCACAATAATCAATGCGCCAAAAATGGAACATTACATTCTCTAAAAGGGTTTTTGTCCTCAAGAAGGTTGAGATGAACAGAGTTCAATCGCACAGAACTATAGTGACTTAATCACACATTGCCCCATTACAAATGGGGACCCCCAATTTTCGCTTTCGTTTTGCTAGTAGTTTAGAGAGCCCTGATCCCGAGTCTCGATCAATCTTCATCCAAATGAGATCAGGGAAGTCGTCCATCAAACAAAGTACAATTGAGAACACTGAGATCAATCCTTGAGAGTTGAAATGATAAAATCTTGTTGAAATCGAAAAACAAAGGAATGAGAAGTTGAAACTGGAAAATGGCTAAGTAAGAAAAAATTGCAATTTCCATGCCATAGTGGAAATTGCGCCAAAATAGCGCAATTTCTAGGTATAGGTGGAAATTGCGCCTTCTCCTCGAGACCCCTATTTTTCATGAAAATTTCGCAATTTCTTGCAAGGGATGGATTGATAATTGGAAATCTTGGTGTTTTATATTCAATTTTGATTTCAAATTGCATGTGGAAAAACTTGGAAAAAATCATCATCATGGAAAAATCGCAATTTCCAAGGGGTAGTGAAAATTGCGCCTAGGGAAATTTGGCATTCAATCCTTGCAAAGTTTGAAATTCTCCAAAATTGTTGAAGAAATCATTGACAAATCCTTAGGAGAAATGCCACCATGAAGTAAAATTGGTGCAAATTTTGGTCATCACTGGAAATGGCACAAATTCTAAGAGCTAGTGGAAAATCGCAATTTCCACTCATGGGTGGAAATTGCGCCACCTTAAGGATCTCACAAAAAGTTCAAATGAAAATAAAAAAAATCGAGTATCTAATGAAAATTCCTAAGGTGTCAAGGTTGTGAGAAATCATGAAAAAAATCAATGCAAGAGATGAACAAGTGTCATGGAGAAAATCGCAAATTCCACCCTCACAGAGAAATTGCGCCCAAAAAGCACAAATTCCAACCTCAAGTGGAAAATGCGTTAAACCAAGTGTTCACAATTTTGGTTAAAAATTGAAAATTCCAAATCAAATTGCTTGAAATCCATTAAAAAATTGTTTAAAATCGCCTAAGGAATCTACGCCAATGAATGGAAGAAGTTTGGAGGTAAAAAAGCTAAGGGAAAAATCGCAATTTTCATACTTGGCTAGAAATTGAGCTCAAAAAGCGCAAATTCTAGGTATAAGTGGAAATCCCGCCATTCACTTTGCCTTCAACAAAATCTGCCAACATCATAGGTTAAGTCAGCCTTAGGGAGAGAAAACTGCATTAGTAGGCCGACTTGCAAATAGGAAAGTGTATGAGCGCTATAAAAGGAGGTGTTAAGTGATCATTTCCACATCAATTCAAAACACAAAAGGCAGATTTGGAGAGCAGGAGCAGCGAATTAGGAGCAGAAATCTTTGTAAGAGGAAGGTGAATTTAGTAAAGGAAAGAAGAATCAAGGTTTCATTTCATCATGCTTTTTCTTGCGCCAAGATATATTAGCTAATCTTTTGAAAATTCAATGAAAGATTGTTTTGAAATGATGTTTTATTTATCCCACATTGGCAAGGATGATGAAATTTATCATGATTTACCCTTTATATTGAGCACCATGTCAACATGCTAACTTAAGGTGTTTTCACTTGTAGGTTGATGATGAATGCCAAGGAGTGCCAAGCATTGATCAAGAGCGACATGAAAGGATTTATCCCTGAGACGAAGATCACATCAAGATGGAGAAATTTGAGCGACACCAACTTGGGACACACCGATATGGATGAGATCAAGAGGAAGTTATACAAGCCTAGCAATTCTGAAGTTGTCAAGGGAATGCTCAAGAATGGAATTGTACAAGCTGCGTGTTTTCCACCGGAATTGCCGAGTGCCGAGTTGATGCTAGAGTGTGCTAGACATTATGATCCTCAAAGAAGATGCATTGTGACAAATGATGACGAAGTGTTGGCTCACTGTCATATCCCTTACACGTATGATACTATAAACTAATATTAGCAAGTGGATTATCATGTTGCCAAGAAGAGAACCAATTAGTATGATGGAAGACACCTTAACAAAATAATAATTGTGTTAAGAACCACTGATGGGATGCATCGTTTGGGAAGGAACTTGACTCTCCTCCAATCGAGAGGTTTAAAGAGGATCCACGATGGCACCAAGAGGCATCAATTACTACTCATTCTTCCCACCACAAGGAAAGATCACAATCAGATTATTTATACATCTATTACTCAAATCCTGTGGCAGCTTCATAAGGTACGTAGTATTATATTTATTCAGAAAAAATACATTTGAACTCTGAAGTAGATGAATAGTGATATGATTATATCATAGATGATTAAGGGAAATAATTGGATTAAACATACATGATTATTTGTATATGGAAATACATTACTAATCACTCAATGAAATAAATGAATGATATATATGACATGACTATAGAATATGGAAACATAGCATTGTTTACTTGAAGGCTCATGCATTATATGAAACGTTGAAAAGATAAATCAAGAACTCTTATCGTTCTATGGATAAGTCATAATATGAGATAGTAATTAAAGAGATTAGATAATTTATGACTTTATAAAAGATGGCATAAAGATGTGAGAATAGGTTGATAATTATCATGAGTGCTTGGTATGAAGGCCTTAGGCTCACCACCTAAGGAGAAGGCCTTAGGTTGATCACCTAAGGAGAAGGCTTTAGGGTAACACCTAAAGATTATTAATGGCCTTAGGCTAATAACCTAAGGAGAAGGCTTTGGGTTAAAACCTAAAGATTAATATGGCCTTAGGGTAAAACCTAAGGATTATATATGAAGGCCTTAGGGTAAAACCTAAGGAGAAGGCCTTAGGCTGATCACCTAAGGAGAAGGCTTTAGGGTAACACCTAAAGATTAATAATGGCCTTAGGCTAATAACCTAAGGAGAAGGCTTTGGGTTAATACCTAAAGATTAATATGGCCTTAGGGTAAAACCTAAGGATTATATATGAAGGCCTTAGGGTAAGACCTAAGGATTACTTATGGAGGCTTTGCGGTCACACCCAAAGATATATGAAGGCCTTTGCCTAAGATGTGGATTATTCCCACTTAAGACAAAGGAATACCAAGCCCATGATAGTCACTCTTACCTATCTCACTATCCTTATGAAGAAGAAGAAATGTTTATTATGATGAATGTGATAGGAATATGCAAAGATATATGATCTTAACTTTAATGAATAATAGAAGAATATGAATTTATAAGATATAGAAATGAATTATGTCCTAATGTTCTCTTTGTGCAAGTTGAATTTGTGTGCAAGGTATGAAAAAAGCTGAACTGCATAGAAGAGGACATTACACTCACCTAATGAAAGAGGCTATTGTGGAGACATTCAACATTCCAAGATACAAGACCACTACATATTGCACCAAAGAGTCTGCACAACAACTATATGATTCCAGATTAAAGGATTGTTCGCAAGAGATCAACAAGTGGATGGCAAAATCAAGAAGTCATGATAGTAAAATGCCAAAGAAGCTCCACAAATCAGATTTCCTCCCGGAGTACGGA
Organism: Cunninghamia lanceolata; assembly: GCA_027924645.1. Classification (NCBI taxonomy): domain Eukaryota; kingdom Viridiplantae; phylum Streptophyta; class Pinopsida; order Cupressales; family Cupressaceae; genus Cunninghamia; species Cunninghamia lanceolata. Next base: position 7,809,757 of record BSBN01000814.1, read on the forward strand.
TATATGGTTGTATTCTTGAATAGGATAATGGATTGTCCACAATCATCTACATTCAATACATGGATGTCCTTCTACATGCAAGAGGTTGTAAGAGGCAAAAGGATGATTGATTGGGCGGAGATAATAAGCAACAACATTGATGAGCAATTGACAAAGCTGGAAGAGACAAAATCATTCTACATGAGCTCATCTGTCATCTACGTGTTGGCGAGATGTGAAAGATATAGAAGATTAACATGTAGAGGAGAGATTGGACATGGCCCTGGACAATTCAAGGTATATGATTGCTATCCACAATTGCATTTGACAGCGATTGGCCACTACCGGCGATTCAACGATGCCTTCTCCATGTACATTCTAAGAAAATTGCAAGGAGGAATTCATAAGAGGTTATCAAAAGAAGCTATGAATTTGGTGAAAAGTATGGAAGATGGTATATTCAATTTCTAAGGTTCACCTACCTAAGAATTCAAGGATTTTCATCTTTTCCCTACCGCTTGCCGAGGTATCCTAGTGACAAGATGGTATTGCTAGAGGTGACAAGGCAATTGGTGGCATATGACAAAATTCAAAAGAAAAAGAAGAAAGCCGGAGTCAATTTCCCAATTGGAATTGGAAAATTAGAAACTTGTTCATCAATACAAGCTGTAGAGAATTTAGAGTATAAGTTGCAAGCTTATAACATGACACTTCACAATTCAAAGAGAGTCTATTTTGATCCATTCAACTTCATCCGGAAGACATGTGGAAGGAAATACAAGCATAAAGCACATCTTGAAGACCATTGGGCCGACGCATTAGATGATGTAGAAATAAGGAAGAGAAGGTGTTCAAGGTTATCTTTGGATTTGATAAGAGCAGCCGAAGTATTCAGCATCCTCGACAAACTTGAGGAAGATAATAGATTTCTTCCACAAAGTGCATATGATGAGAGAGATAATCCGTTCACCATTAACTGGTCACAAAGAGAGGTTACACATGATGATGATTGGATGGAACCAATCATAGCTTGTACAAGAAAGTATGTGGATCGTCAAGTACAAGGAATTCTTAAGAAAGGTTACTAGCTTACATACGACTTGATGGGAGATGTAGATTCACAACAATCCAAAGAAGTATATGACAATGAATCTAGTAGGGAACATAATAATGAAGTTAATAGTGAATCCGGTGGGCATGAAAGTAAAAGCAACAATTCAAGGGAAGAAGCACAACCAAAGAAGAGGAAAAGACTGGATAACTTACAAGGAGAATCTAGCAAAAAGAAGAAGAAATCAAGTTCAAGACATGAAGCTAGCACTTCCTCTAGGCAAGAAGAGGATCCTTCCGGAAACGCAAATGTGACATCTATAGTGGAAGATGAAAAAAGAGAGGAAGCTCAAGTAGCTCTGAATGTTCAAGATCAAAGAAATATTTATGAGTCTTTGGAGTCTACTTTGCATGAAAATCAAGCCGAAGTTCACTCAAGTCCACAGGAAAATCAAGATACAGCTATGATTGAAGATAATATAGAAGACCAAGGAATGGAGGCACCACATGAGGAATTTGATGAGGAAGCATTGCCATCATTTCAAGAGATGGAAATTCAAGAAAAAGCCAATGAGGATCTATCCACGTTGCCAGAATGGTTAAGAGAGAGAGTTAAAGAGACATCTATTGTGGAAAGAGAACCAAGAATTAGTTTAGAAGAGTTGCTAGAAAATATAGGAAAGGTCAAAGAAAAGAAGGCACCTAAACTCTCCAAAATCACAAGGGATAATTTTGGTTCAAGAAAGGTACATATTGCAGTTCCAAGAGTTGATAAAACAATGGATGATATTGTTCCAGAGGATTATGATGTGATTGCTTTTGACTTGGGCCCAACAACATAAGAACAAGAAGTGGAAGAGTTAGAAGATTCTGTCACAGCCATCAAGGAAAGATTAAGGCAAGAAAGAGAAAGGAGAAATCAGTTGGAGAAGGAAAATTTGGGATTCAAGCATTACATTCAACAATTGATAAATCCTATCCATGAGCATGAAGGAACATCAACACCACCTAACATGCTTTCATAGGAGTCTATTGCACATTTGGAAGAAATGAGATCATCATCTCAAGTGGTGAAAGAGTGGATGGAGAGAGTCAAGGACAAGGCTAATGGATTCATAGAAGAAATTGTGCAGCTATATGGAAGAGTTTCCAAGCTTTTAGAGAGGATCCAAGCCATTTTGGCTGCATGTTCCGAGTTTGGACACATCAAGGAAGATCTTATGCCATATTTGAAAGATTTGATGAGTACTCCAAAGACAGCCTTGATAGATGGAAATGTGATTGAACAAGGATCATCATATAATTTCTCTTCTTGGTATTGCAATCTACTCATAAAGGAGCAAATTCTTGAGAAGGCAGAAGGTGAAAGTGTTCGAATAAGAAGTGCACTCCAAAGAATTCAAAACAAAATAAGCAATTCAATCAAGAAGATATGTGATCTTTTGGGAGAAGTTGATATTGATGATTTGAAGAATCACATACATGCACTCTACTTTAGGAGCCTTGACACCATCTCTAGAGAGCAAATGGATAATATCTACACACTTTCTACACTCATTGTCACAAATCAAGCTTGGATGGCAGAATGGAAAAGGACACTTGTCGCATATACAGAAGATTTGATAGTTACAGAGGGCACCATACAAAATTGGCCAAGTGTACAATTGATGACATTGCAGAGATTGTGTCCAAGTTCATTGCATTTGTAAGAAGAGATAAGCACAAGAAGGGCGTACCACATGGATATTCCTCATAGATTCCATTTTATCTTTATCATCTTGGGAAACGTGCCTTCATTGCCTTTGGGTTTTTATGTACACGGGTTGTGTCAACTTTTTCTTTTTACTAAAAATAGTTGGTTGTAATTAATTGCTGTTGTGGCAAAATCTTGGCCATCGGTTGCTTAATCGATCTTGGCCCTTCATTGTATTTTGAGGACTATAAAAAGGCCTCCCTTCTCTTTCATAATTTCATTTTAAGGTTGAGACTTTGGAGAATTGTTGCAAGAGCTCTTTTGAGATAATACAAGACTCATTGGTTTGGTGATATTGTTTTATTTCAAGTGTTGCATGGTTTCCAATTTCTCAAGCGTAGAATAAGTTTAGAATGAGTTTTATTTTCAAGCATTGTGTTAGTTGATGGAAGTTATTATTGTTGTTTCATGGTGAAATCTCTAAGTTCCTACCATTTGTGATTTGTGGCTTGCAAGTTACAGTGCATGGTTAGACTGAACCCAAATGAGCTTAACTTTGATTACTTGTGTTTGTTGATCTTTCATGTATGCAAGTAATTTGAACATCATACATTACCTTAGAAGATTGCATCGACTTTGTGTAGTTGTTTGTTTTGGCGAAGCAAAGTTGGTTGATTTCACTTTGTCAATAGTAGTTTCTTGCATATAGGACTAGAATAGTTTCCTTAAACCTTTATCCTTTTGCATTTTATTTGAAGTTTGAAGTCATAAGTTAGCAAGCAAGTGTGGAAGTGAGAAGTCTTTGAAGCCAATTTTGTGAGAAAATCTGAAATTGCGTTATTCTTTGTCCATTTTGAACAATTGTGTAAGTCCCTTTGTGTTCACAGCAAAATCACATCATATACATATACTAAGTCTATATCCAACGTATTGTCAAGACCTGACATCTGGAACCTTGGAGTCATCTCATTGGATCACGTAGTTTAGCCTTTGAGTGTCTTTTTTGAAGAGAGCGTAGAATACTTAGTATTTTATTCTGCATGTTGCCTTGTGCATAAAAAACATATCAACAAGAACCACAAGGGTTTCCTAAGAGGAAAAATAATAATAATAATCTGCTAATCCCAAATGAGCTTACTAAACCTCCTTTTATACTTTTTCCGCCAAACTTTCTAGAAGTTATTTTTAAATTCACTTTAATTGAATAATCCCTTTTTTTCTCCAAAAGATCCCTTTATGAAATAATAATAATATTAATGTGCAAGGTCCCTTTTTCAAGCGTCCATGATTTAAAACTTTAAATTCCCTTTCCAACGAGCTATTACATTAAGTTACTTTTTTAATTATTACATTAAATTAAGCAACCTTAGTGAAATAATTAAATAAATGCTCATTAATTCACCCAAGTTGCGGAAACCACTAAACAGTATCGGAATCAACATCTGACTATGCCGGAATGATACTGATGATGAAAAATGATAATCGGAGCCAACTGGGTGACTTACTATAAATAGACGCTCTCTCCAAGAATCTTGGAAAACACACTAAAAGTTGGAAATCACTTCTGAAAGTTTCATAGGAGTCCTCAAGACCAACTGGGCTCATTGCCAACAACAAACATCCTTGTAGAACACATCCTGCATACTCCAAGAACCTTGGAGTTCCCCTCATAAAACACTAAGCTGCTTTGGTCAAAATTGGAACCGGATAAAAGCTTGCAAATCAGTATTACTGAAAATGGGGACATTACAAAAAGGCTTGGTCAAAAGATGCATGAACGTCCTCACCCTTAGTCATTGGGTTGGGCGAAAAGAGGTGTAGAGATGCAAGTAACTAAAAAGTGCCGAGTTCAAATTTGAGGTGAATGCACAATACATGGATGAAGTAGGTGCAAATATTATTCCTCTTGATGATTTTGACATGATGCTCGGTAGTCCATATCTATATGTTAGAGATACACTTTTTATGAAAATGACTAACAAATACAAATTGGAGAAGGATGAAATCAAATAAATTATCAAGGGCACCGAAGTAAGACAAAGGTAGTAATGGTAAGCTCTAAATGAACAAACAAATAAATTCAAGAAACCAAACAATTTTGTTTATTTTTGTTGAAAGATAATAAAAATGATAGATTGAGTACTTATACCATGACTAACTCAAAATTGAAATCTTGAATGAAGTCTTGTCATGTTTTCAAGAAATGTTTCATGAGCTAAGGGGGTTGCCACCTAGAAGGGAGGGGGAGCGTGAGATCCAACTCCTATGTGAATCTCCTCTACCAAACATTGGATTATATCAGCAGTCACTTCTAGAGAGTAATGAAGTCAAGAAATAACTTTAGGAGCTGCTTGAACAAGGGTTTATATGCCTTAGTGCTTCACCTTGAGGTTCGCCCATTGTGTTGGTACGAAAGAAAGGTAGTTCTTAGATGATGTGTATTGACTACAAAATATTTGAATAAGATCACCATAAAAATATTTATCCTCTTCTTAGGATAGATGACTTGTTGGACCAACTTCAACATGCAAAATATTGTACTAAGTTGGATTTTAAATCAAGTTATTATCAGTAACACATGAAGGAGGAAGACACATGGAAAACGACATTCAAAACTAAGCAAGGACTTTATGAATGAATATTTCTTTTTGGTTTGTGTAATGCACCAACTATTTTTATGAGGCTTATGAATGATGTTTTAAAGGATATCATAGATACATGTGTGATTGTATATCTAGATGACATCCTAATTTTTAGTGCAACATATAAAGAGCATTGCACCCACATAAAATAGGTCTTGCAAAAATTGAAAGAAAAATAATTGTTATGTAACATGATGGATTGTGAATTTGGAAAAGAATCTTTGGTTTATCTAGAACATGTGGTAGTAGGGGAATTAAGAATAGATCATACAAAAGTAGAAGCAATAATAATTTGATCCACACCAAAGAGTGCTACTGAAACTAGGAGTTTTGTATGGGCTGCACGATACATGAGGAAATTTATTCCTTCCTTTTCATCCATGGCCTACCTTTACATCAAATTGTATTAATAGGGAGGGGTTTTCATTGGGGTAGAGAACATGATGCAGCTTTTGAAACATGAAAGTATAAAATTAGTCATGTTGCTGTGCTTGCTCTTCCCAATCTACAACAACCATTTGAGGTAGAAATTGATGCTAGTGAATATGCTATGGGTGTCGTTTTGTTTTGCGATGGTAAACATATTTGTTATCATTTAGAGATTTTTACTTCAACAGTTAGAGGATATCTTGTGTATGACAAAGAATTATATGCACTAGTTCAAGCTATTAAAAAAATGAAGGCACTGTCTATTTGTCAAAGAAACTATTGTGCATATCGATTGTCAAGCACAAAATAAATTGCGACATGCAAGACACTACAAATGGATGGGGTTCTTGCAAAAAATTCATTTGATAATCAAATATAAAAAGGGAAACATTAATGTGGTGGGAGAGATGTTACCTAGACCACCTATTTCCAAACCAATGTCAACTATGGTTATGGTTACACAATTAGAACCTTTCACAAAAATGGCTTACATTGAAGAATATGCTAATGCTGAAGACTTTGGGAAGAAGTTTAAAGAGCTTCAAGCTCAAAATATTGTAAAAAGTGATGAAGAGTTATATCTCAAAGAAGGTTTTCTATATAAGATAGGAAAATTATGTGTGCCAGAAGCACAAAAACTTATTCTCATAAGGGAGGCACAAACCTCCAAAGTAGTGGATCTCTTTGGTGATAGAAAAATAGTGGATCATTTGCAAAGATATGTGTATTGGCCCAAAATGCAACAAGTAGCAAGCTTTGTTAGAGGTTGCAAGTTGTGTTGCACTAGCAAATCTAAAACAAAAAAGGGATGAATGTATTTACCTCTCTTTATCCTCACAAGGCCATCAAAAATCATTTCTATGGACTTTGTAGGATGATTGCGTATGAGTAGACATGGACATGATTATTTGTTTATGGTAGCTGATAGATTCGGTAAAATGTGCATATTAATTCCTTGCAAAAAGACTATCACAAGAAAAGAAGTTGTTGGTATGTTCTTTGCTAATATATGGGTGCACTTTGGGCTTCCTAAGTCCATTATTTTAGACAGAGATACAAGATTTGTTGGTAAATTTTGGTCCACTTTGTGGAGCATGATGGATACAATGCTTAAAAAGAGTATTTTTACCCTAAATAGATGGCCAAACAAAGGTTGTCAATAGGACCTTGGTACAACTCATAAGAGGATACAACAATAAATGTCCTATAACTTGGGATGAGACACTGAAATAACCACCCTAGTTTTTTCGAAAATATGTTAGCTGAAATCTAAGGCACATGCAATCTTCGGAGCACTTTCTGATCACCCAGATCCCGTGGAGGGCAAGGTGAGAGCATACAATGTCCAATCACACATCTATCTAATGCATGCAAGGTAGCAAGCCGACCAGAACACAGGCAAGGCGACACAATCAACCTATCTACCACTTATTCAGTGGGACCAATGTATATAAACCCTGGCAGAATGTCTAAGCTTGTTCGAGACCAAAATGGTCGATAAGCTCATTCAATGCCAAAATGGGTGTTAATGCAAATTGCTATAAGTACTGGTGGTAAAACCATCCAGTTTACAAAATGAAGTGCAAGCAAGAGCACAACTGGCGTTACTACCTTCCGGGGCTTACAAACATGGACAATATTACTTTAAACTCTTCATTCCAAATGAACATTAATTCTGATTTACAATTTCAGACTGCTGTGATAACAAACCAGAACTAATTATGCTCAGAAAACATCAAATTATATGAGGGAAATCATAGACCAATGCTTGCAGCTGAGGGATGATGATGTGATCACTGTGGAGGCTGCCCAAACTGCTGGTATGGGTCTGAACTGAAGCTAATCACATTGGTACTCTGCTGCAACACCCATAACCTACTGTAACAGCTCTGAATACACCCCCAGAAGCACCAAATCTTGCTGTTACAACTGGTACAGCAGTATAGGAGACACCTAAAATGCTTGTAACTCCAAAAATACATCCAAGTCAGCTGTAAAAACTCTTGCATCCACTATTCCCAACCTAGGTGCCAACAATGGGAGTGATAAACTCAAGCAAAGGGCAGCAATTAATTTTTGGTGTTCCCACGTACCATTTTGGATGGTACGGCAGCATAAAGGGAAGGTACAGCAGCTCCTTTGGTCAGCAAATCCAAACAGGCTGCTTACTCAGCAAGTTTTGTCTTTTTCCCACTCACAAGGAGTTAAAACTCAACTCCACGTCCCTCCAAATCTCAACGTCTAGTTTTAAACAACTTTTGCCATGGTACGGCTACCCAGAATTTGGTACGTCTTCAATAGGCAAGAAGTACGGCTAGGATCTGACATGGTTTAATCCCTTGAAATCTGAAGAAACCTCAAACATTCATACCAAAATTAATAGCATATCAATCAAACTCAGAAAACATCAAAATTTATTAACTCCATGATGGTGCACAGGTGATCCTCTGAATGAAAATCACTCCCAACTAGCTAGGGCAGATATTTCACTAGCAAAACCAGCAAAATAGATAGGTTAAACAACCCCAGAAGAATCAAGCTCAACAACTCTCATTCACAGAAGAACAAATTTCATATCCAAATTGCATAAACTCCCATGAGCGTTCAAAACTCTAATTTATAACTCCCCGTGCATGCCAAAGATGAATAAAATATAATATATTGCATTATGGGCTTCATGTGCATTTATTTCCCACTAAGTGGGCGCTCACTTTGGGGAAATAAAATAATCCTTTTTCCAATGCTTATCAAGCTTATAAAAACCACTTTTAAAATAACTTAAGTTGCCAATTTGAAAATATAAAGTTACAACCAAGGACAACTTACTTTAATTATTTTAAAAGTCATTTCCCTTAAAATGACGTAGTTAGCCTTCGGGAAATTCACAGAAACAAGGCTAACCATTATTAAATTAATTACCGACTGAAAGAGGACATTACAAACACTTCTCTGCTTTCAACACTCTTATAACAGAGCTATTCATTCTTCTAAAAATCAGTCACTTTTTGAGGCATGCTTAGGGTCTTTGCCTACAAGTCCATTTGATGTAGCTTTGGAACAACAAGAAGAGCAAGTAGGATAAGATTTAGAGATGGCTAAAGCAAGGAATTTGTTGAGAGGATTAGGCAAATCTAACTCAAGGTTAAAGAACAGTTGGAAAAGACTCGAAGCATGTACAAAGAAAGACATGATCAATGTAGAAAGGAGCATAAACTAAAGTTGGAGATGAAGTTTGTTTATTCTCGGGTAAAGAAAGACTACAAGGACAAGCCAAGAAAATCAAGCCACTTAGATATGGACCTTTCACTATTTTGGAGGCCATGGGTGAAAATGCTTCCAGAATTGATCTACTTCCTTTCATGAAGATGCATTCAGTTGTAACTTGTGAATATTTGCAGCTTTGTGAGCTCTTTATTTTGGATGAAGAAGAATAACATGTGTTATCCTCTTTAGAAGACTTGGGTGTGGATGGAAGAGCTATATTCATAGAGGATGTAGTTTTGCAAAAAAATAGAACAAGGGAAACCGAGAATAGAATCCAATAGTCTTGGAAAGTGGGACTCAAATATTAGAAGGTAAGTGAAACCAAGTGGTATTTGAAAGAAAAAGTGGGAGAACTCTTCTCTCACTTAATGTCTTATTAAGCTTTTGTGGAACCAAAAGTCTCTGTAAGAAGGGAGGTGTGATCCATAAGGATCTACAAACAAAATTGAACAGTAAGGTAGATTCGGAAACCAGACACGGAATAAAGCAAAGTGATAGAAAAAAACAGGTTTACAAAATGAATAGGGGCATTTCTGCAGTTCAAGGTCAAATCTGTGCCTGTGGAAACAAACCCACACAAAGGACAGATCTGCACACAGAGGCAAACCCATGCTTGTAAAAATGATCCCCGGCTGTTGAAAACTTAGAATGAAATTAACCAACATACGTTCCACTTCCAACTTCTAGAAGTTTCTCCTTGGGCTCAAGGGAAAGCTCCAGCATCACCAACAACTATTATAGAGGTGGAGACTGTAATTTGGCATGAAAGGATTGATTTGAGTGTTGTAATTGTGAGGTTCTTGAGTTGTTTGAGCTTGACAGAGTAGTAGGGAATAACCATTGTTGTACCAACTTGTTGCACTTGTTTTTTCCAAACTAATTCTATAAGGGTAGTAGTGCATTTGCCCCTATCAAAGCTGGCTTTTCCCTCATGTGGTTTCTAGGGTAAAATCTTAAGTTTGTTATGTTAATTCATTTTATTTGCAGCATGTATATCTGATTTTCCATCAACATTCATGCCTCTTTAATTACTATCATTTGTTGGAGCAATTAGAACAGTAGAAATAATATGTGGTTTTTGAATTCTACTTATTTCAGAGAGTTTACAGATCAACCAAACACAGGGAAACCAAAATTTGATTGAAGGAAATAAAAGTCACGAAAACCACTAAGATCACTTAGATAAAGATTAGATCATCAACATCATTACAGAGGGCCTAGAGTCATAATCTTGCTAGCCTATTGTTAGCGTATAATAATTTCATTTTCTATGTTTTTGGCAGACTGATGCCTTGGTGAAATTGCTACCACTTATTGGTGCATCAAATATCAGGTATTTGACTGTAACCGTGCAGTCTCTTGTTCCAATTCAAATGTTCTGAGTTTTATGAGATTTTGTCTATTTTTTCCGAAAATGAACTATTCTGGATGAATTTGAAACCATTCAGTACTCCCAAAATTTTGATCTGTATGTGCATACCCTGTGATTCAGCACTGCCTGCCTGATAGGTGTGACAGGAATTTTGGCACCAATTTATGAGGAGACTGTATTTCGAGGTTTTCTTATGACATCATTAACAAAGTGGTAACTTCTTTGGCTTGCTGTGAGTATTGTGTGCTTCTCATGTTCTTCCTATTTATTTGTCTTATTTTTCATAATAATTTCTCATAGGTGGAATGAGTTTGCAGCAACTTATACATGCTGCCTGTGAGAACAGATCTCCTAACTTTTGCAAATAATTTTTTTTACTGAACTATGCTGAATTATGAACCAAAAGATGGCCATGAATGTAAGAAGAGAGCTTGCCAAATGTCGGAAAGCCTTCTAGGTTTTTCATTGATAGAAAAATCTATATATCCCAATTAGTAGGGGAAGCTCACTAAAAATATACCCTTTCGTTTCTTGTGGGAAAGAGATAAACATGTTGGTATGTCTGCTAAGAGTAACTGCATAACAAAAAATGCTAAGTAATTTTGAATGGTTTAGTTTGTTATATTCCTATATTGGTATCACGTTTGTTTTGTCTTTATGTGTGTGGCGATGTTTAGAAATACTAAGGGTAACGTTGATGATTGTTTTACGACAAGTCAACAATAGAGTAAAACACTTGAGTATCCCACTCTCTCTTGAATAAAGCTCTTCAAAGGCTGAACTATGTGATCCAGTGAAGTAACTCCAAGGTTTCTTATTTATGATTCATGATGGGTTAACTCAGTGATTACATGTGATTTTGCTGATAATCACAAAGGGACTTACATTAGACTTCTTCATACTTCCTTAGTTTATTCCTCCCTCAGTGCGGATGATTTATGTACAAGGCTTCAATGATAAAGAAAAAACAAAAGATAAAGGTTTAGGAAAACTAATCTAAGGTCAATGAAGCAATGATGATGCGTGAATAGACAAACTCCTTGGTAACCTAACTCCACTTCTCCAAGGATGCCTACAACTACATGGAGTTGGTGCAATCTCCTAAGGTAAACGAATGGTTTTCAAATCATGAAGGCTCATATGAACACCCATTAAACGGCGCAGCTCAAACAAACATCCACAATCGAATTTATACAAATGAGGCTCAGACTAGCTTTACACAACACTTCACCAAGGATGAATGTTAAAAGCATGAGCTAGGAGTTGATCAAATATTCAGTACAAACATACATAACATCAAAGAACTTCTAATCTATTTCTAATTTAGTTTGAAACATCTCTCCACTTCATCAAAGTACAAGAAACCATGTCTTTCCGCAAGACAACACTTAACACCAAATAAGCTCCAATGTCTTTGCATTAATCTTGAGAAATATGTACAACTTCAAGTCCTCTCAGAGAATTTCGAGTCTTTCCTATTCTACTCCTACTTGTCTCCAAACTGAACTACTGACTACTGATTTTACAAATGAGGCAACAAGGCCTTTATATAGAGTCTAGATTACAATGAAAGGCTAGGATCATTTCACGTAGCCAAGGGTTTAGATCGTGCCACCTTAGTAGTTTGTTGCAACAACTTGCTATTTTTAGTACAAAAGAGAGGCAATGAAGGCACGCTTTCCAAGAAGATAAGATAATATAGAATCTTTTAGAGCATCTTCCACATGGACGTCCTCTTTGGCTTCTTGTTTGTTGAATGATATATTGAATGTAGTCAGGCGATGTGGCAAATTGTGATTGGCTTGATGATAGGTACATGCCACATAGGTGCCACCTCAGCTTAAATTGTATCATCTTGTGTGATGTCTTTGATGTGATTACTTTCAATGATGAACACTTGAGATGTATCTTGTTGATCTCACCTTGTTCATTGTAAGTAGTATATGTATGATGCTTGTAGCTCATTTGACCAACTTTGTAATGCTTCTTCTTCTTGTAGGTAGGTTGATGTTGATCTTCTTTGATGCTTCTTCATGAAGAGTAGATGATGATAATGAAGTAGAATAGATGACGATGCTTCATTCATGAAATGGAGTAGGAGATCTCTCTTGGACTTGAAGATTGTAAAAGAACTTGAAGCTAGATGGATGAAGTGTCTTCAAACAATGTAGATGATGAAGTATACTTGAACTTGATGTGATCCTACATGATGTCATTGATGAAGAAGACTTGAGATGTATCTTGTTGTGACCTCTTGAAGCAGCTACCTCTTGAAGTGGTGTTTCCTTGGCGGTGATTACTTCCATCTTAACTCTTTGGCATGAATGAATGTGGAAGGCTCCTTTGGAGCAGCTACATGATGACTCTAGGTAACTCCAAGCTCTTGCTCCTACCTCTGTGATACTTCTTTTCCTTTAATCTTCCTGCAATACAAACCAAGAAACACATCAATCCTTATGATAAACACTTTATAACACAAAGGAATCCTCTTTAAACATGCAATAATCTTACTTCAAATCTAGGTGCATATATAGGTGAAAAGAGGAGCAAAGGGCGCCTAACACAAGTTGGTCCCATATTTATCACTTTAAATGATTTCAAACAATTGTAATAGCTTAAAGAGGTCAATCTCCCTTAAGAGATTCATTCAAAAGGTATCTTTCAATGCAATTTCTCCCTTAGGCGCCAAAATTGGTGATTTTGGTGGAAAATAGCGCCTAACTTCATGACTTGATTCAACATGTTTGATCAACTTTGGATTACTTCCCTTAAGGCTTGCTTCATGCCTACTCCTTCAATTAATTAATGTATACCTCTGTGATCCTAGACGCCAAAACTCTCTTAAGCAACCAAGTTTTCTTCTAGGTGCCAAAAAATGAGTTTCCCAACACAAAGGGCACCCTACTTGATGATACTCAACGATATGATATAGTACCCCTTGGCATTCAAATGAGTTCAATGACTTACCTTGCCTTTGCAATAAATGATCTTTCAATCAGGAACTAGATCCTAGGTCTTACCACCTTCAACCTCCAAGGCGCCAAAAGTGATAATTTTGAAGGCAAAGGGTGCCTTGACTTGAAGATGACAATTAAGTTCAATTTAAAGACTTCAATGCAACTCGAAGATATCAAGAAGATTCTCCATCTCAAACAACGTCAATTACTTCATTAGCATTTCATTTCATAACATAGAAGCATGTTTTAAGCATTCAATCCTTCTCTAGATCTAGGCGCTCATGATGGTGGGAAATTACATGAAGGGCACCTTAATCAATTTGGGCTTTGTTTTGTCATTTTTGTGACTCTAAACACTTAAACTTGACCTAGAATGGTTTATTTCATCTAGGCGCTCACTCAATAATGTCCTTACATGTATCTTTTTCCAAGGTGCTCATGGAGGTATGGAGAAACAAGCAAAGACGCCTAGCATACTTGTGGTCTTGAACTTGTTATTTGGGCATTTATGATGATCTCAAATCATAATATTGATGTTTAGAAGACTTCCTACCTCAGGATGTGATCATACTACATAGTTTTCATGTCCTTTTTTGCAAGGCGCTCACTTAGGTGTCAAGGAATCATGTCTCTCAAGCCTAGGTGCTAGAACTAGTAGCATAGATGTGGATTGGTGCCTAGGTACACTTAGCTAGTTTCTTAGTCTTCAAAACACTTTTGTTCATTTATTCAATCTCTCAAGAGGTATTCTCATCACCTACATGCTAGATTTCAAGGTTTTACTCTTAGGCGCCAAAAATGTCTAAAATAGCAAGGAATTGCACCTAGGTAAACTTGGTGATTTTGAGTTAATGTGACTTCACTTGAGGTGCCAATCCAAGGTGGTGGAAACTAACAAATGCACCTAAACTTACTTAGTGAATACAATCTCTTTAGACTCATGTGAATGCTCATGGACGTTCATTTGGAGAAGTAAAAAACCTTTCAACCTTGTTTCATGCCTTCTCACCCTGAGGCACACTTTTATGGTGGAACAGGTGTCAATGGGCGCCTTGTCTTAAATGAATGCTCTCTTCAAGTTGGGCGCCCTTTTGAGGCTTTATGAGTTGAAGATTGCGCCTTAACTCTTCATGCTTGTTGCTCAATGTTTTAATGTTTAAGAAAGCCTCCTCTTAAGCGCTCATCTTAATGACTTTTGACGATTCTTTCTCAAGGCGTAATCATCCTAAAGACTTGGATATTCACCTCATGTGAAGGCGCCAAAATGGATAGTCTAATGCATGAAGGGTGCCTCAACTCATAAAGCCTCAACCTAAGGCGCAATTTTGATGATCATTTGAACATAAAAAGGCACCTAGACTCTTGAATCATTCCTTTGTCAAACTTTTTGATGTTTAAGGCCTTTTATATCAATTCCAATCAAGGCGCCATCTTTTGGAGTGGTTGAAAGTTGATTTTTCTCTAGGCGCACATATAAGTCTCCACCTAAGGCTCACTTTTGGGTCTCTGCAAGTGGGAAAATGCGCCTAAGATCCTAGAGCAAATTCGTGCCCAAAACTAAAAGTCCCCAGGGTCAGGTATATTGAAAAATATATTTAAGTATACTTTAAATATTTTTCAATATACCTTTCAGGATGTTTGAGATAGGTCTCGAATCCACCGGATTTAACATGTACATTGTAGATTATAGAATTTGGAGGATCCACCAGATTTCAAACTTAGTCAATTTTTCAGGATCTCAAACATCAGGATCAGGTCATCAGGGGACTATAGGACTCAAACACCACTGACTTCATCATGCAATAAACTAAAGACATCATCAAAACTTAATGCAAAGCATCAGAGCTCAAAAAAAAGGGGGTCCCCATTTTCAATGGGGCGATGTGTGATTAGGTCACAATAGGTAAGTCTGCATCTCGAGAAATAATATTCTGTTTTACACTATGATATTGCATCGGAAGAGCAGTCAGAACTTAGCCAAGCATTTTACTTAAAACCAAAGAATTGTCTATTGAAGAAATGATTATTATTTTCTTTCTAGATATGTCTTTCTAGATATGTTAAAGTCCAAATGCTTAATTCACAGCAAAAGTTGGTGGTATAAATGATTATCATCTCAGGGTTTGGTCTGATATTTGGGTTCATGCTTTCTTATCTTATTATAATGTTCTGAATTTTGGAATATACAGTCCCTTGAGAAATCCATTTGTCTGATTACTTTATCTTGGCATCAGCTGTAGATGACAAGACTTTGCAAGTTACTAATTGTGTCTCTATCCAGTTTGATGAAGCATGCTTGTATATCCAGTTTGATGGAGTATGCTTGTATGGTCTCCCTGTGAGGAACTTTGTGAGTCTGGGCCAGCACGGCCACGTTGCATGCAAAACAGTGGGCAACAAATCATTGATGAACCTAAGAATGGTTCTTTCAAGCCATGTGACTAGAAATGTGGGATGCAGATTTGTCATAAGATCCATCATCCAATACGTAATTGGTGTCATGACACTGCACTGATATGTAAAATGGGTACTTGTCTGATTCTTAAAGTTAGAGATTGTACATAGAATGCTAAGCAAAGGATATCTAAAAAAACATGGATTTCATAGTCACATATTGCAGATGAAACTTGGTAGGCAGGTGCTTCTGGTTTGAGGATGTTGTAGAGAATTTATGGATTACATTCCATGATATGGACTGCCTTTGTATGTGATGGAAGTGCACTGCCTAAAACAGAAGTGTTTTTGAAATGAAATCATTGGAACTATTTATGTCCAATGACAAGTTGGAGGTATGTTAAGAGAAAGGTTGGGGGATTTTTAGAAACCATAATGTGTTTATATAGTTGCACCAAGAAATTAAATTTGCTGGAAGTCACCCCAATTTTTAAATAAGAAAGGTTTAATTGATGAGCTAGGACCCCATGGTGCAATGACCATTCTTCAACATCATTATTCATATTGTGACCAATATGTTCTTTATTGCCTAAATTAAACTTGCATTGGCAATCACAGATGAAGCCCCCAATCCCTACAAACCTTGGATGAAAGAGCTAGAACAATCAAAGTTAATCTTATAAAAGAACTTATTATTAGGAGACTGCCTGCATGGGGGAGTTAAAACAAACCTAGGTAGTTCATAGTGGAAAGGAAGATGCCAAAGCTTATAAATACTAAATCAAATGTGTTAGTGATAAAAAGGGGAATAGCTATTTGAATGAAACAGTGTTGTGGTTCTGACATATGTATAAACCTTGTTTATCACACTTCGTGTAGAGTGTTGGATGCCTTCAAAAAGATGGCTATTATACCTAAGAAAAATTTCAGCTCACAAGACTCGGGACAATGGCATTGAGTAGGTTTATGATGCAAGGCATCCGAGTCTACACCAATCTTGTATCACCCAAAAAAATGTTTTAAAATTTTGGTTATAGTTTCTCATGTAAGCATTTTGTCAAACACTTGGCATGTGCATGGTGATGGTTCGAAGTCCTCAGGCCACCTTAGCCAAAACAAATTATATACATTTCATGAGTTTTGAATGGGGATGGTGTGGCAAGATTTGTATGGAACCGAATAGAGTAGATTGGGAGTTTCCTACACAACCAAATCCTTCCAAAATGGCCCAAAATCAAAGCCAAAAAACATTTTTGATGATGGTTGTTCATGATTGGGAGAGTCTAAGGGGTGCCCAAGCTCCACCATAGGGGGTAGCTCCCATTTCATTAAAACCATAATATAGAAAATGCATAGAGAATGCATCAGCTCAAGACGAGCGTGCCAAAATACAACCATCATACATTTGGCATTCTTAAATGCCAAAGATACCTGAAGCCCTTAGATAGCTCAAAGGCTCTATCTATTTGGACAGGGGAGAGCAAGTCACCATGCCAACTTAAGAAGAAATTGAATACTCCCATCTTATCTTGGTGGATGCCGTCTCGAAACAAGCTCAAAGCCTCTGTGGTAGTTTGGTTCTTCCTTACAGATGCAACATCAAATAGCTGTTTGTTGAACTCTGAGATGGCAGTGTTTGCCATTTCCTTTTGCTCCTGTGATAGGAAATTGTGAGCGATTAGTTTCCCAGACTGCTTTCTCCCCATAATTAGCGTGACATTCATTAAAAACTCTTTGTACAGTATCCCATCGCATACATGTTCCTCTCCAAAGATGTGTTGAATGATCACCTGCTTGATTGCCTTCACTATTTCCCTTGTCTCCGTATTAAAGATCCTCCTTATCTGCTCTTCCGTGGACTCCTCATCGTCTTCTTCCTCTTCATTCTGTTCCTCCTCCCCATCACCTTCTTCTCCCTCCTCATCTCCTTCCTCTCCCTCCAAATCTTCCTCTACTTATGCGTTTGAATCTACCCAGCATTTGCACTTGCACACACACCATTCACTCCGCCATTCTTCCCGCAGTGGATGCTTCCTTTCTTCTCACCGCCTATAAGAGGACGCAAGGAAAGGGAGACTCGTGATATGCTGAAACTCCTTATAGCCTGCATTGGTACTTCAAATCCTTGCCACTGGATACGACGAACCATCTTATGATTCCACTGGATTATCATTCTGCAGAAGATCTGCCAGTCCTTGCCACTCAGACTCCGAGTTTGATATTTTGTAAACTTCTAATTGATCCACATCTTGATTTGTGAGAAAATCCGCGACACATTCACCTCTCAATATATATGGCGTATGGAAAAGTTTCTTAATTTATCCAGTAATTCCCAAATTTCCACCACCAAGTTCTGAAATTTCCAGTTTGAGATCTTTCTTTTAATGGTGTCGATACAGATGAGGGAATAACCTTCGATATCAACCTCTTGAATTCCTTTTTGGACACATCTTCAATCCTTCTTTCAAAGCTATACCATTTCCGCCTCATTATTTGTTCCAAATCCAAGTTTTATTGATGCTGCTAGATGAGGAGTCTCTCCTCGCTGCGGATGATACATCCAACATCCGAGATTGCCTTTAGAGGCTCCGTCCAAGTTTATCTTCATTCTGCCTCTTGGGGGGCATATATATATATAATTTAATATACTAATCAATATTTTATTATTTTATATAAATTATAATTTATGATTTATAATTTTATTATTTATATTATATATAAATCGTATTTATAATTAATATAAATAAAATAATAAATTATAGTTATATAATTAATAATATATATATATAATATAATAAAAATTAAAATATATAAATGATAAAATATAAATTATATTTTATAATTTATATAAATTATATAATATAATATATAATTATGTAATTAATTTTATAATTTATATATAAATTACAAAATTATATAATTATAATTTATTATTTTATTATTAATGCAAGCCTTGATTCTGGGCCTCAAGCTGTGTCAGGTACTCAATATCAAAGATTTGGAGATAGAAGGAGACTCTTTGTTGATTATTAACAATCTCAGAACTAAGAGAATGATGAATTGGAAACTGAATGCATTATTGGAGCAGGGAACCTCCCTCCTAGACTCTTTTGAATTGTTTGCGATAAAGCATGTCTTTAGGGAAGGAAACTCAGAGGCGGACGCGCTCTCAAATATGGGCGCTGATGGTAAAAATTTTAAGGAAATCTCAGATTTGACATTGCTTCCTAGCCAACTCTTAGCGAGCCTGTGGGTGGTTGGGCGGGAGTCCTTCCACACTCTTGGTTGTGGAAGGACCGGGGCTCGATGGTGGTTGGGTGACTCATTAGACTTTCTTGACACGGTGGCTTTTCTTGCCCAGTTAGCAGATGGATACTACTCCACAAGCAATCATTATTGCACACTGTTGGCAGTGAACCGAGGGCGGATTTGACAGCCTATTGATGGGGCGATTGGAAGTATTGGGGCAAGGACAGGGGACAGACTGCCCAAGCATGGGATGGGACTGTAAAAGGATAGTTTCATTTCCCGGAGACATGGCTAAGAGAAGCAGTGAGCTGGCGACAAGTTGGTAGTTACTCCACATATCTGCCTAACTATTAGAAATCAAGACAGTTGCCATTTTATACCGCTTTGTCTTTGGTTTTCGTAGAAGCTTGTATGGCGATTCCCCCACCTCCAATAATTATCCACCTCCTTCCTACGCATTATTTGAGTGCGGCGGTATGGAATCCCCGATTTGCCTTACTGCGCAGGTAAGGTAGATGGCCTTTAAGGGGGAAGTCTCAGAGCAAAGGTTGAGAAGGGTTCTTAGGCAATATGATACTTGCACTATAAAGGCATTGAAACTCATTTTAGGAAAGAAATTTGTCATTGGTAGTGAAAGATACCATGTAGACTCAGATCTTTCCTCTAGGGTGGTGGCAGCTTTGCTGGATGTTTCAATGCCCAAGGATGAGGTGAAGGCTCTGGTGCAGCGTTTTTTTAAACCCATCTTCCTTGGAGGACTTGATGAGGTCTTGGCAGTGGCTAAGAGAGGTGGGCTTCCAAGGCCAAAAGATCTGCAGAAGGCCAGTCAACCTAGGGTGGTAGTGGAATACTTCCCGTTTATTCTTGATATTAGGGGTGCTGAACTGGAGGCCCATAGAAGCAAGGCGTGCAGAGGTAAAGATTTCTTGAAAAAATCGTTCAACATGATACCAACTGACGGCTTCGAATGCATTCGGGAGTTTCGTGATTATCTTTTTGAGGAGGGAGAAATATAAGCTTTTGCAGCTGGTGCGTAGTTGGTGGTTGGTGATGCTCTACATACAGTCTCTCTGTCTTAATGTCTTTAGCTCCAAAGTCTTCACGTAGGGGTTTTTGTTTTAATCTTTCTGGTTAAGGGTTTCTCTTGTAATTACTCTACAGTCTGGGTGTCTGGGTTGGGATTTTACTGTCTATAGTTTCCACTTGTAGTTTTTGAATAGTTACATGTCCTGCGCGGTTCAGTTAATAGACCCTGCGTGGTCATCAGATTTAAATAGGGGCAGGGTTTTTGAATTTCAACAACAGCCATGGTGGCTTTGAATGTACTTTTTTGACATTTTCAATATAATCTACTATATCTTATCAATAAAAAATAAATAAATTATAATTATATAATTAATAATATATATATATATATAATATATAATAAAAATTAAAATATATAAATAATAAAATATAAATTTTATAATTTATATAAATTTTATAATTTATATAAATTATATAATATAAGATATATTTATGTAATTAATTTTATAATTTATATATAATATAATTTATAATTTTTTATATAAGTTTATAGCTATTAATTTATAATTTAATATATATTAAAAATTATAAAAACAGTAATAAAAATATTAATTTTTTTTTTAATTTGTTTTTGGGCACCCAGCATCGCTGGTTCTCTCGAGTTCAGCCCTGGTGTAATGTCCCCTTTTTCCGAGTGATCACCCAACGGAGTTGGCTAGCCTATTTTATTGTTGTAGGCTAGGTCAGGAGTGCAAGGGAATAATCTAATTAATTAAATACTAAGTAATTCTAAGTCACTTTTGGATTATTTATATTTAATTAATTAAGCTGGACCTATAAAATGACTTTATTATAAAAGTGAGTCAATTGATAGAGAAAATAAAATAAAATAAAGTGCATTGCCAAAAGGAGGTCGGCCAAAAGGGAGGTCGGCCAAGGTGGAGGTTATTTGGTGGCTATAAAAGAAAGTAAAAGGCAAGTCATTTGCATCATTCATATCCTACCCTTTGCATTGGAGATTTTCTCTTGTGGCTGCAACTTAGGTTCAACATATCCCAAGGATGAAAACCCTTAGGAATATTGGTGGATTGGACGAAAACCCAATTCCATCTTGAGGTGGATTCATACGGAGTTCACATTTGCACTTCATTGGTGATTTGGAGGAGAGGATTGAGCTACAATGACACATTTATTTCTGCAGATTGGTGTGAAGAAGACCTAGGGCTAAAATTGTGAGATTTGTGGCCAAATACAATTTTGAAGATTGAAAAGATATATTCAGATTTCATATCAGATTGGAGGGCCATGTTTTGAGGGATCTGATTAAAGATTATTGCTAGGGTTTTACACTAGGGTGAGCGCCATCTCCAAAGGAGGTGATTTCATGTTTGTAGAGCATTTGAAGACAAACCCTTGCTGCCACCCATCAATTTGCATGCCATTTTCCATCTACAAGGGAGTGTCGCCTAGCTTGGAGGGTTTGAGGAGGAATCGTGGGTCTTTTTGAGTCTCATGGGTGTATGATCAGGCGCCAAACCAGATTGCCCATCTAGGGTTTGAAGTGAAGACACCATTCTCCATCATTTTGGTATGTAGAAACCTTTGTTTATCAATGTAAAGGTCTGATTTTGTAACAGCAGAGATCTGAGTTATGTTTGGGCATGTTTGAGCCTTGAAACTTGATGTAATTTCAATTCTGAGCAATCTGATTTGTAGCAGCAGTTATTCATATTCAGAAATCAGAAATTTATGTCATTTTGTTTGCATTAGGATGGTCATATTATGTGGTAGAATATATGTATGCCAATTGCTCAAATATCAATGTCATTCATGAACCTTTGTGAAGATAACATCAACCATATCTTCTTTAGTTACTTTGAAACTGATCCCTCTCATTGAGACCACCCTAACCTTCCATGGCTGGGCAAAACTCATTAGAAATAACATGATCGTAACCATGATACATTTCAGGAAGGGAGTCAATTGAACCGTATGTAGGATGATCCAAATGGTGGCTTTCATCTTAACCTCTTTGCAAGATGAAGGCTCAATATGGAGCTGGTCTCCTCCCATGGTGAATAACTTGAAAAAGTTATACTTTTGTTCCTAGATGCAGAGGAAGAGCGTAGAAGAAGAATTCTGCTAGAATGAGATGAGATTTCTCCAGAACTCTGTTGGTACAATGGAGGCTTTTGGTGATTATGAAAGGATGTAGTGAATAAGATAATGCAAACATCCAACTATGGAAGGAGCTGTTGAAGTGCTTGCTTATCGTTGCAAATCTGGCAAAGTACTGCTTCAGTCTTTTCCTCGTGGGAACAATTAAGG
Source organism: Cunninghamia lanceolata (assembly GCA_027924645.1). Classification (NCBI taxonomy): domain Eukaryota; kingdom Viridiplantae; phylum Streptophyta; class Pinopsida; order Cupressales; family Cupressaceae; genus Cunninghamia; species Cunninghamia lanceolata. The sequence continues at coordinate 7,832,140 of BSBN01000814.1, forward strand.
CACCATAATGAGTGGTCATGAGATTAGTGACTTCCATTCTTTTCTTTATTAATTCATTCCCTTATTTTTAGTGGACGAGAATTCATTTCCTTCCAACATTTTAAGCTTTCCTTCTTTATACCAAGGTTAGCACACATGTCTGCAATGCCATCTCCTTCTCTATAGGTATGGGTAACAATGACCGTCCTAAACAATTTTAGGAGTTCCAAGGAGTCCTTGACAATATTGCTGATATTCCATGGGTGGGGGGGGGATATTGTCATCAACCCATTAGTGATGAGAGAATCTCCTTCAATGACCAACTGAGGTATGTTGAGTTCCCGAGCAATCCTGATTCCCAAAAACGCAGCCATAGCCTCAGCAACTTGATTAGATTGAAAGCCAAGATCCCCAGCATAGGCGACAGCCCATAACAAAGTGTCCATTGCTGTCCCTTAAGATTCCACCACCACTAGCAAGTCCAAGATTACTCTTAGCAGCTCCATCGTAATTTAGCTTTATCCATCTGGAGTCTAGACATTTCCATTTGACACCTTTCCTCTTCTCCCTCTTAGAGTTGCCGATTATGGTAGTGATAGAGGATCCCCAATTGATGGGAATTTTGAGTTCAATATGATATGGTTGGACTTCAGCCTGCTTTAGTTTGGTGACTGAAACATTTTCCATAATGGAGTGACAAATTTTTTGATACACCAACTCCCAATTCCTAGTCTTACTTTTGAATATTCTGGCATTTCTTTCCAACCAGATTCCCCAGCAAAAATGTGGCAGAGCTTGAGTTCAAATTTCTTTAACAAGAGGATAGTGAAAGGGAGCTGATCAGCAAAGAGCAAGATCAAGAATTGAGCCAAGCATTGGCCAACTTAGTTCAAACATCCCAATAAGCTTATTGAAGATTTGTGTGGCATAGGAACAATGAATGAAGAGGTGGGGCATTGATTCAGTATCCTTCTCACAAAGGCAACACCTGTTGGGAATCATAAAGCCTCTCTTCATCAAATTATTTACAGTTAGGATTTTGTTTTGGCAAGCTGCCCACCAGAAATTCACCTTCGAGAGTAAAGAGTGATTCCAAATCAAGTGCCATTTAAATCCATCTGAGGCCAGGTTAAGCAGTGAATTATACCTTGAAGCAACACTGTAATCTCCAGAGGAAAAGGCCATCCAAACCATCTCATCCTCCCTTTCAAATTGCCTAATGTGGAATCCTTTGGTTCTCTTGATAAGGTCTTTAATAGTTGAAGCAATCAATGGACTGCTTTTTCCTGAACCTGCAAAAAGACAAGTTGCAGAAATAATTAAGGAACATGCTGATCTTGCATAGGCTGCCAAGAGGACTGTCACACAAGCTGAAATATCAACAGATGCCGATGTGAGAGGAACAAGGAACATATGACACTTTTTAAGCCTCATGCCTACACTTCATCCACTTGGTAAATCAACAAGCTCTAGGAGGGAAGTAGCTCTTACCCCCCCAGCTAAACCAATTTCAAGATTCTTTAATGTATTATATATAAATCTCAAAGAATCTATTGATGTCCAGTATGATAAAGAAAATCAGATTTTGCTGCTGTGAATAGCATAAAGCTCTAACTGCACTTCTTTTGCCCCTTGTATCTTCCTGCTACTGACTTTCTTCTCATGTAATCTTGGAACTGCCATTTTTTAATGAAGCATTCCTTTTGTAACCATTGATGCTCTATATTAATATAAGTTTACCTTTTCACAGAAAAACAAAAAGACACCAACTTATGACAATAAACTTTGTGACCCATGACTTCATAACCCACATAACTTCAATGAGCTTACCACCTTTATAGAGTTTTACATAATAATAAAGTTAATTACAAGACCTTTTATTCAACAGTCATACTTCCTTGCAATACAATTCAATGACAGAACAGTAGAAAATACTAGAAAATTTGTAAATTGTAGCATAGATTGATCTGTACCTACAGACGAATGCTAAATACACCTGATACACTGATTTTTAGGAATAGTGCCAGCTTTCATAAAAAACATCATACGCATTTAGCCAAAAAGAACTCTAATCAGCATGAAAATAATATGTATAAGGAGAACCACAATAAAAGGTGCTCAACATCTTGAAAGTAGAGCCTGAATTTTTCACAAGCCATGGGGAGCCACAAGACATGTACACACTTTATGTACTTTACATTTACTTTTATAAACCTAATTTCCAACTTCATATTGTTCTTGCAAGTTTGGGAGAATGAATTAGGCCTACTCTGAAGTTGCACTTTTTCTACTTTGTCATGGAAAGCTGTGCAATCTGCAGAAGTCAAACAACCATTTTGGATCCATGGTATGTGCACAGACCTTGCCATATTGAAAATTCAATCGCAGGGCCTTGACTTACGTTTTAGAAATAACAGGCCTCTATATATGGACTTTGCCATAATGATAGGGAAATATAAAATCTGTTATATTTTACCTCTTAATTATTTAAAAAAAGCAACTCGCATTACTGTCCAGACATCCTTGAGATGGTTGAGGGATGTCCCTGGTATAGACAGAAAAACAGGTAGAGGTCCCAAAGACTAGGAACATCCTAGGGATGTTCCAATTTTCTTACAAGTATGGCTGGAGGGGAGAAAGATGACAAGGAGATGTTTTTCCTGTCCCCACGTCCCTAGGGCATTCTGGATGTTTGGTATGCGATGCCAGGCCCAGGGACACATCCCCATGGTATGCTGTCTTTATCATGTCTGATCTAAGAACACTGCAAAATCTGCTTTTTATTGCACCATTAGCATGTGTATTTAGCAACCTTCCCTATCTGAAGTTTACTTTTGGTCCACATGCTTGGCAAAACTAGAGATCCATAAAATATATCTCTAGATCTAGGCCATATGTGTTTGACTTTGCATAGGATATTTTTAAAGACTATTTGGATAGAACAGAGTGAAATTTTAACTCAAGCAATATTTGTGAAGCTGCAACATATGGTTGAAAAGCAATGCTTGTATTGTGTACATATTTTTAATTGCAATAGAAACATGTTTGTGTCTTTGTCATTTTTCAACACACACAGATATAACAGTCCATCACCTATAAATTATAATGTTGTATCTTAAAATTTTACATTTAATAGTTTTATATGCAATAATTAACCAATTTTATTGCTATCGACATGCCAGGTTTCCAACTCCTGCGGCTGTGATTTTAAGTGCTAGTATTTTTGCCTTTGCACATCTTACACCTGGAGAATTTCCTCAACTTTTTGTGTTGGGTATGATTCTTAATCCTGTTAATATTGTTCCCAAATTTTTTTACAATGTTGAATGTGGTGATAAGACTAGTAATTAAATTTCTTATTGCTAAGTGCATCTAAGTTCTCCACTGTCAACACTCTTGTTGCAGATTTTGGGTGTTTGTGCATGGAAATATTAAGGCCAGTAGCTAGTGTGTTGTCTTTCAATGTTAAGGAACCGAGGGTATCATACATTCACTAGTTTCATCATAACATAATGTCTTCCAAGCTTTTATGAATGTTTGATTGTTATGGGTTACATGATTCTTGATTTTGATGAAACAGGGGCAGTGTTAGGATTTGCATATGCTCAAACTCGAAATCTTCTTACTTCCATAACTATACATGCATTCTGGAACTCAGGAGTGATTATATTGTTGACATTCCTAAGAGTAAGTATTATGATATTTATTTAAGCGGTATTGTCTCATCTGTTGCACAAACTTATATATTTGTTAAAAATATATAGAAATATATCATGTCTCTCAATCATATATGCACTTTATTTTGCAGCTACAAGGTTATGACATTCAGGATATCCTGCAATGAAGTTGCTGTAGATCCGTAAGAAACCTGATTAGATAGCCTATGGAATATATTCAACAAAAATGTTTAATTGCCATGCATTTCATTTCTCAATTTATGACATGAAAGCTGTCCCCATTTAATTGTTTTTATGGGCACAGATAACGTTCCACATTATTGAGTTTCATGAATTTCATCTAAATTCCTTGTCTTTTGCAGCTCTTTGAGATGAAATGCTTTTTGCAAGATTCATTCTTAGAAATTGATCTTGTTCCACAATTAAAACAAATTCAAACACTATTTTTTAACCCCATTGTAACATTTCTATTGCAAAATTTACTGCCAGAAAGCCGAGGGCAGTTGCGAAATACCTTCTGATTAAGTTGCATTAACTACCATCAGCGCAAGCAACCACCAAAACATCCGACCATACATAAGTAAAACCAGACACGAATAAGATGTTTTGGTAATTATGGTGGTGTTGATGCCATCTTCAGGATCTCCAAAGGAACCTTTAATTGCTGATGATTCATTTGTAACATCGACTTCTCAAAGATCAGGGAAAATTCAAATATCAGACGTGAAGCCCTTCACAGGCAAATTCTTTCAAAGCAATAATTTCATTTTTCCTGATTTTACCTTAATAGATTGATAGGCAAGGAAAATAATGTCTACTTATGTCAATGAATATTCATAAGTAAAGTTTAAAAGATTTTGTAACAGATGAGGACGTTGCAAATGTTGTCATTGATGTCAAGAGGGAAACCGCTTGTCCAAGATTGTTGTTATAATGGGAGATTGTTGGAAAGATTGTTATCATTGATGTCAAAGAAGTATGAACGAAATCGTATGAAGGCCAAAGGCCACTAATCGCTGTCCAAATAAACTCAAGTAAAGAATGCAATCAAAAGACTAAGTTTATGATTATTATCATATGCTGGCTGACTACAATTTATGGTTAATGAGAAGAGGTCGATTACCTTTCACAAAGATAACAAAGGCAGCAACCATAAGATATATTTCATTTAAATTGAAATTACACATATAACAAAGGCAGCGAGCAGAGTGTTATTAAGGCAGAAATTACTTTATGAAAGGATGCTGACTACATAAAGGAAGAATGGATTAAAGGCAGAAATTTATGAATAAAGAGCAGCGATTAATATAAGATGAAGGCATTGTTAGTTATAAATAAAAACAATTCTTTTATAGAGCCAACCTCCCTTCATAAGGTCACCCAACTTTGGGAATTAAGGAAGTATTATGTCCAGATATACACCAGCATATATACAAGTATGAACATACAGATTTAAAAGAGGTACATGCAGATCATTCATGGAGAAGTAATGAGGAATGATTAAGATAGATATGAAGAACATTCAAGAAGAAGAAAGTAAAGAGTGGAGCAATGAAGAACATCATTGGAGTGAATCAATAATGGAGCATTTATGAGATTTATGAAGGATATGTATGTGGAAAGAATATGCAAGCATATGTGATCATACAAGTACATTTATGTTATGGAAAATAAGAAGAGGGAATCGTGGAATAAATAAGATAGTAATGTTCATCATCCATTGAAAGAACATTCACAAGAAGATATTGATCTTGTTGCAGAGAAGGTTGGTGCCTTGACAAGAGATTGGTGTCTCTTACTGGGTTGGTGCTCACAAAGTGTACAAGCGGGAATTGGTGTCTCCAGTGGGTTGGTGCTCACAAAGTGCACAAGGGGGGATCGGTGTCTCCCGTAGGTTGGTGCCTGCAAAGCTTGTAAGATATATATATATATATATGCAATATTTTGCCTCCCACAAGTGTTTCCACGTAAATCCTGTGTTGTATAATTGTTAGATCTTAAATAAATGATGTTGTGCAATTGATATTATTGTGGATGTTAGTTTGAAAAAGCTAAAGATGTTAGAGAAAAAGGAAGAAAATTGTGAAAGGTTAGAATCTGAAATTGTCTCCTCGAGAAAGGAATTGGAGAAAGCAAGTGCTCAATTGAACAAAGACCTGAAGAATGAGAAGAGTATGGAAATGTTAGATAATATTCTAAATTCCCAAAGGCCAACTTACAATAAAGGTGAAGAAAGTCAAATCTCAAATTCCAAAGAGTTATCAAAGAAGACAAATGAGGTAAAGACGAAGAGTTATGCATATGCCCTCAAAAGCTCCATTACTAATAGCAACAAGAACGAAAATAATGCTCCGCAGAAAACCAACACTTCTCTCAAGGACAACAATGATAAATTCAAACGATCCTTACTTCCAAGGCGACCACACATGACCAAGTTTCAACAAAGTCAAATCTCAAATTCCAAAGAGTTATCAAAGAAGACAAATGAGGTAAAGACGAAGAGTTATGCATATGCCCTCAAAAGCTCCATTACTAATAGCAACAAGAACAAAAATAATGCTCCGCAGAAAACCAACACTTCTCTCAAGGACAACAATGATAAATTCAAACGATCCTTACTTCCAAGGCGACCACACATGACCAAGTTTCAACATTTTTTCAATGGTTATTGTTATTCTTGTAATAACTTTGGACATAAAGCAATAGATTGTTGGACACATGCAAGAAAATTTGGTTGGACCAAGAATAGAAGTTCTTATGAGTTGTCAAATAAGAATTACAATATCACATGTTATAAATGCAACAACTTTGGTCATAAAGCAAGAGACTGTAGAACATATATGCAATAAGTTTTGAGTGGAACAAAAATGGAAGTACTTATGGGTTCTCAAGAAGGAACTATAATTCCTTTGCTCTTTTAGAAGATTACAATGTTATATGCTATAAGTGCAACAATCTTGGTCATATAGCCCGATTTTGTAGAAGTTGTCTTGTCGAACTTAGACAAAAGAAGAAAGTGGATGCACATAAAAGAAAAATTACAGAAGTTTGGAGAAGAAGGCAAGACCAAGATAGTCAGAAGGAAGAATCTATGCAAACTACATTTCATGCATAAAATAAAGGATACCGATATACATCGACATTAGATGCCAATACTTGTAGTACCATTATTCATGGTTATTGCAAACAAGAGGTTGGTTTGATGGTTAATGAAGTTAATTATACAACATTGATTTATGGATTCATGAAGGAAGGACAAATTGAAGAGTCTTTCAAACTGAAAAAGAAATGAAGGTAAGAGGGTTTCAACCCAATATAGATACATACAATGCACTCAAACATGGAGTCAGCAGGGAAGGTAGATGAGAGAAGATGATTCAAAGGACTTTGGACAATAGCAAAGAAGCATGTCACCTAAGTGACACAGAAACAAAGGTTAGAGAAAAGAGGATGACTGCAACTCATTTAAGAGGGATGTTCCTTAGAGGATAGAAAGATAAATATGGAGGTCACATGCAGAGTTGTACAAGTGGTGTTAGTCTACACAAAAGTTGAGAAAGAAATTCTCAAGTCGAAAGAAGCACGAATTCAGGGGGAGCTAACCATTGCATTATCTTTTAGCTCCATGGAGAAGACAATTCAAGATAGATCAGTTGATGCATATTCTATATGAGCATTTTGTTGTCATTGATCAAAGGGGGAGAGTTATAAGAAAAGAGAATGATATGGTAGTAGCAGACTACATATTAGAAAAGTTACCATATAATGAAGTGAAGGAGAATTAATGACAAGAGCCTAGAGGACTTGAGACAATGAGAAAAGGAAGAAATCGTGATAAAGATGTTTGTAAGACAACTTGATGAGAGAGATTTCCAAAAAGCCTAACAAAAGGATGAGAATGATCTAAAGGAGTCTTTGCCTGAAGAGTATGCTCGTATATTTGCATTTGACAATTTTGCTAGAACACACAAGCATGTGTTGGCAAAATCAAAAGAAATTGATAGTGGAAAATTGGATGGTTGTGTTGGTACTTCACATTAAAGGAGATCCTATTGATGTAATAATGCCATAGAAGACATGGATGGAAGTATAATGAACATCCCTTTACCATTTATGGAAAAGGGGGAGAGTTATTGAAAGCTGGAGAGCTACAACAAGGAAGAGTTATAGGAAAAGGAAGAATGATGCCATTAATGTCAAGAAGGAGCTTTACAGATAGGGGGAACATCACAGAAAAGAGGGAGAATCACATCATGAAGGAAAGGAGTATGTTACTTCCCTTTGCCATTGATGTCAAAGGGGGAGAGATATAGTAAGGGGGAGCAGTTCAAAAAGAGAGAATTATGTTCATGTTGCCATTAATGACAAACAGGGAGATTGTTGCGAATTTTGTCATTGATGTCAAGAGGGAAATTGCTTGTCCAAGATTGTTGTCATTATGTGAGATTGTTGGAAAGATTGTTATCATTGATGTCAAAGAAGTATGAACAAAATCGTATGAAGGCCAAAGGCCACTAATCGCTATCCAAATAAACTCAAGTAAAGAATGCAATCAAAAGACCAAGTTTATGATTATTATCATATGTTGACTGACTACAATTTATGGTTAATGAGAAGAGGTCGGTCACCTTTGGCATAGATAACAAAGGCAACAACCATAAGATATATTTCATTTAAATTGAAATTACACATATAACGAAGGCAACGATCATAGTGTTATTAAGGCAGAAATTACTTTATGAAAGGACATTGACTACATAAAGGAGGAATGGATTCAAGGTAGAAATTAAAGAAGAACAAAGAGTAGTGATTAATATAAGATGAAGGCATTGTTAGTTATAAATAAAAGCAAGTCTTTTATAGAGCCGACCTCCCTTTATAAGGCAACCCAACTTTGGGAATTAAGGAAGTATTATCTCCCATAGATGGCCGATCACACCTTGGCGCCCAAGACAAACATATTTAAAATATAATAATGGCTGATCAGCATAAGAAATCATTCCATGTGTTAATGAAGGAGTTGTTAATAAAGGCCGACTCATATTGGTCTATGAGCGCCACATTTGAAAGGCTTTAAAATAAAATAAATTACCTTATATAGAGCCGACCCCCTAGAAGGAACACTCCACACAAGAGGACAAAACGTCACACAAAAAGACAATTTTGTCTTATATAAATTATGTCATGAAAAGGTGTATTTGTAATGAGCAGTTGCCTTTTTTGGAATTGGTTGTGACTATTGGTACAATCACCCTCCCTGGAAAGATATAAAGGCTAGTTTGCATTTGGAAAGAAGAGGGTGGAGGAAGTGAAGGTATATCATATCTGCACCTGTAGATCTGCATAAGAATAAAATCATAGTAAGAGGTATAAATGCAGATTTGAGAGAAGAGTTTACAGCAGTTTTGTGTGAAGAGTCCATGTAGATATAAAAAAGAAGTTTATGCAGAAATAGAAGAAAGATTTATGGCAGATCTATAGAAGAGTATAAGCAGATATAAAAGAGAAAGGAATATGAAGAGTGTAGTGTGTTGAGTGTGAAAAGAATAAATCATATACACCAAAGGAAGATATGTTGAGATATACACCATCATGTATACAAGTATGAACATACAAATTTAAAAGAGGTATATGTTGATCATTCAAGGAGAAGTAATGAGGAATGATTAAGATAGATATAAAGATCATTCAAGAAGAAGAAAATAAAGAATGGAGCAATGAAGTACATCATTGTGGAAAGAATATGTAAGCATATGTGATTATACAAGTACATTTATGTTATGGTAAATAAGAAGAGGTAATCGTGGAATGAATAAGATAGTAATGTTCATCATCCATTGAAGAGAATATTCACAAGAAGATATTGATCTTGTTGCAAAGAAGGTTGGTGCTTTGACAAGAGATTGGTGTCTCTAGTGGGTTGGTGCTCACAAAGTGCACAAGTGGGGATCGATGTCTCCCGTAGGTTGGTGCCTACAAAGCTTGTAAGATATATATATATATATATATATAGCCATGGTTTTCTCCTGTAAGGGTTTCCACATGAATCATGTGTTCATCCTGTGTTGCATAATTGTTAGATCTTAAATGAATGATGTTGTGCAATTGATATTATTGTGGATGTTAGTTTGAAAAAGTAAAAGATTGTATTATACTGATTCACCTCCCCCCCTCTTCTCAGTATAATTGTGTGCTCATTAGAGGAGAATCCTAGTATAAAGGGAAAAACAAAATAGAACAAAAAAATAAATATATAATAAATTGAAGTGTTAAAACTTTTTTCTTAGAAGGCCAGATACCATGACAATCAATTCTAGTATTTCCCTCAAGGAGACCAACTTTGCTTTCTCTTTCCTAATTATTGGAAGATATCTGATTATTATTTTGGATGTAGGTAGGTAATTTGTTTTCAAAAACTATTTTTCTTTTTTTTGATGGATAAGTAGTTGCCCGTATGACAACTAATATATTATAATAGTAAATAAGATAAGTACATAACATGCCACACAATGGTTATATAGAAGAAAAACAATTATTTATGCCAAAGGGTTATCATCTCTTCAGACAATTCCATAGCTTGTTCTAGCTGGGTGACGAATAGTAGGTCTCCATATTGACCAATAATATATGCAAATGTCTCCATATTATGATTGCGGATGCCCTCATTGAAGATGACTAGGGCATGTCACATAACACTGTTTTCCCTGTTTATTGCAGCAGCATCGAAAACTCCAGCCATCAGTCTAATTTTGGGATTCTTATTGAAGTTTGAAATCGCTGTGCTGGTAGCTTGATACATATGGTCTTTGACATAGCTTTGCTACTGGCCATGACCTTTGTGTTGTTCTTCTTTCTCAAAATGAGGACCAAGTTCATTAGAAACTCTTCGTAGAGGACCCTGTCATGAACATGGCCTCCGTTAAAGGACTTTGGAGCCTATGACCTTGTAAATGGCATCTGCAATGACATCGGAGTCGGCTTTGAACACGTTTTATCTGCTCCATTGGCGTCTCATTAACCTCCTCGGCGTCGCTCTCATCTTCTTTGCCTTCTCCTTTTGGTTCTTCCTCTTTCTCCGAGCCATCACCTTCCTCCTCTTGACACTTGCAAACACAGTCAATAGTCATATAGTTCACCATGGCTTTGGATAGCCATTTCCAGAATACTGCTATATATATAGCCAGAGGTAGCGAGATCATTTAACAGGCGTTTGATGCACATACTAACTTGGGAATAAGTTGCCATAGAAGGACACTCAGAAATATAGGAATTCCTTGGTAACTCTTGGCTGGACTTTCGGATTGGTCAATTCGGTCATGGAATTAAATATGTTTTCAAAGATATCGAATCGTAATCAGCTATTTCATTTGTCTTCTTGCTTTCACATGTCGCAAGTATTGCATGACTAGACTGAATTGAGATCTTTCCTATTTTGATTTTCGACGTCTTCGAATCCGAGTGCTGCATGTGACAATCACTGTTGGGAATGTAAAGGTTTATTTGTCCATCGAGTCAAATATTTAATGGGGAGTACCCTCCTTGAATAGCATTGTCTTTTCATTTCAGGTTAGGCCATACAATGAGCCTAAAATCTCTAAAATCTTTGGTGCCATGTAACACTAAAGATGGGGCGATTCCGCCCCTTAATTCTTTATTCGAGGAGTGTCTTTTGGCACCCCGACTTGGACGCCCCTGAGAAAATATGAGATTTTCATGTTAATAATACGGTTGCCAGTCTCATGTGGCTTTGTTGCAGTGCCAAAAGTTGAGTTATTCCGTGAACCCTCCGTTGGATGCTTTGTACTCTTCTCCTTTAATCGGTCTGAAATTTTATCCGAAGTCTCCTTTGCATTTGCGATTAGAGGGATGTCAGGTGACATGACTGGATTCTCATCTACCTTAAAGGTGTGCATTGGTCTCTACGTCTTTGGTGGACCTTCTACACCTACAACTTTAGTGGTATCAGCTTCCAATCCCTTAGAGGTGGGTGTAGCCTCATTCATGGATGCTTGTGTCTCTCTAACCTTGGTAGTGTTGTTCTGGGGCCCAATTGAGCTTTCCGGCTTTTCCATGGTTCTTTTCTTAAGGCATCGGTCTTCTAAGTGCCTACGGCTGCGGCAATTAAGGCAGAAGAAATGGCTTTCCTCTATCTCCAATTTTTAAATCCTCTGGTAATCTTGAGTTTGTAAGACAACTTCAGCTAGGATTTTGTGAACAACTGACACTTGAATTCTTGCAAATAGGAATGAGTCACTACCAAACAGTTCTTCATCTATGGCTAACACCGTGCCAAGAGAGCGCCCGATTTTAAGCAGGCATTCCTTTGTCTAACGCTCCAACAACAAATTATATAAATGAATCCATTTTGACTTGTCATAGGGGTCACATTTGGTGGGATCGAAATTGGGTATCCACTGCCTCATATATAATGGGGAACCATTCCTGGACCAATTCTTCCCCTTCAGAATTAGCTCCTGTTCGGCCAGAGAGACGAACGCTGCGACGAAGAAACCTTTAGGGAGAAATTTGATTATGCAAGGTATTTGCCAAATTTCCTCCGCCCATGTCTTGATTTCACTTCTACTGAGTTTTGGACCGATAAAACAACAAATTAGAGTTGTTTGAAGTAGCGCTTCTCTTTCCTTTTTGCTTTCCTGCAAGATCTCTATACTGATGTGGGGGGACTTCGCGCTACTACCGTTGAATGGGAGAACCTTGCGCTCTCCTTCCTTGGTAGCTTAACACCGAACTTCTGCTTCGGGCAACTGCTCCTTGCTCTACTCCATTTTTGCGGCGATCTACAAAAATTATTTTTCATATTTACCTTGAGAAAAGAGATATCTCAGGTACCAGAGAAGGGTATTGAGGCAAGGATGACATTTTAAAATAGATGGTATGATGCAGGAGCATCCAGTGGTGTAAGGGCAATCTTCCATCACCCAAAAAAAGATGTGTTTCAAAATTGTTGATGTTCTTTCCATTTCTTTTTAAAATTTGTGGTTCTGATTCCATAATCGCTTGACTAATGATGTAGAACTTTCAGTTTTTTCAAACTGCTAAAAATAGCAACTTGCTATTTTAGGAAAGTTTGCATTTGGGCATGGATTGAAGTGAAAATTTACAAGAAGCTTCATAACTAAAAAATAAGACCTTTGGCGAAGGAATCACGCAAAGATCATTTGTGCGCTGAAAGATATTAAAGTTTCCGTTTCCCAAAAAATGCCTAAAAATTATTCAAACTCTGGTTTGAGACACTAAACGGCCCCGTATGGGCCCGAAAATGGCCAGAACTGGCAGAGCAAATTTTTAGCGCGTAGAGCACTTCGCGAGCTTTCCGATGCATAAAACGGTTCGTCAATCGGACACCTAGATCAAAAGTTATGGCTCCCAGAAGTTTACCTATTTTTGGAGGGAGATGCAAATTTTGAAATTAGGTTGTTGGCCACCAAAAAGGCTATTGATAACCATTTTTGGGAACACTGGGCAATAGTAGAGTTAAGGGGGAAAGTGGAGAGTCGAGAATAGGCGGGAAAATAGAAACCCTAGCAGATTTGGGGTTACAGATGGCAGGTGATTCTAGAGTTTTGGAGAGGAAGTTGTAATGTGTTGCAGCCTGTGGAGGGTTGATTCTTCTAATTGTATTTGAGCTTCTGTAATGTAATAAGTTGTCCAAATTAATAAAGAAATTTCTATTTTCTGTGTGCAATTTCTGTTGTGTGTTTTATGATTTACCCCCTTCATCATGGTACTGGGAAATTGAAGACAATAAAATATAAAAAATGAACTTGTAAATTTTAGAATGTTAGTGTTAGTGTTAGTATTAGTACAAGTTACTTCCATGGAGTACTCTTTACCATTTGCAACAATTGATAAAACCTGTGCACAGAGGCATATTAACCCTAACTAACAATTTCTCTTTACCAATACTACTATAGGATTTCATATGAAAAAAATATGCTAAAAAAACTTGTAAATTTCATTAAATTTTTTAAAAATTACATGTCCATTAGTGCATTTTCTAGTTTCTAAGTATTGTAAACGAGTTATTAGCATTTAAGGGAAAAGCCAATGTAATTTATGACCATATCTAAGAAACTTCTATAGGAAGTGTCCCAATTTTTAAGAGATGCTTTTGGGAGACTTATGGAAATTCTAGGATATGTCCAAGATGTTCCCATGTGTGACTGAGAAAAGGACGCATTTATGGTGTGGTGGGCATACTAGAGGTTTGTGCATGAATATTTGATTACTATGTTTTTTCTTTCAAGATATACATGAAATACACATTTAATCTATATTATTAAGCATGATTTTTAAATAACATAATACTGCTAAACTTTTATAATAATATTAGTAAGTGGATTTACAATTGGGAGATTCAAAGAGTTGAAGACGAACAACCATCCTCCATTGCTAGCCTTGGAGGTTTTCATCTTCCTAGAATCGACTTTGATTAGCGATCTTCATCATGCTTGGTTTGTCTTTATTATGTTTCTCCTTTTTCTCTTGTTGCTTTTGGTTGCCTTTTGTGGTTGGTTTTGTGTTGTTTGATGGTTCATTTTGCATTTTTGAATTTTAAAATTGGTGATATTCTCTCCTTTTGGTCCTTTTAGTTATTGACCTGATTCATAGGTTGGGTTGGTGGAGATTTTCTTGCTCTTTCCTTAGCTGATTATGCACTCCTGCTTCTATGGAAGAGGTGGGAGATAAAGTCAAAGAGTTAGGTAATGCAAATAGAAAGAATGTGTTGGGACCTAAAAAACTAGTTCCCAAACTTGCATTATTTTGCCCTAAAACCCATAAAAAAATCCTAATTTGTGCCTTGGCTATCTAACCCATCATTTATACCTGATCTGAGACAAATTCCATGGGTTTCCTTCATAAAATTTCCAAGTGCAAAATCCTCCTAGCCCTTTGTGTTTTTCGTTGTTATTTGCCTAAGTGTTCAAGTGTTTTAAAATTGTCTAAGTATTGCCTTGTCGACAGGTTCAGAAGTTCATGAACCTGTCGATTTGTCAACTAGGGTTTGCAAGTTTGTGTTTTCACTGATTTACCTATCGATTGACAGGGCGACGCCAATAGATGGGAGTTAGGCCTTTGTTGGTGAACTTTACAGTTCGCGAACTGAAAGGTTCGCCAATTGCCAAAATTGTCAATAAAGAAAGTAAATAGAATGAAGATGAAGAAAAGAGAAGCAAAGCCTTTGTCGGCGAAATGGGTGGTTCGCGAATCGAAAGGTTCGCCGATAACCTAAATCGTCAATAAGATGAAGATCAAACAGAAGAGACAAACAAGAAGAGAAACAAGGATGAATAGTTCACGAACTTGAAAGTTCATCATTGGGAGAAATTGCCGACAAAGAAATAGACAAGGCAAAAAAGGAAATGACAACGAGGTTTGTGAACCTTCATGTTCGCCGATTTCACAGTTTGCCGATAAGTAAAGATGCCGACAAGCAAAAATGTCGACAAGCAAAGCTAAAATGCATCGGTCCATATTGGGGATGGATCAATCACTATTATAATCAAACCCCCATCCTGTTAGCTGCAGGAGTAGGAATAGGAGTAGGTTTAGTTTAGGGTTTCTCATGTTCTCCATGATTCAGTGTAATAACCAGGGATAAATCTGAGGTGATGCAAAACTGTTTTAATCATTGGTGAATCATGTACATGTATGCTTGCACTGTGTATCTTGTGTATGTGAAGTTAAGTGGATTAATCTCAAGGAATGTAATATTACCATGTTTGGGTGCAAGTGCATAGTGCAGTAATCAACTTAATTAGAGGTTTTATGCAACCAGTTTGTCTTGGCCTAGTGACAACTTTGGGGGTCAAGTGTACATTGGGTATGGCTGTGCTTATTTGTTTATGTTCTATTTCATGCCTCTAGGAATATCCCTCCTAGGTCTAGCTGAGCCTGAAGTGTAGAGGAGTATACCTACTCCTACCAGTTGGCTCTTAATCACCTTCATCCTATTGATGAACCCTCTTTTCACTTCCTTGATAATATCCCTGGCTTAGGAGTGAATAAGTGTTCTAGGGATTGTGATTAGCTATTTTGGGACCCAACATATTGGCGTCGTTGCCGGGGACAAGAGTTACTTTAGTTGTTGACGAGTTTTAGGCAGTTGGAACATTTTACACCCATGTAACAGTGATTTGCAGTTGTCCGTTTTGTTTGGGTTAGTTTGGCCTCCCGTCAACTTACGCCAACAGATTGGCGTCATTGTCGGGGATTGGAATTTTGTGTGCAGCTAGAGCCAGATGCATTTCAATGTGTTTGGGTAAGTTGGCAGCCTGTCGACTTACGTGAATAGATTGGCGTCGTTGTTGGGGACAGATTATTGCTAGGTTGGAATGATTTTGAAGATTGCTAGTGAGCTGAACTTAGAATCAAATTTTGGCCTTGAAGATTGTCACACTTCAAGGAATTCCTATTTGGGAGAGGTAGTGACTCTGCTATCAAAGAATAGAAGTTTATTACTACTGCCCCCTAGTTCCTGATCTAGATTTGAATGCTCCATCTTGGTGTGTAGCAGTTGGTTAATAAAGGTGCATGGTTTTCTTCCCACCTTTTGAAGTTTGTTGTTCCATATTGAAGGAACAAGTTTGTATGTCTCTTTTTTTTGCCCTATATTGTAGGATGTTTAAGTCATGGCCAATTGGTATGAACATGGATACCCTAGGGATGCTCCTTCATATGCATCTTCCTATATTGCAGACCCTAGGAACTATATTGGAGTGGATTACGATGACCATTCTGACAATGCATATTCCAATCATGGCTATGCATGTTATACAAACCCAAACTTATATGCACCCATACAAAATCAAAATGAACTAGCAATGCAAAAATGTGAAATTGATAAGACTATATGGTTGCTAGAGTCGTTGTTGCAACAACAAGAAGAAATGGAAAATCATATTAGGTTGCTAAAGTCTAGGGTGCAGTCTAATGCTTGCCCTGCTGTCCCTAAAAATCATTTTGCTCAGTCCCCTGTTCCTCCCTTAGATCCAATATACAATCAACTAGACCTCTCATGGGTGGACTACAAAACACGAGGCATGCCAACCAAGGTCTACAACCAGTTGCCCAAGTTTGATGGGTACAATATTTGGGAAGGGGACACACATGTTTCACTTTCAAAATTCATGGAAGAACATCAATTTGAGGATGAGGACATGTGGATGAGGTTTTCTATTAGGTCATTGCGTGGAAAAGCAAGAGAATGGTTTTATAGTTTTCATGGGCAGTCTTTTATCTTGTGGAATGAACTTGTGACAACGTTTAAGAATGAATTTGCCAAAGGTCTTGACCCTGCTAATCTTGTCATAGAGCTGGAAATTTTTACAAGACAAGAGGGAGAGTCAAGTAAGGATTTTGGTCACAGGCTTGTTGTTGCTCTTTCCCATATTCCAAATGATTTCAGACCTAACATTCCTGCTTGTATTGATATATTTTTTGAAGCATATGAAACTTGACTGAGTTATGTGCAAGAAGATTTCAAAATAACAAGTATGTAGCAAACATATTTTTCCCTAGACTCCATGGAGAAAATAAGAGATGACTACATAAAGAGTTTGTTATCGAAAAGTGTGTGTACTACTGGTAATGAACAAGTTATTATGAGTAACAGTCCTGCAGATACAAGCAATCAGATGATTGCAGCATTAGAGGAATATGATTGTGTAGTTAGAAGGGTAGACGTGGAAGGTGGTGTATCATATGACAGTGATGCAGATGATAACAATAGTGTCTACACCTGCTTTTAGTTGGATAGCTCATCAAATGAAAATGAAAATGATGAAACCAATGGTGACTTCCAACCTAATGCTGAGGTATGTGGCTCAATGAAGAGTGAGGATGTAGTGTACATGGATGAACAGCCAGTGGAATCAACTTGTAAGGTTGATCATGTTGAGTATACCTAGGTAAGTAAAAGATGGGATGAGCAAGAAACTAGTTTCTTGTTTGGTTTGATGCCCTCCTTTGTTCCCGTTTGCGATGATGAAGCAGTTGATATTCGCTCGCATGCAATTGATGTAGAGGTGGTTGCATATGATAATTGATTAAAGATAGTTATTGGTGTAGCCATGGAGTTTTAGTGTGAAGAGCTTGCCCTAGATTATGAAGATGATCATGTGGACAGATATGAGAACTTGTTTCTTTGGTGCAAGGTATGTTGTCTTCCTCATGCAGATTGTGCTTCATCTGAGCCACTGAGAAATGGTAGAGAAATGAATGAAGAAGATATGTGTTAGTAGTTTGTTTGTAGTAGCATATATGACATAACAGGTTGCCAGAGTGGATTTGAAACAGAGAGACAATTGGAAGAACTTGATTCTTCATGTGAAGTGTCTCATGGTTTTAGTTTGTGTGCCGATGTTTTAAATTTTGGATTGAGTTATGCTTATGATTCAGTAAATAAAAGTTGCAGCAACACATATGAAAGTTTTGTTCAAGAGCTTGGTGGAGTTGCAAATGAATATGAATGTTTCCACTTTGATGTGGAAAGTTTGTCAGTGCTTGAATGTGTTGGTGTTGTAATAGAGGTTGAGTCCTTTGTATGGGACATTGATGTGAATGAGCAGCAAGGCATGTGTATGCCTAAGTTTTAACATGTGGCAACCCAACTAGAAGGTATACTTGAGCTGGAGTCTTTCTAGTTTGCTCTACAAGATGAAGTGTCTTGTCTTGTGGATCAACAATGCATTCAAGCACAATTCTCCTTGCCATGTGAATTGGAGGTGTTTTCCTTTTCCCTTGATCTGCATGAAGAGGTTAGTATGTATGATAGTTTGGCAATTGATAATGGAGGTTTGTCTTCATTTATTTCTTATGCTGTTGACCTGGTTCTTGATGTTGTATCCCCTGCTATTATGAAAGTGCATGATATAGATTGGAATAGGTCAAGTACCTATTTCTTGTGGTTTCCACGCAACAATAATTTCATTGGTGGATCTGGGTTTGGCTTTGAGTAGTAATTGCAAATTGATACATGTTGGGGGCACTCTTCAGTTGTTGCAGCTGGGTGATAAGTGTAGATTTGGTTTGAGGGAGATTAGCTCCTTCATTCAGCTTGTCTTCGATAGAGGCAAGTAGTTTCAGTCATCTTGTGCAGGTTTGACCTGCAAAATGTGAAAATTTTGATTATAGTCAACTTTCCTTTTGTGGCCTCATGCTTATGATTGTATGCCTTATAAATAAGTCTTTCATTGTTTCCGTTGTTCGTTTTTTGCCTTTTGGTCTGCCTGGAGATAGCTGGTTCTCGCTGTGCCAAGTTTGACGCATGTCCCCAACTAGAGCCAATTTTGGGACTTGAAAAAACCAGTTCCCAAACTTGCACTATTTTGCCCTAAAACCCACGAAAAATCCCAATTTGTGCCTTGGTTGTCTAACCTATGGGTTCCCTTCATAAAATTTCTAAGTGTAAAATCCTCCTAGCCCTTTGTGTTTTTCCTTGTTATTTGCCTAAGTGTTTAAGTCTTTCAAAATTGTCTAAGTATTGCCTTGTCGACAGGTTCAGAAGTTTGCGAACCTATCGATTTGCCGACTAGGGTTCGCAAGTTTGTGTTTTCGCCGATTTATCAATCGACTGATAGGGCGATGCCAAAATATGGGAGCCGTGTTGGAAAATGTGACTCAAATTACTGGCTTGATCTTCTCCCTGCATGTTATGTTTAACTTCTTCCTCAACCTGACATTTACCTAAGTTGCAGGGTTCCAAATTTTCTTAACCTGTCGCGGGGCTCCGAGATTTCCTAAGTCACAGGGTTCTAAAGTTTCGTAACCTCCCGACCTCTCGACTTAGTCTCTTTGTTATCGGTTAATCGCGGGTTTTCAAAACTTCATAACCTCCGACCAGAGGTTCTCAAGTTTGGTTTTTTAGCGACTTCGCAACTTTGTTTGGTTGACTGCGGTAGTGCGGGGGATGCCAAGAGGTGGTGACGTGGATGTCTAGTTGGGAGTGGGGACCATGATGATGGATGTAAGCTACATCGGTAAGACATCTTCATATTGGTAAGAGAAATATGAAGTCTCCCTGATATGACTGATGTGATAACTATTCACAGTGTGTGTTGGATGTTCATTCACTGTCGGTGAGACAATGACTTTTTGCTGGGACTATGAAGTCAGTCCCCTTGATGGATCGATAAAGAGTTGAAGACTGAATGACTTGGCGACTAATGTGTGTTGAAGGGACAAAGGGAGTTTGGTGGGATAGGTTTAAGTGTCTCCCCGATACCTTGACGTGGACTTGGCAAGTAATACAATTGTCAAAGGGACTTTGAGAGTTCAGAGAGAGTGCAGTTGGTGTCTCTTCGATGGTTCGAAAGTCTTTGGCGGTTAAACTATTTGTGGCCATTCGGCTATGGGAAGTTGTAATGACTGTTGAGAATGTATGTTATATGAACATTGAACATTCTGTAAGGGATTGTTCGATTGAAAAATGAGGCTGATCAGAGAAATGTTTGGTTGCCGGATTCGTTTTGTGAATTGACACTTGAAAGAGCATAGCTCTGTGACTTGTATGTAATTTATGTTTTACTATAAAAGAAGAAATCTTTGCTTTGTTGTGTGGAATTTTCTACTGTAAGGGTTTTCCCATGTTAAATCTGGTGTTCATTCTTTATTGTCTATTCTGTTATTCTTGTTTGTGCTTCTTGAATGGAACTGTAATTGTAAAGTTTTTGTAAATTTATGTATTTATCTCCTGTTAATTGTCATTAGGAAGGTGTTTCCACACTTTGCTTTCCTTACAAGTGGTATCAGAGCTTGGCCAGCTTTTTTGTCCTTGTCGGTAAGAAGGATTTTTTGTGTTGATCTTGTTTAGTGGGAGTTTTGCAGAGAAATCTAGTTTGAAATCTTATTACAGATTTAAGATGGCGAGCACATCCAGAAGAATAGAGATTGAGAAGTTCAACGTTGGCAACTTTGAGTTGTGGAAACTCAAGATAGAAGATTTGCTTGTGGATCGTGAGTTATGGGTTGTAGTGTCCTCTACCAAACCCTCAACAACTTCACAAGAAGACTGGGATGCAATGGACTGGAAAGCCAAGGGTTTGATCAGACTATGCTTGGCTGATTTTGTTTTCTTGAACGTCCAAGAAGAGAAGACAACGAAACTTCTGTGGAAGAAGCTTGGTGACATTTATCAAGGGAAATCTCTAGTAAATAAGCTATTCCTGAGGAAGTTGTACTCTTTCAAGATGGGGGAAGGAGTGTTTGTTGCAGATCATTTGAATGCATTTAACATGATCATTGCTCAGTTGACATCTGTGGGTGTGAAGATAGAAAATGAGGATCATTGCATGCTCTTGTTGTGTTTGTACCCTGACACATGGGATTACCTGGTAATGGCTATTGGGAGTATAACAACCACTTTCAAGATAGAGGAGGTGGTTGCTTCGCTACTTTCAAAAGAAATGCGGAGGAAATCTTCTAAGATGGCCAAGGATGCCCTTGTTGTTTGAGGCAGATCGAAGGAGAAAGGCAAGAAGAAAGACAAGAAGTCTAGATCCAAGTCAGAGGGGAGATCAAAGTCTCCTGGTAAAAAGTCCAAGGTGAAGTGTTGGAATTGTGGGCAGACTAGACACATCCCGAAAGATTGTAAAGAGGAGAAGGAAAAGAAGAACAGTTCTTCTGATAATGAATCTTCTCAAAGTGATACAGATGCCTTCATTACAGCCTTGGCGACTCAGGCATCAGATGATGTTTGGCTGATTGACTTAGGTGCATCTTTTCACATGACATCTCACATAGATTGGTTTTTCAAGTATGAATAATACAAAGGTGGAAGGGTGTATCTAGGTGATGATTCTCACCTGGAGATTGTTGGTCGTGGAAGAGTTAGAATTCAGTTTCCTAATGGAAGAATTAAAGGAATCAATGATGTAATGCATATACCAGGTCTGGCACAAAATTTGCTTTCTGTAAGTAAGTTGAATGATGTTGATGTGCAAGTTTCTTTCTCGAATGGTGCTTGTAAGATGACTAGAGGCTCTAAGGTGCTGGCTAAGGGTGCACGAATTGGCACTCTGTACAAGCTGGACGCACATGCAATTCAATGTAATAGTGCTTCTGCAAAGTCGAATAAATCTGATTGTGAAGAGAAGGAAAATGTTATTCTTGTGGGTGCTAATTCCTTGGAGGTGAAACTCCCAGCAGAGAAAACAATGTTGTGGCATCAAAGACTCGACCACATTGGTGGAAAAGGCTTAAAAGCTTTGAAAAATAAAAACCTAGTTGAAGGGCTTGATGATTGTAATCTCGAGTTCAATTTTTGCGAACATTGCATATATGAAAAGCAATACTGTGTTTCATTTTATTCTAGTCCTCATAAATCTTCTTGGATTTTGGATTATGTTCACTCTGATGTATTTGGTCTAGTTAATGTTCCTTTCTTATTGAAGTCTAAATATTTTGTCTCTTTCATAGATGATTATTCGAGGACATTTGTTTATTTTCTCAGAAGTAAAACTGAAGTTTTCAATCAGTTTAGGGAACTTAAAACCTTGGTTGGAAATCAGACTGGAAGAAAAATAAAATGCTTGAGGATAGATAATGGTGGTGAGTTTTGTTCTGCAGATTTTGAAAAGTATTGCAAAGACCATGGAATTAAAAGGGATGAAACAACTCCTTACACTTCACAACAAAATGGAGTTGCAGAAAGGATGAATAGAACACTGATGGAAAGGGCAAGAAGTATGCTAAGTAGTGCTGGTCTAGAACATAAATTCTGGGATGAGGCTGTGGCTACAACATGTTACTTGATTAACCGATCTCCCACTTCGGCGCTCGTGGACAAGACACCTTGTTGCAAGTATGTATTTACTGGTGTTGTCATTGATGTCAACATATCTGTGTTGTCATTGATGTCAACTGTTCTTGCAAGTATGTGCAGAGAAAGAAGAAGTCATGTCCTTTGCCATTGATGTCAAAGGGGGGGAGAAAATCATGTGAAAAACTTAGGGGGAGAAAGAATTCAGAAGTGTAAAAAGAAAGGGGGAGAAAGTAATCAGTACAGAATTTTGTCTTGATGGTGCTTATAGTTTTTCACATCAATCTTGCCATCAATGACAAAGGGGGAGATTGTTGCAAGTATGTGTTTACCGGTGTTGTCATTGATGTCAATTGTGCTCTTGTTTTGATGTTTTTTTGTGTTGAGATAATTGGTTTGTATTGGCTTACATAAGTGTTGAAGATAATGAGAAAGTGTTCCTAGTATTGAGTTTCCAAGTGCTTTTGAGAAAATTTGCTCTCCTAGTGGAAACAATGTGTTGCAGAGTATCTTGGTTTGTAGAAGAATAGTAAAGTGTCTTGCTCCGTATATCCTGTAGATTGAATATCTTTGGCTGCGGTTTGGAAGTTATGTTGAAGGATGTCTATAGTTGCTATGTGTCAAGTTTGAGCCTCCGATGTGAAGATTTGAGCAAGTTATATTCACCATAGTAAAAATTGTTTTTGTGCGCATTTAGTGGTGACAAGGAGAATGTATTCTACTCTGCATTTCTCCGCAATTAAGTCTTACAATTTGTGGTTCTAGAGTTAAGTTTGTGATGAGAATATGTGCCTTCAGTTCAAATGGTTCATGATTTGGTGGTCTACAAGCAATCTTTCTTTTATGACAGTGGCCAACAATGAAGTTCAAGTGCTCCGGTTTGAAGAATCTTATGGATAAAGTGTTTAGAGGTTGTGCGGATGTTCTTGGTGATTGTAATGTGCTTGTAAATGCCTCTAGATCATGTTCTTTCTTTTTGATTGGTCCACAAAGTATAATCCGGATCGTGCATGAAGCGTGTTCTCAAAGGTTTTAGTGTTAACACTAGTTTTAGCCGACTTGGTTGTTCTCACTAGTTGCAGTTATACTTTGGAGGTTATGACAACGTGTTGTAGCGTGGAAGATTGTGTTTGAGTCCCAGCTAAGGAGTGGTTTGGTCCGCATTCTTTCTTTCTCTTTCAATAATTTGTTTAGGTCCAGACCTATTCTTATGTATATGTGTTTGCCGACCTCAGAGATTGTTCCAATGGTTGATGATTGTAATGCCAACTTTGATGATTATTCCAAGGTTGATGAATTGTATAAATACTTGTAATAAAGTCGTGAAAATGTATCCAAGTGCGAAAATGTGAAGATAATTGTGAAGTGAAAAAGCAGAGCAGAGAAGATGTTTATTGTGCTTCAATGTAATTGAACTTTGGCATAGTGTAGATGCTACTATCTCAGTTCACCAAATTTGGCAGTGAGCCACCCCACCGACAGTGAGCCTCATTTTTTGCAGTGAGCAATCCGGGCAGTGAGCCCTAAGGCAGTAAGCCTCTGATTTTCGGTATTGTTATTACATATTGTATTGTGAGCTAACACTCACTGTGGTTTTTCCCTTATTGGGTTTTCCACGTAAAATCTAGTGTTTCATGTGTTGAAATGTGTGAATGTGTTAAGTTTTTGCTTTCATGCTTAATTACAATAACAGTGTTTAAGTGGATGTTGATTTAATGGTTTTGAAATATTGGTTACAATTGATTCGGCCCCCCTCTTAGTTGTCTTGCCCTTTTCAACAATTGGTATCAGAGAGAGGGTTCCTCAGTAAAGAGCTTAACAGCTTGAGGTAGATTCAAAATGACACACAGGAAGGAGTCACCACAGTTTGATAGAACGAATTATGCCCTATGGAAGGTCTAAATGAAAAGTCATCTTATTTCGCTTGGCTATAGTGTTTGGAAGATAACAGAGAACAAGTATACTATTCGTGAAAATGGTCTATCAAATGAAGATGAAGTCAAATAGTATGAATTAAATAGAAAAGCTAGAGATGCTCTATTAAATGCCTTATCTAACACTGAGTTGGTAAAAGTTATGGATTTGGAGACCGCCCATGAAATCTGGTATAAATTGAAAAGTTTATATGAAGGAGATGATTTTGTAAAGAGTGCCAAAATGCAGAACCTGAAGGCGAGGTATACAACCCTGAAGATGAGTGCAAATGAAAATAGAACTATCTACATGTAGAGAATTGATGAAATTGTCAATGGAATGAAAGGTCTTGGAGGAACTATTAATGAGGATGAGGTTTTAATGAAGATTCTTAGGTCATTGCCTAAATCCTATAGTCACAAGGTGGTAGCAATTGAAGAAGTTATGAGTGTGCAAAAGGTTACAAAGGACCAGTTGCTTGGGAAACTTACAGCTTTTGAAATGAGAGAATTTGGTGAAGCTTTGCCAAAGATTGAGACCACTTTCAAAGCCAACATTTCAGAAAAGACTTCAAGAGCTCATAAATATGCTGTGGAATCTGATGATGACCTAGATGAGGTTGAAGCTAACTTTGTGGACAAAATGCAAAGAGGTTTCGGTAAGTTCAAAGGTGAATTACCATTCAAATGCTTTTGTTGTGGTAAGATTGGTCACTATGCATCTAGGTGTCCGGAGAGAATTGAGAGAGGTAAGAAGAAATTTGAAAGTAGACGTAGAGTCATGAAGAAATGCTATGTAGTCAGGGATCTTGATGATGATGGTGTAACTGATGATGAGTCTGATGATGCCAATACTAGTGCAAATAAATGCTTGTTGATTGCCATTAAAGAAGAACCTGTGTCTACTAATCCTGCTAGTTGTGTGAAGGAAGAAAAGCCAGTGGAAGAAAGTGCTTTGTCTGTTCAGGTTGAGAAGGATAAGGATGAATGGATTATTGACAGTGGATGCTCACATCACATGATCGGTGATAAAAGGAAGTTTGTAAGTTTGGAAAAGTATGATGGAGGATTGGTTAGGTTTGGAGATAATGCAGCTGGCAAGATCTGTGGAGGAGGATCTATTTGTTTTGATGTCAAGCACAATACAAATGATGTTCTATATGTCAAGGGCGTAAAGCATAATCTTATAAGTGTTGGTCAGATGTGTGATAAAGGGTATGATCCGAGTTTCAAAGACAATGCATGCAAGATCATAGAAAGCTCTAGAACAGTTATTGCAATTGGTAAGAAGACTAGAGGTAATATTTATCATTTGAGAGGAACTAATGATTGTTGTTTGTTGGCTCAGATAGATGAGAGTTGGTTGTGGCATAGAAGGATGTGTCATATTAATTTTGACAACTTGGTAAAGATAAGTTCAATACAAGCTGTGAGAGATTCTATTTGCAAGGAATGTTAGATGGGGAAACAGACAAAGACAACTTTCAAAAGCAAGGAACAATTTTCTGCTAGTTTGCTTGAGCTGGTACATATAGATCTATGTGGTCCTACAAGAACAAGAAGTCTACAAGGAGACAGGTACTTTATGTTGCTTATTGATGATTATTCTAAAATGGCATGGGTCACTTTCTTAAAGGATAAATCAGAAGCCCTAGACAAGTTCAAGTTTTTTAAGGTAATGGTTGAGAATGAATTAGATTTGAGGATCAAGTGCTTAAGGTCTGATAAAGGAGGAGAGTTTACATCAAATGAATTCAATACCTTCTGTGAAGAACATGGGATACAAAGATAGTTGTCTGCTCCTAGAACTCCCCAGCAGAATGGAGTTGTTGAAAGGAATAACAGGACAATTCAAGAAGTTGCTAGGTCAATGATGATGGAGGTTAACCTACCAGAAGTATATTGGAGAGAAGCTATACATACTGCTGTCTACATTCAAAATAGAGTTCAAGTCAAAGGTAATGGTACTAAAACTCCTTATGAATTGTGGTATGGAAGAGTTCCTACAGTGAAATACTTCAAAGTGTTTGGAAGCAAATGTTATATTAGAAAAGATGAGGAGTTAGGCAAGTTTAATTCTAGGTGTGATGAAATAATTTTCCTTGGATACTCTACCAAGAGTAAGGCCTACCGGTGCTACAATAAGAGATTGAGAAAGATCATTGAAAGTGCTAATGTGAGGGTTGATGAAGTTAGAGAAATAACATTAGATTTGAGTGGCTATGAATCAGATGAACCTGATACTAAAATGAATGAAGAAATAGTTGAACAAAAGGATAGTCAAGTTGAAGAAGAAAAGGCTCCGAAAAGCGCTGTTAAGATTCCCAAGTATGTAAGGATTAATCATTCTGAAGATCAAATTATTGGTGACAAAAGCAAAGGAGTGTTTACAAGGAAAAGAGCTATAGAGGAATAGGTGAACTACTATTTGCTTTCACAAATTGAACCTAAGACTGTAAATGAGTCCTGGAAAGATGAAAGTTGGGTAAAAGCCATGGAAGAAGAGCTTATGCAGATATAGAAAAATCAAACTTGGGAATTGGTCCCTAGACTTGCTGATAAAAATGTGATTGGAACCAAATGGATTTTCAGAAACAAGATGAATGAAAATGGAGAAATTATAAGAAACAAAGCAAGACTGGTATACAAAGGATATTCTCAGGTTGAAGGCATAGATTTTGAAGAGACTTTTGCTCCTGTGGCAAGGATTGAAGCAATAAGAATGTTCTTGGCATTTGCAGCACACAAAGACTTCAAAGTATACAAAATGGATGTGAAGTTTGCATTCTTGAATGGAGAGTTGGAAGAAGAGGTTGACATTGAACAACCAAAAGGATTTCAGTCATCAGACTAAGGTGACATGGTGTGCAGATTGAAGAAAGCCTTGTATGGACTTAAACAAGCTCCTAGAGCCTGGTATGCAAGATTGAACAAGTATTTGTTGCAATTAGGGTTCAGTAAAGGTATTGTAGACAATAATCTCTACTTCAAAATTAATGATGATCAAATTCTGATTGTTGTGGTCTTTGTTGATGATATTATCTTTAGAGGTAATGAAGGTATGTGTAAGAGATTTGTAGAGGAAATGCAAAAAGAATTTGAGATGTCTATGTTTGGTGAAATGAATTTCTTTTCAGGACTGCAAATTACTCAATCAGAAAAAATAAATTTTCATTTCTCAGTCCAAGTATGTGAAAGAATTGTTGAAGTTTGGAATGAGGATTCTAAGCGAGTATGCACTCCTATGATAACTAGCTACAAGCTGAGCAAAAACAGTGAATCACCTAAGACTAATCAGAAAAGGTATAGGTCTATGATTGGAGGATTGCTTTATCTAACTCATACCAGACTTGATATAATGCCCGGAGTCCGCCTTGTGGCAAGATTTCAAGAAGATCCCAAAGAGTCACTTGTGATGGCAGTCAAGAGAATCATGAGGTATTTGAAAGGCACTTTAGACTATGGATTGTGGTATCCAAAAGATACTGATTTCACACTTAGTGCTTATACAGATGCAGATTGGGCTCAAGATACTGATGACATAAAGAGTACAAGTGGAGGTGCTTTCCTCTTGGGTAATAGATTGGTTTCATGGTTAAGTAAGAAGCAAGATTCGGTTTCTTTGTCTACTGCTAAAGCAAAATATATTATTGCAGCGTGTTGTTGTACTCAAATGCTTTGGATGAAGCAAACATTGAAGGATATAAGAGTTATGTATGAAGAACCAATTTCAATCTTTTGTGATAATACAAGTGCCATAAACATTTCAAAGAATCCAGTGATGCACTCAAGGACAAAGTATATATCTATAAGGTATCACTTTTTGAGAGAAAAGATAACAGAGAATGAAGTAACGATGGAATGTGTCTACAAAGGATCAGATTGCAGATATTTTCACAAAGCCTCTGCCTAAGGACACTTTTGAGTATCTTAGAAAAAAGTTAGGGGTTATTACCCCTCCTACTCTAAACTAAGATGCATAGGAAATGCATCAGTCCAGTGGTGCCCAAAGTCTTATTCTTTGCTCTGGATTGATGTTTTGAAGGCTACCTCTCATGGGGAGTAGGTAGATGTTGCTAACATGAGTTCTTAATAAAGAGAAGTGTTGCAGAGCTGATTCCAGTTTGATCAGAGCAGTAGCTTGCAAGTATGTGCAGAGAAAGAAGAAGTGATGTCCTTTGCCATTGATGTTAAAGGGGGAGAGAAAATCATGTGAAAAAATCAGGGAGAGAAAGAATTTAGAAGTGTAAAAAGAAAGGGGGAGAAAGTAATCAGTACAAAATCTTGTCTTGATGGTGCTTATAGTTTTTCACATCAATCTTGCCATCAATGACAAAGGGGGAGATTGTTGCAATTATGTGCAACTGGTGTTGTCATTAATGCCAACTGTGCTCTTGTTTTGATGCTTGCTTGTGTTGAGATAATTGGTTTGTATTGGCTTACATAAGTTTTGAAGATAATGAGAAAGTGTTCCTAGTATTGAGTTTCCAAGTGCTTTTGAGAAAATTTGCTCTCCTAGTGGAAACAATGTGTTGCAGAGTATCTTGATTTGTAGAAGAATAGTAAAGTGTTTTGCTCCGCATATCCTGTAGATTGAATATCTTTGTCTGTGGTTTGGAAGTTATGTTGAAGGATGTCTGTAGTTGCTATGTGTCAAGTTTGAGCCTCCGGTGTGAAGATTTGAGCAAGTTATTGTAATGTCCCCTTCTAGCAAGCCAAAATTTTAGCAACCTTGCAAACAATTTCAACTTGTAAAAGAGCACATTAGTATACAAATCATTTCGTCATGTTTACATAAAGTGCTTAACACTAATAAACTCTATCTATTTCATATCCTTTCTAGTCATATATCCATGTTTATGATCTATCTTATATCATTAATCACACATGAGTAATGGACATACCTCGGGGAGGACGTTTGTCATCCTACCCATTAATCAGACCACTCACCTAATATGAGAGGGTGGGTTAAGGATTCCAAGACTCACGGCCAAGGCTTCACCTCACACCCGGAGGTACTTCACTCTTGGCTTGGAGGGGCTTATAGCCAGCTCGAGGTTCACCTACCGTTAGGCCATTAATATTATCTAGGTCCTACACAACCATAAGGTCAAGAATTTCATGCTACACTTGGCAATACTACGTTCTTACCCTGGTCTAAGAGCTTCATGCTACACCCGACAATACTTCGCTCTTAGCTCTAAGGGGCAATGACTTGCCAGTTCGAGTGCTAGACACTAGATTCCTTCTGACCACCAGTCTCATACTAATAAGGTGTGTAGGTGGATTAAGGGGAAGGCTACTAATCCTAGCCTGGTACTCCATGGTCATAATCAATCTCTTTATAGAACATACTTATTATTGTAGGCATCATGCCTTCTATTTAAAAATTCACTTTCTTGGATATTCAATAATTACTAGTATATTGATATTTCCCTTTGAATGCATATTTCATTAGATGTTTACTCTACTATTATTAGATTTTCCTAATATGAAATTATTAGAGTTCCTAGCATTCAATGGATTATTCACAACATTTATAACCTTATCATTTATATCTTATAAATTGAACGAGTAAATATAAATTCTTACAAATCATAAATTGAATAAGTAAATATAATTGCTTACTTACATGCTGTAGCTTTACCTAGGATTTCTTACCTATGCCGCCGTAATATAATTTTTATTGTATTATTGTTGCCGTTTATATATTTTATAATATATATTTCACACACTTTTACTGTTGATGTACATATCTCTATTTATTAATTTATGATATGTTTCCTACTTATGACTCAGAAATATATATAATGTAGATCTAAATATATGTATTTATCGGATACTCTTTTTATATTTTCTTTCGGTGATGTTTTCCTTCTATCTCACAACGTTTATTTATTTCTCTTTCAAGGGATATGTTCGAAGAGGCACGTCTCTTATTATGCTTGGTGGTAAAAGACATACTTACCCTCTTATAATTTTTATTACTTTATATTAATTCCCTTTTGTGGTAAAACTAGCTCTAACCATACGTAACTCCCTTATCATAAGAGGATAGGTTAAAAGATATTTATTTATCTTATTATTTATTTATATTATTTGTATTTATATTATATCATTATAATAAATGATATATTATTTATTTTATATTATATCATTTATATTTATATTACAATATAAAATAATAATAATAATAATATTTGTATTTATATTATTAGATATATTTATAATATATTATTTATTAATATGATTGTTGGTATCAACCAACTTAATCGTTGCACTTATAAATATACTCTTTCGGCCTCCCCTTAATTAAATACATTTGTTATTAAGTATGGGAGCTCTTTTATCTTATTTTATTCACAAGCATATAATATGGTGGGATAATGTTTTTGTCTTGTTAGACTTTTATCTTTATATGATTTTATTTTGAATTTGACCTTTTATTTAACCGTATTACTTTGTCTTATTCCAAATTACTTTACTTTCTAGCTTTAATGAGTAAGACTCTTCGTAATATTTATTTTTATATATAATAATATATCTTATTAATTATTCACATAAATATTATATTAAAATATTTATATTTATAATATATCTAGTTAGTTAAATATATATATTTCATATATTTTATAATATTTAAATTATATTAAATTATTAATATTATTTATTAACTAATACATATTAATAATATATTTTAAATAAATATATTATATGTTTAGTTTATATAAGGCTAACTTATTATTTAAAGAAACGATTCAATTATAAATCATTATAGGGACAGGACAGTTATGTTCACCAGAGTAAACTATTTTTGTGTGCATTTAGTGGTGACAGGGAGAATGTATTTTGCTCCACATTTATCTGCAATTAAGTCTTACAGTCCGCGGTTCTGGAATTAAGTTTGTGATGAGGATATGTGTGTTTAGTTCAAATGGTTCATGATTTGGTGGTTTGCAAGTGATCTTTCTTTTATGACAGTGACCAATAGTGAAGTTCAAGTGCTCTAGTTTAAAGAAACTTATGGATAAAGTGTTTAGAGGTTGTGCATATGTTCTTGGTGATTGTAACGTGCTTGTGGATGTCTCTAGATCATGTTCTTGCCTTTTGATTAGAGCGTGTTTTCAAAAGTTTTAGTGTTAACACCAGTTTTAGCCGACTTGGTTGTTCTCACTACTTGCAGTTATACTTTGGAGGTTGTGATAGCGTGGAAGATTGTGTTTGAGTCTCAGCTAAAGTTTGGTTTAGTCCGCATTCGTTCTTTCTCTTTCATTAATTTGTTTAGGTCCAGGCCTATTCTTATGTATATGTGTTTTCCGACCTTGAGATTGTTCCAATGGTTGATGATTGTAATGTCGACCTTGATGATTATTCAAAGGTTGATGAATTGTATAAATACTTGTAATAAAGTCATGAAAATGTATCCAAGTGCGAAAATGCGAAGATAAGTGTGAAGTGAAAAAGCAGAGTAGAGCAGAAGATGTTTATTGTGCTTCAATGGAACTGTACTTTGGCATAGTGTAGGTGCTGCTATCTCAGTTCACCAAATCTGGCAGTGAGCTACCCATCGGCAGTGAGCCACCCCATTAGTAGTGAGCCTCATCTTTTGCAGTGAGCAATTTGGGCAATGAGCCTCTAATTTTTGGTATTGTTATTACATATTATATTGTGAGCTAACACTCACCGTGGTTTTTCCCTTATTGGGTTTTCCACGTAAAAATCTGGTGTTTCATGTGTTGAAATGTGTGAATGTGTTAAGTTTCTGATTTCATGCTTTCATGCTTAATTACAATAACAGTGTTTGAGTGGATGTTGATTTAATGGTTTTGAAATATTGGTTACAACTAATTCACCCCCCCACCTTTCTTAGTTGTCTTGCCCTTTTCAACATACCTAATGAAACATGGTCCGGTAAGAAGCCCTCCTTGAGACATATTAGAGTCTTTGGCTGTGAGGCATATGCATATGTGCCGAATGAGAAAAGATCTAAATTGGAGAACAAGGTAGTAAAATGTATCTTCATCGGTTATGGGATTGATGTGAAAGGGTACAAGCTTTGGAATCCAGTTACTGAGAAGGTATTGTACAACAAAAGTGTAATCTTTCGTGTGCTAAAACCTTCTACAGTTGATCTACAACTAGAGGTGAAACAAATAAAAAAGGAGGTAGTTGAAATCCCTGTTACTCCAGATTAGGATGAAATATATACTCCTAGTGGATCTGTTAGTGAGGAGAGCTCGAGCAGCTCTGAAACTTTTGAGCAAGAAGAAGAACCTCAGCCTCAGCCAGTGAGGAGGTCTACACATGAGAAGTGGCAACCTGAAAGGTTTGGATATTCTATGTTAGATTCTAATTGTGCCTATGCTTTGATTGCTAACATTGATGAGCCTAGGACTGTTAGAGATGCTATGGGTATGTCTGATTTAGATTCCTGGTTGGAAGCCATGAATGAGGAAATGCATCATTGAAGAAGAATGAAACATGGAATCTGGTACCTTTTGTCTGAAGGTTGAAAGCTTGTTGGATGTAAATGGGTGTTTAAAAAGAAGATTGGTCTAGATGGCAGTGTTGAGAAGCATAAAGCAAGGTTGGTCGCAAAATGATATTCCCAGGTAGAGGGAATTGATTATGGAGAAATATTTTCTCTTGTAGCTAAGCTGACATCTATCAGATTTCTATTGTCACTTGCCATAACATATGACTTAGAAATTGAGAAGATGGATGTGAAGACAACATTTCTTCATGGTGATTTGGAGGAAGAGATTTATATGTCCCAGCCAGAGCACTTCGTTGAAAAAGGTAAGAAAAACCTGGTTTGCAAATTAAAGAAATCTCTGTATAGTTTGAAGCAGTCGCCTAGAATGTGGTACCAGAAGTTTGACACCTCTGTGTTGTCTTTGGGATTTGTGAGATCAAAGTCAGATCATTGTGTTTATTTTAAATCTGAAAATGGTCGTCTTCTTATTATTGCCCTATATGTGGATGATATGTTGTTCATTGGGAATAGTAAGGGTATGATTTCAGAATTAAAATCTCAATTGTTAGCACAGTTTGAAATGAAAAATTTAGGTGCAGCAAGGTATATTTTGGGGATAGAAATCAGAAGGGATAGGGAAAATAGAAAACTTTGGCTCACCCAGAGCAAGTATATTAATATTGTCCTTAAGAGATTTAATATGACAGATTGCAAGCAGCTAGTTGTTCTAGTGTTGCAGGGAACAAAGCTATCTGTTGAAGATTGTCCAAAATCTCCTACTGAGATGGAGGACATGACCAAGGTGCCTTATGCAAGTGCAGTTGGCAGTTTAATATATGCAATGGTTTGTACAAGGCCAGACATTGCCCAAGCAGTGGGAGTACTTAGTCAGTTTATGGCTAATCTAAGAAGACCACATTGGGATGTTGTGAAAAGGGTTTTCAGATATTTGAAGGTTACCTCAAAGTATGCCTTGTGTTATCATGGTAACTCTATTGGATCACAAAGATCTGTTAGCATTCATGGATATGTGGATTCTGATTAGGCAGGGGACATTGACAGTAAAAGATCCACCAGTGGATATGTATTCACGTTATTTGGTGGTGCAGTTAGTTACATGAGCAAGAGGTAGGATGTAGTCGCTTTATCTACTACTAAGGCGGAGTACATGGCAGCAACTCACGCCTGCAAGGAAGCCCTTTGGCTTAGAACGCTGCGTTCTGCTATTGGGTTTGATGCAGGGTAGATTACTATCTGTTGTGACAGTCAGAGTGCTATTTGTTTGGCGAAAAATCCAACTTTCCATGCCAAGACGAAACATATTGACATGCAATACCATTTTATTCGTGATATGGTGGAGGATGGAAAGGTTAATCTAGAGAAAGTGGATACTCTAACGAATGTTGTTGATGCATTAACGAAGCCTATGAGCACAGACAAGTTCAAGTGGTGTGCCAGTTCAATGGACCTTGGGGCCTATGATATTCAGCAACTTCAAATTTTGAAAGAAGCCAGTAAGTTCTTTGTCAAGTGGGAGCATGTTGGAAAATGTGACTCAATTTTACTGGCTTGATCTTCTCCCTACAAGTTATGTTGAACTTCTTCCTCGGCCTGACATTTACCTAAGTTGCGGGGTTCCAAGTTTTCTTAACCTAAGTCACGGAGTTCCGAGATTTCCTAACTAAGTCGCGGGGTTCTAAAGTTTCGTAACCTACCAACCTCCCGATTTAGTCTCTTTGTTATTGGCTAGTTGCGGGTTTTTGAAACTTCATAACCTCCGACCAAAGGTTCTCAAGTTCGGTTTTTTAGCGACTTCGCGACTTTGTTTGGTTAACTGCGGTAGTGCGGGGAATGCCAAGCGGTGGTGACATGGATGTCTAGTTGGCAGTGGGGACCATGATGGTGGATGTAAGCTACATCAGTAGGACATCTTCATATTGGTAAGATAAATATGAAGTCTCCCCGATATGACCGATGCGATAACTATTCACGGTGTGTGTTGGCTGTTCATTCACTATCGGTGAGACAATGACTTTTCGTCGGGACTATGAAGTCAGTCCCCTTGATGGATCGATAAAGAGTTGAAGATTGAATGACTTGGCAACTAATGTGTGTCGAAGGGACAAAGGGAGTTCAGTGGGACAGGTTTAAGTGTCTCCCCGATACCTCCACGTGGACTTGGCAAGTAATATAGTTGTCGAAGGGACTTTGAGAGTTTGGAGAGAGTGCAGTTGGTGTCTCTTCGATGGTTCAAAAGTCTTTGGCAGTTAAATTGTTTGTGGTCATTCGACTGTGGGAAGTTGTAATGACTATTGAGAATGTATGTTATATGAACATTGAACATTCTGTAAGGGATTGTTCAATTGAAAAATGAGGGTGATCAGAGAAATGTTTGGCTGCCAGATTCGTTTTGTGAATTGACACCTGAAAGAGCATAGCTCTGTGACTTGTATGTAATTTATGTTTTACTATAATACAAGAGATCTCTGCTTTGGTGTGTGGGTTTTTCTCCCGTAAGGGTTATCCCACGTAAAATCTGGTGTTGATTCTTTATTGTCTATTCTATTATTCTTGTTTGTGCTTCTTGAATGTAACTAGAATTGCAAATTTTTTGTAATTTTTTGTATTTCTCTCCTATTAATTGGTATTAAGAAGGTGTTTCCGCACTTTGCTTTCCTTACAAGTCGGGCCTCTGTCGATGAAGTTGATAGTTTGTGAAGCAAAAAGTTCGCTAATAAAGAAAGTGAAGAGAACGAAGATGAAGAAAAGAGAAGCAAACTTAGATGTTCGTTGATAACCCAAATCTATGATAAGCTGAAGATCAAACAAAAGAGACAAACAAGAAAAGAAACAAGGATGAATAGTTCATGTACTTGAAAGTTCGTTGCTTGGAGAAAGAATTTCACAGTTTGCCGATAAGCGAAAATGTCGGCAAGCAAAGTTAAAATGCAAAGGAGAGATAGAGAGGCAAAAACAAGATAATTCCAAGGGTTCGTGATAGAAGAATTTTGATGATAAGGCAAATTGAAAAAAATCAAATCAAATGTAAAGCATGAAGTATAAATGTGATAGTTTAAAATATTTTAAAGTTATTTTTAAAATATTTTAAAGTGTTGTAAAAGCTTTATACATACACTTTTGGCGGGCTTTTTTATTTTAACCATTTGTTCCCTGGCTGCCATGAATGTGCAACTAATGAGGATGTACATGTTGGTGGCAAATTAGATGGGATTAATTGCAGGAGTAATGGCAGTTGGTGGGGTAGTTTGTTCCCGCCCAGGATGCAGAAGAAGATAGATTGCTATATATACATGATTCAAAAATATTTTATGGGTTGGTCGCTGAACCAATTGCCTATTTTGTAAGTGCCTTGGGTGGATTTTAGGTCTTCAAATCACACCAGTCTGGGCAGTATACGGAGGAATGCATCTGACATAGCATAGGAAAAGATTGTAACGCACATCTTCATGAAGTGGTATGTATCCATGTTAGTGTAGGTTTTTATTTTCTTTAGGGATATTTCTTTTTCCTACACATTATTAAGCTTTCTTAGGTTATATTAGACTTGGTTATTATAAGGCCACATGGTTAAATCCATCAGCTACATGTGTCACTCTCACCAACACTTGGGTAGTTGGGTTTCAGACACTTTTTTGGATTTTTATGCCACCTCTCATAACCATTTTTTTGTTTTTATCTAAGTATGTATAACCATGTATTTTGGCTTTTACCAAGTAGGTAAAACTTTTGCCTATTTTGGGTAGTTGGAGTTATTACACTTCTTGGATGTATTTGCCCATTATTTACTATATATACAACTCTCCTCTCCCCTGTCAGGTATTGAGTGAGTAATGTGAGCATTCTCAAAATTCTCTTCTAGTTGTCTCTTGTTTTCTCTCTCTCAGAATTCTCTCTCCATTCCGCTATTTTGATCTTCGGTCATTTGTCGACTGAAGTGTATGTGATCTACGATCGACATTAGATCCTGACTCGGTTCTCGCTTCTTGCAGAATCTAACATGGTATCAGAGCCTATTTTTTTGGTTTAGTTATTTTTGTGATCTTGTTATTTGAGAGATTTGGGATTAATAGATTGCTAATATTTTTTCAAAAACCTAGTATGCTCTTCTCTTGCATCATTAGATGATCTAGAGAATCAGAACAATTGAAGGAAAATAAGCATTTGTATCATTCTGGTATGCATATTTGTGTTCTTATGAGGTCTAGGTGATTGCAGCTTTTCGGTAATCCTGGAGGTATTTTTGGCCCTTTCATAGCATCTAGAAGGCTCGAAAAAGTCGAGATTGGCTATTGTTTCACCAAAATTGGAGATCGAAGGGCCCAGCTACTACAAAGGTTTTTAGAGTGGTTTATGCAGGTAGCCGTCAAATCAGAGCATTTTTGGCCCAAATGGACCTCGCCATCACGCTCAGAAGACGTCAAAACTTAAGGATCGACCATTCAAAAGTAAAATTTGGAAAAAGTTGTTTCTAAGGCAAATTTTTTAAAAAAATTTGAGTGGTACGACCCCCAATTTCACTTGATTGTATGGATTTTTCAAAAAAAAAATATTAGAAGCGCCAAGTGTTGTTTGTAAAGCATTCTAAGCGCTAAATTTTAAAGCTCTCTACACGCAGATTAAAGGGCTTTAAGCCCTGTGGATAGGGCTTGACCCTAAGGGGCTGCACCCTTCACCATAGCCTGAGGGCTTTCTACACTCGGGCCACCCCTCTAAGCCATTAAGCAGCCTTCCTAAGCCGCTGCCTTAAGCAGCTAAACAAGTAGCACCGCTCTTAGCGGGCCACCACCAAGAACTACCGCTTGAGGGACCAATTTAGCAGCGCCCTCCCATCTTTGCCAAGTTTGGTGGCTATTCTGCTACATCTACTATATTTAGTGAAAAATCTGGCAGGGCTCTAGACAAAAGATCTCCATTCTTAACTAATAACTCACCAACTTTGGCGACTGCTAACACCATTTAGTTGCAACTAAACTTGGCAGTTCAACCAAACTTGGAGATTCTTTTACCAAAGATAGCGGAGGTTGACTTTTGAATTTTCTGCCCCCTCCTTGTTGAGCTTTTTAGATTGATAGGCGGACTTCCATCGTCCTGTTCTCGGCCATACGGAGGCTTATTCTGACGAAATTGTTTTTGATTTGGGATAAAATTCTGTGCTCTTCATCGTGGTGAAGTTGGTTTTTTTATTTAACTCTCCAGATTTTCAGAAATTGAAGATTCTCTCAAAACTTGTTGCGAAGTTTTCGTTTTGAGACCTTCCAGAAGCCATAACTTGTGCAAACAGACTTCTTTTTGGGTGTCATTTTCTCCAGGTTTCATATTTTTCTGTTGACTTCGCATCAGTGCCCTCAATTTGATCTCATCTTATACTTGAGCTCTAGTTTCAATGTTTTGGCCATTTTGGGCCTTGTAAGAGTTTGAAAATCTAATTTTTGGGGGGTCTTTTCAGAAAGTAGTGAAAAGGGGGGTGTCTCGTGTGTCTCTTTTTATCAGTTCTCTTTCTGCATTTCAATATACTTTTCTGCACTAATGGATGTGTTGGGACCCAAAATAGTTGCAAGCCTAAACCCCAAAACATTCCTAAATCACCTAGGCCAGGGATGGTCGTTCTAGGTGATAGGAAGAGGTTCATTGACATGTTTAGAGTGATTTTGGCCAACTAATAGGAGTGGGTAGGCTCCTCTACACTTTGAGCTCAACTTAGACTCAGGAGGGACATTCCAAGGGGTATACCTGAATAGGTATTGGCTTCATATACCAGATGAACAACTAAAAATGAAAGGACAACCAAATCCAACTCATCTTTTAGGCCCCAAAGACTGTCACTAGACCTAAAACAATTGGTTATCACTAATAACCCCTATATAGCTGATGAAAAGGCACTCCCATTGACAATGGAAAGTGCATGTATGCTTGTTTGCAGGACATACAAACTAACTACTTGCTTCACACATGATAAGTTTGTTTTGATCTTTAAGAGTGTGGGTGATCAAATACTTCAGATTGTTGCCTAATATATTGGGATACAAAGTCAACAATTTAGCAAAAGGAAGAAAATGACGAAAGAAATGAAACACGCACCATCCAAATACTCAGATGCAAGAAAGACATCTATCAAATAAGAAAATACTTAGTAATCCTTTGCAACATATAATGATTCATCTATAACCATAAAAGAGATCATTACACAACATGCAATGTTTTAAGAATTTATCTAATTCATCTGATAAATAGTTACAGTCATACCACGAATTGTGGCAAGAGGAAACCTAGTTGAACTTAGGGTTTCCTTGAAAAATTACAAAAGAAGGAGAAATCATACAATGATAACTGAAATCAATCCAATAAGCCTTTCATAACCCATGTTTTATCTGCTAGAGAACTACAACTTTTTTGCTCTTTGAAACCCTAGAAAGCTCTGCACTTAGTCACCTGAAAATGGTAAAGATGACCAACCCTTGAAAAGAATTTCAATCCTCCTTTTATATCATTTGCAATTTGGATCTGATGTTGGAATGGGAGGGAAAACCCCACCAACTCCACCAACTGCATTAATAACACCATTTTCAACCACCCACATTGCATTAATGGCGATCCAGAGAGTTGGTGGCACGTTTTTACATATTTCTGGGCTTTACCGGGCCTTCGGCGGGTGTCGGGTCGGTAAGAGGACTTGGAACTTTTGGACTCTTGGAGAAAGTCCAAAAATCCACATTGGTCCTGAAATCTTGAAATGACCAAAAGTGTTGAAATTCAAAGTTGAAAGTTTGACTCGATACTCCATGAAAAATTGAGCCCTTTCCTTAAAAAATCATTTGAAAATTCAAAATTTTGCACCTCCAAATTCGCTTTGAAAATTCAAGGGGTCTGAGATGATTTTGCATTAAGACCAAAAGTCCCATCGGGCCTTGAAGCCCTGCTGAAACCTTATCACTAAGCTGCGGGGGTCGAGAGAAAAAGGGGACCAGATCCGCAGGAGGACTTAGGACTTTTGGACCTTATGGAAAAGGTCCAAAATCTACTTTGGTCCCGAAATCTCCTCAGGACATTATATTTTAAAATATATTTGAAGTATAAGAATTCTTATACTTTAAAATATTTTAAAATATATTGTCATGATGTTTGAGATAGGTTTAATATCCGTAAGAGTTAAGATGCAGATTCTAGAATTTGGAGGATCCATCAGATTTCAGACTTAGCCAAAATCAGGGGTTCAACAACATGCACCAGGGTAAAAGCACATGGACCATTTAAGAAAATTTTAGGAAATTGACAAGATTTTGTAATTTTGAGGCATGTAAAATAGGATTCCCAACAGGATGCATCCACAATTCCTGTTTTAGCACCATATAACTATTTTGAATGGAAAACAATGATGATAATCTATCCCAAAAGGCATGGATATCGTAGAGTTACAATGGGACTTGAGATAGAACCCAAAGATGATGCAAAAAAGATAAAATGGTTTAACAAATGTGATGAAGCCTTTGGTACTATATGTATGTCAGTTTCTTTTGACTTACCTTTTCATATTGAATCTGCTAAAACACCCAATGATGTGTGGACCACATTAGAAAACCTCTTTGGTAAGCAAGATGAATTAAGGGGTCATCAATTGGAGAACGAACTCATAGGGTTGAGTCCTAGCAAATTTGACACCATACATGACTTCTTCACAAAATTAAAAGCTATCAAATTGTAGTTGAAACAGTGTGGAATAGAAAAAGAAGACAAGCAATTGATTTTAAGTATTCTTTCTAAGCTTGGTCCGAACTATTCTATGTTTGTTTCTACCTTTTATACCATAAAATGTGCTCTTGGTTCCAACTACAAAATGCCTTCACTAGATGAGTTTGCTACAGAACTCACTAAGGAGAAAGATAAATTGGTTCACATGGCTACAATTAAACCCTCTAAGTCACATGCCTTAGCTACAAATCAAGGCACAAAATAACATAAAGGGTCTGATAAACATGATATGAAGCAAAAGAACTAGGGAGAGAAGAATATAGATTTAAAACCTGTTGCTTCAAATGTAGCTAATCAGACCTCCTCATCAAAAGGTGAACAACCTAAGAAGGAGAAGGTCAAGTGGTCTTATTGTAAAAGGCTTGGCCATGATGAACATAAATTTTTTAAGAAGCAGATTGATCACCTATCACATCTTCTTGAAAAGAACAATAACAAGGAGCCTGACTCTGTCAAACAGGGTTCATTAGAAGGGTCTTCAAAGGACACATAAAAGAGTAAGGGGAAAGGAAAGGGCAAGGCCCTAGTTGCAGTTGTTTCACAACCTAATACATGGATAATTGACTTGGTGCTTCGCACCACATGGCTTCTTCACAGGATGGTTTTGCCTCCTTAGAGCCATGTTCTATCCCTACCATACTAATGGGTGGTGACACTCCTGTAGAAGTTCAAGGGAGAGGGTCTATTAATGTGGGTGAAGGAATATTTTAGGATGTTCTCTACGTTCCATCCTTCTCAACTAATCTCCTATCTGTCTATTAGATCACTCACATAGGCTCTGGCAAGCGGGTTGAGTTCACACCAGATGAAGTGGTAATCAGTGAGTTGTACGATGGGTCTACAGTTGCCATGGGAAAAGCAGATCATTAGTCCAGATTGTATTAGTTTTCTCACTTTGTTCCTGACTCTCCTTCGACAGTACTACTCACTCATTCAGATGAGGTGAGTCATTTGTGGCATCAGTGGTTTGGTCACTTGAATTACCGCTACTTGCAACAGCTCAGTCAACAGGACATGGTTTTAGGGTTGCCTTCTATTCTATTTTCTGATGGAGTTTGTCAAGGATGCATTCATCTTGGTAAGCATGCACAAGAGAAATATGACAAAGGCAAAACATGGAGGGCCACCCAACTTTTGGAGTTGGTACATAGTGATTTGGTAGGGTCATTTCCACATCCAAGTTCTTTCAGTAGGGCTAGATATGTCTTAACATTCATTATGATTTTTCCAGTTACAAATGTGTATATTTTCTCAAACAAAAGTTTGAGGTCTTTGAGTCTTTTCAAGACTTCAAAGCCTTTGTAGAGAAACAATCTAGGAAGGCCATCAAGATTATGTGTACAGATAATGGGGGAATATGTCAACCATAGGTTTGAGCAGTTTTGTGCCTATGAGGGCATGGATCTTCAGTATAGTTCCTTATAGTCCACAACATAATGGTGTTACAGTACGCAAGAACAAGTCTTTGAAAGAGATGGCTAATTGTATAATACACTCCAGGTCTATGGCACCTCAGTACTGGGCTGAGGCCATCAACTGTGTGTGTTACATCAAGAACTACGTTCCTCACAAAGTTGTGAAGGGGGTAACTCCTTTCCAAGCTTGGACCGGTTGGAAGCCTACAATTAAGCACTTTCGGGTGTTTGGTTCTCTTGCATGGGCCCACATTCCAGTAGAGAAATGCAAGGCTATGGATCCACAGAGCAAGCCTTGCATATTTGTTGGGTACCCAGACAGTGTCAATGGTTACATGCATCTCCATCCCACTACACATGAATTGTTCATCGAGAGGAGTGTTCATTTCGAGCAGGACTCTTCCAGTTCTTCTCCTACCACTTCTCCATCCACCATCACATTAGAGACATTGCAACATGATGACAGTTCTTCAAAGGATCTTAATCCTCCTGATCATGATGATGAATCTTCTTCCTTTACTTCAAATGGCGACAATAATGATGAGGATCCACCTTTCTCTCGTGGTTATCATTCAGAGGTTGATGATTCTCCTCCAGATACTTCTGTAACAGGGCCTCTTTATGCTTGTCAAACTTTGCAGTCAACAAGTGATTCGATTGGTGATCCTTCAGATACTCGAAGAACAAGGTCACAATTTCAATAGGCTCCACAGCTCTTCATTGCTTCAACTTCTGATCCATAGACTTTTTGGGAAGCTTCTAGTGTCCTTGAATGGGATGTTGTTATGCAAGAAGAGTTCAATTCCTTGGAAAGGAATCACACTTGGGATTTAGTCCCTCTTCCTAAGGGAAGGAAACTTGTTCGATGCGAGTGGATCTATCGAACAAAATTTGCAGCAGATAGGTCAGTTGACAAGCATAAGGCTCGCTTGGTCGCCAAAGGATTCTCCTAGGTGCCTGGGATTGACTACTCTGAGACTTTTTCGCATGTTGCCAAAATGAATTCCATCCGACTTTTACTTGCTATAGTTGTAACCCATCGTTGGGAAGTTCGTCAGATGGATGTGAAGAGTGCTTTTCTTCATGGTGACCTTCAGGAGGAAATCTACATTAAGCAGCCATAGGGGTTCATTTAGGATCTTTCACTTGTTTGTTGTCTTCGAAAGTCTCTATGGTCTCAAACAGGCCCCTCAGGCTTCATATGCCAAGATGGACTCCTTCCTTTTGTCAGTCAGGTTCACTCGATGCCATTATGATCCGAATGCCTACATTCTATAGTAGGATGATACTTTGACATTTCTGGTTCTCTATGACTTGTTGATCACAGGGAGTCACTCATCCACCATCAAGGCAGTGAAAATTGCTCTATGCGATCGATTTCTGATGTCAGACTTGGGTCTTTTGCACTACTTCTTAGGATTGAGATCACTCAGTCATCCTCTGGTATCTTGATGACACAACCCAAGTATGCACTTGATATGCTCTCCAAATTTCACATGGTTGATTGTAAGTTTGCACCAACTCCATTTTGTTAGGGGACAAACTTAAGGCTAAGCGTTCTTCACCCTCATTACTTTATAATGACAGTTTGTTGGAAGTCACATTTATTTGACTCACACGAGGCCTGACATTTCATATGTCATGGGCATGGTCTCTCGGTTCATGCAGGGGCCACATGAGTTGCATTGGAAATCAACTAGGTGGATACTCCACTTTGTTTAGGGCACTCACAGTTATGGCATTCACTATGCAACAGGCATGGATTTTGACTTGGTGGGATACATAGATTCAGATTGGGCACGTGATTCTCAGGATCACAAGTCTACTTCAGGGTTTTGCTTCTCACTTGGTTCTAGCCCAATTTGTTGGTTGAGAAAGAAATAGTCTGCAATTGTTGTTTCATCTACAGAGATTGAGTATCGAGAGGCAATTAATGCCACCACTGAGGCCATTTAACTTTAGAATATTTTCACTGAGTTTGCCTTTCAATTCAGAAAGCCCACGATCATCTTTTGTGATAATCAAAGTACAATAGAGATCTCAAGGAATCCAGTCCATCACTAGCAGATGAAACACATTGAGATACATATGCACTACATCCGGGAGATGATTCATGGAAACATCATTGATCTCAAGTACATTCTGACATCAGAGCAGATCGGGGACATCTTCACCAAACCTTTCATTGAGAGCAAGTTCATTCATCTGCGAGCTTTGTTGGGATTGCGGCTAGTGTCTACTTTGAGAGGGGCTTCTTAGTCCTTCACTTTCACTCTCTCTACTCTGGGGGGTGTTTTATGTCTCTAATATGGGGGGGAGGTATTCATTTGTGGGGGGGATTCTTCTCTTTTGGGGGGAATTCTTTGTACATGGGTACCTCATCAGGCTTCATTTATCAGGATCCATATCTTTTCACCCACCTAAGTTGCGTTTAAGGGGGGTGATAGTGTAGGTTTTTTATTTTCCTTAGCGATATTTCTTTTTCCTACACATTATTAAGCTTGCTTAGGTTATATTAGACTTGGTTATTATGATGCCACATGGCTAAATCCATCAGCTACATGTGTTGCTCTCACCCACACTTGGGTAGTTGAGTTTCACACCCTCTTTTGGATTTTTATACCACCTCTCATAACCATTTTTTGTTTCTATCTAAGTAGGTATAACCATGTATTTTGGCTTTTACCAAGGAGGTAAAACTTTTGCCTCTTTTGGGCAGTTGGAGTTATTACACCTCTTGGATGTATTTGCCCATTATTTACTTTATACAACTCTCCTCTCCCCTCTCAAGTAGTCAGTGAGAGTAATGTGAGCATTCTCAAAATTTTCTTACATCTCTCTCTCTCTCTCTCTCTCCATTCCGCTATTTTGATTTTGAATCATTTGTCGACTGGAGTGTATGTGATCTACGACCGACATCATATCATGGCTCGGTTCTCACTTTTTACA
Source organism: Cunninghamia lanceolata (assembly GCA_027924645.1). Classification (NCBI taxonomy): domain Eukaryota; kingdom Viridiplantae; phylum Streptophyta; class Pinopsida; order Cupressales; family Cupressaceae; genus Cunninghamia; species Cunninghamia lanceolata. The sequence goes on from BSBN01000814.1 coordinate 7,877,097, forward strand.
GAATTGAACACTCCATGGCTATTTGTAGTGATTCAGGGGAATGCATGGTCACAACTTTGTATTTTGCTTTCACCACAATTGCTAGTGCGATTGTAATAGGGATTTGATTATGTATGACAATATTTGAATCAATACAAGCTTTGTGTTGGGTCATTTCTTTGTTACAAATGGATCATTGTACTTTTGCTCTAGATAAATAAGTATGTCTAGTGTATGAAATGTAATCTGAGAAATGTATGTGAATGCACTTCTGTTTTCTGTTGATACTTGTTCGATCCATTCCTCCCTCTTTACTGTTTATGACTCAATTGCCCAATAGAGTAGGCACTGGTCCATATTAGGGATGGATTAATCACTATTTTAATCAAACCCTTGTCATGTTAGTTGTAGGAGTAGGAGTAGGTTTAGTTTAGGGTTTCTTATGCTGTCCATGATTTTGTGTAATAACTAGGGATAAATCGAAAGTGGTGCAAAATCATTTTAATTATTGGTGAATCATGTACATGTATGCTTGCACTGTGTATCTTGTGTATGTGATGTTAAGTGGATTCATCTCAAAGAATGTAATATTGCCATGTTTGGGTGCAAGTGCATAGTGCAGTAATCAACTTAATTAGAGGTTTTATGCAGCTAGTTTGTCTTGGCCAAGTGATAGCTTTGAGGGTCATGTGTACATTGGGTATGGCTGTGTTTGTTTGTTTTTGTTCTATTTCATGCCTCTAGGAATATCCCTCTTAGGTCTAGCTAAGCCTAAAGTGCAGAGGAGTATACCCACTCCTACCAGTTGGCCCTTAATTAGCTTCATCCTATTGATGAACCCCCTTTTCACTTCCTTAACGACATCCCTAGCCTAGGCATGAATAAATGTTCTAGGGATTGGGATTAACTATTTTGCAAACCAAGAAAATGAAAATAAATCTTACAAAGATATACTAAATGTTGAAGAACCAGAGGAAGCTTCGGAAACAACTAGAATCGAGACCAAGTCTAGTGTGGAAGGAAGAAGAGATGGCGACCTCACCATTGAACAATCTACAAAAGGAGAAGATGGTAAGGGTCCTCTTTTTGCCTAGAATTTTGCACATTGATCCAAATGGGGAAATGAATGAAGCAATTAAAAAAGAAGAGTCAAGATTAAAAAATGTTGCTATTTGTTTTGCGTATTTGGACAAATATGGTCTACCTTCAAAAAGGTTCTTTGATGAGTTGATTCTTAATGTCTAGGGCAACAAATTGGGAATGTATGTATTGTTTTGCAGAATGATTTGGAGGGTTATTTGTTGTTTTTTCAAAAATCATAATATGCAAAAGAGAGCCCTCAACAAAGTGTAATGTAGAAAATTGCATACCCTTGCAATTTCATGCTATTTTTTGGACTAACTTTGGTGCCCGTATCTCCTAGCATGTTTATAGGCCCATTTAGCCCTTTCTTTGGCCTTTTTCCACCCTTGGTGCCATGGTCACACCTATGTTCATGTTTTTCTAAACTTCTTTTGTGCAAAAGTAATCTTTTGCCACATTGACCTTAGATTTTCCAAGTGATATGACCTTTAAGGATTTGTAGCTGCTTGGACACAATCCGTCACTGACGTTTGTGCTACATGCTAGCGTCCATCGAAAAATGTTTTTGCACCTTGCTTTGTGTTGTGGTCTTTGGTAACTATCCTGAAGTGAATCTAAATGGCTACCCATGGCCTTGGACCTTCTATTTTCCCCCACATGCTTCATTTTTAAATTCTATCTCTTGCATATGGTCAAGTGATCAATTTTTCCAACTCTCTAACAATCTACAACACTTTTTCAACACTCTTTGAGTTACAACATTCTCTTTTGTTATTGTCATTCTTATGTAAAAGAGCCCTAGGAATTCAATGATAGCCTCATCATTCTAAAACATGTCAAGAGACACAAGATCTTACTAGTCCTAAATAATGAGTTCAGGGTAGGTGAGGGGAAGGTTGTTGGTGTAGACGGATTTTTTATGAAATAAGTCAGTGATGTTCTTACACATATGAAGCAACATACGGTGGTTGTCTTGTAGGAAGCTTGATGCAAATTCCTCATCTTTGTATATCCAGGAGTTAATAGAACAATCAATGTCTTCATAGATCAAGAGACCACCATGCACAAAGGGAGGGAGATCATATTGCTTGACAATGGGTGTTTTCTCTGATTAGGGTTATGGGCAACCAGGAGATCATGGAGATAAAAGTAGCTTGCCAACATATAAGGCACCATGCAATTCATATTCTCCACATCTGGTGATGATGATCTTGATCTTAGAAGATTTTGAAGGATGAGCGAAAGAAGTGGATGCAAGGGTATCAGGATCAACATAGGAGATGGATGCTTTAGCTTTATCACGGGTAGTGATGTAGGTACTGTTGAACACCCAGAATACAGAGAGGCGGGGGTGAATCAATATTCTCTGAAACCATTTAATCATTTAAACATTCAATCCACATAGCATATTTAATTTGCAGTAAGAAAGGAAAGCATGAAATCAACCATTAAAGCACATAACACATGAAAACCAGGTTTTTTACGTGGAAGACCTAAATAGGGAAAAACCACAGTGAGGATTAGCTCACAATATATTAATAATGCAACCAGTTAAGCTTAATACAATTTTGTGGAATCACTATCCAAAAGAGAATGCTCATTGTAGGTGGTTCACTGCCAAAGGACTCACTGTCTTGAATAGAGAGAGATAGAAGAAAGGGTGGCTCACTGCCAAATATGAACTGCTAGTAATACATCTAACTAATGTTGAAGATATAGTTCCACTAAAGCTCAGAATATTGAATCAGCACACTTCATCTTCACCATAATCTGAACTTATCCTTTACTACATCAAGTTTCGCTCATACACACACTTAACTCCTTCGCATCACACCCACTCACCCTTCCACACAAGAATTCAATCTTGTATATATACCACACTCAAGCAAAAACATCAACCAGGTTGACAGATAGATGTACCTTGTGACTCCTTAACCTGTTGGCCAAAAACACAACCCAATATGCTTTGTGGAGAGAATCAAAACTCACACTAATTCAAAATAGGTCAGCATGGAGCTAAAATAGCACCCACATCGTAGATCAATACATACTCAACCTCTGCAACACACAAAACTCATTAGGTCAGCACCGATAATGACCTAATAACAAAATTTGCCAACTGTACACCCACATTTGGACATGCAGGCCTCCAACCTCTATGCCATTTGGAATATACATGCTACTAATAGCTGTCAACCTTCCTTCAGAACCACAAAGCCAGATTCCAATCCGTGGAGAAGTGCGGATTCAATAAAACATATGTACAAAACTGGAAAAGGCTTGTAGATACCAGTCCGAACTACTGTTACTCATAACTTCCATACCAAGAGCCAAAACAAGATGAAACTCTGGAATTAGGTTCCTCTAACATCAAGCATAATTATCTCAAAATTGCATAGCAAGATCTTCTACAGCGGACCAATGCGGACCCTGTTAGTAATTTTTCTGGAATCGACAGAGAGTTTGCCAGTTCCAATGCATAGGCAGATTCGGCCAACAGATACGGGAGGTTGCGTGAGCTGCATCCCCTTCACCTCTGGTTCTGTTGCACCAAGGGGGGTATCCCTATAGCTAATGATGTAACTTGACTCACCCAAATGGAAGAATGATTTAGCATTACAAATACAGGCAGAATACTCTCCCTTTTAGACCAAGATGTGTATGATACATCACAAGTTTGGCAACATTCTTGGACATATTTGTCTAGTTGTGGATGAGAGTATGCAGGGGTCCTAATCCTACTTCTACAAACTAATAGGTGGAAGTTATAAAAAGATGGATTTTAGATGTTGGGTTTGGAGTTATGGGATTTTCCTAGACCCTTTGAACAGACTGATTCCCAGATCAGTGCCTTATCTGGGCAGCAGAGTCACACCTATGAATGTAGATGTCTCCCTATGACAACATAACTTCATATGCAGAGGATTCACATAAAATATCACTGCCTAACAGCAATATATCCAAGAAACAATATTACCTATGATCATACTTAGCAGATCCTATGATGTAGTCCATTTTCCTTTGTATCTGATCAAAAGCCTATTTAACCACTCCTTGAGCAGACACAAGAAATCAGACACACAGTACAACAAGCATATACTAAAAAATTTGGAAGCCCTTGACAACCTTGTTTGAAAGGAAAACAAGAAACATACAGGAGACAATCATAGACCATACACACATCAAGTGTTTTTCATTTAAATTCAATCTGCATAGAATGTCATCATACAAGAATTTATCATTTACAAACAAGAAGGACTGACACACTAGAGCAAGGACCAAATCATCAACAAGAAATGTCTTTCAAAATGTGAACGCCTTGTGTTCAGAGTCAGAGCAGAAAACCCCAAAAAAAAAAATGACCCACCCCTGCCCCAATGAGTAACACAGTCTGCTATATACAGCAAGAAAGTGTACTCACATTAATTAGATGGCACCCTTCAAAATTTGCCAAATACATTACACCAAGAATGGTGCCCAAATCAATCAATGCAGAACGCATAGGAAGAGGAAGGAGCAGGTGAAATCGGGATGTGTGCAACCGCCTGAGGATTTTCCATTAAATTCGGGTGGTTGGCTAGTCAATCATCGGCCCATGCCTCTACATTTCACCATTAATGCCTCAACTACCCATAGGATGCAGCAATGGTTCGTGCTATGAAGTTTCTCACTCGAACTGGTGCGGACACACAAAAAATCCTTCCTTCATCAAGCATTCAAAACAAGGCCGTCGATCTCCCTCCCATTGCTGAGATCCACAGCTCAAAATCCTGCAGAAAAGTCAGTAGCCAATGATAACGTGCCACGTAGGCACTCCACACTTCTATCGCTGACTTTTCCCCTTTGTATTTTGCCTTTTCACCCTTGTATATGCAAAAACATATGCATATAGAATCACTCTTTAAATCTTTGTATATGCAGGATGCATATACACGCAACTTTCTGGACATGTGGCAACCCTTGATTGGTTCCCTATCGCTAGGTATTTTCATTTCCATCGGCCATCGAAACAACCTTGGGAGCATCCGCTGATGTGTAGTCTCTCGCTGATGAACCAACATGCTTTTTCCCTTTTGCATCTGAAAATGCATGTGGGATTGTATATACGTACAATCGCCTTTCATACAAGGCGGACCCCAAAACATCATAGAACAAATTGAAATTGCTATCGGGCCTGGGCCTTGTACCTTTCCCTTGTATAATCACTTTGTATATACAAGGCGCGGATTTCAAATTTTCATGAAGCATGCTGAAGTTGCTTTGAAATCCGGCTTGTATCTAACCTTTGTATCTTTGCAATGTATATCAGCACATACAAGTGCCCAATATACATGCTACGGACGCCAGTGCTTTATCTGCCAACTTTGACTTTTCCTTCGGGTCCAGAATGTACGCCTTTGTTTTGTATATTGGCTTGTATGTTGCATATACAAATGCAACATACATGCAATCCACGGATTCCAACCATTATCAACCGGACTGCACATTCCTTCAGATTCCGGCTTGCATATTTAGAATGTATGTTTGAATGTACAACCATAAATATACAAGTGATGGGCCCCAGCTTTGTAACTTGTCTTGTATGTGCCTATTTGTATATCGCCGCCGATGCACATTCTTCTTTGCATATCTGCTGGCCCCACCAAATGTACATCAGCCCTTGTATCTTTTGCTTGTATATGCATCGGCCGATGCATCCTTTGCACTGTAGCAGATGTATATTGGGCCTTGTATATTCTTCCTTGCATGTCTACATGCAACCCGATATACAAACCGGGAATATTCCTGGGAATCTGCGAAAGATTCCCCCTTTGTATATGCATCTTTTCAAAGCCTGATATGCATATAACCCATTTTTTCAAAGGCCGAATGAGATCTTACAAGCCCGCCCATGCACATTGGACCTGCATGTATATACAAGCATCCTTGTATATACAAAGGCACCTACACACAACTGATTTTTATATTTTTTACAACTGCAGGGGCCAAAAGAGTTAGATTTTTTTGGACTTTTGGGAAGTGGCCTGCATATACATATTTAAGTACCAATAGACCCAGAAACCGGATGTCCTATATATTAGAATACCTATATTAACACTTTGTCAATTTCCATAACAATCAACTTCACCGGATCAAACCTTCTTGCAAAATTGCCTTTCATAATCATCCTCAAACATGTTCAAACCATCCAAACTAATCTACACAAGGGTCTTTGTACCGGAATACAATATTGACATCAATGACAACACTGCAATGCATGACTATCTAACTTGTGCTCATCCCACATGCTCATGTTGCCAACAAATGCATCAATGACGAACTACTTATTCTTCCAACAATCTCCCCCTTTATCATTTATGGCAACATGCCAAAATTTTCTCCAAAGTTACTCTCCCCAACATCAAGGGCAAAGGGCACATACAACAATCTTTTTTACATACCGGATCTCCCCTTGACAAATATATACATGTATACAAACTGAAATTCTATACTTAATCCCCCTAGGAGTGCTATCCAACAAAAATTTGAACTGAACATCTAACATATACCATCTGCCTATGTACATAAGAATTTGAAAACAAGAGACTAAAATGTATAAAGCAAAAGAAATACTGTCAACCGGAAGAAGTTGATTGTTGGAGCTTCTCAATGTGGGCTTGCCACTCTTGCTTTCCTTCTTCTCATATCCTCTTGGCTATGCCAAGCATTTTGCATTGTGTCTCCAACTCCATCAATAGTTCTTCCCCTTCTTGCGGAGTGTTGGGTACTGGATTGAGCTTTGTAGTCTTATCAACACTCACTAGGGCATTGGAAATAGATATGAACTTTGAGTTCACCAGGTCCCGGAGATTTCTGAACTGCAAATGATTTTCTCTTTTTGGGCTTGCATTTGGAAGAGTTGCTAGTGTAAATCCTCTATAGCTAACCTTGTGCTTCTATCCAGGTCATGTGCCGGATCATAGGCATTAGAAGCATTGCCAATATGAGACTCAATTGAGTCCATTTCATCTTTTATGCTCTTTGTATCCCCGAGCCACTTCATACAAAATTGAAATAAGGCTTTGGCTTCTGCTACACAAGCCTACGCACCTTTGAGACTTTCTTGAAATTTGTTGTATGCAAGGGCACACTTCTCCATTATCTCCATTAGCCTCTTCTCATCCATTTTCTTATCTAACTCTTTTTCTAATTTTCTTTTAATCCGGAGACATTCTTTGAAATAATCAATCAAAAATTTTAAGTTCTCCATATTGGATAATGAATTGTCAATGATTGCACCGGGTATAGCTTCTTGTAGAGTCTTCACAACCTCCTCAACCAGTTCTCCACTCTTTTGACGAGTCTCAATTATTTCCTTTTGGGCAGATGCGTGGAAGAGATCTCCCAGTTGAAACTTGTGGAGGGAGGAGATCTTATCCAACTCCACATTTCCTTGTTGCATGGGCAATTTTAGCAACTAAGCGGACATAACAGGCTAGAACTGCAATTACATGTTCAATAGATTCTTTAGAGAATCTTCGGAGGTTCTGGAGGATTCACCAATAGTCTCTGTGCACTCCTCTGCAACCTTCTCTTTTGACTCCTCCTCACTAGTGCTAACTGGTGTCTCTACTTCTGTCTTTCCTCCTGCATCATCGGAGGCATCTTCCTTCTTCTACTCATCATTCTTCCAGGTACAGGATGAGGAGTAGAAGTATCCTGCTTTGCAATGTCTTCTTCGGTAGCTGCATTCTTTTCAACATTCTCTTCTGCACCAACATTTTCCTTTGTAGTTTCTTCCACATTCAGAAGAATCTTGTGCATTCCCTTCTTCTGTCTCATGCTCATGTTGAGCACCATTATCATGTACTTCTTCAACATTCTCTTCTGGGACATGCATCTCCACATTCACTTCCTCTTTGCTTTCCAAAGTCATCGCCTATCTTTGTGCTAGGTCTGTTGCTTTTTCAACACTCTCCTTCTTGAGCCTCTTGAGATCATTTTGATCTCTGCCCATAAGGGTTGTCAACCTTTGTTTTTTTTCTGAGTTCCTTATTGAACAATGTAGCCAATGTGGCTTTATTTTCCTTAGAGAGAGGAGCACTAATCTTCTCCAATGTATAGGCCTTCAATTTGGCCTCTTTTTCTATTGCTTCCTGTCTTCTCTCAATCAAAACATTCCATAATTCCGCAGGCATTTGTTTCTCTATATTGGACTCATATTAACTTCAAGAACAATAAAGTATTTTATAATGGCTTCAACTATGGTGGCCTTGTCCACCTCATCAGCCTCGAAGTATAGTGCAACAATTTCTTCTAACATTTCATTCTGTACGATATTATTAAAAAGTGGATCAAGTTTCATTGGACTATGGGTTCTTACCGAAATTTCCTTCTTTTGCTTTTTCTTCTCTTCCGGTGTCCTTTTCTTGCTTGCTTCTGCCTTCTTCACTCTCATGTGGATAACAAATGCTTTCTTTTCCTTTTCTACTTCTTCCTCTTCATCAGTATCCACAATATCAAGTTTTTGTTTCTTTCCACTAGCTTCACCTTGTGAAGCCTCGCTTTTCCTTTTGCGGACCAATTGAGGTCCTTCTTCTTCATCATCCTCAACATTTATTCCGACATATTGCTCCCTGTTGGCTTTTGTCTTTACTCTCCTTTTCATCAGGCCAGTTTGATGTACTGCAGGAGCAACCTTTTCTTTCTCAGGCCTCTTTTGATGCTTTACCGGAGAGGTCTCTTCCTTCACCGGAGCATTGGTTTGTTTTGTAGGAGTACTTGTCTCCTTCCTCCTTGTTAAATTGGATGAAGACAGTCACTGAGGGCTTTTGAGTAGCTGGAGGAGTGGTAGCTGCTCTACCAGATCTCCTTACACTTGATGAGCTTCCCGGAGCTCCAGACTTAGCCTTAGCTACCTCAACTTGTTTCGGTGTGAGGCCCATTGCTTTTGCAAATGTTGCAGTCATTGTCTTCATTGCTTTCTTTATTTGTGATTGTCTTTGGTCCAGATGGACCTCGATTGATTTCTCTTCATAAGTCCCATACCTTTCTTCAAAGGTGTCTTTGGGTTTGCTCAACATATATTCTACGAACCTCACAATCTCTTCCTCATTGATCTCATATCCCATTTTCGGGATCCATACAGTTATGGGCTCTACAGCCTGTATGATACATTCATGTTTTGTTACCAAGAATGTAATGCCATTCTTGTACTTCTGCACCATCTTCTAGAGAATCATCTCCCTCTCTTGCATCTTCATTTGAAATACTGCAAAGAATGCGACAAGGGCATCTTCGTGTGCCTTAGCATATCCCAGGCCTCTCAAAAAGTCACTGATCTGGTCTGCAACGGGTCTTCCTTTCAACCACACCACACTCTTTGTACCAGGGAGTTCATTCAAGAAACATAATAATAAACATATGATTAGAGTTACATATTTAAAAGGATTTTTGGTTTTCACAGGTTCTCCATCAACTGCTGCCTCAATAACTCACATAGGTCATAATCAACTCCCTTTTCAACCATTTCATATGTAGTATTAATGGTGGTGGTGAAACAAAGTTGTCTCTATTTGAAAAGTAAATCTTATATACAATCATCATTGTTGCACACTTCATAGTTAGGTTTCTGATGTTGTTCACTGTCAATGCCCTCTTGTCATATGTCGCACTGGTAAGTTCCATCACAACCTCATTCTTTACTAGTTTAAGCACCGGAACGGGTCCGGTTGAACATAACCTTGTAACTTCCCTAATCATCTCCTTTGTGATCAATTCGAGCATATTCATCCACACAAACTTGTCATGGATGCGGCTTAAGGCAATCCTTACCCAAGCATTATCATGGCAAAAGTTGGTAAACCCTTGCCACACATTGAGTTTCTTTGCAACCAAATTTTGATACTCTGACTTCAATGCAAAGTCCTCACCAGTGAGTTCATTTACCCACACATCGCCAAGCTTCGAATGATCATACTCTTCTAATTTGCCATGAATATATATCCTAATGTCCTATGTGTGCAGAACTCCATAAGGAACCCTTGAGAAAGCACCTTCTGGATCTACTTCCATGGATTTGTCAGGATGTTTCTTGAATTTAGGTCAGGGACGCTCAGACACTTCAACAACCCTTTTACTTCGCTCTTCTACTAGGGTTTCACTTGCACCACCACTTGATCACTTCAAATGCACTACACTGCTCTTTGTCTGCTCTTTTCCTCGTGAAAACTCATTTGCAAATGAAATTTGATTAAGTGTAATCACTTATAAACCTTTTGTAGTGATCTAATTCACCATAAATGCTTCTGATGATAAAGCTGTCAAACCCTTAACTATAAGCACAGTCAACTTCAAATGATCCGCAAATTTTTACATAATGATATTATCTACCAAGATCTTCTCCAATAGTTCATGTGTTTATCTACATCACATATCCTCGTGCTGAAGCATCAACACCATTTCTTTGGCGGGGGATGAAAGATTTCCATTAAATCTCCCCCTCAGCCAAAGCTCTCAACTTAGTTTTCAGAGGAGATATCTGTGCTAGAGATTGGCACAACCTTACCCTTCACTTTATTTTCTTCCTTCTTTTTCCAAACCTTGTCCATTTCTTTCGTCATCTCTACCAGATCCACATTCTTTACTAGATAACTCCTTTTTACCGGATTAACTCCTTTTTACCGGATCAACCTTCACATTTTTTCTTCTGCAAAACTTAGCAATGTGTTGAAATTTATTGCACTTGTGACATCTGATATTTTGAGCAGGCCTACTTCTATTCATTCTGGATCTGCATTGATTAGCCTTATGCCCAAATCCATTGCATGTATAACAATAACCATTGAAAGATGAAACCATCATACCCTTATTGTAACCATTCATCATCTGATTTCTGCAGTCACTAGCTCTATGACCAATTCTTTGACATGTAAAACATTGACCAGAGAATGATTGAACATTTTGATTCATCTTGCTCCTACATTCCAAAGCCTTATGTCCAAATTTATTGTAGGAGTAGTAGTACCCAGAGTACCTTTGTGCAGTTGGTTGTCTGATAAGTGGCCTCTTGAATTTTTTCTTCTGGTTCCGGTCCTGTCCATTATTATCCTTCTTGACTGTAGCCTTCTTTTGGCTATTGTTCTTCTTACCATTGTTTGAAGTTTGATTTGTCTTTGAACTTTCACCCTTTTCAAATCCTAATCCTTCTGTATCCTTAGAAGACTTTTGATTTGCAATCATTTCATCAAGTAGTATGGAGCTTTTCTTGAATTTGTCTTCTTGAATTTTTGCTTTTTCCAACTGAGACTTTAAGACCACTATTTCTTGTTCAAGCCTTGAGCATTCTTCAGATTTGCCTTTCAATTTTTCATTTAGGCATTCTTCAATCCTTTTTCCTTCCCCAATTTGTATTTTCAGACTGGTGATTGTTTCATTTGATTGATTAATCTGTTCATTTACTTGTATCTTCTTTGAATTTCTTGTTTTTCTCTCTCACCTTCTTGATGCATTCATCTGCTTCCTTAATATTTTCTTCCAGATCTTTGTTCTTACATTGAACTTTCTCCAGATCTTCAAGGGTTGATTCAAGTTCTCCATTCCTGTCAACTATGTAGTCTTGTTCAATAAATTCAACGATAGGGATTTGTTCTGGAGGGTAGGATATCTCCTAGGTGCCATGTGTCCAAGATCTTCCTCAAGTGGTTAAGCTTCTTCGAAGGAACCAGACTCTGATACCAATTGTTGAACACCTGAAATACTGATAGGGGGGGTGAATTAGTATTCTTTGAAACCACTTAATCATTTAAACATTCATTCCACATATCATATTTAATTTGCAGTAAGAAAGGAAAGCATGAAATCAACCATTAAAACACATAACACATGAACACCAGATTTTTTTTTGGAAAACCCAAAAAGGGAAAAACCACAGCGAGGATTAGCTCACAATATATTAATAATGAAACTAGTTAAGATTAATGCAATTTGGTGGACTCACTGTTCAAAAGAGAATGCTCACTGTAGTGGTTCACTGCCAAAGGACTCACTGTCCTGAATAGAGAGAGATAGAAGAAAGGGTGGCTCACTGCCAAATATGAACTGCTAGTAATGCATCTGACTAATGTTGAAGATACAGTTCCACTGAAGCTCAGAATATTGAATCAACACACTTCATCTTCACCATAATATGAACTTATCCTTTGCTACATCAGGTTTCTCTCATACACACGTTGAACTCCTTCACATCACACCTACTCACCCTTCCACACAAGAATTCAATCTTGTATATATACCACACTCAAGCAAAAACATCAACCATGTTGGCAGTGTTGCAAGTATGTGCTAATCGGTGTTGTCATTGATGTCAACATGTTTGTGTTGTCGTTGGTGTCAATTGTATCTTCTAATGTTTTTGTTGATTGTTTGATTGAGTTGTTGTGTTAAAGTGATCTAAATACCTTGTAGAGGTGTTGATGATGTTAGTATATTGTTTCTATTGCTAGGTTTCCAAGTGCTTTTGAGAAAATTTGATTTATACTGGAAACAATGTGTTGAAGGAGTCTTCTGGTTTCCAGAGTGCTATTCGAGTTTTGCTCTGCATTTCCTCTGTGTTGGAGATCTGAGTGTGCGGTTTGGACAGGTTGTTGAGAAGTGTTTGAAGATGCTAAATCCAGAATTTGGTGCTTTGGATAACTGTGCAGTGGAAGTTATGTTCACCAGTTTGAAGATAGTATTTGACAGTGTTTCGAGTTGTGTAGTAGTGTCTGGGAGAAAGTATTTTGCTCCGCATTTCTCTGTAGAATGGTTTCAGGTGTTGCGGTTCTAGATATATGTTCGTAAGATCCTAATATATCTTTATTCTAGAGGATTTCTGATTTGGTGCTCCAAAAAGTCATTTCTTGTGTAGCAAAGTTTGACAGTGTTGTCTGTAAGCAGTTTGTGAACTATCTTCAAGTGAAGTTTGTTGTGGCTGAATGTGTTGGTTCTTAGGTGACACCAAGTTGTTTGTGGGTGTTTCCAGATTGTTTTAAAGCCATGTGAGTGGTCTACAAGTTATGGTTGTGATCGTGGAAGTGTGTGATCAAGAATTTCTTATGTCCATGATGTTTGGCCGACCTTGGATGTTTGTGTTTATTATGGAATTGATTTGGTGATTATATGAGTGTTGAGTAGTGTGCTTAGATTGAGTTAGGTCCAAGCTAAGGCACAAAGTGGTTTGTCTTCATTCCTTTATGCCGTGGAATGTTTAGGTCCAAACCTAATTCAAATATTGTAAGTTTGCCGACATTGGAGATTGTTTCAAGGATTGTAGATCGTGTTGCCGACCTTGTAGAATGTTTTGAAGACTGATGGTGGTATAAATAAGTGTTATGGATTTGTGGATGTGTGTGGGTGCGGGGGATATAATGATGTGATGCGAATTTGATTAGTGCAGTCAGAGCTTTCATGCGTTATGCTACCGGATGCAGTGAGCAGAAGGTGTCTACTATTTTAAGTGTTGTTGTGAAGATGTGTGTTGAGATATATGTTGGGCTTCATTGGAACTGAACTCCATGCATAGGTTTGATGCAATTACATCAGTTCAAATCCTAGCAATGAGCCATCCTTCTCTTCTTCTTTCTTTCTCAATGGGAAGTGAGCCCACTTGGATAGTGAGTCCTTGGATAGGGAGCCCTTTGGGTGGTTAACCCTCTAGGTAGTGAGTCCTAATGTAGTGAGCATTCTCTCTTTGGGCAGTGAGCCCCTTGTAATTTGGAATTGATACTACATTATATTGTGAGCTAATACTCACCGTGGTTTTTCCCTTTTAGGGTTTTCCACATAAAAATCTGGTGTTCTCTTTTGCATAGTGTTGATGCGTTTAAGTTTCTATTGTTTGTTCTTTATGTTTAATCTTCATAACAGATTAAGGGTTTAAGTGAACTGATGTGAATGTGATTTTATTTATAAGGGTTTGAAGTTGTTGATACAACTAATTCACCCCCCTCCTCAGTTGTCTTGTGTCTTTAATAGACAGATAGATGTACCTTGTGACTCCTTGACCTATCGGCCAAAAACACAACCCAATATGCTTTGCGTAGAGAATCAAAGCTCACACTAAATCAAAATAGGTCGGCATGGAGCTAAAATAGCACCCACATAGTAGATCAATACATACTCAACCTCCGCAACAGACAAAACTCATTAGGTCGAAATCGATAATGATCTAATAACAAAATTTGCCAATTGTACACCCACATTCAGACACGCAGACCTCCAACCTCTATGCCATTTGGAATATACATGCTACTGACACCTGTCAACCTTCCTTTAGATCCGCAAAGCTAGATTCGAATCCACAAAGAAGTGCAGATTCAATAAAACATATGTACAAAACTGGAAAATGCATGTAGTTGCCAGCCCAAACTACTGTTACTCATAACTTCCATACTAGGAGCCAAAACAAGATGAAACTCTGGAATTAGGTTCCTCTAACATCAAGCATCATTATCTCAAAACCGTAGAGCAAGATCTTCTACAGCGGACTAATGTGGACCCAGAAACTGAATGTCCTGTATATTAGAATATCTGTATTAACACTTTGTCAATTTTCATAACAACCAAATTCACCAGATCAAACCTTGCAAAATTGCCTTTCATAATCATTCTCAAACATGTTCAAACCATCCAAACTGATCTGCACAAGGGTCTTCGTACTAGAATACAATGTTGACATCAATGACAACATTGCAATGCATGACTGTCTAACTTGTGCTCATCCCACATGCTCATGTTGCCAACAAATGCATCAATGACGAACTCCTTATTTTTCCAACAGGTACTCAAACAATGATGGGTTCTGTGATAGGGTCCTTCCAACATTTTGTGATATTTGAAGGGATGAGGATCAATGGGAATAGTGACTTCCATGCCATTATAGGGGGATTTAAGGCATTAATAGTAAGTGGATGGGACAACTTGTGTGGCATGGACCCACGAACAACCAAGGATAATGTTTTAGGGAAGGTCAACATCAGCCACATGACACAATTCTTTGCATTATAGGGCCCACTTGGATAGGTAGATAGATGGTTCCTTATGGTTCCCTCTTGGCATTGTGATATGCTTTGATTATGATAACATGCGGTTTCGGATCATCTGCAGAGTACCTCAATTGTTTGATCAATCTCAATGTGCATAGATTTAAGTTAGATCCATTATCCAAAAGGAATCTCTTGACTTTATGCTTTGAAATGAAGACTCCTCTATGAAGGAGATGGTTATAAGAAGGGTTGAGCAGCGACATATCATTCGGGCTAAACACGAGTTGATATGAAGAGGACAATTGGCCCATGAGGGCTTGGAATTAGTTAGGGTCAATATTGTTGGGAACCCTCAACTCCTATAGAGTGTGTTCCAATATTTCTTGGTGAACAGTGGATGTTTTGAGTAGCTCCAAGATGGATATTTACACTCGATTTTTCTCAAAATGTTCATGGAGATTATATCAGGTGGTTGGAGTTGATGAGGAGGCCCCTTGAATGTTGACCCTACCACGTTGCATGGTGATGACACAACTGGAGGATTTGATCTTTATGATTACAACTCGTGTGTGAGCTTGGTCAATGTGGCCAACAATAGCATCATATGAGGATGAAGCTTTATTGGAATGGATGTTATTGGTGTTATTATTTTGACCTTGATTGGATGTGGAGGCTTTGGACTAGTCATGCCTTGGAAGATTGTTTTGAAAGATTCTCATCTGTGTATTCAACGAAGGTGTGTCTCCTTTAATTTCTATTTCACCTCGATCAATGAGGTCTTGGATGTAGTTTTTGAGCCTCATACAATTATTTATAACGTGACCTTTGATGCAATGGTAATCATAATATTCATGTTTTTTAAACCACACAAGTTTCAGTTTAGAATCATTGAAAGCTTTGGTGAGAGGAAATGTGACCATGTTAGCTTGCACCAATTTTTGGAATACAACCTCCAAAGGTTCCCCCAAGGAGGTGTATTGGCATTTAGGACTACTCTGTTTTGATTTTCCAAGTAGGATGGATACATTGGTAGGTTTCTGGGCATTTTGGATGTTTTTGGATTCTTGGGAGGGTTAAGTGTTTTGGAAATGCTTGGTGTTAGTGACCCCATCACCAACAATGTTCTTGTTTTTAGCCTGAAATTTTGGTTTGTCATTTTGTTAATTGTTGTCTTTAGTGAAGATTTTGACTAAACCTTTTGTGATGAGAGATTTTTCAATGTGGACCCCCTTTTCAATAATTTCAGTAAATGTGGAGACGTAATGGACCTATAGATAGAAGGTCATTTCTTGATTGAGATTCATGATAAAAATATGTACAAGTTGTTTTTAGGAATTGGCTAAGGAAAATGACTTGCAAGGATCCTCCAGCATTGTATGAAGGTAGAGAAACTCTCCCATTACATTGCTTGGCATTGCAAAGCTCAACCATAGTCAAATAATTCTTGACATTATAGGAAAAGTGCATAATGAACGTTTCCATTAGGTCAACAAAAGTAGTAATGGATCCTTGGACGAGGTGTAGAAACCACTCCAAGGATTGCCATCCAAAACTTCAAGGGAAGAGTCATAGCAAGTACATGTCACTATAAGCGATTTCTTGGCAAAGCATGAAAAGCTCCTTGATATGCTCATGAGGGTCACCCTTTCTTTTATATTTGTCAAATTTGGGTATCTCAAAATGAGGAAAAAATGGAAACATGGTGATAGATCAGTCAAAGGGGTAGGAACAAAGTTTTCAAATCTATATTGTTTTCATTAATTAGATAGCCCACTTTGTAACCCTTTGAGAGCATTCTTCATCTCTTGCCACTCTTGGTTAAACAATGTACTGAGAGGCAAAGGGCGGACATGATATGGAATGAAGCCGATGGGCAAAGGTAGTTGGAAAGTGTGTTGAGGGGATTTCTTGAAGAGGTAAAGTTTTATTGATATGAAGATTGATGTGAGGTCAATGGAGACATTAGGGGTTAGTGTGAGGTTGTTTGATGTGTTGAGATGGATTGATATGGGTTTGATTGATATGAGACATATGGTGGGATTGTGGATTGGGTTGGAATGGTTTGTGGTGAAATGGATAGTGGTGGAAGTGATTGAATAATATTTGATTGGGGTGGAAATGATTGTTGCAAGTTGGAGAGAGTAAGAACATATTGGTTGTGAAAGGAAATTTGTAGCCATAATAAACTATTTTCACATAACCCCAAGAGAGAAAAATATGCAAACAAGTATTTAGAATCCACAATGCAAAAGAATAGAGAAACATACCATCAAGATGACACAAGATGTACCCTGGGAAAACCCTCATGAGGGAAAAACCTAGCCTTTAAAAGTATCCACACTCAATGTATTATCTCATGAACAAAGATTACAATACACTTACAAAGCCTCCATAAATACTTATGAAACACCAAGCTCCTGAATTATACTCCATGTGAACAAGCAAATGAGAATCATGTAACCACACATCCAAATCCATGCCTCCTCTCCTCACATATGCAACTTACAAGAGATGCTCAATCCAACCTTAGCCAACAAGCCAACGATTATACAAGCCAACATGCCAACCCAAGACAACCCAAACCAACTATTTGTGCTTGATTTTATATAAATAAGCTTACACAAAACTACGAAGTGGTATTATATAACCATATGCCTCAAAACCATGAGTTGACTAAATTATGCCCCCCTCATTTACTTTTTGGTACTAAGTTTTCCCAATATTAAAATATTTTCCCAATGTGCAACCCACATTAAATATTTATTCCAATGTTACATACAACTTGCAAGTGGCCCCAAGAATGTCTAACCCATTGTGATGTTCACATCTTTAAGATGCACCTTAATTTAATATTACATTTTACATTATAGGCATAATGCAAGGTGTACATCACACCTTTCCCAACAAGTTGGACATTCTAGATGGGATTTTGATTCTTTGAGGGTTTTGTGTGGTTTGATTTTGATGGGGGTGTTAGGTAGAAGGTGATGGCGAACTTTCTTGGTTGAGGCAGTATATGTGCCATTGGCCTTTGAGATTGGGTGGGAGAGATTGATCTTGCTATGGTGCATTAGAAGATGATGCATCATTGTGAGGAGGAGGTGGTTGCACACTACCGCCCATTTGTTGATCAATGTGATAGTGGGATTTTGGGTTGGTGGTTTGGGTTGGTGATTGCAAGGATTTATGAAGTTGCTTGTGGATGGTTCAACATTATTGGTCTGAATAAGATTGTTAAGGTCATAACCAAGGGTAAGCTTCACTTCCTCTTCAAGGAGATGTAGGAGGAAGGCATCCTTATTGACATGGACAAATTGATCCATCTAGGCATGAGTATGTTCAGCATTTAAGAAATCTCTAAACCATGACAAATACTCACTTTGGTTAATGAGACTTCCAAGTTCACTCACATTGTTAGCGAATCGATGAGGGGAGGTTGCCCCCACTTGGGAGTTATGGTCAAAACTAGATCCAAACGGGCTCTTGTTATTGTGGTCCATGTTCTTCTTAGCTTGGGATCTAGTGATGGGGAACATGAAAATGACGGATTTGATTTGATGTGATGATTGGATTTGGGTTTGGATGAAGCTTTTGACTTTGAAAATGATTTGTGGGTTGATTTTGTGATTGGTTGATTGAATTAGATTTGGGTCTTGATTGAATTTGATTTGGTTGATTAAGTTTGGGTGGATTGATTTGTGATGTGGTTGGATGATGGTTGATTTTGATTGGGATTTAAGGTTCAAGATTGATTTGTCTTGGATGATGAGTTGATTTGATTAGTTGCAAAAGACCTAGGATTGGATTGGATTGATCATTACAATTAAGGTGGGCTAAGTCCTTAAGAAAATTGGGTTTTGATTGGATTAAGGTGTGACACCTTGTTGGATGATTTGGTTTTGATTAGATTAGGTGATTGATGTAATTTGATTTGGATGATGGACTTTCTCAAGGTCAATGACACTTGATGATTAATCAGATTTAGGCTGATTGGGTTTGAAATTTTGATTTGGATTAAGGTTCAAAACCTAGGGTGATGATTTGATTGGATTTGTTGGAGGACTATGTGGATGATTGGTTGGATTTAGATTAAGGTGTGGGGTTTTGAGATTATGGTTTGGTTTGATTTGGACTTTAGGAAAGGTCAATTTGGGATGGATTTTGATTATTAGGTTTATGGTTTTGGATCTTGATTCTATAGCTTTGGGGATGAGGTAAACATAGGAGATGGTTGTGATGTCGTGATATTTAGGCATTGTTTAAATTAAACATTTAAACATCATGATAAAAATGGTGAAGTTGCTTTCATCAAAATACGATGGTTAGTTTGAATAATAGAGATATATAATATTAAAATATAATATATAATATATTAACAAGATATATTATTATATTATATAAAATAAAATAATCTGAATATTATTATAATTTAATAATATAAAAATAAATATAATTTAAGGGTGATATGGCTGACTCACATTAGACAACGATGTCTTATGTGTGAATTGATGTGGTTCGATAAAAGGACCGATTAATATATAAAATGGTTAAATAAAAGGGAAGTATCGACCCCCTTTATGGAGTAGCGCCCTCACTTTCATATAAGTGATGGGATTAAGAAATGGTGAAGCATTATTTAAGATTTAATAAATATCAATCTTGAGGTAGCCAACCACCTTTTGGAAGGTGGTTATTTTAAAAGGGACACCTCCTTAGACAAAGCCATCTCTTGGAAAGAGTTCGTCTTCCTTTTGAAAAGGCACATTATGGTATGAGAGAGTGGTGGAATAGAAGGAGAATATATATATATATATATATATATATATATATATATATATATATATATATATATATATACACACGAGCAGACTTGTATATGAAGGATAAATAGAAGATCATTTAGGACAGATTTATGAGTACATGCCAGCAGAATTATGGGTGTATTAAATGTATTATGAGCAGATTTGTCTTGGCATAAACAATAGATCTATGAAAGGAATATATGCATATGTATTATAAGTATAAAAACCTACAAATAAGAATAATCTGATCTATATACAGAGTAAGAAATGTATTTCTAAGTTGGAGGAAAGGAGAAAATCATAAGGATAATAAGAAATTTGCAGTGATAAGGACAACAAGAAAAATATACATATTCTGATTATACATAACTGAGCATAACAACAAAGAGATGGAATAAGATATATATTATAATTTTTGATATTTCTTGATAGAGATAACGGCCAGAAGGAGTATATTTGAGAGCACACCTAAAAGAGGATTATGAGTTCATATAATGGTGGTAGATTGTTTTTCCCATTATCATTTATATGTCACCTTCATAATTCATTATGGATTGATGATATGATTGTTTGCAATGATGAGTTTGATAAATGTGGATTCTTGCATGAGTGTTATGGTTACTATGATGGAAGGAATGTGGGGCAAGAGGGGTACGACGATGGGGCACTCTTCTAGGTACATCGCCCATCGAGGGGGGATTGAATAATCCCATTAGGGCCAAGGGTGTACAAAGGGTACTGCCCTTGGGCTTAGAAGAGATGGCTTATGGGGCACCCTTTTGTGATCTCATTCTCCTATCATAGACATGCAAATTCAAAGGAACCAATCATAGAGAAAGCGAGAGGAAATGACAAGATGAGGGGATAACGGATACCTCATTAGGTAGACCACCTCATATGGATGGTGTGGGCCACATGAGGCCAAGGGGGATGGTATATCCGCTCTTGGGCCTAGGGTATTCGGGACACCCTATCGAAGTCACGCACCTCAACTCTCCTATGGTTGAGTCTCCTAGATAGTTAGGTTTAGTTGGATTAATAATGCCATTATGAGTTTGTTAATCATGTTGACTGTGAGAAATATTATTGTAAGTATTCTCTAACTTGTTTGCAGGGATTAAATCAAGTCGAGGTACTCTCTAAATCCATTGTTGTTTGGGAATTGATAATTTAGGGAAAATTAGTATTGTTCCTATAAGGGACATTACAATGGTTTGATTTTTGGTTTAGGATTTTTAGATTTTGGAGTTGCGATTATGGTTTGACTTGTGATTGGAAGATGGATATGTGTTACACACGAGGTGGAGGTGTGGGGTTCAATTTACAATTTAGATTTGAAGGGCATTTTCTTCAAGCTTTGGTTTGCAAGAGAATTTTTGGACTTTTCAAGGTGTTTGATTTTTTGGGAGTTGATGTTTTTGAATGTTTTGGATTGTTTGAGGGAATTTATGAATCTCACAAATAGAAGACGTTCCAAACACACCAACAAGCCTAATTTATTCAAATGGTAGTGTATACACTTGTAAACCCACCATTGGTGCCTTGTCTAAGAATAGAAAGTAGGGCCCATGAGGAGGCACCAACTACTTTTGATCCTCAAGATCACACAATGGTACAAGAGGAGATAATACATGGCCCAGAATCTTGTTTCTAGGGACACACAATGATTAATTTCCTGATGCTAACTACTACCAGGTACATTACAAGCATATACGATTGAAAGTCTTATCTAGGCTAAACAAGGTGCACTAGGGGATGTCCTCAATATACTTGAGGGTATGAGATGTCAAAGTTTATGAACAAGAGTTATATCTACAAGCATGTGGTTGGGGTCAAATCACTTCCCACTTCACCTTGTCCCCCTCACATGGACAAACATGATAGCCCTCCTTTGTAGGGAGTCTTTTGATTCTCACAACAATTTCTACATCCCATCATAACGCATGGGTTTAGGTCATCCCCCTTAGTGATGAAATCGAAAGGTAGGCCCACTATAAATAAATTAAAAGAAGATTAGGTGTTTTTGATCTCCAAGATCACCTTTCAGCGCGAGGAGAGAGCATACACACCTATGCTTCTTAGGATAACACAAAAAGTGAATGACAAAGGTGTTGTTGACCCCCAAGATCACCTTTTGGTGTAATGGGAGAGCATACACACCTAAGTAAACACACAAGCAAATCAAACAAGTTCTTTGACCTTAAACATGCAAGTGTGAAACTAAACTAGCTGAAAAACAAGTCTCGAACAATCATGCTACACCCACAAAAATGTTAGTAGTTCAATAAAAATGTCTTGGACCAATGAAATGTTGCACAAGAGGGTTTATCACAACAACAAACAACAAACAACAAACAAAGGTTAGCCAAAAAGGTTAGCAATGCACAAAATCAAAGAAAAATGATGAATAATGCATAACAGAAGGCATGCATTGAGCATTAATAGAGGCCCTAAAATATAGAACCTACACACTAAAATATGAACAAAGGCATTGAAGTAGAGTTTTTAGTATTTACGAGTCACTTAACATGAAAATATTGAATGGTAAAACGTAGGCACTAAAGTATGAAATGTAGGCACCGAAGGATGATGGAGGGATTGGAATGTGTCAACCTGCATAGTAGAATGAGAAAAATTAGCAAAAAATAATAAAATATAAAACCTACAAGATAAATGTTAGTTGCGATGATGAAAACAGTATGTTAGATGTGCTGAGAACCAGAAAAAACTAGAATGATTAAAAATAAAAGACCACAAAACAACAAACACAAAAGTTAGGGCCGGGGACACATGTCAATCTATGAAATAGACATGCCTTGGGATTATGCAAGCATTGAAGGATGAGCAGAGACACTAAACCATGTAGGGGGGTAGAAAAATGGAGGTAAACCTACAACCACAAAGGTCAAACCTATACCCAAAAGGTTAAATGTGAGTTGCAAAATAATGATAAGCTAACAACCATGCAAGACAAATTATAAAAACCTACAAAATGTGAAAATAAGCATGAAAAATGAGTTAGGACCATCGGTCGTATCATTGCGAAGAAGCTAAACAAATGCATCGAATGGTGAAACACAAGCACCAAAGCATGCATAGATGCATTGAAAGAAGAGTGCACATGCTGAATCATAAACTTGCAACAAAAAGCTCAAATAATAAGCTATTAAAAGATGGTTAGAAAAGGACGTGGGTCCCACTAGGCATGCGAAAATGTATATGAAAAATGTAAATCATAAACAAATAGAAAGTATTAAAATAACTATTTATTTAACCTACATTAACCATAACCTCAAGACTGAGAAAAAGGACGTGAAGACATTGATAAGAAAACTAGAAATCTCTCACCAACACAAGTCCTTTGTTGCACTAACGGTGGCTGTGCTTAATGGATTTTGTGTTGTAGAGAGGGATGTTGGGTGCTCACACTAGTAGCATAACAATGCATTCAAGGAGTTCATGAAAAGAGCTCATGTGAAGAGTTATTTATAGATTTGGAGGATGGAGGATCAATAGATGAGATCGATTCTTTAGATCAATGGCCAAGTTACCATAGTAAGCCTCAACATAATATACAACTAAATGAGCTATACAAGTCTCTCCTTGTACCAGCATATCCAGGGCTAAATACAACATTAGGGTAGATCATATTGTCATGATTTGGTTTTTGTAATAATCACGCTTGCGATCAAAGCTAATGTACACCATGTTTGTGGTAGGCTTCTTCACCCACCACCAAGCTTATGAGGGATGTGCATCAAAGTTCTTGACCTTGATAGGGTTAGAAGTGTGATTGTTCAAATATTTTTTTAAAGGAGAGATTGATCCTTTAAATGTATAATAGTCAACATTGTTTGGTTATTTTAAGTCTTGATAGTCATAACAACAAAGGTTTAAATTTAGTCTATTGATTGAATTTTATAACTATTGTTGGTATTAGTTTAAAATCTGTCATGGGTAGGAAATTATACATTTCTACAAATTATTGTGAAATTGATTTGTGGCCAACTTTATGTTGTTCTCTTTTTTGTAATATATGCCATAAATGTTCTATATACAAACCTGGGACCCCCACCCCTTACATGATGGATTCAAAGCGCAAGCAATCCCTGTGGTGACAATTGGTAGGGTGTTAAATGCATAGAAGCTAACATCATTGAAATTTATTCTCTATCCCAATTTCAATGGATGGATACCATATCATTGAATCATAGTTCATTTATGTCCTAGACAGATTTGATTTTTTTTTTTTTTTGGTAATTTGAGAGTATGAATATGAAATCTATCTATGCTACACCTAAATTTGAAAATCGATATTACTAGATGATTAAAGCTCTTTCCAATTCAAATTTGGGAGGAATGTAGAGTTATGGGTTACACAATTTTACATCTTTATTTTAACTTTGTAAGTATAAGGAGGAAACCTTAAACATGTTGCAATGTTCTATTTAAAATAAGTGGAAAAAGAAATGGGGTTTTATAGAAAGGAGCATTTGAGTCTATAATAATTGCAAGGTTGAGTTCATGATAATGTAGTGATCTTCAAAATAATGATATAGGGAGATGTCATTCCATTTCAACTTCACCTACAAGACCTATAAGCTTCTTGGAAATAGTTGGATATTTTTGTGAAGCATTAATATTATTCCCCATGAAAATCGAGGATATAGATATTTTTGTAAAACATCAAGATTATTTGCCATAGAACTTAGGGAGTATAGTTTATTTTGTAGAAATTATGCTAAATCAAAATAAAGTGCTATTAGAAGAAGATTCTTTGGGAAGGATGATTAAGATATGGATAACTATTATTTTCTAAATATTGGGATTATTTTCAATGGTTACGAAACATTATATAACATTTTGGTTAAGCTCCTATTTATATGACCTTTACACTTTGTTTAATTTCCAAAAAAATTATGTCTATAATTTATTAAAAATTGTTAAATTAGTGAATCACACTTTCATTCTTTGTTTAATTTATGATTTTTATTATTTTATGAAGGTTTAAATTTTCTCTTTAACAAGTCTAGTATAATATTACAAGCCATGAAAATCGATGTCCCTTTTAGTCAGGGAGGTGTTTCCTTCTTACCAAGTTTCACTTAAAGGTCAATATTTCAAGGGTTGGCTATTATAAGTTTTAGCAAGTCAAACAAGTGGATTGTGATAATAAATGAGCACTAAACATTTAGTTGCTTTTAAGAAGTGTTTCATCTAGCAATGTGTATATCACAAGAAATAGATAAGTAAGCCCTTAGGTGTAGATCGAACATCTGAGCCATTGAAAGACATAAACAATGGTCACATGTTTGAAAATCGATTTGCTCACTATATACATTAGGGGCAACTTGTACAACTTAAAGGTTGTAGTGGGCTTGCCTTGCGGGTCGCTGGGCTACTGATTCCTTTGTGGTTTAAAAAATAAATAGACAAGTATATTATTTCTTTTAGTTTTAAAAAATAACACATTCTTTTATGTGACTTTTTACATAATGTATCCCTTATTTTGAAATAACTATAGTGCTACTAGAAAGATACATTTGTTTATAGAAAATTAAGAAATTAAAATCTTAAACTAGTAAAAGCACCTAGATGTGCTATTGGATGATTAATAGGCACATATAAATAGTCTTTGCCAAGCACTACACGAAATGACTTTGACAAAAAAAATATAAATGTGCAGTGCTCGACCAATAAGATTGTTTGTATGTGCATATCGACCATCTAATAAACCTCTAGGGGCTTTTACTAGTGACATAAATTTGAAGTCATGAAGGATATAATATGCAAAATGCTTAGATGCCAAGTGTCGTATCCATGATGCTAGATGTTGATGGAATGCTTTGTAAAGCTCTCATAGTAATATAAATAGTGGTCAATAAGATAATCTAATGATCCAATTATCAACCAATGTCTTAAGGCTTGTTATTAAATACACAACTCTAATGTTTAATTTGAATTATTTAATGTGTAAGTCTTTATTAAATACACAATTCTAATGTTTAATTTGAATTATTTAATATGTAAGTCTCTAGATAAAGACTGAATTTTTTTTCTCTAATGTTTAATTTGAATTATTTAATGTGTAAGTCTTTATTAAATACACAATTCTAACATTTAATTTGAATTATTTAATGTGTAAGTCTCTAGATAAAGACTGATTTTTTTTTTTTATGGAAACAATTGGATTACATAGTTATCAACATCTTTGCCCTTTAATTTAAATTGATGGAAACAACTTGATTACATGCCCTTTTTATGAACAAGCATATCACAACATGATGAGTTTGAACCAGAGGTCATTCTTCGGCTAAGCAGCGACAAGTAGGGGGGCATAGATATCAACATCTCTGCCCTTTAGTTTAAATTGATGGAAACAACTGGATTACATGCCCTTTTTATGAACAAGCATATCACAACATGATGAGTAAGCATACCTCTGAACCAGAAGTCATTCTTCAGCTAAGCAGCGACAAGTAGGGGGGCATAGATATCAACATCTCTGCCCTTCAATTTGAACCTTGGTGGATGACATTATCAACACATACCATCATCCTCAACAATTGTGCTCAACCAATTGATCTACAACCCTTTGGCAAGATTGAATTTTTTGAAAAAATTAAACTTAAAAAAACACGAAAGAATATTTAAATTAAAAAGACAAGGCCAATCAAATTCCATACTTAGTAATATAATCTAAAACACAAAATAAAAGTGAGGACTACTTAGCCGATAGGCTTATATGTGGGAGATTTCTCGCTGTAAATTGTCGGACGCCGGCCGTTATTTTTTTCCGTTAAAAATCCGCCGCCATAATGGTAGAAAGTGAGGTCATTTTGTTGAGTGTTTTCGTGTGTTAATTATTGTGGTTTAAATACAGTTTTATCTGTAGATTAGGACGCAAAGGAGATGACAAGCAATATGACGCACTTTCGCGATAAACTATAATGGTGGACTGCCAGTGATAGTTCATTTATGTTTTCATAAATTACCCTTCATATTTTTCGTAAAAAATGAAATTTAAATCATTGTTTGTTCTTAAATAAGCTGCCCATATTTGAAAAATAAATTTAAATAGGTGTTTTTTTTGAGGGGCTAAGCTGCTCGCTGTGAGAGAGAAAATAAATTAAAACGAAATTGTATATTTGTTTCCCTTAACGTTGGGTTGGGTTTGAAATTATGTAAAAAAATGCTTTTGGCTTCCATGTCATTTTCAAAGGGACCTAAATTTGATGGCTTTATAGTGGTATTTATTATTTTATTCATAAAACATAATTAAAACTTTACAAATTATTTGAGGGAATTTTTTTATATTTAATTTATATGTCTTCGTTGGACTGTCACAAAATTTAGATTGCATGTATTTTTTATTTGTTATTAAATTTGTGTATATTAATTTTAATCTTTTAATTAAATTGAGATTTTATTTTTGAATAATTTTATTTTGTAATTTTGTACAGATTTTGGTTTATTTTTGGAGAATTGTATATTGTTATTAAATTTTGAATATATTGAATTTAATGTAAGTTATTTGAAATTTTTTGGGATTTTTTTTTCTTTTTGTATGGATTTTGTTTTTTTAAATTACAAATTGTTACTAAATTTTATGCATATGAAATTTAATATCTTAATTAAATTATTTTTTAAAATTTTATTTTTTAAGTAATTTTTTAATTTTATATTTGGTCAAATTTAATTTTTAGAATTATAAATTATTATTAAATTTGTGCATATTAATTTATTGTTTTTTATTTTGTATAAATTTTATTGAAGTTTGTTTTTAAAATTATATTTTAGTTTTTTAATATATGTCACTTTATGTACACAACAAAGGATGTCGATTTTTTGCTCTGCATGTCGAGCTAGGGCTTTCGTGCCCTAGCCCGATCCTCTGGTTTTTTCTTGGTCGTGCGAAGTGTGGGGAGTGCATGCGTTTTAGGGAGGTCTGGGGTTGTGTTTTTTATCAGTGCAAAGTTTTTTCATCTGCATCGGTGTATCTTTCTCCTTGAGCGTGCGGGGGTTTTGTGCCTGGTTGGAGGCCGTGGGTGGGGTTTTTGTGCATGGTTGGTTTGGGTCTGCAGTTTGAAGGCAGTGCTGGGTGGTGGATCGGTTAAACCCTAGTGGTGGTTCTTTTTTCTCGGGGGCCTGCTTGCCCGCCTTGGATCTTGTTTAGTTTCAATGCCGATCGGGGAGTCTTCAGGGGCTAGTCCCAAGATGGATTTTTGCGCAGCAGCGGTTGGTGCAAATTCTCCTTTGCACGCTTCGAAGGTTTTAAATAATAACTTGTTCTCACCAGATCCAGGGTTGGTTGGTTTGGGTTTGTCTGGTGGTACTCGGATTACGAAGATCAATGGATGTCTTGAACGTTGTGAGGAGAGGCCAAAATTGGTTATCCCGCTAGAGATGATTGCGGAAGATATTGATTATTATTCGAAGCATGCATTGCTATGCAAGTTTATGGGGATGCGGGTTTCTTTACAATTTCTTGAATCATGGGCCCAACGGACTTGGATGCCAGAGGGAGAAATGGAGGTTATGCTTTTAGCAAATAACTTTTTCATGGTTTCATTCAATTGCTTGGCAGATCGCAACAAGGCCTTTGAAGGAGGCCCCTATTTTCATAATTAGATTGGGTTATTTATTAAACCTTGGCATGCGGGATTCAATCCTGCTGAAGAGCTTCCGAACCGGGTTCCAGTGTGGGTTCGGCTTGCAAGGTTTCCTGTGGAATGTTGGCGGGATGATGTTTTACACTTGTTGGCTTCAATGCTAGGAAAACCAGTTGGTGCTTCACAGCAGACTCAAGTTAAAAAGGTGATGACTTTTGCTCGTATCTGTGTTGAGATTGATTTAAGTAAACCCTTGCCAGATTCGGTGGATATGTGTGCGGGTCCTTACTCTTGGGTGCAGCAGTTGGACTATGAGACTCTTCCTTTTCGGTGCCGTCTCTGTCATGAATATGGACATTTACAGAGGAGATGCCCTAAGGCTAGGCCTGTGGACTCTCAGCCTTCTCAGCCTCCCCGCAATCCCCCTAGAGTTGAAAAGGGGAAGGAACCCATTCCTGGTGATGTGGATGGGGTTGATGGTTTCGTTCTTGTCAAGGCTCGAAATAGGAATCGAGGTCAAAAGAGGACTTTGAAGGAAAGGTAGGATGAAGATTCTTTCAACAGATTTGAAGTTTTAGATGATCTCAGCCAGCAGGAAGTGAATCCAAGCTTGGTGAATATGGATCAAGGTGCTTCAGGTACAGGGTAGGAGGGCCTTCTTTCTGAAGCTACTCAGGTTTTGCAGGATAATAGGGCTTTGCAAATGGACACAGATGTTCAAATGGAAGTCCAGGTGGAATCAATTCCTAATATAGTAGGGAAGAAGGGTGGTGAGGATGGATCTCCTCTTGTTTCAAATGTAGGTACTGAGGGGGTGAAGATTAATAAGTCTTCTTCTTCTCATTTGGGTCTTCATCAAAAGGATCCAAAAAAAGGGGCTAGGGAGAAGTCTTCCAAGCTTGGTAGAAAAAAAGATTTGGATAAGATTAAATTAATAGGGAA
The DNA here is from genome assembly GCA_027924645.1 of Cunninghamia lanceolata. NCBI lineage: Eukaryota > Viridiplantae > Streptophyta > Pinopsida > Cupressales > Cupressaceae > Cunninghamia > Cunninghamia lanceolata. Next base: position 7,906,518 of record BSBN01000814.1, read on the forward strand.
AACTTTGGTAGAGTCAGGGTCTGTTAAGACTCTGGATTCTCATTTTTCAAGCCCCTTGAAATGATTGTTCTATCCTAGAATGTAAGGGGCTTGAACAGTGACCCTCGACAAAAAACTGTTCATGATTTGATTAGAAGTCAATCTCCTGATGTTCTTTTCCTGCAGGAGACTAAGTTATTAGCAGAGTGTATGTTTGGTTTAGTGCCTAAGTTGTGGGGGAGTGGTGAGTGCCAGTGTATTGGTGCTCAAGGGTCTGCTGGAGGAGTGGCTTGTTTATGGAATCCTCAGAAGATCTGCCTGTTGATAACTGAGAGGGGGGGGTGAATCAGTTATCCTAATTATTTCTTCTTTTGAACTTTCTTATTAATCAATGCAGCATTGAATCAAACAAACAAACATTACCATGAAATGAAAGAAACACATGACACAGTATTTTTGACGTGGAAACCCTGTTAAGGGAGAAAACCACGGGGTGATTAACCCAAAGATTATTCTCTGTTAGAAGAATAAGGAATTACAAAAATGGCACTTGCCAATTAGGGCTCACTGCCCGAGCACACTGCTCACAAGGAGGCCCACTGCCTACAAGGAGACACACTGTCTACAAAGTGATAAGAATCACAGTCTTGAACTGATTGGAAGCATCTACATATGCTGGAGTTTAGTTCCGGTTAGGCTCAGTACACTGATCTGCTGCACTTCATCTTTCCTCTGTTCTTTATTCTGCTATCCTTTCACATACCGGATCTTTCTTACTACTTCTGCTTTGTTCTTCTTCGCATACATCATCACACCACTTCACATATTCACAGCTAAATCCATCCTCTATATATATCCGCACAAGTAATTTCATCACCTTTCTAGTTGGCATCCGGAACAGTCTAGTTTCTTACAAACTCTGTTCTGTCGGTTGAATCCTTGCTCACCAAGCAATGCGGATCAAGCATATACTTGTAGATATCATTAATCATGTCGGCCAAACATGATTCATGCCTTCACAACCTTTACCATCAACAGTAACACATCCGGAAAATAGTCTGATACTCTGTCAGTCAGTTCTTCCTCTGTTCTCACTGTCTCTCAGGAATCCGGTACTCAACTATTCATATCTTTTTCTTTGTTCATCACCGGAGGCTAAATCCTTGGAATATACTACTCAAGGTAGTCCTCTTGACTTCCCGAAATGCGCACTGCACCAAGACACTTCTTCTGAGAGATCCGGACCAATCTGTCGGACCTTGCCACATGCTCTGTTCTTGTTCACCGGACCACAACAATCTTCATTCTAACTTCCGGTAGAGACACACCATGACTTGCGGATATGTGGGATGACCTTTGTTTCCATCAATGACAACAACCATGAATCCATATAGTGTCTCTTGCCAACAATCTCCCCCTTTGGCATTGATGGCAACACTTAGTGAAAAATGACTAAGTGTTTACACTACGCTCCCCCTTTGCTGATGCTCTGTCTTTATATACAATTTCTAGAACTCCCCCTTAGTTGGATTCCTCATTTTTCACTGCTCCTCACTCCCCCTTTGACATCAATGGCAAAGGGTAGGGTCCGCACACCAAAATTTTTAAAAATTTTCTATACATAGCCGCATATTTACATACTCACATATACTGAAGAATGTCTGCAAAAGATGTCTTCAGTTGGATCAGTTCTGTAGCCCAACTTTGCTTCATTCTATCCAAAATTGAAATGTGACCACTCAACAAAAATGCAAAAGCTTCTGCCCTCTTGAGATCTGTCGGATCACTTGTTTGGGCGGTGGTCTGAGCATCACTGATGGCCTCATGCATAGTTTCTAACTTAGGGATTATAATCCTTCTAAGTTCTCCCATCCGGTTAGTGATATTCTTCCTTTCCTTCAAGGTTCTTTATTTCATTCAAGACTGCAATAGTCTGACATTCTTGATTTACTATGGAGGAAGAGAGAGGATCAAAACTTTGAGATAAACTTTGTAGTTTGTCCTGTTCCTCTTTTATTTTCTTATCAATTTCTGTTGTTGCCTTTGACCAAGATATACAAAATTTGTAAATGTCACCGCCATCCTTAAGAGCATTTTCTAAGCTCTTTATTCCAATACTCATATTTCTTCTATCATTAGAGATTAATCCTAATACTTCTGAAAAATTTTTATCCAAAAATTCCTTCCGGACCTTTTCTTCAGCTGATTTTTCTAGAGATTCAAAATGTGTACTAACACTGCTGACTAAGGTTTTGAGATTACCGGAAGAGGAGGCTGCCGGATCTATCTGGACCGATGGCATAATCTTCTTAAGCACTCCGGAGGCAGCCTCTATCAACTCACAGTCTTCCATATGAGACTTTAGTAGTTTCTCTTTGACTTTCTCATTTGCAAATGAGGCTATTTTCATTGTTTGCACCGGTGACAAAGAGTCAAAATCTAATGGTCCTTTTAGCAGGTCCGGTTCATCAATTTCTATAGTGGCTTTTGTCAAGAATTCTTGAACAGTTTGTGCTGTGTCTCTTGCCGGAGACAGATGTTTCTCTGTTGGGGTCTTCTCTTTCTCTGCATCCTTGGTGCTGTCAACCTCTTTTTCTTTGACTGCTGCTTCTTTCTCCTGTAGTTTCTCTTCTTCTTGGGATCCGGAGACTGTGGGGGAAACCGGAGGAGAGATGTTAGTCTGTTCAAGGCCCACTTCTTCCGGAACAGATGATTCCATGTCCACAGCTGTTTCTGCACCTAAGTCCTCTACAACAGGAAGATTGAACCTTTTGAAGGCTTTTCGGAGGATCTCTTCTGTCTCTTTGGCCACCTTGTCAGTCTCACCAAGCATGAGTTGATTCATCCTGGCTTTACTTCTGAACTCATCTTTGCAGTCTTTGAATATTATGTTCATTGTCTTGGGATCAATTTGAGGATATAGCTGAATAGCTATCTGCTCCCGGATCTCAAGATCTTTTGCATGAGCATTATTCTTCCTTATTTCTAATTCCTTTTCTAGGCTTTTAGGAATTTCAGAAATAATCTCAATAAAAGCTTTATTGTAGATGTTCAAGTACCTTATTATGGCTTCTTGCAGGATCTTTTGATCTGCCTCATTGTAGTCATCATAGAATTCAGCCACCGGTTGAAGGTTCCCATCCACAGTGACTGATTTGACTACACTGTCTAGAGACAGGGTGGGCTTTTCAGAAAATTCTTCTGTCATTTCTTCCTTGTCTCGGCCAGAAGAGGGTTTACCGGATCCTTTCTTTTTCTGTTTCTTTATTTCTTTCACTCCTTCATCTGACTCAGTTTCTTCTTCATCCTTTTGGCTTTGATAAGCTCTTGAGGCTTTTGCCTTGGATCTTTTACCGGATCCCTGGACTTCCAGTTTTGAGCTTTTGGTTTTGATAGGTGTGGATCCTTTAGATGATCTGGTCCGGGTTGAGGATTCCACCGGAGCACTCTTCTTGTTTTTCTTTTCTGCCTCTTTCTTTTCTTCCTCAGATTTTCTTCTCTTTTCCCGGCTGGCATCAAGTGCCTCTTTTGAGATGCCTAGGCCTTGAGCAATGTGCTCTACTTCTTTTCTCACCTTTCTCTTTATCTCAGGTTCCCTGAGTTCTACATGTATCTTTACACTCAGCTCCTCAAAGGTTCCAAACCTTTCTGCCTTAGGATCTATGGGCTGACTTAGCATGTGTTGAACATGCAGCTCCACTATCTGTTCATCTACTTCATACCCCATGGGCATGATCCAGACAGTCCTTGGCTCCACTGCCTCCATTAGGCACTGATCAGTGTCCACCATAAAGCACACTGAGTCTTTGTATTTTTCAACAAGAGACTGGGGAATTCTCTCTCTTGCTTGCATCATGCTTTGGAAGTTTTTGAAGTATCCCCATAGGGTTGTATTTCTTGCTTTGGCATCCCCAAGCCCATGTAGATAGTCTCTTATCTGTACTGCAACAGGTTTGTCATTCTGCCATGCCCATCCACTTGATCCGGGCAGCTCATTCATGAAGTAGAAGAATAGACATAATATAAGAGTACCATACTTAAAGGAATTCTTCTTGTCCTTCTTGATTTTTTGTATATTTTCCATTAATTGGCCTAAGAGTAGTTCGCAGAGATCATATTCTGCATTCTTCCTTAGCATTTCATAGGCAGTATATACTATAGTTCTGGATACAGAATTCTCCCTGCTGGAGTGATAGATCTTGTATCCTATTATCATGGATGCATACTTGATATCCGGATCCGAAATATCTTCAATGGTCATCACCCTTGTTAGCACTCATTTTGACCTGGGGTTGATTTTCATGATCAGGGGGTTTCTTCATTTGAACCCTTTATCTTCTTGCCCATTTTTCCTAAGTGTTGGACCTCCTCAGTATTTTTCAGCTACAGCATCATATTTTCCTGAGGAGGAGGTCATCATCATCATCTTGTCTTCGATGATGGTCTGCATTAACATGTTTGCTTCGACTTGTTTTTCATCGTCATCATCATATTTCAATATCGGGTGATGTTTGGATATCATCCCGATCCTGCTGATGAGCTACAGTGCGCCCTGATTTGCTTGCGGAGGTGATTTTTCAAGTATCCGGTGATCTTCCAATTATCACCTTGCCCAAACATGATGATGATGTTGCCCCGATATTCTGAAGGGGTTATTCTCTAAGTTGTTCGACCTGACTTGTTTTTTCCTTAAGGGTCGTCGTCATCATCATCATATTTCCAGTTATCACCGTGTTGCTTGCGAGGGTCATCATATTTTCTGCCTTCATGATATTTCGCCGGGGTGATATTTTTATCATCGGGTGATCTTGGTTATGATCATCCTGATGATGTTGTTGAAGAGTTCTAAGTGTGACCCGATATTCACTGGGGTCATCATATTTTGAACGTCAGGATGATCTTAGTCAATATCATCCTGATGATGTTGTATCACTTCATGTTCGCTGTTTTATCATCCTGATGATGTTGACGTCATTCTTATGACAGGGTGATATCTTTCTGCCTATCTGCATCATGATATTTCCGAAGGAGGGGGTGATATTTTCATATCACCCGGGTGTATGTTTGTTCTAGCGTCATGATGATGCTGATATCAAGGAGATATCCGCCTGCCGGCTTCGTGCATTATCTAGTGGGGGTGATCTTTTCAAGCATCATCATATTCATCTATCGCCCCGATCTTATAGTGGAGCTACAGTGCAACCTGATATTTGTGCATCAGGATGATATTTCCAAATATCCGGTTGTCTTCCAAATATCATCCTGATGCCGATATGATGATGACGTCATCAAGGTCCGGGGGGATCACGTTTCTAACACTGATCATCTTGTGGGGATCCCCCGATATTTGCAAACATGATGATGACGTCATCCGGATATGAGGAGGTGCGCAGTGGGCGGATATGATGATGACGTCAGCAGGATATGATGATGACGTCATCAGGATGTTCATCGGCCAGACTCTTGGTATAGGCTCAGCAGGAGGATGTTCCTCCGATGGATCAGGTTGTGCGGATGAAGGCGATTATCATGCAGGTTATATTGCGATATGATGCTGACGTCAGGGTGATATTTCAAGCGACAGGATATCATGCTGCTAGAGGATGATGATGATGAAGTCTTATACTAGTGTCGTCAGGAGCAAAAGCACCGACATCATATATGCTCATGACCTAGTATATAAAGTGTTAAAGAGGTTGCTGCGGGGTGCATGTGGGATAATTGTTATCCTGCATTTTCAAATATCATGATGATGAATCTCGGCGGGAAATGGTTGCGATCGACTGTTAGATGTTTTTCCCAAGGCCGCGGGTTGGTGCGCCATTAATGGCGAAGGTTGCAGAGGTATGGGCGGATCTGGTACCCGATTGAAGGTGTACATCAGCGGACAGTGGCGTAGGGCTCGAGATATCTTCCTGTCTCCTCCCCTATCTGCTGCATTCATGTTTGGGCGCCAATCTGGTAATGTGTTTGAGCGCCATTTTCCTGATACTGTATATCTGGCGAGATTTTTGGTCAACCCTGTAATTAATTGCTGTGGTACACTACCTGGCTGTTATAAGCAGGAAGTGTTACTCATTTGTGGTTGTTGAAAGTTGAAGATTTTTGGCTCTGTAATTCATAACAAGCTGATCTGGTTGCTCTATACAGCCTAACCTGTGAGTTTATGTATCTCTTGTTGTATGTTTTTTTTGGCATGAACCCACTGATTTCATGATTAATCTTATATGAGAAATGCTATCTTAGCATGTGTTGTGTTAATTCTGTCTCCAGTATTGCATGTATTCTTCTTCTGAAATCTGGATATTTGGGTAATGTTTAGATTCTAGAGCATAGAATTCCTATGTTGAATGTCTGATCTTTTAACTTCTGCTCAAGGGGTAGATTAAACTGTTTTCAGGTTGAACATTGGGAAGGGTATACTGCAGTAGGGATGCCATAAGTAGAGATAACTTAACACTCTGTATTGGGAGATACCTGTAAGGCAGGTATCACATATATCCCCTTGAAATCCAGTTTTAGCTGTTCATGCTGATCATTCACAGGTGTATGTCTACTGACTCCAGGCCCTGGATAGGCACCAATCATGCTTTGTGTTTGTGTTACAACTATGTCCAACTTTGCATCCAAACTTAAAATCCAAATCAAAATCTAAAACAACCATTAGGACATTAGAGTTAGTTTTAGGATCCTCAGTCCTCTGTCTACAACTGCAAATAGGCCCAAAGCTAGCCCCTTTGCTCTTATCTTTCAGTTTTGGTCTACTTACAGGAGGACTTATCTGCTTTCTGTCAGCATCCCAGCTTTGTATGCATATCCTCATGGATGTTGAGTAGGGAATACCCTCCTAGGTCTTGCAGAGCCTGAAGAAGAAGAGGAGATAAAATATAGAGTCTATCTCCTACACTGTTGGCCCCTGGCCCAGAGATCCTGTTGATCACTGATGGCTACCTTGTAGGGAAATCTGGGAATAAGCATCCAGTCTGGGAAAAAACCAACAGAAATTGGCGACTCTACTGGGGAACCTTGTGAAAGAACCCTGGTTTTCAGAAGAAAACAGTTCCTAGTAATAGGTGGCGACTCCGAAGTAATCTCCCAACCGGTGAAAGTAAAATTTATATGCAGGGGAGAAGATCCCAACAAAATCCTTTATTCGAAGAGTTACCATTAACAAAAAGAATGATGTACAGAAGAAAGGGAACTGTCTCAGTTAGTCATGAGAGTTCCCCCAGAAAAGGTGATGATATACAAGATAACCCTAGGCCATCAGGACAGCATGCGCCTTATTTTTCAAATGCAGAAGCTGATATTCAAGGTGCGTATGAGAGGCAACAGGGTGGTAGCATGAGAATGAGGTTAGAGGTGTTCCAAGAACGCCCTTTTCTAGACCCAAGTGAGAGGTTTGAAGAGGCAGAGTCTCTGAGGGATGATGAAGATGATGACCAGAATGGTATGAGACCATCTACCTCCAGACCTAAGGATGAACAGTTAGCTGAAGAAATCAGAAGTCTAAGAGCAGAACTAGAATACCTACAAGCCATGAAAATCAGAGATGATATAAAGCAGAAAGTGCAAGCCTTAAGAACTGCCCAAAATGATTCAGTTCCTACCCTAGAGAATGCAAATGTGCAAAGACATCAGCAAAGATATGAAGTGCAACATCAGCATCATGATGAGAGACAAAATGTGAATGATGCTAGGATACCACTGAACAATGCAGGAAACCAAAATGCAAACAGAAATGTTAATGTTAATCAGCTAAACAGACAGCCCATGCAGTTGGATAGATTCAGGCAGCTGGTGTTTGATGGTATTCCTGGGTATCCTAACCCCATTGACAAGCATCTGAGGTTGCAAGTGCCTAAATTTTCAGGAAACAACACAGTGTCAGGAGAAGATCATCTAAAGGCCTTTCAAAATGTCATGGATAATTTTGAGGTTGAGCATGAGGATGTTTTCATGAAGTCATTCATGCAATCCTTAGTAGATGAGGCAAGAGAATGGTACAGGAATCTGCCTGACCGGAGTATTTCATCATGGGATGATTTTAAAAGGATGTTCAAGGAGCAATATGGTGATAAAACTGACCCTAGCTTTTTTGTAAATGAGTTCACCAGTATCACTAAAGGGTCAAATGAGCAGGTTGCAGACTTTAATGCAAGATTTACTAAAGTGTTGAACAAATTGCCACATCACATGAGGCCAAATGAACCAATGTGCATAATTCTGTATATCAATGCCTTTGATGCAAAGACTGCATATGGACTAAGAGATAAAGGTCCTGCCACTCTCAGGGATGCTTTCAGAATTGCAGTAAATATTGAAAACAATAGGAAAGCATCAGGCAAGACAAATAGAAGGGATGATATAAAAATTCTGCAGAACCCAAACAAGCCTCAGAACACTCAAGGTAGTACATCTGCCCCTGAAGATAAGATAGACAAATTGGCAAATGTTGTTAAGGACCTAAGCTATAGATTAGCTAGAAGTGAAAAAGGGATGGGTCCTGATAGGCAAGTCTATCAAAGGCAGGAAAAGAGGCCATCATTACATGATATGCCTTATAACACCAATTGGCATGATGGTAAGCCTATATTCCCATGTAACAACACAAATCAGAGGGCTCAACATGCCAAAGAAACTCCTGATCCTCTAAAGAAAGCTATAAATATTGCTGATGATGCTCCATGGTGTATAATTTGTCAGATGCCGCATTCACAGTCACAGTGTATGATTGCTCAATCCTTGTATGATAATGCTACATCTTGTAATGAATGCAATGAGCCACATCATGTGCAGGATGATGATGTTAATATGATGTCCATAGGCAATGGATACACTCTTTATGATGCTGATGAGAGTGCAGATCATCAAGTTCAGGCTGGCCAACAGTTCCCATATGATGAAGATAATGAAGATAACTATGTGTATGCTCAGAACTCACACAATTTTCTAAGTAACTTACAACGGCCTTCTGATGAGGAAATTAGAGCCTTCACAGCTGCAGCAGTTGCTCAAGTCAAAAGAAACTACAATCTCAGAGGTAAAAATCAAGTAGGCAGCCCACATCAGCCAGAAGATATTTCTACAGGTCAGCTGGTGCATGGTCATAAAGGAACTGAACCACAAAAAAGGCAGTGGGTAAATAATAAACAGAACTTTAGACATAGAACAGGTCATGAATTTCAAGGACCAGAAAACAAAATCCCTCAGGCTGAAGATCAAAGTAGAGGTTCCCAAGATAAGAATGATGATCAGGGAACTATGAAAATGAAAACTAAATCAGCTCAGGATAAAAGCAAGATTGTGGAGCAAGCTACAACTGTTGTACAAAACTATGCTCCATTTGATATAGCTCAGGTCCTCTCTCAGGTAAAGGTCTCTGTTCCACTTATGGAACTCATGAAAGTGGAAGAGATCAAGAATAGGACAATATCCCTAATCTCAGGGGTACCTTTTCAAGCTAAACAAAATGTTCAGACCCAGGGTGAGAAACATATCATGTGTAATGAAGAAGATGAGACTCCTGAAGTCTATTTGGGAGTGACTATGACAAAGTGTCCTTCACAAGTGGAACCATTTTATGTTTCCCTGGTTATAAATGGAAAAATAATTAGAAATTGTATGCTTGACTCTGGAGCATCTACAAATGTCATGCCTTTGGCCATCATGCAACAAACTGGATTAAAAATTGACAAGGCATGTGGAAAATGTTATGCTATGGATGCCAGAGAGGTACCAGTTATTGGAATCATGAAGGATGTAGATTTCAAACTGGCAGCATTTCCTGAAAAAAGATATAAAATGAATATAACAGTGGTTGACATCAAGCCACAATATGGTATGTTGTTGTCAAGAAGATGGGCAGCACTAATTGGTGGAAGTATGCAGCTGGACCTGTCATATGCCATGATTCCAATGAATGGCAGGGATGTCAAGTTAATCAGAGAATAAAGATCATCAGAGACAGTGGAAGACCAAGAAGCAAATGAACAAGTATGCTTCGTAGACACTGACTGTGACAACTTCAAGGTTGTCTCAGATGATACAGAAGATAAAAAGAAAAATGTCTGCATTGGAGAGCTGGATCAGCAAGGCTTATGGACCATGTTTTTTGATGGAGCTTGTGCAAAAGAAGGCTCTGGAGCTGGAGTTGTTTTCCTGTCTCCAACTGGTAAGCTCCTCAAGTTCTCTTTCTTGCTGAGGTTTGATTGCACAAACAACATTGCAGAATATGAGGCTTTACTCTTAGGCCTAAATATTGCTCTCAAACATGGAATTAAGATGTTAAGAGTATTTGGGGATTCTGAGCTGATTGTATCCCAAATTAGAAATAAGTATGCTGCAAAAAATAAAAGACTGAAACAATACAAGCATGCTGTTTGGGATACCATTGAATTATTTGATGCATTTTCAATAGGCTGGGTAGAGAGGTCAAAAAATGTTATGGCTGATTTCTTAGCCAATGTTGCAATAAGGCCAGATGACATCACTCTGTCAGGTGTTACAAATGTAGAAGTTAAAACTAGGCCTGCAATACCAGAAAATATATGCAGTTGGCAAGTGTTTAATGATGATAGGGATTTGCTGAAATTTTTGCACTGCATAGATGAATATGAGAATCAACAAATTGATTTCCAAGCTTTTGTAGAGACTGTAGATGGAAAAGAAACTCTTGTGGGAAAAGAGATAATTCAATTAAAGACTAATAAAATCCCTAGAGGGTTGGTAGCTTTGGAAAGAGTTTTTGACAGTAGAGATAAAATGGTCACAAGGACATCTCCCACAAATAAGGAGGATTTAGAGGAGATAAATTTGGGGACATCTCAGGCCCCTCAGAAGGTATACATTGGTAAACAGCTCAAACCACACATTAGAAGTATGCTGATTGCATTACTGAAAAAGTATAAACATGTTTTTGCTTGGTCATATGAGGACCTAAAAGCCTATAGGGAAGATTTATTCCAGCATGAGATCCCATTGAAGCCTGGAGCTAAGCCATTTAGACAAAAGCAAAGACCTATTAATCCTACCTTAGCTCCCAAGATGCAAGAAGAACTCAAAAGGCTCAGGGAAGCTGGAATAATTGTGCCAATCAGACATTCAACTTGGGTGTCTAACCTTGTCCCAGTCAGAAAAAAGAATGGTGATATTAGGCTTTGTGTTGATTTCAGGAACTTGAATGTATCCTCTTTGAAGGATAACTATCCACTGCCTAATATGGAAACTATGTTGCAGAGAGTGACTGGTTGTGAACTCCTATCCATGATGGATGGATTTTCAGGATATAATCAGGTAAAGGTAAAGGAATCAGAACAGTATAAAACCGCCTTTACCACTCCATGGGGAACTTATGTGTATGTTAGAATGCCATTTGAACTAACAAATGCAGGTGCTACATTTCAAAGAGCAATGGATGTTGCTTTTGCAGGGTTGATTGATTCAATCCTGGCTGTATATCAGGATGACTTGACTGCTTACTCAAAGAAAGAAGAGCAGCATTGTTTGCATCTGGAGCAGATTTTCATAAGAGCACTAGAATATGGTATTTCTTTAAATCCAAAGAAGTGTGCCTTTGGGGTAGTTGAAGGAAAGCTTCTGGGACATATTGTTTCCAAGGATGGAGTCAGGATAGATCCAGAGAGAGTGGCTGCTATTGACAGGATTCAAATGCCAAAAACTGTGAAAGGAGTTCAGTCATTCTTTGGACAGATAAATTTTGTTAGAAGATTTGTTCCCAACTTTGCAGAAACCACAAGGAACATTTCCAAGATGATGAAGAAGGATGCAGCTGTCAACTGGGAAAGGGAAGCAATAGAATCATTTCAGAATATCAAAGAGGCAATCAAGATGGCCCCTGTTCTTAAATCTCCTGATTTTTCTAGGCCATTCCAAGTATTTTCATTTGCTTCCTTTCATACTGTTGCTGCATGTTTGTTACAAAAAAACGAAGATGGTTTTGAACAGCCCATCGCTTTCTTCAGTATGTCCTTGCAGGCCTCTGAGTTGAAGTATGATATTATGGAAAAACAGGCATATGCACTAGTTAGAGCCATCAAAAGTTTCAGACCATACTTGGTAGGATCATATATAATTGCATATGTACCTCATGCAGCAGTCAAAGACATATTTACTCAGCAGGAGGTGACTGGAAGAAGGTGCAGATGGATAAACAAACTGCAGGAGTTCAACATAGACATACAAGTTACTAAGTTGATAAGAGGACAAGGATTAGCCAAGATGATGGCACAGTCAAACTTGGAAGCATGCCAAGTTAATGCAGTCCAAGATGAGAGTGTAAATGTATCAGGATCTGAATGGTACAAGGATATTATCTACTACTTGCAAAATCTGAATTGTCCTTCCCATTTCAGTGACAGTCAAAAGAGGACTCTAAAGTTACATGCAATTAGGTATGTTATTGTTCAAGGTGAGTTGTACTGGAAAAACCCTGGTGGTGTGCTGCTGAGATGTGTGGATGAGGATATGGCTAACAATGTTTTGATTGATATGCATAAAGGATTGTGTGGTGGACATTATACTGCCCAAACAACAGCTCATAAAATTCTCAGGGCAGGATATTGGTGGCCCACTCTCTTTTCAGATGCACAAAGGTTAATGAGAAAGTGTGACCCTTGCCAAAGATTTTCAGGAAAGCTGAAATATGATGGTGCTTTACCCCTCAGAACTGTAACTGTGGATGCTCCATTCCAGCAATGGGGAATTGACTTCATAGGGGAAATTGCAGACAAATCAAGTGGGGGACACAGTTGGATTTTGGTGGCAACTGATTACTTTACCAAATGGATTGAGGCCATTCCAACTAAGAGAGCTACAAGTAAGGTGGTGACAGATTTCATACTAGAAAACATCATCATCAGGTTTGGAGTACCATTCAAGATAGTCACTGATAATGCTATGTGCTTCAGATCAGGTGAATTTGTTGATTTTTGCAACAGGTATGGGATAAATCTGTCATATACATCACCATATCACCCACAAGGAAATGGTCAAGCAGAATCAAGCAATAAGAGCATCATGAAAATTATCAAGAGGATACTGGACAAGAACAAGAGAGCTTGGGACTCAAAGTTGAACTTAGCAATATGGGCTGACAGAGTGACAGTGAAAAGGGCTATTGGGAAGTCACCTTTTGAGCTAGTATATGGTGCACCAGCTAGATTGCCCATAAACAATCTCCTACCAGTTTACAGATTCATTCAGGAAAATGATGAGGAGATTGAGGATTCCATGACAGAAAGAGTGAATCAGCTGGTTGCATTGGATGAGGACAGAAGGAAAGCCCACCAGATCAATCTCAAAAGACAACAAGATGTGAAATATCAGTTTGACAGGAGAACTACAAAAAGGAAGTTTCAAGTCAGTGATCTGGTGCTCATTTGGAATGCTAAAGGTCAGGAAAAGGGTAAACATGGTAAATTTGAACCCTTATGGATGGGCCCATATCAGGTTTGCAATACTCATGGGGAGGATTCTTATTTCCTCCAGGCCCTAGATGGTGAAGTTCTGGAATTGCCTGTGCATGGCCAATTCCTTAAGTTCTATTTTGCATAAATGACTTGTTGCTGTGCACATTTGTAAAAACATGTATGTAGTGTAAATGCCTTGTACAGCTCGCGCTTTTTGGCTTTTTGTCTGGTCTGCCCGGAGATCTGGTTCTCGCTGCAGGTTTTCACCTGCACGTCCCCATTCGGAGCCACTGTTAGCACTCATTTTGACCTGGGGTTGATTTTCATGATCAGGGGGTTTCTTCATTTGAACCCTTTATCTTCTTGCCCATTTTTCCTAAGTGTTGGACCTCCTCAGTATTTTTCAGCTACAGCATCATATTTTCCTGAGGAGGAGGTCATCATCATCATCTTGTCTTCGATGATGGTCTGCATTAACATGTTTGCTTCGACTTGTTTTTCATCGTCATCATCATATTTCAATATCGGGTGATATTTGGATATCATCCCGATCCTGCTGATGAGCTACAGTGCGCCCTGATTTGCTTGCGGAGGTGATTTTTCAAGTATCCGGTGATCTTCCAATTATCACCTTGCCCAAACATGATGATGATGTTGCCCCGATATTCTGAAGGGGTTATTCTCTAAGTTGTTCGACCTGACTTGTTTTTTCCTTAAGGGTCGTCGTCATCATCATCATATTTCCAGTTATCACCGTGTTGCTTGCGAGGGTCATCATATTTTCTGCCTTCATGATATTTCGCCGGGGTGATATTTTTATCATCGGGTGATCTTGGTTATGATCATCCTGATGATGTTGTTGAAGAGTTCTAAGTGTGACCCGATATTCACTGGGGTCATCATATTTTGAACGTCAGGATGATCTTAGTCAATATCATCCTGATGATGTTGTATCACTTCATGTTCGCTGTTTTATCATCCTGATGATGCTGACGTCATTCTTATGACAGGGTGATATCTTTCTGCCTATCTGCATCATGATATTTCCGAAGGAGGGGGTGATATTTTCATATCACCCGGGTGTATGTTTGTTCCAGTGTCATGATGATGCTGATATCAAGGAGATATCCGCCTGCCGGCTTCGTGCATTATCTAGTGGGGGTGATCTTTTCAAGCATCATCATATTCATCTATCGCCCCGATCTTATAGTGGAGCTACAGTGCAACCTGATATTTGTGCATCAGGATGATATTTCCAAATATCCGATTGTCTTCCAAATATCATCCTGATGCCGATATGATGATGACGTCATCAAGGTCCGGGGGGATCACGTTTCTAACACTGATCATCTTGTGGGGATCCCCCGATATTTGCAAACATGATGATGACGTCATCCGGATATGAGGAGGTGCGCAGTGGGTGGATATGATGATGACGTCAGCAGGATATGATGATGACGTCATCAGGATGTTCATCGGCCAGACTCTTGGTATAGGCTCAGCAGGAGGATGTTCCTCCGATGGATCAGGTTGTGCGGATGAAGGCGATTATCATGCAGGTTATATTGCGATATGATGCTGACGTCAGGGTGATATTTCAAGCGACAGGATATCATGCTGCTAGAGGATGATGATGATGAAGTCTTATACTAGTGTCGTCAGGAGCAAAAGCACCGACATCATATATGCTCATGACCTAGTATATAAAGTGTTAAAGAGGTTGCTGCGGGGTTCATGTGGGATAATTGTTATCCTACATTTTCAAATATCATGATGATGAATCTCGGCGGGAAATGGTTGCGATCGACTGTTAGATGTTTTTCCCAAGGCCGCGGGTTGGTGCGCCATTAATGGCGAAGGTTGCAGAGGTATGGGCGGATCTGGTACCCGATTGAAGGTGTACATCAGCGGACAGTGGCGCAGGGCTCGAGATATCTTCCTGTCTCCTCCCCTACCTGCTGCATTCATGTTTGGGCGCCAATCTGGTAATGTGTTTGAGCGCCATTTTCCTGATACTGTATATCTGGCGGGATTTTTGGTCAACCCTGTAATTAATTGCTGTGGTACACTACCTGGCTGTTATAAGCAGGAAGTGTTACTCATTTGTGGTTGTTGAAAGTTGAAGATTTTTGGCTCTGTAATTCATAACAAGCTGATCTGGTTGCTCTATACAGCCTAACCTGTGAGTTTATGTATCTCTTGTTGTATGTTTTTTTTGGCATGAACCCACTGATTTCATGATTAATCTTATATGAGAAATGCTATCTTAGCATGTGTTGTGTTAATTCTGTCTCCAGTATTGCATGTATTCTTCTTCTGAAATCTGGATATTTGGGTAATGTTTAGATTCTAGAGCATAGAATTCCTATGTTGAATGTCTGATCTTTTAACTTCTGCTCAAGGGGTAGATTAAACTGTTTTCAGGTTGAACATTGGGAAGGGTATACTGCAGTAGGGATGCCATAAGTAGAGATAACTTAACACTCTGTATTGGGAGATACCTGTAAGGCAGGTATCACATATATCCCCTTGAAATCCAGTTTTAGCTGTTCATGCTGATCATTCACAGGTGTATGTCTACTGACTCCAGGCCCTGGATAGGCACCAATCATGCTTTGTGTTTGTGTTACAACTATGTCCAACTTTGCATCCAAACTTAAAATCCAAATCAAAATCTAAAACAACCATTAGGACATTAGAGTTAGTTTTAGGATCCTCAGTCCTCTGTCTACAACTGCAAATAGGCCCAAAGCTAGCCCCTTTGCTCTTATCTTTCAGTTTTGGTCTACTTACAGGAGGACTTATCTGCTTTCTGTCAGCATCCCAGCCTTGTATGCATATCCTCATGGATGTTGAGTAGGGAATACCCCCCTAGGTCTTGCAGAGCCTGAAGAAGAAGAGGAGATAAAATATAGAGTCTATCTCCTACACTGTTGGCCCCTGGCCCAGAGATCCTGTTGATCACTGATGGCTACCTTGTAGGGAAATCTGAGAATAAGCATCCAGTCTGGGAAAAAACCAACAGCCCTCTTATCAAATTTTGATCCGGTGGCCTCAGTCACAATGTTGTTCTTGACAGATTTGAGGATAGGTATCCCTCCGGAAGAGTATAGACCAGTTACTGCTCTAATTGCCTCTTTTGTGATCTTGCAGGGTCTATCCAGCGATAGGAAGTTGTCATGCATCCTACTCAGTACATACCGGACCCATTCATCTTCTTCAAAGCAGGGGAAATGAATGAATTGATCAAATTGTTTCTTCTGGATACCCTTATACTCTGGTTTAAGCTCAAAAGCGTTGTCTATTAGTTGTTTGTGATAGAGATCTCTTAATTTGAATTCCTCGAATTCCTCAATGCTTGCATGTATGTAAACCCTAATGTCTTCTGTGTGTAAAACTCCACGAGGAACACTGGAAAATGCTCCTAAGGGATCTACCTCCAATGACTTGTATGGATGTTTCTTAAATTCAGGTCGGGGCCTATCTGAGATTTTTACTATATTTGGAGTAGCCATTTCTTCAAAAGATTTGTAGCAAGATATCGAATGCGGAAAATACCTTTTGCGTCTTCGGTTGCACGGAGTAGCTGGATTGATTTCTTTATGCAATGACTTTGGCAGGAGATCTCTGGTGTGCTTGATGAATCTAGTTGCAGAGCTCCACTTTTTGCTTCTTCTTGAGTGCAGAATGAGCAAATGATTTATGAGAAATCCCTTATATTGCTCCGCAAACCCTAATATCTGATGGCAATAAATGCTTGACCTATATTATTCCGGTTTGCCTTATTCTGATAACCTGAAGAACCGGATCAGTCCTGGTCTATGAACATCGTGCGGAACTTTCAACCATGAACAAATCAAGATAACACATCACAAGGACATCCCAAACACTCTGTCCAATCCGCAGAATAAGATAATGCACTTCCGGATCTCTCCGGACCCTTTTGTAGTCCTCTGTCATTCCGGAGCATCTCCCGGAATAGGTCTTTACTTGATCGATCACAACTTCTTTATATCTTCATGCGGACCTCTGAAATCTTGTCTGGATCATCTCAGGACTGGTATCTTCAAACCCTTTACTCCGCATCTTGTGCCACATCCGGCACCACTTGATTGGTTGGGGGAACAGGATTTTCTATGAGTCTCCCCCTGAGCCAGAGCTCACTTTTTAATTTCCGGAAGAAATATCAGCACCAGAGTCTGGTGCGGATCCAACCTCTACATTCTCTGAACTTTTCTTCACCCAAATCTTGCTCATCTGATTCCTAACTTCATCCGCATTCATCTTTTGTTTACCCTTGTCTTGATTCTAATTATACACCGGACCTCTTTTGTCCTGATTCTTGCTTCTGCAGACTTTAGCATTATGACCGGACCTATTACAGATTTGGCAAATAACATTTCTTTGCATATTTGACTGATAATCTCTTGATCTGCATTGATTAGCCATATGACCTACTCTATTGCATGTAAAGCATCTACCTTTGAATGATTTGTTTACTTGCATATTTCTGCATTCATGGGATTTGTGTCCATACCTTTTGCAGTTAAAGCACTGTCCGGAGAAGGATGAATTAATCTGATTCATTCTCTTTCTGCACTGATTAGCTTTGTGACCAAAGTGGTTGCAGCTGTGGCAGTATCCATTGAAAGATGGATATCTTTGAGCATTGGGCTGTCTTACTGGAGGTCTTCTAGGCCTATTCCTTGGATTTTCTGATCCAAAATTCTTTTGACCGGATCCGGAGCTTTCTCCTTTCTCATATCCCAAACCATACTTGTCATCTGTCCTCTTTTGACTTCCAAGAAGTACTTCAAGTTGGGCAGAACTTATCTTGAATTTTTCTTTATATTCATTTGCTGTTTGAAGATCTCTTTTGAGAGAGGCAATTTGATCCTCAAGTTTTTCTTCATTATCTTTGGCATCTTCAAGATCAGATTCAAGATGTTTGATAATCCTGTCCATCTGGTGGCATTCTTCTGATTTTTCTTTAAGAGATTGTCTTAGATTGTCTTCAGCTTTTCTTTTTTCTTCAATCTCTTGAGTAAACTTTATAGTTCCTGATTCCATTTCATGTCTTAACATAATGACTTCTTTTGATAACCTTTCACATAACTTGGTTTGCTCAGTCAATTCTTCATTTGTATTGCTTTCTTCACTTTGTCTTGCCAATTGTTGGAGCAGCTCCTTTCTCTTTTTCATAGAGAGACTTAATTTGTCCTTTAATTCTCTCATGAATTCATCAGCCTGTTTGAGTCTTTCCTTTAATTCATTGACTTCAGAATTTGACTGTTCAAGATCCTCAAGGGCAGTCTTGAGTTGCTCCCTTAAACCATATGCATCCATTTGAACTCCCAGATCTTCCTCAAGCTGTTAGGCTCTATTAGGAGGAACTTGGCTCTGATACCAATTGTTGATAACTGAGAGGGGGGGGGGTGAATCAGTTATCCTAATTATTTCTTCTTTTGAACTTTCTTATTAATCAATGCAGCATTGAATCAAACAAACAAACATTACCATGAAATGAAAGAAACACATGACACAGTATTTTTGACGTGGAAACCCTGTTAAGGGAGAAAACCATGGGGTGATTAACCCAAAGATTATTCTCTGTTAGAAGAATAAGGAATTACAAAAATGACACTTGCCAATTAGGGCTCACTGCCCGAGCACACTGCTCACAAGGAGGCCCACTGCCTACAAGGAGACACACTATCTACAAAGTGATAAGAATCACAGTCTTGAACTGATTGGAAGCATCTACATATGCTGGAGTTCAGTTTCGGTTAGGCTCAGTACACTGATCTGCTGCACTTCATCTTTCCTCTGTTCTTTATTCTGCTATCCTTTCACATACCGGATCTTTCTTACTACTTCTGCTTTGTTCTGCACTTCTTCGCATACATCATCACACCACTTCATATATTCACAGCTAAATCCATCCTCTATATATATCCGCACAAGTAATTTCATCACCTTTCTAGTCGGCATCCGGAACAGTCTAGTTTCTTACAAACTCTGTTCTGTCGGCTGAATCCTTGCTCACCAAGCAATGCGGATCAAGCATATACTTGTAGATATCATTAATCATGTCGGCCAAACATGATTCATGCCTTCACAACCTTTACCATCAACAGTAACACATCCAGAAAATAGTTTGATACTCTGTCAGTCAGTTCTTCCTCTGTTCTCACTGTCTCTCAGGAATCCGGTACTCAACTATTCATATCTTTTTCTTTGTTCATCACCGGAGGCTAAATCCTTGGAATATACTACTCAAGGTAGTCCTCTTGACTTCCCCAAATCCGCACTGCACCAAGACACTTCTTCTGAGAGATCCGGACCAATCTGTCGGACCTTGCCACATGCTCTGTTCTTGTTCACCGGACCACAACAATCTTCATTCTGACTTCCGGTAGAGACACACCATGACTTGCGGATATGTGGGATGACCTTTGTTGCCATCAATGACAACAACCATGAATCCATATAGTGTCTCTTGCCAACACTGCCCTCTTTGGTGGTTGTCCTTTCAGTCTTCTATCTCTATGATTGCTTCTTGTTTTGAGATAGGGGAGTCTGTTCTCTTCTCCAATATCTATGTGCCTACTGAACTTCAGGGTAAACAACTGTTGTGGTCCCATATCCGGTTTGTCCGAAGCATGGTTCCTTTCCATCCGTGGATTATGGCTGGAGACTTCAATGCTATTTCTGAGTTGGCTGAGAAGAGGGGTGGTATTGCGAGGCTTGAGCCTTCTGTGCTGCTACTTCAGGATAACATTTCAACTTTAAATCTTGTGGATATCAAGCCCATTAGTGGCCAGTTTACTTGGAATAATCGGCGGATTGGGAATAACTGCATTGCAGAATGACTTGACCGCTTTCTGGTTTCTTGCTACTGGATTGGTGGGTTGTGGTCTTCTAGCTCTGAAATTTTGGATTGGAGGGGATCAGATCATTGGCCTATCAAGCTGGCTATTTCTTCAGCTCGTGTGCCTCGGTCTCCTTCTTTCAAGTTCCAGCTTATGTGGTTGCGTGACTCCTCTCTCCATGACTATATTGTTGAGTGGTGGAGGTATGGTAGACCTGCTTATGGTACAGCAATGTATACTTTTGCTAAGTTACTTCAATTTGTCAAGTATCAGCTTAAACGTTGGAATCGGCAGTGCTTTGGAAACATTTTCCATGCTAAGACTGCTACCCAGGCTGAGTTGGATGGTATTACGAGGTTGATCAGAAAGGATGGAGTGATTGAGGACCTGCTTCGGGAAGAGACTAGGGCTTTGAAAGCATTGGAAGAGTGTGAGCTATGAGAGGAAGTTTTTTGGAAACAAAAGGCTCGGATTGAGTGGCTTCAGGAAGGGGATAAAAATACCGCTTTTTTCTTCAACTCGGTGAAAGCCAGGAGACATGGCAATTCTATTTGTACTCTAGTGAATGACAGGGGTGAAACTCTTTCTTCTTTGCAGGAAATCACATGTGAAGCTATGCAATATTTTGCTTCTTTATTTAGGGAGGACTCGCAGGGGGGTTCTGATGAGGAAGCTCAGGTCCTTTCTTGTATCCCTTCTTTGGTTTCTAGGGAGATGAATGAGCATCTTATGAGTGATATTTCGATTGAGGAGCTAGAGGGGATCGTGTTTCAAATGAAGAGGGGGAAAGCTCCTAGCCCTGATGGTTTCCCGATTGAGTTCTTTCAAGAATTCTGGGAGATTATCAAGTTGGACTTGTTGGCAGTTGTTCAGGAGTCTCATAAGAATAAACAGATGTTACGGGCTTTGAATTCTACCTTCCTTGCTCTCATCCCAAAGTGTGATGGGGCGGATAGGTTAAGTCAATTTCGTCCTATCTCTCTTTGCAATGTGATTTATAAAATTATCTCTAAATTGATTGCTGATAGGTTGAAAAAGTGGCTTAAAGTGCTGATTTCTGAGGAACAGAGTGGTTTTGTGGCGGGACGTCAGATTCTGGATGGGGTTGTTATTGCAACTGAAACCATTCACTCTATGGCTAATTCCAAAGATAAGGCAATGTTCATCAAGCTTGATATGGCTAAGGCTTATGACCGTGTTCGATGGCCCTTCCTTCGGAAGGTTCTTGGTGCTTTTGGTTTTGGGGATGAGTGGATTTATTGGGTTATGAGTTGTGTTACTTCGGTCTCCTTCTCTGTGTTAATAAATGGTGAGCACTCTGAGCTTTTTGGTGCCTCTCGAGGTTTGCGGCAGGGTGACCCCCTCTCTCCTTACTTGTTTCTTCTTCTTGTTGAGGGTCTGGGACGCTTGATAAGAAGGAATGTGGAGTTAGGTTTCATTCAGGGCTGGGGGTGGGGAGGTGGTTTACCTCCACAGTCTCACTTGCAGTTTGTTGATGACACTGCTTTGATGGGTATGGCTACAATTAGGGAAGCTTCGAATTTGCGCAAGGTGTTGGATGTTTATCTTCTAGCTTCAGGCCAATTGATTAATGAAGATAAGTCTTCCATCTTTTTCTTCAATACTCCAAGTTCCATTCAGAGGCGAATTGCTCATATATTGAGATTTCAGACTGGGGTTCTCCCTTTGACCTATCTTGGTATTCCCATCTCTATTGGAAGACTTCCCAAGGAGTCTTGGCAGAATATTCTGGATAAATTTCAGGTGAAAGTTAATCATTGGACCCATCACTGGTTGTCCTTTGCGGGTCGTGTTCAGTTGCTCAAGTCTGTGGTGCAGGCCCTCCCCATTTATAGATGTATGATTCAGGTGGCCCCTTTGGGTTTTGTTAGGGAATTGGATTCCTTAGCAAGACAGTTCTTATGGGCTGGTAGCTTATTGTCCTCTAAATGGAGCCTTGTTAGATGGGACATTGTTTGTAGCCCGAAGCAGTTTGGCGGCCTTGGGTTAAGGCAGTCATCGTTGTCAGGGATGGCGTTGGCTGCCAAATTGTATTGGTGGTGGTGTGTGGAGCAGGATGGGATTTGGGCCAGGATATTAACTCAGAAATACTTCCCATGGATCCCTCAAATTGATATTCCTCAGTATCCACTGGTGGGGAAAGGCTCGGTGATTTGGAGTACGCTCAAGAAAGGGGCTGCTCTGGTCAAGGATGGTTTATTTTGGATTTGTAAAAGAGGGACAAAAGCTCATTTTTGGTCTGATTCTTGGGATGGTTTTCCTCCCATTGTTTCTCAGTTTCCTAATTTGGTGACTCTGTGCCAGAGGTTATGTGAAGTAGGTTGGTCAAGGGTGAGTGACTTCAAGTCCTTTTCTTCTCATGGGCAGTTGGTGGTGGCGAGATGGAAGAATCCTGATGAGTGGCCTGTTGTTGGTATGGAGGAGTGTGCTAAGCTTCATAGTATCCTTTCTCATAGACGTTGTAGCTCCCTCCAGGAAGGGGATGTTCTTTCTTGGTCTCCTAATCCTAAGGGTGTCTATATTGTTACTTCTGGATATCAGGTGTTGTTATCTAACCAGTTGGATGGGGTGGAGGTTCACTGGTGGAAGAAAGTGTGGAATAAGCTTTCTTGGCCGAAGTGTAACTGCTTTATTTGGACTTTGGCTTGGAATAGGTGCTTGACTTGGGATAATATTCGGAAGCGGGGTTTTCAAGGTCCTTCTATGTGTGTTATGTGTGGGTGTGGAGAGGAGGACTCCTCTCACTTGTTTTTCCGTTGCCCCTTGACTTTGCAGCTTTGGCATTTTTGGTGGGAAGTTTGGAAAAGCCCTTGTGTTCATGCTTCCTCCTTGGTGGATTTTTGGAGTAGTCTGGGTAGACCTCCTTCTATGGCCTCTTTCTTGCAAGATGTGTGGTATGTTGGGCCTTCCTTAATACTATGGCAGATTTGGTTGGAACGGAATCGCAGAATATTTCGAGGTGAGAAGTTGTTGATTCAACAAGTTTGGCACAAAATTATGAGTATGATTTGGGAGACGGCGGAATCTAAGTGTGATGTGGTGTTCCCTTTGGAGAAAGGAGATGCTGAGCTGGTGGATAGATTGGGTATTCAGGGGTTGTCTCTAGCTTATGCTTGTGTCAGGAAAGGAAGGCGAGTGAAAAAGAAAGTGCAAAGGGTGGGGAGATGGCTTCCCCCTCCGTTTGGCATTCTGAAGCTCAATACTGATGGTTCTTCAAGGGGCAATCCTGGGCCTGCTGGGATTGGTGGGACTGGTAGGGATTTTTCGGGATCGGTGGTTTTTTTCTACTTTGTTCATGAAGGATGGCAAACTATCAACCTTATGGAAGGTTTGGCGATCCTCTATGCTTTGGAGAGGGCTTATGCTTTGGGATGGCGCAAGGTTATCTGTGAGTCTGATTCACAGGTTTTGATTACTTTGCTGAATACACAGAAGGTTTCTGATGTTAGTTGGTAGTTGGCTATGATGGTGCAACAAATTCTGTAGATAAGTTCTTTGATGGAGATGGTGTCTTTTGTACATATTCCAAGGGAGTGGAACAGGGCAGCAGATTGTTTGGCTAAGTGGGCTTCTGAGCATTTAGATGGCTAGAAGATTGATGAATGGGAGCAGGTTCCTCATGAGCTCCGACATGACTTGAAGAAGATTCTTGCTGAGGATGGGAATGGTATTGGTGAAGGATGATGTTGTTTCATGCTTTGTATGGTTGTTTCTTATGGATTACTGGGGCTTTGGCCCTTTGATGCTTTGTAATGTTCTTTTCTAAATTTCAATAAAGTTTTTACCCCTTTATTAAAAAAAAAAAACTTTATGTACACAACATGAAGCTCCATGTCTTGTGTCTCTCTACATAATAAATTATTTATTTTTAAATTATAAATGAAAGTGATAAAAATAATAAGAATCTATATTTTTAAACTAATTTATTTAGGTAAGATATTTAAATTAGTTGTAATTTTTATTTGAAACTAATTAATAATAAATATAAGAATATATATTATAGGAGCATATATTTTTATATTAATTTATTTTAGTAGGATATGTAAACTAGTGTAGATATCTTAATACATCTATCTAAAAAATGTCTAGCTCTATTTAGTTAAGAGTTGTTTTATTTTACTTTACTTTAGAACTATTTTATTTACTACATACATGGACATATTTTATTTTATTTTGTACATAACTTTTAGTTTTATTATTGAAAAAGCCACTTAGTAATTCTTTTATTTAGTTTTACTTTGAAAAGTGTAGTAAATATTATATACTTATTACTTTTTAATAGTTTCTATGTAACCATTGATATATATTTTATATTTTTAGTTTTTTTTTTAAATATATGTAGGTTGTGTTTTGGTTTTATGTATACAATTGACTCCTTGTTGCCATTGTAAAACACCTCTTGGTATAATTAATTATAATGGTCTTTTGATTTTTTTAAATAGTATTAAAATCATGTGTAGCCTTTAACATTACTTACACATAAAAGGCTTTGCACTCCCATGCCACTTTCATAAGGGCCTAAATTTGATGGTCTTATAGTCACATTTATTCATTTTAGTCATACAATACGCTTAAAATTTTATGAAGCTTGTATTATTTGAAAGGGGGATTTTATATAGATCATCAAAATTTATATATAATTTATTTTTTATATATTTATTTTATATGTGTTCTTTAGAATAAGTTAAGCCTTAATATTTGAACAACTTTAAATAAATAACCATCACAAAATTTACTTGACAGATAGGGTTGATTGTCGAGCCCTTATGGATGTATTTTTTATTCTTTTTAAATGGATGTCTAATATTATTTCGATATAGTTATTAATTATTTTAGATTAAGGGGTAAAATAGGTTTGAAAGGACTTGGAATCTTTTACACAAGAAGGGCTTCAACTACCACAATAATTGAACAATAGCACAACTACACCCAAGCTACCATGAGAAAACAACAAAACCAAAGACCATAATGTCAATGGCCTACACAATGCTTGACTTTGTCATTGTGATTCACACACCCTTGACCTAAGTGTGGGATTCATAGATATATTTAGGAAAATCTCTCTTCCTTCTTTGAACAACCGTCCATGACACACCATTATTGAAATTTTGAGATTGAGGAGAAAGAAGAGGGAAATCCTCCTTTGTCGCCTTGACCAAAGCCACCTCATGTAGAGAGGTAGGATGTCTAATCAATGAAATGAGATGTTGCACAATATCCAAAGGTAAAGTAGAAGTAAATTCCCCAGTGCAATCTACCTTGAGGGTTAAGGAATCCAATGAAGGAGCAACTAGGACAAGGTCTAGGGAGGAAACCCTAGCAAGAACCGACGCAATCGTAGGAGCCACACCAGACCTAAGAGGATCCAACTCATGAACAAGAACAGTCAAATCCACATTGTGACTCATAGTCAAAGACAGAAAGAGAGGTAGAGGAAGAGAGAAGGGGAGAAACAAAGAGAGACGAATATAGAGAGACATAATATAGAGAGATAGATGAATAGAGATAGAGACATATTTAATATTTATAACTTAATTATATTTATTTTATATATAATATATAGTCTCTAATATAATTGTATTTATTATTGTATGGTATATTTTATATAATGTAAATTATTTAATTATATAATTTATATAATATATTTTAAAAGTACTATTATATTATAAAATCATTTATTTATATTAAATATTTATTTAAAATTTAATCATATTTATTTTATATATAATATATAATATAGTTATATTTGTAATTATATAGCATATTTTATATAATGTAAATTATGTGAAAGTTAGATAGAGAGACATAGAGGAGGCTAGAGAAAGAGAGATATATAAAGAGGTAGGGAGAGAGGAAGTGAGATAAAGACAGAGGAGGAAAGGGAAAGAGAGATAGAGAGAATGAAAAAAAGGAAGAGAGAGAGAGAGAGAGAGAGAGAGAGAGAGAGAGAGAGAGAGAGAGAGAGAGAGATTAGTCATGCTAACTAATTAGATTCCTTTCATCATTTATAATAAAAATGAATCAATATTGTTTGCATAAATGTTTTTCTACACACTAAAATTACTTAAAGGCTATTAATTACATTTTAAGACACTCTCAAACAATGGAGGCAACTAGACAAATACATTAGAAAACAAGCATGGCCAACCATATAATGCAATGTGGTCTTCACTTTCCTGACACTTTTCAAAATTACACTACCTAGAGAAGAATAATGATTTCACTATACAACTAAAGTTTCAATAGTGCTTTCCACTCTTTGACAAACATGGGCTAAAAATCTACTCCAAAACATATGAATCCAAAAGAAATGTACAAATTCCATCCTCTTAAAGCTATAGGTACAAAAGAATAATAGTAACAAAAAATTAAACAAAAGAAACACACAAATACTAAGAAGCCATAGTAAAAACCCAACAATTATGCCCAAATTTGGTTAATTTGTGTCGTAATTGATACTACTAATATGTATCAATCTACTTTATACTAAAAGGAAATTGCACCAAACAAATAAATAATAGAGAAAAGTGATATTCATTGGACAATAGTGGCATTCTTAGTCTCCTCTTTCCAAGTGGTAATGTAAAATTTGCCTTGACAAATGCAAAAGTACATCTCCACATTAAATATCCCTTTATTCTATGTTTTCATCACTCAGATGTCTTCTATCTTGAGAAGGATAAACTAAACATATTTAATATTTATTATTTAATTATTTTTATTTTATATAATATTGAGTCTCTAATATAATTGTATTTATTCTTGTTTAGTAAATTTTATATAATGTAAATTATTTATTAATATATTTTAAAAATACTATTATATTATAAAATCATTTATTTATATTAAATATTTATTTATAATATTTAATCATATTTATTATATATAATATTTAATATTTAATATAGTTATATTTGTTATTATTTAGCATATTTTATATAATGTAAATTATTTAGAAAAGAGAGAGAGACATAGAGGATGATAGAGAAAGAGAGGGAGATAGAGAGAGGAAGAGAGAAAGAGAGCTAGAGAAAAAGAGAAGGGGAGATAGAGAGATAAAGAGAATGACAGAGAGAGGAAGACAAAAAGAGAGGTAGAGGAAGAGAGAAAGGGAGAGATAAAGAGAGATGAATACAGAGACACAATACACAGAGATAGACGAATAGAGAGAGACATGTTTAATATTTACGCCGAGAGGCGTTCTACACTCACAGTAAGGGTTGAAAGATTCAGATTCTTGTAAACAATTAAGATTCAGATTCCATGTAAACAAAATTCATAAAATGTGTAAATAAATAAATTTGTGGAAGCTAAATGGATAGAAAAATAGAAAAACTTGGGCAGACGTTTGAAGAATATGAAAAGTCTTGCATCATAGTCTATTTAAATTATTCTAATTGCAAGTAATTTATAAATGCCAACCAATTAGAAGATACTGTAGATATATTTTTTTAAATACAAATATACTAGTTATAACTTAATTGTATTTATTTTATATATAATATATAGTCTAATATAATTGTATTTATTATTGTATAATATATATTTTTTTATCATTAAATCATTGGGAGGGCCAGCACCCTTCTGTTGATTCAAAATAACGTTTGTACACTATTGTATAGTATATTTTAGATAATATAAATTATTTAATATATTTTAAAATACTATTATATTATATAATCATTTATTTATATTAAATGTTTATTCATAATTTAATCATATTTATTTTTATATCTAATATCTAATATAGTTATATTTGTTATTATATACAACATATTTTATATAATGTAAATTATGTAAAAGTGAGATAGAGAGACATAGAGGAGGATAGAGAAAGAGACATAGAAAGAGGGAGGGAGAGAGGAAGTGAGATAAAGACATGGAGGAGGATAGAGGAAGAGAGATGTAGAAAGAGAGACAAATATAAAGAGAATGAAAGAGAGAGGAAGAGAGAAAGAGATGTAAAGGAAGAGAGAAGGGGAGAGAGAGAGATAAAGGGATACAGAGAGAGAGAGAGAGATTATTCATGCCAACTAATTGGATGCATTTCATCATTTAGAATAAAAATGAGTCAATATTGTTTGCATTTCCCTACATGTTAAAATTACTTAGAGACTCTCAGTTACATTTTAAGACACTCTCAAAACAACGGAGGCAACTAGACAAATACAAGCTATAAAACAAACATGGTCAACCATATAATGTGATGTGGTCTCCACCTTCCTAACACTTTTCAAAATAACACTATTTAGAGACGAATAATGATTTCACTATACAATTAATGTTTTAATAATGATTTCCACTCTTTGACAAACATGGGGCTAAGAATCTACTCCAAAACAAACGAATCCAAAGGAAATGTACAAATGCCTTCCTCTTAAAGTTATAGGTACAAAAGAATAATAGTAACAAAAAATTAAACAAAAGAAACACATAAATACTAATAAACCATAGTGAACAACCAACAATTATGCTGAAATTTGGTTAATTTGTGTCGTATTGATATTGCTAATATTTAGTTTTTATAACTTAATTATATTTTATATATGATATATAGTCTCTAATATAATTGTATTTATTCTTGTATAGTATATTTTTGAGTGATTGTGTTGTCGATCTCTTGTTTATTGTTATTTATACAATTACAATTGCTTGGCTTAAGATGAGCTCTAGGAGATTGTATTAGCTATAACATTTAGTATTGTAAGATGCTCAATATGTAATGTTAAGCAAAAAAACAAAATGACCAATATTCTTTGCATCCTTCTATGCTTGATGTGGTTACTAACACCAAAAATTGTGTTTCCTTTATTGATAGAATATGCATACTTTGTCACACCACCATGGAGAACTCACTACAACTTCAAATGACTTTTATTGTATTAAAAAAATGAAAATATCTTTGCCTTATGTAATCATCGACAACATCATACTAATGTTTTATTCTTCAATACACATGCATTTAATACCTTTTTAAATACTATAATACAAGAGAACACCTATTTTAGTGATGAAGACCCAAATTTTATAAACCTTGTATTACTCATATTCATACAAGGAACATTTACTGTAAATACTATATATTTTAAATGTAAATTAGAAAACCTTATTATACATTATAAAAAACAAAACACCATTGTCATTGTCTCATTTTGCAATATAAGTATTAATTTTTATTTCTATATTTTATTCCACAATTTATTGCTTCCATTTCTAACAGTCTAACCATTGTGAAGTGAGGTAGGTTGGAAGACAGTCAACTTTTGGATTGGTGTCAACTTATACATAAAAAAGATTATATTAAGTACCAAGAGAATATATTTACAAGGCTAAAACAAGAAGGTAAAGAACAAGATTCTGCTGGCATGGGACAAATTTATGATTAAAGAGTAACTACATAACTTAAACAAATTGTTTTGGATTATTAAGTTGGTAGCAAATTTTAAATTTTGGTTGCTCCATAAATTTTGGGAAGATTTATAATTAGCATGCAAAGTTCACAGTAGCATTAAAATTTAAGCAGTAAATTACAGGCACTCTGTCAGTTTTACTAGGAGGAATATTGGAATTTATCTTTAAAAACATGAGGAGACTTTAAAGCTCAGGTTTTTGATTTGAGAAAACACGATCAAGGTTTTTAGGGTTTGTTATGGCGATGGCACGGCGTCTGTGCGAGGTCCATTCAAAGCTCCCCAAATTCAACGAACAATACTCTTCATTAATCTTTCCTGCTTCTCGCTCGACCTCACGATTAGCAGATGAGCCTGAACAGAATTTCAAGCTGCTGTCAAAATCGTTTTTTGTACAGAAAAATACCCTTCTTACTGCTATTGGATTCTCAGAAAACAATACCCAAATGCAGATTTCGGGACTTGAGAGATGTATGATGAGTTCATCTTTTCAGATTCAGACACCGAGGTTTTTCAGTGCAGATTCAAAAAATTCAGATTACAGTAAGGAAGTAGATGAAATAAACGCCAAATTTGCAGAGGCGAGAGAGGAGATTGAAATGGCCATGGAATCGAAGGAAACGGTTTATTTTGACGAAGAGGCCGAAAGCGCCAGAGCAGTTGTGAAAGAAACCCTAGAAATGTTCGACGCCTTGCTTGCGAGATTGCCTGAGGATCAACGAGGTGTTGTGCAGAGATCCATGGGCTTGAAAATGGAGCAGCTCAAAGCAGAGTTTCAACAGCTAAATGAGTAAAACTCAATGGCGAGGACGGGTGAGAGTCTTGTCCTTTTTATTTTGAGGGCAGAATTTTTAGGGTCTTCAATTGATTGCCCTACAAAGTGTTAAGCAGCTCAGAGAATTTAATTGCAATCATTTTGGTTGCTTAAGGTTTTGCAAGAAATGGAGTGATTGGGAATTCCTGGGTTTGCAAACTCTTTGGTAGAAGATTTGTTTCTTCTTGTTATCAGGTAATTTTGAATTGTGATACTTATTGAAACGACATTGCTGATAATTTTTCAAGGTAAAGCTCTTTTGCTGCTGAGATGCGGGGAAGTTTCAAATGGATTTTCTTTTAGAAGTACGGAATGGGCGAGTAAACTTTTCCTATATACATTTTTAATCAAAGAACGGGCAAAAATAAAGGATTTACCAGTAACATATATAGACCTTTGTGCACATATTATGCTTGGCGACAATTTATCAGAACCAAAATTGATGATTGATGAATTTATGATAAAATAGCTTCTTAACATAATTTAGATTTTAGTTAGGACCGAGGATTCTACCAAAGGTGTTATAGGCTTGCACCTTGGCCATTTACCTTTTATTGACATGCAATTAAGGTGTGGCAAACTTTAACTAGAAATGGGACCTTGGAACCCTGGTGAGCCTAATGAGACGGCTGAAGTTTCAAGTGAAATGCTAACCTTTCGTCCATTGGTTTTGGTTTTCCTTTTAACTAGTAATTTGGATCTGGCAAAAATAGTGAAGCATTGCCTGCGATGAACTTGGAGACCCTTCTTGGCTAAGAGCCACGGTGGAAGGGGTTCAATTCCTTTAATCTCACCTGGCCAATCCTGTTTTAAACCCATTAAAATTATCAGGGTCATTAGGAGCATCATGGAAATGCTCCCCTCACCCATCATTGCATGCCCCACCAGTCATATGCCACACACCTGACTCACCCCGTGTTTACATTGACCATGGTGGTTAGCAGATTGACTTTACTTTTGCCTTGGCTTTTTTCTCCACTACTTTAAAATGGGTCTTCTATTAAGCCTGCTCCAGTCTATCTTGAAGTGAAATTAAGTATTGGCCAAATCCATTTACACTACTTAGAGGATGTTAAAGAGGAATTCTTTGTCCACATAATTAAATACTGACTATGTATTTGCTATATACATCAGGAATGCACAAAAGGTCTTAATATCATATTCTTTAACGAGCATTTCAAAGCTGTGAGCAGTCATAAGAAGGCCCAATCAACTGACTGAAGATTGACATCAACAGCTTCAAATATACAATGTGTGTATAACAAACAAACAAAGTAGAGGCCTAACTCCTGATACCAATATCCAGAGAACCATTAAACATTGCTACCACGTTAAACAATATCATAACCCTGCTCTTTCTTGTCACTGATTGGGAAGATGAAAATTTGCAGATTAATCCAGTTGTGCATTTTACCCATGATATGAGATTTTGTTATCTTTGCTACTTCAAACTGGTTCTTCTGTTAGAGTCGCCATAAGCTATTTTGCAGGAAAATTACATTACAGCTCTACACATTGGCACTATCCAGAAGATCTGGAAAAGGTATTCTTTGACCACAGAATCAAGAACTGATTACATATTTTACATATATATTATACCTTGCAAAGGGTCCAAATATGCTATTTAATAAACTGTATTTGAAAACTATGGCTAGTAATACTAATAACCATACTTAACAGAGTAAAGACTCAAATTAACCAATTTATATATAAAGTACTTTCCTAACTGCTCTCATGCCCACAGCCCTGAAAACTATTAAACATGCTTACCGGCTTGAGTCATCTGATGGCTTTTCCCCCGATTGTCACTGGTCGGGGATATGGGAGTTTATAGATAATCCAAGACATTGATGTGAATGTGATTTGTTTACTTAATACTTTATCCAATATCTTTTAGGAAGGTTCTGGTTTCCCTAGTGTTGATCTCTGTTTTCAGTTTGTGTATTAGCTGAAAATGTATCTGATAAGAGGTTTGTGGGATGGATCATCTATTTTCCAGGTACATAGGATTGAGGGGACATGGTGGGGACATCCCCAAGCTTATTTGTCATCCTCTCCTAATAAGAAAAATTAAAAAAAAAACGTAAAAAATAAATTATATGGTATACCATTAAATCTGTGATAATTTCATACTGATGTAATTTTTTATATTTGGTTTGTATTTCCTTATGACATTGCTATGTAATATGAATAACATTGTATTATCATTAGACATTTTGGATTTTGTTATTTTTATGAATCATGATTGATTTTAAATGTGTAGTTTTTTCTTTTTTAATATTTTATAATTGTTTTGGTACAAGCATCGTCTTGCCATACCTTTTTTTTAAAGATTTTTAGGTACTTATTCTTATTTCCTCTTCCCATCACCTTGAAAAGGGGACTCAGTTGGAACGTAGTGAATCACTATGAAGTTATTACTAATAGTTGTATAGTTCTGTCCAAAATCTCTGGAATTAGTTTTCATATTTAGTTGGTTTTGGGTACAAGCATATTTGGGGGATTGATTTATTAGTCTAACCATATATCAGATATGGATCAAACAGCATTACCAAGTGTATGTTTGATTTTGACAGCATTCTGGTGTTTGTATTGAATTGTTTACTAGAGTCATTCTTCATAGGCAAAATTATTTCTGTTGGTCTTCTGGCTCTTCACTTTGAATTATGTGAGCTAAGCTTTTTCCCTTCCAGTCAACAGCCTGTCAAAAGACAATGGAGAGTAGTAAGCTTTGTATCCTTTTTGCATTTTGGTCCATAAAATGTTGTATGACCATGATTTAGTTGACTAAATTAGAACAAGTTTGCCTTTTTTAGGCTGTTCTCGAGTGAGACTAAGAAATATAGGTGCTAGTCAGGTGCTTAAAGCAGAGAATGGAAATTGGAAAAGAAGAAAACATAGTGAAGTGGTAGTTTATTATTGTTGAAGCTTGATAACAAGCCAGCAAATAAATATCTGTAACAGATTGTGTAGGTTTTTTTTCATTAATTGTATAGAATCACTATTTCTATTTAACTTTATATTGTGAGAGTTGTTTACAAGGGAAGGAAGAAGATGAGTCATTTGGCCAAACTCATCCTCCCATTCCTCTCTTAAGAACCCTCATTAGGATGAATTTGACAATTGCTAATTTTGTAGTGACGGTCGTTTCCACTATTGCCCTTCATAGTGCATGCAATTGTACAGCTTCCGATACATTGATATAAATAAAGGAGTAGGTACCATTTATTTTAACAATTAATGATAAATGATTTTGTATATAATATATAAATTACATACAAGTCTATAAAATTGATGATTATATTTTAAAACTGTAAGTCAAGTAAGATAGGTGTTAGAAAAACACACAACACCTTCACTCGGTTGCATTGTTGAAGGATATGATGCAAGATAGAAGGCAAACTAGCAGTTTAAAATGGGTACCTTGGGTGCCCTTTACTTCATTGATCATGTTCACTTTCAAGATGATACAACTTTTAGATGATTACATTGTACAAACTGTTAGAATCTGAAAAGATTAATAACCCAGAAAACTAGTGCAAACTATGTTACCGGAAACGCCGGTGCAGGGTGCGGGTACGGTACCCGACGGGAGCGGGAGCGGGAGCGGGCTCGGGAGCGGCGACGGGTGCGGCCAGGGAGCGGCCCGCCCGCCCCGGGTTCTCTGTGGGTTCGCCATAGGCGAACCCACAGAGAACCCGGGGCGGGCGGGCCGCTCCCTGCCCGCACCCGGCCGCTCCCACCCGCTCCCACCCGCTCCCACCCGCGAAAAGCCATATTTTTGGCGTTAAAAATAAAAAAAAATGACTTAAACACTCATTTTTTAATGAAAAAAAACAAAAACAAAAACCCTAAAAAGGTCAATATAACTAAAACGCCCCTATTCACTTCTTATTTTTGCAACTTCTCCTCCATTTCACAAGAGTTTTTCACAGTTTATTCATTTTTGCATTGTGGAGGGAATCCGGAATCGATTGCAAAGCACCAAGGAAGGATTGTAGCTTGCCCAAAGGTCATCTATTGATCTAAGGTAAGTAGTTTAACCTGTTTTTTCTAGTTTTTGTTGAATTTGTTCAAGTTTTTAATGGATTTTTAAGTTTTTTCAAATTTTTTTTCAAAAATTTCAACTTTTTTTTTGAAAAAAAAAAACAAGTTTGAACATTTTTTAAACCTATTTTATTGTTTCTCTTGAATGTTTAGGTGTTTTATTAGTGTGTAGGGTTAGAATATTTTTATTATATTTCAATTTTCATTATTTTAATATAAATTTTGTAATTTTTTAAGCAGCAATCTATTTGAAAGTGAAATGGCTACGGCTACTAGTTCAAGTTCAGTGGGTCTTGAGAAGAGTAAACAATTAAAATATGATCAAGGATCTCCTCTTTGGAGACATGTCAACATGATTGAACAACTAGCAGGAGGTGGGGCTTTTGTTTGGGTTTGTAATGAGTGCAAAGTCACATTTAAGAGCTCATATACTCGATTGAAAGCTCACTTATGTGCCATAAGTGGAAAAGGAATAAAAATATGTGAAGGGCCAAACAAGAGGGGGTTGCCAAAAGCACAAATTATGGCATACATTAAAGAACAAGAAGAAGCTGATGAAAAGAGTGCAAGAGCAAAATCAAGAGCTCATCCTTTAACAAAGAAAACATCAATGAATCCACCTACAGAAGCTCCTTGTTCCAGGCCACAACATCCTTTCTTGGACTTGGATGTAAACCAAGATGATGAACCCTCTTCTTCCTGCAAAAGAGGTCCACTGGCAAAGGCATTTCAAAATGAAACGAGAGATATTGCAGATGAAAAAATTGCACGTTGCATTTATGCTAATGGTCTTCCTTTCAACTTGGTGAGATCACCATATTGGCGGGAAATGGTGGTAGCAATTAGTAATGCACCTTCTGATTATACAGGTCCTGGTTATGAAAAGGTGCGAACCACTTTATTGGCAAAAGAAAAAAGTTATGTAGAGAAATCACTAAAACCAATTAGAGATTCATGGATTGAAACAGGAGTGTCCATTGTTTCTGATGGATGGAAAGATTGCAAAAACCGACCTTTAATAAATGTTATTGCTGTGTCCCCCAAAGGGGCAATGTTTTTGAAGTCGGTTGATTGTGAAGGGGAAATCAAGGATGCACAATTTATTTCTAAAATCCTCATTGAGTCCATAGAGATGGTGGGTGTTGATAATGTTGTCCAAGTCATTACAGACAATGCAAAAAATTGTAGGGCAGCAGGTGCTTTGGTTGAGGAAAGATACTCACACATATTTTGGACACCATGTACCGTACACTCCCTTAACTTGGTGATGCAAGCAGTTGGCACTCAAATAGATTGGGTGAAAAATACATACAATGAGGGTGAGGAGATTCAAATGTTTGTGACAAACCATCATATGTCACAAGGCATCTTCAGGTCTTTCTCGCATTTGGAGTTGTTGAAGGTAAATTTAGTTTATTTTAATTTTAATTTATGCCATATTTTTATTTACTTGAGTTGCATGATTCATTGATTTAGATTCTTGATTTAGATTTTAATTTTTAATGTGTTATTAACTTGTTTTTTTACATAACATTAGGTTGCTGAGACCCGATTTGCATCACACACAATCGTTTTGAGACGACTTGTGAAGGTGAAAGAGGCATTAGGCTCCATGGTCACTAGCCACCAATGGAGTATATGGAAGACAGCTAATTCAGAAAGGGCTCAAAAGGTGAAGTCATTGATCCTAGCTGATGAGTTCTGGGAACGTGTGCAATATGTTTTGAGTTTCACGGAGCCTATCATGAGTATGCTTAGGTTTGCTGATACAGATCAGCCATGTTTGGGGGAAATCTATGATGGCATTGACTCCATGGTAGAAAAAATAAAGAGCATAATAACACAAAAGGACAATGACCCCAATGAAACATTTTTCCTAAGTGTCAAAAAAATCATTGATGACCGTTGGGACAAGATGAACACACCCTTGCACCTCCTTTCATATGCCTTGTCTCCCAAATATTATAGTACTGAGATACTTGCTTTGCCGGGGAGAACCGCACCATATAGAGATAGAGAAGTTGCTTCCGGCTGCATGAAAGCATTTCGAAGAATCTACTCCGATCCAGAAATGGTGAATGGTGTTAGGAAAGAGTTTGGCAAGTTCATACAAGGACGAGAGCATAGTATGTGTGCTATTGCAGACATGTACAAAGAAGATGCACATACATGGTGGTACCTCCATGGGCAAGATTATGTTTTGCTCCAGCCTCTTGCAATCAAAGTTCTATCACAAGTAAGCATGTTTTATTTTAACATTCTTAGTACTTACCATTTTTTGCATTTTAAAGTTGTATTGACTAGAGCTCTAATTTGAAATTTGAATAGGTTGCAAGTTCTTCTTCGGCTGAACGGAATTGGAGTACATACTCCTATATCCACTCAGTGAAGCGTAATCGATTGGCTGCTAAAAAAGCAGAAGACTTGGTCTATGTCCACTCCAACTTGCGTCTTCTATCACATAAGCAAGTTGAGTACAAGGACGGGGCAGCGAAGAATTGGGATATAGCCCCTGAGTGTGCCAACTTGGATGCATCTATTACAGAGCTTGCTACAATCACTGTAGATGATGAGGAGAATTTTCTACATGATGTACATAGTGCGAGTGGCACTCCATATGTTGGTGTTTCAAACGATTTGCAACCAACCAATGATGATGACTTAGATCTAGATCCTTTTGATGAAGATTGAAGAGAGAAAGATTGACTTTTGAATCTTGATTATAGACTTATACTTATAGTATTTTACTATTTTGAAATTTCAAATTTTGTAATACAGTACTGACTACTGAGTATTTGTAATGATTTTCAATGTTTCATTGTTCATTGGTCATCTAAATTATCAATCAAGATTCAAATGTATTATGTATGTTCAATTCTGTATATTTTTTAATTTTTTTGGTATATACAGTTATACTATATAAATAAATATATATATATATATATAAAATATATATATATAGTACAGCCGTACCCAGCCGTACCCACAGAAAAAAAAAAATTTTCGCCGTACCGGCGTACCAGAACCCCGCTCCCGAACCCGTTCCCGTACCAGAACCGGCAACTTAGAGTGCAAAGAATAGATATTAAAACTATGAATGCAAATGATACGAAATCAAAATAGCAACACAGAGTTAGTCTCCAAGAGAGTAATGCAAATGCTAGAAGCAAAATAGCATTAAGAGGATGCAAAAGCAAAAGATGCAAAATACAAGCCAGGTAGCATGCTTATATAGACTAGGAAGAGAGAGGAGGTGGCAACACCGACCAATGAGGAGCAACCATCTATCGGACTAAAGATAGCAAAGTATCTTCCCAAGATAGTTAATGGATGCTCACATGTAGGAAGGTGACACCTCGCAACTACTCACCTAATAAGACATGCTTTATTAACCTAAGCGAGATTAATAGAAGTGTAGGAAAAACCTAGGAATATAGGAAAAAATAAATAACCCATCTAGGAAATAAAAACCTACACTAACACCCCCCCCTAAGCGAAGCTTAGGTGGATGTAGAAATGGGTCCCGGCAAATCAAGCCTGATGAGGTACCCATGTACATAAAATTCCCCCCCAAAGAGAGAGAAAAGAGACCCCCCCAAAAGTAGAGAGAGTCAGGACTCCGAGTGAGAGGAAGAAGCCCCCCCAGAAGATGAAGCATCCCGCACCCCCAGCAAAGCTCTCAAATGAAGGAACTTGCTCTCAGTGAAGGGTTTGGTGAAGATATCAGCAACCTGCTCGGAAGTCGGACAGTAGCGAAGGTCGATGACGTGGCCATGGATGAGCTCCCGAATGTAGTGCATGTGAACCTCTATGTGTTTGGTCCGCTGATGATGGACCGGATTCCGTGAGATCTGAATAGCACTCTGGTTGTCACAAAATATGACTGATGGCCGTCTGATCTGGATGCCAAACTCAGTGAGAAGATTTTGAAGCCAAATGGCCTCAGTAGAGGCATTCACAGCCCCCCGATACTCAGCCTCAGTAGAAGATAGAGCAATAGCAGATTGCTTCTTGCTCGACCAACAAACAGGACCTGAACCAAGTGAGAAGCTGTAACCTGAAGTAGACTTGCGATCCTGAGAATCGCCCGCCCAATCTGAATCTGTGTAGCCCACCAAGTCAAGCTCAATACCTGCTGCATAGTGAATCCCAAAACTGTGAGAACCCTGAATGTAGTGAAGGATCCGCTTGGCTGCTTTCCAGTGCAGCTCATGAGGCTCCTGCATGAATCGTGAAACCATGCCTACAGCATATGAAATGTCGGGTCTCGTATGAGTCAGATAAATGAGACTCCCAACAAGCTGTCGGTACAAAGTGCCATCAACAAGTGGAGAAGAACACTGAGCCTCAAGTTTGACTCCAGAAAGAAAGGGAGTCGGAGCAGGCTTACAGTCAGCCATATGAAACCGCGAGAGCAAATCTAGAGCATACTTGGACTGTGTGATGGTGATCCCGGAAGAAGACTGGTAAATCTCAATCCCGAGAAAGTAATGCAACAAGCCCAAGTCAGTCATCAAAAACCTGTCATGAAGG
The DNA here is from genome assembly GCA_027924645.1 of Cunninghamia lanceolata. Taxonomy (NCBI): domain Eukaryota; kingdom Viridiplantae; phylum Streptophyta; class Pinopsida; order Cupressales; family Cupressaceae; genus Cunninghamia; species Cunninghamia lanceolata. Next base: position 7,945,624 of record BSBN01000814.1, read on the forward strand.
GCAGTTTTGACAGCCCCAATGGTGGATGAAGAACTCCCTGTGATCAGCAAGTCATCAACATACAGAACCAGAAATAGGAGTGAATCATCCTGCTGCAGAATGTAGACATTGGGATCAGAATGGCACCGAGTGAACCCAACTGATAGAAGGAAGGAATCCATCTTGGCATACCAGGCCCGAGGAGCCTGTTTGAGGCCATAGAGAGACTTCCGAAGAAGGCACACAAGTGAAGAATCCTGAAGGAACCTGTTGATGGTTGTTTTTTGACAAGTCAACAATAGAGTGAAATACTGAGTATCTGACTCTCTCTTGAGCAAAGCCTCTCGGATGCTGAACTAAGTGATCAAACGAGATGACTCCAAGGTTCCTTCTGATATTTTCGGTAAGAGACAGCTCAGCGATTTAAGTATGATTCTGCTGTTTAAACACAAAGGGACTTACGCAGACTCTTCTTCTTTCATTCGACTTATTCCTCCTTTGATGTGGATGACATATATACAGAGCTTCTATGATAAAGAAAATGAAAAAGGGGGTAAAGGGTTTAGAAGGCTAATCTAAGGACAATGAGATAATGAAACATGTAAAGATAGACAAACTCCTCATGAAACCAGACTTCGCTTCGCCATGAGAACCAACAACTACACGAAGACGGTGCAATCTTCTAAGGAAACTCAAGGATTTTCATGTTGTAAATCTCCATCCAAACACCCACAGCTGGCGCAATTTGAACAAGCATTCACAACCGAACTAAAGAAAATGAAGGTTCAGTCTAACTTTGCAAAGTGGATTGCCTTCGACAATACACGAAAAGTATGAACCAGAAGAATTCATCAAATATCTTTACGCATATTCATTACATCAATGCACTTCTAATCTATTTCTAAGCTATTTGAAACATCTCTTAATTCCATCAAGATTCAGGAAACCATGTTACTCCACAAGATAATACTTAACACCAAACAAGTAGCTCCAATGTCTTTGCATTAACTTTGAGGAATATTTACAACAATTTCAAGTTCTCTCAGAGAATTTTGAGAGTCTCTTCTATTCTACTCTTAAAATCTACTCTCTACTACTACTAATGATCTACTTTCTAATCTATATCTCTAAAAATATTTCTAATGAATTACAAATGAGGCAACAAGGCCTTTATATAGTGCTCCAGTATACAATGAATGGCTTAGATCAATTCGATAGCCAAGGGCTTAGATCGTGCCACCTCAGAAGTAGTTACAACAACTTGCTATTTTTAGCAAAAAAAAGAGAGGCAATGAAGACACGTTTTCCAATGTGATAAGGTAAGGCGAAAGCATTTAAAATATTCCTCCACATAGGAATCCCTTTGGCTTCTTTCATTAAATGATACATTGCATGCATTAAATAATGTAGCTAATCAAAATTAAATGATGTGTACTCGCCACATAAGTGCCAACTCAGCATACTTTGAAAATTGTATCAACTTGTAATGATGTATTCAATGTGATTGTTTGAACTTGTATATTTAGGAATACATCCTGTGGATCTTTGCCTTGTTCATTCTTCTTGTTAACTGGATGTATGATAGTTGTCGCCTCACTTGACTAACTTTATGATTCTTCTTCTTGTAGATAGATTGATGTGAATCTTCTTCGATGTATCTTCATGTAGGCTAGAGAGTAGATGATGACACTTGATTTCTTCATGAAGAGTAGGAGACTCTCTTGGACTTGGAAATTTGAAGAGTCTTGAAGTTTGATGGATGAATGCTTTTGGAAGTTTCAATGAAGTGTTCCAACTCGATGATGTAGAAGATTTGAGGTATAATCCTTTAGAGTAGTGTTCCCTCCGCAAGGTGAAAGTGATTCAAACACTTGCTCTTGATGATCATGATATATTTGATGAAATGATTCCTTGAAGATGATCTTGAAGCTCGAAGGAACTTGACGTAGGATCTTTCATGATGTCATTGATGAAGAGGACTTGAGATATATCTTGCTGTGACGTCTTGGAGCAGCTACCTCTTGAAGTGATGTAGATTTCTTAGAATGATGCTTCCTGGAAGATGATCTTGAATGAAGTAGAATATATGAAATGCTCCAACTTGATGATAACACTTTCCTTATGGTGGAGCAGCTACTTGATGTCTTCTCTACATGACAATTGGTTGACTTTACTCCTAGCATGAAGGTGGTTCCAGCTTCTTCTTCTTTGATGACTCTTTAGCATCATTGACATTCCTTGCAATTTGATCCACCACTTGCTTAAATTTGATAAAATCAAATTTATTCTTCTAAAACAACTTCCTGTTGCTGCTCCTTGAGGAAAAATCTGCCTTTGGAGAACAAATCTGCTCTTGAAAATAATAAAAATGAAAAGGAAATGAGGTGTATATATATAATTTGCTTTAAAAACTTTTCCTTCTCTCTAGGCCGACCTCCTTTATTATTGTGCACAAACATTTAATTTGGATTTGATCTTTATTTAATAAATGCATTTTGCACGTTTTCCAAGGCAACAATTATTAAATGTTTTTAACTCCCTTGATGGCGCACTAGATAAAGTCTTGGCGATCTCCTTGTATTTCGCATTGGATCAGCTTAGTGTTGTCTTCTTCTTTATCTTGCTTCTAGGCGCATTAGATCAAAGTGTAGAATCCTCTTCTCCTTTTTCGCATTGGATTGCACTTAGTTTTACTTGCTCAATGAGGTGGCGCATTAGATGGAGGGTAGAGAATCTTCTAAGATTTTCGCATTACTTAGGCAATTTAAATTCTTCTTGTTGAGCGCTTGGATAAAGGGCTTGGAAGATGGCGCATAAGATAGCTAGGTTGAAGTCTTCCAACTTGAATGGATTTGGATAGCCTTTGCCTTGAAGCGGATTATGTATGATGTTTGGCGCGCTAGATGAGACTTGAAAATCTTTTAGATACAAACCTTGATCACTACCTCATGATGTTGGCACATTGGTTAAGCTTGGAGAATCCTCTGAAAACGTGTCTCACTTTACCTTGGTGTTGCATATTGGGTGATCTTGCCATAGGCGCATTGGTTCAAGTTTCCAAATCCTGTGGATAGCGCTTTGGTTGAGGGTACTTGGAATTTGATCTTTGAAATCACTTGAGCGCACTAGATCAACTTTTGAAATCCTGTAGAGTTCTCCCTCAAGAAGTCGCATTAGATCAAACATTAGATGTCTTCTAAACTTAGCCTTGGATTGTTATCATGGATTGGCGCATTGGTTCAAGTTTCCAAATCTTCTAACCTCTAGCGCATTAGATAAGCTTCTAGAATTCTCTGACTTCTAGTTTGGTGGAGTGACTTGCATGTTTGAAGTTGTCATTTCGCATTAGTTGAAGAGTGAAAATTCCCCAAAAATTGGCGCAATAGATAGAAGATTGAAATCCTCTGATATTTTCGCACTGGATCAAGGCATTGAAATCCTCATCTTTTCCTTCGAAATGACCTTTTGGTTTGGGCGCAATAGATAGAAGATTGAAATCCTCTGATATTTTCGCATTGGACCAAGGTGTAGAAGGGCGCATTAGATTGAGTTTTGAAATCCTCTGACTCAAGTGTCTTCTCCTTCGTGATTTTGCGCCCAGATTTGCGCCACCTAAGTACCCTGTCGCACTAGATCAGTGTTTTGAATCCTCTAACTCGTCAAGCATTTTTCAGGATCGCGCGAGTAAAGGTATATTGAAAAATATATTTAAGTATAAGAACTTTAAATATTTTTCAATATACCTTTCAGGATGTTTGAGATAGGTCCCGAATCCACCGGATTTAAGATGCAAAATATAGAATTTGGAGGATTCACCAGATTTCAGACTTAGCCATTTTTTCAGGATTTTCAGGATTTCAGGCTCCAGGCTTAATCTTTTCAGGGCCTCAAACATTCTTCAGGAGTGACTTCAAAACTCAATATCTAGATAGGATTTGATCACAATTCTTCATTATTGCAAGTTCATCTACCCTTAATCGTGAACCAAAGATCATAGGCAAGGAAATTGTTACCGAGCCGGCAAAGGAAAATGAGTCAGGTCATCATTAAAATCTCATTGAAAACTCATTGAAAACTCACTGAAAGCTCAGAGCTCAAAAAAAAGGGGGGTCCCTATTCCTAATGGGGCGATGTGTGATTTGGTCACAACAGAACCCTTGTGGCTGCTCCATGTAGATCTCCCCCTGAAGGTCACCGTGAAGAAAAGCACTCTTCACATCCATCTGGTGTACTTCCCAACGATTAGCTGCAGCAATGGCAAGAACAAGTCGGATGGAATTCATTCGGGCAACTGGTGCAAAAGTCTCAGAGTAGTCAATCCCAGGAACCTGGGAGAATCCTTTTGCGACCAAGCGAGCCTTATACTTGTCAACCGACCCATCTGCTGCAAATTTTGTCCGATAGATCCACTTACATCGAACAAGTTTTCTTCCCTTAGGAAGAGGGACAAGATCCCAAGAGTGGTTCCTCATCAAGGAACTATACTCCTCCTGCATAGCTGTATCCCACTCAGGAATACCAGAAGCCTCATGAAAAGACTGTGGATCTGAGGCAGTAGCAATGAAGACATGTGGAGCATCCTGGAACTGTGAACGAGTCTGCCTGGTGTCTGATGGATCCCCAACCCAATCACCTGCAGACTGCAAGGTCTGTCTAGCCCAAAGTGGACCGGAAGATGGAGAATCTGGAGAAGAATCAGCAACCTCTGAATGATGACTAGGAGAGGAAGGAGGTGAGTCCTTGGAATCGCTCTCTGCATCAGAAGTGGAGGTAGAAGACTGCTCAGGTGAATCTGACTCATCAAAAGATCTGTCATGTATCCCAAGTGACTCCAATGTTAAAGTAGGAGTTGGAGAAGTGATAGAAAGTGAGCTTGAAGAGCCCTCCTCAAACTGAACACTCCTCTCGATGAACAACTCATGTGTAGTAGGGTGGAGCAACCGATAACCCTTCACACCATCAGGATAACCTACAAATATGCAAGGTCTGCTCTGCGGATCCAAGGCCTTGCGTTTCTCTGTAGGAATGTGGGCCCATGCAGGTGAACCAAAAACTCGAAAGTGCTTAACTGATGGTTTCCGACCGCTCCAAGCTTCAAAAGGAGTGACTCCCTTCAAGGCTCGGTGAGAAACACGGTTCTGGATATAACAAGCACAGTTAATGGCCTCTGCCCAATACTGTGGTGCAAGAGATCTGGAGTGAATCATGCAGTTCGCCATTTCCTTCAAGGACCTATTCTTCCGTTCTGCAACACCGTTCTGCTGAGGATTGTATGGAACTGAATGCTGCAAATCAATCCCCTCTGAAGTGCAAAACCTCTCAAACCGATGGTTGACATACTCATCACCATTGTCAGTGCGCAAAACTTTGATGGCTTTCCTAGATTGCTTCTCTACAAAAGTCTTGAAGTCTTGAAAATGATCAAATACCTCTGACTTCTGTTTGAGAAAGTACACCCAAGTATTTCGAGAGAAGTCATCAATGAATGTGAGGACATATCTAGCCCTGCTGAAAGAAGGATGCTGAAATGGACCAGCCAAATCACTGTGAACTAACTCCAGTATCTGTGAAGCTCTCCATGCCTTACCTTTGTCAAACTTTTCCTTAGGATGCTTACCAAGAATGCAACCTTGGCAAACACCACCTGAAAACTGAACTGAAGGCAACCCTGTGACCATGCTTTGCTGGTTAAGCTGCTGCAAGTAGCGGAAGTTAAGATGGCCAAACCGTTCATGCCATAATCTACTCACATCATTAGAATGAGTGAGCAAAACAGTCGAAGGAGGATCAGGAACAAAGTGAGAAAACAGATAGAGCCGTGACTGATGATCTGCTCTCCCAACTGCCACTGTAGAATCACTGTGCAACTCACGAATCTCCACTGAATCAGGAGTGAACTCAACCCGCTTGCCTGAACCTATGTGAGTGATCTGATATACCGATAGGAGATTAGTTGATAATGAGGGCACACAAAGAACATCATGGAATGTGCCATCCCCCACATCAACAGACCCTCTCCCACACACCTCAACAGGAGTGTTATCACCCATCAAAATAGAAGGCATAGTACACGGCTCCAAGGATGCAAGTTCTTCCTTAGATGAAGCCATGTGGTGCGAAGCACCCGAATCAAGAACCCAAGTGGATGGTGAAGAAGCAACTGCAACAAGGGCCTTGCCCTTTCCTTTTCCCTTGCTGTTTTCTTTTGCCTTATTAGACCCCTCATTAGAACTCTGTTTGACAGACTCAGGAACACTGATATTATTCTTCTCAAGAATGTGTGTCAAGTGATCAATTTGTTTCTTCAGACATTTATGTTCATCATGACCAGGTCTTTTACAATAGGCACATTGGACCCTCTCTTTCTTAGGCTTGTCGCCCTTGGAATATTGGGTCTCATTAGTTGCTTTTGAAGCAACCGTTATCTGATCCTTCTTCTCCTTGCTATTCTTTTGTTTCTTATCCTTACTATTGTTGTTACTACTTTGTCCTTTCTGTTCTTTTGTGCCTTGGTTGGCAGCCAAGGCATGTGACTTAGAGGACTTAAGAGTGCCCATCTGGATTAGCTTGTCCTGTTCCCGAGTGAGATTGACAGCAAAATCATCTAAAGATGGCATGGTGAATTGAGTACCAAGTGCACCCTTAGTAGCATAGAAAGTAGAAACAAACACAGAATATTCTGAACTTAGCTTAGAGAGAATACTAAGAATCAGTTGTTCATCTTTCTTTTCAATTCCACATTGTTTTAACTGCAGCCTTAGTGATTTCAATTTAGTGAAGAAATCCTGTATTGTGTTGAAATTGCCTGGACTTAAACTAATTAGTTCATTTTCCAACATATGACCCCTCATTGAATCTTGTGTGCCAAATAGTGTTTCTAGCTTTGTCCAAATTTCATTTGGTGTATTCAAAGACTCAATGTGAAAGAGCAAATCAGGGGAAACAGACAAACACAATGTTCCATATGCCTCATCACATTTGTTAAACCACTTAGGCTTATCTTCATCTTTAGCAGGTTCAGTTTCAAGTCCCATAGTTATCCTATTTAATCCAGCTTTCCTTAAGTGAATTGTCATGCGTGATTTCCACTCAAAGTAATTGTATGGAGTTAGGATAGGCAGATTTGTTTGATCCATGATGAAGAAATGCAGAGAAGAAGTGTCGAAAAGAAGAGAACCCAACCAAGACAACCCCCCCTTTTCACTCAATTAAAGAACCCCCCCAAGAAAATATGATTTGGCACTTTATATTAGTGCGTTTACAACTACCACTAGCAATAAATACTAAATGGTCTTGATTTCAATGCATTACAAACCCTCATGAAGAGCATATGCTGAAAATACAATTTTGGCATAATATCCAGAGAAATAAACAGCACCACTGCAATCTACTCGAAAAATCATGCACTTTCAAAAAAAGAATCGCCTCGATACGAGGTCGTATGTGAAAGTTATGATCCTCCGAAGTTTCCAAAACGAGAACCGTGCAATGTCACGACTGAGAATCTGCAATTTCTGAAAAATCTTGGCATCAAAATCAAAAAACGACTGCACTAGTGCATAGAGCACGAAAAAATAGCTAAAATCAAAAAAAATTTCGTGGGAAAAGGAGTCCGTATGAGCAAGAACGGAGCATTTGAAAACTGTCTTCAGAACTGCAGCTGCCAACGGAGAGGGGTCCTGCTGTAGCTTTCTGAGCGCGTTTCTGCAAAATATACAAACTGCATGCAAAAACAGAAAGATACCCAGATGGTTTTTCTGTGCTGCGAATAAAACCCAGAAGGCGTTTTTCTTGCAAATGCACAGAAGATGTTGCTCCAGTGTAAATGGAATGCCTTTAGCTACAAAAAACGACCCCAACAACCAAAAAATGACATGCAAAGGCTGAATCAGATGCTGGAACCTGCAATATTGATTCAAAGGACCAAATATGCAAGCTGGTTGTCAGATTTGAGCTTGAAACCCCGGTTCCGCAACTGTGTATGACGATCTCCGATTTCGGTGAAACGAAAGCCAAATCTAACTTTCTCAAGCCTCCTGGACGCGTTGGAACAGCCGGAAATGCTGCCAATATAACCAGAAATGCTGCAATCACCCAGATTTCATAAAACACATGTGCAACCCCAGAGATTAAAAAAGTTTCCGTCAAACTTTTCTGATTCTCAAGATCATCCGAAGATGCAAAAGAAGAGCATACTGGGTTTTTCAAAAAACTGCAATAAGATTTATTAGCCCCCCCCGAATCTCTCAAATATAGAAACTAAAATTTACTCTTGCACATAGAATAGCTCTGATACCATGTTAGAATCTGAAAAGATTAATAACCCAGAAAACTAGTGCAAAGAATAGATATTAAAACTATGAATGCAAATGATACGAAATCAAAATAGCAACACAGAGTTAGTCTCCAAGAGAGTAATGCAAATGCTAGAAGCAAAATAGCATTAAGAGGATGCAAAAGCAAAAGATGCAAAATACAAGCCAGGTAGCATGCTTATATAGACTAGGAAGAGAGAGGAGGTGGCAACACCGACCAATGAGGAGCAACCATCTATCGGACTAAAGATAGCAAAGTATCTTCCCAAGATAGCTAATGGATGCTCATATGTAGGAAGGTGACACCTCGCAACTACTCACCTAATAAGACATGCTTTATTAACCTAAGCGAGATTAATAGAAGTGTAGGAAAAACCTAGGAATATAGGAAAAAATAAATAACCCATCTAGGAAATAAAAACCTACACTAACACAAACAACTTAATTATAAAGTGTCACTTGGCTAGTGACCTATGAGGTACAACCATTACACACTTAATATGATCTCATTACACTGTTAAAACCTCATGTCATGCATGTGGGATAAATTTGCACAATGCAATATTAACACATTTTAACATCCCCCCCTAACAAGTAGGTGGAGATTTTTTGTAGTGTGTTAAATTATGTGATGTTTTATTAGGATTCAATGGTGTGGTTTATGAGTCAATCTCATTGACCCATATTTGATGAGTAGTGGTGTTGATGGTTGTTTTTCGACAAGTCAACAATAGAGTAAAATACTAGGTATTTAACTCTCTCTTGAGCAAAGCCTCTCGGATGCTAAACCAAGTGATCAAACGAGATAACTCCAAGGTTCCTTCTAATAATAATGTTTCAATTTCAGTAGGAAACAGCTCAATGATTTAAGTATGATTCTGCTGTTAATCAACAAAGGGACTTACACAATTGTTCAACTTGTTGTTTCAAAAACTCTGGAAGTGAACACTAGAAAATCTAGGTACTGCAACTGACGCGTATGATTTAGCAATGGACGTTCTGATCCTAAATCTAAATGATTGATAAAAAAGGCAAAAGATATAGGGTTGAGGAATACTAATCTAATCCTAAATGGAAGGACGTTTACTGCTTAAAGTGAAGTCAAACCAGATCTTGTTTCGCCAAGATGAAACAACTAGACAAGAGAGGTGCTATCTTCAAAGGTATGCAAGATATTTAAATCAATTATGCTCATGAAAATTCAACAAGCATAAAGATCAAATTGACGCTCAATTGTAAAGACTTCACTACAAGGCAATAAAAATCTCTCACTAACTAACTTATACTTAAAAGAAAACTTGCAACTTAACTTAATATTCGTGTGAAAATTGAAACCATGCAAACACTCAGAAATATAAATAGAATCACCAAATCAATGAGTCCTTTATTATCTCAGAGAGCTCTTACAACAATTTCAGAATTTCCAACCGTTACAAATGAGAGCAATGAGAGCTCTTTTATAGTCCTCAAAGGAGAGAAGGGTCAAGATTGATCGGCGAAATCAGCGGATCAGATCAAGCCACATCACAAGTAGTTACAACAAACTATACTTTATTAAATACAGGAGGTTACTCATATTAAATGAAAGAAGTCATGAAAGAGAGAACAAAGGCACGCTTTCCAAGAGGATAAGGAAGCCACATCATCAAGGCGAGTACTATGTAGTAGTACTATGAGATACAATGAATCTGGACACAATTTGAATAATATCTTCCATTGGTACACTTGTCGCTGCCTGAATGGATCCTTCTGCCACTGCTACATCTGCCTCATAGACTCCAAGTGTCTTCTCCCAGTCGTTTATCCAAGACTTATTTTCCCCAAGACGATATGCAAGTGTGAATATATTATCTAGTTGACTTTCATCAAGTCCATCATATTGAAAGTAGAATGCCTTAACTTGTTGCTTCATGTTCTCAATGGTAACATTTCCATAAGGATGACTTCTTTCATACTTTTTGACACATTCGATGATCATTTCTGGACATGGCAAAGTTGGCGGAAAACAAGCAGCTTCAATGGCTCCACTCCTCATGATGGCTCGAGCGAGGCTTCCTCCGTTAGGTTCTTCAAGGACTGTCTTGATATCTTCCAGGTTGCTGCTTCCCATATTTGTATCGCTTACATTGGTCCACCTTGAGACGAGCTTTGATTCAGGAATCTTCCCTTTGGCATCCATCCGGATCTTGGCTTGTCGTTCCTTGGAAGTCATTGCCATTATTCTGCAGACTTGACGTGAATAAGTGATTGCAAACAAAATCTAGATTTTACTTCAGCAACTTAAGTGGATGAAATTTTCCTCTATAATTATGAAATATTACTATTAAATTTAGAAAATCTATGAAAAATCATAAAAATCCACTTATTCTTCCAGAATTTCATCAATATTTGGACAATTTCAAGGCATCTAATGAAAGAAAAATAAGAAAATCAGATCAGAAAAAACTCAGATCAGACTTACTTGATGAGCTGTTTTGTATTTGATACCTTGCAATTTGATTTCCCACTTGACAAAATTTGATAAAATCAGATTTATCTTCTAAAATCAACTTCTTGTGGCTGCTCCTTGAAGAAAATTCTGCTCTTGGAGAACAAATCTGCTCTTGAAAATGAATCAAATGAAAAAGAAATGAGGCATATATATATAATTCTTTTTTAAAAACTTTCCTTCTTCCTAGGCCGACCTCATGCACAAACATTTAATTTAATTTTAATCTTTATTAAATGAATGCAATTTCACGTTTTACGAAGGCAACAACTATTAAATGTTTATGATTTCTTTTTGGACGCATTGGATAAAGACTTGATAATCTTCTTCTTATTGTTGGACGTTTTCCTCCTTCTTTCAAGCGCATTAGATCAAGAATTCGAATTCCCTTAGCAATTCGCATTGGATGGAGGTCTTCGAGGCCTTCTTAATATTCCGCATTGGATGAGGTTTTAACAATCTTCAAGTCTCTTCGCCTTGGATGATCTAATGGAGTCTCCTTCATGGAATCCTTTTGTATTGCTGTCTTGAAACTCTAAAACTTGTTTTCAACATTTCGCACTAGTTAACTCCTTGATGATCCTCCTTCATGTTTCGCATTAGTTAAAGGATTAGAATCCTCTTGTTGTAAGTCGCACTAGATGGAGTTGGTAGGATCTTCAAGTGATTTCGCATTTGATGAAGGCATAGGATTCCCCTTGACACATTTCGCACTAGTTGAATGATTGAGATCCTCTTGACACTTGGCGCATTTGATCATGTCCTAAGACTTCTTGAGTTTTGGCGCACTAGATACCCCTTTTGAAGCCTTCAAACTTTGGCGCATTAGATGAAAGATTGAGATTCTCACAAGGTTGGCGCTTTACTTAGGCAATTGGATTCCTTCAAGAAGTGGCGCATTAGATCATACCTTGGATTCCTTTAAATTTTGACGCATTTGATAGTGTTTTAGGACTCCTTAAGTTTTGGCGCATTTGATACCCCTTTTGAAGTCTTCAAACTTTGGCGCACTAGATCAAGGTGTAGGATCCTGTGGAGTGTGGGCGCGTTGGATGTGTAGTTTAAGCTCTTCAAAATGAACTTCATTCATGGCGCATTAGATGAGCAACATGAGATCTTCAAAATAAAACTACATCCTCCTCCTTTGGATATGGCGCATTGGTTGGCTAGGTTGAAGTCTTCCATCTTGAGTGAATTAATGTGGATCTTATATGATGTATGGCGCAATGCTTACCCTTGTAGGATCCTCTGGAGTTAAGTCGCACTCTTCTTATACTACGTATGGGATGAACTTTGGAATGGACGCATTAGTTCACTATGTAAGAATCCTCACACATGGCGCATTGGATGAACTTGTTGGAAACCTCTAAACTTACCTTGAAAACCAAACATTGGATATCTACTGGCAATCTCCTCATGATATGGCGCATTGGATGATGTTGGAGAATCCTCTAAAGTGTTGGCGCATTGCATCATGTTGGAGAATCCTCTGAACTAGTAAACATTTCTCAAGTCCAAACTTCACATTTCCCTCCTCCTTCTTGATGGCGCATCACTTGGAGGATAAAAATCCTGTAACTTTTCATTAAAAATTGCTCCAAGATTGCTCTAAGACTTGCCTTTTCATTTTCGCACTAGTTCTAGACATTGAAATCTTCATTTTCTCCTCCGAAATGACACTTTTGGTTTGGGCGCACTAGATGGAGTTTTCAAATCCTCTGATATTTTCGCACTGAATGAAGGATTAGATGGGCGCACTGGATCAAGTTTTCAAATCCTCTGGCTCAAGTGTCTTCTGCTTCGTGATTTTGCGCCCAGATTTGCGCCATCTAAGTGTCTGGTCGCATTAGATCAGGATTTTGAATCCTCTGACTTCGTCAAGCATTTTCAGGATCGCGCGAGTAAAGGTATATTGAAAAATATATTTAAGTATAAGTTTAGAGATTGAATTTCTTATACTTTAAATATTTTTCAATATACCTTTCAGGATGTTTGAGATAGGTCCCGAATCCACCGGATTTAAGATGCAAAATATAGAATTTGGAGGATTCACCAGATTTCAGACTTAGCCATTTTTCAGGATTTTCAGGATTTCAGGATTTCAGTCTTAGTCTTTTCAGGGTCTCAAACATTCTGAAGGATTAACCTCAAAACTCAATATCTAGATAGGATTTGATCACAATTCTTCATTATTGTAAGTTCATCTACCCTTAATCGTGAACCAAAGATCATAGGCAAGGAAATTGTTACCGAGCCGGCAGAGGAAAATGAGTCAGGACATCATTAAAATCTCAGCAAAACTCATTAAAAACTCATTGGAAACTCACTGAAAGCTCAGAGCTCAAAAAAAAGGGGGGTCCCTATTCCTAATGGGGCGATGTGTGATTTGGTCACAACATCTGGCGACTCCACTGGAGGAATGTTCCTGAACATTTCTAAAACAAAAATGCAAAGCTCACTCTAAGAATATCAAATTATCATCCTCAATCGTAAACTATACAAAACGAGCTTAAAAGGGAAAGGAATCATAAATTGGATCAAGACACTGCATCTCCTGATGTGTGATTAAAGATTGATTGCAATTAAAACAACTTCTTGAATGTGCTAAAGATAAACAAACGTCAAGCTTCAACATTTCCATGCACACCCACACACGAGATCAAATAAACACGACTACTCAATCAAAGAATCAAAATCAATTGCCAGCGCGACTATCCATATCTGAGGTTTGAAGTGCAAGCACTTAGGTTCATTCCCATCCCTTAGAAACCAGGATCGACTAAGCTGACCCGTATCAAGCTAGGTAAATTCATGAAAGCGGATGAACGGATATATATATGGATGACATAGGTAATGATAATATGCAATGACAAGTAAATGATGTCAAATGGAGTGGTGATAGAATGATAGTGAAAATGCAATGAAACAATGTGGCCCTATCATGACGCCTGTTTGCCAGGTTTTCGCCAAGATACTTATTCATGGCGCCCGTTTGCCGGGTTTTCACCAGTGAACGAAAATTTTTTCTCTTTACTTTTTCTTCTTTTTTTTTTCTCTTTTTTTTTCGTTTTTTTTTTTTCTTTCTTTTTCGTTTTTTTTTTTTTTTTTTTTAAATAGTGACCATTACACACGGCGCCTGTTTGCCAGGTTTTCACCGAGGTAACGAATGATAAGAACTCAAGAGTCTGATTCTGCGAAGGACGCGATAATCCACACAGAAAATCATGTCACGTTCTGATACTTACAAATGTTGGTAGGAAATGATGGGATAAAGGGAACGGAGTTGGATGATGGCGGATTATGACTGTGTGAAAGCGTATTCAACCATAAACCAAAGGAATGATGGGATATGTTGAACAGCAAGAAACAAATATGGACGGTGAATAAGGAAAATGAAATGGAATGAAATCACGATCAACGTTTGTTTGTATCAACTTAAACTTCGAAGCTTGCAAGTGGAAAAGGGAATGTAAGTAGGGAACGGGAATTAATGATAACTAGTAATGATGCCTTCATGTCCTTCACGAACTTAGGATTTCTCCCTTTAATTTTGGTTCGCGGGGTGAAGTAATGTGGAATAGAATTGAATGGAAATGGAATGGATGGATTGGATGCGGTAGCCTCTTTGGATTCGGCTACAAGTACTTAGAACTTTATTTCGCCAGGATTCCTTGACTTGAAAGTACAGCACGAAATATCTTTCGAACATGCCTTGTTTAGGAATTATGGCATTTATATCATGATACATAGAGATTTTTGGATTTTCAGGAATCTCTTTGCTCAAAAGGTAAAAGCATCCAAATATTTATTTTATGGAAAGATGGGGGAATGGGCGGAAGGAATTGCAAGCTTCTCATTCAGACGACACTCACATTCATCAATCATGATTAGGAGAGGGGTGAAAAGGTGTAGATAGCAATGTGATTTGAAGGCGGAGGTAAAATGGATGAATAGTTACATGCTTTGAGACTTTGCATAGTAACAAAAGTGAAGTGAATATATGAAGTGGATTTCAAATGGAATGGAGTGGGAGTACCAACATTTGATTTTATCCCGTACAGTGGATAATGAAAATACTCCAAGTACTTGATTTCAACTTCAACGCGTATCCTTCTGGAGTATAATGAACACAGAATCATATAAATGATGCAGTCATTAGACTCGAATTCATTTTTGGTTGAAAATATGCAATGCAGATGGAGGTTTAACTGTAGTGGAATGAAATGAATGAACAATTTTATTGTAATATGGGATGTGGTAAATGAAATGACGGATATGAAAATATGCAAAATACTTATTATGGAATGGAAATGGAGGCATGAATTACCTTATGATTTTCACTTGATCCAGGCTTACAAAGGTTTTCCTAGAAACTTCGGGATCATTAAGATGTGTAAGAAACCTCAAAATACTTTAGTCAATACCGAACAAATGACTCATCTCCTAGGAGCAAGCAGTCATGCTATCTAATACTCGCGATGGAATCCACGGGAAATCCATCAATCATGACTTAAGTTTCTCAAAAGAACAAATAAGAATTCGTAAAATTAGATTTGACATTTTAAAATATTATGTTCAAAAGATAATGGTGTCAAGACACAATATATGATTAATGTCCCAGTCAAGCTCAGTGCTCGCTTCGTCAACAATTGAAAACAATAATCTATCAATCCTAAGAGTTTCGTGAATAAATGTTTAAGAAATGCGCTCACATATCCTAGTGAAAGTATACCAAATGTGTTTTGGATACACACCACCTTGTCAAGAACTAGAACCCTTCAAAAACAACTACTCTAAAAACGAAAGAAACAAAAACAACTAAACTATGAAAACTTCTTGAAAAATTCTTGAGTCAAATGACATCAAGACAAACAAATCTAATCTAAGAAAAGAAGAAAAAAAAAAAAAAACAAAATAACTGAAAGGAAATCCTATCTAATTATGTACAAACCAGTGTTCCGAAGACTTCATGGCTGGAAATAGTGCTTCAAGAACTGCCCATTGACAGGCAATGGGATATCTTCTCCGGTCAGAGTCTTCAATTTGAAAGCGTTCTCTCCTAGGATCTCAGCGATCTGATATGGGCCCTTCCAGAGATAATCGAACTTGTCGTGATCACCTCGCCGTTCATGTGCTTTGTCCCAATATAAAACCAGATCAGAAATTCTGAAGGCTTTCACTCTTGCCTGTCGATCAAACCAACGCTTGACCACTCCTTGATGTTTCATAAATTTATTTAAGGCGATGTCTCGTTTTTCTTCCAGATGCAGGAGCTGTGATAATCTTACTTGTACTTGCTCATCTTCATCTAAATACTCTTGCATGAATTGCAAGGTTGGAATCCTCAATTGTATTGGGAAGATGGGATCCTGCCCATAAACCAGGTGATATGGCGAAGTACCCAGAGAAGACTTAACTCGAGTTCTGTCTGCCCAAAGAGCAAACTTCAGCTGTGTATGCCAGTCTCTTGGATTCTTATCCAGTAATTTCTTTATTGCATTCAAAAGGTTCTTGTTTGTGGACTCAGCTAGGCCATTTCCCTGTGGATAATAATTCGATGAAAATTTCAGGGTTATACCATATTCAAAGGCCCAATTTGAAAATCTGAGTGATGAAAATGCAGGGCCATTGTCGCATACAAGGGCACTGGGGCAACCAAATCTGGTAATTATATTCTCTTCTAAAAACTTGATCACTACTTCAGAAGTACAAAACTTCAAAGCATGGGCTTCTGTCCATCTGGTACAGTAGTCTGTGGCAGTCAAAATATATTTATGCTGTGCGGAAGATGGTGGGTTTATCATACCAATGAAATCTAATCCCCACTTAGCAAAAGGTCTGAATTCAACAACTGGCTGCAAAGGCATAGCTGGGTTTCGTTCTCTTGAAGCTGCTACTTGACAAATATGGCAAGTTTTGACATGCTGATGAGCATCTTGAAACAATTTTGGCCAATAGTAGCCTGCCCTTAATATCTGATTTGCCGTTGCTAGCTCACCACCGTGGCAAGTTCCGAATTTATCATGAAATTGTTCCATAATACTTTTAGCTTCGTTCCTCCCAACACACCTTAGATAGATGCCTTCATGATTTTGTCTGAATAAAACTGATCCTTGCAACATGAAACGTTTACTTCTGTATCTCAATGCTCTCCTCTGTGTTGGGCTCATATGTTCTGGACATCTCTGAGATAGTAGATAATAAACAATATCATCGTACCACTCATCTGGTGATACTGCTTCAAGTACGTAAGCTTGCTGAACTAATCCAGGTTCTTCAAGTGCTATAGTCTGAGTCAATGCTTGTCCTCTAACCAACTTCATTGGTTGAATTTCGATGTCGTATTCTTGAATAGTGGCGACCCACTTGCCTCTTCGTTCGCCTAGTTCATTTTGCATTAGTAATGTTTTCACTGCAGCATCTGGAACTATAGCATACACTTTACTCCGCAAGATATAGTGCCGAAATTTCTTGATAGCCTTTACTAGAGCATAAGCCTGTTTCTCCACTGCCGGGTATCTCAGCTCAGCATCCTTAAAAGGGGCACTCATAAATGCAACGGGATGTTCATCTTTATCATCTACCCTCTGGGTCAAAATCCCTGCACAGGTGTGATCAGATGCAAAAGAATATAAATAAAACGGCTTCAAATAGTCTGGACTGATGAGGACAGGAGCCCTAGCAATTGCTTGCTTGATTTCTTCAAATGCTTTCTTTGCTGGAGGAGTCCATTCAACTTTCGCATCTTTCTTTAACATATCATTCAATGGCTTAATAATTTCTGCAAATCCGGTAATAAACTTCCTGACGAAGTTAATCTTACCGAAGAATGACTTTAATTCCTTTTTACTGGCAGGCATGCTAATTCTCTTAATGGCTTCTATCCGATCTGGATCAATAGAGATACCGTGTTCTGATATGACATGACCCAGGAGCTTTCCTTCGGTCACCCCGAAGATGCACTTCTTTGGATTTAAGGAAATTCCATATGTTCTACAAGATTCGAAAACTTTCCTTAAATGCTCTACATGATCTGCTCTGACCTTGGAGAACACCGTAAGATCATCCATATAAATAATAATGCATTTTCCAATAATATCTCTGAAAGCAATATCCATAGCTCGCTGGAAAGTGGCTCCTGCATTGATTAGGCCAAAAGGCATCCTTCTGTATGCATAAGTACCCCATTTGGTAGTGAAAGCGGTCTTCAATCGATCCTCTTCTTCAACCATGACCTGGTTATACCCTGAATATCCATCCAGAAAAGACATCATCTGTGAACCATTTACAATTTGCAGCACTTCGTCCAATGAAGGCAAAGGATAATTATCTTTTTCTGATGCTTTGTTTAAGTTCCTGAAATCAACACATAATCTTATTTCTCCATTCTTTTTTCTAACTGGAACTAAATTGGCGACCCACGTCGAGTGCCTGATCGGAAATATGATCTTTGCCTGCAGCAGCTTCTTGACTTCTTGATAAATAAGTGGCTCCAATAAAGGATTGACCGGCCTCTGCCTCTGTCGGAAAGGTCTGCTTCCTGGCTTGAGAGGGATAGTATGTGTAATGATGGATGTATCGTATGTCTTCAAATCATCATATCCCCAAGCAATAACATCGTGGAATTCTCTCATACTACTGAGGATGTTTTCTCTTTCTTCCGGTGTGCAAACTTTCCCTATGAATACATTTTTTACATTTTCGTCGGTTCCCAGATTGACTGCTTCACATTTATTTCCATCTTCGTTGTGGTGAGGAGGAGTGCCCAACTTATCTGAATCGAAGAGTCTTTCTAATTCAATCATACCCTTTGGGATATTATTGTCCTTCAGATTTATGATCCCATCTAGATCAAACTCAGCTTCAACTTCGCTTTCGTCAATGACCTGGGTGGTGAAGATACCTGAATTGGTCAAGAAATCCAGTATATGTTTGTCGTCATCAAACACTTGAAAATTTGTGATATTATCTGGTACTGATGGTACTGATGTTAGTTCCACTGTGAACTTTTTTAATCCTTCCATAGCCAATGGCTCAAGGGAACTTGCGGCCTGTGCTAGTGCATTAGCTACTCGATTTGTTGACCTGTAAATTGACTTGATGTTGAAAGCATCGAAGTCTTCAATCAAATCCCATACTCTGTTTCTGTACTTCTTTAGTCTCTTGTCATGACACACATATTGCTTCCTGACTTGTCTGACAACTATTTCTGAATCGCCGAACACGTGCAAAATTTTAACTTTCTTTTTTATGGCCAAGAGCAACCCGTGTACGAGAGCTTCATACTCGGTAACATTATTTGTGCATGGGAACTGTAATCTCAAAGCTGATAAATAAGCTTCCCCCAGCGGACTGATCAATTCAAAGCCAGCTCCGGATCCTTGCTTGGATTTCGATCCATCAAATCTTAGAGTCCATACTTGATTATCTTCTGAATTTGACATATCAATACCTTGATTTGCTTTTGTAGGTTCAATTTGGGTATGTTCTGTTGCTGATGCCGAAGTGCTTGCTTCATCTGTAACGGCTGTATCCTGAACTGGTTCTTTTAGTTTCATCATACTGGGGATTTCCAAGCCCATGGCCTCTGGAATTCTCTTTCTAACTTGTTCTAGGGCTACTATGCACATAGAGCAAGAGAACTCGGAATGGAAAGCATTGTGTATCCTACACCAATTAGGTAGCAATAGATCTTGAACGGATGCGTGACTTCCTAATTCTACTCCTTGCTTCACATGTCTCATCACAAAATTCCGGAAGTTTTCAAACATACCTTCCCCTTCTTCATCTGATGATGCGCTGTGATCACTTTCTATGAGGACCTCTGTTGAATTGTGAAACATTAGAATCTCTTCAACCTTAGGCTTGTAAACACCTAAGTCTGTTTGTACAAAAAGGATCTCATTGTCTTCACCATATTCAGTAATCATCAATTTGAGACGTGGAGTGCTATCTATCCTGATTTGATTAGGCAATCCTTTCCATGATAGCCACATGTGCGAAAAGTCGGTGGAGACGTATCCGTTGAGCTTCTTCAACCAATCTCTGCTTAACAGCATCCCATACCCTTCAGGTATGTCTACTACTGAAATGTCAATGTAATGCTGAATCCTGGGATCAGCTGCTAACTGCATGTGAATATTATGTAGCTCTCCAATAACTGGAACTTCGGTCTTGTCTAATTGCGTAACTTTCTTATTTGTCTGCTTTGGGATGAGGCCAAGTTTCTTGCAAATACCCAAAGGCATCACGTTGCTTGAGGCTCCTGAATCCATTAGACAATTGTGTAATAATTTGCCAAACATTCTAACTGATATCAAGAAAGGAGGCTGTTCATCTTTTCCTTGATAGAAGACGACTGATTTCTTCTTGGGGGCACTGTATCGGTCATTTACTGGATCTGAATTGACGTGTACTTTCGGCGTATTGTTATCCTCGGTAGGCTCTTCCTTTATCGCAACTGATTTGCCATCTGTTATATTGGATGATTCCTGTGCAATGAAAATAGCATTTGTCTGGCCTTGTGGGTGAGGTGGCCTCATTTGAGTTGGATTTGTATTTTGACCTACATATGCTCTTGGTACATTTGAAGTAGATGGACCGGCTGATCCTGTGGTGACTTGCACATTTTGATTTCCACCCTTTGAGATGGTATCATCGACACCTCTTAGAAAAGCTTCCTTAATTTCAGGTACTCGAATCAATTCTGTCAATGGTAGGTTGATTTTAATCTTCTTGAGTTCTTCGACAACACACTGACTCAATCTCTTTAAATCCTCTTTAGGAACTTCCTTCCTGACTGGATCGACCCTTGCAGAGACATTCTGCTGCTGAACTTCTTGTGCTGGGACAACGTTCTGAACTGGATTTCGCTGTCTGTATTCGGGTGCATCCCTTGGATAGCTTGGATTGTTACTTGCATTTGGATTTGGCGGAGTGTGCAAGTTATTAGGAGGAGTTGACGTGGTAATAGGATCTTGTGGCCGGTAATTCCGCTGATAAACTCTTTGTGGTGCATTGCCAGCAGATTGCTGAAAGGCCTGAACTTCATCTGCTTCTTGGGTTTGGAAATCACCCTCGAACGGCGGAGTGTAGTATGTATCCTCAACTGGTTCATTCGCAGAGGCTGGCGGGAATCTTCCGCTATATTCTGTCATATCATATTCCATCATAGGTGGAAAAGTAAAATCTTCAATCATCAAAGCTTGATCATACCTCTGCGTAGGCACAATTTCATATCCGGTGACTGGAGGATTCTCTGGTACCTGTGTACCATGCATTTCCTGTTGAAAGATGTCGGCTGCTATCTTAAATTCGGGACATTGAAGTTCTGAATGCTGATTGGTGTTATGCAACCGGCACCATGTAGATAGTGCAGCTTCTGCTAAGAATACTTTCTCTGCGGGTTTTGGGTCCGAAGCTGGTGGATTGTCGAGTGGTGAAGGAACTGTGCCGGTGTTTGGTGCAGTGTTCCAAGTTCTATTCTGTCGTTGAAAGCCTTGATTATTTCCTCTAAAACCTTGATTGTATCCTTGATTATATCCTTGATTGTATCCTTGATTTCCTTGGTTTCCTTGGTATCCACCCTGATTGCCTTGGAAATTCTTTTGCAAATAGTTATTCTGATTTCGTAAATGTGTAACTTCAGTAGACAATTTCTTTACCTGATCAATCAGCTCTTTCATTTCATCTTTCTCCTCCTGAGCCTTCGCAGAAGATGAAGATCCTTGCAAATACACTGGCTTTTCCGGTACAACTTGTGAAATTGGCACTCCTGGATGTAGGACTAATTGATTAGCAGGAGTGGAAACAGGAACTGGATTCATTACAGGTGTATGTTGAGCCAATGCGTGATTGATCCCCTGAATCTGGTTTGGCATTGCCACATGCCCTATGTGATTAAGTGGCCCATGCGTGTTCATACCCAAATCTGTGTTCACCTTAACGGCTTCAGCATATGCCCCTGTCAGAGTGGTCGGCGGGGTTGTTGCTCTTTTCACGAACATAGAAGTAAGGCGATCCAATGCAGCGTAATAAATCTCCATCGCCATTACTGGAGTGATATCATAGGGAGGTTGCAATCTTGAATATGCTTTATGGAACCTGTGATTAAAAGCGGCAATAGGCTCGTGTTCCTGTCTTCGAACTTCGATGAATTGCTTATAGAGTTCTGCAGGAGTGATGAGAATTTTGAATTTCTCCAGGAAAGCGGTTCTCATCTGTTCCCAGGTAGTAATAGATCCAGCCGGTAGATTGACATACCAAAAAGTAGCATCTCCTTCGAGAGAGTAGGGAAATAGTCGGCATGCTACATCTTCATCTTCAATCCTTCGATTTACCAGAGTACCTTCAAAGATCTTAATATGTTCTTCAGCTGTCCTGCTCGGATCGTTGACATGAAATTTCGAACAGAAGTGTTCGGGATTCTTGGGCATATCATGGTAATCGGTAAAAGTCCCAAGGGGTGAGACATTTCCCAAAGGCCAAGCTTGTGCTGGTGCTGCCATTGGAATGTTAGGTTGTCCTGGACCTGCTTGAGTAGCTCCTTGCTGAAGTGGAGTGCCTGTGGTGGTTACTTGGACGTTGCCTGGTTGAACAACTCCCTGATTTTGATTCTTCGGAGGTGGAGTTTGAAATAAATTTGAAGTATCACCCCCACTTGGAGATCCTTGGCTGGCTGAAGTCCCTTTCTTTCCTTTCTTCGACTTTGAAGGGAACCCCAACTCAGAAAAGTCCTTGGATGCTCCTGGTGCAGACCTTAGAATTCTTTGGTGCCTCTCTGGCGAGAAAGAACCAATTCGCTCCAGGATGTTCTTCCTTAATCTGAAACAACTTGTAAGATGCCCTCCTTCTAGCGCCAAATATGTTGATGGTTGTTTTTCGACAAGTCAACAATAGAGTAAAATACTAGGTATTTAACTCTCTCTTGAGCAAAGCCTCTCGGATGCTAAACCAAGTGATCAAACGAGATAACTCCAAGGTTCCTTCTAATAATAATGTTTCAATTTCAGTAGGAAACAGCTCAATGATTTAAGTATGATTCTGCTGTTAATCAACAAAGGGACTTACACAATTGTTCAACTTGTTGTTTCAAAAACTCTGGAAGTGAACACTAGAAAATCTAGGTACTGCAACTGACGCGTATGATTTAGCAATGGACGTTCTGATCCTAAATCTAAATGATTGATAAAAAAAGGCAAAAGATATAGGGTTGAGGAATACTAATCTAATCCTAAATGGAAGGACGTTTACTGCTTAAAGTGAAGTCAAACCAGATCTTGTTTCGCCAAGATGAAACAACTAGACAAGAGAGGTGCTATCTTCAAAGGTATGCAAGATATTTAAATCAATTATGCTCATGAAAATTCAACAAGCATAAAGATCAAATTGACGCTCAATTGTAAAGACTTCACTACAAGGCAATAAAAATCTCTCACTAACTAACTTATACTTAAAAGAAAACTTGCAACTTAACTTAATATTCGTGTGAAAATTGAAACCATGCAAACACTCAGAAATATAAATAGAATCACCAAATCAATGAGTCCTTTATTATCTCAGAGAGCTCTTACAACAATTTCAGAATTTCCAACCGTTACAAATGAGAGCAATGAGAGCTCTTTTATAGTCCTCAAAGGAGAGAAGGGTCAAGATTGATCGGCGAAATCAGCGGATCAGATCAAGCCACATCACAAGTAGTTACAACAAACTATACTTTATTAAATACAGGAGGTTACTCATATTAAATGAAAGAAGTCATGAAAGAGAGAACAAAGGCACGCTTTCCAAGAGGATAAGGAAGCCACATCATCAAGGCGAGTACTATGTAGTAGTACTATGAGATACAATGAATCTGGACACAATTTGAATAATATCTTCCATTGGTACACTTGTCGCTGCCTGAATGGATCCTTCTGCCACTGCTACATCTGCCTCATAGACTCCAAGTGTCTTCTCCCAGTCGTTTATCCAAGACTTATTTTCCCCAAGACGATATGCAAGTGTGAATATATTATCTAGTTGACTTTCATCAAGTCCATCATATTGAAAGTAGAATGCCTTAACTTGTTGCTTCATGTTCTCAATGGTAACATTTCCATAAGGATGACTTCTTTCATACTTTTTGACACATTCGATGATCATTTCTGGACATGGCAAAGTTGGCGGAAAACAAGCAGCTTCAATGGCTCCACTCCTCATGATGGCTCGAGCGAGGCTTCCTCCGTTAGGTTCTTCAAGGACTGTCTTGATATCTTCCAGGTTGCTGCTTCCCATATTTGTATCGCTTACATTGGTCCACCTTGAGACGAGCTTTGATTCAGGAATCTTCCCTTTGGCATCCATCCGGATCTTGGCTTGTCGTTCCTTGGAAGTCATTGCCATTATTCTGCAGACTTGACGTGAATAAGTGATTGCAAACAAAATCTAGATTTTACTTCAGCAACTTAAGTGGATGAAATTTTCCTCTATAATTATGAAATATTACTATTAAATTTAGAAAATCTATGAAAAATCATAAAAATCCACTTATTCTTCCAGAATTTCATCAATATTTGGACAATTTCAAGGCATCTAATGAAAGAAAAATAAGAAAATCAGATCAGAAAAAACTCAGATCAGACTTACTTGATGAGCTGTTTTGTATTTGATACCTTGCAATTTGATTTCCCACTTGACAAAATTTGATAAAATCAGATTTATCTTCTAAAATCAACTTCTTGTGGCTGCTCCTTGAAGAAAATTCTGCTCTTGGAGAACAAATCTGCTCTTGAAAATGAATCAAATGAAAAAGAAATGAGGCACATATATATAATTCTTTTTTAAAAACTTTCCTTCTTCCTAGGCCGACCTCATGCACAAACATTTAATTTAATTTTAATCTTTATTAAATGAATGCAATTTCACGTTTTACGAAGGCAACAACTATTAAATGTTTATGATTTCTTTTTGGACGCATTGGATAAAGACTTGATAATCTTCTTCTTATTGTTGGACGTTTTCCTCCTTCTTTCAAGCGCATTAGATCAAGAATTCGAATTCCCTTAGCAATTCGCATTGGATGGAGGTCTTCGAGGCCTTCTTAATATTCCGCATTGGATGAGGTTTTAACAATCTTCAAGTCTCTTCGCCTTGGATGATCTAATGGAGTCTCCTTCATGGAATCCTTTTGTATTGCTGTCTTGAAACTCTAAAACTTGTTTTCAACATTTCGCACTAGTTAACTCCTTGATGATCCTCCTTCATGTTTCGCATTAGTTAAAGGATTAGAATCCTCTTGTTGTAAGTCGCACTAGATGGAGTTGGTAGGATCTTCAAGTGATTTCGCATTTGATGAAGGCATAGGATTCCCCTTGACACATTTCGCACTAGTTGAATGATTGAGATCCTCTTGACACTTGGCGCATTTGATCATGTCCTAAGACTTCTTGAGTTTTGGCGCACTAGATACCCCTTTTGAAGCCTTCAAACTTTGGCGCATTAGATGAAAGATTGAGATTCTCACAAGGTTGGCGCTTTACTTAGGCAATTGGATTCCTTCAAGAAGTGGCGCATTAGATCATACCTTGGATTCCTTTAAATTTTGACGCATTTGATAGTGTTTTAGGACTCCTTAAGTTTTGGCGCATTTGATACCCCTTTTGAAGTCTTCAAACTTTGGCGCACTAGATCAAGGTGTAGGATCCTGTGGAGTGTGGGCGCGTTGGATGTGTAGTTTAAGCTCTTCAAAATGAACTTCATTCATGGCGCATTAGATGAGCAACATGAGATCTTCAAAATAAAACTACATCCTCCTCCTTTGGATATGGCGCATTGGTTGGCTAGGTTGAAGTCTTCCATCTTGAGTGAATTAATGTGGATCTTATATGATGTATGGCGCAATGCTTACCCTTGTAGGATCCTCTGGAGTTAAGTCGCACTCTTCTTATACTACGTATGGGATGAACTTTGGAATGGACGCATTAGTTCACTATGTAAGAATCCTCACACATGGCGCATTGGATGAACTTGTTGGAAACCTCTAAACTTACCTTGAAAACCAAACATTGGATATCTACTGGCAATCTCCTCATGATATGGCGCATTGGATGATGTTGGAGAATCCTCTAAAGTGTTGGCGCATTGCATCATGTTGGAGAATCCTCTGAACTAGTAAACATTTCTCAAGTCCAAACTTCACATTTCCCTCCTCCTTCTTGATGGCGCATCACTTGGAGGATAAAAATCCTGTAACTTTTCATTAAAAATTGCTCCAAGATTGCTCTAAGACTTGCCTTTTCATTTTCGCACTAGTTCTAGACATTGAAATCTTCATTTTCTCCTCCGAAATGACACTTTTGGTTTGGGCGCACTAGATGGAGTTTTCAAATCCTCTGATATTTTCGCACTGAATGAAGGATTAGATGGGCGCACTGGATCAAGTTTTCAAATCCTCTGGCTCAAGTGTCTTCTGCTTCGTGATTTTGCGCCCAGATTTGCGCCATCTAAGTGTCTGGTCGCATTAGATCAGGATTTTGAATCCTCTGACTTCGTCAAGCATTTTCAGGATCGCGCGAGTAAAGGTATATTGAAAAATATATTTAAGTATAAGTTTAGAGATTGAATTTCTTATACTTTAAATATTTTTCAATATACCTTTCAGGATGTTTGAGATAGGTCCCGAATCCACCGGATTTAAGATGCAAAATATAGAATTTGGAGGATTCACCAGATTTCAGACTTAGCCATTTTTCAGGATTTTCAGGATTTCAGGATTTCAGTCTTAGTCTTTTCAGGGTCTCAAACATTCTGAAGGATTAACCTCAAAACTCAATATCTAGATAGGATTTGATCACAATTCTTCATTATTGTAAGTTCATCTACCCTTAATCGTGAACCAAAGATCATAGGCAAGGAAATTGTTACCGAGCCGGCAGAGGAAAATGAGTCAGGACATCATTAAAATCTCAGCAAAACTCATTAAAAACTCATTGGAAACTCACTGAAAGCTCAGAGCTCAAAAAAAAGGGGGGTCCCTATTCCTAATGGGGCGATGTGTGATTTGGTCACAACAAGTGGTTCACAAGAACCCATCTCTCATGAGCATGAATGGTCCACTTAACACTCATTGCATCTAGGTGATGCTCATAGGGGTGAGCATTTGGACTTCCTAGGGGGTCATCCATCCAAATACTCCACCAACTATAGTGCCTAGATACTTCACCCATCTTAGTACTCATCCATCAGAGTAGTACTGGGATGGGTGACCTCCTGGGAAGTCCCAATGCTTCACCCCTATGAACATCACGTAGATGCAATGAGTGTTAAGTTCCTGAAATCTGGGTCAATGAGATTGACTCAAAAACTACTTAGTTGAATCTTGATAAAGCATCACATTTAGGACATTTGACAAGGAAGAGAATGTCATGATGACAATCCTCCCATCATGACAAGCTCTTTGAGACCTAATTGCTGCCAAAACTTGATGATCTTGCTCTTCACCAAAGGCTTTGTGAACATATCCATTAGTTGGTCCTATGTCCCAATGTGGGCAATTGAAATCTTCTAAAGCTCCAATAGATCACAAACGTTTTGGTACCTAAGCTTGATATGCTTGGTCCTTGCATTAAAGACATGATTCTTGGCAATTTGAAGAGCACTTTGATTGTCACAATGAATCATTGACATGTCTTTGGGATCATGCAAGTGATATAGCATCTCACATAACCACATTGCTTAATTTGATGCTCAAGCTAATCTAATGTACTTTGCCTTTACTGTATATTTTGAAACACTATTTTGCTTCATGGAAGACCATGAGATTAGTGAATCTTTCAACATAAAGACATAACGAGAAGTAGACCATGACTTATCTCTAAAGGTTCTAGAATTGCACTCTAACCAAACTCCCATAATTTGCTTAGTATAATTATATTCCAAAGCTCTTTTAAATTTTCTGTCCCCTTTGGCCAACTACACAAAAGCA
This sequence comes from Cunninghamia lanceolata, assembly GCA_027924645.1. Lineage (NCBI taxonomy): Eukaryota > Viridiplantae > Streptophyta > Pinopsida > Cupressales > Cupressaceae > Cunninghamia > Cunninghamia lanceolata. The sequence goes on from BSBN01000814.1 coordinate 7,973,369, forward strand.
TCCTTATAGAGCCTGGAATATTCCAATTTAGCTCCATTAGACTAAGAGATCTGTAACACATTTCTATTGAAAAAGAGCACCTAAGAAGCAGATGGTCCACCGTTTCCTCCTTTTCACATAAATGGCAGCATGACGGGCCTTTAAATCCTCTATTATGAAGGTTGTCATAAGTCAGAATTTTATTTAGCACCCCTAGCCATACAAACGCATTACATTTGGGAGGTGCAACTATACACCATATTAGATTGCTTGGCAAATCCTCCAGCACTGGAGTATTAGCCTGCTTTAGTTTCTTGTAACCTGAAGAAACATCATAAATTCCCGCCTTGTTGTCATTCCATATTAGCTCTATCTTGATGGTCCAGAAATGAGACCACAATTGGGTGAAGAATTAAGGATAATTTAGTTTTTTGATCTTTTGGAATTGGAGAACTTGCTAAACTCTTCCAAACAGATAATTTGTGGTCATTACTTTCAATCTTTGTCCTATAATCTTTTACTTTCCAACCCCATAGCCTTGTCGTATTCCTGCAAGCATCCTCTAGATTGGGGATAGATGCTAGGTGAGCTAACCCAATCCACGAGTTCTTCCGAGAATTCACTCATTCCCCATTGCCTAGGTTCCATGAAGGGTGATCCCAAATCAAGAAGAGAATTTTTTAATTAAGCTCCAACTAGAAGAACCCTTTGGGAGATGCGTTGCATTCAAAAGACTAAAGATATTGAGATTTTTCATATATTTTTAGGAGTATAAGCTTGCTCCATTGTGCTTTAGGATCTTCTAGCATCCTCCATGCTAAGTTAGCTACAAGAGCTATATTCTGTGCAGCTAAGTCTTTTATTCCTGCACTCCCTAGTATCTTAGGCATGCATACTTTAACCCATTTCAAAGGGGGAATTTTTTAGCATTCTCCGTTCCTTGCCATAAGAAGGTTCTCTAGATTTTGTTAAGATTTTCTAACACCGCCTTTGGCAGAGGGAGGATGGAAAGAAAGTATATTGGGATTGCCTGTAGCACTGCCTTTATCTTTACAATCCTCCCTGCTAGATTTAGAAAGTATATCGGGATTGCCTATAGCACTGCCTTTATCTTCACAATCCTCCCTGCTAGACCGAGCCATCTGCAACTCCAAGAATTTAAACACATTTGGATCTGCCATACTATATCATTCCATAGGGAAGTTTTATATTTTCCACCAAACAATGGTAGCCCAAGGTATTTGCAAGAAGCGGGGCAATGTCAAATTCAAGAATATGAGCTATTCTGCCTTGTCATCTTGGAGAGGGATTAAACAGGAAGATTGTTAACTTTTCTTTGTTTATGTGCTGCCCTGACGCCGCTGCATAAAAATCACACTTCTTTCTAGGGTATAACTTCCCTTCTCTTTGCCTTACCAAACAGTAATTTGATATCAACAAACTGCCTGAGAGTAAATGCCTCAATCTGAGTAGACAGACTGAAACCTGTACTCTTGCCTTGCCTTTTATATTTGTTAATCAAATGCCCTAGAGAATCTGCCATTAATATAAAGAGATATGGAGCTATAGCAGGCCTCCTTGCTTGAGGCCACAAGAACCTTGGAAAAAACTTGCAGGAGAACCATTCACAAGTATCGAATCCCAGACGCTCAAGATGGCTTGGAAGACCTAATCTATCCAACGAGGACCAAACTCATAGGCTTCCGACACTTTTCTTAAAAATTTCCATGACATTCTATTCTAAGCTCTGGCTACATCAAGTATAATAACCATACAACTTTCTTACTTGTGTGTAAGGAGTGCATAACCTCATGCGTATCAACACTCCATCTAGAATCTGCCTACCACCAACAAAGCCGCCTTGTTCTGTATTAATTAGTTTTGAAACAATCCCTTTCACGTGCTCCACTATAACTTTTGAGATTATTTTGTTTGTAGTGTTGCACATGCGTATTGGGCGATATTCATTAAAGGAGACTGCATTTGCTTTTTTTTGGTACAAGAGCTAGATAGGTGCTTCTGAAATTCTTGAGGACCTCACCTGATCAAAGTGAATCATTGACCACTGCTACTAACTCTTCATCTATGAATTCCCAAAAGAATTGATAAAAGTCCCCATGAAGACCATCAGGACTTGGAGCACTATCTTTTTTCAGACCAAATACATTTCTTACTTCCTCCTTGGAGACCAGTTCCATTAGCATGGCATTTTCTTCCACACTGATTAATGTAGGGATATTTTCTATCAAGCTATTTTCTGGCAATTGATCATTAACTGAGACAACAGAGAGAGGATTTTGGAAAAATTTACTGCTTCATGAGCAATCTCCTTGGCTCCTTCAATCCTTTGCCCTTGATTATCTAGAATGAATATAATGTGATTCAGTTAGACATCTTGCTACTGTCACAGCATGAAAGTATGAGGTATTACATTCCCCCTCTGTTACCCACTTGTCATGCCCTTTTTGCTTCCAGAAGAGTTATTCTTTGGCCTGACATTGTTCCTGGAGGGATGAAAGCCTCTTTTCGTCTGAGAATAGCTCATCTGTTAAACCTTTTGATAAGGAGGCTTATCTGTCAAACCTCATTTGTTAAATCTTCTGACTGAATAGCTTATCTTTGAAGATGTTCCCGAACTCTTCTTTGTTCCAAATGCGAAATTTATGTTTAATCAAATTGAGTTTCAAAGCAAAATGAAACATGATAGAGCCTGCCCTTGGGCAGTCATTCTACCAGGCCTTAAAAAGATCCTCTATATCGGGGGACAAGAGCCACATTAGCTCAAATCTAAAAGGGGGAAGATGAGGAGGCCCATCATTATGAATGTGAATACTTAACGGGAAGTGATTTGAACCTGAAATAGGAAGAATAGATGTCTCTGACTTGCACTTCTGTAACAACCGCTGTGGAGAAACCATGAATTTGTCAAGGTGCTCAACAATGTAGCTAAAACTTACCCTTCTATTCAACCATGTGAAAGAACCCTCTTTAGGGAAAAGGTTGAAGAGGTTATTGGCCTCTACAAAAGCACAAAAATCTAATTCAGATTGAGTGGCATGCTATGAGCTGCCTTTTTTTGTCATTAGCACCAGTTATAGCATTGAAGTCTCCTCTAATAAGCACATTGCCTTCTTTCAAAGCTTCCAACTGCCCTAAGAGTTTCTACCAAAGATGCTTTTTTCTCATCATGCCATTAGGACCATAAACATTAATCAAGAAGCTTAAAAGATTTATCCAATGAGACTTGAAGCCATAGCATTGCTAGTTTTGAGAGTAGCCATTAAATCCAAAGCTAGGGCAGCTGGTTTCTATAAAATACACGAGCCTCCCGATGCTCCATCAGCCTCAGCTACAACACCTTGCTAGCCTGAACCTATCGATGTTAATAGGATAGAGAAGTTTTCCAAAGAGAGCTTAGTTTCCTGCAAGAGAACAAAATCAAACTTGTTTTTTAGCAGTTGGTATTTTACCAGCCTTCTTTTGTTAGGGGCATTAATACCCTTAACATTCCAAGTAGTGCCATTCATTGCTAGGGTGGAGGTCACTTCCCCCTTCATTCATTCTTGAAACCATTAAGGAGGCCATCCAAAGTTTGCTGTGTTCTTTCTTCAACATCTATTTTAGGTTGGGCTTTTAGCTCTGCTGATTCCAATTTCTGCCCTCTTTTTTTGAATTCGGGCTGAACTTACTTCAGCCCCTTTTGAAGAGCCACGGATACCACCCAAAGCTTCTAATGAGACTGATTTTTCCGGGTTACCTAGAATGCAATCTGGACTTTCTTCTGGATCTGTTATAGATTGCTCTGAGCCCACTGTTTGTGCATTTATTTGATTTGTGACCTTTGTTGTTACTTTGCATTTGGATTCTAAGAAGTTCCCCCATACTGGGGCTTACTTATCAGATGTTTTAAGCTGGCCATGATGCCTCAGTTTTAAGAATTCTTGCCTTAGAGATGACACCTTTTTGGGATGCCAAACCATAGGATATTTGGAACCTTTCTCCTCATAGTGCTTCTCCTTTACAGAAACCCTAGATTTGAAATTGCAGTCTTTTGCCATATGAGCCACCTTATGGCAGGCAAAACATTGAAATGGAACATCTTCATAATCTATTTCTTGCTTGGATGCATTCCCCACTGATGCTTACAAGATTTTATTAGGCAGAGTGAGATCTAAATCTTTCAAGATTTTAATACAAGCATAAATAGTGTGGGATTTAGCCAGAGATTTTGGGTGTATTTTTCTAAGTTCCCCAAAACAGCTACCTATGATTCCAATATTCGAAAGGAAGACCATATAGTCTAAGCCAAATATCCGAGGAAGCTGTAGGAAAAAATCTACTAGAGAATCTTGGGCTCCACCTCTTGAAGCTAACTTTCCTTCCTCTTATAGTAAATTCCTCCCCTGGAATAGACTCCTTGCATGTCTTGCCTTTTTCAAACTCTAAATCAAAAAAACCTCTTTGGGAAATTAAATAAGGAAGGTACCTGAGCTGGCCATGGGACAGCAGCCCATTCTTGTATTGATTGAACCAAAACCCATTGTTCATTCACTTCACCTATCAGTGCATGCGTGCTTAGATAATTGCACTCCGTGGATAAAAATGTCGTTTGGGAGCTTTGCCTGCGGGAAAGAATCCGCTACATAAATGCAATTTTTGGGGCTCTGCTGCTGCAAAGTGGCCCACTTTTGACATAACTGTATTTTACTTGTTCCTGACATGGGGATGAGAAGAGAGTTACTGCTTTCTGAAGAGGGGAATATTCCTATTTTGAAATGTTTTAGGTTATACATTCCTCACACCTCTCTGCATAACATTAGAGCTGCTGCTAACGACAAGACAATTCTTTGACTTCTCCATTGCCATGGGGGGGAGCACTACCCATATTTTCCTTCAGACCAATGCTTGTCCTTTCTCAGCTGAGAAAACCTAGAACAATCCATTTGATACCTTCTTCCTGAAATTGCTGTATATCTATAAATTTAGCATACATGCAACTGTATATCTGTAAATCTCGCATTCAAGTGCTTGCACATATTTGCAAAGTTTCACACGTATGCAAACATTGGCATATATACAACTATGTGTTCACCACAAGAAGACAACTTTGGTCAACCATATCTCTTTAAATTCAGATTCAACACAAACTTTTCCAAGCTCTGCAATGCAATCTTCAAATGGATTATTAAACTCACATAAAAATACCATCTCTCAAACAATTCTTTTAAACAATTTCGACTTTCATCCTACGGGCACTCTGGAAGGAGCACAATAATAGGATTTTTGTAGAGGAAAAGAGCGATATAGCCAGGTTATGCAGGGCAGTCATAATTCAAATCCATCTCACAGGAGCAACTTTATCACAATATGTTTGACTGCCACATGGCTAGGAGGTGGAACATTGTCTTTCATTATGAACCCCATTATTTTCAAATTCATCCCATTCATTGATAGGTTCCTCCCCCTGTGCTTATTACAAATTAAATTTTGGAGCTGCAAAAGAAATTCTGGCCAAGCTGGCATAGTTGGCACCATTAGAAATAGCAGGGGTAACTTGTCCTTGGTTATTCTAGATAAATAGGGATCCCCACCAACATCTGCACATAATTTGTTGGCCCTTAAGAGTGGTGTCCTTGCTCAATGTCCTAGGAACCACAATCTTTGGATAGGAGGAGATTCTAAGCTGTTCCTCTATCTTGTAACTAGTTACTAGTGCTAAGTTCCTGGTTCGGTACATGGATAAATTTTTTTGGGGGTTGGGTTCATCTGTACAAAAAGCATATAAAATTCATATATATATCATTCGATCCAAACTCTCATTATATCCTTAAATGTCTATATTTAATTTTTTAAACCATAAAAGGTCTTTTTCTTAATTAATAAATAAATAAATAACGGAGCTTCCTCATAAAAGGAAAAATAGAAGAATATATATATACAACTTCAAAACCATTAAATTGATACAATATTGATATGGGTTGAAATATAACAGAATTTCTTCAAACCTCTCATTTTAAATTTTATCTCTTATAAATCTCTAAAAAAAATACAGGCAAGATACTTACCACACAGACACAGAAAAACCAAAATCACTTGGCCATCATCCCATCGGTAAATTCCTCATAAGAAATATCACCCTCAGAATTGACCTTAATATCCTGAATCCACTCATCAAATTCAGAGGGCTTGAGCTTCTCTCCAACACTGGTGAGTATAGAGTTTAGTGATAGAAATCATCCTTGTGCCGTCTTTGTCAAGCAACTTGAAAGTGTCTTTAATCTGCATGTGAAAGTTGCCCCCCTTCATGTTGCGTTGCATGATATCTACAAAACAAGGGAAATCGATGGTGATGCCAATCTATTCAATGGTGCCACCAATCTGTTCATGAAGGGCATGCAATTTGCATTTGCAAAAGGATGTTATTGTATTCATAGATTTAAAAAAAATTTAAACACGATTTGCAGAGTGTTCGGAAATGGCATGCGATTTTTTCTGCTGGGTTCATCTGGGAAAAACCCACAATGATCTGCATGCGGCTTTTGACAGAATCTCCTAGTGAAAAGGTCCCATATCCGGACTGCGTACGAACTGGACCTGGATCCAGGCATGGTAGGGGACAAACCAGTAACTTAGGACTTACCAGCATGCTGATGGATACCAAGGCCAAATGAGTGGAGTCAATTGGAAAGCTCTTCAATTCTTCCACTGGCTCACAATCTAACACCAAAAATGTCTATTATATTCTCCTGCCAGGCAACACTCTTGTCTATTATGTTACACTGGGATTTACGAAATCAAGTCAAATAAATGGTGGCCTTGGAGCCCAGCAGCCCCTAGTTCCACATTGATGATTAAAATTTAATAACTATTGACACTTATTGCTTGGTCGAATTCATTTTGACTCCCCAACCCCCATTTAGATATTTTTGTTAACATTTATTGTCCACCCTATCATCCCCTTTGTATGACTGCATGCTTTTAAATTATTCTTTTCACCCACTCCTTTGGCAGTTTGGCAAATGTGTCGATCCCCATTTTGATATTTTTAATGTTTCCTATTGTGTGTTTTTACCTGCTCCTCTCTATTCTACTGCCCACCTTTCTATCCCAACTATGGCCAATTCTCAATGTAACTAGTGGTTTTCAATGCCTGATCTGGCTAGGGCTGTGTTTGGATTCCCTTTGGGTTGTCTTCCATGCCTCAGTCCTTCACAATTGCTGTCCGGATCTACTCCAATGCCATCCACTGTCGTGGCCACCACCTTCCATGCAGAACCTTGGTGCTGATCCACAGAGCCCTCACAGAGGATAGAAGGCATAAAAAGTGCCACAAGGGCATTTAAACATCATATCTGCTCTCAATATGAGTACAGATTGCACTACGAAGGGATTGGATGAATGTTTTTTAATGCTGCAGGGGAAATCAGAATTGATTGTGCAGGATATGGTGGAAGGGTCTGCAAACACCATTCAATCCACAAGCTCCATAACAGCTGTCAGCATCATGATAAATAGTGTTCCAATAGTGGTTTACCTTTACATTGATCTGCCAGATTCCAGTGCTCTTACCCATGGTGACAAACAAAATAGTAATTAATACAAATGGATACTGCCTCAAATGTACGAAATCTGCATTCACACTGCAAAATCTTCATGTCAACTTGTCACTTGAGTGCTACAAGAGTGGACCCGCATCATGAACCAAAAGAATAGCAATCCAAGACAACCAATCTTTATAAATTCCAAAATGGGACTTAGAGGACCTAGTTGTGGGTTCTGTGCTGTGAAAAATCCCAAAAACTACACTAAAGCCAGTTTCCCTGGCAACATAATGGTTCGAAATATGCAACTTAAAGCAACGGGCTTCCAAACATCAAGAAAATGACAACACCAACTCATTCGACTAGATGTTGAGGAGCTTGACTGACCCAAACATTCATATCAACACCATGTTAGGTGCCCTCAGCCTCTGCCCCCTTTCTCACAGGACAATTGCAGAAGTCAGCCAAAGCTTTCACTCTTTTCTGTGAATAACATGTTTCCTTTATCACCCAGTCACACTCATCCACCCCCTCTCCTCTCCTGTTCCTGAATCCCAAACCCACTTGTGTCTTTCTCACTGATCTTCAAGATAACCCAAATCCCTTCTCCCCCGTCCACTCTTATCACATTTCTATGATCAATGTCTGGAATGAGAGCAAGAGCTAACCCGGCAATTCAAATAGGGGCCTTAGTCCTCCTGGCATCAAACCAAGAAGAAAACGAGCCAATCATTCATTCAATGACCGTCCCTCTACATTCACAATCACCCTTCAAATTCAAATATGAATGCCAATCTAGTTACCATGACTTTTCATTTGAAAGGTGGATCTGGCCCTGGCACTGATTACAGCCCTCTTTTCCTGTCTCAAAATAACTCAGAACTGGCCAAAAAGATTAAAGCTCTTACCACTACAATTGAAAAATTGACACCAATCTAGGGAGAACAACAATGTAATACCTGTTCTGGAAGCGAGTACAGTTTAGCTTGCAATTTCTCAAAGCCGCAGATGGCTAATAGTAGCCATCCAATTGATGGTAATGAATTCCATAATATGAAAACTCAAACCATTGAATTTTTTTGTTATATGATCGATACATAATCACCATCTTTGAAGCACCTACTGAACAAGAAAATCAAAAAGTTCATGAGCACAGGATGGATCCAGGACTTACTAGTAGTGGCCTTCAAGCAGAAGCACACCGAATTGTCTCCTCTCCTCATTGTACTGAACAACAACAATGACCCTTCATCAAGCCAAGTTTCTAATGGCGGGTTCTCAACCTCACATGGACAATGAAAACTATGGCAATTTTTGTGATCCCCGGTTGCATCTTTCTTTGCCTTCCATCTTCTTATTAGTAGTCTGGTTGCTTCTATTAATGTTTTCTTTCAACATCCCAGTTCATCTTTATCACTCAATCATATTAGCTTCTTAATTCTACTATTCCACTGAGTTGGTTTTGTATCTTAACTATTATTTGACGGATACTAGTGGTTCTTTCTTCCACACTATTTTTCTGTATGGCTGTTCCTCTTCTCCAAATTTTGCTATTATTTGGTGTAGGGTGGTTAATTATGTAACCTATTAATATTGATACAAGTTTTAACTTCTTCCTAAAAATACTGAGAGTGCTGGGGGTTGCATAATATTTTGAGGTAGATGCAATCCAGTTTTTTTTTGATTGTGCGGAGATAAATTTGGCAATCTCCCTTACGGGAATCCTCCTTTGCATCAAGGCCCCTATTTTTAACGAGGGATAATCAACCACGGACTCAAACTAGGCTTCGATCATTTAGGATTTTTTTTGTATTCTAAATTCAATGATATTAAGTATTATTTTATCATACACTCCTAATCTCTCAATTGATTTTTATATGCCCACATTAATGGAGAGCAATTTGAATTTTCAATTAGCTTTTAAAATATTTATCGTTAATCAATCAGGAAAAAAAAAAAAAACATTATATTGTCCAGTAAGATTTTCGAATAGTAATTTGAATTTTAGTGATAAAATATAATTAATTAAATTTGCTAAGAATGAAGTATTTAAAATGAGGTATTTAAAGTCCAATACAAGTTGCCTATTAAAACAGTGATGATTGTTTTTCATAACCCCCTTTACTCAAAGATTCAAGTTTTCTTCCTTTATTATTTCATCTGATTGAACATATTCAATGAGAGAGATAATCATGGATGCCAAATTTAGAGAGTGAACATGATCAATCATTAACCAAAACCAAGTGGAAGTAAATCATGAATTAATATAATCAAACATAAGTTGGTGTTGGAATGGCATTGACAAAGATCAATGAATTGTGCTGCTCAAAACTAGTTTACTCTATACAGGTCTGGACTTTTCTTGTTTACTTGCCTTGATTTAAACTTCTAGAGCAACCAAAGATTCAGAATTTGGTACATTGGTGGTGTTGGCAGCTTGCTTTCATCTTGATTCATGCAATGCTGAGTTTAAAAGCACCAAAAAGGAAGGTTCTACAAACTGTTGGAAATAATCCATACCTGGATTGATGATGGATTGGTCAACAAAGGGCCAGTATTCAACTCCTAGCTGGTCCATGAAAAATTCAACATGGTATCAGAGCCAGGCTAGGAGCCCCAAGCACCTGAAGTGTGGCTTAAGGGGGGGTGTTGGAAATAATCCACACCTGGACTAACGATGGACTGATCAACAAAGGGCCAATAGCTTAGTTGGTAGAGCACTCCAGCATGCAAATGGAAGGTCCTAGGTTCAACTCCTAGTTGGTCCATGAAAAATTCAACACAGACAACTCCTAGTTTCCCACTTATAAGAGCATTAAAAATATCACTTGTTGAATTAAATGGTTTTCTCTTGCCCTACTTTTCTTCGAAGCCTATTCATGATCATTGTAAGTGTTTAACCAGGGCCTAGATATGACTCTGAATCTTTCCTAATTTTTCAATTAAATCATAAATCTTTTTCAATTAAATCATCTTCTATAAATCATAAATCTTTTTCAATTAAATCATCTTCTCTAAGATTAGGAACAATAGGATAAAATACTGATCCACAGTCATATACGACTTGTACAACAAGCTAACATGAAAATGGATGAATACCACACTTGGAAAGCAACGCTGCATAAGAAGAACTAACTTTGTCTCCCTTCGTAATGAGCTCTACATCTATGTTATAATTTCAATAATACCCTTGTACTTTTGTCCTGGGAATGTCGAGTCTGTGGATGAGTAGGTTGTCATTGATGCAGAGCAGGCTGGGGCGGTTATTGAGTCACAAACTAATAAATCTTTGGAGGGATTGGACAAAAAGAAGAATAACCATGACAACTGAGTGAAGTATCTTTTGAGGACTGATATTTGTGCCTTCTCTTCACATTCTTAGCTTGTAAAGCATGAGAGAAGTTTTCAAGAATTGGCTAGGGAAGGATAATGGGAACAAAACTCACAGGGTTATAAAGTTTTGTGCTTTATGAGATCAGGTAAAGATGTTGCGAGCTATTTCAAAGATTGGAAAGAGACCTATAGTTGATGTACCGAATTATATTGGTAATTTGAACCCTGAAGAATTGATTGACTAGATAAATGATATAGAAGAATACTTTGAGTATGAAGAAGTTGAAAATCTGGAGAAGGTGAAATTTGCAAAGACAAAATTGAAAGGACATGTTATATGGTGGAAAGAAGTTAAGTTGGAAATAAACAGAAGAGGTAAAGAAAAGATTATGAAGTGGGATAGGATGGTGACAAAATTGAAGAATCAGTTTATACTTGTTGACTATGAGTTGGAATTATTGAAAAGATTGCAGAACTTGAGACAAAAGGAGAGACGAACCCATATCTTTATGATTGTAGGTTATAGGTGCAGGAGTTTGCGAAGTGGAGTTGTAGAGAAGCTGAGAAAAAGGATATAGATTCAGGATGTAAGAAGAAATTATAGAAAACCTACCCTACTGGACTAGGGCGCCCGTCACCTAGTCCTCCTAACTGTCATCTCTAGAAACTCTGAAGCAGATTGCAGTCCTACCTTTTGGACTAGGGTTCCCACCCCAGTGTCCCCAAAGTTTCTAGCTCTAGAAATTTGAATCATGGCATGTTTCTAATATGTATTTTGTGCCTTCTTGTGTGATCATTTGTTGTATCTTGTTCGTCTGTATCCGATTTCATATAATTAGGGTTTAAGGCTTAATTGAACTACAAGCAATTTTTAATGTGACAGATCCATTCAAAACCCTTCAAATCTTAAGACATCTTATTTGAGAATATATGAATTATAAATTAGATATATATGTAACTTAATTCTATAGAATTTTTTGACTGTAATCTCCCTTTCCATGCAATATAGTCTAAATACGACCATATGACAATCAAATTTAGGCTTTGTTTTAAACTATTTGTAAAATCTTTCCATTAGTGAACTATAATTGCCTAAATACGACCAATGACCATCAAATTTAAGCCCCATGTTAAACCATTTATAAAGTTTTCCGTTTTAAGTCAACCTAGTAGTGAATTATAATTGTAACAATTATTGGACACATTCTAGTGACTCTAAGAATGTTGTCTAAGCTTAACCACACCCATGTAAACAAGAGACACATTGCGTCAGGTTCCTGCGATTGTAATGTTGAATAAAATGAATGATATTGTAATTGATAATAAGTTTAAAGATTTAGTAGCAAAAGCATTTAGATTAACGAATTACTTACTGTAGAAGCCTCTTGGCTTAATAAGTTTAAAGATTTAGTAGCAAAAGCATTTAGATTTAGGGTATAGAGATTAGAGATTAGTGTTTAGTGTATAGTGTTTAGGATTTAGAGTTTAGGTTTATGATGGAGGGTTCAACGTTGAGGGTTTAGGGATTAAATTTAATTTTCAAGGTTTTAGTGTTAAAAATGAACTTTGTGGAAAAATTTTAATTCGTAAACCATTTAACTTTATTAACATAATTGTATAAACTAAATACGTAAATAAACATGTAATCTATTTTAACAAAATTGATTGTGAAAATTTCAAATTCGTTAATCTAAATGCTTTTACTACTAAATCTTTAAACTAATGCAAATCACTGCACCATATAATATATTTAATATCAATACTAAATATATTATATTATTAAATATATAATACATTGAATAATTATCATTAATATATAATATTTTATTTAAACAATATTATATAAACCAAAACGTTCATGCATTGCTATATTCACTTTACGGATAGTTATTAAGGTAATTAATAATTTACGAACTGCTATATATTCACGTTTATGGACTGCGAGAGGCATTATATGGTGAGTACAAGATAGTGCCAACATGGTACTTATCTATTATATATGCATTGAATATTTAAATTGTAATAAATTTAAATAATAATTCTATTTTTCACCCTTACTCTTCATAGGATTGTCCAATAAGGAAACAAATGAATCACATTTATCAAATTATCAAATGAGAAAATTAATTATAAACTATAGTATATTTGTAAAATAAATTTAATACTCAATGTTGATTGGTGAAATAGGCAAAACAAATTGTATCACATGGATGCACTAATAACAAAAAACGATCTTGTGGATGATCTCCATAAACAAAACTTATAATCAATTAAATCCACTCTGCATTAAAAAATAAAAAATAAAAAAACTAATTACTAATATAAACATAAATACCGATCCTTAATTACTTGAATTTTAAATGGTTGCTTTGATTGCTTAGTATGTTTCCCTTAAATTCTATCAATCCTTTTGTTCATTTGTAATTGTTGGTCGATTCCCAAAATTAATACTTAAATTCTATGTATCCTTTTGTTTATTTGTAATTGTTGGTTGATTCCCAAAATTAATACTAAAAACTCTTATTGACATTTACGTACGGGTCTTCACTTTAATCAATATACTTGCAATACCCATTAATTTGCGTTAGGGCCCTCGTGTATATTGGGTTAGCGGATTAGTACAGTAAATTAAACTGTTCATAGGATTATATTGACATTTATGTGTATATTAGCGGATCATTAATTTACTGTTCATAGGATTGTATTAGCGGATCACTCGAATAAGAGCGCTAACGCAAATTAATTTCCTCTCTTCTAAGGGCCCTCGTGTATTACTGTTCATAGCATTTAATTTACTTCTGACATCAACCTCTACATAAAGATGATATTGGTGCTGTGATCATTATTAATTTTTCTCCTTGAATTACGTGAATTTGCATCTTTAATTTTGCAAAATATAGTATTTATTTTGAGAAAAATTTCTATCCTTTAATTTATTGACAGGTACAATAGATAACAAGTTGGTACTTGGCATTGAATGTTTTAAAATATAATAAAATTTAAATAATAATTCTATTTTTCACACTACTGTTCACATGATTAACCAATAGGAAAATAGATAAATAGCATTTATCAAATTTTTAAATAAGAAATTTAATTATGAACTATAGCATGTTTGTAAAATGAATTTAATACTCAATGTTGATTGGTTAATGGGCAAAAGATATTGCATCACATGAATGCATCAGTAATCCTGCCTATGGCAGGAACTAAAAATTACCTATAAACTAATACATGAAATTTGGATGCCTATAAAATAGTATGTCAAATTTAAAATCAAGACAATGGAATAACCATGGGAATTTATTAATGTTTCTATGTAGCAACATTATTTTAGTGAAGTAAATTTATTTTAATTTGTTTTTAAAGTAGGTTAAGTAATATAAATATAAATTTTTATGGTGTTAGGATTTAAAAATAAATATAAGGAGGATTAACTACATTATTTTATATAAAGCTAGAATGTTTATATGGAATTACAAGGTTTGTATCTTATGCATGGATGGAGTATTGAGGTTGTTCTAGTATAACTTACAAATGATTTTATACATAAAAAGATATATTGGGTATCTTACAAATAATATTTAAGAAATAATCTAATTAATAATAATTGTGGGTTAAGAATACTAATATTTTTATTACAATTTACCAAAGATTTTATACACAAGTATTTGTCAAGAATATTTTAAACAATATTTAAAATAAATTAAAATTAATAGTAAGTTTGAGTTAAGGTAGACTTATGAAGCATTACAAACAATAATAAAAAAGGCTTTGTCAATATAGAAGCAAGATTTTGGGGTGATAATTCACTTAGTTCATTTTCTAAATGATCATTAAAATAATGTAGAGGCAATAAATGATCAATGTAAAGATGGGTTTGATACTCTTTCTAGGAAATTTTTTATGAGCACATAATCTAGATTCCCAAAAATAGAGTATGATAAGTTTGGATCAAGTCTGTAGACCTACGCAATATGGTGGCCTTGGCCTTAAGCAGTCTGAGCAAAATAGCCAGGCCTTGGCTACCAAATTGTACTAGAGATGGTGCAAACATCTAGAGCAACCTCAAGCTAAAATTCTTAACTTCAACTATTTGGGAGGAGTTGTTGATGAGGATGTTCCTCGGATGGATCTAAGTGGGAAAGGTTCAATGGTTTGGAACACCATTAAGAAGGGGGCTTCAATTGTTAAATGTCTTTTTTGGATTTTCAAAAATGTTCATAGAGCTCTTTTTAGGAATGATTCTTGGGGCCTCTACCCGTCAATCCTCTCTTCCTCCTACCTTTTTTAGCCCTTGACTGAATTTTTCAGGTAGCGGGGTGGTCAAAAGTTGTTCATTTTAAGAGCTATATTTGTTTGGGGAATTCTTAGATATATCATTGGAAGGACTCCAATAGCTAGCCTAGGGAGGAACACTTGAAGCCTAAAGCTTGGGCTACCCTTTCTTCCATTCTTGTTGGTCACCCTTGTTGTTGTCTGGAAGAAGTTGATGTTCTTGCATGGGTTTATGACCCTAAAGGAGCTTATTTGGTTGCTCTTGGTTATCAATTTTTGGAGCACAAGAAAGATGTAATTAGAGACTTTCCCTAGATGATTGTTCTGCTAGTTATACTGCTGATTATAGCCCTGCTGCTATGTATTTTGGTTTCCCTGGGCCTGTTGGGCAAGTTGAGCTTGTTGTTGATCAAGTAGGGCCTGTACCTCTCTTTGTCTATTCCTGAGATGATCAAACAAGTCAAGCTCATCTTGGAGGGTCCTTTCTCTTTCCTCAACATTAGGCCGCTCCTGCTGATCTTCCTCATTAAGAATGTTATCATGCCGACTTTTAAGTGATGTGGGAGTAGGATACCTAGTATTTTGATGTCTCTTCATTCTCCTTGGGCATTCCAAATGTTCTCAAATGTGGACCATGAGATTTATCGATACTTCCTCTGCCAACAACATTCTCATTTCTTCTAACATCATAATCATTCATATTCATCTGTATGTTTGTTTTGAGTATGTTATCTGCTGAGTCCTTAGAAGTATATTGATATTGGTCCCTGAGATCAATAAATGGATCATTTATGCTAGAAGTACCAATTTGGTCTTGGGTATTCAATGGAGGCATCACATTGGGGTTTGTTTCCCTCCATCTACTTCTATTTCCTGTACTACTAGAGGATTCATCATGCCCAAGTTGATCCTGGATTCTTCCTCTATTCATTGTAAATTTCCTCTCGTTTCAAACTACAATTAATTTCTAGGTTGTAAAAACAGATTCACCACTTCCCCTACCAGGAAGAAATATTTGAACAAACATTGCACTTCAATACTATATAAACCAGAAGTAAAATGATTCAATGGGTCCCTGACAATGACACCAACATGTTGGTTCCCAAAATTACTACAACTTGAAACCCTAAATCATTTTACAATCACCTAAGCCAAGGGTGTCATCAAGGTGATTAAAAGAGGTTTATCAACATGTTAAGGGCGATTTTGGCCAACTTACAAGAATGGGTAGACTACACTTCAAGTTCAGCTAGATTTAGGAGGGTAATCGTGGAGGTATACCTCAATAGGGATTGATATCAACAAAATACATTATCTTAGTTATAACTTTGCAACAATACCCAAATCGTTGTTTTAATCCCAAATACTGTCACTGAACTAAAACACACTTGTTGCACTTCATAATCTCCATTTTAAGCTGATGGGAGCAATCCTACAGAAGGAGGATGCCTGTGGAACTACAACTACATTTAAGATTTGATATACTGTTTCGATTTTAATGAGTTTTGGTGATCACAAGCTTCTCAAACTGGTGCCTATCCATTGGGTTGCAGAGTCTCATGTTTATCAAAGGAGAACAATTACAAGGAAATGTATGGCTACCTATTCGAAGATTCAAATGCATAAAAATCAATATCAAACCATGAGAGTAATTAATAATCTAAAGCCATACAACATTCTTCTATATGTAATACTGAAATGACCATTTATAGAGCCTGAAAATGAATTAAGAAATCACATTCATTCAAATAAGATTTTACAATCATACCACTAAATGTGGCAAGAGAAAACCATAACTGCGATTAAGGATTTCTAAGAAGAACACTTACAACATTGGAGAAAAATAATGATTCAATATATAGATTACAATATACTTCACATACATCTCTGATAATTGCTTTTTGAAGAACATAAACTAAAACTGGTTGTTACCCTAACTGCCTCTAGATCTCTGCACTTGTAGAGAAAACTACTCGAAAATGACCAACCCCTAAAACATATCCCAAATGTGCATATATAGCAACCTCCTTTTTCTGTGCAGCTCTAAGCGTTGAAAAAAAAATCAACAAGTACATCCATGCTACATTAAATTTAGCCTATGGCCCTGTCAAAAAATCTATAAGATTGGAAGAATGCCTATGTCCTGACATGTTTGAAAACCTGTAGAGGAAGATTGCCCACACACCTTAAGTACCTAGAGCATTAATGAGGGAAGGCTGAATTCATATCCTAGTACATGCAATATATGCTTCATCCACTTTTACCTCCTTGTGTACTAGTGCATTGAAGATATTCACTGTGTCAACCACCTGTATGGCCTTGACCTACAAAACATCTAGGTGTTGAAAAACCAATCAACAAGTACATCCATGCTACATTAAATTTGGTCCATGACCCTATTAGAAAATTTGTAAGATTGGAAGAATGCCCATATCCTGACATGTCTGAAAACCTATAGAGGAAGATTGCCCACACACCTTAAGTACCTAGAGCATTAATGAGGGAAGGTTGAATTCATATCCTGGTACTTGCAATATATGCTTCATCCACTTTGTCCTCCTTGTGTACTGGTGCATTGAAGATATTCACTGTGTCAACCCCCTGTATGGCCTTAAGCTACAAAACATTAATTGTTGGGTACTAATATGACTGTTTTATCTTGCAATCATGGCGTAATTTTAAGTACTCATGGAATTGCACTCTTTAGAAGCTTTTACAACACTTTAAAAGTGTTATTTTTTGAAGTTACTTTGGCGCCTAGGCATTGTGGTCGACCTTTTTACCTTATCGGAAAACTGTGAAATCGACAAACCTGAAGGTTCGCGAACTTCGTTGTCGCTTCTTTTCTCCGCCTTCTTCTTCTTTTCATCTTCACTATCGGCAAATCCTCCCCGCAACGAACTTTATCCTCGTCTCATTTTGTTTCTCTTTGCTCCTATCTTCTTTTGTCAACAACTTTCTCCCACGGTGAACCTTCTATCAGTGAACCTTACAGTTCGCAAACCATCCCTTTTGTCGATGAAGGAATTGCTTCTCCTTTTCCTTCTTTTCCTTACTTTGTCAGCAAAAGTGCCCTTCGACGAACTTTGCTTTGTTTATCTCTTTGCTTACACGCCTTTGACGTTCTTTTATCTCTGTTTCTCCCTTTGTCGGAGAAAATTCTTGTTGGCGAACCCTTTGTCGATGAACTCTAGAGTCCCACCGACCAAGACTTCATTTTTCTTTTGTTTCCTTCCCTTCTTTTTATCGACAATTTTCTCCTATGGCAAACCTTACGGTTCACAAACCTCCATTATGCCGATGAAGACTTGCCTCTTTTTCTTCTTGCCGCTTCGTTCCTTCCGCCTTTATTGGCAAAAACTTTTGGTGGCAAATACTCCAATCGGTGAACTTTCAAGTTCGTAAACCAAAAAATTTGTCGACAACAAGATTTGCATCTTTTTCTTTCTCTATCTCCACCATAGCTTTTCTCCATCGACGAAGTTGGAAGTTCGCAAACTTCCAACTTCGCTGATATTGACCTCTCTTTCCTTTCTTTCAAACTTTGCTTCTCATCCTCTTCGCCCTATCAACAAATCGACAAATCGGCAAATCGGCAAATCGTTGAAATAGCGAACCAAGAACCTTAGTCGGCGAAATCAGAGGTTTGTGAACTGGCCAATTTGCCAACAAAGACCAACACTTAGACAAATTTTTCAAAGGAGGAAAAAACAAAAAGACTTGGGGGATTTTACTTAGAATTTTTCTGAAAGAAACCCATGGAAAATAATTTCAAATCGGATATAAATGATGGGTTTAAGGAATGAAGGCACAAGTTAGATTTTTTTGATGGATTTGGGGCAAAAATTGCATGTTTGGGAGCTGGAATTTTTCAGGTGCCAACAGTTGTTATGCAAATGCATTGTTGGTGGTGTTAGATTGATTTCTAGATTGCATGTGGTGGTTTATCTTCTTGGTTTGAAGATCATGGTTTTACTTTACCCTTTGGGAGCTCTTGATGTTGAAATTGAGTTCTTTGATTGTGTTGGGACCATGG
The DNA here is from genome assembly GCA_027924645.1 of Cunninghamia lanceolata. Lineage (NCBI taxonomy): Eukaryota > Viridiplantae > Streptophyta > Pinopsida > Cupressales > Cupressaceae > Cunninghamia > Cunninghamia lanceolata. Next base: position 7,992,536 of record BSBN01000814.1, read on the forward strand.
ATGATCTTTAGTTAGGAGATGTTTATCATGATGTCATGTGTAGCTTGGTATAATAGTGTAGTGGGAGCTTTGGTGGTGATGTGGGTTCATCACTTGGTGATGGGTGATCTTTTGCACTGGTTGTTGGTGTCATTGAGGAGCTCTTAGATCTTGTTTCTTGCATGCAGCAAGAGTTCTTTAACATCTTGATTTCTATTGATAGGAGATGGTTATCTTCATGTGATTTGGAGATGTTGGCATCTTGGTTTACCATGGAGGACTCTTGGAGTCTTTTGTTGAGTTGTCAGTTATGATTTATTAGTTTGACTGATGATCCTTGCTTATAGGATAGATGCTATTGTGTCATGGTGAACTTTTAATTCCATATTAGAGTTTTGGCATGATATAGGTGCTCTTGGGAGAAAATATGTTTATTTGAGACATATGATATTCCTTTGAGGAGATGTAGATCATGACGTCATGGTGAGTTCTTGATTATGTATTTGGAGCTTTGGCGGTGATTTGTGATAATTTAATTGATGAATGGTGTGATCATTTTTCTTGTGAGCTTATAGTTATTGTGGTGTTGCATTGGAGTTTAGTTGGGATGGGATGATTGGTTGTACACCTATTTTAGATTTGGATGAGGCTAGAGATCTCTTGTTTCTTGGAGATTGTGTGTTGAGATGGTTACTCTTTGATGAGGTTTCAATAGGAAGACTGAGGAGCCTACACCTAGGTTGGATGTGAGTTCAACATGGACCTATTGAGGGGATTATTCTTAGAGAGTGTCATCGTTGCTTGTATATCCTGGAGGAGAAATCTCATTCCCCACTCTTGGTCCTCTTGGTGGTGAATGATTTGATAGGTATTGCCCACCTAATTTTTAGATGCATTATTTCTTTGTGTCTTGTCTTTTCATGTATGCTTGAGTCTTAAACTATGGATGTTAGTTCTAGAGAATTTTTTGAGTAGATGCATGGTTATGATTTGTTATCTTCTTATGTTTGATCTTGAGTTATTTTTATGCCAATGTGTTTTGAAAAGAAAAAGGAGATGGTTAGTGGCTTTGGGCATATTCCTTGTTGAGGGAATGAAGGTTTTGTTTGATCTTCCTTGGGTTTGAGAGGGTTAAATATTGATTAGTTTATTGATATATGGTATGTTTGACATTGGAGTTGAATGGTTGGATGTTGAGGAGGCTTCTTGATTTGGGGTTTTGGAGGAGATCTTACTTTTTCATGGCTATAACACATTGGTGTTGGTAGGACATGGTTTTGATTTGCAGGTTCTCTTTTGTTGGTCTAATGTTTCTTCCTGGATGTTCATATTCACATGACATTAGAGTTGAGGTTTGCATGGAACCATTGTGAGGCTTTTTAATCTCTTTCTCTTATGATGTGGAGAACATAGGAGAGATATGGACTTGTGGTGAGAGAGTTATGTTGCAGTTGTTTTAGTTTGCAAGTTTTGCATATTAGTGTGTGTGTTCCTCGACACTATGTGATAGAGGATTTGGCCACATCCTTTATGTGACTGCTATTTGTGGATCTTGGGATACCTTGATTGATTTTAGATTTGTCATTACCTATGCAGTGGGAATTTTGATATGTATATGTGTCCTTTGTTGGATGTTCTCATTATACTACGGTGTTGAGGGTCTTTAGGTTTTTTATCACATGTTTATGTGTTGTTACCTTGGAGGACTTATTTATACAGGATGGTGTATATGCATGGACTTGTGATCATTGTGGTTTGGGTTGGATATGTTGATGGTATAAGATCTACTTGTTATGATTAATATACCTTATATTGGAGGTATGGTTAGTTGGATGTGTTAGCAACTAGCTATGGTTGCTATTCCAGCCATGTTGAATAATCTTGGCAAATACTTAGGCCTATTTGTTACCATTAGATTTGGTGTTTGTGTTTGGATATTAGTCGAGGCAAGAATCTTACTTCTTTGTGACAATTTAGTGTAGCATCTCTTTGGATTGAATCTTATCTTTTGTGCATTGGCATGATGGAAGATTAGAGGATTCTTGTCTGAGATGGTGGTCACCTTGGTTATTGTTGCAGGTATCTTGATGGAGCACATGGATTTTTTCTTTGATGTTTGAGTTTACTTTTGACCCCTTATGCAATGTATACAACAAGTGGGAGAATGTTGGGAAAGGTGTGTTGTACACCTTCCATAATGCTAATAGTGTAAAATGTAATATTTAATTGTGCTGGGTCAAAGCACAAAGATGAGTATAGATTTCACAGAAGTCTTCCACCCAAGGAGAATGCCGATTGGAAGGGGCACCCGTTTTGAAAATAATGGGTGCCTATTTAGGAACGGGAGCCCGAGACTAAATGGGTGCCTGTTATGAAATGGGCACTCGTAAAAGGAACCGGTACCCGTTTATAAATAGGTACCCATTTTTGAAAAGTACATATATTTTTAAAAACAAGCCCATGGCTTCATTTTAATAGCCACAGATCACGGAATAGTAGAAGAGAAGACGCCTAAGAATGGGTACCCACATCGCCTGACCCCGCCACCTGCCTCCAAAAACTCCCCACCTCCTCCAGACCAGCTATCAGTTGTGCCAAGTTGGTTGTCTATCCTTTTCTGTTGGTTTTCATTGTTTTTTTGTTTTGTTTTTGTTATTTTTTATTATTATTTCATTTGAAACTCTAGGTGCAGTTTAGATAAAAAAAAATTGTTGTTGTCTGTCTTATTTTGTCCTGCCCTTGGGGCCTTGTTTGCAAAGGGTTCAGCCCCTTGTAAGTTGCTTATCCTAATAAAAAACAACCACTAAGAATGTCAAAGTTACCCTTGGAAAACAACTAACTCATGTCACTTGATAACCTAGGGGATTGTTATCTAAGGTCAATTAGGATCACTTGACCAATGTCAAGATTCAAATCATCTAATAGGACTATCATTAGGATGGGGGACAAAGAAGATAGTCATAACATGATAAGGTAGTCATCAAGGTCCTAACAAAGTTCATTGTCTAAATCTTAACACTGCCTCAACAGTTCTATGACCTAGAAGGACTGTCACATCTTGCAAATCTAATCTCTTGTCGTTGCTATGGACTATTATGCATGAACATGGAGGAGTTGTCACTAGAAGAAAAGGACCATAGGACTACCACAATAAGGATATAGTTGTGTTGTTCAAATAAGAGAGGGCAATCATCCTAAACTAATAAGAGAAGAAAATTAACAATCAAGAGACAATCGTTAATGGTTGTCATGAGCATGTTGATGGACAATTAGTTTTCATCTTAGTCATAACACTATGCTATTATTTACACAAAAGAACCTATAGCAATGAGAGGATAGTCATTAGAGAACCTATCTCAGTCCCATAGTCAAGGACAGTCCCATCACATCACTAGAACTACCCCTTCCAAGGGACAAACATTTCAACCATATAATGGAAAGACAATGATATGTATCCTACAAACACAATCATTTGGTCATGTTGTAATCCTCTCTCCAAACTATGTATAATCTGAATGGTGTTTGGATGAGCTCCATTTGGTCATACAAAAACCATTTGTAAGATGACATGTAAAGCACACACATGAGAAAAGGAATAAAATGGAAACACAAGTTTAGTAAGGAGTGGCCTGTTCTAAAACCCGTAAGAACTTGAGAGACTTCTTAGGACTTGAATTTAGGATACTATATAATAGTTGTAAAGAGTTATGGCCACATGACAGTCCCTCCATGAATTAGGGTTTCATAGAACTTTTAGGGTTTCTTTTATATAGGCTTAACAATAAACCTTTAGCAATGATATTTCAAAATCATTTGAAATTGTCTATATAGACCTTGAACTAGTTATACACTATAGGCTTGTTCTTCTAGTCTTCATGGCTTTCAATGTTCCTGATGAGTCTTATAGTCCTAATTTAACCATTTGTAAAACTCTTTTCATGAAGCTAAAAACTTACAAATTAGACACAACAGTCCTAATATCTTTTTGTAGACCTAACCTAAATGACTTATTAAATCTGAACCTAAAACCTAGAAGTCACTTTCAAACCGAAATAAGAATTAAGAGTGGTGATGAAAGGTTTCTAACAAAACAAGGCTAGGGATGACAACTCGAGGCTTAACAAAGGGCTAAAGGGGACAACAACAATGGAAAACATAAAATAAAGATGAGTACATAGGATAGGTTCAAAAATTGAATAAAATTAAACACTTAAGGATAAACATGGACTAGGAACAAAATAGGAAATGGTAACATGGGTAGGGAATGGCAAAGGCCAAGGTTTTTGCAAAAAAGGGTCAAGATGACATGTAAAGCACACACATGGGAAAAGGGATAAAATGGAAACACAAGTTTAGTACAAGGAGTGGTCTATTCTAAAACCCATAAGAACTTGAGAGGCTTCTTAGGACTTGAATAGGATACTATATAATATTTGTAAAGAGTTATGGCCACATGACAATCCCTCCACAAAATACATTAAACTAAACCAAATCCAACAGTTACTATTAAAGTAAATTAAACTTACCTAATTTTTGAAACTTAGGTATGGGATGGCTTAAGGGGAGTTAAGAGGATGTCTTCAGGGGAGATGCGATCAATTAGTATTTTGGTAATGGTGCACGCTAGTAAATCAATTATCTATAAATATACTTAGTCCAAAACTCACATTCTAAGAACTATCTAATTAAACTAAATCATACTTACCTAACTTATGGAACATAGCTAGGGGATGGCTTAAGAGGAGTTAAGAGGAGACTTAAAGGGAGTTAAGAGGATGTCTTAAGGGGAGATGGAATCAACTCTAGTATTTTGGTAAGGGCATGCTAACTTATATCATTTAACTACATTGAAGTTATTAAACTAAATCCTAAGTTTACCTAACTTATGGAACATAGCTAGGGGGTGGCTTAAGGGGAGCTAAGAGGATGTCTTATGGGGAGATGGAATCAATTAACTATATTGAAGTTATTAAACTAAATCCTATTTTTACCTAACTTATGGAACATAGCTAGGGCATGGCTTAAGTGGAGTTAAGAGGATGTCTTAAGGGGAGATGGAACCAACTCTAGTATTTTGGTAAGGGTGTGCTAACTTGTATCAATTAACTATATTGAAGTTATTAAACTAAATCCTAAGTTTATCTAACTTATGGAACATAGCTAGGGGATGGATTAAGGGGACTTAAGAGGATGTTTAAGGGGGGATGCAATCAATTAACTATCAATTATATTAATCCTAAATGCACATTCTAGACCAAATTCTAAAGCTATTAAACTAAATCATAATTACTTAATTTATAAAACTTAGCTAGGGGATGACATAAGGGGAGTTAAGAGGATGGCTTAAGAGGACATGAAATCACTTAATAATTTGGTTAGAGCATGAAAGTAAATGCATTAGTGCTATCAAGTAAATATGAATACAACTATACATTAGTCAAAAAACAAAGATTAAAAGTTTAAAAATTTCTACATACCTGTTAACCATTTAAAAAATTTACTCCATTGTACCATCTGCATCCTCTCTTTTTTGTAATGCATCTATGATTGCCTCACGCTCTTCCATAGAAAGTATCCATAATCTTTTGTGACAGGTCTCCCTTTATATCTCACTAATTGTTTATTTGTTGCCACAACCAGATGCGAGTAGTGCAAAATTTTCTTATGTATTTCATAATCTTCAAATGTAGGTATACCATTCCTCCTTATTAGATATTTACGTAGTCAAGTGCCAACAACAATCACAAAACTTGTTGGATACTCAAAGTTATCATCATGTACTTTAGGCTACAACTTGTGTTTTGCCTCAACACACCAAGCCAACCAATACTTTGTTTCCTCTTCATTACCCTCAAGTGCAACAACAGCATACACATGTCCTGCAAAAAAAATTTAAATTCAATAAGTCACAAAAATATACATGCATGTATACAATTAAATATATAATACAAAAAAATGTATTGAAACTAAATATTGAATTAATGTACTTTCTTGTACAAGGTCTGAAATATGATCATAGTCATCTAATGTTTGCAAATGATTATCCTCTTCAAATGTTATCTCATTTTGATCATGTGTTTGTAGAGGTGTTAGGGATCTTTGTTGCCATCCTTCAACCCAATCTGTATTTTCACATGCTTCCCACTCACCTCCAATACAAAACTGACAAAAACATGTGAGCTCCCTAGTCTATATAGTCCACGTGCTTGCATTTGAACTCTTAAATGAATGTCATTTTGTTGATCCACTAACTGTATCACAATCATATCGGGGAGGAATGTTTTCTTCTTCAACCAACCGAAAAAACCGTTGAACTTTAAAGTTTTCATTTGATCCTGTAGTCAATTTTGTATTACACCAATCTACAATTGCATGTGCATTTTTAAACTTTGCTGCATCATGAAATTTTAGTTGCTCCCTAGCAAGAGCCCTTTTCACACATGCTCTAGCTCCATCATGTTCTCCTTTACCATGTCTAGTTTCAAAGAAACTCCACATATGCTGGATATTGTTTTCTTTATGGGCCCTACTTAACCAATAAAACATTCGATCATTTTTAATTGTCCTATACAATTGTCTAACCATATGAGATGTTGTGTCATCTAAATTTGTCTTTCTTTTAAGTTGTCATTAAATACTTTGAAACAATAATGCACAAACTCTGATGAATGTAATCGATTATCACTCACATAGAAATGGTACTCCCTCAAAAAAAATTTGTCATCTTTTGTACTGTCAACTGCATGTCTATATACAATATGAACAAAGATGGCCACCTGTATTGAATTATAATATTGTGACTGGATCTCCTCTTGTGGAGCAAGGGTATAGTTTTATGCAAAGTCAACCACTGAAAGTATAATTCCAATTGAAAAATGTTTTTACATCTGCAGAATTGTTCATCAAGCCACCGAGCATATTGAGAGTGTTTCACATATTTATACACAATCATATTCTTGAAATCTGTGATGAATGCATGTACACTACTTTATTCCTTTGACTAACTCACAAAGCTTTCCAGTTTTTCCATCCTTTAATGGATATTGAACATTGTTGAACCTCTTCACATCTAGTAATTATTGTTCAAAATCATGTGAACTACTTTCATGCATGCATTCTCCTAACAATAAAAGATTACCACATCTATTGCATTGTCCAGAAACACATGGTTTTAAAAAAAAATTACCCACCAGTTGTTTCACAAAGTAAACTTGTTATAATCTCATTAATTGTTGTAGGTGGCATATTAATATCACATTCCTGCATAATTTGGTTAGTATGCAAAGTACAACGTATATATCAAAAAATATCATAATAATAATAATGAAATTGCACATGAGTTTTGCAACAACAAAAGATTTGTTGCTTATTAATCTTGACATACCAAGGTTTATATTTTTCAAATGATCTTTGACTTATGCTAAAAAAATTTATAACTGAATCAACTATAAATTTTCTATATAATTTCGTTTGAGTCATGTCTAAAAGATGTTTCGGATGAGGATCATAATTTTTTGGCCCCACCCTTAATTTCAAAACATCTCTATTTGATGAAACCTTTGTATTATTATGCAAAAAATTTTCAATTAAAGACCTAATCTCATTATTTAATTTCATGTCAGACCTTGAGAGTCCACTACTAGAAGTCCAACATTGGTTAATTGTATCATCTTCAATACTTACTCTTCTCTTTAATGCTCTTCTTAAAGTTATAGCATGCATATTTAAATATCCACTTGTCTTATTTATCATTCTTTTGCTCACAACTGATTTATTAACTAAAGCAGTTGTTATTTAGATCAACTATTTTTTTCAATAGAACCAATAGCATTAACAACACTAGATATAACTTGTTCCATTAATTCATCCACCTTTTTAGGTTTTACAAATATGCCTAATTTTTTTATTACTTTTCTGATTTTTGACATTCTCATCAATTGTAATACAAGGCATTGAAATCCAAGAGTTTTTCTATAAAAAAATTGTTTGTACAATCTATTTGCATGGGTTTGAATTTCTCTCCAAGATATCTTACCACAAAGATCCTTCAAAACATTACTTTCAATTTAAAAATACATTCATTTTCACTCATACAAGGGTTTTCATTTTCATTTTTTAGTCTTGTTTATAATTGAAGAATTTATCTCAACAATGTTATATCCAGCTTGCTTTAAATCATTAATCTCATTATTATTCAAGAGATTTGAAGACATACCTAGATTCGTTCTTATATTTGCATTTTCCATATTTTCAACCTCTTCCACATTTTCATATTCTACATTCACTTCATCCATATTGGTCTCTTCAATGTTCTCCTCTTCAGTAGTCATCGAACTGGATGCTAAATCATTCTTCATTTTTTTAATTATATCCTATCTCTTTGTCATTTTTCCTTTTTCTTTCGATGTGCTTCAATTTTTTCAAGTGTCATAACATTCCTCTTCTTTTTTTGTTGACGTTTATTTGATCCCATGATTACCAAAATGTGTTGATAAAATCAACAAATAATATTGTATTATACTTAGAGTTGGATCCCTTCTTAAAATTTATGAAATACAAGTAGATGTAGATCCTTTGTTCAATATGATATTTTCTTGATATTTGTTTGATCTCTCTAAAAAATTGAATCCATGTAAAAATTGGATCTTCTATTTCATTCCATCTGAAAATGCTCCTTATGATTGAATCCCTGTAAAAATTGCATAAAATGTCTTATTGAGAGCTTGAATTGACACTTGCATATAAAAAAATCACAGAATTCGTTGATATCGGTCATACTAGTAAAAAGGAATGTTGCAGAGTATCTTTCGTACTACGAATTTATGAACAAAAAAGGCTAAATTAGAAACGAGTACCCATTTGTAACAGGCACCCGTTATTTTTAAAACGGGTACCAGTTTCTAATAATTTCAAATTGCAAACCTACCAATTTGCATTGGTTTCAAGCTTGGTAAAGGATTGGAAATCGAAGCCTTAGCCTTGGACCTGCAACTAGGAGACCATGAAAACAATAAGAGAAAAAACTAGTTGAACACCATTGTGGCTAAGGGATTTTTTTTTTCAGAATATTTTAACAAAATTAAAACTCATTGTAGATCTGAAAGTCTAGTTTTTGAATATGTAATTTTTTGTACTATTGGACATAATTTTCTATTTATTGATTATTTTCTAATCAAATAGACTCATAAACTTGAAATAACATATGTTACTTTTTTTTAATAACTTTTGATTTTGAAAGTTTCTTGAAAAAAAATTTATGTCTGACCAATTTATATATCATTCTCTACATGAAAAAAAAATAGTAAATTGATTAGTTTAGCTCAAATTATGTTGGTCGTACACGAGGGGTTTAAAAAAGTAGTAATTAGGGCCATTAAAGAATTAATAAAAAAATATTTATAAAAAATTACAAAAAAATATCTTGACTAAAATTCAACATTTGCCTGAAGGTCACGTTCATGATGCAGTCTTCTATGAGGAATTTCTGTCCACCTGTGTGCTCATCCTCGGGAGGAAGACGAGAGGACGCATTCTGGTCAACTCACTGGTAAAGGAAGACATGAAAGAAGCCACCTACGCAGCCATCACTGCCTTCAACAAACGGCCCACCAAGGGATGGATTGGAGGGATCTTCAGTGCGGCTACAGTCAACAATGACCAGAATCCACCGACCACCTCCGCCCAAGCCCTGGTCCTCCTTCGTGAAGGGATCATGCGAAACAATATGGAAACCTTCGCCTATTTCATAGGCCAGTATGGCGACCTCCTGTCACCACAGTAAGTGGAAAGGGTTGACGAAGTAATAGATGGACTAAGAGTGATGTGGCACTCCTAAATGCACTAGCCAGCCATTGCACCTCTATGCTGCTTTGAGGAGCAGGTTTTTGTATCTCTGTTTATATTAATGAAAGGGAGCTACCCCCTAAGGTAGCACTTATCTATCAAAAAAAAAAAAATTCAACATCTTGTGCATCTTTCCACAAAAGAAATTAGAAAAATACCTTCATTTAGGTCAAATTATGTTGGTCGCACACATGCATGCTTTGGCAAAAATAGGGGACTTTTAAAAAGCCATCTTTTGTACATCCAATAAAAAACCAAATTTCATCATCTGGGTATTAGAAAAAATTATATATTTGAAAACTAGAAACAAAATCTTACATTTCTTATTTTTATATCATAGTAATATTTTATGTGCAAGTGCTTCAAATTGTCACTCCAATTATGACAAATTTTGAAAAATAGGAAAAAACACTTCCACTTTTTGGCAAAAAAGTGATTAATATTTAATGTGGATTGCACATTGGGCAAATATTTAATATTAAGAAAACTTAGTACCAAAAAGTAAATAAGGGGGAAACAGTGTAGTGATCTCATGGTTTAGAAAGACATGGTTATGTAATACCACTTAGTGGTTTTGTGCAGGCTTATTTCTATAAAAGAAAGCACATGAGTAGTTGTTTAGGTTGACTGGGTTAGTTTGTAGGCTTGCATAACCTTTGGCTTGTTGGGTAAGGTTGGATTGAGCATTTCTTGTAGGTTGCATATGTGAGGAAAGGAAGCATGGATTGGGATGTGTGGTTATATGATTCTCATTTGTTTGTTCACATGGAGTGCAATTAGGGAGATTGATGCTTCAAAAGTATTGATGGAGGCTATGTATTGTAATATTTGATCATCAGATAATACATTGAGTGTGGATGCTTTTGGAGGTTGGTTTTTACCCTCATGAAGGTTTTCCCAAGGTACATCTTGTGTCATCTTAATGGTATGTTTGTTTATTCTTTTGCACGTGGATTTTGAATACTTGTTTGCATATTTTTCTCTCATGGGTTTATGTGGAAATAGTTTATTATGGCTACAAATTTTCAATCATTTATTCCCAAAATTTGAAAATTCCTTTGGTAAGTTTCGTCCCTAGTTTTCTCCTTCAACCTTCGGGTTTCTAGGCCCTAAATTTAGGGCATTCAATCAACTTGTTTGTAAATTGATTTACACTTAGAAAATTATGCCCTAGGTTTTAAACTTAGTTTTGGCCTTATCCTAGACCTTGTGCATGTCATCAAAACTTATTTAAATTAGTTTTTAGGTTCATCCTGGAAAAGACTTTCATCTTTGCAAGTTTACACAATTTCATTTTGTTTTGTAAATACTACAAGTTGCAAATGATTTCCAAAGTATGTTTGGAACTGTAAATTTTTTTCATCTTGCAACAACTTCAAACTACTCCTGCATTCCAAAATCTGATTGTAAAACCTTGCTAAGTGCATATTGCAACTGAACCTCAATTGACATTTGCATTCTATTTGTAATTTATAGTTTCTTGTAAATTGCAATTAGAGTTTGAAATGCAACACAACCCATAAACCTAAAACATTTGGTAGTTTGCAAACCATTTGCAAATTGCAAGCTGCACCCAAAGTTCAACTGAAAAACACACCTCATTTGCAAATTTTGATCCTTTTGTTAATTGCATGCTATAACCAAAACCCAAATTGCATGTTGCATTACAATCATGGACTTTAAATTGCATAAAACATCAAAACAACCATTTTAAAAACCTAAGCTTTCATAACTTGTAAATTTACTCAATTTAATTATAAAGAATCATGAATTAGGGGAATTGAGCATTTTCAATTTAGTGTAATTGATCAACATATTCAAGAATGATGGTTAAATTGTAAAAATCAATTATTTTCTAGGGCTTCTAAAAACACACAACCTCTCTCATAAAAATGAAGTACGAGTATAAGGGGGTTATTCCTACCTCAAGGCTATTCAATGATTAGGTGAATGTCACCGAAACTGACGTAGGACATATGGGATTAGATGAATTCTGATGAGTCAAATATATGACTCATTTATTTCATGCTATTTCCTGTTCTAAAAGACTTTGACAAAACATTATGGCATATATTTACATATTATTATAATTATGTTTATCTTTTGGATAGTTAATGCACATGTTTGGCTTTCATTTCCTTTGATGAAATCTTTTAACTTATTTTCTTGAATTACACTTTCAAAATGCATATCTTATGAATTGTGGTATAAGTGTTTTGTTGTTTGCATGAGGATTACGATAGTAGGATTTCCAGTGGTCTTCGGATCCCTTCGGAGCCCCCTCTTATTGTGAAAAACCTGAACTCCAGATGGCTCCAGATGTCATTACCCTCCAATAGAGTCATCCTCCCCTCGAGTCGATGACTATTACCAGTCAATCCTAGGGCTATCCAAAAGGTCCAACAATGCAAACATGACCCACGCCCCAGTTAAAGTAGCTGTACAATCTAAACCTCCACGTCACACCATTTCAGTGACTAACTGAAGTAGCTGCAAAATTGACGTCAGTTATAACTAAAGTCACTGCCACCAAACACCACGCCATTTCAGGGAATCGCTCAAGTTCACCAATAGCCAAGTTGATGCAAATCCTTGATCTTCAATAAACCATAGAGGAATCATCAATGTAATAAAGTAGCAACTAGTTTCAAGTCTAGTTCATTGTAGTTAGAATCGCTGTTAGGCATTTCCTTCCAATAAAGCTCAAATGTATAAATAGGAGCATAGGATCTCTCTAAGTTCCAGTTTTCTTAGATAATTTGTTCGCCAGATTGTGTTTTCAGCAGGAGGAAAACTCCTTGTTTTCAGACATGTACTTTCATCCATCCTTTGGACTATGATTGAATGCAAATGAAGGGGGGAATTCTTCTGAAAGATTTAGTTGAGCAAAGAGGATCGTCTCCTGCTGGGAAAGTAGGGCCTACTTCCCCATTTTGGAGGAGATCTCTCGGTATTTTTATGTTTATTCAGTTTTGTTGTGTCTTCTATTCAGTTCGCTTTGTGTTTATGTTCATGTGATGTGAGTTTCACTTTCTGTGTGATTGTCAGTCAAGTTGTTCCCTACAGGATTGTTTTATGAGTTTTAAAATAGATTTGTTACTCAACAACATTGTAATATTCAGAGTGTTTCATTGTTGTAGCTTAACAAGTAAAAATAATTTCTCCTTATTTACTTTTCCGACAAGTGTGGTTATTTTCCAGCAAATTAGAATAGTTTCCTTCAATGCAAGTGTGTTTATTTTTCAGCAGAATAGATTAGTTTCCTTCTCTGCAAGTGTGTTTATTTCTAGTAAGGTGTGTTTATTTTTCAACAAATTAGAATAGTTTCCTTCATTGCAAGTGTGTTTACTTTCTCGCAAATAGATAGATTTCTATTTCTGTATGATCTTCGACTTTCACCAGACCAACGAACCAAGTTCCATCCACAAACCATTCACCAGATCCCCCCATATCACAGTCTTATCGCAGATCGCTCCAAACACCTCCGGATTGATAAAATTAAATGATGATGCATTAACAAACCTACTCCGACCCTCATCATTTTTGGCGCCATTGTCGGGGATTAATCTACAAATCATTGTAGGTTTAAGGTGTTGATAAGACTTTAAATCCATTAGTTTATGAGAAGACCTAGGGATGCCTTAGGTCGATTCATCAAACAAACCATAGAAAATACATCTCTGGAATCTAATTTAGAAGAACCTCTAGATCACTTGATCAATCAAGGATCACCTATACTATCAGTGTCTCCCAATTCATCTGATACATCTTCAACAATGGGCGACAATGGTGGTAACCATGAGGAACCAGCTAATAACATAACATTCTCTTATTCGATCTCCATCATTCCTGAGAGAAATGAACCTCCTATGAAAAATATATCTCTTGCATTTCTACCCACCTTTAGGGGAAAAACATCAGAAGATCCAGACCAATTCCTATTTGAATTCAAGGTCCTCTACCAAACTTATGATTATGCCACGGATAACCATAAATTAAAATTGTTTCCTTCCACTCTTAAGGAATCAACATTACGATGGTTCATGGGTTTGACTGCAGACTCTATCACCACCTGGGAAGAAATGGAAACTATTTTTCTTGATAAATATCAGGATTACTGTAGAGTTAGGGATTGAAAAGATGAACTCTTTTGCATGAAACAAATGGAAGACGAAAATTTGGAGGATTATGTGGATAGATTTTTATTTGTCCATAGGAGGTGTGGAAACAATCTAGATGAGGAATTAAGTAAGACTATCTTTCTAAGAGGAATTAATGATGATATGGAATTGATGATGATATCAGAGAAACTTTAAATCTGATGGGTAATGGAGATATTAATAAACAAACTTTTGCAGAAATTGTAGAAGTTTGTAGAAACTATTCTCGCACTAGAGCAGGTAAAAGAATATTAAAAAGGGGTAGTACCAATGATGTTACACAAGTAATGGAAGAACTAGCAAACCTCAAAATTGACATCCTACTTCATTTGAATACCACTTTGGATGGCATGCAAGTTAGTAAGAAGAACATTGAACCCTTAGCTATTACTGCCCTCGTTGTAGAGAAAAACATCCACTTAGGGAATGTCCCTTGAATCAAACTGAGTTGTGCAAGATTTGTGAGAAGAATTACATTACAAATGAGTGTGGTCTGCTTCCTAAAATGAAAAACATATTGAAAAAGGTTCTGATGGATGAAGAAGAGCTGAACTTTATCAGCCAGAAACAACCTAATTATGGATTTAATCAGTTTCGGAGTCAATATGCTCCAAGAGGACCATAAAGTTGGGGTACAAACTCTTATAATGGACCTTGGGGAATGCAAATGCCAATGCGATGGGGTCAAGCATGGCCTCAACAAGATTGGACAAATCAATCTTGGACTAACCCTCAATGGTCAACTCAGCAACAATATCAACAATAGTGGACACCTCAATACAACCAGAGGAGATTTGGAAACCAACCTCAAGCTTTACTCCCTGGACCCTCACAACCTACAAATTCTAACTCTAATGAATAGGTGAACCAACCATCGATGCCCGCTCAACTAGTTTTGAACCCTAAGAATAATAGGCCATAACAACAGGTGTACAACGCAGACCCAAATACAACCACCCTGAATGTAGTTGAAATTAATGACATCCAACTTCGGTCAAGAAACATTCCTATAACCATTCCTATTGAGGAAGTCACTAAAGAAAAAGAAGTAATCCCCAAAGTGGATACACTACAACAAAATGGGAAAGCTGAAGAAAAGGGTTCAGAAGAAATTTTGAAGGAGACCTCTGTTCCATTCCTAGAAAGATTAAAATAGGTCCTTCCAAAATCTAAAGCAGGCCAGCTTTCACAGGATGACTCCCAATTAATTAAGGAACTCAGAAAGATGCATATCGAAGTCCCTTTGTTATAGGCAATAAAAGAAATTCCTGAGATAAACCAGACCA
This sequence comes from Cunninghamia lanceolata, assembly GCA_027924645.1. Taxonomy (NCBI): domain Eukaryota; kingdom Viridiplantae; phylum Streptophyta; class Pinopsida; order Cupressales; family Cupressaceae; genus Cunninghamia; species Cunninghamia lanceolata. The sequence continues at coordinate 8,007,804 of BSBN01000814.1, forward strand.
TTAAAAGTTTGTCTTCAACTACCAGGAAGAAAACAAAAATTATCCAATACCATTAAAGTAGATGGGAAACTTGTTGATGTCCTATTAGGCAAGCTAATCCCTCAAAAATATGGGGATCCTGGAAGTCCTATCATAATAGTAAACATAAAAGGGGTTTCGGTTTCAAATGTTCTGATCGACCTAGGAGCTGCCATTAATGTAATGACGTCAGATACTGTAGAGGCATTAGCACTGACACATGTCCAGCCAACACCAACAATGTTACAATTGGCCGATCTGTCTATAACAAAAATAGAAGGGATTTTGGAGGATATCATAGTTACTGTTGATACTTGGGATTACTCATTTGATTTCCTCATCCTTCAAACCAGAAAAAAAATGCACAGGGTACCCAATAATACTGGGTAGGCCTTGGTTGGCTACTGCAGCAGCTCTTATTGATTGTTGATTGGGGAACATGACCATTTCAAATGGGAAAAAGATGAAGGAACTTTCCATCTATCCCCCTGCCAAACCATTCCTACAATATGAAAATAAGTCATGGATAGATGACCCTAATATATTCTGATGAGGAGGATGCCTCCTCATTGGCAATGGTAACAATCGCAGAACATTTCGAAGAATGTAATGAGGAATACAAAGAGTTGGAGTCAAATAGTGAAACCTCCTTATACAATGCCACCCAACAAGAGGTCTCCGGATGGCTCCAGAGAGATCTGAGAGGATCTTTCAAGGCATTCCATTGTCCCTATTTTGAACAAATTGCCTCCCATTTGAGTTATCAACAAGCAAAAAGGGATCCACCCCAATGTATGTACACATCATATTTACACAGAAGATGTCTGTCTTGTTAGACAACCACAACAAAGAATCAATCCAGCCTTGAGAGATATAGTGAAGGAAGAAATAGAGAAACTATTGCAAGTAGGCTTCATCGATCCCATTTTTGACAGCCAGTGGGTATCACCATTGGTTATCGTACCAAAGAAAAATGGCAAGTGGTGAGTCTGCATTGATTATAGATAATTGAACAAAGCCACTATGAAAGACTATTTCCCACTTCCCTTCATTGACCAAGTGTCATTCCTAGATGGATTTAGTGGCTACAATCAGATCCAAGTGGCCCCAGAAGATTAGGATAAGACTACCTTCATGTGTCCATGGGGTACATTTGCTTATAGAGTTTTGCCATTCGGATTATGCAATGCACCCACCACATTTCAACGTGTTGTGTTGGCAATTTTTGCAGACCTAGCAAATACATACATAGAGGTTTATATGGACGAATTTATAGTAGATGGGAAAATTTTTTATGAAGCCCTGACTAGCCTGAACAAAGTACTTGAAAGATGCAAAGAACATCAACTGTCCCTAAATCACGAGAAATGCTTTCTTATGATGACTGAAGGAATTGTACTTGGTCACCATATCTCACAAAAGGGAATGAAAGTAGATCCAAAAAAGGTTGTAATTATTGTTCAAATTCGCCCTCCTCAAACTCAAACTGAGGTAAGAAGCTTTCTGGGACACATTGGATATTATCGAAGGTTCATTGAAAATTTCAGTCGAAAAGCTAACCCTTTGTTCACTTTGCTTAAAAAAGATTATGAATTCAAATGGACACCACAATGTCAACAGTCATTCGAAACCATCAAAAGTACCCTTATGACAGCCCCAGTGATTAAAGGACCAAATTGGAACGAGCCATTCCACATTCACATGGATGCGTCCAATCAGGCTATTGGAGCAGTACTAGGACAACTAAATGAATCCATAGGAATGCATGTAATAAATTACATCAGCAAAAACTTAAACCCTACAGAAAAAAAATTATACCACAACTGAAAAAGAAGTTCTGGCAGTAGTTTATGCTATCAATAAATTCTGCCACTACATCACAGGCTATAAGATTTTCATACATACTAATCATGCAGCTATAAGATATCTGATGAATAAAGCAGTGGTAGGAGGTAGAATTATCAGATGGTTGTTATTATTGTAGGAATTCGATATAACCATTGTTGATAAACTAGGAAAAGATAATGTTGTTGTTGACTTTTTATCTAGGTTAACTGTGCAGGAAAATAGTGAATCAGTGGATGATGCATTTCTGGATGAACATCTATTTGCCATATCCATACAATCTCTGTGGTTTGCAGATATAGAAAACTATTTGGTTTCAGGCAAATGTCCACAACACTTTAATTCAAAAGAAACAAAATGATTGGTTTGAGAGAGCTCCGGATACAAATGGGTAAGTGGTCTCTTATTTAAAAATTGTCCTGACCATGTATTATGTTGTTGTGTACAGGAAACAAAGGTGTATGATATAATCCGAGCATGCCATGAGGAACCTTCTAGTGGACACTTTTCAGCCCTCCGGATGGGACATAAAGTTCTGGGAGCAGGATATTTTTGGCCAACAATGACCAAGGATATTCTACATTATGTCAAGCACTGTGATCAATGTCAGCGGATGGGACGCCCAACTCCTACCATAGAAATGCCGCTTCATCCTCAAGTGGTTCTCGAACCATTTAAAAAAGTGGGGAATAGATTTTGTGGGGCCGATAGACCCACCTTCTAGAGGAAATCACTACATTTTGGTTTGCACCAACTATGCAATTAAATGGGTCGAAGCAAAAGCACTGCCGACAGCAAACGAGGAGAAGGTTGCAGATTTTTTGTATAAGCACATTTTGCAAAGGTTTGGAGCACCCTGAGTTCTTGTTTCTGATCAAGGACCACAGTTCATGTCTACTATGATCAAATCCTTCTTGGAAAGATATCAAATCAGTCATAGAAAGTCTTCTCCATATCATCCTCAAAGCAATGGTCAAGTAGAGGTAATAAATAGAGAACTAGAGAACATCCTTACAAAAACCATTTCAGGTAAAAGAACAGATTGGACTGAGAGAATGACAAAAGTTGTTTGGGATTATATAACCACATGGAGAACCACCACTAATTTCACACCATATGAATTAGTCTGTGGAAAACACCCAGTGTTGCTATAGAATATGAGGTGGAAACATTGAGAACAACACTTGAAGTGGGGATAGATTTAACTGAAGCTCAACAAAACATAATGATGCAGTTGAATAGATTGGAAGAAATGCAGATGGAAGCACTACAACATACAGAATTGATCCAACAGCAGAGGAAAGAATGGCATGACAAACACATTATCAGTAAGTAGTTCAAGCAAGGAGATTGGGCCCTATTGTACGATTCCAAATATCAAGATTTGAAAGGGAAATTGCACACCAGATGGTTGGGGCCCTATGAAATCAAAGAAACCTTCAGCAATGGAGCTGTTCAGTTAGTTATTATTGATGGAGACTGCAGAATTCTTCTGGTAAATGGACATAGATTGAAGTTGTACCACAAACTAACTTCCAAAGAGGAGTTTTCTACAACAATCCAGTCTCAGATAGAACATTTCACCCTGGAAGATCTTTCTTCCATGGGGCTCATGTTCTAAGTGATGACTCTGGAAAAATAAAGCAGTAAAGGTTGAAAACTAGAAATGGTGGCCTTTCCTGCCAAAAAAAAAAATTAGGCAAAGTTGAAAACCAACAATAGTGGCTTTGGCTAGAGGAAGATTGAAAACTAGCAATGGCAATCTTTCCTTCGAATTTCCCATTTCCTTCAATAAAATTCCTTGTTGCAGTTCTATAGGTTTATTGTGTTCAAATTTTTTGAAGAGCTCCAGATAACTATGGATAGCTCCAGATGGCTACAAATTTCTCTAGATGAGCATTGGCGGATGTCCACTTTCTCAAGCATCGTCGGGCACTAGGTGGCATTGGATTGCGAAAAGGTGATTTGGTAATAACGTTTAGACAACATTATCACGGGGATGGATACTTTACAAGGTATATTCTTTCCTTAAAACTTATATAATTATTTTAATATGTTTCTATATGCCACATGTTCCCCAAAAGTTACCCGCATGCAGACGTCATCCTTCGCATGCCACAACAAATGCATAAATGATTACAGTTTAACAGGTGGAAGCCATAGATTTGACTGTAGATCTTGCATATTTCCTAAGTACTTGGTCATCATGGCATGACATTTCAAATAAATACCATAAAAAGAAATAAAATCCGGATTAAGGAATAATGATGATCAACATTTATGGCTATTTCAAGAAAGTACATTTGAAAGGACATGAGTGCAAGGATCGCTGGCGTCAGCTCCAGATGGAAATGGAAGAGCAAAGAAGGTGGCGGCTGAGAAGTTACACTTCTCATGCATCCACTCTGAATTGAGAACTTCAAAATTCACGCCATGATGGATGAAAGGACGGGCAGGGTAATTGCCATTTTGTCTGCCTTACATGTAATCATTCCTCTACACAAATTTGCAATTGACAACGCAGAAGTTCAAAATCTCTTCTTGTTTGAACCAGAGAAAGAAAGAAAAGAAATAACATAGCTCCATTATCACATTTTCCTGCAAATTCATTCTGCTGATCAAAATGGGCAACAAAAGGAAGGTTGAACCTGAAAACACCATTTTTGATGACGCTAGCGCACAAATCTTCCAGCAAGTCGGCTAGTTGGAATTCTTGCAGAAATTTGAAGGTTTTAAAGTTGATTTGGTGAGGAGTTTGTTTTGAACTTTCATAGGACCTTCACTATTGTGAAAGGGGTAAGGATACTAATCAACCCTACAGTAATTAGTCAAATTTCTGGTATTCCTGCATTAGGCATCGATTTGTTTGCAACAAAACCATCGTATGAAGAATTAGTTCACAATTTTCATGTTGCTCTGGAGCCCCTGCCTTGTTATATTGTCAGTAAAGGAGCAACTAAAGGCATTGACAGGACCAACCTTCCAGACCCATGGAAGACTGTGGTCCTATGGGCCATGAAATTCTTCACTTGTGATGGCCAATATGGCACAGTTTTGGGCCTTGGGATGCGGTTAATCACCCACCTAAGGCATGGAGCCAACAATCCCCAATATTTGATCAATGTTCCTGCATTTCTTCATGCAAGGACCAAATGGAAGGATAAAGGAGGACAAATTAGTCATCTAGGGTAGATTAATTTGATTATGAAGCACCACTTTCTGCAACAAGAGGAGGGCCAACAGAAATGGGAGGACTTCCTTGCCTTACAGCCCTAGAGGAAAAAGGTAAAACAAAAGACTTCTATTGTCTCCATGTCAAAAGAACCTATTGTAGTTTCCTTCACTTTCCCTGAAGTCCACTTCTGTCGAATCTGAAGACGAACAATACAAAGCAGCTAGCAAGGTGAGGCAATTGCATCCACCTCTGCCAATATACGCCACCACTGGTTAGTCCTCTCTTTGGATGAAGAGGAAAGAGAAGAAGCAGAACAAAACCCTACCGCTCTCTCGGGCGACCACTCATCCCCTGTTGCACACCCTATAGAAGAGGCACACATGGAAAAGGGAGCTGAGGAAGTCAGTGGTGGTCAGATTCCCGAGGAAGTTGGCAGTGAGGGCATTCTGGCAAAAATAGAAGTGGAGGCATTGCAACAAAGTTAGGAGAAAGGAAAAGAAACCCTAGAGGATAGCTCCGATGACACTACGACATAGGAAACTCGGCATGCCTTAGATCTTTCCAGAGCTGAATTTGAATTGAAACAATGTAAAGCACAATTGGAGGCCTTAGCTCAACAACTAAAGGCCAAAGATGAGGAGCTAGAGAAGCTGAAGGCAAAAGCTGAAAAGGAGAAGAGAGAAAAAGAAAAATAAATTTTTGTTTTCAACGTAGAAGTGGATAACCACAAGGCCATGATGGCCCAAAAAGATGTTCAAATAACCCAACTCAGGCAATGGGCTGCTCATCAAGCCCCTACAACTGCCTCATTAAATGTCTATGCTCAGAACCTACAACTCACATTGGATAATAGGCAACTTCGAGGAGAAATCATAAGGCTCCAGAGAGATATGGAGACACTAAAGCAAGAAAAGGTGGCGGTTGAAAATAATTTGGCTTTAGCCTATGAGAGTAGAGAAACCATGTTAGCACAATGGCCGCCATCAAGTGTGTATGCCTTGTTCCTCTGGGAACAATTTTTAAGATGGAAATTATTAAGGATAAGCTGCAATCTTCCCTTTGATTTTGACAATGATAAAAATTTTGTTGAATGTTACATGCAAAATCCTAAAGATCAACACAAACTTTTGTGTGAATTCTTCCCACATGGCCACATTATGGGGCATGTTAATACATCAATGCTAAATCTATATGTGGGAGAACTTCAGATCTGGAGCTATCTATCTATGCTCTGAAATAACAAGCTATCGGAAGAAAGAATGGAGGAATATGATACTGCTGCAGGATCCATAGGGCTACTAATGAGACATGAGTGCCCTAAAACTACATGGTTTTCCAATACTTTCAAAGCAAATGCTTACAAGCAGGGTATCATAAACCAGTATGTGAGGAATTTGAATTCATTTGTTTTTAATTTCTTTGCAATTGCAGACTATCTCCCCAGTGCAACAGTTTCAAGCTGCATATCAAGATATGAGGACCTGCCCCATGTTTTCAAAAGTAGGGAGCCAATGTCTTCCGCAAACATAAGGTGGATGATAGAAACGGTCAGAAAAATCATACCCCTTATCCAATAGAGGCAACAAAATTAGATTGAGATGAGATTCAGAACACCACTAATCCTTATGCCTACTCCTCGACTGAGTCACGCATAAGGACATCCAATGAGAGGGGAAATTCAATAAATGGTTTAGCACGGTGTAGGAGAACGATGGGTTCCTGCCAAAGGGGAGAAAATTGTTCCAATACGAGGATGAGGATTACAATTGTAACACAATCATTGAGGGCAAAAGCATATTGGATGAAGCAGTGGGAGCACAGCCATGAGGACATGGCATAGATTGAGTTGGGAGGGGATGATGAGTCAAATATATGACTCATTTATTTCATGCTATTTCCTGTTCTAAAAGACTTTGACAAAACATTATGGCATATATTTACATATTATTATAATTGTGTTTGTCTTTTGGATAGTTTCTGCACATGTTTGGCTTTCATTTCCTTTGATGAAATCTCTTAACTTATTTTCTTGAATTACACTTTCAAAATGCATATCTTATGAATTGTGGTACAAGTGTTTTGTTGTTTGCATGAGGATTACGATAGCAAGATTTCCAGTGGTCTCCGGATCCTTCGAAGCCCCCTCTTTTTGCGAAGAACCTGAACTCTAGACAGCTCCAGATGTCATTACCCTCCAATAGAGTCATCCTCCCCTCAAGTCGATGACTGTTACCGGTCAATCCTAGGGCTACCCAAAAGGTCCAGTAATGCAAACATGACCCACGCCCCAGTTAAAGTAGCTGTACAGTCTAAACCTCCACGTCACTCCATTTTAGTGACTAACCAAAGTAGCTGCTAAATTGACGTCAGTTATAACTGAAGTCATTGCCACCAAACACCATACCATTTTAGGGAATCGCTCAAGTTCACCAACAGCCAAGTCGATGCAAATCCTTGATCTTCAGTAAACCACAGAGGAATCATCAATGTAATAAAGTAGCAACTGGTTTCAAGTCCAGTTCGCTATAGTTAGAATCATTGTTAGGCATTTCCTTCCAATAAAGCTCAAATGTATAAATAGGAGCATAGGATCTCTCTAAGTTAGTTCCAGTGTTTTTAGATAAGTTGTTTGCCAGATTATGTTTTTAGTGGGAGGAAAACTCCTTGTTTCCAGGCATGTACTTTTGTCCATCCTTTGGACTATGATTGAATGCAAATGAAGGGGGAATTCTTCTAAAAGATTTAGTTGAGCAAAGAGGATTGTCTCCAACTAGGAAAGTAGGGCCCGCTTCCCTATTTTGGAGGAGATCTCTCGGTATTTTTATGTTTATTCAGTTTTGTTGTGTCTTCTATTCAGTTCGCTTTGTGTTTATGTTCATGTGATGTGAGTTTCACTTTCTGTGTGATTGTCAGTCAAGCTGTTCCCTGTAGGATTGTTTTATCAGTTTTAAAATAGATTTGTTACTCAATAACACGGTAATATTCAGAGTGTTTCAATGTTGTATCTTAACAAGCAAAAACAGTTTCTCCTTAGTTACTTTTCCAACAAGTGTGGTTATTTTCCAGCAAATTAGAATAATTTCCTTCATTACAAAAGTGTTTATTTTTCAGCAAAATAGATTAGTTTCCTTCTCTACAAGTGTGTTTATTTCCAGCAAGGTGTGTTTATTTTTTAGCAAATTAGAATAGTTTCCTTCATTGCAAGTGTGTTTACTTTCCCGCAAATAGATAGATTTCCATTTCTAAATGATCTTCCACTTTCACCAGACCAACGAACCAAGTTCCATCCATGAACCATTCACCAAATCCTCCCATATCAAAGTCTTATCGCAGATCGCTCCAAACACCTCTGGATTGATAAAATTAAATGATGATGCATTAACAAACCTACTCTGACCATCATCAAATTCCATACTAGAATGACATCCTTGAGGAACATATGGAAACCAAAGTTAAGAAGCTAAAGAATAGTGGATTAGTGCAAGTTGTAGGTTTTCCAATAACCTTGCAATCTCTAGACTTAGTGATGGCATGTGCCAAGCACTACAATCCAATTAATAGGGAGATCAGGACTCGTGAGGGAAATGTAGTATTATTGATCTCATCGATAGAGGAGAGTTTTAATATTCCTTCTAGGGAAAAGTATTCCAATACCACCCCAACATTGGCACAAACTTATTATGATCAACACTTGAATGATTGCTTGAATAAAATCAATGAATGTTGGCTTCTGAAGCCAAAATCTACACTAATCGGGTTACCCAAGAAATTATTTAGAAGTGATTTTATTGAGGTTCTAAATAATTGTATCACTCTTCTAAGAAGAATCATTGGTCAAGAAGATGGTAGGGAAATTCAAACACAGAGATTTAGATACATAGTCAAAGTTTTAAGAGAAGAATTCTTTGATTGGGCTACTTTGATCAATGACACTTTCCATGAGAAATTGACAGATGTCATTTAAATGAAGAAGTTATACATGAATTCTTATTTAGTATATGTCCTAGCTTGAAGACAACAATTTTAGGTTTGCAGATGGTAGGGGTAATAATGCTTGGTCAATAAAAGGTCTATGAATATTATCTAGGGTTAAAATTTAAAACTTTTGCACAAATTTTTTCTAGAGTAAATGATGCCTTTAGTTTCTTTATCATTAGAATGCTAGAAAGAGACTTTGGCCAAAGGATGTCACTAGCAAGGACCGAGATTGAAAAATATGGATGTTGGTTTATTCAATTTCCATCCTTTTCATACCATAAACTGCCTAGATATGTAAGTGATAAAATTGTAATATTAGAGTTGTGTCGATAATTGTTGGATGTGCATAAATTATGTTCTAAGAAGAAAGTGTGGGGTCCCACTTCCCTATTAAGATTGGTCAACATCAATGTATAACAAGTCAATCTTGCAAGACTATAGAGATCAAAATGGACTAGTGGAATCTAAAGTTGTATGATGCTAGGTCATGCTTCAATCCAAATTTTGTAATTGAAATCGAGGAATATATGCAAGCACAAGGGCCAATTGAAGGACTTTTGGAATAACTGTGATGATGAATATGAGGTAAGGAGAAAATATTTTACAAGGATGATTACCCTTCAATTGAAGAAATTTCTTATAATGATTGTACCTAGAATGTGATCAAAGATGATGACAATGTTTTGGATCCATCTTATGAAGAGGAGAAAATTGATTCCAAACCTATTTCAATAATTGATTGGGGAAAAAAGGAAATTAATGATGTGAACCTTAGGACAAAAGTAATTTTATAAAGAACTAAAAATTGGTTAAATAAGATGAGGGCTAAACATGGACTGCCTCTGGAAAAGTTGAAAGTATGGAGCATCATGCCTATAGAGTCACATGAAGCCTTCTCTTCAAGAGTCAATCTTCCTCATTAGATTCATGTAATACAAGTTCCATTACTAAATGTTTCATCACCTCCACAACAACCAATAAATCTACAAGCGGTTTCTTCTCAGGGAATTTAGCAACATGAGGAACCAATAGATATCTCTTCCCTAGATAAAACTCCCCCACATGGAGACCAACCTAATGTTTTTTAAAATATTCATACTTGTGAGAGTGATGTCTTCACCTTCTTTTGACAAAACTCAATCTCCTCCAAGGCAAGCTCAACAACAAGAAATCCAACAACCCATAGGACAACAAGTTATTGAGGTACAATAGAAGATGGGGAAACAAGAAGAGGTTGGACAGGAAAAGGAAAATGAGAGAGAGGTTGAGAATCAAGAACAAAATGAACAATTACACATGGACCAACAAGAACAACCTCAGGAAGAAGAACAAAAACCATAAAATGATAAGGAACATGACCTTCAACTAGGGAAATAGGTTCATATAAAGCACCAGGTCCTCTAGACAAGAATGGGCTCATGTGGAGGAATAGGTGGGTAAAGAATAGGTTCATCAAGAAGAGGTCCTTTGAGAAGAAATAGATCAAAATGAGCAACTACAAGAGAGGCAAGAAAAGGAAGCATCCAAAGAGAAAACTTTGGTGGATAAAACCCCTCAATCGTTTAATTAGATACTTCAAAGAAAAAAGAGGGTGTTATAATAACCTTTAGATGATTTTAAAGAGTTGCCATAAATATCCAAGCCATGCCCCCCAAAAAGATCCAAAGTTTGGTGATCATCACTACTAATTCACAAGGTACTTGGAAAGCCCAAATAGTAACACCTTTGAAAGATGTAGTGGAGACTCAATTGTAGGCATCTGATGTCTCTGTCACTACAATTTCATTGGGTAAACCTTCATGGGAGCATAGAAGCAAATTGTAAAATCTTTAGTGGATGGATGGTAGCAAAGATGGAAAAGATAAGGCCACCAAACAAAAGCTTGGAGATGATATTGCCCAATTAATTGTATACATTGAGAGCTTAGTATGATCCATTGAGCTAGGGAGTGCATCATCCTATCCTTCTGTAGTTAAAAACTTAGGTACATGGATGGCCCCAACTAGTGAGGTAGGGAGTAGTGACACCACTACAAGAAATTGGGGTAGTGAATTATTAACACTAGGACATAAAACTGTGGAGCTCATGCTAGGTGAATGCCAAAGGTTTATAGATTAGGATGATGGTATAAAAATAATGGATGAATATATTGATAAGGAATTTAAGAGTATTAATTATGATCTTCCATGTCTTGCATAAATAGTTGTAATGGATACTCAAGTTTGATTAATGAGGGTATTATAGATGGAAAAATAATATTTATACATAAGACCCTGGTAGGATCCTGCAATTTGAAGAAATGATTTCTATATGGATGTAAAGTAGGTTTTATACATCATGGGATCTTATCAAGCAAGAAATGAAGGAAATCAATGATTTTGCTAACAAAATTGGATGCAATCTATATGATGAGAAAAATAATTTAAGGGCAGTCCAAGATGTAAAGGCACGATTTGAGGAGGTGTTAAAGGCAAAGTTACCTAATAGTGAAAATTTTGATTCTTCTATTTCTATATTGATGTGGACGTGGGTTTCTTGCGAGGAATTTGAAAAGAAAGTGATTGATTTCAAGAAATTACATGATCTTATTATAGGGAATTTTGTCCAAGTAGATGTCAGATTCACAAACTTTGATGGTCTTGATGCAATCTTGGTAGAGAACATGATTAACAGATTTCAAGAATATCAACAAAGGAAATCTTCTTTTAAGGAAAATTAATGTTATATGTGCAAAGTAAAAAGTGTATTTTTATATGTATTTTATTTTGAATTATTGTAATATTTGAAATATGAGGGGTGGTCAAAATGACTCTTCTTATTTCTTATGCAACTCTTGTTGGGAATAACTCTTCGTATTCCCAAGACTTAGGGTGTTCTATAAATATTTGTAGAAAGCTCAGTTTTAGGGGCTCTATTTTTTCGATTCCCATTAGAGGTATAAACTTTAGGGATTTGAGAAATATAATGTTTTTCTTTAGTTTATTTTCATTGGAGATTCACAAATTGAATATGAATACACAATACGAAATTGTTCAACTCTTTGTGGATTTATACATTCTTATTTGTAAATTCTAAATTTATTTTCCTTCCACTATTTCTATGCATTTAATTCACCTAATGTTAGTGAAAGAGATGTGTTTAAACCATTGATGTCTCGTTGATTGTGAGGTGTTTTGTGAGGTAAAAAACACCAATTTGTGCAATAAATCAATTCAACAACCTTATACATATTATTTTCCTTTGGAGATCACACCATCTCGTGTTGGGATTACAGATGAAGAATCCAATGGAGTTTGGTTACAGAGTTGTTTTTGTCCATTTACAAAATGACGTATGGAAGGGTGAAGATAATTTTGGATTCATCTTTATTTTCCAAACCCTATTATTTTTCTATTTCTTTATTCATGGTGTTAGTGTTAGTTTGTAATGATAAATTTCAAATCACAAAAGGCAATAAGTGTGTCATGCATGCATATGATTGTTCATCTTATTTATAGATTTAAAAAGAATTGAAAGGTTACATTGGCTAATAGTGTTTAATTTTCACTAAGTAAGCCTCTTTTCCCTTGAATGGACTAGCCAAAGTGCTCTTATATTGGGAGATTCTGGTAAACCTCACAATTTATGTACGAAAGATTCTTGAGACTAGCCACCTTCCAAGTAGGGGAACCTTTGTCATCCCACCTTGTCGGCTTCATGACTTGTAGGCAAGTTGGCATGTTAAAAGGCACATCAATAGGATATATCATCTACAAGACTAAAAACACAACCAATGTGGGATAAAGTGAAAAAGTTCCTAAATAAACTCAACAATGTGAAAAGGACCTGAGTGGAGAACTATATAGGAAATATACTAGTTAGGAAATACACCCCATTCATGCTTACACAAACAACACAACTCCACCACTACTAAACTCAACATATGAGGTGAAACAACATCACAAATTAGGTCTTAAACCACACACACCATGCTAGAAACATAACCCAACATGAACTCCAATGGAATTATAAAATAGATTTTAGATCACAACAAAACAACCCAAATCTAACACAAAATAATCACAAATATTTGCTCAATTTCGACACACTCAAATACGCATCAAATACCCACTAATTTTCTGACATAAATCTGATATAAAAATCAGAAAACTCACTCATTCTCTTGCTAATCTTAAAAATCAATAACATATACAAATCATTAGATTTCACTACTCAAATTTCTGAAGCATAACAAGTTTTCTACATAAAAGCCCTCCAATCAAACACTTTCATCCTCTCAACCCTACATGCAAACCCACAATACCACATTTGATAATATCTAATTACACAAAATGAACCCAAACAATTAATCCAATCCCATAAAATAACATGCAACAACTCTCATACAATCTTGGGGAAATTTCACTAGAGTTTCCCCTTACAAAACTCACTTTCCAACCTTGCAAAATCACCAAACCCCTCAATCTTCAACATGCAACAATAACTCCCTGCAAAAACACTTTAAGGCTTAGCTCTCCTCAATCTCCTCTCTTATGGGCATTCCCCAATTCTCTCATTGAGCTACCAATGACTTGCAAGCAAAGAGGACTCCTCCATCTCCTTTTTGCACCTTGCCACTCTTTTGGAAGCTAACATTTTCTTTTCCAAAAAGGTGAATATATCATTTTCTCAACATGGGATGTGAAAATCAATACATGGGTCATTATTGGTCAATATTGTAACTTCCCAAGAAATAATTACTCCAAATATGGCATCTAAATCAAGGAGGAATCATCCCTTGGTCAAATATAACTCATAACTAGCTAAAAACAGCTCAGTAGAATATCCTCTCTAACATGCATAATAAAATAGTAATATTTACTATTACATAAAACCACATGCAAATATGACACTTCATTTCCCAAAGAAATAAAAATTTCCAAGATGCTAAGTAACTCCTCTATGATGTGTCATAGATTTCATAGATTCTCTTGCATGTTGTCATATGTAACTTCCCCTTAAAGATGTTGTCATAAAATGTCATAAACCCTGCAATAAAGACTCTGACACTGTTTACGGTGCCACCCTTCCTTTCATCAAAGGCATCTCCAATAAAATTTTCAAAATCCTCTACAAGAAAGGACTCAAGTGCACCTTCAAACCTCCTTCCACCACCAGAAACCTTATGTTGTCCACCAAAGACCCCACGGACATTCTTTTAAACTCAAGCGTCTATAAAATAGATTGCTCGTGTGGTACCCCTTACATTGGTGAGACATGTAGATCTATCTGCATGAGAATCAAAGAACATTGTGCAAATATTAGACATGAAAGGGTCGCTAAATCAGCCCTAACGGTCCACTCCTCTAGCACTAAGCACCACACTCGCCTAGAGGATACCCATGTCCTGGCCAAAGAAGATAATTTCTTTAAGAGAAAACTTAAAGAGGTTATCTTCATAAGAAACAACCCCACCAACCTTAATAGAAATGATGGGCGGAACCTAAGTAACACCTGGAATCCTCTATTAAATTCCCTTCATAATCGCCCTCTTCCTCCTTGATCTCCCTCTCCCCTTTTTGCATCCCTTTAGCTCTTTGTTTGCCAGTTCTCCCCACTCTTCCTTTACTCCCCACCTTTCCTTTCTCTTTCCTTCTTCTTCCCTCCCAACCTCGCCTTCCACCATTCCTTGAGGCCTCACTATTGCCCCCCTTTTCCCCTTCATCCTCCTCCTTGCCTAACCCTCCTTTCCTTCTCTTCACGCTCGCCCCCTTTTCTTTTCCACAGGTCCCATGTCTTTGTCCTATCTTTTGTTTCCTCCTTGAACCCTTCCTTGTGGGTCGCCCCCCCCCCCCCCCCCCTCCCCCTTTTTGCCCTTGGCCTTTATTCCTTACGCCATTGGTCTTTTTACTTTCTTTCATGTTGCTGCATTATTTCATCTCTTCTTTTTTGTGTCTTTCACCTTTAGTTTCTTCTCTTGACCTCTTCCTTTTTATTTAGGCATTCTCTTATGCTTGGTTTGTACTTCTACACATCTAGGTCTACACCTATTGATGGTTTTATCTTTCATGGCGCTTCCCCCTTGCTCTCTTCTTGTATTTATTTGTTTAGTGTATGCGGATGTATATATATATTAAGTTACAGACATACATATATACATGTATGTATATTTATATTTAGTTATAGTTTTACTTATACATACACCCACATATATATATATGTCTGCTTCTAGTTTTTCCTTTTTTTCTCTATTCTTCTTTTTCCATTTAACTTCCTTTTTTCTCTCCCCGGTTTCCGTCTTGTGACTCCTCTTTGGTTTGTCTTCCAACCTCCTACCTCTTTGCCTTCTCTAATGTTGTTTCTCTTTCATTTCTTCTCTCTTATGTCTCTCTCCTTGTTGCTATATTGTTTCTTTTTCCTCTATCTTTTCTTTCTTTTTTTCTACTATTTTTATTCACCTTCATATATGTATGTTGTCACATATATGGTCATGTTCTTATTCTTTCGTTTTTCATATTAAGTTACACAAGTCACATACCTATAGATACATAGGTATACTTATATATAGATCTAATGGTATTCTTTTTTATGTTCTTACTCCATGTATTGACACATATATGGTTTTGCTCGTGCTCTTTGGATTGTCACATCTATGGTTTTCTTAATCTTTCTATTTTTCATATAAAGTTATACATTTATCTGTTGTTACATACTTATACATTTATACTTATATATAGAACTAATGATATACATTTATATGTATATCCTTTGTATATATTTATTTTTATTTGATACACATTTATATGTATATCCTTGGTATATATATATATATATATTCTTTCTTTTCGGGGTCTTTCCCTTTTTATTTTTATACTTTCTTTTTGGTCACTCTTATGAATTTTACTTCGCTTTTGTAACCTCTGGTTCAGTTAATTCTTGGATTTTCTTCTTAGAGTCTCTTTTTCTTTGATCCCTTTATGTCTTCTTTTTACTTTCATTTATTAAATATTTTTTCAACTGTGGTTTCCTTGCTTTTCTTCTTTTTTGGTTAGTCTTGTTCTTGTCTCCTTACCTTAGACTATTCTTGTAATCCGAACCCACCCCTTCTCTCTCTTTTTAAGAGACTACCTCTGCAATTTGAACTCAATTGCATTCTCTTCTTTTCCTCCTGATGATGGATCATAGAGTGTGATCCGAAACGTTGAGGCAAAAAAAGTAACACACAGTTTTTCCACAAGCACCTCAATTATCTATATAAATGTGTCAAGAGAGTATATCCAAGATTCCCCACCAAGTGGGATGTCCCAATAACATGATAAATAATTATTTAAATGCTTGCAATGAATTTATGAGATATTGTGACTCTTCAACTTCCACTAGACACCATTAGCTTGGGGACAAGCGTCAAATGAAATCTCTAAAGATGCCAAGTAAATGTGAACGTCCAAGTGGGAGGAAAATATTTGTATTTTAATTATTTGAAGAGTATAGATTGTTCCCTTCACATGGAAACACATGTCGCGTTAGACCACACAAATCTAAAATTGTAACAATTTTTTTTTTGGTTGATGCTGATTACATGACCCCTAAGATGCTCCTACGTCAAATGGATGAACCATAAATAGAGGTATCAAAAGTGACACCTAGAAAGAAGTTTGTTCAAGGAGTTATGAGCATCACTATGACATATATCCATATATACATATAGTTTGGATTTCACTTTCACCTTTTTTTTTAAATTTCTGGCTTTCTCATTTTGACCTTTTTTATTATGCCTTGTTTGTTGTGCTTTTCATACTCGTTTCACCTTTTATATTTGTTTATATGATTATTCTCCCTACATGAGTAGCATTTTCGGTTTTCCATTTACATTTTCAACATGCCTATGCTTTACTTACTTTTACCTTTTGCCTATATTTACCACTTTGATTGTCCACTTGCTTTTGTTTATTCTTTGTTCCTTATTTGTGCTTTTATAGTTTTTGGCATTTTATCATGTTTCTCTTTGGTTTTCATTTTATGCTTTTTCCCATGTTTATTTGTCTTTGGCCACCATTTATTTCTTGTTGATTTTATATTGTTGCATCATGCTTCTTAGAGCTTACATATTGATCCTACATTGGTACATCATACTTATTAGAGCCTACACATTGATCTTACATTAACATATCATGCTTATTGGAGCATATACTTTGTTATGTTATGCTTCTATAGATCACATCTTGGTCTTACGTTGCCATATTATATTCCTAGAGTTATCCTTACTTTGGGTGAGGATCATGCCTCCCCCTATTTCACATTGAGCTTAGTTTGCCACATCATTACATTGAGGGAAAACATTCCTTTCCCCTTACATCTTATGATTTAATTTCCATATCCTTGCACTTGGGGGCAACATACCTTCCCCCACCTTCTGTGTTCCTATTGCCATATCTTTCGTACTTACACTTTTACATGGGGAGGCTTCATGCTTTCCTTTTCTATATATTGCACCTTCATGGTTACATAATTACATGGGGGGAATTCATGTCTTCCCTCTTTATACCTTGCACCTTTATGGTTTCATCCTTATACTAGGGCTTCATCTCCCATGACATGTTTTACCATATGTTCCTTATATATTGGGGGCATCATGCCTTCCTCCACATATTACCATGTTCCTACCTATATTCACTAGGGATTATCACCTTACCTACACAATTGTGTGCTTGTTATCTTGGATGCCACATTGGGGGCATATGCTACTCTAGTGACCAATGTACCTACACAGGGGTTTTTGGCCATTGAGGGCTACATCACCATCTTTTTACCATGTTGGAGGCAACCTTCCTTGATGCTATATCCAAAACCATATATACTTTTCATGCCTTATCTTTCTAGATGTTATACATGCTTATCACATGATGTATTCATTATTGTTATTACTTTACATAATCCATGTGCTTACATGTTTATCTATATATTACATTTACTTTCATGTACTATTTTCCCTCTGCATCAATTCCTTACATCCTATGCATACGACCAATTGAAGGAGGTGCATATATAGTCACTAGCATTCCTATGTTGAGCTTTCAAGTAGTGACACATGCTACAGAGACTCATTACCATGACCAAACAAAGCATTATCACATGACATGCCCTATGGCCCATGTGCCTTGTCACCCTATGACTACCACATCAAACACACCATTATCATTTTTTGAACTTGCATAATTCCCTACCTTTATTCATTTCCTATTGTTCCTATTTCTTAAATAGTTGGCAAGTTCTTATTGGTGTGCTTGATTTCCACTTGTGAGATAGGAGCTACTCATTGCACATTTTTTCTTTGTTTCACAAGTTCTCATGGAGAACATATACCAAAGGACACACTTAACAATGACATCATGCAAGATTGAAACTTTATATGGACCTCCTTCTATATCCTTTAGTGTTTGAATATTTAGTTTATATGCATGTCGTCAAGGTTTTTGGGGTCAAGGCAAGGTTTAGACAACGATTGATCCAACAAGTTATAGAGCAGTGCATCATGCATGGTCAAATCCAAAGGTATAGGAAGAGTTTGCGATCGTGGATTTGACCCAAATCGTTGAACTTGACCATAGATAGAGCATAGGATCAATATAGAGTCCAAGACATTCATCTCATAGAGACATTCCATTTTCCAAACATATTCCAATTTGATACCACAATCTTTATTGGTGGTACACACTCTTCAAACATAAAGTTTAAGTACCATCCTTCTAAACATTTACTTTCCTAAAGTAATAAAATAACAAGTATCCTGATTATAAATCTCAATTATTTATCATTAATTAATTTGTATTTATTTGATTGCATTTACCTTTTCTTATATTAAGGATTAAATAAACATTCCATGACAACCTAGCTTATACAATCCCATACGAAATGCTCTGTTAAAATTCCTTAATTTCCTGTGGGTAAAATGGTGGTTATGTGTATAATGGCGAAAGGAAAAAATGTCTATCTCATATTATAAAGTGATCTCTCCATGTTTATAACGGTGATATATGGTTGCAAATTAACAATAATCAAACCCAAATACATTCTGGACCATAAATCATTCATCCCTGATTCAAAACGACTGGCATGAGGGAAAAAGAGCCACATAATCTTGCCCTCCTTACATTAATTTTCATAGTTTTTATACTTTTTGTCTGGTTGATTAGTAGGCTATGAATATGTTTATTGGTTCGACCTCTTCTTTTCTCTTTTCTGTAGGGGTAGGGTATGCATGCTTCATATTAGAAGTACAGTTAGGTAATTCTTACATATTAAAAATATAAGGTAATCTCATATATTATAAGCCACCTATAAACCGAAAATCAGGTCACCCATAGACTACAAAAGAACCCATTTTTTGATTTCTAACTGAAAACAAAAAAAATCATTACAAGTTTTAAAAACAAATTCCTCTCAAACCAAGTATGCTTGAAAATACACAGCTTAAAATCGACTATTCTCCTTTAAAAATCCTTATCTGCAGAAATTTTCATTTCCACCTGTCTCAACAATTGCTGTTTTGCTCTAGCTTTTGGCTAATTTTGTATAGGATCTAGACCCTTTTTTTCCAACTTAATAAAAAACAATTGCTGTGATAGAACAATTCAATTATGCATTGTTTAATATCACCCTGTCCAAAATACCACCCATCAACCAAATCCTCTTCAATAGCAACTGTCTCTCACTGTGGATTCTATTTGAGTATGTATGGAATTCAGTTTATCTGAAGAAGGTCATAGTGAGCTTTTGCCTCTTGGGATTCCGCTGCTCACTCTGGCTTAAGAACTCATCATCCGCCATTGCCTTCCTCTTCTTATTCCCATCGATAGCTCTTCCCTCCACCACCACTGCCCTCATCTCTCTTCCCCTGGGCTGAAGAAAACACAAACCAGAAAGATTTATCAGCTAAATTTTTTTGACACAGTTAATACTGATAGCGGTGAAAGAAGCTGAGATCCCAAAAACACTTTAAAAAAAATGGCTTACAATATGGGTTATATTAGAATTTATATTAGAAGGCAATAGATTTGTGAGGCCTTGGAGAGGGGATCTCTGCCTTTGTCTCCTGCGCAAACGAAGAATTAATGGCCTTCCTGTAGTGAGAGGAGGAATATTTTCCTTGTCTTGGTCTAACACATCTTGAAGCTGTGGCATTGCTTGAGTAAATTGAGCCTCCTGCAACTCTGTCTGGATATCCATGGCGAAGAACAAGTGTGCACACAGACAACAAATGAATGAGCATTGAATGAGCATTAAGATGTATTTATAAGTGGATTGAAATTGGGTCATGGAATTATTTCTTTTGCAATGGCGGGGAATGGATTTTAAAGCTCGAGGTTTGAGATAATAGGCAATTTCAATTTTTTTTTTGAGATCCAAGGGAGGGACCGACTAAAATTCAAATATTTCTTGATATTGGTTTTGAATTAGTACCTTAAAATGGTGGAATCTCTCCAATTTTCAATTTGGAATGATTTGTTAAAAAGTAAAACCCTAATTGGGTTGCCAAATTCTTATTTCCTTTTTTCTAGGCTATTTAGAATATAAAATTAAAATGGGTAATAAAACAATATTTTACCCTAACATCAAAATTGGACATAATGGTACAAATTTTCTATGTTTTGTGTTTATTATTGTACCTTTAAAATTTGTTATATTATACGGGAGGAGATCCCAAGCCTGCAGTTTATTCATTCAAAAAAAATGTGTTATATTATAATTTAAGTGGATCTTTAAAAATGTGTTATATTATAATTAAGTGATCCTAAAAATAAATGTGTTATATTATAATTAAGTGGGTTCTAAAACAATATATTATGTTATAATTAAGTGGGTCCTCAATTTGACATTTGTCTTCTTGGAGGTGTGATCCCAAAACTACACCCTAAATTCTATGACAAAGTTACTTGTAATTTAAATGAGGCACATATTAAAAATAATTCATATATACAATAGCATCTACTAGAATGTTATACAAGGGAATGTATTTTAAACCATTCTACAAGTTTAAAGGTGACAAATCCCAACTTTATATGTAAAAAAAATTGAAAATCAAAACACTTTTAGATTATATCTAATATCCTAGCATTTAACTAGGTTGTTATTTTGTATATATTATTATTTAAAATAGTTTTTAATATACTAGTGTAAAAGAAATTAAAATTTCTTTTTATGTGTAGCTTAGGTTAATCTAATAATATATAAATAAAATTAATTTAGACTAATTTAATAGTAATATTTGAGGGTTAATAGTGGGTGGTAGGGCGGGAGACCTTCCACACACCCGGGTGTGGAAGGTCTGGGGGTTGATGTGGTGGTCACGGTGGGTTGGTGGACAGATGGACTAGCTTTTCTTATTCCACTCTCAAAGTGATGGGACTCTTGGTTCATGTCATTCTTTAGACTGACATCATTTCAAGTGAGTCCGCTTGCCATCTCATTACTGAGAGATAATAATTAGTAGGCATGCTTACCTCATTTCGTCCTTAACATCCAGAATTATCATTGGCCAAAGAATTGAGAAGGGGAGATCGTTATAAACCGTCTTTTCTCATTCATTTGTCATAAGTTGTGCACTCCTCCACTTTTGATAATGGCAGGCATAATCAGATTTGTGGCACGGGTAGCAATAGAAGGAATTATCTGCCTTGGCTTGGACACTCTGATACAACTGGAGAGTACGGTCAGGCAGCTCTCATTCAAGGGCAAAGTCATAGATCATAGGTTGAAGAGGGTGCTTCGCCAGAACGATAACCTAGTCTTGTCTGTAGTGAAGGCGATTCTCAGCAAGAAATTTGTGGAAGGCGACGAGTTTTATAGGTGGACACAACAATAGTCTCCCGTTTCCTGGCCTTAATTTTGGATGCAAGTCTTCCAAAGGACAGGGCAGAGCAAATGGCTCGAAAGCTTTTCAAAGCCAAGCTCACTGTTGGATTGATGGAAACTATAAATGCTACCTCTCTAGGTTTAGGGATTCTATGGCCTGCATATTTCCACTTGCTCCAAGATGCAGATGAGGTCGTTAGGTACTATCCATTTCTGCTTGATATAAAAGGCATGGTTTTGGTTACTCACAGGGAGCAAGTCGAGGTAGGGATGAGCTTTCTCCAAAAACTTCTGCAAATGGAGCCGCACAATGGTAGTTTTCAATGGGTGGCCGAGTTTAGTGCATTGGCCTATAATCTGGGTTTTATGTGAAAGGTCTGTGAAGTTCCTGTGGCTGATTAGTAAACCATGTTAATATAATAAATATAGGTTTATTTAATATGTAATGGGGGGATAGACTGGTCCTACGTGGCCCTCTGTAGTTAAGTTTCATATAGCTTTTTGGACCCTGCGTGGTCTTGGGTGGGTTAAGCTTTTGCAGGGCATTTTGGTATAAGCCCGTAGTCTCAAACTGATAAACCTATGAGGCTCTCCATGTACTTTTGATACTTTTCTATTAATATAAATCTTATGCTGATGAATCAAAAAATATATATATTTGAGGGTTAATATATTCTAAGATTAAATATTAGAGTAATAGAAATAAATATGAATTATAAATGTATTTAATTTTCTAATTGAAAAATGAGTGATTTGTATGAAGATTTTGAAATTTGTGATGTTTTAAGCTCAAGAATAAATTATGAGATTAAAATATTCTATCTTCATTTGGAGGATCCATGGATTTGGGTTAAATATGTGGTCGAAATGTTAGGATTAAGGTGCCATCAACTTTGTAAATCCTATGTAATTAATTACTCCTAATATTGTTTGTAAATCACCTATAAGGGATGAAAGGTTTCACCAGCAACGGTCTTGTTTTAGCTACATGTTTATATCTGGCCTTCGACGCTCATTCGTCCACGTTGGGGGGTCGCAGGAGGGATTCCCCCCTGCGAGGGGTCCGAGGGGATCATCCCCCCAGTGGGGGGTCTGGAGGTTGCATGGCCTAGCGGGGGTTCACTGCCCCTAAAACCACATTTTATTTATATTTTATCACTGTGAATCTGGACCGTTCACAGGTCACGGGTCTAACGGTCGATATTTTATCAGTTTTCTTGCCCTAGAAGGCAACCCCCTTTTATAAGGATATTGTACTATGTTTTTCTTACAGTTGAGAGTAATAGGCAGTGTTGGATTAAAGACTGAAGGAGAGAGGATGTACATGTATTGTAATCTCATATTTGAAGATAATACAACTTGGAGCCTCTTTTTTTGGTGGATTTTTTTACTTGAAATGGTTTTCTCCATGTTACATACTATGTTATGTGTTCAGTTCTTAGTGCATGTTATTTATGTGTAATGGGTTTTAATTTTTGTTGCAATCTCCATTGATTCTACATTGTTTAGAGGATAATAAGGTTTGAATCAGATTTTCGTTGGGTGGTTTGCACCTTCATTTCTAACACGAAAATATCTCGCGCTTGTAAAATTACCTAACAATTTGTACAACTTTGTTTTCTATTTATCCTAATTTGCCTTTACTTCTCCTTTTTTTGCTATTTGGGATTGTCTATATTTAGAAATACCTTGGAAGAGTTGTCATTGTGTCATAAAGAGATGCATTCTCCTAGGTTAGCTCATGAAATGTGTTTAAACAATTGAAGACAACATTCTTCAATCATGCATATGCTCCTAGAATGATTGTGTAGATCTAGCTTTATTTTATTGCACCAATTGAAGTGTTTCCTTCCCTAATGTAAATGATATGCCTTGGAATGCTTGGAGGAGAGAGGATGAGATGCAATTTAATGCCTTTAAATACCAAAATAGAACATCATATCAAGTACCCCTAACTTAAGGGGTGG
Organism: Cunninghamia lanceolata; assembly: GCA_027924645.1. Lineage (NCBI taxonomy): Eukaryota > Viridiplantae > Streptophyta > Pinopsida > Cupressales > Cupressaceae > Cunninghamia > Cunninghamia lanceolata. The sequence goes on from BSBN01000814.1 coordinate 8,031,618, forward strand.
CTCGAGTTCATCCAACTTCAAATCCAAGAGCAGATGCAAGGTGGATTCCACTAGATGAGGATTGGCTCAAATTGAATTGTGACAGTGCAGCCAGGGGAAATCTTGGTCAATCTGGGGTAGGATGTATAATAAGAAAACACCTCAAAGAGATGGTTAGTGCAGTGACCAAGAAACTAATAAGGGAATAAATAATAAAGTCTAAGCTCAAGTGTTATTGCTTAGACTTCAAACATGCAAAAATTTGGGTCCCCAAATTCCAAATCGATGGAGATTCTTTAATAATAATTAATCCCTTCCGTAAATGTTGTTCTCCTAATTGGAAGATTAGTAACATATTAAACCTTTGCTAGTCATTATTTGATCAGTTCCAAGAATATACTTGATCAACCATGTATATTTTGAGGCCAACTGGGAGCCTGACGTGTTGGCAAATGTGGAAATCAATATGAAGATAGATTATCATTGTACAAACTCTCCAAGCTCATGGCATGGTTTAGCACTTGAATTATCATCCATCCTCACACGATCGAGCCAACAGTAATGATAATGGAAAGTTAATGAACTGTACTTGTCTTGTTTCTCTTTAGGGAAGTAAAATATTGAGTTAAGGTAATATAATAATGAGGACTACACGGAGATGTACATAGATGGGAAATATATTGTGTAAGACAATGATTTTTGTGTTATTTAGAAGAGTTGAAAGTATGGACACCATGGTTTTCCATAAGGCCAAGAAAAGGAAAATATCTTTCATGGGGGAGGTGACTATAAGCACCAAAATCACGCATAGCCTCCATGAGGACCCATATGATTAGTCATAATCCTTGTCACATACATGTAAGCATGAAATAACATCCTCTCAATAGCAATTCTCTTGGTGACATGCCTTTTCTTCTGCCTTGTGTTGTTTCCCCTTCGTCATTTTCTCTCTCTCTTTGCTTTCAACACTTTTTGACACTTTTTGACACTTGTCAATTTGTGTTTCATGCGCTTGCGACCCTATTCCTAAGCCTTGTACGCATCTTACAGGTGAGTTTTCATCTTTCCCCAATGTTTTTCATCCATTTCCACCCCTAGAAGCCTTCTAGAGGTCCCCCCTAACCATCTCCCACTTTCAGTTTTCAATTTCAATCCACCAATCCAAATCTCCCCCTATTATTTCCAGATCTCCCCTAGGCAATCCTACTTTGCAAGAGGAGATTCGGATTTTCACACATGATTGACCTATTTCTAGAGGCAAATCCCCTCCTTTTTATCTACTCTTCCATCTCCCATCATGCATTTTCACCTAGACCCCTACCTTTCTGGATCTCCCCCCAGGTGACCCTGACTGGTCAAAGGGGTGATCCATGGGTGACCCTGTCATGTTTTCAACCACAGAAAAACTCAAGTTTCTAACTTGAAAAAGCTCCGTTTTCACCCATTTTTGTTCCTGTTTGCATAGATTTTCATGCTAAATATAGAGTTAACTATTTCATGAATCTACACATGCATAATTAGCTCTATTTTATCTTTAATTAATAACTCATGCATTCCCATGCACTCCTTATTCACTTCTTCTTGAGTGATAAGCTTTTACTGGGTAGATCACTCCAATTTTAGCCTAGATCACTCTTAAATCTTCTAAATTAACTCTCCAATGAAATTGAGTTAACTCTTCTTCTTCTTCACCTCTCACCCCTTCTTCAAAACTATAAATAACCCTCACCTCTTCATTATTTTCCAAGTTGGAAAGTTGGAGTATGCTTTTCCCTTCTTCACAAGCTTTTTCAAGCTTCTTCACAGGCCTTTGAGCCTCTTTCTTCATTTCTTTATTTGTTTTTCCAAAGCTTCAAATCTTTCATTATTGCATAGCTTCAAAGCATTTCTAGAGGAGGCAATTTCATTTGTGAACACATCTCTTGCAAGTTATTGTTCTCCACATTCAGCATTCTCATGCTCATACAAGACATAGGAGCCTTTTGTTTTTGTTTATTGTTTCATCTAGCTTTCATATAAAGCTCATCACGCATCCACACGCTGCTCATATTAGGCCATAGTGCTCATCAAAGCTCTCATTGAGCTCTCTTTGTAAAGCTTCAAAGCTTCTTTTGCTTCCATTGTCATCTTGTCGCCAAGAGGATTCCCCACTGCTATAAGAGGATACGAGGTTGCCATCACAAGGATTTTTGAGGATAGTGGAGGCTCACGCGTCTCTAGGTTCCTTTATGCTATCTTTCAATTTATAGTAATTAGATCACCAAAATTTCTCTTGGAATTAGTAATCTTGTTGCTTTTTCCTTGATAGGATAGATAGATCTTGCATTCTTAGAGTAATTTGCTTTCAAAGTTCATAGATTAATTCATTTAAAAGCAATTTCCCTTTCATGAGATTAAATTGTTCCAAATATTTAGAAAACCCCAAAAACATAGTTTACATTGCATTAGGTAAATTCATTATAGCTTGCATACATTCTTTGATTCCTAGATTAGAAAAAACATCTTCAATTCCAAAAACATTAAAAAAGCACAAAAAGAAGTTTTGCATTCATTTAGGCTTGCATTCATAAAATCCAAAAAGAACAAAAACATTAGCAAACTTAGAAGGTCCGCAAACCCTTGATTCCATCACAAGGTCAACCATAGTCAAACATTGGTCAAAACCCTTAATTCCATCACAAGGTCAAATGAAGTCAATGCATAGTCAAACCTTAGGTAAAACAAACCCTATGTCAAACCCTAGGTCAAGTCAAGGTTAGCTTACAATCACCAATCTCTTGTCTCGACTCACAAATGTGCCCTGGATTAAGAGGTGAGTGCCTGAGGGCAATCCTCAATGAGATAGAGGAAATACACCCAAGACCACAACAAGACCCACTAGTCATCCAACATCAAGAAGCGTTTAGACAACTCTTAGTACAACAAGCACTCATCCAACAGTTTGAAAGACAACAGACAATCAACGGTGACTAGTGACTCTTCAAGTCATACAGTTATCTTTGCAACCACGATCATTGAACAACACATCTATACGAGCACACAAAAACATAGGCCCCAGGGTGTGTCGACCCCTCTTCGCGAAGTCCAACTCTCCAACGAGCCAGACCACCCCTGTCTATCACCCCCTCTCTACTGGCTACTTCCATGAGAGCGAGAGTGATGTGGCAGTTCGCCCCATGGCAAGGAGGGAAGGGTCTATGTGTGCACCAAAATCTGACTCGACAGCCCCAGGCCAGTGACATCACAATTTTGAGCATACATATTTTGGTGAACTCGTTGTGAAGAGAAAAAACCTTTTGGTTGAGCTTTTTTTGTTTCATTGCAAGATACCACTTTCATCATCATTTAACAAATCCTTTTGAGATGGATTCTTTCACATATTTTCAAGTTTCAAAATGTTTCATGCAAAAGATCCAAGGGAATGTCCCCTCAAGTAAAATTACAAATTTAAAACAAATCCAAAGAGATCTTGACAATGTTGACAAAATCAAAACACAACAAGTGAACAATCAATCTAAGATCCATCAAGATGATCAACCCATAACAAGCCATAAAAAAATGGCCACCGAAATGGACAATGAAATATGTTGTCAAGAGAAGAACTTACAAGAAGCTAAGGAAGTACAAAAATCACTCCACATAGTACATCAAGATAAAAAGTCCACAACATGTGAAATGTCATCAAAATGAACAAATAGGGTCACTCAAACTCCAGCGCAAAGCAGTCCATTGCAAGGGGGAAAAACTCAAAAAACAAACAGAGCCTCACTCACAGACCTTATAGAAAGTTTGGTCCGATGAATCAAGACCCTTGAGGCTAGGAGGGTTGAACAAAATTGCCAAAACAAAATTGAGGAAAAACCTAGGGCACATGGAAATCATTTCATTGACAAGATCAAATCAAACCAAGGGGCAACACAAAATACCCCTCATCCAAACTTCCATGAGATATTCATACCTCCCTTGTCTTCACTGTCCAACAAAAAAGGTCTCAATCAATTAGGTGGGAATCCTATGACGCAAAATCAACAACAAACAATCCCACCCAATCTTCAAAACATAAACATGACACCATCTAGTCATCCAGATTTTTAGGATATCAACAAACTAGCATACCCTTTCAACAAATGCAACAAGCTCCGCCTGAAGGGCTAATGTTTGGAGGAACAAAATAGTCTACACATAACCCCCTCTTTAGAACATACCTCGAATATTTAAAGGATCCTCTTAACTATAACATTCACCAAGTCATACTACCATAGCCTCTCCCCGAGCTTCCAAAATTTAAAGGAGAGGGTGATCCCAACTCTCATATCAAGGCTTACATCATGGTAATGCGAGAACTCCTTCCTTGGGATGGGGTGGTAGAAAATATTTTTTCAAAGACTTTGGAGGATATTGCTTTGGATTGGTACTATCAACTTCCAGAAGCATCGATCCACTCTTTTAGGCAACTCATCGATCAATTTGTGGTTGCCTGAGCGACATAAACAAATTGGTCAAGACACGAATATGAGAATTTTTAACAATCAAACAAGAAGTCAATGAGTTGGTTGCCCACTTTATCACACGATGGAGGAAAGTTCTCTATTCTTCAACTAGCGCATCAAACATCGAACATAAGGAACTTTGTGACCTCTTCTTACAAGTTCTCAACAATAACATACGATAACAAGTACATAAACTCTCTTACAAATCATATGAACACTTGAAACTGCCCTTAGAATTGACCAAGCCACTATTGATAGTGGAAAAAGGGAGTATGATTCCAATGGAAGGTTGATATACCATGATACAAATAACAAATCCTAGACAAATGATCAAGACATAGATGGGTCAACAAACACTTCACCATCAGAGAACTACAATTGTGACTATAATAGTCATACAAATTTGGGGAACCAAAATGTCAACAACTATCCCTTGAGAATCAACAAGTAGTTGTACAACAATCATCATAAACCTCAAGATCGCAATCATGATAAATATTGCTCATTTCACAAGAGAAGGGGGCATGAGATCAAGTCATGTCGGGGTACCATCGCTTCATATCAAACCTCCCAAAATGTCAACAAAAAGTATTCATGGACACATTCTCACAAGATGAAGAACTTAGTCCCAAAATCCATCAAAACATCTTTGATCAAAACACCTTAGGCCTTGTGTAATTAGATAAAGATCAATGAATTTGTGTCACCCAAGGACTAGAACAACCAGTTGACACCTCCAATAATTCATTTTTTTTCTCACATGTTAGAACTTCTCAAAAGTTCTACACACAAGAATGCTCTCCTCAAATCCTTAGATCTAGGCCATCTAGTTCAAAACACTCTAAGAGAAATGTGTTCTTCTTCAACATTTGATTTCGAAAAGTTACCCTCAGACGATGACATAGCTAAACAGGGTGAACTCCCCCTCCATCCAATAGTCCAAGTTCAAGACTATTCCAATAAACATGTAATGATTGATGATGGGTTTGTGATCAACATAGTCTCCTTTTCGCTTCTTCAAAGAATGGGTTATGATGAAACTCAAATCACAAAACAAACTTCCATCCTTAGAATTCATGATAACCCAAACATTCAAACCATGGGTAAGGTCAATCTTCAAATCACATTAGGTCCTAAAGCCCTCCCAATTGAATTTTATATCAAAAATGAAGAAAGCACTTACAACATGATCCTAGGAAGGTCTTGGATACATAGGATGAGGGCTATTCCCTCCATGCTATTTCAAGAAATACACATCTCACACATGGGGCAAACCCATGTCATCAAAGGACATCCTGATACTTTCAGTCTTTATAGAGTTGAACAAGTCATGAAGAAGGGAAAGACCATGGAAACCACTAGCAACCCAAAAGTCAACACTTTTGAAAAAGGAGAGACGTCAAAACAAATTGCAAATGTAGCCAAGAACTCAAAATTTATTGGAAATGGGGCAACCAAAGAATTCCCCTTCGATCAACACTCAACAAAGTCTTATGCTCCATTCAACTTAATGGCCATTCCAGTCGAACCAGACATAAACATTCCTATGATTGAAATCATGACTAAAGAAGAAGAACCAAAATCCACACAAAAATTAGGAGAGTCAACACCAACTCGAAGTGCCCCTCAAAAGTTTAAAACAAGCAACGAAACTATACAAGAACAAAAAATGGTAAAGGTAGGGGGCAAATTATTAAACAATGAAACATGTGAGTACACAAAATTCCTCACTAAATACAAAGACATTTTCACACCAAGTCTTCGAGTGTCCTTGCAAAGACTTTCAAGTGAAGTTTAGACCAAATTGGATAAGTTCACACATAGTTATGGAAGACATCAGAAACGACGCTACGTCTTGTGCATTATGGAAGGAGGAGTTCAACATTTCAAAAATGTTGTAAAAGCCTATAAAATCCAAAATATCAAATATTCCAAAAATATAAAAAAATAATAAAAATCAAAACAATGTCAAAAAGATTTTGTTTTTGCATTTCAGTATCATTTTGTTCATCTTGCATTACAGTGAATGACTCGCTCTTATATTATTTTCATTTCAGTAAGGAGTCTAAGGTTTCCTAGGTATATGTGATCCTTTTAGGTCCTAGAGATTCCCCATTTTCACAATCACTATTTTCGCCCTTCATTCCCAGTGATTCGAATCAAACCCTAGCTCTTAGCTTTACACTGATCCTAGTCTTAAAGAGCCATGATGTTAGGTCTAAACAAAGTCAGTATTCAAACCCATAGTGTTCAATGGAAGATTGCAAGTAGACCTTCCCAATTCTTCCTTAGTAGAAGGGAAGTCCGACTAGATTATAAAAACTTTTGGTGGTGCTTAGCCCCTTATCTTCCCTGGCCAAAAACGTCAAGAGGATCAAAACTCTGAAGGAAGCAATCTAAAATACGAGTGAATAAAAAAATGAGTGATGAAAATAAGAGTATTGAGAAAAGTGAGAATTGAGAGATCAAGCCATTGCATATCAAAAGTTCCAAAAGCATTCATTTTCATAAAAGTCAAAAGTAAAAAAAAATGAGAAAATCAAGTGAGGCATTCTATAAAATACAAAAAAAGGAGACAAAAAGAAAAAGAGAAATACAAAAAAAGAGTGAAAGAGATAAGATTGTTGAATGTTCGTACTCTTGGGTGGAGATCAGTCTAAGCTCAAAGCTTCAAGGGTGACATTCTAACAGACAAAATAAAAGAGAAAGGTACAAAGCACACACACACACACTAGCTAAGCAAAGCCAAGAGTCTAGTAGTCTTTAGGACCATTTTCTATCTAGGGACCCTTGTGTTTTCCCATTTATCCTTTACTCCAAGTCTATCTTGCTTGCCATCTATGATCTAAGTCTAGCGAACAACAATAAAATTTGTTACTTGTCTAAGTTGAAAACTTGTCAGATTATCTTATCCAAATAAGGATCAATGTTTATCCTTTAGCAAAGCCCAAATTTAGAAGCACTCCATTTCATTCCCACTCCCCACTTGAGTTCTAAAACCCTATCTCACATCCTTGATTAGGTCTCTTATATCAAGATAACTTGCAATCCCTTGGATCGAAAATCATATTAAAGAGCAGTCATATTGTTTGTTCCACAATGCATTCATATCAAAACTAGAAAAAGAGTTCCAAAGCAATAAAGTCAATATCATAACTCATGGCATTCCATATAAGTAAAAGTTTCATTTTAGAATCGCTTGTGTTCTTGCATATGCATATCATCACCTACATTCATGTATATATATTTCGAAAAAGACAAAAACAAATTGCATCATCCATATGTTATCCTCTTAGGTATATTGAGAGGAACCTCCTACAACAATATAATAAAAAATGCACAAAATAACAGAAATAGTAGAAACACAGAAGGAATTTATTGATCGCAGGCCACTTCAAGGGGGCAACCTCCTTTGAGCAAGCTCAATACAATAAATTCATGGATGCCTTCCTTGGCCTCAACACGTACTTATATACTAAGTCTAATCTAAACAACTATTACTCCCCATGAATGTGGGATAATACAATATAGTAACGGGACGACTTACAAAGCATATGCGTCCAACATCAATATACTAACAAAGTAAAGAGAAGGGTTAAACACGGGTTCCTAATATCCCCTCCCTCTTAGAAAAGCTTTGTCCTCAAAGCTTAAGATGTGGAAATTGATGTTGAATCTGAAGGAGTGGTTCCCATGTAGCATCCTCTGGTTGCATTCTGTGCCACTGAATTAATACCTATGTGATGGATCGAGAGCGAAGCTAACAAGTGCATCTATCAAGGATTGCCTCCAGCTCCAAAATGATGGATCCTTCATTATCCAGTTCTGGTAAAATAGTTTGTGCTTTGATGTTGGTGCCAAGAACTTTCTTTAGACAAGAGACATGAAATACTGGATGAACGCGGGAAGAAGGAGGAAGCTCCAATTTATAAGCAACTGACCCAATCTTCTAAAGAACCTTATATGGCCCATAGAACTTTGGAGCCATCTTATGACACCCTTTGAGTTTCAGGGAGGATTGCTTGTATGGCTATAGACGAAGAAAAACCATATCACCTACTTGAAAAGTGCACTTAGAACAATGTTGATCGGCTTGTTTCATTCGATTTCTTGCCATGTGAAGATTGTCCTGCAAAATGTGAAGAATCTGATCTTAGGTTCAGAGAACCATGTCAACTGCCTGAACTGGTGAACTGCTGGGGGTGTATGGAAGGAACACTGGCGATGCCTGACCATAGACTGCTTCATATGGAGTCATTTTAGATGCAGTGTGGTAGGAGATATTGTACCATCATTCAGTGAGGGAACCACTTTGCCCACTAATGTTGTTGTTTTGAGGTGAAGCAATGAAGATAAGTTTCCAAACATTTGTTGATAATTTCAATCTTACCATCTGTTTGTGGGTGATACCCTGAACTCATCTTCAATTTGGTGCCAGTGTGGCGAAATAGTTCTCTCCAAAAATGACTGGTGAAAGTTGCATCATGATCTGAAACAATGGAAGAAGGGATTCCATGAAGACAAAAGATCTAGTCCATAAAAATTTGTGCAACTGAGGAGGCGGTATAGGGATGGATGAGGGCACAAAAATGACTATATTTGGAGAGGCGATCAACCCCAACCAAGATCATTGTCTTCCCCCCATATTTAGGGAGCCCCTCAATGAAATCCATAGAAATATCTATCCAAATCCGTGTAGGGATGGGTAAGGGTTTGAGCAATCTAGGAAGGAGTGTCATTTCACTCTTGTTGTGCTAGCAGGTATCACATTCAACCACCATCTGTTGAATTGCCCTTTTCATTCCCTTCCAAAAAAAGTTACGTCGTACCCGCTCATAAGTTTTGAGGAACCCAGAGTGCCTTGTCGATGGAGAAGCATGGAGTTCATAGAAGACAGCCTATTGAAGATCTGTGCTCTGGGGAAGCACCAGACAACCCTTGTATCTCAGAGAAGCACCATCCCAAGAGTAATGTGGTACAACATAAGGGTTATTGGCCAACTGTTGGATGATTTGAGATAATGAAGAGTCATTGACATAGCCCTGCTGGACAGATTCCAACCAATTTGGAATAGACATAGAAATAGCTGAAAGGGAAGCTTGGTCATCAAATGTCTTAGAAAGAGAATCCACCACAATATTGTCCTTACTCTTCTTGTATGTGATCTCATAGTCATAACCCATGAGTTTGCTAACCCATTTTTGTTGTGCGGGGGAGGAGACCCATTGTTCCAAGAAATATTTCAGACTCTGGTGATCAATCTTGATGCAGAAATGATTCCCTAATAGGTATGGCCGTCACTTTTGTACTGCATGCAAAATAGCCATCATTTCCTTCTCATATGTGTTGGTTATTTTTCTCGAATCAGCAGTGGGTTTGCCAGTTCCAATGCACAGGCAGATTCGGCCAACGAATATGGGAGGTTGCGTGAGCTGCCTCCCCTTCACTTCTAGTTCTGCCGCACCAAGGGGGGTGTCCCTATTTGATAAAGATGTAACATTTACTCTCCAAATGACAGAAAGATTTAGCTTGACAGCAACAGGTAGAATACTCTCATGTGTGGGCCAAGATGTAGATGATACATCACAAGGTTGGCAAAATTCTTGGACATATGTGTCTGGTTGTGGATGAGAGTATGTAGGGGTCCTAATCCTACTCCTACAACTAACAGGTTAAAAATGTGGAATGATTAGTTTGATGGATTGGATGCAAGACAAGGGGTTTTGGATCATAACTACTTCACAAGAACAAACCGGTGCCTTATCCCAAGGCAAGGAGTCAACTAGACGTATACATAAGAATGGCTTGCAACTATCATTCGAGTTTCAAGGGGTTAGAACTGATGTTTGCCTTACAAACATCACCCAAGGATAAGTATTTAACTGTCTATACTTACAAATATCCTAGTTGACATACATTCTTCTCCATACCTTAACCTAAAACAATTTAATCCACTCTTTGAATGGAAGTTACAAATTAGGCATGTAGTACAGCAAAACTATACCCTAGAATCTGAGAAACCCTTAGCAACCAGATTCAGAAGAAGAAAATGCATACAACAAGTGGAGACAGACAGATAAACACATGCAATAACACATTTTTCATATATAATGACAAGAAACTGAATATATGTGCAAGATACAACTCAAATGCAACACATAAACTCCATGGAGATAAAAACAGATAGGAAATGCTCTATATTTTGTTATTCACACAAAAAACTGCCCAAGTCTTCAACAACCACAATGAGTAACACAGTTTAGCCTTTATACCAAGACTGTGCACTCAGCAAAATTACAACGGTCAACTCAAGAATTCACCAGATACAAAGCATTAGAAAATGGTGCTCAAAATAGTTAATGTTGTAGGAGAAACAGGGAGAAGAAGCAGGTAAAATTGGGATCTGGGCCGCCGCTCGAGGACTTTCCTCTTAAAAATGGTGGTTGACCTGTCCACCATCGACCCAAATCCTGCAGATGTTGCCATTATTGCTCAGCTACTCGCAGATCCTCAATGGCGTGCCTTAGGAGTTTTTCCCACCCAAACGCACCCACAGATGCAAAGAAACCCATTACTGCAGCAAAATACAAAACCAACCGTTGATCATCTCCCCATCGCTGAGATCAACAGCACCAAAAAATGTTGACCAAGTCGCCGGCCAATCAAATCGCGCCACGGAAGCACCTCATGTTTCTATCGCTGGCTTTTCCTGTTCACATTTTGCCTTTTCGCCCTTGTATATGCAAAAACATATGCATATACAAATGCCACTGTTCAATCCCTGTCTATGCAAAATGCATATACATGCAACAATTTAATATACAAGGCGAACCCTAGTCAATTATAGAGCAAATTGGAATTTTCAATCGAGTCCACCCTGCATCTTCTTTCCTTGCATATCGCAATGTATATCTGCATATACATTCACTTTATACCTACAAGGCGTGGATTTCAAATTTTATAAAGCATTTTGAAGTTGCTTTGAAATTCGGCTTGTATCTAGCCTTTGTATCTTCACAATGTATATCGGCACATATACAAGCACCCAAATATACAAGCAACGGACCCCAAATTTTATATACTGCAATTGATTTATCCCTCGGGTCCAAAATGTATGTCTTCTTTTGTATATCGAATATACAAACTCATTTGTATATACCCGTGGGCCCTACCACATGTATCTTCCCCGCTGCACTGTAGCAAATGCATCTTTGCACCTTTGTATGTTTCACTTGCATCCACAAATATACAAACCTCTAATATACAACTGCGATATCTTCAACAGAATATTCTGGGAATGTATCTTCTGCTCGCCACTGTAGCAATTGTATATTAGCATGCCCTTGTATACATTGCTTTGTATATGACCCGATATACAAAGCGGGAATATTCCCCAGAATCTGTGAAAGATTCCCCCTTTGTATATGCACCTTTAGAGCCCGATATGCACTCAGAAATGCAGCTAACTGATTTTTTCAAAGGGCGATGGAGATTTTTGACCCGCCAATGCACATTTTGACCTGTATGTATATACAAACACCTTTGTATATACAAAGACACGTGCATATGACTGATTTTTCACAATTTTACCACTGCAGAGGCTAAAAATGTTAGAATTTTTGGATTTTTTGGGAAGGGGCCTACATATTTAAATGCTTGAAACCTAAATGTTTATGCAGGCACCACTAGTGGCTCTATCTGGGGATGCATGCATCTTGCAGGCATGGCGAGAGCCATAGAATCTTTGGTTTCACAGATTGGGCCTTATCCATTGGGCAACAGAGTCGAACATTACACCAACTTGCATCACCAATCACACTTGGTGGCCTAAGGCCACCAAGAAAGGAAAAACCTGTATCTCCCCTTATCAAACACCTTGTTTTCATCTGCATTCACTAGGTCAAGCCTGGAGATACTGTCATGACCTACCCACAAACAAATCTTGTCATCTGCATATTCAAACATCTCACTGAGCTTATTCTTGTCAACCTTATGCAAACAACCTTCAACATCAGGCAACATGTGAATGCAATATTTGTCAAACAATGCATATTCAAATGAAATATAACATGTATGTTTTCATCCGTGTTAGCATTATGCATTGCAAAATGATCTCCTAGCTGGACTGAAAACTGAAAACACTCAAAGTCCATCATGCAGCTAGGAACATCAGGGCTCATCTCATCATAAGCTGGCATATCAAAGAAAAAGCTTTCAGATTCATAGTTGTGCACATCATGCACACAACCACTAGCATCACCAAGCTGGACAGGATCAGGCTCTGGCATCTCTTCGCAGTAACCTTCATGATGTATGTTGGTTTCTCTTTCATCAGGATGAGAACTAGAATCCAAATCAATAGCGGGGCTCAAATCTTCATCATACTCAGACAGATCCTCATTACCATACGTGTCAAAAATAGGTGATCCAGGTGTTTCAACTTCATTATGGTATGCCACTGGCTCATGGGCAGCAGAACATGCATTTTCATTCCTAATGAATTCCATATGTGGAGGAGTATCAACCTATGTATCATAAGCAAAACTATAATCAAATAAAGAACAATCACGCTCTGCACTAGCACTTATTTCAATCCCTGATTGCTCTTCATCATCTCCATGTGTCTGAATAAAAGCCAGTGATTCAAACATGGGACTGTTCCTCTGTTTGCTTATTTCTTCTCTATCTTGAGCACAATACTCACAATCATCTCCATAAATCCATTCAAACAGATGTTCATTTCTGTCCATAACCTCATCATTATTTTCAGAACAAGACACCTCAACCTTGCAACGGGGGTTATCATTGATCCTTCTACTGGCATCCTCAACTGATGTATTTTCATCCTCATTTTTATCTTCACATGATGCCATAATCACTTGGTCATTTGCAACCTTATAACCGTTATTCATACCAAAACCTGTGGACAGGGAATTCTGCATGTGCTCATTTCTTAATTTTTCTATATTCTCTACAAACTTGTATGCCATCTGCATACCTGTTATCTTGAATTCCCTCAATAATGCACTAGAGCCCTCCTCAAAAGCTTCAAAGTATATGCCAACACAGGCTGAAATATCAGGTTTGAAGACTTCAAGGATTTGTGAAAGGGCTACTGCAAATCTATGACTGAAATCAATACAGGGCTCTTTATCTTGTTTTCTGATTTCCATTAATCTTGCAACAAGATCAGCAGGTTCTCTTGCAAATTCTTCTTTGAAACAGTCAGCAAGTTCATCCCAACAGGTAAAGGATCTCTTTGGAAAGCTCAAATACCAATCTCTAGCTTTTGCATCAAAGGATCTAACAAAAAACCTCATCCACATATCCTCACCTCTAAATGAATGTCTTTCCATAAAACTGTAAAATTTTTGGATATGTGCACCCCCATCACACACACTGTGTCCACTAAATCTAGGCATCTGATTGTACACTTGGGTAGGCATACTTTCAATTTCATAGTCAACCCATGACAAATCTAATTGGTCATACAAAGGATCAAAAGGGCTTACAAGAGGGTTATCATTCTGACTGGCAGACATAATAGGGTTACTACTATTTAATTGAGCCTGCCTGGCTTCTAAGGATATCAACCTATTCTTTATCTCTTCATTTTTTTTACTCAATACATCATCCCCCTCTTGACTGAGTATGGGCGAATACATACTTGGATTCATATAAACTTCACTCTTAGATATCTTATGTCTGTCTAAGACCTAAGGCTTCCCTTGGCATCTAGCTTATGCAATAAAACAACAAATACAAGTGGGAGGAAACCAAGTACCTTTTCTCATCCAGATGCTGCAATCTGAACAGAACATTCTTTTATCACAACAACATACATCAACCTTTCATGTGCACTTAAATCTTATGTAGAGTCACCACCTCTCCAAAGAGGATAAAAATTTCAAACAGCTGAAAGCTCATCAAATATTTCAAATATTTTTATGAGTTCATTCCACCAACAGAGCACCATCATTCACATGAAAGATCTAGATATCAACTCCCCAACAGAGTCGCCAATTTTGTTGGTGACTCGGATGGGCACACAGATACTATTCTTTTTCATTAACTCCCCAGTAGAGTCACCATCTGTTGGTTATTTTTCCTGAATCAGCAGTGGATTTGCTAGTTCCAATGCATAGGTAGATTCGGCCAACGAATACGGGAGGTTGCGTGAGCTGCCTCCCCTTCACTTCTGGTTCTGCCGCACCAAGGGAAGTGTCCTTATTTGATAAAGATGTAACATTTACTCTCCAAATGACAGAAAGATTTAGCTTGACAGCAATAGGCAGAATACTCTCATGTGTGGGCCAAGATATAGATGATACATCACAAGGTTGGCAAAATTCTTGGACATATGTGTCTGGTTGTGGATGAGAGTATGTAAGGGTCCTAATCCTACTCCTACAACTAACAGGTTGAAAATGTGGAATGATTAGTTTGATGGATTGGATGCAAGATAGGGGGTTTTGGATCATAACTACTTCACAAGAACAGACCAGTGCCTTATCCCAAAGCAAGGAGTTAACTAGACGTATACATAAGAATGGTTTGCAACTGTCATTCAAGTTTCAAGGGGTTAGAACTGATGCTTGCCTTACAAACATCACCCAAGGATAAGTATTTAACTGTCCATACTTACAGATATCCCAGTTGACATACATTCTTCTCCATACCTTAACCTAAAACAATTTAATCCACTCCTTGAATGGAAGTTACAGATTAGGCATGTAGTACAACAAAACTATACCCTAGAATCTGAGAAACCCTTAGCAACTAGATTCAGAAGAAGAAAATGCATACAACAAGTGGAGACAGACAGATAAACACATGCAATAACGCATTTTTCATATACAATGACAAGAAACTGAATATATGTGCAAGATACAACTCAGATGCAACACATAAACTCCACAGATATAAAAACAGACAGGAAATGCTCTGTATTTCGTTATTCACACAAAAAATTGCCCAAGTCTTCAACAACCACAATGAGTAACACAGTTTGGCCTTTATACCAAGACTGTGCACTCAACAAAATTACAACGGTCAACTCAAGAATTCGCCAGATACAAAGCATTAGAAAATGGTGCTCAAAATAGTTAATGCTGTAGGAGAAATAGGGAGAAGAAGCAGGTAAAATCAGGATCTGGGCCGCCGCTCGGGGACTTTCCTCTTAAAAATGGTGGTTGACCTGTCCACCGTCGACCCAAATCTTGCAGATGTCGCCATTATTGCTCAGCTACCCGCAGATCCTCAATGGCATGCCTTAGGAGTTTTTCCTGCCCAAACGTAGCCATAGATGCAAAGAAACCCATCGCTACAACAAAATACAAAACCAGCCATCGATCATCTCCCCATCGCTGAGATCAACGGCGCCAAAAAATGTTAACCAAGTTGCCGACCAATCAAATAGCGCCACGGAGGCACCTCATGTTTCTATCGCTGGCTTTTCTTGTTCACATTTTGCCTTTTCGCCCTTGTATATGCAAAAACATATGCATATACAAATGCCACTGTTCAATCCCTATATATGCAAAATGCATATACATGCAACAGTTTAATATACAAGGCGGACCCCAGTCAATTATAGAGCAAATTGGAATTTTCAATCGGGTCCACCCTGCATCTTCTTTCCTTGCATATCTCAATGTATATCTGCATATACATTCACTTTATACCTACAAGGTGTGGATTTCAAATTTTATAAAGCATTTTGAAGTTGCTTTGAAATCTGGCTTGTATCTAGCCTTTGTATCTTCACAATGTATATTCACACATATACAAGCACCCAAATATACAAACAACGGACCCCAAATTTTATATACTGCAATTGATTTATCCCTCAGGTCTAAAATGTATGTCTTCTTTTGTATATCGAATATACAAACTTGTTTGTATATACCTGCGGGCCCTACCACATGTATTTTCCCCGCTGCACTGTAGCAAATGCATCTTTGCACCTTTGTATGTTTCACTTGCATCCGCAAATATACAAACCTCTAATATACAACTGCGGTATCTTCAATAGAATATTCCAGGAATGTATCTTCCGCTAGCCACTGTAGCAATTGTATATTAGCACACCCTTGTATACATTGCTTTGTATATGACCCGATATACAAAGCGAGAATAATCCCCAGAATCTGTGAAAGATTCCCCCTTTGTATATGCACCTTTAGAGCCCGATATGCACTCAGAAATGCATCTAACTGATTTTTTCAAAGGGCGATGGAGATTTTTGACCCGCCAATGCACATTTTGACCTGTATGTATATACAAACACCTTTGTATACAAAGACACATGCATATGACTAATTTTTCACAATTTTACCACTGCAGAGGCTAAAAATGTTAGAATTTTTGAATTTTTTGGGAAGGGGCCTGCATATTTAAATGCTTGAAACCTGAATGTTTATGCAGGCACCACCAATATGTAGAGAGTACTAAATTCTTACCTGAAAGGGCTTTGCTGGTGAATGCAATGGGATGTTCATCTTGAAGGAGAACAACACCAAGTCCATTGCCGCAAGCATCACTCTCAATAGTGAAGGTCTTGGAAAAATATGGCATAGCTAGAACAGGTGTAGTACACATAGCTTGTTTCAGTTTTTCAAATGCACACTCAGCAACATGTGTCCATGTAAAAGCATCCTTTTTCAATAGAGCTATAAATGGAGCTGCAATCTTCCCGTAATCCTTGAAAAACTTGCGGTAGTAGCCAGTCAATCCCAAAAAACCACGGAGGCTCTTGAGTGTTTGAGGATGCGACCAATTTTTCATGGCATCAATTTTGGTAGGATCCACTCGAACCCCTTGGGCTAAAACAATATGCCTGAGATACTCCACTTCCTCCTGCCCAAAAACACATTTAGATTGTTTGGCACAAAGATGATGATCAGAGAGAAATTGCAGTACAAGATCAAGATGTTGGAGATGCTCAGCCCATGTTTTACTATAGATGAGGATATCATCAAAGAAGACCAAAATGAATTTCTACAAGTAGGGCCAGAATATTTTATTCATCAATGCCTGGAATGTGGAAGAAGCATTAGTGAGGCCAAAGGGCATGACCAAAAACTCATAGTGGTCATCATGCATGCGGAAAGCTGTTTTAGGGATATCATCCTCCTGAACTCGAATTTGGTGATACCCAGAATGAAGATCCAACTTGGAGAAAAAATGAGTGCCATGAAGCTCATCAACAACAGGAATCAGAAACTTATCCTTGATTGTGATGTGATTAAGTGCTCGGAAGTCAATGTAGAGGTGCCATGACCCATCTTTTTTCCAGACAAGAAGAACTGGTGAAGAAAAGGAACTAGTACTAGGGCGAATAATACCTTGCTTCAGTAAGTCCCGAACGAGCATCTCAATCTATGTCTTTTGGTGAAATGGGTAGCGGTAGGGCCTGATGTTGGGAGGAACACTTCTAGGAAGGAGCTAAATATGATGGTCCTCTAGTCGTGAAGGTGGCATTCCCACTGGTTCAGCAAAGACACATGCATATCTATCCAAAATTCATTGTAGATCCGAAGGAGTAGTGGAGACCGTTGATGGTTGCATCTGAATGGAATGGAGCTGAGTGATGACACCATGTGAATTCTTCTTAAGGAGCTTTTCCATGTGATGTGAACTGATGATGCTAAGAGACCCTAGTTGTAAGCCCTTCAATTTGTGTTTTTGCCCATTGTCTAAAAACTGCATCCAAAGTTTAGCAAAATCACATCATCTACTACTGAATGTTGACCTGATCATCTACTGTATCCTGAGCATCTTCATAAACTTCAATTGCAGGCAGAGAATCCACATCCAAGAGATAGAGCTTTTGCTTAGCACATCTATGTCCCCAGGTGAATTTCTCATCACAATTATAACAAAGCCCTTTTTCTGTATGTGACCGCATCTTTGCTTCAGACAAATGCTTGATAGGAGTTGTTCTAGGAGCTAGCATGATTGGAGGTCTTTGGGAAACCATATTTCTGAATGGAACAAAAGTGGATTTGGAGTGTTGTTGAGTTGTGATCTTGTCCTCCGCCAACTTAGCCAACCCTAGGGCTTCCATCATTGTGTTGGGATGGAACATTTTAACCTCAGATCGGGTTGCATCCTTCAAACCACTGACAAAACAACTCCTGAAGAATTCATCAGACAATCCCTCTGTGTGATTGGCTAGTTTCTCAAATTCTGTCTGATATTGTCTCACAGTGCCAGTTTGGTGAAGTTTAGTGAGTGCTCCTATGAAGTCATCAAAAGCACTAGGGCCAAATCATTGCAAAATGAGTTTGCAAAAATCTATCCATATTGGCTCTTCATGAGCCTTGATGTACCAACGGAACCATTGAAGGGCTTCATGTTTCAAATGAAAGGATGCAAGTGGGACTTTGTTGACATCAAAAGTATTATGCAGACTAAAATATTGTTCTTCCCAGTATATCCATCGAGTCGGATCATCACCATTGAAGCAAGGAAAATCAAGCTTCGACCCATGAAAATTGCTGGAAGAATAGAACCTAGTGTTTGCAAAAGACTCTGGTTGCCATCTATTGTTCATGGCTGAATGCTGAAGATTGAGGCCAAGAATTTTTTCGTCCAGATCTTGGAGTTTGGTCTTGAGGGTTGCAAGTTTATTCTTCATGTTTTTTGCTCCTGTGCGGGTGACAACCATAACCAGGAGTTTTTTTTTGGGGGGGTGGGGAATGGGTAGAAAAACAAAAACAGAAACTTTTTTAGTAAAGGAAAATTTGGATTTGGAAAAAATTCTGATGGGTAATTGGGGTTTGACTAGGTTTTGGACACCTTCTGAGGGACAGGGAAGCAGAAAATGGGGATTTTAGAAGCGGGGTGAAGGAATGGGAAAATTTGTCAAAGAGGGACAAAGGAGTAGAAATAGGAAATGAACACTGTAGCAAAATTTGAAGTCAATTGGGTGAGAATCAAAGAAGTTATGGAAAACACTAAAAATAGACAAATGTGGGATTTCTGGCTTCGATAAGTGGAATTTGGGATAGGGTCCTCAAGGAAGGAAATATGCAGAATGTAATTCAGGGGTTCTAGTAAATTTTTAGAGGAAACGGATCTTAAGCAAGGAAGATATGGCGAAAAAACACAAAAAAATTACTTTTTTTTTTGAAACAATTTGCAATGGGATCTACAAATGGCTGTGGACAGATTCAATTTGCGATTTGTTAGCTGGCAATAGATATGGACCCCAGGTATGTTTAGATTCCTAAAGGTTTAGGGGATTCACTTGGCTACGAATGTTGTCTAACGACATGCGTATTGGGGCAGTACCCCTCACTCCACGACTCAGGTAAAATTGATAACCACTTTGCCACAAACGATAGCTCTTGGTTTACCTCACGGATGGGAACTAGTCAATCAGGTAGGGGCTGTTGCCCTTTTTGTTGGTAGGTCCTCTCAATGGGCCAGCTACTTTGGGGTTCCTGTGGTACTCCTCACAATGAGTTTTAGGGCTATGCCCAGGCACTTCCCACAGTTAAGTGGATAGGGATTATTCTCTGATCTAAACCTGCAATTGAAATAAACAATACATATGCAAAGAAAAAAGAACTACTGCAATAGTCACAGTGCCTGGAGGCCACTACAAAAAAAAATTCGACAAAAATTCCACCCAGTGAGCCCAAGAAAGTGCTCTGATACCATATGAGAGGAACCTCCTGCAACAATATAATGAAAAATGCACGAAATAACAGAAATAGTAGAAACACAGAAGGAATTTATTGATCACAGGCCACTTCGAGGGGGCAACCTCCTTTGAGCAAGCTCAATACAAAAAATTTGTGGATGCCTTCCTTGGCCTCAACACGTACTTATATACTAAGTCTAATCTAAACAACTATTACTCCCCATGAATGTGGGATAATACAATATAGTCACGGGACGACTTACAAAGCATATGCGTCCAACAACAATATACTAACAAAGTAAAGAGAAGGGTTAAACACGGGTTCCTAACATATATGTTCTCGTAAGCAAAATAAAAGCTCTAGCCAACCATATGCACAAGAGGGAAAGTGAAGTACAAGATGTCGACTAAAGTTATGTATGGATCTCATCACATTAGGTCTTGTAACAATAAGTGTAAAACAAAGTCTGAGCACAAGTCACTCCTCCAACAAGTCAAAAGAGCAAAATTGTGTAGTCAAGTACACAAGTCTCCCCATGCAAGAGGGCGAGGGTAGAGATCCCTTCAATAAATATAGGTCTTCCAAAGACGTCAAGGAGCATCAAATAAAGCCTTTGCAAAATCTCCAGAAAAATCATAAAAATTAGAAAATTGAAAAACTTAAAAAGTTTGAAAAAACTTAAAAAAATTGTAAAACATCAAAAATACCTAAAAATCAAATATGTTCCTCAAAATCTACAATAAAGGGAGATTCTATTCTCCTCCTCTCTAGCTTATCATATGTTCTATTTCTTTTATGCATTTCTCATGTGTTCGTTTTGCGTCCATTCATTCCTACAAGTCTCACTGACAAAGGCAAACAACTAAACAACAGGTAAGGCCTAGTTCAAGAATGGTACCTACCTATCATGTGGACTACCGTCTGCGAGGGGGCAAACGTGTTAGCACCAAAATCATGTACAATCTCCACGAGGACCCCTATGATGAGTCATAATCCTTTTTACATATATGTAAACATTAAATAATATCCTCTTAGTAGCAATTCTCTTGGTGATGTCTCTTTCCTTCCTCCTTGTGTTGTTTCCCCTTCGTCATTTTCTCTCTCTTCGCTTTCGACACTTGTTGTTTTGTGTTTCCTGCACTTGTGACCCTATTCCAAAGCCTTCTATGTGTCTTATAGGTGAACCTTTTCCCAGTGTTTTTCATCTATTCCCAACCCTAGAATCCTTCTAGAGGTCCCCCCTAACCATCTCCCACTTTCAGTTTTTAGTTTCAATCCACCAATCCAAAACTCCCCCTATTATTTCCAGATCTCCCCCTAGGAGATCCTACTTTACAAGTGGATATTTGGATTCTCACACATGATTGACCTGTTTCTAGAGGCAAATCCCCTCCTTTTCATCTTCTCTTCCATCTCCTATCATGCATTTTCACCTAGACCCCTTCTTTTCTAAATCTCCCCATAAGAGATCCTGCTAAATCTAGATCTCCCCAGGGCGACCCAGGGTTGCCCCCAGGCAACCTTGACTGGTGAAAGGGGCAACCCATGGGTGACCCTTTCACATTTTTAGCGACAGAAAAAACTCGAGTTTCTAACTCGAAAAAGCTCTGTTTTCACCTATTTTTCTTCTTGTTTGCATGGATTTTCATACCAAATATAGAGTTAACTATTTCATGCACCTACACATGCAGAATTAGCTCTATTTTATCTTTTATTAACAACTCATACATTCCCATGCACTCCTTCTTCACTTCTTTTTGAGTGATAAGCTTTTACTGGGTAGATCACTCCAATTTTCTCCTAGATCACTCTTAAGTCTTCTAAGTTAACTCTCTAATCAAATCTTGTTAACTCTTCTTCTTCTTCACCTCTCATCCCTTCTTCAAAACTATAAATACCCCTCACCTCTTCATTATTTCCAAGTTGGAAAGTTGGAGTATATTTTTCCCTTCTTCACAAGATTTTTCAAGCTTCTTCATAGGCCTTTGAGCCTCTTTCTTCATTTCTTTCTTTAGTTTTCCAAAGCTTCAAAGATTTCATTGTTGCATAGTTTCAAGGCATTTCTAGAGGAGGCAATTTCATTTGTGCACACAACTCTTGCAAGTTATTGCTTTCCACATTCAACATTCTCATGCTCATACAAGAAATAGGAGCCTTTTGTTTTTGTTCGTTGCTTCATCTATCTTTCATATAAAGCTCATCACGCATCCACACACTGCTCATATCAAGCCATAGTGCTCATCAAATCTCTCATTGAGCTCCCTTTGCAAAGCTTCAAAGCTTCTTTTGCTTCCATTATCATCTTGTCGCCAAGAGGATTCCCCACTGTTATAAGAGGATACGAGGTTGCCATCACAAGGATTTCTAAGGGTAGTGGAGGCTCATGCATCCCCAGGTTCCTTTATGTTATCTTTCAATTTGTAGTAATTAGATCACTAAAATTGCTCTTCGAATCATTAATATTGTTGCTTTTTCCTTGATAGGATAGATAGATCTTGCATTCTTAGAGTAATTTGCTTTCAAAGTTCATAGATTAATTCATTTAAAAGCAATTTCCCTTTCCTTAGATTAATTCGTTCCAAATATTCAGAAAACCCCAAAAACATAGTTTACATTGCATTAGGTAAATTCATTAGAGCTTGCATACATTCTTTGAGTCCTAGATTAGAAAAAAACATCTTCAATTCCAAAAACATTAAAAAAACACAAAAATAAGTTTTGTATTCATTTAGGCTTGCATGCATAAAATCCAAAAAGAACAAAAACATTAGAAAACTTAGAAGGTTTGCAAAACCTTGATTTCATCACAAGGTCAACCATAGTCAAACATTGGTCAAAACCCTTGATTCCATCACAAGGTCAAAAGAAATCAATGCATAGTCAAATCTTAGGTCAAACAAACCCTAAGTCAAACCCTAGGTGAAGTCAAGGTTCGCTCACAATTGCCTATCTCTCAAGTCTCAGCTACGAATGTGCCCTAGATTAAGAGGTGAGAGGGTGAGGGCAATCCTCGACGAGATAGAGGAAATTCACCCAAGACTACAACAAGCCCCACTAGTCATCCAACAACAAGAAGCGTTTAGAGAACTCTTAGTACAACAAGCACTCATCCAACAATTTGAACGACAATAGACAATCAACGAGAACAATAGCCTACCCATGCAAAGGTGGAATATTAGAAACCCCAATACGAGAATGGTGACTAGTGACCCTTCAGGTCATACGGTTATATTTACAGCCATGATCATTGAACAACACATCTACACAAGTGCACAACAACAGAATCCCTAGGACATGCTGACCCCTCTCCGCAAAGTCCAGCTTTCCAACGAGCCAGACCACCCCCGTGTCTCGCCTCCTCTCAACTGGCTACTTCCATGAGAGCAAGAGTGACGTGGTGGTTCACCCTGTGGCAAGGAGGAAGGGTCCATGTGCATGCCAAAGTCTAATTCGATAGCCTCAGGCCACTGACGTCATGATTTTGAGTGTACATATTTTGGTGAACCCAACGTGAAGAGCAAAAACCCTTTGGTTGAGCCTTTTGTGTTTCATTGCAAGATCCCACTTTCATAATCATGTAACAAATCCTTTTGGGATGGATTCTTTCACATATTTTCATGTTTCATGCAAAAGGTCCAAGGGAATGTCCCCTCGAGTAAAATTACAAATTCAAAATAGATCCAAAGAGATCTTGAGAACATTGACCAAATCAAAACACAACAAGTGAACAATCAATGTAAGATCCATCAAGATGATCAACCCATAACAAGCCATAAAAAATGGCCATCGAAATGGACAATGAAATATGTTGTTAAGAGAAGAACTTACAAGAAGCATATGAGGTACAAAAATCAATCCACATAGTACATCAAGATAAAACTTTGTCCACAACATGTGAAATGTCATCAAAACGAACAAATAGGGTCACTCAAACCCCAACACAAAGTAGTCCATTGCAAGGGGAAAAACTCAAAAAATGGACAAAGCCTCACTCACAAACATTATAGAAAGTTTGGTCCAATGAATCGAGACCCTTGAGGCTAGGAGGGTTGAACAAAATTGCCAAAACAAAATTGATGAAAGACCTAGGGCATATGGAAATCATTTCATTGACAAGATCAAATCAAACTAGGGGGCAACACAAAGTACCCCTCATCCAAACTTCCATGAAACATTCACACATCCCTTGTCCTCACCATCCAACAAAAAAGGTCTCAATCAATTAGGTGGGAATCCTATGACGTAAAATCAACAACAAACAATCCCACCCAGTCTTCAAAACAAAAACATGACACCATCTTGTCATCTGAATTTTTTAGGATATCAACAAACTAGCATACCCTTTAAACAAATGCAACAAGCTTAACCTAAAGGGCTAATGTTTGGAGGAACAAAACCATCTACACATAACCCCCTCTTTAGAACATACCTCGAGTATTTAAAGGAGCCTCTTGACTACAACATTTGCCAAGTCATATGACCACAACCTCTCCCCGAGCTTCCAAAATTTAAAGGAGAGGGTGATCCCAACTCTAATATCAAGGCTTACATCATGGTAGAGCGAGAACTCCTTTCTTGGGATGGGGAGGTAGCAAAGATTTTTTCAAATAGTTTGGAGGGTATTGCTTTGGATTGGTACTATCAACTTCCAGAAGCATCAATCCACTCTTTTAGGCAACTCATCAATCAATTTGTGGTTGCCTTTGACATAAACAAATTGGTCAAGATGGGAATATGAGAATTTTTAAGAATCAAACAAGAAGTCAATGAGTCAGTTGCACACTTTATCACACGATGGAGGAAAGTTCTCTATTCTTCAACTAGCACATCAAACATCGAACATAAGGAACTTTGTGACCTCTTCTTACATGCTCTCAACAATGACATACAAGAAGAAGTACAAAAACTCCCTTACAAATCATATGAACACTCGAAAGTGCCCTTAGAATTGACCAGGCCACTATTGATAGCGGAAGAAGGGAGTATGATTCCAATGGAAGGTTGATAAACCATTATACAAATAAAAAATCATGGAGAAATGATCAAGACATAGATGGGTCAACAAACACTTCACCATCAGAGAACTACAATTGTGACTACAATAGTCATACAAATTTGGGGAACCAAAATGTCAACAACTATCCCTTGAGAATCAACAAGAAGTCGTACAACAATCATCATAAACCTCAAGATCGCAATCATGATAAATATTACTCATTTCAAAAGAGAAGGGGGCATGAGATCAAGTCATGTCAGAGGTACCATCGCTTCATATCAAACCTCCCAAAATGTCAACAAAAAGCATTCATGGACACATTCTCACAAGATGAAGAACTTAGTCCCAAAATCCATCAAAACATCTTTGATCAAAACACCTTAGGCATTGTGGAATTAGATAAAGATCAAGGAATTTGTGTCACCCAAGGACAAGAATAACCATATGACACCTCCAACAATTCAATTTTTTCTCACATGTTAGAACTTCTCAAAAGTTTTACGCACAAAAATGCTCTCCTCAAAGCCTTAGATCTAGGCCATCTAGTTCAAAACACTCCAAGAGAAATGTGTTCTTCTTCAACATTTGATTTTGAAAAGTTACCCTCAGATAATGACATAGCTAAACAGGGTGACCTCCCCCTCCATCTGATAGTCCAAGTTTAAGACTATTCCATTAAACGTGTAATGATTGATGATGGGTCTAAGATCAACATAGTCTCCTTTTCGCTTCTTCAAAGAATGGGTTATGGTGAAACTCAAATCACAAAACAAACTTCCATCCTTAGAATTTATGATAACCCAAACATTCAAACCATGGGTAAGGTCAATCTTCAAATCACATTGGGTCCCAAAACCCTCCCAACTAAATTTTATATCACAAATGAAGAAACAACTTACAACATGATCCTAGGAAGGCCTTGGATCCATAGGATGAGGGCTATTCCCTCCACACTATTTCAAGAAATACTTCTCTCACATGGGGCAAACCCATGTCATCAAAGGAGATCCTGATCCTTTCAGTCTTTATAGAGTTGAACAAGTCATGAAGAAGGGAAAGACCATGGAATCCACTAGTAGCCCAAAAGTCAACACTTTTGAAAAAGGAGAGACATCAAAACAAATTGCAAATGTAGCCAAGAACTCAAAAGTTATAGGAAAGGGGGCAACCATAGAAATCCCATTTGATCACCACTCAACAAAGTCTTATGATCCATTCAACTTAATGACCATTCCAATCGAACTAGACATAAACATTCCTATGATTGAAATCATGACTAAAGTAGAAGAACCAAAATCCACACAAAAATTAGAAGAGTCAACACAAAATCCAAGTGCCCCTCAAAAGTTCAAAACAAGCAACAAAACTATACAAGAACAAAAAATGGTAAAGCTAGGGCGAAAATCATCAAATAATGAAACATGTGAGTACACAAAATTCCTCACTGAATACAAAGACATTTTCACACCAAGTCTTCAAGTGTCCTTGCAAAGACTTTCAAGTGAAGTTTAGACCAAATTGGATAAGTCCACACATAGTTAAGGAAGACGTCATAAACGATGCTACCTCTTGTGCATTATGGAAGGACAAGAGTTCAACATCTCAAAAATGTTGTAAAATCCTATAAAATCTAAAAAAATCAAATATTTTAAAAATATTAAAAAAATTATAAAAATCAAAACAATGTCAAAAAGATTTTGTTTCTTGCATTTCAATATCATTCTGTTCATGTTGCATAATAGTGAGTGACTCACTCTTATATTATTTTCATTTCAGTAAGGAGTCTAAGATTTCCTAGGTATACGTGATCCTTTTAGGTCCTAGAGATTCCCCATTTTCACAATCACTATTTTTCCCCTTCATTCCTAGTGATTCTAATCAAAGCCTAGCTCTTAGCTTTAGACTGATCCCAGTCTTAAAGAGCTATAATGTTAGGTCTAAACAAAGTCAGTATTCAAACACACAATGTTCAAAGGAAGCTTGCAAGTAGACCTTCCCAATTCTTCCCTTATAGAAGAGAAATCCGACTAGATTACCAAAACTTTTGGTGGTGGTCAGCACATTATCTTCCCTAGCCAAAAACTTCAGGAGGATCAAAACTCTGAAGGAAGCAATCTAAAATATGAGTGAATAAAAAAATGAGTGATCAAAATAAGAGTATTGAGAAAAGCAGGAATTGAGAGATCAAGCCATTACATATCAAAAGTTCCAAAAGCATTCATTTTCATAAAAGTCAAAAATCCAAAAAATGAGAAAATTAAGTGAGGCATTCTAGAAAATACAAAAAAGAAAGAGAAAAAAAGAAAAAGAGAAATACAAAAAAAGAGTGAAAGAGAGAAGATTGTTGAATGTTCGTACTCTTGGGTTGAGATTAGTCTAAGCTCAAAGCTTCAAGGGTGACATTCTAACAGAGAAAATAAAAGAGAAAGGTACAAAGCACACACACACACTAGCTGAGCAAAGCCAAGAGTCTAGTAGTCTTTAGGACCATTTTCTATCTAGGGACCCTTGTTCTTTCCCATTTATCCTTTACCCTAGATCTATCTTGCTTGCGATCTATGATCTAAGTCTAGCAAACAACAATAAAATTTGTTACTTGTCGAAGTTGAAAACTTGTCAGATTCTCTTATCTAGATAAGGGTCAGTGTTTAGCCTTTAGCAAAGCCCAAATTCAGAAGCACTCCATTTCTCTCCCACTCCCCACTTGAGTTTTAAAACCCTATCTCATAGCCTTGATTAGGTCTCCTATATCAGGATAACTTGCAATCCCCTAGATCAAAAATCATATTAAAGAGCAGTCATATTGTTTATTCCACAATGTATTCATATCAAAACCAAAAAAAGAGTTCCAAAGAAATAAATTCAATATCATATCTCATGGTATTCCATAGAAGTAAAAGTTTCATTTCAACATCTTGCATCTGCATATTGTCACCTTCATTCATAGATATTTTGAAAAAGACAAAAACAAATTGCATCATCCATATGTTATCATCTTAGGTATGCATTCTCGTAAGCAAAATAAAAGTTCTAGCCAACCATATGCACAAGAGGGAAAGTGAAGTACAAGATGTCAGCTAAAGCTATGTATGGATCTCATCAAATCAGGTCTCGTAACAATAAGTGTAAAACAATGTCTGAGCACAAGGTACTCCAACAAGTCAAAAGAGCAAAACTGTGTAGTCAAGTACACAAGTCTTCCCATGCAAGGGGGCAAGGGTAGAGATCCCTTCAATAAATATAGGTCTTCCAAAGACCTCAAGGAGCATCAAATCAAGCCTTTGCAAAATCTCTAGAAAAACCATAAAAATTAGAAAATCGAAAAAACTTCAAAAAATTGTAAAATATCAAAAATCCCTAAAAATTAAATATGTTCTTCAAAATCTGCAATAAAAGTCGAATCTATTCTCCTCCTCTCTAGCTTATTATGTGTTCTATTTCTTTTATGCATTTCTTGTGTGTTCGTTTTACGTGCATTCATTCCTACAAGTTTCACCGATAAAGGCAAACAACTAGTTGAGCTCACACGATCTATGGTATGTTCATCATTTCAATTTTCATTACTCATTTTGATATATTCAGATGCCAAACTAATACTAGTTATTGCAAGTACAATTGCAAGAAAATTGAAAATAGGTAAGGCCTAGTTCTAGAATGGTACCTACCTTTCATGTAGACTTCCGTCCCCGATGGGTAAATATGTAAGCACCAAAATCATGCTTAGCCTCCATGAGGACCCCTATGATGAGTCATAACCCTTGTCACATGCATGTAAGTGTGAAATAAAATCCTCTCAGTAGCAATTCACTTGGTGATGTGTCTTTTCTTCCGCCTTGTGTTGTTGGACCCCTTCGTCATTTTCTCTCTCTCTTCTCTTTTGACACTTTTCGACACTTGTCGATTTGCGTTTCCTATGCTTGCGACCCTATTCCTAAGCCTTGTATGCATCTTATAGGTGATTTTTCACCTTTCCCTAGTGTTTTTCATCCATTCTCACCCCTAGAATCCTTCTAGAGGTTCCCCCTAACCATCTCCCACTTTTGGTTTTTAGTTTCAATCCACCAATCCAAATCTCCCCCTATTATTTCTAGATCTCCCTTGGGAGATCCTACTTTGCAAGTGGAGATTTGGATTTTCACACATGATTGACCTATTTTTGGAGGCAAATCCCCTCCTTTTCATCTCCTCTTCCATCTCCCATCATGCATTTTCACCCAGACCCCTTCCTTTTGGGATCTGCCCCCGAGAGATCCTACTAAATCCGGATCTCCCCTGAGAAACCCTAACTAGTGAAAGGGGAGACCCGTGGGCGACCCTATTACATTTTTAGCCACGGAAAAACTCAAGTTTCTAACTTGAAAAAGCTCTATTTTTGTCCATTTTTGTTACTATTTGCTTGGATTTTTGTGCCAAATATAGAATTAACTATTTCATGCAACTATACATGCATAATTAGCTCTATTTTATCTTTAATTAACAACTCATTCATTCTCATGCATTCCCATGCACTCCTTCTTCACTTCTTCTTGAGTGATAAGATTTACTGGG
This sequence comes from Cunninghamia lanceolata, assembly GCA_027924645.1. Taxonomy (NCBI): domain Eukaryota; kingdom Viridiplantae; phylum Streptophyta; class Pinopsida; order Cupressales; family Cupressaceae; genus Cunninghamia; species Cunninghamia lanceolata. Next base: position 8,061,284 of record BSBN01000814.1, read on the forward strand.
TAGATCACTCTAATTTTATTCGAGATCACTCTTAAGTATTCTAAGTTAACTCTCCAATCACATTGAGTCATCTCTTCTTCTTCTTCACCTCTCATCCCTTCTTCAAAACTATAAATACCCCTCACCTCTTCATTATTTTCCAAGTTGGAAAGTTGGAGTATGCTTTTCCCTTCTTCACAAGATTTTTCAAGCTTCTTCACAGGCCTTTGAGCCTCTTTCTTCATTTCTTTCTTTAGTTTTCCAAAGCTTCAAAGCTTTCATTGTTACATAGCTTCAAGGCATTTCTAGAGGAGGCAATTTGATTTGTGCACACAGCTCTTGCACGTTATTGTTGTCCACATTCAACATTCTCATGCTCATACAGGACATAGAAGCCTTTTGTTTTCATTCATTGCTTCATCTAGCTTTCATATAAAGCTCATCACGCATCCACACGCTGCTCATATCAAGCCATGGTGCTCATTAAAGCTCTCTTTGTAAAGCTTCAAAGCTTCTTTTGCTTCCATTGTAATCTTGTCGCCAAGAGGATTCCCTGCTGCTACAAGAGGATATGAGGTTGCCATCACAAGGATTTTTGAGGGTAGTGGAGGCTCACGCATCTCCAGGTTCCTTTATGCTATCTTTCAATTTGTAGTAATTAGATCACCAAAATTGCTCTTGGGATTAGTAATCTTGTTGCTTTTTCCTTGATAAGATAGATAGATCTTGCATTCTTAGAGTAATTTGCTTTCAAAGTTCATGGATTAATTCATTTAAAAACAATTTCCCTTAGATTAATTCATTCCAAATATTCAGAAAACCCCAAAAACATAGTTTACATTACATTAGGTAAATTCATTATAGATTGTATACATTCTTTGATTCCTAGATTAGAAAAAAACATCTTCAATTCCAAAAACATTAAAAAATTACAAAAGGAAGTTTTGCATTCATAAAATCCAAAAAGAACAAAAACATTAGCAAACTTAGAAGGTTCGCAAACCCTTGATTCCATCACAAGGTCAACCATAGTCAAACATTGGTCAAAACCCTTGATTCTATCACAACGTCAAAAGAAGTCAACACATAGTCAAACCTTAGGTAAAACAAACCCTAAGTCAAACCCTAGGTCAAGTCAAGGTTAGCTCACAATTGCCTATCTCTTGTCTGGGCTCACGAATGTGCCATGGATTAAGAAGTGAGTGGGTGAGGGCAATCCTCGACAAGATAGAGGAAATCCACCCAAGACCGCAACAAGACCCACTAGTCATCCAACAACAAGAAGCGTTTAGAGAAATCTTAGTACAAATAGCACTCATCCAACAGTTTGAATGACAACATACAATCAATGAGAACAATAGCCTACCACGCAAAGGTGGAATATCAGAAACCCCAACAAGAAAATGGTGACTAGTGACCCTTCGAGTCATACGGTTATCTTTACAACCACGATCATTGAACAACACATCTACACAAGAGGATAACAACACAGGCCCCAGGACGTGACAACCCCTCTCCGCAAAGTCCATCTCTTCAACGAGCTAGACCACCCCCATTTCTCACCTCCTCTCGACTGGCTACTTCCACGAGAGCGAGAGTGACATGGCGGTTAGCCCCGTGGCAAGGAGGGAAGGGTCTGTGTGCGTGCCAAAATTTGGCTTGACAGCACTAGGCCACTGATGTCACGATTTTGAGTGTACAGTGACATACTATAGGATGAAGAAGATTTTCAAAACCAAATCGACAGTAGTTCTACATGCTATTCACTAGGTCTTGGGTGAGACTTTTGTTTCCATGAGCCACCAATATAAGGTGAATACTAACATGTCTTCAATGTTCATTGTAGTTTTTTTGTACTTAAGAGAACCCGAGGATGCTATCAAGGTGGTGGTTGAATCCCTAACTAAGCCAAGATTGTGTTGTGGTTTGAAGAAAATACTGGATGACACAGTTGTGGTGCTGGGTTTTCCCTTGGTAATTGAATGTGGTCAGTGATTCATTTTCCATATAATGGGCCATGAGATCCCTTCATAATAATGGAAGTAGGGAAAAAGGAAATTAAATGAAAGCATAAAGAAAAATGGGGAACACATTTTTTTAAGGTAGTCACTATTGTTGCTCCTTCGTAGGAGGTTGAATGGTCTTTTGCAATGGAGTTTGGAAGCTCATAGTCTAGTGATAAAGGGGTCTTGCTGGAGGCACATCGGGCTTGATGTTAGTTTTTTGGGATTTCAAATGTGTTGGAATGGGGTTGTGCAGCGGGGTGATTTCAAGACTGCTACTACAAGCTAGGAAATCTAGGTTACATAGTAAATAGGGAATATAATATGCAAAATACTTAGAATAGATATAGAAGACATTTTAGCATGTATAATAGAGAAGAGGTTGTAATAAAATTATTTTAGGCCCCAAGGGGTTCTTTGTAATCAAACTATTAAGAAAATATAGTATACCCTGTGGGGTTTTTGGATTAAGCCCCTCCATTGGAGCAACCAATTATATATATATATTTTTTTATTATACAGAAATGGCCCCCTTTGGCCAAATTCACCTACAAAAACATCAAATCAAGCAAATTTATGTTTACTAGGCCCTTGGTGGGAAGTGAATGGGTAGGAATTAACCAAAATTTGAATCTAAGAAGGTCAAGTTTGTGACCATGGGGTTGACCTCACGACCACAAAAATGACCCATGACATAAAAAGGGGTCAAATTAAGGTGGATAACTGGTACATGTAAATCTTTAAATATATAGGTGCAATTAATGCAAGGATTTAAGATGAGTATATCAAAATACATGTCTATGTCGATAAGGTGGGGATAGGTGCATATGAATGTGTGTAAGCATACAGGTAAATGTTATGTGGGAAGGGTTCCAATTTATACAAAATTGTGTCATTTATCAATATGTAAATGTATTAAGGCACGCTTCTCAAAATGGTTACAAAACTAAATTGGAATTGGCATGGGTATGCAAATTTCACCATTACATTTTGCCCCCATTTTGAGATGCATGTGAATCCTAGAGTGATAACGCATTTGAAAGTATGTAGCATTCAAAAACATGTGCATGTAAAGTAAATAATCAAACATAAAATGATACAAAGGGCCCATATAAAGTAATGGATCTTGCATGATGTCATCACGTAGGTTTATCCTTTGTCGTGTACTCTCCATGGGAACCTACAAAATAAAGGAAAAATATGCCATGAGTAGCTTTTGGAACATAAGTACAAACAACTACACACTAATCTCATTGTCAATGATCATAATCTTAGGATTAAGGTGTCATCAACCTTGTAAATCTAATATATTTAGTTACTCCTAACATTATTTTGTAAATGCATTCCATAAGGGATGTGAGATCCATTGACTACAAATATTTATTTATGGTGATGTAATTTATGATATTTATCTTGGGATAATAAACAGGTAAAAGGTGGGTGTCCAAGTTTATTAATGAATTATGATGGGTGTAAGAGCATCTTCTATTATTAGTGCCTTACATGTTGTAAGGAATCAACTATTATTGGACTATCTTTATAGAGCATCTTATGGCAAACTATAAGAAGGTGTAAGAGGCTATTTTTAGCTTGTTGTTGACTATTCCCAAGGTGGGTGTGGGATTTTTCCATAATGGAGTGCTACATTTGTGGAGGTGGTTATGACAAGTGTAAGAGTGTCATTAATTCTTGATTTTTTAACCTCTCAAGTTTGGGTACCATATTCTAATAAAATCTTCTATAAGCTTACAATTTCTTATTTAACAGAAGCTTGAGGAGTGTAGAGTATGAATTATATGTTTACAGGTACACATGTGTAGTCAGAGTGGAAGCAAGATTGAAGGAAGTGATTGCATTGTAATCTCGTTTGAAGATAATACAAACTTGTCCTCTTTTTTGGTGAAGTTTTTTTCAAAAAGATTTCTCCATGTAAATCACTATGTCATGTGTAAATCTCTTGAGTTTGTTGATTTCTTTTATTGTTGATTTAGATGTTTTATCTCCATTTTGGTATTCTATGGATTAAATTTCAGATTTGCAACATTATTTTAGATTTCTACTTATAGTGGTTTGCCTTCATTTCTAGACACATAAGAGGGGGAGGGGAAATTTTTCTTGTAAGAAAAGTGGTAATGATTCAACTTTCTTAGTGGTTGATGGGTGACATGGCACATGGGGTGCAATTTATGTCACAAGATAAGGATGAGTCTACTTAGGCACTTGTAACCATCTACATAACTCATCCTAAGAGTGTTAGAAACAATATATGTCTCCTACAATTGCTTGCATCCATAAGATACAATAAATTATAGGAGAGAGAAAATAATACATGAAATTTATAAATGTAAGGTAAGCATTAGATCATGTAAATTAATAGTTGTAATAAATGCATCATGTAACAAGCATATAAATGTCTAGAATGATAGCTTGCATGGTAAGCTCTCATCAATTGGAGATGATGTTGAGGAATGAGATTGCCCCTAGCATGGGAAAGTAAGAGTGGTTAGATGACCCTTAGTGGCTAGGAGCACTTGTGTAAGTGAGTAAACCACTAGAGTGTTATATAACCCCAATGGTGCAACATGAGCACACAATCTAGTTTAGGCAAGACAATAGGTCCCTAGTGGTGATGAAGATATCTATTCATGACATAATATGTAATCAATAATGCGGGGAAGGCTCATAGTGTCTCAAGTGTAACTCTTAGAAGATTGTTAGGTTATGCAAGTACATGTTGTAATAGGGAAGGCATAACTCCTATTGCCACCCAATATGGTAAAGTAGCTTCTTAGGACATGATTAGGTCATGTGAATACAATAGTGTAAGATATAAGTGTGAAATCACATGTCAATGTAACTGCCCCCACATGAGAAAGATGATGCTATGAAGAATGAATGTATTTGATGGGGGAAAGCATGATGCCCTCGATGTAAGATATGGAAATACAAAGAACAATGTGTAAGGGGGAAAGTATGATGCCAACAAATATAAGGATGTGTTGCTTAAGGTATAATATGTAATGGGGGAGACATGATGCCCATGAATATAAAGATATAGCAATGGGAAGTGTAATGTGTAAGGGGAAAGTCATGATGCCCCCAAGTGTAAAGGAAACTCAAAAGGTATAGTAATGTAGGACCATAATCAATGTGTAGTCATCTAGATAAATATAGTAAGATAGCCCAAGTTGACTTGATAACCATCATGTGATAATTAATTTAATATTGTGTAATCATGGACCAATAGATAAACATGAAAGCACATGTAAATAAGATGTGATCTTGAAGGGATGTGTAAATTTGTCTTTTTCTATCAAGTTTTGTCTCAAGGTCCAAGAAAGATAACACAACAAATGTGCATGGCATGTGGCATGAATGATAAAATCAATGAAAATCAGCATGTGTGGTCCCAAGATGTGTTAGTTTGCATATATAGGCATCAAAAACCAATGTGGTCATCCATGTGTTATAAGAAAAAAGTGTCATTAACATAAGAAAAGGGCTATAACAAATGCACTATGCATGAAAAATAAACTTAACTACATGTAGGTCACATGTCACTATGAGTAATGTAAGATGGCCAAGTTGGTTCAAGAACAAAGGTCATAGGAGTCATGGTTTTCAAGTTGCGATTTTTTACCTAGCCATATGAGGGAGGGTGAATAGTAAAATGTCCCTTTCATTTGGACTTCAACCCTTGAGAGATTAATACATTTAGAGCTTTCGATTTTACTTACATTTTAATGTGATGTGGTTTAGAGGAGTAGTGTATCAATAAGGGATGATTTTGATTAGGTCTAGATTAACCATAATGAGGACATAGAGATCATGAGTCATCTTGTTTAACCCTAATTTTTCTATTTTTGTCAATTTTTTGCTTTTGTGAAAGTTATTCAAAACTTGCAAATCATAAAGTGGTATATTGTTTTTGGTTTTGAGGCACTTATAGACATTACTTGTCAAGAACAGATTCAAATCACAAGGTTGTCCTTGTGCTATAGGTTTGACTCACAGGTTTGGCCCAACCTACATATTTGAGCCCAAACTGCATATAGTGATTTTTTGATGTAATTTGTTGTTTTTCATTTGGTTTTTGGCTTTAGATGTGTTTTAGTGACATATTTTTTTCATGTTTTTGTGTGTATCCCAAGATTTAGATCCATGAGCATCCATAAAATCTATAGGTGGTGAGTTTGCATACTTTGGAGTTTAGTGATAAGGAGTGGGGATTATTGGATATTGTGGACCTTAAAGATATGGTTATGTTGTCATTTGCACAACACACCCTAGTTTTCTTCAAACAATAGGGGTCACTTTTTCAATTTAATCCACAAAGTCTTGTGGTTTTAAAATTATGATTTAAATTTTAAACATGGTTGTTATATTCATTTTGGGCTTCCCTTCTCTTGTATTCTTATATAAATTAAAAATCTCTATTTTGTGGGTCTTGGCCTAAATTATTTTTCTCCTAGAAGTTTGAATGCCTCTTCCTTGAGAATTCTGAGGGCTCTAAGCTTTCCAAGCCTCCTTTCATTTAATTTTTTTGAATTCTCTAAGTTTTATTTTTCCATCTCTTCAAGGGCTTTGAATGTGATTAGCATTGACCATTCTAGATACTTTTTACTTAATCATATTCCATAGAATTGCAATTATAATTCATTTAGTTTATAAGTCACTCACATCTAATTCTCTAGAGTACTTGAAATGAATTACCTAATTTAAAGTTTCATGTCTTTGAGGTAGCCAACAGGTCTAAAATCAATTAACTTTGATTTGATTCTCTTTTGCATTCAGATCCTTCCCTAAAGAAAACTTCAAGTCTAGGTACCTTTCCCTTGGAGTTAATTAGGTGATGTCACATGTCCTTAGAGCTATCAAATTCATTTTGCCTAGCTACTTTAGACTTAATTGAAGTCAACCATGTGTTCTTCCTAGAGATCTTGAGATTGTTCCATGTGTCACCCTAGAACATATCACCCCTCATGGGATTTGTAGACATATTTGAAACTTGGTTTAGGTTTCTTTCTATGTTTAGACTTTATTGACCCTAACTTGTATAATTTTAACTCCATATATCTCTTAGATGTAAAACCTAACTAACTCCAATTTGGTGTCATTTTAATTCTAGATTCTAAATCTTGGGTAAATCATGATGACCTTGAAGTTAGGTAAACTTTTGATATCCATATCTCAATGAATTAGCTTTGTTAAGAACATGGCAATCATATACAGTAATAGTATAAAGAAATAGTGATCACATCCAATTAATAGTGATTAGTACATGTGATGTAACCATAAAATAGAACATGGAGAAACATAAATAAAAACAACAATAACACAACACTAGATTTACATGGAGAAGCCCTTTCAAGAGAAAACTCCACCACCAAAGAGATATCAAGCTTGTATTAATATGAAGAATAAGATTGTACCAATACAATCTACTGAATCTTCTTTAGTCTAACAATATTTTGACTACATAGCAATAGTTCACTTACATAACCCTATGAAACCTCTATCTCATACACTCAATATATAGAGCAAAGGAAATAGGAAACCACCAAGTGGTTTTTGTAAACTAGTGACCACCAAAACCATGGTCCACAAGAAAAAAGCCATGCCTCACTTTACATTGAAACATGTCTCCGATATACAAACCAACTAATGACAAGATGCTCCACTCTTCCCAATGTAAGTCCTATTGTTGACCTTTTACCATGACCTTCTTATTCAATGTCATTACAATAATATCCCAAGTATCTTTAGATCTTCATTTATAGCCCAAATATCTAGCTTCCTTAAGGGATTCCACCTCTTACTCTTTTTGTTATTCTTAGGTACCACATTGCAAAACTTTGGAGCTCATTTTCTCACTTTCTAAGGGTTTTTTGAGGGTTTTAACAATCTCCAAATACATCTTCTATGTGTTTAAAGAATTCATCTTGTTGAGATCTTCAATTTTAAAAAATATTGAAATAAAATGTTGGATCAAATATTACACCCTATAGAAGGTATTTGGAGAAAGAAACATTAGACATAGGATTTCAAGTGAATAATACCCTAATCCTAACATGTTTAGCCAAAGCATGCCACCTAGAAAACCCTACTTTGATCTTAAAAATCTTGATGACATGGCTAAAGCTAATTGATTCTAAACCTCATGACCTATCATGATCCATTCTTCTAAAGCTTGGCACATTGGATATTCTTAGGTATAATGTTGATGCATGCCTTGAATGGAATAATCAAATAGTTGACATGATATATACTTAGTAAGATGAGAACAAATATAATTTTGACTACTCTTTTTTCTAAATAGGGATGTATTTATAATTCTTCATCTAATTGTAGGTGGAATGAAATTAATAAAATTTATTCAAAGGTATGGTCATCTAGCTTTATATCCAATGTTTTATTCTAGGAACTTAAAATCAAATTTTAGAAATCTATCCATGAGAATAAAATTGAAGGTATGACTGATAAATTAAATTGCTTTTGAAATAATGAATGCTTCAGGAAACTAATTCTTTTTACTATGTGTAGGATTATCAAAAATCATGAGAATTTGATTGGGCTTTACTGATGCAAGCACTCATCCTTGAAAGAAATATCGACTCTTATTCATTTATTGCAAAAAATCATGATAATAAACCAATTCTATGATGTTAGAGATCATTTTGGTGCTTGAGGACATTAATATATGATTAAATTACACATAAATTCATGTAACAAATTTACATCTTTAGGTATCAATAAGAAGATCATTTGAGATCAAGGTGACAAAGCCATCAATTTGCAATAATGAGACTTCAATGAAACTGTGAATTAAATCAAGGCCATCTACCTTTCACAGATATAAATAAATCCTAGTGATACAATGAATTCCCTTAGCAAGACTAAATTAAGAAGCCCATCATATAATTTGATATTAAAGTTATTCTCTGTGAGGGTAGTTGAGCACATATAATGTATTTGAGAGTAAATTTTGGTTTTCCTTAGATTTATAGTATATCGGATATTATTTTTTGGAGAATTCTATAAATTATAAATGATCCTTAGTTGGAGGGATTTGGAAAACTACTTTTATTTTTCTTTGTTAATTGTGTGTATTTCGTGGTTTTCCAAAATGAGTCATGGGATTTTGATTGAGTGTTTGTAATTCATCTAAGTTTGATAAATTAGTATTACTGATTTCATCATTAATCTATAGCATCAAAATCCAATAGATTCTCTATGTTGGATTTGCACATGTAATATGGTGGTTGGGCATATGTGTCTTGTGAACAAATTATTCTTGTAAGATAACACCATATTATGCATCTAACTATGTGAGAACTAGATAAGATTAGATTAGTTTAGATGTCAGTTTATCTACTCTTTGGTATCATATATTACAATAATATATGTTTAGGTTCATTCTAAACCTTCATTTTCCCTTATCTTTCATATTTTCTTTAAAAATGTAGATTTAGAATTAAGTTTATAGTTAGATCTCCAATTTATTATTTAATAGTGAAACTTGCTTTAGGTGTGGAATTTTTGGTTTATAAATCTTAATCTTTTTATATAGTCTTTTGTTATCTATTTTGGGTTAAATATATGTATGATTTGTTTTATTAAATTATGGGCTATTGTTAAGGAACCCCAACCCAAAACACAACTAAAAAGTATAAACTATAAAGATTACTAAATGTTTGTGTAAATAACACACATAAGGGCAAGTCAAGCTAAACATAAACACTATACATATAAAATCATGCCATTCCCTTTTTTTATGTGAAGAAAGAACCATATGACCTAAAGACTATTTTTTGGGTCTACTTTCCTATTATTGACATATGTCCAACCCACTGTATTAATCTCCTCATAAACTAATGAAATTAGAGATGTCAATATTTATTGATTGATGGTATCCAAGAGTGAATCTAAGATATTTTCTTTGATTCCCCACTCTTCTACCCAAGTCAATCCTAAAGGCCAAGTGGCATTACTAGATCTAATTGGGGAAGGATTAGGAAGTGAAGAGTTTGATTTAGAACAACTAATATCTTTATTTATATTCTCCTACACCATCATAGATGAAGGGAAAACCACATGTTGAATTGTCACCATAGATGAGGAGGAAACTACATTGTATCCCGAGGAGGGGATGGAGGAGCTACATTAAAACCATCTGGATGCAACACTAGTTTTTTCATTGGTCTCCCTTTATGAGGTAGTTTGTGAAGTGCAACAAGAGAGGTCCTCTCAAAGTCATCAACAAATTTAGGTGTTACCCTCTTAATTATTAAATGATATAAACACACACCCTTCCACTAGGTTATCTTTTTAGGATATTCTGGTTTACCTAGTTGGAAATCCACAACTACATGGCCAACCTAGAAGAATCTTCTACATCTAAAGATATATTTTTATAATCCAAAACTTTTTTACAAACTTGATCTTTCACTTGGCATGATATCTCATTAGGTAATCCTTTTGAAATGTATAACTCTACTTGAATCTAAGTAGAGATAGTGAATCAAATCATCAGTTTCTAGTTCTAATGCCAAATATCTACCTAAAAAGTTTCCAATACCCTAAAAATAAGAGTCAACCTAGAATTGAAGTGGGAGGTATGGTAACCACAACTAAACTAGAATAACAATAAAGGTTTTAGTCATGGTGTTAAATGTAGGGAATCATGGGTTTGTCCCAAAATCACAATTCTTTTTCCAAAATTAAAGGTTGATATTCACTTGATAGACATAAAAAAAAAATGCCTTTGAGCAGTGGGAAATATTTCAATTGAGTCCTTAATTTTATAGAAATAGGTTTTATAAATCCAATCATGCAACTTTGACAGGCTTGGCCATAAAAAACTAAACTTACAAATCAAACCTAGTTTTGAATATTTTACCTCCTCCTTTAAGACATCAATGCTAGACTTTAGAATCAGGTGGATGCCTATGCATAGGATGTGATCTAGATGTCTAATATGTGACTCTTACATCATAGCCTACTACTTAGAAAGAGAATTAGGAGTGTTCAAAGGAGTAATAAGCACCCTAGTTATTTTTGGGCGAGTTGCCAAGGCATAATTGTACCCATAACATCTTGTGTAACCTCCCATTGAGGCCTAGATTGCAAGGAGTAATGAGATTTGTAGGTATAGGATCCCTAGGATGAATGGAGATTAAGGAACAAAAATGTCATATGACATCCATAGATGGACAAGAGAGATTTGGTGTTATAGAATCCATGCAAATTATAGTGACAACTATAGGAGAATCTTAAGAACCTACACCTTTGAAACCAATAGATTTAGGTTTTAAAGATGAAGAGGTGGGAAGATCTATCCTTCACACAAGAAAAAACATATGTTTCGCATATGATAGTGATTTAGGTCTTCAAAATTATGTATGATTAAATCAAGTTATGTTAGTTAAGTAATATTGAATCATAAACATTTATGTAAAATAGCATAAAATGATCAATTTTCTAATTAAAATTAAAACATAGAATTATATTTTTCTTAGTTAGTAATGTAGGCCCCTTGAATAGAACAACAAATGCTGACCTTTTGGTTACCCAACCATGCCTAAACCATGTGATATAAACCTTGGGGGAAGCAATTTCCTTTCAAGAATGACTAATTTGTTCCACTCATGGTGTGATGAAACACCCACCATTAGATTAGTGTGAGAAGGATGGTGTGAAACTGGAATCAAGGAAAATAATTACAAGGTTAAGATCTATCAAAGAGATTTTGAACTTCTATACCTTGAGAAATGCCTAAAAATTAGGGTAGACAAAGGAAAACCCCAACCATGTAACATACTTAGTTTTCTAGGAGTCCCCCAAGAGTTACTATTATTTCCTTTGTTAATCCTTTTGTCATCCCTTAGAGTCAAGCAATGGCTACTCTTGTTGCATGGTTGGTAGGAAAAATCACTTTAAACCTTGTGAGTCCTACTCATGACTTGCCTAAGAACGCTAAAAGATTTCTTCTAAAATATAAATATGATGGGGTTAGGATAGCTGAGGATCATAACTAAGCTTACAAAGATGCCTTGATATGCCTTCAAGTGAAACATCAAGATGTTTCTTGTTGGATGTCTCCATATACATTGGATGAATTCTCTTATGATTGGTATATTAGTGTTCCAACAGGTTATATTTCTCTTTGGATTTACTTGAAACAACATCTATTAAATATTTTTTATTGGCTATTAACCTAACTAATGTCACCTGAGTTTACACCCTTTTGTTGGAGCTTTCTGCTACAACAAATTCAGTGAAACAATGGGACTGATCTCAAGGTGTGGGACCTTATAGATGAGATAAAACCTCTAGAGAAGGTTGGTTTCTCATTCTGAACTGAAGGTTTAGATAAAATGTAACTAAACCTATGCTAATAATCACTAGGGAAAAGTGGAGAAGGAGAACTGAAATGAAAAGAGGGTGATGCACCAGATTTAGTGTTTTTAGCTGAACCTAAAATAACACAATAATGATATCTAATATTAAATGAAACTCACACAAACTCATAAAATCCAACAAAGGTTTGAGTAGAAAACTATAACTACATGAGGGATCTTACACCCATATAATAAGTTTATAGATTTCTGATAAACACAATGTAGAAGTGAAGATGAAGGAAAAATATTAGTTTATTATTGATCATGGAGGTTAGACAACCATTACAAAGGGAGAAAAGATTTAGTATAGAATATAGACACAAAATGATCACTTCCATTCATGGGAAAATTGGTAATGGAGACATCAAAGGCTCAGAATATAGCACAATACATCAAATCCACCAAGTTTGGGAAGATACACAAGGTCTAGAAACTTGCAAAAAGAATCATTTTGCTTATGTGATGACCCAGGAAAATAACTAATCTTAAAATTACATCTTTTTCATGCATATATAGCATTTACATTTCACTAGTGCAACCCTAGCATGAGAAAACCCAGTCAACACTCAATCCAGGTTACCCATGCTGCAATAAATCATGCCCAATGGGCCTATCAGAGGAAATTTGCAATCCATAGTGTTGCCCATGCCTCTGGCTGAAAACCCACAGGTTTGAGTGTTCCCCCAATTATTGGGTACACTAATTTGGCCTGGGTCACAAGGACTCATCCTCCCATTTACTACTTGAAATCCTCCTCATCCTACAATAATGGTGCCCTTGGATGCATTGAACATAAGTCATCACGCGAAAGAGACGCTTTTCTAGGGCAAGATACAAAAGATGCCCCCTTTTGATGCTTTTACAACACTTTAAAGTGTTTAAATTTTAACTTATGTGTTTTTTGGTGCCCTTTTTCAAGGTTAGCACACGAGTGCAACCTTAGATCCCAATGCCTATCTCAAATTTGCATTAGCACGTTGTTTACCACTCAAGCACATGGACACAACTTCCTAGCCCAATGTTGGCACGTTGTTTCACTCTTTAGCACCAAAGCGCAACTTCGGAGCCCCTGTGCCACTTCAAAGTTTCCTTGGGACTAAAAACTTCCTTAGCACATGAGCACAACTTTGGTGTCTAGCACCCTTCCTCAAAGTTGAGTTGGTGTGTTGAGCGTGTGGGCGTAACCTCAAACTCTTGTGACCTAAGTGAAGTCATGCTGGCATGCTAGGAGCCTGCCTTAGCACCTCAACGAAACTTCCTCATCTAGTGCCATCCTTCAAAGTCATGCTGGAACAATTAGCTTTGCCTTGGCACCTCAACACAACTTCAAACCCTAGCTCCACTTCTCAAAGTCGTGTTGGTGTGCTGCAGACCTGTTTGAATTTTCTTGAAATTTTAAGGCAAAAAACTAAATTTTGACAACATTGAGACTTACACTTAGGATTTTTAGGATTTTTTGGAGATTTCCTAAGGCACAAAACCTACACACCTAAGGGATCTGAATGTGGATTGACAACTTTTAAAGGTTTTGGAAGATGAACTATTTGGCCTGGGGGACGAAGATAGGTCAACATTTTGGCAACTTTGTAGGGGTGTTTGCCTACTAAAGACATGAAAACTAGGGGCCTTAACCTATCCATTGGGCACAAAGTCGAAGGGGACTACAATAACTAACCAAATAGTTGAAAATATCTTTGGACCAAAACCTACAACCTAACAACACAAGGAAAAACACAAAATAAAAAAAGGCATGCAACCTTCTAATGAGAATGCATCAAAGTGCAAAAACACTTATTCAAAGGAAACACACCTAACATATTTACAAAATATCAAAAAACAAACTTAAAAGTAGGGTTTTAGATGAATCCCATTAACTAGGATTGGAAGAGATTCACCATTCAGCCTAGAGAGTTTAAATGCATTGGCCTACTTGTAGCTGGTGATGATGTATGGATTGGTCCATAGTGCACAAAATTTGGTATGCCTCATATTGTTAGCTCTATCCTCATCCCATTTCAACACCAAGTCTCCCTCCTTGAAGATTCTATCAACTTACTTTTTATCAAGAGTTCTCTTTATCTGATTATGGTGATGTTCAAGAGTCTTCATGGCTTGATTTCTTATCTCTTCCAGCTCCACTAGCTCAGAAGCCTTACTATCATGGCATCATTTTCTAGAAGCTCCAACTATTGTGCAATTTATAGTGAAGGTAGCTCCAATGACAATGGAACCCTTGGTTCTTTTCCATAAACCAACATGAAGGGTGAATTATCAATGGCTCTTTTGGGTGATTCTATCATCCTAAAGAGTTGTTTTTACTTTGGTATGCCATGTCCTTTGATTATCTTACACTATTCTTTTAATGATTTAGATCAAATTTTTGTTTGAATTATAGAATTATCTTACAAAATTCCACATAATTGACACTTATCACATATCATGCCACAAACTTAGGTCCCTAAAGCAAATAAAAATAAGTAATTCTCTATGGCTTCAGTGAATATGCCAATGCCCTTCCAACCTACTGGATTGGACTACAAACATAGTTTTGTCTTCAAGCTAAATCAACTGTAGATCTAAAATATAGCATTCTTCTATGAACCATGAATTATGTAGTCAATGCAATAGTCATGAATCAAATGTACCCTAATAAGAAATATGATTTCCACATTATCTAGTGTATTTTTAAGCTCTTAATAAGAACATGCCATGTGTATGAATTTATTCTTCTTCATATGTTCCTTCATTATCTTCTTATACTCTAAGCTCATTCATTTCTTTTACTTCTTGAATATACTTTTATTATGATTAATCCTTTGTTAGTTGTAGACACCTAAATTTGTACATGTCTTGTGACATCACCTTGTGAGACATCTTGCAACATTTTGCCCTAGGTCCTTGTCCTAATCCCACTTATCCCACTTCCCAATTAATTAAATAAATCTTATTTATTTAATTAATTCCCCCTTTCACATGTCTCAAACAATTCAAATAAATAATTTGAATTATTCCCTCACCTTTTACCACATGTAAACACATGTCACATGACTACAACACTTCACATGCACAACTAATTTAAATAAATTTTTATTTAAATTAGACTTATCCAACACATGTCGCATGACTACAACCCCTCACTTAATGGAAAAATCCCCTTTTCACATGCATTATCTCCATAAATCAAATAAATTGAGCAAATTTATTTGATTTTACACCTCATCATATCCTCAAATTTAAAATTCCATCTTATCTTGTAGTGGAGGGAAACCCTAGTTGATCTTAACCGTCCACATAGCACAAATAAACTTGTAATCACAACAGTTCATTCAAATCAACCTTTTCTATAAATCAAACCTTGCACAAGCCATTTGCATATCTAGCTCTTAAGTACTGTTATGCTGTTGCAACGGTGAGCAACCAACATTCCTCCATCGATCATCCTTTGAAATATTGCATTCTTATGCGAGGTTGAGAAGCGAAATGGAGATAAATCAAGTTTAGTGTGGATCTGGGTTTGCATTTGTTTGTTATTTTAATTTTCATGCTTACTCATGCTTTATTGTGCTAGTTAGGGTTTGATATTTAGTTGTTTGTGATTCAGACCTATTTTTTCCCTGACAACATTTGGTGAACCCAATGTGAAACGCTTACTAACCTACCAGTTTTGTTGAGTTTTAGTGGTTAACATGTGCAGGTGACCTCTAGGCCTCAAACGGACCTCGTCATTGAGTCCGGGAGGCCTCGCAGAGAAAGATTGACATAAAATTTGCTAGGTTTCACTCATTGTGAAAATTTTTGTTTTTTTTTTGAAATTTTTTTTACCAGTCCATACCGTACGGTGCAAACCGGCCATACTCATTGCGTCGTCATTTGTGTTTTGTCTTGGTTGCAGGTTTTAAATCTTGGAGTCAAATTTCTAGTCTGGTCGCATGTGGCATAGCAATTTAATAGTCTATGTTTTGTTTGTATTCCCCAAACCCTAGTGGCACTGCCTAAAAACCCTAACACAGTCTGCCGGTCACCACCAAAGCACCATTGGTTGGCTGCCCTTCTCCCTTTTGCCACCTAAAGTCCCCTTCCGCTGCCCTACTCATCCTCCTCGACATTTGTTTTCCCATTGACACCTTATCTCTCTATTGCCCCTTATCTCTCCACCTCACCGCTACTCTATATACCTCTATGGCCCCTAATTGTGGTCGAAACCCTAACTCCTACCAAGGTTTTTGTTGAAAACTTTGGGCGACTATTAAATCGGGCCACCCATTGCTAATAACCGTCGAGTCTCACCCGTCCGGGTAGCATCACCTTAGCAAATGCCCTAACAATCACCTCAAACTTCGCTTCAGTCATCATTTCCCATAAGTTAACAATCTTCAGATAGAAAAGAACCCTAACGTTTAATAGTTAGGACGTTGGTTGCCGATAGTCCCTAGGGGGCTATCTTGTACATTTTTTTTGTTTTTTTGCTGGTCTCTGGCTCCCAGTCACATGAGTGACCAGAAGCTCATTTAGGCCTAACCGCAAGCTTAGTTGTGGTTAACTAACCGCGATATATGACCAAAATGCTTCCTAACAACTATTGGTTAAATACAAACAATCCGGTTCCCCTTTGCTTTCGGCATGCCCTAATAGGGCATTATTTTTATTTTGGCCATAACTTCATCATATGGATACGAAAATCCTCAAACGAAGACTTGTTGGAGAGCTGGTTCGTCCAGCTTCGCAGTGGTGAGATTGATTTTAGGTAACAATTTCATTTCGTCAAGTAATTTTGCAGTCAAAGTCAACATTGCTCTATAACTTCAAACGTGAATATCTTTTGCATTTTTTATCAGATTTCAGCGATTTTTTTTTTCAAATTGCTCAGAATTTCATTTACTTTCTGATGCTATAGTTGGTGTCTATGTGACTAATTAAATTTTTTAGATATTTTCCAGATTCACTTTCTTGGCCTCTTTGGTCTTCGTGGCTTGCAAAAGGGGTATTTTAAGTAAAATACCCCTTTTGCACATTATCATAGAGATTTTATGCTATTGATATTTGATTTGTAGCCTTGTGGTGTTCGCTGGGAAATGATTTCAAGTTGAAACTACTAACGTATTTGGTGTAGGATTCCATTCTTTCATGTGTGTGGGATTTGTTATCATAGGCACATTTAAATCTGGTGCATTAAAAAGAACATTAGCTTGTTGTTTTCACACTTATTTTGGGGCTTAAAAAGAATCACTATCTTCTTTGTTTGTTGATCTTATTTGTGTTTTGAGGTGTGTATGCTCTTCCCTCGCATGTTATGTGATCTTGGGAATCAAAAACACTTCTCAACACTTTCATTATCACACCATACATTTGATTTCTAAAGGTTAACGAACTTTGTCTAGTGTGGCCAAGTCAAATGCGTATGCTCTCTCGTCACATCATCGTATGAACTTGGAGATCAAAAGTATTTGCACTTGTGTCACTTTTGTAACCATTTAGAGAGGCCTGCCTTGGTGGGAAAAGAGGTACTCACCCCAAGGGAACGACCTCAAGTTGTATTTTCATTCAGCCCGCTATATAAAAAAGGATAAGGTGAAAGCCAAGTCTAACTGGTATTAGCGCTTACCGTACAGTGCTAGTTTGAACAGAGGCGTACCTTGTGTATATGAGACTCCTAGTAGGATTGGTTAAAGCTTTAAGTGGCTTGTTGGACACTTGTAATGTGTTAGTCCCTCGAATCATTACTAGACACCTTTAGATTAGAGGCCACCTCTTTTTGACCTTGTGGCAGTTTGTGAAAGGCAAGAGGACACATAATCCTCTCTAGATTCTCACCATATGGCAACCTAGAGATAAGATGGGAATCCTCAGCTTAGCATAAGCTATACGTAGCTTTCCAGGGAAAGGGTGATTCAATCATCCTTCCAGTCTTGGAGGCCTCTATCCATCCTCTCTTGCAAAGACAAGATAATGTGCACATCCACTCTAGGTGTGAAGACATTTGAGTCAGAGATTCCAAGTTGTGGGCTTGAACAAGCTGCCATCAACCATTGACCTTAGGCTAGGAAGTGCTTGATGTGTGTGAATCATTTTCAAATTGTGCTAGACCCGTGGAAATTGGGGTGGACCACCCTTGGACACACACATACGATCAATTGATTGCCAAGTGTCTTCTATGCTTTCCAAACACCCTAGTCAACACATTCATTCCAAGTCATCATATCCTAATCACATTCTAATCATATCCTAATCACTCTTCCTAACCACATAGGTCCTTGTCATTCCATCATCCTTATCATTCACATAACCCATATATTAATCATCCTACTTGTTCTATCCTAATCACTTCCTAATTACATTATCATCATTCCACATCATCCTCTTTCTAATCCAATCAACACCATTCCAAGTCAAATCAACACCTAACCATCATCCTTGTCATTGTTAACAATCAGGATTGCACCCTTAGCAAAGATAAACTTAGCTATTCTGTTGCAACATGTGAACACTCCTAGGCCTGTGTGTTGCCTAAGATAGGAGTGAATCTCCAGAGTGAGCTGGTTCTCCTAATGATTTTCTAATCTAAATGACTCTTCTAGGAAAAGGGATATAAGGATAATTGCAAATGAAATAAATAACTAAAATTAACTCCTAAAGTGATGCACCAACACTTAAACTGCTACCAGATCTTACTCATAATCAATTCACAAAACCATAACTCTCACAACCCCCTGATTATACATAATTCATTAATATTTCACATGAAGGGTCATCTGAGCACAACATGCAACCTGAGTCAAATAAGATACTTGCATACCCATCACAAAAATTAAGACAAAACAGAGGATAAATAACTATCACAATACAATGTCAAATCAACCTTGCAAATGAATAGACAAATGGGAAGGAAAACTGCTGCTCTATAAATTGGAAGGAATAATGAGTACAAATTTGAAGTACAACTCTCTTAGTGTGAGAGGAAGACTCTAAAAATCTAAACTCTGATCTCTAACTCTCTAATTCTAACTCTCAAGAAAAATCTAGCTATCTCCAATATATCCTGTAGAATGATATCCCAGAGAAAAGCTAGGAAAAGATCCTAAAAATAGTCAAGCCAATCCATTTTTGAGCTCCTCAGAAAAGCTAACAAAAAGCCCACCAAACTGCCTCCAAACTGTAAAAAACAAACTGCCAAAAAGTCCTCCATGTGGCCCCACCAAACAAGATGCTTTGTCTGCCCAAAAAAGCTCCATTTCTGTCTATATCTATCCCAAAAGAAAGCAAATCTATAAAAGAATATTTGATTTTCTTTATTTGTTTTAACTGCATAAAATGACAAAATATTAAAAGCAATTTATAAAGAATATTTCTTTAATATTTGTCTTACAATAGATTTGCAATTTATATTTTCCCAATTTGCTCAATCTAATCTTGATTTGATTTTTCTTTTACAAAAAATTACAAGGATTTTATTTGTCAACCCTATACACCTGTCATGAACATTTGATTTTTCTATAAAAAATCATAAAAATGAGGGCATAATATAATTAGTTTGCAAAAAATAAAAGCATTTGAGGGCTTATCTCCATCTGTCTCTGCAAAAGAAAAATCACCTAAGGCATATGGACCTACATATATATCTTCAAAAAAGGCTAAAAGCCTTTAAGGCACCACACCTAGGCAATGAATATGAAAAAAAAGACCTAAGGCATTGAATATTCAAAGATCTCACCTCCAAAAGGCAAAGGGGCCATTGGGTTTTCAAGGCATATAGCCTAGGCTTTGACATTCGAAAGGGACTTAAGGCATAAAAACTCCTAAGCCTTGAACTAGGTGAATGCAAAGGCAAACACATACCACAATGGGTATTAGTTGAGACCCTACAATTTAACTTTAATGTGAAAAAAAAACCATTGACTTAGGGCATCGTGGGAAACCCTAACACAAAACAAACAACCCTAGTTTCTTGGGCTCACTTTGCACCCTTTCATTTTTTCGATGAAGCTCTGCTCTCTCAGCCACCATTGATGAGGGTATGGAGGTCAAAACCTGAGCATTTTTTGTTGTTTCTAGTCAATTTTCTGGAGATTCATAGAGGAAAATAGATGGTGAGTTGTTCTTAGATACAACTATGGTATTGTTTTTTCTATTTTTCCATTCTGCACAGGCTCCTGGGATTTATCTGCGGCTATACACTGATCCACTGAGGTGTTTCCTTGTGTCTTTCTTGTTATTTATGTTCCTGTGTTCGGGAACCACCATGGATGGTCAATTTGGGTTCTTCTAAGCTACTGCAAAGGCAAAGATCACGGCCTCATACATTCATCTCTATTTAGAAACAAAGGTAAGATTCCTGGCTTGTTTATCTCTGCATCTCAATAGCCTTTCCTTGGTCAAACACTATATGACCATTTATCTCTTCTTGACATATGAAACCTGATATGGTATTTTAGAGGCCACCATAGTCATGTTTTTGAGCATCACATGTTTTATGAGCTCAAACGTTTTCCTCTTTTCAATACCTATATTTGAACTTGAAACCCCAAATTGTTTACCTTGCTATGGGAAGCATCATATCTGGCCGCGACCTCTTATGACATCTCTAAGCATCTTTTATCATTTGAACTCGAATGACTCAGATTTCTCCAATATCTGTGACTTTACCTCGAATCCCCAAAGTGGATTTGACCCTTTGTGGGTCGCGAGCTCTAAAGATTTCTGATGCATTTGCTGTGAAAATTATACATACTCTGGCTTGACTAATAT
Source organism: Cunninghamia lanceolata (assembly GCA_027924645.1). NCBI lineage: Eukaryota > Viridiplantae > Streptophyta > Pinopsida > Cupressales > Cupressaceae > Cunninghamia > Cunninghamia lanceolata. Next base: position 8,082,408 of record BSBN01000814.1, read on the forward strand.
ATCTAATATATTACACCTTTCTGAGTATCTTAAAAACTGCATAAACTCAAAAGCTTCTCTTTCCCTTCTGCATTTGATCTCTGATGACATGTGTATTATGCAATGATGACTGCATCTATGGCTTGCACCATTACTTTAAACACTTCCACTCCACTCATACATTTAAATATGCTTGTGCCATATTTCAATCATTGAGCTTTGATTTGTATGAATAGATATGCCTTGTTGAAAAGGCCTGCACCATATCCTTCTGAATCTTCATATAGGCCATCATAGAAATACATGTGGCTGGTGTTTTATGATCATTGCTTTGTTGATATTGTGCTAAGGCTACACCATATCCTCATACTACCACACTGAAGTTTCAAAACTTGCCATATATGTTTGTGCCTTGAAAAGAGATTCTTCATCATCATCCTACCACTCTACAAGAACACTTGGAATGCTTAAATGCTTATCATGTCTTACCAGAAAATTGGTTAAATCTTTGATACAATCTTCCTCACTTTGCAGAAAATGGGTTTGAAACCCCCGATCATGACATAAAAACTCAGGCATTTCTTCAGTTCTGGTGCATCACCATTGTATAGTAGAAATATACATTGTTTATCGTTTCAACAACAACAAAGACATTTTGTCTTATTATGTATGTACCTTCTTCAAATCATTCTATGACTGTCATACTCTTAACATGATCTTTTTGCTCTTTATGACCTACTTGTTGTTTTATGAGCTGAGAAGATTAAATGATTTTGACATGGATCTTTGTTGTTCTCTAAGCATTCTGTGGCTACCTTGACATTATGTTGCCAACATACACTTGGGACATGACTGTCACTTCTCTATGCCTCTCAACATTCTTTCTTAATTGCTACTTGCATCTATATGGTACAACTGTACCTTCATGATCTGGTGACATGCTTTATGCTGCTTTCTAGGATAGTCACAAATGATTGTCCTCAATTCTATAGTCATAGCTCTTTGAATGGTGACTTGAGGGTGATCATCCTTCACCTGTACCTTGCACTCCATGGATTTCAAGTGCTCTTGGTTGACTATCCCACATTATATGGATGAAAGTACTGTGGCTATAATTTGTGGTTGCATTTTCATCTGTTTCATTGTGCACTGTTGCCTTCTAATTTTGAGAATGGTTTTCACTCATATGAGACAGTTATTCCTATTGCTATCCATTGTAGCATGCCCCTATAAGCATGATCATGAACTCAACTCATTATGAATTGTTTGTGAGTACCTTATTGAGTTGCCTTGGATGAGCTCAATGATCATCTATGGTTTTCATTTCATCATGTTTGAACTAAAAGCCATGGATGGGCAACGAGCTTTGAACCTCATTGCACTTACTTCAATTTGGTACTCCTCTAGCTGAATTTGTCTTAATATGATCAATATGAATATATATTCCTATCTCATTCCCCTCAAGATGCAGGGGCAGCATGCTGGGTTCAACCCTAGTGGGAGCCCACTTTGCACCACATGTTGATATGTCTTCATGACTTATCCTATGCCTGCACATGAAACAAACACATTAGTTTAAAAAATATTGATACTCAGTGATGTTTCATTTTCTCTCTTCTGAATAAGGATGTTGTACTTTTTCTGATCTTGCATATCTTAGACAGTCTATTATGCATTATGTCTTATCTGATGCAGCGTATGAATAAGACCATGTCATGAGCTCTAACCCCTCTCTCTCTCTCTTCCAATACAGGTTTAGGTATATTCGGAGCTTGGCAAGAAAGAGATAGCTGCAGCAAGATCAACCCGGCTCTGAATACCTCAGGCAATAATTGATATGTTCTCACTTATACATTTTGTTAGTTTCCTTTTCTTTACAGTTGCATAGTAGGTTGTCTTTGATATCTTGGTCTAGCTATCCCCACGGCTTGTGTGGGAAAAACAATTTATCTTCCTTGATTTCTCTTATTTTCACTTAATGCAATATGTATTCCATCTGTGTATATCTCATTTGTGAAATGAATGATCATTTTAGCATGAAATGAAATACCCTTTAATCCATGATGAATATTGTGTAACTGTAATAATTGATAACTGATCTATGACATAATATGATAAAACTAAATCTCTTACCTCCAAGCACTTGAAACTATGCAAGGTCCAAAAACTAGATAATGTTAACACTCTCCAACCTTATTATCTCTGCCAATTTTGGAGTTGAGTGGAAAAAATTGGTAACAGTCATTCCACATATACTAATCCATTTTCATCCCAATCAATCCAAATCATCTAAAATTGTCCTTCCTCAACATCCTAATCATCCCCTTTCTCATCCAATCAATTTCATCCTAATCATTCCTAATCATTCTACATAGTCATCTTCTTTCTAATCCAATTAACATCATTCTTATCATTGTCCTACTCATTATCTTAATCCATCCAAGTCACCATATCCTAATCATTACACATCACCATACTAGTCCAACCAATTTCATTCATCTGAGACATCCTAATCATTATTCTTGTTATTCTACATCATATCATAATCACATCCTACTCATATTTTCATCATTCAACCTTCACATCCTAATCACCCTTTCTAATCACATCGTTCAATCAAATTCAACCTAATCACCTCACCTCTAATCATATTCTAATAATTTCCAAGTCATCCTAATAACAACCCTAACCATACCCTAATCATCCCTAATCACCCATCTAATCATCCAATCAATCTCATACTCTATCACATTCTTAGTCATTCCACCTTATCATTACCCTAATCCTAGTCAAGCACTTGTCAACATGGTCCTAATCCTTAGCGATCCTATGTCCAAACCAAAGCCCAAGCTTGTACTTCGAGGAGCCCCTCCTCCTAATCCCAATCATGAAGACAAACCAAAGCCCAAGCTTATACTTAGAGGAGACCCTCCCTCTAGTCCTAATCACTAAGACAAACCAAAGCCCAAGCTCATACTTCGAGGCACCCCTTCTCCTAGTCCTAATGATGAGAACAAACCAAGACCTAAAATTGTCCTTCAATGGTCCCCTCCTCCAACTTCCAATTATGACAAGACACATATTGCATGCCTTGAGACACAAGATGATATACAATGATATGAAGACATGTGTCATTCCATGACAATCCTAGAGAACAAGGTTCCAACACCCCAAGCCTCTTCACAAGCCTATCCAAGTCCACCTTGACAACAAGACAAAGTACCTTCAAATTCCAATGCTACCTTTGACAAGGGGAACATAAGTCTACCTTATCCATCCTATAAATACCTTATACTGGTACCACACTACAGTCCTTCCTCAACTCCACACCCTAAGGTTAAACATTACAAAAGTAAACCCATGGAGTTACCCAAATCCACCAATCCATTCAACCCCTTTAACCCTCCATCTAGTCAAAGTCCAAACCCTAAGCCAACACCTTCCATCCCTCCACCATGGTAACTTTCAACTCCTAATCCTAATCACATGTCCACATCACCTACCCTCATTGTCCATCCACTATATTGTCCTTCCACACATACACTTGCAAAGGATGTGATCCATTGGCTACTAGCAAGGGATAGATCATCCCCATGTCAAACACCCATTCATGAGCCTATCAAATAACCTTTGATTGTCTTGTCTAATTCTTCCACCCTATCATGTGGTCCACAAACCATCAAGCCTCTACAGGAGTTATCCAATTCCATTTCCACCTCCATTAGAGGAAGTCAAGAGCATTATCCAAAGCATGAGGAAACATTAGCCCTTAATTCTAATTAAGATTAAAGCCCCTCTAATGATCCCATTCATAGCACACCTAATCCTATCCATGATCAAGCTCCCATCTTTGATCAAGATCCCTTTTATGATCAAGAAGACCATGATGACCCTCTTAGTTCACTTTATGCATTCCATGGTCAAGAGCTTATCACTCCACCTATCCATGATACACCAACTTCCACTTCCCATGATGGGACACATGCCTCCCAAGCACTCATAGATGATCAAACCAATAGCTTGGATCTTACTAAACATAATGATAGTCAAGATCCTAATGATCCTTCCACATCCACTATCAACTCCATTTCAAATCCATCATATCCTATTGGTCTATCCACCTTCATCCATGAATGTTCTTTGTTAGGGGAACAACAACCATTGTCTATCACTCCCTCTTCTCCATCTAATAATGAACTCAAGTCTAGTTCCCAAACCACACCTAGTCCTATAGTCCATCACATACTCCAAAACATGAACAAGGTATTTTGGAGCCCATCCATGTCAAAGTCCCCCCATGCTCATATGGCCTTGGCTATACACCCCAAGGTAAACAATCTAAAGATGTCGATATTTCCTCCATTCATCCTAAGTCCACCACTTTCCATCACAAATCCTATCATACACCCAAGAAATATGTTGCCATTCCACCTCCATCATCTTACAAATGTCAAAAGCATGTGACCATACATCTTCCACCATCCACTTTACCTCCATTACTTCTGTTATGCCCTTACTTCCATAGCATATATGGTTATGAATAGTCGGCTTGTGGCTATCTTAACTCTTAATTAAGTCATATTATCATTAGTATATTGGTATTTAGTTGTTTAGGTCAGCCTAAGGCTTCTATAGGGCTATCTGGGTCGGCCAGGGTGATATCCTAGGCATAAATAGGTATATATAGGGGTAGTGAGTCTTATTGGACCATCATATTCAGTATTGTGTTCTCATTGAAGACTGCTGGAGGTATCCCCCTCAAAGTGGATTAGGAGGTTGCCCCCTCAAAGTGGCATATTATTATCAAGTATTTGCAGCATATTTACTATTATATTCCTTATTGTGCAAGTTGTTTCATTACAAGTGGTATCAGAGCATGATCTTGGCACCGTGAAGACAAAAACTAGGCAATTTTTTTTGATTTGGAGGTCATTTTGGAAAGCACATAACTTTCAAATTTTGAAGAATTTTTTTATGATTTTAAAAGGGTTTTTTAAGAACATATTGAAGCTACTACAGTCCCAAATTCAGAGCATTTGGAGCAAAATTAGGTGAGTTATAGCAGAATTAGGGTTTCTGTCCTTATTTTTTGAAAAACGTATATCTCTCTTATTTTGTCAAATCTCTGAAAGATTTTTTGTGGGTTTTTCAATATAATAGTGAAGCTACTACAGTCTAGATTTGAGAACAATTGGAGCAGAATAAAGGGAGTTATTTATAAATTAGGGTTTCCACCAATTTCTCTCTCCAAACTACACAATTTTGAATTTCTTCACAATTTTTTCAGGGAAGTGAGATCTTGGCCCTGGTAAGTTATAGTAAAAATCTCAGATTTATTTGATTTATTTTGTGTGATTTATTACAAAATTATTTTTTCCAATCATGACGGGTCCTTCAACAAGGGGCAAAAAGAATGTTACCACACTGGGAAAAACTCTAGGCAAGGAGGAGGTGGAAAATGAGGATGTTGATCAAAACGACTATGAAAATATACTTGAACTTATTCATAAAGAAAATAGCAAGATGAAAGGTGAAATCTTGTCCATTATGGGTGAACAAATGAAAGGGTTGGCTAAGTCATGTGATATTGAGAAAATTCTGGAGATACTTTCCAAACATAAGCAGTCACAACACCAAGATGTGGAGGAAGAGGATTCTACAACAGGGAAGGGTGTTTTTGGGTTTGAATTAAATCTCAAGATGGATCATCACACCACTCATTTTATGGCAAGGAATTTCACACCAAAGTTGGATATGCGAAAGTTTGATGGTCAAGATCCTACCAATTGGCTCTGTCAAATGGAGCAATTCTTTGATATCCACCATGTTCCATGTCAACAAAAGGTGGCCATGGCTTCCTTATACTTGGAACCTGATCAATTCATTTGGTACCGTTGGCTATGTGGAGAAAAGAAAACAAAAGGATGCATTGTCACTTGGTCAGTTTTCCAAGAAGAACTCATTACTCATTATGGTGAAAATCTTATGGATAGCTACTTCAGCCAAATTACCAAATTAAGGCAAACAGGTATGGTCAAGGATTACATTCACCAATTTCGTACTTTGTCTTTAAGAGTGGAAAATGTGTCTACAGAAAATTTGTTGGAGCTATTCATTGGTGGCCTAAAGGATCACATTAAATATGAGGTACGCATGTTCTGTCCAAATTCCATCTTAGATGCAATGATTATGGAAAGGCAAGTAGAGGAAAAATTTATGGTTAAGAAAGGCAAGGAGAATGTTGTGGCTGATGCTCTATCAAGGCATGATGAACCCACAGAGTCATTTTTATTTTCCATTTCCATGTTACAAGTAGACTGGGTAAATGAGGCAACAGAAGAAGAAGAAGAAGAAGAAGAAGAAGAAGAAGAAGAAGAAGTAGATGATGATGATGATGATGAAGAAGAAGAAGAAGAAGCAAAAGAAGAAGAAGAAGAAACAGACAAAGAAGAAGAAGACGAAGAAGAAGAAGAAGAAGAAGAAGAAGAAGAAGAAGAACAAAAAGAAGAAGTGGAAGAAGCAGAAGAAGAAGAAGAAGAAGAAGAAACAAAAGAAAAAGAAAAATGCAATGAAGAAGAAGAAGTGAAAGAAGAAGAACTTCCTAGTCAAGTTATTCAACCAAATCAAGGGTACCATGTACTATTCCTCACCTCTTCCTCTATGGCACATCAAAAGGTTCAAGTAATGGAAGAACACATTCATCACCATCAAGAGCTAGATGCAAAGGGAAGACACATCTTGGAGCTGAAGTTAATTTTCCAGACATGCATGAAGAAGCTGAGGACACCAACAGTTCCAAGTTACCTCATTATAAGGAAATATTTTCTAGTTGAAGTTACCACATGGGATGATGAAGATTATATGAAGAAACTACCACAATTGTTTAGCGTTGAGGACAACGCTTTTGTAAAGGTGGGGGGCATGTTATGCCCTTACTTCCATAGCATATATGGTTATGAATAGTCAGCTTGTGGCTATCTTAACTCTTAATTAAGTCATATTATCATTAGTATATTGGTATTTAGTTGTTTAGGTCAGCCTAAGGCTTCTATAGGGCTATCTAGGTCGGCCTAGGTGATATCCTAGGCATAAATAGGTATATATAGGGGTAGTGAGTCTTATTGGATCATCATATTCAGTATTGTATTCTCATTGAAGACTGTTGGAGGTATCCCCCTCGAAGTGGATTAGGAGGTTGCCCCCTAGAAGTGGCATATTATTATCAAGTATTTGCAGCATATTTACTATTATATTCCTTATTGTGCAAGTTGTTTCATTACAACTTCCAACTCCTAATATCCCTCCATCCAATTTACCACCATTGCTTCCAATGCCTAATATCCCTATCATCCATAAATCCTCTAAAAATCATAATCATGACCAACAAATGCACACATCATCTAAACATAAAGCTTCCACCATGTCCATGGGATTCAAAAATAAACATTTGGATGCCTCCTTTCATAAAGCTAATAATCCTAAGGGTCGTAATGCCTTAGGACATCAATTCAAAGAATCAAAGTCAAATACATTCAAATAGCTATCCAAGCCCATGACTTCAAAATAAAAGTCAAAAACTAAAATGGTTTGGGTCCTTAAGCAAAAAGCAATCAATTCAAATGAGGCATCCTCATCACAAAAATCTGAACTATCCTCTTCTATCTAAAAATGCCATTCCATTCAAAAATATCAAATTCCTTCATCCCACATCAAAAACAAAAATCATAGAAATACTAAGTCCTTGTGGGTACCTAAAACCCTAAATCGACCATCCCCTAAGAAAACATCTCCATTGCTTCCTACACCACCTTCCAATCAAAAGCTTCAATGTTTATTATGGTGTGTGCAACCGTTGGTCATGATCCCTTTCCATACCTCCATCACCCCATCATTCAACCACTATCCTACATATCTTCCTCATCACTTCCCTATGGTCCATGCTTTTGGATAACCCTTCCATCCATCCTTGCATAAATCCTACATATTCCACATCATAATCCACTATCCCCCATCCATCCATGCATAAAATTTCCATAATCCAATATCTACCTACATCTTCCTCTCATGCCATCCCTTACCAACATCTTGGGCATAATGAAATTTGACATGCTCCATGCGATGACACCTATCTCTAATGGGACTATCACCCTTCATGGAACTAGACACTTGAGCTCCTCTTTTCCATATCCACCTATCCCATTCAAAAGTAAAAAAAATCAAAAGAGTAAAGAGAAATCCCTTCATCCAATGGTGAAAACCACCCTTGGTGGCACCTTGGATAAGTACCATGATGAAAACCTGGCAAACGGGCGTCATGTGTAGGTTGATCTTCTATGTCACTTACACTTGGGGGCACATTGTCTCATCCAACTTATCATTTTCCATCCTATCATATCCTATCCTACCATCCTTATCCATTATACCAATCTACACATACCTATCACATTGAATCCATTCATCCTCCCTTCTTCCTTGTGATCTTGATAAAGAAATGGGGGAAAAATGTTGACAAATGTTTTGAATATCTATTGATATACCTCATCCCTTCCAATCCATTGTATCATCCTATCATAAGCTTTGTCATGTCAAATCTTAAGCATTGTACCTAGAATGGGGCATGTTATTCTTATGCGACATAGTCTTTGGAGATCACATCCTTGCTCTCTTACGCATACATCTATTCCATCCATTATTGCCTATCCTTTTATTCATCCAATCCTACCTTCATCCTTGCACCTAGACTTGGTTTTCCCTTGTCATTGGTATCTAGCATAAAGGCTATCAAAATTACATTCCAATGTCATTTCCTAAAACATTTTCAAAAATACAAAAAAATCAAATATCCCAAAACACAAAAAAAAATCAAAGGCTTCAAAATCCAAAAAAATCAAAACATGTCAAAATCCAAAAAAAAATCAAAACATTGCAAAAATACAAAAAAAAAAAATCAAAATATGCCTAAAAAAATAAAAAAACAAATATCCAAGCAATAAAACCAAACTTAATCATCAAATCAATTCTTCCAATCAATTCTTCAATTCATCAAATCAAATCAATCAATTAAATCAAATCAAATCAATTCAATTCAATTCATCAAATCAAATCAATCAATTTAATCACTCAACCAAATTATAATCAATTCAAATCATCATTATTTATTCTATCCAATCATCAAATCCAATCAATCAATCATCCAAACCAAATCAAGTCAATCCAATCCAATAAACTCAAATGCAAGTCATATCAATCCATGTTAATCAAGTTAATCAATCAAGTCAAATTATCCAATTACATCAATGGTCTTGATCCTAGCCTTGTTGTAAAACCAATCAATCAATCAATCATTAATCAAATCCTAGTGTTGCTCACATGGCCAACAACACTAGTATCAATCAATCATATCAATTGTCTTATACATGATGTTGCATTGTTGAAACTGATGAAAGTAGATTGTCATTGATGTCAAAAAGGTGTTGGTATTGATAGGAGTTGTTCATATACTTCAGGTTGATATGTTGCTTCATGGCTAAGTCAGGAAATGCTAACTTGTTTAAATATTCAAAGGACTTTGTTTTATTAAATGCTAACTTATTTAATGGGAGCTCCATTTATTAAAAAGCATCCAAATATATTTGAAGATCAATATTTAATGGGAGCAAATTGGAAGGAGAGCTCAAATTGCTTTATTTAAATAAAGTGGACTTTATATGCTTAAAAAGTGGGGAGCAAAAGCATTGAATACTTAAATATATAAAGTTTGATTTTTATCCTATTTTGTTGATCCCCTTTAAATGCCATATTTTATGACATAAATAAAAATGTGAAGTTACAAAGCTACTTTTAAGGAGATTTTAAGGAGATTTTCAAAGCTATTTTTAAGGAGATTTTGTGGGAGATTTTGAGGAGTTTTAGAAATGTTTTTTTTGAAGATTTTTTATGAGATCTTTAAGGAAATTCTTTCTTATTTTAAACCTCCTAGTGGCAGCAAAAACAATAAAGGTGGAGTTAATTTCTTTTAAGGAATTAATGTTTTTGTGAGAGAATATAAAAAGTATCTTTTAAAGGAAGAAACAAAAAGGTGAAATACTTTTTTATCAAAGGTGGCTTTTTGAAGTTGAAGTTTTTAAGGAGATTTTTTTTGGAATGAAAGATTGAAGATTTTTGAAATAAAATTGCAGAGAAGATAAAAGGCAGATTGGTTTATTTTTGAAGATATTTGCAGAGAAGGGTCATTTAATGAATATTTTTGATGAAAGTTTTTTCCAGGATTTGAAGTATTTTTTTGTGAAGCTTTTTATGTGTAGATTGAGGAAGATTGACAATATTTCATTGAAATTTTTTTATTATAGAAAATCAAAGGTTATTTGCAGATGAACATAAAGTTTTGACAGAGATTTTTTTATGAAGACTTTATACAAAGCAAAATGATTTTTGAAGTCTTGTTGAAAAGAAAATGAAAAATGTGAAGGAGAAGATGAAGGGTTTGAGAAGATGAAAGTTCTCAGAGATTTTTTATTTGCAGAGGGAAATTGAAAAGTCTTTGAATTAAATATGCACAGATAAATATGAAGATTTATATTCTTGCAGGAAAATGGTTTTTGTAGGTGAAGATGAATGGATCAATGGATCAGAGAAAAAGGAAATTTGAAGATGAAATAAATTATTTCATATCAATCTGATTTAATTCTAAAAGATATTATTATTGTAATTTATGAAGAAGAAATTGCAAGAGTCTTTGAAGTGTAGAGAAAATATGAAGTGTTTTTGAAGATATATTTTGAAAAATAGAGATTCCGACAGGGAATTGAATGGGTGCATTAAATGGAAGACATTTACAGATATAAGGGCAAAAATAAGATATTGAAAATCATTGAATTTGTTTTTCAGAATATGAAAGGTTTTGTGCTCACTAAAATAGATTTACAGGACAGAGAATTTGAAGAGACCATATTTGGAAATGCAAGGATATCATCTTGTATATATTGGCTTGGCAGATGAATTAATGAAGTGTTGTTGAGTATATCCAGATGTAGGATTGATTTTGAATAGAATGGACATTTGACAAACACATGGAAGGGAAGAAATGTTTTGTATTGAAACAGAGAAACCCTCTGAATTCTTGTTTTCAGTTTGTTCTATAGTAGGGGTTGGTGCTCCTTGAAGCTGGTGCTTCGAAACAGTATGCCAGTGAGGCTTGCAGGTCAGTGAGACCTTAACATTTGTCAGTGAGACAAATATTGTAGCCAGTGAGGCATGTTTTATCAGTTAAGCCAATGAGGCAATTCTGGAGTGGTTTTTCTACCCCTTGAGGGTTTTCCACTCGTGCAATTCTTGTGTCTTGATTCATATTGATTATCTCTCTATGGTTGTATGTTTTACTCATGAGTTTTTGTTTTCATTCTCAGTTATGTGCATATGTGTTTGACAAAGTTATGTGCATATGTGTTTGACAATTCAATGATAACTTTCTCTCCTTGTGCTCTCCAAGTTAAAGTTTTTAAAAAGATTAGAAAATTCACACAACACTGATTCACCCCCCCTCTCAGTGTTGTCCTTAACTCCTACAGAAACTAGACTAGGTGTCTTATACATCATGTTTCATTCCTGAAACCAGACACCATCATCAATCAGTTAATCAATCAATTAATCATTGGTTTACAACTTGATAGGGGCAATACCTTGTTGTTTTTGAATCATTTGTGCATGCATGCTTGCTTGCTTGTGTGTGTTATCATTTCATCTTGCATTTGTATCAAATCCAAATTATTCCCATCTAATATTCATATCTTGTATCTAGACAAGGTTGTATTACACTGGGGCATGAGACACATCGTCACCTTGGTCCTTATACCTTGGTGCATAACGTATGGTGCTATATCAAACATCATGGTTGTTCACCTTCATTGCAGCATAACGCATCCTTCTCTTTTTTCTATCCATTCCCTTATCTTTCACCTTTGACCAATCCATTTCATTTCAAGAGCCTACTCGTGTTTGTCCAACCCGCCTATCCTCTCGAGCAGGCATCACCATCCTATCTTTGCATCATGATCCTTTTCCTCTATACATACATTGTCTTCTTTGAAATGATGTTACTTGGTCACAACATCATGTCAAAGAGGGGCAAAATGTAGACACCTAAATTTGTACATGTCTTGCAACATCACCCTGTGAGACATCTTACAACGTTTTACCCTAGGTCCTTGTCCTAATCCCACTTATCCCACTTCCCAATTAATTAAATAAATCTTATCTATTTAATTAATTCCCCCTTTCACATGTCTCAAATAATTCAAATAAATAATTTGAATTATTCCCTCACCTTTTACCATATGCAAACACATGTCACATGACTACAACACTTCACATGCACAACTAATTTAAACAAACTTTTATTTAAATTAGACTTATCCAACACATGTCACATGACTACAATCCCTCACTTAATGGAAAAAGCCCCTTTTCACATACAATATCTCAATAAATCAAATAAATTGGGCAAATTTATTTGATTTTACACCCATCATATCCTCAAATTTAAAATTCTCTCTTATCTTGTAGTGGAGGGAAACCCTAGTCGATCTCAACCGTCCATATAGCACAAATCAACTTGCAATCACAATTGTTCATTCAAATCAGCCTTTAAATCAAACCTTGTACAAGCCATTTTCATATCTAGCTCTTGAGTACTGTTATGCTGCTGCAACAGTGAGCAACCAACATTCCTCCATCGATCATCCTTTGAAATCTTGCATTCTTATGCGAGGTTGAGAAGAGCAATGGAGATAAATCGAGTTTAGCGTGGATATGGGTTTGCATTCTTTTGTTATTTTGATTTTCATGCTTGCTCGTGGTCTATTGTGCTAGTTAGGGTTTTATATTTAGCTATTTGTGATTCAGACCTAATTTTTACCCTGACGACATTAGTAAGTGATGAAGGAGGAAACCAATTATTATTTTCTAGAGATCATGATGGCATAGATGTTGGTTTAATATTATACTATTTTTCTTTTAGAAAGGAGCATTTTTGGATTTTAACTATGTAATAAATTTTTTATCATCCAAAAAACTCCTTTCTAATAATATGGTTTGTGGAAATTTGATGTCTTTAATTTTCTTTTGTTTGACTAGACTGGCCACTAAGTTTTTGGTCTCATGGTTTGGCATCTTGGCATTTTCTTTTGCAAGTTATACTCACTGTAGAAACATTATATGTCTGTCAGTTTTCATATTTTTGATTTCTTTTTAAAGATGTGACAGTGGTCTATTTTCATGAGAATCAACTCTTCATCACTATCCTTAGTTTTCAATTTAATCCATTCTTTAAAAATTCAATGTAGTCTTGCAATGGTTGGTTATTACTTTATTCAACTCTATCCATGATTTAACTTGTAACTTCATGTGAGTAGGTTGGAAGATTGGTTGTATTCCTCACGGATAATTAAATTGACAATTTGAGATCTTGATATACCATATGCTAAAGACGTTAAGTACATGAGAAACAAGGTACCAAATATAGTGAAAAATAGGGATGTAAGAATAAAAGGTGGTGATAGTGTCTAAAATTATTGGGTGATACTTAAGATGTCATGAATCTAAATGTTTTGGGCATGTTTTACTTAGTCACCCTGCTATATCTATGCCAAGAACAAAAAGTCAACAAATAATAAAATAATGATACTTGGTTAGAACTCTAATGAAGATAGGTTGTGACAAATGTCAAGAAGTGTTTCATCTAGGAGTAGAAAAATCAATAAAGCTTAATTAAAAATAAATATAATGGTGTTTAATATTTTTCAAATATATTATGTCACTTGTTATTTCTTAATTTAAATTTTTGTTGTAAGATTGATTGTTTTAATGTCATAGGTTTCACCTTCTCTCAAGCCAAAACAATAGAGGTTTCAAAAATCTTGCAAATGCTTTTAAAAATTTATAAGTTTAACAAACATAATAACTTCTAAACGACTACATCTACACAAAAAAACACATATCATTTTATGGCCTTCAATCCAACTGCATCTAGGTTTTTTTTGCACATAATATTGAAGTATTTACAACCCTCATCCACTAAACCTTTTTGGATACATGCTAGTAAAGCATAAGTAAATTTTACATAGTCTAGTTGGGTTCTAGAATGTTTCATTAGTTCAAATAGCTTGAAAGATTCCTCACAAAAGTTATTTTAGGTATATCCTACAATCATATTGTTATATGAGAATGCATTTCTTTGAGATGACTTGTTAAACATTTCACATGCTTTATGTATGTTTCCACATTTTGTATGCATGTTTGTTAGGGCACATGCAGCTACAACATTTAACAAAAATCTACTTTCAAGTATGTTTTCCTCTTTTTTCCTAGTGAATATTGGCAAGAACCATTTCTTCAAAGGATTGGAAATGTAATTAGAGAGTAACATCACAACCTCAAAATTTAGCAGAGAACTAAGGATGCTTAACCATGCTAGAATCTATGAAAATATAGACTTTATGAAACCACTCCCAATTGGATCTCATTAAAAATGGGAGAAATTGAGTTACAATTGTCCATTTAATATGAAGGTGCCCCCTTTCTCAAATGCATTTTAGAAGTCTTTTAATTTAATTTTCTTCCCCTAAAAAATAGTATTTTGAGTTTGGAATTGTTGATTTGAAACAATTTAAAGCACATTTGGTGGGATTCATGGATGGTGTAGCTATATATTCATAAATAAATACCTCTCCTTATTTTTGATTTTTAGAATAATAAAAATAGTAATACAATACAAGCAAAATTATTTTCAGGGTAGCAAAAGAGTTCACTAGTTGGGGATACAACACTATTTCCTTATCTCCTCTATGATCCTATCAACATGTTAATTGCACCCATCTTCACCATTGCCCTTCCAAAAATTTCCTCCAAACTGTGGGATTCTTGGCATTTAACTTCACTAGTTTTTGTGTACCATCATTTGACATCAACATCTGATTAGACTTTAGCAATCGACACTTGACTTACAAATCTACATAGTATTTCACATCCAAATTAGTGGGTGTGAGAGGATCCAATGGAATGACAACATTAGAGGAAGAAGATGAAGCAGGGCATTTGGTCTTGAGATGAAGGGCATAGAGAGGGTTGATGGAAGGGTCCTAAACACACCTACCTCTAAAGTTGTATAGATGATTTGCACTAAGTGAAGCATAGTGAGAAACTCCAATAGAATGTGCTCCTATGTAAATAATAATATTTCATGTTATATATAATTTGCAAGTTATTTCATAAACCAAACCAAGCATTATTCCAAATACAAATGTACAAGTTGTTTACCTAAGAGAGTTACCATTTCCTATTGTGACAAATGTTTTGAGGCAAAGAGTTGTGTCAATTAGTTAACATCAAATGAGGAAGGAGGAAGACTCCCAAGTATGTCTGATGCATTTGATATTCTTCCATCTCTTTGTCTACGTTCAATAGCCCAATATAATCCATCAACGTGAATTTACATTCATTTAACCTAGTAATTTGATGCTTCCAACATATATTAATATTAATAATACTTACTTATTGGGAACTATCTCTTGCAACGAATGCCACTATGTCAACACAAGAAACTAGTCCTGGAATATGATGGCATTTTTGTAAATGCCACAGTAGGGAAGTAGCCTACTATCTAGTGCATGGAATTTCCATTATAGAAGTGGATAGATTTCAATATGGAAGCCCTTGCTCATCTTAGCTCTATTTCCACCTTCAAAATCACAAGTCTCTTCATCTACAATTAAATCATGTGTCTCTATTCCTTGCAATATATTACTTGGTTGCATAAATAAGACACATTAAAACAATACACGATGAAAAGAATGAAAAATATTTAGCAATTTTATTCCATATTGATTTATTTTACTTTTTGCACATAATGTAACACATGACGAAAATAGTGACAAATATTTAGTAGTTTTAGTAATGAATATCTGTTGGCCCTGTGTTATAGAAAAATATTGCATATAAATTCTTTGTGTTCCACAGAACAAAAGATATCATCTTGAAAATAGCCAAACAGTTGTCATCGATCTTACTATTGTTAAATTTATATCAAAGGTATACATACATTTGAAAGTTTATTTTTAAACTATTATCTATTTTCTAGTCAATTTCATGTCATGAAACATTTGTTGATACGGTGTTGTTCAAATTATTTTGGGAAGATTTATAATTTGAATACCTTTTTATTGCAATATTTCCTCATGACCTTTAAAATTTTATATTTTGATTTAAAATTTTAGAAATAAAGGAAAAAAATAATGGCGGTGGATTGTTGAAAGGTGCCTTTGATTCGCTCTTCAACCCTAACTTCCTTGCCAAGTACCTTTTCTCTAGAAGTATATTTATTGCTCCATATTTGTAGCAACAAATTTCCACTTGTTAGAGTTGCTTCAGCCTAGATAGGCTCTACAAAAATGTATTTTGTATAGTTATGATACTGCCCCTCAAATGGCAACTTAAAATTGGATTTGGGTTATTGAGACCTAGTTAATTCTTAAATATGTATTTAGAATCTATGGCAACAGGTGATCTACATCCTTGAGAACCAATCACAACTCATATCAACTAAGGTGATAATAATATAATAGAAATGAAGAAAAATGGTGTGACATCTAATGATCATCTTAAGTTTAGTAGGCGAGACCTATAGCATGGACCATACCCCACCTTCATGTTTCCTAGGAATTGCCAACCTTTGCAACTTCAGTCTAAGAAATATTTGTTGTAAATTATTGCATTCTAGTGAATTGAGTCAAAGTTTCTTTGTACTGTGCTTTGCATATCACTGTAGTTTAGGTAGAATAATGTTTTGCTATTCTTGAAGCCACTAGCCTATGTTTTTCATTACATTATTGTGTCTTTAGGTTAACCCTTCAGTTACATTTTTATAAATAAGTTATTCATTACATGTAAAGATAAAACAATAATATTTGAATGATTAAAAAAATTGGACGATAAAAAGTGTTATATTTCTATTTTTTGACAACTAAAAAATTAAATTAAGAAGATTATTTTGTAAGACAAAGGACCACCAAATTTTTGGCAGTTACAAGATGTGTTCACATATAATGGCCTATCAGCCAAATAAATAAATAGAAATATTCTTTCCTTTTTAAGTTGGAGCTGATTTATCAATGATAACAAGGTACTTTGTCTCTTAAACATTTTTTAAATAAAAATATTTGAAAGATTCAATTTACTTTATTATGAAATAAAATGTTAAATATAGATAAACAATTTCAAGGAAGAATAAAAGGATTCAGAATTTTAGAAACATTTTGAATAATATAAATTTTAGCAAGTTTTCATAAGGTACTTTTTTTTTGTATTAAACAATGCTATAATTTACAAGAAAGAGAACTTTAGTCATAACAATATACATAAATACTTACAAACATCACCACAACCAAGTTACAACAAGCTAAAAGAAAACACAATTAACTCATATGACAAGCATCCTTTGTGTTTGAAATGAGAGCATCTCATATTCTCTAATTGACTTGGAGCTAATTTATCAATGATAACAAGGAATTTTGTCTCTCAAAATAAATAAATGATGACTACTCCTATAATAAATTTAAATAATAAAATTTAATTTAATTTTGTCTTGTTGTATCTTGTACATATGCCCCGATTTTGCTTTGGCAAAATGTGCACCCCCTCTTTTGTTCATTTTTCTTGAATCATAGATTCCAGATCCTTTTGACCTAAGAAAGTGATTTTCTAGCATTTGAATGGCTATTTAATTCACCCTTAGGATGCCTTAATCATTTACAAAAAGTCCTAACTATTTTACCTTGGTTAAATTTGAGTTTTGTATCATTTTACTAATTGTGGAGTTTTCCTATAGTATTAGATGCGATCTTTTCATTAGCTACTGGATCTTACGCTTTCTCTGCTAAGTTTGTTTTTCTTAACTTTTGTTTTTACAGATTTACGTAAGCCTATAGGATGTATTATTTTTCTCATTTTATGTTTCTTCTAGTTGTCTTTTTTACAAAATACTTTTGAAAGCTTTATTGTTAAAATTTTGTAGAGTCTCGTTATGTTCTCACATTTTATGGAGTTTTGTTGTGCCTCATCATTTTGTGGAGTTTTATGTTATGTCTAGATCTAAGTCATATTTTCATGAAAATCCACTTGTTCATTCCCTTTTTGCAAAAGAAGTACTTTTCATTAAATATGTTAAGTTTTGCAGAGTTCTAGTAACCTCTGGGATGTCTACATATTGTTGCAAACTTTTTGAATTTATGCTTGTGAAAGAAATTGAATTCAACATCATGTCAACATCCACCTACCTCCCTCATCTACATTAATGGAAATCAAATTAGGGATTTATGAGGAGTTTAAATTTTATTTTTACATTCATTTTGGCGCATTGCAATTAAACTATTGAGCTCTTTCTCTACATTTTTTCATCAGCAACCAAAGTGATATCTTCATAGTGATTCTAAGCTCAAATTCAACTAATTTCACTGTTAATTACTAGTAGCGCATACTACAACCATGTACACTAAGAACAACTTCTACGAAAGATTATTTTCAAATCAACGAACAAACTCATAAACAAGTAGCTCAAAAATCATCATTATAGTTCTTCCCTCTATTGAAATTTTGAAACTATTGAAATTGGAGCTTGAAAGAAGGAAATCCAAGAATAAAGTGTTCTTTGCACTTGTATATTCCTTCATTTTTGAATTTCAATCATTAGTTTCAAGTTAGGGTAAAATAAATCCCATCTTAACATTTGACCCTAGTTTAATCACAAATTGTCAGCCCCATAATTAGGGCATTGTGTTTTAATTCAAACTAAAAATTAATGCCCTAGTTTTAAAAGTGCATATAGAATTTAACCTAGGCTAAATGTGATATCTTAATACTTTGATTCACCAATCTCTAAGAAACTCATATATTAGGTTCATCACAAATCTCTCGCATAATAGTGTTAGTTGAATTAACATAGATTTTAGGAAGGATAGAAGTAAACATCATCACAAGGGTTAATAACCTTTCCATAATTTTTTTAAATATGGGGATTCAATTTTAAATGAAAAAATAGGTTTCAAATCCTCATGTCCTATAATGAACTAATATCCTGCAAAACATGTAGTGAGTTTGACAAGCTTAAGCTTTGTAGAGTTTTCTTTTGGAAATAAAGTTTATCCCATCCCTTAGGTTTGACCTGCAAATCCCAATACAATTAGATTTTCTACAAAAAATTCTACAAAAAATCACTAAATAGTTTTTGTAGAGATTCACCGTAGGAAGGGAAAAATAGTGTTTAGACGTTTATGTTCAAGACCACCTTTACTTCCCTCCTCTAGTTCTTGCTCAAAGTTCCACATGAAGTTTTCTAGAGTCTTGATGGAGGATGGAATATTTGAGGACATATGTCTAGTCTGGTTCTATTTTATCATGGTACTTCTATGGTCTTAACACAATGCTAGATTGCAAAGTTTCACTAAGCTACTGAATTCTATAGATATACCTTCATATCATGTATGTTACTATAATCCCACATTTTCCTCCAAACTACCTTGGTTCAATATTTTTGTTTTAGAAGATTGTTCTAACAAGCATTTGAGCACATTTACATTATATTGTTGGATTGAATGAAGTATAAAATATGGTAGCTTAAATTGGAAGTTTTTGTTCGTGAATTTTTATATTCTGCTCTGTATGTAAACTTTGCAAAAAATTTATAAGATGAGATAATTTTCTCAGGATTTCTTAGAATTTCAAAAGGAAATTTATTATGTCTATTTTTTGTAGGGTGACGTCCTATGCCAAGCAAATGAAGTATGAATTCAAAGGGGTTTCCCTAGCTTCCAAGATCAACTCCACATGGGAGGATATTTCAAATATAGATCTAGGTCATATTGTTTTGGAAGAGTTCAAGCAAAGGATCTATGGGCCTGTTGGTGCCTGCTACAAGTTTAGGTTTCGAGCTAAAAGTCCGTGGGCATTTTCATTGTAAACCTTAAAAAAATTCTAAGTCCCTCGGCCTTCGTAGTTGTATGTATGTATCTTTGTATATGGCCTTTGTATCTAATGTGCAGGCGCAATTATACAAGGCGGGACCCGAAAAGAAATTTCATTTGGCTTGTGAGAATGGCAAAATAGTTTGTATGTGTCATTCAAATACATATCTGGATGTGAAAATGTGGTTGTATATCGCATATTCTAGGTCAAATTCCACGGTTGTATCGAAGGTGATTGTATGTATATTTTGTTGTATATTCGATATACAACGGGTGAGATACAATGCTGAACGTCAAAAGATATTCAAATCAGGTTGAAAATAGTGGTCAGGCCCGCGGTTGTATCAAGGGGATTGTATGTATGTTCAATATACAATATGACATACAAAGCAGAATGTACAATCTCGGACTTAAAAAATTATTAAATCGGGCCTAGCGGGTGCATACAAGTGCAGAGTTGAAAAGTCAAAGTGATTTCCTTTGTATCTTGCGTTGTATATATCTCTGATATACAACTGCATGTACAAAGTGTGATGTATAAGTAGGCAGGTGCAAAGGGTAGACGCAGCCAGAAAGTTAGTTGCATTTGTGAAAAAGGTGAAATCCACGGTTGTATATTGGGGTTGTATGTACCCAATATACAATCGGACATACAACGAGTAGATACAAAGAAACATACAAGGCAGGAGCAGTCAAAGTCAACATTCTTCAAGAACCTGGTGGGGTCTGCGCAGTTGTATGTCCCGCGATTGTATGTATGTGCATATACAATGCAAGATACAAAGGGCACATATACAATCCGAACGTGAATGGAAAATGTGTTCTGGCAGATTTTAGGCTGGGGTCCGCGGGTTGTATATTGCACATTGTATGTATGTGTGATATACAATGTGAGATGCAAAGGTATAGGTACAACATCGGATCTCAATATTTTTCCAAACCACTTGATAAATGCAATGGAGTCCGTAGTTGTATGTATATTGCACATTGTATGTTTAATATACAAAGTGATATACAAAAGGGAAGATACAAAGCCTAGACCTGATAGCGATTGCAATTTGTTTTATTAGGATTTGGGGTCCACCTTTGTATGCAGGTGATTGTATGTGCATACAATCTCATATACAACCACAGATGCAAAAGAAGATACAATGGGTCGGTGATGAAGGTGCAAGTGCTTAGCGATGGTGATCCAATGGTAGGCTGCCATGTGTCCAAGTTAGTTGTATGTATATGCAACTGCATATGCAAAGATACAAAGGTAAAATGGGTGAAAAGGTAAAATGTATGCTTGTGCTATGAAAAGTCAAAGGGGACAATATGCCTGCATGGCGTAATTTCATTGGTTGTTGACTTGTCAATGTGATTTGAAGCCGTTGATCTTGGCAATGAGGAGGAAATTAACGTCCCTGTTTCAAATTTTCACAAGAAGGTTTTCCTATGCATTCGCAACTACATTCCAGATGGGAAGACTTCTTGAACACGCAAACTACTGCATTTCCAGAAGCCGCGAGTAGGTTGGCCATTAATGGCAAATTTGCAGAGGCATGGTCAATGAATGATGGGTCACTTACCATTTTTTAATGGGAAAATCTCCAAGCGGCTGCACGACTCCCAATCTCACCTGCTTGTTTCCTCTTTGTCTCTCTGCTGCATTGAATGTTTTAGGCGCCATTCTGATGGTGCAGTGTATCTGGCAGAGTTCTGAAATGACATGTACCTTGATTACTGAGTGCACATTCTTGATATAAAAAGCAAACTATGTTACTCATTATAGGAGGTGGAAGACTTGGGCAAATTTTTTTTGGAGAAATAACGAAAAACAGGGCATTTCTTGGCTATTCTGTCTCTTTTGGAGTTTATGAGTTGCATTTGAGTGCATGTTGCATACATGTTTAGTTTCATGCCATTTTTATATGAAAAATGCTTCATGGCATGTGTTTAGCTATTTGTCTCCATTTGTTGTATGCATCCCTTCTTTTGAATCTGGTTGCTAAGGGTTACTTAGATTCTAGGATATAGATTTCTATATTGCATGCTTAACTTTTGACCTCTATTCAAGGAGTGGATTAAACTATTTTAGGTTAAGTATGAAGAAGAGTGTATAACAGTAGGGATGTTTGTAAGTAGAGATTGCTAAATACTCATTCTTGGGTGGTGTTTGTAAGGCAAATACCTATCTGACCCCTTGAAACCTGAATGCTAGTACAAATCATTCATTTGTATACGTCTAGTTGACTCCTTACCCTGAGATAGGCACCGGTCTGCCCTTGTGTAGTAGTTATGATCCAAAACCCCCTGTCTTGCATCCAAAATATAAAAGAAATCATTTCATAATTCCAACCTGTTAGTTTGTAGGAGTAGAAATAGGACCCCTGCATACTCTCATTCCTAACCAGTTAGATATGTCCAAGAACACTGCCAACCTTGTGATTTATCACATAAATCTTGGTCCTTAAATGAGAGTATTCTACCTGTTGTTGTAAAGCTAAATCTTTCTATTGGGTGAGTCAAAGTTAAATCTTTAGCTATAGGGATACCCCCCTTGGTGCGGCAGAACCAGAAGTGAAGGGGAGGCAGCTCACACAACCTCCTGTATTTGTTGGCTGAATCTGCCTGTGCATTGGAACTGGCAAACCCTTTGCCGATTCGGGATAAACATCTCCAACAAAGTGGCAAATCTACTGGGGAAGTTGAATTAAGATAAGAGTGTTATTTTTTCCTCCCTGGTTAGGGGTTTCAGACCTAGAAGTGCCTTGTTGCAGCGAACTTAAAATTTTATGTGTGGCTCTCCTGTTGGAGGACCGAGAAAGGAAAGAAATGAATTTTCAGTTTCATGTTATTTGAAGCTCATTCCTCTGCCCAGGAGGTGGCGACTCTACACAAAAAGAACCTAAAAAAGAATACAAAGATATGTTACATTTTCATACTTTCAGTTAGGGAAAGGAATTTGCAGAGGCTGCAACATATCCAAGTATTTTCACATGTTTTGGTTTTCAAAAACCATGGTGTATAAGTTTTAAAGGATTCCCTATTTGGTGAAGTAGCACCGGTTAAAAGGGAAATATTGGTGATAAGCTTGCATGCTTTGTATTTGCTAAGAATGTATTTTGTGTTTCAAAAGAAGTATGCAATGTTGTTGAAGAGACTCATTTAGAGGACTTTAGGCAAGCTGAAACAATAGTTTGTATTTTAAAGGCTTAAGGTCATTGTTGTAAGAGGAAATTTGAGTTGAGAAGAAGGTTGCAAAGGCATATAAAAATGTATTATCATCCCATGCACCCTTGTGAGGTGTCAAATGCAAAAATGTATAATGATCAATCCCAACCATGTAATAAAAGAAGCTTCAGCATTGACAGATATAAGCCCATCAATTTCAATGGCATTTGTGGTTATCCAAATTCTTTTTCATCTAAGATTAGAAAGTATTTGCCTAAATTCAGTGGTGCAAAGGATGAATCAGCTAAGAGACACTTGCAACAGTTTAGAAATTTTATAGATGACTTTAAGGTTGACCATGAAGATGTAGTTATAAGATTATTTGTTCAATCTCTAGTTGAAGATGCAAGGGACTGGTTCTCCTATCTTCCGGCATACTCTGTTAGCTCTTGGCAAGATTTTAAATTTGCATTTATAGAACAATTTGGTGAAAGAATATCTGAATATGCAGTTATCAGTGATTTCATGTACATCCATATTAAAAAAGATGAGTTAATTCCAGCCTTTAACCTCAGATTTATGAAGGCATTGAAAAGAATTCCAGAATTCATGATACCTAATGATGCATTGTGCTTGGTGGTTTATTTGGGAGCATTTGATAAGAAAATGAGTTATAGATTGAGAGATAAGGAGCCCACCACATTGCATCAGGCACATCAGTTTGCAATAGACATTGAAAACAACTGGAGGCATGGAATTCAGAAGGGTTATTTCTCTGCAAATTTTTGCTACCCTGCAGTCCCTAATGTTAGTGAAAGATATAATTTATATGTTGAAAATAAATGTCAAAGCACTCACACCCATGCTATCCCTGTTTATGCATCATTCCAAGGTACTGATGACTCTGCCATGGAGGAGGATGCCCTAATTTTCCCAGCAAATGAAGTTGATAATAATGATTTTTCAAGCGATATTAATATGCCAGTCCTAAGCAAGGAGCGTTCATGTTTAAAGGATCTGGTTGTGCATAGTTGTGACCATATGGATCAAGAGTCAATATTAGTTTCATCAGGAAGCATTAGAGGGCTAGAAAGTGATATGGATAATGCAGCTTCAAAATGCATTGAAGTAGCAGAAATCTTGTATATGGGGCAATCAGATGATAAAGATGATATCCATGATCAGTTCATGTTTCAGGTTTTTTCTTCTTATGACTCTAGATTTGGTAATGTTGAAGAAGAGTTGGATTGTCATGAAGAAGAAGCAGAGACCTTTGCAATTAGAGTGAATCCCCTATATGATGAGCCTTTAGGTGCATTGAATGTTGTGAGTCATGACCTTCATTGGTGCAGAATTAACCCTCTTTTTGCAAGTGATGATGAATATGAGGAGACGGCTGACCTGGGTGTTGCATTAGTTTGTGAAGAAGGGACATATGAACCAGAATCAGAGATCTTCAGCTCTTGTAAGGATAATATTGATATGCATACTATGGATAATGAATGTTTAGCATCAGTTGTTCCAGATGTATGCAACTATGGGTGTATGGATCAGGATTTGTTATCATTGTCAATAAGTGATATAAATGATATTGATGGTCTCATATATTTTAAATGTTTTCAGTTTCTAGATCAGCTGGATGAGTGTCTAGTAGTGCGCAGTAGCCAGGTAAACAATGAGGAATACCACGCGCAATATGATGATATACTGTTTGAGGAATATAACATACATATGTTGCCTAATGCTGAAGAATTTTATAGCATGTATGGTTATATGTCTGATTTTGAGACGCAGAGTGATAGAGGCAATACTGACAGAGGCAAGTGTTCAAAAATGGTGAAGTATGTAATTGACGAGATTAGCCTGTGGGCAAATTATGTTGATATTTTTAGTTGTGGTTGGGATCGTTCAAATCAGAATTGGACATTTGGCAGGAGGAGATTATGGTTTTTCATTTTTGGCTGCCCAGGGCCGCCAAAATAGTGTTTGAAGATGTGATTTGTAATGCAGGTTTGTGCGGTGGTTCGACTCTGTAGCCCAATGGATGAGGCATGGTCTGCATCCCAGAGATCTGGAGTTCTCGCCATGCCTGCAAGAGGCATGCGTCCCCAGACAGAGCCAATGTTGGTGCCTACTACAAGTTTAGGTTTCGAGCTAAAAGTCCGCAGGCATTTTCATTGTAAACCTTCAAAAATTTCTAAGTCCCTCGGCCTTCGCAGTTGTATGTATGTATGTTTGTATATGGCCATTGTATCTAATGTGCAGGTATAATTACAAAAGACGAGACCTGAATAGAAATTTCATTCGGCATGTGAGAATGGAAAAATAGTTTGTATGTGTCATTCGGATACATATCTAGATGTGAAAATGTGGTTGTATATCGCATATTCCAGGTCAGATTCTGCGGTTGTATCGAAGGTGATTGTATGTATATTTTGTTGTATATTCAATATACAACGGGTGAGATACAATGTTGAATGTCAAAAGATATTCAAATCGGGTTGAAAACAATGGTCGGGCCAGCAGTTGTATCAAGGGGATTGTATGTATGTTCGATATACAATATGACATACAAAGCAAAATGTACAATCCTGGACTTCAAAAATTATTAAATCGGGCCTGGCGGGTGCATACAAATGCAGAGTTGAAAAGTTAATGCGATTTCCTTTGTATCTTGTGTTGTATGTATCTCTGATATACAACTACATGTACAAAGTGTGATGTACAAGTAGGCAGGTGCAAAGGGCAGACGCGGCCAGAAAGTTAGTTGCATTTGTGAAAAAGGTGAAATCCACGGTTGTATATTGGGGTTATATGTACCCAATATACAATCAGACATACAACGAGCAGATACAAAGAAACATACAAGGCATGAGCGGCCAAAGTCAACATTCTTCAAGAACCTGGTCGGGCCTGCGGAGTTGTATGTCCCGCAATTGTATGTATGTGCATATACAATGCACGATACAAAGGGCACATATATAATCCGGATGTGAATGGAAAATGTGTTCTGGCAGATTTCAGGCTAGGGTTCGCGGGTTGTATATTGCACATTGTATGTATGTGCGATATACAATGTGAGATGCAAAGGTGTAGGTACAACGTCAGATCTCAATATTTTTCCAAACTGACTGATAAATGCAATGGAGTCCGCAGTTGTATGTATATTGCACATTGTATGTGCAATATACAAAGTGATATACAAAAGGGAAGATACAAAGCTTGGACCCGATAGCGATTGCAATTTATTTTATTAAGATTTGGGGCCCGCCTTTGTATGCAGGTGATTGTATGTGCATACAATCTCATATACAACCACATATGCAAAAGAAGATACAATGGGTCGATGATGAAGGTGCAAGTGCTTAGCGATGGTGATCCAATGGCAGGCTGCCACGTGTCCAAGTCAGTTGTATGTATATACAACTACATATGCAAAGATACAAAGGTAAAATGGGTGAAAAGGTAAAAATGTATGCTTGCGCTGTGAAAAGTCAAAGGGGACAATACGCTTGCATGGCGTAATTTCATTGGTTGTTGACTTGTCAGCGTGATTTGAAGCCATTGATCTTGGCGATGAGGAGGAAATCGACAGCCCTGTTTTAAATTTTCATAGGAAGGTTTTCCTATGCATTCACAGCTGCATTCCAGACGGGAAGAGTTCCTAAACACGCAAATTGCTGCATTTCCAGAAGTCGCGGGTAGGTTGGCCATTAATGGCAAATTTGCAGAGGCATGGTCGATGAATGAGGGACCACCTACCATTTTTTAATGGGAAAATCTCCAGGCGGCTGCATGACTCCCAACCTCACCTACTCCTTTCCTCTTTGTCTCTTTGCTTGCATTGAATGTTTTAGGTGCCATTCTGATGATGGAGTGTATCTGGAAGAGTTCTGAAGTGACATGTACCTTGATTGCTGAGTGCACATTCTTGATATAAAAAGCAAACTGTGTTACTCATTATAGGAGGTGGAAGACTTGGGCAAATTTTTTTTGGAGAAATAACAAAAAATAGAGCATTTCTTGGTTGTTATGTCTCTTTTGGAGTTTATGAGTTGCATTTGAGTGCATGTTGCATACATGTTCAGTTTCATGTCATTTTTATATGAAAAATGCTTCATGGCATGTGTTTAGCTGTTTGTCTCCATTTGTTGTATGCATCCCTTCTTTTAAATTTGGTTACTAAGGGTTACTTAGATTCTAGGATATAGATTTCTATATTACATGCTTAACTTTTGACCTCCATTCAAGGAGTGGATTAAATTATTTTAGGTTAAGTATGAAGAAGAGTGTATGGTAGTAGGGATGTTTGTAAGTAGAGATTACTAAATACTCATTCTTGGGTGGTGTTTGTAAGGAAAATACCTATTTGACCCCTTGAAACCTGAATACTAGTGCAAATCATTCATTTGTATATGTCTAGTTGACTCCTTGCCCTGAGATAGGCACCGGTCTGCCCTTGTGTAGTAGTTATGATCCAAAGCCCCATGTCTTGCATCCAAAATATAAAACAAATCATTTCATAATTCCAACCTGTTAGTTTGTAGGAGTAGAAATAGGAGCCCTGCATACTCTCATTCCTAACTAGTTAGATATGTCCAAGAACATTGCCAACCTTGTGATTTATCACATAAATCTTGGTCCTGAAATGAGAGTATTCCGCTTGTTGTTGTAAAGCTAAATCTTTCTATTGGGTGAGTCAAAGTTAAATCTTTAGCTATAGGAATACCCCCCTCGGTGCGGCAGAACCAGAAGTGAAGGGGAGGCAGTTCACACAACCTCCTGTATTTGTTGGCCAAATCTGCCTGTGCATTGGAGTTGGCAAACCCTTTTCTGATTCAGGATAAACATCTCCAACAGGGCCAAAACCCACTAGTAGAGCCTAGAGGATGGTGAAAAATAGGATTGCTCAAGTAACTAATTTCCCTACTTCAGTGCAATGTTTAGATCTAGTCATGGAATGTGCAAAATACTATCACCCAGGGTCTAGACAAATAAAAACTGATGATAATCTAGTGCTAGTTGATCTCTCTACTCAGGAAATAGTATAGGCATTCTACATTCCTATTCATCTAATGATGGTAGAGATCAATAAAGATTTGGGACTAAATTATTACAATCAAGGACCAGTAATTTGCAAAAGATAAGTGGATGAAAACTTTTAAGGCTACCATCTCTAAACTACCTAAGACACTCTTTAGGAGTGATTTCAAAATTGAGATTAGTGATATGGTTATCCTAGTGAGCAAGATCATGGGTTTACCCATGACATCAAATTTCCACTCTTGGATGTTTAAGTTCATCCATGAAGTGCTAGAGGACCAAGAGATGATTCATTGGGATAAGATTATCAATGATAATTTAAACATCTAGTTGACCAAAGTTGGAATAAAAAGGAAGTTCTTTATGATATCCTATTTAGTCTATATGCTTTCTAGGAATGTATTTTATCCTAGTTTGACCAAAAGAGGTGCCTTTGAAAATGGGCTTGGATAGTATAAAGTATATGATTGCTATCCTTAGCTCCAAATGGAATAGTCTCTAAGGCAGTATAAGAGAGTAAATGATGCATTCACTATGTATATCACTAGGTGATTGGAATGTGATCTAAACAAGAGGATTTCAATGTATGTTGTTGAATTAATCAAGTATAATATGGGAATTGGTTCATTCAATTTCCCAAGTTTTCATACTTTAGGATTGAGGAATTTTTTGGTCCAACATACAAACTACCTAAGTACTCCATTGATAAGATCATACTATTGGAGCCTATGAGACAAATGTGTTAGTCATAATAGCTTTTAATTGAAAAACATAGAGCAGGGGTGCAATTACCTTTAATTCTGGGAGATGGAATGTATACCTTCCCTTCTTTCCCCACTACCAAAGAATCAAATGCAGAGATCTAGATGTATAACTTGCACTTCTACAATGCTAGACCAAATTTTGATCTCATCAAAAGATGGAACAACTTGTAAGTAAGGATCTACATCATATTCAAAATCTAGAAGATTTTTGGGTTAACTATGTTGATGAGAATGAAGTAAGAAGGAGAAGGTATTGCATATTTTTTGTGTTTTTATGAAATTGTTTAATATATACCTAGTTCCTAATCAACTATCAGATGATGATAAAGTACTCCAAAAGGAGGAATATGATAAAATATTCAAGGAACCCATCCCTCCTCTGAATTGATTAGAGGAATAAGTCACCTCTTTAGAGGAGATCATGAGGGAAATTATTAAATAAAATAAGACATGGGTGGACAATAAAGTAAAAGGGCTTGTTGAACAAGGAGTTTAGTTAACATTTACAAAAGAAAAACCCAAAAGAAAGAATAAGAAAGAGGTTGTAGAAGTAGTTGTTGAGGAGAAACATCAAGAAGAATAAATCCCTAGGTCCAAGGGGAAAGAAAAAGAGAAAGATGAGACTAGTACAAAAGAGGATGAGCAACTACCACCACCCAAGAGCAAAGGAAAAGAAGAGAAAATTGCTACTATTGTAGCACCATCTAAGGTGAGGGGAAGCAAGAAACCTCCTCATCTGCAACAATAGTTCTATAAAATAAAAAAAAGATACAGAGGAGGAGGATGTTAAGCAAAATCTAGGACCCCAATTGATTAGGAAAAAGAAGAGGAAGGATGACACTTCTACCCATCCTACTGAAGCTTCCCTTTTTTTCACCAACATATTCTCAATTTCCTTCACCTCCAAAACCTTCATCACCAATTTTCCTAGTTCATGCCACTTCCTCTCCCTCCATTCAAATTGTTATCCCCATTTCTACAGTCCATCCTTCTTCCATCATTCCTTCCATTATTCCCCAAACATCTTCCTCATCACAAACTTCTATTTCACCTTTCTCTCCTCCACTTCAAAAAGTGCAAGTTTCGATGTTGATTCCTATACTAGTTGTAGCCACCATTACTTATCCCATCTGTATGTCATCTATCATTTCTTCCACTTCTCCTATTCCACTAATTATTCCCTCTTCATCCTCTTCTATACTTCCTCCCACTACTGCCATATCTACCAATGCTACTACCTTCATTGTGCCTCTTGCATTATTATTTTTTGATCTAAATAAGGTTGCACTTGAACATGCCACTATAGACCTTAATACTCCTCCTAGCTCTCCAAGAGAACATATGGAGCCTCCTATTTTGGATAGCATATATAGAGTTATGAAGGAGTTGGAAGAGCAGGAAGCTGCCTCAAATAAAAGCATCACCTCTCAATTAATGAAAGATATCTCAATTGGAGGTGCTCAACAAGTAATTCAAGAAGTATTGAACAAGAAGTAATAAATGAGAAACATCAATAAGAACAAGTTCAAGAAGAGGTTCTACAACTAGAGATTCCACCATCAGTGTCCACATAGGAAGTTGATAGTAAGGAGACTCCTCTCTAAAATGATCAAAATGATCAAGATCCTTATGAGACATCAAATAAGGACCAAAGTCTAGTTGATCAATAATAAGGTGTTTAGGTGATTGATTCAATTCCTGACACTATTTCAAATGAGGATAATGAACAATCAAATAAGTCCTAGGATGGACAAACTGATCAAATTCCTCCACTTCAACAAGTAGTGGAAATAGTTAATGACAATTCCTTGGTGCCCCAATGGTTGAAGGTCAACCTTCAACAAAGTTAGCCTATAATAAAACTCGCATCCATGGATCTTTCCAGTTTGATAAATAAAATTGATGAACCAAGAGGTAAAAAGAAGCCTAGAATCTTGTCTTCAATAACAAAGGATGCTTCGAGGTCTAGGATTGCACAAGCTGCAACTTCTATTATGGACAAAGTGATAGAGACCTTCAAGTAGAAGATTACCAAATTACAACTGCTAATCTTGGTCAAGCCACTAGAGCATAGGAGATTGAAGATGTGCAAAATGCAGTGTCTATTGTGGTGATTATAATGGACAAAGATGAGAAAATGAAGGAGGAGTTGAAGGAGTAGGTTGTTGAGCTCCAGGCCTACATTAAACATCTAGTAGCTCTTCTACAACAAGAAGTTGGAACAATTGCTCCTCAAGTTGTCTTGTCACAACAAGAAATCATAGAGTTGGATAAAATGAAGCATGTAGCAAGGGATACCCAGAGTTGGATTGAAGAAATATATGACCAAGGATGCCAAGCTATTGATGAGGCAATCCAAGGTTTAGGAGATTTTATCAAATTAAGAGGAAAGATAGATGCCCTACATGATGCATGTAAAGAAGATGGAGAAAATCATATGTAGGTGTTCCCAAGAGTCAATATGATGTGCAAGTTGTCTCTTGAAGTGCTCTTAAAAGAGAAGATTCTTATTGCATAATCTTTGGAGTTACCATTTATACGGTTTGAACCATTAAAATTTAGGAGAGAATTTGTGGATAAATGAAAAGATCTAACTCAACTTCTTAGTAGTATATTCAATAATAAAGGTTTTCAATCCATAAGGATCCACAAGCTTCACAAGAGAACTTCCCAAAACCAGTGATCCCAAACTGAGTTTCAACTTCTCTGACCTAAGAGAGGTCTCTAACATGCTTCAATCTCCTCAAGAACTCCTACTCAACCTCAATAAACTATTTCCAAGGACTATCCCAACATGCATGCAATCATCTCTTCCATGACTGTCAAAAGCACCTTGTAGCCCTGTTTTGAGGGACAGTCACTCATAACTTTTACCATAAGACTCTTCTCAAGACTGTGATGGGTGTTTTGAATACCCATTAAGGTGGTTTAAAACATATCTTAAATTTAGTGTATGTTGCTTTGGAAAGAATTGTCCAAAAATGGACTGTCAGCGAGCAGATTAGAGCTAATAGGCCTTGCATACAAACAGGGCTTATTGAAAGAGGACACTCCACAACTCCCCACAACTTGCCAATGCATGGAACACTTCACACAAGGTCTACACATGCTCATAAAGTCATTAAAAGTATCTTTCCATCTGATATCTTAAGAAAACCTAAACCTAGATCTCATGACTGTTCTTGAAACTCTATCTTTTTGGACTGTGACAAAAATGTAGTCAATAAACTATGATTTTCTTCACATCAACATTAGTTATTTGGTCGGAGACCTCAAGGATTTGAAGGTAAATACTACTACAATCATTTTCCACTAAGGGTTAGCAATATGCAAAGGATAAAAAGGAAGAAAACACAGTTTCTCATTCACTGTTTACCCTAACAGAGGGTTTGGACAGTTTTTACAAGAATTGACATATCTTACACAAAGCAACATCAAAATGCATGAAACAAAATGGATATGGAGGGTGATTACTCCTGCATTCATTTGAAACCAATTTGGTACGGATCATTGCCCGTACAGGGCCGTACAACAACAAGAAACAACAATTTTCTAAAGAAAATACAGAAAACAGTGCCTTTTTACTATTCCATTTCATTCCTTCAATCACCCACAAGTTTACAAAGGTATACAAGGCCTATTTAAAGGCATTTCATCGAGAATTTTTAGTTTCCACTACCTTCCAATGACCCAAGATACAAATGACCTTTCATATTCCCAAAACTATCTTTTTAGTAACTTGACTGTTTTTCCCAATTTTACAATGGCAACCTTTACATGGTTTGCAATATTTTGCATATTTGAAACTCCTAGTCTCCTAGACACATAACAATGACTCAAAATAACCTTATTACAATGTTGAACTATTAACATTTAATCAAACTCAAGGATTTGTCTAGGGCAACATTAATTTGCCTAGGTACTCCTGCACCAGATACCTAGAGTTGGATCGAAGAAATATATGACCAAGGATGCCAAGCTATTGATGAGGCAATCCAAGGTTTAGGAGATTTTAGCAAATTAAGAGGAAAGATAGATGCCCTGCATGATGCATGTAAAGAAGATGGAGAAAATCATATGTAGGTGTTCCCAAGAGTCAATATGATGTGCAAGTTGTCTCTTGAAGTGCTCTTAAAAGAGAAGATTCTTATTGCATAATCTTTGGAGCTACCATTTATACGGTTTGAACTATTAAAATTTGGGAGAGAAGTTGTGGATAAATGTGGCATAAAAATGGAGCACCTCATGGCTCAAGTTTTGGATATATAAAATGATATTTTTGATATGCTACATGATGTGATAAGATTATACATTGATGCTTCTACAAAACTAAATGTATATCTATTGAAGAATTCGTTGAAGCAAGTTTTGAAGATAGGTCTACAAGAGCCTCCATATTCTTTTGATGCAACCGTTATGAATAAATTAGTGGAACTAAAAGGCACCTTTAAATCATTTTTCAAAGGGACACATAAGAGGAAGTCATCCTTCAATGTATTCTTCAAGACATGATTCTTAGAAATTTAGGTTCAATTTTGTTGAGAAACCTAATCTAGATGCACTCAACCCCACCCTCACTACTTTAATGGATTACAGAAGAAGGGAGCAAGTAAAAGATCAAATTATAGTAGAGGATGACACATCCAGTTGAGAAGTCTAGATAAGGAGCCTGTTTACACTACCTGTTAGAGTGAGCCTATCTGGAATATTCAAATTGAATGCTACCTTCTTAAACTTTATGCCACCTAAATTATCTTTCTGTGAGATTAGCTGCTCATGGCTGACTTGGCATATGAAAATGAAAATTGTACCTTTTCCAAAAGAAAATATATTGCCATAAGGCTGACTTGCTCGAGAGTTTTGGAAAATTGTAATTAATTGTAACTCTTTGATCTAAATCAATTGTAAATGGGCATCCAAGATGATTTTAGGCCCAATATTTAATTGTAATTAAATCTAGGCCATTGGTGAAGAATGAATCCCAGCCATCCATTATATACTAAGTGCTCTTGCCTCCTCTATAAAAGACAATCACTCTTCTTTATTAAAAGGATCTAGAATTGTTGAGACTAGATGAACTTTTGGAAATTAATACAAAGAGTTCACCTCATGGTTTCCCGCCTTTTGGAAATTGTTGATATTATGTGAGCTTCATTAATAATTGAAGAAGTTTATTTCATGGTTCATTTTAACTTAGTTAGAATTATCTATAGTTATGAATGAATGTCTATGAGTATTGGATGGATATCATGTTCATACTACTGGTGATTTGCTGATAGTAAGTTGCTTTGTGTAGTTAGTCTGAACACCTTTTAGTTTAAAGTTTAATTGTGAGAAATTTCGTTAAGCTGTGCCAATATTGGGTGTTTGATGAAGTTCTTTCATGATCTGAAAATCATTCACTAACCTTTGAAGATTGCACTATTTTTATGGCATTATGAGTTTTTTGATTAAACATAGATTGGTTACTTTGTGATCTATCTATTTATGTAGAAGTTCATAATTGTGGGAGTTCATAGTTTATTTTCCTAACCCTTCCTTTCAATGTTCTTTTTACAAAGCTATTAGAATAAGTTAGATTTTAGGATCAACATCCAAAAATTGTAAAATCTAATGAAAATATAAATTGTTTTCAGTACAACACTACATCCAAATTTCAGATCTAGGAAACTACCTAAGGTTTTAAGATTATATTCAGATCTTGCTATTTTCAGGTAAAAACCCTAATATCATAACTCAATGTAAGTGATGAACTAAAAAAAACACATTACTGACAGCTTAATGGAAGTTCAAGACAACATGGCCAAGGGAGATGCAAGTGAGGATATTTTCAACAAGGAAGAATCTCTGCTCAAAAACCTTAAGGATATAATTAGTAAAGAAGAGATCTTTTGGAAACAGAAGTCTAGAGTTCAATGGAGCCTGAAGGAGGGAGATAGGAACACTACTTTCTTCCATCAGTCAGACATGAAACATAGAAAGAGAAACAAAATCACCAAGTTGCTTGATGAAAACAACAGGGAAATCCTTGAAGACGAGGAACTCGGAAGCCTAGCCTCCAACTACTTTAGAAAATTTCTGGCAGAGCACCGAAACAATCCTAATAAAGGTAGGAAAGATAAGCTATTGGACAATATTCCCTCTGTCCTCTCGGAGGAAGATAAATGTATGCTTCTGAAGCCTATTATTGAGGACGAAGTTAGGGCAGTTGTGTTCTCTATGGGGGCCTTCAAAACTCCGGGCCTGGATAGGTTTCCCCTGGCCTTCTTCCAAGATTTCTAGGAGATTGTGGGTTATGATGTCACTACTACTGTCAGGGACTTTTTCAGGACTGACAAAATCCTTAAGAAAATCAACGCCACTTTCATTACGCTTATCCCCAAGAAGAGCATCAAGGAGGCCATGGTTGATTTTCACCCTATTAGCCTATGTAACACCATTTATATGATTATCACGAAGACTCTGGTCCTTAGACTCCAACCGTTGTTGGACAACCTTATATTTGATTGCCATAAAGGCTTTGTCCCAGGTAGACATATTATGGATGCAGCAATATCCACCCATGAGATCATTCACTCGATGGACAGAAGTAACATTCCTAGCATGGCTCTTAAACTGGATATATCTAAAGCCTATGATAGAATCTCCTGGGATTTTCTGTTCAAGGTCCTTAGGAAGTTTGGGTTTCAAGATAGAATGATTACCTTGATGAGGGAATGTGTTACCACTGTCAAGTACTCGGTTCTGGTCAATGGCACTCCTCAAGGGTTCTTTAATGATAGAAGGGGTATCAAATAGGGGGATCCCCTCTCACCCTACCTTTTTATCATTATGGCAGAGGTCTTGGGTAGAAACATCCTTTCCCACCTGGATAGCCATAACCTTAGGGGTGTGAAAGCTGCGTCCACCATGGGACCATCGGCTGTCCAATAGTTTGTTGATGATACTATGCTCTTCGGGGCGGTTTCAGTGGCGGAGGACAGCAGATGGAAAAATTTGCTGAACACCTATGCGGAAGTTTCAGGCCAGTGCATTAATTATGAAAAGAGTAATGTATTCTTTTTCAATACTGACATGAAGCTTCAAGATAAGGTGAGAATCATCTTGGAATGTAATAAGGCCAATCTCCCAGCTATCTACCTGGGTCTGCCCCTCACAGTCAAGGAAGTGACCCTAGCCTACTGGAACAGTATGCTAGAAAGAATCCAAAAGAAGATGGAGGGCTAGAAAGGCAAACTTCTTAGCCAAGCTGGCAAACATCAACTCTTGAAGGCCTCCTTGTAGGGTATCCCCACTTATTTTCTCACCCTCTTTAAAATGCCCAGATACATGGCAGAAAAATTGGAGAAGATTCAAAAAACCTTCCTGTGGACTGGGGTTGAGGAAAAAAAGAGGATCTCGCTGGTTGCATGGGATAAAGTTTGTCAGCTCAAATTGCAAGGGGGATTAGGAATCAAAAAAATCTAGGTGATGAATAAAGCCTTACTGGCCAAGATTGGGTGGACCTTCCTTAAGGAGGAAAAAGACTGGGTATAGATTATGAAAGCCAAATACCTGCAAAATGGGGAAAAGTTAGGGATTATTCATAGGGAGAGCCTTCCTAAAGGCTCTATTATCTGCAACAAAATGATCAAAACTAGAAACACACTGTTTCAAGGCATCAAATGGAAGATGGGTAAGGGAGACAAAATCAGGTCTGAGGACAATTGGCTCTTGGAGGGACCCCTGTCTAACTGGAAGAATTACATTACTAAGGAAAGATTCAGAAAACCTTCCCGTGGACTGGGGTTGAGGAAAAAAAGAGGATCTCACTGATTGGGTGGGATAAAGTTTGTCAACCCAAATTGTAAGGGGGATTAGGAATCAGAAAAATCCAGGTGATGAATAAAGCCTTACTGGCCAAGATTGGGTGGACCTTCCTTAAGGAGGAAAAAGACTAGGTGCAGATTATGAAAGCCAAATACCTGCAAAATGGGGAAAAGTTAGGGCTTATTCATAGGGAGAGCCTTCCTAAAGGCTCTATTATCTAGAACAAAATGATCAAAACTAGAAGCACACTGTCTCAAGGCATCAAATGGAAGATGGGTAAGGGAGAAAAAATCAAGTTCTGGGAGGACAATTGGCTCTTGGAGGGACCCCTGTCTAACTGGAAGAATTACATTACTAAGGAAAGAGATGTTAACCATTTTGGGAGTTTGGTCAACAATTAGATCAATGGCCAAATTTACATCCACAGGAGTTGGAAGAAACTCTCTGATTGTTGGAACAATAATCAGCCTGAGAAACAGGAGTGTTTGGCTCTGCAAGTGGAGTTGAACAAGTATAAAATTCCTATATTTCCTAGGGAAGATGAAATGCTCTGGGGGCAGGATCAAAAGGGGATTTTTTTAGTCAAATTGGCTTACAATCTGCTAATCAACAGAGGGCAAGAGAGTTGGTTTTGGAAGAGGGTTTGGAATAACAAGTTGATCCCTAAAATTAACTTCTTCTGGTGGTCTGTAGCACATAATAAAATCCTTACTACCGATAACCTCAATAAAAGGGGTTTCCAATTGGTCAATAGATGTGTTCTATGTATGAAAGAAGAAGAGTCCATCCAACACCTTCTTTTCCATTGTGATTTTTTGAAAGAGATATGGGGAAAAACTATAGAGAAACTTAACCTAGATTGGGTCTTCCCTGAAAACTTCAAGAATTTTGCCCAAATCTGGCTTACCCCTTTCTCACACCCTAGGATTAGGGAGCTTTGGAGACAAATTCCCCCACACATGGGGTGGAGTGTGTGGAAAGAAAGGAACAATAGAATATTCAAAGAAAAAGTTAAAAATGATAATGAGGTCTTCTACTCCTTCAGCAAGTTGGTCTCTGAGAACACGTCCTCTAGCACTCTCCAAGCAACTAAGGAACCCCCTACTCAGGTGGAAATTCTGATTGCCAAGAACTGGGGTCTAACAGTGGATATGACCAAGATTGACAATTCTAGAAAGATGGCCAGACAAAACACCTATTGGAGACCCCCTCCCAAGGACTGGATCAAACTTAATTTTGACAGAGCAGAAAAAAGAACACTGGGTTGGCCAGTGGTGGAGGGATTTTCAAAGATAGTCAAGGGGTTTTCATTGCTGCTTATGCGAGGTGCATAGGTATCTAGTCCAATAATGTGGCAGAGGGATTGGCCATGCTATGGAGGCTCAAAATTGCTCACTCTATGGGAATGGACAAGTTGCAAGTGGAGGGAGATTCAAAAATTATTATTGATGCTGCTCTTGGCAGGTCTAACAATGGTTGGAAATTGAAAGATATCATGGATGACATCATCTGCTTACTATCTGGGTTCACTCAAAAAGAAATTGGGCATGTCTATCGCGAAGGTAGTAAAGTGGTTGATGGTTTGGCCAACCTTGGGCAAAGCTTAGACACATGGAGATGTTGGAAAAGAAAGGAAAATCTACTTGTTCAGATACAAAACCTTCTTGGAAAGGAGCAAGGTCCCACATTTGGTCTCTCATGTTAGAAATTATAAACCCCTATATCCCCTGGCCTAGGGGGTACATTAGGCGCCAGATGGGTTCTCGATTTGATTGCCATCTGGCTTTGCATACTAGTGGATTGGGTGGTGCAAGGGCTTATGGCCAGCTTAGATAGGTCAGAGATTGGGTCTACCACTGTATGAAGAATAACCATCTTATCAACATGATGTGGAGACCTGAGGTGGGGTTCCACATGACTAGGCACATGAGCAATGGAGGTATTAACTTGATGAGCCCCCGCAAAACTTGTAATTATGACCAATTAATGAATATCATCTATGAGAGGAAAGGGAAATCCCATTCACATATTGCGAATTTAAGAAAGTACATCACCCCCGGCTGGTGAAGGGACACTCTTCTCATTAACTTGAGTGCGAATATTGGTTTGAGAGATATTATCTACAGATTGAAAGTTTCTAAGTTAACCAGTGCTAATTTGTTTTCTAGATTGTCTGTGAGAAATAGATGCAACTTGAGAATGGGAGGTGATAGGTCTTGTACTGAGCCTGAATCCTATGAAAAGTTCAAGTGCAATGAGACCCTCTGGCACATACGTCAGGAGGGTGGGGTGGCTTCCTATCTGGAATGCTTGGAAGGGCATGACGAAAACCTTTCTATGCAGTTATTGCAGTCATTGGAGGGCAGACGGGTCAAGGTGGGTGGTGTGGGGTTTGAAATCTTAGAGAAAGTTATCGGGATGGCGACGAGAATGCCTATCGATGGTATCAAGCGCAAGAAAATGAGCAAAGTTTCTCATCTGGATGGTATGGCTTTATTCCTGAAGAAAGGTGAGGTTTTACATAGTTTGCAGGGAGGGTTTGATAGGAAAATACTGCCGAAACCTTGGGATGAAGTGTGTCACATGATTATCAAATACTTCACTCTCAAAGGTAGATTCTGATGCTTTTCTCACTATCATTTTGCTCTATTAAACCATTTCTGTCATAGCAAGTTGATTAGTTTTCCTTTTTACTTACTGTCGTCTTTGGAAGCCTCGATTGTGTCTGCTATCAACCAACATGCCATTGACCCTAACAAGCCCCTCATCCTGCTCCATCAGGGCTCAGTTTCAGGTATTATAAATTTCATTTGGCCCTCTGTCCCCCTAAGGCCCTCACAGCTACTCGTGTCAACCCTCCATTATCGCTCTGTTCAAACCCTGATAAGATTAGCCCGGTGATAATTACAGAAGTCACCCTTGAGAAATATACCCAACCCCTCAAGTCTGGGAAGAAAAAAATTGCCACTGGTAAAAGCCCTGAGCCTAAGACTAGTGACTAGACTCCTAAGACCATATCCAAGATGTTTGCCAAAAGAAAGATCATCTCTGGTGATTCCTCTCATGAGACTCTGTAGAAGAAGATTAGGGAAAGTTTGGAGGGGGGTAGTGTCTCATGTTAGGGATTGCATGCAGAAGATATCCATTAAATGCAAATAAAGATTAAACAGAGGAATGGAAATACACAGAAATAATAACAACGAGAGACAAGTTTTAACGTGGTTCACCCAAACCCGGGCTACATCCACCAACAAAGAGTCCAATATTATTATCCAGTAAATCAAACCGATTACAACCAGCAATCCTTGCAACTCAATACCATTGCAAAATGCCACAATACATCAACATAAACCCTAACCCTTAGCCGCTTTATCAAGCCTTATGTTGGTTACAAAAATAGGGTTTTTTTATGTCGGACAATAGAAAAAAAACTCCCAACGCCTTAGTAAAATAATAAAAAATCATTAGAGGTTTCAGGGGCACTACCCCCGAGCCCCCACGGGGGCGCTGCCCCTCAACCCAGCCTTGTATTGTGACATAGAGCGTGCCAGGGGCACTGCCCCTGGACCCCGCAATGGGCGCTGCCCTTGGACCCCGTAAGGGGCGCTGCCCCTTGACCCTGTCTTGGGGGTGCTACCCCCAAACCCCCGCAAGGGGCGCTGCCCCTTGACCTCGTTAAATAATTTGGGGGGAAACCGCACTGATAAAAGTGGGTAAATTTAACCTTCGAGTCTGATTAGGCTCCATATAACAACATCTCAAACAGCGGGGATAAGGCTAAAAATGATTCTCATGAGGTGGAGGATGTTAGCTCTGAGGAAGGTGATGGAGGGAGTGATAGTATAGATGAGGAGTTTACCTTGCCTAAAAGTAAACCCCAGGTGCCGTCGACTAGAAGGTCAACGAGGCTGGCTACTAAGCCTAGTCCCATTCCCCAAAAGAAGGTGGTTGTTGAGTCGGTGGAGGAAGTGGCGGACCTGGGGGGTGTGGACATTACTGGTGACAAAAACAACAAAGATGAGACGGTGGAGGA
Source organism: Cunninghamia lanceolata (assembly GCA_027924645.1). Taxonomy (NCBI): domain Eukaryota; kingdom Viridiplantae; phylum Streptophyta; class Pinopsida; order Cupressales; family Cupressaceae; genus Cunninghamia; species Cunninghamia lanceolata. Next base: position 8,123,204 of record BSBN01000814.1, read on the forward strand.
AGAGGTTGATCTGATGGGTGTGGACATTTCTAGCAACTAGGATAACAAAGATGAGACGGTGGAGGTTGAAGCCGATGACGACCACAGTAACTTCTTGGAGCTTAATGTCTGGGGATCTGACTCTGAGAGTTCTGAGAAAGTGGTGTAGGATATTGGCAAGAAGAACATGGGTGGCAAGAAAACCATCAAGGACAAGGAGATGGAAGCCCTCGCTGGTAGACTCTCCGAGTTGGAGAGGAACTTTAAGATTCTGACAAGGTTCACATCAAAAGTCATGCACTGGTCGGCCACCGCTCTTGCGGTCCTCTAGGACATTGAACTTACCAGACACGGGATGAAAGATAAAGAGTTGAAGGAGTACGAAGATCTCTACCAGTTCTTGAAGGAAGATTGGGAGCAGCTGTTCAATTAGCCTTAGGGGCTTTTGTTGTGCTTTCTGTTGTCGGTCTGCTATCGGTCCTCTGTGTTTTGGTCTGTGGTTTTTTGGCAGTTCCTTTTTGCGTGGGTCTGTATCTTTTTGATGGAACTTTAGTGCGTCTATATGGCTGATGTGTATTGGAATCAACACCCTTTTTTGCCACTTACTTTATCAAAAACATTTATGTAAGGCCCCTTGTTGAATCAACAAAGAACATCAAACAATTGAGTTATCCAACAAGGCCAAGACCTAGCTGGTAAAGACCTTGGAATGGTCATTTTCTGAATCCCTAAGAGAGAGTATTTTATCTAAATTGTTGTGTGCAAAGCACCCATCAACACGTCTCTCACACTAAATCAATGATGACTACTCCTATAATAAATAAATAGATAAGATCTAAATTATGCGATAATTTATGAACTCTCAAGATTTACACAACAAATTATCAGATTATTGAATACAATACAATGCCAAATCTTAATTTACTTTATTATAAGGTCAAAAGCGATGTATGCACAATTTATATACATGGAAATACAGACATTCTAGTAAAGCATTCACAAAATGGTCTTGAGCTGGGGTCCAGCTGTGGCCATGACCTGCCCCTCTCTATATACAACCGACCCAATAAGAGTAAGGAGTTCAAAACCCATTAAGACAATTTCGGGTAGACGCAAGGAAGATCCCACTTTGAATTGGTCTTCTTCTCAAAAACACAGTATGACATAGGAAGGATCGTCGTTTAAGGATTGTGGGCTAGGGCCACATTAGATGATTCAAGACGCTTGACCTCTTTACTCAGGTGGGCACATAATTTCGAAGGATTTTTGAGCAGGAAAGGGCGAAGTTTCATATTCCAGCAAGGTTGGAACAGATTCTTGCAAGCATGTTCAGAAATTTCAGGACGGTCTTCGTTGGTTAAGGTGTGTTTAAACTTTTGCCCCTTATGGTGTAGTTATCACTAATTTTGGAAATTGCAAATCAGTTTTTAATACTTTTAGGGAACACCCACTGGTATTTTTACGTCAATTTTGATTATTCTACACCCAAAATTTACTCACAGCCAATGCGTATGGTATACGACGACTTTTAATGACCTCTAGGCCAGAATGCCCTTTTGGACCTGTCAAAGCTTGTTTAGAAGACTGTTTTTAAATGTAGAATAGTTTTCCCAAGTTTTGATTAAATGTGTCCATTTAAGATTGCCTTTTGCAAATATCTGTAATTTTTCAGGACGATAACATTCAAAAGAAAATGCGTTTTTAACTACTGGTTCATTTAAGTTAGCCTTTCTGGTGGTTCTATTTTAGGTTCAATGTGATATTTATGTGAACTAGTTCTTAGCTTTGCAATCGTGATTTTCTTTTTCAGGCTGTTTACGTTATGATACTAGGTGGGATGCTTTGAACAAACACCCATTTGCATTCCTTCATCAGATTTGTTAGTTTTGCCCTCAGCAAATACCTTACAGTCAAATATATATGCAATACTCTGAAGAAATTATAAAGAATTGAGGGACTCTTTTGATAGAATCACATTACAGTTTGTCACATGGCAATGCACTGAAGAACTCATAAAAAACTTAAGGGTTTCTTTTGATAAATCATATTACAGCTAGTAAAAAGGAACTCAAAAACTCACGGAATGGATGGCAGCATTCTTGAAATTGTGGGGGCAGAAATCATAGGAATCACAGTCCCTGTATCAATATGCATGTTACTGGTTGTCCTTTTAGTCCGCAGCATCAATCCTCAAGGGGAGTCAGTTTCTTCTATACAGACTGCAGCCACTCTTGTTTACCAGGAGAAGTCCTCTGATTCCACCACAGAAAAATTTGAAGGGGCTCTATTGAATGCCGCAGTATTTGTTGTCCTTATAACTGGAGTCACATTCCTTCTTGTATTGCTTTATTACTACAGATGTATGAGGTTTCTCAAGGGTTATATGTGTTTGTCTGCATTTTTGGTCCTGGCTTATATGGGAGGATCAATTTTTATTAAAATAATCCAGTCCTGGTCAATACCTATTGATATCATCTCTTTTTCCATCTTTCTGTTCAATTTCACTGTAGTGGGTGTGCTTGCAGTTTTCGGTGAGGGGATTCCAATTGTTATCACACAGAGTTATATGGTGATGTTGGGTATATCTGTGGCTTATTGGTTCAGTATGCTTCCTGAATGGACTACCTGGGTGCTCTTGGTAGCTTTGGCAGTTTATGATTTGGTTGCTGTTTTGGCTCCAGGCGGTCCTCTCAATTTGCTTGTAGATCTTGCTTCGAGAAGGGATGAACAACTTCCTGCTTTGATTTATGAGGCCCAGCCAGCTGTTGTACGCCGAATCAGGTCTAGTAGTGCTCCTCACCATGGTTCCATTCGTTCTAGCTTGCATTTCTCTGGGGAGCAAGAACAATTTTCAACAACACAAGGTAGATCAGAGACTTTAATAACACCATCCATGGAACTTCAACCCTGGAATTCTTCATCTCAAACAAGAAGTCATATACAAGCACCCACCCAAGAAACAACACTGGGTCAAACTCTCAATCTTGAAAATGAAAATTCTGAGGCATTATCAGTAATAAGCAATGTACTTAAAGATATCTCGTCATCGTCTGAGGATGGATTTGATAATGAATTTTCAACAGGGCCTGTTATTGAAACTTCATCATTTCCAGAAATTTCTCCTGCTGAAGAGACCTTTGATCAGAGGAACAACATGATTGACGAAGAATCCATACCTTTGGTTAACCATACAAATGGATCTGCAGTAACAGTGGAGAATGGTGCTGCAGATGACTTGGATATGATTGGGGCGACAACAGGAGCAGAGGAGAGAGTTCTAATTTCTGCTTCAAGAGGCATTAAGTTGGGCCTAGGAGACTTTGTGTTTTATAGTGTTCTCGTCGGGAGAGCTGCCATGTATGATTTGCTGACAGTTTATGCTTGCTATCTAGCTATAATTTCTGGGCTTGGATGTACACTTGGACTCTTAGCTGTTTATCGACGTGCTCTTCCTGCTCTTCCCATCTCAATTTCACTTGGAGTTATTTTTTACTTTCTTACTCGTCTACTTATGGAGCCTCTAGTGGTTGGACTTTCTACAAATCTTATGATGTTCTGATGTATTTTCCAGCAAGAAAAAGGAGCTGAACTTGTGAGGCAGCAGAAAAGATTAAGCACATTTGACAATTTTTGCCAGAACCAATCCATGTTACTTTTAACCTCTGTTTCTCCACTGTCTGTGTATGCACTTGCAACCTTGTATTATACTTCCAATATTGTTTGCTGCACAACATATATTTAGCAATAAGTTATGTGGCCAAGATTGATAATGTCAATGCACTAGGGGTTAGAGTTGTATGCCCCTTATCAAGTAAACACAGACATGGGGAAAATCAAGTTGCCCTAATACAATGAAGAGGAAGAAGCAAAAGGTCAGCTGCAATATTGATGTATGAAAGTGCTTCCAAGGTATTATTCCCCAAGAATAGCAATGCACATGATGGCTTTAACTGTTGATTTGAAAAACTCCAGGTGTCTTGTTGGTACTATCTCATATTGATTATCATTACTGACCAGTACTTAGTTCTGCAGGTTTTAAATATAATGATTTCAACAGATGCTAAAGAAGCATAAAATTACTAACAAGCTTTTTCAAAATTGTCTCTAATTCTAATCCATTTGGCAAGAGCAAGGTAAGAGGGTACAGATGAATATGCTTATCTTGCACTTTTGAAGATGTATCCATCAATGTTTATCAAAATTGTGCAAGAACAACCCAAAATAAATTATCAGAAATAAATTGAGAAAAATAGGAAAATTTGGTGATTTTTTCGTTAAACTTATGATTTCATATAAAGTTTGGAGAAGTGTTAGGATATTATAAACTTTCATTGATCGAAACATGTCGGGCTTAATAAAAAATTTCAATCATATTAATATATTATTAATTTACTACCCATTAGCAGAAGTTTGCTGTATGGGACTGTCATAAGAGCCATACAGTTTCTACTATTCCATTGCTAATACGCTAGAAACAAAAGGAACAAATTTGTGAATTAGTCCAATCAGTACTAATGATAAGTGCTACAATGAACACACATTATACAATTCACATCTAGTCTAGAACTGCATCTTGAGAAAAAGAAAACTTGTTAGCAGCTGAAGTGCAAACGTGCAAAATGTTTGCATTGTGTAGGCATTGCCGATGGCATGTTTGGCCAACCTCGCAAGGGTTAAATACTTTCATGACCCTCCACAGGGTATAATTATATAATATCCAATTTCAACTCTGATGCGTACTAGTGAAGATCAAGGTGCAGGGGCATGCTTACCAATAAAGTTAGTCTAATATCCTCTTCTAACTTTGATCTGGTAAGGCAGAAGTCAGATCTGTATAACAAAAGCAAATAATTCAGTTGGAAAGTTGTATGACTACAAATTTCTTCTCACAGACATGTATTTTCTACCAAGCCATAATGGTGGGTAAACAAGTTCCAAGAAAATGCTAGAAAACACATTACCAAAGGTTCAGTGGAAGAGATTCTATATTCAATTTTTGAAGGAACTTTTGCTTGGCATCCATTCATTTTTGCAGATTATTCACATTATAGTTTCAACGAATGCTGTATATTAGAGTTTCTATAAAGGGAAAACATGAGAGAGGCAATCAGGATTCACAGAACACTGCTATAATTCTTGTTCATAGGAATTGTGGTCTCTCGAGAGAATGAATGTCTGTATCTTTGAAAAGTTGCCAGTGCATTACCTGACGGGAGAGTTTGAAAGAAATTGGCCAAAGCACCTATCACAGACATTCTATCCATAGTAGTAAGATGAATAAGTTGGTCAATCTAAGGATGTTTTTCTTGGAAGACAATGCAGCTTCGAGGAGAGATTGATCTGAGATTTGAGTGAGTGTTTCAAAGAAATTTAAGACTGATTTCTGGTTCTCATCTCAACTCCAGCGGGGACAAACTAGGGATGTTTTTCTTGGAAGGTAAATACAGCTTCCAGAAGAGATTGTTCCAAGAATTGAGTGTTTTAAAGAGATTTTGATTTCTGATTCTCATCCCTGTTCCAGCATGCTAACTCATTCACAGATAACAATATATTGACTTTGTTTTTAATAAAGGTAAAACACGGGTTTTTGAAAGGGCCCGGACCTTTGTACAAAACAGCCAAAAGGCAGACAAAATGGGTACCACGAGAAATGGGACTAACAACACAAAAGGCAGCCCCACTGCAAAACAGTACAACAAGAACTAGACAACTCCAGAACCTGGTCTGGCAAATCTAACTCCCTTGACTTGAGGGTGCAAGGGGGGCCTTTCTTCCTTTTCTGAACCAGCATCCAAGATTTCAAATCCTCAGAGCGAGGGGATAGGGGGGAGTCCCCAACAGATGCCACAACCAAAGACAAATCCCGCAAGGATGGATCTGAGCAAGAGGCTGGGGAAACCAGAGATTGCACTGGAGCTGGGAGCTCCACACCCCCCGAGATGGAAGGGGCGACAACTGTCTGAACCATGTCAGGGAAATCCGTCCCTGGGGGGATCAAAGGGTAAGCAACAATCCCACCCGCCGAAGCCCCCACGGGCCCATGCGACGAGGGGGGATAACATTGAGGATTTGGATTACTCATTCTTCGTTGAGTTACATGCGGGAATATATTGACTTTGTTGAATTACGTTCTTTGACGTGAATTACTCATGAAATAATATTTAATTGTATGTTTGAATTCATGATTTTTGTAGACAACTTGGAGCTTTTGTCAGTACAATCCTGGAACAACCAATCTTTGAGGGTTGAGGTTACTTTCTGGGAAAGTTATGTAATTCAATCAATTAGGATTACTATAAATTTGTTACAGCAGCTACATGTTGAAGTTGACTTACCTATCTCTATTTTAAAGCTTATTATTTGGTTTATCATTTATACATAGGAGTTGTTTGTGCTATTAACTAGTGTTGCAGTGTCTTCAGATATCTTGATAGTTAATGTATACAAGTACTTAAGGACCTTGTCATATATCTCAAGTGGTAAACTAAATCAATTCTTTGGATAAATTTGAAGTGGGCATTGCTTGCAAATGTCAGGTCACATGGGATTTGAACTTACATTTTGATAACAAATAACCCTTCATCTTATCAAAGAATCCAAAACAGTAATAATCTAGGGAGAAGATTCTGCAACATCAATTGTGTAAACTGCCATCTCACCAAAGCATACTCAGCTAGTGTTGCACCTACCGTCGCATTAAATGCAATAGAGCAAGGTGTGTGAGCTTAAACAACTATGAGGGTCCCTTTCTGAAGTGCAGGGTTTAATTTACATATAGTTAGCAAGAAACAAAGAAATCATGTTAACGATCAATTTTTAATGCTAGAATAAATCCAAACAATTGCAACGAATCCATCCTTAGAAGATACCATGTATATAAATGCCCATGTTGGTATCAAGAGCATTTGCAACTCCTACACAGTCACGAGGACACTTCAAGAACTATGTATAGCTCAGAAATAAAATAAACATAGTTTCAAGGGGACGTCAACATCTTATACAATGATGGAACCATTGAGAAATAACATGGTTATTTCTAAACCTGAGGAGTGGCTCTTAAGAATGTTCACCATGAAAAATAAAGGGGAATCTTAAATGGATAGAAGCATCAAGAGGATGATAGTTTGGATATAGTTGTCTTCAAAATTAGTTTATGATATAGCATCCATCTACTTTAGCATAGTGTCAAAATTAGAACAGCATTACATATAGTTAGCAAAGAACAAAGAGATCATCCTAATGAATTTGGGGCTTGATTCTACAGCAAAAACATCCTTGGCATTCATGATCCTTTTCAAGGTAAATATAACAATGATGCTCATTGTTGGTTTACTTTGTCAAATTGCAAATCTAGTATCCATAGAAAATTTACTCAGCTTGACAGATTTTGTATCTCCTAGAACCTTCTTATCATCCCTTATGTCCAAGGATAATCTATTTGCCTAAACCTTATAGTTATCCTCTCTAACCACCTTCCATCATCCTACAAATCTCTCGAGTTTGTGGAAGATCCTCAGAGCAATCTCCCTTTGAAGCTTAATGTTGATCACTTACGTTAGGCTGATTATCTCCATGCCTTAAAGGTTGCTTAAATATTTGAATCCAAACCCAAGGAAGGTGACAATTGGACCCAACGGTGGAAGAGAGTTCTTGAGAGATGCACCTCTTTCCTTTGGTCTTACAGTAAAAGAGTTGCTTGAGCCAAGAAAAGAAGAGAGAAAGCACTCAAATATCAGTTGGAAGAAGGCGAGAAATGTCACATGGCTATCCTATTGGATGAGAATCCCTATTATGTTATCAAAAATTGTATCTAAGAATTTGAACTATATAGAGGGCATGGAGTTTGCATTCACTCTTATCTCAATTGGATTAAAGAGAGTGACAAGCGCTTCAAGGTCTTCTAATTCTTAAAGCACAAACACAAAAATATTAGTCTTTAATCATGATGAGAAACTTTGCTCTTTATCATTTGATATTATGAAAGCATTTTATATGCCTTACAAAGAGCTATTTATAGATGGCTCTAATTATGGTTGCACCCACCAAAAGCCCTTGATAACATTGTTAACAAATGTATCCCTGCCAAAATTAAGAGTCACATCAACATTTGGACAAGCTTTTGATTGGAAGAGCTTGGAAAGGCTTCTTTTCTCAACGATGAAATTTTTTGGGGATGAATGGCCTAGTGGAGGTTTCAAGTCATGTGGCCCACAATTCAACATGATTTTTACCAAGTGTACCTTGAAGTGAAAGACACTAGGTCTCTTAGGGCCTTTGTAAGATTTGCCAATGCAGTAAACAAACCTAAGATTTTGATGCCAAAAGTGACCACAATAGCAAAAGTAAAAAGATGATCAAAGACTGCAAAATGCAATATGATAACTATTCCAAAATGGAAGATGCAGTACAAACAATGAGATGAGATGCTCAAGAGTGAGCTATAGGTGGGTATATATAGGATGTCAGCAAGATATGTGAATGTACAACCAATGTGAGATAATAGGAGATGTAGTCACATATGTAGTACATCTCCACTAAATATAGAAAGTACAACCACAATTATTAAATGCAAGTACAATCTACCCAAGTAGATATCTATTGAAGTAAACTTATCCTATCTTAGGTGCACAATATGCAATCAAGTAAATAACTAAACATAAGAAAACAAATTAATGCACCAACATCCCCATAAGCATAGATTATGTGGGTATGAATAGATAGGTCTTGACAAATGTGTAGTACATCTCCACTAAATATAGAAAGTACAACCACAATTATTAAATGCATGTACAACCTATCCAAGCAGATATCTATTGAAGTAAACTTATCCTATCTTAGGTGCACAATATACAATCAAGTAAATACCTAAATGCTAGAAAGTAAAGTAATGCACCAACATCCCCATAAGCATAGCTTAGGTGGGTATGGATAGATAGGTCCTAACAAATGTGTAGCCATGTTAGGTACCCATCCCACCCATGTGAAGAAAAACTCCCCTAAGAGAGGAAGAAAATAGAAGCACTAGATGACCCTATTTGATGGAATAACATCCCACACCCTATAAGAGCTCGTAGAAGATGAAACTAGCTCTTAGTGAAGGGATTGGTAAAAATATCTACAACCTACTCTAAAATAGGACAATACTACCAATTGATGACCTACTCCAAAATTAACTCTCAAATGTAGTGCATGTGGATTTCGATGTATTGGGTTTGCTGATGATGAACTAGGTTTTTCGAGTTCTGGATGACACTTTGGTTGTCATAAAAGATGACTAAAGGACTCTAAAAAGGAATTCCATACTTATTGATGATACTTTGAAGCCAAAGAGCCTCTATGGTAACATTAATAACCCCATGATACTCAACCTCAATTGAAGAAAGAGCAATAACATCCTGCTTGCTTTGCTAGCAAATGGGGCCAGAACCAAAATCAAAGCTATACCCTAAAGTAGACTTGTGATAAAAAAGATTGCCTACCCAATCAAAATTTGTGTATCCAACCAAGTTTGAACTCGTACCTCTTGAATAGTGAATCCCATATTTGCAGGTGCTTTGAACATAGTGCAAGATGTGTTTGGTAGCATTGCAATGAGAGTCGTGGTTCTTGCATAAAGTGTGACCATACCAACTGCATATGAGATATATAGACGAGTATGAGTCAGATAGAGGAGGCTATCAACAAGTTGACAAAACAATGTGGCATCAACCAATGGAGTGGAATATTTAGCCTCGAGCTTCATTCCAAACAAAAAGGGAATTTGCACAAGCTTACAATCAACCATGTGAAACCAAGAAAGAAGATCAAGAGCATACTTAGGCTATGTAGGAGTGATCCTAGAAGGAGGCCATGTGATCTCAATCCCAAGAAAGTAGTGCAACAAACTCAAGTCAATCATGGCAAACCTATCTTGTAGAGTAGTTTTGAGTCTACCAATGATGGATGACGAATTCCCTATAATGATCAAGTCATTAACATAGAACCAAAAGAAAAAGAGAATCATCTTGCCTTATAATCTAGACATTCGGATTTGAGTGACATCTAGAGAATTTGTTCAAGAGAAGAAAGGAGTTCATCTTAGCATACCAAGCCTAAGGGGTCTATTTGAGGCCATAGATGGACTTTCTCAATTTGCATACTAGTGAATAATCTTACATGAACCTCTATGGTTACTTCATGTAAATCCCCTCTTGTAGATTCTCATGAAGAAATGCACTCTTCACATCCATTTAATATACAACTTGACCATGAGCTATAGCAATAACAATCTAGTCAAGTGAATTGAGTTCATATTGGTGATAGGGGCAAAGGTCTTTGTGTGGTTAGCACCAAAAACTCATGAAAAACCTTTTTCCACAAGGCACACTTTGAGCTTCTCAGTTATACCAATGTAACATATTTGGTTTGATAGATCCAATTGTATTGAATTAGTTTCCTTCCCTTAGGAAGTAGGACTAAATCCTCGTTCATCATTAAGGAATTATACCCTTCTTGCATTGTTGAATCTAGCTTAGCAATACTAGATGTTTTGCAAAAGACTATGGATAAGAAGCATAGGTAATGTAGACATGTGGAAGACCTTGATGCTGTGATCATGTCCTCTGTGTGTCGGTAGGATCCCCATCTAAGGTGCCTACAACTTGAAGTGTTTGACGATCCCATAAAGGCATCATAGAAGATAGGGAGGAAGGAGGAGAGTCCTCAACCTCTAATTGTGGACCTAGTGAAGGAGAAAGAGAAGCATCATGATCAATATTACAAGTTTGAGTGGCTGGAGGAGCTTCCTACGAACCATTGTCATCTGTCGAGGAATCTTCATTGAACTAAACACTCCTCTCAATAAAGAGCTCATGAGTCTTAGGATTTAGTAGTTGATACCCCTTGACACCATCAAGATATCCAACAAAGATGCAAGGTCAAATTTGAGGTTCCAAAGCCCTATGTTTTTTGAAGGAATGTGTGCCCATGTAGGGAGCCAAAAACCTTGAAATGCCACACAACTAGTTTCCTATCCACTAGGCTTCAAAGGGGGTGTTCTCTTTCAAGGCCTTATGAGGAACCCACTTTTGAATGTATGCAACACAGTTAATGGATTTGACCCAATATGATGGAGTGAGAAATCTAGCATGAATCATGCAAGTAGCCATCTCCTTCAAGGATTAGCTCTTTTGCTTTGCAACATCATTCTATTGTGGAGTGTAGGCAATTGAAAACTGAAGATCAATAAGTGCAAAAGAAGAAAACTACTCAAATCTATGGTTCACATACTCTCTACCATTGTCTATGTGAAGAATCTTGACATACTTTCTAGATTGCTTTTTAGCAAGGCCCTTGAATTCTTGAAATCTATCAAAGACCTCACCTTTCTGATGAAAGAAATAAATCCATGTGTATTTAGAAAAGTCATCAATAAATGTGAGCACATAACAAGCCTTGCTGAAAGACAAGGATGGAAATAGTCCCACTGGGTCACTATGAACTAACTCAAGGACTTGTGAAACTCACCAAGACTTCCCTTTGTCAAAGTTCTCCTTGGGGTATTTGCCCATGGCACAACTTGGGCACACACCATCTAAAAAATTGATTCTAGGAAGTCCTGTGACCATATCTTGCTAGTGTAGCTATTAAAGATAGTGGTAGTTCAAGTGGCCATACCATTGATGCCAAAGCTTACTCATAGTGGTAGAATGAGTATGCAGTGTTGTAGATGGGTAATTAGGCATAAAGTGTGAGAATGTTGTAAAAGTCACAAAAATGACTCATAGGAGTAGGAATCTTCTGCAGCACCAAATAACCTTCCACACAAGAGAGAAGCAATAAAGAATGCTATATTGCCAATAATGATACAACACCTACAATATGAATACATTACATGAGAGACCTTGTTTATATAGACAAGGATTAAACCCTAAGACAATCTAAGATTATGACAAGTGTCTTAATCTTATGACTTGAGACACAAAAAGTAAATGCCGTAAGTAAACTTAACTAACTAGGTGTGAAAAAGACCCAAAAGGTAAACCGGTTAGGGAATAATTATGTTCACACCAACATCCCCCTTAAGTTCAACTTAGGGAGGAAAAAACAAATGTAAATATGTAAAGATAGGTCTCAACAACTAGGCCTAATGAGGTATCCATGTACACAAGATCTCTCACAAACAGGGAAAAGGAGAAAAAATTGTATGAAAAAAATCCTCCCCAAAAGAGAAAACATGCAAAGAAAACATGTACAAGTGAAGGAAGGAAGGAGGAATCAACATGAACCCCTCCAAGACTAGTTCCATCACTAAGATACAATAGATTGCCCCACCATAAGAGAGAAGAAGAGAGACTATGTAGCCCCCCCACAATGTATGAGCTCTTGTGCCAATGGTAGATGCTCGCCATGGAATGTTGAAAATCATCCATGAATGCCAACAACATTTCTCCCCTTGTGAAGAAACAAAGCCAAAGGTGAATATAGAAGATCTTCCCATTCCAAGAAGGGATATGAGGTAATAAAACTCAGAATGTATGTCTCTAAACTCTACTCAAAAGTCACCTTACTGGTGCCAAAAGATGCCATAACAAAATCAAGAGCTCCAAGCTTAATCAAAGAGTGTGATAGTCCATAACCATGTGGAAACTAATCAAGAGAAAGATCCAAAGATGGTGATAAATACATTAGTTGTGAAAAAACTATCATCAAAGAGGATAATGAAGTCCTTAAATTATAATGTTATCCAAGTCTACAAGATAGGACTCACAAAACAAACCAAAAATGTCGATCAAGTACTTATCCCATGAAGCTGCATCTAGAAAACAAGAAGAATCCTGCTGGACTGAATTATTCGAAAACAAAACAACTTTGAACTCTGAAGAAGCAAGAACAAGGGGAGTCTTAATTAGTGAGTCTGCACTAGGAAACAATGAAGCCAAAGGATCAACAAGTATCTCTATAGGAGGAGAAAGAGCTTTAGAAGAAGCCTCATAATCATCAAACATGTCCAAATAAGAAAACTCCATAAGTGTATTATAGTCATATGGTATATTCTTTAAATCATCAAGAGGTATAAGATAGTCCAAAGGAGGATCATTTGGGAATGGTTGAGTATCAAAATCTCCATGCATATCCCAAATTTGGGTCCAAAGGGCACGAGGGCACTCAAGGTATGAAATGGCCCACAAAGTGTTATCATCAACATGACAAACAATCACTCCTATGACATGATCCTTTTTAGTAGCCCAAACTAGATGTCTCCTAGAAGAACTTTGTTCAGGAACAAGCCCATAGAGATTGGGCAAAAGATGAAACCAATGCAAGTGCTTCAAGATACCATCTCTCCATTGCTTATAATTCCCTCTCTTCAAGATTATTATAGAAGGATAATTGAAAAAGTCATTAAGAATTAAGATAGATACCCCCAAATTACAAACATGAAACCCTCAACAAAAAATACAAACCCCTAGCACAATACAAGAGGCATTGATGTGCAATTTTCGCCAACAACAAGCCTAAATCAACCATTTATAACAAGGTGATTTTTATAAAATAGACTTGTCAAATAGAAAATCGGAGGTTACAATCAAATTCCTTGTGATTTTTTGATTAATTTCAAAAAACTTTTGCCAAAATTTGACTTCATATGCAAAAGTTATGCATGTCACAAAAAAAATACAAATGTACGTTCAAGCTAAAAATTTAGGCACTTGGAGTAGAATCCATAAAAATAAAGTGGATGGCTATGTAGTGCTTGGAATCTCTTTTACAATGCCTATAAGAAAGAAAAAATCTGACTCCTTGGGTGAAAGTTTTACCTCCTTGAAAAAACTACCTCATTATGCAAATTAAAAACACGCCTATCACTATTCTAGTGGCTTGTGGGTGGTGCTTCCTACCTAGACGAGTTGTGGTGGCCTAAGGTAGCAAAAATGAGTGGCTTGACGAAGGTGTATTGGGGTGGGTGATCGGAGGTGCGAACATGCGAGGACGATGGATATGGCCATTACTAGTGGCACTGAGTGGTGGATGATAGTTAAGTTCTCATCGACCAAGCAAAATTGTTGGCTATAGTCCCACGTAACCATGGTGAAAACTCCACTAGCTGTCCTTGGTCATAGATATGGCTAGGGTCTAGTGTAAAACCCTTTTGGCACTTGTTGACATACGTTGCAGGTACCACACTGTATAGTGCTTGCACCCCTTACATCATAGAACCAATCAAAAAGTGGTTGTACTTGTAGGCATTAACATAGGGTGTTTGCTTGCTAGAAAAAAAAATTAAAAAATAGATTGAACCTTTTTGATGTAAGAGGATGACATAAGACAAAGTATTTTTTCTGTAGATCTGATGCATAGGTACTGCATAGACTTTATCGTATAGATCCACATGATTGTATAGATCTCATATGACTATACAAACTATGATGACCAAAAAATCTGGTAAACCCCCAAAAATGGTTGAAAATGAACCAACACCAAACCTTATCAAGTTTTATATTGATTTATAGGTTTTTAGGTGTTTTGGACTCAATCGTGAGGTATGTCTTGCTCCAGGATGCATCGTATTAAAAAACTTGGCAAAAATATCCCAAACAAGAGATGGAGCTAGCAAATCTAGAGCTCTAATACCATGTAGAAGTCACAAAAAGGACTCATAGGAGTAGGAGTCTTCTAGAACACCGAATAACCTTCTACACAAGAGAGAAGCAATAAAGAATTCTATATTGCTAATAATGAAACAATGCATATAAGATGAATAAAGTACATGAGAGCCCTTGTTTATATAGACAAGGATGAAACCCTAGGGTAATCTAAGATCTCGACAAGTGTCTTAATCTTATCACTCGAGACACAAAAAGTAAATGCCCTAAGTAAACTTAACTAACTAGGTGTGAAAAGGACCCAAAAGGGAAATTGGTTAGGAAATGACCTTGTTCACACCAACAAATGCATATAGTCAAGATTGATGATTGACCTTCCCAACTGTAATCAAAGCATCATATTCAAGCCATTGAATTATAATTAAATTTAGATTTAACTCAAGTTCTTGCCATTTCCAATGTGAGTTATTTCGTAGACAGACAAAAAGTTAGCAAACAAAGAACATCCTAAATAGAACCATCACCTATGTCAATCAAACCTCTCCCAACAACATCGATTGTTGTGTCATCAACCATGAAACTAAGAAACATAGAACAAGGATTCAAATAAGAAAACTATTCTTGATTAGAACCCATGTGGTGTGAAACACTAGAGTCAAATATCCATGACCTAGAAGAATTTTCCATAGCGACTAGTGCCTTGCCTTTCCCCTTAACTGATTTTGAATAAGTTAAACCCTAGGAAAATGATAAAGGAAAACTTATGTGATTATTCTATAGAATATGCTTCTATCATGTACTTGAGTTTGGAATCGACCCAAGCATGAAGTGAGTGAGTTAGAACTTGACACAACACATGAACCACACCATTGCTAAGGGTGCCCACCCAATCACTCCTACTCTCATGGTAGGAGCTAATCAAGTAGTGGTGGGACTAAGTGGTGTAGTCATGGATGGAGGGTCCTAAGAAAGGATTGTCCAAACCATGCAACAAGAGTAAACACAACGGAAACAACACAATAACAAAATGCAATGGAAGATTCAAATGCTCAATTTATTAGACAATCAAAATGCTTATATGTCGGCAACATGCAGGCTAAAGTCATAGGGCTCACAAGCCTGTTTTTTGGGTTACAACATATATGCAAGATATGGCATTGAAGTGCCTTCCGAAAAGAATTCAACTATCTAAACTATCATAACTATTGAATCCTCAATGAATGAGGTTGGAAACTTCAATGGATGATAAAACGTGTAGAAACATGTAGGTCGGCCTACAACATATGGTATTGCTTCGCAAATGAATGAAACTTGGTGTGGTCCTCAAGGAAGGTCTATTTGGTCCTTATTAGCCTTGTGATATGTTCCATTTGGCTCCATAAGTCACGGAAGTGCTCTGCAAACCTTTTATTCTCAATTGACTACATAAATGCTCTGCTCTATGAAAACTGACGATCTTCTGATCGCAATAACTCTTTGTAGATGAATCCAAATCTCCTGAAATCTGAGTATGATGTAGACGACATGGCATATAAGCTAAATCCTGCTTCGCGAGATCTGATATGAAGATGTGGTAAAATGCGATAGAAAATGATGAACTGCAAATTGTTGAACTACAATTGAAATGAAAAGAATGCAAATGTTTTTGGTTGATGCAAGATTACTTTGCAGCCTGGGATGCTCCTGCATCAGACACCCAGGGTTGTTGAAAGAGTGAGTCCCTCACTTTGTTGGGGCTAGAGGAAAATCAAGGCGGTCTACCTCAGCCAAAGAATTCCATGATGAATCTTCTTCCGGTCTTCCTTTCCACTTTACTTAATACTCTTTACACTGCTTGCCTCTGGTACTACGTCCAACTCTGCTATCCAAGATTTTCTCTATCTGCTTTGGTTGCTGTTGTGGTAACTGATTCTTCAATCCATCTTCAAGACTATTACTTGACTCTCCTTCATGATACTGATATAGGTCTGCAATGTTGAATATAGGTGATATGCCAAATGTCTCCGATAGCTCCACTTCATATGCATTTCCTGAATCACACTTCTTAAGAATCTTACATGGTCCAAACTTCATCTTCAGCTTGTTATATGTCCCCAATGGAAATATCTCCTTTCTTAGATATACCATTACTTCATCTCCAACTAAAAATTCTTTAGGTCTCCTCTTCTCATCTGCTTGCTCCTTATACTTACTATTCATCTCCTCCAAATGCTTCCTAACTTGATTATGTAGTGTCTCCATGTATCCTACAAATTCTTCTACTTCCACACTTCTCTTATTCTCCATACTGATGTCTCTTAGTTTTGCAACTCCTCTAGGTTGTACTCTTGTCACAACTTCAAATGGTGTCTTCCCTGTACTTCTATTCACTGAATTTTTCTTGCGGTAGAACTAGATCCCAATTCCCTGCTTCGTATCCTACTAAACATCTCATTAAGTTACCCAAACTCCTATTTACCACTTCTGTTTGTCCATTTATCTGTGGGTGAAATGTTGAACTGAACTTTAGGTCTGTTTTCATCTTCTTCCACAATGTCCTCCAAAAATATCCAATGAATCTTGTATCCCTGTATGAAACTATACTCTTAGGTAATCCATGTAATCTCATAATCTCCTTGAAAAATAGGTCAACAACATGCACTACATCATTTGTCTTCTTACAAGGAATGAAATGTGACATTTTTGCAAATTTGTCCACTACTACAAATATAGAATCATATCCCCTTTGTGTTCTTGGCAAACCTAATATGAAATCCATGCTTATATCTTTCCAAGGTCTCTCCGGTACTGTCAAAGATTTGTACAAACTAGTATTTTGACTACTCACTTTTGCAACTCTAAAGCAATTTCCTTACATCCTTATATATATATATATATGAGGCCAAAAGTAATGTTCACTTACCAAAGCTACTGTCTTGTCAATCCCAAAATGTCCTGCTAATCCACAACTATGTTTCTCCTTTATCAAATTATTTCTCATTGAACTCCTAGGTATACACAACTAATTTCCTTTGAACAACATATCCTCCTGAATGAAATAATCCAGCCACTTACTTCTATATATCACAATAGGCTCCTTACATGCTTTCCATGCTTCTGCAATATCAAGATCCTCTTCATACATATGCTTAAGTTCTTCAAATCCGAATACTTCTATCCTCATCTCTGTTAGCAAATTCCTTCTTCTACTCAATGCATCTCCAACTTTATTTGACTTTCCACTCCTATGCTTCAATACAAACATGTAACTCTGCATGAACTCTACCCATCTCATATGTCCCTGATTCAACTTTCCTTGACTATTCAAATACTGCAAAGCTTGATGGTTAGTATACATCACAAATTCCTTTTGGCAACATGTAATGTCTCCATTTCTTCAAGGCTTGAATTATGGCATATAACTCCTAATCATAAATTGAATATCTTCTCCTTGCAGCTACCGGTCTCCCTTCTTGACTTAACATTGCTCCTATTGCATTCCCACTGACAACACAATCAACTTGAAATACTTTGTTCAAATTCGGTAATGCTAACACTAGTTGCTCTGTCACTTTCTACTTCAATAATTCAAAACTCTTATTTTCTCCTGATGTCCACTTGAAATCCTTTCTGTCACCTCTCATTGTCTCTATCATAGGTGTGCATACTGTACTAAAATTTCTAATGAACTTCCTATAAAAACTTGCTAGTCCATGAAATGATCTTACCTCTCCAACGTTCACAGATGTTGGCCATTCAACAATTGCTCTTTCTCAAGGTCCATCTTCAATCCTTCTGCATAAATCACAAATCCCAAATATACCAATTCTTCCTTCATGAAACTACATTTCTTGATGTTTATCAACAATTTCTCTTTTCTCAACCTTTGCAATACTTGTCTAATATGCCACAAATTTTCTTCCTTTGTCTTACTAAAAATCAGAATATCATCCAAGTATACAATAACAAACTTACCCAAGAATTTCTTCAAAACCTCATTCATCAATGTCATGAAAGTACTTGGTGCATTAGTTAATCCAAAAGGCATCAGTAACCATTCATACAATCCTTCATTTGTCTTGAATGCAGTCTTCCACTCATCTCCTTCTCCAATCCTAATATGATGGTATCCACTCTTTAAGTCTATCTTTGTGAAATACTTTGCTCCACTCAAATAGTCCATGATATCATCCATCCTTGGCAATGGAAATCTATACTTAACAGTGATCTTATTGATTGCTCTAGATTATGTGCACATTATCCATTCTCCATATTTCTTCGGTGCTAGTACTGCAGGTACCGCACATGGGCTTAAACTTTCTCTGATCAATCCTTTCCTCAGCATATCCTGTATTTGTCTATTCAGCTCCAAATTCTCTACTGGTGTCATCTGGTGTGCCTATTTGTTAGGCAAACTAGCTCCGGGTATAAGGTCCATATGATGACTAATACTCCAGAATGGTGGCAATCCTTCAGGCACATTATCTGATATGATATCTTGGTACTCTGTGAACAATTCAGTTATTTCTTCTGGCGGTGGTTCTTCTTCTTTTTCTGTGGTGTTTCCTATACTTAGGGTTCCACACTTCTTTGGAATCAAAGCAAAACACATGTTCTCATGTCGCAATCCATCCAAAAATTTCCTTCCATCAACTAAATAGATTCTAACTTTCCCACATACTTCACTCTTAGGTTCATCTTCCAAAGGTAACAAGATATGCTTCTTCCCGTTTGATTTTATAGTATAAGTATTCTTCCTTCCATCATGTATAGCCTTCCTATCATACTACCATGGTCTCACCAACAATATATGACATATTGTTGAAGGCACAAGACAACTGAGGAGGGAGGGGGGGTGAATCAATTGTATCAAAAACCTTAACTTCTTTAAACAAAATCACATTCACATTCACTTACTTTAATTCCTTATTCTGTTATGAAGATTAAACATGAATAGGAGAATCAAAACATAAACACATCAACACCATAAAAACATGAATACCAGATTTTTATGTGGAAAACCCTAAAAGGGAAAAGGCACGGTGAGTGTTACCTCATAATATAATGTAGTAACAATACCAAATAAAAAAGAGGCTCATTGCCTTAGGGCTCACTGCCCAAAATGCTCACTACAAAAAGGCTCACTACCAGAGGGTGGCTTACTGTCAAGGGGTGGCTCACTACCAGGATGAGTGACTCACTGCCATGAACTGATATAGTAGCATCTAGAACATGCCTGAGTTCAGTTCCATTGAAACACAATCTATCTCTTCTGCTCTACCTTTACAACACACACAATTTATCTTCACATCTTCGCACACTCTCTCATCACTCACGACTTCATTACATATATGCCAATCATCAACCTTGGAATATTCATCAAGGTCAGCAATACAACTTACAACCACTGGAACTATCTCCAAGGTCGGCATACATGCATAAATCAAATTAGGTTTGGACCTAAACAAACTTGCAGAGAAAATGAATGAAGGAAGAGCACTTCACAGCTTAGTTCAGACCCAAACACATCCTTACACACTTCAACATGCTTCCACAATCCACGAATTACCTCCGCAACAAGTGTAAATAACTAAGTCGGCCAGAAATAGTGCAAACATCAATAATACTTAAATACACACTTCCAAGAACTTCATTATAGCTTGCAGATCAAGCACATGCCTTCACTACATTTTGGAGACATCCACAAACAACATATTCTCACCGAGGAGCCAACAAATCTAACCGCAACAGATCTCACTTGAGGACAACAAATATCACCTAAACACATATCACATACTACTCTTAACAAACACTGTCGAACTTTGCTATACAATAACTTTCTTTTCGGAGCACCAAACCACAAATCCTTTAGAATGAATATAGCTAAGGACCTTATAAAATTAAGTCCAAAACCGCAAGACCAAAATCCAAACTGTAGAGAAATGGGAGCAAAATACTTTCTCCCTGTCATACTGCAAATGCTGTCAGGCACAGTCTTCAAACTGGTGAATAGAACTTTTCTGCACAATGATCCAGACCACCAAATTATAGATTTAGCATCTTCAAACACTTCTTTAAATCATATCCAAATCTCATACTCCGGTCTTCAATATAGAGGAAATGAGGAGAAAAAATTCAAACACTGTCCTTAACATGACAACTCAATCACTCAACAAAAAAACAATATCAAAAGACACAGTTGGCACCAATGACAACACCAGTTAGCACATACTTGCAACAATATCCCCCTTTGTCATTGATGGCAACATATGATGTGAAAAACTAAATAACATGTTCCTCCATCAAGACACAACTTTGCATCAGGACTCCCCCTTTCTTTTTACACATTTGAACTCTTTCTCCCCCTGAGTTTTTCACATGATATCTCTCCCCCTTTGACATCAATGGAAAAGGGCATCACATCTCTTCACTGCACATACTTGTACACTACTACTCTAATCAGTCTAAAATCATTCTTTACTCCCCCTGACTACAACAATCATCTCAAACCACTACCTGCTCCCCCTAAGAGGTAGCTTCCAACATTAGTCCAAAAAGGAGATATGTACTTTGAGTCATACTGGACTGATGCATCTTCTTATTCATCTAGTTCAAGGAAGGAGGGGCAGCCACCCCTAACTTCTCCCAGAGATACTCAAATGTATCCTTTGGAAGAGCCTTAGTGAATATATCAACAACTTGATCTTGTGTAGGCACATATTCAAGCTTCACTTCATTCTTTGCAACTTTTTCCTCAAAAAGTGATACTTAATTGAAATGTGCTTTGTCTTTGAATGTATCACTGGATTTTTTGAAATATTTATGGCACTTGTGTTATCACAAAGAATAGAGATTGGCTTATCATACTCAACTTTGATATCCTTCAAGGTCTGTTTCATCCACAGCACCCGAGTACAACATGATGCTGCAACAATATATTCTGCCTCTACAGTAGACAAGGAAACTGATTCTTGTTTCTTGCTATGCCACAATTCTTGTTTCTTGCTATGCTAGGACACCGCCCTATCTCTAAGGAAGAATGCACCTCTACTTGTGCTTTTTCTGTTATCAACACATCCGGCCCAATCTACATCTATATAGGCACTTAAGGAAAAATCATTGTTCTTAGGATACCGCAAGCCATGATCTAGAGTGCCCTTCAAATACCTGAATATCCTCTTCACTGCCATAACATGTGATTCTCTGGGATCTGATTGAAATCTGGCCACAAGACATACTGCATGCATGATATCCGGTCTAGTAGAGGTTAGATAAAGCAGTCCTCCAATCATTGATCTATACTTGTTCTGATCATCCTTAGGTGATTCATCATTCTTGCTCAACTTGCAACCATAGGGGTACAAGTTACTATACCAGTTTAGAGTCCTCCATTCCAAACTTCTTCAACAACTCTTTAACATACTTGGATTGAGAAATGAAAATACCTTTACTGGTTTGAATTATTTGTAGTCCAAGGAAGAAGTTCATTTCACCACACAGACATTTCAAACTCTTTTTGCATCTCATCTGCAAACTTCTTACACATACCTTCATTTCCACCGAATATGATGTCATCAACATAGATCTCAACAATCAAAATTTGGTCTCCACTTATCTTGGTGTACAAGTTACTATCTATGGACCCTTTACTGAACCCATACTACAACAAGTACTTATCTAGTCTTGCATACCAATCTCTGGGAGCTTGCTTCAATCCATACAAAGCCTTCTTCAATTTTCATACCATATTTGGTTTGTTTGATAGCTGGAATCCATCCAGTTGCTCTATGTAGACTTCTTCTAACTCACCATTCAGGAAAGCAGACTTCACACCAATCTGGTATACCTTGAAGTTTTTATGTGCTGCAAATGCCAAAAATACTGATAGTTTCCATTCTTGCCACTGGAGCAAAGGTCTCTTCATAGTCTATTCCTTCCACTTGTGAGTAGCCTTTACACACAAGTCTTGCCTTGTTTCTCACAACTTCATTCAGTTTGTTCTAGAATACCCACTTTGGTCCTATCACATTCTTGTCTGTAGGTCTAGGGACAAGTTCCCAAGACTTGTTCTTCTCAATCTGCATTAGTTCTTCCTCCATTGTTTTGACCCAATATTCATCATTGCATGCTTCTTTTACTGTTTTAGGTTCTACCTTTGAGAGTAAACAGAGATTTACTTGATCTTCTGTAGCTCTGCTTCTTGTCAACACACCTTTCCTTTTGTCACCAATAATCTGATCTCCAGAGTGATCTCTTTGCACATACCTGGGGGTTTTAGGAATTCTTTCTGGATCTTCAGCTTGAACTTCTTCTTCTTCAGGAGCAACTTGCACTTCAGTCTGAACTTCCTTTTCTTTGTTTTTTTCAACCTTTTCTGTATCAACATATCCATCTGGCCGAATATCTTCATCTACCTTCACATTTGCACTCAATGATTTTTCTCAGTCTTTTGTTATAGCACCGGTAAGCCTTGCTCTTAGTAGAGTACCCAAGGAATATGCCATCATCACATCTAGCATCAAACTTTCCCAATTCTTCATCTCTTTTGATGTAACATTTGCTTCCAAAAATTTTGAAGTATTTTATAGTAGGAGTTCTACCATACCATAGCTCATAAGGTGTCTTTGTTTCTTTTGCTCTGACTTGCACTCTGTTCTAAATGTAGACATCAATGTGTATTGCTTCTTTCCAATATACTTTGGTAGATCTGCTTACTTGATCATTGTTCTAGCAGCTTCTTGAACAATTCTATTTTTCCTTTCAACCACTCCAATTTGTTGTGGAGTCCTATGGGCAGACAAATGTCTCTTTATTCCATGTTCTTCACAAAAGCCATTAAACTCATTTGAAGTAAACTCACCACCTTTGTCAGATCTAAAACACTTGATTCTCAAATTTAATTCATTTTCAACCATAGCTTTGAATACTTTAAACTTGTCTAGGGCTTCTTATTTTTCTTTAAGAAAGGTAACCCAAGTCATTCTTGAATAATCATCAATAAGAAGCATGAAATACCTCTCACCTTGTAGACTTCTTGTTCTTATAGGGCCACATAAGTTTGTATGCACCAACTCCAGCAAACTAGTAGAGAATTGTTCTTTTCTCTTGAAGGTGGTCTTTGTCATCTTCCCAAACTAACATTCTTTGCACATACCATTGACAGGCTTCACAATCTTAGGCAGGTCTCTTACTGCTTGTACTGTGCTTATTCTCACCAAACTGTCAAAGTTAATGTGACACATTCTCCTATGCCATAACCAACTTTCATTTGTCTAAGCCAACAAACAACAATTATTAGTACTCTTCAAATGATAGACATTACCATGAGTCTTCTTACCAGCAACAATTAAAGTTCCAGAGCCTTTCCTTATCTCACACCCATTGTCCTTAAACATCAGATTATACCCTTTATCACACATTTGTCCAACACTTACAAGATTATGCTTTAAGGCTTTGACATAAAGAACATCATCTGTATTATGCTTGCCATCAAAAGTAATTGATCCTTTTCCACAAATCTTACCAGCTGCATCATCACCAAGCCTCACTAGTCCTCCATCATATTTTTCAAACTTAACAAACTTACTTTTATCTCCTGTCATGTGATTTGAACATCCACCGTCAATGATCTATTCATCTTCCTTTTCAACATGAAATGTAGACAACTCTCCTAGACTTCCTTCCTTCACATAGTTAGCAAGGTTAGCAGAAACATGTTCTTCTCTAAGTGCAATAAACAAGCATTCACTACTATTACCATCATTAGAATCAGGTTCATCATTAGTTACACCATCATCATCTCTAACATAGTAACTCTTTCTTACCATCTTTCCTTTATTTTCATTGTTTTTGATCCTCAAAGTTCTGTCAGGACATCTTGAAGCATAGTGACCAATTTTACCACAATTGAAACATTTGAAAGGTAACTTACCTTTGAACTTTCCTTTGTTTCCTATTTGCATTCTGCTTGTAAATTTTGCCTCAAGCTCTTCAAAATCTTCTTCATCTGATTCCATAGCATATTTAACTGATCTAGTAGTCTTTTCTTCCTTGGCCTTAAAGGCAGTCTCAGTTTTTACAGGGCCATCAGTAGTACCAAATTCTCCCATCTCAAAAGTAGTTAGTTTACCAAGCAATTTATATTTTGTAAGTTTACCCATATCAAATAATTCTTTAATGGCAGATACCTTGTGACTATACAATTTGGGAAGAGTTTTGAATATCTTATCTACAACATTCACATCCTCTAACTTTTCACCAAGACCCTTTATGCTATTGACAACTTCATCAATCTTCTGTATGTAACTTGTTATGTTCTCATCCTCAGCCATTTGCATGGTTTCATATGTGGTCTTTAAGTTCTGCAACTTAGCCTTCTTGACAGATTCATCACCTTCATAGATTTTTTTCAATTTGTCCTAGATATCATGAGCATTTTCCATATCCACAACTTTCATCATTTCAGTGTTAGATAAAGCATTTAATAGAGCATTTTTAGCTTTGTGATTAGTCTCATAATCCTTAATCTCTTCATCAATCTTTGGACCACCTTTAGGTATTGTGTATTTATCTTTAACCATCGTCCAGACATTATAACTAATAGAAATAAGATAACATTGCATTCGTTCCTTCCAATAGGCATAGTCAAATCCATCAAACTGAGGAATGACTTTCTTCTGTGCCATCCCAGATCTACCTTAAGCTGTTAGGATTTCTTCCAAGGAACCTCACTCTGATACCAATTGTTGAAGGCACAAGACAACTGAGAGGGGGGGGTGAATCAGTTGTATCAAAAACCTTAACTTCTTTAAAAAAATCACATTCACATTCACTTACTTTAATTCCTTATTTTGTTATGAAGATTAAACATGAATAGCAGAATCAAAACATAAACACATCAACACCATACACACATGAACACTAGATTTTTACGTGGAAAACCCTAAAAGGGAAAAACCACAGTGAGTGTTTGCTCACAATATAATGTAGTAACAATACTGAATAACAAAGAGGCTCACTACCCAAAATGCTCACTGCAAAAAGGCTCACTACCAAGGGTGGATCACTGCCATGAACTGATATAGTAGCATCTACAACATGCTTGAGTTCAGTTCCATTGAAGCGCAATATATCTCTTTTGATCTGCCTTTACAACACACACACACACTTTATCTTCACATCTTCGCACACTCTCTCATCACTCATGACTTCATTACATATATTTATACCAATCATCAACCTTGGAACATTCATCAAGGTTGGCAATACAACTTACAACCATTGGAACTATCTCCAAGGTCGGCATACATGCATAAATCAAATTAAGTCTGGACCTAAACAAACTTGCGGAGAAAATGAATGAAGGAAGAGCACTTCATGGCTTAGATTGGACCCAAACACATCCTTATACGCTTCAACATGCTTCTACAATCCACGAATTACCTCCGCAACAAGTGTAAATAATCAAGTCGGCCAGAACTAGTGCAAACATCAAGAATACTTAAATACACACTTCCAAGAACTTCATTATAGCTTACAGATCAAGCACACACCTTCACTACATTTTGGAGATATCCATAGACAACATAGACTCACCTAGGAGCCAAGAAATCCAACTACAACAGATCTCACTTTAGGACAACGAATATCATATGAAAATAGATCAGAGATTGCTCTCAAAAAACACTGTCGAACTCTGCTAATCAATAACTTGCTTTCCAGAACACCAAATAAAAAATCCTTTGGAATGAAGATAGCTAAGGACCTTATAAACTTAAGTCTAGAACCGCAAGACCAAAATCCAAATTGTGGAGAAATGCGGAGCAAAATACTTTCTCCCTGTCACACTGCAAATGCTGTCAGGCACAATCTTCAAATTGGTGAATAGAACTTTTTTTGCACACTGATCCAGACCACCAAATTCCAGATTTAGCATCTTCAAACAATTCTCTAAATCATATCCAAATCTCATACTCTAGTCTTCAATACAGAGGAAGTGTGGAGGAAAAACTCAGACAATGTCCTTAACATGACAACTTAATCACTCAACAAACAACAATATCAGAAGACATAGTTGGCACCAATGACAACACAAACATGTTGACATCAATGACAACACCGGTTAGCACATATTTGCAACACATACATCCATTGGCATAATACCACACAATACCTCATCAACATAGGATCCTATATGAAATTTTACTAAACATTGTTCACTCACTAGTACCTTGTGCTCATCTTAAATCCATGCTATCTTGTAGGGCTTCGGATGCTTCAATTTATCTAGGTTTAGCTTAGTCACCATCTCCTCTAAAAATAAATTATATGTACTTCCAATATCAATGATCACTTTACAACATTTATCTCCTGATTTACATCTTGTCCAGAACAAATTTTTCCTTTGCGGTGGTTCCTCAGTTGTCTCTACTTGAAATAGGGCTCTCCTCATGACTAATGATTAGCCTTTCTCAGGTTTTCCAATGGAATTAGGTGATCCAACAGGTTCTTCCTCTGCATAAGCTTCTCTTGCATTGTTCTCTATCCTCTTGCTTGTACTTCTCTGATGACATTCAAATTCTCTGTGTCCAACACCTCCACACTTAAAACAAGTTCCTCTGAATGATCTTTTATCAAATCCTCTTTCATCTCTCCGATATCCTTCATTGCGGTAAGAATTATGATTCCCTCTGCTGTTGTGGTAGAAACTCCTATCATCTCTCCGGTATGAATTGTTATCTCTGTCTTACTTCTTGCATGGACTACTTTCCTTGTTTTTCTCCACATAAGGTTTTTCTCCTCCAAAATATGTTCCGCCTCTTTGAAATTTACCTCCTCTACCTCTCTACCTTTGCTCATGCCTCTTATTCAACTTGTCTTCAACTTTTAATGCAAATTGATATGCTTCTTCTACTGTTGTCATCCTCACCAAACTTAATTCTTCTTGAATGTTCATCCTCAATCCATTTATGTATCTTTCTACTTTTTCCTTTCTTGCTTCACTATGTCTAGTTCTTATAACCATCTTATGAAATTCTTCAGTGTACTCCATAGATTTCTCTTTTTGCCTTAGGTTTTGCAATCTCTTCAACAATTCCAACTCATAGTTAGTAGGTATGAACTGATTATTCAATTTTGTCACCATCCTATCCCATTTTATGATCTTCTCTTTTCCTCTCCTATTTCTATCCAATTGAACTTCTTTCCACCAAATAGCAGCATGTCCTTTCAACTTAGTTTTTGCAAATCTTACTCTCTCCGGATCTTCAATTTCCTCATATTAAAAGTATTCCTCCAAGTCATTTATCCAGTCAATCAATTCCTCAGGATTCAAAATTTTTAGTATGGTTTGATATTTCCATTCTAGGTCTCTTACCCATCTTAGAAATAACCTTCAACATCTTTACTTGATTAGATTCTTCTTCTTCTAGGGCTTCTTCATTTTGGTCAGCAGCTTGAAATTCATCATCATCACTTTCATCTTCATGTCTAGGGTTTAGTCCTCTTCTTCTATCTTCTTCTACAACATCCAATCTAACCTTCATTGTTCTCATCATCTCTATCATTTATTCCATTCTTCCAACAACATTGGCCATAGTAGGCATCCTCCTTGGCGGCATCTCTTCCTAGGATCTAGTGCAACTGCCTCAATTCGATGATCTGACTACAAGGTAGCAACTTCCCCACAATTGACACTCTGTTGACAAACATGAGTAGACTTCCTCAGTTTGGTGTTCTATTCACCACAAGATCTTACGAAATGCCTTCACCTCCCAAAGGATTTACAACTTCACTCTGATACCACTTGGTGCAGTCATGGATGGAGGGTCCTAAGAAAGGATTGTCCAAACCATGGAACAAGAGTAAACACAAGGTAAACAACACAATAACAAAATGCAATGGAAGATTCAAATGCTCAATACATCAGACAATCAAAACGCTTATATGCCGGCAACATGTGGGCTACAATCATAGGGCTCACAAGCCTGTTTTCTAGGTTACAACACATATATGCAAGATATGGAATTGAAGTGCCTTTCAGAAAGAATTCAACTATCTAAACTATTATAATTACTATATATATATCATCTTGAAGCTCGTAGAATCCTCTGCGTTGGCCTTAAGAGGTTGCAAACTTCAATGAATGATGAAACATGTAGGTCGGCCTACAACATATGATATTGCTCCACAAATGAATGGAACTTGGTACGACCCTCAAGAAATTTATATCTAGTCCTTATTAGCCTTGTGATATGTTCCATTTGGCTTTGCAAGTCATGGAAGTGCTCTGCA
Organism: Cunninghamia lanceolata; assembly: GCA_027924645.1. Lineage (NCBI taxonomy): Eukaryota > Viridiplantae > Streptophyta > Pinopsida > Cupressales > Cupressaceae > Cunninghamia > Cunninghamia lanceolata. Next base: position 8,152,039 of record BSBN01000814.1, read on the forward strand.
GACCTTCTGTTCTCAACTGACTGCATGAATGCTCTACTCTGTGAAAGCAGATGATCTTCTGCTAGCAATAACTTTCTGTAGATGAATCCAAATCTCTTGAAATCTGAGTATGATGTAGCTGACGCGGCATAGAAGCTAAATCCTACTCCGTGAGCTCTAATATGAAGATGCGGTAAAATGCGGTAGAAAATACTGAACTGCAAATCACTAAACTACAACTGAAATGAAAAGAATGCAAATGTTTTTGGTTGATGCAAGATTACTCTACAACCTTTGATGTTCCTCCATCAGTAAGGGGTTTTTCTATTAATAGGGAAGAAGAACATCATGGATGTCGGTTGCATTGTTTATGTGGGCTATTTGTGTGCATTGTTTATGGTTTTGATTTTAATTATTTAGTTGATGGAACTAAGAGGTCAGTTCTTGTAACAAGTTGAGGTTTTTGTTCCCTACCTCTCTTATGATTTCTAGATCTCATCTTGCTTCTTCATAAAATTAGTTTATGATTTGGCCTTAATGTAGAATATTCTTAGAATGTGGGCCCTAACTGTGTCATGTTCTATCTATTGTGTCGAGAGATCTATTTGTTCTTGAATGATTTCTTCTGTAACGTTTTCCTAAGATGGTAGGATTTCCCTCATCTCCTCCAAGATTGATTTGATCCAATCTTCTCTCACTCTAGGGCACATCAAGTGTGAATTCTAAGTTGAGAGAGATGAAAGAATTGATATTTGTTTTGATTTTTAAATGTGTTATGTGCCTTGTGATGAAATCAAGGGATTTCCTTCTTACTTGATTATTGTTGTTTAGCATATCACGCCTTGTGATGGGATCGAGGGATTTCCCATTTTGATTGAATTGAAAGATGAAAATTGAGTGCCTCGTGATGGGATTGAGGGCTTCTTTTTTTGAAAGATTTCAAGGTTTGAATGAGTCTCTAAATACAACCACTCTAAATGATTGCAACTTTTTGTGTATTTTTCCCAAACTTTTAAGAATGATCTAATTACTACTTCAACAAAATTGAAATGGATGCAACACTAAGATGAATTTTTCTAGATGTAATTTCACTATGTTTTACTATTTTGTAATTCAATTTTTGAATGACAATTACTCTAAGAAAGAAAACTACAATTACTTTAAGCACAACAAAAGTAAATCTAGATCTAGTAAGAAGAAAATTCTAAACCTACCAAGAGAAAATACAAATGAATTCTTACTTTCTCAAGGGTGAGATAATGTGCTAATTACTATTGAAAACAATTGAAAAGAACATCTAAATACATGAAGGGCATCGGTGTTAGGCTTGTGTCCTCAGAGATCTAGTAGCATTCATCTCCTCCTTCGTAGTAATGGGGTCCTCCTCTTGATGACATGGATAAAGACATAGATATGAGGGAAATTGTATTGAATTTGACATAGAAGTGTTAGCCTACTCGTGCCTCCTTGGCTCAAATTGTTAGCATAAGTGTCTTGAAAGCGTAAACAAGCCCAAATCATGGTTTAGAGGTCTTAATGCTAGTTTACAAGGTATCGAATCCATCATTTGATTATTTTTTTGGTACATAGAGTGTTCGAGTTTTTGATTACACCAATCAAAATGTAAAACCAAGGTTTATAATGCATCTCACAATGTAAAACTAAGGTTTTAAAGCATCCAAATATCAAAAAGACTAATATTTCCACATAATTATTACATGCTTTAGAGTCCAAAGGAGGTTTAAAAGGGGAATTAAAAGTTGTTTAGACCTTCGAGACTTCAAATACCACCATATTTTCTCCAAAAACTTATATTCCACGTATTTATGTGCATGCATTGGGAGTCAAGGGGTCAAAAGGGATAGTTTCTACGTCCGAAACACATTATTTTCTCCAAAACCTTCGTACAATGTGGAGGGAAGAGGTTTTCAAGTGAAAGTTTTTCTCCCATGCAAAGTTTTAGGTTGTTGATGGTGGGTCAGTTTGAGTTTGGCTGAGCTGAGGGTTGAGTTAGGTTTTCTTTTAGGCTTTCTCTTGAGTCATTGTGCTTTCTCTTGTTTGCTCACGTAGAGATGGTCTAGGGTTTGCTCAAGCTTTGAATGTAGAGAAAAATGAAGATGGAGGTCACCAAAAGGCTTGTAAGCCTTACATGCTCTTGTTGGATCATCAAGAGGGTTTCATACTGCACATTGAAAGGTGTTTTTCAAGGAAAGATAATCACCAATGCATGGAAGAGATATGAATGAATAGTTATAATAGTCATAAAATAGAGGGTGCAGTCATCATCGAGGATTCATCAATTGATAATATACATAAAGAGGTCTATTAAGAAGACTAGAGGAAACCCTAGGTCTGTGTAGGTTCATTTTTACCTCTATCAGGATACAAGCTTTGTCAGATGCTTTAAAGGTTCATCAACAAATTTTTAAAGCATTTTTGTGTGTTATAATATACTTAGTGATCATACTAAAGACAAAGGTCTATAAAAAAACCACAAGGATAAAGTGCAAGTCATATTGTAACCAAAAAATTTAGACAAAAATGAAAAATAAAACAATGACATGCAATAACTTTTTACCCAAACCCTTCGAATAACTCAGATGTTGATGCATGCATGTTTGTTTTGTTCAAATTATTGGATGTTGATTTCTCCAATCTGCAGCATAATGATGATAGGATGAAGATTTGATGGATGAAAGATAGGTAGATGATGGATGAAATATTGATGGATGAGAGGGCTAGAGGAATTTTGGCATAGTAACGGTGCTTGAAATTTCATCCATGCAAATGGCTTGGAATAAATTTAATTTATGGGCAAGGGTGAGAAAATGGAGGGATAAAACTTCCATTTTGTGTGCGGTAGTGAAATTGGAAAGTTGCTTGTGCAACTTGGGAGAGAAAATAGAAGGTGAAAGAGTTAACTCAAGATGATTTGAGTCATCTCGAGAGATGGAAATGGAAGGTGAAAGAGTGATTTGAGAGATGAGTTGAGATGGAAATGGAAGGTGGGCCAAGTCATAATTAATATACATAGAGAGGTCTATCAAGAAGACTAGAGGATACCCTAGGTCTGCGTAGGTTCATTTTTACCTCTATCAGGAGACAAGCTTTGTCAGATGCTTTAAAGGTTCATCAACAATTTTTTAAAGCATTTTTGTGTGTTATAATATGCTTAGTGATCATACTAAAGACAAAGGTCTATAAAAAAACCACAAGGATAATGCACAAGTCATATTGTAACCAAAAAATTTGGACAAAAACAAAAAATAAAACAATGAAATGCAATACCTTTTTACCCAAACCCTTCGAATACCTCAGATGTTGATGCATGCATGTTTGTTTTGTTCAAATTATTGGATGTTGATTGCTTCAATCTGCAGCATAACGATGATAGGATGAAGATTTGATGGATGAAAGATAGGTAGATGATGGATGAAATATTGATCGATGAGAGGGCTAGAGGAATTTCGGCAGAGTAATGGTGCTTGAAATTTCATCCATGCAAATGGCTTGGAATGAATTTAATTTATAGGCAAGGGTGAGAAAATGGAGGGATAAAACTTCCATTTTGTGTGCAGTAGTGAAATTGGAAAGTTGCTTGTGCAACTTGGGAGAGAAAATAGAAGGTGAAAGAGTTAACTCGAGATGATTTGAGTCATCTCGAGAGATGGAAATGGAAGGTCAAAGAGTGATTTGAGAGATGAGTTGAGATGGAAATGGAAGGTGGGCCAAGTCATAATTAAATACTTTAAAAAATTATTTAAATTATTAGGCATGTGGGGATGAAAGTATTTATTTATAAAGTGATAAATAAAATAAAATAAAAGATTTATTTAATTTAATTCAAGAGGAAAGGGGGGTAAATAAATAAATAAAATTTATTTATTTAATAATGTGAGGGATGGAATAAATTAAATAAATGTTAGATTTATTTAATTTATTAGAGGAAGTGCTAGGGTGATGAAGGGGTTATCTAGGGCAAAACATAAGGTGTTGCAAGAGGACATTTTTGGGTGTTTACACATATATGATATGTAGAAATAGGAATATTTGATAGATTGTAAGGGGTTAAAGAGGTCTATGTCTTCATCCTTAAACTCTGCTAATAGTTGTAACCTGCATCAAGACACAAAGACCCTATTAGTGAAGCATACATCACAATGGGAGACACAACACAATGAAGATACAAGTCACAGTATGCAGTAGTAGTCCTACTGAGTGAGCAAGGGACAATGACAAGAGGTGAAGATTTAGGAAGATCCAATGTCAAGAGATCTACACCAAAAGATGGTGATAGTTGTAAAGGCCTTTATTGGACTATGAAATCAAAAAGGAGGTGTTGCTTTATAGGTGTTCATAAGGTATGTTACTAAAGATCTAATCACTATTAGGGGGCACTATATCATAACATAGTATTAGATACCCTAACATGGTTTGTCATTGTTTGTAAGGCTTGTTATTAGTCCATGTCAAGGAATGTAGGGTTTGTTAAGTAAGTTTTAAGCCTGTTGAAAGTATAAAAGGTCTCTGAGACTTAGGAAACTTTGCATACCCTAAAAACACAATCAAAACCCTACAGGCAAGGTATGACAAACCCTCTAAGGTCTAAAACAAAGATCAACATGAGGAACAATCACCACTGTAGTCAAGGAATAGACTTGCACATAGTGGAAAGAAGAGGTACAGTCTAAGAGTAAAGACAACATACAACATACAATTAGAAGAGTTTGGTGATAGATATAGGAGGATCAAGGTCTATGAGTGAAGGATAACAGTGTAGACAACAAAAGAGAATAGACAATAGTCACATAAGGTAAAGAACCTGTAGACACCTAAAAATGTCTTAACCCTTCAAGCACTCTTTAACATCATCTGCATCACTAATTTCCCATCTAATTAATTAATTAAATTTTTAATTAATTAATTAATCATCCTATCCAACCCCTGAACCATCCATTCACCTCCATCAATTAAACCCTAAAATTGAATTAATTAAATTAATTCAGCATTACATCTTACTAACATCATCCCAATTAATTAAATAAATATGCAAAATATTTATTTGGTTAATTTGTCCACTTTCTTAAACCCAATTAATTAGGTAAAATCATACTTATCTAATTAATCTGTCCTACTAATTAGCCTACACCTAGCCTAGTTGATTAAATAGCTATTATTTAATTAGCTACCCTAGCCTACATGACCCCTAGACCACATGACCCCTAGACCTAGATTAATTAAATAAATCATTATTTAATTAACCTTAAACCTTGATTAGCCCACTCAATAATTTTCTCCAGCCATATTAACTAAGTTAATCACCCTGATTAACTTGGTCAAATCTCACTTAACACCTTCTCGCACACCCACAAATAAAAAATTTCAAAATATACATAACGGTCATTTTTGCTATTTTCATGCTAAAACATCTTCCACCATTTTAGCTTATAGATGTAAGGCCCCAAAAATGTGCACGTGTCACATGACCTTCACATTCCCATATAAAATGGAAGTTTAAATTCCACCTCCTCCCAAGGAAATTAATTTTTAATTTTCTCACACATCAAAATCACATTAAATGCAAAGCCTTCCCCAAAATGAATTTTAAATTCATTTTTATTCTCCACTCTCCAAATTTGATGATCAAATCTCAACCCTCCATCTCACAATCAATCTCATTCATTGATCTCAATAATCAATCTCCACCATTGGATCAAAATCCCCTCCAATTTGACTATAAATACAAGCCTCCACAAGCCATTTCATCATCCAATTTTAGACCAAGCTTATTATGTCTAAATTTCTCCCAATTCTTATCAGTCTTAGCTAGGTTATGTTGAAATTTGTAGTGAATATTGAGAGTATTTCATATTCTAAGTCCTAGTTTGGGTAGAGCAAGGAGCTAGTGGGTGCAAGTTCCTCCACCCTATTAAGGAGTGAGGAGATTGGAAGCATTTGAAGGTATAAATTCTCATTTGTTTTTGAGTTCTTTCATGTTTTTGTTGTTTCCTCCTTTCCCCATCTTCATTTGGCATGCCCGGTGGGACACCATGGTCCCAAACTAATCTCCTTTTTGAGTGTTCTTATGAAGGATTTAGGTGTATAGGTGGTTCAGTGCTATATCCTCATGGATTAGCACCATCTCCGCATGGAACAATGCAATTTCTATCTGTTTCAGTGCCATATGGTGCTATTTTAGCGCCTTGTTTCCATGACTATTTCTAATGTCTTAGGATTAGAAAAAATTTTAACTCATTTTTAAAGCTTTTTATCATTTTTCAATACTCTTTGCTCTTTGTTTTTGACAAAATATGATAGGGATAGGGGGTCGTAATGTCTAAATGAAGTTAGAAAAATGTTAAGAGAGTGTTTTGGGGGTGTTTGAATCATTTTATCACAAAACTAAAAGTGTTTTCGTTTCCAAATCTAACATGTGGTGTTTGCTTATTGGTTTAAACCACTCTAACACTTTTTATGAGTTGATATTGTGACTTATGGATCCTTTTTTAAGCAGGTTTGACCCTTAACCCGTGCATTAGCGCCAAAATCGCTCTTAACTACGCCATTGAACTAGCCATCTGAAGGTAAGACAAATAACTATTTTTAGTGCCATATCTACGTCGTTTAGCGCCATGCTGTCGATTAGCGCCATCTTTTTGATTTTTAGCGCCATTTTAATTAGACTGTCAGTTGTCTATCTTATTTTTGAATCTAAATATTTTAGTACGATAGTTTCTTATTTTAGCGCCTTCCTTTTGTTCTGTAGCACCATTTGAATATGTTTTAGCGGCTTACATTACTGTTGTAGCACTATCTTTGTCTATTTTAGCGCCATCTATCTGATAGGTTCTTGGAATGTGTGCAGGGTACTAACATCATTTTTGTAGGATAAAGAACACATGCTAAAGATCTTTTTCGAAACTACTAATTAATTTGATGTGGGTTTCTCTAGTCAAAGACTTGCTTTTTCACTAGCTTAGTTGCATTAAAGTAGTTAGTTGGTAAACAAACACTTGTATGCTTTGTCTTGTCTACTTATAGATGTATGCTCTCCCCTCGCACCTTAGGGTGATCTTGGGGATCAAAAGTCTATTTGTGGACCTTTTTTATGCTTTTAAGTGTTATTCTAAAGGGGCTACTCACATTACGTATGCTCTCCCCTTGCACCTAGTGCGATCTTGGGTGATCAAAAGAAAAGGGTAGTTTCTTCTTAGGAGGCCTGCTTGGGGATTTCATCACCCCAAGGGATGACCTCAACCGTGTGTTTCAGTGTGGTATATAAGCATTGCGATTTGAAAGATAGCTTTAAAGGAAGGACCCTCTCACCTCCAAGCAATAGACCTCCAAGACCCTTGGTCTGCCAAGACTTGAGTGGTTGAGCGTCAGCCAATTGGGACACCCCCATTCACGGACTTGGGCCTCAAGTACCTTGCATATGCTGAGGACTCCCCTAGAATCTTGTAGCTATCCTAGCTTAAGACCTTTCGGCTGTCATACCTTGAAGTGCACCTCTACAAAGGAGGGGAAGATGCTCACCATACCGCTATATTTGAGAAAGTAACTACCTTGTGCAAAACAAAAGTCTCCTTGGTAAGGGGGTAAGGTGGTCCATGACCTTGCTTTCCCTATCTATCCAAATATAGCACCTAAGGTATTAGTGGGGGTGGGAATCCTGGTTCACTTCGAGTTGGGATTGACCCATGGCCACTTCATGAGATCTACAAGGTATGATACTCCCACTTGACTAATGATAGGATTGTTCATGTGCTTGGTGTGTCTTCTTGTTGAAACCCGTATAAGCCATTTTATCCAAAGTCCACCTTGAGTCAAAAAAGCCATTGTGTTCTCTTGTTTGATTTTTTTCTACTTGCCAAGAAACCTTATCAACTTGAATCCTTCAAAATCAAACATTTGAGCCTTTGAAGTTAGAACATTTAAACTTTGAAAATCTAAAAAGTTTGAGCCCAATATCCAAAAATTTCTAAAAGTAATCAAAACCCTAGTCAAAATCCTAGGATCATTCATTGATTTGTGCCATAAACTCTCTATTTAATGCCATAAAATTTCCTATTAGTGCAATTTTTAGTAGTGCCATAAATTATACCAATACCATCACCATTAGAGCCAAAACACCTAATTGTACCATCACCACTTGTCGTGGCCATGTCTCCATTTGTGGGGCCCCAACCAATGATCAACCTCTACATCTGCACCTACCAATCCCTCATCCGCCCACAAGTATAACCTCCTCGACCACCTTGGAAAGACCCCCACATAAATTTCCATTCTCGAATTGCTTCGTACATCCCCACTCTACAAGCATGTCCTCGATAAAGCCTTGATGGAAACCCAAGTCCCTACCAACTTGAATGTTGATCAATTCCAAGCCATGGTAGGCCACATTACCTCACCTCATCACCTACCCGCATCTAATGCCTCACATAATGAAGCCCTTCACATCAAAGTCCTCATCCATAAACACACCATCAAACGAGTCTTAATAGATGGTGGCTTCAGACTAAATCTTTGTACTCTAAAACTATTAAAACACTTGGGATACATCGATGTGGTTGTGGACTCTAGTGAGTGTATAACCATCAAAGGATATGACGATATCGAAAGATTGTCCGAAGGCACCATTGAATTTCCCATTCAAGTGGGATGAAAAAGTTTAGAAACCAAATGTCAAGTTCTTGATCTTGACCTCCCATACAACATTATCCTAGGCTAACCATGGATTGATGCCATGCAAGCCATCCTATCCACCTTTCACCAATGCCTAAAATTTTCCCACAACGACACAGAAGTCACTATCTATGCTGATCCCCATCCTTTCCAATACTACAGCTTCTTGGAAGTACATAATCAAACTTTCTATCCTTACAACAATCCCACTAAAACATCCACCTCCCATACTAATTCTACACATTCCATTTCATACATTGATCCTTCTAACATCACAACCACATCACAAACATCCACTCCTCCCAAGGTCAAGATCAAGATAAGTGACATGGGATGTGGTGAGTATGACCTACATGGCACATTTTGTGTGGGCCTATTACCACCAGCCCCTAAGACATTTGGTGCTCCTAAGGAAGTGGAAGTTTCCACAATAATCATCAAATGCAAGCCAACACCAACTTTCAAGAAAAAGCACCTCCTTAAACAAGATGTTCTCGAAGACATATCCTCTTGGTTATACAAAGATGAAGATAAACAATAAGCTCCTACCCTTCGAACCGAGATCTATGGAAAAGGCCTTGAGATTGTCAAATACATGGGTTACAAATGACAAGGTGGCATAGGCCTTCATGAACAAGGGTTTGTTGAACCCATCCAAGAAATAAGGAATCCTTATCTTCATGGATTAGGGTACAGAAAACAAAAGTCTATCGCCACTAAGCTCGAGTGTATTTTAAGTGAGGATGCTAGGTCTTTCCCTACGATCGACAAAATCAATGAAGAGGACCATCAAGACTCTTTTACCGATTTCACTAAACTTTTTGAATCATCCATTTGCACCATCTTCACCTTATCTACCATGCCATTAACATCCAACGACCTACCTCTCATCTATCCCCAACTCATAGATTGGGACCAACAAGCACCCCTCGTCCTTGATGTCTCACAAAATGATGAAGCTATAGCCAAAATGATGGGGGTTAGAGATCATTTCCCCCTTGAAGATCACAAGGATCATGGAACTAAACACTTTTGCATACTTTGGGGAGACAATCCAAACTCTTAGTCACAAAAATATGAAAATAAAAATAACATCCCCTAGTGAAAACCACCTTGTGACACTATCAGATGATGAAAAAATCAAAATAAAGGATGTATCCCCTAGTGAAAACCTCCTTGATGTGCTAGAGGATGAGAGAATGGACCTCCCCGAAATACCTAAGTTCTATCAAGAAAGGTCACCAATCCTTGTAGAGGCATCACATGAAATAAACCTTGGAACAGAAGAAGCCCCCAAGATCACATTTCGAGTAGAATCCCTCACAATAATAGAACAAGAGGTTTTCCTAGCCTTCTTCAAACAAAGGAGTCATAACTTTGCATGGACATATGTTGATATGCCGAGATTGGATCTTGCTCTAGTTTTCCATCATCTTGCTGTACATCCTGATACAAAACCAGTAAAATATAAGCTAAGAAAAATGAATCCACAAGTGGCACTCCTTTTCAAAATGGAACTCAAAAAGCTTCTAGATGTGGGATTCATCCGTCTTATAGATTATCCTAAGTGGATATCAAATATTGTACCCATAGAAAAAGTCACTAGGGGCATCCGTTGTTGTATGGATTTCTGAAATCTTAATAAGGTATGACCTAAAGATGATTTTCTGCTACCCAACATAGATATCATCGTGGATCTCACTGCAGGACATGAAATGTTGTCCCTAATGGATGGATTTTTTGGTTACAACCAAATCAGGATAGCTATGGAAGACCAACACAAGACCTCTTTTATCTATCCATGGGGAGGCTACTACTGGGTTGTGATGCCCTTTGGGTTGAAAAACGCAGGAGCCACATATCAGAGAGCCATGACAGTTATCTTCCATGACCTTTTTCATAGCATAATTGAAGGTTATGTAGATGATTTGCTAGGAAAATCAAAGACTAGAGAAGACCATTTGAATATGTTGGCAGAAATCTTCGATAGATTAGAACAATATAAAGTACGGCTAAATCCTAAGAAATGTGTCTTTGGAGTCACTTCTAGAAAACTCCTAGGGTACATTATATCAAGAAAAGGAATAAAAGTTGACCCTGCTAAGGTTAAGGGTATAGTGGACATGCCTCCACCTAAAAAACTCAAGCAACTTCGTAGCCTTCAAGGGAAACTTCAGTCTATTCGCCGCTTCATAGCATAGCTTGTAGATAAATGTCAACCATTCCAACATCTTCTCTAAAAAAAATCAATTGTATTGGATAACGAGTGTTAGAATGCCTTTGAACAACTAAAAGGATATCTTGCTATGCCACCAGTCCTTATTCCACCAAGGCAAGGACAACCCCTGCTCTACATCTCAATGACAAAAATAGCAATAGGGGCCTTGCTAACACAACAAGATGAACAAGGAAAAGAGAGAGCTATATATTATATTAGCCGCACTTTGGTGACCTATAAGCTGAATTACACTCCTATTGAATGAGTATGCCTTGCCGTCGTCTTTACCTCACAAAAGGTAAGACATTAAATGCTCAATCATAAGACAAAGCTCATTGCCAAAATTGATCCATTGAAATACCTATTGACTAGAGTAGCTCTCATAGGATGGATGGCTAAGTGGGTCATGATCCTAAGTGAATTTGACATTGAGTACATAGAGGGAAAGGCTATCAAAGGACAAGTAATCACTAACCAATTAGCCAATGTACCTATCTCGACAGAACAACCATTACTTTTAGAATTCCCAGATGAGTCAATATTGATAGTAGCACCAACGACAGATACATGGAAGATGTATTTTGACAGATCCTACACACATCGTGGCTCGGGGGTAGGCATTTTGTTTATTACCCCTTAAGGAGACACTATTCCAAAATCCTAAAAAATAACATTTCCATGCACAAATAATGTAGCAGAATACAAGGCCCTTATTAGAGGACTTCGCATGACCATCTAGTGGAAGATTTAAAAGATTACAGTTTATGGTGACTCCCAGCTAGTTATCAGACAAGTCAATGATGAATACAAGACAAAGGATGACAAGCTCCTTCAATACAAAAGAATGGTTGATGATTGTAAGGATTACTTTCATGATATCCATTTTGAACAAATACCAAGGTTGAACAACAAAGCCACAGATGCCATGGATACTATAGAATCCCTGGTTGATATGAAAAAAGACAATAAAAGATGTGAGTTCCTGATTGAAGAGCTTCTTATGCCAGCTTATGACATTCCACAATTTGAGCTAGTATACGACCTTGTTGGTCCCCTATCTCCATGGTACCAAGAGACTTACATGTACCTCCATAACAATATCATCCCACCCAACTTAACATCCACCCAATGAAAAACCTTGATTCGTCGAGCCTCCTACTTCACCATCATAGGTGATACCCTCTACTAAAAAAGTCTTGATGATACTCTTTTACAATGCCTCGATTCTAGGGAAGCCAAAGTGGCCTTGCAAGAGGTACACGAAGGTATTTATGGGGCACACTCTAGTGGAACTACTCTATCTAAGAAAATTATAAGGATAGGATACTATTGGCCCACTATGGAATAGGATGCCCATCAATTTGTAAAGAAATGTCTACCATGCCAGCAACATGGTGATCTTATCCATGCACCATCACAAGAATTACAACTGATAACAACTCCTTGGCCCTTTTCACATTGGGGGCTCGATCTCATAGGCAAAATTCACACACCATCATCTAATGGCTACAAATTCATCATTACTGCCACCGAATAGTTCACCAAGTGGGTAGAAACCATTCCACTCACTTACACCACAGGTATCCAAATTGTAAAATTTATCCTTCACTATATAATATGCCATTATGGCATTCCTCTTTCCATCATTACCGACAAAGGGAAACCATTTAAGAACCAAGAAGTTTGCACCCTTTGCAAAAAAGTCTACATCCAACATCATTTTTCTACACCATATTACCCACAAGGTAATGGTCAAGCTGAAGCTTCCAACAAAACCATCTTACGCATTCTGAAAAAGACGGTTAGTGAAGCCGACTGTGACTGGCACCTTCATATTAATCCCGCCTTATGGGCTTATCATACAAGCATTTGCACACCTATAGGAGCCACTCCATATTCTTTAGTATTAAGTTCCAAAGCCATTTTGTCTATAGAGGTCAAGCTCCCCTCTCTCAGAATTTCATTATAGAATATCATCACTGAGGAGGAGTATTGAGTTGCACGCCTAAATGAGCTAGAATTGCTGGATGAAAAGCGTCTGAGTGCTCCAAATCATCCCCAGGCCTATCAAAATCGCCTACGTAGATGCTACAACAAAAAGATTAAGAACCACCAGTTTGAGATAGGTGACCTTGTCCTTATGGAAAATCAAAGAAACCTACAAGAGTGCCACAAGAAAGGAAAATTTGAGCCTAATTGGTTGGGACCCTATGTCATCACAACTAGCTATGGATCAGGAGCTTATCAGCTTGCAACACCTAAGGGGTAACCTTTGGGTGAGCCGATGAACATCATGCACCTGACAAGGTTCTATGCATAACCCATTGAGTATCCCAAGTCAAAAAATACAAAAAAAAAAAGTAAAAAATTCAAAAAAATCCAAAAATCAAGAAAAATTCAAGTGCAATAAAGCCGTCCAATGGTGAAAATCACTTTGGTGATGCCTTGGATAAGTACCATGGTGAAAACCTGTCTCAGGCACCATGAGTAGTGGCTAGTTCTACCATCTAATAAGTCCTTACATCATTCCATATCACCTACATCCCATGGCTTGGAATTCTAAAACATTGAACCGCATCCCCCCCCTTCATCACCCCACCCAAGGGAAATTCTTGGAAAGAGGATCCTTGTATGCTCTCCTTGTACGGCTTAAAAATTTGAAAAATCCAAAAAATTAGAAAAGCTAACAAAAATCCAAAAACAATAGAAAATCCAAAAACCCCCCAAAAATAAAAAAATTACAAAAACTCAAAAACAATTCAAATTATCTAAACCACCCAAAACATCACTATCCAACACCATCTCATCCACCCCGAACCATTCCTACATCATCACTACAAACCAAAACTACATATTCATCATCACCCGCATCTTAAAGTGCCTTGATCCCATGGGTACAAGGTATGTAGGCAGTCTGGAATATGAAGGAAGTATCCAGTACTCAGGTACAAAAGATGCATCCATCCAACTCACTTGGATGGTCCCTATTTTTTGAGATTACTAAATCCATGAACAATACATAGGCTAAGCATACTCTTAAAACATCACATCTCATGCAAAAATCATCAATCAACAAACCAACTACAATCAGGACATATAGCCTACTATCTTTTTGCCCATCTTTCAAAATCTATCCAACAACATCCAACCAATTCTCGCCTTAATAGATATATTGTTCCTACAATAATTATAATCCATCACCTTATCAACACTTATCTGGCAACATATACAATGGCTGTTTGTATGGTTCGTTGGTCTTTTTGATTATTGATTTTTATCTTTGGTCTCATTTTAGGAATCATTCCAAAGCTATCTTGATCTCACTATATCATGGTATGTGGCAGAAAACACCTAGAATGGGACATGGTCATTGTTTTGTATGCCATGCTTGTGGGTTGGTCTCATTACTCCAAGTATGGTATTCATATCTTGAATATGTAGGGTTGGTTCTAGCATATTAGGAGAAAGTAACTTGTTTAATTCTTCAACAACAATCTTCACAATAGTTTGTTTAGGAGGATAAAATTAATAATCTTTTCCAAGTTTATTGCTATCTTGTCAATTTCTTGTGCTTGGTAGAGTAAAACACACTTAGTTTTAACTCTAGAAGGATAAAGAACTAGTGTATTATGTGTTTGAAAATGGTGATAGGACTATGCTCTCCCCTTTTTGGGTGATCAAAATGCCAAACTCATCATTTTATCTGTGTAACCTTTAGAAGATGCCCGCCCTTGGGATTGTGTTTCTTCCAAGTGGGACAACCTCGAGTGGTAATAGGCTAAAGCCAAGCCACTTCCAAGCCACTTTAAATAAATTATGTTTGTGATGAAAATCACAAACAATGGGTGCTGTTGTGTTATACTGACAAATGTTTCCCATAGTACCCTTGTGGTGCGTTTAACTCTGTTGAGCCTAACCTCTTCAGACTGGGAAGCCTCCATAACAGAGTGAATTACCACATGTATACCACCCAAATGGATGCCCAAACTAAAATACAATTGTTTTAGAAAGCCAAAAACCCCTATTTGTTGACGCAGGAGGTCGGACCTCTGAAGCCATCCAACGTAATACACTCATTTAGTGTAGAGACAAAAAATCCAACTCTTCAGAGGGATTGTAACTTGGTATGTGTGAGAAGTGTGTACATTGTAAGGGGGAGCCAGTGCTACCAAGTTACTAATTGTCTGCCTTTATGTAAGTGGCTAGAGTAAAATCCAAGTTGGAATTTGACAAATATTGCCCTTGCCATTCGTAGGATTGTACTTGTTTGTTTTAATTAAAAAAAAATCCTAACAACTTCTTGTTTACTGTGTTTTCTAGCAATACCTCGAGTCAAAAACAATACCACAAACTTTAGAGCATCCTAGGAAAACTTCCACAAACAAGCCAAAACTGACGAACTGAAACAAAAAGCAAAATTTCTGCAGTCCTGCGCATACACAATAGAGAGTTGTCACATACCTTTTGAGACAAAAGTGAAACCCATTTCTGAGTACCCTTTTTTTCTCTACTACACTTGCAAAATAACTTCAACCTTACAGTCACATCTTCATACCATTTTCAAACATCACCTTTGCATACCACTATCTTGTTGTCCAAACCAAACCAAGATTTTCATCTAGACGTTATTGAGACTCTACCAAATTCAGACAAAATCTAGTTAGTTTCATAATAGGATCAATCATCCTTCACCTCAAAATTGTGCTAGTGTAATATTGATTAAAGAATAGTCTATATCAATAGGGGTGATCAACTATCCCTATTTTGACTACCTTTTAGCTCAAGAGCACATTGTTTGGACAACATAGATCAATATAAAACCTTAGCAAAATCTTATCAAAAACATATCCAACCAAATTCACCCTCAAATCATTTCATACCAAAACATCAAACCAAGTCCACCAAATCTCACAATCCAACTTCACCCACATCTCAAACTTGCATGGTTCAAACTAGGTCCCAAGTAAAACAAAAGAAAAAAAGGGGTTCCATTCACAATAGTGGGCACGATTCTGATGAAGAGGAAATTAACCAAGAAGAAATCCTTAAACACCTCCAAGATCCAAGATTTCAAAAGATAATGGATAGGGTCATTGCCATGGATCCTCATAAATATTTTCTTATGCTAGCTCAATAAGGAGCTAACTTGCCCTTAGATTTTGATGTCTCAAATCTAAGAGAGAACAATTCCTCAAATGAAGATGAGTCTTCGAAAGATGGCTCCAAAAATGACAAAGATGCCTCCAAAACTAAAAAAGATGCTTTTAAATCAGAAAAGGCTAAGGATACACTCAATCTCTTAGACACATTAACAACACAAATCCAAGCATTGCAAAAATAGTTGGCGGACATCCAAAGTGGGACAATCACAAAACACTACTCCCTTAAGGAGATCTCACCTTATCCATTTGATAAATCTTTGCTCATGATACCTTTTCCCTCAAGGTTTGATGTTCCAAAATTCAACAAATATAGAGGAAAAGGTGATCCAAGAGATCATATAAGGGAATTTAGTGCCACATGTCTAGAAGTTGCACACAACAAAACATATCTTATGCAACTATTCCTAAGAAGCTTAGGAGGACAAGATATAGAGTGGTTCTCTCGCCTACCTCCTGATATCCGTACTTTTGATGAACTAGTGGATAAATTTGTCACACATTTCTCATACAATATCGAACATGAAATCTCCATGTTGGACATTTGTAATAACAAGCAAAAAGGGGGAGAATCCTTCACCTCTTTCCTACAAAGATGGAGACAACTTGCAAGCAAGTGTCCCTACCACATACTGGAGAAGAAAATGATAGAAATTTTTGTTCACAATCTATCCACGAAACTAAGCTATCAAATCCAAATACAATGTCCAACAACTTTTAGTAAGTTCATTGAAATGGGGCTACTCATCGAGAAAGCCTTGATAGCAAAGGGGCAAATCAAACTCTACAAGGACACCCCTAGTTCAAGTAATAACACGGACAAGCCAAGGTTTTAGACCAAAAACAAAAACATTGTAAATGATGGGGTTGTTGATGATAAAAATGTGGTACCAAAACAACCAATCTTTAATCTATCAAACCCACAAAACAACACACCATCAAACAAACCTCAAAACAATGAAACATGATCCACAAACTTTCCTCCTCGTCAAAAGTTTACACCATTAGCGGAATCAATTGAATCTTCCCTACGGAAGCTATCAAACAATCTCATAACGCTTCCAACGGTGTGGGAGTATGAACTGAAATTTAAACCTTCTTGGTGGAAAGACTCAGACTTTTGTGAATATCATAGAAGCAAGGGCCACAAAACCAATGACTACCAAAGACTAAAGAATATCATTCAAGACTTGATTGACCAAAAAGTAATAAAAAATGATGGACAAGTATCCAATGATGACCATTTGGCATTCAAGAATGCGCTCCCCAAATATGAGAAGGGAGGTTCTTCAAATCAAAACAATAATAGTGGTAACAATGTCAACTATACAAATGTGTCATATGATTATGTTGTTAACCACATCTCCGAAAGTGACTCACATGTAAATGTGATCACTATAAATAAATAGCCTAATTGTAATGTGACCACTCGTGGTGGAAAGGTTACTCTCCAAGGGGCTTCATCCAAACCATCCTCCACGTCTAACCAATACAATGTCCTTGACCAACTCCATAAAACACCTACACACATATCCATTTTGGAGCTTTTGCATCTATCCCCATCCCACAAAGCCATCCTCAAAAAAGCTCTTTTAGAAACTACCGTCCCAACCAATCTAGCCAAAGAATAATTCTAGGCCATGGTAGGTCATCTACTACACCCCATTTCTTATCCTTCACAGAAAAAGATGATATGTCTATCACCCAACCACACAATGCATCCCTCCATATTGAAGCCTTCATCCATAAACATAAAATAAAACAGGTCCTAATAGATGGAGGGGCAGGTTTAAATATTTGCATGTTAAAACTAATCCTTGCATTGGGGTTTTCAAAGAATGCCATTGATCCTAAAAAGAAAATTACCATCAAGGCTTACGATGAAGAAGAAAGAACATCAAAAGGAACCATTGTTTTGCCAATTAGAGTGAGACCGGTAGTGAAAGATGTGGTGTGTCAAGTGCTTGACATGGAACTAGCATATAATACTCTCCTTGGAAGACCTTGGATACACGCGATGAAGGTTGTACCATCAACCTACCATCAATGTATCAAGTTTCCTCATAACGGCCAAGAAATCACTATCCAAGGTGATCCTAATCCATTCAAATATTGCAATTCCATCCAATCCAAGCCCGAAGTTGTAATCCCCACCAACTGTGCAGCTTCACCCTCTACAGCCAATGTTGACCCAAGCTCAATACCTTCTACATCAAAATCCACAGAAAAAAATTCAAGATCAAGGATAAAGGTGTAGGAGAGTATTCCATTGAGAAAACCTTTTATCTCACACCATTACCTCTTTCACCCAAATCCACCCATCCCTCTACCCATACACCTACAAGGGATGTGATCCAAGGGCTACTGGCAAGGAGTCAACCACATCACCAAATTCCTATTCCTAAACCTACAAAAGACTCTACCAATGACATGTCCAATCTTACAACCCCATCATATAGTCCACAACCCCTTGAGCCTATTGAAGAATCTCCACCAATGACTCCAAGTCAAGATGCATCATCCCTTCATGTTGATAACCCTCAAGAGCATATCATGCCTATCCAAGATCCTATTACTTCTATTCAAGTAACCCAAGAGGTATGTCAAGAACCTAATCCTAAGCATGTGAAAAAATCAAGTCCTAGTCCTAATCAAGATCAAATCAGTTTCACTCCACCCATCCATAACATATATCTTTTCCATGATCAAGATATTACCTATGAAGAAGATATCCATGAGCAACTTGATCCTATACCTATACATGAGAAAGAAATCCAAATCCAACCCATCCATAACCTATATCATTTCTATGATCAAAGATATTATCATTGATAAAGAATCTATACACGAGCAAAATATTCCTATCCATATCTCACTTAATCCTATCTATGATCAAGATTCCTTCTATGATCAAGAAGACCATGATGATCCACTTAGTCAACTCTATGCATTCCATGGTCACGAGGTTATTACCCCATCTATCCATAACCCCATAACCATCCATGAGCAAGAAACCTTCATTACTCCTATCCATCCTCCACCTAGTCCTATCCATGATCCAACAACACACACTCTCCTTGATGAGACACTTGCCTCCCAAGTGCACATAGATGATCAAACCAATAACTTGGATCTTAGTGAGCATAATGATAATCAAGATCCTAATGATCCTCCACCATCCATTATCGACCATGTTACAAATCTATTATCCTATCCCCTTGGTCTCACCACCTTCATCCATGAATGTTCTTCCTTAGGAGAGCAACAACCATTATCTACCACGTCACCTTCCCCATCAAATAATGAGATCACATCTAGTTTCCAAATCACCCATAACCCCATTGTCCACCGCATACTCCAAAATATGAACTATCAAGGTAAAGGCTTAAGCCTTCATGAACAAGGTATTTTGGAGCCTGTCCATGTCAAAGTCCCTTCACCCTCTTATGGCCTTGGTTATATTCCTCAAGAACAACAATCTCAAGATGTTGGTACTTCCTCCATGCATTCTAAATCCACTCATTCCCATCGCACATCCTATCATATTCCCACAACATATGTTGCTATTCCACCTCCCTCATCCTACAAGTGTAAAAAGCATGTGACCATACACCTTCCACCATCCAATTTACCTCCACTACTTCCAACTCCTAACATCCCTCCATCCATTTTACCATCACTTCTCCCAACACCAAATCCATCCATCTACACATTCTCTCACATTTCGAATCATGACCAACAAATGCACATATTGTTTAAACACGAAGCTTTCACTCATTCCACCATACCCATGGGATTTAAAAATAAACATTGGGATGTCTCCTATTATAAAGCCAAAAACCCTAAAGGTCCTAATGCATTAGGGTATAAATGCCAAAATCCAAAGAAAAATCCATCTAAAATGCTATCCAAGCCCATACCTCCAAAAGCGAAGTCCAAAACTAAAATGGTTTGGGTACCTAAGAAAAAAGAACAAAATTCAAATGACGCATCCACATCTCAAAAATGCCAACAATCACCTTCCGTTCAAAATCCCCATTCCATTCAAAAATTCCACAAGCAAAACAAAAAGCATAAAAATACTAAGTCTATGTGGGTACCTAAGTTACTACGTCACCCATCTCCTAAGCCAACATTGCCATTGATTCCTACACCACCTTCCCATCAAAAGATTTAATGTTTAACATGGTGTGTGCAACTGTTGGTCATGATGCCTTTCCATACCTCCATCACCCCATCATTCAACTATTATCCCACATATCTTCCCCATCCTGTTCCTATGGTCCATGCTTTTGCATAAGCCTTCCATCCATGCTTTTTCATAAAGTCCTCCATAATCCACACCATAATCCACTATCTACCTAATCCATCACCCTTTCATGTAATCCCATACCAACATCTGTGAGCATAACGACACTTGACTTGGTCCATGTGATGACATCCATCTCTAGTGGGACTACCACCTTTCAAGAAACTAGACATTTGAGTCCCTCTCATCCATATTCCACCTATCCAAATATTAAAAAAAAACTCCCTTCATCTAATGGTGAAAACCACCCTTGGTGGCACCTTGGATAAGTACCATGATGAAAACCTGGCAAACAGTCATCATGTGTAGGTTGATCTTCTGTGTCATTTACCCTTGGGAGCACATTGTCTCATCGACCCTATCATTTTCCATCCTATCTTACCATACCATCCTATCATCCTTATCCTACATATACCCATCATATTGAGTCCATTAATCCTCCATTCCTCTTTTGATCTTGATAAAGATATGGGGAAAAATTTGAAACATGCTTTGGAAAAACTCTTGATGTACCTCATCTTTTTCAAACCAATCCAATCCTATCATCCTCCTTCATCATAAGCGTTGTCATATCAAATCGTGAGTTATTCCTATGTGACATAGTCCTTGGAGATCACATCCTTATTTTCTTCCATGTGCATCCATTCTATTCCTTATTGCCCATCCTTTTATCCAATCGTAAATCCTACAAACTCCAATGCAAGGGAATAAAAACAATGTTAGTAATAAACCGCTTCCTCCATCTTTTAGGATTTCAGTCCTCATTCATCTTTTCCTTCCACATCCATCAAATCACATAAAGATTCCTATCATGGCTTGTTGTTTTCTTGCCCTTGTCGTCTTGTCTCATCAGCTTATCCATCCAAACCTTCGTCCATCTTGTCGTCCATTGTAACTCCATCATTGCCACCATTGTCAAACTACGTTGCCTCTAAGCTATCACGTAGGCAAGGCCATCATTGATGAACCTCTGAGGCTTCCCTTCCATCCGTATCCCTAATCCTATCATAAAATTTGCATATCTTCCATTCTCCGTTCACCAATGTCAGCCTTCAAGGTCGAACTACGTCGCCTCTGAGCTATCACGTAGGAAAGGCCATCATTGATGAGCCCCCGAGGCTTCCCATTCATTACATCCCTTATCACCCATTCTTTTGTCCATCCATTTCCACATACTTCCCAACCTCTAGGTCTTAGGTCCACATAGTCCACCTAAAGTGAACTACGTTGCCTTTGCGTCGTCACGTAGGCAAGACCATTTGTCAATGAGCCCCCGAGGCACTAGGTTAGTCCCTTAGGGCCCGTTTCTTCATGTCTATCATCAGTTCATCCATAATAAATTAATCCATTACTTGACTGGGGATAAAATCCTTGACCTAGTTAGTGAATTAGATTTTTGAATGCTACAACTCAGAGGATAGCAAATCAGATCAAGGTTTTATCACTAGACGGCAAGCAGTACAACAAGCAAGCTTTAAAAATCATCTTGACAAAGAGACATCAAACTACACCTGACAAATCCCTACTTGCCTAAAACTATCAAAAGGACTCTATTAGTTATTGCAAGAAAAATATATCTATGGAAAGAAGGTTTTTAATGGTTGTTTAAAGTCTTATATCATGATTTTTGTTATTATGTCTTTTTATGCTATTCAAGGATGTCAAAAAATAGAGGAGCTATGATGGGGGCATAATTATTTAATTTGTTTGTTGTTTGTGGGTTTATCTTTAGTAATGTGAAGCCTTGTCTAAAGACATGATCAACAAAATGATCATCGAGGACATTAGGGGTCTAAACATGAAACAAGTGTAATCCTTGTTTGTTGATATGCAAGCAATACTCAGATCATTTTGGTTCAATTATACTTAGATTCTTGTATTAACTTTCTAAATCAAAATCCATGTAAGTAATACTCAGGTCATCATGGTTTAATTATACCTAGATGCTTGTCTTTTCTTACAACATTTTAAAAGCTCAATGATGAAACAAAGTACTTCAAAAACCTGTACAAGAAGATGAGAAAATCCTCATCCTACGTACCAAATTGCATTCCATTTCATTTATAAGCATTTCATACATATCATTTTCCAAGTGGCTTAAGATCCAAGTACTTTCTTTATCTACATCTCTTTATCTACTCACCCTTTTCTCTCTTTCATTTTGAGAGCACACCAATTGTCCTCCCGAGGGGGTGTCATCATCATCATTCATCTTATTTGCAAACTTACCATTATCTTTCCTTATCACCCTCACTCTTGAGTGACTGGGGCCTCACCAATCATCAATCCAAGTGTCAATCCGATCATCAAATCAAGCAATGATCCAAATGCAAGTCATCCTTAATCCATACCAATCAAGTCAATCAATCTTGTCAAATTATCCAATCACAATCAATGATCTTGATCCTAATGTTGTCTTAAACCAACTCAATTAATCAATAAATCGTCATCATCAGTGGGATATGTCTTTCCTGCATCTTTGTATTGATCTAGGAATATATTGTTCCTCGCAATGAAAAACACTATCATCAATCATTATCAATTAATCATTGGTTTACAACTTGACATGGGCAGTACCTTGTTTGTTCTTGTATCATTTGTGCATACTTGCTTGCTTGCTTGTGTGTGTTATCATTTTATCTTGCATAACATGCCATTCAACTCTTTCATCCATCTCTTATCTTGCATCCTCCATTTTCTTAGCCATCCTTTATCATTCTTGTTCATTGTGAGATTGTTCGTCATTTTTTCATGTTGTCACATTCTTCCTGTCCAATCTCCCAAGGGGGCATCCTATCATCATTAAACCTGTACCAGGGGCAAACTGGGGCACATATCATAACTAGAAAAATTTTATTCTTTGAAGCAACGTGATAAAACACATTGCATCAAATAGGGGCAAAATGTATACACCTAAAAATGCCTCGTGTCAAATTAAATAAATATTTTAATACTTATTTCATCTATAATTAAATAAATATTCTAATTTATTTAATTAATATTCCCTAATTCCTTTAATATCTCATCTAATTAAATAATCCTAAATTATTTAATTAATCACAAATTCATCTATCCTAAGTCTTAAATTCATAAATCCACATCACTTTCCACCTCACTTTACACCTCACCATGTTGAACACATAATTAAATATTTTTAATATTTAATTATCTAATATTCCCTCACCCACATATCCTATTTATCCTCCAATCAAGATCAGTTAACTCATTAGTCAAATCAATTATCTAATCAATCAATTCACTTAACTGGTTAGTGTATTTAGTTAGCTCCTCAATCTATCCTGTTAACTCCGATAACTCATGAAAGAGGCCTAGACACTTGTCCTCTCCTGATTTGTGCACATTCCCTCAAGATTTCTCAACCATACACATCATAGACAAATTCCTCTAGTCATGGATCTATTGACACTTGGATTTGGCCTCTCCTCAGCCTATATAAGTAAGGTCCTCACACCCATTTTGTATCCACTCAAGCTTTAGCAATCTTACTCTGCAGAAATCCTACCAGCGTGCCTTTGGCAAAGTATCCTCATTGCATTTGCATAACCTCATTATCATCATAATCATCCAATCATGTCTCCATATCTCCACCATCCATCTTCATCATAGAATTGCATTGTTAGTTTAATCTCCATTGCACATTCTAATCACAACCATTCTCCTATTGTCATCTACAACATCAAGGAAGTACAACTTCTGAGAGCTAAAATCATACACAAGATCGATACGAGATAGGCAACAATGGAAGCTATGAGGTGAATTGGTCTACGAAGGTAATCTCTTTGTTTATTGTATTTGCATCAATTCCATTGAGTTATTGGATATTAGTTGTTTAATACTGTTATTCATATTTTCCTCTAACAGGTGGCATTTTAGCACTAAGCTCTTGATTAGCACCATAATGAGGGGTTTTAGCGCCAAGCTTTGCATTAGCGCAGGGAATTCAAGGAAAATTAGGGTCAATGGTGGTTTAGAGCCATGTAGGCTAGTTCTAGCACTAAGGTCTGGATTAGCGCCAAAGGCTAAAGACTTAGCGCCATCTCATAAAATGGTGCCATGTGATCAAGGATTAGCTCCAAGCTCTACATTGGTGCCATAGGGTTATGGATTAGTGCCATAGCACTATTTTGGGAAAAAAGGTTGTTTGTTGGTAACTTTTTGGATTTAGATTGCAGGCTAGATTCTACAGTCACAGGAGTGGTGAGTTCCATCAGTGATGAGGTTGCGGTCACAGTTTGATCAACCTACCTTAGCTCGATTAGGTAGGATAGGCTTACAGACGGTTGCTAAGATGCCCTGGGTATGGGCACATAGGGCTATGATGACAGCCCTAGTGGAGAGGTGGAGGAGCAAGACATGCTCCTTTTTGTTTCCTATGGGTGAGATCACCATCACCCTAGAGGATGTGTGGAGGATATTGAGACTTCCAATAGCTGGAGTGAGGGTGACATATGATGTACCCTCAGGAGTGAAAGCATTGGAGAGGGCATTTGCACATGGTCATCTAGTCTATACCTAGGATTGATGACAGATGAGCTATGGGAGGAATCTATTGGCTGGGGTAGATCAGTTTACCTTTTTTGTGTGTGCAGTGATTGGCGGGATCATGCTTCCAGATCGGCAATCATAAGGTTTTTTGATTGGTTGGGGTAGGGTGATTGAGCTTATGATCACTTAGGAGATTGTATTTGCATGGGGGCCTTGTGTGTTGGCACAATCTTGTATAGGCCACCTGTCACATATACCCACATAGGACAGCTACGGTACTGGCATCAGATATTTGATGATTTGAATTCTATTATTTGGTGCCCTTATATAGGTGCAGAGGTGTGGGCTGATGATCACATCCACATGCCATTCACATTCTAGCCTCGCTATCTAATGGGATGGGGAGATCATACGATAGACCGATATATCCCCTCATGGGTGATGCGATAGTTTGGGCAGGTATAGGATTTGTCTTAGGTGATGATGATTTTTCCATAGATGCCCCAGGATGTACTGGCATGGCCAGCACAAATACAACCCTAGGTGGCACTAGTGGATTGGGGGACACTATAGCCAGTGCAGTGGGACTCAAGGAGTCAGACAGTGGATGTTGGCATGAATCCAGAGTATGATCGGTGGTGATAGGTATGGAGATCCATTCAGTTGATAGATCCAGTAGCTGAACCAGATCTGACAGTTAAGGATGAGGAGGATGAGGGAGAGGAGGGAGATAAGGTGACAATGAAGTACGTCCATGAGGATGTACCCATCAATGAGGGAGATGGCATAGATGTTTTGGCTGCAACAGCTGTAGGGCAAGCAGCAGAGAGAGGACAGGGTCAGGCACCGTAGAAGCAGGTGCCACAACGATAGGCACAGGGACGGGGATAGATGCCACCACCTCAGGCACATTAGCAACATGGATAGGGCTAGGGACAAATGGCTCCACTATAGACACCAGTACAGGCACTACCTTAGTAGGTACCTGTACAGCAGGTACCCCAGGTACAACAGACATCACAGCATGTAGGCACTTCAGGTGTCAGGACATCTGGTGTAAGGACATTGGGGACGGGACCTAGCCCTCTTCCTGGTGTTTGGATTGGGTGTTGGTGGACTCGGGCTGATGGAGAGGAGGAGGTGGATACCTTGCGGGCCTATGTGGCTAGTTCAAAAGACCAGGTGGCCAAATAGAGATGGGATTTGGCACAACTAACGACGGAGTGAGATAGTGCCCTCGTACAGGTACAAAGACTACAAGGAGTACATGCCTTGCTAGACAGAGTGAGTGGTGGGGATGGAGATCCTCAGATCCTAGTTTTGCAGGCCCAGATAGGGCATCTACATGCACAGCTATAGGGACAGGTGGCTCAGGTTACTACTGAGTGAGACACAGAGATGGTATTCTGGTAGGGAGCTGAGGTGAGATTACAAAGTGTTGAGGCTAGGGCACAACAAGGTGATGACTAGATTGCTGGATTACAGGTTGAGATTATGCGTATATAGGGTGTCATTGCTAGCACCAATATGGCTCAGATGTGGACTGACTACTCAGCAGCTTAGTGGCGGATACAGGAGTTATAGGAGCAACTTTCAGAGTAGCAGGCTAGAGCTGAGTACTATTATGGAGCCTATTACACTACAGTGCCCAAGGGTCAGTGTGTTCCCAGCTATAGTTAGAGGAGTAGATCCAAGATTTTATAGTCACAGAGATCAAGGCGATCTCAACCGCCACCTCAGTAGCAGTAGCAGCCTATGGGCCCACCACCATAGTGTCCACCGAGTTCTCCTACTGACTCGGCTAGGGGGTCATCAGCCCATTGTTCATGATTTTATGTTATATGTCTTTGGACCTTGATGTATTTTGTATCATGGCATGTATTATTTTGAGCGATGTATATTTTTGGTGGTGATATATATGATTATGGATGCATTTTGTGGTTATGGATTATTTGTGATTATGCTTGATGATCATGATGTTGTTTTTATGCATTGATGTATGGTATATGAATGTATGTACTTATGATGGATATTATGGATTATGGATGCATTTGTTGTATGGGCATTTTATGATGGTGTTCATGGATAGATGTATATATGTCATGATGTTGATTTATGGTATGCACTTGGATTGTGATGTGGATTTTGATGTGGATTATATGCTTAGATTAACAAACATATATTATGTATGGATAAAATGAAATATAATGGAATATATGCTTAGATTAATAAACATATATTATGTATGGATGAAATGAAATGTAATGGAATATATGCTTAGATTAATAAACATATATTATGTATGGGTGAAATGGTAAGTGGATAATGGAAAATGTAATGGTTAATGGATAATGCAATGATTGATAGATAATGGATAATGTAATGATTAATGGATAATGGAATGATTGATGGATAATGGATAATGTAATGATTAATGAAATGGTAAATGGATAATGGATAATGTAATTATTAATGGATAATGGAATGATTGATAGATAATGGATAATGCAATGATTAATAAAATGGTAAATGGATAATGGATTAATGATATGATGGGATGGGTTTTTGTCATGATACATTGTGATGTTTAGAACCATGGGAGGTGGGGTTAGGTGGTTAAAATAGGTTTCGGGTTGCGTGGGATAGGTTTAGGGATGGTTAGGTTAGGATAGGTTTAGGGATGGTTAGGATAGGTTTAGGGATGGTTGGAATAGGTCACTAGACGCCATGTTGTTAGAGGGGTTTTGTTGTACAACGAAGTGGGATATGGTGGGATGAGGGGTAGAAGCTTGTTAGAATTGTTGATGAGATGGGGTTGGTTAAATGCACAGCCTAGGTATTGATTTGATGGATATGGGATGAGGGGGTAAATGAGCTAGGATAAGTATCTGTATTGACATTTTTGAGAGCATTTATAGATTTATTATAGCAAAAGGGGATATTTTCACCAAGGTATGAAGGACCAAGGTGATGTATATCTATCCTTGCATGGACTAGACCCACAAACAATAGGATGATCCCATGCATGCCCAAAGTAGTATAATCCTACCTAGATAAGGGAAGGGGACTCATAGCATAAATCCTTAGTACATAAAATGTATTATTGACCTTAGATGCAAACATAAGAACATGCCACCAAAGACAAGGAAAGAAGATGATGTCAGGAATGAACTTGTGAGGAAGAATTTGTGTTTTACTTGCAGAGAACCTTGGGAACTTGATCATAGATGTATGGGCAAGGAAAAAAATTGTTATATTGAGGTAGTTTCTAATGATGAGGATCTTGAACCTAAGCCTCATTCAAATTATGAAGAAGAGATACCAATGGAGGAACACTTGCTTCACTCTTTGGAGCACCAAGGTATTATCCTTTCAAGTTTCAAGGAACTCTAAGTGGATGCAGAATTCTAGTACTCCTTGATAGTGGAGCCACTCATAATTTCATTGACAAATGGTTGGTGATCAAGAGAAGACTTCAATCTAAAGAATTTGAAGGTTTTGATGTTACAACAACTGACAGTTTCAAAATCCCTTGCAAAAAGAAAATTAGTCAGCTCAACATACTCATAGAAGAATATAAGGCATGTGATGATTTTTATATAGTTGGTTTGGAAGATACTAACATAGTTTTAGGTATTAAGTGGTTATTCTCTCTTGGGAAAATTACTTAAAAGTTTCAGACTTTGGATTTTTCATTTCTTTCTGAAGGCAGAAAGGTGACTAGATTAACGGACTTCCAAATAGACAAACTCATTTGATCACAGCAAAAACAATGGAAGTATCCACCTTCAAACGTCCACTCATATCCATTGAGATCCCTTGCATAGATTTCTCTTATATCAGAGTGGCGCAGCGGTAAAAAAATGAAGAAAAGTAGATTTTTGAGGAGCTTACATAAGTTTTGTAGAAGATTGTTGCATATCCAATGAGGCAATTTGAGGAGGTTATATTTGAAAATGTTTCCCCGCCATGTGCTTTGAGCAGATGGACACACAAACCTTCAAGGCTGATTTTGGATCCTAGAATTATTTGGGTGAGTAGTCAAGTTGGAATAATTACTAGAGGACAAATAATCTTGGGTAGGGAAGATTGTATTGTCCCCTTTTTTCTTTGAGGAATTATTTTAGTTTTTCGTAGAAAAATAAAATAATGAATAATATTAGTAAGTTAGTCCTCGTGTTATTTTAAATTGTTAAGGACAACTTATTTAAGAAGTTAGGTAAGGCCACCTAAATGAGGGGAATAAGGCCATTTGTAGATCTCAAAGAGAATATTTTTAGTAGTGGGAGTTTTAGTTCACAATAAGGGGAATCTCTTAATCTATTCTAATGAATAGGAAATAGGAAAGAAATCATAATTAATTATTTCCTCAACAATTCTATAAAGAAGGGAAAAAGTAGCTTTAGAATTTATGATGATTTGATTGTAGATCCAAAAATGAAACCCTTGAGGTCTTGGAGATTCGGAAACAAAAACTCCAATTTAGGGATTGCACAGAGCTTCATCAGCGCTTTCCACATTTTGTTGTGGGATGGATTTTGATGTGCTACAGACTATGGTGAATCTCTATGTTATATTTGTGTTGAATACTCGTGCCATTTGATTTTGTAGTGTATAGGTGAGATATTTCCATTTGAGGGAGAAATTGAATATGTGGTGATTTGGCCATTGCATTTTGTGCTTCAATCCATTATCTTTTGATGTGATAATATTTGAATCTCAAATTGTTGCAAATCTCGTATTTCCTACAAGAAAACCTAAGCAGGTCATACAGAGTAATCTAGCGCTGTACAAAGGTGTTGAAGGGTCTAGAGAGATATTCCATATCTCACGCTGATCCTAGACATATCGCCCATTAAACGTCCCTCATATCTTTGAAGAAACCATTGTGATTGAAAGAGGCCACATCATACCTAGTCTGGACGTAGCTTTCAATTTGAGTATTCATGAAATGATTGATCAATTTCTAAATGTTGGATTACTTGAATCTTATTTGATTGCTAATTCGGTAGTGAAGGTGGTTTCCACATTTGTGTGGAGGCGTTTTGACTCATATAAATTTTGGCCACTTCAATTCCACTTGCTGGATGGTCACATTCTCTGAAGCATAGCCTACACTTGAGTAATCAACTAATCGATCCATTGTATGTTAAGTAAATGAAGGAATTTGAAGGGTTATGCAAAGGATCATTGTTGTTTGGCGATCTAAATACAAGGCCGACTCTCTTGTAGATATTAAATTGAACCAGCATCAGTGTATAAATGATCAGACTATGGAGAGGCATCATGAATACTCTCATTGAGAGAATCCCCTGCAATCTATAGGAATTACTTGGTGTGGTTATTTGTTAATTGTTATTTCGGGCACATGACTAGAATCACTACCGCATTGCCAATCCTAGTTGTTTAAATCCTTATCGCAGCATACATAATATGTCACAGTCCATTCATATTTATTGATGCATGCTTATTTTGGTTGACGTATCCAACACTGCACGTCTATCCCTCACTGTCCTCCTTTTATTTCTATATTGCATATCATTTACACATATACTACTCATACGAGTATCAACATGAGACCAATTATACAAGCTCTTTACAAGAAAACACAATAGAAATTACCGATGGAAGACCAAGGGTAACTACTTAGAAATCCACTTTATTTAGAAACCACATCCATATTAGAAGCCAACTGTGGAATACCAAAAGTCACAACTTAGAATTTTATATTAGAAAGTCCCTATGGGAATTTTGAACTTGGGTCTCTAGAATGAGAACCCAACATTTTAGCCAATTAAATTCTAATGGAGAGTATGTGAATGAAAATTGTTTTATTGATCATCTCAAACGATACAATGCAGTGTGATTTATACAAGGAGGGAGATGTAGTTCACATAACTGCATAATAGTTTTAAACATAATTGTATAACAATTTTAACTGCAACAATGTAATACCAATTATTAATATAATTATACACCAACATTCCCCCCTTATTACATTGTTCCTACAATAGTACCAAGGGACCCCCCTGAATGCTAACATACTGAAAAAAGCTGATTACATAATATGAATACATATTTTATAGAAGATCTTCTCCCAAAGAATAAATCATGAACCAAGCGTGGCTCCATCGTGCTATCTCGTCTGCCCTCGGAAAGATGTAGCTTCGAGCTGTGTTCTTGAGATCTTTAGTCCCGAACTATGAAATCACAGAACCTTGAATTATTCGACAACAATCCCTAAGAGATACGATAGATCTCTATCATTGTCTAGTGACCGCGAAAGGGTATAATTCTTGATCATATACTCTGAAGCTCGCTGGACAACAATCCATATCGAGCTCAACACCAAATCCCAAACCTGTCTCCAAAACAAAATCTTCACAAAACATACATTCTTCAAATCCGTCCGCATCAACAAAGAAAAGAAAAATAACCAAAACCAAAAATACTTCTCATGCAAAGAATCATCTCAAAGAGAGAAACTAACTTGAGATGATGGAAAATCCTCCATCCTCCGATGCCGCCTGCCTCCAATTTGACCCTGCTACACTTTATGTCACATTAATCTCTTTGATAGCACAAGCATGTGAGTGTTTAAAGGCCTCGGAAGCACAAACAACATTTGTTATATGTGTAGCCATGATTAAAAAATGGTGATATCCATTTCAACCAATAATGGACCCTTTTACAATATGGTGTAAACACATATAACTTCTTATGATTGTGTTTACAAAAATTTCAACCTTATAACTCCAAAACATGTAATTTCAACTTTAACAAAGGCATCCTACTTATTTTTCTTTAAAAAAAAAACCCCTATACCTATTTATCAATTATTTCACCATAATTCCCTTATTACTCCATAGAAATAATATAAATTGAATAAAATCTCTGTTTACTAATTAAATTCTAAATATGATAGTGTTTCTCAAATGTGCCCTCTTTGTACTTCAGCGTCATTCAACCATTCCAATATCACTTAAGAAAAGGTAAACTCCCTCACACAACTTCTCTCAAGTCAACATGCGCCATCAACTCCGATTACAAAAGATTACACCCTGATTTTTAACAAGTGAAACAAATACACCTTCCTATTGATATAATTACCACCATAATCATCTTGCATACCACAAAAGGAAAGAATCTCTCAATATTGAAGAACCATAACCAAGGTGTAGGGAAGAAGAAATAGATGCTTAAGGTGACTGCAACAAACAAACGCAAATTACACATGTTGCCAACGATCATACATAAATAACTGTAGTACGGGACGATTTACATGCGCTGTAGTTCTCCCTATTTCTCAGAGTCAACTTGCCTTGGAATGGGGACGACTTCACTCAACTCAAAATGATCTTGGCAGGCTCCTTCAAAGAGCGTCTGACATCCACGTCTTGATGGTAAAGAGAGAGAAATCCCTGCTAAAGTCAAATGACTACTGCAATAGCGCCTTTAAAAAAATATATTGGAATGCACTCTCGTCTTTCGGTATCAATTCGAATGCACTCTCATCTTTCTGTATTAAAGGGCAATCTTCTGTTTTGGAATCTCCAGCATTCAAAATCCCACACAGCAATTAAGAGAGATAAACATCATCTTGCAGAGAACACCTTCTTCCGTGCTGAACATGCAACCCCTATTCTACATCGATCTACATCTTCTCACAGGCACAAGAATTAGCAGTGCTCTGATACCATTTAATGGAGAGTATACGAATGAAAATTGTTTTATTGATCATCTCAAACGATACAATACAGTGTGATTTATACAAGGAGGGAGATGCAGTTCGCATAACTGCATAACAGTTTCAAACATAATTGTATAACAATTTTAACTGCAACAATGTAATACCATTTATTAATATAATTATACGCCAAGAAATTCAACACCTTGAACCTTTGTTGTCCTTAGGATTATCACTGTGTGTAATCATTCATTTGCATTGTTCCTCCCTATTATTGTTGTTTTAAAGCTTTCCTTATTGCTGCTTGTTGAATCATATTAAACACTAAACACTGATAATATAATTTGTTGTCCCTCTATGAAATATTATTTGCTCCTAGTATTGACCCAGTAGGGCTCCATATTGAATTTAATCACTATTAAAACATATTTAAACACATTACATGGTCATGCTGCCATTATTACATAGACTAAGACTGGTTGCTTGTTCAATTTAGTCTCTATGTCTGCATTTCCACCTTCCATCTCAGGTCTTTAAATTGATTTATTTATCTAATTCAAATAAGACTTTGCTTTATTAACTATTCAGAATGAAAGAAATGCATTAAGGGTGTCATTTAAATAATTATGTGCGTATATTAATTAATTCAAACACCTAAAGATACATACGACCATGACTATAGAAGACATATACCTAAAATTATAATCAAACACATTTTATTGTTGTACATCCATTATTGTGCAGATTAAGATTGTGCTTGTATAACACTTGCAAACACAACAACAACATCCATACTATACATTATTAATAAGTTACATATAATCAACAATTTTGCACTTAATCTATTTAAGCATCTAGAATCACAAACACATTAATTAGAATCTGTATATAACATTAAAAGTAGAATTCATAATTTATAACAATAATATCTCAGTCAATTCTCAAGTCCAGTTACAATGGGATGGAGTCCAATTTATTTGAAGTGTTTTAAGTAGCACTTATGGGGATACCACACTTGTTTTACTCGATAATCTAAATTTTAGTCTATGCCATTATCGGTTGAACTAAAATTTTCGTTATTGCATCCCGTATCTCTTTCCGTTGAGAAAATGTAATACCATCAACATCCTTGAACAAGAAAAATACACCTCGCATGCCAGCATTGAAATATAAGTTCTTACAACAATCGGGCATATCCGAGGGCTTAAGAAACTCCTTATTTAACTCCTTTACACAAGTCTCAATACGAGTTGTGATATAATGTAAAGCATCTTCCCTTGTAGAACCATGGTTGTCTTTCACGTAACACTCTATGCTTGAAGCTGTCTCTCCACGAGCTTGCTCATCCTTCAAAATTAGCAAGGAGATATTAGTACATAGTTTCCTTTATTTCAATCTTTTTCATATTGTTAATGTAATCTTTGCACTTAAATATCCAATTTTTATATCATTTACCTCAAAATCTTTGATATCATCAACTAGTCGAGTAGTCAATGACACAAGAGCTTGCAACTTTGATGATGGAATATCAAGTTGCTCCAAAATCTTATCAGATAAAGGAGTGTCCATTACTATCAAAGAATGGACCATTAAAACTCTCATGCCACTACTTGTCGCTCCATTCACTATATATTCATCAAAACTTGGTGTATAATCAGAAGCTATCCATTCCGCTTCTTGCATATAAGCTGAAATAAAACTCTTCCACTGAAAAGAACAAGCAAAAATTAGTTTAGAACACTAAAATTTGAAAATAGAATTTAAGGTGTTTGTAGAGTGTAAACAATAGTATTGTTAAAATTTCAATATAAATACTAAACAATTTTTAATTTTCTGAAAATAAAAATTTCTCATTATTAACTCTATGGAGAGTAAACACATTCTATAAAATAAAAAGTAATCAATACCAAATCTTTTCCTTTAAATAATAGCAAGAAAAATATCATATCATTTAAAAGATAGGTGACAAAAAAGCAAGCATTACTTAAAGCCTTAATATATTCACAGAAAAAATGTTTATAGAACCCAACTTAAATATTAATAGACTGTAATAACAATATTATTAAAAACCATTCATGAATATCAACATTGTTCTGTGAATATAGGATTTTCTTGGTCTAGAAATCAATACTATGTAACATAGTTAGGAATTTATGTTCTAATAGTAAAACAAATACAAAAGTATAATATACTTTATATTATTCTTTAGAAACCTTAAAACACATGTTAAAAAATATAACATAAATTTTTATAAACAACGATAAACAAATAATTTCTATTTTATAATAAATTTATTTATAATTATAAAAAAATATTATGAATTTATATTTAGTGGTGTAAGAACATCATATAATTTTATGAAAAGAAAATTATTAAAATTGAAACATGTGAAAAGAGTATATAACAAGATAAGAATTAATGTATATAATAACAGGTTTTAATAAAATTACAAGACCGCATCATCAACATAATTTTACTTACACATGATTGAATGTATTTGTGAACAAAGGGACCATGTTTTGTTTCAGCTTCAGTTGCAATTTCCTTGTGTATCTGGTATGCAAATTTGAAAGCAGTTTTCATGTAGTCTGGATGATTATCGATATTTGAAATATCCCATCTGCAATAGAAATGAACTCACAAAGTTAGAAAGTCAATCAAACATTCAACATAATCTAGGATTACTATCTAATTCACTACCTTGTTAATGTCGTCGTGAATGGTTTCAATTCATCAATGGTCCCATATGTGTCATAAATATCATCAAGGAGGGAAAGACTGGTAGCCAATTTTGTAAAACCAATTCTACTTGCACCGAACTCGGGTTCAAATAATGCGCAAGCCCACCAAAAATAAAATTCCATGTGGCGGTGTCGAAAGAAATCAAGTTGAATTACGCTTGAATGTTTCCACCATCTAGCACAAAGAAATTTCATTGTATTAACGATTAGAAATCCATTTGTTTGATTGACTCTATTTTATTGTACAAAAAAATGAGTCAACTTTGACATTTCATTTATCTTTATGAACCTTAAACTATTTCTTTTGCTAGGTATTTTTTGTTTGAATAAACATGCAATTATTGTATATTCTTAAGAGAATAAGATTTTCTATAAAACAATCAAAATGTTTCTATGTCTATCTTGCCCAATACTCAAGGGAACATTTGTTGAACTAATGTATTTACTTCTAATAATACTCACGTGGACACTAATTTCAATTCAGAGTGATGTTGAGCTTGTAAAATATTGAAGTCCAATATTGCTAGTTCCAATAGCTTTTTGCTATAGGTATTTGGCATCCTGGAAGAAATTATAAGCATGGTTTATCAGCATTAACTTATTCTCTTTCCTATTAATTCAAAACATCACAATAGACTGAAAGATTAAATTTACATATTCTTTTTTTATTTTGAAGGAAAGAATGAAATACCAATGATAACACATAAACTTTGATCTTACTTATAAATGTTATCGACAAGTGAGTCATTTTGACTTTGTTGTCTAAATATTTGAATAAAGTTCCAAGTCTCCCATCTCGGAACCCTACATCTCCAAGGATATTTCAAAGTGTATTCAATCTGAAGAAAGAAAACATCTTGTTATTAGAAATATTGTGCATATATATAAAATTACCAACAATATCCAACTAATATGTGGCCAGGCCATTGAAAATATTATACTTTACTATTAGTAAATTTAAACACATTAGAAAATTGAAAATGGTAGATGGGTTGTTGTTCAACTGCTTCAACCATTTGTAGTCGTAAAAATTGACAAGCATTTCATAGGAAAACCCTCATGCCAATTTTATTTGTCTTAAATATTCAAAAGTAACCTGAACGATAATCACTTCGATGGAAAAGTACTTGCCTCCATTAGAAGTGCATTTTTCTTTTCTTTTATCTCTCCATATTCCTTGATAGCCTCTTGCAGGTATTTAGATGTGAAAAATCTAGCTTCTTCTAAGATTTTTTCTTCGGGAAAATCGAGCTCCGAAGCTTTATATAAATTCAGCGTGCTTACTAATTTCGCATCTTCATGACTAGATCCGAAGCCATGGAATTGTCCTTCTTCACCTTTGAATTTTTGAAAAACATCTGCTCACACATGGAATATTTTAGTGATTTCCAAAACTTAGGTATAGAAAGGCAATTCAAAAAAACATTAAAAAATTTCATCACCTGAGGAAACATCATATCTATTCAATCGTAGTATCCGAAATCCTAGAGCCGTTGTGTTGAGATCAGCAATAATATTTTGCTTCCAATACCTATTAATGATGACATTATTTGATCATAAATCTTCTTAAAGGCTATCTCTAGTACATAGTATTTGATACACCTCTAGATATTTAGTATTTTCAAGTTAGATACACAAGTATGTACATTAGAAATTTTCCTTGAGAAAATATACATACTTGTGGATATAGTCAAGTGCCATTTTGATTTCCTCTTGAAAATGTCGTTCTATTCCCAAGCGTTGCACAACATCAACAAACCAAATCCTTTCAAGTAGACTAAATTCTTCTTCTCCATTAGAGAATAGATCACGAATCTCATTAATTAGTATTTCCCTATGTTCACTGTATGAGGAATCCTGGTTATGAAAAATAACAACGATTGTTTGCATTAGCTTTCATAATAGGAAATATATAATATAGAATGAATTTGTGTAAATCGAAATGTAATAGTCGTTCATACCCCGTATGGAGAACTAAGAGATTGTATGAAATCATCACTCCACAAGTTAGGATGATGATTTCCGTTTCGACGAGTGGTAGCCTTGGGTGTACAACCATCATCCACTCCTAATTTGGAAGATGTTGAAATGCTAAAATTTTCCAACACTTTAGCCATGATAGATATCTACCACATGCAAACAAACATAGAAACACAGTTAGTATGATTTATTATTGCATTGGTGAGCAGTGATCAACCAGTACTTCCAAGAGCCAATATATATAGCAAACAAAATACACAAGAATCTAG
This sequence comes from Cunninghamia lanceolata, assembly GCA_027924645.1. Classification (NCBI taxonomy): domain Eukaryota; kingdom Viridiplantae; phylum Streptophyta; class Pinopsida; order Cupressales; family Cupressaceae; genus Cunninghamia; species Cunninghamia lanceolata. The sequence goes on from BSBN01000814.1 coordinate 8,189,572, forward strand.
ATTCATGTCCCACCAAAAAAAATTCTAATCACATTCCATTGTTGCCAAAAATATTCATATTACTACTAGCGGCAGCGTTGAGTGCAAATTTCACTATTTTGTATCATATATCTACATATTTTTACCAAAGCTGAAATATATAATCTTTGGTTTTGGAAACGTTAAGAACTCTATCTACGGTAATAGTTGAAATAAATAATAGTACATCGTGACCTTGATTTGAATCAAAATGAAATTGACATTTTGGTTGAAATTTCATATCTAGCAGAAAATTGAACTTCACGGGCACAAAGATAGATTTTCTTGACTGAAGGTAAAGAGCTCTCAACTCAATACCAGTGTTTACCATCCGCCATGATATTTTAAATATTTTGTTGCAAACATCTATGTCATAACGTTTTATTCATAATCATATCACCGAATCTGAAGCCTGTGAACGCTACATGTTTGTTGCAGAGTCACCTTGGATTTAAGATCCACAACACTTGGCATGAAAATGTTTATTGTATACACAAGTTGTAGGCTAAAATAACTCTAATACTATCTAGACAGATAAGGCAATGAGCAGAGTAATATTTATTGATAGACCGTAAATAAAATGAATTTACGAATATGAATATGCATATACATATGCGTGTACCTGCCAACCTGGAAGCTTGCTTGCTTGATTGATTGATTGAGGCAACTGAATCTAACAGGCTTGAGAAGTATAGTTTAAGCACTATATTTATACAGTTGAAATGAAATGAATAGATACAGAGAATTGAAGAGTTTGAGTTGAAATTGAAGTGCAAAACACGTGTTGTGAGAGGGCTCGTGCATCTTGAATTGAAGACTAAAGACTAAAGAGGAGCTTCAATCCATATATGGGCTCGTGCGTCTTGAATTGAAGACTAGAAGACGACAGTGGAGCTTCAATACATATATGCGCTCGTGCATCTTGAATAGAAGACTACAGTGGAGCTTGAATTGGTGACTAAGAAATGTTTCCTACCAATCTTTGACCAGTGTACTGGTTACGAAATGCAGAACAAGGTTGTGCAGAACGAGTTTGAAGCCCAAACAAAACTCTAAGATTATTCCTCTGAAACTAAATTGTCACGATTTTTCCATTCTTCTTATCAGTTATTAGTCTTGTGTCATCCACTTCATATGGAAAGGGGCATGAATTTGGTACATCGTCCACCTTAATGTTTAATGTTGATGCAGACATCTTTTGTTCGCATTAATGTGTTTGCGTGTTTTAGTACATTGTCTTATATTCATTGGAAGTAATTTTACTTTTTAGATTATAAATTTTTTTATTTAAAATTACATTTGTAGTTTAAGTTGTAATTTCCCACACTTTGTCTAATTTTAGATAATATGTCTCCGGTTAATCTAGTGAAAACAGATTTTTATATCCAAATTCATGTTAAAACATTTTTAAATGACACACCTACAAACCGTTATCCTTGTATCTAAACTTGAAACTAAATTTAAAATCCTTAAATTATTTTTCAATTAACTATAGACTCTTAAAGACAAAGACCTTATAGTCTAGTGATAATTGTGCATGTAATTTTGGACAGGATAAAGGGTGTGTTATGAAGTTGTTAACTTATTTGACATGCATTATGAAAATGTACATATGAATGGAAGTGATAATGGATGAGCTAGAAATAATTCCAATTAAGACAACAATATTGAGGCTTGACAGATATCAGAGATTTTACATAGAGAAAAATGTGACTTGGGTAATAATGACCAAGAGAATACATAGACGACAGTTTAGAAGTCAACCAAAATCTAGAATGGATCAAGAATTGATGGACTGCCAAATGCAACATAGAGAAACCACACACAGTATAAGATATCATAAGTAAAGTGCAAATTTAATGAAGGTCAAAAGATTAAATTAAGGTATTCACAGAATGAAGACCATATGAAAAGGTGCATCACGACCTACTAGCATATTAGTATCATTTCAAATATACTCAAATAAAATAATACTATACATCTTTTCCAGATCCTACTAATAAAAATTTAAACCCTTTTTTGAAGATTTCACATAAAAGCTTTTAATTTTATTTTTCTTATTAGATCTCATAAATTCATTCTAAATGTTATAAACTATTTTCTTAAACTTAAACTGGATTTAAATATATCATTGAAGATCCATCCTATAGTCATTTTGTTCTCTTATCTATGCATATAAAATTTCTATGCAATTTCATCTAACTGTAAAATATGATTTATATTTCTCTACATATTCATTCTAAAGAAAAGCACCTAAATACTGTACAATTATTATTTCTTAACTTATGAATCCATTTACATGTCTTATATATTTTGTATTATTAAAATTCGTTCCATTTAAAACCTGTGTACAGACATCAACCAATTTCCTATAAAACAATTATATAAAAATTTGATCTCAATATTGAAGCAACGATCTTTTTCCTTGAAATCTCTTTCTAGAACTTCTCCAAACTCTTCCTGACACCATCTACCACTTCAACATCACCCTACAAATAAATTATTGCCCCTTCTTTCTTCCTCCTCTTTTATTTCTTCTCACCTTCTTTTCTTCATTGTTGCTGGTATGTAACTACTACTTCAACTTTCAAGAATAGTTGGCTTCCTAGGTTTTAATCCTTTTTTCCTTATTATCTTATCCTTCCATTTTCTTCTTTTCTCTTTTCTTCTCCATTCTTATTTTATTTTATCTCATTTTTTAATTTATGTTAGATTTTTATTTCAATTATGCTTTTGGGTGAAAGCATGAAGTTGTGTTGCTCTTTACGACGACAACCATGACACTCTAATCAAAACCCTTCCAATCAAAATGTTATGGTACCTACATGGAAACCAACATTCTTTCCAAAAGGGTTACGGATAGAATGCTTTTGACTAGAATAAGTTTGAGCCAAAGCCCTCTTTAGATTGACAAAGATAACAAAACCCTCATTTTCTCCTCATTTCACTCATTCCTCTCTCATGAGTGTTCAAAATTCATCTACCCATATGTCTAGTAACTGTGCAACCATCTTCAACCATCAATTTCAGATATTTCTCAAATTCATTCATTTGTAAATAAGATTTTTAATATCTTTTTTCCTTTAAATCATCTTTTTAAATGTTTTATTAGTTAAAAAAAGTAAATATAAATTTTGTTTAAATGTAAATATATAATTAAGAATTATATTAAAAAATATAAACACACATATACATATGTCTATATGTGCGTATACATACATATATACACCTATATATTTATATGTATATATAAATATGTGTGTATACATATGTACATATGTGCATGTGTATATATGTGGTATTCCCACACCACAACCAACTGCACTTTAGATTTTAGGCCCCTAGATTCACCTTAAATTGGCTTATTTTAATTTAATGCGTCTTTGATTTTTCTTGGACTCCCAATATTTTTTTATTAGGTTTCAGTGTTTTGTAATGTGCGAATTTCAGAAGACTCTTAGTTTTCCTTTTGTTATAGAGTTTCATAACCCCTAAAATCCTAAATTTGACTGAGTGTTTTCTTCTCATTCACTCCTTGGTTCAGTTTGTTAATTGAGGTTGTTTCATTATTTGGGATTCAATATCAACGTTGCTTTTTCATAGATATTCTAATGAAGATATGTGGAAAGAGCCTAAAATAGTAAAAGTTGACCCTACCAAGTACACACGAGAGAAAAGAAAAAGTTATAAGTGGGATTGTGTGTAAATATATGATCAAGCACTGCCAAGTATACGTAGGAGGTCAATACACAATGAAAGAGAGTGTTGATTTATGGGTATACAGCGAGAAGAACACCATGCAAAATGACTGGGAGGAAAATAAAAGCACCACACATAATGAGTGGTAGGAGAACTGTGTAATTGGAAAGATTTTGATATGTGTAATCATTAGACATCATTTATGCAATAAAAATCAAACACACACATAATCATTCATGTTAGTTAGATGAGTGGATGGCAAATCACTATTGTTGACACAACAAGAGCTAATCTACTAGTAGTGGATGAGATGGTCTCTAGACTTCTTAGAGAAGAAGTGTATTGATAATGGGTTTAACGGTCTTTATCAAAACAAGAGTAGGTGCACATGGAATTTGAATGAATGTGATGGAAAGGTTGTTCTATGAGATAAAGTGTTGAGTATTTTGTGATGGTACATCTTGTATGAAGATAGTTTTAGGTTATTTTTAGTTTACCTATAATGAGATTCCAAGTGAGCATTAGAAGCTCCTAGAGTTGAGCCCTAATTGGTCCATGGAAAGTTTAGCATGGTAGTAGAGCTAAGGTACAATACATGAGCACCTGTAGCGGGGCTCAAGACTGTGTGCTTAAAAAATAGACCACACTAAAATTGTAAAAGGACTAGTCACAAAGTGGGTTGCTAGCTCAATGCTAGAACAACCCAACAACAAATGGGGGGTCTTGGGTTTGATTCCTAGTTGGTCCATGGAAACTTTTGTTAGCATAGAATAAGTTTGTATTACATTGTACACTATTGTTCGCTGGTTAGTTCTGTTAGTTCTACCAACCGGTTATGATGTTACAGTTAGATAATTATATATCATTGTTTATATACGTGTGGATATATTGAATACGATAATGAAATACATTCTCCTATCTCCCTAAGCTCTCTCCATTAAATGGTATCAGAGCGACTCTGTACTTGTGCAATGTGAAGCATGAGGCGTGCCGAATTGAATAGGGGAGCAATCTGCTCCGCTTCTCACGCATGAAGTTGTATTCTATTTCCAAGCATGGCTCGTAGGTTTCCAAAAGACCCCTATACGCCATTAAGATCCGTGTCTCTCGAGTGTCTAATTCATGTGCTCTTTGTATTCAAGGGACTTTCCTTTTCCTGCGTTGAATATATGTATTTCATCTAAGTTTCATATCTGTTCTATGCTTATGTGTACCACCTGTAAAAACTCGTGTACCTTAGCATTGAGTCATGTTCATTCAAATGATTGTTGATTTATACTAGTTTGTGTGCTAATCTACAATATCTGTGGTGCCCTAGCATTAACTGACTATACCTGAGCATATATTCTGCAATGTTGAATGGAAATAGTGATAAAAACTGTCCAGATTTGGCACAGGACGTGTGATATTTTTGCATGATTTTTAGAATCTGTGGTTACAATTTGGACATTCCTTGTATGCTGGTAGATGGACATTCTGACAAGAAGGATATAGGCCTGAAAGGTGCAAATTAGATTTGCAAGAATATCTATTCAAGAGCATAAGTCCATTTGCGCGAAGGAGAAGAAAGACATTTTAGGCTGATTGAGACATTTACGAGTGATTGTTTTGAATTGATTGTATTGGTTGGGAGAAGATTGTGCTTCTTTCATGCTTTGGGGTTTACAGAATACATTTACATAGGTGCTATTGGTGTATAATGATGGATTAAGAGAGAGGGTGTACATCAAGGTAGTCTTCCAACAAATGCAAGGAGGTTTGAAATGCTAAAGAATTAAGAATGGTTCCTGCTCTCAATGTTAGTCAGAAGTAGCGCATAGAGCATATACTAATGATGGTTGGAGAAAATATATTCAATATCATGCAATCTTTTCATACCATGGATGGAAACAAATTAGTTGTTCCTACTGACATATATTTGGAGGTTTTTGAGGATTGTAGTACTTCCTTTGGTGCTATATTTGGAGGGTAAGGACTAAGAGAGTCAAATTGGAGGCAGGCGGCATCGGAGGATGGAGGAATTTCCATCATCTCAAGTTAGCTTTTCGCTTTAAGATGATGCTTTGCATGAGAAGCATTTTTGGTTTTGGTTGTTTTGTTTTTCTTTGTTGATGCAGACGGATTTGAAGAATGTATGTTTTGTGAAGATTTTGTTTTGGAGACAGGTTTGGGATTTGGTGTTGAGCTCAATATGGATTGTTGTCCAACAAGCTTCAGAGTATATGATCGAGAATTATACACTTTCACAGTCACTAGACAATGATAGAGATCTGTCGTATCTCTTAGGGATTGTTGTCGAATAATTCAAGACTGTGATTTAAGAGTTCGGGACTAAAGAGCTCAAGAACACAGCTCGACGCTACACCTTTCCGAGGGTAGACGAGACAACATGATGGAGCCCCGCTTGGTTCAGGATTTATTCTTTGGGAGAAGATCTTCTATAAAATATGTATTCATATTATGTAATCAGCTGTGTTGAGTATGTTAGCATTCAGGGGGGTACCTTGTTACTATTGCAGGAACAATGTAATAAGGGGGGGAATGTTAGCATAGAATAAGTTTGTATTACAGTGTACACTATTGTTCGCTGGTTAGTTTTGTTAGTTCTACCAACCAGTTATGCACAGTTATGATGTTACAGTTAGATAACTGTATATCATTGTTTATATATGTGTGGATGTATTGAATACAATAATGAAATACATTCTCCTATCTCCCTAAGCTCTCTCCATTAACTTTAATAGTCTTGATGAGAGTTAGTTATTCGATCACTTCTAGGTGACCATTCTCCCACTAGATGACAACTTCCTTCTCAAGGACAATAGTGTGAGGAGTAGATAGAGCCTCTCCTAGTTCTTTAGTAACTCATTTTATAAATCTAGCTTCAATTGAGGATACACACACAATAAAAGTTGAGTATAATCCTCAAGATTAAGATAGACAAGTTAAAACATCTCTTATTATTCCTTGAAGTCTGGCTGTTCCTTGTAATTTGACTTGACTTATTTGAGTTGTTTGTTTGTTCATACTCAAATGATTTCTAAATGCTTTGTTTTGATTTTTGTGTAAAAAGTTCATATAGAAATATGTCTAGCAACTGTGCAACCATATTTCTGAACCTGAGATTTATCTCTCTCCTTTGGTAACAGTTTGATAAGTCCTTTGTTGATATTTGCTCCCAAAGATCCTTTTGCAAGTGCTTCATCATACACTTCCTTCATGTCCTCCGCAATCCAGTCACAATTTTCTTTGTAGAATCAATAGGGATACCATACAATCCAGGGGACTTTCTAGTTTTTAAAGACTAAATGATTGTCACAATTTCCTCAATAGTGATATTTTTACACAAGTCTTCTTTATCTTCTTCTAGCACTTTGATAGGAATAATAGTGTTACAAAATCTCTGGCTTCAAGACTCCGGTTATTTCCTTCAAAGAAAAATAAGTCCTTATAGAATTTAAAAGAAGCATCACCTATTGTTTTTGCATCCTCACTCAAACCACCATTAACTTCAATGGGCCGAAATTTTTCTCTCCTCTATTTGGCTTTTAAGATGTTGAAAAAATATTTAGTACCTCTATCTCCTTCATGCAACCACTGCATTCTAGCCCTGACCATTGCTCCCTAATTCTTATAGTTTTGAAGGGCCCTTAGCTGATGTTTAGCTTTTTCCATCTCTTCTACTCTCCCCTTATCCCCCAAATTATTTTGAATCCCCAATTCTAACTCAAATAGTCTCCCTTCTAGACTATCCTCTTCTCTCCTTCTTTCTAGAGCTTGCCTTTTCCCCACAATCTGGAATATATGTCTCCATACTTGCATCAAGTTATCCCATCTATCAATGACCGAGCTTCTATACAAACTTTTAATAATCATGCTGACTCTAAGAATACCACTTGAGAAATATGAATCTCTCATTAGGGTAGTGTTCAATTTAAATGACAAGGTGTGAAGGTTTGTTTTGGAAGTGGGGTTATCTTTGAAAGTGATGCATGCACTAATAGGAGAATGATCATACATTGTGTTAGGCTTCACTTGCACAGGGAAATCCACATAATTATACAAGAATTAAACAGTTGTTGGACATATTTCTGAACCTGAGATTTAATTTTTTGTTGCTGGTAATGGATTAATTTGATGTGTTTCGGTGTAATTCTGGAGTGCAAGAGTGATTTAAAGTTATTGTTTGATTTTTTTCTTTTGGTTTGATGTGTTATTGTTTATTGAGGTCGTACTTGTAGCCATTCTGATGACCGTACCTTATTTCTCTAAGACGGCATTGGACCTTTATTGAAAGCTGGGATCAATTATTACATAGAAGTCCATTGTGGATGAGGCATTGGGTAAAGACAAGAAAAAGAAGTTTATGTTTTCAAACCCGTACCATATTTTCCTTTGGCACCGTACACTCAGCTAATATACTTGTTTGATTTGGGTCATAGGAAGGTAAAGAGGAAATCACACCTTCTTTTGTTTTATGTGCATCAAGTGGAGGCTGCGACTCTCCAAATTGTTAGGAATTTCATCTTTGATGATTTTCTGGCTTGTTTGAATATTTCTATGGAGTCGTACTTGTGGGCAGCTGTACATGCTTATTTAAGGGATGTGTGAGTGTTGGGAAAGGCTAAGCACTGCCTCTTTCACTATTTTTCTTGGTTGTTTGAATGGGTTTGGGTCTAATTATATCAGGCCTTGCTATTTGAGGAGGTACTTGGGCAGTCTGGAGTGGTCTTGCAGGCCTATTAGTTGAATTTTGAGAGGTTTCAACATGATATAAATTTAGTTTAGTTCTATTTTGATAGTATATCTAGTAGAGTAAGAGATTTAAGAATTCATTAGCTTACTTCATCGGCTCCATAGAGTGACTACTTCAGTATGCTACAATTTGTCCCCCTTGTAAGCATGAATGTCTTTAATTTTATGGACTAATACTGTGGTTGCAACTCTGTATCAGGATGATCTAAATAATTTTATATGAGTTGTAGTAGTTAGATTTACCTTTTGACATATTGTAATGCATTTCATGCAACCCCATCTATGGTAGTACCATTGGTGGCTTATCGTTAGTTGCATCTAATTTTGTAAGACTAGATGGTTTACTGCAAGTTTGTATAGCATAATTTCTTTTTAGCCCATTTGGCATCGAACAAACTTGAGGTTATTGACTATTTTGGTCTGATCAAGCTTAGATATTCTAATAGTGGATTTACATCTATGCACGCTTGTTCAATGAAGAAGTGTATATGTGGGTAGGCTTTTCCACCTGCATGCTTTATTTTCTGTAATTGCATTTACGCACACTTGTCTGTCAAAGAGGTGTAATATTCATCTTGGCTCTGCTGCCTACGTGCTCTAGTCGGCTTGCCACCTTGATTCTGTAATTACATACATCGTAGTTACTGGTGTGGTCCAAATTACTGTATGCTCTCACCTTTCCCACACTAGGATCTCGGTGATTAGAACGTGTTCATACATTGCATTTGCATTTCTTGTTTTCCAAAAGAACTAGGTGTGGTTGTTACACAAACCCATGGGTGAAGATGAATCTGTCAAGTTTCCCAGTTATCACCTTGTGGGCATAGCTCATGAATGGTGGTACCATGGGTTGGTTACCAAGGGCCATAATTTCATCAACATTTGCGCGATGAATTCAGTAGCAGGATGATTGAGCAGTTTGATAGAAAAGATTCTAAGATCCATTTCTAAGAGTCGGCTCAGCTTAGATAGGATGTCAATGTGGAGAAATATGTAGCTAAATTTCAAAAGTTGTCAGTGATGGTTCTAGATATTCCTAAGGGAAGGCTCATTGTACTATTTATAGAGGGTCTATCCAAACCTCTCGAAGGTTCGGTGAAGGATTTAAATGCTTCATCCTTACAAGAGACCATCATGAAATCTTTAGATTTGGAGACTTCAATTCCCATGTATAAATCTTATCCAAAGAATCCATCATTTGACCAATCAACGGAAGTTTCATAGAAGCAAGAAAATTATGCACATAAGAGTATCCCACCAAAGACAAGAAAAGAAGATGATGCCAAGAATGAACTCATGATGAAGAATTTGTGTTTTACTTGCAGAGAACCTTGGGAACTTGGTCATAGATGTATGGGCAAGGTAAAAATTCATTATATTGAGGTAGTTTCTAATGATGAGGATATTGAACCTAAGCCTCATTTGAATTATGAAGAAGAAGACACCAATGGAGGAACAAGTGCTTTCTTCTCTCTCTCTAGAGCGCAAAGGTATTATCCTTTAAAGTTTCAAGAAACTCTAGGTGGATGCATAATTTCAGTACTCCTTGATAGTGGAGCCACTCATAATTTCATTGACAAAGGGTTGGTGACTAATTGAAGATTCCAAATTGAAGAATTTGAAGGTTTCGATGTTATAGTAGCTAACGGTTTCATAATCTCTTGCAAAACAAAAATTAGTCAGCTCAACATACTCATAGAAGAATATAAGGCATGTGATGATTTTTATATAGTTGCTTTGGAAGACACTGACATAGTTTTAGGTATTAAGTGGTTATGCTCTCTTGGGAAAATTACTTAAAACTTTCAGACTTTGGATTTTTCATTTCTTTCTGAAGGAAGAAAGGTGACTAGATTAACGGACTTCCAAATAGACAAACTCATTTGATCACAGCAAAAACAATGGAAGTATCCACCTTCAAACGTCCACTCATATCCATTGAGATCCCTTGCATAGATTTCTCTTATATCAGAGTGGCGCAGCGGTAAAAAAATGAAGAGAAGTAGATTTTTGAGGATCTTACATAAGTTTTGTAGAAGATTGTTGCATATCCAATGAGGCAATTTGAGGAGGTTATATTTGAAAATGTTTCCCCGCCATGTGCTTTGAGCAGATGGACACACAAACCTTCAAGGCTGATTTGGGATCCTAGAATTACTTGGGTGAGTAGTCAAGTTGGAATAATTACTAGAGGACAAACAATCTTGGGTAGGGAGGATTGTATTGTCCCCTTTTTCCTTTGAGGAATTATTTTAGTTTTTCGTAGAAAAATAAATTAATAAATAATATTAGTAAGTTAGTCCTCGTGTTATTTTAAATTGTTAAGGACAACTTATTTAAGAAGTTAGGTAAGGCCACCTAAATGAGGGGAATAAGGTCATTTGTAGCTCTCAAAGAGAATATTTTTAGGAGTGGGAGTTTTAGTTCACAATTAGGGGAATCTCTTAATCTATTTTAATAAATAAGGAAATAGGAAAGAAATCGTAATTAATTATTTCCTCAACAATTCTATAAAGAAGGGAAAAAGCAGCTCCAGAATTTATGATGATTTGAATGTAGATCCAAAAATGAAACCCTTGAGGTCTTGGAGATTTAGAAACAAAAACTCCAATTTAGGGATTGCACGGAGCTTCATCAGCGCTTTCCACATTTTGTTGTGGGATGGATTTTGATGTGCTACAGACTGTGGTGAATCTCTATGTTATATTTGTGTTGAATACTCGTGCCATTTGATTTTGTAGTGTATAGGTGAGATATTTCCATTTGAAGGAGAAATTGAATATGTGGTGATTTGGCCATTGCATTTTGTGCTTCAATCCATTATCTTTTGATGTGATAATATTTGAAATTCAAATTGTTGCAAATCTCGTATTTCCTACAAGAAAACCTAAGCAGGTCATACAGAGTAATCTAGCGCTGCACAAAGGGCGTTGAAGGGTCTAAAGAGGTATTACATATCTCACGCTGATCCTAGACATGCCGCCCATTAAATGCCCCTCATATCTTTGAAGAAAACATTGTGATTGAAAAGAGGCCGCATCATACCCAGTTCGAACGTAGCTTTCAAGATGAGTATTCATGAAATGATTTTTCAATTGCTAAATGTTGGATTGCTTGAATCTTATTTGATTGCTAATTCGGTAGTGAAGGTGGTTTCCACATTTGTGTGGAGGCGTTTTGACTCATATAAATTTTGGCCACTTCAATTCCCCTTGCTGGACGGTCACATTCTCTGAAGCATAGTCTACACCTGAGTAATCAACTAATCAATCCATTGTATGTTAAGTAAATGAAGGAATTTGAAGGGTTATGCAAAGGATCATTGTTGTTTCGCGATCTAAATACAAGGCTGACTCTCTTGTAGATATTAAATTGAACCAGCATCAGTGTATAAATGATCAGACTATGGAGAGGCATCATGAATACTCTCATTGAGAGAATCCCCTACAATCTAGAAGAATTACTTGGTGTGGTTATTTGTTAATTGTTATTTTGGGCACATGACTAGAATAACTACTGCATTGCCAATCCTAGTTGTTTAAATCCTTATCGCAGCATACATAATCTGTCATAGTCCATTCATATTTATCGATGCATGCTTATTTTGGTTGACGTATCCAACACTGCACATCTATCCACCCTTGTCCTCATTTTATTTTTATATTGCATATCATTTACAAATATATTACTCATAGAGTATCAACATGAGACCAATTATACAAGCACTTTACAAGAAAACACAATAGAAATTACCGACGGAAGACTGAGGGTAACAACTTAGAAATCCACTTTATTTAGAAACCACATCCATATTAGATGCCACCTATGGAATACCAAGAGTCACAACTTAGAACTTTATATTAGAAAGTCCCTATGGGAATTTTGAACTTGGGTCTCTAGAATGAGAACCCAACATTTTAACCAATTAAATTCTAATGGAGAGTATGCGAATGAAAATTGTTTTATTGATCATCTCAAACGATACAATGCAGTGTGATTTATACAAGGAGGGAGATGCAGTTCACATAACTGCATAACAGTTTTAACTGCAACAATGTAATACCAATTATTAATATAATTATATGCCAACATTCCCCCCTTATTACATTGTTCCTACAATAGTACCAAGGGACCCCCCTGAATGCTAACATACTGAAAAAAGCTGATTACATAATATGAATACATATTTTATAGAAGATCTTCTCCCAAAGAATAAATCATGAACCAAGCGTGGCTCCATCGTGCTATCTCGTCTGCCCTCGGAAAGATGTAGCTTCGAGCTGTGTTCTTGAGATCTTTAGTTTCGAACTATGAAATCACAGAACCTTGAATTATTCGACAACAATCCCTAAGAGATACGATAGATCTCTATCATTGTCTAGTGACCGCGAAAGGGTATAATTCTTGATCATATACTCTGAAGCTCGCTGGACAACAATCCATATCGAGCTCAACACCAAATCCCAAACCTGTCTCCAAAACAAAATCTTCACAAAACATACATTCTTCAAATCCGTCAGCATCAACAAAGAAAAGAAAAATAACCAAAACCAAGAATACTTCTCATGCAAAGAATCATCTCAAAGAGAGAAACTAACTTGAGATGATGGAAAATCCTCCATCCTCCGATGTCGCCTGCCTCCAATTTGACCCTGCTACACTTTATGTCACATTAATCTCTTTGATAGCACAAGCATGTGAGTGTTTAAAGGCCTCGGAGGCACAAACAACATTTGTTATATGTGTAGCCATGATTAAAAAATGGTGATATCAATTTCAACCAATAATGGACCCTTTTACAATATGGTGTAAACACATGCAACTTCTTATGATTATGTTTACAAAAATTTCAACCTTATAACTCCAAAACATGTAATTTCAACTTTAACAAAGGCATCCTACTTATTTCTCTTTTAAAAAAAAACCCTTATACCTATTTATCACTTATTTCACCATAATTCCCTTATTACTCCATACAAATAATATAAATTGAATAAAATCTCTGTTTACTAATTAAATTCTAAATATGACAGTGTTTCTCAAATGTGCCCTCTTTGTACTTCAGCGTCATTCAACCATTCCAATATCACTTAAGAAAAGGTAAACTCCCTCACACAACTTCTCTCAAGTCAACATGCGCCATCAACTCCGATTACAAAAGATTACACCCTCATTTTTAACAAGTGAAACAAATACACCTTCCTATTGATATAATTACCACCATAATCATCTTGCATACCAAAAAAGGAAAGAATCTCTCAGTATTGAAGAACCATAAGCAAGGTGTAGGGAAGAAGAAATCGATGCTTAAGGTGACTGCAACAAACAAACGCAATTTACACAGGCTGCCAACGATCATACATAAATAACTGTAGTACGGGACGATTTACATGCGCTGTAGTTCTCCCTATTTCTTAGAGTCAACTTGCCTTGGAATGGGGACGACTTCACTCAACTCAAAATGATCTTGGCAGGCTCCTTCAAAGAGCGTCTGACATCCACGTCTTGATGGCAAAGAAAGAGAAATCCCTGCTAAAGTCAAATGACTACTGCAATAGCGCCTTTAAAAAAGTATATTGGAATGTACTCTCGTCTTTCCGTATCAATTCGAATGCACTCTCATCTTTCCGTATTAAAGGGAAATCTTCTGTTTTGGAATCTCCAGCATTCAAAATCCCACACAGCAATTAAGAGAGATAAACATCATCTTGCAGAGAACACCTTCTTCCATGCTGAACATGCAACCTCTATTCTACATCGATCTACATCTTCTCACAGGCACAAGAATTAGCAGTGCTCTGATACCATTTAATGGAGAGTATACGAATGAAAATTGTTTTATTGATCATCTCAAACGATACAATACAGTGTGATTTATACAAGGAGGGAGATGCAGTTCGCATAACTGCATAACAGTTTCAAACATAATTGTATAACAATTTTAACTGCAACAATGTAATACCAATTATTAATATAATTATACGCCAACAAATTCAACACCTTGAACCTTCGTTGTCCTTAGGATTATCACTGTGTGTAATCATTCATTTGCATTGTTCCTCCTTATTATTGTTGTTTTAAAGCTTTCCTTATTGCTGCTTGTTGAATCATATTAAGCACTAAACACTGATAATATAATTTGTTGTCCCTCTATGAAATATTATTTGCTCCTAGTATTGACCCAGTAGGGCTCCATATTGAATTTAATCACTATTAAAACATATTTAAACACATTACATGGTCATGCTGCCATTATTACATAGACTAAGACTGGTTGCTTGTTCAATTTAGTCTCTATGTCTGCATTTCCACCTTCCATCTCAGGTCTTTAAATTGATTTATTTATCTAATTCAAATAAGACTTTGCTTTATTAACTATTCAGAATGAAGGAAATGCATTAAGGGTGTCATTTAAATAATTATGTGCATATATTAATTAATTCAAACACCTAAAGATACATATGACCATGACTATAGAAGACATATACCTAAAATTATAATCAAACACATTTTATTGTTGTACATCCATTATTGTGCAGATTAAGATTTGTGCTTGTATAACACTTGCAAACACAACAACAACATCCATACTATACATTATTAATAAGTTACATATAATCAACAATTTTGCACTTAATCTATTTAAGCATCTAGAATCACAAACACATTAATTAGAATCTGTATATAACATTAAAAGTAGAATTCATAATTTATAACAATAATATCTCAGTCAATTCTCAAGTCCAGTTACAATGGGATGGAGTCCAATTTATTTGAAGTGTTTTAAGTAGCACTTATGGGCATACCACACTTGTTTTACTCGATAATCTAAATTTTAGTCTATGCCATTATCGGTTGAACTAAAATTTTCGTTATTGCATCCCGTATCTCTTTCCGTTGAGAAAATGTAATACCATCAACATCCTTGAACAAGAAAAATACACCTCGCATGCCAGCATTGAAATATAAGTTCTTACAACAATCTGGCATATCCGAGGGCTTAAGAAACTCCTTATTTAACTCCTTTACACAAGTCTCAATACGAGTTGTGATATAATGTAAAGCATCTTCCCTTGTAGAACCATGGTTGTCTTTCATGTAACACTCTATGCTTGAAGCTGTCTCTCCACGAGCTTGCTCATCCTTCAAAATTAGCAAGGAGATATTAGTACATAGTTTCCTTTATTTCAATCTTTTTCATATTGTTAATGTAATCTTTGCACTTAAATATCCAATTTTTATATCATTTACCTCAAAATCTTTGATATCATCAACTAGTCGAGTAGTCAATGACACAAGAGCTTGCAACTTTGATGATGGAATATCAAGTTGCTCCAAAATCTTATCAGATAAAGGAGTGTCCATTACTATCAAAGAATGGACCATTAAAACTCTCATGCCACTACTTGTCGCTCCATTCACTATATATTCATCAAAACTTGGTGTATAATCAGAAGCTATCCATTCCGCTTCTTGCATATAAGCTGAAATAAAACTCTTCCACTGAAAAGAACAAGCAAAAATTAGTTTAGAACACTAAAATTTGAAAATAGAATTTAAGGTGTTTGTAGAGTGTATACAATAGTATTGTTAAAATTTCAATATAAATACTAAACAATTTTTAATTTTCTGAAAATAAAAATTTCTCATTATTAACTCTATGGAGAGTAAACACATTCTATAAAATAAAAGGTAATCAATACCAAATCTTTTCCTTTAAATAATAGCAAGAAAATAATCATATCATTTAAAAGATAGGTGACAAAAAAGCAAGCATTTACTTAAAGCCTTAATATATTCACAGAAAAAATGTTTATAGAACCCAACTTAAATATTAATAGACTGTAATAACAATATTATTAAAAACCATTCATGAATATCAACATTGTTCTGTGAATATAGGATTTTCTTGGTCTAGAAATCAATACTATGTAACATAGTTAGGAATTTATGTTCTAACAGGAAAACAAATACAAAAGTATAATATACTTTATATTATTCTTTAGAA
The DNA here is from genome assembly GCA_027924645.1 of Cunninghamia lanceolata. NCBI lineage: Eukaryota > Viridiplantae > Streptophyta > Pinopsida > Cupressales > Cupressaceae > Cunninghamia > Cunninghamia lanceolata. Next base: position 8,206,052 of record BSBN01000814.1, read on the forward strand.
ACCTTAAAACACATGTTAAGAAATATAACATAAATTTTTATAAACAAAGATAAACAAATAATTTCTATTTTATAATAAACTTATTTATAATTATAAAAAATTATTATGAATTTATATTTAGTGGTGTAAGAACATCATATAATTTTATGAAAAGAAAATTATTAAAATTGAAACATGTGAAAAGAGTATATAACAAGATAAGAATTAATGCATTTAATAACAGGTTTTAATAAAATTACAAGACCGCATCATCAACATAATTTTACTTACACATGATTGAATGTATTTGTGAACAAAGGGACCATGTTTTGTTTCAGCTTCAGTTGCAATTTCCTTGTGTATCTGGTATGCAAATTTGAAAGCAGTTTTCATGTAGTCTGGATGATTATCGATATTTGAAATATCCCACCTGCAATAGAAATGAACTCACAAAGTTAGAAAGTCAATCAAACATTCAACATAATCTAGGATTACTATCTAATTCACTACCTTGTTAATGTCGTCGTGAATGGTTTCAATTCATCAATGGTCCCATATGTGTCATAAATATCATCAAGGAGGGAAAGACTGGTAGCCAATTTTGTAAAACCAATTCTACTTGCACTGAACTCGGGTTCAAATAATGAGCAAGCCCACCAAAAATAAAATTCCATGTGGCGGTGTCGAAAGAAATCAAGTTGAATTACGCTTGAATGTTTCCACCATCTAGCACAAAGAAATTTCATTGTATTAATGATTAGAAATCCATTTGTTTGATTGACTCTATTTTATTGTACAAAAAAATGAGTCAACTTTGACATTTCATTTATCTTTATGAACCTTAAACTATTTCTTTTGCTAGGTATTTTTTGTTTGAATAAACATGCAATTATTGTATATTCTTAAGAGAATAAGATTTTCTATAAAACAATCAAAATGTTTCTATGTCTATCTTGCCCAATACTCAAGGGAACATTTGTTGAACTAATGTATTTACTTCTAATAATACTCACGTGGACACTAATTTCAATTCAGAGTGATGTTGAGCTTGTAAAATATTGAAGTCCAATATTGCTAGTTCCAATAGCTTTTTGCTATAGGTATTTGGCATCCTGGAAGAAATTATAAGCATGGTTTATCAGCATTAACTTATTCTCTTTCCTATTAAATCAAAACATCACAATAGAGTGAAAGATTAAATTTACATATTCTTTTTTTATTTTGAAGGAAAGAATGAAATACCAATTATAACACATAAACATTGATCTTACTTATAAATGTTATCGACAAGTGAGTCATTTTGACTTTGTTGTCTAAATATTTGAATAAAGTTCCAAGTCTCCCATCTCGGAACCCTACATCTCCAAGGATATTTCAAAGTGTATTCAATCTGAAGAAAGAAAACATATTGTTATTAGAAATATTGTGCATATATATAAAATTACCAACAATATCCAACTAATATGTGGCCAGGCCATTGAAAATATTATACTTTACTATTAGTAAATTTAAACACATTAGAAAATTGAAAATGGTAGATGGGTTGTTGTTCAACTGCTTCAACCATTTGTAGTCGTAAAAATTGACAAGCATTTCATAGGAAAACCCTCATGCCAATTTTATTTGTCTTAAGTATTCAAAAGTAACGTGAACGATAATCACTTCGATGGAAAAGTACTTGCCTCCATTAGAAGTGCATTTTTCTTTTCTTTTATCTCTCCATATTCCTTAATAGCCTCTTGCAGGTATTTAGATGTGAAAAATCTAGCTTCTTCTAAGATTTTTTCTTCAGGAAAATCGAGCTCCGAAGCTTTATATAAATTCAGCGTGCTTACTAATTTCGCATCTTCATGACTAGATCCGAAGCCATGGAATTGTCCTTCTTCACCTTTGAATTTTTGAAAAACACCTGCTCAGACATGGAATATTTTAGTGATTTCCAAAACTTAGGTATAGAAAGGTAATTCAAAAAAACATTAAAAAATTTCATCACCTGAGGAAACATCATATCTATTCAATCGTAGTATCCGAAATCCTAGAGCCGTTGTGTTGAGATCGGCAATAATATTTTGCTTCCAATACCTATTAATGATGACATTATTTGATCATAAATCTTCTTAAAGGCTATCTCTAGTACATAGTATTTGATACACCTCTAGATATTTAGTATTTTCAAGTTAGATACACAAGTATGTACATTAGAAATTTTCCTTGAGAAAATATACATACTTGTGGATATAGTTAAGTGCCATTTTGATTTCCTCTTGAAAATGTCGTTCTATTCCCAAGCGTTGCACAACATCAACAAACCAAATCCTTTCAAGTAGACTAAATTCTTCTTCTCCATTAGAGAATAGATCACGAATCTCATTAATTAGTATTTCCCTATGTTCACTGTATGAGGAATCCTGGTTATGAAAAATAACAACGATTGTTTGCATTAGCTTTCATAATAGGAAATATATAATATAGAATGAATTTGTGTAAATCGAAATGTAATAGTCGTTCATACCCCGTATGTAGAACTAAGAGATTGTATGAAATCATCACTCCACAAGTTAGGATGATGATTTCCATTTCGACGAGTGGTAGCCTTGGGTATACAACCATCATCCACTCCTAATTTGGAAGATGTTGAAATGCTAAAATTTTCCAACACTTTAGCCATGATAGATATCTACCACATGCAAACAAACATAGAAACACAGTTAGTATGATTTATTATTGCATTGGTGAGCAGTGATCAACCAGTACTTCCAAGAGCCAATATATATAGCAAACAAAATACACAAGAATCTAGATTCATGTCCCACCAAAAAAAATTCTAATCACATTCCATTGTTGCCAAAAATATTCATATTACTACTAGCGGCAGCGTTGAGTGCAAATTTCACTATTTTGTATCATATATCTACATATTTTTACCAAAGCTGAAATATATAATCTTTGGTTTTGGAAACGTTAAGAACTCTATCTACGGTAATAGTTGAAATAAATAATAGTACATCGTGACCTTGATTTGAATCAAAATGAAATTGACATTTTGGTTGAAATTTCATATCTAGCAGAAAATTGAACTTCACGGGCACAAAGATAGATTTTCTTGACTGAAGGTAAAGAGCTCTCAACTCAATACCAGTGTTTACCATCCGCCATGATATTTTAAATATTTTGTTGCAAACATCTATGTCATAACGTTTTATTCATAATCATATCACCGAATCTGAAGCCTGTGAACGCTACATGTTTGTTGCAGAGTCACCTTGGATTTAAGATCCACAACACTTGGCATGAAAATGTTTATTGTATACACAAGTTGTAGGCTAAAATAACTCTAATACTATCTAGACAGATAAGGCAATGAGCAGAGTAATATTTATTGATAGACCGTAAATAAAATGAATTTACGAATATGAATATGCATATACATATGCGTGTACCTGCCAACCTGGAAGCTTGCTTGCTTGATTGATTGATTGAGGCAACTGAATCTAACAGGCTTGAGAAGTATAGTTTAAGCACTATATTTATACAGTTGAAATGAAATGAATAGATACAGAGAATTGAAGAGTTTGAGTTGAAATTGAAGTGCAAAACACGTGTTGTGAGAGGGCTCGTGCATCTTGAATTGAAGACTAAAGACTAAAGAGGAGCTTCAATCCATATATGGGCTCGTGCGTCTTGAATTGAAGACTAGAAGACGACAGTGGAGCTTCAATACATATATGCGCTCGTGCATCTTGAATAGAAGACTACAGTGGAGCTTGAATTGATGACTAAGAAATGTTTCCTACCAATCTTTGACCAGTGTACTGGTTATGAAATGCAGAACAAGGTTGTGCAGAACGAGTTTGAAGCCCAAACAAAACTCTAAGATTATTCCTCTGAAACTAAATTGTCGCGATTTTTCCATTCTTCTTATCAGTTATTAGTCTTGTGTCATCCACTTCATATGGAAAGGGGCATGAATTTGGTACATCGTCCACCTTAATGTTTAATGTCGATGCAGACATCTTTTGTTCGCATTAATGTGTTTGCGTGTTTTAGTACATTGTCTTATATTCATTGGAAGTAATTTTACTTTTTAGATTATAAATTTTTTTATTTAAAACTACATTTGTAGTTTAAGTTGTAATTTCCCACACTTTGTCTAATTTTAGATAATATGTCTCCGGTTAATCTAGTGAAAACAGATTTTTATATCCAAATTCATGTTAAAACATTTTTAAATGACACACCTACAAACCGTTATCCTTATATCTAAACTTGAAACTAAATTTAAAATCCTTAAATTATTTTTCAATTAACTATAGACTCTTAAAGACAAAGACCTTATAGTCTAGTGATAATTGTGCATGTAATTTTGGACAGGATAAAGGGTGTGTTATGAAGTTGTTAACTTATTTGACATGCATTATGAAAATGTACATATGAATGGAAGTGATAATGGATGAGCTAGAAATAATTCCAATTAAGACAACAATATTGAGGCTTGACAGATATCAGAGATTTTACATAGAGAAAAATGTGACTTGGGTAATAATGACCAAGAGAATACATAGACGACAGTTTAGAAGTCAACCAAAATCTAGAATGGATCAAGAATTGATGGACTGCCAAATGCAACATAGAGAAACCACACACAGTATAAGATATCATAAGTAAAGTGCAAATTTAATGAAGGTCAAAAGATTAAATTAAGGTATTCACAGAATGAAGACCATATGAAAAGGTGCATCACGACCTACTAGCATATTAGTATCATTTCAAATATACTCAAATAAAATAATACTATACATCTTTTCCAGATCCTACTAATAAAAATTTAAACCCTTTTTTGAAGATTTCACATAAAAGCTTTTAATTTTATTTTTCTTATTAGATCTCATAAATTCATTCTAAATGTTATAAACTATTTTCTTAAACTTAAACTGGATTTAAATATATCATTGAAGATTCATCCTATAGTCATTTTGTTCTTTTATCTATGCATATAAAATTTCTATGCAATTTCATCTAACTGTAAAATATGATTTATATTTCTCTACATATTCATTCTAAAGAAGAGCACCTAAATACTATACAATTATTATTTCTTAACTTATGAATCCATTTACATGTCTTATATATTTTGTATTATTAAAATTCGTTCCATTTAAAACCTGTGTACAGACATCAACCAATTTCCTATAAAACAATTATATAAAAATTTGATCTCAATATTGAAGCAACGATCTTTTTCCTTGAAATCTCTTTCTAGAACTTCTCCAAACTCTTCCTGACACCATCTACCACTTCAACATCACCCTACAAATGAATTATTGCCCCTTCTTTCTTCCTCCTCTTTTATTTCTTCTCACCTTCTTTTCTTCATTGTTGCTGGTATGTAACTACTACTTCAACTTTCAAGAATAGTTGGCTTCCTAGGTTTTAATCGTTTTTTCCTTATTATCTTATCCTTCCATTTTCTTCTTTTCTCTTTTCTTCTCCATTCTTATTTTATTTTATCTCATTTTTTAATTTATGTTAGATTTTTATTTCAATTATGCTTTTGGGTGAAAGCATGAAGTTGTGTTGCTCTTTACGACAACCATGACACTCTAATCAAAACCCTTCCAATCAAAATGTTATGGTACCTACGTGGAAACCAACATTCTTTCCAAAAGGGTTACGGATAGAATGCTTTTGACTAGAATAAGTTTGAGCCAAAGCCCTCTTTAGATTGACAAAGATAACAAAACCCTCATTTTCTCCTCATTTCACTCATTCCTCTCTCATGAGTGTTCAAAATTCATCTACCCATATGTCTAGTAACTGTGCAACCATCTTCAACCATCAATTTCAGATATTTCTCAAATTCATTCATTTGTAAATAAGATTTTTAATATCTTTTTTCCTTTAAATCATCTTTTTAAATGTTTTATTAGTTAAAAAAAGTAAATATAAATTTTGTTTAAATGTAAATATATAATTAAGAATTATATTAAAAAATATAAACACACATATACATATGTCTATATGTGCGTATACATACATATATACACCTATATATTTATATGTATATATAAATATGTGTGTATACATATGTACATATATGCATGTGTATATATGTGGTATTCCCACACCACAACCAACTGCACTTTAGATTTTAGGCCCCTAGATGCACCTTAAATTGGCTTATTTTAATTTAATGGGTCTTTGATTTTTCTTGGACTCCCAATATTTTTTTAGTAGGTTTCAGTGTTTTGTAATGTGCAAATTTCAGAAGACTCTTAGTTTTCCTTTTGTTATAGAGTTTCATAACCCCTAATATCCTAAATTTGACTGAGTGTTTTCTTCTCATTCACTCCTTGGTTCAGTTTGTTAATTGAGGTTGTTTCATTATTTGGGATTCAATATCAACGTTGCTTTTTCATAGATATTCTAATGAAGATATGTGGAAAGAGCCTAAAATAGTAAAAGTTGACCCTACCAAGTACACACGAGAGAAAAGAAAAAGTTATAAGTGGGATTGTGTGTAAATATATGATCAAGCACTGCCAAGTATACGTAGGAGGTCAATACACAATGAAAGAGAGTGTTGATTTATGGGTATACAGCGAGAAGAACACCATGAAAAATGACTGGGAGGAAAATAAAAGCACCACACATAATGAGTGGTAGGAGAACTGTGTAATTGGAAAGATTTTGATATGTGTAATCATTAGACATCATTTATGCAATAAAAATCAAACACACACATAATCATTCATGTTAGTTAGATGAGTGGATGGCAAATCACTATTATTGACACAACAAGAGCTAATCTACTAGTAGTGGATGAGATGGTCTCTAGACTTCTTAGAGAAGAAGTGTATTGATAATGGGTTTAATGGTCTTTATCAAAACAAGAGTAGGTGCACATGGAATTTGAATGAATGTGATGGAAAGGTTGTTCTATGAGATAAAGTGTTGAGTATTTTGTGATGGTACATCTTGTATGAAGATAGTTTTAGGTTATTTTTAGTTTACCTATAATGAGATTCCAAGTGAGCATTAGAAGCTCCTAGGGTTGAGCCCTAATTGGTCCATGGAAAGTTTAGCATGGTAGTAGAGCTAAGGTACAATACATGAGCACCTGTAGCGGGGCTCAAGACTGTGTGCTTAAAAAATAGACCACACTAAAATTGTAAAAGGACTAGTCACAAAGTGGGTTGCTAGCTCAATGCTAGAACAACCCAACAACAAACGGGGGGTCTTGGGTTTGATTCCTAGTTGGTCCATGGAAACTTTTGTTAGCATAGAATAAGTTTGTATTACATTGTACACTATTGTTCGCTGGTTAGTTCTGTTAGTTCTACCAACCGGTTATGATGTTACAGTTAGATAATTATATATCATTGTTTATATACGTGTGGATTTATTGAATACGATAATGAAATACATTCTCCTATCTCCCTAAGCTCTCTCCATTAAATGGTATCAGAGCGACTCTGTACTTGTGCAATGTGAAGCATGAGGCGTGCCGACTTGAATAGGGGAGCAATCTGCTCCGCTTCTCACGCATGAAGTTGTATTCTATTTCCAAGCATGGCTCGTAGGTTTCCAAAAGACCCCTATACGCCATTAAGATCCGCGTCTCTCGAGTGTCTAATTCATGTGCTCTTTGTATTCAAGGGACTTTCCTTTTCCTGCGTTGAATATATGTATTTCATCTAAGTTTCATATCTGTTCTATGCTTATGTGTACCATCTGTAAAAACTCGTGTACCTTAGCATTGAGTCATCTTCATTCAAATGATTGTCGATTTATACTAGTTTGTGTGCTAATCTACAATATCTCTGGTGCCCTAGCAGTAACCGACTATACCTGAGCATATATTCTGCAATGTTGAATGGAAATAGTGATAAAAACTGTCCAGATTTGGCACAGGACGTGTGATATTTTTGCATGATTTTTAGAATCTGTGGTTACAATTTGGACATTCCTTGTATGCTGGTAGATGAAGGACATTCTGACAAGAAGGATATAGGCCTGAAAGGTGCAAATTAGATTTGCAAGAATATCTGTTCAAGAGCATAAGTCCATTTGCGTGAAGGAGAAGAAAGACATTTTAGGCTGATTGAGACATTTACGAGTGATTGTTTTGAATTGATTGTATTGGTTGGGAGAAGATTGTGCTTCTTTCATGCTTTGGGGTTTACAGAATACATTTACATAGGTGCTATTGGTGTATAATGATGGATTAAGAGAGAGGGTGTACATCAAGGTAGTCTTCCAACAAATGCAAGGAGGTTTGAAATGCTAAAGAATTAAGAATGGTTCCTGTTCTCAATGTTAGTCAGAAGCAGCGCATAGAGCATATACTAATGATGGTTGGAGAAAATATATTCAATATCATGCAATCTTTTCATACCATGGATGGAAACAAATTAGTTGTTCCTACTGACATATATTTGGAGGTTTTTGAGGACTGTAGTACTTCCTTTGGTGCTATATTTGGAGGGTAAGGACTAAGAGAGTCAAATTGGAGGCAGGCGGCATCGGAGGATGGAGGAATTTCCATCATCTCAAGTTAGCTTTTCGCTTTAAGATGATGCTTTGCATGAGAAGTATTTTTGGTTTTGGTTGTTTTGTTTTTCTTTGTTGATGCAGACGGATTTGAAGAATGTATGTTTTGTGAAGATTTTGTTTTGGAGACAGGTTTGGGATTTGGTGTTGAGCTCAATATGGATTGTTGTCCAACAAGCTTCAGAGTATATGATCGAGAATTATACCCTTTCACAGTCACTAGACAATGATAGAGATCTGTCGTATCTCTTAGGGATTGTTGTCGAATAATTCAAGACTCTGATTTAAGAGTTTGGGACTAAAGAGCTCAAGAACACAGCTCGACGCTACACCTTTCTGAGGGTAGACGAGACAACATGATGGAGCCCCGCTTGGTTCAGGATTTGTTCTTTGGGAGAAGATCTTCGATAAAACATGTTTTCATATTATGTAATCAGCTGTGTTGAATATGTTAGCATTCAGGGGGGTACCTTGTTACTATTGCAGGAACAATGTAATAAGGGGGGAATGTTAGCATAGAATAAGTTTGTATTACAGTGTACACTATTGTTCGCTGGTTAGTTTTGTTAGTTCTACCAACCAGTTATGCAGAGTTATGATGTTACATTTAGATAACTGTATATCATTGTTTATATATGTGTGGATGTATTGAATACAATAATGACATGCATTCTCCTATCTCCCTAAGCTCTCTCCATTAACTTTAATAGTCTTGATGAGAGTTAGTTATTCGATCACTTCTAGGTGAACATTCTCCCACTAGATGACAACTTCCTTCTCAAGGACAATAGTGTGAGGAGTAGATAGAGCCTCTACTAGTTCTTTAGTAACTCATTTTATAAATCTAGCTTCAATTGAGGATACATACACAATAAAAGTTGAGTATAATCCTCAAGATTAAGATAGACAAGTTAAAACATCTCTTATTATTCCTTGAAGTCTGGTTGTTCCTTGTAATTTGACTTGACTTATTTGAGTTGTTTGTTTTTTCATACTCAAATGATTTATAAATGCTTTGTTTTGATTTTTGTGTAAAAAGTTCATATAGAAATATGTCTAGCAACTGTGCAACCATATTTCTGAACCTGAGATTTATCTCTCTCCTTTGGTAACAGTTTGATAAGTCCTTTGTTGATATTTGCTCCCAAAGATCCTTTTGCAAGTGCTTCATCGTACACTTCCTTCATGTCCTCCACAATCCAGTCACAATTTTCTTTGTAGAATCAATAGGGATACCATACAATCCAGGGGACTTTCTAGTTTTCAAAAGACTAAATGATTGTCACAATTTCCTCAATAGTGATATTTTTACACAAGTCTTCTTTATCTTCTTCTAGCACTTTGATAGGAATAATAGTGTTACAAAATCTCTGGCTTCAAGACTCCGGTTATTTACTTCAAAGAAAAATAAGTCCTTATAGAATTTAAAAGAAGCATCACCTATTGTTTTTGCATCCTCACTCAAACCACCATTAAATTCAATGGGCCGAAATTTTTCTCTCCTCTATTTGGCTTTTAAGATGTTGAAAAAATATTTAGTACCTCTATCTCCTTCATGCAACCACTGCATTCTAGCCCTGACCATTGCTCCCTAATTCTTATAGTTTTGAAGGGCCCTTAGCTGATGTTTAGCTTTTTCCATCTCTTCTACTCTCCCCTTATCCCCCAAATTATTTTGAATCCCCAATTCTAACTCAAATAGTCTCCCTTCTAGACTATCCTCTTCTCTCCTTCTGTCTAGAGCTTGCCTTTTCCCCACAATCTGGAATATATGTCTCCATACTTGCATCAAGTTATCCCATCTATCAATGACCGAGCTTCTATACAAACTTTTAATAATCATCCTGACTCTAAGAATACCACTTGAGAAATATGAATCTCTCATTAGGGTAGTGTTCAATTTAAATGACAAGGTGTGAAGGTTTGTTTTGGAAGTGGGGTTATCTTTGAAAGTGATGCATGCACTAATAGGAGAATGATCATACATTGTGTTAGGCTTCACTTGCACAGGAAAATCCACATAATTATACAAGAATTAAACAGTTGTTGGACATATTTCTGAACCTGAGATTTATTTTTTTGTTGCTGGTAATGGATTAATTTGATGTGTTTCGGTGCAATTTTGGAGTGCAAGAGTGATTTAAAGTTATTGTTTGATTTTTTTCTTTCAGTTTGATGTGTTATTGTTTATTGAGGTCGTACTTGTAGCCATTCTGATGACCGTACCTTATTTCTCTAAGACGACATTGGACCTTTATTGAAAGCTGGGATCAATTATTACATAGAAGTCCATTGTGGATGAGGCATTGGGTAAAGACAAGAAAAAGAAGTTTATGCTTTCAAACCCATACCATATTTTCCTTTGGCACCGTACACTCAGCTAATATACTTGTTTGATTTGGGTCATAGGAAGGTAAAGAGGAAATCACACCTTCTTTTGTTTTATGTGCATCAAGTGGAGGCTGCCACTCTCCAAATTGTTAGGAATTTCATCTTTGATGCTTTTCTGGCTTGTTTGAATATTTCTATGGAGTCGTACTTGTGGGCAGTTGTACATGCTTATTTAAGGGAGGTGTGAGTATTGGGAAAGGCTAAGCACTGCCTCTTTCACTATTTTTCTTGGTTGTTTGAATGGGTTTGGGTCTAATTATATCAGGCCTTGCTATTTGAGGAGGTACTTGGGCAGTCTGGAGTGGTCTTGCAGGCCTATTAGTTGAATTTTGGGAGGTTTCAACATGATATGAATTTAGTTTAGTTCTATTTTGATAGTATATCTAGTAGAGTAAGAGATTTAAGAATTCATTATCTTACTTCATCGGCTTCATAGAGTGACTACTTCAGTATGCTACAATTTGTCCCCCTTGTAAGCATGAATGTCTTTGATTTTATGGACTAATACTGTGGTCGCAACTCTGTATCAGGATGATCTAAATAATTTTATATGAGTTGTAGTAGTTAGATTTACCTTTAGACATATTGTAATGCATTTCATGCAACCCCATCTATGGTAGTACCATTGGTGGCTTATCGTTACTTGCATCTCATTTTGTAAGACTAGATGGTTTACTGCAAGTTTGTACAGCATAATTTCTTTTTAGCCCATTTGGCATCGAACAGACTTGAGGTTATTGACTATTTTGGTCTGATCAAGCTTAGATATTCTAATAGTGGATTTACATCTATGCACGCTTGTTCAATGAAGAAGTGTATATGTGGGTAGGCTTTTCCACCTGCATGCTTTATTTTCTGTAATTGCATTTACGCACACTTGTCTGTCAAAGAGGTGTAATATTCATCTTGGCTCTGCTGCCTACGTGCTCTAGTCAGCTTGCCACCTTGATTCTGTAATTACATACATCGTAGTTAGTGGTGTGGTCCAAAGTACTGTATGCTCTCACCTTTCCCACACTAGGATCTCGGTGATTAGAACGTGTTCGTACATTGCATTTGCATTTCTTGTTTTCCAAAAGAACTAGGTGTGGTTGTTACACAAACCCATGGGTGAAGATGAATCTGTCAAGTTTCCCAGTTATCACCTTGTGGGCATAGCTCATGAATGGTGGTACCATGGGTTGGTTACCAAGGGCCATAATTTCATCAACATTTGCGCGATGAATTCAGTAGCAGGATGATTGAGCAGTTTGATAGAAAAGATTCTAAGATCCATTTCTGAGAGTCGGCTCAGCTTAGATAGGATGTCATTGTGGAGAAATATGTAGCTAAATTTCAAAAGTTGTCAGTGATGGTTCTAGATATTCCTAAGGGAAGGCTCATTGTGCTATTTATAGAGGGTCTATCCAAACCTCTCGAAGGTTCGGTGAAGGATTTAAATGCTTCATCCTTACAAGAGACCATCATGAAATCTTTAGATTTGGAGACTTCAATTCCCATGTATAAATCTTATCCAAAGAATCCATCATTTGACCAATCAACGGAAGTTTCATAGAAGCAAGAAAATTATGCACATAAGAGCATCCCACCAAAGACAAGAAAAGAAGATGATGCCAAGAATGAACTCATGATGAAGAATTTGTGTTTTACTTGCAGAGAACCTTGGGAACTTGGTCATAGATGTATGGGCAAGGTAAAAATTCATTATATTGAGGTAGTTTCTAATGATGAGGATATTGAACCTAAGCCTCGTTTGAATTATGAAGAAGAAGACACCAATGGAGGAACAAGTGCTTTCTTCTCTCTCTAGAGCGCAAAGGTATTATCCTTTAAAGTTTCAAGAAACTCTAGGTCGATGCATAATTTCAGTACTCCTTGATAGTGGAGCCACTCATAATTTCATTGACAAAGGGTCGGTGACTAATTGAAGATTCCAAATTGAAGAATTTGAAGGTTTCGATGTTATAGTAGCTAACGGTTTCATAATCTCTTGCAAAATAAAAATTAGTCAGCTCAACATACTCATAGAAGAATATAAGGCATGTGATGATTTTTATATAGTTGGTTTGGAAGATACTGACATAGTTTTAGGTATTAAGTGGTTATGCTCTCTTGGGAAAATTACTTAAAACTTTCAGACTTTGGATTTTTCATTTCTTTCTGAAGGAAGAAAGGTGACTAGATTAACGGACTTCCAAATAGACAAACTCATTTGATCACAGCAAAAACAATGGAAGTATCCACCTTCAAACGTCCACTCATATCCATTGAGATCCCTTGCATAGATTTCTCTTATATCAGAGTGGCGCAGCGGTAAAAAAATGAAGAGAAGTAGATTTTTGAGGAGCTTACATAAGTTTTGTAGAAGATTGTTGCATATCCAATGAGGCAATTTGAGGAGGTTATATTTGAAAATGTTTCCCCGCCATGTGCTTTGAGCAGATGGACAAACAAACCTTCAAGGCTGATTTGGGACTTGGGTGAGTAGTCAAGTTGGAATAATTACTAGAGGACAAACAATCTTGGGTAGGGAGGATTGTATTGTCCCCTTTTTCCTTTGAGGAATTATTTTAGTTTTTCGTAGAAAAATAAATTAATAAATAATATTAGTAAGTTAGTCCTCGTGTTATTTTAAATTGTTAAGGACAACTTATTTAAGAAGTTAGGTAAGGCCACCTAAATGAGGGGAATAAGGTCATTTGTAGCTCTCAAAGAGAATATTTTTAGGAGTGGGAGTTTTAGTTCACAATTAGGGGAATCTCTTAATCTATTTTAATAAATAAGGAAATAGGAAAGAAATCATAATTAATTATTTCCTCAACAATTCTATAAAGAAGGGAAAAAGCAGCTCCAGAATTTATGATGATTTGATTGTAGATCCAAAAATGAAACCCTAGAGGTCTTGGAGATTCAGAAACAAAAACTCCAATTTAGGGATTACACGGAGCTTCATCAGCGCTTTCCACATTTTGTTGTGGGATGGATTTTGATGTGCTACAGACTGTGGTGAATCTCTATGTTATATTTGTGTTGAATACTCGTGCCATTTGATTTTGTAGTGTATAGGTGAGATATTTCCATTTGAAGGAGAAATTGAATATGTGGTGATTTGGCCATTGCATTTTGTGCTTCAATCCATTATCTTTTGATGTGATAATATTTGAAATTCAAATTGTTGCAAATCTCGTATTTCCTACAAGAAAACCTAAGCAGGTCATACAGAGTAATCTAGCGCTGCACAAAGGGCGTTGAAGGGTCTAAAGAGGTATTACATATCTCACGCTGATCCTAGACATGCCGCCCATTAAATGCCCCTCATATCTTTGAAGAAAACATTGTGATTGAAAGAGGCCGCATCATACCCAGTTCGAACGTAGCTTTCAAGATGAGTATTCATGAAATGATTGATCAATTGCTAAATGTTGGATTACTTGAACCTTAATTTTAACCGCAACAATGTAATACCAATTATTAATATAATTATATGCCAACATTCCCCCCTTATTACATTGTTCCTACAATAGTACCAAGGGACCCCCCTGAATGCTAACATACTGAAAAAAGCTGATTACATAATATGAATACATATTTTATAGAAGATCTTCTCCCAAAGAATAAATCATGAACCGAGCGTGGCTCCATCGTGCTATCTCGTCTGCCCTCAGAAAGATGTAGCTTCGAGCTGTGTTCTTGAGATCTTTAGTCCCGAACTATGAAATCACAGAACCTTGAATTATTCGACAACAATCCCTAAGAGATACGATAGATCTCTATCATTGTCTAGTGACCGCGAAAGGGTATAATTCTTGATCATATACTCTGAAGCTCGCTGGACAACAATCCATATCGAGCTCAACACCAAATCCCAAACCTGTCTCCAAAACAAAATCTTCACAAAACATACATTCTTCAAATCCGTCAGCATCAACAAAGAAAAGAAAAATAACCAAAACCAAGAATACTTCTCATGCAAAGAATCATCTCAAAGAGAGAAACTAACTTGAGATGATGGAAAATCCTCCATCCTCCGATGTCGCCTGCCTCCAATTTGACCCTGCTACACTTTATGTCACATTAATCTCTTTGATAGCACAAGCATGTGAGTGTTTAAAGGCCTCGGAAGCACAAACAACATTTGTTATATGTGTAGCCATGATTAAAAAATGGTGATATCCATTTCAACCAATAATGGACCCTTTTATAATATGGTGTAAACACATATAACTTCTTATGATTATGTTTACAAAAATTTCAACCTTATAACTCCAAAACATGTAATTTCAACTTTAACAAAGGCATCCTACTTATTTTTCTTTAAAAAAAAAACCCCTATACCTATTTATCAATTATTTCACCATAATTCCCTTATTACTCCATAGAAATAATATAAATTGAATAAAATCTCTGTTTACTAATTAAATTCTAAATATGACAGTGTTTCTCAAATGTGCCCTCTTTGTACTTCAGCGTCATTCAACCATTCCAATATCACTTAAGAAAAGGTAAACTCCCTCACACAACTTCTCTCAAGTCAACATGCGCCATCAACTCCGATTACAAAAGATTACACCCTGATTTTTAACAAGTGAAACAAATACACCTTCCTATTGATATAATTACCACCATAATCATCTTGCATACCAAAAAAGGAAAGAATCTCTCAATATTGAAGAACCATAACCAAGGTGTAGGGAAGAAGAAATAGATGCTTAAGGTGACTGCAACAAACAAACGCAATTTACACAGGCTGCCAACGATCATACATAAATAACTGTAGTACGGGACGATTTACATGCGCTCTAGTTCTCCCTATTTCTCAGAGTCAACTTGCCTTGGAATGGGGACGACTTCACTCAACTCAAAATGATCTTGGCAGGCTCCTTCAAAGAGCGTCTGACATCCACGTCTTGATGGTAAAGAGAGAGAAATCCCTGCTAAAGTCAAATGACTACTGCAATAGCGCCTTTAAAAAAATATATTGGAATGCACTCTCGTCTTTCGGTATCAATTCGAATGCACTCTCATCTTTCCGTATTAAAGGGCAATCTTCTGTTTTGGAATCTCCAGCATTCAAAATCCCACACAGCAATTAAGAGAGATAAACATCATCTTGCAGAGAACACCTTCTTCCGTGCTGAACATGCAACCTCTATTCTACATCGATCTACATCTTCTCACAGGCACAAGAATTAGCAGTGCTCTGATACCATTTAATGGAGAGTATACGAATGAAAATTGTTTTATTGATCATCTCAAACGATACAATACAGTGTGATTTATACAAGGAGGGAGATGCAGTTCGCATAACTGCATAACAGTTTCAAACATAATTGTATAACAATTTTAACTGCAACAATGTAATACCATTTATTAATATAATTATACGCCAACAAATTCAACACCTTGAACCTTTGTTGTCCTTAGGATTATCACTGTGTGTAATCATTCATTTGCATTGTTCCTCCTTATTATTGTTGTTTTAAAGCTTTCCTTATTGCTGCTTGTTGAATCATATTAAACACTAAACACTAATAATATAATTTGTTGTCCCTCTATGAAATATTATTTGCTCCTAGTATTGACCCAGTAGGGCTCCATATTGAATTTAATCACTATTAAAACATATTTAAACACATTACATGGTCACGCTGCCATTATTACATAGACTAAGACTGGTTGCTTGTTCAATTTAGTCTCTATGTCTGCATTTCCACCTTCCATCTCAGGTCTTTAAATTGATTTATTTATCTAATTCAAATAAGACTTTGCTTTATTAACTATTCAGAATGAAAGAAATGCATTAAGGGTGTCATTTAAATAATTATGTGCGTATATAAATTAATTCAAACACCTAAAGATACATACGACCATGACTATAGAAGACATATACCTAAAATTATAATCAAACACATTTTATTGTTGTACATCCATTATTGTGCAGATTAAGATTGTGCTTGTATAACACTTGCAAACACAACAACAACATCCATACTATACATTATTAATAAGTTACATATAATCAACAATTTTGCACTTAATCTATTTAAGCATCTAGAATCACAAACACATTAATTAGAATCTGTATATAACATTAAAAGTAGAATTCATAATTTATAACAATAATATCTCAGTCAATTCTCAAGTCCAGTTACAATGGGATGGAGTCCAATTTATTTGAAGTGTTTTAAGTAGCACTTATGGGGATACCACACTTGTTTTACTCGATAATCTAAATTTTAGTCTATGCCATTATCTGTTGAACTAAAATTTTCGTTATTGCATCCCGTATCTCTTTCCGTTGAGAAAATGTAATACCATCAACATCCTTGAACAAGAAAAATACACCTCGCATGCCAGCATTGAAATATAAGTTCTTACAACAATCGGGCATATCCGAGGGCTTAAGAAACTCCTTATTTAACTCCTTTACACAAGTCTCAATACGAGTTGTGATATAATGTAAAGCATCTTCCCTTGTAGAACCATGGTTGTCTTTCATGTAACACTCTATGCTTGAAGCTGTCTCTCCACGAGCTTGCTCATCCTTCAAAATTAGCAAGGAGATATTAGTACATAGTTTCCTTTATTTCAATCTTTTTCATATTGTTAATGTAATCTTTGCACTTAAATATCCAATTTTTATATCATTTACCTCAAAATCTTTGATATCATCAACTAGTCGAGTAGTCAATGACACAAGAGCTTGCAACTTTGATGATGGAATATCAAGTTGCTCCAAAATCTTATCAGATAAAGGAGTGTCCATTACTATCAAAGAATGGACCATTAAAACTCTCATGCCACTACTTGTCGCTCCATTCACTATATATTCATCAAAACTTGGTGTATAATCAGAAGCTATCCATTCCGCTTCTTGCATATAAGCTGAAATAAAACTCTTCCACTGAAAAGAACAAGCAAAAATTAGTTTAGAACACTAAAATTTGAAAATAGAATTTAAGGTGTTTGTAGAGTGTAAACAATAGTATTGTTAAAATTTCAATATAAATACTAAACAATTTTTAGTTTTCTAAAAATAAAAATTTCTCATTATTAACTCTATGGAGAGTAAACACATTCTATAAAATAAAAAGTAATCAATACCAAATCTTTTCCTTTAAATAATAGCAAGAAAAATATCATATCGTTTAAAAGATAGGTGACAAAAAAGCAAGCATTTACTTAAAGCCTTAATATATTCACAGAAAAAATGTTTATAGAACCCAACTTAAATATTAATAGACTGTAATAACAATATTATTAAAAACCATTCATGAATATCAACATTGTTATGTGAATATAGGATTTTCTTGGTCTAGAAATCAATACTATGTAACATAGTTAGGAATTTATGTTCTAATAGTAAAACAAATACAAAAGTATAATATACTTTATATTATTCTTTAGAAACCTTAAAACACATGTTAAGAAATATAACATAAATTTTTATAAACAACGATAAACAAATAATTTCTATTTTATAATAAATTTATTTATAATTATAAAAAAATATTATGAATTTATATTTAGTGGTGTAAGAACATCATATAATTTTATGAAAAGAAAATTATTAAAATTGAAACATGTGAAAAGAGTATATAACAAGATAAGAATTAATGTATATAATAACAGGTTTTAATAAAATTACAAGACCGCATCATCAACACAATTTTACTTACACATGATTGAATGTATTTGTGAACAAAGGGACCATGTTTTGTTTCAGCTTCAGTTGCAATTTCCTTGTGTATCTGGTATGCAAATTTGAAAGCAGTTTTCATGTAGTCTGGATGATTATCGATATTTGAAATATCCCATCTGCAATAGAAATGAACTCACAAAGTTAGAAAGTCAATCAAACATTCAACATAATCTAGGATTACTATCTAATTCACTACCTTGTTAATGTCGTCGTGAATGGTTTCAATTCATCAATGGTCCCATATGTGTCATAAATATCATCAAGGAGGGAAAGACTGGTAGCCAATTTTGTAAAACCAATTCTACTTGCACTGAACTCGGGTTCAAATAATGAGCAAGCCCACCAAAAATAAAATTCCATGTGGCGGTGTCGAAAGAAATCAAGTTGAATTACGCTTGAATGTTTCCACCATCTAGCACAAAGAAATTTCATTGTATTAACGATTAGAAATCCATTTGTTTGATTGACTCTATTTTATTGTACAAAAAAATGAGTCAACTTTGACATTTCATTTATCTTTATGAACCTTAAACTATTTCTTTTGCTAGGTATTTTTTGTTTGAATAAACATGCAATTATTGTATATTCTTAAGAGAATAAGATTTTCTATAAAACAATCAAAATGTTTCTATGTCTATCTTGCCCAATACTCAAGGGAACATTTGTTGAACTAATGTATTTACTTCTAATAATACTCACGTGGACACTAATTTCAATTCAGAGTGATGTTGAGCTTGTAAAATATTGAAGTCCAATATTGCTAGTTCCAATAGCTTTTTGCTATAGGTATTTGGCATCCTGGAAGAAATTATAAGCATGGTTTATCAGCATTAACTTATTCTCTTTCCTATTAATTCAAAACATCACAATAGACTGAAAGATTAAATTTACATATTCTTTTTTTATTTTGAAGGAAAGAATGAAATACCAATGATAACACATAAACTTTGATCTTACTTATAAATGTTATCGACAAGTGAGTCATTTTGACTTTGTTGTCTAAATATTTGAATAAAGTTCCAAGTCTCCCATCTCGGAACCCTACATCTCCAAGGATATTTCAAAGTGTATTCAATCTGAAGAAAGAAAACATCTTGTTATTAGAAATATTGTGCATATATATAAAATTACCAACAATATCCAACTAATATGTGGCCAGGCCATTGAAAATATTATACTTTACTATTAGTAAATTTAAACACATTACAAAAATTGAAAATGGTAGATGGGTTGTTGTTCAACTGCTTCAACCATTTGTAGTCGTAAAAGTTGACAAGCATTTCATAGGAAAACCCTCATGCCAATTTTATTTGTCTTAAATATTCAAAAGTAACCTGAACGATAATCACTTCGATGGAAAAGTACTTGCCTCCATTAGAAGTGCATTTTTATTTTCTTTTATCTCTCCATATTCCTTAATAGCCTCTTGCAGGTATTTAGATGTGAAAAATCTAGCTTCTTCTAAGATTTTTTCTTCGGGAAAATCGAGCTCCGAAGCTTTATATAAATTCAGCGTGCTTACTAATTTCGCATCTTCATGACTAGATCCGAAGCCATGGAATTGTCCTTCTTCACCTTTGAATTTTTGAAAAACATCTGCTCACACATGGAATATTTTAGTGATTTCCAAAACTTAGGTATAGAAAGGTAATTCAAAAAAACATTAAAAATTTCATCACCTGAGGAAACATCATTTCTATTCAA
Source organism: Cunninghamia lanceolata (assembly GCA_027924645.1). Taxonomy (NCBI): domain Eukaryota; kingdom Viridiplantae; phylum Streptophyta; class Pinopsida; order Cupressales; family Cupressaceae; genus Cunninghamia; species Cunninghamia lanceolata. The sequence goes on from BSBN01000814.1 coordinate 8,226,378, forward strand.
TCGTAGTATCCGAAATCCTAGAGCCGTTGTGTTGAGATCAGCAATAATATTTTGCTTCCAATACCTATTAATGATGACATTATTTGATCATAAATCTTCTTAAAGGCTATCTCTAGTACATAGTATTTGATACACCTCTAGATATTTAGTATTTTCAAGTTAGATACACAAGTATGTACATTAGAAATTTTCCTTGAGAAAATATACATACTTGTGGATATAGTCAAGTGCCATTTTGATTTCCTCTTGAAAATGTCGTTCTATTCCCAAGCGTTGCACAACATCAACAAACCAAATCCTTTCAAGTAGACTAAATTCTTCTTCTCCATTAGAGAATAGATCACGAATCTCATTAATTAGTATTTCCCTATGTTCACTGTATGAGGAATCCTGGTTATGAAAAATAACAACGATTGTTTGCATTAGCTTTCATAATAGGAAATATATAATATAGAATGAATTTGTGTAAATCGAAATGTAATAGTCGTTCATACCCCGTATGGAGAACTAAGAGATTGTATGAAATCATCACTCCACAAGTTAGGATGATGATTTCCATTTCGACGAGTGGTAGCCTTGGGTGTACAACCATCATCCACTCCTAATTTGGAAGATGTTGAAATGCTAAAATTTTCCAACACTTTAGCCATGATAGATATCTACCACATGCAAACAAACATAGAAACACAGTTAGTATGATTTATTATTGCATTGGTGAGCAGTGATCAACCAGTACTTCCAAGAGCCAATATATATAGCAAACAAAATACACAAGAATCTAGATTCATGTCCCACCAAAAAAAATTCTAATCACATTCCATTGTTGCCAAAAATATTCATATTACTACTAGCGGCAGCGTTGAGTGCAAATTTCACTATTTTGTATCATATATCTACATATTTTTACCAAAGCTGAAATATATAATCTTTGGTTTTGGAAACGTTAAGAACTCTATCTACGGTAATAGTTGAAATAAATAATAGTACATCGTGACCTTGATTTGAATCAAAATGAAATTGACATTTTGGTTGAAATTTCATATCTAGCAGAAAATTGAACTTCACGGGCACAAAGATAGATTTTCTTGACTGAAGGTAAAGATTCTCAACTCAATACCAGTGTTTACCATCCGCCATGATATTTTAAATATTTTGTTGCAAACATCTATGTCATAACGTTTTATTCATAATCATATCACCGAATCTGAAGCCTATGAACGCTACACTTTGTTGCAGAGTCACCTTGGATTTAAGATCCACAACACTTGGCATGAAAATGTTTATTGTATACACAAGTTGTAGGCTAAAATAACTCTAATACTATCTAGACAGATAAGGCAATGAGCAGAGTAATATTTATTGATAGACCGTAAATAAAATGAATTTACGAATATGAATATGCATATACATATGCGTGTACCTGCCAACCTGGAAGCTTGCTTGCTTGATTGATTGATTGAGGCAACTGAATCTAACAGGCTTGAGAAGTATAGTTTAAGCACTATATTTATACGGTTGAAATGAAATGAATAGATACAGAGAATTGAAGAGTTTGAGTTGAAATTGAAGTGCAAAACACGTGTTGTGAGAGGGCTCGTGCATCTTGAATTGAAGACTAAAGACTAAAGAGGAGCTTCAATCCATATATGGGCTCGTGCGTCTTGAATTGAAGACTAGAAGACGACAGTGGAGCTTCAATACATATATGCGCTCGTGCATCTTGAATAGAAGACTACAGTGGAGCTTGAATTGATGACTAAGAAATGTTTCCTACCAATCTTTGACCAGTGTACTGGTTATGAAATGCAGAACAAGGTTGTGCAGAACGAGTTTGAAGCCCAAACAAAACTCTAAGATTATTCCTCTGAAACTAAATTGTCGCGATTTTTCCATTCTTCTTATCAGTTATTAGTCTTGTGTCATCCACTTCATATGGAAAGGGGCATGAATTTGGTACATCGTCCACCTTAATGTTTAATGTCGATGCAGACATCTTTTGTTCGCATTAATGTGTTTGCGTGTTTTAGTACATTGTCTTATATTCATTGGAAGTAATTTTACTTTTTAGATTATAAATTTTTTTATTTAAAACTACATTTGTAGTTTAAGTTGTAATTTCCCACACTTTGTCTAATTTTAGATAATATGTCTCCGGTTAATCTAGTGAAAACAGATTTTTATATCCAAATTCATGTTAAAACATTTTTAAATGACACACCTACAAACCGTTATCCTTATATCTAAACTTGAAACTAAATTTAAAATCCTTAAATTATTTTTCAATTAACTATAGACTCTTAAAGACAAAGACCTTATAGTCTAGTGATAATTGTGCATGTAATTTTGGACAGGATAAAGGGTGTGTTATGAAGTTGTTAATTTATTTGACATGCATTATGAAAATGTACATATGAATGGAAGTGATAATGGATGAGCTAGAAATAATTCCAATTAAGACAACAATATTGAGGCTTGACAGATATCAGAGATTTTACATAGAGAAAAATGTGACTTGGGTAATAATGACCAAGAGAATACATAGACGACAGTTTAGAAGTCAACCAAAATCTAGAATGGATCAAGAATTGATGGACTGCCAAATGCAACATAGAGAAACCACACACAGTATAAGATATCATAAGTAAAGTGCAAATTTAATGAAGGTCAAAAGATTAAATTAAGGTATTCACAGAATGAAGACCATATGAAAAGGTGCATCACGACCTACTAGCATATTAGTATCATTTCAAATATACTCAAATAAAATAATACTATACATCTTTTCCAGATCCTACTAATAAAAATTTAAACCCTTTTTTGAAGATTTCACATAAAAGCTTTTAATTTTATTTTTCTTATTAGATCTCATAAATTCATTCTAAATGTTATAAACTATTTTCTTAAACTTAAACTGGATTTAAATATATCATTGAAGATTCATCCTATAGTCATTTTGTTCTTTTATCTATGCATATAAAATTTCTATGCAATTTCATCTAACTGTAAAATATGATTTATATTTCTCTACATATTCATTCTAAAGAAGAGCACCTAAATACTATACAATTATTATTTCTTAACTTATGAATCCATTTACATGTCTTATATATTTTGTATTATTAAAATTCGTTCCATTTAAAACCTGTGTACAGACATCAACCAATTTCCTATAAAACAATTATATAAAAATTTGATCTCAATATTGAAGCAACGATCTTTTTCCTTGAAATCTCTTTCTAGAACTTCTCCAAACTCTTCCTGACACCATCTACCACTTCAACATCACCCTACAAATGAATTATTGCCCCTTCTTTCTTCCTCCTCTTTTATTTCTTCTCACCTTCTTTTCTTCATTGTTGCTGGTATGTAACTACTACTTCAACTTTCAAGAATAGTTGGCTTCCTAGGTTTTAATCGTTTTTTCCTTATTATCTTATCCTTCCATTTTCTTCTTTTCTCTTTTCTTCTCCATTCTTATTTTATTTTATCTCATTTTTTAATTTATGTTAGATTTTTATTTCAATTATGCTTTTGGGTGAAAGCATGAAGTTGTGTTGCTCTTTACGACAACCATGACACTCTAATCAAAACCCTTCCAATCAAAATGTTATGGTACCTACGTGGAAACCAACATTCTTTCCAAAAGGGTTACGGATAGAATGCTTTTGACTAGAATAAGTTTGAGCCAAAGCCCTCTTTAGATTGACAAAGATAACAAAACCCTCATTTTCTCCTCATTTCACTCATTCCTCTCTCATGAGTGTTCAAAATTCATCTACCCATATGTCTAGTAACTGTGCAACCATCTTCAACCATCAATTTCAGATATTTCTCAAATTCATTCATTTGTAAATAAGATTTTTAATATCTTTTTTCCTTTAAATCATCTTTTTAAATGTTTTATTAGTTAAAAAAAGTAAATATAAATTTTGTTTAAATGTAAATATATAATTAAGAATTATATTAAAAAATATAAACACACATATACATATGTCTATATGTGCGTATACATACATATATACACCTATATATTTATATGTATATATAAATATGTGTGTATACATATGTACATATATGCATGTGTATATATGTGGTATTCCCACACCACAACCAACTGCACTTTAGATTTTAGGCCCCTAGATGCACCTTAAATTGGCTTATTTTAATTTAATGGGTCTTTGATTTTTCTTGGACTCCCAATATTTTTTTAGTAGGTTTCAGTGTTTTGTAATGTGCAAATTTCAGAAGACTCTTAGTTTTCCTTTTGTTATAGAGTTTCATAACCCCTAATATCCTAAATTTGACTGAGTGTTTTCTTCTCATTCACTCCTTGGTTCAGTTTGTTAATTGAGGTTGTTTCATTATTTGGGATTCAATATCAACGTTGCTTTTTCATAGATATTCTAATGAAGATATGTGGAAAGAGCCTAAAATAGTAAAAGTTGACCCTACCAAGTACACACGAGAGAAAAGAAAAAGTTATAAGTGGGATTGTGTGTAAATATATGATCAAGCACTGCCAAGTATACGTAGGAGGTCAATACACAATGAAAGAGAGTGTTGATTTATGGGTATACAGCGAGAAGAACACCATGAAAAATGACTGGGAGGAAAATAAAAGCACCACACATAATGAGTGGTAGGAGAACTGTGTAATTGGAAAGATTTTGATATGTGTAATCATTAGACATCATTTATGCAATAAAAATCAAACACACACATAATCATTCATGTTAGTTAGATGAGTGGATGGCAAATCACTATTGTTGACACAACAAGAGCTAATCTACTAGTAGTGGATGAGATGGTCTCTAGACTTCTTAGAGAAGAAGTGTATTGATAATGGGTTTAATGGTCTTTATCAAAACAAGAGTAGGTGCACATGGAATTTGAATGAATGTGATGGAAAGGTTGTTCTATGAGATAAAGTGTTGAGTATTTTGTGATGGTACATCTTGTATGAAGATAGTTTTAGGTTATTTTTAGTTTACCTATAATGAGATTCCAAGTGAGCATTAGAAGCTCCTAGGGTTGAGCCCTAATTGGTCCATGGAAAGTTTAGCATGGTAGTAGAGCTAAGGTACAATACATGAGCACCTGTAGCGGGGCTCAAGACTGTGTGCTTAAAAAATAGACCACACTAAAATTGTAAAAGGACTAGTCACAAAGTGGGTTGCTAGCTCAATGCTAGAACAACCCAACAACAAACGGGGGGTCTTGGGTTTGATTCCTAGTTGGTCCATGGAAACTTTTGTTAGCATAGAATAAGTTTGTATTACATTGTACACTATTGTTCGCTGGTTAGTTCTGTTAGTTCTACCAACCGGTTATGATGTTACAGTTAGATAATTATATATCATTGTTTATATACGTGTGGATTTATTGAATACGATAATGAAATACATTCTCCTATCTCCCTAAGCTCTCTCCATTAAATGGTATCAGAGCGACTCTGTACTTGTGCAATGTGAAGCATGAGGCGTGCCGACTTGAATAGGGGAGCAATCTGCTCCGCTTCTCACGCATGAAGTTGTATTCTATTTCCAAGCATGGCTCGTAGGTTTCCAAAAGACCCCTATACGCCATTAAGATCCGCGTCTCTCGAGTGTCTAATTCATGTGCTCTTTGTATTCAAGGGACTTTCCTTTTCCTGCGTTGAATATATGTATTTCATCTAAGTTTCATATCTGTTCTATGCTTATGTGTACCATCTGTAAAAACTCGTGTACCTTAGCATTGAGTCATCTTCATTCAAATGATTGTCGATTTATACTAGTTTGTGTGCTAATCTACAATATCTGTGGTGCCCTAGCAGTAACCGACTATACCTGAGCATATATTCTGCAATGTTGAATGGAAATAGTGATAAAAACTGTCCAGATTTGGCACAGGACGTGTGATATTTTTGCATGATTTTTAGAATCTGTGGTTACAATTTGGACATTCCTTGTATGCTGGTAGATGAAGGACATTCTGACAAGAAGGATATAGGCCTGAAAGGTGCAAATTAGATTTGCAAGAATATCTGTTCAAGAGCATAAGTCCATTTGCGTGAAGGAGAAGAAAGACATTTTAGGCTGATTGAGACATTTACGAGTGATTGTTTTGAATTGATTGTATTGGTTGGGAGAAGATTGTGCTTCTTTCATGCTTTGGGGTTTACAGAATACATTTACATAGGTGCTATTGGTGTATAATGATGGATTAAGAGAGAGGGTGTACATCAAGGTAGTCTTCCAACAAATGCAAGGAGGTTTGAAATGCTAAAGAATTAAGAATGGTTCCTGTTCTCAATGTTAGTCAGAAGCAGCGCATAGAGCATATACTAATGATGGTCGGAGAAAATATATTCAATATCATGCAATCTTTTCATACCATGGATGGAAACAAATTAGTTGTTCCTACTGACATATATTTGGAGGTTTTTGAGGACTGTAGTACTTCCTTTGGTGCTATATTTGGAGGGTAAGGACTAAGAGAGTCAAATTGGAGGCAGGCGGCATCGGAGGATGGAGGAATTTCCATCATCTCAAGTTAGCTTTTCGCTTTAAGATGATGCTTTGCATGAGAAGCATTTTTGGTTTTGGTTGTTTTGTTTTTCTTTGTTGATGCAGACGGATTTGAAGAATGTATGTTTTGTGAAGATTTTGTTTTGGAGACAGGTTTGGGATTTGGTGTTGAGCTCAATATGGATTGTTGTCCAACAAGCTTCAGAGTATATGATCGAGAATTATACCCTTTCACAGTCACTAGACAATGATAGAGATCTGTCGTATCTCTTAGGGATTGTTGTCGAATAATTCAAGACTCTGATTTAAGAGTTCGGGACTAAAGAGCTCAAGAACACAGCTCGACGCTACACCTTTCTGAGGGTAGACGAGACAACATGATGGAGCCCCGCTTGGTTCAGGATTTGTTCTTTGGGAGAAGATCTTCGATAAAACATGTTTTCATATTATGTAATCAGCTGTGTTGAATATGTTAGCATTCAGGGGGGTACCTTGTTACTATTGCAGGAACAATGTAATAAGGGGGGAATGTTAGCATAGAATAAGTTTGTATTACAGTGTACACTATTGTTCGCTGGTTAGTTTTGTTAGTTCTACCAACCAGTTATGCAGAGTTATGATGTTACATTTAGATAACTGTATATCATTGTTTATATATGTGTGGATGTATTGAATACAATAATGACATGCATTCTCCTATCTCCCTAAGCTCTCTCCATTAACTTTAATAGTCTTGATGAGAGTTAGTTATTCGATCACTTCTAGGTGAACATTCTCCCACTAGATGACAACTTCCTTCTCAAGGACAATAGTGTGAGGAGTAGATAGAGCCTCTACTAGTTCTTTAGTAACTCATTTTATAAATCTAGCTTCAATTGAGGATACATACACAATAAAAGTTGAGTATAATCCTCAAGATTAAGATAGACAAGTTAAAACATCTCTTATTATTCCTTGAAGTCTGGTTGTTCCTTGTAATTTGACTTGACTTATTTGAGTTGTTTGTTTTTTCATACTCAAATGATTTATAAATGCTTTGTTTTGATTTTTGTGTAAAAAGTTCATATAGAAATATGTCTAGCAACTGTGCAACCATATTTCTGAACCTGAGATTTATCTCTCTCCTTTGGTAACAGTTTGATAAGTCCTTTGTTGATATTTGCTCCCAAAGATCCTTTTGCAAGTGCTTCATCGTACACTTCCTTCATGTCCTCCACAATCCAGTCACAATTTTCTTTGTAGAATCAATAGGGATACCATACAATCCAGGGGACTTTCTAGTTTTCAAAAGACTAAATGATTGTCACAATTTCCTCAATAGTGATATTTTTACACAAGTCTTCTTTATCTTCTTCTAGCACTTTGATAGGAATAATAGTGTTACAAAATCTCTGGCTTCAAGACTCCGGTTATTTCCTTCAAAGAAAAATAAGTCCTTATAGAATTTAAAAGAAGCATCACCTATTGTTTTTGCATCCTCACTCAAACCACCATTAAATTCAATGGGCCGAAATTTTTCTCTCCTCTATTTGGCTTTTAAGATGTTGAAAAAATATTTAGTACCTCTATCTCCTTCATGCAACCACTGCATTCTAGCCCTGACCATTGCTCCCTAATTCTTATAGTTTTGAAGGGCCCTTAGCTGATGTTTAGCTTTTTCCATCTCTTCTACTCTCCCCTTATCCCCCAAATTATTTTGAATCCCCAATTCTAACTCAAATAGTCTCCCTTCTAGACTATCCTCTTCTCTCCTTCTGTCTAGAGCTTGCCTTTTCCCCACAATCTGGAATATATGTCTCCATACTTGCATCAAGTTATCCCATCTATCAATGACCGAGCTTCTATACAAACTTTTAATAATCATCCTGACTCTAAGAATACCACTTGAGAAATATGAATCTCTCATTAGGGTAGTGTTCAATTTAAATGACAAGGTGTGAAGGTTTGTTTTGGAAGTGGGGTTATCTTTGAAAGTGATGCATGCACTAATAGGAGAATGATCATACATTGTGTTAGGCTTCACTTGCACAGGAAAATCCACATAATTATACAAGAATTAAACAGTTGTTGGACATATTTCTGAACCTGAGATTTAATTTTTTGTTGCTGGTAATGGATTAATTTGATGTGTTTCGGTGCAATTTTGGAGTGCAAGAGTGATTTAAAGTTATTGTTTGATTTTTTTCTTTCGGTTTGATGTGTTATTGTTTATTGAGGTCGTACTTGTAGCCATTCTGATGACCGTACCTTATTTCTCTAAGACGACATTGGACCTTTATTGAAAGCTGGGATCAATTATTACATAGAAGTCCATTGTGGATGAGGCATTGGGTAAAGACAAGAAAAAGAAGTTTATGCTTTCAAACCCATACCATATTTTCCTTTGGCACCGTACACTCAGCTAATATACTTGTTTGATTTGGGTCATAGGAAGGTAAAGAGGAAATCACACCTTCTTTTGTTTTATGTGCATCAAGTGGAGGCTGCCACTCTCCAAATTGTTAGGAATTTCATCTTTGATGCTTTTCTGGCTTGTTTGAATATTTCTATGGAGTCGTACTTGTGGGCAGTTGTACATGCTTATTTAAGGGAGGTGTGAGTATTGGGAAAGGCTAAGCACTGCCTCTTTCACTATTTTTCTTGGTTGTTTGAATGGGTTTGGGTCTAATTATATCAGGCCTTGCTATTTGAGGAGGTACTTGGGCAGTCTGGAGTGGTCTTGCAGGCCTATTAGTTGAATTTTGGGAGGTTTCAACATGATATGAATTTAGTTTAGTTCTATTTTGATAGTATATCTAGTAGAGTAAGAGATTTAAGAATTCATTATCTTACTTCATCGGCTTCATAGAGTGACTACTTCAGTATGCTACAATTTGTCCCCCTTGTAAGCATGAATGTCTTTGATTTTATGGACTAATACTGTGGTCGCAACTCTGTATCAGGATGATCTAAATAATTTTATATGAGTTGTAGTAGTTAGATTTACCTTTAGACATATTGTAATGCATTTCATGCAACCCCATCTATGGTAGTACCATTGGTGGCTTATCGTTATTTGCATCTCATTTTGTAAGACTAGATGGTTTACTGCAAGTTTGTACAGCATAATTTCTTTTTAGCCCATTTGGCATCGAACAGACTTGAGGTTATTGACTATTTTGGTCTGATCAAGCTTAGATATTCTAATAGTGGATTTACATCTATGCACGCTTGTTCAATGAAGAAGTGTATATGTGGGTAGGCTTTTCCACCTGCATGCTTTATTTTCTGTAATTGCATTTACGCACACTTGTCTGTCAAAGAGGTGTAATATTCATCTTGGCTCTGCTGCCTACGTGCTCTAGTCGGCTTGCCACCTTGATTCTGTAATTACATACATCGTAGTTAGTGGTGTGGTCCAAAGTACTGTATGCTCTCACCTTTCCCACACTAGGATCTCGGTGATTAGAACGTGTTCGTACATTGCATTTGCATTTCTTGTTTTCCAAAAGAACTAGGTGTGGTTGTTACACAAACCCATGGGTGAAGATGAATCTGTCAAGTTTCCCAGTTATCACCTTGTGGGCATAGCTCATGAATGGTGGTACCATGGGTTGGTTACCAAGGGCCATAATTTCATCAACATTTGCGCGATGAATTCAGTAGCAGGATGATTGAGCAGTTTGATAGAAAAGATTCTAAGATCCATTTCTGAGAGTCGGCTCAGCTTAGATAGGATGTCAATGTGGAGAAATATGTAGCTAAATTTCAAAAGTTGTCAGTGATGGTTCTAGATATTCCTAAGGGAAGGCTCATTGTGCTATTTATAGAGGGTCTATCCAAACCTCTCGAAGGTTCGGTGAAGGATTTAAATGCTTCATCCTTACAAGAGACCATCATGAAATCTTTAGATTTGGAGACTTCAATTCCCATGTATAAATCTTATCCAAAGAATCCATCATTTGACCAATCAACGGAAGTTTCATAGAAGCAAGAAAATTATGCACATAAGAGCATCCCACCAAAGACAAGAAAAGAAGATGATGCCAAGAATGAACTCATGATGAAGAATTTGTGTTTTACTTGCAGAGAACCTTGGGAACTTGGTCATAGATGTATGGGCAAGGTAAAAATTCATTATATTGAGGTAGTTTCTAATGATGAGGATATTGAACCTAAGCCTCGTTTGAATTATGAAGAAGAAGACACCAATGGAGGAACAAGTGCTTTCTTCTCTCTCTAGAGCGCAAAGGTATTATCCTTTAAAGTTTCAAGAAACTCTAGGTCGATGCATAATTTCAGTACTCCTTGATAGTCCAGAGCCACTCATAATTTCATTGACAAAGGGTCGGTGACTAATTGAAGATTCCAAATTGAAGAATTTGAAGGTTTCGATGTTATAGTAGCTAACGGTTTCATAATCTCTTGCAAAATAAAAATTAGTCAGCTCAACATACTCATAGAAGAATATAAGGCATGTGATGATTTTTATATAGTTGGTTTGGAAGATACTGACATAGTTTTAGGTATTAAGTGGTTATGCTCTCTTGGGAAAATTACTTAAAACTTTCAGACTTTGGATTTTTCATTTCTTTCTGAAGGAAGAAAGGTGACTAGATTAACGGACTTCCAAATAGACAAACTCATTTGATCACAGCAAAAACAATGGAAGTATCCACCTTCAAACGTCCACTCATATCCATTGAGATCCCTTGCATAGATTTCTCTTATATCAGAGTGGCGCAGCGGTAAAAAAATGAAGAGAAGTAGATTTTTGAGGAGCTTACATAAGTTTTGTAGAAGATTGTTGCATATCCAATGAGGCAATTTGAGGAGGTTATATTTGAAAATGTTTCCCCGCCATGTGCTTTGAGCAGATGGACAAACAAACCTTCAAGGCTGATTTGGGACTTGGGTGAGTAGTCAAGTTGGAATAATTACTAGAGGACAAACAATCTTGGGTAGGGAGGATTGTATTGGGTAAATGCAAGAAGTTGTGTCCACTTAAGGTGGAAGTTTCGGAGTTAGAAAAAAATCCGAAATCGGGTTAACCAAAACGGGATCCCGCTTTTTATGAAACGGGATCCCGTTTTGCTTCGGGTTCCCGAGCCAAAAGCGGGATCCCGTTTTCAAGAAACGGGATCCCATTTTGAGTTCCATAAAAGGTTAATATTTTAACCTTTAAGAAACGGGATCCCGTTTTGAAAACGGGATCCCGTTTCAAAATGGGATCCTGTTTCAAAAACGGGATCCCGTTCCTTAAAGGTTAAAATATTAACCTTTTATGAAACGGGATCCCGTTTTAAAATGGGATCCCGTTATTTAAAATTTGAATTTTAAGTTCGGGTTTTGCTTTGTAACCCGGTTCGGGAAATGCTTTGGGGACCCGAACCTGACCTCTAGACCAGGTTTGACCTGCAACTTGAAGGTCCTGTCAATGTCACAACAAAATAGTGACTTTGGGCATATATCTGAAGGTCTATTTTGCAGAATATTTTGACGAAATTAAAACCCATTATAGATGAGACAGTGTAGATTCTAAATATGTAATTTTTTTTACAATTGGATTAATTTTTCTATTTTTAATCAATTTCTGATGAAATAGGTCCATAAACTTGAATTATTAGGGTTTTTTAGTATTTTAATAACTTTTTATTAACATATTTTTTTGTAAAAAAAATTGTAGGAAAACGTACTTTAGACAATTCTTTTCAATTTTAAAAAAAAAAAATTTCAAAAAATGTTAAGTTTAGGTCATCTTATGCGTGACGTACACGATGATTTTTTAAAAGACCAAAAATGGCCAATAAAAAATTAATAAAAAAAAAATATTCAATAAAAAATTACAAAAAAATATGGAAAACGTGCTTCAGTGAGTTACAAATATTTTTCCAAAAGGATTTTGAAAAATATGATTATTTAGGTCAAAATATGGATGACGTACATGTACATGGTATAGTAAAAAAAAGTGACTTTTAAACAGTGGTTTTTAGAAACACCTATTCAAAATCACTTTCTATCATCTGGGTATTGAAAAAAATTACATATTTGGAAACTAGACTCTGAGTACTACATTTCATATTCAGTGAATGTTTCCAAGATTCCACCGTTAAGTGCTTCAAATTTTTAGGTCAAATGTGACAAATTCTGAAAATCAGGGAAAACACTTCCACTTTTTGGCTAATAAGTGGACACAACTTCTTGCACACACCCTATTGTCCCCTTTTTCCTTTGAGGAATTATTTTAGTTTTTCGTAGAAAAATAAATTAATAAATAATATTAGTAAGTTAGTCCTCGTGTTATTTTAAATTGTTAAGGACAACTTATTTAAGAAGTTAGGTAAGGCCACCTAAATGAGGGGAATAAGGTCATTTGTAGCTCTCAAAGAGAATATTTTTAGGAGTGGGAGTTTTAGTTCACAATTAGGGGAATCTCTTAATCTATTTTAATAAATAAGGAAATAGGAAAGAAATCATAATTAATTATTTCCTCAACAATTCTATAAAGAAGGGAAAAAGCAGCTCCAGAATTTATGATGATTTGATTGTAGATCCAAAAATGAAACCCTAGAGGTCTTGGAGATTCAGAAACAAAAACTCCAATTTAGGGATTACACGGAGCTTCATCAGCGCTTTCCACATTTTGTTGTGGGATGGATTTTGATGTGCTACAGACTGTGGTGAATCTCTATGTTATATTTGTGTTGAATACTCGTGCCATTTGATTTTGTAGTGTATAGGTGAGATATTTCCATTTGAAGGAGAAATTGAATATGTGGTGATTTGGCCATTGCATTTTGTGCTTCAATCCATTATCTTTTGATGTGATAATATTTGAAATTCAAATTGTTGCAAATCTCGTATTTCCTACAAGAAAACCTAAGCAGGTCATACAGAGTAATCTAGCGCTGCACAAAGGGCGTTGAAGGGTCTAAAGAGGTATTACATATCTCACGCTGATCCTAGACATGCCGCCCATTAAATGCCCCTCATATCTTTGAAGAAAACATTGTGATTGAAAGAGGCCGCATCATACCCAGTTCGAACGTAGCTTTCAAGATGAGTATTCATGAAATGATTGATCAATTGCTAAATGTTGGATTACTTGAACCTTAATTTTAACCGCAACAATGTAATACCAATTATTAATATAATTATATGCCAACATTCCCCCTTATTACATTGTTCCTACAATAGTACCAAGGGACCCCCCTGAATGCTAACATACTGAAAAAAGCTGATTACATAATATGAATACATATTTTATAGAAGATCTTCTCCCAAAGAATAAATCATGAACCGAGCGTGGCTCCATCGTGCTATCTCGTCTGCCCTCGGAAAGATGTAGCTTCGAGCTGTGTTCTTGAGATCTTTAGTCCCGAACTATGAAATCACAGAACCTTGAATTATTCGACAACAATCCCTAAGAGATACGATAGATCTCTATCATTGTCTAGTGACCGCGAAAGGGTATAATTCTTGATCATATACTCTGAAGCTCGCTGGACAACAATCCATATCGAGCTCAACACCAAATCCCAAACCTGTCTCCAAAACAAAATCTTCACAAAACATACATTCTTCAAATCCGTCAGCATCAACAAAGAAAAGAAAAATAACCAAAACCAAAAATACTTCTCATGCAAAGAATCATCTCAAAGAGAGAAACTAACTTGAGATGATGGAAAATCCTCCATCCTCCGATGTCGCCTGCCTCCAATTTGACCCTGCTACACTTTATGTCACATTAATCTCTTTGATAGCACAAGCATGTGAGTGTTTAAAGGCCTCGGAAGCACAAACAACATTTGTTATATGTGTAGCCATGATTAAAAAATGGTGATATCCATTTCAACCAATAATGGACCCTTTTATAATATGGTGTAAACACATATAACTTCTTATGATTATGTTTACAAAAATTTCAACCTTATAACTCCAAAACATGTAATTTCAACTTTAACAAAGGCATCCTACTTATTTTTCTTTAAAAAAAAAACCCCTATACCTATTTATCAATTATTTCACCATAATTCCCTTATTACTCCATAGAAATAATATAAATTGAATAAAATCTCTGTTTACTAATTAAATTCTAAATATGACAGTGTTTCTCAAATGTGCCCTCTTTGTACTTCAGCGTCATTCAACCATTCCAATATCACTTAAGAAAAGGTAAACTCCCTCACACAACTTCTCTCAAGTCAACATGCGCCATCAACTCCGATTACAAAAGATTACACCCTGATTTTTAACAAGTGAAACAAATACACCTTCCTATTGATATAATTACCACCATAATCATCTTGCATACCAAAAAAGGAAAGAATCTCTCAATATTGAAGAACCATAACCAAGGTGTAGGGAAGAAGAAATAGATGCTTAAGGTGACTGCAACAAACAAACGCAATTTACACAGGCTGCCAACGATCATACATAAATAACTGTAGTACGGGACGATTTACATGCGCTCTAGTTCTCCCTATTTCTCAGAGTCAACTTGCCTTGGAATGGGGACGACTTCACTCAACTCAAAATGATCTTGGCAGGCTCCTTCAAAGAGCGTCTGACATCCACGTCTTGATGGTAAAGAGAGAGAAATCCCTGCTAAAGTCAAATGACTACTGCAATAGCGCCTTTAAAAAAATATATTGGAATGCACTCTCGTCTTTCGGTATCAATTCGAATGCACTCTCATCTTTCCGTATTAAAGGGCAATCTTCTGTTTTGGAATCTCCAGCATTCAAAATCCCACACAGCAATTAAGAGAGATAAACATCATCTTGCAGAGAACACCTTCTTCCGTGCTGAACATGCAACCTCTATTCTACATCGATCTACATCTTCTCACAGGCACAAGAATTAGCAGTGCTCTGATACCATTTAATGGAGAGTATACGAATGAAAATTGTTTTATTGATCATCTCAAACGATACAATACAGTGTGATTTATACAAGGAGGGAGATGCAGTTCGCATAACTGCATAACAGTTTCAAACATAATTGTATAACAATTTTAACTGCAACAATGTAATACCATTTATTAATATAATTATACGCCAACAAATTCAACACCTTGAACCTTTGTTGTCCTTAGGATTATCACTGTGTGTAATCATTCATTTGCATTGTTCCTCCTTATTATTGTTGTTTTAAAGCTTTCCTTATTGCTGCTTGTTGAATCATATTAAACACTAAACACTAATAATATAATTTGTTGTCCCTCTATGAAATATTATTTGCTCCTAGTATTGACCCAGTAGGGCTCCATATTGAATTTAATCACTATTAAAACATATTTAAACACATTACATGGTCACGCTGCCATTATTACATAGACTAAGACTGGTTGCTTGTTCAATTTAGTCTCTATGTCTGCATTTCCACCTTCCATCTCAGGTCTTTAAATTGATTTATTTATCTAATTCAAATAAGACTTTGCTTTATTAACTATTCAGAATGAAAGAAATGCATTAAGGGTGTCATTTAAATAATTATGTGCGTATATAAATTAATTCAAACACCTAAAGATACATACGACCATGACTATAGAAGACATATACCTAAAATTATAATCAAACACATTTTATTGTTGTACATCCATTATTGTGCAGATTAAGATTGTGCTTGTATAACACTTGCAAACACAACAACAACATCCATACTATACATTATTAATAAGTTACATATAATCAACAATTTTGCACTTAATCTATTTAAGCATCTAGAATCACAAACACATTAATTAGAATCTGTATATAACATTAAAAGTAGAATTCATAATTTATAACAATAATATCTCAGTCAATTCTCAAGTCCAGTTACAATGGGATGGAGTCCAATTTATTTGAAGTGTTTTAAGTAGCACTTATGGGGATAC
Organism: Cunninghamia lanceolata; assembly: GCA_027924645.1. Classification (NCBI taxonomy): domain Eukaryota; kingdom Viridiplantae; phylum Streptophyta; class Pinopsida; order Cupressales; family Cupressaceae; genus Cunninghamia; species Cunninghamia lanceolata. The sequence goes on from BSBN01000814.1 coordinate 8,242,746, forward strand.
CACACTTGTTTTACTCGATAATCTAAATTTTAGTCTATGCCATTATCGGTTGAACTAAAATTTTCGTTATTGCATCCCGTATCTCTTTCCGTTGAGAAAATGTAATACCATCAACATCCTTGAACAAGAAAAATACACCTCGCATGCCAGCATTGAAATATAAGTTCTTACAACAATCGGGCATATCCGAGGGCTTAAGAAACTCCTTATTTAACTCCTTTACACAAGTCTCAATACGAGTTGTGATATAATGTAAAGCATCTTCCCTTGTAGAACCATGGTTGTCTTTCATGTAACACTCTATGCTTGAAGCTGTCTCTCCACGAGCTTGCTCATCCTTCAAAATTAGCAAGGAGATATTAGTACATAGTTTCCTTTATTTCAATCTTTTTCATATTGTTAATGTAATCTTTGCACTTAAATATCCAATTTTTATATCATTTACCTCAAAATCTTTGATATCATCAACTAGTCGAGTAGTCAATGACACAAGAGCTTGCAACTTTGATGATGGAATATCAAGTTGCTCCAAAATCTTATCAGATAAAGGAGTGTCCATTACTATCAAAGAATGGACCATTAAAACTCTCATGCCACTACTTGTCGCTCCATTCACTATATATTCATCAAAACTTGGTGTATAATCAGAAGCTATCCATTCCGCTTCTTGCATATAAGCTGAAATAAAACTCTTCCACTGAAAAGAACAAGCAAAAATTAGTTTAGAACACTAAAATTTGAAAATAGAATTTAAGGTGTTTGTAGAGTGTAAACAATAGTATTGTTAAAATTTCAATATAAATACTAAACAATTTTTAGTTTTCTAAAAATAAAAATTTCTCATTATTAACTCTATGGAGAGTAAACACATTCTATAAAATAAAAAGTAATCAATACCAAATCTTTTCCTTTAAATAATAGCAAGAAAAATATCATATCGTTTAAAAGATAGGTGACAAAAAAGCAAGCATTTACTTAAAGCCTTAATATATTCACAGAAAAAATGTTTATAGAACCCAACTTAAATATTAATAGACTGTAATAACAATATTATTAAAAACCATTCATGAATATCAACATTGTTATGTGAATATAGGATTTTCTTGGTCTAGAAATCAATACTATGTAACATAGTTAGGAATTTATGTTCTAATAGTAAAACAAATACAAAAGTATAATATACTTTATATTATTCTTTAGAAACCTTAAAACACATGTTAAGAAATATAACATAAATTTTTATAAACAACGATAAACAAATAATTTCTATTTTATAATAAATTTATTTATAATTATAAAAAAATATTATGAATTTATATTTAGTGGTGTAAGAACATCATATAATTTTATGAAAAGAAAATTATTAAAATTGAAACATGTGAAAAGAGTATATAACAAGATAAGAATTAATGTATATAATAACAGGTTTTAATAAAATTACAAGACCGCATCATCAACACAATTTTACTTACACATGATTGAATGTATTTGTGAACAAAGGGACCATGTTTTGTTTCAGCTTCAGTTGCAATTTCCTTGTGTATCTGGTATGCAAATTTGAAAGCAGTTTTCATGTAGTCTGGATGATTATCGATATTTGAAATATCCCATCTGCAATAGAAATGAACTCACAAAGTTAGAAAGTCAATCAAACATTCAACATAATCTAGGATTACTATCTAATTCACTACCTTGTTAATGTCGTCGTGAATGGTTTCAATTCATCAATGGTCCCATATGTGTCATAAATATCATCAAGGAGGGAAAGACTGGTAGCCAATTTTGTAAAACCAATTCTACTTGCACTGAACTCGGGTTCAAATAATGAGCAAGCCCACCAAAAATAAAATTCCATGTGGCGGTGTCGAAAGAAATCAAGTTGAATTACGCTTGAATGTTTCCACCATCTAGCACAAAGAAATTTCATTGTATTAACGATTAGAAATCCATTTGTTTGATTGACTCTATTTTATTGTACAAAAAAATGAGTCAACTTTGACATTTCATTTATCTTTATGAACCTTAAACTATTTCTTTTGCTAGGTATTTTTTGTTTGAATAAACATGCAATTATTGTATATTCTTAAGAGAATAAGATTTTCTATAAAACAATCAAAATGTTTCTATGTCTATCTTGCCCAATACTCAAGGGAACATTTGTTGAACTAATGTATTTACTTCTAATAATACTCACGTGGACACTAATTTCAATTCAGAGTGATGTTGAGCTTGTAAAATATTGAAGTCCAATATTGCTAGTTCCAATAGCTTTTTGCTATAGGTATTTGGCATCCTGGAAGAAATTATAAGCATGGTTTATCAGCATTAACTTATTCTCTTTCCTATTAATTCAAAACATCACAATAGACTGAAAGATTAAATTTACATATTCTTTTTTTATTTTGAAGGAAAGAATGAAATACCAATGATAACACATAAACTTTGATCTTACTTATAAATGTTATCGACAAGTGAGTCATTTTGACTTTGTTGTCTAAATATTTGAATAAAGTTCCAAGTCTCCCATCTCGGAACCCTACATCTCCAAGGATATTTCAAAGTGTATTCAATCTGAAGAAAGAAAACATCTTGTTATTAGAAATATTGTGCATATATATAAAATTACCAACAATATCCAACTAATATGTGGCCAGGCCATTGAAAATATTATACTTTACTATTAGTAAATTTAAACACATTACAAAAATTGAAAATGGTAGATGGGTTGTTGTTCAACTGCTTCAACCATTTGTAGTCGTAAAAGTTGACAAGCATTTCATAGGAAAACCCTCATGCCAATTTTATTTGTCTTAAATATTCAAAAGTAACCTGAACGATAATCACTTCGATGGAAAAGTACTTGCCTCCATTAGAAGTGCATTTTTATTTTCTTTTATCTCTCCATATTCCTTAATAGCCTCTTGCAGGTATTTAGATGTGAAAAATCTAGCTTCTTCTAAGATTTTTTCTTCGGGAAAATCGAGCTCCGAAGCTTTATATAAATTCAGCGTGCTTACTAATTTCGCATCTTCATGACTAGATCCGAAGCCATGGAATTGTCCTTCTTCACCTTTGAATTTTTGAAAAACATCTGCTCACACATGGAATATTTTAGTGATTTCCAAAACTTAGGTATAGAAAGGTAATTCAAAAAAACATTAAAAATTTCATCACCTGAGGAAACATCATTTCTATTCAATCGTAGTATCCGAAATCCTAGAGCCGTTGTGTTGAGATCAGCAATAATATTTTGCTTCCAATACCTATTAATGATGACATTATTTGATCATAAATCTTCTTAAAGGCTATCTCTAGTACATAGTATTTGATACACCTCTAGATATTTAGTATTTTCAAGTTAGATACACAAGTATGTACATTAGAAATTTTCCTTGAGAAAATATACATACTTGTGGATATAGTCAAGTGCCATTTTGATTTCCTCTTGAAAATGTCGTTCTATTCCCAAGCGTTGCACAACATCAACAAACCAAATCCTTTCAAGTAGACTAAATTCTTCTTCTCCATTAGAGAATAGATCACGAATCTCATTAATTAGTATTTCCCTATGTTCACTGTATGAGGAATCCTGGTTATGAAAAATAACAACGATTGTTTGCATTAGCTTTCATAATAGGAAATATATAATATAGAATGAATTTGTGTAAATCGAAATGTAATAGTCGTTCATACCCCGTATGGAGAACTAAGAGATTGTATGAAATCATCACTCCACAAGTTAGGATGATGATTTCCATTTCGACGAGTGGTAGCCTTGGGTGTACAACCATCATCCACTCCTAATTTGGAAGATGTTGAAATGCTAAAATTTTCCAACACTTTAGCCATGATAGATATCTACCACATGCAAACAAACATAGAAACACAGTTAGTATGATTTATTATTGCATTGGTGAGCAGTGATCAACCAGTACTTCCAAGAGCCAATATATATAGCAAACAAAATACACAAGAATCTAGATTCATGTCCCACCAAAAAAAATTCTAATCACATTCCATTGTTGCCAAAAATATTCATATTACTACTAGCGGCAGCGTTGAGTGCAAATTTCACTATTTTGTATCATATATCTACATATTTTTACCAAAGCTGAAATATATAATCTTTGGTTTTGGAAACGTTAAGAACTCTATCTACGGTAATAGTTGAAATAAATAATAGTACATCGTGACCTTGATTTGAATCAAAATGAAATTGACATTTTGGTTGAAATTTCATATCTAGCAGAAAATTGAACTTCACGGGCACAAAGATAGATTTTCTTGACTGAAGGTAAAGATTCTCAACTCAATACCAGTGTTTACCATCCGCCATGATATTTTAAATATTTTGTTGCAAACATCTATGTCATAACGTTTTATTCATAATCATATCACCGAATCTGAAGCCTATGAACGCTACACTTTGTTGCAGAGTCACCTTGGATTTAAGATCCACAACACTTGGCATGAAAATGTTTATTGTATACACAAGTTGTAGGCTAAAATAACTCTAATACTATCTAGACAGATAAGGCAATGAGCAGAGTAATATTTATTGATAGACCGTAAATAAAATGAATTTACGAATATGAATATGCATATACATATGCGTGTACCTGCCAACCTGGAAGCTTGCTTGCTTGATTGATTGATTGAGGCAACTGAATCTAACAGGCTTGAGAAGTATAGTTTAAGCACTATATTTATACGGTTGAAATGAAATGAATAGATACAGAGAATTGAAGAGTTTGAGTTGAAATTGAAGTGCAAAACACGTGTTGTGAGAGGGCTCGTGCATCTTGAATTGAAGACTAAAGACTAAAGAGGAGCTTCAATCCATATATGGGCTCGTGCGTCTTGAATTGAAGACTAGAAGACGACAGTGGAGCTTCAATACATATATGCGCTCGTGCATCTTGAATAGAAGACTACAGTGGAGCTTGAATTGATGACTAAGAAATGTTTCCTACCAATCTTTGACCAGTGTACTGGTTATGAAATGCAGAACAAGGTTGTGCAGAACGAGTTTGAAGCCCAAACAAAACTCTAAGATTATTCCTCTGAAACTAAATTGTCGCGATTTTTCCATTCTTCTTATCAGTTATTAGTCTTGTGTCATCCACTTCATATGGAAAGGGGCATGAATTTGGTACATCGTCCACCTTAATGTTTAATGTCGATGCAGACATCTTTTGTTCGCATTAATGTGTTTGCGTGTTTTAGTACATTGTCTTATATTCATTGGAAGTAATTTTACTTTTTAGATTATAAATTTTTTTATTTAAAACTACATTTGTAGTTTAAGTTGTAATTTCCCACACTTTGTCTAATTTTAGATAATATGTCTCCGGTTAATCTAGTGAAAACAGATTTTTATATCCAAATTCATGTTAAAACATTTTTAAATGACACACCTACAAACCGTTATCCTTATATCTAAACTTGAAACTAAATTTAAAATCCTTAAATTATTTTTCAATTAACTATAGACTCTTAAAGACAAAGACCTTATAGTCTAGTGATAATTGTGCATGTAATTTTGGACAGGATAAAGGGTGTGTTATGAAGTTGTTAATTTATTTGACATGCATTATGAAAATGTACATATGAATGGAAGTGATAATGGATGAGCTAGAAATAATTCCAATTAAGACAACAATATTGAGGCTTGACAGATATCAGAGATTTTACATAGAGAAAAATGTGACTTGGGTAATAATGACCAAGAGAATACATAGACGACAGTTTAGAAGTCAACCAAAATCTAGAATGGATCAAGAATTGATGGACTGCCAAATGCAACATAGAGAAACCACACACAGTATAAGATATCATAAGTAAAGTGCAAATTTAATGAAGGTCAAAAGATTAAATTAAGGTATTCACAGAATGAAGACCATATGAAAAGGTGCATCACGACCTACTAGCATATTAGTATCATTTCAAATATACTCAAATAAAATAATACTATACATCTTTTCCAGATCCTACTAATAAAAATTTAAACCCTTTTTTGAAGATTTCACATAAAAGCTTTTAATTTTATTTTTCTTATTAGATCTCATAAATTCATTCTAAATGTTATAAACTATTTTCTTAAACTTAAACTGGATTTAAATATATCATTGAAGATTCATCCTATAGTCATTTTGTTCTTTTATCTATGCATATAAAATTTCTATGCAATTTCATCTAACTGTAAAATATGATTTATATTTCTCTACATATTCATTCTAAAGAAGAGCACCTAAATACTATACAATTATTATTTCTTAACTTATGAATCCATTTACATGTCTTATATATTTTGTATTATTAAAATTCGTTCCATTTAAAACCTGTGTACAGACATCAACCAATTTCCTATAAAACAATTATATAAAAATTTGATCTCAATATTGAAGCAACGATCTTTTTCCTTGAAATCTCTTTCTAGAACTTCTCCAAACTCTTCCTGACACCATCTACCACTTCAACATCACCCTACAAATGAATTATTGCCCCTTCTTTCTTCCTCCTCTTTTATTTCTTCTCACCTTCTTTTCTTCATTGTTGCTGGTATGTAACTACTACTTCAACTTTCAAGAATAGTTGGCTTCCTAGGTTTTAATCGTTTTTTCCTTATTATCTTATCCTTCCATTTTCTTCTTTTCTCTTTTCTTCTCCATTCTTATTTTATTTTATCTCATTTTTTAATTTATGTTAGATTTTTATTTCAATTATGCTTTTGGGTGAAAGCATGAAGTTGTGTTGCTCTTTACGACAACCATGACACTCTAATCAAAACCCTTCCAATCAAAATGTTATGGTACCTACGTGGAAACCAACATTCTTTCCAAAAGGGTTACGGATAGAATGCTTTTGACTAGAATAAGTTTGAGCCAAAGCCCTCTTTAGATTGACAAAGCTAACAAAACCCTCATTTTCTCCTCATTTCACTCATTCCTCTCTCATGAGTGTTCAAAATTCATCTACCCATATGTCTAGTAACTGTGCAACCATCTTCAACCATCAATTTCAGATATTTCTCAAATTCATTCATTTGTAAATAAGATTTTTAATATCTTTTTTCCTTTAAATCATCTTTTTAAATGTTTTATTAGTTAAAAAAAGTAAATATAAATTTTGTTTAAATGTAAATATATAATTAAGAATTATATTAAAAAATATAAACACACATATACATATGTCTATATGTGCGTATACATACATATATACACCTATATATTTATATGTATATATAAATATGTGTGTATACATATGTACATATATGCATGTGTATATATGTGGTATTCCCACACCACAACCAACTGCACTTTAGATTTTAGGCCCCTAGATGCACCTTAAATTGGCTTATTTTAATTTAATGGGTCTTTGATTTTTCTTGGACTCCCAATATTTTTTTAGTAGGTTTCAGTGTTTTGTAATGTGCAAATTTCAGAAGACTCTTAGTTTTCCTTTTGTTATAGAGTTTCATAACCCCTAATATCCTAAATTTGACTGAGTGTTTTCTTCTCATTCACTCCTTGGTTCAGTTTGTTAATTGAGGTTGTTTCATTATTTGGGATTCAATATCAACGTTGCTTTTTCATAGATATTCTAATGAAGATATGTGGAAAGAGCCTAAAATAGTAAAAGTTGACCCTACCAAGTACACACGAGAGAAAAGAAAAAGTTATAAGTGGGATTGTGTGTAAATATATGATCAAGCACTGCCAAGTATACGTAGGAGGTCAATACACAATGAAAGAGAGTGTTGATTTATGGGTATACAGCGAGAAGAACACCATGAAAAATGACTGGGAGGAAAATAAAAGCACCACACATAATGAGTGGTAGGAGAACTGTGTAATTGGAAAGATTTTGATATGTGTAATCATTAGACATCATTTATGCAATAAAAATCAAACACACACATAATCATTCATGTTAGTTAGATGAGTGGATGGCAAATCACTATTGTTGACACAACAAGAGCTAATCTACTAGTAGTGGATGAGATGGTCTCTAGACTTCTTAGAGAAGAAGTGTATTGATAATGGGTTTAATGGTCTTTATCAAAACAAGAGTAGGTGCACATGGAATTTGAATGAATGTGATGGAAAGGTTGTTCTATTAGATAAAGTGTTGAGTATTTTGTGATGGTACATCTTGTATGAAGATAGTTTTAGGTTATTTTTAGTTTACCTATAATGAGATTCCAAGTGAGCATTAGAAGCTCCTAGGGTTGAGCCCTAATTGGTCCATGGAAAGTTTAGCATGGTAGTAGAGCTAAGGTACAATACATGAGCACCTGTAGCGGGGCTCAAGACTGTGTGCTTAAAAAATAGACCACACTAAAATTGTAAAAGGACTAGTCACAAAGTGGGTTGCTAGCTCAATGCTAGAACAACCCAACAACAAACGGGGGGTCTTGGGTTTGATTCCTAGTTGGTCCATGGAAACTTTTGTTAGCATAGAATAAGTTTGTATTACATTGTACACTATTGTTCGCTGGTTAGTTCTGTTAGTTCTACCAACCGGTTATGATGTTACAGTTAGATAATTATATATCATTGTTTATATACGTGTGGATTTATTGAATACGATAATGAAATACATTCTCCTATCTCCCTAAGCTCTCTCCATTAAATGGTATCAGAGCGACTCTGTACTTGTGCAATGTGAAGCATGAGGCGTGCCGACTTGAATAGGGGAGCAATCTGCTCCGCTTCTCACGCATGAAGTTGTATTCTATTTCCAAGCATGGCTCGTAGGTTTCCAAAAGACCCCTATACGCCATTAAGATCCGCGTCTCTCGAGTGTCTAATTCATGTGCTCTTTGTATTCAAGGGACTTTCCTTTTCCTGCGTTGAATATATGTATTTCATCTAAGTTTCATATCTGTTCTATGCTTATGTGTACCATCTGTAAAAACTCGTGTACCTTAGCATTGAGTCATCTTCATTCAAATGATTGTCGATTTATACTAGTTTGTGTGCTAATCTACAATATCTGTGGTGCCCTAGCAGTAACCGACTATACCTGAGCATATATTCTGCAATGTTGAATGGAAATAGTGATAAAAACTGTCCAGATTTGGCACAGGACGTGTGATATTTTTGCATGATTTTTAGAATCTGTGGTTACAATTTGGACATTCCTTGTATGCTGGTAGATGAAGGACATTCTGACAAGAAGGATATAGGCCTGAAAGGTGCAAATTAGATTTGCAAGAATATCTGTTCAAGAGCATAAGTCCATTTGCGTGAAGGAGAAGAAAGACATTTTAGGCTGATTGAGACATTTACGAGTGATTGTTTTGAATTGATTGTATTGGTTGGGAGAAGATTGTGCTTCTTTCATGCTTTGGGGTTTACAGAATACATTTACATAGGTGCTATTGGTGTATAATGATGGATTAAGAGAGAGGGTGTACATCAAGGTAGTCTTCCAACAAATGCAAGGAGGTTTGAAATGCTAAAGAATTAAGAATGGTTCCTGTTCTCAATGTTAGTCAGAAGCAGCGCATAGAGCATATACTAATGATGGTTGGAGAAAATATATTCAATATCATGCAATCTTTTCATACCATGGATGGAAACAAATTAGTTGTTCCTACTGACATATATTTGGAGGTTTTTGAGGACTGTAGTACTTCCTTTGGTGCTATATTTGGAGGGTAAGGACTAAGAGAGTCAAATTGGAGGCAGGCGGCATCGGAGGATGGAGGAATTTCCATCATCTCAAGTTAGCTTTTCGCTTTAAGATGATGCTTTGCATGAGAAGCATTTTTGGTTTTGGTTGTTTTGTTTTTCTTTGTTGATGCAGACGGATTTGAAGAATGTATGTTTTGTGAAGATTTTGTTTTGGAGACAGGTTTGGGATTTGGTGTTGAGCTCAATATGGATTGTTGTCCAACAAGCTTCAGAGTATATGATCGAGAATTATACCCTTTCACAGTCACTAGACAATGATAGAGATCTGTCGTATCTCTTAGGGATTGTTGTCGAATAATTCAAGACTCTGATTTAAGAGTTCGGGACTAAAGAGCTCAAGAACACAGCTCGACGCTACACCTTTCTGAGGGTAGACGAGACAACATGATGGAGCCCCGCTTGGTTCAGGATTTGTTCTTTGGGAGAAGATCTTCGATAAAACATGTTTTCATATTATGTAATCAGCTGTGTTGAATATGTTAGCATTCAGGGGGGTACCTTGTTACTATTGCAGGAACAATGTAATAAGGGGGGAATGTTAGCATAGAATAAGTTTGTATTACAGTGTACACTATTGTTCGCTGGTTAGTTTTGTTAGTTCTACCAACCAGTTATGCAGAGTTATGATGTTACATTTAGATAACTGTATATCATTGTTTATATATGTGTGGATGTATTGAATACAATAATGACATGCATTCTCCTATCTCCCTAAGCTCTCTCCATTAACTTTAATAGTCTTGATGAGAGTTAGTTATTCGATCACTTCTAGGTGAACATTCTCCCACTAGATGACAACTTCCTTCTCAAGGACAATAGTGTGAGGAGTAGATAGAGCCTCTACTAGTTCTTTAGTAACTCATTTTATAAATCTAGCTTCAATTGAGGATACATACACAATAAAAGTTGAGTATAATCCTCAAGATTAAGATAGACAAGTTAAAACATCTCTTATTATTCCTTGAAGTCTGGTTGTTCCTTGTAATTTGACTTGACTTATTTGAGTTGTTTGTTTTTTCATACTCAAATGATTTATAAATGCTTTGTTTTGATTTTTGTGTAAAAAGTTCATATAGAAATATGTCTAGCAACTGTGCAACCATATTTCTGAACCTGAGATTTATCTCTCTCCTTTGGTAACAGTTTGATAAGTCCTTTGTTGATATTTGCTCCCAAAGATCCTTTTGCAAGTGCTTCATCGTACACTTCCTTCATGTCCTCCACAATCCAGTCACAATTTTCTTTGTAGAATCAATAGGGATACCATACAATCCAGGGGACTTTCTAGTTTTCAAAAGACTAAATGATTGTCACAATTTCCTCAATAGTGATATTTTTACACAAGTCTTCTTTATCTTCTTCTAGCACTTTGATAGGAATAATAGTGTTACAAAATCTCTGGCTTCAAGACTCCGGTTATTTCCTTCAAAGAAAAATAAGTCCTTATAGAATTTAAAAGAAGCATCACCTATTGTTTTTGCATCCTCACTCAAACCACCATTAAATTCAATGGGCCGAAATTTTTCTCTCCTCTATTTGGCTTTTAAGATGTTGAAAAAATATTTAGTACCTCTATCTCCTTCATGCAACCACTGCATTCTAGCCCTGACCATTGCTCCCTAATTCTTATAGTTTTGAAGGGCCCTTAGCTGATGTTTAGCTTTTTCCATCTCTTCTACTCTCCCCTTATCCCCCAAATTATTTTGAATCCCCAATTCTAACTCAAATAGTCTCCCTTCTAGACTATCCTCTTCTCTCCTTCTGTCTAGAGCTTGCCTTTTCCCCACAATCTGGAATATATGTCTCCATACTTGCATCAAGTTATCCCATCTATCAATGACCGAGCTTCTATACAAACTTTTAATAATCATCCTGACTCTAAGAATACCACTTGAGAAATATGAATCTCTCATTAGGGTAGTGTTCAATTTAAATGACAAGGTGTGAAGGTTTGTTTTGGAAGTGGGGTTATCTTTGAAAGTGATGCATGCACTAATAGGAGAATGATCATACATTGTGTTAGGCTTCACTTGCACAGGAAAATCCACATAATTATACAAGAATTAAACAGTTGTTGGACATATTTCTGAACCTGAGATTTAATTTTTTGTTGCTGGTAATGGATTAATTTGATGTGTTTCGGTGCAATTTTGGAGTGCAAGAGTGATTTAAAGTTATTGTTTGATTTTTTTCTTTCGGTTTGATGTGTTATTGTTTATTGAGGTCGTACTTGTAGCCATTCTGATGACCGTACCTTATTTCTCTAAGACGACATTGGACCTTTATTGAAAGCTGGGATCAATTATTACATAGAAGTCCATTGTGGATGAGGCATTGGGTAAAGACAAGAAAAAGAAGTTTATGCTTTCAAACCCATACCATATTTTCCTTTGGCACCGTACACTCAGCTAATATACTTGTTTGATTTGGGTCATAGGAAGGTAAAGAGGAAATCACACCTTCTTTTGTTTTATGTGCATCAAGTGGAGGCTGCCACTCTCCAAATTGTTAGGAATTTCATCTTTGATGCTTTTCTGGCTTGTTTGAATATTTCTATGGAGTCGTACTTGTGGGCAGTTGTACATGCTTATTTAAGGGAGGTGTGAGTATTGGGAAAGGCTAAGCACTGCCTCTTTCACTATTTTTCTTGGTTGTTTGAATGGGTTTGGGTCTAATTATATCAGGCCTTGCTATTTGAGGAGGTACTTGGGCAGTCTGGAGTGGTCTTGCAGGCCTATTAGTTGAATTTTGGGAGGTTTCAACATGATATGAATTTAGTTTAGTTCTATTTTGATAGTATATCTAGTAGAGTAAGAGATTTAAGAATTCATTATCTTACTTCATCGGCTTCATAGAGTGACTACTTCAGTATGCTACAATTTGTCCCCCTTGTAAGCATGAATGTCTTTGATTTTATGGACTAATACTGTGGTCGCAACTCTGTATCAGGATGATCTAAATAATTTTATATGAGTTGTAGTAGTTAGATTTACCTTTAGACATATTGTAATGCATTTCATGCAACCCCATCTATGGTAGTACCATTGGTGGCTTATCGTTATTTGCATCTCATTTTGTAAGACTAGATGGTTTACTGCAAGTTTGTACAGCATAATTTCTTTTTAGCCCATTTGGCATCGAACAGACTTGAGGTTATTGACTATTTTGGTCTGATCAAGCTTAGATATTCTAATAGTGGATTTACATCTATGCACGCTTGTTCAATGAAGAAGTGTATATGTGGGTAGGCTTTTCCACCTGCATGCTTTATTTTCTGTAATTGCATTTACGCACACTTGTCTGTCAAAGAGGTGTAATATTCATCTTGGCTCTGCTGCCTACGTGCTCTAGTCGGCTTGCCACCTTGATTCTGTAATTACATACATCGTAGTTAGTGGTGTGGTCCAAAGTACTGTATGCTCTCACCTTTCCCACACTAGGATCTCGGTGATTAGAACGTGTTCGTACATTGCATTTGCATTTCTTGTTTTCCAAAAGAACTAGGTGTGGTTGTTACACAAACCCATGGGTGAAGATGAATCTGTCAAGTTTCCCAGTTATCACCTTGTGGGCATAGCTCATGAATGGTGGTACCATGGGTTGGTTACCAAGGGCCATAATTTCATCAACATTTGCGCGATGAATTCAGTAGCAGGATGATTGAGCAGTTTGATAGAAAAGATTCTAAGATCCATTTCTGAGAGTCGGCTCAGCTTAGATAGGATGTCAATGTGGAGAAATATGTAGCTAAATTTCAAAAGTTGTCAGTGATGGTTCTAGATATTCCTAAGGGAAGGCTCATTGTGCTATTTATAGAGGGTCTATCCAAACCTCTCGAAGGTTCGGTGAAGGATTTAAATGCTTCATCCTTACAAGAGACCATCATGAAATCTTTAGATTTGGAGACTTCAATTCCCATGTATAAATCTTATCCAAAGAATCCATCATTTGACCAATCAACGGAAGTTTCATAGAAGCAAGAAAATTATGCACATAAGAGCATCCCACCAAAGACAAGAAAAGAAGATGATGCCAAGAATGAACTCATGATGAAGAATTTGTGTTTTACTTGCAGAGAACCTTGGGAACTTGGTCATAGATGTATGGGCAAGGTAAAAATTCATTATATTGAGGTAGTTTCTAATGATGAGGATATTGAACCTAAGCCTCGTTTGAATTATGAAGAAGAAGACACCAATGGAGGAACAAGTGCTTTCTTCTCTCTCTAGAGCGCAAAGGTATTATCCTTTAAAGTTTCAAGAAACTCTAGGTCGATGCATAATTTTAGTACTCCTTGATAGTGGAGCCACTCATAATTTCATTGACAAAGGGTCGGTGACTAATTGAAGATTCCAAATTGAAGAATTTGAAGGTTTCGATGTTATAGTAGCTAACGGTTTCATAATCTCTTGCAAAACAAAAATTAGTCAGCTCAACATACTCATAGAAGAATATAAGGCATGTGATGATTTTTATATAGTTGGTTTGGAAGATACTGACATAGTTTTAGGTATTAAGTGGTTATGCTCTCTTGGGAAAATTACTTAAAACTTTCAGACTTTGGATTTTTCATTTCTTTCTGAAGGAAGAAAGGTGACTAGATTAACGGACTTCCAAATAGACAAACTCACTTGATCACAGAAAAAACAATGGAAGTATCCACCTTCAAACGTCCACTCATATCCATTGAGATCGCTTGCATAGATTTCTCTTATATCAGAGTGGCGCAGCAGTAAAAAAATGAAGAGAAGTTGATTTTTGAGGAGCTTACATAAGTTTTGTAGAAGATTGTTGCATATCCAATGAGGCAATTTGAGGAGGTTATATTTGAAAATGTTTCCCCGCCATGTGCTTTGAGCAGATGGACACACAACCCTTCAAGGCTGATTTGGGATCCTAGAATTACTTGGGTGAGTAGTCAAGTTGGAATAATTACTAGAGGACAAACAATCTTGGGTAGGGAGGATTGTATTGTCCCCTTTTTCCTTTGAGGAATTATTTTAGTTTTTCGTAGAAAAATAAATTAATAAATAATATTAGTAAGTTAGTCCTCATGTTATTTTAAATTGTTAAGGACAACTTATTTAAGAAGTTAGGTAAGGCCACCTAAATGAGGGGAATAAGATCATTTGTAGCTCTCAAAGAGAATATTTTTAGGAGTGGGAGTTTTAGTTCACAATTAGGGGAATCTCTTAATCTATTTTAATAAATAAGGAAATAGGAAAGAAATCATAATTAATTATTTCCTCAACAATTCTATAAAGAAGGGAAAAAGCAGCTCTAGAATTTATGATGATTTGATTGTAGATCCAAAAATGAAACCCTTGAGGTCTTGGAGATTCAGAAACAAAAACTCCAATTTAGGGATTGCACGGAGCTTCATCAGCGCTTTCCACATTTTGTTGTGGGATGGATTTTGATGTGCTACAGAATGTGGTGAATCTCTATGTTATATTTGTGTTGAATACTCGTGCCATTTGATTTTGTAGTGTATAGGTGAGATATTTCCATTTGAAGGAGAAATTGAATATGTGGTGATTTGGCCATTGCATTTTGTGCTTCAATCCATTATCTTTTGATGTGATAATATTTGAAATTTAAATTGTTGCAAATCTCGTATTTCCTACAAGAAAACCTAAGCAGGTCATACAGAGTAATCTAGCGCTGCACAAAGGGCGTTGAAGGGTCTAAAGAGGTATTACATATCTCACGCTAATCCTAGACATGCCGCCCATTAAATGCCCCTCATATCTTTGAAGAAAACATTGTGATTGAAAGAGGCCGCATCATACCCAGTTTGAACGTAGCCTTCAAGATGAGTATTCATGAAATGATTGATCAAGTGCTAAATGTTGGATTACTTGAATCTTATTTGATTGCTAATTCGGTAGTGAAGGTGGTTTCCGCATTTGTGTGGAGGCATTTTGACTCATATAAATTTTGGCCACTTCAATTCCCCTTGCTGGACGGTCACATTCTCTGAAGCATAGTCTACACCTGAGTAATCAACTAATCAATCCATTGTATGTTAAGTAAATGAAGGAATTTGAAGGGTTATGCAAAGGATCATTGTTGTTTCGCGATCTAAATACAACGCTGACTCTCTTGTAGATATTAAATTGAACCAGCATCAGTGTATAAATGATCAGACTATGGAGAGGCATCATGAATACTCTCATTGAGAGAATCCCCTACAATCTAGAAGAATTACTTGGTGTGGTTATTTGTTAATTATTATTTCAGGCACATGACTAGAATAGCTACTGCATTGCCAATCCTAGTTGTTTAAATCCTTATCGCAGCATACATAATCTGTCACAGTCCATTCATATTTATCGATGCATGCTTATTTTGGTTGACGTATCCAACACTGCACATCTATCCATCGTTGTCCTCATTTTATTTTTATATTGCATATCATTTACAAATATACTGCTCACAGAGTATCAACATGAGACCAATTATACAAGCACTTTACAAGAAAACACAATGGAAATTACCGATGGAAGACCAAGGGTAACAACTTAGAAATCCACTTTATTTAGAAACCACATCCATATTAGATGCCATCTGTGGAATACCAAGAGTCACAACTTAGAACTTTATATTAGAAAGTCCCTATGGGAATTTTGAACTTGGGTCTCTAGAATGAGAACCCAACATTTTAACCAACTAAATTCTAATGGAGAGTATGCGAATGAAAATTGTTTTATTGATCATCTCAAACGATACAATGCAATGTGATTTATACAAGGAGGGAGATGCAGTTCACATAACTGCATAATAGTTTTAACTGCAACAATGTAATACCAATTATTAATATAATTATACGCCAACATTCCCCCCTTATTACATTGTTCCTACAATAGTACCAAGGGACCCCCCCTGAATGCTAACATACTGAAAAAATTTGATTACATAATATGAATACATATTTTATAGAAGATCTTCTCCCAAAGAATAAATCATGAACCAAGCGTGGCTCCATCGTGCTATCTCGTCTGCCCTCAGAAAGATGTAGCTTCGAGCTGTGTTCTTGAGATCTTTAGTCCCGAACTATGAAATCATAGAACCTTGAATTATTCGACAACAATCCCTAAGAGATACGATAGATCTCTATCATTGTCTAGTGACCGCGAAAGGGTATAATTCTTGATCGTATACTCTGAAGCTCGCTGGACAACAATCCATATCGAGCTCAACACCAAATCCCAAACCTGCCTCCAAAACAAAATCTTCACAAAACATACATTCTTCAAATCCGTCAACATCAACAAAGAAAAGAAAAATAACCAAAACCAAAAATACTTCTCATGCAAAGAATCATCTCAAAGAGAGAAACTAACTTGAGATGATGGAAAATCCTCCATCCTCCGATGTCGCCTGCCTCCAATTTGACCCTGCTACACTTTATGCCACATTAATCTCTTTGATAGCACAAGCATGTGAGTGTTTAAAGGCCTCGGAAGCACAAACAACACTTGTTATATGTGTAGCCATGATTAAAAAATGGTGATATCAATTTCAACCAATAATGGACCCTTTTACAATATAGTGTAAACACATGTAACTTCTTATGATTATGTTTACAAAAATTTCAACATTATAACTCCAAAACATGTAATTTCAACTTTAACAAAGGCATCCTACTTATTTCTCTTTAAAAAAAAAAACCCTTATACCTATTTATCACTTATTTCACCATAATTCCCTTATTACTCCATAGAAATAATATAAATTGAATAAAATCTCTGTTTACTAATTAAATTCTAAATATGATAGTGTTTCTCAAATGTGCCCTCTTTGTACTTCAGCGTCATTCAACCATTCCAATATCACTTAAGAAAAGGTAAACTCCCTCACACAACTTCTCTCAAGTCAACATGCGCCATCAACTTCGATTACAAAAGATTACACCCTGATTTTTAACAAGTGAAACAAATACACCTTCCTATTGATATAATTACCACCATAATCATCTTGCATACCAAAAAAGGAAAGAATCTCTCAATATTGAAGAACCATAACCAAGGTGTAGGGAAGAAGAAATCAATGCTTAAGGTGATTGCAACAAACAAACGCAATTTACACAGGCTGCCAACGATCATACATAAATAACTGTAGTACGGGACAATTTACATGCGCTGTAGTTCTCCCTATTTCTCAGAGTCAACTTGCCTTGGAATGGGGACGACTTCACTCAACTCAAAATGATCTTAGCAGGCTCCTTCAAAGAGCATCTGACATCCATGTCTTGATGGCAAGGAGAGAGAAATCCCTGCTAAAGTCAAATGACTACTGCAATAGCGCCTTTAAAAAAGTATATTGGAATGTACTCTCGTCTTTCCGTATCAATTCGAATGCACTCTCATCTTTCCGTATTAAAGGGCAATCTTCTGTTTTGGAATCTCCAGCATTCAAAATCCCACACAGCAATTAAGAGAGATAAACATCATCTTGCAGAGAACACCTTCTTCCGTGCTGAACATGCAACCTCTATTCTACATCGATCTACATCTTCTCAGAGGCACAAGAATTAGCAGTGCTCTGATACCATTTAATGGAGAGTATACGAATGAAAATTGTTTTATTGATCATCTCAAACGATACAATACAGTGTGATTTATACAAGGAGGGAGATGTAGTTCGCATAACTGCATAACAGTTTCAAACATAATTGTATAACAATTTTAACTGCAATAATGTAATACCAATTATTAATATAATTATACGCCAACAAATTCAACACCTTGAACCTTCGTTGTCCTTAGGATTATCACTGTGTGTAATCATTAATTTGCATTGTTCCTCCTTATTATTTTTGTTTTAAAGCTTCCCTTATTGCTGCTTGTTGAATCATATTAAACACTAAACACTGATAATATAATTTGTTGTCCCTCTATGAAATATTATTTGCTCCTAGTATTGACCCAATAGGGCTCCATATTGAATTTAATCACTATTAAAACCTATTTAAACACATTACATGGTCATGCTGCTATTATTACATAGACTAAGACTGGTTGCTTGTTCAATTTAGTCTCTGGGTATGTGCAGGATCATGATGGGCCAAACTATACCTCTAAGTGGCAATGAAAATACAGAAAATCAGAATTTATCAAGTTCATGTGAAATTTTGAATGGATTTTCTACACAATTTGAAAAAGATGTAAGAATGAAATTTGTAGAGAATTGAATCTAGTTTATAGGCTACTATTTTTTTTTTTAAAACTAAATTTACTTAGTGAAAATTGAATATTTCAAAGAACAGCTATTAAATTTTTCAGAAAAAAATAAAAAGTGGGTGTCTGTCCAGCCAACCTAACTATGATTAAAAAAATATATATTTTTTTGAAACTTTCAAAATAAGTAGACTCATGTCTGGATGTGACATATATTTATTTGAAATTTTTTTTCAATAAAATAATTAGTTATGATTTTTTTACTATGAATTTTTAAAAAAAATAAAAAGTAATTTTCCAGCCAACCTAACTCGATTAAAAAAAATCAAAATTCAATTTTTTTTTTTTTAACCTATAGCCAGAAAAGCATAGAGTGTGACGCAGGTTTTGGATCTCAAAAAGGTGAAATGGTTTGAAAGTTATGGATGTTTTTCAATCAGTGTGTCCATCAGGATTTCAGACACACGGTATATAGAAAATTATTAATAATTATTTAATAAAATGATAACCAAACAAATCTTATATTTTTAGAAAGCTAACAATTTTTTCTATAAACCCTTTTTATTTTATCAGTTTTGCATAAAAAAAGTTTTCAGCACGAAGGGTGAAGTTCGAAGAAGAGACTGAAACATGAAAACACATTAGAATCCATAAAATGTCAACAACCAAAATGGATATCCATCTTGCTTTGGTAAAAGCAACTCAAAACGGATATCCGTTCTGAAAATGGACATCCATTTCCAAAACGGATATCCATTTCCAAAACAGATATCCATTCTAGAAACGGATATCCGTTTCCTTGATCTATGAAAATTTTTGTACCATTGGTTTTGGATGAAGAGAAGCAACATATTTGAAACATCGAGGCAATAATACAAGAAGTTAAAGTTAGTTGGTCATTTATAGGTGTATCTATTGTTTCATATCACATTACACATAGAATTCTAATTAACAATCTAGTTTCCTCATTTGGGGGAACATTTTTTTATCCATTTCTAATGGAATATTTAGTTAAAAATTGGTGGCTCCTTGTGAAAAGTATGGGCTCTTATCAAGTACGTGTTGTGACCAAATCACACGTCACTCCATTAGGAATAGGTACCCCCCTTTTTTTGAATTCCAATGCTTTGCATTGGGATCTGGATGATGTTTTTTCAAATGGCCCTCTACTAGGAATGAATGCTTTGACCTTTGAATGACTTGAACTGTGAAAGTTTTGCGAGCAAATGGCTCAGTAGTGTTGGGTGTTGTTTTGCACTCATAGAATCACCAAAGGGCGCCTGGCTTAACGGAGGACATAACAAATATTCAGAGGTCCCCTTTTGTGCCTAACAATAAGCTTGGAAATGTTTGAAAAGCATCAAAAGGAATCAAGGCATATTCTATCATCTGTTGGATCCCAAATTTGAGCCTTAAACATAGAATGGATGTTTTAAACCCTAGAATATAGTGCCCTATGAAAGAAGATTGCCTTGTGGAAGGGATTGAAATCATCCAAAGTAGCGCCTAAGAGGTGTATGGAGTGGAGGATGATATTCTTAGCATAGAATGAGTGCCTAGGAAGTGGTGTACCTTGATCAGTGAATTTGGCGCCCTTAGTCATCAAATCAAACTGAAATTGGTGCCTAGACTCACAAGTCTTTAGGGGGTGCTCGAGTTAGAGTTAAGTCTCATCCATATAGTTTTGATGGCGCCATAAGAAGGATGATCTATGTTGTAGAAAGAATGTTAATCACTTTGAGCATCAAATTGCACCTTGATTGGAAAGCTGATTAAGGACCTCAAGAAATAAAAATTGAATAAGGAAAACAACAAAATGTGTTAGGCGCCCTTCATTCAAACATGTAAGGTACATTTTCTTGACCCTTCCATCTAATGCTGGCGCCTAGGTGATGAGAATACAAAATGTGGAAATCTAGCATGTCCCAAGTAAAGCACCCAACATCAAGTAGGCATGAAACAAGTTGGTCAATAATGTTAGGGACAAAATTGTGGAGTAAGAAACTATGCAAGTCAAGGTGCTATTTCACACCTATTTATCTTGAGTGGCATGTCCTATTCAGAGCACTCCAAGTTGGCACCTTGACCAAGCACTATGAAGGATCCTCTGAGTGATAATGGATGAAAAGTATTTGAAGGGAACTTCATAAGCGCCCTGGAGACATCACTCCAAAAATGAGGGAAGTGCGCCTTAGGTGAGATGGTATTTGTTATAAGTTGAAGATATAGTGCCTATTGGTACTTGAAGCTCCATCCTTAGCGCCTACCATCCGTAGCGCCCAATGTATAAGCCTTCACCTAATTTGGCGCCTATGGTAATTTCGTTGTAAACAAATCTAAGGTGGGCGCCTAATATTAAAGGGCTATTGATCAAGAAGTCCTCTATACACTTATTCACTGAGTAAGGAGGAACAAGATGACAAAATTAGAAAGAAAGAGGTAAGACGCATTTTTGCATCTAAACTACTCATTTTTAGCGCCTAAAACGAATTTGTTAGATGGGCGCCAATTTCCTCCGGAGTGACCCCCACTTTGCGCCTTGAAGTACATGGTGAGGTAGGAATTCAATTTTAGCGCCCAAGGGACAATTGGCATCATAACATAAGCACTTGGATGATAGAAGACTTCCAATTGATTTAAACCAACAAAATGACCAAATTTAAGGCTAGAGATGAGTTTTTGCACCTTGAAGAGAACATGTTGGGATTCTTCCTATACAATTTGGAATGAACGCTTTGCTTCACTCGAGTATGCCAAGAGTGACCTTGATACCACCCAAGGAAGGTATTGATGAATATAATGAGTTTGGGCACCCTTAATACAATGAGCATGACATTCCCTTGTTTGGAGGATTGTTATCTTAATACATCTTGGAGGAGAGAATGAAGGTTTGACATGAAAAGAAAATCATTTGAGGAATAAGAAATGAGCTAAGTGCATTAAGGCGCTATAACATACCTGAAGCTCTCTAATGAGCGCCTTACAAAAGGGACATGATAATGATGTAGTATGATCATCATACCTTGGATTGAAATCATCATAATGCTTAAAATAACTCAAAATGTGTTAGGCACCCATTCAACTATGGATACACTCAAGTAGGCGCCTTGAAGAAAACCCCTCAATGCATGTCAAAAAAAAGGTGGGCGCTTAACATTGAAGAAGTAATTCATCAATCTTTTAAAGAAGCATGGATGTAAAAAAGAAGTGAACACCTATGTAAGATCAAGGCACAATTTTCAAACTCCTGAGTGATCTCCAAAGTAGCGCCTTGAGGTGAGATGGGGTCTAAGTCTATCTTAAATGGCACCTTGAGTTGAGGGTAAGTAAGCTGCTTTGAAGTCAACATAGGCGCCTAAGGGATAATAAGACTCTTGAAGTTATTAGTAGGTGTTTGGAAGTATTAGAATCTCACAAGAAAGACAAAGACCCTTGGCACATAACCATCAAAGCAGCTTGAAGTCATAGGGTGAATGCATAGAAATAAGGAGACTTCTTGAGTTGAGGGGTTGAATGTGAGATAGAACTATAAAAATGTTAAAGATTAGTCCAAAGACCTAGGTGCATTTTGCCACCAAGACAGTTTGATTTCAGCGCCTAGATGTCTTAGATACAAGGCACATATTCATGCCTTTGTCCCCCAATTTAAGCACCTATCTGTATATATGAAGAGTTTGTTTTAAATTTAAAATTTTGGAAACTTTATTAAATTCATTAAATACAATCAATCTGGGTCCTTTAACTAGAATGCAAGTAGAATAAGAGCTTCAAGATTCAATTGATAATGCTCGAGCTATTATAAGATAAGAGACAAAAGGTAGAATTAGAGCTGAGCAAAGATGCCAAGCCTTAGAGCAGTACATTCAGCATTTAGTTCATCCTATTCACAAATGTGTCCAAAGTAATATTACTCAAATCAAATAATGGCTTATATCCAGAGCTTTATTAAGTTGATACCTAGGTGGATTAGTATGTAAACATTCAAATTAGATGGTAATTCACAAGTTTATAGAATAATAAAATGAATCCCTAGTCTAGAATCCAAATGTACATAATAAAACAGATATCTGGTTTGTAGTAGCAATATGGACGTTGCAGAGTGTCCGTTGGCAAAGAATTGGGATTTACTTAAATTTGCTTGTTCATGCTTCTCACAAGACGTCACCTCCCCTACCCATCCAGCTCTACAGAAGAAGAGAGACAACAAATGATCAAGAGGGATCACCAATTAGCGGTAAGTGATTGATTACTTATGTCATGTTATATATTTTGAATATTAAATTCTATATTAATGTGCATGTTGTTTGATTGTATTAATAGGTGGAAATTCAAAAATCTCTATCGAGGAGGTCTAGTCGATGAGCGATAGAGGATGAGTCATTGACTGGTTCACCATCTTCATGGCCTAGCAAGAGCCATAGAT
This sequence comes from Cunninghamia lanceolata, assembly GCA_027924645.1. Taxonomy (NCBI): domain Eukaryota; kingdom Viridiplantae; phylum Streptophyta; class Pinopsida; order Cupressales; family Cupressaceae; genus Cunninghamia; species Cunninghamia lanceolata. Next base: position 8,266,052 of record BSBN01000814.1, read on the forward strand.
TATTTGATAGCAATCCATAGGAGATTTGATTTTGGGACATTTTGTTACATATGCCTATTTGGCTTTGTAAACTTACTTTTGTATGTTATCGATGTATATCATTGTATATACCCATATGGTTTTATGTGTACATGCCTATATGGCTTGATATATACAATATACAAATTATTTTCATGACATTGTGCATATATGTATATATAAGATCCTAATTTGGCACAAGTAGGGAGAATGCTTGCAATTATTATGGAATTTGGTTTTAAACGTTCCAATTGTATTTGCTTAAAAGATTCTAAAGCCTTTTCAAAAAATCCATTTTGTGCATATCCTGCAATCATTGCATTCCATGAGATAGCATCTCTTTGAGGTGTCATGCCAAACTGTTCACATGCCTTGCCTATGCTTCCACACTTTGGATTTACACCCGCCAATTGCATTTTCTTAACATTTCCTTTCAATCCTTATCAAAAATTCTGTTTTGTGCACATATTGCAATCATTGCATTCCTTCATTTACAACACATGATTAAATAAGAAGATGCATATTTACAACACTTAAGAATATGTAGTAGTGTTGCTCATGTCACCAATACTATGTTTACATCTTCACATACATGGCTTACAACATGTGACAATATGAAGTGATGAAGAAATTTGTTATTTTGATGTATTTCAACTCTAAACTTGTGCCTAGAAGTGAAGGTGCTAATCCTTGATCAAACTAACCTAAAAGTGCGCCTTGGTACTTAGGGCGCTAGATTATGATTGATCAACCTAAAATGTGCACCTAAGGCTAGATATTGAATTGGAAGGATAAAATACATCATCAAAGGAGTTTATAGTTATTGAAGGCATCAAATGATGACTTGGGTGCACATCTACCTCTCTACACCATCAAATGTGCACCTAGATTAGTGAGGCACCACTTCATATCTCTATGACTTTGGATATGCACCTTGATAATGAATTAATCTTGCAAGTTGAGGTTGTCTCCACAAGTTGAAAGAATGTCCAAAGAATACAAGGCGCCAATTATTGAACAAACAACCTAGAATGAGTGCCTTACTATTTGAGTTGCTAGTTCATGCTTCTAGAACACCAAAAGTGCGCCTAGATGTTGAGGCGCTAGCTCTTGCTCAAGCAACCTTGAAAGTGCGCTTTGACAAGGAGGTTAAAATGTATTATCAAAGGATTAAGTTGAATCAAGGAATCATCATTGAAGACAAGTAAAACATGATTGTGAATGAGGTGTACTTTTCATTATCTCCAACCTCACAATTGTGCCTTCCCTTGGAAGCTCATATTGTGCCTAAAGGAATGGTACTAAGATAACATCCATGTCAATGATTGAGAATGTGTCAACTAGAACAATATTTTTGTTTTTCTCATCGTGGGGTCAAACGGACTGCGCCAACGCATCAGGGTGGGCGAGTAAATGCTAGTAGAGGTCTCATTTTGTGTGCTAAGCGTCCCAGTCATTTCGGGCAAGAGGCTACTCTCAAAGTCCCTTAAGATCCCAGAGACCAAAAATGTGTCAAACTTTGACGGAGCAGTTCTTAGAATTCATGATAGCTGGGAATACTATGTTTGGACCTACAGGTGTACGTGGGGTCCATCAACAATAACCTCTCTCATTTTTGGTCAACTCCATTCCATTTGACCATGCCGAAATCAAATGCATTGTTGCAAAATGCTTCAATTTGATGCAATGGAAAGGTGCTAGGTGTGACATTTTTCATTCCATAGCTCGTGGGATCGAACGAACTATGCCAACGCGTCGGGGTGGGTGGGTAAATGCTAGTGGAGGTCTCATTTCATCCGCCAAGCATCCCAGTCATTCCAGGCAAGAGGCTACCGGCAAAGTCCCTTAAGATCTCTGAGACCAAAAATGCACCAAACTTTGACGGAGGAGTTATCAAAATTTGTGACAACTGGGAATGTTGTGTTTGGACCTACAGGTGCACATGGGGTCCATTGACAATAACCTCTCTCATTTTTGGTCAACTCCATTCCGTTTGACTGTGTCGAAATCAAACGCATTGTTGCAAAATGCTTCAATTTGATGCAGTGGAAAGGTGGTAGGTGTGACATTGTTCATTCCATAGCTCATGGGGTCGAACGGACTATGCCAATGCATCGGGGTGGGTGGGTAAATGCCATTGGAGGTCTCGTTTCATGCGCCAAGCATTCCAGTAGTTCTAGGCAAGAGGCTACCGGCAAAGTCCCTTAAGATCCCTGAGACCAAAAATGCGCCAAACTTTGACGGAGCAGTTCTCAGAATTCGTGATAGCTGGGAATGTTGTGTTTGGACCTACAGGTGCACGTGGGGTCTGTCAATAATAACCTCTCTCATTTTTTGTCAACTCCATTCTATTTGACTGTGCCAAAATCAAACGCATTGTTGCAAAATGCTTCAATTTGATGCAGTGGAAAGGTGCTAGGTGTGACATTTTTCATTTCATAGCTCGTGGAGTCGAACGGACTACACCAATGCGTCAGGGTGGGTGGGTAAATACCAGTGGAGGTCTCGTTTCATGCACCAAGCTTCCCAGTCATTTTGGGCAAGAGGCTACCGGCAAAGTCCCTTAAGATCCCTGAGACCAAAAATGCGCCAAACTTTGACGGAGTAGTTCTCAAAATTTGTGATAGCTGGGAATGTTGTGTTTGGACCTACAGGTGCATGTGAGGTCCGTCGACAATAACCTTTCTCATTTTTGGTCAACTCCATTCCGTTTGACCGTGCCAAAATCAAATGCATTGTTGCAAAATGCTTCAATTTGATGCAGCAGAAAGGTGCTGGGTCTGACATTTTTCATTCCATATCTCATGGGGTCAAATGGACTACGCCAACGAGTCGGGGTGCACAGGTAAATGCCAGTGGAGGTCTCGTTTTGTGCGCCAAGCGTCCCAGTCGTTCTGAGCTGTAAGCTACCAACAAAGTCAAAAGTTGTTAGGATTAAAATTTTGCATTCTACAGGTCCTGGGTCTAAAAAGATTGTGCCAACACGTCGGGGTGGGCAAGTAAATGCTAGGGGAGGTCTCATTTTATGTGCCAAGGCTCTCAGTCCTTCTGAGCTGTAAGCTACCAGCAAAGTGACTTTACCGGTAGCTTATAGCTTGGAATGACTGCGATGCTTTGCACACAAAATAAGACCTCCCCTAACATTTACCCGCCCACCCCGATGTGTTGGCATAATCCGTTCAACCCCAGGACCTGTGGAATGTAGAATTTCAATCCTAGCAACTTTTGACTTTGTCGGTAGCCTCTTGCTCGAAATGACTGGGAAGCTTGGTGCACGAAACGAGACCTCTACTAGCATTTACCTGCTCACCCTGATGCGTTGGCATAGTCTGTTTGACCCCATGAGCTATGGAATGAAAAATGTCACACCTAGCACCTATCCACTGCATCAAATTGAAGCATTTTGCAACAATGTGTTTGATTTTGACACGGTCAAACAGAATGGAGTTGACCAAAAATGAGAGAGGTTATTGTCGACGGACCCCACGTGCACCTATAGGTCTAAACACAAGATTCCCAGCTATCACAAATTCTAAGAACTGCTCTGTCAAAGTTTGGCGCATTTTTGGTCTCAGGGATCTTAAGGGACTTTACCGGTAGCCTCTTGCCCAGAATGACTGGGATGCTTGGTGCATGAAACGAGACCTCCACTGGCATTTACCCACCCACCCTGACGCGTTGGTGTAGTCCGTTCGACTCCTCGAGCTATGAAATGAAAAATGTCACACCTAGCACCTTTCCATTGCATCAAATTGAAGCATTTTGCAACAATGAGTTTGATTTCGGCATGGTCAAACAGAATGGAGTTGACAAAAATGAGAGAGGTTATTGTCGATAGACCCCATGTGCACCTGTAGGTCCAAACACAACATTCCCAGCTATCTCAAATTCCAAGAACTGCTCTGTCAAAGTTTGGTGCATTTTTGGTCTTAGGGATCTTAAGGGACTTTGCTGGTAGCCTCTTGCCCGAAATGACTGGGATGGTTGGCGCATGAAGCGAGACCTTCATTGGCATTTACCCACCCACCCCAACGCGTTGGCATAGTCCGTTCGACCCCACGAGCTATGGAATGAAAAATGTCACACCTAGCACCTTTCCACTGCATCAAATTGAAGCATTTTTCAACAATGCGTTTGATTTTGGTATGGTCAAACAGAATGGAGTTGACCAAAAATGAGACAAGTTATTATCGACAGACCCCACGTGCACTTGTAGGTCCAAACACAACATTCCTAGCTGTCATGAATTCTGAGAATTGCTCCATCAAAGTTTGGTGCATTTTTGGTCTCAGGGATCTTAAGGGACTTTGCCGGTAGCCTCTTGCCTGGAACAACTGGGACTCTTGGCACACAAAATGAGACCTCCATTGGCATTTACCCACCCACCCCGATTCATTGGTGCAGTCCATTCGACCCCACGAGCTATGGAATGAAAAATATCACACCTAGCACCTTTCCACTACATCAAATTCAAGCATTTTACAACAATGCGTTTGATTTTGACACGGTCAAACGGAATGGAGTTGACCAAAAATGAGAGAGGTTATTATCGATGGACCCCACATGCACCTGTAGGTCTAAACACAACATTGCCAACTATCACAAATTCTGAGAACCGTTTCGTCAAAGTTTGGCGCATTTTTGGTCTTAGGGATCTTAAGGGACTTTGCCGGTAGGCTCTTGCCTGGAAGGACTGGGATGCTTGGCACATGAAATGAGACCTCCAATAGCATTTACCCACCCACCCTAATGTGTTGGTATAGTCCGTTCGACCCCACGAGCTATAGAATGAAAAATGTCACACCTAGCACCTTTCCACTGCATCAAATTGAAGCATTTTGCAACAATGCGTTTGATTTCGGCACAGTCAAACGGAATGGAGTTGACCAAAAATGAGAGAGGTTATTGTCGATAGACCCCATGTGCACTTGTAGGTCTAAACACAACATTCCCAGCTATCACAAATTCTGAGAACTGCTTCGTCAAAGTTTGGTGCATTTTTGGTCTCAGGGATCTTAAGGGACTTTGCCGGTAGCCTCTTGCCTGGAATGACTGGGACGCTTGGCGCATGAAACAAGACCTCCATTGGCATTTACCCGCCCACCTCGACGCGTTAGCGTAGTCCGTTTGACCCCACGATGAGCAAAACAAAAAATATGGCACCTAGCAAGGTTTTTGCTCTTACAGAACAATGTATCGGCAAAGACCCTAGTTTTCATAACGGGAGACATGTGATTTTAAGAGGTTTTGGGAATGTGACTTTATCCTTCCACTCCTTATCCAATGACAAGTTTATTCGCAGAGTTTGATGGCTTTTATGAGCATATACATGATGTTGTTTTAGGATAGTCATAAAGGGCAGTTTTTGGATAGCCATATGTATCTTTTTAGCAATCATAAAGGGCAAGTTGTACATGGACTGTGAGAGTCCCAAAACTCATATAAATCATCCATTTTGGTGTTTGACAACATTATAAATCCATTAGATCATTTATACAAACCCTAATGCAACTTATAAACCCTCTTTGTATAGTAATTTCATGAATGACTATCTTGTATGATTGTTTTGTGCATTTTAACAAGCCAATGAGGATTGTATGGTGTTGTCATATTCATGATTTTAACTTGATGCAGAGATAGGCTCTAACTCAACATGATAGAGGCATCATTACAAATGGATTGAATTGCAATAGTCAGAGAGCCAACTTCCTATCAATGAGAGTTCAATGATAGTAAATAGAGAGCTACTTGACCATAAATAGGATTTACATACATATATATGATCTCGTAGGCATCTAGGTTTCATACATAAATTGCAATAGTTGTAGAGCCAACCTCCTATCAACGAGAGTTGAATAATAGTAAATAGAGAGCTTCTCAGCCATAAATGGGATTTGCATACACACACACCCAACTAAAATAGTATCCTTACTGGCCTTATTGGCACCTCCTCCCAAGATGTAAGTTTTTTATGTTTATAATGTGCCCCCAGTGTCCTTATTGGCCTTATTGGCACCTAAAACATAAGAAAGTAGATTCCACTAGCTTTCAATTATAATTTCTCTTAGGCCCTAACACATCCATACAGGACTATACTAAACAAAGAAATCGTAGGAAAATAGTAAAATCTGCAAAAATAGAGTTTCTTGACATTAATTTCATTCAAACTTGTCTTCAATTCATCTTCAAAATGTTTATTGGTCCTCTCTCTCTAGACACTAAACCCTAAACCTCTAAACCTTAACCCCTAAACCATAAACCCTAAACCCTAAATAATGCCCCTAAACCTTAACCCCTAACCCCTAAACCCTAAACCCTAAACACGAGCAACCCTAAACCCTATCTCCTATCTCTCCCTTATCTCCCTATCTCTATCATCAGGCTCTACCTCTCAATCCTTCTCCCTATTTCTCTAGACATCTCGCTCACTCTCTATCTCCTTATCTCTCCCCTTTGTCACCTCTATCTCTCCCTATCTGTCTCCTCTCTCTTTCTATCTAGCTATCTCCAAAACTGAGAAACCCTAAACCCAGGTACACCCTAAATCCAATCAACTCTAAACCTATATCTCCCTATCTCTCCCCTATCTCCCTATCTCTATCATCCCTCTACCTCTCTTGATCTCTCTCCCTATGTCCCTGGCCATGTGCCTCAATCTCTATCTCCTTATCTCTCTCCTCAGTCTCCTCTCTCTATCTCCCTATCATTCCTCTCTCTCTATAAACCCTAAATCTAAAACCCTAAACCTCTAAACCTAACCCCTAACCCCTAAACAATTTAAATCCTAAACCCTAAATAATGCCCCTAAACCCTAACCCCTAACCCCTAAACCTGAGAAACCCTAAACCCCAAACCCCTAAACCTGAGAACCCAAGTAACCCTAAACCACTATCTCCTTATCTCTCCCCTATTTCCCTACCACCTTTGTCCCTTTACCTCTAAATCTCTCTCCCTATGTCCCTGGCCATGTCCCTCACTCTTTATCTCCCTATCTCTCCCCTCAGACTCCTCTATATCTCCCTATCATTCCTCTCTCTATAAACCCTAAATCCAAAACCCTAAACCTCTAAACCTAACCCCTAACCCCTAAACAATAAATCCTAAACCCTAAATTATAATGCCCCTAAACCCTAACCCCTAACCCCTAAACCCCAAACCCCTAAACCCTAAACCAAAGTAACCATAAACCACTATCTCCCTATCTCTCCCCTATCTCCCTATCACCTTTGTCCCTCTACCTCTCAATCTCTCTCGCTATGTCTCTTGCCACGTCCCTCACTCTTTATCTCCCTATCTCTCCCCTTGGACTCCTCTATATCTCCCTATTGGTCTGATGCAGAGCACATAGTGGAAGCTCTCAAAACATGGTGAAATACCCATAAAAACCCATAGTTCAAATAGATTAAAGCTTAATCAGCTTTAAGAAACCTTCTCAAAGTCCCAAATAACATCAAATCATATACATTCTTCCTATCGACAAGATAAACACTATCGGCCAACTCAAAAATTCTTATACCGATGCTCTGATCACTCCACTTTTGACAAGCCTTTGAACCTTTCGCTGTGACATATATCCATCAGTCTAACTTTAAACTAGTCTTCCGATCTCCCATACCACCCATTTCTCACTCCACAACCTATATTAACACATGATTAAACCTAACCCCTAACCCCTAAACCCTAAACTCGAGAAACCATAAACCCCTAAATCCTAAACACTAAACCCAAGAAACCCTAAACCTCTATCTCTCTATCTCCCTATCTCACTATCTCCCCATCACTATCATTCCTCTACCTCTCAATCTCTCTCCCTATGCTTTGGCCATGTCCCTTACTCTATATCTTTCTAATTGTCCTCTCTCTAAACACTAAACCCTAAACCTCTAAACCTTAACCCCTAAACCCTAAACCCTAAACCCTAAATAATGCCCCTAAACCTTAACCTTGAACCCCTAAACCTTAAACCCTAAACACGAGCAACCCTAAACCCTATCTCCTATCTCTCCCTTAACTCCCTATCTCTATCATCGAGCTCTACCTCTCAATCCTTCTCCCTATTTCTCTGTACATCTTGCTCACTCTCTATCTCCTTATCTCTCCCCTTTGTCACCTCTATCTCTCCCTATCTATCTCCTCTCTCTTTCTATCTAGCTATCTACAAAACTGAGAAACCCTAAACCCAGGTACACCCTAAATCCAATCAACTCTAAACCTATATCTCCCTATCTCTCCCCTATCTCCCTATCTCTATCATCCCTCTACCTCTCTTGATCTCTCTCCCTATGTCCTTGGCCATGTGCCTCACTCTCTATCTCCTTATCTCTCTCCTTGATCTCCTCTCTCTATCTCCCTATCATTCCTCTCTCTCTATAAACCCTAAATCCAAAGCCCTAAACCTTTAAACCTAACCCCTAACCCCTAAACAATTTAAATCCTAAACCCTAAATAATGCCCCTAACGCCTAACCCCTAACCCCTAAACCTGAGAAACCCTAAACCCCTAAACCCTAAACCCAAGTAACCCTAAACCACTATCTCCCTATCTCTCCCCTATTTCCCTACCACCTTTGTCCCTCTACCTCTCAATCTCTCTCCCTATGTCTCTGGCCATGTCCCTCACTCTTTTTCTCCCTATCTCTCCCTTCAGACTCCTCTATATCTCCCTATCATTCCTCTCTCTCTATAAACCCTAAATCCAAAACCCTAAACCTCTAAACCTAACCCCTAACCCCTAAACAATAAATCCTAAACCCTAAATTATAATGCCCCTAAACCCTAACCCCTAACCCCTAAACCTGAGAAACCCTAAACCCCAAACCCCTAAACCCTAAACCCAAGTAACCATAAACCACTATCTCCCTATCTCTCCCATATCTCCCTATCACCTTTGTCCCTCTACCTCTCAATCTCTCTCGCTATGTCTCTTGCCATGTCCCTCACTCTTTATCTCCCTATCTCTCCCCTCGAACTCCTCTATATCTCCCTATTGGTCCTTTATCTCTCTCTAAACCCTAAACCCTAGACCTCTAAACCTTAACCCCTAACCCCAAGATCCTAAACCCTAAACCCTAAATAATGCCCCTAAACCCAAGCAACCCTAAACCTCTATCTCCCTATCTCTATCATCCCTCTACCTCTTAATCTCTCTCTCTATGTCTTTGGACATGTCTCTCACTCTCTATCTCCCTATCTCTCCCCTCTGTCTCCTCTATCTCTCCCAAACTCTTTCAATCCCCTCTCTCTATCTCTCTTTAAACTGTAAACCCTATACCCCTAAACCTGAGCAACCCTAAACCTCTAAACCCTAAATAATTCCCCTAACCAACCTCTAAACCACTTCTCTATATAGGTGCAACTAATACCACTTTTTCATTGTTTTCCACATTTAATTATATTCTTTTCCATTTTCCAAGTCCTACATGTGTCCAAATTGTATTGTTTGTCAAGTTTTTAGTCTAATTGTTAGTCCCAGCTCTCATGGTTATTAAAATGTTAGTATAGTTAGATTTATCCTTCGGTAACATTAATTTACACATTGTTGCACAAACAACCACACTGAAACATAACCTTACCTAATTAAGGTTAACCTTTAAGGTTCTTTCATAAATGGCGAGCTTCACAGATCCAACTAGTTCAATGTTCTTATAGTCCATGCTTACCCTTCCAAGAGAGTTCATGCCATGTTAACTTTGCATTAGGTCCTAACATATCACATGAAGGACATCATCATCACAAGGAATAACAATGTCATGAAGGATTAACGAAGGTGTAGCTTCACCACATAAAGTATCATTCATAATTTTATCACTAGAGGGTAAGGGTATATCATGTGTATCCTTCTCAAACCATGTATCATGAATCAAATCATATGAAGGATTGAGTAAAGCAATTTAGGGCATGAAATCCAAAATGCCCCGAAACACATCCCCTGCTGCCCCACTATTCCTATCCCCGAAATATTGGAACATAGTCTAAAAGTGATTATTTCACATGATGAACAAAACTGAATATTTTATAATTGATTATTTGAGTAATTCATTAGTGATGATTCTTACTGTTTAACAAATCCTTATGGATTAATGTGTAAAGAAGCTACCAATGTTAATTTGCCCTCCTCCTTCACTAGAAATAGTCTTTAAGGAGGTCAAGATTTAAGAGGTATATTTTCAAAAAGACTAAAAAGCCTTTTTCTGAATTTTTTCTAGAAAACGGATATCCATTTTGGTTTGGTATCCAAACCAAAACAGATATCCGTTTCAAAGTCAAACTTTGCCAAGTCGCGAATTTGGCTAAGTAAAAATGCAATTTTTTTCCTATTGCCACTGTTTGGCCCACGATGATCCTGCACATACCTATGTCTGCATTTCCACCTTCCATCTCAGGTCTTTAAATTGATTTATTTATCTAATTCAAATAAGACTTTGCTTTATTAACTATTCAGAATGAAAGAAATGCATTAAGGGTGTCATTTAAACAATTATGTGTGTATATTAATTAATTCAAACACCTAAAGATACATACGACGATGACTATAGAAGACATATACCTAAAATTATAATCAAACACGTTTTATTTTTGTACATCCATTATTGTGTAGATTAAGATTGTGCTTGTATAACACTTGCAAACACAACAACAACATCCATACTATACATTATTAATAAGTTACATATACTCAACAATTTTGCACTTAATCTATTTAAGCATCTAGAATCACAAACACATTAATTAGAATCTGTATATAACATTAAAAGTAGAATTCATAATATAACAATAATATCTCAGTCAATTCTCAAGTCCAATTACAATGGGATGGTGTCCAATTTATTTGAAGTGTTTTAAGTAGCACTTATGGGGATACCACACTTGTTTTACTTGATAATCTAAATTTTAGTCTATGCCATTATCGGTTGAACTAAAATTTTTGTTATTGCATCCCGTATCTCTTTCTGTTGAGAAAATGTAATACCATCAACATCCTTGAACAAGAAAAATACACCTCGCATGCTAGCATTGAAATATAAGTTCTTATAACAATCTGGCATATCCGAGGGCTTAAGAAACTTCTTATTTAACTTCTTTACACAAGTCTCAATACGAGTTGTGATATAATGTAAAGCATCTTCCCTTGTAGAACCATGGTTGTCTTTCATGTAACACTCTATGCTTGAAGCTGTCTCTCCACGAGCTTGTTCATCCTTCAAAATTAGCAAGGAGATATTAGTACATAGTTTCCTTTATTTCAATATTTTTCATATTGTTAATGTAATCTTTGCACTTAAATATCCAATTTTTATACAATTTACCTCAAAATCTTTGATATCATCAACTAGTCGAGTAGTCAATGACACAAGAGCTTGCAACTTTGATGATGGAATATCAAGTTGCTCCAAAATCTTATCAGATAAAGGAGTGTCCATTACTATCAAAGAATGGACCATTAAAACTCTCATGCCACTACTTGTCGCTCCATTCACTATATATTCATCAAAACTTGGTGTATAATCAGAAGCTATCCATTCCGCTTCTTGCATATAAGCTGAAATAAAACTCTTCCACTGAAAAGAACAAGCAAAAATTAGTTTAGAACACTAAAATTTGAAAATAGAATTTAAGGTGTTTGTAGAGTGTATACAATAGTATTGTTGAAATTTCAATATAAATACTAAACAATTTTTAATTTTCTGAAAATAAAAATTTCTCATTATTAACTCTATGGAGAGTAAACACATTCTATAAAATAAAAAGTAATCAATACCAAATCTTTTCCTTTAAATAATAGCAAGAAAAATATCATATCATTTAAAAGATAGGTGACAAAAAAGCAAGCATTTACTTAAAGCCTTAATATATTCACAGAAAAAATGTTTATAGAACCCAACTTAAATATTAATAGACTGTAATAACAATATTATTAAAAACCATTCATGAATATCAACATTGTTCTGTGAATATAGGATTTTCTTGGTCTAGAAATCAATACTATGTAACATAGTTAGGAATTTATGTTCTAATAGTAAAACAAATACAAAAGTATAATATACTTTATATTATTCTTTAAAAACCTTAGAACACATGTTAAGAAATATAACATAAATTTTTATAAACAACGATAAACAAATAATTTCTATTTTATAATAAATTTATTTATAATTATAAAAAATTATTATGAATTTATATTTAGTGGTGTAAGAACATCATATAATTTTATGAAAAGAAAATTATTAAAATTGAAACATGTGAAAAGAGTATATAACAAGATAAGAATTAATGTATATAATAATAGGTTTTAATAAAATTACAAGACCGCATCATCAACATAATTTTACTTACACATGATTGAATGTATTTGTGAACAAAGGGACCATGTTTTGTTTCAGCTTCAGTTGCAATTTCCTTGTGTATCTGATATGCAAATTTGAAAGTAGTTTTCATGTAGGCTGGATGATTATCGATATTTGAAATATCCCATCTACAATAGAAATGAACTCACAAAGTTAGAAAGTCAATCAAACATTCAATATAATCTAGGATTACTATCTAATTCACTACCTTGTTAATGTCATCGTGAATGGTTTCAATTCATCAATGGTCCCATATGTGTCATAAATATCATCAAGGAGGGAAAGACTGGCAGCCAATTTTGTAAAACCAATTCTACTTGCACTGAACTCGGGTTCAAATAATGAGCAAGCCCACCAAAAATAAAATTCCATGTGGCGGTGTCGAAAGAAATCAAGTTGAATTACGCTTGAATGTTTCCACCATCTAGCACAAAGAAATTTCATTGTATTAATGATTAGAAATCCATTTGTTTGATTGACTCTATTTTATTGTACAAGAAAATGAGTCAACTTTGACATTTCATTTATCTTTATGAACCTTAAACTATTTTTTTTGCTAGGTATTTTTTGTTTGAATAAACATGCAATTATTGTATATTCTTAAGAGAATAAGATTTTCTATAAAATAATCAAAATGTTTCTATGTCTATCTTGCCCAATACTCAAGGGAACATTTGTTGAACTAATGTATTTACTTCTAATAATACTCACGTGGACACTAATTTCAATTCAGAGTGATGTTGAGCTTGTAAAATATTGAAGTCCAATATTGCTAGTTCCAATAGCTTTTTGCTATAGGTATTTGGCATCCTGGAAGAAATTATAAGCATGGTTTATCAGCATTAACTTATTCTCTTTCCTATTAATTCAAAACATCACAATAGATTGAAAGATTAAATTTACATATTCTTTTTTTATTTTGAAGGAAAGAATGAAATACCAATGATAACACATAAACTTTGATCTTACTTATAAATGTTTCGACAAGTGAGTCATTTTGACTTTGTTGTCTAAATATTTGAATAAAGTTCCAAGTCTCTCGTCTCAGAACCCTACATCTCAAAGGATATTTCAAAGTGTATTCAATCTGAAGAAAGAAAACATCTTGTTATTAGAAATATTGTTCATATATATAAAATTACCAACAATATCCAACTAATATGTGGCCAAGCCATTGAAAATATTATACTTTACTATTAGTAAATTTAAACACATTAGAAAATTGAAAATGGTAGATGGGTTGTTGTTCAACTGCTTCAACCATTTGTAGTCGTAAAAATTGACAAGCATTTCATAGGAAAACCCTCATGCCAATTTTATTTGTCTTAAATATTCAAAAGTAACCTGAACGATAATCACTTCGATGGAAAAGTACTTGCCTCCATTAGAAGTGCATTTTTCTTTTCTTTTATCTCTCCATATTCCTTAATAGCCTCTTGCAGGTATTTAGATGTGAAAAATCTAGCTTCTTCTAAGATTTTTTCTTCAGGAAAATCGAGCTCCGAAGCTTTATATAAATTCAGCGTGCTTACTAATTTCGCATCTTCATGACTAGATCCGAAGCCATGGAATTGTCCTTCTTCACCTTTGAATTTTTGAAAAACATCTGCTCACACATGGAATATTTTAGTGATTTCCAAAACTTAGGTATAGAAAGGTAATTAAAAAAAACATTAAAAAATTTCATCACTTGAGGAAACATCATATCTATTCAATCGTAGTATCCGAAATCCTAGAGCCGTTGTGTTGAGATCAGCAATAATATTTTGCTTCCAATACCTATTAATGATGACATTACTTGATCATAAATCTTCTTAAAGGCTATCTCTAGTACATAGTATTTGATACACCTCTAGATATTTAGTATTTTCAAGTTAGATACACAAGTATGTACATTAGAAATTTTCCTTGAGAAAATATACATACTTGTGGATATAGTCAAGTGCCATTTTGATTTCCTCTTGAAAATGTCGTTCTATTCCCAAGCGTTGCATAACATCAACAAACCAAATCCTTTCAAGTAGACTAAATTCTTCTTCTCCATTAGAGAATAGATCACGAATCTCATTAATTAGTATTTCCCTATGTTCACTGTATGAGGAATCCTGGTTATGAAAAATAACAACGATTGTTTGCATTAGCTTTCATAACAGGAAATATATAATATAGAATGAATTTGTGTAAATCGAAATGTAATAGTCGTTCATACCCCGTATGGAGAACTAAGAGATTGTATGAAATCATCACTCCACAAGTTAGGATGATGATTTCCATTTCGACGAGTGGTAGCCTTGGGTATACAACCATCATCCACCCCTAATTTGGAAGATGTTGAAATGCTAAAATTTTCCAACACTTTAGCCATGATAGATATCTACCACATGCAAACAAACATAGAAACACAGTTAGTATGATTTATTATTGCATTGGTGAGCAGTGATCAACCAGTACTTCCAAGAGCCAATATATATAGCAAACAAAATACACAAGAATCTAAATTCATGTCCCACCAAAAAAAATTCTAATCACATTCCATTGTTGCCAAAAATATTCATATTACTACTAGCGGCAGCGTTGAGTGCAAATTTCACTATTTTGTATCATATATCTACATATTTTTACCAAATCTGAAATATATAATCTTTGGTTTTGGAAACGTTACGAACTCTATCTACGGTAATAGTTAAAATAAATAATAGTACATCGTGACCTTGATTTGAATCAAAATGAAATTGACATTTTGGTTGAAATTTCATATCTAGCAGAAAATTGAACTTCACGGGCACAAAGATAGATTTTCTCGACTGAAGGTAAAGATTCTCAACTCAATACCAGTGTTTACCATCCGCCATGATTTTTTAAATATTTTATTCATAATCATATCACCGAATCTGAAGCCTATGAACGCTACATTTTGTTGCAGAGCCACCTTGGATTTAAAATCCACAACACTTGGCATGAAAATGTTTATCGTATACACAAGTTGTAGGCTAAAATAACTCTAATACTATCTAGACAGATAAGGCAATGAGCAGAGTAATATTTATTGATAGACTGTAAATAAAATGAATTTACGAATATGAATATGCATATACATATGCGTGTACCTGCCAACCTGGAAGCTTGCTTGCTTGATTGATTGATTGAGGCAACTGAATCTAACAGGCTTGAGAAGTATAGTTTAAGCACTATATTTATACGGTTGAAATGAAATGAATAGATACAGAGAATTGAAGAGTTTGAGTTGAAATTGAAGTGCAAAACACGTGTTGTGAGACTGAGACGTAGATTCAGATATTAATTAGGGCTCGTGCATCTCGAATTGAAGACTAAAGACTAAAGAGGAGCTTCAATCCATATATGGGCTCGTGCGTCTTGAATAGAAGACTAGAGCCGAGCTTCAATACATATATGGGCTCGTGCAGCTTGAATAGAAGACTACAGTGGAACTTGAATTGATGACTAAGAAATGTTTCCTACCAATCTTTGACCACTGTACTAGTTATGAAATGCAGAACGAGTTTGAAGCCCAAAGAAAACTCTAAGATTATTCCTCTGAAACTAAATTGTCACAATTTTTCCATTCTTTTTATCAGTTATTAGTCTTGTGTCATCCACTTCATATGGAAAAGGACATGAATTTGGTATAGCGTCCACCTTAATGTTAATACAGACATATTTTGTTCACATTAATGTGTTTGCGTGTTTTAGTACATTGTCTTATATTCATTGGAAGTAATTTTAGTCTTTAGATTATAATTTTTTTTGATTTAAAATTACATTTGTAGTTTTGATTCAGTTATAGTTGTAAGTGTGGTTTTCCCACCCTTTGTCTAATTTTAGATAATATGTCTCCCGTTAATCTAGTCAAAACAGAGTGTTATATACAAACTCATCCTAAAACATTTAAATGACTATATGAAAAGGTGCATCATGACCTACTAGCATATTAGTATCATTTCAAATATACTCCAATAAAATAACACTATACATCTTTTCCAGATCCTACTAATAAAAATTTAAAACCCTTTTTTGAAGATATCACATAAAAGATTTTAATTTTATTTTTCTTATTAGATCTCATAAATTCATTCTAAATGTTATAAACTATTTTCTTAAACTAGATTTAAATATATCATTGAAGATTCATCCTATAGTCATTTTGTTCTTTTATCTATGCATATAAAATTTCTATGTAATTTTATCTAACTGTAAAATATGATTTTTATTTCTCTACATATGCATTCTAAAGAAAAGAACCTAAATACTATACAAATTTTTTTTTTAACTTATGAATCAATTTACCTATCTTATATATTTTTGTATTATTAAAATTCGTTCCATTAAAACCTATGTACAAACATCAACCAGTTTCCTATAAAATAATAATAAAAAATCCGATCTCAATATCGAAGCAATGATCTTCTTCCTTGAAATCTCTTTCTAGAACTTCTCCAAACACTTCCCAACACCATCTGCCACTTCAACATCACCCTAAATATAAATTATTGCTCCTTCTTTCTTCCTCCTCTTTTATTTCTTCTCGCCTTCTTTTCTTCATTGTTGTTGGTATGTAACTACTACTTCAACCCTCATGAATAGTTTTTAATTATATAAGTCGGCAAAAACTAGGGGCCGAACCCTTACAGCAGCAGGACAAAAAGAGACAGCAAAGGCTCACAAACAAAAAGAGCCACCCAAACCAACTATAACATTAACAACATATACAACCGATAAATAGTAGAAAGTATATAGCAGCATATAGACAGCATAAAACATAAAGAGAAACAAGACTAAGGAGAGACATCTTCCTAGCCTTTAACCAGAAATTCCATGGTTTCTTCAAGTTTCTTGAATTTCTCCTCATCCTCGCCATTAGCTAGAGTCCCATGTTCCTGCAGCAGAATCAGGTTGAGCATTGCCGAGCAACAAAGCATACTTCTTATAAAGACTCCCATAGATCGAACCTTCTGCTCTAGATAATCCACACATCCCCTTAGAACAGCAATATCATTCCCCTGGCCATCTCCCTATTAGTCTCCTCTTCAACCTCCTCCACTATCATCCTCTTCCCTTCACTAGCATTATCCACAGGACCACCACCCTCACCACCAGAGTCCTCTGTCTGCTTCTCTTCTCCCTCACCTTCATCCTCTTCAAAAATCTCTTGGACCTTAATGTCTTCAGCTTTCGACTGATCATCCCCCTGAGTGGAAGCTTCTGAATTACTTTTAGAATAATCAATTAATTTGGCTTGCGGGCCTAGTTTACCAGCAATTCTCCCTGACTTTCTCACCCCAGAAGAGAAACCCTCATTCTTACATTTAGCCTCCATTCTAGTTGTGTGCTTTTTCACAGGGCCCACATAGTCATTGTTCAGCTTCTTATGGGTCCCTTCTTTGTCCTACGTAACCTCCCTAGTAGAAGCTATCTCCTTGGATTTTCTTTTCTTACTTTTCACACTCCCTTTAGAAACAAGAGTATGCATATCCTTCGCCATGGTCTCCTCAAGGGTCTCAGAAAAGGAAACCCCTTTCATTTTTTGGAATTAGGAGTAGGGCAAGGTTCCTCAGAAATAGTGGTAGCAATGGGGGAAGTGTCAACAGGGACCTCAACAATGGAGGGCTGGATTGGCTTTGGTGGGTCCAAGGCAAGGTGAAAATTATACAATCAAAGAATGAGACCTTGATGCAGAGGAACAAGGCATTTAGAGGGTTTCTTGTCAAATTTAGCTTTAACCTAGAAAATAGAGTGTTCAAGGGAAGACATCAAATAAAAAGGAAAACTTATCAAAGCATTATGCTTAAAATGATTGAGCAGGGGGAGGTGATAATTGTAAAACCTGGTGAAATGTCCTTCTAGGGTGAAATATTTCATCAGGAGAAAACACAATCTTGTCCCATGGCTCTAGCAGCTTAGCATGTTCAAACCCTCCCTGGTACAGGACTAATTCCTCTCCCTCTCCCAAGAAAAGCTTCTAGTTCTGATGGTCATCCACCTTAGCCTTCCTTTATAGCTTTGTGTACCCTTGGTGGAAAGGCCAATCACCATGGCTATGACCTCTTTAGAGATTTCAAACCCAATTCTGCCAATACAAACTCTATGATTCTACCACGATAAGGCACACTGCATAGACAAGTTTTCATCATATCCATTGAGGCATTCCAAAAAAGGACTTATGCTTCCTTCCTTGCAATAATGCCACAAAACTGCATTGTCCTTAAATTCGCAGCAAGAAATTGGCTCAGTGCGAATTCTGTCTCCCCCCATTATCGCCTTACCCTCAAAAACACAGAGAACACAGGTTGAATATACCTTTCCACAAAGTGTCTTCATGAGTTAATTCTCGTTGCATTGAAGGGTATGATGAAACAATAAATGAAGAAATAAACTGACATGCATGAGTCGTCAATATCCTGAAACGCCTTCATAATCTCCAATTGTTGCCAAATCTTCCCATGCTCGAATATGATACTTTTAAATTTACTATCATCATCACATATCCAAATCATCTTAATGCGAGTGATCAAATATGCCAAAATGGCATTAGTTAGGAAGGTACAATATATCATAATAACCCTGTACTTAAGCATCTGCATCATCTTCGCACAAAAAAATTGATCAGCCAGGCTAGCACTCTCAATGTGATGAGTCATCCTTGACAAGTCATCTATTTTTGAATTAGTTCCCTTATGTTAACGGGAATATTTTTATATTGACGCCAACATCGCCAATTCACAAATTGCTGACCATAATCAATGAGAGCATTAGCAACTCCATTCCCCTCTCTGTAGATATGAGAGAATTCCACTCTAGAAATTCTCTGAACAAGAATTTGAATATCCACAATGATATCCTTAAGCCTCCACCCACAGACCAAAGCATTGGTAACAGCATCAAGGACAAGTTTAGAGTCCCTCTGTATATACAAATGAGGAATACCCAAAGAAATAGACAATTTAACTCCCCATAAGAGAGTAGAGGCCTCGACATAGTTATTACTTTGAATACCTAAACCATCAGCATAGGAAGCAACAAGCTCCCCTCTATCATCCCTGATAATCCCACCACTACTAGCCTTTCCATTGGAATTTGAAGCCCCGTCAAAATTAAGTTTGAGCCAATTAGACCTTGGAGGAGTCCACCTTACATTTAATCTCAGAATCTGCTTTGAATTGTCATGAGCAGGAATTTGGTTAAGAACTCTCCAATTGACAGCAATGCTTTCCTCTTCTTGATTGAGGGGTTTATCAGCAATTTGGATATGAGAACTAGCAACGTTTTTAATTAGGAGCTTAGAAAAAGACTAATGAACTTGAGAAAAGTCCTTGATAGCTTCCCGAAAGATTCTATTATTCCATTCTTTCCACAATGTCCAACCAATGAAGGGAAGAGTTTGCTTCCAGAGCTCCACAAGCCAGGGATGAGAAAAAGTAGGAAACCAATTAGTAATAACTTCTCTAATATCTTTGTTGTAAACCCACTGTATGCCAAAGTTCTGCAGAATTATACTCCAAACTTCCCTGGCAAAGTCACAATGAAGAATTAGATGAGGAATAGTTTCCTCTTCCTTAAGCACAGAACACATCTATTGACCAAAGAGAAACCCCTTCTTTGCAAATTATGTTGGGTTAAGATCTTATTATGAACCATAGCCCACCAAAACATATTCACTTTAGGAATAAGTTTATGGTTCCAAACTTTCCTCCAAAGCTCATTCCTGTGAACATCAGGAATCAGTAGATAGTAAGCAGAGTTAATAGAGAAGTGACCTCTTTGGTCAGGTGACCAATGCAACTCATCTTCTCTAGGAAAGAGAGGAATTTTGGTACCCACCAATAGCTGTTGAATAGATCTCATTCTCAAAATAAGCTCAGAACAGTTATTACAACACTCAAGAAGATTTTTCCAAAGTCTAATACCATTCTCATGATGAATATAATAACAAACTTTTGACCCAAAAAACTATTTCGCTATATCAGCAATAACCTCATTTCCCTCCTGAGCAGCAAGGGCCTTATTAGCAACCCAAGGGTCCTCCCAAAAAATTATAATATTACCATTCCCCAATTTCCACTTAAGCCCCTATTTAATTAAGCTTCTAGATTTGAGCATTTTGTTCCAAATCACCGAACCCTGAGGGAGCCCCTCCTGATAACAGAAACTTAGGTTGTCAACACCCTGTAAGTACTTATCCTGCATAATGGTTCCCCATTCTTTATTACTGTTAATCAGATTCCAGTTGATTTTGGAAAGAAGGGTTTTATTCATATTTCTTATAGATCTGATATTAAGACCACCATGAGTTTTAGGAAGGCAAACCTTCTCCCATTTAACCAGAGACATTCTCTTTTTTTCTTACACACCTGTCCATAAGAAATTTCTTTGTATCTGCTCCAGTTTGTCAGCTATATACTTGGGCATTTTAAATAGAGAAAGGAAGTAAGTTGGAATACCTTGAAGAGAGGGCCGTAGAAGTTGCAATTTTCCAGCACTACTCAGGAGCTTACCCTTCCAGCCAATCAACTTCTTTTGAGTTCTTTCCAAAATACCATTCCAAAATCTCAGAATAAATTCTTTGACAGTTAAAGGAAGGCCAAGGTAGACTGCAAGAAGATTAGCTGCAGCACAGCCAAGGATGTTGATAATTTTTCTCTGGAGATCTCCCTGAGTGTTGAAGAAATATACGTTACTTTTCTGGAAATTGATATGTTGACCAGAAGCTTTGGCATTAAATTACTAGGAAGTTTGAATCTGGGTTGTTGGCTCTACAGGCCGAAGCCCCACCATTTCACCATAGATTATCCCCTCTTGGAGGGTAAGCAACCTCAATTTTTTACATGGTAGAGGGAGACCCCATGGGGTTTGAACCTTGGTTGTTGGCTTCCTAGGTTTTAATCATTTTTTCCTCATTATCATATCCTTCCATTTTCTTCTTTTCTCTTTTCTTCTCCATTCTTATTTGATTTTATCTCATTTTTAAATTTATTTTAAATTTTTATTTCATTTATTAATTATTTCAATTATGCTTTTGGGTGAAAGCATGAAGTTGTGTTGCACTTTATGACAACCATGACACTCTAATCAAAACCCTCCCAGTCAAAATGTTATGGTACCTACATGGACACCAACATTCTTGCCAAAAGGGTTATGGATAGAATGCTTTTGACTAGAATAAGTTTGAGCCAAAGCCCTCTTTAGATTGACAAAGGTAACAAAACCCTCATTTTCTCCTCATTTCACTCATTCCTCTCTAATGAGTGTTCAAAATTCATCTACACATATGTCCAACAACTGTGCAACCATCTTCAACCATAGATTTTAGATATTTCTCAAATTCATTCATTTGTAAATAAGATTTTTAATATATATTTTCCTTTAAATCATTTTTTTAAATGTTTTATTAATAAAAAATGTAAATATAATTTTGTTTAAATGTAAATATATAATTCAGAATTATATTAAAAATATAAACACATATATACATATGTCTATATGTACATATACATACATATATATACACATATATACATCTATACATTTATATGTATATATAAATATGTGTGTATACATATGTACATATATGCATGTATACATATTGTTACCTTTTGAGTCACCCTTATTTATTTATTGGTAATATTTCCTGAACAAGAGCCGGTTTGCTGTATTGTATTTTGGGTGATACCTTTGTTTCTTAAATCGACTCTTGATCCTTCAAATTTTACCCATTTATCGTCTTTGTAGGCAAGGTTACTTAAGGTTTGAACCTTTGAACCCGAACCATTCTCAAAGTTCAAAGTTCAAATGGTTCGATATGTCCAAAGTGTCTCAAAAAGCAAGCTGTTGTTCTATATATTTTAAACGTCTTCAAACTTTCGGTTTGAACTTGAACCCTTTTCTCAATAGTTCAATGGTTCTACAGTCCAAGGCTCAATGTTTATTTCCTTCTAACAAGTCATGTCATGCAGTTACCTTGCGTAAATAATGTATCGTTGAACCATCCGCTTGTACTCTATAGCGAAGTTCAATGGTTCAAGGTTCAATAGTACGCTGTCTCATAGTTGGAAGCCTTTTGCCAAAGCCACGTAACTATCTGTTGGTCTAAGTAACCCTTGCATCTTTGAACCTTCGTATTGAACCATATCTTAACAAGTTCAACGGTTCATGAGCTTAAGTTCCATATTTTCGTAAGTGAATCCTTTGCTCATCTATATGATCCAATTGGTATGGTCGAACCACCACATTGAACCATGTCCTAAAGGTTCAATGGTTCAATAGTTCAAAGATTTGATGATTTTGGTCTCATTTATTCCCACAGCTTTCTAAGTCAAATTTAGCGGGAAAGTTGGAGGAAAAAATGTCAGAAACTCATCATGAAACTGAGAGTTCTAATTTGGCGGAGGCTACGGATAATCATTATACATCATGATGGCGCGTGAATAATACTTGCTATTAATGAAGAAGTCAGAATTCATGTCTGTTCAAATATTTTTGGCACGTATTGTTCCGAGCGTTAATTATTCAATCTGGTTAGTGCCATTGTTAATTAAGAACAAGCCAAGTTTAGCAGGTGAACATACTGTACAACACGGAGGAGAATAGCGCTGAAAGTGTAAGGTTCTTGTTATTCAAATTTTCACAGTGAATTTAGATATCTTGAAGGTGAGTTCTGTTTTTCCCATGCGACATTCCTAGTTCTTATGCTAGAAAGAAGAATCTCTTGAATTTCTGTTGTTTTCAAAATTTGAAGTGTTTTTATTGTAATCCTCCAAGTATGGCTTTGAAATCTACGTGTTTGGGGAATGAACATGGTCCTGGTCTTACATATTCTCACTCTAAATTTGGAGATACTGCGTTGGTACAATACGATTTAGAAGAATTTAGAGAAAGAACTAGAAACCCTGTTCAAACCCCTACGATGAAGAAAATTGTAGACAACGGTTTAGTTGAAGCTGCAGCTTTTCCTCAGGCTATACTGTGCCTAGAATTGGTTCAGGAGTGTATGAATAGGTATGAACCCCAAAACAGATGCATCAGAAATGCAAACGGTGAAGTGTTATTTCATGTCAACAGACAAACCCTCATGTCTGTGATGAAGATACCGCCTAAAGAGGCGTATTCCAGCCTTGATATTGCTTCCTCTTATGGGCATTTCTCAGAGAAGAAATCAACTTACAAAAGTGTAATAGCGAGAAACTGGCTATTGAAATTTCAGAAGGGTGATTCAAGGTTGCCCAGGCCACTTACTAGGGATCATTTGATCAAAGAAGTAAGGGATATTGTGGTATTGTTACACAGACTGAAGGGCAGTCAGCATGCGTATTATTGGGAGGATTGGATGTACTTTTTCATAAAAGTTATCCTTCAAGGGGAACAATATTTAGATTGGGCTGAAATAGTGGCTGATTGTCTACATCAGGGTTTGAGTAATTGTCTGGGTGACAGAGATTTTTATATGTCTTCGTACCTGTTCTATTGTCTAGCATCTGCAAGAGAATGGTTTGACCTACCTCATGCACCCTTAGCTAAGAATAGTAAGATTTATGAATATTATTCGCAGTTGCAGAGAAGGAATTGCTATGAAAATTATAAAAGGGTTAATGATGTCTTCACTGGGAAAATGACCTATGAACTGGCAGGTAATCTGGGTAAAAGAATGTCCAGTGAAGCAATGCAACTGATTAGCATCTATGGTAGCTTCTTCATTCAGTTTTCTGAGTTCACTTACATCAGAGTTGGAGGATTTGATGGTGAACCTGTGAAGTTACCTAGATATGTGTTCGACCGTTTTGTGCTGATGGAGTTATGTAGACAACTGGCACATGTAGATAAGAAATTCTCAACAAAAAAGGGTTTTGGTATTTCTTTTCCCATTGAACTTGGGCATTATTCATGCCAGTCAAAATCTGATGCTTTGAATTTGGAGGTGAACCTTAAAAGGTTCAATTTTTAGTTCTTCACTACCAGGTCTCAATTTGACAGTAAAGGATTTGTCAGAGATAACCTAGATCCTGGAACAGGGCTTTTACACATTCCTAAACTAGAGGATTATTGGGAAGACTGTTAAGATGAATTTGAGGTCAGGAGAAGGCCGTGGTGTCAGTTTTCTTTGGGGCAGATAATTACTCTCAATTTAAACATGGATATTTCTAGAATTGTTGATGATGAGGAATAGGTGGTTGACCCACAGTTTGAGAGAGTAGAACAATTACATATTCTAGAAGTTGACTGGAGCAAAAAGGAGGAAGATAGAATTGAAGTTAAAAGTCTTCCAGTCATAAGGAGAACCAAGAAATGGTTGAGGGAAAAGTGACAGGAGGGGCTTCAGAATAAAAATGCCCAACAATTCACTTCAATGATTGGATCATCACTTCCCATAGACTTTTCTAACCAACCTATTGCTATCTGTGGTGCAAGTGCTTCCAAGCCATCAACTGAAAGAAGCCCTACCACTAAGAGGTCTAGAAGAGTCCTCATAGATATTTTACCCTCTCATGTTACCAGGTTGAGGACCAAAGGTAAAAGAAAGAAACAGGTTTCTAAAACAATAGTTGTTGATTTAAATTCAGAGGAAGATTCAGAAGAACCTATGGGTGACAAGGAGCTAAGTCCACACAAAATAGAGGAAGTTGACACCGGGCCACAGTCAGGGGCCATTCTAGAGACCCCTGAAATATTAATGATTTCAAATGTATCCTCTGATGGATTAAACCCTGAGAAGACAACCTCAGCCCCTGTACCAAAGTGGCTAGAGAGTTTTATCTCCGACAAGAAAAAAGTAATCCCTTTTGTTGTCCCTTTAGAGGACATGGTGAGCAAATGCCTAGGGAAAACACCTAAGCCTACAAAACTAAAGGTGACATCCAGAGTGGACATCGATCCAAGTACTGGAAACTGGAGTGCTGAAATAGCCAAACCAGTGACTGAGGAAGAAGTGCAGGATCCAATAGTGCAAGATTTCACTGTTGAGAGAGTGGATCTCGGTGCTGTGTCAAGAGCTGTGGATGTTCATCACCTCAAAGCATCAACCAAGAGGATAGTCAATCAGAGTTGGAAAGGTGAAAAGGATAAGAGAGAATTGAAGCAGACTCTGCGTTCAATGGTAGAGTACATCAATGCTATACATAATCCCAACCCACAGCTGATTTCACAATTCTCCCTGTCCTTCGACCCTAAATCACCAGTCAACCAAAAGATGCTAGATCAGGTTCACAGAAACAAGATGGTGGTGAAGACATTTGACAGTTGGTTGGATAGCATTGAGCAAAAAGGAACTGAATACATTCATGAACTCAAGAGCATATATGATCTAACTGTTGCCACCACTAATGACCTTAAAGCATAGGTTGCTATTTGGCTGAAAGATGAAGGTAAGTGGGTCAATGTAATAAACCAAATAGATGAAGTTTAGAAATATGGGCTGGCAAAGTTTTTGACATAAAAGAACCTGACTGGTTTGGACGAAGATTTATTATATGTGAACAAGAAAAATATTGAATGGAGGAATTCCATATCACGGCAAGGACGCTTTGAACTTACAAAGTTAATTAAGGAGATAATAGAATTCACTCAATTACTGCAACACGACTTACAATGCATTAATGTTAAATACATAAAAGATGATGGGAAACCAGTGGAAGATGTTGACGCAGTGGTCCAATCTTTCAAAGATAAAATTGGCTTCGTCAGAGAAAATGACAATATTTTAATTGACAATTTCTCCCAGATTTCTAAAGTTGAGTCACTACTTTACCTCTGCATCAACGCACTTCCAGAACACAAAGAAAAATTTGGGAAAATGCGAAGGGAAAAAGAAGTTTGGAAGTCAAGAATGAAACATATAGGTATTCCCAACTTCCCAAAGATTCAAGAGTTCGTTGCAGCTTTTCAGGAGTGGAAGACCCAACGTGCTTCCTAGGCCACCGATGACAAATCTGGATATGCAAATCCGTTGTCCCAGTTATGATCTCATTGGCTCATTTTCTTTATTTCAGTTCCTCTTTTATGTTATTTTTAGCAATCTTGATCTTTTAAAATCAGTTGTTATAAACTAAATCCCGTACGGGTCAGAGTTATGTTAACTTTGGGTTTGGTTTACTCAAAGATATGATTAGGGCACTCATATATATAGTTTTCTAAAAAAATCTTTTCAGATATTAATAGAGAGATGGAGAAAAGAAAAAAGAAGATTTTTAGCTGAACTATTTTATGGTTTTACATTATGTGATGATTGTCTGAGAAATTTTTCATCTGTGAATGAGAAGAAGAAACAATTACTACTTACTTAGATCTGTGTGTCTGAATGTTTGGAATTGGATTTTCTATGTGAAATCTCCTTTCACCTGGTAATTGCTCTTTCTTTAGACAATTCGTCAAATGTGTTCTATTATTTATTGGTTCAGCAAATTCATATGTACGTGTTCATGTATTTGAATGTATCAAAAGTAGAATCTGTGCATTCTATTACTCATTGTGACTGTATAAATTTACAGTATTCATAACATAGTTATGTATGAATGTCAGTTTACCTTAAGCATTTTCTTGTTAAAAGTGCATTTGAATAGTTGAATAGATTAAATTCATTGGAAATCTTAAAGGGAGCTGTACCTAAATTCAGAGGGGAAATAATTTAAAAAGTTCACCCATTTGTTGCTTAACTCATTTGTTCTTCAAAGAAGGGTATAGAGTCAAAATAATACATTTTCAGAACAAGGACAAATCTGTTAGCCAACACATATGTACATATATGCATGTATATATATGTGGTGTTCCCACACCACAACCAACTGCACTTTAGATTTTAGGCCCCTAGATTCACCTTAATTTTTTTTTATTGGAAGTACTCGAGTTTTTAGCCTGGTCTAGGCCTAGAGAGACCCTTACGGGGGATCTCTTCCCATCAGCTTTATCGCCTGAGACCACAACTTGGGGGTCTCCATCCCCAATGGGCATTATCACCTGGGTATTAGCACCCTTAAGTTCAAATCCATGAGCTTGTTGGCCCAGCAAAGGCCCAGAGCCTATGAGCACGCTAGCCCAGTGGAGGACCCGAGAAGGATCCTGTGAGCATGGCAGCCCAGTGAAGAAACAAGACCTGCGAGCTCGTTGGCCCAGTGGGGATTTGAACTTGTGTGGTGATCACTGCAACCAAGTGAACTCGCCACCATGTTGTGCCCCAAAGGGTAGATTCACCTTAATTGGATTATTTTAATTTAATGGATCTTTGATTTTTCTTGGACTCTCAAATTTTTTTAGTAGGTTTTAGTGTTTTGTAATGTGTAAATTTTAGAAGA
Organism: Cunninghamia lanceolata; assembly: GCA_027924645.1. Lineage (NCBI taxonomy): Eukaryota > Viridiplantae > Streptophyta > Pinopsida > Cupressales > Cupressaceae > Cunninghamia > Cunninghamia lanceolata. Next base: position 8,293,706 of record BSBN01000814.1, read on the forward strand.
CACTTAGTTTTCCTTTTTGTTATAGAGTTTCATAACCCCTAAAATCCTAAATTTGACTCAGTGTTTTATTCGCATTCACTCCTTGGTTCAGTTTGTTAATCAAGGTTGATCATTATTTGGGATTCAATGTCAACATTGCTTTTTCATAGATATTCTAATGAAGAAATGTGGAAAGAGCCTAAAATAGTAAAGCTGGCCCTACCAAGTACACACGAGAGAAAAGAAAAAGTTATAAGTGGGATTGTGTGTAAAGATGATCAAGCATTGCCAAGTATACATAGGAGGTCAATACACAATGAAAGAGGGTGTTGATGTATGGGTATGTAGTGAGAAGAACACCATGCAAAATGTCTGGGAGGAAAATAAAAGCACCACACATAATGACCGGTAGGAGAACTGTGTAATTAGAAACATTTTGATATGTGTAATTTTAGAGATCACTTATGCAATAAAAATCAAACACATGCATAATCATTCATGTTAGTTAGATGAATGGATGACAACTCACTATTGTTGACACAACAAGAGCTAATCTACTAGTAGTGGATGAGATGGTCTCTAGACTTCTTGGAGAAGAAGTGTATTAATGATGGGTTCAATAGTCTTTATCAAAACAAGAGTAGGTGCACATGGAATTTGAATGAATGTGATGGAAAGGGTGTTCTATGAGATAAAGTGTTGAGTATTCTGTGATGGTACATGTTGTATGAAGATAGTTTTAAGTCATTTTTAGTCTACCTATAATGAGCTTCCAAGTGAACATTAGAAGCTCATAGAGTTGAGCCCTAATTGGTCCATGGAAAGTTTAGCATGGTAGTAGAGCTTAGGATACATGAGCACCTGTAGTGTGGCTCAAGATCGTGTGCTTAAAAAATAGACCACACCAAGTAAAAGGACTAGTCACAAAGTGGGTTGGTAGCTCAATGGTAGAGCAACCCAACAACAAATGGGGGGTCTTGGGTTTGATTTCTAGTTGATCCATGGAAACTTTAATAGTCTGGATGAGAGTTACTTATTCAATCACTTCTAGGTGACTTTTCTCCCACTAGATGGCAACTTCTTTCTCAAGGACAATAGTGTTAGTAACTGCTTTTGTAAATCTAGCCTCAATTGAGGATACATACACAATAAAAGTTGAGTATAATCCTAAGGATTAAGAGACACAAGTTAAAACATCTCTTATTGTTCCTTGAAGTCTGGTTGTTCCTTGTAATTTGGCTTGACTTATTTGACTTGTTTGTTTGTTCATACTCAAATGATTTCTAAATGTTTTGTTTTGATTTTTGTGTTAAATGTTCATCACTTATATTATTTTTATTTTGGAACTTTTTATTATTTTTTTGTGATTTATAATATAAGAGAATGCAAGTATTCTTTTGGGTTTTCATAGGTTTGAAAAGTACTTGTTTAATTAGATATATGCATTTTGTTTTTTCTTTTGTCTCTTTATTATCTCTAATGCTTTAACTAACTTAATAAAGTAATAATAATTAATTAATTAATTAATCTACTAAGTCAAAAGATCACTCCTCTTCAATTAACAAATTAACGAAGGAATACCCTTCTTTTGGATTTTCTTTTTGAAAAGAAATGAAATGATGAACTAGTCAATAACTAAATGTAACTAATTTATTATTAGTTACAATTAACCAGTCTGAAAAGTTGGTGTATCAATACTCTCAAGAATTCCCTTGAAGTCTATCACTTTCAACTCCCCCTGAGGTCAGACGTCAAGACTAGAGAACCGTTCGGTGCCATCCACTTCCTCTTGCTTCATGCCCCCAACCTGGCGCTGAGACCACCGGGCATGACTTCCTCAAATGCTCCAACTCTACATGATGCAAAGCCTCCCACTATAGAAAATGTGACTCCACTTCTCAATGATCATCTCTCATGCTATCAATTTTTGGTTAGTTTTTCAACTACTAATTTTTTTTGAAAATTTTAAAATTAGTTTGGTGAAAATTGGATATATCAATGACACAAGAAAATTTTTTAGAAAAACGTAAAAGTAGGTGTCATTTCAGACATCCTAAATATAAGCATTTGAAACAATATACTTTTCCCCCAAGCTTTGGATTTAAGTAAAGGGCGCATGAGTGGATGTTATGCATATTTTTTTGAATTTTTTTAATAAATAAATAATTATTTATGATTTTTTACTATAAATTTTTAAAAATATTAAAAAATAATTTTCTAACCAACCTAACTTGGTAAAAAGAATATGAAATTCAAAGCTTCTTTTTTTAAACTATATCCAATAAAGCCTAGAATGTGACCCATCTGTTGGATTTTAAAAGGAATAAATAGTTTGAAAGTTATTATGTTTTTCTATAGGTATATCTATCAGAAAACTAGACATAGTGTATGTAGAAAATTAATAATAATTACCTATTAAAATTAGAATAAGGGATATATTGTATTTTTAGAATCTTGATCAGTTCCTCTACAAACCATCTTTCTTTTGTTAAATTTATTTACAAAAAAATATGTTATCTTCAAGGACAAAGTCATGGAAAATTTTAGGATAACATTAAATAGGTAGTTTTGTAAGTTTCATTGAAAAGTTTTAAGACTCCTACTCACCTGAATTTAAGGTAATGTCAAAGCATTTTTGGAGGTAATCCATATTTGAGCTTGAAACATTAAAATTGTTTCTATTCAATTCTAAATATAATTATAAATGTTAGCACTTTTTCATCCAACAAGACTTTTCCCATTGCCACTGTTTGGCCCATCATGCTCTCACACTCACCCCTATGTTAATTAAATGAAGGAATTTGAAGGGTTATGCAAAGTATCATTTTTTTTGGTGATCCAAATACAAGGCCAACTCTCGTTTAGATATTAAATTGAACCAACACTAGTGTATAATTGATTAGACTATGGAGAGGCATCATGGATACTCTCATTAAGATAATCCCCTGCAACCCAAAGGAATAACTATGAGTTACTTGGTATGGTGATTTGATAGTTGTTATTTGAGGGATGATTGAAATCACTAATGCATTGCTAATCCTAGCTATTTCAATCCTTGTCCCAGCATACATAATTTTCACAATCCCTTCATAGTTATCATTGCATACCTATTTTGGTTGACATATCCAACACTACACATATATCCTTCATTTTCCTTAGGATTTTCATTGTGTTTAATCATTCATTTATATTGTTCCTCCATTCTATTTTTTAAAGTTGTCCTTATCACTTCTTGTTGAATCATAGTAAACACTGACCATATAAGTTGTCCCTCTATGAAATATTACTTACTCCTAGTACTGACCCAACAAGGCTCCATATTGAATTTTATAATGTCTACATATACCATTGGTTGCATAAAGTGATGAGAAGGATGGTAGAATTTGAAGGAATATTACATTGTAACTCAAGGATTTTGTTAAAAATTCATAAGTGTTGTAAAGGAAATCGACGTGTTTGACAAAATTTCTATTTTGTCCTAGGTAAGGAGCATTTCAATTGTGTCAGAGCTAGTTGTCTTACCAGCATATGCAAGGAACTAACAAATTGGTTATAGATAATGCTTCATGAAGGCTAGTGACAAGGAGTTTAGATACCATCAAAGAGAAAAGAAGAAGGTTATAAACTAGCATAAAGAGGGGTTTGGACAACAATGTTTAGAGATTGCAGTAGACCTGACTATGGATAGAGAAAAGAGAAATGTTACGGATTGCAAGTAGAAGATATCAATTAAATGCAAATAAATATTAAACAGAGGAATGAAAAATACACAGAAATAATAATAGTGAGAGACAAGTTTTAACGTGGTTCACCCAAACTCTGGCTACATCCACCAACAGAGAGTCCAATATTATTATCCAGTAAATCAAACCGATTACAACCAGCAATCCTTGCAACTCAATACCACTACAAAATGCTACAATACATTAATGGAAACCCTAACCCTTAGCCGCTTTTAGCAAGCCTTATGTCGGTTACAAAAATAGGGTTTTTTATGTCGGCCAATAGAAAATAACTCCAACGCCTTTATAAAATAATAAAATTTGTTTGAGGTTTTGAGGAGGCTGTACCTCGACCCTGCCATGTATCACAACAGGGAGCGCGCCAAGGGTGTTGCCCCTAGACCCTACAAGGGACGCTACCCCTTGACCTTGTTAAATAATTTGGGGGGAAACCGTGCCGATAAAAGTGGGGTAAATTTAACCTCTGAGTCTGATTAGGATCCATATAACAACAATCTCCCACTTGGAGACTAATTAAAATCCACACCATATCATCTCCCACTTGGAGATTGATCAAAATCCACACCATATCATCTCCCACTTGGAGAGTGATCATAACACCGCTAACCCTGTAGCTCCCACTAGAAATAAGCACCCTAGACTCTACTATTCTGATTTTATTATTTTTTAGTCTTGAAGACCAACCAAAGCTAAAGAGGAGCTCAGCTTCTCCCTTGTTACTGCCTTTGTAAACATATCTGTTAGATTTTCATCTATATGGATCTTTTCCAGCTGTAACTGTCCATCATCCAACACCGATCGAATGAAGGGATACCTCAACTATATGTGTTTGGTTTTTGAATGCAAGGCAGAATTCTTTGCAAGATGTATGGCACTCTAGCTGTCCATAAACAAATAACTGTTAGCCTGTTGTTTGCCCAATTCTTTGATGAAGGGGGTAAATCATAAAACACACAACAACAGAAATGGCACACAAAAAATAAAATATTTCTTTATTGATTTGGACAACTTATTACATTACAGAAGCTTAATTGCAATCAGAGGAATCAATCCTCCACATGGTGCAACACACTACATCTACACATCACTAGGCTCTAAAATCTTCTGCCTTCCATAACCCCAAATCAACTAGGGTTTCTATTTTCCTGCCTATTCTTGACTCTACACTTTCCCCCTTAACTCTACTATTTTCCAGGGTTCCCAAAATAGTCATAAATAGCACTTTGTAGTGGCCTCCAGCTGAATTTCAAAATTTGCAACTCCCTCCAAAAATAGGTCAACTTCCGAGAAGCATAACTTTTGATCTGGGTGTCTAATTGACAAACCGTTTTAAGGACTAGAAAGCTTGAGATGTGAACTATCACGCTAAAAATGTGTAAACAGATTTCTATCAACTTTTTAGGATGTTATGGGATGTTTTAGTGCCTCATATCTTGTTTCAAAAAATTTTGGGGGCTTTTCAGAAAACAAAAGCTTTAATATCTTTCATCTCACAAATGATCTTTACCTGATTCCTTCACCAAAGGTCTTATATTTTAGTTATGAATCTTTCTGTAAGTTTTTGCTTCAATCTGTGCCCAAATGAAAACTTTCCTAAAATGGCAGTTAAACTTTCCAAAACTAGTAGTTTGCTATTTTTAGCAGTTTAGAAAAACTAAAACTCCTACATCATTATTCAAGAGATTATGGAACCAGAAACACTAATTATGGAAAGAAATGAAAACAAGTACAATGTTTTTGAATTAACTTCTTTCTGTGTGATGCAAGATTGCCCTTACACCACTAGATGCTCCTGCATCATTCTTCCATGAAAGATTGCAACCATATCATCCCCTTGCTTGCCTTTGTTGCAGCTACATACTCTACCTCTATGGTGGATAAAGCAACCACCTTTTGCAACCATGTGATCTAACTCACTATTGTCCTGCCTATAGTAAAGACATAACCTATAGTAATCCTCCTGGTATCAATATCCCCTACCAAATCTGAGTCTACATAACCTGCTAAATCAGTATTAGAGCCCCCAAAACATAAGTGTTTATTAGATGTACCTCTCAAATATCTAAGAATCTATTTTACTGCATTCTAATGCTCCAATCCGGGATGACTCATATACCTGCTTACGACTCCTACAACTTGTGCAATATCTGGTCACGTGCATACCATGGTGTACATTAAACTTCCTACAGATGAAGCATATGGTACCTTGGACATTTTGTCTTCCTCCTCTTGTGTCTTTGGACACATCTCTTTAGTCAATTTCAAATGACTAGGCAAAGGTGTGCTGACATCTTTTGCATTCTCCATATGAAATCTCTGCAACACCTTTTTAACATAATCAACCTAAGATAAAGTCAATTGTCTAGTCTTCCTATCTCTTCAAATTTTCATATCAAGGATTCGTTTTACTGCCCCCAAATCCTTCATAGCAAATGATTGTGCTAACTATTATTTTAACTCTCTTATGTGATCCATGTTAGACCCTACTACAAGCATGTCATCAACGTATAAACATAAAATAATGTAGTTGTCATTATCCAACCTCTTAAAATAAACATAATGGTTAGAATTACATTGGCTATAGCCTTGCACAACCATAAAACTATCAAATTTCAAATACCATTGCCGAGGTGCTTGTTTCAAGCCATACAAACTCTTCTTCAATCTGCACACCAATTTCTCCTTACCGTTGACCTCAAATCCTTGGGGTTGTTCCGTATATATCTCCTCCTCCAAATCACTATGGAGAAAGGTAGTTTTCACATCTAGCTATTCCAAATGCAAATCTTCAGTAGCCACAATACTTAAAATGGTACGAATAGAAGTCATCTTAACAAATGGAGAAAAAATCTCATCAAAATCAATACCTTTTTTTCTATGCAAATCCTTTTACAACTAAATGGGTTTTAAATCTTTTCTTACCTCCATCTTCCTCTTTCAGCCTATAAACCCATTTGTTTAGTAAAGCGTTTTTACCTGTAGACAACTTACATAATTCCCAAGTCTAATTTTTCAGCAAGGAGTCTATTTTTTCTTTCATTGCATGCTCCCACTGAACCTTTGTATCCACCTGCAAAGCTTCATCATACCCTTCTGGTTCACCAGCATCTATTAACAAAATAGAATACAAAGAGGGAGAAAACCTTTCAGGAGGTCTACTTACCCTTGTTGACCATCTAACATTCACTGGAGTTTGTGGTATTTCTTGTTTTCATTACGAAGTATGAGGAACCATTAGAAAATCATTATTTGGAGTATCATCTAACACCACATAATCTTTTTCTTTCTTCTCATGCTGTTGCAACTGATCTTTCTACAACACCTTCTCATTGAATACAACATCCCTGCTTCTCACAGTTTTCTAATTTTTAAAATCTCAAAGCCTATAACCAAATTCATCAATGCCATATCCAATGAAGGTACATTTTTTTAATTTTGCATCCACCTTGGTTCTATTTTTAAAATCTACATATGCAAATACTTCACATCCGAAGGTTTTGAGAAAAGAATAACTCACCTTATTACCTGTCCATGCTTTCTCTTGAATACCACAACCCAAATGAACTAAATCACCTCTATTAATTAAATATATAGCGGTATTGATAGTCTCTGCCCACATGTTTAAAGGCATCCCAACATGCAATCTCATGGTCCTTGCACACTCCATTATTGTCCTATTCATGCGTTCAGCCACTCCATTTTCCTATGGAGTCCCTGGAACTATTTTGTACCTATGAATTCTATTAAAGGAAAAATAATCCTCAAATTCTTTGTTGTAATACTCACCACCATTATCAGATCATAGACATTTTAATCTTTTACCTGTCTCATTCTCAACCAAGCTTCTCCATTTCTTAAATGTTTCAAATACATCAAATTTCTAGCTAAGGAAATAAATCCAAACCTTCCTAGTTGCATCATCTATGAATGTAACATAATACCGAGAGCCACTAAGAAGATACCTGAGTTGGTCCCCATACATCTGTATGCACAAGCTCTAACTTTTCATCTTTCTTTTGCTTCCCATCCTTGAGAAAACTAACTCTCTTTTGTTTGCCATACACACAACTTTCACAGAAATCCATACTAATACATTTTAGGCCTAGTAAAACTTTATTAGAATGAAGTACCTTCATACTTTTTTCACTCATATGCCCAAGTCTGTTATGCCATAGTGTTGTCTCAGAACCTGCAACAACTATTTCAGTCTCTTCCTATGAACATGCATCAATTATTCCTAAACCTGTTTGTTTTTTCTCTACAACAGCTAAAGTAGAAGGAACAATATGACCTGTACAAAGATATAAGGTGCCTACTTTCACACCTTTTTCTACTATTAAGGTACCTCTTAAAACCTTCCAATTTTTATCAATAAATGTAATAATGCAACCTTCATCAGCTAGCTACCCTGCTAAAATTAAATTCCTACTCAACCTTGGAATGTGTCTTACCTCTTGTAGTAGCCAATGATTCCCATTCTGCAACTTAATCTTGATTCTTTCCTTTCCAACAATCTGACAGGGTTCGTTATCTCCCAAATAAACTAGCCCAAAATCCCCTTGTACATAATCAAGAAAATAACCTCCATGGGGCATAGCATGAAATGAGGCCCCTGAATCTAAAACTCATGAATCGTCAGCATTATATAGGGAAAGAATCAAAGCATCATCTTCAGATTTATTACTTACCACATTTGCCTCCTTATTACCTTCTTGTTTGTCTCCTTATTTATTCTTTCGAGACCAGCAATCTTTCTTCAGATGACCTAGTTTCCCATAGTACTAGCAATCTTTCTGTCTTCTAGATTGGGACCTCTTGTCCTTTGATTTTCCTCGTGACTTCCCATGACCTCTAGAACCTTTTCCTCTTTCCTCTGATCTGCCCCTACTTTCTGCATTCAAAACACCACCTGATGTGGACCCTCTTGAGCTTTTCCATCGCATTTCCTTGCTAAGGATAACACTAACAATATCATCAAATTTTAAAGTATTTAAACCAGAGATAGAGTTACTTACAGCCATTACCAAGCTATTCTAGCTTTTTGGCAAAGAACATAATATCAAGAGAGCCCTCACCTCTTCATCAAAACTTACTTTTACAGAAGTTAACTGACTAATAATCATATTAAACTCATTTAAATAATCTATCATAGATCCACCTTCAATCATTTTCAAATTAAATAAACACTTCATGAGAAATGTCTTATTTGAGGATGAGGGTTTTTCATACAATTTAGCCAAAGCTTTCATCAGACCATCTGTTCTCTTCGCTTCCATTATATTGAATTCCACTGATGGTGCCAGGCACAACCGAATGGTTCCCGGTGCCTTTCTATCCAGAAGATTCCAATCATCATCAGTCATTGTTGCTAGTTTCTTGGCTATTCCTTCCAATGGCCTCCATAAATCCTTCTGATAGAGGCAATCCTCCATCTACATCTTCCATAATTGACAGTTCTTCCCATTGAATTTATCTACCTTCAATTTACCCTCATCCGCCATTGCTCCCACTCAACCGTGAGACCTTCCTGTAGATGATAATCGAACACAACCCACTCTAATACCACTTGTTAGGGATTGCATGCAGAAGATATCAATTAAATGCAAATAAAGATTAAATAAAGGAATAAAAAATACATAGAAATAATAATAGTGAGACAAGTTTTAACATGGTTCACCCAAACTCGGGCTACATCCACCAACAGAGAGTCCAATATTATTATCTAGTAAATCAAACCAATTATAACCAGCAATCCTTGCAACTCAATACCACTGCAAAATGCTACAATACATCAATGGAAACCCTAACCCTTACCTGCTTTTATCAAGCCTTATGTTGGTTACAAAAATAGGGTTTTTTTATGTCAGCCAATAGAAAAATAACTCTGACGCCTTTATAAAATAATAAAATTCATCTGAGGTTTCGGGGGCACTGCCCCTCGGTCCCTAGACCTCGCAAGGGACACTACCTCTTGACCTTGTTAAATAATTTGAGGGGAAATGACACCAATAAAAGTGGGGTAAATTTAACCCTGAGTCTGATTAGGCTCCATATAATAACAAGAAATATGTCAAAAGAGGAATCAGTTGAAAGAATTTTTTACAAAATGATTCAAATTCATGAACGTCTAGTAGATATGATGGCTTAAATACTCCACTTGATGCAGAATAATATATATATGTTTAGGAATTAGAATGGTGAAGCAAGCTCTTCAAGGGTCAAAAATAACAACAATAACCAGAGAACCGTTATTGGTTCTACTACTAGACCCTTCCAACCTTCCTTCCTACATAGGGAGGAAGAAGTTCTAGTGGTGGAAGCTTAGATTTCAATGAAGGGTGATATCATCACTAGATATGCTGAGTACAGAGCTCTTCCAAGAGAGATTCAAAAGGAAATGTCTCTTACAAATTTTATTAATTTGAAGAGAACCAGAAATGAACCCAAGCCTGAGCCTAGACCTCAAGCAAGGTAGAAACATCTTTAGCATGCATTGGGGAAAATCACACTTCCTAGTTTGGATGGAACTAACAATTGCACAGCTCGTGCTTGGATACAAAAACTAGATACCTTTTAATCACTCAAATGGTAATGTCCTCTCTCATGAACAGTTTGATAGCCATTAGCCTATTTTCCTAAGTTTTCCCATAGGCTAATTGGTTTGGTAAAGGGAAGATGAAATAAACAACTATTTTAAGTTGTCAAAAAGTAAAGTTTTATTTAATATTTCTATTTGACAACTTATTTAATTATTTATTAAAAGGTGCTTTAAGTTGTGCAATTAAGTGGTGCTAGGCTCAAGGGGACATAAGGGGACTTCAGCACACAATGAAATTTTATATTTATTATTTTAAGGAGAATATGGAGGGATAAAGGAAATTAATATTTTATTCTTTCAAAATGTTTTTTTGAAAGGTGGAAACCACCCAGACATATATTAATAAAAAAAATAACATAGATATTAGAAATGTTCTTGCAGCCATTACTGACACTACTTAGCTAGTCCCATTACAACTTGTGAGTCAAAATGAAAGAAAAAAACAATGACTCTTGAGCAGCCATGACTGATTCCAACTACAAGAAGAGGATAGAAATCAAAAACCTAAAGACTAAATCTCATCCCCTACCCACTATAAATGTTTGAACTCTAGTGAAAGAAAAGAAAAATGAACATCTTGAACACAAGAGACTACCCTTCTTCCCTCCAATATCATGCATTGCACAAGGGTAGCAGACTAAGCATTCCTGTAAAGGGTCTGCTCAGCCTTCCCCCCACCTTCTCATGGCATCGACTAGACATTGAGCACATAAATGTTATAAAAGGAGGAGTTGATCTTAGAAAGAGGGTTAAACTGGACATTGTTATTTTCCATTTCTCTGAGAAAGAACCTGGGTTTCTCCATATTTGTTGAGGATGAAAACCCTCTTGGAATATGAGTTTTGAGGTCAAAACCCCTCCTAGCTGGATTTTGTGATTTCATCTCAAAGGTACATTTGTGTTGCATGTGGAGTTTTTTTGGTTTGATGAGTTATAATTTATCAATGTCGTACCTATAGCATTTTTGCTGACCGTACCTTATTTCTCTAACCTGGAATTGGACCTTTAATGAAAGATGGGATCAATTCTTGCATAGAAGTCCACTGTGGAGGAAGCATTGGGTAAAGAAAATAAAATGAAGTTTATGTTTAAAACCCATACCATATTTTCCTTTGGCACCGTACACTCAGTTGATGTACTTGTTTGAGTTGGGTCATGGGAAAGTAAAGAGGAAATCACACCTTCTTTTAATTTATGTGCATCAAGTGGGCGCTGCCACTATCCAAATTGTTAGGAGTTTCATCTTTGATGTTTTTTGTCTTGTTTTAATATTTTTATGGAACCATACTTGTGGGCAGCCATACATGCTTATTTAAGGGAGGCATGAGTTTTGGGAAAGACTAAGTACTACCTCTTTCACTATTTTTCTTGGCTTTTTGGATGGGTTTCAGTCTAATTATATCAAGCCTTGATGTTTGAGGAGGCACTTGGGAAGTTTGAAGTGGTCTTCCAGACCTATCAATTGAATTTTGGGAGGTTTTAACATGATATAAATTTAGTTCAATTTTGTTTTGACAATATATCTAGTAGAGTAAGAGATTTTAGAATTCATTGTCTTGCTTCATTAGCTTCATAGAGTGACTACTTTAGTGTGCTACAATTTATCCCCTTGTAAGCATGAATGTCTTTGATTTTATGGACTAATATTGTAGTTGCAGCTGTGTATCAGTTTGATCTAAATAATTTTATATGAATTGTAGTAGTTAGATTTACCTTTTGACATATTGTAATGCATTTCATCCAACCCCATATGGTAGTACCACTGGTGGCTTATCATTATTTGCATCTCATTTTGTAAAACTAGATGGTTTGCTACTAGTTCGTATAGCATTTCTTTTTAGCTCGTTTAGCATCGAACAAGCTTGAGGTTATCGACCATTTTGGTTTGATCAAGCTTATACATTCTACCAGTGGCTTTGCATCTATGCACGCTTGTCCAATGAAGAAGTGTAGATTTGGATAGGCTTTTCCACCTTCATTCTTTATTTTATGAAATTGTATTTACGTACGCTTGTATGTCAAAGACGTGTAATATTTAGGTTGGCTATGCTGCCTACATGCTCTAGTCATCTTTACACCTTGATTCTGTAATTGCATACATCATAGTTAGTGGTGTGGTCTAAAGTACTATATGCTCTCACCTTTCCCACACTAGGATCTTGGTGATAGGAATGTGTTCAGACATTGCATTTGCATTTCTTATTTGCTAAAAAAACTTGGGTGTGGTTTTTACACAAACCTATGGGTGAAGATGAATATATCAAGTTTTCCACTTATCACTTTGTGGGCATAGCTCATGAATGGTGGTACCATGGGTTGGTTACCAAGGGCCATGGTTTCACCAACACTTGTGTGATGAATTCAATAGCAGGATGATTGAGCAATTTGATAGAAAAGATTCTAAGATCCATTTTTGAGATTTGGCTCAGTTTAGATAGGATGCCAATGTGGAGAATTATGTAGCTAAATTTCAAAAGTTAGCAATGATGGTTCTAGATATTCCTAAGGGAAGGCTCATTGTGCTATTTATGGAGGGTCTATCTAATCCTCTTGAAAGTTTAGTGAAGGATTTAAATGATTAATTCTCACAAGAGGCCATCAAGAAAGCTTTAGATTTGGAGACTTCAATTCCCATGTATAAATCCTATCCAAAGAATCCATCATGTGACCAATCAACAAAGGTTCATAGAAGCAAGAAACTTATGCACATAAGAACATGCCACCAAAGATAAGGAAAGAAGATGGTGCCAAGAATGAACTCATGAGGAAGAATTTGTGTTTTACTTGTAGAGAACCTTGGGAAAGGAAAAAAATCATTATATTGAGGCAATTTCTAATGATGATGATCTTGAACCTAAGCCTCGTTCAAATTATGAAGAAGAAGACACCAATGGACGACCACTTGCTTCTCTCTCTAGAGTGCCAATGTATTATCCTTTCAAGTTTCAAGGAAATCTAGGTGGATGCAGAATTTTAGTACTCCCTAATAGTGGAGCCACTCATAATTTAATTGACAAAGGGTTGGTGACCAAGAGAAGACTTCAAACTAAAGAATTTGAAGGTTTTGATGTTATAGTAACTGACGGTTTCATAATCCCTTGCAAAAAGAAAATTAGTCAACTCAACATACTCATCTAGGAGAATATAAGGTATGTGATGATTTTTATGTGGTTCATTTGGGAGATACTAACATAGTTTTGGGTATTTAGTGGTTATGTTCTCTTGGAGAAATTACTTAAAACTTTCAAACTTTGGATTTTGCATTTCTTTCTGAAGGCAGAAAGGTGACTCTTAAGGGACTTCCAAACAGACAAACTCATTTGATCACGACAAAAAGAATGGAAGTATCCACCTTCAAACATCCACTCATATCCATTGAGATCCCTTGCATGGATTTTTCTTATATCAGAGTGGCGCAGCAGAAAAAAATAAAGAAAAGTATATTTTTGAAGAGCTTACATAAGTTTTGTAGAAGATTGTTGCATTTCCAGTGAGGCAATTTGAGGAGGTTATATTTTAAAATGGTTTCCTACCATGTGTTTTGGGTAGATGGACACACAAACCTTCAAGGCTGATTTGGGATCCTAGAATTACTTGGGTGAGTAGTCATGTTGGAATGATTACTAGAGGACAAGCAATCTTGGGTAGGGAGGATTGTATTGTCCCCTTTTTCCTTTGAGGAATTATTTTATTTTTTCATAGAAAAATAAAATAATAAATAATATTAGTAAGTTAGTCCTCACGTTATTTTAAATTTTTAAGGACAACTTATTTACGAAGTTAGGTGGGGCCACCTAAATGAGTGGAATAAGGCCATTTGTAGCTTTCGAAGAGATTATTTTTAGGAGTGGGAGTTTTAGTTCACAATTAGGAGAATCTCTTGATCAATTTTAATAAAGAGGAAATAGGAAAGAAATAGTAATTAATTATTTCCTCAACAATTCTATAAAGGAGGGAAAAAACATCTCTAGAAGATTATGATGATTTGATTGAAGATCCAAAGATGAAACAAAAACTCTATAACTTTGTTGCTGACTCTAATTCAGGGATTGCACATAGCTTCATCATCTCTTTCCACATTTTGTTGTGGGATGGATTTTGATGTGTTACAGGCTATCATGGATATCTATATTATATTTGTGTTGAATATTCATGCCATTTGATTTTGTAGTGTTTTGGTGAGATATTTCCATTTGAAGGAGAAATTGAATATGTGGTGATTTGGCCATTGCATTTTGTGCTTCAATCCATTATCTTTTGATGTGATAATATTTGAATTTCAAATTGTTGCAAATCTCATATTTCCTATTCCAAAACCTAAGCAAGTCATACAAAGTAATCCAACGCTACACAAAGGGCGTTGAAGGGTCTAGAGAGGTATTCCATTTCTCACGCTAATCCTAGACCTACCGCCCATTAAGCACCCTCATATCTTTAAAGAAACCATTGCGATTGAAAGAGGCCATGGCATAGCTAGTTTGGACGCAGCTTTCAAGTAGAGTATTCATGAAATGATTGATCAATTGCTAAATGTTGGATTACTTTCTTATTTGACTGCTAATTCAGTAGTGAAGGTGGTTGCCACATTTGTGTGGAGGCATTTTGACTCATATAATTGGTCACTTTAATTCCCCTTGCTAGTCACATTCTCTAAAGCATAGCCTACAGGAGTTATCAACTAATCAATACATTCTATGTTAAGTAAATGAAGGAATTTGAAGGGTTATGCAAACTCTCTTTGTTGTTTGGTGATCTAAATACAAGTCTGACTCTATTGTAGCTATTAAATTGAACCATCATCAATGTATAAATGATCAAACTATGGAGAGGCATCATGGATACTCTCATTGAGAGAATCCCCTACAACCGAGAGGAATTACTGAGAGTTACTTGGTGTGGTTATTTGTTAATTGTTATTTCGGGCATGACTAGAATCACTACTACATTGCCAATCCTAGTTGTTTAAATCCTTATTGCATCATGTTAGAAAAATAAGCCTTTCGTGATTCTAGCTGCATAAGTCTTCTGTGACAACCACATTTTCCTATTATTTCTATCTCTGTGTATCCTCATTCCAAGAATCTAATTTGCATTTCCTAATCCTTCATTTCAAACTCCCTAGCAAGATGAGTTTTTAACCTGGTGATTCTAGCTACATGTTGGGACTTTCTACCAACATGTCATCTACATACAAAAGCAAAATAATGAAACTACCATCTTCATACCTTTTAAAATAGGCACAATGATCAGCCTCACATCTACTAAAACCCAAACTCATCATGAAGGAATCAAATCGCTTGTACCAACACCTTGGTGCCTATTTCAAACCATACAACAATTTGTTCAACATGCATACTAGATTCTCGTTGTCTTTTTCCTCAAAACCTTTCAGTTGTAGCATATAAATTTCCTCAGAAAGATAACCATGCAAGAAAGTTGTTTTAACATCTAACTTTTGTAAGTCCAAATCAAGACTAGCAACAAGAGCCAAAACAACTCTAACTGTACTTAACCACACCATAGGTGAAAAGATTTCATCAAAATCAATGCCAAATTTTTGTGCATACCCCTTGGCCACCAACTGAACTTTATATCGCTCTACATTACCATTTATATCCCTTTTCAGTTTGAATACCCACTTGTTGCCAATAGATTGTCACCCCTTAGGCAATTGCACAAGCTCCCACGTTTTATTTTTATGTAGATCTCACATCTCCTCATCCATGACTTCTCTCCATTTATTTGCATCTTCATCTTTGCAAGTCTCCTAATATGAGCTAGGCTCACCAACATCTGTAAGTAAAGCATAAGCTAAATTACAATTAAGAGAATACCTTGCTGGTGGTTTGATAACTCTAGTGGATCTCCTCATAAGGGATAATGTGTTACCTTGTGCCTCATTTGGTTGTTGTTCAACCTCATCAAAAAATTGATTCTGATTATTATCTTGCTGATTTTCATGAACATGTGGCTGATTTTCATCTAGCACCTCCAAATTAGCATCATACTTTTTGACCTCTACTAGAACAGTTTCTATACTTTGTTGTTCTTTACAGTTTCCTTGCACTAACTTTTCATTAAAATAAACATCTCGGCTAATAATAATCTTGTGGGCAGCAGTATCCCACAATATGTACCCCTTTATACCTTCTGCATAGCCAATAAAAATACATTTTGTGGACATCACATCCACCTTGTTCCTATTCTCTTTGGGAATATGAACATAAGCAACAGAACCAAAAATACAAAGAAAGGAATAATCAACAGGTTTACCTATCCAAACTTCTTCAGGAATTTGACAATCTAGAGTTGTAGTGGGTGATCTATTAATCAAGAAATAGGTTGTATTAATAGCCTCAGCCCAAAATTTCTACCCCAATAGTGCTCAGCATAATCTAGCTTTTTCTATAATTGTACGATTCATCCTTTCAAAAACATCATTTTTTTGTGGTGTTCTAGGAACCGTCAACTACCTTGCAATACCATGCTCACTGCAAAACTAATTAAACTCACCCGAACAAAATTCCCCTTCATTATTTCTTCTAAGATACTTAATTGTCTTACCTTTTTGATTCTCTACCAAAGCTTTAAACTTCTTAAAATAAGAAAATACATTAGATTTCTTCTTCGACAGATAAATCCACACCTTACAGGAATAATCATCTATAAATGAAACAAAATATGATGAACCCCCAATTGATGTAACAGGTGCTTGCCAAGTATCTAAATGAATTAAATCTAGAATTTCTTTACTTCTAGTAGTGCAACTAGAAAAACTCAACCTATACTATTTTCAAAACAAACAATGCTCACAAAAATTCAAATCTCTAGATTTAGCACTTGGGAGAAGATTTCTATCTAGCCGTACCTTTAGACCACGTTCACTCATGTAGCCTAGCCTTTGATGCCAAGTAGATAATGAATCCATTTCTGCATCTAATACCACTATAGCCTCTCCACTACAAGTTTCTCCAACCAGCCTGTAGAGATTGCCAACTATTTCTCCCTTTAGCACCACCAATGCTTCCTTTGTTACCTTCAGATAGCTATTTTCTACACTGAATTAGTAACCTTGCTCATTGAATACTCCAAGTGAGCAATTTTTTCTTCAATCCTGGTACATGTCTTACATGCTGAAGAGTCCTTACAATCCCATCAAACATTTTGATTTTGACCTCTCCTTCACCAATAGCTTCACACAGGTTGTCATTTCCCATGTAAACCATACCTCCTTCACATGACTGGTAAGAAGAAAACCAGTCCTTGTGAGGAGTCATGTGAAAAGAGGCACCAGAATCAATGATCTAAACATGATGAAATGAACCTCTTAGATTAGGAGACAAAACCTCTCCATCTTCCAATGATGCTTCATCTTCTGCTATATTTTCCTTTGATGGCTGCGAGCTAGGAAATTTTCTTTTTTTTCTTTTGGCAGCCTATAGTCCTTTTTGACATGGCCTATTTTTCCACAATTCCAACACTTAACTCTTTTCCAACCCTTGTATTTTGACCTGGCTTATCCACACTCAGCTTTCTCTCTTTCCAGAGTTCTGCGCCTTGCAAAAGGGCATTAAAGGAAGAAGTCCCTTGAGATATCTTTTGCCTTGATTCTTCAAAAATTACTGTAGCTACCACATCTTCAAAAACAAGTTTCCCCTTCATTGTTGAGTTACTAAGCACCATAACTAGTTGATCCCAAGTTTCAGGCAAAGAGCACAATAGTATAGCCACTTTATCCTCTTCTTCAATTTTCACCTCCAGTGAAGCCAACTTGCTAATCAGTGTGTTGAAATTACTGAGATGATCTGTGACTAAAGAATTGTCATGCATCCTAAAATGTACAATTGTCATTGTAACAAAATTTTATTTGCCAATGACTTGGTCTCATATAGCTTTTCCAACTTAGTCCACAAGTCATGTGTCATTTTCTCCTCTACAACATTGAATAAAACTAAATCAGCCAAAGATAACTGAATTGTAGCTCTAGCCATGTTATCTTGCTCATCCCAATCCTCTTGCTTCATGGTTACAGGTTTTGACATTATCCCCTTGAGAGCCAAGGCACATCCATCCTTCACCAATAAGTCTTGAACCTTTATTTTCCACAAAGCAAAATTAGAACCATCAAATTTTTCAACCTCAAATCGGGTAACTGTGCCTCTTGTCATTGCTTTTCACAAAGATGAAAAACCCACAAAATAATTTCTACACAAAACTGTGTTCTCTGATACCAACTATTAGAAAAATAAATAGTGCAGAATTGAAATAATAGTTAATTAGCAATAAAAGCACAAAACAGACAACATAGATTACATGGAAAACTTGGTAATGTACCAGGAAAAAACCATGGGAAAAGATCTCTCAATTTTTATTCTCAAAAGAAAATCCACAGTTACAAAACTTTTTCTCATGCCTTGGTATTCAAGCTTGACAACCTTAAGTAATCACGAAAAAGCACATGCAAAAACTAATCAAGATAGATCTCCATGAATAAAAGCACAAGTGGCACTTCTACATGCAATTCTGCATGTTCTACACGTGGAACTAGATGAGATCCCATTGTCGACTGCTTGTCACTACTGGAATAAGTCAAACTAACTTCACATTTCAACATAGCATACATAATTTGTCATAGTCCATTCATATTTATCGTTGCATGTTTATTTTTGGTTGATGTATCCAATGTTGCACATCTATCAATCATTGTCTTCTTTTTATTTCTATATTGCATATCATTTACAAATATACTACTCATATGAGTATCAACAAGAGACCAATAGAATCTCTTTACAAGCAAACACAATAGAAATTAGGGATGGAAGACCAAGAGTAACTACCCACTTTACTTAGAAACTGCATCCATAATAGAAGCCAACTATGGAATACTAAGGGTCACAACTTAGAATTCTACATTAGAAGTCCCTATGGGAATTTTGAACTTGGATCTCCAGAATGAAAACCTAACATTTTAACCAATTAAATTCAACACCTTAGACCTTCGTTGTACTTAGAATTATCAATGTGTGTAATTATTCATTTACATTGTTCCTCCATACTATTGTTGTTTTAAAGCTTTCCTTATCGCTGCTTGTTGAATCATATTATTTAACACTGATAATATAATTTGTTGTCCCTCTATGAAATATTACTTGCTCCTAGTACTGACCTAGTAGGGATCCATATTGAATTTAATCACTAAATTAAAACATGTTTAAACACATTACATGGTCATATTGCCATTATTGCATAGACTAGGACTAGTTGCTTGTTTAATTTACTCTCTATGTTTACATTTCCACCTTCCATCTCATGTCTTTAAATTGTTTAATTTATCTAATTTATTTTTTTGGATTGAGAATCTAGCACTAATTATATTCAAAATATAAAAGGAGTTACTGTTAGATCTAGGGCACACAACTGAGAGGGGGGGTGAATCAGTTGTGCAAAAACTTGCTCTACTTCAAACACTTGATTCTTCTTTGTTAGTTAATAGCATATCAATTAACCATTCATGAAAGCATAAAGCATAAACACCAGAGCAGATAAACATCAACACATTAGACACCAAGATTTTGATGTGGAAAACTCAGTTAAGGGAAAACCCACGGGGTGATTAACCCAAGGATTATTCTCTGTTAGAAGAATAAGAAAAATGGATGGCACATGCCAATTAGGGCTCATTGCCCGAGCAACCTACTCACAAGGAGGCACACTGCCTACAAGAGACACACTGTCTACAAGATTATAAGTATTACAAACTTGAACTGGAGATTGGCATCTTCACCATGTTTGGATCAATTCCATTTAAGCCCGAGATACACCTGCTCTACCTTTCGCTCTCTCGCTATACCATACTCCTACACATGACTCAATGAAATGAATTCACAAACCTTCATTTATACAAGGCATCAACTTAGGAACAACCATCTAAGTTGGCAATCATCCACAAGAACATCCGCAAGATGAATAACTCATCCGATCAGCCAGCCTGAACAAGAACATCTTCATCTGGAAGTATATCTTCAATTCTGGGATCTAACACTAATGCGGACTGACAACACAACCTCAACATGATCCAAGAACCTTCACAGGCTTGTCTGAACAACCAGGTACATCCGCACTTCCTCCACTTACTAGAATTCTTTTCTTCTTCATTCGAAACTTCAAGAACACAGTCTGTCGCCACTGTCAAACTGCAACAGGGGCTTCTGGACCTCCAAACTATGTACAAATCAAGATGAAACATTACAAGGACATCCCAAACACTCCTTCCAATCTACAGAATAGGAAAGTGCACTTCTGGATCTCACCAGACCTTTTTGTAACACTTTGTCACTCCAGAGCATCTCTCGGAACCAGTTCTACTTGATCAATCACAACTTCTTCATATCTTCATGCAGACCTCTGAAATCTTGATTGGAACATCTCAAGACTCATATCTACAAACCCTTTAATCCACATCTTTTGATCATCAACCGATTGAGTACTTTTGCCTTCTTCTCATCACTGTTCTTCACTGTTCCTAATTTTCTCAATATCCTCAGCACACAGCTCATCCAATCCTTCTTGTTAATGCAATATGAGTATGTTGACATCAATGACAACACTAGTTAACCTCATATTTGCAACAATCTCCCCCTTTGTCATTGATGGCAACATGTGATGTGAAAAACCATCAAGACAAGAACTTCTCCTTTCTATCACAGCTCCCCTATCACCAACAACTCTTCACATGTCTTCTCTTCCTTTACTACTCCCCCTTTGATCAACAACCTCTAGTTTTTCACATGTCTTCTCTCCCCCTTTGAGATCAATGGCAAAGGGCTCATACTTGCAATTCTAACACATCAGAATCATACCAGCTGCTCCCCCTTAGTAGCAGCTCCCCATCATCAATCCGGATCTCAAGATATGAATGTGATATCCACCGAACTGATGCACATCAATGCATCCTAGTTCATCACCGAAGGGGCCATGACCCCTAACTTCTCCCGGAGATGCTCAAAAGAGTCCTTGGGAAGAGGTTTAGTAAAAATATCTACAATCTGATCCTTGGAGGGTACATACTCCAATCTGACTTCATCCTTGTTCACTTGTTCTCTCAGAAAGTGAAACTTGATAGATATGTGTTTGGTCTTAGAATGCAATACTAGATTCTTAGAAATATTTATTGCACTTGAATTATCACAGAAAATTGTAATAGGCTCCTCATATTCAACTTTAATGTCTCTTAGCATCTACTTCATCCATAAGATTTGAGTGCAACTACCTGCTACTGCAATGTATTTTGCTTCAGTTGTAGACAAGGATATTGCCTCTTATTTCTTGCTTAGCCAAGAAACCAACCTTTTTCCCAAAAAGAATGCTTCACCACTTGTACTCTTCCTATCATCCACATCTCCTGCCCAATCTGCATCTGTATATGCATGAAGAGAGAAATCATGATCTCTAGGGTACCATAGACCATACTCAACTATTCCTTTCAAGTATCTAAAAATTTTTTTGATTGCCATGACATGAGATTCTCTAGGATCAGCCTGGAATCTTGCCACAAGACCAACAGCCTGCATTATATCTGGTCTAGTTTGAGTGAGATACAATAGTGCTCCAATTATTGACCTATATTTTGTCTGATCCACTTTGGGAGAGTCATCATCTTTGCTCAACTTATATCTGGTAGCCATGGGAATGTTCATAGGCTTTGAATCTTCCATTCCAAATTTCTTCAAAAGTTCTTTCACATATTTAGTCTGAGAGATGAAGATTCCTTTCTCTGTCTGAATAATTTGCAGACCCAAGAAGAAATTCATTTCACCAAGCATTGACATTTCAAACTCACTTTTCATTTGATTTGAAAAAGTTTTACACATGCTATCTTTTCCTCCAAAGATGATATCATCAACAAATACTTGCTGCCTTCGGTCCTCTCTATTTTCTGTAAGGGTTCGGCCCCTTGTTTAGCCGCCTTATATTATCAAAAACAAATACTTCAACAATCAAGATATTTTCATTATCTATTTGGAAATATAGATTACTATCAGTAGTACCTTTGTTGAAACCAATTTGCAGAAGATGCTTATCCAACCTTTCATGCCATGCTCTTGGGGCTTACTTCAATCCATACAGTGCTTTCTTCAACTTGCAGACCATATCATCATGATCAGACAATTGAAATCCATCCAGTTGTTCAATGTATACTTCTTCCAAATCACCATTTAGGAAGGCAGACTTGACATCCATCTGATATACTTTGAAGTCTTTGAAGGCAGCAAATGCAAGAAATAATCTGACTGCTTCAATTCTTGCCACCGGAGCAAAGGTTTCTTCAAAATCAATTCCTTCTATTTGAGAGTAGCCTTTGCAGACCAATCTGGCTTTGTTTCTGATCACTTCACCAACTTCATTTAGTTTGTTCCAAAAGACCCATTTGGTTCCAATCACATTCTTGTTTCTAGGTCTGGGAACAAGATCCCAAGTGTGATTTTTCTCAATTTGCATCAATTCTTCCTCCATTTCTTTGGTCCAGTTTTCATCATTGCAAGCTTCATTTATTGTCTTAGGTTCAATCTTTGAAATCATATAGTATTCATTTGAATTTGGAGCAATTCTCCTCCTTGTTTGTACCCCTTTGCTTTTGTCACCTATGATCTGATCTTCAGAATGATTTAGAGTTACATACCTTGGAACTTTGGGAGTTTCTTGCACTACTGTTTCTTGATCAGGCTCATTCAGACACACCTCTTCTTCCTGATTTACCAGATCAGTCTCAATCTGACTTTCAGAGGAGGATTGAGCTCCTTAAACCAGAACACCATCCTGATCATCTTCATCATATTCATAAAACCTTGAGGGCTTCTCAACTCCTTCATCAACCTTCACATTTGTACTTTCTATCATCTTTCTTAGTCTCTTATTGTAAGACCGATATGCTTTGCTTTGAGTGGAGTAACCCAAGAAAATTTCTTCATCACTTCTAGCATCAAACTTTCCTAGATCTTCATCTCTTTTGATATAACACTTGCTACCAAATACTCTGAAATATCTCACAATAGGATTTATACCAAACCAAAGTTCATAAGGAGTCTTACCGGTATTGCTTCTGATTTGAACTTGATTGAGAGTGTAGACTGCAGTGCTGACAGCTTCTCTCCAAAACATTTGAGGAACATTTGCTTCCATCATCATTATCCTGGATGCTTCCTGGATGGTCCGGTTCTTTCTTTCAACTACTCCATTCTGCTGTGGAGTCCTAGGAGCAAACAACTGCCTCTTTATACCATGCTTCTCACAAAAATCTATGAATTCACCTGATGTGAATTCACCACCTCTATCAGACCTCAGACATTTCAATTTCAATCCGGTTTGATTCTCTACCATAGCTTTGAAGATCTTGAACTTCTCAAGGGCTTCTGATTTCTCTTTTAGAAAGGTAACCCACATCATCCGGGAATGGTCATCAATCAGTAACATGAAATATGTATCACCTTGTATACTCTTAATTCTTGTTGGACCACATAGATCAGTATGAACTAATTCCAATAATCTGGTAGAGGACTGATCCTTGCTTTTGAAAGAGACTCTGCTCTGTTTACCTAGCTGACATTCTTTGCACAAACTATTTGTAGGTTTCACCAATTTTAGAAGATCTCTTATAGCTTGAGTATTGCTTATCTTGATGATGTTATCAAAATTCACATGACACATCCTTCTATGCCATAACCAACTCTAATCAACTTGAACAAACAAACAACTTTTGTTAGAACCAACTAGATGGAAGATATTACCTTTTATTTGAGTACCAGATGTAATCTCAGTTCCAGAGCTTTCAAAGATCCTGCATCTTCCATTCTTGAACCAGAGATCATATCCTTTGTCCACCAACTGACCAACACTGAGAAGATTGTGCTTCAATCCTTCAACATACAATACATTACCAGTTTTGCTCTTTCCATAAAAAGAAATAGTTCCCCTACCTCTGATTCTACCAGCAGAATTATCACCAAACTTTACCATTCCTCCTTCATACCTTTCCAAGTCTAGGAACTTGTCTTTGTCACATGTCATATGATGACAGCATCCACTGTCAATAACCCAATCATCCTTTTCTTCAACTTGGGCAGCCAAAGCTCTTTCTACAACCTTATGATTGACAGATTCAGAGGATATTGGATCTTCTTCCTTGATGGCAATAAACACCCATTCATTACCGGATTTGTCTCCTATCTCTGATTCATCATCTGTTACTCCTTCATTATCAGCTTCTTCATGAACATAATAACAATTCTTTTGGAACCTTTGTCTATTAGAGTTTAATCTTGCAGATCTTTTTGGACATCTTGAAGCAAAATGACCAATCTTATTGCAGTTGAAGCACTTAAAGGGTAATTTTCCTTCATACTTACCGGATCCTCTTGGCAATCTCTTTGCAATGAGGGCTTCAAGATGAGCTGTTTCTGCTTCTTCCTCTTCCATGTCTTTCCTTGCTTGATCATATCATGATAGCTTCCTTGAAGAGTTTTCTCCCAAATCAAATCTCTATTTGCCTTTCACAAAGGCACTAGCTTTGAATGCAGATTCAGTCTTGGGGGGATCATCTCCAAACTCAGTCATTTCAAATGCAGCTAGTTTGCCAGCCAATTGCTCTCTTGTGACAGTTGTATGGGCTCTGAATTCATCAATGGCAGCAACCTTGATTTTGTAGGTAGCAGGGAGGGATCTGAGAATTTTGCAAACAATCTCATTTTCATCCAGAACTCCACCAGCATTCCTAATTCCACACACCAACTCATTTACTCTTGGCATAAAGGTAGTGATATTTTCATCATCTCTCATCTTCAATCTTTCAAATTTTCCTTTGAGACTTTGCAACCTTGCACTCTTAACAAACTCATCTCCTTCATGCAGAAGTTCTAGTTTAACCCAGATCTCATATGCAGTTGGTAGGTCAATAACATTAGAGAGTTCTGAGTTAATCAATGTGCTTAGAAGAGCCTCTTTAGTCCGCAGATTATTTTTAGCATCTATGAGTTCATTTAGAGTTGTCGGACCACCCTGTGGAGGTACATATGTTTTTGTGACCATGGATAAGTAAGCTTTTCCCATACACTCCAAGTGACATTTCATGCAACCTTTCCAAAGAGAGAAGTTGGTTCCATTAAACTTCAGACTATCCTTCTTGTATGACGACATCCTGGATCTCCTCAAGCGGTTAAGCTCCTTTTAGAGGAACCTAGCTCTGATACCAATTGTTAGATCTAGGGCACATAACTAAGAGGGGGGGTGAATCAGTTGTGCAAAAACTTGCTCTACTTCAAACACTTGATTCTTCTTTGTTAGTTAATAACATATCAATTAACCATTCATGAAAGCATAAAGCATAAATACTAGAGCAGATAAACATCAACACATTAGACACCAAGATTTTGACGTGGAAAATCTGGTTAAGGGAAAAACCACGGGGTGATTAACCCAAGGATTATTCTCTATTAGAAGAATAAGAAAAATAGATGGCACATGCCAATTAGGGCTCACTGCCCAAGCACACTGCTCACAAGGAGGCACACTACCTATAGGAGACACACTGTCTACAAGATCATAAGTATTACAAACTTGAACTGGAGATTGACATCTTCACCATGTCTGGATCAGTTCCATTTAAGCCCGAGATACACCTGCTCTGCCTTTTGCTCTCTCACTATACCATACTCCTACACATGACTCAACAAAATAAATTCACAAACCTTTATTTATACAAGGCATCGACTTAGGAACAACCATCTAAGTCGGCAATCATCCACAAGAACATCCGCAAGATGAATAACTCATCCGGTCGGCTAGCCTGAACAAGAATATCTTCATTAGGAAGTATATCTTCAATTCTGGGCTCTAACACTAATGCAGACCAACAACACAACCTCAACATGATCTAAGAACCTTCATAGGTTTGCCTGAACAACCAGGTACATCCGCACTTCCTCCACTTACTAGAATTCTTTTCTTCTTCATCCAGAACTTCAAGAACACAGTCTGTCACCACTGTCAAACTGCAACAGGTGCTTCCAAACCTCCAAACTATGTACAAATCAAGATGACACATCACAAGGACATCCTAAACACTCCTTCCAATCCGTAGAATAGGAAAGTGCACTTCCGGATCTCACCGGACCTTTTTGTAACACTCTGTCACTCCGGAGCATCTCCCGGAACCGGTTTTACTTGATTGATCACAACTTCTTCATATCTTCATGCGGACCTCTAAAATCTTGACTGGAACATCTAAAGACTCATATCTACAAACCCTTTAATCCACATCCTCTGATACTCAACTGATTGAGTACTTTTGCCTTCTTCTCATCACTGTTCTTCATTGTTCCTGATTTTCTCAATATCCTTAGCACGCAACTCATCCAATCCTTCTTGTTAATGCAATATGAGTATGTTGACATCAATGACAACACTGGTTAACCTCATATTTGCAACAGTTACATATAAGTGGTCAAGAAGACCACTTCAAAATATAGAAAAAGTTGTCTCTTCAATCCAAAAAATTGAATATAGTATCTTACTGATTACAGTTCTGTTATGATCTTCAAAAACTCAATACATACTACAATTCTTATGATCTTATAAACACATAATAAAAACATTGATTTCATTTCCTGTATATTGCTTGACTTCTTTATGAGATTCTGGATTCTTGACCATCAATGATATACTCATCCATATCATTAGGATCTTGAAGGTCAACATCCCATTAAGCCTCATTAGCAACTGGTTCTTGCAATACAGGATCACCCTCTAGTTCCTGCTCTACTTCCATGAAGTCCTCATTCCAACCTGTATCCTACTGAATATCCCAATATTGATAGAAGAATCCTTTACTGTCATCCGACTCGATACCACATTTGGAAACCTCTGAACTAAATTTTCTCAATTCAACACTAGGGTCTATATGCCATGGGATCTCTTTATCCCAAATATGGCACCAATTATCACTACCTTCATATTCATCCACCTCTTTAAAGGTTCCTAGTTTCAGAGAAGCCCGTAAGTGATCAGCTGGCACATTGAAATTTTGACTGGATATTTCCATCATTTTCCCTAATTCATTTTCTTTAATTTCCTTTTTTCTCAATTTGCTATAAACCTCCTAAAAATCTGTATATGTGTTATAGAACCTGTGGTCTAGCTTCCTTGGATTGAATGCACAAAAGTCAGTTTCCTTGATGTCTTCTTTGTAGAACATAGTTCCAGTCTCCATCATCTGTTTGAACCTGTTTATTAAAATTTCCATGGTTATTGTTACCTGTTCAAAAAAATGAGAGGCAGTGAGATTCACAAGAATCTCAGTGGGATCCCTCTTCTTGCCCAGAAATCTTTCTTCATTCCTTCTTTTCCATAAAAACCAAAGAATTTCAGAAGACAAAACTAGCCAAAAGGAGTTAGATCTTACATTCAGGCCATTAATGAATCCACAAACAATTTCTAATCTAATAATAGGATCAGATGTAGACTAATGACTAATATTGCCCATGAATAGATCCCACACAATTTTTGTATACTAACAGTCCAAAAAAAATAAGAAACTGACTCGGGTTGATTACAGACTGAAAAAATTACAAAATCAAAACCTATATTCAACTTATTTAACAACAGTAGCCATTTGAAACAAGACTTTTTAGGTTCTAGTTTTCTGTACCAAAGGTATTTAAAGGTTTTATTTAAGAGATTACTATCCAGAGTGTTCCCCCATGTGGAGCTGATATGGAGAGAGATATTAGTATTTTTAGTCAACATTTTATACATCAACCAAGGTTTCATATTGCACAACAAAGTTCCATCCTCCCACAACAAATTTCCAATGTCCTGTTTATCAATTATTGATACTTTCAAGCTGAATCTGTTAAATAAATCCTTGCAAAGCATTGAGAAGGTTCTGGAGCGCATACCATCCAATTGAAATTGATTTTTTATTGTATCCCATGTTTTAGGCATTCCCTCTTCAAATAACTCACTCAGATTGTTCAGTCCTTTCTCACTACACTTTTTAGTTGGGCATCCTTGGGTTAAGGAAAGAAAATTGATAGTATTCTTAACATTCCACCAAATTGATCTTTGGTCCCATAAAGCACATTTTTCCCAATTTATTGCCTCTTTCCCTTGAATGAAGGGTTTAGCTTGTTCCCATGCTTGCCAAATGCTATAAAAGATAGTAAACCCCTTAGGTTTAGACTTGAAATCTCCAAACAGAGCATCAAAGAAGAAGATCTTATCCCAACCTTTTTTATTTATTGGAATAGCCCTTTCAATATTATTTCTTACCAAGACTTTTCATGGTTCGTTTCCAAAGAGGGAATTAATAATCCATTTGGCAACTAATGTTATGCCTTGAAGCCTCAAGTCTTTAAGCCCCAGACCCCCCATATCCTTACTTACACAGCACCACTCCCACTTAACCAGGTGTTTTTTAACCTTTCCTTTTCCATCTAACCACAAAAAATCTTGAATTAATTTATGAATAAATTAAACTGATACTTTGCAAACAGCCACATGCATGAATAAAAAATAGAGTATGCAGAAAGGATATTTTGCCAAACTTGGGTCCTGCCTGCAAGAGAAAGGTGTATTCTACTCCAATTTTTTAACTTCTTTTCTATTTTTGCAAAAAGCCAATCCCACATTTTCTTAAGAGAAGGACAGATGGCAAAGGGGATGCCCAAAAAACAAACTTGTTTCGAGGGTCCCCCCTAATGCCATCTACCATCATCCAACCAATCAGGTTTGTCATTATTCCAAGTGAGAAGTATTGACTTGGAGCACGAAATCTTTGAACCAGATGCTAAGCAGAAGGTATTCAATCTTTTCTCCAAGTTATCAAACTCAATTTTAGATATTCTAGTAGACATGCCCTTTGAGAATGGATCAGAAAGAATGCCATTGACTTCCGCTTGGGCTGAAGCCTCTACAAATAGCATCTCCACCATTTTACAGAAGAAATCTGGGAAACCAATAGCCCTTAGCATTTTGAAAATAAAGGACCATGCAATCCTATCGTATGCCTTTTCAAAATCAAGGAGTAGAAATAATGTATTTTGATTAGTTTCATTAGCCCAATGTAGGGCTTCCCATCTTGTGAACAAGTTTTATAGAATATATCTCCCTTTGATGAAACTAGTCTCTGTAGGGCTAATTATTATTGGTAGAATATCCCTTAGCCGAGAGGCTAAAACCTTTGCAATAATCTTATAAGACACATTTAAAAGAGTAATGGGTCTCCAATTCTTAAGGTTTATTTTATCCCCATCCTTTGGCAATAATTTAATAATTCCTCTGTTAATTTCTTTCCCCAATGTCCCATTTTCTATTGCTTCATTATATACTTCATACAATTCATATGCAATCCAATCCAAATTTGATTTGTAGAATTCAACAGGCAAACCATCAGCTCCTAGTGACTTACCATTACTCATTGAACTTATGGTAGATTTGATCTCATCCTTAGTTATCCTACTATCAATCTTCTCACACATTTCTGGAGTTTTTTTTTTGCAAATCCTTACACATAGATCCTGAGCCTCTGCATAGCCATTCTTATTGTCCTTTGCTTTAAATAGGTTTTCATAGAATTTTTTAAAGGCCTCTAAAATCTCCTCTTGACTAGTTAAAGAGATCCCATTATCAACTATTGATTGAACATTTTCTTTGATATTTTTGTATTTGAAAAGGTTAAAAAAGTATTTAGATCCCTTGTCACCATCTTTCAGCCAATTAAGTTTGGCTCTAATGGCTGCCTGAGCTTTTTTTATCTGAATTTTCCTCATACTGTGTTTAACCCTTCCCATCTCCATTATCAAATTTTCCTCATTTAGATTCTCTTAAAGCTCTTGTTCTAACCTGAGGAATTCATTGTGACAAAGAAGTTCCTCTCTTTTTCTGTCAAGGGCATACTTCTTCCCAACTATTTGGAACACAGATTTACAAACCTCAATCAACTTATTCCAAAATTCTATTCTACTCTGATTCTTGAATTTTTCTTTGCAAATGTTTTTTAGAGTTCTAATACCTTCAACACAGTCATGATCTTTCAAAAGCTCATAGTTAAGCTTAAAAGAGGTTCCACTCTACTTTCTAACCATTAGCTTTTGAGATTTCAAAGTGACTACTACTTTGATTGGATGATGATCAGACAAAGGATTTGGGATAACTTGAATTTTATTTTCTTCTTTCTGACTCATAACTAAGAAGGAATCTTTTTCCATGTAAAATATGTCTAATCTACAATAAATTATATTGCCATTCTTCTAACAATTGGACCAGCAGAACCAAATTCCCCTACTATTTTATTTTTGCCCTTCTAATGTATCCACCAAGTTGAGTGATTTTTTAAGTCTTGACCGAAAGAATTTTTCATTGCCTTTCCACTACATTGATTTACCACCTTTTTTGTCTTGTATGTGTTCAATCATATTAAAATCTCCTCCTACAATCCATGGGACTTTAGGCAATTCTGTGGCCATCTAATTCCATAGTTCTGCTCTTCTAGAGTATTCATTGGGTGCATAGATAGAGAAAAGCCCAATCTCAACTCCATCTATATCCATTGTAACCCAAATGCATCTGTTACAAGGAGAAAGACCAGTGTCTTTAAGAAATTTCTCATATCTCCTACTAATCAGAATGGTATTTCCACCTCTGCCCTTATCATGCTTGGAAGAAAATGCCAAGGAAACTTGCCATATAAATCTTAATGTGTTTTCTAGCATAAAGCCTACAGTGTTTGTCTCCTGAAGAAAGAGAGCATCCATTTCTTTATTTTTATTGCAAAAGTTCCTGACTTCATATTTCCTATCTGGAGACTCCAACCCCCTAACATTCCATGACTAACAATGCATGAATTTCATAATAAGGATGAAGAGGGAGATGGGGTGAGGCTTAACTAGGATCAATCTATGCAAAGAATTTAGTGATATGGTCATCTTTCCCTTTCTTTCTTGGCTTAACTGAGCTGCTTGATCTACTCATGTCTTTCCTTTTTCTACCTTCCTCATCAGTTTTATCACTGTCATGATCCTTGCCTATTCTTTCTTTCTCTTCAGGAGAAGATATAACTCTCTTGATGCTCTGTTGAAGCTGGGATGGGTCTACTCCTAAGAGGTCTACTTCTTTTCTCTTTATGTATTCTTCTTTAATTTTTTCAAGCTTATGCGTTTGATTAGCAACTTCCCTTATCTTATCCAAGGCCAGTTGCTGAGTATTTTTTGCTTTTTTACAGTTATGAATCCATCATCTTTAATGCCCTCACTATTTAAAGTTCCTTCTTCTTTTTTATTAGGTTCCACCAATGGGGGATCCTTTCTATCACCCAAGTTTACATGTGTATTGTTCTGCATTGGGGTTTCTACAATCTGGAAGACTAGAAGGGGGTCAACCTCAACCTCCATCCTTTCTTCTCTTGTGCCTAAGGAATAGAGGCTTAGGCAATCATCATTAGTGTTATCTGTTTCACTATCATCTTGTCGTTCATTGGAAGGTTCAACAGAGTCAATCTCATCTTCCAAAAGGGAGGCATCATCAGCAAGAATATCCTCTTGTCTAGGGTTTACTACGGGATTAATCCCTATAAAAACCCCAATCCCAACCTCAGAGGAATCGAGGCCATTTTTCTCAGAGGAATCCCCTAGAGGATCTTGGTTTTCTTTTTTTGGTTGATCTCCTTATCATTCATCTCAAATTCCATGTTATCTTTATTCATTCTTTTATTTAAAACTGGGCAATTCTTCCTTACATGTCCATCTCTTTTGCACAAAAAACATGTGTTCAAGCTTCCCAAGTTTATTAAGTCACATAAAAAAATTATTCTCCCATTTTATTTCCAATACATTAGGGATTTGAACCCTTGTGTCAAATGATACCAAGAGCCGAGCATCTAAATGGGGCAGAGTGGCCCTGGTTTCATCCACTTTAAGAATTTTGCCAAAGGGTTTAATTATTTGAGGTAGGAATTTCCAAAACTGAATCAGTACATCTTTTATCAAAATCCACCTTGGGACCAAACAAAATTGGATTTCATTTTGAGAAGTATTAGGTGACCATGGAAAGGCTTTGAACAATGCTGGGCCTATTTGCCAGTAACTTTTTTCTACAACTCTTTTCTGCATGCTATGAGATTTGAAAAAAATCACAAATAATCCAGGTTGGACCATTCTGTAAAATGAGAAATGTATCCCTAGTTTTTTTCTCCAAACTAAAACCATCCAATTGTCAAAGAATTTTTTTGAAGCAATCTTTTCAACATTGATACAAGTGAAAAATACAGCCACATTTTTCAGTCGGGATTCCTCTTTCTTGATTGCATTAACTAATTCTACAATAGGAATTAAGGAAACCTTTATGGGTACTAAGGGGGACTCACCTTGCTTTCTCCCCATCAAAGCACCTCCTTCGGCTTCTTCCTCGGTGACTGAATCAACTCTTCCGACCACCGCCATGACCGAGAAACGAGCATCTTCGGGCACAACTTCAGCATCTTTAGCCCTAAGGATTTCCCTATAAGTCTTCACCTACTCTTGGCAATCATTAATTGGAATTTCCCCATTTAAGTTAACTTCCATTCTCCTCTTGTTGCATTAAATGCCCCGCTTCGTATCGGTACCATTCACCCCACTCCACCCAGCCCACACGCGAAACACTCTAGTGACCCGGGGGGAGAGAAAGGGAGGGAACTCAGCAATTAATACAAATATGGCGGCAAAATTTTTAAAAACAATAGAACAGGGGAACAACATGCACATTCCTACTAAGAATAACTACATAAACAAACAAATGGCTGCATAAAATAGAAGACAAACAAACACAAGAAAACACAAATTATGTACTCAGAATATAACGAAGGAGAATCTGAACAAGGAGAGGGCCCCCAAATGGGAAGCATAGTAGGGTTTGCAGAAACCCTCATGCAAGCCCGCTCAAAAATCCTCTATCCTCTCTCTAACCCAAAAAAAATAAAATAGTCTAATTTATCTAATTTAAATAAAACTCTACTATATTAACTATTCATAATGAAAGAGAGCATGTGAATACACCAAGGGTTTCATTTAAATAATTATGTGTGTATATTAATTAATTCAAACACCTAAAGATACATAAGACCATGACTATAGAAGACATATAACTAAAATTACAATCAAACACATTTTATTCTTGTACATCCATTATTGTGTAGATTAAGATTCAGATTAAGATTGTTCTTGTATAACACTTGCAAACACAACGACAACATTTGTACTATACATTATTAATAAGTTACATATAATCAACAATTTTGCACTTAATCTATTTAAGCATCTAGAATCACAAACACATTAATTAAAATATGCTATATAACATTAAAAGTAGAATTCATAATATAACAATAATATCTCAGTCAATTCTCAAGTCCAATTACAATGGGATGGAGTCCAATTTTTGAAGTGTTTTAAGTAGCATTTATGGGGATACCACACTTGTTTTACTTGATAATATAAATTTTAGTCTATGTCATTATTGGTTCAACTAAAATTTTTGTTATTGCATCCCGTATCTCTTTCCGTTGAGAAAATGTAATACCATCAACATCCTTGAACAAGCAAAATACACCTTGCATGCCAACATTGAAATATAAGTTCTTACAACAATCTTGCATATTTGAGGGCTTAAGAAACTCCTTATTTAACTCTTTTACACAACCCTCAATACAATTTGTTATATAATTTAAAGCATCTTCCCTTGTAGAACCATGGTTGTCTTTCATGTAACACTCTATGCTTGAAGTTGTCTCTCCACGAGCTTGCTCATCCTTCAAAATTAGCAAGGAGAAATAAGTACATAGTTTCCTTTATTTCAATCTTTTTCAAATTGTTAATGTAATCTTTGCAATTAAATATCCAATTTTTATATCATTTACCTCAAAATCTTTGATATCATCAACTAGTCGAGTAGTCAATGACACAAGAGCTTCTAACTTTGATGATGGAATATCAAGTTGCTCCAAAATCTTATCAGATGAAAGAGTGTTCATTACTATCAGTGAATGGACCATTAAAACTCTCGTGCCACTACTTGTGGCTCTATTCACTATATATTCATCAAAACTTGGTATATAATCAAAATCTATCCATTTTGCTTCTTGCATATAAGCTGAAATAAAACTCTTCCACTAA
Organism: Cunninghamia lanceolata; assembly: GCA_027924645.1. Lineage (NCBI taxonomy): Eukaryota > Viridiplantae > Streptophyta > Pinopsida > Cupressales > Cupressaceae > Cunninghamia > Cunninghamia lanceolata. Next base: position 8,328,223 of record BSBN01000814.1, read on the forward strand.
AAAGAACAAACAAATATCAGTTTCGAACACTAAAATTTGAAATTAGAATTTAAGGTGTTTGTAGAGTGTATACAATAATATTGTTAAAATTTCAATATAAATAATAAACAATTTTTTATTTTCTAAAAATAAAAATTACTCATTATCAACTCTACGGAGAGTAAAAGTATTCTATAAAATAAAAAGTACTCAATACCAAATAAAGAAAAATATCATATCATTTAAAAGATAGGTGCCAAAATAGCAAGCATTTACTTAAAGCCTTAATACATTCACACAAAAAATATTTGTAGAATCCAACTTAAATATTAATAGACTACATAATAATATTATTATTAAAAACTATTCATGAATATCCACATTGTTATGTGAATATAGGATTTTGTTGGTCTAGAAATCATTATGATGTAAACCATAGTTACAAATTTATGTTCTAATAGTAAAACAAATGCAAAAATATAATATATTTTATATTATTTTTTAAAAACCTTAAAACACGTGTTACGAAATATAACATAATTTTTTATAAATAACAATAAACAAACAATTTATATTTTATAATAAAATCATTTATAATTATCAAAAATGATTATGAATTTATATTTGGTGGTGTAAGAAAATCATATAATTTTATGAAAAGAAAAGTATTAAAAGAGAAACATGTGAAAAGAATATATAACAAGATAATAATTAATGTATATAATAACAAGTTTTAATAAAATTACAAGACCGCACCATGAACATAATTCTACTTACACAGGCTTGAATGTATTTGTGAACAAAGGGACCATGTTTTGTTTCAACTTCAGTTGCAATTTCCTTGTGTATGTGGTATGCAAATTTGAAAGCAGTTTTTATGTAGTTTGGATGATTATCGATATTTAAAATATCCCATCTGCAATAGAAATGAACTCACAAAGTTAGAAAGTCAATCAAACATTCAACATAATCTAGGATTACTATCTAATTCACTACCTTGTTAATGTCATTGTGAATGGTTTCAATTCATCAATGGTCCCATATGTGTCATAAATATCATCAAGGAGGGAAAGACTAGTAGCCAATTTTGTAAAACCAATTCTACTTGCACTGAACTCGGGTTCAAATAATGAGCAAGCCCGCCAAAAAAAAAATTCCATGTGGCGATGTCGAAAGAAATCAAGTTGAATTACACTTGAATGTTTCCACCATCTAGCACAAAGAAATTTCATTGTATTAATGATTAGAAATCCATTTTTTTTATTGACCATATTTTATTGTACAAAAATTGAGTCAACTTTGACATTTCATTTATCTTTATGAACCTTAAACTAATTTATCGCTCGGTATTTTTTGTTTGAATAAACATGCAATTATTGTGTATTCTTAATAGAATAAGATTTTCTATAAAACAATCAAAATATTTCTATGTCTATATTGCCTAATACTCAAGGGAACATTTGTTAAACTAATGTATTTACTTTGAATAATACTCACATGGACACTAATTTCAATTCAGAGTGATGTTGAGCTTGTAAAATATTGAAGTCCAATATTGCTAGTTCCAATAGATTTTTGCTATAGGTATTTGACATCCTAGAAGAAATTATAAACATGGTTTATCAGCATTAACTTATTTTCTTTCCTATTAATTCAAAACATCACAATAGATTGATTGGTTAAATTTACATATTCTTTTTATTTTGAAGGAAAGAATGAAATACCAATGATAACACATAAACTTTGATCTTACTTATAAATGTTATTGACAAGTGATTCATTTTGATTTTGTTTCCTAAATATTTGAATAAAGTTCGAAGTCTCCCATCTCGGAACCCTACATCTCCAAGGATATTTCAAAATGTACTCAATCTGAAAAAAGAGAACATCTTGTTATTAGAAATATTGTGCGTATATATAAAATTACCAATAATATTCAACTAATTTCTGTGGCTAGGCCATTGAAAATATTATACTTTACTATTAGTAAATTTAAACACTTTAGAAAAATGAAAATGGTAGATGGGTTGTTGTTCAATTGCTGACCATTTGTAGTTGTAAAAATTGACAAGCATTTCATAGGAAAACCCTCATGCCAATTTTATTTGTCTTAAATATTCAAAAGTGACTTGAACGATAATCACTTCAATGGAAAATTTACTTGCCTCCATTATAAGTGCATTTTTCTTTTCTTTTATCTCGCCATAATCCTTAATAGCCTCTTGTAGGTATTTAGATGTGAAAAATCTAGCTTCTTCTAAGAATTTTTCTTCAGGAAAATCCATCTCCGAAGCTTTATATAAATTCAACATGCTTACTAATTTCGCATCTTCATGACTAGATCCGAAGTCATGGAATTGTCCTTCTTCACCTTTGAATTTTTGAAAAACATCTGCTCACACATGGAATATTTTAGTGATTTCCAAAACTTAGGTATAGAAAGGTAATTCAAAAAAACATTAAAAATTTTCATCACCTGAGGAAACATCATATCTATTCAATCATAGTATCTGAAATCCTAGAGCCGTTATGTTGAGATCAGCAATAATATTTTGCTTCCAATACCTATTAATGATGACATTATTTGATCATAAATCTTCTTAAAGGCTATGTCTAGTACATAGTATTTGATACACCTCTAGATATTTAGTATTTTCAAATTAAATACACAAGTATATACATTAGAAATTTTTCTTGAAGAAATATACATACTTGTGGATATAGTCAAGTGCCATTTTGATTTCCTCTTGAAAATGTCATTCTATTCCCAAGCGTTGCACAACATCAACAAACCAAATCCTTTCAAGTAGACTAAATTCTTCTTCTCCATTAGAGAAAATATCACGAATCTCATTAATTAGTATTTCCCTATGTTCACAATATGAGGAATCCTAGTTATGAAAAATAACAATGATTGTTTGCATTAGCTTTCATAATAGGAAACATATAATATAGTATAAATTTGTGTAAATCAAAATGTAATAGTCTTTCATACCCTGTATGGAGAACTAAGAGATTGTATGAAATCATCACTCCACAAGTTAAGATGATGGTTTCCGTTTCGACAAGTGGTGGCCTTAGGTATGCAACCATCATCCACTCCTAATTTGGATGATGTTGAAATGCTAAAATTTTCCAACACTTTAGCCATGATAGATATCTACCACATGCAAACAAACATAGAAACCCAGTTAGTATGATTTATTATTGCATTGGTGAGCATTGATCAACCAGTACTTCCAAGATCCAATATATAGCAAACAAAATACACAAGAATCTGAATTCATGTCCCACCAAAAAAATTCTAATCACATTCCATTGTTGCTTTAAGAATCTCTTTATTCCATAGTCTTACAATGAATCCTTATGCCAAAAATATTCATATTACTACTAGCGGCACCGTTGAGTGCAAATTTCACTATTTTGTATCATATATCTACATATTTTACCAAAGCTGAAATATATAATCTTTGGTTTTGGAAACGTTAAGAACTCTATCTAAGGTAATAGTTAAAATAAATAATAGTACATCGTGACCTTGATTTGAATCAAAATGAAATTGACATTTTGGTTGAAATTTCATATCTAGCAGAAAATTGAACTTCACGGGCACAAAGATAGATTTTCTTGACTGAAGGTAAAGATTCTCAACTCAATACCAGTGTTTACCATCCGCCATGATTTTTTAAATATTTTGTTGTAAACATCTATGTCATAACGTTTTATTCATAATCATATCACCGAATCTGAAGCCTATGAACGCTACATTTTGTTGCAGTCACCTTGGATTTAAAATCCACAACACTTGGCACGAAAATGTTTATTGTATACACAAGTTGTAGGCTAAAATAACTCTAATACTATCTAGACAGATAAGGCAACGAGCAGAGCAATATTTATTGATAAGACTGTATATAAAATGAACTTACGAATATGAATATGCATATGCGTGTACCTGGAAGCTTGCTTGCTTGAGGCAACTTAATCTAACAGGCTGAAGAAGTATAGTTTAAGCACTATATTTATACAGTTGAAATGAAGAGTTTGAATTGAAATTGATGGCGGCCGCCGTATAAAACAGGTGTTGTGAGACTGATACGAGAGCAGAACACGTATTAGATTTAAATATTAATTAGTACTCCAAGCGTGGGCTCGTGCATCTTGGGCTCGTGCATCTTGAATAGAAGACTAGATAGTAGAGTGGAGCTTATCTTGAATTGATGAATGAATAGATTATGACTTAAGTTGTTGCAATCATAACTTTCTTACTGCAGAGTGCAGCCCTAAATAGACCTTTTTTAAGTTTATTAATTATTTTTATTTTAAAAAAATCATTAACTACACGTTTACAATCTTAAAATTCTTTTAAATTGAGAAGATAGAAATTAAAAATGAGGATGTTATAAAAAGTTTTGAATTTGAATAAATACAAAAAGAAAATCAAAAGTATATATATAATTTTTTGAACTGAGAGTATAAAAGTGAAGATGTTTCAGAAAGGCAAATAAATTGGCTCGCCTAAATTATTTGCTTTCAACCGTTTTACCTTTGGGTTTCCTTTGGAAAAAAAAAAATTACAGGGTATCCAGCGGGGGACATTTAAAGGACATGAGACTTCTTCTGACACGATTATTCCCCGGCATAAGAACAACCGACGAGTTTACAAAATTTCCCGGCGTGAATTTTTGTATAAGGTGAGAAAATAATTGTGGTCTGGACCGCGTCTTGAAGAAAAAGGGGCCACATCAAGAGAAAAATTCCCCAGTTTTTAATACGCAACAGTTATTAAAATAACAATTTATTGTAAAAGTAAAAAGTGATTTTTTTAATTCTTATCATTTATCTTTTTGCTATAGGTGAAGATTTTGAGCAGCCTTCGGCGGTGTGACCTGTTGCATAACTCAACAGACACCTAAAAGCTACTCCTTCATAATCCAACTGCTGCCTCCAAATTTTGGAACCAACCTTGAGCCCAATTTCAGCAAGTAGTTGTTTAGAAAAATTCATCTCCACCAAAATCCGTGCGAAGTTGAAAGTGGAAAGGAGCTTTGATTTTTCGGGAGTCGTAATGAAATTTCCAATGGAGTTCCCAATTCTAGAGAGGCTGGAAGGGCCCCAAAAATGTAGTGGGAGGTTGGGGAGCTGAACCCAAACCGAAATTTTTGAAAAAGACTCTGTAAGGGGATCGAAATCAGAGTACCAGGGTTTCAGACACAGGTGGGTTTTATCTCAAGACCATGGCCCCTTCTGAAGCAGCAAATCCCTGTCTTCTGTGGAGCTGTAGACAACCAAAAAGAAGCCTTTGGCCCAAGGGCAAATGCAAAGTTCTTTTGCTAGCAACGGTTTCCATGTTTTTGAGATCCACTTGTGCAAATCAGCAAAACTTGGCCAGAGGTTATGGAAATGGCAGATCAGAGTGTGCTCCATGTGGCTCCTTTCGGCTTCTAATATATCTGATCCAAACTCAACTATGGTTAAATCATCCGCTGTAGTATCCAGATTGGGGAGAGAACCTAACCTTTGATTGACAGGCTCTAAACAGGGTTGATCGCTTGAATGAAATGAACTGGTTCGAGCTTGAGAAAAAGAGGATCTCAGCTGGTTGCTCCTAGAATCAAGATCAGATCGTGCGTCCAGAGGATGGGAACCGATCGAAATAGTATGGGCACAAGATCCTTTAGCCGAACCCTTGATAATGTTTGTCTGCCCATGTGTAGGAAAAGAGTGGTATTAAAGAATGGAGTCACTGCAAATGGAGGCCAAAACCCTGGAGTCCGCAGAGTCACCCAAGAGGATATATATTATTTTGAAATAACTATAATACTACAACTGGAATAAATACAACAAATAACATTATTAAAATAACAATTTATTGTGAAAGTAAAAAGTGATCTCTTTTATTCTTATCATTTATGATATTTTTGAAAAAATTAATGGTCAAGATGTTTTTCATGGTAGTTCTTTTAATCTTGATCATTGATCTATATAATTCAGCATGTGTTGCTCACATAGGGAAGGCTTTCAGCCTAAATATAATTTTGAAAATTATAGTTCACTTTCAATGTGGTAAAATGTTATAACACAAAAAATAGAAGTTTTAAATAGAAATAGTTCATCAACATCTAATTCTTAAACTATAAAATTCAAAACAAAGAAAGTTTTGAGTATTTACTATTTCTTAGTGGCGAGTTGCTAGATCAATGACAGGAATGGATTGCGGAGCTACAACAACAAGCAATGACCTTTAATCAGATGGAAGAAAATATCGAGCAGGGACTTGGCGGTCATGGAGAGTTTGCACCAGATCTATTGGCCTTTGTAGTCTCTCAAAAAAGCATTCATCGTTGGTGATAATCAAAAGACATCAAGCACAATGAATTTTACTTCAAGAGGATGTGATCACAATCTGATGTGCTAAAGCTATTTAGCAATGCCATTGGATATTTTGCACTATTATCACAATCTGATTTGATTTTGTCTCTCAAATTGCCAGACATGGAAGGTGTAGATTATTCCATGTAGTGCAAATAGACATGTAAGGTGCAAATTCATTCCACGACATGACAGAGAGCACATCATCTCAAACAAAAAAAGTTTTCCATAGAAATTTGAATTGGAAGGTTTTCTGGAGTAGAAAAAACCTCAGCCTCCTCAACTCTCTGATTAACTTGATCAGATCTTCTTCCTTTCCACACTATTCACAGAAGAGACATGGTGGAGATTGATCAAATCATAGATCTGTACTCCTAACCCTAAGATTTCCTATTTCCAGCCTTCGCAACCCTGGAATTGGTTTTCTCCTCTACACCTCCTTCCCTTGTAAGAATGTATTATTTGCAAGAAATATATGAAAGAAAGAATGTTATTCATCCTATAGTTGTTGCTTTTCATTGAAAATATTGTTATTAGAGAATAAGTTAAATGCCCTCTCTCTCTCAAATTGCTAGACATGGAAGGTGTAGATTATTCAGTGTAGTGCAAACAGACATGTAAGGTGTAGATTCATTCCACGACATGATAGAGAGTGCATCATCTGCAAATAAATGGTTACACTATCTGCAAAAACAACATAATACAAAATATCAATCAAATCCTTGAAGTACAGTAAATATCTGCTAGCATAGTGTAGGCCTTGTGGAGCCCACCACTTGGCTCATTGAAGAAATGTCATTTCAAGAATTCTACTCCTCGAATTGTTGGTTTTGGTCATGGGGATTGGTACGATCCACAGAACCCATTGCCTATATGGTAATTGATTGGTTATTTACAGCAATCCAATCAACCGCAATGAACTATCCAACTGGCGATGAAGTCTTAATTTTGTTTTGGTGTTGGTAATAAATGTAAGTTTTTATGAGTATTTAAGAAATTGTTTAAAAAAATATAAGGACAAGATTTGTTTGATGGTAGTCCTTTTAATCTAGACCACTAGATGAAATAGATAGATTGATGGTCTAGATTAAAAGGACTACCATCAAAGACATCTTAGCCATTGATTTTAATAAAGAATACCATAAATGATAAAAACAAAAAAAATGTTCACTTCACATTTATTACTTTGATAATAGGGGAGAGGACCCTATAGCTAAGCACCCTAACTTCATGCCTCTCAAAATCATATGTGGCAATTTTGAATCACTCCAATTTTTTTACAACAGCGTACTTGGCAAGGCCCCTACTTATATCTAAGTTTTCATGTCCACATCATCAAATATGATGCCACATTAGCATGCTTTTTGTTGAAGTGTCCAAAAAGGCCTAGAAAAAAGGTTGGACCAATAGTTGTGCATTAAGTCATGTTTTGTTGGTGTGCTGATGTGGAATCACATGATTGGTTGTTTTTGAGATGTAAAGAGCACATTTCATTCAATTATTAGTACATATAGTCAACACTAACAATCTTAAAGTCACAAATACTAGTGCTAAACTTTTTAAAATATTGGGCTTTAAATGCACAAATACAATCACAACTATTGAAACATGCTCAACAAATTGGATCATCTCCTAAATTGTTAATTTAATTAGTCCATTGTTCCTATCTGCACATTCCTTGAACCACTTATGGATGCAAGTGCTAGTTTTAATTTTTCCTACGGAACCAGTGGTTACATACTACAAGGTCATGGATATTAAAAGATGAAGGAGTTTGTTCAGGTTGTTCCAATACAAACCTTGCTCCATAATCAATAGGTAAATAAATAAATACACCAAATTGTTGTAACCAAGACCCAAAAAAACAAAACCCTAGTCACAAGTCAAGTCAACCGCGGCTTAATCTTATCTGCAATGCAATTTATTCATGTCCTTATCTCTTCTACTTGCAAGTCTTTATACCCTACGGTCATTGGACTTACCCTCCAACTGCTCCTCTCCACAAACCGAGCCCAAAATGCAGACGACTCATGACATATACACTGTATATACCTCTAAAATTTTAGGGTTTTGGCGAGCAGCGGTTGACTTTTGAAATAGAGAGAAAAATTGAAGTCCAAATTAAAAGGCCACCCACCCACCCGGCATCCCTAGAATAATAAAGAACCAAGAGGGAAGCTTCGATACAATGGAATTATCCAATAAAAAACTTCATTGTACGCGGTTTGGGGCAGTGGACACCATTGGACCTACTTGCTTCCAAAAATATCTTTCTGCTAATTAACGCAATGCTATAGCTTTCATTCATCTACCATTTTATACTGACATTCCAAATTCAGTGGTCACGATCTTTTTGATCGTAGTCCCTTTGATCTGAGCCTTTCATCTATATAAATTATGTAGTGTTGCTCACTACAAGAACACTTATCAGTGTAAATATTCCTCTGAAACTAAATTGTCATCATTTTTCCATTATTCTTATCCGTTATTAGTTTTGTGTCATCCACTTTATATGGAAAAGGATGGCTATTCTTAAATGTCATCCATTTTAGTAGTCAAAAGTCAATTTTGATCAATAAAAATAAGACATCATGATCTCCAGAAATTAGTTCACATGTCCTATGTCCTTGATCTATTACAATTTGATTTTTCTAACTTGAAGTTAAAGTATGATTTCAATAAGTTAGAACAGGCGCATACTAAGGTTTTCTTAAACCATAATACTCATGAAAGCTCTAAATCTAATGAGAAACTAAAAAGAAGAGATTAGTGTTTGTGATATCTCTCATTCAAAGGAATGTGAATGCTTTCATTTCTCAATCCACTTTGACAAATTCATGTCAATTCATGGTTGTGACCTTGTTGATGTAATGAATTGCAAAAAAGATTGGCATGATATACTTGACAGATGCAGTATATGCATGCCACATGGTGAAGTATTTCAATTGGTCCTAGATTGCGCAGTCCAAATAGGCTTGACAAATTTTAACAATAGCAAAGTCAAGATATTGTGATGTACATCACTATCAGTCCTATTATTCAACTAGGTTGCAATATTGTTTTCAAATCAGATGTTGAACAGTCATCAGAGAACATGGTTTTTTATAGAGGGAGATGTTGGTTTTACATTTTTGGTGTGGCCACTAAAAGTTTGAAAATTATGAATTTATGATGTTAAGCATCAGAGGCAACTCAAGTTAGACTACTAGTTTTCTATATTTGTGTTTCTTATTTTTAGTTACAAAACAAGACATGGTATCTAATTTTATAATTTTTATATAAAGGTTTAGCTACAATCTAGCCTCAAGTGTAGGAGATCAACTTGACACAAGATGATAGTTGATTTTGAGATTTGAGCTTTGCCTTTTAGTCAAGCAAAGAGAGGCAAATGTTTAAAGATTAGTCCTTGGTTTATATGAGGACATTTTGTATGCCTATATGACATTTTTTTATGTATATATGGCATATTGATACATTTTGTATTTTGAGAGGCATTGTAGATCGTAATATTACTCATTGTTGAGAGTGATCATAAATGGTTTTAATGGTCACTAAAAACTTTAAATGATTGTTTTCGTTGTTGATAGTGATCAAAATATGATTCTTGTGTGCCCTATATACCTTAGTTTGTCAATATATTATTGTATTTTACATTTGCATATTTTTTAAAATTCATGAGTCTCTTTTAGTGCCAATTTATGTGCGCCTCAAATATCTTGAACGCCAAATTTTGCACTTTGAATCTTCATAAATTTCTTAACATCATTTTCAAAATTCATTAATTTGTGAGCATGAAATAAACATGATATTTGTTGTCTTTACATAGTTTAATTTGATTTATTTCATATTTAGTTTACCTTTAAGTATTTTATACAACATTAAACATTCATATCTCATGCACACATTTGGAAAGGATATAATAAATTACTAATTTAGTTGTGAAATCAAATATCTTGTTGTCCTTTCATTGTGATAGTCATAGAAACAATAGTGGATAACTATTTGACATTTTTATATCTTTGAATACATTAAACTCTCATTGTACTATGCATTTTTAGCCTTCTAAGGCTTATAACTTGATGTCCTAGTGCATTTCTAGCCTCACATAGGCTCCATTATCAGTGTCCATGTGCATACTATGATTATTGAAGCTCTAAAGTTGTCAAACATTCATGCTTGTATTTGGTATTAGATGGAAACACATAACTTTGCTAGAACATGTACATTTAATGCCTTCTCCACATGCCTTAACTGAGGCAAAAAGAACTTTTGTGTCCTTTGACTTATTTATTTTCTCAATTTTATTTTTTCCCTATATTCAGTGTTACCATCAAGTGTTACAATTTCATTACCTCTAGTCTAATTCTTTTTTGTAGCAATCATATTTTCAACTAAGGTTAAAGAGGAAAGGAACTAGCTAAAAACCAATAGCTTCTTTTCATTCACATTGCAATGTGAAAGCATGTCAAGAATGAATTTAGTCTTCAATCCATCATTAGGATCTACTACTATATCATTGGTATTGGTACTTTTATATTCCAACTATCCAAAAGCATTGTCTTCTTTCCTAATATTTATTTTCTATAGTGAAGGATGTATGTAGATTGAATAAGATTGTATGTCATTACTAAGTCTAGACCCTAGTCTTTCAAACTATTAAGTGCCTCCCACTGTGATCCATTGAGTTTTAAAGTCATCACAAACTATGTAAGTTTAAACCATGTTTTGAGAATTCCTCCCTTATAATAATAAACAAATGTGAAATCAACTCTTGAAGATTAACCATGGTAGATGCTTTCATTTCCCTATTACCACTCTACAAACAATGATCCATTTCCTCACAAGAGGTCCTTTGAATAATATAATGGATTTTGCGTGTTATTTTGAAATGTCTTTCACTTTCCAATATCCATTTGTAAATGCTTTCAAAAGGTTTCTCTTCAATAATATCAATCCTTACAAGTTGCAAAAGGATGAAAAACTCTATAATATTATTTTGGATGAGAATGCTTGACAAAAGGACCCTATGCTTGGAATGTATCTACATAAGGGATTTCAATATGTTTGTTCTACAATTTCTAGCCTTATATAGGCTCTTGTACCAGTATCCATGTGCATACAACCATTATTCAAGATCTAAACTTACCAAACATAAAGGCTTCCATTTGTTATAAGATGGCAATTCATTTGCAATTTAACATAAAACTTATTGAAGAAGACATTTGCAACCTTCTAAGGTTTTCTGATTTCACTGCCTTAGCATATATAAAACCTCAAACAATCTAAGAATTTCTTTGTTACAATTGTGAGAACCTTTTAAGGCTCCATTATCATTATCATTCACTATTCATTGACTGTTATAATGGATAGAGTTGTTAGAAACTTCTAAGGCTCTAAATTGAAAGTTGCAAAAGGGTAAATTTCATGTAATGCTAGGGTGTAAAGCAAGCAAATTTGTGAATTCCATGCCATGTAAAGAACCCAATAGAACTAACACATCTAGGTGGGTAGGTTATTCTAGAGGAGACCGCATTCCCCTACCCATGGCTCTTCAACCTTCTAGACTACAACAATCAGATGATGACTTAAGAGTATAAAGTGACAAATGTTGACAAGATGGTGTGGAAAGACCATGGAATGTAGATATGTTATATTTATTTCTATAGTTAGGTAGCAAGGTACTCTAAAAAACACTCTCTTGGTTTCAACCAACTCAATTCAGTTTGCCTATGCTAGTGTTGAATCAAAAGTTGTAAAAGGGAGCAATTTTGTGCAATGCTAGGGTGTGGAATGAGCAACTTTGTAAAGGGAGTGTCATAGCAAGAAATTGACAGTGCCAACACATATAGGAGGGTGGGTTCAATATATACTAGAGGAGACTTCATCCCACCACCCATAGCTCCTAAACCTTTTGGGCTACAACAATCAGATGAGGTTTCTTAAGAGCACTAAGAGCATAAAAGTAACAAGCTTTGATAGAAAAGTGTCAAAAGATTGACACACATAGAGATGTCCTATTATTCCTATAGCTGGGTAGTGAGGTCCTCTAAGAATTCCTCTTTATTTTTTCCAACTCAATGTGGTTTTCCCACATTAGTATTGAATCAAAATTTGCAAAAAGGGGCAATTTGTGCAGTGTTAGGGTGTAGAATAAGAAAATTTACAAATGTAGCATCATGGAAAGAAACCAATAATGCCAACACATTTTAGTGGGTGGATTTACACTAGATGAGGCCTCATTTCACCACCCACAACTCCTAAAGATGTAATTCTATAGCAATAGAATGAAGTCTCTTAAGAGACATAATAGGGCAAAAGTGACAAACTTCAATGAGATGGTATGAGAAGACCAAGGAGCCTAATAAACATCCTATCTATTCCTACAATTGTCTAGTCATATCCTCTAAAAAATCCACTCTCAATTTCAACCAACTCAATGTAGTTTGTCCATGCTAGTGCCAAATCAAAGTTAAGGGGCAGTTTCTTGCAATACTAGGGTGTAGAACAAGCAACTTTATAAATTAAGCACCATGGTAATAAAATAACAACACCAAAACATCTAAGTGGGTGAATTTATGCTATAAGAAGACTCATCCTACCACCCATGGATCCTAAACCTTTTAGGATACAATAATTGGTTAAGGTCTCTTAAAAGCCCTAAAAGCACAAAAGTGACAAATTTTGACATGATAGTGTGCGAAGACCATTACATGTCTAGATGCATCTTATTTTCTCTATAGTTGGGAACAGAGGTCCTCTAAATAATCCTCTCTTGGTTTCATCCAACTCAATGTGGTTCACTCATGCTACCACTAAATGAAAAGTTGCAAAAGGGGCAATTTTGTGTAGTGTTAAGGTGTATAACAAATAACTTTACATTAAAAGTGTTGTGGAAAGAAACTAATATCACCAACATTAAAAGTGTTTAGCTATGTGGGCTATTGTTAAATGAGGCCTCATTCCACCACCCAGGTTCCCAAACCTTTTGGGTTACAATGGTCAGACAAGGTCTTTTAATAGCCCGAGAGCATAAAGTGACAAACATCAATGTGATGGTGCAAGAAGACTATGTCACACAGATATATTATATTTGTTACTGTGGTTGGGTAGAAATTTCCTCTAAAAAATCCATTTATTGATTTCATCCAACTCAATATGGTTCACCTTTGCTAGTGTTAAATCAAAAGTTGCAAAAGGGGGCAATTTCATGCAATGCTAAGGTGTAGAATGAGAAACTCTACAAACATAGTGTAATGACAAGAAAAAATATTGTCAAAACATATAGGTGGGTGGTTTTATGTTAAATTAGGCCTTATCTCATGACCCATGGCTCCTAAAGCTTCTAGACTACAATAGTCAAACAAGGTCTCTTAAGAGCCCTAAGAGCATAAACATGAAAAACTTTGATAGGATAGTTCGAAAAGACCATGGCATGTAGATATGTCCTATTTATCCTTATATTTGGAAAGTGAAGTCCTCTAGAAAATCCTCTCTCAGTTTTATTCAATTCATTACAGTTTGCCCACATTAGTGTTGAATCAAAAGTTACAAAAGGGGCAATTTCTTGTAGTGCTAGGGTGTAGAACGAGAAACTTTATAAATGGTCCATCGTGATAAGAAATTAACACCAACAAAATGTTTGGGTGGGTGGTTTTATGATAGAAGAGGCCTTGTTCTATCACCCATGACTCCTAAATCTTCCAAGATAGAATAGTTAGATGAGGCCTCTTAAGAGCCCTACGAGTATAAAAGTGAACAACTTTGATAGAATAATGTACGAATATTGTGTCATGTAGAGATATCTTGTTTGTTCCTACAATTGGCTACTGAAGTCCTCTAAAAATGCCTCTCTCAATTTCAACCAACTCAATGCAGTTCACCCATGCTAGTGTTGAATTGAAAGCTACAAAAAAGAGCAATTTTGTGCAGTGCTAGGGTGTAGAATGAGCAACTTTGCAAACGATGTGTTGTGGAAAGAAACTAACACTGCTAACACATCTAGGTGGGTGGGTTTACACTAGAGGAGGTATTACCCTACCATCCACAACTCCCAAACCTTCCTTGAAGCTACAATGGTTGGATGAGGTATCTTAAGATCCCTAAGAGCATAAAAGTGATAAACTTGGATGGGATGGTACAAGAAGATCATGACATATATAAACATCACATATATTCTAAAATTTGGCTAGTCACATCCTCTAAATAGTATCTCTTAGTTTTTGTCAACTCAATGAGGTTTTCTTGTGCTAGCATTGAATCAAAAGTTACAAAAAAAGGGGCAATTTCATGTAGCACTAGCATGTAGAATGAGTAATTTTACAAACAAAGCATTATGGCAAGAAAAAATAGCATCAACATGTCTGGGTGGATAAGTTCATACTAGAGGAGACCTTATCTCACCATCCATGGTTTCTAAACCTTCTAGGCTACAATATTCAAACAAGATCTCTTAAGATTCCTAAGAGCATATAAGTGACATACTTTAGTAGGACAATGTTGGAAGATTGTGGTGTGTATAGGTGTCTTGTTAGTTTTTATGATTGAGTAGTGAGGTCTTATAAAAAACCCTCTCAATTTCAACCAAGTTAATGTAGCTTGCTTATGCTAGCATCAAATCTAAAGTTGCAAAAAGGGTAAATTTCATTCAGTGCTAGGGTGTAGAATGAGCAACTTTGTAAATATAGTGTTGTGGTAAGAACCTGTAGCACCAACATGTCTAAGTGGAAAGGTTTACACTAGATGAGGCCTCATCCTACCACCCATATCTCCTAAACCTATTAGGAGCTACAATAATTAGATGAGCTATAATGCCCCAAGCTTTCACCTAAGACATTAACAAACAAAAACTAAACATAAGTTTTACATTTCAAAAGCAACTCCCAGCATTTCATATTGCATTCTTATGCATTCAAGATGTCATAAGGTGATACAACAACACACTTGGCATGTTCCCCAATGCATTGCACATGGTGACATAAGTAGAAGACTTATAATTCATGGTTCAAAATCACCGTGAAAAGCCTGAGTAATAAGGTATTGTGATATTCTAAATCTACTCACCACCAAAAGTGAATGAGGTGGACCCAGAATGACACAAGTGTTATGTACCATACCCTTGTTGATGGCATGAATCAAATTACTCCCACTCTTTCAAAAAATCTATCTAAGAAAAGGATAATCCAACTGATCACTCTCTTCTCATGGTAAGAGGATCTCACAGATGGTAGTGAAATAGTTGTGTGGAATGGAGATGACATCAATAAGCTCACTAACTTCACGAGGAAGAAGTTCCTAGTGGTGGACTATGGTGTTGATTTGAGGTGTGGAATGTGGAGTGATGGTTGCTTGAGCTATTGTGGTGTTCAAACATTCTCTTCATAATTCTAGCACTACAAGTCTACCATCAATGCGCCGAGTGTAATGATCTCATCTAAGAAAGAAAAATCTCTTAAGTGAAACTCTTCTCTTATCCATCTATGTTCATTGAGTTCTCTAACTTTCCTAAGTGTGGGCACATTTTCTTGAATTTCATCAAGGACCACCTAAATCCAATATTATCTAATCCCAAGACACCTATGGCATAAAAAGCCTAGTGAAGGATAAAGAATTTGAAAGATAGTGATTGTTTGGTTTGCTATTTTCTTTGTTGAAGTTGATGTTGTGATGTTTCACTTTTCTTGACAAGTTGTTGATATTTGTTGGATGCCTCATGATGGAATTGAGAACTTTATTTCTCTTTTTGTTTTGTATTTGCATTTTTCTATGAAGGATAAACTACATGTATGCAAGAAAGAAAGCTAATATAATTCTTTTTTTAATTTTCTAAAATGAAATATGGACTAATTAATTATGACTTTTGCATGCAACCTACACTATGTTTTTTTATAGATTTTTATTTTGAGATGTACTTGCAAGTAAAAGAAACTTCTAATCTATTGTATTAAATGAACAAATAATCTAGATCTAACACTACCTAAGAAAGCAACAAATAAACTTAAACTAAACTAAGAAGTGATAATAGAGTGTTATTGTTATGGAGTAAAAAGTTGACACATGCCTTTTTACCTCCTAGTTTAGCTCCTAGGTCCCTGTGTTTACACTCTACAAACAAAAAGATTTATCCCAATGAGAAATCCCCCAAAACCCATGTCAAATGGGAACTAGGGGCCCATTTAATGCTTAGGTCCTAACCAAAAAGGCACCTTAGGACTTGGGTGCTCATGCCCAAGTCCATCCTAATTCATCAGGGTAAAATTTAATGATGTTGGCATAGGATTTTTAAATGGGTCCTTCCTTGTCAGCTCTTTCATTTAATTTGAGAATGTTTAATGGGATAGCATATATAAACAAGTGTTTGAATTCATTTTCTAACAAGTTGATGATCATGTAAGGTTATGATATTAAGAAAAGAGCATTAAAGGCATTCATTGTGTTATTATTGCAGATTTTTGTTAGTATTGTGTTTGTTGTAGATTTGGAATCATCATCAACATCCTTATGAGTTTAAGACTCTTCATCCTCCTAGGACTTTAACTCCAAGGTGACATTGTCATTGTGTTTGAATCATTTCATCATCATCTAGATTATTATTACCCTTTGTCCTACAAGGGCGTGCTCTCTCTCTAACAATAGTGTTGGGAAAGCTTGAATGCTAACTCAGGATTTGACTGAGGTAAATCCCTAAACACCACAACCCCCAAACCCCTTTTCTTCTTGTGTGCAGGTTATAGGTATAGGAATTACAGAAGTGAAGGTACAGGAAGGTTTCTTAAGGGATAAATATTCAAGATCCAAAAATAGAGTTGGAAAATTCACCTGTAGCAGACTTGGGTGCTAGCCCCAGTGTCCAACAGCTAAAACAAACCTTGAATTCAGCATCAGAGCATCATTTATGACATTTTTCCAGTTTTGAGCTTTCAAAAATTGAGACTTTCTAGACTCGGGTGCTAGCCCCAGAGTCTTGACATTTCATCTTTTGAGGGACAAGTTAGGACATCTCACTGATCATCCTGGAACTTTCAAATCCTGACTTGTTTTTCTCTGTTATAAGCTGATTATCTCAATTCTAGGGTTTAGTGCATTGACTAGCCTAGGGTTTGATAAAAGGCTTGGTTGAATCATATCTTTCCTCTACAAACAAGAGTACAAAATCAATATTTGAGTCCTCTTCCATCTTGTAGTGACTTCGCTTGGTTTTATCCTTGAATGTTGTAGTGAAAGGAGGGTTTGATCTAGTGTACTCACATGCTTTGCATTCATCCCCTCTCTTTTCCCTACTAAACATTTTGATGAACCCATAGCAGAGAAAATTTACATCTTGTTGAGTGTTGAAATCAGATCTTGCATTAATTCATATCATACTTATCATTATTCATTGAAAAATATTGCATAAATTTGAAAAAAGTGGAAAACATAGGCATTCTAGGCTTGCATAAAGGCATAGTTTTGCATTTTTATCACTTCATATGATAGAAAGGTTTGAATTTTTTATTTTTACATCAGATCTGGTCTATATTATAGTATACAATCATTTCATGATATTGTACCTTGCATTTGAAGACCTCATTTGCTAGGGTTTTGTTGAAAAAGTTGCATTTTCCTAAAACCTAGTCAATTTCAAAAGCTAGGGTTTGTAGTCAAAATATTATTTCAGATTTTACTACTATCATACACATTTCAAATCAGATCTTCCACTGATTTATTCATTCAAAAATTTTGCATAATTTTGGAAAAAGTGCATAATTATCATACTTTTGCAATTACACAATGTGTATTTCAACATTAGCGAATAAGCATCTTTTTCACATATTTTGCAATAAATCAAAAAACTATCACTATCACCTTTTGTGCAGTACTTTTAACATTAAATTCACTAGGTTTTTAGTGATACTAGTATATTTTTTATCTTTATAAAAGCCTCAAAAAGCTAGTTTCCTCTAACTAGTGTTGTGGTGTACAAAAGTCTTTCATATTGGTTGTATTTTGAATAGATCTTATTGTACATTATTGTTCCAAGACATTTTATTATGGCATCTTCATGTCATTTCTCTTTGGTATCTTTGCATGCATATATCAAAGATCTTGATTTTTATAGATTCATAACCCTCATGGGTGAGCATCCTTCAATATTAGAAAATCTAACCGAATTCATATCCATGAACACTCATGAGAAAGATGATTGTGAAAGTTCTTCTATAAATCATAATAATACATTGGATCTAATATATAAAGTATACGATGATGATGATGATTATATGAGTCATTCTATTCCTCCTTTAGTTGAATTTTCAAGTACTTTGGACATCACTAAGGATGTGAAAACCATGAATAGTTCTCCTTTGGTTGCATGTTCAAACCCCTTAGGCATCACTAAAGATACGATCATCGACAATTCACTTAACAACATTGTACCTTCCCTTTGTTCCAATGCTCTTCCTTTAAGAGATGAAGCATTGGTGGATGAAGAAAGGTCTCTCACATTAAATCCTTTAGGTATGGATGTCAAGCTTAATCAAAGTAGAAACAATGTTAATTCAATCGTCATAAATAGACTTATTCCATCCACTAAGGGGACAGTGGATAAGTGTACTAATGTTCCTAAACTCATTGTGAATGGGGAACATAATGTGCCTCCTCGCTTCAAACCGGTGATTACGGTTCAAGGTGCTCCAAAACCACCTAGACCCCTGGTTATATTCTCAATTTTGCAAAACAAATTACTCCAGGAAATCAAGCGTATCAAAATGTGTCTCAACAACCCTATCACAATGTGGTTTCTCACACATACAATACACGAAATAATAAACAAAGTAAACAATAGTCAAACATTTTGATCACTTTACCAACTTCTCAACCTATGCTTCCTCAACCACCCCATCTTACTCATAAAGGTGGTCAAGATTATGATCTTATTGAGCATCTTCGTGCTACTCCCACTAAGATCTCTCTTTGGGAACTCATACAAACATCACCTACATACCACAAAATGCTCCAAGAAGCTTTACAAAAGGTGATTGTACCATTGGCCATTAAGCCTAATGATGTAGCATCTCTGTTAGACTGTATACATGCGACAAAAGCAAACATTCTATTTCAACAACATGAGTAATCTTCTATGGAAGTTCAAAAACAATATGATCCTCTTATAATCTTTGTTACTATAAACAAAAAGTTGATAAAGAGAGTTATGGTTGATAATGGATCATCTCTTAATGTTTTTGGTGATGATTTGTTACACAAAATCAATGTCGATAAAAAGTTAATTAAATCGAATAAGCTTAACATTCGTGGCTTTGATAATGTTGGTAGAGCATCCCTGGGTATAAAGGCTAGACATGTGACATTGTCTACTCTTTTTCATGTCATGCCTGGTTCTCTTTCATATAATATGATTCATGGAAGACCGTGGATTCACACTATGTGGGCAGTTCCATCTTCCATTCATCGATCATTAAAGTTTATTTACGAAAATAAACTTCACACCATCGAAGTCAATCCAGAGCTAAAAAGTTGTTTACACATTGAAACACAAAAACAACTTGTCAATTATAAGATTCTAAACAATTTAAATGTTGCTTCATCTATACCTCTTGCTGTAGATAATGTTGTACAAGATTCAACATCGAATGCACTTTTTGGCTATGATTGGGGTTCATTAGATTTTACCCCTACCTTCATAAGGGAATATAAACTCAATAATGCTAAAACATCAAAAGTTGCATCGATATCATCTAAACAATCTGCAGAAACACCTAAAGAACCTAAAGTTTCTTTAGTCAATAATAAAGACAACACTCTTACTTACACTATCGAATATGACACCTATGAGGCTCCACCATCTTCTAAAGAGATGGATTCTCTCTATGGTCATGGATTTCAAATCTTTTACAAAAATCGTGACTATGAAGGTACTGGTTGTGGTGTAAATCAACAAGGAATCAGAGTACTTTACAAGTTACTGGAATTAACTACACGACCAGTATTTTATTCTGTTCATTAAAGCCCACCAAAGCCTACCATCATCCTACTCTTAATGTCAATTCAATATCAACAAGCTCAAGATTAAATATGATATATCTTGAGATGATAGACATGGATTATCTGCTAGGAAATATCCCATTGAAACAAGTAAGTATTTCTCCCTCATCAAGCCACACTCATTGTAGCACCTATTCTAGTTGCTCTCAAGGGCGGCCTCCTCAATATATATGTTTTTAGTATTGTGATGTGTTCCCCCATGTGTTAAATGTTGTTTATGTCTCTTTGGATGATCCTTGATACTCTTGTAAGGTCAAGGATACAAGGAGACCGCCTTTGTTGTGACCATTCTTCTATTTGTCTCTACATTCTTCTACTTTCATCTCATCTCTTTTATTGTTGTGTGTTGTGCCTTGGGGGCGTAACATTTTGAAGGATGTCTTGGGGGCATCTTCCCATGTTGGAAACCCAAGTTACTTTTCTCTCCTCTCTCATTTTTACTATTTACATTCTTCAATGACTCTACTAGTCAGCGGATGATGAAAACAAATAAATATTGATAAGGACCGTGTGTCCCTTCAGCAAGAAAAAAATGGACCTAGTCCATATATGAAGATGGGGTTGATATATATTACTAATGCTTGACTAGTAGAACCACTCCATGTTGTGATTCTTATTGTGATATTTGTTGTAACAAACCTTTTACAATATCTGCTTTTATGCACTTTAGATTGTTTTGTATGTCACCGTGTTGTTACACTCAGTCCTGAGATACCTACAGTATAGCTTAATGGCTATACTTGGTTCCTATCCCGACAGTGTAGCCTCGGTCTATCATGTGATATGATTTCTATATAGCTTTCATGAATCAATTTGGTTGTTATCTTAGAGTAAGATTTTCTAACCAAAGCTTATATCTTGTTAATAATCTTAGAAAATCATAATGACGTGTTTGTGGGAACATTCGGTGATCATAGCACATGTCACTTCGGGGCATGGGCTTTGTGAAGGCTCTGGTTCCCTTGTGTGTTTTCACTCTACCTTAATGTGCTTGATGTTGGCAAGCAGGATCAACCACCTTAAGATGGGGGCATATATAATGGTATCTTCTTGATTACTTTTACAATGACAAAGTGTGTTTGAAAGCCCTCATCATGAGGTGGGATGGTGTATCTCTTGAGCTAGTGCACATCCTTTTTAAGCAAAAAGTCCTCATCACGAGGTGGGGTGGTGTATCTCTTAAGCTAGTGCACACCCTTCTTGAACAAATCCCTCATCGCGAGGCGGGATGGTGTATCTCTTGAGCTAGTGCACATCCTTTTATACAAAGTCTTCATCATGAGGTGGGTTTGGATCTTGAGTCATTCACCCTTAAGCGTGTCTTTGGTAGTTGTGGTAGCATAGCTCAACCATCAGGTGTGTTTGGGGTGTTTTAGATAGTGGAGTGCAACAACGAGCTCCTTCCTATCACTTGTATTTGTCATGTATAAGATGTCTAGTGTGTCAGTGACATGCTATGTGATGCTCATGTATTCTATGTCTTCCATGTGTTTTACATGTCTTCCTTGCATGTCTTGCATCTTTTGGCATGGTCTCCCCACACTGTGTATATATATGTGTAATTGCTTAATCATGTCTTCTCTTCATGTCTTCTTTGTGTATTGCATGACTGTGTTCATGTCTTCTCCATGTATTGTGTGCTTTCACTATTTTATCCATGTATTGTGTGCTTTCACTATTTTATCCATGTATTGTGTGCTTCCTTATTGTATTCACTATGCCTTATGTGACTATTAAGTGTTTTCTTATGTTTGCCTAAATCATTTATGACATCTTTCCATTTTTGAGCTTTTAGATATTGGGACTTTCTGGACTTAGGTGCTAGCTCTAGAGTCTTTTGACATTTGAGCTTCTGAGGGACAGGTTAGGACATCTCATTGATCATCCTAGTACTTTCAGATCCTAACTTGCTGCTACTATTTCTTTATTATAGGCTAATTATCTCAATTCTAGGGTTTGGTGCATTAACTAGCCTAGGGTTTGATCAAAGGATTAGTTGAATCACATCTTTCCTCTACAAGCAAGAGTACAAAATCAGTAGTCGAGTCCTCTTCCATCTTGTGTGACTTGGCTTGGTTTTGTCCTTGAATGTTGTAGTGAAAGGAGAGGTTTGATCTAATGTACTCACATGCTTTGCATTCATCCCCTCTCTTTTCCCTACTAAATAGTTACAATCCTTAGGCAAGATAAATGATCTAATTACTAACAAATCAAGCTTTCAATAAAAAATTGTCTTTGTAAAATAAATTAACCAAGGAGAAGCTTTAGAGCTTCTTAAAGAACTATTGTGAATGTGTCCTTAGAGGGTCCAACTTTTATCAAAGGTATCCTCTCCTCTTCTAGCCTTTGGGTACTTCACTTAATAGAAAGGGAAGATTCAAGTTGGGATTGAATTGAGACTAAATTGAGAAGAAGATAGTATTATCTTCCTATGATATGCAAGTATCAGGAAGATAACATTAGCTTTCGAGTATAACTAAACAAGATGATTTGGATTTTCTTGCTATATAAAGAGGCATGCAATCTTCTAAGGTGATCTTATGCTTGTGGTGTTGGAGTCCAGGACAACACTGAGAGGGGGGGTGAATCAGTGTTGTAAAAACTTTTAACTTTTTCAACCTTTTAATTTACAAGATAAAGAAGGAGGAAGACATCAATGAATTGTTAAACATATACGCACAACTATGATAATGTATAAACATGAATCAGGACATGTGAATAAAGCATTATAAAGTACACTCATAAAGACAAATTATGACATAGAGACTTCTGGAGTGGAAAACCCTCTTGGGGTAGAAAAACCACTCAAAATTGCCTCACTGGCTTTTTCAAAACCTCACTGGTTACATGAAGGTCTCACTGAGCAAAGAAGCTTCACTAGCTTTACAAGATGCCTCACTGGTACATACAAAGGTCTCACTGACCACAAGCCTCACTGGCATAGGAAGGTCTCATTGACCAATTCAATTGTCCTCATCAAAATAATGTGCAAGACATGATTGCTTCTCAATCTGATTTGCACCATTCATGACCTATCATCTCTGAGCACACTCAAACCAATCTACATACTAGTCTCATTATCTATGTTCAATCAATCACAATTCATTCACCTGATTATCTCTACATAAAAATTCACCTGATACACCATCATTGTCTTCAAGGTTTAATTTGAAAATATGTTGCAACAAGGAGATTATCATTTCTGCATTATGGTCCTCACATCAACTCTCTCAGCTCATAAACATTTGATGACCTTGTCATTCTCTGTATTTACCCCTGCAAAAGATGATCTCATACATACAAAAATCATCTATATCTTCTCAAAGATGTCTTCAATTCACACACACCATGTCAATGTACCTGTAAAACCATTATATGCAATTTGAAAATCCTTTCACATTCTCTAAAAACAAAGTTATCTTCTTCAATTCTCATATTCCCTGTAAATTTCTCTTCTTCAATGATTTTCTTTATCCTCATGCAAAATAAATCATTTTCTTAAAGAGAAAAAAATGTTCTCTTCATATTCTCTGCCCTCATCCTCTTCTTTCAAAAAGATTAAAAAAAAAACTTTCCTTCAAAAAATTGCTATAAAAGCTTCCACATTTTTTGCCTTTTAAAAAAAATCAAAAACTCCTTATAAAAAGGCATAAAATCTTCACTAACATCTTTCCCATAAACAATGGCATTTAAAAAGCCAACAAAAATTTCTAAAAACAAAATAGCTCCCATATAACCTGTACTCCTCAAAATCATTCAATGCCTTTTGAAAAACTAAACAAAAAACTTCATAAAATCAAATTATTAATAAATCATGCTCTCCTTAAAATAAGCATCGAGTTCTCCAAAAATAAGGGTCTTTGATGACATTCTAAGCGTCCATCTATTTTTAAATGATGGCATTTGATTTGCTTTTTGGAGCTTAAAGATAAGATATTCAACTTGTTGAAGAGGTAAAGGGAATTGAAAGGGCCGGTTGCCCTACGATGGTTATGCCCTTTAACAAGTCACTTTAAGTGACTGTAACCTGTGACAGCAAGTCATTCAAAATTAAAACAAAAAGTGTTTATCAATAGTGACAATTAGAATGGATTTAAACTTAGCTTTTAAAGACCTTGAGATAAAATTATTTCAATGCCAATGAAATAAATAAGATCATTGTTATTGCAAACTAAGAAGATCACAATGATAACAATGATATTATCACTGTAATACCAATCTTCAATTTGACCATAATTTGATGAAGTAAAAGCATTGACACTATATCATGCAACCTTGAGTATGCGAGAACAATCATCCTCTATCTGAATGTCACAACACTTTAACATCATATGTTAGACAGATACCAAACCTTCACCAACACAACAAGCATGATGAACCTAATTAAAACATAACCAATAACACTAAACACTCTGAAGTATGAAGCATAACATTCCTCAGCATAATGTTCTCCAATGAAGAATATACAATTTCCACTTCAATTACTGACATCAAACAATCTTTGATTCCATCAAAATGATGATGACCCTTTCTCACAAGCATTAGCAACATGCAATGTCATTATCAAACACATTCTCACAAAGTATCAACTTCTAAAGAAGAAGCAAGCACCAATCATCAATGCTGCCAAGCAATCTTGAGAACACATTTTACAAGACAAGATCATACTAATGTTCAAGACTCAAAGTACCAACTTCCACTTAGAATAAACTCAAAACTGATCTCCCAACAAAAACATTATCGACCATGTTTTGAGACCCTTTGTTATGCAACTCCTGATTATGTCATCAAGACACACATCATACCTTGAACAAGGCATTCTGATCTTACAAGTACTACAAACATATCTTGAGAGAATGAAGAACCTAATTCAAGGATGTTCTTCACAAAACAACTCTAAACAAATATCACAAACTCTTGCTCAAATCAAATCAGACATCATGAACATATGAATGAAGAACATGAAACACAACAAAGTCCTGATTCCCCAAAAGAATGATCTCTGCATTGAAGGATAGCCTGTGAATACACTTTGTCAACCAACCTTCCATCATAATCAAAACATCAATGACAAACTATACTACACCTTTTTGACATCAATGACAATCAGTCACCATCATGTGGAAGGGATGTAGATCTTGTAAGAGAATTATAGAGGCAATGGGTAAATGCACAAAGTTGAGTCCACTTAAGGTGGAAGTTTTAGACTTAGACAAAAACCTCAAATCGGGAAAAGTGAAACGGGATCCCACTTTTTATGAAACGGGATCCCATTTTGCTTTGGGACCCCAAGCCAAAAGCAAGATCCCCTTTTCTAGAAACGGGATCCCATTTCATAAAGGGATAAAATATGAAAAACAAAACAGGATCCCGTTTCTTAAAATTTGAATTTTAGGCCCGGTTTTTGCTTTGCTAACCGGTTCGGGAAAAGGGTTGGGGACCCGAACCTAGTCTTTGGACCTAGTTTGACCTACAAGTTGAAGGTCATGTCAATATTACAACAAAATAGTGACTTTGGGCATATGTCTGATGACCTTTTATACAGAATTTTTTGACAAAATTAAAACCCATTATAGATGAGATAGTGTAGATTCCAAATATGTAATATTTTTTACAAATGGATTATTTTTTCTATTTTTCAATTAATTTCTAATGAAACAGGCCCATAAACTTGAATTATCATGGTTTTTTAGTATTTTAATAACTTTTTATTAAAATAATTTTTTAAAAAATAAATTGTACGAAAATGTATTTCAGACAATTCTTTTCAGTTTGAAAAAAAATTTAAAAAATGATAAGTTTAGGTCATCTTATGTGTGACGTACATGACGATTTTTTGAAACACCAAATATGGCCAATAAAAAATTAACAAAAAAAATTCAATAAAAAAATCAATAAAAATATGGAAAACGTGCTTCAATGAGTTACAAATATTTTCCCAAAAGGATTCAGAAAAATATGATTATTTAGGTCAAAATATGGATGACGTACACGTGCATGGTATAGTAAAAAAAGTGACTTTTAAATAGTGGTTTTTAGAAAGGCCCATTGAAAATCAATTTGTATCATCTGGGTATTCAAATAAATTACATATTTGGAAACTAGACTCCGAGTACTACATTTTATGATTAGTGAATTTTTTCAATATTTCATATCTAAGTGCTTCAAATTTTAAGGTCAAATGTGATAAATTCTAAAAATCAGGGAAAACACTTCCACTTTTTGGCCAAAAAGTGGACTCAACTTCTTGCACACACCCCAATGTAACCTTTTTATCCTACGAGGAGAAAGGCTTCTTTGAGTCTACTTAAAGCTTTTGTATGCAAAGATAGATCCTCCTTTATGAATGAGAGAAAGGGGATTTATATAGGAGGAGAATTGAGAATAACAGGGAATAAAAAAGATAAAGATAGGCATGAAAGCAAGAAATAAAGTAGGAAAGAAAGTGAAAGAAAGCATGGCCAAAAGATAGCTATTGGGAGGGAAATTGGAAGAAAACTAGCCAAAAATAAGCAACTTACATGCACTTTAAAACATGATAGAGTCAGTCATGTCAAGGTATGTGCCACCCCCTTCAACCAAGGTAGGTCACCTAGGTGACCCTACAACTTAACATGGGTCACCTAGGTGACCCTGAGGTTTCTTGAGAACCTCTGCAACTTAAGGCAGGAAATGGGTTTTTTAGAAAGAAGAAAGATTAGGGAGGGTAGGAGGATGGAAAAAAGTGATGGAAAACACTAAGGGAGGGTACTAGGATGTTGGGAAACTTCCACCAAAGCAAACAAGGTTGTGAGGAGAAATAAGCATGTCACATGGGTCATGTGTTGGGCTGTATAATCATCATCGGATGTGTAAAATCAACCCATGTAATTTTCAATGTTTACATATTACCCCCTCAGCTATGGAATTCTACATATAAGGTAGGTGTCATTTTCAAAAATAAGCTTTTGGGACCTATTGTGCCTTGCACACATGCCCCATTTTTCCAAATGGAGACCCCCTTTTTTGCTTTTGGCTTGGTCTCAAATTTTGATGTTCTTGCATGAGAGGGAATGAAGTCCTTATTATTTGATGATTTATCTTGTACTTGGACAATTTGGCATGATTGAATGTCCTTTGTTCATTGAATTTGGAGTGATTTGATTGCATTTGAATCCAAGAAAAGGCCCCCTTAGCACTTTTGCACTAAAATTATGCCTCACTGTAGTTTACGCTAAAATCCTATGTCACAAGATATAGAGCTAAATATTTGCTTCACCAAACTCAGTGCTAAAAATATATATCACTTGACTTTGCACTAGAAAGTCACTTTACTAGATAAAGCGCTAAAAGTTGTCGTCACTGGATATATCCCATGACCTCAAAAAGTTCTGCTAAAGACTATACTTAACAAACTCTGAAGGTAAGCGGGTGTTTCCCCCTCCACAGGGCATTGTGCTAAATATCAATGTCACATGACATGTCCTGAGATGAGCCATTTCCCCACTTTTTCGACTCTCGGTGCATTACTCTGTCGACTGACAAAGGCATTTATGACACTATCAGAGGGGTTATAAGGGGTCAAATTTACCATTTATCATCATTTGCATTCAGATTATTTAGTGATTTGAGCTCTACGACTTCAAAGAAAACACAAAACAACCCTCTGCAAGTGATTTTGTGGGTTTTACAAGTGAATTCAAGAAAACTTTGTCATCGGCATGCAAGTTCTCACAGTCAACCTAGCACATATAGGTTGGCTTTCAATTTTGAATTTCGTTTGCAAACATTTATTTTACTTCATTGTTTGCTTGGATTTGCTTTATTGATTGTGCTCATTTTTTAATTAGCATGTTTTAAGATGTAAGTGGAACCTCGATTTCATTTCTTGTTGTTTAATTGTTTAAGCTTAATCATTCGGGTTTTATGCTTGAAAAAGAGGAAGAAGTGCTCTATTTCTGGGTTGTTTGATGATCAGTTTGTCATCCTATAAATTAGCATAAATGAGTAGAGTAAAATTCATGAACTTTAGTCCCACAAAGTGTGCCCTAGGAAGGAAGTGATAATTGCGTGAATTTGAAGCCTTACTGGATATGTCTAGTACACTTATAAACCCTGTCATACACTCAACACTTAGAAAATTTTGGCATTTAGGCCGTTTGCACGAAAATCGCTCTCCTCAGGAGTTGATCCGATACATTTCCTCCGCTCAACCCTTAAGGCACTTATGACTTAATTTTATACTTCAAGACACATTAGGGTGAGTTTGCGCTAATATGTCATGTAATCAGACATGTCCGGTGACCTTCCATTTCCCCGCTGGTCTTGTGAAAGCTCGTTTACCCACTTTTCTGACTTAGAGTCCTTAGCGCTAAATGACTTGTCACAGGATATGTCATGTGATCTGTGCTTTCCCACAAAACCCTTGATTCATTTGTAACTACATTGAATTATTGAATAATGAGATATATCTTGTGAAGTTGGATTTCTCCACAGCTCCAGTGACCCCCTAAAGTCCTTTTTCTTGTTAAGGATAGAAAACCTATTCTTGGGTCATAATGTCTAGTTTAATTGAAGGATTTGGTCTACATTTCATCTATTGCATCATTTTAAAATGCTTTGATTGTGCTCAGTATAAATTTAGAACATTTATTTAGCATCTATTAATGCATTGCATGGTGATATCCAGTGGTAGGGCAAAGGCCCACTTTTCATTGCAGTTACTTTAGTTCATGTCTTAGGCAAATGAAATGCATAGGGATGTTAGTAATTTGATGTCTTTCACCTCCTTAGGTATAAGAATCTAGGTTATGAGGAATAAAATCACAATTTACTAGATATTTAGTCACTGTATAAGCATATCTTGTGAAGGGGCAAAACCCTACTTTTGGTCCTAAACCCTGCATTCAGAGTCTTAATAAAGTCTAGATGGTTGCAAATAGCTAGATACATGATTTCTCAGTAACTTTAGACTATCTAGCATCATGAAAACTAGGTTTAGTTCAATGAACTAACATTTTGAAAGGTTATTCATTAGGATTTTGTCCTACAAGATAAATGTCTTCTAGGGCTGTAAATATGAGGTATGAATTCAAGGGAATCCCTCCTATGACCAAGATCACTTCAGCATGGAATAACATAGGAGACACCGATCTGGGCTATATTGGCTTGGATGAGTTTAGACTTCAAAACTTTGGACCCACTCCTACCAAGTGGGCCAAGAAGATAAGAGACAATGGAATTGTGCATAGGCTGTAGCTTTTCCCACCTCTGTTTAATTTCCTAGGCTAATAATAGCCCATGGAGAAAGGTACCACCTAGAGACCAGGTTAGTAATAACTCAAGATGGTAGAGTGATAGTTAGTTTCGGCATAGTGGCTCTTGTAGAGGCTTTTGACATCCTTCCTGCTCCAACCCTGACTGTATTGAGAAAGGAAAACAACTAGAACATGTCTAACCAAGGTCCAAAGGCCTATAGGGGGGTCATAAATGATAAGCGGATAAAGAAGAAGAGAATAGCAATGTCGAAACTACCACAATTATTGTATAGGAGTGATTTCAAGGAAGAGATAGGAGACTTCGTCACCCTCCTGAACATAATCATGGGGTTGCTTTCTGCTTCCACTTTTGAAGGCTAGATGTTTGCTTATATTGAGGAGATCCTAGGATGAGATATAAAGATACATTGGGCTTAGATTCAAGTGACAACATCCATGATGCTTTTGTAGCCTTGAGACAAGATAGAGTTTTTTTATGGATCTCCTATGTGGTCTATATGCTAGCAAGGAACTTTTCCTATGTTGGCCTCTCCAAATTGGGAGAAGAAGGTAATACTGATGGGCAAGTGAATGTATATGAATGCTATACTCAACTAAAAATCTCCCAATCACTAGTACATTATAAGAGAGTCAATGATGCTGATGCAGGAGCATCTAGTGGTGTAAGGGCAATCTTGCATCACCCAAAAAGAAGTTGATTCAAAATCATTGTAGTTGTTTTCATTTCTTTTCATAATTAGAGTTTCTAGTTCCATAGTCTCTTGAATAATGATGTAGGAATTTTAGTTTTTCCAAACTGCTAAAAATAGCAAACTACCAGTTTTGGAAAGTTTAACTGCCATTTCAGGAAAGTTTGCATTTGGGCATGGATTGAAGCAAAAATTTATAGAAAGATTCATGACTAAAATATAAGACCTTTGGCGAAGGAATTAGGCAAAGATCATTTGTGAGCTGAAAGATATTAAAGTTTTTGTTTTCCGAAAAGCCCTTGAAATTTTCTGAAACAAGATATGAGGCACTAAAACATCCCATAACATCCTGAAAAGTTGACAGAAATTTATTTACAATTTTCAGCATGATATTTCACATCGCGATCTTTTTGGCACTTAAAACAGTTCATCAATCAGACACCTAGATCAAAAGTTATGCTTCCCAAAAGTTGACCTACTTTTGGAGGGAGTTACAAATTTTGAAATTTAGCTGGAGGCCACCAAAAAGTGCTATTTATGACTATTTCTGGGAACCCTGGGTAGTAGTGGAGTTAAGGGGGAAAGTGTAGAGTCAAGAATAGGTGGGAAAATAGAAACCCTAGCTGATTTGGGGTTACAGAAGGCAGAAGATTCCAGAGCCTGGTGATGTGTAGCTGTAGTGTGTTGCAGCCTATGAAGGATTGATTCATCTAATTGTAATTAAGCTTCTATAATGTAATAAGTGTTGATAACTAAGAGGGGGGGGTGAATCATTTATCTTAATTAATTTAACTTTATGTTCTTCTTTAACAACTAGTGTAGCATCAAAGCAAATAAGCATTCATAAACATGAAAGCAGAAACATAGTCAATACACATAACACAACGATTTTGACGTGGAAAGCCCTGTTAAGGGAAAAACCACGGGGTGACTAACCCAAGAATGTATTCTCTGTTAGAAGAATAGAAGTACAAAAATGGCATTTGCCAATTAGGGCTCACTGCCCGAGCACACTGCTCACAAGAAGCTCACTGCCTACAAGAGACTCACTGTCTACAAGTTATAAAGAGAGTAACATGATACTTGAACTGATGAGAAGCATCCACATATGCTGGAGTTCAGTTCCGGTTAGGCTTAGTATACTGATCTACTGCACTTCCTCCTTTCTCTTCTTTTGTGTTGCTGTCCTTTCACATACCACTGCTTCCACACTACTCTTCTGCTTTTCTTCACACACACTAACACAACACACACCTTCTCATCAAAATCCATCTGGTATATATATCCACACAAAGGATTTCATCCTCTTTCTAGTCGGCATCCAGAATAGTCAATATTTTCCCAAACTCTAGTCTGTCAACTGAATCCTTGCTTACCAAGAGATGTGTATCAAGGAGATACTCATAGAAGTCATCTAACATGTCAGCCAATCATGGATGATACCTTAAGAACCTTGATCACCTTCAATGTCTCATCCGGAATAAGGTCTGATGCTCTACTGGCCAGTTCTTCCTCTGTTTACTCTATCAAACAGGAACCCAATACTTAGGTGCTTATATCTCTTCATTCTTTCATCACCGGAGGCTCAATCCCTGCAATCTATTGGTCAAGGTACTCCTCTTGACTTCCCCAAGTCCATACTTTACATAGATACTTCCTCTGAGAGATCTGGACCTGATTGTCAGACCTTACTGCATACTCTGTTCTTGGTCACCGGACCAAGTTACTCTACAATCTAACTTCTGATATTAACACATCATGTCCTGTGGATGGGTGGGATGAACTTTGTTGCCATCAATGACAACACTCATGAAGCTACAATGTTTCTCTTGCCAACAATCTCCCCCTTTGGCATTGATGGCAACACTTGGTGAAAAATGACTAAGTGTCATACTATACTCCCCCTTGGCTAATGCCCTATTCTTATGTATATTTTCCAGAGCTCCCCCTTAGCTGGATTCCTCATTTTTCACTGTTCCTCACTCCCCCTTTGACATCAATGGCAAAGGGTGGGGTCCGCACACCAAAATTTTCAAAACTCAATTTATCACATAAGTATATTATCCGGTTATACTTTACATATACGTTAGTATATCTGCAAAAGTATCCTTTAATTGTACAACTTCTGTTGCCCAGCTTAACTTCATCCTGTCCAAAATTGAGATGTGACCACTCAATAGGAATGCAAAAGCTTCTGCCCTCTTCAGATCTGTCAGATCACTTGTCTGAGCTATGGTTTGAGCATCTTTTAAGGCTTCATGCATGGCCTCTAACTTAGGGATAATTATCCTTCTAAGCTCACTCAACCTACTTATTCTATTTTTCTTCTCCTTCTCAAGCTGCTTAATTTCATTCAAGACTGCAATAGACTGACATTCTTGATTTATTATGGGAGTGGTAAGAGGATCAAAATTCTAAGATAGTTTTGTTAGTTTATCCTCCTGTTCTTTCACTTTATTCTCAATCTCCACTGTTACTTTGGACCATGATAGACAAAATTTATACATTTCCCCACCATCTTTAAGAGCATTTTCTAAGCTCTTTATCCCTATATCCATATTTCTCCTATCATTGGTTATTAGTCCTTGTACTTCAGAGAATCTCTTTTCCACAAACTCCTTCCGGACTTTATTTTCTACTGACGTCTCTAAGGAATCAAAATGTGTGCTAACACTATTTACTAGAGATTTGAGATTACCGGATGAAGAGACTAAGGGATCCTTCTGAAAAGATGGCATGATCTTCTCTAATACACCGGATGTAGTTTCTATGAGCTTGCAGTCTTCCATGTGAGACTTCAAAAGTTTTTCTTTTGCCTTTGCTGAAGTAAAGGATGCTAGCTTCATGGTTTGAACCGGGGAGAGGGAGTCAAAATTGAACGGTCCTTGAAGAAGTTCTGGTTCATCAAATTTTATCATTTCCTTGGTTAAGAATTCATTGACTGCTTCTGATGTGTCTCTTGCCGGTGACAGGGTTTTGTCCCCTTTTGCAGCCTTACCACTATCATCTGTGGTCTTTTCTATTGGAGTTTTCTCTCCTTCTGCACCCTTATTACTGTCATCTTCTTTTTCCTTTTCCTTTGCTTCTTAACTGATCTTTTCTTCTACTCTTTCTTCTTCTTTAGATCTAGAGTCAACAGTGGAAACTGGAGGAGAGATGTTTGCTTGATCATGGACCTCCTCTTCCAAAGCAGAGGAATCTAAGTCCTTACCTTTTTCTTCACCTGTCTCCTTTACCTCTTCTGCCACTGTCTCAGTAGATTCTTCTTCAACATTTGTAGTAGAGGGATCATCTCCTAAGTCCTCTATAATAGGAATGTTGAATCTTTTGTATGCATTTCAGAGGATCTCTTCTGTCTCTTTTGCTACTTTGTCAATTTCTCTGAGCATAAGCTAATTCATTCTAGCTTTGCTCCGGAACTCATCCTTACAATCTTTGAAGATCATGTTCTTCTACTTAGGAGTGATTGAAGGATATAGCTAAATAGCTATCCGTTCTCAGATCTCAAGATCCTTTGCCATAGTATTATTCTTTCTTATTTCTAATTCCTTTTCTAGGCTTTTGGGAATAAGAGATATAATTTCAATAAAAGCCTTGTTGTAGATATTCAGATACCTGACTGTGGCTTCTTGTAGATCTTTTGGTCAGCTTCATTGTAATCATCATAGAATTCAGCCATTGGTTGAAGGTTCCCATCCACAGTAATTGATTTTATGATGTCATCAATGCACAGAGTAGGTTTTTCAACAAATTCTTCTATTACTTCTTTAGTAGAGGGTTCAATGGATGTTTTCCTTTTCTTCTTCATCCTTTTGGCTTGTGTAAGACCTTGTTGCCTTTTTCTTGGTTCTCTTCTCTCCTTTTCTGGATGTCTGAGCTTTCGGTTTTGAATCCTTTTGACCCTTGGAAGTGGTAGGTGCAGAGATTTTGGTTGATCTGGTCCGGGAGGGGGCTTGCGCCGGAGCACTTTCCTTTCCAATTTCTTGCTTTTCTTTCTCCACTCTTTCCATTTTCTCTCTGTTGGCATCAAGTGCCTCTTTTGAGATTCCATGCCTCTTGGCAAATTCTTCTACCTCTTTTCTCACTTTTCTCTTCATCTCCGGTTGTCTGAGCTCCACATGGATTTTTATACTTAATTCTTCAAAGGTTCCAAACCTTTCTGCCTTATGATCCTTGGGCTAACTTAGCATGTGTTGAACATGCAGCTCTACAATTTTCTCATCAACTTCATACCCCATTGGCATGATCCACATTGTTCTTGGTTCCACTACCTCCATTAGGCACTGATCAGTTTCTACCATAAAGCATATTGTATCTTTATATTTTTCAACTAGGGATTAGGGAATTCTTTCTCTAGCCTGCATCATGCTTTGGAAGTTTTTGAAGTAACCCCATATTGCTGTGTTTTGTGCCTTGGCATCACCAAGCCCATGCAAGTAATCTCTGATCTGAATTGCAACCGGTCTGTTATTTTGCCATACCCATCCATTAGATCCGGGTAGCTCATTCATGTAGTAAAAGAATAGGTAGAGTATCAAACCACCGTATTTGAAAGAATTCTTCTTATCCTTCTTTATCTTTTGCAGATTCTCCAAGAGTTGGTTCAGAAGGAGCTCACAAAGATCATAGTCTGTATTCTTCCTCAACATTTCATAAGCAGTATATACAGTAGTTCTGGATACTGAATTATCTCTACTGGAGTGATATATCTTATATCCAATTATCATTGATGCAAACTTGATAGCTAGATCTGTGATATCCTCAATTGTCATTGCTCTTTTATCAAACTTCGATCCAGTAGCCTCACTTACAATTTGGTTTTTAACAGATTTGAGAGTAGGCATTCCACCGGTTGAGTGTAATCTGGTTACTACCCTAATGGCATCCTTAGTGATCTTAAAAGGCCTATTCAACCACATGAAGTTGTCATGCATTCTACTCAAAATATACCAGACCCATTCATCTTCCGAAAAATAGGGCAAATGAATGCACTGTGCAAAATGTTTGTCCCGGATAGATTTATACTGAGTTTTGAGTTCAAATGAGTCATCTATCAAATGCTTGTGATAGATATCAACCAGTTTAGATTCCCCAAATTCTTCAATATTCACATGAATATATGCCCTAACATCTTCTACATGCAGAACTCCATGCGGAATGCTTGAAAAGGCGCATAGGGGATCAACTTCTAGGGATTTATATGGATGCTTCTTGAATTTAGGATGCGGCCTATCAGTGATCTTTACAACATTCAATGTAGCCATCTTCAAAAAGATTTACAGAGAAATATTCAATAACAAAAAATACCTTTTACGCTTCTAGGGTTCGCGAAGAGAGCCGGATTGATTTGTTTGATGAATCGACTTCACCGGTTGATCTTTGAGATATTTGAGACAATTTGTTGCAGAGCTCCCTTTCTTTTCTTCTCAAATGCAAATGTACAAATGACGAGCAAATGATCCCTTTTATTTTTGAGAAAAACCCTAAATCCACACTGCAATAAATGTGCAACTTAAGTCATTCTGGATGCCTGGTTCTTCTTATATTGAAAAAGATCTTTTTTCGGATCACTGAGATATACTTAGAGTTATCCTTGGTGGTTAATAACAAATTATCTTGCTTTCCCCAAACATTTGATCTATCCACAGATCAAGATGCCTCGAATTTGAATCATACCGAATCTAACTATGATAATCCTGTTTTACCGGATGACTGTTAAGCCGAATCAATCTTGGAAGATTAGACTCTTCAAATCTTCCTGTGGATCTTCCATAACTTTACCAAGCTTTCTTTAGATGTTTCTCTGAGAATATTTTAATTCACAACTTCTCATGTGCCAATTTCAAGCACCAATTGACTGGCTGGGGGATTTGTTTTTTTTTTTGTGACTCCCTCTGAGCCAGAGCTCATCTACTCAATTTTTGGAAGGATTCTCAGCACCAGATTCTGGTGTGGATCCATCCCCAACATTCTCTGAGCTTCTCTTCACCCAGATCTTATTCATCTCCCTTTGAATTTCATCCATGTTTACTTTTCCCTTTCCTTTGTCTTGGCTATGATTATATTGTTTCAGACCCCTTTTGTCTTGATTCTTACTTCTACATAATTTGGCAATATGACTGGATTTATTGCAATTGTAGCAAACAACATTTCTTTTCATATTTGACTGATATCCTCTTGATCTACACTGCTTAACCATATGTCCCATTCTATTGCATGCAAAACATCTACCATTGAATGAATTATTCATTTGCATATTTCTACACTCATGAGATTTGTGACCATACCTTTTACAATTGAAACACTGTCCGGAGAAGGATGAATTTGTCTGATTCATTCTTCTTCTGCACTGATTTGCTTTATGACCAAAGTTATTGCAGTTGTGGCAATATCCATTGAAGGATGGATATCTTTGAGCATTTGGTTGCCTTACCGGAGGTCTTCTAGGTCTATTCCTTGGATTTCCTGATCCAAAGTTCTTCTGACCAGATCCAAAGCTTTCACCTTTCTCATATCCCAAGCCATGCTTGTCATCTACCCTCTTTTGGTTTTCAAGAAGAACTTCAAGTTAAGTAGAACTTATCTTGAATTTCTCTTTGTATTCATTTGCTATTTGAAGATCCTTTTTAAGAGTGTCAACTTGATCCTCAAGTTTTTCTTCATTATCTCTAGCATCTTCAAGATCAGATTCAAGATGTCTGATTATTCTATCCATCTTGTGGCAGTCTTCTGATTTCTCCTTGAGAGATTGTCTTAGATCATCTTTAGTTTTTCTTTTCTCTTCAATTTCTTGGGTAAATTTCATAACTCCTGATTCCATTTCATGTCTTACCATAATGATTTATTTTGATAACTTTTCACATAACTTGGTTTTCTCCTTCAGATCTCCATTTGTATCATTTGCTTCACCTTGACATGCCAATTGCTGAAGTAGATCCTTTCTCTTTTTCATAGAGAGACTCAGTTTCCCTTTTAGTTCATTTATGAAATCATCAGCCTGTTTGAGTCTTTCCTTCAATTCATTGACTTTAGAATTAGATTGCTTAAGATCATCTAGGGTAGACTCAAGTTGCTCCCTCATACCATACATATCCATTTTAATTCCCAGATCTTCCTCAAGCTGTTAGGCTCTGTTTGGAGGAACTTGGCTCTAATACCAATTGTTGATAACTAAGAGTGGAGGTGAATCAGTTATCTTAATTAATTTAACTTTTTGTTCTTCTTTAACAACTAGTGTAGCATCAAAGCAAATAAGCATTCATAAACATGAAAGCAGAAACATAGTCAATACACATAACACAATGATTTTGATGTGGAAAGCCCTGTTAAGGGAAAAACCACGGGGTGACTAACCCAAGAATGTATTCTCTGTTAGAAGAATAGAAGTACAAAAATGGCACTTGGCAATTAGGGCTCACTGCCCGAGCACACTCCTCACAAGAGGCTCACTGCCTACAAGAGACTCACTATCTACAAGTTATAAAGAGAGTAACATGATACTTGAACTGATGAGAAGCATCCACATATGCTGGAGTTCAGTTCTGGTTAGGCTTAGTATACTGATCTACTGCACTTCATCCTTTCTCTTCTTTTGTGCTGCTATCCTTTCACATACCGGACCTGCTTTACTACTTCCACACTGCTCTTTTGCTTTTCTTCATACACACTAACACAACACACACCTTCTCATCTAAATCCATTTGGTATATATATCCGCACAAAGGATTTCATCTTCTTTCTAGTCGGCATCCGGAATAGTCAATATTTTCCCAAACTCTAGTCTGTCGACTGAATCCTTGCTTACCAAGATATGCGTATCAAGGAGATACTCATAGAAGTCATCTAACATGTCAGCTAATCATGGATGATACCTTAAGAACCTTGATCACCTTCAATGTCTCATCCAGAATAAGGTCTGATGCTCTGCCGGCCAATTCTTCCTCTGTTTACTCTGTCAAACAGGAACCCAATACTTAGGTGCTTATATCTCTTCATTCTTTCATCACCAGAGGTTCAATCCCTGGAATCTATCGGTCAAGGTATGCCTTTTGACTTCCCCAAGTCCACACTTTACATAGATACTTCCTCTGAGAGATCGGGACCTAATTATCAGACCTTGCTACATACTCTGTTCTTGGTCACCAGACCAAGTTACTCTACAATCTGACTTCCGGTATTAACACATCATGTCCTGCGGATGGGTGGGATGAACTTTGTTACCATCAATGACAACACTCATGAAGCTACAATGTGTCTCTTGCCAACAATAAGTTGTCCAAATCAATAAAGAAACATTATATTTTTTATGTGCCCTTTTCTATTGTTGTGTGTTTTATGATTAACCCCCTTCATCAAGTGGTATCAGAGCAAGGGTTCCTAAGTGTGTAGATAGATCCTCGACCGTGAGGCAATTTGCACTAGGACCTGAGGTTGTGGATTTGTTGCAGAGATCAAGATGCCTCCATGAAGAAATCATATTGGGAGGAATGCTTTGACAGAAGAGGGTTTTAGAGCCCTACAAAGGCAAATCAATGCATTGCAAGAGGAGCTACGAAGAGGGTTTGAGCTGAGAACAAGAGAAGAAAGTGAAGATGAAGCTGAAGAAAAGCTATCTAAGGAAGAACAATAAGTTGCAAGAGATCCTGCAGAAGTTAGGTTGTTGAGGGCCATTTCAAAGATCAGAAAAAAGCCCAAGATCGAAGTTTCTACATATTCTAGAGATTTGAATTCGAAACAACTTATTGATTGGATCAATGACATGGAGGAGTATTTCAAGTATGAAGATGTGGAGGACCCAGATCGGGTCAATTTTGCAAAAACAAAGTTGAAGGGCCACACCAGTATTTGGTGGAAGGAGGTCCAATTAGAGAGGAACATGAGAGGAAAAGGAAAGATCACCAGATGGGATCAGATGGTGGAGAAACTGAAGAAGCAATTCATTCATGTGGACTATGAGATGGAGTTGTTGAAGAAGTTGCAAGGACTAAAGCAAGGTACCAAGTATGTTAAGGAGTATATAGAAGAGTTTTATAAGATTACTATTAGAATAGGCCATGTAGAGGCCAACAAGGAGAAGGTAGACCGTTACATTAATGGGTTGAGGCCAAGTATTCAAGAGGAGCTAAGCCTAGTCAGAATGACCGCTATAGAAGATGTGTACCAGTTTTCTCTGAAGGTGGAAGAGAAGCTGAATAAAAGATTTGATAGCAAGCAAAGGGGAAGAGGTCAAGGTGGAAGGACTGGTGGAAGACCCTATGGAGGCCATAATGAAGATCAAAAGAAAAGTGAAGAAGCTAGCACCAATCGAAATCAGAGAGGGGATAATGCCTACTGCCCTCGGGACCAAAACAATGGTGAGCAAAGAGGAAGAGGAAGAGGCCGACCTGGGCAAGGACCTAGAAGAGGAGGTTTCAGAGGAACCTATTTCCAATGTGGAGAAGAAGGGCATCAAGCGTACGAGTGTCTGCAACATCAAGGAAGGACAAATATAAGACCTAAAGATAATGCATGAGTTGCACATGTAGATGAAGATGTGCAGTCTGAGCATTTTGAAGACACTGAAAGGGGAGAAACCCTAGTTGTCAGAAGAACTTTTTTGAATGAGGAGAAAGAACCCAATCAGAGGAAGAGTTTATTCCACACAAGGTGTAAATGTGAAGGTAAGTGTTGTGATATTATTATTGATAGTGGAAGCACTGACAATCTTGTTGTAAAGGAGATGGTTGACAAGTTGAAGTTGACAAGAAGAAAGCATCCACATCCATATCGGATCGCATGGTTGTAGAAGGACCATAGAGTTTTGGTCAATGAGCAGTGTTTAGTTAAGTTCAAGATTGGTGACTACCATGATGAGGTTGTGTGTGACATCATACCTATGGATGCATGTCATATGTTATTGGGGAGGTCGTGGCAGTATGATAGGAGCGATGTCCATGATGGCCATGCAAACACATATTCCCTAACAAAGGATGGAGTTTGTCATAAGTTGAAGCCCTTGAAGGAGATGGAAGAAAAGATATGTAGTACTGCCAAAATTTGCTTGGTAGATGGTAGGAAATTTTTGGAGGGTATGAAGCATGAGCGTCATTGCTTTACATTGATTCCTAAGATTAGTCAAGAGAAGTATGAAGATGTACCAATAGAAGTTTCAGATATGTTGGAAGAATTTTAGGACATTATCTATGATAATGTATCAGAAGGTTTACCACTAGTAAGGAAGATAAGTCATCAAATGGATTTGATACCGGGGGCCAATTTTCTAAATAAGGTAGCCCACAGAATGACTCCAGCAAAAAATGAAGAGTTGAATAGACAAGTTCACGAGTTGTTAAGGTACTGATAAGGGAGAGTCTAAGTCCATGTGCGGTACCTGCAGTACTAGAACCAAATAAAGATGGAGAGTGGAGAATGTGTATAGATTCTTGAGCCATAAATAAGATCACGATCAAGTACAGATTTCCATTGCCAAGAATGGATGACATAATGGATTGTTTGAGTGGAGCCAAGTACTTCACAAAGATTGACCTAAAGAGTGGGTATCACCAGTTCTGAATTAGAGAAGGAAC
Source organism: Cunninghamia lanceolata (assembly GCA_027924645.1). Lineage (NCBI taxonomy): Eukaryota > Viridiplantae > Streptophyta > Pinopsida > Cupressales > Cupressaceae > Cunninghamia > Cunninghamia lanceolata. The sequence goes on from BSBN01000814.1 coordinate 8,369,122, forward strand.
TAAATAGAAGACAACCTTCAAGACAAAGGAGGGTTTGTATGAGTGGTTAGTCATGCCATTTGGGCTAACCAACACACCAAGCACATTCATGCGGCTCATGAACGAGGTACTGAAAGAATTTTTGAGAAGTTTTGTTATTGTTTATTTGGATGATATTTTGATTTTTAGTAAGACTTGGGATGAGCATTTGATGCATATCAGAAGAGTTCTAGAGAAGCTGAGGGAGGAGAAGTTGTTGATTAATTTAAAGAAATGTATTTTTGCAAAGGAGTTGGTATATCTGGGACTTGTTGTCTCAGAGGAAGGTCTTAAGATGGACCCAAAAAAAGTAAGGGCTATCATTGAATGGCCTACACCGAGGAGTGCTATAGAGGTAAGATCTTTTCATGGTTTGGCAAGTTTTTACAGAAAGTTTATCAAGAATTTTAGTAGTATTTGTGCACCCCTAACTGAGATAATGAGAGGGGACAGAAAAGATTTTAGATGGACTAAAGGAGAAGACAAAAGCTTTGATACATTAAAGTAGAAAGTCACAGAGCAACCTATTTTGGCACTTCCAGATTTCAATAAGGTGTTTCAGGTAGATTGTGATACTAGTGGCAGTGTTATATGAGTTGTTTTGAGTCAAGAAGGTAAGCCCATTGCCTATTTTAGTGAGAAGCTTAACGATGCCAAGAAAAAGTATTATAATTATGATCAGGAATTTTATGCAATACTTCAAGCTTTGAAAAAATGGAGACATTATTTGTTGCCAAAAGAGCTTGTTTTATATACTGATCATCAAGCTTTGTAGTATCTTAATAGTCAAGGAAAGTTGAACCAAAGGCACTTAAAATGGATTGAGTTTTTACAGAGTTATACTTTTGTTTTGAAGCACAGGAGTGGGAGTCCAATAGAGTTACAGATACCTTGAGCAGAAGGCAAAATTTATTGATAGAAATGAAGATAGAGGTTGTTGGGTTTGATGAGCTCAAAAGTTTGTATCCTGAAGATCCAGATTTTGTAGAGGCTTGGAAATCTTGTCTAGAACCTGTTACTTTGGACAGGACAAAATGGTTGGATTTCATAATCCAAGATGGAATGTTGTTTAAAGGAAGCTAGTTGTACATTCTGAGGAGTTCCATGAGAGAGAACTTGATTAAGGAGAAGCATAGTAGGGGATTAGCTGGACACTTTGGTCAAGATAAGACCATTGCTATTGTTGGTGAGAATTATTATTGGCCACAGTTGCAGTAGGATGTGAGGAAATTTGTGCAGAGTTGCAGAGTGTGTCATTTGGCAAAAGGAGCAAGTCAGAATACAGGGCTATATCAGCCATTACTTGTACTTGAGAAGCCATGGGATGATATTAGTATGGATTTTGTTCTTGGTTTACCAAGGACACATAGGGCATGATTCCATTTTTGTGGTGGTGGACAGATTCTTGAAGATGGCACATTTCATTCCTTGCAAGAAAACTAATGATGTTGTTCATATTACAGAGTTATTTTTCAGGGAGGTGGTGAGATTACATGGTCTACCAAAGAGCATAGTTTCAGATCGAGATACCAAGTTTGTTGGTTATTTCTAGAGGACATTGTGGAAGAAGTTGAAGACAGATTTGAAGTTTAGCTCTGCAAACCATCCACAGACTAATGGATAGACAGAAGTGGTGAATAGGAGTCTAGGTAACTTGCTACGATGCTTAGTAGGAGATAAGCCCAAGGGATGGGATTTGATTTTACCATGGGGTGAATTTGCTTACAACAATTTTGTCAATAGGAGTACTAGTAAGCCACCATTCCAGATTGTATATGGCAATAGCCCAAGAAATGCTTCTGAGTTAAGGAAGCTGGACAAAGGAGAAAACACAAGTGCTGAAGCTGAAGACTTTGCAGAACATCTGAAGAATTTGCATGAAGAGGTGAGAAAGCACATTAATAAGATCAATATTCAGTACAAGGCTAAGGCAGATCAGAAGAGGAGATATAAGCAGTTCTAGGTAGGAGATGAAGTCATGGTTCACTTGAGAAAAGAAAGGTTCCCAATTGGAACATACAATAAGTTGAAAATGAAGAAATTTGGACCGTGTAGAATCTTGAAGAAGCATGATTCAGGAAATCCATATGAGGTAGAGCTACCGAGTGGGATCAATATTTCCCTTGTGTTCAACATTTTTGATTTAATAGAATATCATGAAGGTGGCAAGAGGATGGATCAGTAGAAGAACAGTGGAGTATTTCGGCATCTACTTCAATGGAGGAGATAGAAGAGATCTTGGATAGCCATGTGGGAAGAAGTACTCAGAGCAGGCAAAATGAAGAATATCTGGTGAAATGGAAAGGAAGGCCTATTGAAGATTCTTCTTGGTTGTCTAAGGCAGATGTTGATTATTTGGGTTTTCCTCAAACAAACACCTAAGACATGACAGGATCACTTCTCAAATTACCCTGGGTGTCTAATGCAGGAGCATCCAGTGGTGTAAGGGCAATCTTGCATCACCCAAAAAGAAGTTGATTCAAAATTATTGTAGTTGTTTTCATTTCTTTCCATAATTAGTGTTTCTGGTTCCATAATCTCTTGAATAATGATGTAGGACTTTCAGTTTTTTCTAAACTGCTAAAAATAGCAAACTGTCAATTTTGGAAAGTTTAACTGCCATTTCAAGAAAGTTTGTATTTGGGCATGGATTGAAGTGAAAATTTACAGAAAGCTTCATAACTAAAATATAAGACCTTTGGCGAAAGAATCAGGTAAAGATCATTTGTGAATTGAAAGATATTAAAGTTTTTGTTTTCTGAAAAGCCCCTGAAATTTTGTGAAATGAGATATGAGGAACTAAAACATCCCATAACATCTTGAAAAGTTGATGGAAATCTATTTACAATTTATGGCATGATATTTCACATCGCAAGCTTTCTAGCGCTTAAAACGGTTTGTCAATCAAACACCCGGATCAAAAGTTATGCTTTTCGGAAGTTGACCTACTTTTGGAGGGAGTTGCAAATTTTGAAATTTAGCTGGAGGCCACCAAAAAGTGCTATTTATGACTATTTTTGGGAACCCTAGGCAGTAGTAGAGTTAAGGGGGAAAGTGTAGATTCAAGAATAGGTGGGAAAACAGAAACCCTAGCTGATTTGGGGTTACATAAGGCAAAAGATTCCAGAGCCTGGTGATGTGTAGTTGTAGTGTGTTGCAGCCTGTGGAGGATTGATTCCTCTAATTGTAATTAAGCTTCTGTAATGTAATAAGTTGTCCAAATCAATAAAGAAATATTCTATTTTTTGTGTACCTTTTTCTATTGTTGTGTGTTTTATGATTTACCCCCTTCATCAGATGCATTCACAATGCATATTACAAGAATGTTGCAAGGAGGTATGTCTAGGAGAATATCTCTAGAAGTTTCTAATGTAGTACAAATATATGGTAGGTGGTACATACAATTCCCCAAATTCATCTACATTAGGGTCCAAGGTTTCACAGGGTCACCTTACAAGCTACCTAAGTACCCAACTAACAAGGTGGTGCTCCTAGAGTTAACAAGGTAGTTATGCACCTATCATGGACAATTGAAGCACTTGCACAGGGCTTCCATCAAATTCCCTATCATCTTGGGAAGAGGAATTTTCTCTTGTGACTATAGGGGTAGCAGAGCCTTCAGATACTGAGCTCCAGTCACTACACTTACACTTTTAAAAAGCAAGAGCTCATTTTGATTCTTTTGGCACCATTGAGAGGCATGTGAGCAAGAATCTATTTCATAAGGAACATTTGGAGGACTTCTAGGCAAACTTTCTAGATGAACATGAATTCATAAGTACAACATGCTAAAGGATGCCTCTCAATTATATAATGATGTTCAATACTTTTTTGGTACCTAACCAAGTAATAGATGATCGTGATGTGGTTCAATAAGAGGCATGGAAGGCAGTGTTTGGACAACCTATCCCACTACCTAATTGGACTGAGGCAGAGGAAAGCTCTCTCGATGAAATAATGAAACTACCAATCAGGTACAGTAGATTATGGGTCAGAGACCAAGTTGCTCGGTTAATTGCAGTAGGGGTGGCTTTAACTTACACCAAGTAACTTTAGGATTAAGAAAGCGATGATGAACAAGATGAACCCATTGAAGTAGAAGAAGAGTCAGAACTTGGGGCTTTAAGGGATGCAGTTGGGGTAGTAAACATTGATAGTGAAGATACAGAAGAGGACATCCCCGTTGCAGAGAAGAAGGGTAAAGGGAAAGTAACTAAGGAGCCCAAGAAGAAGAAAATGAGAGGTAGTCTATCTCCCTCTCAGACTAGAACTTTCAAAAGAAAGGCTATGCCTAGTGGTAAGGGAGAAGCCTCAAAGATAAAGAAGGTAAAAGGATAGTAGAGTGTGCCAGTGATAGATTCATCAGCTACTGATACAATGTCTCTTCCCACTTCTTCTATTCTTGCACAACCTGGTGAAGTTACATCTTCCTCCCCTGTTGCATCCAGTGTTATACCTCCAATCTCCTTAGGTGTTTTAACTATATCCTTCTCTCCTATTTTGTCTATGACTACACCATCTCCTTCTCCTTAACCTTTTACTTCCATGCCTTCCATTACTCTGTCCACTTCTTCCATTTCTTCATCCTCTCTCCCTTCCATTTCCATTCCTTCCATTAGCCTTACTATCTCATCATCCTCTTCTTCCCTCTCATCCATCAGTATTCCTAGATTCTCTCAAGATCACCTTCACCCTCCATCTCACTCTCATCTTCACTCCCTACTCTTCCCTATGTCTCACCTCTTATCATTGCTTCCTTACCTCCCATTTCCACTATCATTTCACCTCCTTCCTTCTCTTTGTCATCCCTCAACTTATCCACCCCTGTCATCATTTCTTCCATGCTTCCTACTCCTTCTATTCCTCCCTCCTTAGGTTTTACAACATTTGCAAACCTACCCCACATGCAGGCACCCCATTCAGCTGTGGATTCTTTGATGGTAGTTAATAACTCCTTGACTCGGCCTTTCCAGGATACCACGGATGTGCCCAGACCTTCCTCTCCCAAACTATCTTTGTTGGAAGGGATTGAAAAGGTATGTGTTGAGTTGAACATCATGATAGAAGAGGAGGTTGTGATTGAAGATGTAATAGATAACCCTCCAATAAACCCAAGCACTATAGAGGTGGTAAACTTAGATGATAGCCCAATTAAGGAGAGTATAGATGATACTATAATTGAAATTGTTTGGCTAAGTATGACATAGGATTTGCAACAAATAGGCCAACCAAACTCACCTTCAAAGGCATATGCAGCAATTATAGGGGATGATCAGGACAACACAGATAAGGGTATAGGTTCTAAAGGAATTATTCTTTCATATTCTTTGAATAAAGGAGATAGCCACATTGGCTCTCCTGGTCATTCTTTGGTAGCTCCTCCTTGGTTGCAGAAGAGACTAAAAAATCAGCCTTCCAAAGTAGAAGTAGTGGAATTGAATTTAAACAACTTTTTAGCGAGAATAGAACAACCTAAGAAGAAAAAGAAGGCTAAAGTTCAATCAAGGATATATGTAACATCACATTCCATAATGCTCATAATTTAACATAAGTATTCATCTTAACTAAGAGTTAGAATACATCATAATCACCCAAATCATAGTTAATCAAAAGTGAATTATCATCATTACAATAATCAAGCATGTTATTCTTTTTCCAGAATATAACAAAACTTAGAAGTATAATATCCAGTGATATCCCATTAGTGAATAACCATCACTATGCATATACAAAGCTATGCTCAAGGCATCAAGTATCAAATTTTACATAATAATTGACTATCAATTCATATAAATAAAAGCACTGCATCTGGAACTTTTGACATATGTCTTCATAAGCCTCAACTTGTCTTCTGCATGGGAAGGAGAGCATCATCTGAGTGCTTTTCCTCCAACCACAGACCGGAAGTCTCCCACACAACTTCCTACCTAGAAGCGGCCCTACCCTTCATGAAAGGTATAGATATAAGGAGCCATTAGGTATCCCATTTAAGTATCTAGTGTTGTGTCCTTTATAATGTCTCACGGTCACACAACTATAGATCCACTCTAACTATGTATGACACTACTAGAGACATTATGCAATCTGGAGCACTATGGACTGACTAATGCATGTAGATACAGATGCATTACTTTGGCCAAAGATTTATATACATATACGTTTCACAATGAACGCAGTCATATGTCCACCAACTTGACTCAACTTAGAAGCTATCTCATCCTACAATAATTATAATTCAACCTCACTAGGTATAGGAAGATAGTTTCAATTCATTCTTGGCCCATTCCTTGGACACTTAACTCCTATTTCGAGAGTATATTCTTGTCACCTTTGCAATAGGGAATCGGTGACTCCACATCACCCTATTCCCATCTTTCTTTAATATCAATAGAATAATTGTGTTTTCAAATTTATAACCTTCCCGTATTTCAATTCCATGTTCACCTTATTGCAAGGTTTGAATTCAAATACATATCAATTAAGACTTATAATATATTAGTATAATTGGTCATTTTTATTAAAAGACCCTAACTCAATGATCTCATATGAGATCATGATACCCTATACTTATTCAAAAGTATGGTCATATGAAAAAGGGATTAACATCCATATCATTATTTATAAAAGTTTCAAGTTCTACATTGTTTTCATGCACATAAGAAATAAGTATCGATTGAGGGTTTGCTTCCCCAACCATCATGGATTGGCATTGACTTGATAGCCTAGGCAATCATAAAAGTTACCTTCTCACACATCTCCTTTGACTTTGAGGAGTCATTAAACCTTTTTCCACACATACAAGATACCCATAAATAAGATAATATCTATCATGCAGGGTCAAATTCTAGTTCTCACAGTCTTTATGACCGATAGGCTTAGTGCCTTTGGTGCAGTCGAGCATAAAGATTCATGATATAACTATCTTTCTTGGAATAAGTCTCTTGGCCTACCCAAAATAGTTCCTTTATAAACTTTAAAACAATCGTTACACGATATAGGCTCTCGGCCTATTCTATAACAGTTTTCTTTATAAAACTTTTACCAGTCACCATTTGATATAGGCTCTCAGCCTAGCAATGTTGGTATCATTATTGATGGTTAAAAAGAGACTTGTTAATAGAAAAAGGTTGACAGTCTTTGCCAAGTTGGCATTCAAGACTCGATTGCAATAGTTATAATAAGAGTTCGGCCTCTTGGGTCTGAGATACATACAAGCTGTGTTGTTAATCCCTAATACAATGGTTTTAATATGGCCTCAAAGGCCTCTAAAGTTATTTAAACAATGCATGCATGTTGTATACACACTATATAGCCAACGCCACAAGGTAGCAACAACATTATTACGTTCACTGTGTAAACTACATACAGTCGACACAATAACGATAGCAACAATAACACTTACTGTGTATGCTACATACAAATGATATAATAATGATAGAAATATAATTTAGGTTGCTACTATAAAGCATACCTATCTATGCAAGTTATACAGTCGATTCTAGCTTGTAGAAGATTATATTCTTATGTTGCATGTTGATAGCACAAAATGTGAGCCTTTATCTACGACTCACGCTACTTTTGTAGCACTTCTCACCACTAAGCCATGTTTCCAAATGCTCCTCCTCACATTTCCCAGCAACAAGAATGAAAAACAAGCCTTACACAATGACTCCCCAATGGGTTCTTCTTGCATGCATTCCTTTTTTTCCATGTAGCGAGGTCCGCCACCTTTTTCTCCAGATGGTGGAGAATTCAGTTTGTTTATCTCTGCCACCCTGCGGATTAACAAGATCCACATGAACCACCAACTCCATCATCTAGAGGATAGTGGGTTAGTGCTTATGATAAGTTTGAACAGGCCTCCACTTCCTCCACTCATCGAGGAGAGTAGTCAGCCTACTCAATAAAGGTCAAAAATATATTAATAATATTTAAAGGTACCTAATTCCCAAAGGGTTAGAATAATATTATCACACATCAATAATATTTCCCTTTTCACCTAAATGATATTTTAAGGGTTAACACAAAAATCCACAAAGGCACCAAGGACGACATCTTCGTTAGGGTGGTGAGGCTAATATGTGACCTTGGGGTTGACTTTTTACTCCCCCTATTCGCCATACTAGTCAAAACTGACATATATATAAGAATGATAATCACAAAACCTAAATAAGGAACAAGAAAGTACTCCACCACAAGACGAGACTAACTCTTGACTTATGTTGACGTTCTAGGAATGTCGTTTAGTCGAGTCGACATAAACATCATCAAGATAACCCAATCGACATGACAACACAAAAAGGAAATTGACTAGCAAGGAAAAGGCGTGACTCACTCTACTTACAAGGATTCATAAGGATGAAGAATTTGATACTTAGATGGCAATTTGACCCATTTCCTGACATCTATCTCTTCCTCCCAGATGATACTCTCCTTCCGTCTTTGAAGGAAGATCCATTTCCTGTTCACACTCACCATCATAAAATCATGATCAGTGCATCATCATCTGATTCACAATTCATAATAGTTAAATAATCATATAAACATGTAATCTCGTGTCTAACTAACATTAGTCAGTATTCACATAATCAATGCTTAAATTAGATATTTCCACAATAGCTAATCATTAAACTATGGTTAATCATCTTGATTACCACACAAAAATAAGATTAAGCTAAATCATGTGTTGGGGATGTAACATATCTCCCCCATAAGAATCATCATCCTCAATGATTAAATGTCTTCAGAGTCAACCAACATAATAAGAAAAAATGTTTTGTGAGTATAATAAAAAAGTTTTTCAAAAGAGATGGGGAAATCTCGCATGCATATCCTTATAGTTTTCCCAAGTGGCATTTTCCTCTGCATATTGGTCCCATTGGACCTTGCATTGTGTTATCTCTTTGTTACATAAGCATAGCTTACGCATTTCAAGTACCTTGTTGGGCTTAATCACCACCACACCTGGGTCCTTCACCTATATAGCATTCCAATCAAGAATAGGAATTTGATTATCTTCAGAATTAAACTTTTTCAAATATGAAACATGAAAAACATTATGCATCATGGAAAGTACTGGCAGTAGAGCAATTCTGTATGCAACTGGGTTTCAACTTCTTCGAGAGCTTCGAAGGGACCCACATATCTAAGTGCCAGTTTGGATGTCTTTCCAAATTTAATGGAACTCTTTTGAGGTTTTACCCTTAAAAGGACTTTCTCTCCCACTAAGAAATGCCTTTCGATGTGCTCAGCATCTGCATTAACTCTTTTGCATATCATTGGCTTCTGCTAGCCTTTTCTTAATCAGATGGACTTGCTCTTCCATTTCTGATACATTTCTAGACCATAGCTAACCCTATCTTCTAGCTTGTCCCAACTTATAGGGGTTTGGCACTTTCTTCCATACAATGTTTCAAATGGAGCCATCTTAATAGTAGAGTGATAGGAATTATTATAGGCAAATTCCACTAGAGGAAGATAATATTCCCATTTGTATTGCTAGTCCATGCAATACATTCTCAATAAATCCTCCAACACTTGGTTTACCCTCTCAGTTTGACCATCTGTTTTAGGATGATAAGCAAAGCTTATATTCAACTAGGTTCCAAGTGAAGAGAATAAGGTTTGCCAAAACCTCAATATCATCCGTGCATCCCTATCTGAGATAATTTTCTTCAGAATGTCATGCAATCTGAAAATCTCTTGAACAAATTTATGGGCTATGACACATGCCCCATCCTTCAAGTTCCCAAGTATAAAATGAACGGCTTTGGTGAGTCTATCCACCACAACCAAAAGAGCATTGTGCTTGTTCCTTGACATAGGAAGCCCTTGCACAAAGTCCATGCTTATAATTTTCCATTTCCATTCAAGAATTTCATGAGGGTATAAGAGTCCTATTGGGTGAGGGTTTTTTGCATTCACCCTCTAGCATTCTATACATGTAGCTACAAAATTTGTAGCATCCCTCTTCATTCCTTTCCAAAAATATAGGGATTTCACATCGGCAAGTAACTTTGTTCCACCAAGATGTCCTAAATACGGTGCAGAATGAGCCTCCTTCCACACCATATTCCTTAACTCTATAGAGTTAGGTACATACATCCTTCCTTTAAACCTTAATAACCCATCTGGTTCAAGGTTAAATCCATCATATCTTGGATCCTAAGGATTCTCCAAAAGGGTCTGTTTTACCTGCTCGTAAAACTCATCTCCCTTAGATTTCTATAGTACTTGATTTCTAAAATCAGAATGTATGGAGATCATTGAGGAGATGTGTCTTCTCCTACTCAAGGCATCTTCCACCTAGTTTTCTTTTCCTTGGATATATTTAATCTCGAAATCATAATCTGAGATGAATTCCAACCATCTTCTTTGACGAGCATTTAGATGTGGTTGAATAAACAGATATTTGAGCCCTTGATGGTCTATTTTCAACTCAATGGGTTTCCCAAGCAAGTAGTGTCTCCACATTTGTAGTGCATGAATGACTGTTGCCAATTCCAAATCATGGGGGGCATAGTTTTTCTCATAAGTTATCAGTTGTCGGGATTCATATGCAATGACTTGTCCATCCTGGACTAGTACACCACCTAATCCTTCTCCTAAGGCATCAGTACTGACAACAAATTGACCTTCTAGGTCAAGTACTTTAAAAATTGGTGTTGAAGTCAATTTTTCCTTATGTTGGTCAAAGGCCTCCTAGTACTTATCTGACCACTCAAATCTCTTGCCTTTTCTCTGCAAGGAAGTTATAGGGTATGCAATTTTTGAAAAAAAAATTCACAAATTTCCTGTAGTAACCTATAAGGCCCATGAAACTTCGAACTTCATGAAAATTCCTTGGCACTGGCTATTCCAAAATAGCCTTCATTTTAGTTGGGTCCACAGCTATTCTCTTATCTAAAATTATGTGGCCCAAGTACTGCACTTCCTTTTGAAAGAAAGTACACTTAGAGAGCTTACCATACAATTTATGCTCTCTCAACCTCTGAAGAACAATCCTTAAATGCTAAAGGTGCTCTTCCTCATTCTTAGAATAGATTAGAATATCATCAAGAAACACTAGGACAAACTTGTCCAAACAATCCCTGAACACATTGTTCATTAGGTTCATAAATGCTGCAGGTGCGTTCGTTAATCCAAAAGGAAAAACAATGAACTCATAATGCCTATACCTTGTTTTGAAGGTTGTTTTATGGATGTCATCATCCTTTAACCTCAATTGGTGATACCCAGACTGAAGATCAATCTTGGAAAACATGGTTGCTCCTCTCATTTGATCAAAAAGATCATCAATGCAAGGCAACGGGTATTTATTCTTAATTGTTGCTTTATTCAACTTGCGGTAATCTATGCATAACCGCAAAGTGTCATCTTTCTTTTTCACAAATATAACTGATGCTCCCTAGGGTGACACACTAGGTCTAATCAATCCTTTATCCAATAATTCCTATAATTGAGTCTTTAGCTCCATTAACTTTGTAGTGGTCATTATGTATGGGGCTTTAGAAATAGGTTCCGACCCTAGAATTATATCAATAGAGAAGTCAAAGGCTCTTTTAGGAGGTAATCTCAGCAGCTCATCCAGAAATACATCCTCAAAATCTCTAAGGAAAGGATACGTGTCCATATCTGATCTCTCCTGATCTATGGACCCCTTCTTCCCAACTTCATTGAGTTTCTAAGATTCGCAAAACATTAAATCATCTTGGAATTTGGTTTCCTCAAACCCATTTAGTTTTTCCATTTTGATAGCAAAAAGTTGGCATCCCTTTCTTTGAGCTCTTTTCATTTGCAAGGCAGAAATTTGTCTTAGTTTGACTTCCCTAGGGTTTCCTTGAAGAAAGACTTTGTTTCCCAAGTCATCAAGATATTCTATTGTTTTGGCATATAAACAGTCCACTTTGGCTCGATGTCTCCCTAACCAATTTATTCCAAGGATAACATTGTATGAGCCTAGTGGGTCTACATAAAGGTTTACTTCAGTGGAGAAACTTGGAAGTTCAACCCTAGCCTCAAACATGCATTGCTCTACCTGAGCCTTGGTCTAATTTGTATATTCTACTAACCATGTGTTTGCCATATATCTATCTTTTTTGGGAATTCTGCTTAAAATTTTAGGGGAAACAAAACATTCGGTAGCACTAGTATCAATCAAAACTAAAATCAGAGGACCAGATAAAATACATGTAGTTTCAATGGGAGTTATTTGGTACTCAGCTTGCATGTTGTCCAAGGCTACATGAATGCATTGTTGGAATGTTGCTTGTTGAGAGGGTAGAGGGTTTACTCTTGGTTGTGATCCCTGTGTCTTGTTAGGACACTGGTTGGCGTAATGATCTCCACCACATGTGTAGCACCCTCCAATAGGTCCTTGCCTCTCATGTGGTTTCCCAGAATTGTCTCCATTTTTCTTGGAGTAGTTATTGCCTTTCTTCTCCCCCTTGGACTCAGCTTGCTTATGCTTGGCCCCTTTATCATTTTTCTCAGTAAAATCCTGCTTCTTCTCCTTTTTCTTAGAGGATTGAGAGGATTGGGACCAATTATATTTCTTTTGGTTCCTTTCTCTATAGGCCAACATAGCCTTCAGTTTTTGTTCCTATTTGATTGTCTTCTCATAGACTTGGTCCGTTGAAGTGGGACCATGCATGTCAACCTCACCCCCAATCTGGGCGTTCAATCCCATTATAAACTTCTGGATGCAAAATCTCTCATCCTATTAGTATTGCAACACATACTTTAATAGGCAAGTGAACTTTTCCCAATATTTGTTCACAAATAAATCAACCTATTTCAGATTCTGAAAGTCTATAAGCTTCTAGTCATAGAACAACTGAGGCAACCATCTTTGCCTAAAAAGTTCCACAAACCTATCCCAAGTTAGACATGTAGACCTCATGCCTAACTCCATCTTTTTGTTCATCCACCATGTAGATGCTTCACCCGCCAGCTGGTATGCTCCCCATAGCACTTTAGTGATTTCAATGTAAATTCTTATTTCGATATACTTTTCCATCTCCGTAATCCATGCCTCTATGGCATCTCCACTTACAGACCCATCAAACTTGGGAGGCATAACCTTTTTCATGTCCTGAGATAATTCCAAAGCCATATGGCTTCGCCTATGCTCTTCTTGTATGGCCTTGGAGTTATTTTCTTTGTGCTCACTTTGAGTGGTGTCATTATGATGTGCCTCATCATCACCCCCATCATGGGCATCCTGCCTGGCTCTATGCTAACCCCTGACCTCCTGCTCGATAGTTCCTACTCTTGCTCTTGTTTCTTGTAGCAAAGCAAGGATCTGGTCAAGTTTAGATTTAGAGTACCCTAAAGGTTGCCCTTTATCCTAGCTATCTCCCATCCTGGTTCTTATCTGAACCTTGCTGCAATCTACTTCTCCCTGAAGTTTGCAGATTAATCATGGATTAGTTTTCCATATCATTGAATCCATTTATAACAAAAATCTATTCTCATTCATGTAATCTTTAACAAGAAAGGAAAGATTTGACCAAAAAAAAAATTCAATTGTATTATAATTTTCCATGGATTACATATAATCCATCTCAAAATTACAAAATTTTGTTTACATCTTGCTACTGCAAGTCATCATCAGTTTGGGATAACTCCCCATGTTTATTTCTCAATCTTGAGGTTTATCACCTCAGTTTTAGGAGGTGGACATACACGTAGGTACTCATCCACAACCTCCTTATTTACATCAAAATCCTTAGGATTGCTTTCTATAATCGGTGCTTTAGGTGTAGAGGGTTCTGTTGATGCATCATCAGAGTTAGGAGTAGCAATCCTAACTGCTTTCCTCAACACCTACTTGATGTGTTTAATGGCATCAGCGAAGGTCTCCTCATCAGTCAACCATGCTCCTACTAAGCAACTAGTCTGTTCAAGCCATTTCATTCTTGAGGCTCACTCCCTCAAGACCTTTTGATCACGTAGGTAACGTCCATTTTCTGTTACCTTCTTTATGGGTGTTGTTCTAATTCTTACCATTTTGGCATAGAACATCCAAACATTAGCATCTGTTAATGTTAGATAAAAATAATCATCAAGTAGTGAGCTCATAGGTCCATGTATTGAACCCAGTAGCTCTGATACCATATGTAACATCACATTCCATAATGCTCATAATTTAACATAAGTATTAATCTTAACTAAGAGTTAGAATACATCATGATTATCCAAATCATAGTTAAACAAAAGTGAATTATCATCATTACAATAATTAAGCATGTTATACTTTTCCATAATATAACAAAACTTAGAAGTATAATATCCAATGATATCTCATTAGTGAATAACCATCACTATACATATACAAAGCTATGCTCAAGGCATCAAATATCAAATTTTACATAATAATTGACTATCAAGTCATATAAAGAAAAGAACTACATCTAGAACTTTTGACATCTGTCTTCATAAGCCTTGGCTTGTCTTCTGCTCTGGAAGGAGAGCATCATCCGAGTGCATTTCCTCCAACCACAGACTGGCAGTCCCCTGCACAACTTCCTACCTAGAAGAGACCCTACCCTTCACAGAAGGTATAGATATAAGGAACCATTAGGTTTGACATTTGAGTATCTAGTGTTGTGTCCTTCATAATGCCTCAAGGTCACACAACTATATAGATCCACTCTAACTATGTATGACACTACTGGAGACATTATGCAATCTGGAGCACTGTGGACCAACTAATGCATGTAGAGACAAATGCACTACTTTGGCCAAAGATTTATATACAAATACGTTTCACAATGAACATAGTCATATGTCCACCACCTCGACTCGACTTAGAAGCTATCTCATCCTACAGTAATTATAATTTGACCTCGCTAGTTCTAGGAAGATAGTTTCAATTCATTCTTGGCCCATTCCTTGGACACTTAACTCATATTTCGGGAGTATATTCATTAAGGCCTCGTCGCCTTTGCAACAGGGAATCGGTGACTTCATGTCACTCTATTCCTATCTTTCTTTAAAATCAATATAATAATTGTGTTTTTGAATTTATAACCTTCCCCTATTTCAATTCCATGTTCACCTTGTTGCAAGGTTTGAATTCAAATTCATGTCAATTAAGACATATAATATATTAGTATAATGGGTCAGTTTTATTAAAATACCCTAACTTAATGATCTCCTATGAGATCATGATACCCTACTTATTCAAAAGTATGGTCATATGAAAAAGGGATTAACATCCATATCATTATTTATAAAAGTTTCAAGTTCTACATTGTTTTCATGCACATAAGAAATAAGTATCGATGGAGAATTTGCTTCCCCAACCATCATGGATTGGCATGCACTTGGGAGCCTAAGAAATCATAAAAGTTACCTTCTCACACATCTCCTTTGACTTCAAGGAGTCATTAAACCTGTTTCCACACATATAAGATACCCATAAATAAGATAATATATATCATGTAGGGTCAAATTCTAGTTCTCACAGTCTTTATGACCGATAGGCTTAGTACCTTTGGTGCAGCTGAGGATAAAGATTCATGATATAACTATCTTTCCTGGAATAAGGCTCTCGGCCTACCCAATATAGTTCCTTTATAAACTTTCGAATAGTCAATACACGATATAGGCTCTCGACCTACCCAATATAGTTCCTTTATAAACTTTAGAATAGTCAATACATGATATAGGCTCTTGGCCTACTCTATAACATTTTTCTTTATAAACTTTTTATTAGTCATCATTTGACATAGGCTCTCAACCTAGCAATGCTAGTATCATAGTTCCTTTATAAACTTTAGAATAGTCAATACACGATATAGGCTCTCGACCTACCCAATATAGTTCCTTTATAAACTTTAGAATAGTCAATACATGATATAGGCTCTCGGCCTACTCTATAAAATTTTTCTTTATAAAATTTTTATCAGTCATCATTTGATATAAGCTCTCAGCCTAGCAATGCTAGTATCATTATTGATGGTTATAAAGATTTTTGTTAATAGAATAAGGTTGATAGTCTCTGCCAAGTTGGTATTTCAGACTCGATTACAGTAGTTATAATAAGAGTTTAGCCTCTTAGGTTTGAGATACATACAAGTTGTGTTGTTAATACCTAATACAATGGTTTGAATATAGCCTCAAAGGCCTATAAAGTTATTCAAACAATGCATGCATGTTGTATACACACTATATAGCTAACACCACAAGGTGGCAACAACAGTATTATGTTCACTGTGTAAACTACATACAGTCGACACAATAACGATAGCAACAATAACACTTACTATGTATGCTACATACAAATGACACAATAATGATAGCAATATAATTTAGGTTTCTACTATAAAGCATACCTATATATGTAAGTTATACAGTCGAGTCTAGCTTGTAGAAGATTAGATTCTTATGTTGCTTGTCGATAGCACAAAATGTGAGCCTTTATCTACGACTCACGCTACTTTTGTAGCACTTCTCACTACTAATCTGTGTTTCCACATGCTCCTCCTCGCATTTCCCAGCCACAAGAATGAAAAACAACCCTTACACAATGACTCCCCGATGGGTTCTTCTCACATGCATTCCTTTTTTTTCCATGTAGTGAGGTCCACCACCTTTTTCTCCAAATGGTGGAGAATTAAGTTTGTTTATCTCCGCCACCCTATGGATTAACAAGCTCCACATGAGCCACCAACTCCATCATTCAAAGGATAGTGGGTTAGTACTTATGATAAGTTCAAACGTGCCTCTACTTCCTCCACTCATCAAGGAGAGTGGTTGGCCTACTCAACAAAGGTCAAAAATATATTAATAATATTTAAAGGTGCCTGATTCCCAAAGGGTTAGAATAATATTATCACACATAAATAAAATTTCCCTTCTCACCTAAATGATGTTTTAAGGGTTAACACAAAAATCCACAAAGGCACCAAGGACGACATTTTCGTTAGGGTGGTAAGGATAATATGTGACTTTGGGGTTAAGTTTTTACTCCCCTTATTTGTCATACTAGCCAAAATTGACATATATATATAAATGATAATCACAAAACCTGAATAAGGAACAAGAAATTACTCCACCACAAGATGAGACTAACTCTCGACTTACGTTGACGTTCTAGGAATGTCGTTTAGTCAAGTCAACATAAACATCGTCGAGATAACCTAATCGACATGACGACACAAAAACAAAATTGACTAGCAAGGAAAAGACGTGACTCACTCTATGTCATGCGCACATTTCCCATGCGGTCACGACATGCAACACACGTGTCATGTCCACATTTGTCATGTGGTCATGAAACGAAATATCAAAAAAATTCCACTCATCCTTATAAACCCCCTCGCACACGTCAACTTGCTTGGTGGCAATATGCATAAGGCGTAAACATGTCAATCAAATTGGGGGTAATACGATCACAAGCACAATCCCCTACGTGATGATAGCCAACTAATGGGGTCAATGCAATGCGAGGAGCGTCACCATTAGGGTTAGGATCGATTGATCGAAACCCTAAGTTTCCCTATGTGAGTGACGGGGTTTCGACACGAGTCGAAATCAAAACCCTAATTCTAAATCACAAAAGAATTAAATAACCACTTAAATAAAACATCTAATTTGTGAAACATTAAAATATTACTCATCGCAAGGGTTAAATCGCCTAAGGAAATTAACCCTAATTCCTGAAAAAATCCAGCAGCATAACACCATTAGGACGTAGATAGGAATTATTCTAATTAATAAATCAAGCTCAAAGTTCTCTAAATTTGTTAACATTGATTAATTGAAATAAACGCACTAGGGAATATAAATTGTTGCACTAAGGTTCTCTAGTCAATAAACAAGGTTAAATTAATTTAATAAAATGATTAACCTCCACCCAAGGTGCTCAGATAAAATAATATTAAAAGAAGATTATAAATAAATTAACCCCATATTATTATTTTATCTAAACGACGAAAATCATTCCTAACCAATTTAAATAATTTCCCTGCAAAGGTCAAATAAAAGTATTTATTATTCCCTAAGGCTAACTAAAGCTTAAGCCAAATAAATTAATTTCTCCACCAACTAATTAAATTAATGACAAGGTAAAATAAATCATATTCCAAAAGATAAAAAGAAAATAAATAAATAAGATTCCCAATTGCATAATGCCCTTTCCAAGGATTAAAATATACAAGAAATAAACTTAACCCAATAACTCTTAACACCAATTTTAAGAAATAAACTAAACCCATCTCCCCCAAAATTTAAATAAAAAAAGAAAACCCACACAAACCCTAAAAGTCCTCTCCTATTAAAAAAATCATTTCCTTAAGAAAAAGAAACAAAAACCCTTATCCCTATTTTGCTTTCTCTAAAGTTTTATTTTCTCTATTTGGTTTTCTCATTTGCTTTCTTCTTTGTTTGTTGCAGGTCTGAAAGAAAACAGGCATCCATGGAGGAAAATCCATGGAGATAAACTTTATGTATATATGCTTAATAGATAAGCCCCCTATTTACACTATATTTTTTTTTCTTTTTTGCATATATATATACTGGTACTAAACTAGAGAAATATATTTTAAATGCTACAAGCAAGAGGTATATATGCTAAATATATATATGAAGAAATATCTATCGCAGGATGAAACAAGGCTGAACGGCCATAGCAGGATTGAGCGACGAATGGTCCTTTTGGCGGCGCCGCGGGGTAACAAACCCCCATTCGCAGGTTTCATTCAACAAAAAAAAACAACATTAAGTTTTCAACAAGGGTTTTATTTTATTAAAAGATGGGGGTGTGGGGGTGGATCCCACCCACTACCCACCGATCGGTGGGTAGTGGGTGGGATTCGCTCCCCAATCAATCCCCATATACAACAAACAGCAGTGCTTAAGGATATTTCGGTGGGGGTTCAAATCCCCCCCACCACAACATTTAACCTTTCATTTTTTTAAAAACAATAAGCATTCTGATTTTGTATTTCAGTAAGATAAATAAGTATATATATGTGTGTGTGTATACATTTATATACACAGTTTTTTCCCAGTTTGCCTATATACTCCAACAAACACAAAAAAAATTATATGTTACATAAATATACTTATATATATATATATACACTTTTCTCAAATACAAGGAATGTAGAAATTAAATATATATATATATATATATATATATATTCTTTTGTTTCTTTTCTGCAACCATAAGTATATATAATACAAAATATTTATATCTATCTATATATATAGATAAACTCTATATATATAATATATATACAAAGAATATATTTTCACAATATCAACATAATCATTTATGATAAAATAAAAGAAATGGTTTCCTAGTAACATGAAATAAATCCTTTTGGTTTTCCATATATATATATATATATATATATATATATATATATATATATATATATATATATATATATATATATATATATATATATATATATATATTGAAAAGAAAGCAACAACAATCTTTTTTTTTTTTTTTTAAATAAAATCAGCAACTAACTATTTTTTTTTTATCATACATTTTCACATTCTCATAAAATAAAACCAGCAATTATATTTCCTTCATTTTCTTGAAAACACATACAAAGAGAACCAAAACAAATATATTTTGACAACATATATATCAAAGTGATTATTGCTCTTTTTTTTTCTTAACTTCTAAAATAGAGTATACATAAAATGTAATCATTTAAACTATACAAATGAAGAAAGGTCTTTTCTCTTTCTTTTGATACAAATTATACAAAAGCCAAACATGGCCAAGCCTCTCAATAGCCAAAAGAAAAAAACTACAAATAATAAAACTTTATAGCACTTCCTCCAAGCTTCCAAGCCTACAACAACCTGCAAGATACAAAACAAGGGAGGGAACCAAGCCACAAAATACCGCTCTCCTCCCTACCATAGACTCACTAATGAGTCACCCCCAAGTTTGGAGGTCATCCACACACCAGGTTTCTTCACACCACATCACAACAATAAACCAACAACAATACAAAAAAAACACTCATGGCTTAACACATCACAAAACTCATAAAAATGAGTTTAAAGGGGCAAGGGAGTGGACATCACTCACTCAAGAGGCCACTCCAATATCTCAAAATAAACTCAACACAAACAAGGCCTCAAGACCAAGTATTTATACCAAGAATCACATACATTTCTCCATGGCTCTCAAGCCATACAAAATACTCATACTCATAGTCTTTCCCTCAAGGCCAAAATACAAAACTAGGAGGGTGACCTCGAGGAGGTTCACTCCTCCCCCACCCCACACATGTTGACTATTTTCTCCAAATGGAGAGGCTCTTACAAACACCCTCAAAAACCCACAACAAAATACGAAACACACACCAACAACACATGAGTAAAGTAAAATACATAAGGAAAGGCATCAAGCCTTGAATCCTACCTTAAATAGCCCAACAAGGAAGATAGTTGAAGTAGAGCCCTTCCAACTCCACCTCCAAGCCCTTCTCCAATTGTGCCTCCAAAAACAAACCTCTAACTCTCCCTCCCAATTCAAATGAAATGGAAAAATGTAATGAAATCAACAACCCTCTCCCTCCCTTCAAGAGGGATTAAAATAGGCTCTCCTCATGAGCCTTGAGGAATGAGAAGGTGACATATGTCACATTCTCCTTCCTCCTCATATCCACTCGCAAACTTCATGGAATGTGGGGGTGACACATGTCACCCTCCCATTCCACCAAGTCTTGCCTCCTCCACTTGTGCTCTCTCACACATGTGTGAGAGCAAGGTGGAGCCCAAAAAGGATGAGGGTACCACAAGTGTCCCAATCCTATCCTCCTATGAAAGCCCACAAAACCCCAAGGTACTCTCACCAATGTGAGAGAGCCTTGGAGTTGGGTCCTCCACAATTAGGGGTCTTGAAGACTCCCCAAGCCTTCAATGCAAGGTACCCCAATGCTTGGAATGAGGTGTGGATAAGGTTGAGTGTTTGACCCAACCTTCCACTACTCCCTAAACTTCCATTTTCGTCACTTTACTTCAAGGTGAAGTTTAAGTGACCAAATGGAAGTTATCCTAGGGTTAGACAATCTCAAATGGTCCCTAGACCCTAGGGGTACAACCCAGGGTCACTTTTAACCCAATTTGAGCACCTTAGGGTGAGTAAATTTACATGAAAAGGGGTCACAAAATAAGAACTCAAAAATGAAATCAATTAAACATTACACATTTACAACACCAATATAAAATCACTAAAAATAGGTAGACCTAGCCCAAAAGACACCATACACAACATTACAAAAGTTCTTCAAGCATAACACAGTTGACCTTGGTTCCTCTTGGAACTAGATCAACTCAACATGGCGTTTCACAAAATGTGTGGGATTATCTCCGATTACCCATGGCTTGGGAAAACACCTGCACACTTAAACAAAAGATTAATCCAATCATGTATATCATAGCCGAAACAAGGAAAAACATACACTCACACCATCACATAATCATATAAAACATCATAAAAATCACATCATAATTTGCATTTCTATAAACCATCTCAAGATAAATATCGCATAATAAATCCATAACATAATCCCACAACTAGTATCTCAAATAATATCGTAATGCATATCACATGTCTAATCATCATCAGAGAATAAAAATTAGGATCTAATCTCATCACAACATACTAAGCATAATAACCAAATTAAAGAAGTATAGTCCAGATAGTCTACATATCGGGATCAACAGTCCCCTAAAGTCTAAAATGTCTCTAACAGTAATATGAAACGAGCAAAAATAAGGGAGTGAAATAGTAGGCCTCACACTCTAACTTACAAGGATTCATAAGGACGAAGAATCTGATACTCAGATGGCAATTTGACCCATTTCTCAACATCTATCTATTCCTCCCGAATGACACTCTCCTTCCGTCTTCGAAGGAAGTTCATTTCTTGTTCACACTCACCATCATAAAATCATGATCAGTGCATCATGATCTGACTCACAATTCATAATAGCTAAATAATCATATGAACATGTAATCTCATGTCTAACTAACATTAGTCAGTATTCACATAATCAATGCTTAAATTAGATATTTCCACAACATCTAATCATTAAACTATGGTTAATCATCATGAATATCACACAAAAACAAGATTAAGCTAAACCATGGGTTGGAGATGTAACAATATATAAAGATGCTCTAGGCTCACGTATAGTAGAAGTTGCAATTCCCCCTGCACAAGGCAATAAAGAGGACATTCAACCTGAATATTATACCATTTCTACACTCAACTTGGGCCCAGCCTCAAAGGCACAATTTGTTGAGGAATTTAAGGATTCAGTGTCGAACATTTTGGACAGGATAAATAAAGATGAGCTAACATAGAAATAGCTCAAAGAGCAGAATGAGGAGATAAGAGCTTGCATTAGATACATGATAAAGCCTTCTCATTCTGATGATGGAACATCCATAGCTTCATCTATCCTTTCCAAGGAAGAACTTGCAGATTTTGATGGAATAAGGTTGACTGCTTCAGTCACTGAGGATTGGATATAGAAACTCTACTTCGATGGTTGTGCAGTAATTGATGATATAGCTGAAATCCATAAAGATTTTTCTAATCTCAAGTTTGAGTGAGATGAGGTGTTGGAAGATTACAATAACTATGATGATTATTATTCACATATGCACCCTCGAGTACTTATGATGAGTAAATTGTCTGAGGAAGTTCTGCTCGAAGAGAAAATTTTGACTAAAGACAAGCTGCAGATGCCGAAACATTGGCTAGAAATGTTGAAACTCAGGAGAGAAGTTTTTGATGCAGCAAAGGCAGGGGCTGAAACAGCCAAAACACAGCTCATGGAGGTGATTTACAACATTAATGATCTTTTAAGAACCTCAACAAAGTTATATTTGGATCATACTACCCCTATTAATGTTGAAGAATGCAAGAAGCAGCTAGGCAAAGTAGTTGAAGGGGATTCTTTGCCATTTTGTTTAGCAGACCTTGATAGAGTTGCTAACCTGAGAGCTCTATTCAAAGACTTCACAAAGAGAGGGAGGTCTAAATTGGCGGTATATCATAAATTTTCTCACTCCATAGACACCATAAAATTCAAAATTAATTTTGTCAAAGATCCTAAGCCAACAGAGATCAGTCCAGCACTACAAGCCTTACTTGCTACAGGAACAGGGAAGTAGAAAAGAGTAAAGTTGATTTGGATGGAGATAGTCAGTAGCCAGGTGACTCAGCAGATATATAAGTCAAATGTCAAGTCTAGTTGGACTGGCACCTCATCCAAAAAAGTGCCATAT
Organism: Cunninghamia lanceolata; assembly: GCA_027924645.1. NCBI lineage: Eukaryota > Viridiplantae > Streptophyta > Pinopsida > Cupressales > Cupressaceae > Cunninghamia > Cunninghamia lanceolata. The sequence continues at coordinate 8,392,421 of BSBN01000814.1, forward strand.
GTCTTTTCCTATTGTTTTGTGCATTGTAAAAGGGTTTTGTCTTTATAGATAACCCAAAAAGTGTCTATTTTGTCCTATTCTAATGCATTATAAAGTTGTACTTTGTCTTTTTCCTAGACAACAAAGTCAAATGCGAGATTTTAACAATCTACTATCCAAAATTAAATGTTATAAAATCTGAGCTCTTGGTCTTGAGTTAATCTCCACCGTTCCTTCAAAAATTTGGTATGTCTGCCCATCTATAAAAGGGTAGTCATTTTCTCTCTTTGGAAGTAAGATTGGATAATGAATTGTTGAGACTACCAAAATATTGATCAATACAAAACTAGTTTTACAGGTGTTGCTGGAAATTGTGTTGTGTGTTATCTTACTTTGGATTTCATGGTTCATTTCAATCTAAAATTAGATGTAGTACAGTTGTAATGGTGAATGAATGCTTTGATATTTGATGAATGCTCTAGTTCATACCATTTGTTCTTGTTGATTGTAAGTAAATTTGCATGGTTAGTCTAAACCTTATTAAGTGAATTTAGTTCCATTGCATGACATTAATTAAGTTGTGCCATTAATTGGGTGTTTAATGAATGTATGTGATTTGAAAATCTTAAGTTACCTTTGAAGATTGCATCATTTTTGTAGCATTGCGGTTTTAACTTGGTTAAACAGAAATTAATTTTATTAAGGGTGCTCATCTATCAGTTGCATTTAATTCCAGTTGTGATTTGTCCTTAGGTTTCATATCCATCTCCCTTCCCTTTAACCCTTTTACATTTTCTTTACATAAAATCTGATTAGACTTAGGGTTTTAAAGCAGCGTCATATTGTCTATCTACTAATAAAATTTTGGACTTAACAATCTGCATCACTTAGGGTTTCTGCATACCTACTGCTGTCATAAATTCACAAACCCTACATTGCATGTAAGTCCCCTTGGTTGGAACAACTGAATACATATCCACTAATCTATCTTGCAAGTCAAGACTGTTGTGCCTTGCACACATGCCCCATTTTAAAACATGGGGACCCCCTCTTTTGTTTTGGCTAGAGGGTCATTTGGTTTTCTGATCTCCTGAGGTGGTTGCGTGATCTAAAGTATTTTTGCCCTAGATAGAAAGATGACATTGAAAAATCACTTCAAAATCTACCGAGGTAGGTTGTTACTTTCCCTTTGAGGCCCTTAAATTGGTATTTTGCACTAAAATTGGCCTCAACCGACCTTTGCGTTGATTTCGAGTCTGTCAAACCTAGTGCTGAAAAGTGCTTCATTCGACCTATGCGCTAAAAGCTTATCACTCCAACCTTTGCACTGATTTTCCCTCTGTCAGACCTTCTGCGCTGAAATTTGTCACGTCTGACCCTGTGCTAAAAGCATCAACCTCCGACTTAGTCAGATCCCCCAAAAAGCTCCGCAAGTCAGATGAGTCGGAAAGCCCCGCCAAACAGTGCAAATTAAACTTCTGGGATCCGCGTTGAATGTTGCCTCGTCCGACCAGGTCGAAGACCTCCAAATTCTCTGCCAAGTCGGACTAACCAAAAATCCGCGCAAGACCTCCAACTAACAGTCCGTACTCTTGAGTATTAATGGCGGATTGGCATGGTTTAAATAGGGAATTAACGAATTTTAACTCATTTTAATCACATTTTTTCGACTGCACATTTCGAGCTCTATTCTTCCCTGCCGACATCACCCGAGCTCGAACCCGTGACCTCCCCCTACAGTTCGAATCCACACCGCCATTGTTGCAGGTAGGGTTTTAGACCTCTTTATTTCAAGTTTTTTTTGGGGGTTTTCAAACAATTGACTTCCAGTGGGCCATTAGGGTTTTTTCTTTGAGGAATGATTGACGAATTACAATATTTCTAAGTTAGGGTTTGGTAGATTTAGTCCTTCAGTTTTGAAACCCTGGACTAAAACCATGGTAAGAAGGCCGAGATCCGGGGTGCCTTGAACGAATCTAAAATTTTAGGGATTTTAACCCTATAACCTCCACGCACCAAGTCGGTGCTAAATCGACCTCCAACCGACCTTAAAACCAAAGCCCATTTGAGTTGGTCCGACACCCTGGAATTTGGCGCCAAAGCCTAGTGCCCGTTGTGCTAGGATCAACTTCATCCGACCTTCATGATCAATATGCCATTTTTTTAGCCGGGTCAGACGATTTCAAAAATTTTGCAAACTCAGAGAACTTTTGCGCTAGAAATACCTTTGTTCGACCCTGCACTAAAGTTTCCTGTATCTGACCTAGTCGGATGATGAACATTCCCCCGCGAAGTCAGTGCTACCCGAAAACCCCACCGAAAGGGCTCCTCGAACTCAGCGCTTAAAATTGCCTTGTCCGACCTGCGCAATATTATCCCTCATCCAACCTGGTCGGACCTTGTCAAAACCCGCGCAGGTCAGACCAACCTAATTTCCGCGCAAGAAGAGGTCGTATTGCATCAACATTATTTTGCGCCAGATTGCCCACCGACCGACTTGCAAACCTTCCAAGGTCGGAGACCTCCACATTCTCTGCCAAGTCGGACACCCCCGAAAACAGCGCAAAATCTAAAACACAAGGAGACCCAACTCAAGGTCGGACCTGTCAGATTTCCCCGCTAAGGTTGGACAACTTCCATTGTAGCGCTTTTCTTGCTCAAGGTCAGACAACCCTCAAATTAGCGCAAAACCCTCTAAATGACTAAATTTGTTGAAATTTCCTTAGAGAAGGTTGTTCAGGATGATGCAATTAATGTTGTGATGCAGTAATAATAATGTTTTGATGAAACCTCTTGCAACATTTGATGTATACTTGCATGTAGTGCCTTTTCAATTTAACTTAGTTTTCCTTCAAATGCATGCTTGTAATGAATGGCAGATTTATGTTGGTTTATCTAATCCTAGGAGTATATTGGGAAGTTGTCTTGGTACCAAACTTATAAGGTCTGGTTGTGTAGACTGGATGATGGCACAGGCTCAAGCTATGAAGTACGAGTTCAAAGGGATACCTCCAGAGACTAGAATCCACTCCGGGTGGAGCAATGTAGGAGACACCGATCTAGGTCATATCGACCTAGATGATTTCAGACTCAGAACCTTTTGACCCACTCCGACTCCCTGAGCCAAGAGATTAAGAGATAGTGGACTTGGACAAGCAGCTACCTTTCCAACCTCAGTTCAATGTGCAGAATTGATGGCTAGTTGTACAGACAGATATGATGTTGTATCTAGACAAATACAGACAGCTAATGGAGAAGTCCTAGCTGATTTAACCCGGCCTGCTTTGGCAGAGATGCTGGATATCCCATGGCATAAAACCATGACTATCCCTGACAAAGAAGCATCCAAGGAAGCATATAATAAGGATGTGGAACGATGCAGGAAGCATATAAACAACCATTGGGTCAAGAGCAAGAAGTCTACTCTCGTCAAGCTCCCCATAGTACTATACAGAAGTCATTTTCATGATGAGATTGGGGATATTATAACTTTTTTGAGTAGAGTATATGGGTTGCCAACTGCTTCCACCTTCGAAGATTAGATGTTTATCATAATTTCAGAAGTACTGAAGGGAACCAAGTTCCGTTGGTCACAGATCCTTAGTGACAACATTCATGAAGCTTTCAACAACTTCAATGAGAACAAGTATTTCAGGTGGACATCCTACGTTGTTTATGCATTGGCAAGAATGAATCACTACGATAGATTGTCCAAGGTTGGAGAAATTGGAAACGATGAAAAGACACAAGTCAAGGTGTATGAATGCTATCCTCAGCTAACCTCGTCTCAATCCTTGATACATTTCAAACGGGCCAACGATGCATTCACTATGTATATAGCAAGGAAGTTGCAAGGTAATACAGCCTTGAGGATTTCTGCCGAGGCCATGAACGAAGTAATCCAATATGGTCAGTGGTATATCTAGTTTGAGAAATTCACATATATCAAAGTATAAGGCTTCACTGGAATGGCATACAGATTGCCAAGATACCCCGATGATAAGACAGTGCTCATAGAACTGTCTAGGCAACTGGTACCATGTGCAGAAAAGCTCAAGCACCTGCACAGAACAAATGTCCAGTTCCCCATTAAGATTGGCAAAGGAATCTATGCATGCCCCTCTCTCGCCTCAGCTGAATATTCAGATAAAGGGCTCCAACTCCTAAACTTACACTATTACAATGCCATGAGTCATTTTGACCCAAATCAAGTAATGGAAAAGTTTGTAAGCAAAAAGTTGTTTCATAAGGACCATATTGAAGATTTTTGGGCTAACTGTCCTGATGACTACGAGGTCATGAAAAAGGCACATGCAAGGTTGTCCTTAGATTTTATTAAGAAATTCCATATAATGGCAGTGCCAGACCAGTTGCAGGACGATGAGAATGTTATGGTCAGAGGTCCATGGGAGGCACAATACCACCTACCTATCCCATTACCCAATTGGGCAAACACTGAAGAAAGCTCCTTGGATGTGATTATGAAGGAGCCAATTAGATTAAGTAAGGCGTGGGTCAGGGCGCAGGTGGGTGTTCTGAGGGGGCAAGGAGTCCAGTTGACCTACGCGGCAGTAGAATCAGACAAAGACTCTGGTGGAGAGGAAGATGAGCCCATACTGGTAACCGATGATACGGAGCCAACCGGGGAGAAAAATTCAGACATTGAGGAACATGCCCCCTTGGCAACGAGGGCGGGAAAAGTGAGGAAGCCTCCCGTAAGGTCTCCTCGAAAGAAAGATTCACCTCCTTCTACCAGGGCCAGAGCTTCTAAAAGGAAAGATATGCCAAGCAGTGCTGGGGAGGCCTCCAAGGCCAAGAAGGTAAAAGCGAAAGAAGTAAGCAAGAAGGATGCTGCAACCAAAGATGATCCAATTCCTCCAACTACCCAATCCCTCATACTGGACATCAGAACTGTTGTCTCAACTTCCACTCTTTCTACTTCCATCCCTCCTCCCTCCGTTTCATCCACTTCTCCCACCACTTCAACTATCATAGTGCAGGAATCATCTCCTTCCGCTTCTCTTACCTCTGGCATTACTACCACTTCCTGCTCACTGGCAATCTCCTCCAGTGATTCCAGCAACCCTATTTCTCCCACTCTTGCCATTTCATATCCCTCTACTACATCTACCCCTTCTTCTCCCTTACCATTGCCTCCCATATCAACCATCCTATCACCCCCACTTTCTTTGCCTTCGTTGGCTCTTTCTTCATCCTTTACCATTTCCTCTTCCTTATCACCAGCCTTAGCTAATTTGACCCAAATTAGTATGCCTTCCTTCACAATTTCCTCTGCTATCCCCATTTCCCAATGCTGGGTGATTCATTAGAAGTACCTTTGTTGACTGGTATTGAGAAGGTTTGTGCGGAATTGGAGTTGCAGGAGCATGAAGTAATGACTGACAAGAACGAGGAAGTATTGACTGGTGTAAATGATGAAAGCCTCCTCGACACATCAGACGGTGTAGAAATAATTGATATATCTGATAGTCCCCTGAGCAAGGATCTGAGGGAAGAAGTTTTGAAGATTGCACGGGAGAACGTGATTGAAAGCCTAAAAGAATTAGCCCAAGGAGAAAAGGAGAAAAGTCAAGAACCAGAACAAGAGCCTTCTAAGGAATTGATTGTGTTTGATAAAGATGGAACTCCTAAATTTAGCGAGTCTACTGCCCCTGAATGGCTGCAAAGCAGATTGACATATCCAGAGCCACAAGTGGAAATAATGCAGCTTGATTTAAGCACCATCCTATCGCAGGCTCAAAAGCCTCAGAAACAAAAAAAGGCCAAGGTTCAATCAAGGATCTATAAGAGCGAATCAGGCTCAAGGATTGCAGAAGTAGCAGTCTCGCCAGCTGACGTAGCAAGAGATCAGGTCAGGGCGGAAGATTAAGTAATATCTACAATTGATTTAGGCCCAACCACCCGCGCTCAAAGGGTAGATGATTTCAAGGGATCAGTTACGTCAATTTTGGAGTAGTTGGATAAGGACGAAATGTCCAAAAAGGAGTTAAAATGGAAGAATGAAGAGATCAGAGCATGCCTTCAATTTCTGGTAAAGCCAGTGGATGTCGGAGGAGATTTAAGGACAGTGCCTACTTTCTTATCTACTGATGAGATGGTGAAATTGAGCAAGGTAAGGTCAAAGTCTCAAGGCGTCGAGAATTGGTTGATAGGTGTTTTTGAAGCAGGATGCGACGCCATAAGTACCTCCGCTCAAGCCCACCAATGAACGGTGGATTTGCATAAAAAGTGGAAGGATTTATGGGATGAGTGTGATTCCTTCGATGAATATTACTCTCACATGTATCCCCGAATCAAGGGAATCAGAGAATTGCCAGCCCAGACTTTGGTCATAGAGAATATTTTGACTGGGGATAGGTTCCCAAAGGCTGTTGAATGGTATCAACAATTACTTTTGAGAAAAGAAACCTTTGAACAAGCCAAAGAAGCATACAAACTAGCCGATGAGGAATTGAGGTCCGTTATATATGATATCAGTGATTCCTTGAAGAGCTGTAGGGAAGAGTCCTTCGATGACTATGCCCCTCTTGAGGCCAAGAAATGCAAAAGTAAGCTGCATGCAATATTATTTGAAGACATTGCACTAAGCACGGAAGAACAGCTGGATAAAGCAAGTGACCTCAGGGCTGAATTCAAGGCATTCCACAAAGCAGAGGCAGAGATTGAAAGGATATATGCCAGATTCAGTCGAGAACTAGAGGTATTTGACTACAGTATACATCATTTGAAAGATCCAGACCCATCTGACATCAATCTAGCACTTGAGGCATGGGTGACCTATCGAAATAAGTTGGCCAACGGGGATAATATCGATTTGGATAAAGAATCTTAATACCATTTTGAATATTCTAGTGATTCAATCCCATCACAATTGTAAACTTGATATATTTGGGCAGCATGTGCCTCAATTTTGTCTTTTCTTGCTTCTAAATGAGCTTTTCCATTAGAGTACTGAGTTGGCTAGTCGAATTGACTAGATTCAATGTATCTGGGGCTGTTCTTTCATCTTTTTCATAAAAGACAAAATGCAATCTGGGAATTAATGGGGGTTGTTATTGAGTTAATCTGGACCATTGGTGTTGAGCTAATCTCCACCATTCATTTGAAGGTTAGGGTATGCTGCTTTCTATATAAAGCGCTGTCATTCCCACTATTTGTAAGAGAGATTTTGATGCCAAATTGTTGACTCTGTGCCATTTGAATTACTACAAAGCAAGTTTCTGCAGCATTTCTGAGAATTTGTATCTTGTGTTGATTCATTGTGGTTTTCATGGTTTGCTTCTTGCTCTTCCATAGTTAGATTAGTTGTGCTTTTACGATGTTAGAGGTTTGCTGAAGTATTTGATGAATATTCCAAGTCCATACTTTTAGTTGTTTACTGATGGTAGATAGCTGTGTAAAGTTAGTCTGGGCTTATTATTTGTGCTGAAGTTCAACTGCATTTCATGAGTTAAGTTGCGCCGTTTATTAGGTATTTAACGAATGAATGTGGTCTGAAAATCTTTCAACTTCCATTGAAGATAGCATCGTTTTCTGCAGCACTGTAACACCCATTTTAGTTTGGTAACTCAGAAAACTGGTTTAAAGTTTGGGAATATTTGTCTACTGAAGATAACCCTTGCATCGTGAATGTCACTTAGGATCCTTCTAAAACCCTAAACCTTTTGCACTTTCTTTAAACCCACTGATTAGTTGTTAGAATAGAAGTTCAGCAGCATCTTACTTTGTTTATCAATTGAAAATCATAACAGGGTTTATGTGTATTTGCTGCCCCAAACCTGAAGATTTGCGGACTACATGTAAGACCCCTTGTAGGCACAGCTAGAACATAACCATTGAGAGATTCCAAGCAAGCTAAGACCTAGCTATATTATCCTTGGAGTAGTCTTACTTAGGGTAAGATACTTTTCAAGAGAGGTGTGAAATCAGCAATCACACCTACGTTGCTGTGTGCCAAAACCACCATCAACAAAGACCTCATAGTATAAACCTTGGGGTAGTCTTTTTCTAGGTTTCCTAGGATAAGATTCATTTCAAGATAGGTGAGATATCCTATATATTGCCTGTGTTGTTGTGTGCTAAAACCACCATCAACAGAATTGGTGCTAGAAGGAGGGCCATCTTATTAACCCTTCTTATCCAGACAAATAAGGATGGGACCTAGACAAAGACACACAAGATCCATCTTAGCTAGGGAAGATTTGTTGTCATTAACTCAGTTTAGAAAAACAAGGAGAGATCAAGGGATACCCAGAACTCCAAGATCATGATCTATCCCTAGGAATCCCGCTACAGGACAAGTCAACTTCCTCAACATGGCTTTCTTTGCTACAAATCCCTCTCCTATCCAGTTCAACAATTATCATGATATGCCCAAAAATCCTGATAAGTTTTGTTCCAAATTCTGTCACAACCCGGAAAGGACTACAGATGAACACATAAAGATCTTTCAAAGAACCATGTACATGCTACAAGTTCAGTATGAGGATGTAATATGTAGGTTGTTTCCATACTCCCTACAAGATGAAGCATACTACTAGCTTGCTAATCTATCTACTACCTCTATCAATTCCTAGCAAACCTTGAAAGATGCATTCCTGAATCAATTCTGTATGCCCACATCCCCTATTAATCTCTACCGGTCCTTTGTGGAAATTCATAGGGAAGAAGGAGAACCGATAAACACATTTAATAATAGGTTCCACAAGGCTTACTGTCGTCTGTAGACACCTTACAATCTTGTTGTAGTAGTTGCCCTGCCTATCTATTATGCTGCACTGGACAAGCTGACATCAATGTTCGTCAGGAGAGCCAACCCAGCTCCAACAACTTTAGCAGAAGTATATGTAGAGGCTATCAAGGTGAATACAGAGTTAGGAAAGACAGCAGCAGGCCCGCTAAATCACATTGGTCCTATAGGCATGCCTAATCAAGTGCCATTAATCAATCATGCCTTAGCCAATCATACTCCAGTATTGAATCCCATTCCAATGTCCACTGCAACTCAAGCTATGGTTATTCATCTTGGGGCACCTATGACAGAATTACCTCTAGCATAGTTGCCATTCCTCCAGTCAACTAAAATTGCACTAGCCAAGACCAAGGATGACAGGGATGATATCAGAGAGCTAGCTGAATAAATGAAGAAGCTCATAGCTGAAGTAACACACCTCAAAAATCATAATGCTTACTTACAATAGAGAAATCAGAACCAAAATTAGTACCAAAATTAGAATTACCAGAAACCAAATGGAACTTGGAATACTAGACCAAACAATGGAGGTGTTCCATCACCACTAGAGTCCCAAAATGCAGAAAATCATCCTCTAGGGATAGTGATTCTAGCTGAAGGTGCCTCGTCTTCCTGGTGCAGGATCCATAACACAAATGCTCATTCAGAATTGGACTGTCATGAGTTTTAGATTGCATCCAGTATCTTTCAAAGAGAAGTCCAAAATGTTGAGGCATAGGAAACTCCACCTATAGGATACAAACTAGTGCCTACTCAAAGGTATGATACTGTCCTAGTCTTGGAGAGTTATGTTTTTCCCTTTCAAGATGATAACCAACCTGAGGAAGAAGAAGTTGATGAGGTTCAAACTTATCAGCAATACAATAGAACCCCATATAACCTCAGAAGTAACAAATATAAGGGTCCCTTTACTACTTCCATTCCTCCAAACAACTATCAAGTCCCTCTTGATCCTAAAGCCTCTAATAATCCTAATCCACCTAAGGATGTACCTCAAACCATAAACCAAAGTGAACCCACAGAATCATCCAAGAAGTCTGAAGTAGCTAAGTTAGGTCAACATGTGGTGGATGAACTTAGAAAGATGAAGGTCAGTCTATTTGTTTTCGAGCTGATGAAAATTCTAGAAGTTAGGACATCTTTCCTCTAGGACATAGGAATGCAGGCCAAGTTTGATACATCCCTGAAAGAAGATCCGCAAAAGGACAGTCAAAATAAAGGTAAGGATAGAGTTCATGTCACAAATACAGACCAACAAGTAACCTTGTACAATGAAAAGAGGGAATCACCTCCCTTTTTGCTGACTCTTGGGATATTTGGCAAGAATCTTCATAACTACCTGGTAGACTCAGGAGCCTTCACTAATGTTATGCCTTTATCTATTTGTAAAGCACTAGGTCTAACCCCTGCTAAATATTCTAGAAAGGTCACTCAACTGGACAATACAGAAGTTGGAGTTGTAGGTGAGTTAAATAGGATTCATATGTAGTTAGCCTCAGACCCTCAGGAGTAGCAGTATATAGACATACAATTAGTGGACATTCTTGACACGTACAGTATGCTACTAAGTAGAGATTGGTCCAAGACCCTGAATGGTTACATGGCTACTATCTTTTCACACATGTAGCTTCCTTGGAGAGGAATTGCTAATCAGATTCACATTGAAAGGGAACTAAAGATGAAACACATGATAACTGAATATAATTAGACTAATGAAATTATGTATTCCGAAGTAGATTTGGGTGTCTATTTGCCTCAAATAAATCAAGTAGAGGAAATTCTGGTGCTAGACAGTTACAGGTATCATGAACCACCTTTGGATAGGCAGTAAGACAGTACCGACGTATGTGTTTAGTCCAATAATGACTCCTCATCTGATGAAGGACTATGTATCTTTGAAGGTTTCAGAGACTTTGTGGCCAAGTTTATGAATGATCAGCTAACTGTGGGAAAGAAGATACAAATGGAAGAGTTATTGTTGCCCAATTGGTGTCATGTCTATAATGCATCTCATTCAGAATTCAAGTGTTCCTTATGTCAAGAAGTTGTTTACCAAGTTTAAAAGCGTTTGAAGTTACACCCTACAAAAGATGAGGGTGAAACCAAATTGTTTCCCAAGACCAACAGAAGGACTAGGCCACAAGACAGTCATGGTATTAGTCCTAAAAGGGATCTTGTAGATTCTTGGATTTGGACACTTTGATTTGATGGATCTAGGTCCAAGCAAGGGTCTAGTGTAGGGTTTGAACTGATTAGTCCTATAGGGGAATCTTATTTAGTAGCTTACAAACTACAATTCCCTTGCACCAATAATGTCGTAGGATATGAATCACTAGTACATGGACTACTGACCGCAATTCAGAAGAAAGTTCAAGTAATTTAGGTTTTTAGAGATTTTGAATTGGTGGTTAAGCAAGTGAGGAAGTAGTATTCTTGTCATGACAAAAGACTAAATTTCTACCGAAACCAAGTTTGGGATCTTGTTGAATGTTTTGATGGCTTCAATATTCAATTGATTCTGAGAAAACAGAACCATGTTGCTAATGTATTGGCACAAGTTGCCAGCTCTTTGGAACCTCTAGCCTCTGTCTGACTTGGAGAAGTTTTTTGTAGAACTAGTTCCTACTCCTTTTGTGCTAGATAATATTACTCACTTCCAGGTTTTTGAAGATGATAAGCATATAATTAACTTTCTCATGTGTCCAAATGTGTTTGTTACTCAAATAATTGATGAAAAGGAGATAGAGCCTGCTGAAATGGATTTGGAAGGAGTTTTGAACCTCAAAACTAATACCATCCCTTGAGGAATGGTCGAGTTGGAAAGACTATTTGATCGTGATCAATTTGGCACTTGGAGGAAGCAAGAAAACTCTATTAGGGGAAATGTGATCCATATAGCTTGGGGATAACCGACAGTATTAAGAATGTTTTTATTGCTAAAGTCTGTACACCTGAAGAAAGGGTCAGGATTATTCAAGCTCTGACAGATTATCATGATGTTATTGCATGGAGTTATGAAGATCTGAAAACTTATGATACTTCCATCATTACCCATACTATACCTCTGAAACCTGGAGTCAAGCCTTTCTGCTAGTAACAAAGACCAGTTAAGGCTCTTTTGGAGCCTCTGATTTTTCAAGAAGTAAAGAAGTTACTATTAGCAAGGATCATCTTCCCAGTATGGTATTCAACCTGGGTAGCTAATTTGATACCAGTATGTAAGAAGAATGGTGAAATCAAGTTATGTGTTCACTTTAGGAATTTGAATAGAGCCTCGGAGAAAGATAATTATCCTTTTCCATCCCTTGATGAGGTGTTGCAAATTGTTAATGGTTCCCAAATGATGTCATTTTTGGATGGTTATTCTCAATATAATCAAGTAATGGTTGAGTATGATGACAGACTGAAGACAACATTCACATGCAAATTCAGGATATACGCATACTGAAGGATGCCATTTGGTTTGATTAATGCAGGAGCCACATTTTAACGTGCTATGGACATTGCTTTTAAAGGTCTAATAGGCAAATGCATCATTATCTATATGGATGACATGACTATGTTTTCAAATTAAAGAAGAGATCACATTTCTAATTTAAGAAAGGTGCTGCAACGTTGCAGGGATTATGGTATTTCACTAAATCCTAAGAAGTGCATCTTTGGTGTAACTAAAGGGAAACTACTGGGACATGCCATTTCTGAAGAAGGTATATCCATAGATCCAGATAGAGTTCAAGCTATCCTTAAGATTCAACTTCCAACAAGCAAAAAATAACTAAAACCCTATTTTGGAAAGATCAACTTTGTGCAAAATTTCATCACTAAGTTTGCTGAAATCATCAAGCCACTGAATGTTGTGTTGAAACAAGATGCTAAGATTGAATGGCCACCTGAAGCAAAAGCAGCCTTTTCAGAAATTAAGTAAACAATCGACAATGCTCCTATGTTGGTAAGCCCAGATTATACTTTGTCATTTTGCATATTGTAAGATCCTAAAAGTTCCACTAACTTAATCATAGTCAAAGAAAAACTCTAGTTCATAATTCTCAAAATAAAACAATAAATATATACATCTTCATTCATAATATCAGTTTTCACATGAATACAACTGTAAACCACTTAGAAGTTCATATTATTACAAATTCTGAATATCTATACATCCTAGGCTTATAATAGCCCACCCAATTGTCCTAACATCAATGAAGGAATCTCAATATAATACAAGTATGAATTATCCATAATATTAATCAAATCCAAAAGTCTCTCTAGCTGCTGACGAGTCAGTTCGCCATCCGCAAGCCAAGGATAAGAACATGGATTAGGTGCTTCTCCACCCAACCACGAAGCATACGCTTCCCCGGAATCCTTCAACAAGAAGGATACCCGACCCTGCACGAAGAGCCTAACAATCTGTAACAATAAGTAGAATGGAATCTACTGCGTGCCTATTAACCTACATGCATTCCTAACATGAATGCAGCATCTCAATAAAAAGATGAGGCAGAGAAAATAAAACAACTAGGCATAATTCCATCTATTTCAATGGTCCAAAAGTTAACTTTGATCAAAGTATGAAACCGATTATAACGATAGTGTAGGTTTTGAGAAAGAAAGCCTACGTCTCTGTTATTCCTCATTCGGCACCCATCTCGGAAGGTATCTTTCCCAAAACACTCAAAGCATAGCAAACAACGCAAACAATGCAAACACTCTCTTTTCTCAAAAAAAATATTCATTTCCATTCATGTATGACTAAGGAAATAACAATTCGTATGTTCGATTTTAGCATACTTTGTTTCACAATTGTTTCATTATCATTTCAATCATAAAGGCATATAAAAATTCATAGGATTAAACTGTTAAGCACATGACAATGTCTTGTTTTCTCTATGTATATAGATAAAATATAGGGTTTCAATAAAAATGCAAAAGTGTCTTCCTTGTAAGATTTTCAAGAATTACTGAATTGGATCAATGTGGTATCACAAGTAAAGAAATCATTCAAAAAAAAAATTAAATAATGGATTAGGGTCTTTAGAGTACTTCATTTGGACAGTTTCCACTTATCGTTGTATTGCTGTTCTAAATCAATTTTTAACACTTTTAAGCTCAAAAAGGTTTCAAGATAACTTTAATTATCCGTTTAACTGTTTTTATACATTAATTCAGCAATGCATTCATATTAAAAAATTTGATCAGCAAAGAAATAACTATCAGATGTTTCAAACAACAAAGAAATAAATATCAGATGTTTCAAACAACAAAGAGATAAATATCAGATGTTTCAAACAGCAAAGAAATAAATATCAGATGTTTCAAACAACAAAGGATGTCCATTTTTTTTCTTGTTTGTTGTGCATACGATGTTTCTGGTAATAAATTAGTCTCATATAAAAATATAGTCTTTACAAATAGTTTTCAAGCAATTGGGTTGATGATCTATGTAAGTGAGCATATATACACACATATGTGCATCTTTGGTTAATATGTAGCTTATAAAAATGCAGATCTGGTTCTTTTCTCATTTGCAAGCATATGTATATATAGTACCAGGGCTCTATTTTTTTCACAAAATAGCAAGAATGGGCTCAAAAATACAGAGAAAGAGGAAAACTTGTGATTAAACTACCTGTGTAAATAAATCTGGTGAATATCCTTTCTTCCTGCGCTATCCTTCCTTCTTTTTCTTGACCTGTGTGTCTTCTTTTTCTCAGCGCCGTACTTCCTTTTCCCCCTATTTTCTTCTATTTTCTCTTTTTATTCATCCCCCCAAAAAGCAAAAACCTAATTTTTATTTTTTTACCTAATGCCAAAATCTGTAAGAAAAATCCTACAATCTTCTATTATCTTTTTGTCTTCCGTAAGTGAAAGTTGTGTGAGCCTGAGATAGGCGTGCATGCCCTTGTTTTTAAGGCGTTAGCTTTAGTTTTTAACATATATATAAATATAACCTTTAATATCTTTCTTTTTAAAAAGCTATCTTTTTTTTAAAAAACTCTTAGAACTTTTTTTCATTTACCTCCTCTCCCACGTAGGATATCTTTTTATGAATTTAAATTAACTTTTTACTTTTCCTACATTTAGTTTTATATATTTTTATTATTATTATTATTATTATTATTATTTAATAATAAAATATATATTTTATTAAAAATGTTTTTCCTACATTTAGTTTTATATATTATTATTATTATTATTATTATTATTATTATTTAATAATAAAATATATATTTTATTAAAAATGCTTGTTATATATATATTTCTTTTGCAAATATTTTTATTTATATATATATATGAAAAATAAAAACTATTTTATTATTTTTGGATAGAGAGCGTAAACATTACAACAAATGACGAAATTGTGCAATCACTAAACATATTCTAAGAGAGGGATTCAAACAATCAAATATGTGCCTTCATAACTAATCAAGACGAACAACAAGATGACATGAATTATTTCAACAACATCCGATAACTTTACTCGAGCAAACACATGACAACTGTAGATAACACGTCAGATAATGCAACCAACACATGCAGAATGATCTACGTGGTGTGTGTGTGTGTGATCCATCGATTACATCCAACCTATTCTTACCGACGGCTAGAAATCCTCTGCCTAACCCATGTTCTCACCTTCGACAACCTGCATCAAGCGCACTCATTCCACCGTTAATAGGTTAGTTTCTAAGAAATCATAGCCAAAGCACAAGTTTTCATCTTTCCGTAATAAATAAGCATCATTAATCAATTAATCAAATGCAGTTAACATATTCACATGCAATTTTCACCTTAATTTATCTAATCATCACAAATTTTATGTAATTGAGTCTCAAAATTATGGAAATTAAATGAAAGTCAAATTTGAGACGTGACACATATACTCCTTTTCTTTAGAGCACACGTGTGCAGCCATGTTGACCTAAAAAAAGGAGTTGGTTGATGAACATCCCATTACTTTTATGAGTACCCCTTTGAAGGATGTAGAGCTCCAATATCTGAATGTGGAAAAACAAGTTTATGCATTAGTAAAGGTTGTCAAGAAGTTCCGTCATTACATCCTAAGAAGGAAAGTAATAGCTGTGGTCCCTAAACCTACTGTCAAGACCTTGTTGATGCAGAATGAGCTAGGGGAGAGAAGAGGAAAATGGGTCACAATATTGCAAGAATTTGATTTAGAGATATAACCTATGAAGTTGGTTCAAGGACAATCTCTCACTAAAACCATGGTAGAAACTGATCTAGGTCTAGTTTCCTAGCAGTATGTGTTGGAAGACATATCTTAGGATAATTGGTATGGTGACATTTTATTCTACTTGCTCAACCAGTGATGTCCTCCTCATTTGAATTCAGTCCAGAGGAGATCTTTAAGGTTGAAGAGCAGTGGCTTTATGGTCAAAGGATTAGTGTTGTACAAGAAAAACCATGAAGGGATTTATCTAAGATGCCTTGACAAAACAGAAGTAGCCTAGGTGTTGGTCATCTTTCATGAGAGATTTGGAATAGTCCATGGTTTGGGTCATTCAACTACAAATTAGATTCTTCTGGCTGGATATTATTGGCCTACACTATTCAAAGATGCTCATGCACACGTTTGTACTTGTCACATTTGTCAAACTGCTACTTCCAGGGAAAGAAATGTAGCCACACCATTGTAGCTAGTGGTGGAGGTACAACCCTTTGCCCAATGGGGGCTAGTCTTTATCGGTATGTTCAATCTGCCTTCCTCTATGAGCCACAGGTATATTCTAACTGAGCTATTGATTATTGTACAAGATGGTCAGAATCTTAGGCATGTAAACAATGTATAACATAGGTAGTGATTAAATTCATTGAGGAACATATTATAACAAGATTTGGTTGTCCATTTTCCCTTCTCTATGATAATGGTCCTGCATTTTCATCTTTATGCTTTTCAAACTAGGCATTTGATTATGATATTGTGTTAAATTTTTTGTCCAATTACTACCCTTAGGGTAATGGTGTTGCTGAATCCACCAACAAAATTCTGCTTGATGTTGTTAAGAAATTGATTGACAAGAACCCTAGGGAATGGAACACCCATCTTCAGTTTTCTCTCTAGGCAGATAGGATAAGAAACAAGGTTGTTGTAGGAACTTCTCCTTATCATTTAGTTTATGGATTAGAGTCCATGTTTCTCATTCACCTAAGGATACTCGTCTTGTAGTTTATGTAGGACTACCTCGAGCCTAATCACCACATTTCTACGCAATTGACTCAATTGCTACATTTGGAAGAAAAATAGGATGTTGCAATTGAAAACTTTGCCAAGCATCAGGGCATAGTAAAATGATGGCTTGATAAGAGAGCTAAAGTGAAATCCTTTCATATCTCAGATTTGGTACTGTACTAAGATAAAGCTCGTGAAAAGAAAGGAGAGCATGGGAAGTTTGAAAAACTTTGGTTAGGACCCTATCAGATAGCTGAAATCCTAGGAGATAATACGTATTGTCTAAGAACCCTTACTGCTGATGAACTCCCACTGCTTGTTAATGGGAAGTTCCTAAAGCACTACTTTCAGGCTTAGGAGGCATCTCTACCTTCTGTTGTGTACATAGTTGTCTTTTCTATTCTTTTCTTGTTGTTGTTTGTGTTTTGGTTATCATAGTTTGTTAGGTTAGTTGTTTTCTGTTTTCTTTGCTTTTTGCTTTTGTTCTAGTTTTTGTTGGGGTCCTCCATTTTCTGAATAAGGTGGCAGTTGTGTTGTACCCAAAAGGGCCATCTCTAGGTCAAATGGTCTGGGGATTTCTTTGAGAAACTTTAGTTTCACACTTAGGACCTTATGGTGGGTTCCATTATTACTATTGGGTGGTATGATGCTTGTTCATTGGAAAGGAGTCATTGGTTTGGTTCACTTGGATTGTTTTGAAGTCTCATATCTTTTCACATTTTAAATAATCCTAAAATTTTCTAAAGAAGTCTTGGTGATCTTGGGTTAAGTGAAAATCTTAAGATCTCACCTTTGCCACTACTATGATTCCCAGCCTAGCGAAGTTAAACTAATGTATGTAGCCCATGTGATATTTATCATGTGTTGCAAGGGTATGCGGTACTTTCTAGTACTCATATCATAAGCTAAGATTAATTGAATATTCAAATAAGCAATTTATCTAAAGTGGTGCTTCTTAGTACCCCCATAAATCATTCAATTAGCTGGAGAATTCAAGCATCTCTATCGAGGCTATATACGTCTGGCTAGCAGTAGATCAATGTTCAAGCATAATCATAGAGACAACCTCGTCGGGGCTATATACACTTGACTGGAAGCGAGGCAATGTCCAAGGTAGTTCATAAGGTGAGTATCATTCATGTAGCTTAATGTAAGTAAACATTGATGATCTTAGTTTCCAAAGGATGGGAATGAATGCATCTACACACACTTAGACTTTCAGAATATGAATGGTTACACTGCATCAATGGTCTCTAATTCTTTGATCTTGTGTCATGTTGTTTGGTTTAATAAGTGGGAAACACAGAGGTTCTGGGTTCATAACTATTGTTTATCTTAGAAATGTTATGAAGCATTTCCCCAGTAGAGTTGCCATTTATTGTGCCTTGCACACACGCCCCATTTTTCCAAATGGAGACCCCCTTTTTTACTTTTGGCTTGGTCTCAAATTTTGATGTTCTTGCATGAGAGAGAATGAAGTCCTTATTATTTGATGATTTATCTTGTACTTGGGCAATTTGGCATGATTAAATGTCCTTTGGTTATTGAATTTGGAGTGATTTGATTGCATTTGAATCCAAGAAAAGGCACCCTTAGCACTTTTGCATTGAAATCATGCCTCACTATAGTTTATGCTAAAATCCTATGTCACAAGATATAGCACTAAATACTTGATTCACTGGACTTAGCAATAAAAATACATGTCACTTGACGTTGCACTAGAAAGTCACTTCACCGGATAAAGTGCTAAAAGTCGTCATCACTAAATACATCCCATGAGCTCAAAAAGTTCTGCTAAAGGCTATACTTAACACTCTGAAGGTAAGCAGGTGTTTGCCCCTCCATGGGACATTGTGCTAAATATTGATGTCACATGACATGTCCTGAGATGAGCCATTTCCCCACTTTTTTGGCTCTCAGTGCGTTACACTCTATTGACTGATAAAGGCATTTATGGCACTATCAAAGGGGTTAAAGGGGTCAAATTCACCATTTATCATCATTTGCATTCAGATTATTCAATGATTTGAGCTCTATGACTTTGAAGCAAATGCAAAACAACCCTCTGCAAGCGATTTCGTGGGTTTCCTGAGTGAATTCGAGCAAACTTTGTCGTCAACCTGCAAGTTCTCACAGTCAACCTAACACATACAAGTCAGAATTTGATTTTGAATTTCATTTGCAAACATTTATTTTACTTCATTGTTTGCTTGGATTTGATTTATTGATTGTGCTCATTTTTGAATTAGCATGTTTTAAGATGTAAGTGGAGCCTCAATTTTATTTCTTGTTGTTTAATTGTTTAAGCTTAATCATTAGGGTTTTTTTCTTGAAAAAGAGGGAGAAGTGCTCTATTTTTGGGCTGTTTGATGATTAGTTTGTCATCATATGAATTAGGGCATAAATGAGTAGAATAAGATTCATGAACTTTAGTCCCACAGAGTGTGCCATAGGAAGGAAGTGATAATTGCATAAATTTCAAGCCTTACTGGATATGTCTGGTACACCTATAAACCTTGCCGTACACTCAACACTTAGAAAATTTTGGCATTTAGGTTGTTTGTGCGGAAATTACTCTCCTCCGGAGTCGATCCGGTGACTTACATTTCCTCCGCTCAACCCTTAAGGTACTTATGACTTAATTTTATACCTCAAGACATGTTAGGGTGAGTTTGTGCTAATATGTCATGTCATCGGCCATGTCTGATAACCTTCCATTTCCCTGTCGATCTTGTGAAAGCTCTTTTACCCACTTTTTCGACTTAGAGTCCTTAGCGCTAAAATGACTTGTCACGGGATATGTTATGTGACCTGTGCTTTCCCCACTATCTGGTAGCATTGGCTTTTCCCACAAAACCCTTTGTTCCTTTGTAACTACACAAAACTATTGAATAACAAGATATATCCTGTGAACCTAGATTTCTCCACACCTCTGGTGACCCCCTAAAGTCCTGCTTTTTTCTGTTAAGGCTAGAAAACCCATTCTTGAGTCATAATGCCTGGTTTAATTGAAGGATTTGGTCTGCATTTCATCTATTGCATCATGTTAAAATGATTTGATTGTGCTTAGTATAAATTTAGAACATTTATTTAGCATCTATTAATGCATTGCATGGTGATATCTGGTGGCAGGGCAAAGGCCCACTTTCCATTACACTTACCTTTGTTCATGGCTTAGGCAAATGAAATACATAATAATGTTAGTAATTTGATGTTTTACACCTCCTTAAGGATAAGAATCTAGGTTATGAGAAATAAATTGATGATTTACTAGATATTTAGTCACTTCGTAAGCATATCCTGTGAAGGGGCAAAACCCCATTTTTGGTCCTAAACCCTGCATTTAGAGTCTTCATAAAGTCCAGATGGTTACAAATAGTAAGATACATGATTTCTCAGTAACTTTAGACTATCTAGCATTGTGCAAACTAGGTTTGGATCAATGAACTAGCATTTTGAAAGGTTATTCATTAGGGTTTTGTCCTGCAGGATAAATGTCTTCTAGGGTTGTAAATATGAAGTATGAATTCAAGGCAATCCCTCCTGTGACCAAGATCACTTCAGCATGGAATAACATAGGAGACAATGATCTAGGCCATATTGACTTGGATGAGTTTATACTTTGGATCTTTGGACCCAATCCTACCAAGTGGGCCAAGAAGATAAGAGACAATGGAATTGCACAAGCTGTAACTTTTCTCACCTTTGTGCAATGTCGTGAGCTGATAATAACATGTGGAGAAAGGTACCACCCAGAGACCAAGTTAGTAATAACTCAAGATGGTAGAGTGATAGCTAGTTTCACCACAGTAGCTCTTGCAGAGGCTTTTGACATCCCTCCTGCTCCAACTCAAACTGTATTGAGGAAGGTAGACAACTAGAACATGTATAACCAAGGACCAAAGGCCTATAGGAGGGTCATAAATGATAAGTGGATGAAGAAGAAGAGAACAACAATGTCAAAACCACCACAAGTATTGTACAGAAATGATTTCAAGGAAGAGATATGAGACTTGGTCACCTTCCTGAGCAGAATCGTCAGGTTGCCTTTTGCTTCCACTTTTGAAGGCTGGATGTTTGCTTATATTGAGGAGATCCCAAGAGGAGATATGAAGACGCATTAGGCTCATATTCTGAGTGATAACATCCATGAGGCTTTTGTAGCCTTGAGACAAGATAGAGTTTTTCAATGGACCTCCTATGTGGTCTATATGCTAGCAAGGAACTTTCCTTATGTGTCTCTCCAAATTGGAAGAAGTAGGTAATACTGATAGGCAGGTGAAGGTATATGAATGCTATACTCAAGTAGAAATCTCCCAATCACTGGTACATTATAAGAGAGTCAATGATGCATTCACAATGCATACTACAAGAATGTTGCAGGGAGATATGTCTAGGAGAATATCTCTAGAAGTTGCTAATGTAGTACAAACATATGGTAGGTGGTACATACAGTTCCCCAAATTCACCTACATTAAGGTCCAAGGTTTCATAGGGGTACCCTACAAGCTACCTAAGTACCCAACTGACAAGGTGGTGCTCCTGGCATTGACAAGGCATTTGTGCACCTGTCATGGACAATTGAAGCACTTACATGAGGCTTCCATAAAATTCCCCATCATCTTGGGAAGAGGACTTTTCTCTTGTGTGACTATAGGGGTAGTAGAGAATTTGAATACTGAGCTCCAGTCACTACACTTACACTTTTACAAAGCAAGAGCTCATTTTGATCCTTTTGGCACCATTGAGAGGCATGTGAACAAGAAGCTATTTCACAAGGAACATCTGGAGGACTTCTGAACAAACTGCCAAAATGAACATGAAGTCATATGAAGAACATACTCAAGGATGCCTCTCAATTATATAATGATGTTCAATATTGCTTTGGTACCTGACCAAGTAACAAATGATGGTGATGTGGTTCAACAAGAGGCATGGAGGGCAGTGTTTGGACAGCCTATCCCACTACCTGATTGGGCCAAGGCAGAGGAAAGATCTCTCAATGAAATAATGAAACTACCAATCAGGTTAGTAGATTATGGGTCAGAGACCATGTTGCTCAGTTAACTATAGTAGGGGTAGCTTTAACTTACACCCAGCAACCTCAGGATCAAGAAAGTGATGATGAACAAGATGAACCTATCGAAGAAGAAGAAGAGCCAAAACTTGGGGCTTCAAGGGATGCAGCGAGGGCAATAAACATTGATAGTTAAGATATAGAAAAGGACATCCCCATTGTAGAGAAGAAGGCTAAAGGGAAAGTAACTAAGGAGCCCAAGAAGAAGCAAATGAGAGGTAGTCTATCTCCCCCTCAAACTAGAACTTCAAAAAGAAAGGCTACACCTAGTGGTAAGGGAGAAGCCTCAAAGATAAAGAAGGTAAAAGGACAGTAGAGTGTGCCAGTGACATATTCATCAACTACTGATACAATTTCTCTTCCCACTTCTTATGTTCCTGCACACAACTTGGTGAAGTTACTTCTTCCTCCCCTACTGTGTCGAGTGTTATACCTCCAATCTCCTTGGGTGTTTTAACTGTATCCTTCTCCCCTGTTCTATCTATGACTGCACCATCTCCTTCTCCTCCACCTTTTACTTCTATGCCTTCCATTACTCTGTCCACTTCTTCCATTTATTCATCCTCTCTCCCTTCCATTTCCATTCCTTCCATTATCCTTACCATCTCATCATCCTTTTCTTCCCTCTCATCCATTAGTCTTCCCATTCTCTCTTCACCTTCACCCTCTATCTCACTCGCATCTTCACTCCCTTCTCTTCCCTCTGTCTCACCCCTTATCATCTCTTCCTTACCTCCCATTTCCACCATCCTTTCACCTCCTTCCTTCTCTTTTCCATCCCTCAACTTATCCACCCCTATCATCATTTCTTCCTTGATTCCTACTCCTTCCATTCCTCCCGCTTTAGATTTTACAGCATTTGCAAACCTATCCCGCGTGCAGGTACCCAATTCAGCTGTGGATTCTTTGATGACAGTTAATAACTCCTTGACTCAGCCTTTCCGAGATACTAAGGATGTGCCTAGACCTTCCTCTCCCAAATTACCTTTGTTGGAAAGGATTGAAAAGGTATGTGCTGAGTTGAACATTGTGATAGAAGAGGAGGTTGTGATTGAAGATGTAACAAATAACCCTCCAATAGACCCAAGCACTATAGAGGTGGTAAACTTAGATGACAACCCAATTAAGGAGAGTATAAATGATACTGCAATTGACACTTTTGGGCTAAGTATGACATAGGATTTGTAACAAATAGGCCAACCGGACTCACCTCCAGAGGCAGATGTAGCAATTACAGGCGATGATCAGGATAGCACAGATAAGGGTAAAAGTTCTGAGGGCATTATTCTTTTAGATTCTTTGAATAAGGGAGATAACCACATTGGCTCTCCTAGTCATTCTTTGGAAGCTCCTACTTGGTTGCAGTAGAGACTAAATAATCAGCTTTCCAGAGTACAAGTAGTTAAATTGAATTTAGACAACTTTTTGGCAAGAATAGAATGGCCTAAGAAGCAAAAGAAGGCTAAGGTTCAATCAAGAATATATAAAGATGCTTCAAGCTCAAGTATAGTAGAAGTTGCAATTCCTCTTGTACAGGGCAAGAAAGAGGACATTCGACCTGAATATTATACCATTTCTACTCTCAACTTGGGCCTAGCCTCAAAGGCACAAGTTGTTGAGGAATTTAAGGATTCAGTGTCAAACATTTTGTACATAATTAATAAAGATGAGCTAACAAAGAAACAACTCAAAGAGCAGAATGAGGAGATAAGAACTTGCATTAGATATATGATCAATCCTTCTCATTCTGATGATGGGACAGCCATAGCTCTGTCTATCCTTTCCAAGGAAGAACTTGCAGATTTTGATGGAATAAGGTTGACTACTTCAGTCACTAAGAATTGGATACAAAAAGTCTACTTAGATGATTGTGCGGTAATTGATGATATATCTGAAATCCATAAATATTTTTGAGCTCTCAAGTCTAAGTGGGATGAGGTGTTGGAAGATTATAGTAACTATGATGATTATTATTCACATATGCACCCTTGAGTACTGATGATGAGTAAATTGTCGAAGGAAGTTTTGTTAGAAGAGCAAATTTTGACTAAAGACAAGCTATAAATGCCGAAACATTGGCTAGAAATGTTGAAACTCAAGAGAGAATTTTTTTATGCAGGAAAGGCAAAGGCTGAAACAACCAAAACATAGCTCATGGAGGTGATTTATAGTATTAATGATCTTTTGAGAACCTCAACAAAGTTATATCTAGATGATATTGCCCCCATTGATGTTGAAGAATGCAAGAAGCAGCTAGGCAAAGTAGTTGAAGGGGTTTATTTTCCATTTTCTTTAGTAGACTAATGCAGAGTAGGGGAAGGTGACAAAGTTGTCTTGAAAGATCCTTTGGTTGAACATGTAGGCAGTTTGTTGTCCTCTCATAATGCAAGTTTGGATGATAGGCAAAAAGAGCCATTTCATGGTTTATATACATGAACTACTTGTCAAACCTCCCAATCACCCTAGACAACATTAATTTGACTATGAGATGCTCACTAAACTCACCAAACACTCTGAATGTTTACCTCACCTATCATTCCTTCACAACTAGCCTCTTTTGCTTGTAGCCCTAAAAATGAGGATTTTGAAGCATAAGTCATAGAATCTAGACCAAACCCATGAACAAATTGGTTTTTCTAATACCTATTGATCACCTTCACAACATACCTAACATGCAACATAGGTTGTTTTGGAACATCTGACTCAAATTGGGACTGTCCTTGCTATCCTAGGCCTAAATTAGGTCTCCTTTTACACAACAAGAGTATGAAAATGATAACCCACTCTATAAAATCATGTTCTAAGGTGATTGGGGTACTGTATCATGATAGATAATGTTGGTTTCAAAGATCTAGCCACCACACAATTTGCTATTCCTCCAAAAGTTCACTCTACTATGCATGGACAGTCTAATACATAGAGATATTAGACTCTACAAACACAAATTTGCCTCTTTCTTCAATCCCCTATTCCTGCACCTGAAACCCAATTGATAAACCTTCAAAACAAATCATTTCCATCCATTTTTTGTTCATGTTGCTTAAGGGATAGGCTGCCAATCCATCGATTTTCACAAAACTCTTAAAAACCCTCTAAAACCCTAGTTAAAAGGAGCAGTTTCAGAAAAGAGATTAGAAAATCATTTAACTCCTACAAGAATCCTCCAACTTAGACTCAAATTATAGGTAACCCCATGCACTTCAAGGTTTTATGCATTGGAGCTCATGATAGAGCAGTACGAGTAAGTACAGTCGTTGGGAATAGCAATAAAACTCAAAAAATGCAGGCAGACTTTAAAGAAAACATTTGTAAAATGATTCAACCTTCATCAAAAACCCTCTAGCCAGATTTAAAACAAATATAAGGCCATCCATTACAACATTTTATGCATGAGGACTCTTGATAGTACTATACGGCTTCCTACAAAATGTTAGAACAGCAACAATGCAGAAAAATATAGGAAAACTGTTAAATATCAATGGTATTTCTCTTCAAAACTTCCACACCCCATCTACTCGACCTCTGAGAGATATATATATAGCATGTTTACAAATGATATTCCACTATTATCCCCACTCCCATCATGGGAAAAGCCTTCATAAAGGTAGAAAATCTGATTGTTCTCCAGAAAAAGCTCACTGTCTAGAATTAGACTATCCTTTTTAGTAACTTAAGATTCTACTATAAAAATGCTTTTATTAAGACATCCACTACATAGTCATGCCCCTAGTTGGATTTATTACATAAGTTTAAAACTCCATTTTGTCTCTAACAAACAAAAATTCAAAAATTTGCCTTAAAAACATCCTAGGTGCACTGCACCATACACCCTAACTTGTAATTTTTCCAAGTCCCTTGGAAAGTTTGTTGTAGCTTTTCACACCTTTGACCTTGATACTTGCCTTCAATAGGTCCATTTTTCTTTGATTCTTTACTATCCTTGACATGTTTGCCATCATCATTATTTGTCTCTTGACAATGTGTATTCTTTGTAAACTATCCTACTCTTGGTCCTCTGACCTTGTCACCTTCATTCCTTCGTGTTATGCCTGCCTAAGCATCTATATCCATGCTTCTCTCAAATGTCCTTCCACTTGTCTTCTCCGTTTCTTGCTTACACCACTGTCTCATGCTCTTTTTGTCTCCATTCTTTTCACTGTCCACTGTACCATTACCTTTTACAACCTCTGTCAGACATGTAACCAACTTGTTCACTGTCCTAGCAATCTTGTGAACCTCTGTACCAACTTCAATTGACTGCCTCTTCTTTGTATTCATCACTATAGGGCACATGACTGTCCCTACTAAGATCTCTCCACTTATTTCTTGCCTTTCCATAGGCTTTCCACTCTTATTTTGCTCTGTTTCAGACCAAGACACCTTCTCATCCACTTCCTTCTTCCACATGAAGACACTCTTCTTCACAACTATCTGCAAATCATCTTCACTCTTCCTATATGTTGTCTCAACAACTTTATTCCTTGGAAAGGCTGGATACTCCTTGGTTACACTCTCCTCAAGCCTCATTAGCTCTCTCTTGCTAAACATTATCAAGTTTGCTATCCTTGATTGCTCCTTGGCTTCTTCTTGCATTGGAATCAACACAAAAGTCTTCTCATCGTTCCTTATGGTGCAGGTATTAGATCTCCCATCATGTATTGCAGACCTATCAAACTACCAAGGTCTTCCAAGTATCATATGACAACAATCCATGGGTAAAATGTCACAAAGTACCCTATCTTCATATGCTCCAATCTTGAACTCTACTAATGCTTGTTCACTTACTAAAATAGACTGATTATCACTCACCCAAGAAACTTTGTAGGGTGTTTCCCTAGGTAATTTCTCCAATTTCAATTTGTCTACCATCTCACTAGATACCATGTTATCAGTACATCCTAAGTCTACTATCACTTTACATAACTTGTCTTTGCATTTGCAACTTGTCCTAAACAGTGATTTCCTCTGAATCAGCTCCTTCTCCTTGGAGGTCTTCAATAGTGCTCTTTCTCTCAGCATCAATGTTTCTCCTACCTCACCAACACAACTAGTGGGAGTAGAACCACCACATTCTTCTTCTTGGACTAATTGAGTCCTCCTCTCATTCTTCCTTTCACCATCACTTGTAAAATTTTGCTTCTCAGGACACTTGTATGCTAGGTACCCAAACTCTTGGCAATTGTAACACTTACCTATAAAGGTGTTTGCACTCCTTCCACCACCAAATCTACCTCTAGAACCTCTGCCTCTAAAATCTGCACTCTGTCCTTGTCTAAAATCTGCACTCTGTCCTTGTCTAAAATCTACACCTTGTCCTTGTGCCTTGCTCATCTCTTCTTGACTCTCATTGACTTGCTTTGTGTTTTGAAAGGATCCCCTACCTCTAGAGGTGTTGCCTCTACCTCTAGCTGTCTTGTCTTCTCTTCTCTTTAGCTTCTCTTCCAATCTTACTACCATCTGATAACATTCCTTGGATTTTCCAACACTAGTTCATCCTGCATGTTAAACCTCAAACCACCAATATACCTAGTAACTTTTTGCACTTCACTTTCACTTTGACCAAACCTTATACTCAGCTTATAAAACTCTTCAGTGTATGACTTAACCGTGAATCTTTTTAAACATTTGAATTTCATAATCTTTAGGTAAGAACTTACCTTTGATCTTAGCTACCATCTTGTCCCATGAAGCAATCTTTGTCTTTCCTTTCTTTCTCCTCTATGTTTGCTGATAATCCCACCATAACAAAGCATGACCTGTCAACTTGGTCTTTGCAATCTTCACTTTCTGCTCCTAAGGAACTTCATCACACTCAAAGTGATTGTCTAGTGCTGCAATCCAGTCAAGTAACTCTTCATCACTAAGTCTTCCTCCATACTTTGGCACATCTATCTTCATCTTGTGCTTGTCTTCTTTTACTGCTTTCATCAACTTTACCATCCTCTGAACCTTAGGGTCCAACTCTTCTTCCACATCTTCATTCTCAATTTCCTCTTCTTCCTCAGACTCATTCTCATCACCTAGAGTCATTCCTCTTTTTTGATTTTGTTCTAGAGTAGCCATTATTTCCTTTAACTCACTCAACTCTCTAGCATGTTTCTCCTTCAACTCATTCATCTCTTGAGCAATGTTTCTTCCTCTTGGAGGCATCTTTGACAAACTGTCTCTTCAACTTACCACTTCTCAACCACAACAAACCTACTAACTGTGCTTTGATACCACTTGATGCAGAGAAGGGGAACGTGACAAAGTTGTCTTCAAAGATCCTTTGGTTGAACATGTAGGCAGTTTGTTGTCCTCTCATAATGCAAGTTTGGATGATAGGCAAAAAGAGCCATTTCATGGTTTATATACATGAACTACTTGTCAAACCTCCCAATCACCCTAGACCATAGTAATTTGACTATGAGATGCTCACTAAACTCACCAAACACTCTGAATGTTTACCTCACCTATCGTTCCTTCACAACTAACCTCTTTTGCTTGTAGCCCTAAAAATGACGATTTTGAAGCATAAGTCATAGAATCTAGACCAAACCCATGAACAAATTGGTTTTTCTGATACCTATTGATCACCTTCACAACATACCTAACATGCAACATAGGTTGTTTTGGAACATCTGACTCAAATTGGGACTATCCTTGCTATCCTAGGCCTAAATTAGGTCTCCTTTTACACAGCAAGAGAATGAAAATGATAACCCACTCTATAAAATCATGTTCTAAGGTGATTGGGGTACTGTATCATGATAGATTATGCTGGTTTCAAATATCTAACTAACACACAATTTGCTATTCCTCCAAAAGTTCACTCTACTATGCATGGGCAGTCTAATACATAGAGATATTAGACTCTACAAACACAAATCTGCCTCTTTCTTCAATCCCCTATTCCTGCACCTGAAACCCAATTGATAAACCTTCAAAACAAATCATTTCCATCCATTTTGTGTTCATGGTGCTTAAGGTATAGGCTGCCAATCCATCGATTTTCACAAAACACTTAAAAACCCTCTAAAACCCTAGTTAAAAGGAGCAGTTTCAGAAAAGAGATTAGAAAATCCTTTAACTCCTACAAGAATCCTCCAACTTAGACTCAAATTATAGGTAACCCCATTCACTTCAATTTTTTATTCATTGGAGCTCATGACAGAGCAGTACGGGCAAGTACAGTCGTTGGGAATAGTAATAAAACTCAGAAAATGAGGCAGACTTTAAAGAAAACATTTGTAAAATGCTTCAACCTTCATCAAAAACCCTCCAGCCTTATTTAAAACAAAGATAAGACCATCCATTACAACATTTTATGCATGAGGACTCTTGACAGTATTGTACGGCTTCCTACAGAACGTTAGAATAGCAACAATGCAGAAAAATACAGGAAAACTGTTAAATATCAATGTTATTTCTCTTCAAAACTTCCACACCCCATCTGCTTGACCTCTGAGAGATATATATAGCATGTTTACAAATTATATTCCACTATTATCCCCACTCCCATCATGGGAAAAGCCTTCATTAAGGTAGAAAATCTAACTGTTCTCCAGAAAAAGCTCACTATCTAGAATTAGACTATCTTCCTTTTTAGTAACTTAAGATTCTACTATAAAAATGCTTTTATTAAGACCTCCACTACATGGTCATGCCCCTAGTGGGCTTTATTACATTATTTTAAAACTCCATTTTGTCTCTAACAAACAAAAATTCAAAAATTTGCCTTAAAAACATCCTAGGTGCACTGGACCATAGACCTTGACAGAGTTGCTAACCTGAGAGCTCTATTCAAAGACTTCACAAAGAGCAGGAGGTCTAAATTGGTGGTATTTTATAAATTTTCCTAGTCCATAGACACCATTAAATTTAGAATTAATTTTATCAAAAATCCTAAGCCAGCAGAGATCAATCTGACACTACAGGCCTTACTTGCTTACAAGAGCAGGGAAGCAGAAAAGAGTAAAGTTGATTTGGATGGAGATAGCCAAAAGCTAGGTGACTCAGTAGATATATAAGTCAAATGCCAAGTCTAGCTGGACTGGCACCTCATCCAAAAAAGTGTCATATGTCTTTTCCTGTTTTTTGTGCATTGTAAAAGAGTTTTGTCTTTATAGATAACCCAAAAAGTGTCTATTTTGTCCTATTCTAATGCATTTTAAAATTGTATTTTTGTTTCCTAGAAGACAAAGTCAAATCTTGGATTGTAACAACCTATCATCCAAAAATTAAATGATATCAAATCTAAGCTCTTGGTGTTGAGTTAATCTCCACTGTTCCTTCAAAAATTTGGTATGCTTTCCCATCTATAAAAGGGTAGTCATTTTCTCTCTTTGGAAGTAAGATTGGACAATGAATTGTTGAGACTCTGCCAAAATATTGATCAATACAAAACTAGTTTACAGGTGTTGCTAGAAATTGTGTTGTGTGTTATCTTACTTTGGATTTCATGGTTCATTTCAATCTAAAATTAGATGAAGTATAGTTGCAATGGTGAATGGATGCTTTGATATTTGATGAATGATCTAGTTCATACCATTTGTTCTTGCTGGTTTGAAGTAACTTTGCATGGTTAGTCTGAACCTTATTAAGTGAATTTAGTTTGATTGCATGACATTGATTGAGCTACACCAATAATTGGGTGTTTAATGAATGTATGTGATTTGAAAATCTTAAGTTGCCTTTGAAGATTGCATCATTTCTATAGCATTGTGGTTTTAACCTGGTTAAACATAAATTGGTTTTATTAAGGGCGTTCATCTATATATTGCATTTCATTCTAGTTGTGATTTGTCCTTAGGTTTCATATCCATCTCCCTACCCTTTAACCTTTTTACATTTTCTTTACATAAAATCTGATTAGACTTAGGGTTTTAAAGTAGCATCATATTGTCTATATGTTGATAAATTTCAGACTTAACAGTCTGCATCACTTAGGGTTTTTGCATACCTAATGTTGTCATAAATTCACAAACCCTACATTGTATGTAAGTCCCCTTGGTTGGAACAGCCGAATACATATCCACTTAACTATCTTGCAAACTTCAAGACCTGACAGTATAAACCTTGGGGCGGTCTTTTTCTAGGTTTCCTAAGATAAGATTCCTTTCAAGAGAGGTGAGATATCATGTATCTTGCCTACATTGTTGTGTGCTAAAACCACCATCAACAGGACCTATGCTTACTTGAACTCTTACTTGTTTGTTATTTTCTTGCATCTAAACTTACATGATTTCATCAATCATGTAATATGGTAATCAGAAAGAATGAATGAAAATGACCAGAGAAACTCACCATTAGTTTAGGTTATAGGGTGATATTACCTTTGTTGCATGCCTCAACTTACATGAATAACTATCATTATGGAGTTCAATATGCATCGATGTTGAATTACTCTATTTTGATTATCAGTAGGTTAGATGAAGAAACACACAAAATAGAAGCAAAAACCTACTCTACAAAAGAAAAAAATGAACAAAAATAAGGCCATTCTTACTTGCAACTATAGAGAGAACAAGGGAGAAGAGGGAAAATAGTCAAATGATGATAGAATTGAGAGAACAAATAGTCTACAGAGAGCTAAGGATGAGGGAACAACAAAACGAGAGGTGCATAAGATCATGTGATTCCTCAAGTTTGATAAATGAGAAAAACTCTCTTTTACACTATTTTTCTTTCCATCGATTTCTTCTTAAAATGCTCATTAAATTCAAATATGTTTGTTTCTTTTAATTATTGTCTACATTAGGAATGTTTTTTGTGTTTTCATTTTGTTGTTTTATATTTAAAAATTTGTTTCAGGGTGCCTAGGGTTTTCTTTTCATTTGGGTAGGATTGCCCTTCTATGCCCTACTAGGTCACCTATAATGAGGGGCTTGGTCACCTGGGTGATCTTCCTAACCACTCTTCCTAGTCAAGAATAGATCTATAGAAAGTTATCTATTTTGAATCATTCTCACCAATTACAAGTGTGATTTTGTTTTTTTATATTTTTTGGTGGATTTTCTAAGGTATTTTCTACTTTTTTGTATTTTTTATTTTTTACAATTTTTAGGCTTTTCTAAGGTTTAATGAGGTCTTCTTGGTGTTGTAGGATACTTACATTTTATGGAATGCCACCAAGGAGTAGGCTTGGTTTGTGGATGTCGTGAAGGCACTAAATAGAGTACACCTGATATTGAGGCTTTTGTTGACGCTTTGTGCTCTTACCTTCATATTTCTCCTTTGCATGTGGAAATTTCATAGTTGATGTATTTCACTTATGCTTATGAGTCTCCCTTGATGGACTTGTGTACCCAGTCTATTGATATTCTCATGTACTTGATGTTACTTTAATTTTTGAGATCTTAGATTGATCTATATACATAGCTGGTAGTTGACATCTTTACTTTGTTTATCTCTTATGCAGATGGTTAGCTTAGAATCTATGTTTTTATTCTATAGATGTGTGTTGACATAGATGACATGTTATATTTATGTTTTTGTACTTTTCTATTTTTTATGTATGTATGCAATGTGGACTATGTACGGATGCATAAGATGGTTTGATGGATATGACACAATGGATGTTAGGAATTAAGGTGTCTCAAACTTACAAAATTCCTAGTTTGATTTATTACTTAGTTAGCTTTTTCCTACATATTTTATATTAATTAAATGTTCCATCATAAATGGGGCATGGGAATTTGAGGTGGCATCATATGCCATCTATTGGTACCTTGTATGTTGTTGTAGGAAAATATTTAATTTGAATTTTCTTAGGCAAAATGGGATGCCCTACATTTGTGGGATTCTATGACATATGCTATGATAGATTCTATGGCATGTAAGAGCCAAGAATAAAGGGAGTTACTTTGGAATCTTGACTAGCTATGACATACATTTTTATTTGTTATAAAGTGCCTAGTTTTAGATGGGAATAATGGAAAACTTGGGCACCCGTGTTGGTGGAATATTATGACAAATTATGACAAGTGTAAGAGCCTTTATCTATTTACTATTTTTAGCCTAATTGTGGGAATCTCTAGATATGGCGTTGGAATTTTGGTCAAACTTAGTTGTCATACCTCTAGAGGTTTTTTCACATGGTTTAGAAACCATTTATGATTTCTAGGTTGTTCATTGTCTATAAATTGGGTACTTGAGGAGTTGTATTGTATTGAGAATTTGCAGGTACTACTAAAATGATGTCAAAATCGCTCCAAGTTTATATGCTAGTGTAACTCTTGTAAAAGCTTGATCTACAAGTGTGTTGTAATCTTGTTATTGATTTGATAATATATTGAGTAGGTTTTGGAGTATGGGGTTTTCCTCTCAAAAGGGTTTTCTCCATGTAATACTGGTGTTATGTGTTGAATTGTTTATGTTAATTTATGTGTTTCTACATATTTTTTGTAATAGTTTTATATTAGATTTTAAAGTTTTTTAAACAATACTCCTCTCAAGGTTTAGTGTAGGAAGTTGATTCTGCTACTCTTACTTCCATACAATGGATTCACAAATTATTAACTTTGCAAATGTCATTCTGACAGTTATTTTATGATATGTAAATGATACAAAAAGTGTGATTGCTCTTTATAAGATTTTTAACTTAGGAGGATTACATTTGACTCAACATAGAATGACTTACTAAGCTTCGAGATAGATTTTTAGGGGATCAAGTGGGAACAGGAAGGTAATGGAATAATTTTAGATGAATTTGTACAAAAGGATAAAGCCTAATCCTTATCTTAGTTGGCCATTTAGACTTAGTTTTTTACGTAGACAAGAAATAATTTTATTGGTACCCTCTAGACCTAGACCAAAAGAGATGGCCAATAGGTCAAACCAAGGGTAAAGGAGTATCTCCTTAGCAAGGATGGCCCTAGAAAGCAAGCTAGAGTCTAGTTTTACCTAACTTGTGTAATGTGTTCTTCCTAATTAGTTTAGTTTGATGGACAATTAGCCTATCTTGTGGATTCCCGTAGGCTAATGAGTTAGGGTTAGGGAATCCTTGGAGTTAGTTGGATCCAACAGGGTGGCAGTATCAGGTGATTAATTGAGCTTTGAATGTTATGATGTGTGGTACACCACTTTCTAAGGTTGTTTTGGGTGATTTCTTCTATACTTTATATTTTTAGTAAGTCATTCCAAGGCACAGGCAGGGTTTGTTATCAACATTTCTATTTATAGCCATGTTGATGGAGGCATTTGATGTCAGTATTCCAACTTCTAACATAATCCTGTATTTTATTTTGATACCGATACTTTATAAAGTAAAATTAAATATTTAACTTTATTGTTATTGATATCATAAAGTGACTATGGGGCACCTAGAGTGATAAAAAGATGTTTTTTAAAAAAGGGGAGAATTAAGTCTCCTAAGGATGGGCGCTCATATGGGAGACATAAAGGGTTAATGTTTTATTAATAAAATATTTTTATAACTCTAATATGGGCATGGGAGCTTAAGAGGAATAAAAGTTAAGTTTGAAGCTCATTTTCAATCTCATGTGATTTGATATCTAATATTGCTTTTGTTTTGGAGGAGCTTGTTCTTCCTAGGGTTTGTAAGGATGAATCCCTTGTAGGTAGCATCTTCTACATTGTTGAAAGACACAATCTAGGAGATTATTCAGTGATTTCACACAGGGATCAGAGTTCGACATTGTAGTTTACAAATATTCCAGTTTGGAGCATAGAATAACAATAGAGAATTGAGATTTTGAAAGAGGAAAATAAGTAGAAATATATTTTAGTTTTTAGAAGCTATTTTTATCACCCACAAGTTGGTTGTACCATCCTTGGCTAGTCGTACAAGTTGAACAAGGGTGTGGGAGTTTCCTAGGTGAAACACCTAGGGTTTAGTGGTTTTTTGGGGTTTTTATGGGTCGCCAGACCTGCAACACACTTGGATAGTAGTTTGGAAACGTTGCAACACCATTTGAGGCAGTGGCATCCAAAATAGGGTTTCCAGTTTGTTGTTTGTAATGACAGTTCAGGCCTACACATGTTCAAATTTAATGGGTATGCCTAAAACTTCATTGTAATGTGATTTTATTATATGGGTGTTTAACATATTGATGAAATATTATCCTAGATTTGTTTGCTAATTGTGGGTAGTTGAAAAATATTGTTTTTGGAGCTATTTTTATTTTTTTGAATGCAAATACACTCTGGAAAAAAACACTACATTCTACATTTTCATCTATTTCTGAAAACTCTTCAAAATTGAAACAAACACAAGAAAACAAAAAATACACGTAGAACAGGGGTGTATATTATAGTGGTATTAGATCTCAGCTCTTCTTTCCATCCTGTGCAGTTGTGACAACGAAGCCATGTAGTATTTTCATTGAGTGATGCAGCCCAACACACATCAATATTACTTGAGGAGAAATAGGTCAAACCTGAAACTTGAAGTTCCTCCACACATCGATCCATTTACAGGTGTTGACAGGGTTGAGGTAGACATGGGTGACAGAGATCATAGTGAACTGAGCATTAGAGATATATTGAATGACCTTGCTAGAGGACAATGAGAGTTGCAGCAAAATATGAATCAGATTTGTGCCCTTTTGGCTAGACAGATTGACAAAAATAACAATAACAACAATAATAGAAATGGAAACGGTAATGAGGGACATGGAGATGGTAATGGAAACATGGTGCAGTCACAGTCAAAGGGTTCACAGAATGAACTGTCCAGGCCATGCAGCAAGAGTAAACACAATGGAACCAACTCAAATATAGAATGCAATGCATTATTCAAATGCTTAGGATATCATATATTTAGAATGCTTATATGTCGGCAACATGCGGGCTACAATTAAAGGCTCACAGGCCTGATTCTAGTTACAACAGATATGCAAGGTATGGCATTGAAGGGACTTTCATAACAAAATATCTAATCTAATCTATCATAATCAACTACTGACTTCCTAATACATCCTAGAGATCTATATATATCATCTCCAAGCTCAAGAAATCCTCCATGTCAGCCAAGAAAGGTTACAAACTCCAATGAAGGAATGTAACGTGTAGAAACAAATAGGTCGGGCCTAAACATCTGGTAATGGTCCGTAAATGCATGAATCAAGGTGAGGACCTTAAGGAAGGTCTATATGATTCTTAGGTGCATTGAATGATGTTCCATTTATCTCCGCAAGTCATGGAAGTGCTCTGTAAAACTTCCCCTTCAACTAACTATTTATATGCTCTGCTCTGTGAAAATGAGTGATCTTCTGATATCGATAACGTTTAGCAGACAATTCCAAATGACCTAAATTTTGGATATGATGTAGATGATGATGTCTAGATTCTAAGTCCTACTCCATGAGCTCTAAAATGAAAATGTGGCAAAATACAGTACAAAATGCTGAAACTGCTACTGACTGAACTGAACTAGAAAATGAAAGAAAGAATGTGAAATGTTTTTGGTTGATGCAAGATTGCTCTACATCTTAGGATGCTCCTACATCAGACACTTGAGGTTGTTGAAAAAGTGAGTCCCTCACTTTGTTGGGGCTAGAGTAAAACCAAGACGATCCACCTCAGCCTGAGAAATCCATGATGAATCTTCTTTCGGTCTGCCTTTCCACTTTACCAAATATTCCTTGTATTTCTTTCCTTTGGTGTCGCATCCAACTTGACTGTCCAAGATGTCTTCTATCTACTCTGGTGGTTGTTGTGGTAATTGATCCTTCAAATCATCTCCAATGTTGTCACTTGATTCTCCTTCATGATACTGATATAAGTCTACAATGTTGAATATAGGTGATATACCCAATGTCTCTGATAGCTCCACTTCATATGTAATTCTGAATCAAATTTCCTGGGTATCTTACATGCTCCAAACTTCTTCATCTTCCACTTGTTATATGTCCCTACTGGAAATTCATCTTCTCTCAGATATACCATTACTTAATCACCAACTAAAAATTCTTTGTCTACTCTTCTCATCTTCTTGCTCCTTGTACTTACTATTCATCTCCTCCAAATGCTTCTTAACCTATTTATGTACTGTCTCCATGTATCCTGCAAATTCTTCTACCTCTGCACTTCTCTTATTCTCAATACTAATGTCTCTCAATTCTACAACTCCCCTAGGTTTCATTCCAGTCACAATCTCAAAAGGTATCTTCCTTAGATCCCAATTTCCTACCTTCTCTCCTATCAAACATCTCAACAAGTTTACCAAACTCCTATTTACCACTTATGTTTGTCCATTTGTCTGTGGATGAAATGTTGAACTAAACTTTAGGTATGTCTTCATCTTCTTTCATAATGTCCTCCAAAAATATCTAATGAATCTTGTATCCCTGTCTGAAATTATGCTCTTAGGTAATCCATGCAATCTCACAATCTCTTTGAAAAATAGGTCACCAACATGCACTGCAGGGTGCTGCCACAATAATAGGTTACACTTTCTGGCACATCCTATTTTTTTGTTGAAATCATATATTTTTAGAAAATATAATGTTTTAAGCCTTGAAAGATTCCATTTAAAGTATTTTAATTGAAAAGGGTTTGATCAAACCCCCTTAGATAAAACCCCAATAGTTTTAAACCATACCTATAATGGAGTCTCCTCTACACCTATCAAGATGCTGATAAAACCCATTTTTGATTTACCTTTTGAGGGATCAAATGAATTCATTTAAAACTTATGTTTTGTAAGTATGTAGTCCTTATTATAAGCTTCTCAAAAAGTATAATTTTAAATATATTTAATTTGATTATTATATTTATTTTTTATTTCTTGTGAATGTAGGTTTTCACTAAACATCAAGTTCTCTGTTCTACACACATGGAAAATTAGTAAATTAGTGAAAAAAAATTTTGAAAAATATCTATGCCCTAGGTATTGATGTCCTTGTTTCAACAAAAAAAAATTGAATTTCGATACATACAGAAAAAGTAATGTTTTACGGAATATGCCTATGTCTAAATTATAATTGGTTTGACTTCAAAACTTAATTTTAAAAAAAATATTCAACAAAACATTATAAAACTAAATGCATGCCCTATATATCGGTGTTAACAATCTAAATTCAAAAGAATTAGAATTTTATCCTTTGTAGAAAAAAAGTTATGTGCTACATAATACACATCGCTTTAAAAAAATGTTGTTTACTATTAAAAACTAGTTATCAAAGGAGACACAAAAAATGTTACAATTTAACTCCAAAATTTTTTAAATATATATATTTAGAATCTACAAACAAAATCTCACAAATCACTAGTTCACATCATCTTCAAATTCCTAACGGTTTAGCGGCTATAGGTGTCAAAAAGTGAAGATTTAGTTCAAAATGTTGATTTCAATGTCAAGTTTGGCCAAAAAGTGTAACCCATTATTGTGGGATGACCTGCACATCATTTGTCTTCTTACAAGGTATGAAATGTGTCATCTTTGAAAATTTGTCCACCACAACAAATATAAAATCATGTCCTCTCTGTGTTCTTGGCAATCCTAATATGAAATCCATTCTTATATCTTCCCATGGTCTCTCTGGTACTGTCAAGGATTTATACAAACCAGTATTCTGACTATTCCCTTTTGCAAGTTGACATACTCTACAACTTTACACAAAATTCCTTACATCCTTATATATCTGAGGCCAAAAGTAATGTTCACTTACCAATGCCACTGTCTTATCAATTCCAAAATGTCCAACCAATCCACCACTATGTTTATCCTTGATCAAATTATCTCTCATTGAACTCTGAGGTATACACAATTGATTTCCTTTGAACAACATATCCTCCTGAATGAAACAATCTAACCACTTACTTCTATCTGTCACAACAGGTTCCTTACATGCTTTCCATGGTTCTGCAAAATCAAGATCTTCTTCATACATGTGCTTCAACTCCTCAAAACCCAATACTTCAATTTCATCTATGTTAGCAAATTCCTTCTTCTACTCAATGCATCAACAACTTTGTTTGACTTCCCACTCCTATGCTTCAATACAAATGTGTAACTTTGCATAAAATCTACCCATCTCATATGTCTCTGATTTAACTTTCCCTGACTGTTTAGATATTGTAAAGCCTAATGATCTGTATACAACATAAATTCTTTAGGCAACAAGTAATGTCTCCACTTCTTCAAAGCTTGAATTATGGCATAGAATTCCTTATTATAAATTGAATGTCTTCTCTTTGAATCATTCAACTTCTCATTGAAACATGCTACTGGTCTACCTTCCTAACTTAACACCGCTCCTATTGCATTTCCACTTGCATCACAATCTACTTGAAATACTTTGTTGAAATCTAGTCACATGCTAACACTGGTTGCTCTGTCACTTTTTGCTTCAACAATTCAAAACTTTTATTTTCTGTTGATGTCCACTTAAAGTCCTTTATGTCACCTCTCATTATCTCTGTCATTGGTGTGCATACTGAACTAAAATGTCTAATGAACTTCTGGTAGAAACTAGCTAATCCATGAAATGATCTAACTTTTCCAATGCTCTCAGGTATTGGCCATTCAATAATTGCTCTTTCTTAGGGTCCATCTTCAATCCTTCCGTAGAAATCACAAATCCCAAGTATACCAATTCTTCCTTCATCAAACTACATTTCTTAATGTTTATCAACAATTTCTCTTCTCTCAGTCTCTACAATACTTGTCTCAGGTGCCACAAATGTTCTTCCTTTGTCTTACTAAAAATCTTGAAAAATATCATCCAAGTATACAATAACAGACCTACCCAAGAATTTCTTCAAAACCTCATTCATTAACCTCATGAAAGTACTCGGTGCATTAGTAAATCCAAAAGGCATCACTAACCATTCATACAATCCTTCATTAGTCTTAAAAGAAGTCTTCCATTCATCTCCTTCTCTAATTCTAATTTGATGGTATCCACTCTTCAAGTCTATCTTTGTGAAATACTTTACTCCACTCAAACAGTCCATAATATCATCCATCCTATGCAATGGAAATTTCTATACTTAACTATGATCTTATTGATTGGTCTAGAGTCTGTACACATTCTCCATTCTCCATCTTTCTTTGGTGCTAGCACTGCAGGTACTACACAAGGGATCAAACTTTCTCTGATCAATCATTTCCTTAACAATTTCTATATCTGTCTATTCAATTATGCATTCTTTATTGGTGTCATATGGTGTGCTGCTTTGTTAGGCAAACTAGCTCCTAGTATAAGATCCATATGATGACTGATACTCCTAATTGTTGGCAATCCTTTAGGTACATTATCTAATATGATGTCTTCATACTCTGTCAACAATTTAGTTATCTCCTTTGGTTGTGATTCTTCAGTTTTGGTACTTAGGGTCCCATGCTTCTTAGGAATCAAAGGAAAACACATATTCTCATGTCTCAAACCATCCAGAAATTTCCTTCCATCAACAAAACAGATTCTAGCATTCCCACATACTTCACTCCTAGGTTCATCTTCCAAAGGAATCAAGGTGATTTTCTTTCCATTAGATACTATAGTGTAAGTATTATTTCTCCCATCATGTATAGCTTTTCTATCATACTACCATGGCCTACCCAACAATATATGACATACATCCATTGGTATAATAGCACATATTACTTCATCATGATAATATCCAATATAAAATTTCACCAAACATTATTTGACAAGAGTCACTGGACCTTGGCATTTAATCATGTTTTTCATGTGTCAAATCTAGGGTTGTGTCTTAGGCTATCTGCAATAAGGGTTCCCATAGTTACCAGCCCACTAACTACTCCTACTGATCTGACTGTTTTAAAGATTAATACTGTTAATTTGTTTGTTGTGAAAGGAAATTCTGAAAACACTAAAACAATGTTGAAATAGTAAATTGTTGAAATTGACCTATTCTAATCCACACAACTAAAAATATGCATTTACTAGAAACAACTATAAAATAGAAATAAATCTATCTTATGATAGCAGTAAACTATCTTCCTAATAGAATATGAAACAAGACAATGAAGCAAATAGATACTAGCCTCCTATCTTGATGGCGGGAGTGGGCCCTTGCTCCTCGCCTTCAAGACTGAAGACTAAAGCAAGAACTCAATACAGAAATATAATAACACAATCTTTCTTTAGTCTAATTCCATCAAAGTATGCTTGTATTCAAAAAGTATGTAAAAATGGAAAATGGAAATTACAATAATCTAATAACAATAATTCTATATCTTTTTCAGCTGGTCCTACCTTATCATATATCAAATCAAGCGATGAGATATCTATATGTTCTAACTATCAATTTATCTATGAGATATCATCAATCTCTTATTTTAACAATTGTTTAACTGCAGAGTAAAATCATGCAAACTAAAATAGGTTTTAGTGGTACAGAAGTCCCACTAAATCTAGAGTCTTAACTTAAATAACAACTGGGCAATGAGGCCCTGAAATGTAGGTCTTTAACAAGTCTTTCAAAACTCATGCAAAATTAATAAAAGAGGAATTAGATCCCTAGCAGTCAACTAGAGTCTTTGCTAGATAATTCTGGTGTTGGCTGAGTAAACTCTAGAGCACTGCAGTTGCCTCTAGAGATCTAGACTGATAGCGGCGCTGGGGACTCTACATTGTCGCCAGGAGCTCCAAAGACTA
Source organism: Cunninghamia lanceolata (assembly GCA_027924645.1). Taxonomy (NCBI): domain Eukaryota; kingdom Viridiplantae; phylum Streptophyta; class Pinopsida; order Cupressales; family Cupressaceae; genus Cunninghamia; species Cunninghamia lanceolata. The sequence goes on from BSBN01000814.1 coordinate 8,434,009, forward strand.
TGTGTTATCGCCAGAAGCTCCGAAGATGCACCCATGACTCCTATATGGCTCTGGAGATGATCCACCCTTGGCTCCCCTTCTTCAAAATACCTCCAACACATTGGGAAAATGTTGGAGTCTAGTGTATTATCCTTCATGTCAGCTCTGGAGATTATTAGGACCATCTCTAGAGATGCTCAAAATTGTCTTCTCCCATACAACTGCACTTGTAGACACAAAAAGAGAGACTTTGTGCACATTTCCATTAGTTTTTTGCACATTTGTCCTTCAATCAAAAATCATGACCTTCAGCAATTCATCTCTCATTAATGTAATTAAAATGAGTCTTTTCATGTTCTATGGTGTAATTACCAGGACAACAGAATAAAAGGATGGAAAAGGAGAGGTAAAAAGGTGTATTATTCTGGGTGCTACCTGGAACTCATCATTCCCCCCAAACTTAAAGGTTAGTAGGTCCTCATGCACTTCACAGCCTGAACTTGTTGAGGTGGTACATTCTATCAGTCAGATTGAACTCCTCATAAGTGGACCAAGTAGTGAGGTTTGTATTGCCATTCCCCCTAAACTGCTCAACCTGTTTCAACCATTCCTAAAATTTGGCATCTTCCATCTGTTCATCCCATATGGACAGTGGCTCAATAATGAGGGGAAGCTTGAAATGGCCACCTATCCAATCATGTTTATATTTGTCCATCAATCTGGACACGGCTCTTGCTTTCCTCATAAATAACTGGAGGTTCGCTAGGGAAAATACTTCTTTCATCTTTTGCTCTGGAGTTAGGGTGTTCCACCTCTTCTTTCCAATTGTGATCATCTGATTAGTTGAACTATGCATGAAGAGACCAAATTCAATAGCACACTCTTGCAGGTGTTTCTGATACAAGGGAAAAAAAATTTGTTCTACCTTCTGGGGAGTAAATTTTTACCCTGAAATGAATCTTAAAGCCCATGGGGTTTGGGCACTTTCTCCTAAGGAAGAGGCTTGTTTCTGCATCTTTCTTTTTGTAAGCCTAAATCCTTTCATTCCAAATCTAATTATTTCTCATCAGTGACATAAATGCTCTGAGTTGGCATTCACCCACAAAGTAGTTGATGAAGAAAGTATAATCTTTAATGCAGAAATCATGCAAATAGAGTTCACACAGGAAATTCTTATCTTCATCAGAATTTTTCATGTACACCTCCATGAAGTCTACCTTAGTTTTTATATTCTCAGTTAAATCAGACAAGACTAATGATATTTTCCTCTAGAGGATTCGCTCTTGAAAAAATAGAGCATAACTACTACTGGGAGGTCTGCAAGATATGATCTCGGTAGAGAGAGTGACCACCTTGATGACCTTCTCCTCTAGGGCCTATACTTTTTCTGACATGGCGGTCACTGCCCTTTGCAGTTGCAACATTGGCTTGGATTCATCATACTCCTGACATCTCCTTCCCTAGTGAAACAGGGCCTTAGGGATGTCTATTGGGAGAACCCCTAAGTATGTGTCTGTTTGAGTGCCTTGTTCAACAGTAGCAACTAGATTGGTCAGGTCATGAAGCAACTCTTCCTGATCATCCATCTTGTTGTTGGCCCATGTCAGCTACTTAGCCTAACTCTGCACTTTCTCTATCAATGCTAAAATCAATGTGATGTCATTGTCTCTAGTTTTTATGGTGCTAGAGGCATTCTTTGTTGTTTCCTCATCCTTTTCCTTGATTTCAGCCTCTTTCCTTCGAATGATCTCCTATTTTTCTTTTATCTCATTTTTCAGCTCCTCTATTTCCTACTTTTGCTTTGTTTCTTTTTCTTTCATGACCTTCTTCAGGTCAGTGATAATTAGGTTCTTACTCCACACTAGCCTCTTTAGATTATCAATCTCTTCCATCAGTTGCTGCTCTCTTGGAATCTCTACATCTTCTTGATCAGAGGGGTGAGAGTAACTCCATGTTTCTCCCCCTTCTGTTCTTTCCTCATTAGGGGTTTTTGTGTCTCCCTATCCCACATTGTTAGTTGCTTCCCCCTGCTCATATGCTTCTCCCTGTTGATCCTCATCTTCCCCTTGGGTCTCTTCTTCCTGAGCCTCTTCCTAGCTTACTTTTACAAATGTTGGGGTTGATGAGGGTCCAGCTTCCTCCATGGAAGTTCTGAAGCCCATGAGGACCTCAACTAAGAGAGTAGTATCATGTTCAACCTGAGTAAGCTATCTCTTCCTCTTACTTCTCTAGAGCACTGGTGGAGCTTGTGTCTCTAGAGCTAGTTCATTACCCTCAGAATCTGAAGAGACAGTTAGGGTTTCTCTCTCTATTGTCTCTAGAGCTTGAGTGTATTATGGCTCTAGAGTCTGAGACCTTGGATGGGCAGGAGATTCCAGAGTAGTTCCCTCAACTACTCTTCTTTTTTATTTTTCTTCTAATCAGAGGAATTTCACCTGACTCATCAGACTCTTCCTCTACCCTTTGACACTTGCTGGACTTAGGTGTTCTTGGAGGCCTTTTTGTTTTCTCTTTTTGCCGTATTTCTTTCATGTGCTTTTTGTGGCCAGAAGTCTAGGCAGATGCCAGTTTTATTTCCTCTTCCATGATGACATCTCCCCTCATTTGCTTGGTTGGTGTAGACCCCTGAGCTAAGGTTATCTTTCATTTTGATGAGCACGTCATATGGAAGTGTTCCTTTGTAATTGGTTCTTCTAGTTGTTCTATTGCAACTGAGGTTTCCCCCATAGCTTCTTTCCCTTTCTTTTTCTTCTCAGTAGTGGGGGCAAAAGTTGGTGTTTCCTCCATTATTCCTTTCTTTCCCTTGCCCTTTCCAATGGCTAGGGAGGAAGTAGAAGGTATTGTTTCCTCATCCTGCTAAGTAGAGGAAGTCTCTTCTATACCTTGTTCCCTACTTGGTTTCCTGGCCTATGATTTGTCATCTAAAATGATTGCCACAAGGCCTCTCCATCAGGTTGAGACGGGAAATGGTGTTTTACAATCAAGAAAATGAGTTTGTGGTGTTTCATGGGACCCTTTCCCTATTGATACTTATCTACTGAGGGTACAATAGCATAATACATAAATTTTGGGAGGTTGATGCTAAATTTTGGATGGGCATGCCCATGCCTTAAGAAAATTAGCATCTTCATTATGGGTACTAAAACTAGAGATAATTGCCCGTCACATGTAACATATTTCATTAGCTACATGGCTAGAGATTGCAATGGTTGTGTGAGGTCCTAACAATTCCCTTGACTTCATTTTTACTCAAATGCAACTGGATTTTAGGCTCACCTTCTACTAAAAAGTTTTTTAATTAAATCAGAGTACAGGGTTTTGAGATGATAGAACCTCTCGCCCTGTTCGGGTAGCCCTAAAATCTGGTTGATAATGGTGGTTGAGGCATTGATTGGGACTCCTCATACTGTGGTTTGGTTATTCTTGAGGTGGTGCAGGAAATCATCTACTATGTCCTCTTCAAATCCTTCAAATTTCTCCAAAAATTCCAACCACCCAACATTTCTTAAAATATCTACTGCAACTTGGTCTTGCACCAGTCCTGTTGCATTTTCAGGCTCTGATTTCTTTTTCACTCCCATCTTCTTGTATTATTTCACCCCTTTATGAATGAACCTTCCCTTGGCCTTCTCTGTATAACTTTTCTCTACTCTTTTTCTCTATTATGATAGGCCTCTTTCTTTGTTCCCTTACAAGACTTATGTTGTAATGGCTTGAAGATTACCTCTGGGGTTTGGAAAGCTCTGCAATTTCTGAAACTAGAGACTTGATATCCATTAATGGCAATTGCTTAGATTATGGGAGGGTTAATTCACTTCAACAAATTTGAATTGATGGCTCAGTCATAATCATAGGAAATGATATGACACTCCGGAGTGAGATCAGTAGTGTGGCAATTAAGGCAGCATGCATAGGTCAAAAAAATAAATAATGGCAGGGGTACATGTCAAAGTAACTGCACCTAAAAATAGAAATGACAAGACAAGTAATAGTTAACTAAATTGAGTGAATTACCTAGATCACTTTTTGTGATGATGGCCCGATGTACTTGGCTGCTATGTTGCGGCTTTGATGAGGTGTGGTGGTGACTCTACATGTGTGCAGCCCCTGCATCGCTTGGAATGATGTCAGTATCATCATTGTCATGTGGTCTAGAATCTTTCCTCATGAATAGATTTGAAAATGACTCATTATCATATGACGTCATGAGGAGTAGCTGGGGTAACGTGCGTAGGTAGTTGCAACTTCCTTTTGATGGTGGACGATGAGACGCACGGACCTCATCGCTTTCTCTTTTCAAAAGTGGGGGATGAGTCATGTTGACCTCATCATTTGGTGTCCCCACTTTGACGCCTAGAGAGGTGGGTCCCCCATTCTTTGAAATAGTTCCATTATTGGTGAAGCGCTAGAGGTGCTCCTAGACTACTCCAAAGATGTGTTTCAGTGGCTCTTGGGTGTCTGGTTAGCTCCAAAGATCATCTGTTGAAATCTTGCAAGAAGACGGGAACTGTCATTTACTAGTTTTTAGTCCCCCTGGTGAGAAAGACAACCATTTACTAGTTTTCCATCTTTCCCCTTTTTTTGAGAAATGCTGCCAAATGTTGGTTTTCAACCCTTCTTTTATTTCTTTTTTTAGAAAGGTCATCATTTGCTAGTTTTCAACCTTTCTGATTTTTTTATTGTCCTTGAATTTCTTCAACCTATGGCAGAGGCTATGACCCCTGTCACCAAGCACAAGTCCTTGGTAAACTCTTCCTTAGTATCTGGTCTTGTATAGAGCTAAATTTTGTTGCCATTTACTAAGAATGTGTCTTCACCTCCATCAATGGGTGCCAGTAAAATTGTTCCATTCTCATAGACTTCCCTAATTTGGTAAGGACGCATCCAATGAGTTTGTAACTTCCCCTTAAACTTAGAATCATATAAGAGAACTTAATCCCCTTGCTGAAATGTCCTCTTTTTGATGTGTTGATCATGTAATTGCTTCCTCTGGTACTGAATAAGTTATGTCTGTTGTATAGCTTTTGTCCTGATTTCATCCAACTCATTGAGTTGGATAATCCTATCCTGTTGTGCTATAGATAATGATAGCCCAATGTCCAATGAGGTCTTGAGTGTTTGTAGTTTGAATTATAAGGACGTTATGGGTTTCTTTCCATAAACCAATTCATAGGGTGAAAACTTGGTTGTTGACTTCCATGTGGTATTGTAAGCCCAAACTGCTTCAGGTAACCTACTAGCCCAGTCTTTCCTATTCATGCCCACTGTTCTTGTTAGGATGTTTTCTAGCTCTCTATTAGTCACCTCTACCTACCCATTAGCTTGGGGATGGTAAGGTGAAGATTTTATGTGTTTAACTTGGTATCGATCTGTGAAAGCTTGAATTACCTGAGAAGTGAATTGCGGTCCTCTATTTGAAACTATGGATCTCAAAGCTCCAAATCGCAAGAAGATTCTGTTCTAAAGAAAATCAGCAACTTTTTCTTCTCTTACAAACTGCAATGCCTAAACTTCTGCCCATTTGGTTACTGTAGAGTGTCAAATACTCTACATTTTGTATCAGTCACAGTAAGTGCACGGATTTCTTTTATCTCTGTGTATTTTTTGTCTTGTTGTGCGGGTTTCTAATGAAATGATGCGGAAGACACCAAGTGTCAAGCCTCAGTTAAAGCCGTGGTATTGTTTCTAACATTAACTTTTATGCGGAGCGCACCACGTAGCAAATTGTTTCAATGTTTCAAGTTTCAGCTTATGTGTGGGTGCCGCCACGTGTAGCATGCGGAGACAGTCCCTAAGGTTCTATGTTTTGTGTGGAGCTTGCCATGTGTCTTTTTGTTTTTCTACGGAGCTTGCTGTGTGTTTTCTTTCCGTATCAGGTTTGATGCTAAGTAATGAAAGATGGTGGGCCACAGTGATGTTAAGTTTCAAGCCAGCGGAGAACGCCACGTGGTGGACGCGGAGGTAAAGTTGTTTTGTTTATGACCCTTTTCCGGCAAGGAACTTAAAGTTTCTAAAGTGATGCGGAACTCGCCAAGTGTCAGTTTCCATGGGAGTTTCAAAAGCTTTTTAAAGTTTCTAAAGTAATGCGAGTGCCGCCACGTGTTAGTTAGCATGCGTGCAGAAGATGCCATCTGTCCCAATTTTCTCCTTTTGGAGGTAGCAAGCATTGAGGCTGTGGGTCCCATTATTAATATGTTTGTTTCTTAACTGATGCGGGTTGCGACAGTTGTCACCAACAGAGGTCACCTGAGCATAAAGACACAATTTTGAGGGTTTTGCAGAGGAAGACACGTAGATAGTTTTGAAAGTTACGGAACGCGACAAGTGTCATTTTCCTATTGACTTCTGAGAAACAAAGGAGTTTCTCATTTTGCTGCGGACACTGCCATCTGTCACAGTATGCTTTAAGTTTCAAGTGCGCGGGTCTCGCCATGTGTCAGTGTCTTATGAAGGAGTTGTGCCACATATATATTTTTCCCCAGCCAATGAGCTCGTGGGAAAAGGAAGATTGTTGTAGATTTGAAGGATCGTAACCTCTAGAGACTTTCAGTTATCTCCAGTTCTATTGGGCTGTTGGGATTCAGTTGTTGCAGACAATCTAGAGTCAAATCTTTGATTATAAATATGTAATATTTATAATAGATCGACATATAGAAGATACACATAGAATATAGAGGGATTTATTATTTTTGATAAGTTTTGTCAGAATCAAAGAGAAGTCAGAGACTTTCCTGTGGCCAATTTATTTCATTTTGCCTTTATTTTGTTGTTCTTGATAGGAAAGTTAATATACCTGTGCATGTATCTGTGCCTTTTATGTTGCTGGAAAATTAATGAGAAGAACTCAGTTCTGTGCCTTGGTTGATATTATCTGTGTCGTTTGCAAAGTGTCTGATTGTGAGCCTTTGATTATATTCATTCCATCTGATTATGTTAATCATGCAATATCTTCTCTTTAATGTAACTGAATCTTGAGAATAGTTTCACTATGCTTAATTTGAAAGGAATACTTTTACTTAGAAGCATCACCATAGTTAGATTTACTTAGTTGTATCTGTAATCCCATTAATTTCTTACCATTTTCCTCAAAACCCATTTAAGATAGAGAAGAGCCAACTTCTTTAAAATCTGGAGGTTGTTTCAAGTAGCAAGTCCCACATTCTTGAAACTTCCCATGTTGGTGTTAGAACCTGTGCAATTTTATAAATCAACAATTTTTGGCATGCCCAGTGGGACACTTTCTTGAAGTTTCTGTCAAAGATCATATGAGCCAGAGAGTAACAAGGAGCCAGAGCTGTGGACCTACAACAAGAGTTCAGTCTGCTACTAATCTAGGCATTCTTTTGCCATCGTTAGTAGCTACTCCAAGGAGAAGAGTGAATCAGTTTGCAGCAGCACAAAGAGTAAATATGGGAGCACCTATAGCCCTAAGGAACTATGCAAATTGGAACACTGGCAGTCCTCTAATTCTCCTAGTACCACCAGTAACTTGGGATGCTATTCCAGCCAATGCTCTAAAGGCTCTACCTAAGTTCAGTGGGGAGGATTTTAAGACACCTGAAGAGCATCTGCAAGATGTATCTAATGTGTGTGTAGTACATGTTATCACTCAACAAAATGTGGCCATAAGATTGTTAGTAGCCTCTTTCAAAGGGAAAGCTCTAGATTGGTATAGATCTCTTACTCCAAACACAATATCTACATAGGATCAGCTCGGTGACGCTTTCTTTGCAAGATTTAAAGAGAAAGATGATAAATCCTCCTTGCTGCAACAATTGATCACTATCAAAAGGGCACCACATGAGGCCATGACTGATTTCAACTCAAGATTTCAAAAAACCTGGGATAGAATTCCTGCTACAGCAAGACCATTATCAGGTATGGCTATTGTGTTTTACTTCAAAGCTTTAAACTCGGATATATCAGTAATGATTCAGTCTCTTGGAGGTCAGACACTACCAGAAGCATATGAATTGGTAGTCAAGGCTGAGAATAACTTAATAGATGCTAGAAAATTGCCCCCGAGGCCTCCTATGCCCAAGTTCCCAGAAATTACCTTACCTCTTCCATAAGAAGCTCCTAATCTTACAGCCCCACCTATGTCAATGTATTCATTTCCAGTTCCTCAACAACTTGCTAAGGCAAGCACCTCTGCTCAACCATCTGAAATGGATGATGTCAAGAACATTCTAAGAACCTTCTCGAATGAGATAATTAATCTAAAGAGATAGCAAAATCCCTATCCAAAGCCTCCTTATTAAGGTTATCAAGGAAATAGGCCTCCCTTTCAGCCAAATCAATATCAAAGCCCTCAAAGGCAAGCTAATCCTCAGCCTCAAACCAGCTGGTTTCAATCCCTACACCTCTACAAATTGTTCCTCCTAATCCCAACAGGGAAATTGTTCCAAGGTAAAATAACTTAGTAGATGGCACTAATGCTTGGTGCTTTCCCTGCAACAATGCTCATATGCCCAGAGACTGTCCTAGAGGAAATTTGCAGCAAAAGATAGCACAACAAAGAGGGTTAGAAGGACAATTTTCAACTTCTAACGCCCCACCATATCAATCTCTCAGTGTTCAAAATGTAGTAATGATGGCCCAGATGCAAGGGATGTCCATACAAAAAGAAGAGGAAATGGCCCCTAAGCATGCTTTATTTTCCTGGATTGAAGAGGAAGATTCAGTGTTCTTGAATGAAGCATCTACTTCAAAGAAACCATTGGTGCAATCAAACTACTATACCAGATCAAAGAGGAGAATGATGGAGCAGCCTGAAGTCACTAATAATGAGATCATTGGAGCACCTCCATTTCAAAATCATCAGAACACAGTCTCTAGACAAGAAATGCCTCAACCTGTGCATAATCAAGTAGCCTCAGGACAGGTTCTAGAAAAGACAAGGTACCCTTATTATTCAAAGACCCAAGCATTAGGACCTATGAATGTGGTGGACCAGCTGAAAAAAACACCAGCACATGTATCAATTTGGGATATGTTAGCTATTCTTGAGAAGAAGACACTGCTGCAGGAAGCCTTGCAGGGTCAAGAAGCCCCTAAACACACTGGTACTAAGGGAGGAACTATTGACAAAGGGAAGCTTCAGCTCAAAGATATTGTACCTCTGCAGACAACAGCCCTGTTAAACAATGAACCTGAGGTAGGTAAATCTAAACCAGATCCCTTTTATTTGACTCTAATAGTTGGGAAGAAACTGCTGCATAATGCAATGATAGATTCTGGGGCCAGTACTACAGTAATGCCAAAGCAGATAGCAGATGCTTTAAAAATAAAATATGAGTCACTTACAAGAGGGGTCATGCAGTTGGATGGAAAATCTGTTCAAACAATAGGAAAAATCAAACAACTTCCATTGCAACTATATACTTGCCCCAATATAATTGTCAATCAGGATGTGGTAGTCATAGATATTCCCCCTGTATTTGGTTTATGCTTGTCCAGAGATTTCACAGCCAAGATAGGAGGTTATAGGTCACTAGATTGGTCACACCTCATCCTGAGGACCAAGTATGGGACAAAGATGAAAATACTGTCTGAGCCATTATCCAAAGACCATATCACAAATGAGCCAACCCCAAAATTAGAAGCATCCCATGCTATACTAAATAAAGAAGAGAGAATCTTTGTTGAAGAGTTAGGTGATTGGATTGAACAAGACCAACAGGAAGAAGAGAATAATCAGTTATTGACTATGATGCAGAGTGATCCCTATGGAAATTATGACTCTACAGGTCTAGGCACTTATGTCATATTTGAAGAAGACCAAGAGATTCCTAATGTTTTAAGGAAAGAAGTAATCACAGAGTCAAGAATCTAAAAAAGACTCAAAGATCTAGACCCTAAATTTTGATGGGGCTAGGAGTAAAAATGGTGCCGGAGCAGGAATTTACCTTACTGCCCCAAATGGTGAGAAAATTCTAAGAGCCATTCGCTTTCAGTTTGCCTATATCAATAATGATGCTGAATATGAATCTTTGGTGCATGGACTCGTGTTGGCAAAGAAAAAAGGGATAAAAAATCTAATAGTAAGAGGAGATTCAGAACTGGTGGTAAAACAAATTAGGGAAAAGGCAATAGCCAAAAATGTGAGAATGAGGTCCTATAGGCACAGAATTTGGGACCTGATGGATGGTTTTGAGGCTTTCAACATTGAGGTAGTTCCCAGAGCCAAAAATTCTGAGGTAGATAGAATGGCACAGATTGGTTCATAGTTTGACCCAGCAAATGATCTACTAGTTAACAATGAGTCAGTCAAAGTTACAGTGAGACCAACTATTCCAGATAATGACCAAAATTGGCAAGTTTTTGATAACGATTTCCAAGTACTCTCATTCCTACAACAATCGGGTGATCATCCAAAAATTGAAGAAGCATATGGTGACCAAATTATCCAGCTGAAGTCAAATAAACTCCCTAAAGGACTGATTACTTTAGAAAATTTGTTTGACCCAGAGGATGTAAACCTAGAGAAGAGGAGGTTTCAGGCAAATAAGGAAGATTATTCTGAGATCCAAGTTAGTGAAGGAAGAAGATTGAAAGTTGGAAATTCTGCAACCCAAGAAGAAAAGGAAAGGTCGATTGATTTATGTGAAAAATATGATAGGGTGATTGCTTGGACCTATGAAGACCTCCATGGTTATAATATAGATATCATCCAACACACCATAGAGCTTACTGAAGGATCTAAACCAGTCAGACAGAAGCAAAGGCCAGTGAATCCTACAATTGAACCTTTAATGGTGGACGAGCTACAAAAGCTCCTAGAATTAAAGATTATTTTTCCAATAAAGCATTCAACCTGGGTATCAAACCTAGTGCCAGTAAGAAAGAAGAATGGTGATAGAAGACTCTGTGTAGATTTTAGGGATCTAAATAGAGCATCTTTGAAAGATCATTATCCCCTGCCCTCTATGGAATAGATTTTACAGACTGTGGCTGGGTCAAAAAGGTTTTCCTTGCTGGATGGTTTCTCTGGATACAATCAGATTTGGTTAGCAGATGAAGGCCAGCATAAGACTGCATTCACTACAAAGTGGGGAACATTTGCATATGCTAAAATGCCTTTTGGCCTTTCAAATGTTGGAGCTACCTTTCAGCGAGAAATGGATGTAGCATTTGGGGAACTTATAAACAAAATTATTCTACTCTATCTAGATGACCTCACTATTTTTTCCAAAAATGCTATAGATCATTTTGACCATTTAGAGGTTGTTTTTAAAAAATGTCAAGAGTTTGGAATATCTCTGAATCCCAAGAAATGTATCTTTGCAGTACCTCAAGGTAAACTTTTAGGACATATAGTGTCAAAGGAAGGGGTCTCTATTGATCCAGAAAGGTTCACAGCCATAATGAATCTATCTCTACCAGTCAACAAGAAAGCAGTTCAATCCTTTCTAGGGAAAATCAACTTTGTTAGCCGATTCATATCTGATTTCGCAGGACTAATTAGACCAATGACACTGTTGCTTAAAAAAGATCTGGTTTTCAAATGGACTGCAGAAGGAAGACAGGCTTTTGAAGAAGTCAAGAGAGCCATTTCAATAGCCCCAGTACTCAGAAACCCAGATTTTTCTAAATCTTTCCTAATGTATGTGTATGGGGGAGAATTTAGTGTTGCTACTGTTTTAACTTAGAAGGATGATCAGCAAGAAGGAGAACACCCAATAGCCTTTTTCTCCAGAACTCTCAGAGAATATGAGGCTAGATATAATTTTGTGGAGAAGCAAGCATATGTCATGGTAAAAGCCCTTAAAAATTTAGACATATGGTAACAGGAAACAAGATTCTGATATTAGTGGCTCATCCTAGTGTGAGAGAATATATTATGGAGGGTGAGATCACTGAGAAAAGAGCCAATTGGATCACAAAGATCCTGGAATATGATGTAGAAGTGAGACCCACCAAGTTAGTCAGGGGCAAAGGATTGTGCCAATATATGACTCAAGACATGGAGAGAATGATGACACAAGAAACAAAAAGTGAAAATGTATTGAAAATCCAAGAGGCTGATCAAGACTCCTGGGTAAAAAATAGAATACAATTTATGAAGCATGGGATTTTCCCAAATGACCTCTCCCATGATTAGAGAAGATACTATAGGCAGCAAGGGGCCCATTTTGTACTAATTGACCATATTCTATTTAGAAGAAATGTTGATGGTATACTTTTGAGATGTATAGAGAAAGATGAAGCTCAAAGAATACTACATGAATTACACCATGGAGCCTCAGGGGGACACTTTTCAGCAAAGACCACTGCGATCAAAGTGACTCAAGCAGGATATTTTTGGCTCACTCTATTTTTAGATTGCTATCATCTGGTTAAAGAATGCAAAGCTTGTCAGTTTTATACAAGCAAAAGGAGGAATGCAGCAATGTCTCTAAGCCCCATAGTTGTGGATGAACCCTTTGCTCAATGGGGTCTAGATTTTATCGGTATTATCAATCCAGTGTCAAGTATGGGACACAAATGGATCCTCACAGCAACAGATTACTTTACCAGGTGGAGTGAAGCAGTACCACTCAAAGAAGCAACAGAAAAAGTCATATTAGACTTTCTAGAAAGCATAACTGCTCAGTTTGGTCCTCCTCGTCCCATTATATCAGATAATGCTAAAGCATTTTTGGAAACAAAGTTATCTGAGTTTGCATTAAGGAATGTGATTTATTTGAAGAATTCTTCAAATTATTACCCTCAAGTTAATGGTCTGGCAGAATTAACTAACAAGAACCTTATCAGACTCATAAAAAGGATAGGGACCAATTATCACAGAGAGTGGCATAAACTACTTAATACGGCACTATGGGCTAACAAGATCACACCAAAACAAGTGACTAAAATGTCTCCCTATGAATTAGTTTATGGTAAACCAACAGTAATGCCACTGAGCTTAGAAATCCCTACTTTGCAATTGTTAAAACAGATAGAAATTGAAGAGAATGGCCCCATGCAAGTCAGACTTGTTGAACTGTTGGAAGTGCAAGAGAAAGGAGAAAAGGCACATGAGTCACTAATGAAACATCAGAAAATGGTTAAGGACTGTTTCGATAAGAAAACTTCAAATCCAATTTTTGAGGTCGGCTCTCTAGTATTGAAATGGGATGAAAGAGTTGCTAAGCCAAGTCGACACAGCAAATTCGAATCACTGTGGACATGTCCTTACAAAATTCGTTCCTGCAAGCAACAAAATTTGTTTGAGCTGGACACCATGGATGGAGAACCTAAAGAGATTCTGGTAAATGGGATCTATCTGAAACACTTCAATTAAGGAAGAGGCTCTTGATGTATCATAGTTAGTTAGTTTCTTTCTTTTTCTTGCTTTCCTATTTTCTTGCTTTCTGTCCCCGCTTTCCCTTTCAATAAGTGTTCGGTGAACACGTGTCTGTAGCGCAAAGCCCCTTCTCTTTTGGTCTCACATTTATTAAGGTTGTTCGGCAATCCCCAAATTCCCCAAAAGTACACACTTTTCAGAAAAGATAGTCACTCTCGTAACATATCTGACACTTCGTTCCATGTGGATTTCAAAAAGATACACTAGTTGTTTCTTGGCATTAATTCCATTAATAAGATTGGATGTGTCATTGATTACCTTCGTAAGCCCCAATGAGTTAATGTTAACTCCTAAGTGTAGCTCATTTGTTTCTATCTCTCTGCTTTCAATTACTGTTGCATCCAAGTCCGTCCCTAGCAAGTGCCTTTCAGCTAAGTATCATTATGTTTAAGCAGTTTCATTCTTTCCTATGTCAAAGCTTCCCACATTCTCCCCGTAGATACAGATATGTCAGAAACGCAATCTCCTCAGGAGGGACTTAGAATTTATGAGTCAATTGATAAGCTGTTGAATAGCAAATCATATGCTTCAGCACCCGCACAACCAAGGAGATCCTACCCAAGAACAAGGGTCCCTGAGGTAGGATATTCTATTGATCCAGCAAAGGTGAAGGATTACACAGATGGCATTTTCGACATGACCCTTCAAAAGAATACCAAGGCTCTCCGAGAGGGGGCACATCATAGGTGTATTCTCAAAGCAAAAATTGGGCAGTCTAAAACTTTTGGTATGAGAATATGGACCTCGCGATTGGCACAGTTCCCAGTTCTAAGTGTACACCTGTGTCCCGAGCTAATTGAGTTATGTGCAGAGTTGTTTCATGCACCATCGAATACCATACAACAGGGCCCTTTCATAGTGCATATTATGCCCAAGGCCATAAGAGACATGTTGGCCCTGCAACATGATAGAACAACCACATTTCCAACTGTTGCTAAAATGCAAAACACATGGGCAAATGTAATCAACAAAGTTAGGTTCAAAAATTCAGAGATGCAGTTGGGAGATGATAACACCCAAATGCCCACACTACCCACTAGGAGGGCACAATTCAGTCAAAATGTTCAAGAGGCACTGTCAATGATAGCCTTCTTTTTGGGATGAGAGAGGACAACACAGTCCATGCCTGGCAAATAGCTATCATTTTCAGATTGAAAACTGTGGATAAATCACAAGAGTACCAGCTGGATTTCTCAGAACAAACTGCTAACTCCATGATTGATCAGCTTTCAAATTTCAAGTCCAAGCAAGTTTTCAGGTATTCTACTTTTCTATTCCATCTAATGTTGTATCAGAACCATAGTCTTTTTGCACCGCATATGCATTTAAACATGTATGACCCAGATTTTGGCCAAAACAAAACTATCCCTGCGTCCGCATGGACACATGTGTTATCTGAGGAATCCAACCCTTATGAGTTTTGGGAACTTTTTGTAGCCCCTGCTTTTGCCAATTAAGCCTTGAGCCTGTAGAGCATAGATTGACACCAGGTATAAGGGGATTTATGACAAACTGCCCAATTTCCTGTGATTATTTCTTTGGGGCACATAACACAATAATCAGAGTCCATGGTTTCAATGAGGAGCCTGTGTTGTTGCCTAAAATATTGACCCCTAGGGTCATATTCTTAGAAGTGACTCGACAGGTGTTTGTGGTTGATAATGAGTTTGGCCACAAGAAAAAGAAAAAGAAGATGTATGATATCCCATGGGTCAGAAAAAATATGACACTTGAGGTTAGAGATGAAAAGAACCTCTTGCTAAGAAAGCTAGTTGCCCTTGGTTTCCTTCTCATTGAAGATAAATGGAAGTATGACCCAGACAGTTTTCTGGCCTCCTGGATTATGAATAACAAAGTCCATGCTAAAATGGTACATGAGGGTCACCCATTTTGGGAAGATAGGAGGAATCCGAAAGAGGATAACCCAGACCTATATGTAGAATTATCTGATTTGCCCTATGAAGGGCCTAGGCCATGGGAAAATTTTTATGTCAAAATAAAAGATTATGACCCTAAGATAAAAATGTCTGCTGGCCTGAAGAAATCATTGAAAGCCCAAGACTGGAGAGTAGAGAAGATTGAAGCCTATTGGAAGTATAGGCAAGAAATTTTAGAGTTAACACATTCTTTTGGGAATATTGACACAGATGAGAAAAGGGAATCAATTTGGGATGAATGGCATTCCTCCCTAGTCTCTAGCCTAGAAACTAGTAGAATTCAGAGGAAGGGAGAGGAATCAGAGGAGGAAACAGGGTCTGCCCAAATTATGCAAGAAATAGGACAGCCCTCATCTGCTGCTCCTATATCTTTATGGCCCCAATCCCTCAGCACCTTAGAGAAGCAAAAAGGTGTGGTATCATCACCAACTATAGGGACTCAAGCAGCTTCAGCATCTGGGGGTTCCAGATTTGTTCCTTTGCAACCACCAGTGGTGGTGAATGTGGAAGAGAAAGAATCAGAGGAAGAAACAGGAGAGAGAGACCTACGAAACATAGGAAACTGCACCTGCAAGAGGAGTCAAAGGAAGAAATTGAGCCACAGCAACAACAACTGCCAGTCACCTCTTCGGTTGCTCAGGTAAGTGTTTCTTCTCCCTTTTCTCCTATGTCTCTATCTTCTACTTTAGGAGTGGCAATCCCAATTAGCCAAGCATTTATACCCCCTACCACTTATGTTGTGCTTTGATCAACCCTTGCCCCAATTACTAGTTCATAGGCCATGTCTTCACATGCCATTTCATTACCACTATTTTCTCCTTCTGTGCCAAAAAGAGCCCCTCCTCAAGTCTCTCCTAGCCAACAATTATTGGTTATTCCCTATGGCCTGCCTCAAGGTCATCCCTTTGCTGGAGGATACATTGCCTCACCTCCTACATTCCAAGCCCAAGCAGACACAGAAAAAAGGGCAGAGAGGCTAGAATGGACAAGAAGAGGAAGAAGGAAGACAAGAGCCCTGCTATAGCACATATGAGGTCACTCTTTGACCCCATTCAACAACAACTGACAGTCACACATTTGTCTCCAAATTTGGTGAAACCTAATGAACAAATGTAGCCCCAAGACTATTCAATGAATGTTGTGGCTATGGATATGTCTCTTTTCAGGCCATAAGACAGGGTCGAGCTACTAAATGAGACTACATCTACTGTTGCAACTGACTATCTAAAAGTGTCTACAAAGTTGCAGAAAATAGAGAAAGATTTAGATCAAGAAAAAGTGAATAGTAGCAACCTAGCTGGCGAAGTTCAATCCAAGAAGAATGAGAATGAAAGTCTGAACAAACAGTTGCAAAATATTGTTTCTTGTCAGATACATCAGGCTACACAGGCTCACAATGCTTCTCTTAAGTCTGAGCTAGCACAAGAAAAGGTTGCAGTGGTTGTTTTGAGACAAGAGAAATCCACTTTGGAAAAGAAATATCAAGAGAAGTTGCAGTAGGCCACACAATTCCAACAGAAGTTATTGAGTGAGCAGAATGCTAATAGTGCAATTCAGGCACAACTTATGGCTGAGCAACAAAGAACAAAGCAGCTGACAATTAAGTTAGCTAATAGGCCACAGAATGCTGGAGTTTTGAATTTGGTGAAGGAGCTTTATGTTTCAGTATGGAAGAGAATCTCTGAGGAGATTATCCAACTAAGGCCATCTTTAACATTTTTGTTAAATGCTCAGCAGCTATGTGAGAAGGTTGAAACCTCGATACAGGCCACTTTGTCTACTGTTTCATTGAGGGTTTCTGAGTCTCACCTTTTATTGAAGAAATTATATGACACAATAGATGAGACTCTGTCAGCAGCAGGTATCAATGACAGGATGGTCACTGCTAAGAAGGTCAATGAAATTCTGAGTTGTAACTCTGCAGCTACAAATTGTCAAGAGCTCCTGGATACAGTGAAAGAAGGGGTTAAAAATATGAAGAAACATATTGAGGATCTAGTGTAACTGGGGCTTCCTTCACTATTCCTAGATAGTAACATAGTATTGATGATTGATGACATCAAGGTCGTGCTCTTAACCAAGCAAAATGATGAAACAATTTTTTAGGGTTTGAGTGATTCTTCATCAGTCAAGGAAGTAGAGGCTATGTTGATACCTATGGCCCAGCTGGAGTTTCAGTTAAAAGCTGTGGTACAAATTTTGTAGACTTTTTCCCATAAGGATATAATTAATCTTGATTTTGCCTTTCAAGATTTGTAGAGTAGACATGACTCTCTGATTCAGAATGGTCTATTTACCAGACAGCATTACGGAATTTGTGACTCTGTGTTGTATTTTTAATACATATATTTTTGCCAGTTTTGGGTTCTTTCCGAATAGGCTCAGAAGTCCTATTGGTTGCCAAGAATTGTAGAGTGTCAAATACTCTACATTTTGTATCAGTCGTAGTAAGTGCACAGGTTTCTTTTATCTCTGTGTATTTTTCATCTTGTTGCGTAGGTTTCTAATGAAATGATGCGGAAGCCGCCAAGTGTCAAGCCTCAGTTAAAGCCGCGATATTGTTTCTAACATTAACTTTTGTGTGGAGCGTGCCATGTAGCAAATTGTTTCAATGTTTCAAGTTTCATCTTTTGTGCGGGTGCCGCCACATGTAGCATGCAGAGACAGTCCCTAAGGTTCTATGTTTTGTGTGGAGCTTGCCGCGTGTCTTTTTGTTTTGTTGCGGAGCTTGCCGCGTGTTTTCTTTCCGTATCAAGTTTGATGCTAAGTAATGAAATATGGTGGGCCACAGTGATGTTAAGTTTCAAGCCAGTGGAGAACGCCACGTGGTGGATATGAAGGTAAAGTTGTTTTGTTTATGACCCCTTTCTGGCAAGGAACTTAAAGTTTCTAAAGTGATGCGGAACCCGCCAAGTGTCAATTTCCGTAGGAGTTTCAAAAGCTTTTTAAAGTTTCTAAAGTAATGTGGGTGTTGCCACGTGTTAGTTAGTGTGCGCGTAGAAGATGTCATCTGTTCCAATTTTCTCCTTTTGAAGGTAGTGAGCGTTGAGGCTATGGGTCCCATTATTAATATGTGTGTTTCTTAACTGATGTGGGTTGCGACAGTTGTCACCAGCAAAGGTCACCCAAGCATAAAGACACAGTTTTGAGGGTTTTGCAGAGGAAGACATGTAGATAGTTCTAAAAGTTGTGGAACGCGACAAGTGTCATTTTCCTGTTGACTTCTAAGAAACAAAGGAGTTTCTCATTTTGCTGCGGACGTTGCCATCTATCACAGTATGCTTTAAGTTTCAAGTGCGCGGGTCTCGCCATGTGTCAGTGTCTTATGAAGGAGTTGTGCCACATATATTTTGCCCCAGCCAATGAGCTTGCAGGAAAGGGAAGACTGTTGTAGATTTGAAGGATCGTAACCTCTGGAGACTTTCAGTTATCTCCAGTTCCGTTGGGCCGTTGGGATTCGGTTGTTGCAGACAATCTAGAGTCAGATCTTTGATTATAAATATGTAATATTTGTAATAGATCGAAATATAGAAGATACACATAGAATACAGAGGGATTTATTGTTTTTGATAAGTTTTGTCAGAATCAAAAGAGAAGTCAGAGACTTTGTTGTGGCCAGTTTATATCATTTTGCCTTTATTTTGTTGTTCTTGATAGGAAATTTAATGTACCTGTGCATGTATCTGTGCCTTTTATGTTGCTGGAAAATTAATGAGAAGAACATAGTTCTGTGCCTTGGTTGATATTATCTGTGTCATTTGCAAAGTGTCTGATTGTGAGCCTTTGATTATATTCATTCCATCTGATTATGTTAATCATGCAATATCTGCTCTTTAATGTAACTGAATCTTGACAATAGTTTCACTGTGCTTAATTTGAAAGGAATACTTTTACTTAGGCTCATCGCCATAGTTAGATTTACTTAGTTGTATCTATAATCCTGTTAATTTCTTACCCTTTTCCTCAAAACCCATTTAAGATAGAGAAGAGCCAGCTTCTTTAAAATATGGAGGTTGTTTCAAGTAGCAAGTCCCACATTCTTGAAACTTCCCATGTTGGTGTTAGAACCTGCACAATTTTATACATCAACAGTTACATAATCTATGCAGACCAAAATATATTCCTTTCCTGAAAATGGTGGAGAAATTGGTCCCACAAAATCTAAATCCCATTGCTCAAATGGTTCCAACAGTACTTGAGGGTGTAGTGACATTTCTTGGGTAAAGGTTGGTTGACCCATCCTTTGGCACTGATCACACTACTACACATACCTCTTGGTGTCCTTATGAAGAGAGGTCCAATAGTAACCAGCTCCTAGAATTTTGTGGTTGGTTCTTTGTGAGGAATAGTGTCCACCAGAAGGTTCATCATGACATGCCCTTAATACATCAAAAATTCCATCAACTCTCAAGCACATGCGTAAAATAAAGTCAGGACCACATTTAAATAGCAAACCATTTAACTATTTGTAAGATAAACTTTCTTTTACCAATCACTTCTTTTGTTTTGAGGAGAAATGGGATGGAAACAAGCATGTAGCTAAGAAATTAGCTATGTCAGCAAACTAGGGTGTAGTAGAGGAAATAGCAAAGAGAAGTTCATCTAGAAATTTGTCCACCCTTGGTTTCTTTTCTCCACCTATATGTAACCTTGATAGAAATTCAGCAACCAAATTGAATTTCCCTAGGTTGTCTATAATGGTAATATCAAATTCTTGCAATAGTAATAGCCATCTAATTATCCTTGCACCCACTATAGGTTTGTTCATTAAGTACTTGATGGTTGCATGATCAATATGCACAAATTTTTTGTATCCTGTGATATAATGCCTGAATTTGTTAATAGCATATATGACTACCAAGAATTCCTTTATGGTTGTTGTATAGTTTTTTTCTGTTGGAGTAAGGTTCTTACTGATGTAGTAGATGGCATGCATATCTTCCCCTTCCTCTTTCTATCCTAAGACTACCCCAATAGACTCATTTGAAGCATCAATTTGTATGTGGAATGGTAAAGTCCAATTGGGTCCCCTCAAGACAGGTGTTCAATAGTAAGTTTCTCTTTAATGGTTTCAAATGTTGATTGGCAATCCTCTATCCATGAGAAGTCAGCATCTTCGGTAAGTAGGGAAAACATAGGAGCAGCTATTCTACTGAAATTTTCTATAAATCTCCTGTAGTATCCTGCATGACCTAGAAAGCTTCTAACATCTATTTGGTTTTTAGGTGAGGGTAACTACTTTATCACTTCTATTTTGTTCTGGTCTACTTTGATTCCTTTGGCTGATATGTGATGTCCAAGTACAATTCCCTCCTCTACCATCACAAGCATTTTTCATGGCTCAAGGATAGTTGGTTTTTTTCACAAAATTATAGCACCTTATCTAGGTTTTTGAAAGCTTCCTCAAAGATGTCTCCATACACAGTAAAGTCATCCATATAGACTTCCATACACTCATTAGCCAATTTAGCAAAAATGGCTAAAACAACCCTCTGAAATGTAGTTGGAGTATTACATAGTCCAAATGGAAGAACTCTATATGCAAAAGTTCCCCATGAACAAGTGAAGGTGGTCTTGTCCTGGTCCTCCGGTGCTACTTGAATCTGCTTATACCCACTAAATCCATCTAAGAATGAGAAGTACTTTTTCCCTACTAAGTTGTTCAGCAATTGATCAATGAATCTAGTAAAGGAAAATAATCCTTCTTTGTAGCTTTATTTAGTTCTCTATAGTCAATACACACTCTCCACTTTCCATTCTTTTAGGCACTACGACTAAGGGTGAGACCCACTAAATGTCTAAGATAGGATATGCGAACCCTCCTTGTAGCAATTTCTCTATTTTAGTCTTAACAATATCTTTCAAGGCAGGGTTTAATCTCCTCTGGGGCTGTCTGACAGGTTTGACATCTTCAGTGTATATATGATGAGTACAAATCTCAAGAGGGGTGCCCTTCATATCTTGGTATTCCCAAGTAAAATTTGTTGAATGGGAGACCAAGAGTTTGAGAAGTGCTTCTTCCTATTTTTCTGCTAATTGGGTGTTGATGTTCAATGTTTTCCTAGGTAAAATCATGACCTACTTTGTAATATGATCCATAGATGTCCCTACCCCATATCCTGGAGTCATAGTGTTAAGACGACATGAATATGGGAGTAGCATATAGAATGTGGTCGAGTCTCTATAAAAGGTTTCTCCACAAGGAATAATGTTTGCAAGGGTACAGTGGGTAGCAATAAGGAATTCTCTTTTTAAGTCTTGGGCTAATTCCATTATATCCTTGTCAATAAGAATGTGGGTGATGTCTTTTGTTGTGTCATAGTTTATTTCTTCTTCTAACTCACCCAAATATTCCTCAATGGTAACCATATCTACTGAGGCAATGTTTCCCATGTTATTAGGCTCATCTACCCACACTTTTCCTGAGTAATGTATTGATGGTTTAGCCGGAGGACATAAAGAGATTTTCTTCAAATCTATCCCATTGGAAATGACCATGTCTCCTATTTGACAATCAATAGATGTTGTTGTTGTAGCAAGCCATAGTCTTCCTAAGATCAAGGGGTAAGCATTTCGCTGGTTTATGGGTTCTAATATTAGAAAATCTACTAGAAATTCCCATGATTCTACTACGACTGGGACATCAGTTAACACCCCTTTTAGAATAGCCATTAACTAGTCAGCCATTTGGAGAATTGTGGATACGTGCATTGTCATTATGTTTATTGCTGCCCCCAAATCAACCAAAACATTAGATATTTCTACCCCTAAAATATAGACAATTATGACAGGGTTCCTAGGGTCTCCATACTTTGGGAGGAGCATCTCTCCCATAAGAAGGTCTACTAATTTCTCTTCTACTTGAATGGTGGCAAGGAAGTTTCTCTTCATGCCCTGTGTTTTAACACAATGTTGTTTGATGAATTGGTTTAGTTCACGCACATCCCTAATTGCTTATAGGAGTGGAATTTCAATATTTAACTATCTGATTTCCTATAGAAGTTTTGATTCCATGGTAGTTTAGACTTGTTTTTGTAGGACAGTTTTCTAAGGGACATGTTGTTTGAGCCGTTTTGGGTAAGGTGTTGGTTTTTCATCTCTGAAGTAGTGCTAGAGTTCTTCACAGAAGTGGCTCCAGAGGTGTCCTCTGGAGCTGTTCCTTTAGGAGAAACTCTGAAGTTACCTAGGGACTATTCTTTTAGCACAGTTTCAATAGTAATCTCCTCCTAAGGTTGAGTGGATGGATTTCCAGGTTCCACATCATTGGTTACTTAGACTATAAGTGGGGGAGATGGTCTTGGAAGTGCTTTCCCAGAGCATAGATGGAGGTTGTTGAGATAAATAGCATTGACACCAACCATATTTTCTTGCTCTATCAAGTAAACAGCTGCTCCCTATTTATTTCATGGATTTGCTATAGGTTGAGTTGGTAAACGTGGCTGACTAACTAGCTCATTTTGTGATTGTCCCTATGTGTTGGGGGGTCCAGTTGGTAATGCTTGTTGTTGAGGTTGGAAATGTCTAAGTTGTCCTTGGTATTGTTGACTATAACCCTATTGAGGACCCCACTAAGGCTACATGTTTTGCGATCCAAATTGTTGTGGGAACTATTGTGACCATTATTGATTTCCCCAGGGTTGGTTTTGCCAATGCTAGCTCTGCCATTGCTAGTTTGACCAATCTTGTGGTCCCCAAGGGGGAATGTTCTGAGGTCCTTGCCACATTGGATTCCATTTATTGTTTCCCTAGTTTGAAGGACCCCTATAGGAAGCTTGATTTAGGTATTGATTATATGGGAAATTGCCCGTTTGTTTTTGCCCTATGTAATTCAACTCCTCTTCTATTATGTCATTCTTCTTAGTCAGCCTTTTTAAGGCCAGGAGCTGATCACAATGACTAGTAGGGTGCTCCTTGTCATAGATCTGATAGATTTCTAATTTGTCTAAAGGGCATTCTCTCAACAAGTGTTTGTTCCTACATCTAGGATAATATATGGAGAGAGGTTCAGTTGTTCTGCTTTGTTCAGGGGTTCTAGTCTTTACCTGAATCCCATCTAATGTGGTATTTAGTTGGACCAGAATATCTATCTTAAGATTTGTAATCTCCTCCATTAACTGTCCTATTTCATTCTTCCCTTTAAAATATCTAGGTGTTCTCACTCCATCTTAGGTTCTAGAGTAGTTTCTACAGAGTTCTTCTATAGCAGGCATATCCATTTTGTTAATGTTCCCTCTCCCCATTAGATCCAGTACATGTTTTGATTCTTTGTCTAATCCTTTTACAAACAGTGTTCTGGCCAAGGGGTGAGCCACGGGATTGCCATATCTTCTCAAGGAAAAGTTGAACCTATCCAGATAGTCCTCTAAACTTTCATCCTCTCTTTGTTTAATTTTGAATAGCTCCTTTTTATAACTGACCCTACAATAATCCTGGTACTTGACCAGGAATTTAGTTTCCATTTGATCCCATGAGTGAATGGAGTCTGGGGTTAAGCCCATGAACAATCTCATAGCAGAATCTTTCAGGGTTGATGGGAAAAGTTTGAATTTTTTATTATCTGATCCGTAGTCATAGGTCTAGTATACAACTTTAAACTGATCTAGATCTTCATAGGGGCATTATCTCCATGAGCAAGGACAATAGGGTATGAAAGGTCCTGGGAGCTTGATTATCTTTCTCATCGTGATTATCATCCATGTCTAGTGTTTCTTCTCTTTGTGATTCAATGTGGGGTTCTGAGGAAGTGGATTCTGGTAAAGGATCTACCTAGTATATTTCTTGCAGTTCTTGGATATACTCAGAGAGTGAAGGACTTTGAGGATTTGAGGGAAGTTCAAGTTGGGGTGTAGCTTCCAAGGTAGGTTCTAAGTGTTTCTCTTCAACAAGATCTTGTGCCACCCTACTGCTTCTCCTATAGTTTGTTACTGGGGTGTTTGTTTTATGTATCTACCTTTTGAATCCCTAGGTCTAACCATACAGATTCAATTTAACCTAAAAAGAACTGCTAACTAATTTTTTCTTATTAACACATACATCCTCGGCAACAATGCCAAAAATTACAAGGGTCACTGGACCTTGGCATTTAATCATGTTTTTCATGTGTCAAATCTAGGGTTGTGTCCTAGGCTATCTACAATAAGGGATCCCATAGTTACTAGTCCACTAACTACTCCTACTGATCTGACTGTTTCAAATATTAATACTGCTAATTTGTTTGCTGTGAAAGGAAATTCTGAAAACACTAAAACAATGTTGAAATAGTAAATTGTTGAAATTGACCTATTCTAATCCACACAACTGAAAATATGCATTTACTATAAACAACTATCAAACAGAAATAAATCTATCTTATGAAAGTAGTAAACTATCTTCATAAAAGAATTTGAAACAAGACAATGAAGCAAAGAGATACTAGCCTCCTATCTTGATGGCGAGAGTGGGCCCTTGCTCCTTGCCTTCAGGACTGAAGGCTAAAGCAAGAACTCTACAGAAATATAATAACACAGTCTTTCTTCTATCTAATTCCATTAAAGTATGCTTGTATTCAAAAAGTATGTAAAAATGGAAAATGGAAATTATAATAATCTAATAGCAATAATTTTGTATCTTTTTCTACTGCTCCTACCTTATCATATATCAAATCAAGCGATGAGATATCTATATGTTCTAACTACCAGTTTATCTATGAGATATCATCAATCTCTTATTTTAACAACTATTTAACTGCAAAGTAAAATCATGCAAACTAAAATAGGTTTTAGTGGTACAGAAGTCCCACTAAATCTAGAGTCTTAACTTAAATAACAATTGGGCAGTGAGGCCCTGAAATGTAGGTCTTTAACAAGTCTTTCAAAACTCATGCAAAATCAATAAAAGAGGAATTAGATCCCTAACAGTCAACTAGAGTCTTCACCAAATTATTCTAGTGTTGGCTGAGTAAACTCCGGAGTACTGCAGTTGCCTCTTGAGATGTAGACTGATAGCGGCACCGAAAACTTTGCACTGTTGCCAGGAGCTCTGGAGACTGTGTGTTGTCACCAAAAGCTTTGGAGATGCACCCGTGACTCTTGTATGGCTCCGGAGATGATCCACCCTTGACTCCCCTACTTCAAAATACCTCCAACACATTGGGAAAATGTTGGAGTCTAGTGTAGTATCCTTCATGTCAGCTCCAGAGATTATTAGGACCATCTCTGGAGATGCTCAAAATTGCCTTCACTTGTACAACTGCACCTGTAGACACAAAAAGAGAGACTTTCTATACATTTCCATTAGTTTGTTGTACATTAGTCCTTCAATCAAAAATCATGACCTTCAGCCATTCATCTCTCATTGATGTAATTAAAATGAGTCTTTTCATGTTCTATGGTGCAATTACCAGGACAACAGAATAAAAGGATGGAAAAAGGGAGGTAAAAAGGTGTATTATTCTGGGTGCTACCTGGCACTCATCATTGTTCACTCACCAATAAATTGTGTTCATCCTAAATCCATGCTATCTTGTAGGGCTTAAGGTGTTTCAATCTCTCTAGGTTCATCTTAGTCACCATCTCCTCTGAAACTAAATTATTAGTACTACCACTATCAATGATAACCTTACAACATTTAGCTCATGATTTGCATATGGTCTAGAACAAACTTTTCCTTTGCGGTGGTTCCTTGGTTGTCTCTGCTTGAAATAGTGCTCTTGTCATGACTAATGATTCTCCTTTCTCTAGCTTTCCAACTAAATTAGGTGATCCAATATGTTCTTCTTCTACATAAGTTGTTCTTGCACTGTTCTCTGTCTTCTTGCTTGTACATCCTATTGGAAACAATGCAAATAACTGAGATGGGGGGTGAATCATTTATCTTAATACTTCTCTTATTTTTACTTTCTTTACTTATCTTAATATTCAATGCAATATCAAAACATGAAAGCAAGAGGAAACATAAGAGCTGAAATGAAATTAACACACATAACACAAAAAAATTTACGTGGAAACCCTGTTAAGGGAAAAACCACGGGGTGACTAACCCAAGATTGTATTCTCTGTTAAAAGAATAAAGGAGTACAAATGGCACTTTCTAGTTAGGGCTCACTACCCGAGCACACTGCTCACAAAAGGCACACTGCCTACAAGAGACTCAATGTCTATAAATGATTACAAATAATACTAAGGTACTTGAACTGATGAACAGCATCTATTCATGCAAAATTTTAGTTCTGGTTAGGCACTGTATACTGCTCTAGCACACATCATTCTTCCTCTACTTAATATCATTCTTCTGTCATATTCTAGATTCAGATCTTTGCCTTCACACTTCTTTCTATGTTAATTTGCACCTTTTCATTCCACACATCTTTTTTTCACCACCACAAGCTTGAATCTATCGGGTATATATATCTGCATCAAGGATTTCCAACAACTTCTTAGTTGGCAATAAGAACACCTGAGATATTTGCAAGTTATTGATCTGTCGGCTAAATCCATGCTTGATTAGTGATGCGCATCAAAAACTTAGGCATAGAAGTCATTAATCATGTCGGCCAACAATGTATAAAGCCACAAATTGCTTGATCAATACCTTTTGCACATCCGGATTGAAGTATGATATTCTGTCAGTCAATTCTTCCTCTGTCTACTCTACCTGACTGGAACCCAACACTCAGATGCTCATATCTTTTTCATGCTTAATCACTGGAGGCTAAATCTTTGGAATACAATAGTCATGATACCCCTCTTGACTTGTCCAAGTCCGCAACTTACTGAGTTACTATTAGGGTTAGCCAACAAAAGATGTCAATTAAATGCAAATAAAGATTAAATAGAGGAATGAAAAATACATAGAAATAATAATCAGTGAGAGACAAGTTTTGACGTGGTTCACCCAAACTCAGGCTACATCCACCAACAGAGAGTCCAATATTATTATCCAATCAATCAAATCGATTACAACCAGCAATCCTTGCAACTCAATACCGCTACAAATGCTACAATACAATATCAGAAACCCTAACCCTTAGCCGCTTTTATCAAGCCTTATGTCGGTTACAAAATAGGGTTTTTTTATGTCAACCAATGAAAAATAACTCCTGATGCCTTTATAAAATAATAAAAAACTGTGTGAGGTTTCAGGGGCGTTTCCCCCGAGCCTCCATGAGGGCACTGCCCCTCAACCCCACCCTGTATCACAATAGGGAGTGTGCCAGGGGCGCTGTCCCTGGACCCCGTAAGGGGCGCTGCCCCCAAACCCCCGCAAGGTGCGCTACCCCTTGACCCCATAGGAATTTGGGGGGAAATGACACCAATAAAAGTGGGGTAAATTTAACATCCAAGTCTGATTAGGCTCCATATAACAACAATCTCCCACTTGGCGATTGATCAGACTACACACCATATCATCTCCCACTTGGAGACTGATCATAACACTGCTGACCTTGTAGCTCCAACTATAAATAAGCACCCTGGACTCTATTGTTTTATTTTTGTTGTTTTCAGTCTTGAAGACCAACCGAAGCTAAAGAGGAGCTCAACTTCTCCCTTGTCACTTCCTTTGTAAACATATCTGCTAGATTTTCATCTATATGTATCTTTTCCAGCCTTAACTATCCATCATCCAACACCGACTGAATGAAGTGATACCTCAATTGTATGTGTTTGGTCTTTGAATGCAAGGCAGAATTCATTGCAAGATGTATGGCACTCTGGCTGTCCATAAACAAATAACTATTAACCTGTTGTTTGCCTAATTATTTCATGAAAGATTGTAGCCATATCATCTCCTTGCTTGCCTCTGTTATAGCTACATACTCTGCCTTCGTGGTGGATAAAGCAACCACCTTTTGCAACTGAAAAATCCAACTCACCGTTGTCCCACCTACAGTAAAGACATAACCTGTAGTACTCCGCCTGGTATCAATATCCCCTGCCAAATCTGGGTCTACATAACCTGCTAAATTAGTATTAGAGCCCCCAAAACATAAGTGTTTATTGGATGTACCTCTCAAATATCTAAGAATCCATTTTACTGCATTCCAATGCTCAAATCTAGGATGACTCATATACCTACTTACGACTCCTATAGCATGTGCAATATCCGGTCTCATGCAGACCATGGCATACATTAAACTTCCTATAGCTAAAGCATATGGTACCTTGGACATTTTTTTTTCCTCCTCTAGTGTCTTAGGACACATCTCCTAGGTTAATTTCAAATGACTAGGCAAAGGTGTGCTAACAGCTTTTGCATTCTCCATTTGGAATCTCTGCAACACCTTTTCAACATAATCAACTTGAGATAGAGTCAATTTTCTATTCTTCCTATCTCTACAAATTTTCATACCAAGGATTTGTTTTGCTGCCCCCAAATCCTTCATAGCGAATGACTGTGCTAAGTGTTGTTTTAACTCTCTTATGTGATCCATGTTAGACCCTTCTACAAGCATGTCATCAACATATAAACATAAAATAATGTAGTTGTCATTATCCAACCTCTTAAAATAAACACAATGGTCATAATTACACCAACTGTAGCCTTTCTCAGCCATAAAACTGTTGGCAAGAGACACATTGTAGCTTCATGATTGTTGTCATTGATGGCAAAAAAGTTCATCCCACACATCCACAAGACATGGTGTGTCTATACCAGAAGTCAGATTGAAGAGTGTTGTGGTCCGGTAAGCAAGAACAGAGCATGTGGCAAGATCCGACAGTCAGGTCTAGATCTCTTAAAGGAAGTATCTTAGTAAAGTACGGACTTGGGGAAGTCAAGAGGAGTACCTTGACTGATATATTCCAGGGATTGAGCCTATGGTGATGAAAGAGTGAAGAGATATGAGCATCTAAGTATTGGGGTCCTGTTTGATAGAGTAGACAGAGGAAGAACTGACCGGCAGAGCATCAGACATTATTCCGGATGAGATATTGATGGTGATCAAGGTTCTTAAGGTATCATTCATAATTGGCTGACATGTTAGATGACTTCTATGAGTATCTCTTTGATACGCATCACTTGGTAAGCAAGGATTCAGTCGACAGACTAGAGTTTGGGAAAATATTGACTATTCTAGATGTCAACTAGAAAGAGGATGAAATTCTTTGTGCGGATATATATACCAAATGAATTTCGATGAGAAAGGGTGTGTTGTGGTGTGGGAAGTGCGAAGAAAAGCAGAAGAGCAGTGTGAAAGCAGTAAGGCAGGTCCGGTATGTGAAAGGATAGCAGCACTAAAGAAGAGAAAGGATGAAGTGCAGTAGATCAGTATAATGAGCCTAACTGGAACTAAACTCCAGCATATGTGGATGCTTCTCATCAATTCAAGTATCTTGTTCCTCTCTTTATAACTTGTAGATAGTGAGCCTCTTGTGAGCAGTGTGCTCGGGCAGTGAGCCCTAATTGGCAAGTGCCATTTTGTAATTCTATTCTTCTAACAGAGAATACATTATTGGGTTAGTCACCCCGTGGTTTTTTCCCTTAACAGGGTTTTCCACGTCAAAATCATTGTGTTATGTGTATTGACTTTGTTTCTACTTTCATGCTTATGGATGCTCATTTGCTTTGATGCTACACTAGTTGTTAAAGAAGAATAGAAAGTTAAATTAATTAAGATAACTGATTCACCCCCCCTCTCAGTTATCAACAATTGGTATCAGAGCCAAGTTCCTCCAAACAGAGCCTAACAGCTTGAGGAAGATCTGGGAATTAAAATGGATGTGTATGGTATGAGGGAGCAACTTCAGTCTACCCTCGATGATCTTGAGCAATCTAATTCTGAAGTCAATGAATTAAAGGAAAGACTCAAACAGGCTGATGATTTCATAAATGAACTAAAAGGGAAACTGAGTCTCTCTATGAAAAAGAGAAAGGATCTACTTCAACGATTGGCAAGCCAAGGTGAAGCAAATGATACAAATGGAGATCTGAAGGAGAAAACCAAGTTATGTGAAAAGTTATCAAAAGATATCATTATGGTAAGACATGAAATGGAATCAGGAGTTATGAAATTTACCCAAGAAATTGAAGAGAAAAGAAAAACTGAAGATGATCTAAGACAATCTCTCAAGGAGAAATCAGAAGACTACCACAAGATGGATAGAATAATCAGACATCTTGAATCTAATCTTGAAGATGCTAGAGATAATGAAGAAAAACTTGAGGATCAAATTGACACTCTTAAAAAGGATCTTCAAATAGCAAATGAATACAAAGAGAAATTCAAGATAAGTTCTGCTCAACTTGAAGTTCTTCTTGAAAGCCAAAAGAGGGTAGATGACAAGCGTGGCTTGGGATATGAGAAAGGTGAAAGCTCCAGATCCAGTCAGAAGAATTTTGGATCAGGAAATCCAAGGAACAGGCCTAGAAGACCTCCGGTAAGGCAACCTAATGCTCAAAGATATCCATCCTTCAATGGATACTGCCACAACTACAATAACTTTGGTCATAAAGCTAATCAATGCAAAAAGAGAATAAATCAGACTAATACATCCTTCTCTGGACAATGTTTCAACTGCAAAAGGTATGGTCACAAATCTCATGAATGCAGAAATATGCAAATGAATAATTCATTCCATGGTAGATGCTTTGCATGCAATAGAATGGGACATATGGCTAATCAATGCAGATCAAGAGGATATCAATCAAATATGCAAATAAATGTTGTTTGCCACAATTGCAATAGATCTGGTCATATTGCCAAATTCTGTAGAAGCAAGAATCAGGATAAAAGGGGTCCGGTGCATCATCATCAGAATCAAGACAAAGGAAAAGGAAAAGTGAATGCGGATGAAGTTCAAAGGGAGATGAACAAGATTTGGGTGAGGAGAAGTACAAAAAATGTTGGGGATGGATCTGCACCAGAATCTGGTGCTGATATTCCTTTCAAAAATTAAAAAGTGAGCTCTGGCTCAAGGGGAGACACAAGGAAAAATATTTTCTCCCAGCCAGTTAATTGGTGCCGAAATTGGCACAAGGAAAGTTGTGGATTAAAGGGTTCACAAAGGGACATCTAAATAAGCTTTGGTAAAGAGATGAAAGATTCGCAAGAAGTTTTGAATAGGTTAAAGACTAATCCGGTTCATCAGTCATCCGGTAAGAAGTAGGTTTTTCATAGTTAAATCTGATATGATTCAAACTGAGAAATCTTGATCTGCAGATAGATGAAATGTTTGGGGAAAGGAAGATAGATTGTCAATCATCAGCAAGAACAACTCTAAATGCTTCTTAGTGATCCGGAAAAGATTTTTTCTTAGAACAAGGAGAACAAGGCAACCAGAATAACTTAAGTTGCGCATTTATTGCATTGTGAAAATAGGGTTTGCAGAGAAATATAAGGGATTTCCTATTAGTCATTTGCTCATTCTACAATTGAGAAGAAGAGGAAAAGAGCTCTACATCTAAATCACCTCAAACATCTCAAGGATCAACTGCAAAAATTGATTCATCCAGCAATCCGATTCGGCTCATTGTGCGAACCCTAGAAGCTAAAAAGGTATTACCCATTCTTCGATATCTCATTTTGAATCTTTGAAAGATGGGTACTATAAATGTGGTAAAGATTTCTGATAGGGCTCACCCCAAATTTAAGAAACATCCCTACAAATCTCTATAAGTGGATCCCTTAGGGGCATTTTCTAGCATTCCGCATGGGGTTTTACATATTGAAGACGTTAGGGCATATATTCATGCGAACATTGAATATTTTGGTGAATCCAAGCTAGCCGATATCTATCACAATCAGTTGATAGATGATGCTTTTGAACTCAAACCACAGTACCAAGCCATCCGGGATAAACATTTTGGTCAGTGCATTCATTTCCCCTGTTCTGAAGAAGATGAATGGGTCCGGTATGTGTTGAGCAGAGTGCATGATAACTTCTTATGGTTGAATAGACCATTTAAGATCACCAAGGATGCAATCAGGGTTGTAACCGGTTTGCATTCATCCAAAGAGGTACCTGTTCTCAAATCTGTCAAAAACCAAATCGTAAGTGAGGCTACCAGATCAAAATTTGACAAGAGAGCAATGACAATAGAAGACATCACAGATCTAGATGTCAAGTTTGCCTCCATGATAATTGGTTACAAGATATATCACTCCAGCAGGGAAAATTCAGTACCTGGAACTGTAATTTACACTGCCTATCAGATGTTGAAAGAGAATGTAGATTATGATCTTTGTGAACTTCTTCTAAGCCAACTATTGGAAAACCTTCAAAGGATCAAAAAGGACAAGAAGAATTCATTCAAGTATGGAGGGCTAATACTTTGTTTGTTTTTCTACTTTATGAATGAGCTGCCCGGATCCAGTGGTTGGGTATGGCAAAATGATAGACATGTTGCCATTCAAATCAGAGACTATTTGCATTGGCTTGGGAATGATAAGGCAAGAAATACAGCTCTGTGGGGTTATTTCAAGAATTTTCAGAGTATGATGCAAGCAAGAGAGAGAATTCCCAAATCTCTAGTTGAAAAGTATAAGGATACAATTTGCTTTATGGTAGAAACTGATCAGTGCCTAATGGAGGATATGGAGCCAAGGATAGTCTGGATCATGCCAATGGGGTATGAAGTAGATGAGAAAATTGTAGAGCTGCATGTTCAACACATGCTTAGTCAACCCAAGGATCCCAAGGCAGAAAGATTTGGAATCTTTGAAGAGTTGAGTGTAAAAATTCATGTGGAACTTAGACAACCAGAGATAAAGAGAAAAGTGAGAAAAGAAGTAGAGAATGTTGTCAAAAGATATGGCATAACAAAAGAGGCACTTGATGCCAATAGAGAGAAAATAGAAAGGGCAGAGAAAGAAAAAGAAAAAGCAAAGAAAGAAGGTGCTCTGGTGGAAGTCCCCTCCTGGACCAGATCCTCTAAGACCTCTGCACCTACAACTGCTAAAAGCTCAAAGGCATCAAAACCGGAAGCAAAATCATCCAGAAAAGTAGAGACAAGAACTAAGACAAAGGCCACAAGGTCTTACATCAATCAGAAGGATGATGAAGAGACTGAGTCAGATGAGGAGGTAAGGAAAATGAGGAAAAAGAAGAAAGTATCCGGTGAACCCTCTACCGATGAAGACAAGGAAGAGATGGCAGAAGAATTTGTTGAAAGGCCCACTCTGTCCATTGATGATGTAGTCAAATCAGTCACTGTAGATGGAAACCTAAAACCAATGACAGAATTCTATGATGATTATAATGAAGCTGACCAGAAGATCTTGCAAGAAGTTACAGTCAGATATTTGAATATCTATAACAAGACTTTTATTGAAATCATATCTCTCATTCCTAAAAGCCTAGAGAAGGAATTAGAAATAAGAAAGAATAATGCTAAGGCAAAGGATCTTGAGATCTAGGAACAACTAGTCATTCAGCTCTTTCCTTCAATCACTCCGAAGCAAATGAATATGATCTTCAAAGATTGCAAGGATGAGTTCCGGAGCAAAGCTAGAATGAATCAGCTTATGCTTGGCAAAACTGACAAAATAGCAAAAGAGACAGAAGAGATCCTTCGGAATGCATACAAAAGATTCAACATTCCCATTGTAGAGAACTTAGATGATGAAACTTCTGCCATGGATGACAAAGAAGAACCCACTAAGACAGTAGCAGAAGAGGCAAAGGAGACTAGTGAAGAAAAAGCTAAGGACTTAGATTCCTCTATTCCAAAAGAGGAAATCCAAGGAGAAGTAAATCTGGATTCTCCAGCAGTCTCCAGACCCAAAGGAGAAGAAAGAATAGAGGAGAAAGAAGAAGTGAAGGGAAAAGAAGAAGGTCAAATAGAAAAGACCACAGATGACAGTGCTAAGGCTACAGAAGGGGAGAAAATCCTGTCACCGGCAAGAGACACAGCAGAAGCAGTCAAGGATTTCCTGAATAAAGAAATGATGGAGATTAATGAACCAGAGTTACTTCAAGGACCATTTGACTTTGATTCTCTCTCCCCAGTACAAACAATGAAGATAGCATCCTTTGCCCAAGCAAAGGCTAAAGAGAAACTTCTAAAGTCTCACATGGAAGATTGTGAGCTGCTAGAAATTGCATCCGGTGTGCTTGAAAAGATCATGCCATCCTTTTAGAAGGATTCCTCAGCTTCTTCATCTGGTAATCTCAAGTCTCTTGTTAGCTCTGTCAGCACTCATTTTGAGTCTTTAGAGAAATCAGCTGAGGAGAAGGTCCGGAAAGAGTTTTTAGGAAAGAGATTCTCTGAAGTACAAGGTCTAATTTCAAATGATAGGAGAGTTATGGATATTGGGATAAAGAGCTTAGAAAATGCTCTTAAAGATGGCGGAGATATATATAAATTTTGTTTATCCTAGACTAAAGTAACCAAGGAAATTGAGAAGAAAGTAAAAGAGCAAGAGGATCTAAAAGTTTTGACCCTCTCTCCTCTTCCATAGTAAATCAAGAGTGCCAGACTCTTGCAACTATAAATGAAATAAAGAAGCTTGAGAAGGAGAATAAAATAAGAATAGGCAGGCTAAGTGAACTAAGAGGGATTATTATCCCTAAGTTAGAGGCCATGCATGAGGCTCTAACTGATGCTCAGACCACAGCCCGGACCAGTGATCTGATAGATCTCAAGAGGGCAGAAGCCTTTGCATTCTTGTTGAGTAGTCACATCTCAATTTTGGACAGGATAAAGCAGAGTTGGGCAATAGAACTTGTCTAATTGAAGACAACTTTGGC
Organism: Cunninghamia lanceolata; assembly: GCA_027924645.1. Taxonomy (NCBI): domain Eukaryota; kingdom Viridiplantae; phylum Streptophyta; class Pinopsida; order Cupressales; family Cupressaceae; genus Cunninghamia; species Cunninghamia lanceolata. The sequence continues at coordinate 8,468,937 of BSBN01000814.1, forward strand.
AAACATACTACAGTATATGTAAGTATAACCTGATTATATACTTATGCGGCTAAGTATAGTTGAATTTTTGGCAATATTGGTGTGCGAACCCTACCCTTTGCCATTGATGTCAAAGGGGGAGTAAGGAATAGTGGAAAATGTGGAATCTAGCTAAGGGGGAGCTCTGGTAAAGTGTACATTAGAATAGAGCATTAACCAAGGGGTAGTATAACACTTAGTCATTTTTCACTAAGTGTTGCCATCAATGCCAAAGGGGGAGATTGTTGGCAAGAGACACATTGTAGCTTCATGATTTTTGTCATTGATGGAAACAAAGTTCATCCCACACATCCACAGGACATGGTGTGTCTATACCAAAAGTCAGATTGAAGAGTGTTGTGGTCCGGTAAGCAAGAATAGAGCATGTGGCAAGATCTGACAATCAGGTCCGGATCTCTCAGAGGAAGTATCTTAGTAAAGTACGGACTTGGGGAAGTCAAGAGGAGTACCTTGACTGATATATTCTAGGGATTGAGCCTCCGGTGATGAAAGAGTGAAGAGATATGAGCATCTAAGTATTGGGGTCCTGTTTGACAAAGTAGATAGAAGAAGAACTGACCGGCAGAGCATCAGACATTATTCTGGATGAGATATTGATGGTGATCAAGGTTCTTAAGGTATCATTCATAATTGGCCGACATGTTAGATGATTTCTATGAGTATCTCTTTGATATGCATCACTTGGTAAGCAAGGATTCAACTGACAGACTAGAGTTTGGGAAAATATTGACTATTCTGGATACCGACTAGAAAGAGGATGAAATCCTTTGTGTGGATATATATACCAAATGGATTTCGATGAGAAAGTGTGTGTTGTGGTGTGGGAAGTGCAAAGAAAAGTAGAAGAGCAGTGTGAAAGCAGTAAGGCAGGTCTGGTATGTGAAAGAACAACAGCACTAAAGAAGAGAAAGGATGAAGTGCAGTAGATTAGTATATTGAGCCTAACCAAAACTAAACTCCAGCATATGTGGATGCTTCTCATCAGTTCAAGTATCTTGTTGCTCTCTTTATAACTTGTAGACAGTGAGTCTCTTGTAGGTAGTGAGCCTCTTGTGAGCAGTGTGCTCGGGCAGTGAGCCCTAATTGGCAAGTGCCATTTTGTACTTCTATTCTTCTAACAGAGAATACATTCTTGGGTTAGTCACCCCGTGGTTTTTTCCCTTAACAGGGTTTTCCACGTCAAAATCATTATGTTATGTGTATTGACTTTGTTTCTACTTTCATGCTTATGGATGCTCATTTGTTTTGATGTTGCACTAGTTGTTAAAGAAGAACAGAAAGTTAAATTAATTAAGATAACTGATTCACCCCCCCTCTTAGTTATCAACAAAAACTATCAAATTTCAAATACCATTGTCGAGGTGCTTGTTTCAGGCCATACAAACTCTTCTTCAATCTGCACACCTGTTTCTCCATACCATTGACCTCAAATCCTTGGGGTTGTTCCATATATATCTCCTCCTCCAAATCACCATGGAGAAAGGTAGTTTTCACATCTAGCTGTTCCAAATGCAAATCTTCAGCAACCACAATACTTAAAACAGTACGAATAGAAGTCATCTTAACAACCGGAGAAAAAATCTCATCAAAATCGATGCCCTTTTTCTGTGCAAATCCTTTTACAACTAACCTGGCTTTAAATCTTTTCTTACCTCCATCTTCCTCTTTTAGCCTATAAACCCATTTGTTTGGTAAAGCCTTTTTACCTACAGGCAACTTACATAATTCCCAAATCTAATTTTTCAACAAGGAGTCCATTTCTTCTTTCATTGCATGCTCCCACTGAACCTTCATATCCACCTACATAGCTTCATCATACCCTTCTGGCTCACCAGCATCTATTAACAAAATAGAATACAAAGGGAGAAAATCTTTCAGGAGGTCTACTTAGCCTTGTTGACCGTCTAACATTCACTGGAGTTTGTGGTATTTCTTATTGTTGTTGTGGAGAATGAGGAACCACTGGAACATCACTATTTGGAGTATCATCTAACACCACATAATCCTTTTCTTTCTTCTCATGCTACTGCAACTGATCTTTGTACAACATCTTCTCATTGAATACAACATCCCTGCTTCTCACAATTTTTTGATTTTTAAAATCCCAAAGCCTATAACCAAATTCATCAATGCCATATCCAACGAAGGTACATTTTTTTGAGTTTTGCATCCAACTTGGTTCTATTTTCAGAATCTATATGTGCAAATGCTTCACATCCGAAGGTTTTGAGAAAAGAATAACTCACCTTCTTACTTATCCATGCTTCCTCTGGAATACCACAGCCCAAAGGAACTAAAGGACCTCTATTAATTAAATATACAGCAGCATTGAGAGCCTCTACCCACATGTTTAAAGGCAGCCCAACATGCAATCTTATGGTCCTTGCATGCTCTATTATTGTCCTATTCATGCGTTCAGCCACTCCATTTTCCTGTGGAGTCCCTAGAACTGTTTTCTTCCTACAAATTCTATTAAAGGAACAATAATCCTCAAATTCTTTGCTGCAATACTCACCACCATTATCAGATCTGAGACATTTTAATCTTTTACCCATCTCATTCTCAACCAAGCTTCTCCATTTCTTAAATGTTTCAAATACATCAGATTTCTACCTAAGGAAGTAAATCTAAACCTTCCTAGTTGCATCATCTATGAATGTAACATAATACCGAGAGCCACCAAGAGAAGATACCTGAGCTGGTCCCCATACATCTGTATGCACAAGCTCCAACTTTTCATCTTTCTTTTGCTTCCCATCCTTTAGAAAACTAACTTTCTTTTGTTTGCCATACACACAACTTTCATAGAAATTCATATTAATACATTTTAGACCTAGTAAAACTTTCTTAGAATGAAGTACCTTCATACCTTTTTCACTCATATGCCCAAGTCTGTTATGTCATAGTGTTGTCTCAGAACCTGCAGCAACTGTTTCAGTCTCTTCCTGCGAAACTGCGGCAACTATTCCTGAGCCTGTTTATTTTTTCTCTGCAACAACTAAAGTAGAAGGAATAGTATGACCTGTACAAAGATATATGGTGCCTACTTTCACACATTTTGCTACTATTAAGGCACCTTTTGAAACCTTCCAATTTTTATGAATAAATGTAACAATGCAACCTTCTTCAGCTAGGTGCCCTGCTGAAATTAAATTCCTACTGAGCCTTGGAACATGCCTTACCTCTTGTAGTAGCCAATGATTCCCATTCTACAACTTAATCTTGATTCTTCCTTTTCCAACAATCTGATAGCATTCGTTATCTCCCAAATAAACCAGCCCAAAATGCCCTTGGACATAATCAAGAAAATAACTTCTATGGGGCGTAGCATGAAATGAGGCCCCTAAATCTAAAACCTATGAATCATCAGCATTATCTAGGGAAAGAATCAAAGCATCATCTTTAGATTTATTATTTACCACATTTGCCTCCTTATTGCCTTCTTGTTTGTCTCTTTTATTCTTCCGAGACCAGCAATCTTTCTTTAGATGACCTGGTTTCCCACAGTACCAGTAGTCTTTCTGTCCTCTAGATTGGGATCTCTTATCCTTTGATTTTCCTCATGACTTCCCATGACCTCTAAAACCTTTTCCTCTCTCCTTTGATCTGCCCCTACTTTCTACATTCAAAACACTGCCTACTATGGATCCACCTAAGCTTTTCCTACAAATTTCCTCACTCAGAATAACACCAACAACATCATCAAATTTTAGGGTATTTGAACCAGAAACAAAGTTACTAACTGCCATTACCAAACTATTCTATCTTTTAGGCAAAGAACATAATATCAAGAGAGATCTAACTTCTTCATCAAATTTTACATTTACAGAAGTCAATTGACTGGTAATCGTATTAAATTCATTTAAATGATCTGTTACAGATCCACCTTCAAGCATTTTTAGATTAAACAAACGCTTCATGAGAAATACCCTATTTGAGGCTGAGGGTTTTTCATACAATTTAGCCAAAGCTTTCATCAGACCATCTATTGTCTTTGCTTCCGTTATATTGAATGCCACCGATGGTGCCAGGCACAACTGAATGGTTCCCAGTGCCTTTCTATCTAGAAGTTCCCAATCCTCATCCATCATTCCTGTTGGTTTCTTAGATACTCCTTCTAATGGCCTCCATAGATCCTTTTGATAGAGGTAATCCTCCATCTGCATCTTCTATAACTGATAGTTTTTCCCATTAAATTTATCAACCTTCAATTTACCCTTGTCTGCCATTGCTCCCACTCAACTGTAAGACTCCCACTCAACCATGAGACCTTCCTGCAGATGCTAATTGAACACAACTCACTCTGATACCACTTGTTAGGGTTAGCCAGTTGAAGATATCAATTAAATATAAATAAAGATTAAACAAAGGAATGAAAAATACACAGAAATAATAATCAGCGAGAGACAAGTTTTAACATGGTTCACCCAAACTCAAGCTACATCCACTAACAGAGTCCAATATTATTATCCAGTAAATCAAACTAATTATAACCAGCAATCCCTGCAACTTAATACCGCTACAAATGCTACAATACAATATCAGAAACCCTAAGACTTAGCCACTTTTATCAAGCCTTATGTCGGTTACAAAATAAGATTTTTTTATGTCAGCCAATGAAAAACAACTCCCGGTGCCTTTATAAAATAATAAAAAACCATGTGAGGTTTCAGGGATATTATCCCTGAGCCCACACAGGGGCACTACCCCTCGACCCCACCCTATATCGCAATAGGGAGCGTGCCAGGGGCGCTGCCCCTTGACCCCATCTTGGGGGCACTGCCCCTTGACCCCATAGGAATTTTGGGGGAAACCGCGCTGACAAAAGTGGGGTAAATTTAACCTCCGAGTCTAATTAGGCTCCATATAACAACAATTACACCATCTGAGAGATCCAGACCTGATTGTCAGACCTTGTTACATACTCTGTTCTTGTTCACCGGACCAAAACAAATGGTATAGGCATATTATGTACTGCGGATGTGTGGGATAGACTTTGTCGCCATCAATGACAACACTTATGAAGCCACACAGTGTCTCTTTCCAACAATCTCCCCCTTTGGCATTGATGGCAACACTTAGTGAAAAATGACTAAGTGTCACAGTATCTCCCCCTTTGCTTGTGCTATGTTTCTTTACATTGCTTTACCAGAGCTCCCCCTTTGCTAGATTCCTCATTTTGCACTACTCTTTACTCCCCCTTTGACATCAATGGAAAATGGTGGAATCCGCATACAAAATTGTGCAAAAACTATTATATACATTACCGCATATGTATATACAAATCATATGTTATACTTACATATACTTAAGTATATCCGCAAAGGTTGTCTTCAACTGTATAGTTTCTGTGGCCCAACTCCTCTTCATTCTATCCAAAATGGAGATGTGTCCACTTAACAAAAATGCATATGCTTCTACCCTCTTTAAGTCTGTTGGATCACTGGTCCAGACTGTACTTTGAGCATCTGTCAAGGCATCATGCATTGCCTCTAACTTAGGGATGATTATCCCTCTGAGCTCACCCATTCTATCCATTATGTTCTTTTTCTCTTTAACCAGTTCTTTCATTTCATTTTTTATAGCAATAGCTTGACATTCATGATTCACCAGAGAGGTAGTAAGGGGATCAAAATTCTGAGATAAACTTGACAGTTTTCCTTCTTGTTCTTTCACTTTCTTCTTAATATCCTCTGTCACTTTGGACCAAGTTAAACAAAATTTGTATATGTCCCCACCATCCTTAAGAGCATTTTCAAGGCTCTTTATGCCAATGCCTAAAGTTCTTCTATCATTAGCAATTTGTCCTTGTACTTCACTAAATCTCTTTCCCAAGAACTCCTTCCGAACCTTAGTTTCTGCCGATTTCTCTAAGGATTCAAAATGAGTGTTAACAAAATTGACTAAGTTTTTTAGATTACCAGATGGAGAGGCAAAAGGATCCTTTTGATAGGTTGGCATAATCTTCTCCAACATCCCAGATGCAATCTCCAACAACTCACAATCCTCCATGTGTGATTTTAGAAGTTTCTCTTTTGCTTTGGCCTGAGCAAAAGATGCAACTTTCATTATCTAAACCGGAGAGAGAGTCGAAGTTTAATGGCCCTTGAATCAACTCAGGTTCATCCAACTCCATCATTTCTTTGTCCAGAAAATTCTGTACTGTCTCAGTAGTGTCTCTTGCTAACTCTACTTCCTTCCTTTTGGGGGCATCCAAACTGACTTGCTTATTGACATCAATGATATTTGTTTCTTTTATCTGTCCTTCCTCTTCCGGAACAGAGGAGTCTAATGCCTTAGATGACTCTTCATCATTTTTATTTAATCCTTCAACATCCATGTTAGAAGGCTCTTCATCTATTTCCTCTGCAATGGGAAGATTAAATCTCTTCAAGGCACTTTAGAGAATTTCTTTTGTTTCATTTGCTATTTGGTCAGTTTCTCCAACCTTGAGTTTATTCATCTGGGACTTGCTTCGGAAATCATTTTTACAATCATTAAAAACCATGTCCATTTGTTTTGGAGTGATAGAGGGACATAGTTGTATCACTATCTGCTCCCGGATCTCCAAGTCTTTTGCCTTTGCATTCTCTTTTCTTTGCTCAAATACATCTTTTAGGCTCTTTGGAATTAATGAAATTATTTCAATGAATGCTTTGTTATAGATATTCAAATACCTTATAGTAGCTTCCTCCAGAATTCTCTTGTCAGCATCATTGTATTCATCATAGAACTCTGTCACTGGCTGCAGGTTCTCATCCACAGTAACTGCCTTGATGATGTCATCAATAGAAAGAGTAGGCTTCTCAACATACTCTACTAACTTCTTCTCCACATCAACCTTGGGAGGTTTTACTTTTGCTTTCTTCAATTCTCTAATCTCTACATCTGACTCAATCTCATCATCATCCTTGAGATTCACATAAGCTCTTGTGGCCTTGGATTTCTTTCTCTTTTTCCCTTTTTCAAATGACTGGGCTTCTGGATTTACAGCTTTAGAGCTCCCAGAGCCAGAACTCTTGGTAGTTCTAGTCTGGGTGGAGGCTTCTACCAGAACCTTTTCTTCTTTTGCTTCCTCTTTTTCTTTCTCAATTTTCTCTATTATTTCTCTGTTTGCAATAATAGCTTCTCTGGTAATGCCAAATTTCTCAGCCAGTTCTTCAACTTCTTTCCTCACCTTTCTTTTTATCTCAGGCCTTCTTAGTTCAACATGCAATTTTATGTTTAATTCTTCAAAAGTGCCAAACCTCTCTGCTTTGGGGTCCTTGGGTTGACTCAGTAAATGTTGAATATGAGTCTCCAATATGTTTCCATCAACCTCATAGCCCATGGGCATTATCCATACTGTCCTTGGCTCAACTACCTCTATTAGGCACTGATCAGTACCTACCATAAAGCAGACTATGTCTTTGTACTTCTCCACTATTGTTTTGGGAATTCTCTCTCTTACTTGCATCATGCTCTGGAAGTTTTTGAAGTAACACCAGAGAGCTATCTTTTGGGTTTGAGTGTCACCAAGTTCATACAAGTAATCCCTGATCTGTATAACAACTGGTTTGTCATTTTCCCAGATCAGACCTTTTGAGCCTGGTAACTCATTCATGAAGTAGAAAAATAAGAATAACACCAAATCACCATATTTGAAAGACTTCTTTTTATCTTTCTTGATCTTTTCTAGGTTCTCCATTAACTGATTCAATAGGAGTTCACATAGGTCATAATCTGCATTCTCTCTTAGCATCTGGTATGCAGTGTAGATGGCAGTACAAGATACAGAGTTTTCTCTACTTGAATGGTAAATCTTGTAACCAATCACAATTAAAGCAAACTTGACATCCGGGTCAGTGATGTCATCAATGGTCATTTCCCTCTTATCAAATTTTGAACCAGTGGCTTCATATATTGTTTGATTCTTCACAGACTTAAGAGCAGGCAACCCACCAATGGAGTGCAAACCAATTATAGCTTTGATGGCATCTTTGGTTATTTTGAAAGGCCTTCCTAACTCATGAGTGCCAAGTAGCACCCATGGAATACATCTTTTTACCTCTCTTTTTCTCCTTCTTGATTCCATATTTCCTAATGTCTGCACCTGAATAGGCTAGCAAGATCGTTCTAGATAATGATTAATTAAGATAAATTACTTAAGATCATAATTTCTGATTAAGGGACTAATGTGCATGGAATTGATGGAAAAATGCAGAAAAGTTCTCTCTTTTTGAATCAACAGGTGTAGACGCTCGGAACGGCAATTTTGTGCATCTCCTGAGGTAGTCTTCAATGATCTCTGGAGACAATACCAGAATATCATGACACTAGAAGTTTTGAAAGAAAGAGAAAAGCATCTCCGAAGCTGGATGGGAGTCTGGAGCATCTTCGGAGTTGAACAAGAAGGCCACAATGGTATCTCCAAAGCTACAGACATCTCCGGAGCTACAGACATATCTCCGAAGCTGCAGACAGAGATAGATATCTCCAGTGCCTCCTGAGAGTAGGGCATATTTCTAGCATAAGCTGCCTATCAGGCACTCTCAGCAGTGATCGTAATACCAATCATTTCACTCAAATCATCACCTAAGTGGTGAAGGGTCATCTTAGTTAACTGCTAGAGTTTTTATCTTTTTAATGTTTTTGCATGAGTTACTGATAAAACTAATTCAATATCCATATTTTCAGGGCCTCACTGCCCAAATGTATTAAGACTCAAACTTAGAATTCTGAGTGGACTTCTGTTCCACTCAATCTACTTTATTGCATGATTATTTTTCCATAGTTAGACAGCTAGTGTAATAAAGAGATGGATGTCATCTCATAGAAGAACTGGTAGATAAGATAAGTGATATATCATCACTCATTTTATATATACTTATAGAAACAGCAGAAGAAATATACAATGATTGATTTATTCTGATTCTCAGTAATCTCAGTTCTTTGATATCAATAGTTTTCATGAATGCAAAGCGAATGGAAATGGATTGAATTTAGTCGTGATCTTATTCCTTTGTGTTGATTCCCTACTGTAGCCTTCAGCCCCAAGGGTGTGGAGCAAGGGCCCACTCTCACCACCAAGGTAGAAGGCTAGTACCACTGTTTTGTTATTTCAGATTTTGCTGTGAAAAGTATTTACTGATTTTGATAGATAGATGCATGTTACAGTTTTTAAGATTGCTTTAAGTAACTTCTTGTTTAATTCTATTTTCAGCATTCCTTGAATTCATTCAGTAAGTAGACAGATTAATCTCTTCAAATTGGTAGAAGTTATTAAGATTAGCTAGGAAAATTGGTAACTGTAGAATCCCTAATTGCAGACAGTTGAGGACACAGCCCCTAGATTTTAACATTTGAAATATGATTAAATGATGAGGTACAACAACACCTTGTCACTAACCACATGAAGTTATCATGGATCCTGCTTAAGATATACCGGACCCATTCCTCCTCTCCAAAAGATAGAAAATGTATGCAATGTGCAAAATGCTTATCGTTTAGGGTCTGGAACTCCGATTTCAGATCAAAGTTCTCACTGCTTAACTAATTGTGGTATAGTTTCATCAATTTCAGGTCTCCAAAGTCCTCAATGTTTGCATGTATATAAATCCTAATGTCTTCTACATGGAGAATGCCATACGGGGTATGGGAAAACACACCCAAAGGATCAACCTCAATAGACTTGTGAGGATGTTTCTTGAAAACTAGCCTTGGTCTCTCGGATGTTGGTGTGAACATGGTTATTACCTATCTAGTTTAACCTTTGTTCTGTGGATAATTCATATTATTTAACTATTTATTAGTTAAATAATAATCACACACATGTTCACATCTTAAGTTGACTTAGGAAGCATTCTAGTTGTCTTCTAGATGTTTCTAGTTTGTCTAGTTGTTGATAGTTGTCATCTTATCCTATAGTTGTCATATGTCATAGGATTAAGACACTTGTCACATGACTACAACATCTTGTATCTCACCTTGGTCTTTATAACCAAGGCCTCATTGTACATTATGTAATCCAGTACATTATTGTATCATGGCAATAGAGCATTCTCTTTGCTTGTCTCTCTTGTGTGGAAGGTTATTTGGTTTGGCAGAATTGATCCTGGTGGTTGATTGCTCCAACATGGTATCAAAGCTTTGATCCTGCAAGCCCCTTCTCTTTTTTGTTGAGAGATCTTGCCGTCAACTTTTTGCTGGTGCATCCTGGCTGAAAATAGAGTTCACCGTTGAATTCAAATCACCCAAGTTAGTAAAGATTGACCGTCCAAAACTTGATTTTGGACATAGGTAAATTTTTGACTTTTTTGGGCTTTTATATGCATTTTTGCAAAAAAAATTTGTCCAAAAGGCAAAAAAATTTAGCAGAGGGCCATTTTACCCCCTGCATTTTCTACTACATTATCAGTTTCTCAGATCAGATCGATTGTTTTAATCTATTTTGGTGAGATTCTTCCCAGATCTCACCTTTGTAGATCATCTTTCTATCGTTGTGGCTCGATTTTCCTATATTTCAAGGTATTTTTTGCAGATGAGGCCCATTTTTTTGTGATCTCGATCGATTTTGTTATCTACATTTCAATAGTGATCCAGCCTCCGTAAATCTTGTTTGACTCTCTGGTTTAGTGTCACAATGCCTGCGAATTGCCTCAGACAACTAAGTCGGCCTTTTCCCTTTGTATTCTGGGTGCGTAGGGTCTGTTTCAGATCTGACTAGCGTTGACTGTTTTTGGGTGTCTCTTGTTTTATCCCAGATTTGGAGTTGGTATCAAATTTGGACCTGGCCACATTCATTTTCTGGCTTCCATGTTCCATTATGGAGCCTAAATCTCTGTGAGATTTGAAGTTTTTGAAGCTCACATCCAAGGCGTCGATCTACATTTCATAGATCCACAACTTTTCAAATCTTATTTTATTGATTGAAGTTGATGACTAGCATTCTACGGCTGTTCAACCAGCTTGAGATCATCATAGTTGCTTAGACTGCCATCAGTGGATCTCATCCACAAATCAGTGGCATCGGCGGGGGTCTCACGTTACAATTCACGTCAGATGTTTTCTAAATTCGTCGGTGGTTCCATCGGCATCTGCCTTAAGCCCTGTTGGTGTTTTTCCCAGACTGGATGCTTATTCCTAGTAATCCCTACAAGGTAACCATCATTGATCAATAGGACTCCCGGGCCAGGGGCCAATAGTACAGGAGATAGACTCTATAAATATCTCCTCTTCTTCTTTAGGCTCTGCAGAACCAAGGGGGGGTATTCCCTATTCAACATCTATAACATATGCACATGAACTTACTTGGATGTTGACACAAAGTAGATAAATCCTCTCTTATGCAGACCAAAACTGTGAAATAAGTGCAAAGGGGCTAGATTTGGGCCTATATTCAGTTGTAGACAGAGGATTTTGATCCTAAAACTACATCTAATGTCCTCAAGGTTTGTATATGAAGTTTGAGTTTGATTTTATGTTTGGATGCAAAACTAAGACTTTGGGTTGCAACCAAAATACAAGACCAGATCAGTGCCTATCCAGGGCTCGGAGTCAATAGATATATATATGTGAATGTTTATCATAGACCTAAAACAACAATTAGATTTCAAGGGGATTATCAAATGTCTACCTTACAGACAATACCCAAGATAAAGTATTTAGTTATTTCTTCTTACAAACATCCTTACTGCAATGCATTATTCTCAATACTTAACCAAAAACATTTAATCTACTCCTTGAGCAGAAGTAAAAGACTAAGCATTTAATATAGGAAACCCATATTCTAGAATCTCTAACACCCCTTAGATATTCAGATTCAGAAGAAGAACACATTCAATTTGGAGACAAATAACGAAATACATGCTATAAAGCATTACTCATTTAAATCAACATGAAACTGATGAATTCTCTATATAAAACATTCAACATACAACTCATAAACTCACAAAATACCCAGAACAGAGCCACCAATGAGACTGTATCCTCTTACAGCACCAAAATTTGTCCAGTTTCAACAACAACAAAGAGTGACACAGTTTGGCTTTTATACCAAGACTGTAAACTAAGTAAAATTAATTACAAGGCAAATCAAAAATTTGCCAGATACAATGCATCTCCAAATTGGCACTCAAAATAATCAATGCAATAGAGGGACAAAGAGGAAAGAGCAGGTGAGTTCGGGATCTGAGCCGCCGCTCAAAGATTTTCATCTTAAATCTAGTAGTTGGCCTGTCATTCCATCCATCGACACCTCTGCATTTCACCATTAATGATTCAGCTACCCACAAGATGCAGCAATGAACACATCTGAAGTTTTCCTGCTCAAAAATAGCCGCATACGCACAGGAAAAACTCACACCGAAGGTTTAAAACTCAACCGTTGATCCTAACTCCATCGCTGAGATCAAACGGCATAGAAACCTACAGAAAAGCCAAGAGCCAATGATTACGTGCCACGTAGGCACTCCATGTTCCTATCGCTGACATTTCACCATCTCCATTTTGCCATCTCGCCCTTGTATATGCATGAACGGATGCATATACAATCGCCACTGTCTGCCTTTCAAAATCCCTTGTATATGCAAAATACATATACATGTAATAGCTTAACATACAAGGCAGACCCCATGCCAGTTTAGAATAAATTGGAATTTTCAATCGGGTCCGGCATGTATCTTTTATTTGTATATCCGCGATATACAACACACACATACATACAAGCTGCGGACTTCAAATCATTATGCATCAGAATGTATCTCCTTTTGAAGTCTGGCTTGTATCCTTTCATTGCACATTGGCTTGTATATCGGCATATACAAGCACTTTATACAACCCACGAACCTCAAATTTCATTCACTGCATTTCATTCCTCCATCGCGTCCGGGTTGTATGTCCTTTCTTTGTATATCAGGTTGTATGTTGCATATACAAACCCAACATACATGCAAACTGTGGATTTTAACACCTCATGAGCTACATTGCATTCTCCCTTCATGTCTAGGCCTTGTATATATGCTCTTGTACATTTCCCTGTCCATTTGCATATTTCCTCCGATGTATGTGCAATCCGCGGGCCCCACCAAATGTATATCAGCCCTTGTATCCTTTGCTTGCATGTGACCATTGTATATCCAAACATACATTCACCCCTGCATACAAACAGCGAATCTTTCCTGGAATATGCCTACAATGTATCTTCTCTCTTGTACATAGTCGTTGTATGTCTGAACATACAAACCAAATATACATGCAAACCAATATACAAATAGGGAATATTCCTGGGAATATGTGAAAGATTCCCCCTTTGTATATGTACTATCCTAAGCCCGATATGCATCTAAAAATGCATATAACTTATTTTTTATCACTTTTTTGGAGGCCGATTGAGATTTTGCAAGCCTGCCAATGTACATGACCACTTGCATATACAAAAATTTAGCATTTTTCTCATGTACGACAGGAAAAAGCGGTAAACACTGCATGTAGGTCGAGGAACCATTTAAAACAAGGCACTAATGGTTTGAAGGAACAAACACAAGAACTTGCAAACTCAAATTTAGAACATTAATCCTAGGTGAACACCACCAGTGGCTCTAACTGGGGACGTGTAGACGCAAGACTGCAGCGAGAATCAAGCTACTCCGGGGTAGACCAGACAAAACACCAAACTCAAAACATGATGGGCTATATAAGGCATGTACAAAACATTTGCATCTAGTTTACAGCGTGCTCAGAAGACATTTATCTATGAGAAAAAAGCTTTAAGGAACTGACCATGCACAGGCAATTCCAGTATCTCACCACTTAGGGCCTGGAGAAAAATAGGAATCCTCTCCATGAGGGTAACTGATTTGGTACAGGCCCATCCATAAGGGCTCAAATTTACCGTGCTTGCCCTTGTCCTGGTTCCTTGCATTCCATACAAGGACCATATCACCTATCTAAAACTTTCTTTCTATAGCCCTTTTATCAAACAGATATTTGACCTTTTGCTGTCTCTTGATGTTTGTCTCCTATGCCCCCCTTCTCATTTCATCTAGTGCAACCAGCTAATTTATTCTTTCAGTCATAGAATCCTCAATCTCCGTTGTTCATAGGCAATCTAGCTGCTGCACCATATACTAATTCAAAAGGTGACCTTCTGACTACTCTTTTCACTGTCATCCTGTCAGCCCATAATGCCAACTTCAGCTTTGAATCCCAAGCCCTTTTGTTTTTACCTACCATCCTTTTGACAATTTTCATGAGGCTTTTGTTGCTTGACTCTACTTGACCATTTCCATGTGGATGATATGGTGATGCATGTAACAAATTAATTCCATAAGCATTGCAAAAATCAATAAACTCACCAGACCTGAAGCACATAGCATTATCTGTGACCAATTTGGCTGGTACTCTGAATCTAATAATAATATTTTCTAGAATAAAATCCATCACTACTTTGCTTGTAGCATTTTTAGTCGAAATGGCCTCAATCCATTTAGTGAAATAATTAGTAGCAACTAGAATCCATCTATGTCCTCCACTTGACTTTTCTGAGATTTCCCCTATGAAGTCAATTCCCCATTGCTGAAATGGAGCTTCTATAGTTATAGTCCTAAGGGGCAATGCACCTTCATATTTTAGCTTTCCTGAGAACCTTTGGCAAGGATCACATTTTCTTACCATTCCTTATGCATCTGAGAAAAGAGTTGGCCACCAATAACCAGCTCTGAGGGTTTTGTGGGTTGTTGTCTGGGCACCATAGTGTCCACCACACACTCCATTGTGCATATCAATTAAAATATCTCTGGCCTGATTTTTCATCTACACACCTGAGTAGCACGCCATCAGAATTTTTCCAATACAACTCTCCTTGAACAATGATGTATTTAATAGCATGTAGCTTCAAGGTCCTCTTCTGATTGTCACTGAGATGGGAAGGACAATTTAGATTCTACAAATAATGTACTATGTCCTTATACCATTCAGATTCTAACATGTTTATAACTTCATTATGCACTACATTCACTTGGCATGCCTCTAGATTTGACTATGTCATCAATTTTGCCAAACCTTGTCCTCTTACCAATTTTGTGATCTGTATTTCGATGTTGAACTCTTGCAATTTATTTATCCATCTGCATCTTCTTCCAGTCACCTCCTACTGAGTAAAAATATCTTTGATTGTTGCATGAGGCACATATGCAATTATTCGAGAGCCTACCAAATATGGCCTGAAACTTTTGACTGCTCTAACCAGTGCATATGCCTGCTTCTCCATGATGTTATACTTCAACTCAGTAGCTTGAAATGACTTGCTAAAGAAAGATATAGGTTGTTCAAAACCTTCTGCATTTTTCTGCAATAAGCATGCAGTAATAGTATGGAAAGAAGCAAATGAGAACAGCTGAAAGGGCTTAGAAAAATTAGGAGATTTTAGTATAGGAGCCATCTTTATGGCCTCTTTGATGTTCCGGAATGATTTAGTTACTTCATCCTCCCATGTGACAGTTGCACCTTTCTTCAACATCTTGGAGATATCTTTTGTGGTCTCTGCAAAGTTAGGGACAAATCTTCTAACAAAATTAATTTGTCCAGAGAAGGACTAAACACCTTTCACTGTTTTAGGGATCTGAATTCTGTCAGTTGCAGCCACCCTTTTAGGGTCAATCCTAACTCCATCCATGGAAACAATGTGTCCAAGCAATTTTCCTTCTACCACCCCAAAAGCACACTTCTTTGGGTTGAGTGAGATACCATATTCCAATGCTCTAATAAAAATTTGCTCCAAGTGCATGCAATCCTGCTCCTCCCTTTTTGAATAAGCTGTCAAATCATCCTGATACACAGCCAAATTTAAGTCAATTAATCTTGCAAAAGCAACATCCATAGCCCTCTGAAATGTGGCACCTGCATTTGTCAGTCCGAATGGCATTCTCACATATACATATGTTCCCCATGGAGTGGTGAAAGCAGTCTTGAACTATTCAGATTCTTTTACTTTCACTTGATTGTACCCTGAAAATCCATCCATCATGGATAAAAGTTCACATCTAGTCACCTTCTGCAACATGGCTTCCATGTTAGGCAATGGATAATTGTCCTTCAAGGAAGATACATTCAGATCTCTAAAGTCCACACAAAGTCTTATGTCACCATTCCTCTTTCTAACCGGGACAAGGTTGGACACCTAAGTTGAGTGTCTGATGGGCATAATTATTCCAGCCTCCCTAAGCTTCATAAGTTGTTCTTGCATCTTAGGAGCTAAAGTTGGGTTGATAGGTCTTTGTTTTTGTCTAAATGGTTTACCTTCAGGCTTCAAAGGGATTTCATGCTGGAATAAATCCTTTCTATAAGCTTTCAAGTCCTTATATGACCACGCAAAGACATGCTTATATTTTTTCAGTAGTGCAATCAGCATAATTCTGATGTGTGGTTTGAGTTGTTTGCCAATGTATACCTTCTTGGGGGCATGAGATGTCCCCAAGTTTATCTCCTCTAAATCATTCTTGTTTGTTGGAGATGCCTTTGTAACAAATTGGTCCCTATTGTCAAAAGCTCTCTCTAAAGCAACCAGCCCTCTAGGGATTTTATTTGTCTTGAGTTGAATTACCTCCTTCCCTAAGAGAGTTTCTTTTCCATCCACAACTTCTACAAAGTTCTGAAAATCCATTTCATGGTTGTCATATTTATCAATGCAGTGTAGAAATCTCAGTAAATCTTTGTCATCATCAAACACTTGCCAGCTGCATACATTATCTAGCACTGCAAGTCTAATTTTGACCTCAACATTCGTTCCATCTGATAGAGTGATGTCATCTGGCCTTATGGCTACATTAGCTAGAAAATCTTCCCTGACATTTTTTGATCTCTCTATCCAGCTTATTGAAAAAGCATCAAACAATTCAATTGTATCCCACACAGCATGCTTGTATTGTTTTAACCTCTTATTCTTTGATGCATACTTATCTCTGACTTGGGAAACAACTAACTCTAAATCACCAAATACCTTGAGCATCTTGATCCCATGCTTCAAAGCTAAATTCAATCCTAACAACAGAGCTTCATACTCTGCAATATTATTCATACAAGAAAACTTCAGCAAGAATGAGAATTTTAGAAGCTTACCAGCTGGAGACAAGAACACAACTCCAGCACTAGAGCCTTCCTTTGAACAAGTTCCATCAAAATACATGGTCCAGAGACCCTATTGGTCAAGCTCTTGAATGCACATATCTCTCCTTCTACCTCCTTTTTCATCTGAGACAACTCTAAAATTTTCACAGTCAGTGTCCACAAAACATATATGCTCCTCTGACTCTTGATCCTCAATTGTCTCTGATGATCTTTCTTCTCTGATCAGTTTGACATCCTTGCCATTCATAGGGATTATAGCATATGACAAGTCTAACTGCATACTCCCACCAATCAATGATGCCCATCTTCTTGACAACAACATACCATACTGTGGCTTGATATCAACAACTATTATGTTCATTTTGTAAGTCATTTCTAGATATGCTGCCAGTCTGAAATTTACATCTTTCATAATTCCAATGACTGGTACTTCTCTAGCATCCATGGCATAGCATTTCCCACATGCCTTGTCTATTTTTAATCCAGCTTGTTGCATGATAGCCAAAGGCATGATATTCGTTGATGCTCCTGAGTCAAGCATACAATTCTTAACCACTTTTCCATTTATGACAAGGGAGACATAAAATGGTTCAACCTATGAAGGGCATTTGTCATGGTCATCCCAAGATATACCTCAGGAACTTCATCTTCATCAATACACATAGCTTGTTTTTTACCCTGAGTTTCAATATTCTGATTAGCTTGACAGGGTACTCCTGAAATCAAGGATACTGTTTTATTTCTGAATTCTTCAACTTTCATGAGCTCCATCAATGGAACAGAGATATTTATCTGAGACAGGACTTGAGTTATGTCAAACAGAGCATAATTTTGTATAACAGTTGTAGTCTGATTCATGGCTTTATTTTTATCCTGAGATGATCCAGCTTTAATTTTTATGGCTCCCTGACTGTCATCTTTGTTCTGAAAATTTTTGTTTTGATCCTCAACTTGGGGAATCCTATTTTTTGGTTCTTGAGAATCATGACCTATTTTCTGCTTAAAATTTTGTTTATTATTGCTCCATTGTTTCTTTTGTGTTTCAGCCCCTTTATAACTATGCACTAGCTGGTTCACAAAAGTATTCTCTGGTTGGTGTGAGTTACTTACCTAAGCCTTACCTCTTAGATTGTAATTTCTTTTAACTTGAGCTACTACTGCAGCTGTGAGGTCTCTTATCTCTTCATCAGAAGGTCTCCTCAAGTTATTCAAGAAGATGTGTGAGTCCTGAGCATAAGCATAATTATCCTCATCATCTTCATCACAGGGGAACTGCTGGCAGACCTGAACCTCATTATTTGTGCTTGCATCAACATCATGAGAAGGATACTCCCTTTTTGTAGACAGCATATTCACATTATCATCCTCCATGCAATGCGGCTCATTGCACTCATCACAGGCCACGGCATTGTTATATAGAGACTGAGCAATCATACATTGTGACTGTGAGTGAGGTATTTGACATATGATGCACCATGGGGTGTCATTAACAATATTAACAGCCTTCTTCAAAGGGTCAGGTGTTTCCTTAGCATTTTGGGTCCTTTGACCTGGGTTGCTATTTGGGAGAATGGGTTTACCATTATGCCAGTTGGTATTATATGGCATGTCATGTAATGATGGTCTTCTTTCTTGCCT
Source organism: Cunninghamia lanceolata (assembly GCA_027924645.1). Lineage (NCBI taxonomy): Eukaryota > Viridiplantae > Streptophyta > Pinopsida > Cupressales > Cupressaceae > Cunninghamia > Cunninghamia lanceolata. The sequence continues at coordinate 8,487,717 of BSBN01000814.1, forward strand.
TTGGTAAACCTGTCTGTCAGGACCAACTCCCTTTTCATTTTTAGCCATCCTATAGCTCAGGTCCTTGACAAAAGTTGTCAATTTATCTAATTTATCCTCAGAAGTAGATGCACTACCTTGAACACTTTGAGATTTAGTATTTGGATTTTGCAGAATTTTTACATCATCTCTTTTGTTTGTCTTACCAGACGCTTTTCTATTATTTTCAATATTTGTTGCTATTTTGAAGGCATCTCTGAGGCTGTGAGGACCCTTGTCTCTTAATCCATAGGTTGTTTTGGCATCGAAAGCATTTATGTACAACACTATGCACATTGGTTCATTAGGCCTCAGGTGATGTGGCAATTTGTTCAATACTTTAGTGAATCTAGCATTGAAATCAGCAACCTGCTCATTTGATCCTTTTGTAATGCCAGTAAATTCATTAATGAAAAAACTAGGATCAGTTTTGTCACCATATTGTTCTTTGAAAATTCTTCTGAAGTCCTCCCATGATGAAATACTCCTGTCAGGTAGATCCTTGTACCATTCTCTGGCTTCATCAACTAAGGATTGCATAAATAATTTCATAAAAACATCCTCATGCTCAACCTCAAAGTTGTCCATGATATTCTGAAAATCTTTTAAATGATCCTCTCCTGACACAGTATTATTTCCTAAAAAATTTGGCACTTGCGGCCTCACATGTTTGTCAATAGGATTCAGGTAACCAGGAATGTCATCAAAAACTAGTTGTCTAAATCTGTCCAACTGCATAGGTTGTCTACCAGGCTGAATAATATTGGCATTTCTATTTGCATTCTGATTTCTAACATTATTTAATGGTGCTCTGGCATTATTTGTGTTCTATCTCTGATCATCATGTTGATCCTGCACTTCATTTATGTGTTGCTTTCTCTGCATATTTGCATTTTCAAGGGTGGGGACTGAATCATTCTGAGCAGTTCTCAGAGCTTGCACTTTCTATCTCATGTCATCTCTAATTTTTACTGCCTGCAAATATTCTAATTCAGCCCTTAAGCTCTTAATTTCTTCAACTAATTCCTCCTCTCTAGGCATAGAAGAGGACGGTTTCATTATATTCTGATCATCATTATCGTCATTCCTTGGGGACTCAGCCTCTTCAAATCTATCACTGGGATCCAAGAAAGGGCATTCCTGAAACACCTCTGACCTTATTCTCAAATTAACACCCTGTTGTCGTTCATATACATTCTGGATTTCAGCCTCAGTGTTTGAAAAATAAGGTATTGTTCGCTCTGAAGATCCTGGATTGTCCTGAATATTATCATTACTTCTGGGAGAATTCTGTCGTTCATATACATTCTGGATTTCAGCCTCAGTGTTTGAAAAATAAGGTATTGTTCACTCTGAAGATCCTGGATTGTCCTAAATATTATCATTTTTCAGGATAACTCTTCAAACAAAGGATTACGCAGGGATCTTCTCCCTTGCATACAAATTTTTACTTTACCGGTTGGGAGATTTCTTCAGAGTCGCCACCTATAACTAGGAATTGTTTTCTTTTAAAAATTAGGGTTCTTACACAAATTAATCCCCAGCGGAGTTGCCAGATCTGTTGCAACTCAGATGGGAAATAATTTACCAGGGATGAAAAGATAATACTTTCACTTCACCATCCCTAGTGGAGTTGCCAAATCTGTTGGTGTTTTTCCCAGACTAGATGCTTATTCCCAGTAATCCCTACAAGGTAGCCATCATTGATCAACAGGACTCCTAGGCCAAGGGCCAATAGTACAGGAGATAGACTCTATAAATATCTCCTCTTCTTCTTTAGGCTCTGTAGAACCAAGTGGGGTATTCCCTATTCAACATCTATAACATATGCACATGAACTTACTTGGATGTTGACACAAAGCAGATAAATCCTCTCTTATGCAGACCAAAACTGTGAAATAAGTGCAAAGGGGCTAGCTTTGGGCCTATATTCAGTTGTAGATAGAGGATTTTGATCCTAAAACTACTTCTAATGTCCTAAAGGTTTGTATATGAAGTTTGAGTTTGATTTTATGTTTGGATGCAAAACTAAGACTTTGGGTTGCAACCAAAATACAAGACCAGATCGGTGCCTATCCAGGGCTCAGAGTCAATAGATATATATATGTGAATGTTTATTACAGACCTAAAACAACAATCAGATTTCAAAGGGATTATGCAATGTCTGCCTTACAGACAATACCCAAGATAAAGTATTTAGTTATTTCTGCTTACAAACATCCTTACTGCAATGCATTATTCTCAATACTTAACCAAAAACATTTAATCTACTCCTTGAGCAGAAGTAAAAGACTAAGCATTCAATATAGGAAACCCATATTCTAGAACCTCTATCACCCCTTAGATATTCAGATTTAGAAGAAGAACAAATTCAATTTGGAGACAAATAACAAAATACATGCTATAAAGCATTACTCATTTAAATCAACATGAAACTGATGAATTCTGTATATAAGACATTCAACATACAACTCATAAACTCACAAAATACCCAGAACAGAGCCACCAATGAGATTGTATCCTCTTACAGCACCAAAATTTGTCCAGTTTCAACAACAACAAAGAGTGACACAGTTTGGCTTTTATACCAAGACTGTAAACTAAGCAAAATTAATTACAAGCCAAATCAAAAATCCGCCAGATACAACGCATCTCCAAATTGGCGCTCAAAATAATCAATGCAATAGAGGGACAAAGAGGAAAGAGTAGGTGAGTTCGAGATCTGAGCCGCTGCTCAAAGATTTTCACCTTAAATCTGGTAGTTGGCCTGTCATTCCATCCATCGATGCCTCTACATTTCACCATTAATGATTCAGCTACCCGCGGGATGTAGCAACGAACACATTTGAAGTTTTCATGCTCAAAAACAGCCGCATACGCACAGGAAAAACTCACACCGAAGGTTTAAAACTTGGTCGTCGATCCTAACTCTATCGCTGAGATCAAACAGCCCAAAAACCTACAGAAAAGCCAAGAGCCAATGATTACGTGCCACGTAGGTACTCCATGTTCCTATCGCTGACTTTTCGCCATCTCCATTTTTCCATCTCACCCTTGTATATGCATGAACGGACGCATATACAATCGCCACTGTCTGCCTTTCAAAATCCCTTGTATATGCAAAATACATATACACGCAACAGCTTAACATACAAGGCGGACCCCATGCCAGTTTAGAATAAATTGGAATTTTCAATTGGGTCCGACATGTATCTTTTATTTGTATATCCGCAATATACAACACACACATACATACAAGCTGCGGACTTCAAATCATTATGCATAAGAATGTACCTCCTTTTGAAGTCCAGCTTGTATCCTTTCATTGCATATCAGCTTTTATATCAGCATATACAAGCGCTTTATACAACCCATGGACTTCAAATTTCATTCACTACATTTCATTCCTCCATCGCGTCTGGGTTGTATGTCCTTTCTTTGTATATCAGGTTGTATGTTACATATACAAACCCAACATACATGCAAACTGCGGATTTTAACACCTCATGAACTACATTGCATTCTCCCTTCACGTCCAAGCCTTATATATATGCTCTTGTACATTTCCCTGTCCATTTGCATATTTCCTCCGATGTATGTACAATCCGCAGGCCCCACCAAATGTATATCGGCCCTTGTATCCTTTGCTTGCATGTGACCATTGTATATCCGAACATACATTCACCCCTGCATACAAACAATGAATCTTTCCTGGAATATGCCTACAATGTATCTTCTCTCTTGTACATAGTCATTGTATGTCTGAACATACAAACCAAATATACATGCAAACCGATATACAAACAAGGAATATTCCCAGGAATATGCGAACGATTCCCCCTTTGTATATGCACTATCCTAAGCCCGATATGCATCTAAAAATGCATATAACTCATTTTTTATCACTTTTTTGGAGGCCGATTGAGATTTTGCAAGCCTGCCAATGTACATGACCACTTGCATATACAAAAATTTAGCATTTTTCTCATGTGCGACAGGAAAAAGAGGTAAAACACTGCATGTAGGTCAAGGAACCATTTAAAACAAGGCACTAAGGGTTTGAAGGAACAAACACAGGAACTTGCAAACTCAAATTTAGAACCTTAATCCTAGGTCAACACCACCAAGCCCGATGACATTCACAATACTCAATACCAGTAGTGTGAAAATCCACCAACGACGGCACATTTGGTGGTGACAAAAGTCTCCACATTAGTCTTCTGTGGATTTTTTCATCAGTGGGTAGTTAATTGTGTGGGCATCTTCCAACAGTGACCACCAACTTTCATTTGTAGTAGTGACAGTCTTCTGTGGACCTCAACTCAGACATTGGCGGTCTACGTTTTACCTCCGGCGGTTTGCTCACAGTTTCCATGGTGGCATCTATTGTTTCACATTCATGGGAGAAAATATTAAATGGCCCACAACAAGATCTTCCGGATGTCTCCACTTTCTCCGTGGTTGGCAGATCTTCCAAATCCAGCAATCGTTTGTAGCGGTCATTCGATGATCAAACTTAGACCAGGCTTTTTAAACCAGCGTTCTTGGATCCGTCTTTGGTGCCATTCACAAGGTTTAAGATCTGTAACTCATTATTCGATAGTTTCATCTCCAGGGCAATCTGTAATTTTTTTTGGGTTAGTCGACGGTTTTATTGTTTAGTCGACAAGCTCGGGCACATTGACAAGATCCTTCTCTTCCGTGGGCCTTTCAAATTCTGTAGGCTATCTCCCACTTTCTCCAGCGGTGTTTAGCTGTCACCTTTTGTAGACAGAATTGGTGGTCATTAAAATCCTTATCGCTTGTCTACATCCCCATCACAGATTTCAACAAGCGAATGACGATTTAAGGGCTTTTTTCAATCAGCAACCAATTCATATACATTGGTCTTCACATAAAAGATCCATAGGCAATAGTCTAAAAATGCAATTAAGATCTCTGCCAGTCTAAACAACAGTCGGCAGTGTCTTTGCAGTGGTCATTAGACCTAACGCCAAGAAATTCTCTAAGCTTGTGGGTTGTTCTGAGCATGGGGATCTTGATAATGCAATTTGGCGGTCTTAGATCCGCTATTAGCGGCCTTTGACATTTCCAACTCATTTAGTGAGGATGATCGTGGCTCTATAAGGCAGTGTTTTTTTTACAAAGGGAGAACTATTCTTTGTTCGTTATTCGTTTGCCAAAGACAGAGATTGAGGCCCGGTTTGGCAGGTGGCCATACCCCCTCACAAACAAACTTATCTTCCTTTCTTTCTGATCACATCGCCTGATTACGCAATGAGTCGTTGATCTTGTCGCATGCAAGCCGAGGACGATGTTTTTGCAAATTTTGACAAAGAGGGAGATTTTTTTTCCTTTTGCCATATCTTGCAAACCAGGAGGCAGATTTTCGCATTCTTACAGTCATCGAAAAGATGGTTCAATGAATTTCACTATTGTGCAGGTGATTTGTTTAGATTTCGTCATTTTTTGCCAGTTCTTTCAGCTTGAAGGTACAGTTTGTGTTTTTCTTGCAACTGACATATCTTTTGCATATGACGTCAAAATCTGGTGAATTTTTTTTAAAATTGCTCAGAAAATCACAAGGAATCTACTTCTATTTTTTCCCTTGACAAGCTTTTTTGCTCAAAAATTGTAAAAATCACCGTGTGTTATAAACGGTTGATTTAAGCTTGTCGATTGTACAAATTCATTCATTGTACTTTGTTGGGGGGGTTACAATCACATTGTTAATACATTTTGGGGGGTGAAAGGCACAATTTAAGTGCCCTTGTGTCTTTGGTTCTTGGTGTTTTTCTACTACACATGGCAGAAAGTGTGTCGATAAAACCACTCACTCCACATAATTACCACACATTGAAGTTAAAAATGAAACAACTACTGCAACCTAAAGGACTTTGGAAAATGCTAGAGGATAATCCACCTGGTTTCACTAAGGAGTTTGAAAGATTTGCTTATAATAACAAATTAGATGAAGCTATGGGAATCATAGGATTGCATGTATCAAATAACTTGTTTCATATTGCGGAGTGTACAACACCTAAGCAAATTTGGGATAAGCTTGCAGAATTGTATGGTACTGTTAATGAATTCCGAATCTTGCAACTAGAGGCAGAATTGACATCACTCTCTCTAGATATTTTTCCTACTATCCAAGATTTTCTCAAGAAATTCAAGATGATCTTGTCACAATTGAAAGGGTGTGGACATGATAAAACTGAAAAGGAATGTATCTTCTTGATTTTGTTGAAGTTGAAGGGCCCATTTCAGGTGTTTTCATCTACCTTCTATTCTATTATGGATGCCTTTGGAAAAGACTTTAAGATGCCTAGCTTTGAGTTGTTCTGTGAGCGTCTTACTAGAGAGCAAACCAAGTTACTTCAAATGGATGCACTTCCTAGTTCTAAGAGTCAATCCTTGATGGCCTCATCTTCCAAGGGTAAAGGTAAGAATAAGAAGAAGCCCAAGACAGAATCTCCTTTAGGTAGTGAATCTCCCTTCAAACCAAAGCCAAAGAATGATTAGAAGCCCACTCCTCCACCTAATCCTTCCAAACCTAGTGAGTCTTCCTCCAAGACAAAGAAGAAGAAAGGTGGCACTTGTTCTTTTTGTGGCATGACAAGTCATGATGAGTCTCATTGTTTTAAGAGGTTAGAGGCTTTGGAGGAAGCTATGAAGAAGCACAAGATTTCTCTTCCCAAGCCCTCCTCTACAGGAAAAGGACATGCTCTTTCAGCACATGGCTTGCTTGCATCTTCAGATAGCTAGATACTTGATTCAAGTACTTCACATCATATGACCAATTCACTTGATCTACTTGAGACTCTTTCTGATACTAGCACTTCTCAGATTGCAGTGGGGAACTCTTCACATATTTCAATCATGGTGACAGGGACCGTTCAATTGCAAGATGGTTGCATTGAGGATGTTCTTTTTGTTCCTAAGATATCTACTAATCTTCTCTCCATATATCAGATTTGTCATTCTGGGGATGGGAAGAAAGTTGAGTTTACTCCTCACAATGTGGTTATTCGATAGCTACAGGATCCTGAGACAGTTATTGCTACAGGGAGAGTGGATCATGCATCTTGACTATACAGATTTGATGGATTTGAATCTTCATCAGGATCATCTCTTATAACACATGTTGATGCCTTGAGAAAGCTTTGGCATGAGAGATTTGGACATCTGAATTATAGTTATCTTCAATAGATGAGCACAAAGAAGTTGGTTGTTGGTCTACCTAAGATTTCTTGTAGAGAGGGAGTTTGTCTGGGTTGTGTACTTGGAAAACATCATCAGGATCCCTTTCCTAAGGGTCAAGCTACACGAGTTTTGGCACCCTTGGAGTTGGTTCATAGTGATCTCATGTCTTTCCCAACTCCTTCATTTTCAAGGGCCAAGTATGTGCTCACTTTCATTGATGATTTCTCACGACGCACATGGGTGTACTTTCTTAAGTACAAAAGTAATGTTTTTGACACATTCAGGACATACAAGGCATTTGTGGAGAAGTAGTTTGGTCTTTCTCTTCGACGGATACACACAGATAATGGGGGGGAATATGTGAACCAAGCTTTTCAAGATTTCTATAGTGAGCATGGAATTCAGCATCAGTTTTCAGTTCCTTACACTCCTCAATAGAATGGTGTGGCCGAGAGAAAGAATAGGACATTACAGGAGATGGCAAATTGCATGCTACAGTCTAGGTCTATGGATCCCGCTTTTTGGGCTGAAGCAATCAATTGTGCCAACTATATTCAGAATCGTATGCCTCATAAGGCAGTGAGCATATGACTCCCAAGGAGGCTTGGTCCCATGTCAAGCCTAATGTATCCTTCTTCAGAGTATTCGGTAGTGAGGCTTGGGCATTCATTCCAAATGGTCGGTGTAAGGCTATGGAGAAGAAGAGTCAACCTTTGATTTTTGTTGGCTATTGTGAGGATGTGAAGGCTTACAGGTTGTTTGATCCTGTTACTCATGATGTCTACTTTCGTAGAGATGTCCACTTTGATGAGTCCTTCACACAAGTGGATTCTTCCACCACTTCTTCTTCCTCACTACATACTCCGCCTTCTTCATCGTCACTTGAGGATAGTTTGCTTCTTCATGATGATACTGATGAAGATCCTACCCCACCACCTCCTCAAGCACCAATTTTTCCCCGATGGGCCCACACTACTCTTGAGGAGGCTAGTCCACTTGTTGGTGATCACACAGATACTCACCACACTTGTTCACAGACAGCAGGTGTCAGTCTTTTGAGTCATGCCATTTCCATGGATCCTTAGAAGTTTTTAGATGCCCTAGGTATTCCAGAGTGGGACAGTGCAATGGTTGAGGAGTATTCTTCTTTAATGAAGAATCATACTTGGGATCTTGTTCCTCTTCCTAAGGGAAGAAAATTGGTTCGGTGCAAGTGGGTGTACCACACCAAATATGCAGCTGATGGTTCTATAGATAAGTACAAGGCTCGTCTTGTTGCTAAGGGGTTTTCTCAGGTTGAGGGTATTGACTACTCTGAGACATTTGCTCCTGTCACCAAGATGGATTTCATTCATCTTGTACTTTCTCTTGCTGCATCTCAAGGATGGTCAGTGTATCAGATGGATGTGAAGAGTGCCTTCTTGCATGGTGATCTTCATGAGGAGATCTACATGGAGTAGCCTCCAGGTTTTGTGCAGGACTCTTCACTTATTTATAGGCTTCGTCGTTCATTATATGGTCTCAAACAAGCCCCTAGGGCTTGGTATAAGAAGATGGATAGTTTCCTGCTTGCTTCTGGTTTCACATGATGCCATTCTAACCCTATAGTTTACACTTAGAGACGTGGAGATGATCTTTTGATCCTTGTACTTTATGTGGATGATTTGATTCTCACAGGTAGTTCTATCTCCATGATCCAGAGTATTCAGCAAGCATTGATGGAGAACTTTGATATGACAGATCTTGGTCTTCTATACTACTTCCTTGGTCTTTAGGTTCTCCAGACTACTGAGGGGATCTTCATTTTTCAACAGAAGTATGCTCTTGATTTGCTTTAGAGATTTGGCATGGCTAATTACAAGCCTGTCCCTACAACATTTCAGTCAGGTGTTGTACTGTCTACCACTTGCACTACTCCCACAGTTGATGTTACATTGTATCGGCAGTTGGTTGGCAGTCTTTTGTACTTGACACATAGTCGTCTTGATATTTCCTTTGCGGTTGGACTTGTCTCCCTGTTCTCTCAGGAGCCACATGAGAGTCATTGGAAGGCAGCCAAATGTATCTTGAGGTATATTCAGGGTACATCACACTTTGGCATTCATTACACATCAGGAGCTTCTTCAATTATCAGCTTCACTGACTCAGATTGGGCTGGTGATGTTAATGATCGGAAGTCCACTTCTGGCTTTGTTTTCTACCTTGGTTCTGGCCTGATTGCATGGTCTTGCAAGAAGTAGACAGCTATTGCATTATCATCGACAGAGGCTGAGTATCAAGGTGTAGTTTTGGCTAGCCATGAGGTACTTTGTCTTTGACAGTTGATGGCTGAGTTTGGATTTCCTCCAGATCAACCCACTACTCTTTGGTGTGATAATCAGAATGCCATTCACATTTCTCGCAACCCCGTGGAGCATCAGCATACTAAGCACATCAAGATCCACATGCACTTCATCAGGCAGCTCATCCAGGATGGTGTTCTCAGCTTGGAGTACTTGCCTATTGAGGAGCAGGTTGTGGACATCTTCACTAAACCTTTAGCTTCACCTCGTTATCTTTAGTTGCGATCAATGCTTGGGGTGAAGGAAGTTGTCCTTGGGGGGTCTTCTTGAGTCCTCCTTCCTTCACTTTTTCATGCTTTTTCTTTGCATGTTTCTCTCTTTTGGAGAGGAGTTTTTTCCCATGAGGTTTTCTCCTTTTCTCCGCTTGTGAGAGATTGTTTGTATATGGGTACCTAACATGGCTTTGTTGTCAGGACCCATCTTTGCATTTGTTTGTTCCTCCCTAAGTTGCACTTAAGGGGGGTGTTGGTGTGAACATGGTTATTACCTATCTGGTTTAACTTTTGTTGTGTGGATAATTCATATTATTTAACTATTTATTAGTTAAATAATAATCACACACATGTTCACATCTTAAGTTGACTTAGGAAGCATTCTAGTTGTCTTCTAGATGTTTCTAGTTTGTCTAGTTGTTGATAGTTGTCATCTTATCCTATAGTTGTCATATGTCATAGGATTAAGACACTTGTCACATGACTACAACATCTTGTATCTCACCTTGGTCTTTATAACCAAGGCCTCATTGTACATTATGTAATCCAGTACATTGTTGTATCATGGTAATATAGCATTCTCTTTGCTTGTCTCTCTTGTGTGGAAGGTTATTTGGTTTTGTAGATTTGATCCTGGTGGTTGATTGTTCCAACATCGGAAGCATTTACAACCATAGGAGTATCCATTCTAATCAACGAAGACTAGAGAGATTTACAAAAGAAATACCTCTTCACACCTTAGGGTTTGGAGCGATTACTGGAATAGATTGCACTTGGATTCAATCTTCAACTGAGTTTGAATGTTCTGTTGGATTTCTTCTCAAAGCTCTTCTCCCTTCTTCGTGAGTGTAAAGTGTTGCAAATGATGGATGAGAAACCTTTTAACCTTGCCCAAAAACCTAATTTCCCTTTGTAATAAATGCACAACTTAAGTCATCCGGTTACCCTATTTTGAGAGAGAATTTTTGAATCACTGCGCAGATCTTAAAATCATTGTCTATGAGGGTTGACAACATATCTTCACCTTTTTCAAACATGCCATAGGTCTGCAGATTAAAACATTTCAATTCTGGATCATACCTATGAAATTTTGCTTTACCGGATAGCTGCCGATACAGGATTTCCTCATAGCTTCCTCAAATATGTATGCAGATTTGTCAAACTTTGACTGGATGAATTTTAAATGAATCTCCTCAAACCCTTTAAACCACAACCTCTTATTCTTACTCAATGTGCCAAAATTAGGCACTCACTAGATGGTTGGGGGAAAAAGGATCTTCTCTGTAGCTCCTCCTGAGCCAGAGCTTACCTTTTAGTTTCTGGAAGGAATATCAGCACTGGATTCCGGTGTGGATCCATCCCCAATATTCATTGTACTCTTCTTTACCCAAATCTTTCTCATCTCCTTTTGAACTTCATCCGCATTTATTTTACCTTTGCCTTTATCTTGTTTTTGATCATGTTCCACCGGACCTTTTCTATTTTGACTTCTACTTCTGCAGAATCTGGCTATGTGACCAGATCCATTGCAATTGTAACACACAACATTTCTTTGCTTATTTGAATGATATCCTCTTAATCTACATTCATTAGCCTTATGTCCAATTCTATTGCATACAAAGCATCTACCATTAAAAGAATTGTTCATTTGCATGTTTCTACATTCATGAAATTTGTGACCATACCTTTTGCAACTGAAACATTGATTGGAGAAGGATGGATTGATTTCATTCATTCTATTCCTGCACTGAGTTGCTTTATGACCAAATTTGTTGCAATTGAAGCAGTGTCCATTGAAAGATGGATATCTTTGAGCATTTGGTTGCCTTACCGGAGGTCTTCTAGGCTTGTTTCTTGGACATCCTGATCCAAAGTTCTTTTGACCTGATCCAAAACTTTCACCTTTCTCATATCCCAAGCCACGCTTATCATCTACCCTCTTTTGACTTTCAAGAAGAACTTCAAGTTGGGCTGAGCTTATCTTGAATTTTTCTTTGTATTCATTTGCAAATTGAAGATCATGTTTAAGAGTGTCAATCTGGTTCTCAAGTTGTTCTTCATTGTATCTGGATTCTTCAAGATTAGATTCAAGATGTCTGATTATTCTATCCATTTTGTGGCAGTCCTCTATTTTCTCTTTGAGGGATTGTTTCAGGTTATCTTCAGTCTTTCTTTTCTCTTCAATTTCTTAGGTGAATTTCATAACTCCTGATTCCAATTCATGTCTCATCATAATGACTTCTTTTGAAAGTTTTTCACATAGCTTAGTTTTTTCATTCAGATCCTCATCAGCATTATTGGCTTCATTATGATTTGCTAGTTTCTGAAGTAATTCCTTTCTCTTTTTCATAGAAATACTGAGTTTCTCTTTCAGCTCATTGATGAAATCATTAGCTTCCTTGAGTCACTCTCTCAAATTATTGACTTCAGAGTGAGATTGTTCAAGATCATCTAGGGCAAACTAAAGTTGCTCTTTCATACCATATGCATCCATTGAGATTCCCAGATCCTTCTCAAGCTCTTAGGCTTTTTCTGAGAGACTTAGCTCTGATACCAATTGTTGGAAATAATGTAGATAACTAAGAGGGGGGATCAATCAGTTATCTTAATACTTCTCTTATTTTTACTTTCTTTACTTATCTTAATAGTCATTGCAATATCAAAACATGAAAGCAAGAGGAACCATAAGAGCTGAAATGAAATTAACACACATAACACAAGGATTTTTACGTGGAAAGCCTGTTAAGGGAAAAACCATGAGGTGACTAACCCAAGATTGTATTCTCTGTTAAAAGAATAAAGAAGAACAAATGGCACTTGCCAGTTAGGGCTCACTGCCCGAGCACACTGCTCACAAAAGGCACATTGCCTACAAGAGACTCACTGTCTATAAATGATTACAGATGATAATAAGGTACTTGAACTAATGAACAACATCTATTCATGCAAAATTTTAGTTCTGGTTAGGCATTGTATACTGATCTGGCACATTTCATTCTTCCTCTGCTTAATATCACTCTTCTGTCATATTCTAGATTCAGATCTTTGTCTTCGAACTTCTTTCTGTGTTAATTCACACCTTTTCGTTCCACACATCTTTTTTTCACCACCACAAGCTTGAATCTATCAGGTATATATATTTGCATCAAGGATTTCCAACAACTTCTTAGTCAGCTACAAGAACACTTGAGATATTTACAAGTTATTGATATGTCAGTTGAATGCATGCTTGATTAGTGATGTGCATCAAAAACTTAGGCATAGAAGTCATTAATTATGTTGGCCAACAATGTATAATGCCACAAATTGCTTGATCAATACTTTGCACATCCGGATTGAAGTCTAATATTCTGCCGGTCAGTTCTTCCTCTGTCTACTCTGCCTGACTGGAACCCAACACTTAGATGCTCATATCTTTTTCATGCTTAATCACCAGAGGCTAAATATCTAGAATACAATAGTCATGATTACCCTCTTGACTTGTCCAAGTCTACAACTTACTGAGTTACACCATCTGAGAGATTCGGACTTGATTGTTGGACCTTGTTACATACTTTGTTCTTGTTCACCGGACCAAAACAATCTTCAATCTGACTTCTGGTATAGGCATATTATGTACTGCGGATGTGTGGGATAGACTTTGTTGCCATCAATGACAACACTTATGAAGCCACACAGTGTCTCTTGCCAACACTTCCCTGATGGAATTCAAATGCTTTGTGTCCTTCACCTCCACACTTAAAACAAGTTCCTCTAAATGTTCTCTTATCAGTTCCTTTTTCACTTCTCTTGTACCCTTCACTCTAGTAAGAATTATGATGTCCTATGTGGTAGAAAGTTCTTTCATCTCCCCGGTATGCATTACTATCTATGTCTTCCTTCTTGAATGGGCTATCTTGTTTGTTCCACTCCACATATGATCTTTCTCCTCCATAATATGTTTTACCTCTTTGAAATTTACCTCCTCTACCTCTATGTTTCTGCTCATGCCTCTTATTCAACTTGTCTTAAACTTTTAGGGAAAACTGATAGGATTCTTCTATTGGTGTCATCCTTACCAGACTCAATTCTTCTTGAATTTTCAATCTTAGTCCATTGATGTATCTTGCCACTTTCTCCTTGCTTGCTTCACTATGTCAAGGCCTTATGATCATCTTATGAAATTCTTCAATGTACTCCTTCATAGATTTCTCCTTTTGTTTCAAGTTTTGAAATCTCTTCAACAATTCCAACTCATAGTTAGTAGGTATAAACTGATTTTTCAATTTTTTCACCATTCTATCCCACTTTGTGATCTTTTCTTTTTCCCTTCTATTTCTATCCAACTGAACTTCTTTCCACCAAATAGCAGCCTATCCTTTCAACTTAGTCTTTGCAAATCTTACCTTCTCTGGATCTTCAATTTCTTCATATTCAAAGTATTCCTCCAAGTCATTTACCCAATCAATCAATTCCTCCATATTCATATTTCCAGTGTAATTTAGTACTTCCACTTTAGGTCTCTTTCCAATATTTGAAATAGATTTCAACATCTTCACTTGATCTGATTCTTCTTCTTCTAGGGTTTCTTCATTTTGATCAATGGATTGAAATTCTTCATCATCACTTTCAACATTAGGTCTAGGTGTTAATCATCTTCGCCTATCTTCTTCTATAGCATCTAGTCATACTTTCATTGTTTTAATCATCTCCATCATTTCATCCATTCTTCTAGCCATAGTGCCTACAGTAGGTATTCTCCTTGGTGGCATCTCTTCCTAACATCCAGTGCAACTGCGTCAATTTTGACGATCAGACTACAAGGTATCAACTGCCTCACACTTGGCGATCTGTTGACAAACACAAGTAGACTGCCACAAGTCAGCAATCGGTTCACCATAAGATCTTATGGAATGCCTTCACTTCAAAAACTTTACTCCCAAAGGATTCAAAACTTCACTCTAATACCACTTGGTGTAGTCACGGTCAGAGGGTTCACAAAATAAATTGTCCAAGCCGTGCAACAAGAGTAAACACAATGGAAATAACTCAAATATAGAATGCAAGAATGATTCAAATGCTCAGTGTATCATATATTCAAAATGCTTATATGCCGGTAACATGTGGGATACAATTAAGAGCTCACAAGCCTGATTCCAGTTACAACAGATATGCAAGGTATGGCATTTAAGCGCCTTTCAGAACAAAATATCTAATCTAATCTATCATAATCAACTATTGACTTCCTAATACATCCTAGAGATCTATATATATCATCTTCAAGCTCAAGAAATCCTCTGCGTTAGCCAAGAAAGGTTACAAACTCTAATGAAGGAATGTAACAGTTATAAACAAATAGGTCAGGCCTAAACATCTTGTAATGCTCTGCAAATGCATGAATCAAGGTGCGGACTTCAAGGAAGGTCTATATGATCCTTATGTGCCTTGAATGATGTTCTATTTAGCTCTGCAAGTCATGGAAGTACTTTGCAAACCTTCTCCTTCAACCAACTGTTTGTACACTCTGCTCTGTGAAAACAGGTGATCTTCTGATAGAAATAACTTTTAGTAGACAAGTCCAAATGACCTGAATTTTGGATATGATGTAGATGATGATGTCTAGATGCTAAGTCTTGCTCCATGAGCTTTGAAATGAAAATGCAGAAAAATACAGTACAAAATGCTAAAACTTCTACTCACTGAACTAAATTGGAAAATGAAAGAAAGAAATAATGTGAAATGTTTTTGGTTGATGCAAGATTGCTCTGCAACCTGGGATGCTCCTACATCACAATAGAAGAAATAGCAATAATGAGGATGGCTCAGTAAATAACAGGGCAAAAAATTAGCATTCTATGGTTGGGACAATGAACACTAGACCTTGTATGCCTATTTCCCCCCATGAGATAACCCTCTGGAGGTTAATGAACCCACACAACATGAGCTACATGATCAGATTATAAGGAATTGGAGGGATTCAAGAGCAGAATTCCAGGATGAAATGTCCTTTTGAGATTACATGGATCTTAGATTGAGGCATAGACCCCATAGAGGTGGGGGTGGCAGATATCATAACCAAGAATTATAGAAGAAAGTGAGTAAACTATCCATTCCTTACTTTGATAGCTTAGGGAAGACTACAATGAGGGCATGGGTACAGAGATTAGATAGATTCCTTCAGTTTAGTCCTATGCTAGAGGAGGAGGTTATTACTTATGCTGCTCTTCATCTAGATGGGAGTGCCCATGAGTGGTGGCACCATGGTATGGTCATATTGGTCCATGATCAGATTACCTCTTATGTGGAGTTCACTGAGAGGTTGATGGATAGGTTTGACAAGAAGGATCCTAAGTTGCAGTTTAAGGAGTTGGCTCAATTGAAACAATTGGGTTCTATTGACACCTACATTTCTGAATTCTAGAAGCTATCAATGATGGTAACTGACATTTCTGAGAGGAGGTTGATGGTTCTCTTTATTGTTGGCCTTTCAAATCCATTGAGAGGTTGGATTAAGGCCCTTAATCCACCTTCCTTATAGGTTGCCTTGACGAAAGTGAGAGATATAGAATCATCTCCTTCAAGAAACAAATTTCAATCCAAGGGATTCTTGCATAAGAAGGATAAAGACAAAAAACAATTTTAGCGAGATTCCATTCAACGCAAGAAGGAAACAAACTAGATGAGTAGTGATCTCAATGAGCTTAGAAGGAATAAATTTTGCTTCCATTGTAGAGAACCATGGGATCCATCTCATAAATGCAACAACAAAGCAAAGGCCAAACAAATAGAGTACTTTTCAGCTGATGAGACAAATTTAGAAAAATCAGATCAACATTCTGATTTAGAGTGCCGTGAAGAAGAGAATTCATCTAATGAGGAACATGAAGTGAGGGAGTGATGGCTCAACTCTATAGTTTTCAAAAAATTAGGTCTTTCAGGGTTAGAGGAGTACTTTGTGGACAACGAATAGTATCTCTCATTCATACAGGTGCTACATACAATTTTATTGATGAGGGACTTGTAGCCAAGAGGGGGATCAAAACAGAAGAGTTTGAGGGATTTAAGGTAATGGTTGCATATGGATTCAAACCCACATGCACTCATAAAATTGTTGGCCTAAGTATACAGTTAGGTGAATATGAGTTGAAAGATAATTTCTATGTGGTTGGCATAGGTGATACAGATGTGGTACTTGGAATGCATTAGATGAGGACTCTTAGAGAATTCACTGTGAATTTGCATACGATGGAAATGAAATTTGATTCTAATGGAAAAAAGATAGTGCTTGGAGCCTTATCAGATGGTGGTCCCAGAGTTGTGTCCCTCAAGAGGATGGAGCATTTGATTAGACATGATCAGGTGGAGTGGGCAGCAGAGTGTCTCATCATGCCCACAATTCCAAATCAGCAAAAGAATAACCATCATCTAGATATTTAGAAGTTGCTATCAAAGCATAGCAAGGTGTTTGGGAGTATTCCACCAGTACCACCGGATAGAGGGATGGAGCATGTGATAGAGCTGGAGAAGGGTGCCAAACTAGTGATTACTACACTAGATATAAACATCCTAAGAGGGTTAAGGATGAGATAGAAAAAACTATTAAGGAATTACTGGAGATGGGGCACATTAGACCCAGCAAGATCCCTTTTACTTCAGTAGTTGTGTTGGTGAAGAAGGATGGGACGATACATATGTGTATTGACTATCAAGATTTGAATAAAAAGATAATAAAAAATAGGTATCCCATTCCTAGGATTGATGATTTGATAGATGAGCTACATGGGGCTTGTTATTTCTTGAAGATTGACTTTAGGTCAGGCTACCATCAAATCCGGATGAGAGAAGAGGACATAGAGAAGATAGCTTTTAGATGCCACTTTGGTCACTTTGAGTTCTTGGTGATGCCCTTTGGATTAACTAATGCACCAGCCACTTTCCAAAGTTGCATGAATCAGATTTTTAGGAAGCAGTTAAGGAAATTTGTGTTCATATTTTTTTATGATATCTTCATTTTTAGTAGAATTTGGGAAGAGCATATGAGGCATCTCAAGGAGGTTTTGATCATATTGGAGAGTGAGTCCTTGTACTCTAAAGAGTCCAAGTGTGACTTTGGCATGACAAAGCTCCTCTATCTTGGTCACATTATCAGTGTAGAGGGAGTGAGAGTTGGTCCTGAGAAGATCAGGGCTATTATAAACATGGACCACAATAGCATTAAATACTTTATGATCTAGAAGGATCTTAATTATAGACAGCAGAAGTGAGTGAGAAAGTTACAGGCATACAATTTTGACATTGAATATGTCAAAGGGAAGAAGAACGTAGTTGTTGATGCACTTTCCAGGAGGCCCCACTTATGCTTATTGGTAGAGATTACTGCTGATTGGAGGGATTTGATTTTAGCAAAATATGCTAAGGATTCTTGGGCAGCAGGAGTCATAGAGGGTACAGTTCATGATGATAGGTACTCTATAGTTAATTATTTAATCATTTATAAGGAGAGGATTTATTTGGTGCCTACTTCATAGCTTAAGGGTAAGATATTGAGGACCTTTCATAATACACCCATGGTTGGTCACCTGAGTTTCTTCAAGACCTACAGGTAGATCGTGGAGCATTTTACTTGCAAAGGACTTAAGAATGAAGTCCTTAAGTATGTTAAGGAGTGCCCCACATGCTAGCAGAATAAGAATGAGCACACTTATCCAGCTGGTTTACTTTAGCCTTTACCCATTCCTAACCAGAAATGGGAATGTATCTCCATGGACTTCATCACGGGGCAAGGATTGTATATATATTATGGTTGATAGATTGACCAAATTTGCACATTTATTTTCCATTTCAATGACACATACTGCATCTCAAGTGGATGATTTGTTCTTCAGGGAGATATTTAGATTGCATGGGATGCCCAAGAATATTGTGAGCAATAGGGATAGCAAGTTCCTAAGTATCTTTTGGCAGGAGCTCTTCAAATTGAGTGGCACAGAGCTCACTCCTAGTACAAAGTACCACCCACAAATGTATGGAAAGACAAAGATAGTAAACAAATGGGTGAAAAGGTATCTCAAGAATTATGTTTCTAGGTAGCAGAGAGCTTGGATCAAGTGGTTGTACCTTGGGGAGTATTGCTATAATACTACCTATCACATGTCCATCAGGATGACACCATTTATGGATTTGTATGGGTATGAGGCACCCAACTTCGTGGAATTACTATTTGGGGATAGAAAAGTGCCTAAGGCAAAGGATTTGCTACAGGAGAGTCAGGACATCATGAAGTCACTAAAGGAAAACTTGCAATAGGCATAAAATTAGCAGAAGTTGTACGTTGATCAGCATCGAGTAGAATGTAGTTTCGAGGTTGGGACCTGGTTTATTTGAGACTTCAGCCATATAGATAGTCTACTCTCAAGAAGAGTTGAGCAGAGAAGATTAATCCTAGATTCTATGGTCCATTCAGGGTGTTTAGGAGGGTTGGAGAGGTTGCCTATGAGCTTGTATTACCAACTAGCAACAGAGTGCATAATGTCTTTCACATATCCAGGCTCAAGAAGGCACTCAGACACAATGTAGTTCCCTCATTAGAGTTGTCACCATTAGATGAGGAAGGGAAATTGATATTGATTCCAGAAGCCATTATTGACTCCTGAGAGCGAGCTCTTCAGAAGAAGGTCATTAAGGAGTTTTGGTCAAATGGAAAAACTTGTCAATAGAGGATGCAACATGGGAGAATGAGTAGATTTTGCAACATCCAGAGTTGAGATTGCTTGAGGACAAGCAATTTTGTGAAGGGTAAAATGTAATCTCCCCTTCCTAATCATTTTAGTTTGATGGACAATTAGCCTATCTTGTGGATTCTTGTAGGCTAATGAATTAGGGTTAGGGAACCCTTTGAGTTAGTTGGATCCAGAGGGGTGGTAGTATCAGATGATTAATCAAGCTCCAAATGTTATGATGTGTGGTAAGCCACTTTCTGAGGTGGTTTTGGGTGATTTATTCTATACTTACTATTTTTAGTACAAGTCAGTTCGAGGCACCAGCAGGGTTCGTTGTTAGCATTTATATTTATAGACATGTTGGGGGAGGCATTTAATGTTGGTATTTCAAGTTATAACATAGTCACATATTTTATTTTAATAAAGATACTTTATAAAGTTAAATTAAATATTTAACTTTATCATTATTAATATCATAAAGTGATTATGTGGTGCCTAGAGTGATAAAAATATGTTTTTAAAAAAAGGGGAGAATTAAGTCTCCTAAGGATGGGCACTCATATGGGAGACATAAGGGGTTAACGTTTTATTAATAAAATATTTTTATAACTCCAATATGTTGAATGCACAAGACAACTGAGAGGGGGGGTAAATTGGTTGTATCTTAAAACTTTAAAACCCTCACAAACATTCAGATCCACACTAATTCAATTAACCCTTAATGTATTATAATAATTAAACATGAAAGCAGATAATAGAAACAGAACCAAATCAACAACACACACAAGGAAACAATAGATTTATGTGGAAAAACCAAGAAGGGAAAAACCACAGTGAGGATTAGCTGACAATATAAAGTAATATCAACACTGAATACAATAGGGCTCACTATCGGGGGGATCACTACCCAAAAGAAAGAAAGGCTCACTGCCAGAACAGAAAATAAGATAGAGAAGAGTGTTACAATGATAAAACTATCTCAATGCAATAGAGAAGTCTACCATAACATCACCAACACCTTCGCAATCTTACTGAAGAATTGTAGACACCTTCTGTTCACTACATCCAGTAATCTAACACATGAAAGCTTGCACTACACTTTACAAATTTGCACTCTACAACTCTGTAATTTTCATCTCACACATCACACACATCTATCTTATCATCCCTTAACAACTCAACACCTATTTATACTATCTTCAACCTTGAAAACATTCTCCAAGGTCGGCAATGCACCTTAACCATGTAAATTCAAATTAGGTCGGCACCAAAACATTATTGTGGTGGAAAGGAATGAAGGATGACCATAACACACCTTAGCTTGGACCTAAATCCACTCATACACACCATGCCACGCTTCCACAATCATCGAGGCAAATCCACAATTAGTGTAAACACCTAAGGTTGATCAAACCCGTGTTAACACCATAATCATTTAAGTACATGCTTCATCAAAACCAAAGACAACTTGCAGAAAACACACCATGCTTGAACGCAATCTAGAATAACCCACAAACACTTTGAAATCCAAAAAATTCCTTTGCAACAACTTTCAGAAGAAAGTACACACCCAATATATTCAAACATCTCTACCACACACTACAACTCAAGAAATCAACTTGCGGAGTACCAAACCATGAACAATTTCAACTGAAGGTAGATATGAACCTTATCAACACACTTCTAGAACCGCAAGACCTAAAACCACTCTGTGGAGAAATGCAGAGCAAAAACATTTCTCCCATACACCTCTGCAATACATAGTTCACACATTGGTGAACACACCTTCCTCAGCACAACGATCTAGCACACCAAATTCTAAATGCAGCACCTCTAAACATCTCTGATCAACATATCCAAACCGCATGAGTAGATCTTCAACATAGAAGAAATGCAGAGAAAAACCAGAACACCACTTTGTATGCTAGAATACCTTTACAACACATCGTTTCCTCTTTTATCCAAATTTTCTCAAAAGCACTTGGAAACCAAGCACCAGAAACATATCATCAACATCTTCAACATTTCCTTATCATCAGAGACAACATCAACTCAATACCAACTGCTCACACTCTTGCAATAATCTGTTGCTCATACAGTTGACACCAATGACAACACAAACTTGTTGACATCAATGACAACACCAACTATAGATACTTGCAACAATCTCCCCCTTTGTCATTGATGGCAACACATGATGTAAAAAACCATCAACACAATAGTATCCTCAATACTCTACTTCATACCAACTCTTTTTCTTTCTCTTTCTCTCCCCCTCAGCTTACTACTCTCCTTTTCTCAACTAACTCTTTCCCTTTTTACATTATTCTCTCTCCCCCTTTGACATCAATGGAAAAGGGTATTACATCTCTCTCTCACTCTCCCCTTTAGATATTACTCATACTTGTACCTTCTCACCACTGCTTTGCAACATCTTTTCTTTTACTACTCTGCATACTCCCCCTTAGGAGCACACAATAACTGTATTAGTTAGCAACCACAACACATATCCCTTGACACAACCTGTGTTGGCATTGAAATGGTTTGTCATTGATGTCAAAGGTTGATTGATTGTTGAATGGGTTAGGCATTTGTTGATAATAAAGAGGCTTTGATAAATCATGATTGATTGTTGAATGGGTTAGGCATTTGTTGCTAATAAAGAGGCTTTGATAAATCCAAGTATATCAAAATGCAAAGACAGGGTATACAAGGCATTGTGATGAGTATTATACTCATATGAATAAGAGCTATGTTTTTAACACTGACATATATTTTTTGTATGTCATGTGTTTTTAGTAGCATTGAGGACCAAGGACATTATGAGGTTTCACATCGACACAATAATGTGTTTTCGAATTGCAAAGGTATTGAAGACACTGACATAATGGTTGTGTTGCCCTAAATGTTATCACTTTGCAAACAACACGGTTTTGGTTTCATAACCGACTTAGGGCTCGATGAAACTTGGAAAAGGAGGTAGTCGACGACTGGTCTTGGTAGAAAATGGTTTCAGGTTTTCATGGCAGTCATCTTCAAAGAATTTCAAGTGGTGTTGACTTCATAGTGATGCTTCTTAAGTGGTAATATCATTTTGGTAAAACTCTCAGTCTAATACTCATGTCAATGGCATTTGTCTTTCTGTTTTATGGTTACATGCCATGTTGACTTGGTCTTGTCTTATCCACTGTGGTGTTTCATAGTTACATTTCTTTCTCTGGGTTCATTTTTTTGTGTCTTCGAACCTTGTCACTAGGGCATACTATGGATATTTTAGGGTTGTTTGGAGTTGTCTTGAGAAAGGTCTTTACCATGGTTTCTTTATTGTTTACATTCAAAAAATGTTCCATAAGGGTTTATCCTAGCAACCACACTTGGGTTTGTTGTTTTGATCAAGGTGTTACCCATTGCTAGGGCACGGGGGCACAAATCTTGTGACAGTTTTACAGCATTTTGTACATGCTATGACTTGTGATTATTGTGTCAACCTGGGAGTTGGGGTTTCATGTCACATTCATATGTGTTTTGTGTATACATATAACTTGCATAATCTGTCAACCATGTTTGAGAAGTAGTTAGTTTGTTGAATGGTAGTTATTGTTAAAACAAAACAAAGATTTGTTTGTTATAATTATTTGAGTATTGTTAATATGAGGAGGTCTGTTAAATCCATATGCAAACAAGAAGTTGTTGAAGAAGTTGAAAACTATTGCAGGCAGTTATGCAGATAGTTTGAACAACATTCATTTGATAGTTTCAGTCAGTAATAGATGGCAGCATTATGTGAATTTTTTATTGTTATAAAAATGGTGACATGTTACTATTGTTGTGTCGATGCTTTATAGAGACATATCTTTTACATGTTGTAAATTAGAATTCTAAAATGATTATCTTGAAAACTGTATGCAAAGTAGTAGGGTTATTATCTAACATGTTTTATATTTTAAAGATTCTAGTTCCAATGAATCTTTAGGATATGAAAGGTGTTAGTATTGAGGATTAAAATGTTATGTAGAGAAATAGAGTGATCCTCTATAGTTGATTGATTCTTGATTCAGATATGTGTAATGAAGTTGTAAGTGATCATGTCAGTGAGGCAACATGATCATTTCTAGTGAGGCTTGTGTTGCTAGTGAGGCATTTTGTAATCAGTGAGGCTTGTATTGCCAGTAAGACAGCAGAAATGAAAAATGATATGCCAATGAGGTAGTGAAATAAGTCGGTGAGACATAAAAGCCGGTGAGGCTCTATATTTGGTGGTTTTTCATGATTAAGCCAGTGAGGCAATTTTTGAGTGGTTTTTCTTCCCCTTGAGGGTTTTCCACTCATGAAATTTATTGTGTCATGGTCTTAATTGATGTGTGATGCATTTGCCTTTCATGCTTGAACATTTAGTCTTATTTGTTGTTCAGTATTTGATTTCTTGCTTTGATAAAGCATATTGTTAGCATCATAACTTTATGTTTTTCAAGTTTGATAAAAAATTAATGAATTGTTTTTATCTACAACACCGAATCACCCCCCCCCCCCTCAGTTTTATCTATACTCCAATAACCTACACTCTAGCACTTACTCCCCCTGACTGCAACAACCAATAAAGCCACTACCTACTCCCCTTGAGAGGTAGCATCCAACATCAATCTGGAACAAAGAATGAATCTTGAAATCCACTGGACTGATGCATCTCCTTATGCATCTAGTTCAAAGAAGGAGGGCAAATAACCCCCAACTTCTCATGGAGATACTCAAAAGTATCCTTAGGAAGAGCCTTAGTGAATATGTCAACAACTTGATCCTTTTTAGGCACATACACAAGCTTCACTTCATTCTCTGCAACCTTCTCTCTCAAAAAGTGATACCGGATTGAGATATTTTTTGTCCTTGAGTGCATCACTGGATTCTTTGCAATGTTAATAGCACTCGTATTATCACAGAAGATAGGAATTAGTTCATCATATACAACTCTGATATCATTCAAGGTATGCCTCATCCACAACACCTGTGTGTAGCAAGATGCTACTACAATGTATTATACCTCTGCAGTAGATAAAGACATTAAATCTTGTTTCTTGCTTAGCCATGACACCAATCTGCATCCAAGAAAGAATACACCACCACTTGTACTTTTCCTATCATCTACTTAACCAACCCAATCTGCATCTGTGTAAGCACTTAGAGTAAAGTCAGTATCCTTTGGATACTACAAGCCATAATCTGGAGTGCTCTTTAAATATATGAATATCCTCTTCACTACTGCAACATGTGACTCTCTAGGATCTTCTTGAAATCTAGCAACAAGACAAACTACATGCATAATATCCAGTCTAGTAGCAGTTAGATATAGCAATCCTCCAATCATTGATCTATACCTGCTCTGATCAGCCTTAGGAGTTTCATCATTCTTACTCAACTTGCAACTAGTCACCATAGGGGTACATACTGGTTTAGAATCTTCCATTCCAAACTTTTTCAACATTTCCTTGACATACTTTGATTGTGAAATGAAAATACCTTTATCTGTCTAATTGATTTGTGGCCCAAGGAAGAAATTCATCTCCCCAAACATTGACATTTCAAATTCTTTCTGCATCTCCTCTACAAATTTCTTACACATACCTTCATTTCCTCCAAAAATAATGTCATCAACAAACATAACTATAATCAAGATTTGATCATTTTCAACTTTGAAGTAAATATTATTGTCTACGGTAACTTTATTGAATCCTAGCTGTAACAAGTACCTATATAACCTTGCATACCAATCTCTGGGGGTTTGCTTCAATCCATATAGTGCCTTCTTCAATCTGCAAATGATATCTAGTTTATCTGATAACTAAAATTCTTCCAGTTGTTCTATGTATACTTCTTCCAATTCACCATTCAAGAAAGCAAACTTCACATCCATTTGATATACTTTGAAATCTTTATGTGTTGCAAAAGCCAAAAACATGATGGCTTCTATTCTTGCCACCGAAGCATATGTTTCCTCAAAGTCTATTCCTTCTACTTGTGAGTAGCCTTTACACACAAGCCTTGCCTTGTTTCTTACCACTTCTCCATTCTCATTCAGTTTGTTTCGGAACACCTACTTAGTTTGAATCACATTTTTGTTTGCTGGTCTTGGGACAAGTTCCCAAGTCTAATTCTTTTCAATTTGCATTAGTTCTTCTTCCATAGCCTTAATCCAATATTCATCCTTGCAAGCTTCAATCACTTTTTTAGGTTCAACTTTAGAAAGTAAACATAAATTTATGTAAAGTACTCAAACCATCACAAAAGATACATGAAGTAAATAATCCACTTAATTATATCATCTCAAGTAAAAGATAAATCTCATAAATATGAATCTATAAAAGTCATTATATCTTACAGTCACATGCTTAATCCAGGGGATAGCACTATAAAATAATATACAAAGTCCATTAGCTTTCATGCCATAAATCATCCAATAATAATTACAAGTTACAATAATCATGTATAGTATACAAATAAATCAAACAAACTCTCCAGTCGCCACGAACCCACAAGGTTCTCCTGCGAGCTGAGAGACGGGAACATGGCTCAGGTGCTTTTCCACCCAACCATGAAGCAATTACACTTCCCTGGATCCCTTCATGACACAAAGGAAACCCAGCCCTGCACGAAATGTCTAGCTACCTAGAAACAACTGGCAGGAGGTAACACCCGATGCAACCTAATGTCTAATGTGCAATTTTGAGTAATGAAATGCAAATTGTCTCACAACAGGATGTGGCAGAGATATATATCAATAAAGTTTGCTAGACAAAATATTCATCTTTTTCAATGACTAATTGTTTAGATCTAAACATTTGAAAAATAGTTACAGGTTCAATTCCTGAAAAGAGGAAAAGTCATCTCTGATAATCCACATTCGGCATCCTAACCCAAAAGTAACCCAAAACACTCATAGCTAAAAATCTACTTTCTTTTCACAATAAATAAATAAATAGATAACCCATATTTGCCTATATACCATCTCTAATTCCCTTTCCAAAGCATCAATCATAAAAACACACATTTCAAGCAAGAAATTCATCATTTGATCACACAAAATGCATCTATAAAACTATTAAATTGATTT
Organism: Cunninghamia lanceolata; assembly: GCA_027924645.1. Classification (NCBI taxonomy): domain Eukaryota; kingdom Viridiplantae; phylum Streptophyta; class Pinopsida; order Cupressales; family Cupressaceae; genus Cunninghamia; species Cunninghamia lanceolata. The sequence goes on from BSBN01000814.1 coordinate 8,514,295, forward strand.
AATTTCCAAGTCCATATTTCATTCAAAAATTCATAACATGATAAGTATTCTAAGTCATTCAACAATCTTACTATCACAACTGTGACATGAACTATTTCATTCAATATTCATAGTGTAATAATTTTTCTAAATCATTTAACAACCTTAGTGTCACAACTGCGATAGGAAGTTAAAGAAACAAGCAACAGTCTTACTATCACAACTATGATAGGAACTGAGACAGAGTTAAAATAAGAGCAACATAGTTCACAATAGGTTTACTATCATATAGATGACAGTAACTAAAATAGGTCTTTGAACAGCAATAAAATAGATGAAATATAGCTACAGTAGGGACCTTGAATCCTATAATAATATAAGGCTGCAACAAGAACCTAATACTATCGCCTAAAATTAAGAGTTATTTTCACATAGTTTGATCAAGAAGAAGAGGTTGACTTCAGAAAAAGTTTGACTTCTAACAACATTTTCAGAGAAAGGAAGAATTTAAAACTGCCAGAGAATGATTTATCAGCTACCAGATAACTGGTAACTACAGTTGCATCAAGATCAAGAAGAGAGTCAATTCACTTAGTAAAATATCAAGAAAACAATGAACAACAGAGACAAGAATGAGAACAACAGGCCGATCACAAAATAAAAGCAGAGGAATAAACAGCTTTGAATAATTTGACGGGAACCTGCAATAGGAAGCCATGATAGGAATCCGTGATAGGAAGCCGTGACAAGAAGTCGTGACAAGAAGTTATGACAGGAAGTTTTACACAGTTTCTAAATAGTTCATGACAGGAACTGCGATAGAGTTTTATACAGTTTCTAAACAATTCGTGTCAGGAACTATGATAGCTTTTTATATAGTTTCTAAACAGTTCGTAAAAGGAACTGTGACAGAGTTTTAAAACCATAAATTATTGCAATTTAAAACAAGGAAAAATACCTGGTTAATTCTCTTGCCAAAGGGTTGATTTTCTACTATTGTCGCTACTCCACCTTCTCTATCTGTCGCTACCCAGAATGAACGAACTCCTCTCTTCGATGCTAAAAAAAAACACTCATCCCCATTATCTTCCTATTGCCCTTGTTTTATTAAAATTTGCTGCTAAACTTGGCATCCCATTTTTAGGTTTCAAACTAATTTTTGATAACTGGTCGTTACTTCAATTTTGCATGAGATTTTCTTTTAAAAAGGCTCTCAAATTTCTTTTTAAAATAGAATAAAATATCTTAATTATATTTTTGTCACTTGCATGACAATAATTATATAATTATATTTCTGTCATTTGCATGACAGTTAATTCTTTTAATTGTTCTAATTAGATTCTAAATATAATATTACTATTTTTTCTTTTTGTTTTTTTTTGTTGCACCAGGGGTATCCCTAAGACCCAGCCGAGCAACCCAACCCACCTTACCTTGGTCTTACAAGCTACCAAGTTGGGGTCAGGAGGGGGTGAGCGAGGGCGAGACTAATCCCCTAGGGATGCACACAATATTATTAATATAATTTATCTATTTTAATAAGACACAATTACTTAAATCAACTCAAGAAGTATTTGCAATAATAATAATAGATATATTTATTGTAATTAAAAATAATTGTTTTGAGTCTAAATTAGATATTATTTTTCAAACAATAATATTTATATAAATACGAAACACTTATTATTATTTATTATTAAATGTAAGGACCCGGTTCAGGGACCTTAGGGATTTTTTTTTTGTTCATCTTTCTTATGTGATTTAAGGTTTGGTCTTCACTCAAGGATTCTCGTTCATGTCCTAACTAGTTGTCTAGATCTTAACTTTTGTTTTCTAAACTTTTAGTTTAGTCTGAGTACTCAGAAGTATCAAGTAGCCAAATTCGGGTTATGTTGTCCAATTCAGGACATACTGAGATAAAGCCAGACGAGCTCTTCTATCCTTTGGGAAAACTAGTTCATACAGAATCGGGTCTAATGGACCCTATCGCTACCCAATAAGGGGTAGATCAAATGATGGACAAACAAGCCTAAACCAGTATATCACTACCTAATCCAGGGTAGATTAAATAGTGGCCAAATGGCCTAAACTGGTCAAACGAACCAAAACCCAATCCAATACGGGATAGGTAAACACAAATGCCATACGAGATAATAAGGACAGGAATCATTAATATGCTTTGGCCAGAGACTTAGACTCATCGAGATCAATCCGGATCTTCAGTCACTTACAGTAAATTACGCAATAGGCCCATATATTGCACCGAGGAATTTCCATAAGTTCATTCGATAAGAGAAATATTCTGAGGACCCGGTACCCTCCCTCAAGTTTCGGCAAATGGCAGGTACGAGATCAATCCTCCTGAGGATTCGTCTGAGTATTGGAGACTTCTTTAGTTTATCTAGTTATTCTTCGTAGATTATGAATTGAATTTATGTAGTTGTTTATAAAAGAGTACCCTATATCCGGGGACCTGAGTACTGGGGGCATCATTTGCCATCCAGACTACCTACATACCCTGTATCCATGGGATCAAGGCCCCCTCCGGATGCGACTAACACCGGGGATTGCAAATATGTAGTTCTATCTTGCACTATGTTTGATGCAACTGTGAACAGGTATCTAGCCCTTTCTAGGGTTATTCCTTGCCCCAAACAGTTCTTCGTCTGCTGCCACCCACTCAGGTGAAACAGGGATGGAAATTAGTCCACTACCACAAACACCCTAAAGGGTATTTCACAATTAGCCCTAGTGTGGAGGAATCCCTATCAGGTGTATACTCAAGAGATTTAATTCACTTGCATAAAACAGTTTGGTTATTAGGTGACTAAGCCCATTCGAGATTCCCTAGTGCTTTCTAATCACCAAGATCCGCGAAGGTGAGGTGAGAGCATATAGCATCTAGGGTTTCTTGTTTGGACTGGTTGCCCTATCCAACAATTTTCAAGTCATCTCCCAATTAGACTTGTGTTGTTGATAAATCCCGTTTTCTAATCATCGAGGTCCATGAAGGTGAGGTGAGAGCATACGTTGGTACCTATCGCCAACAAAGTCTATCTGTAGAGAACATTGTGCCCTAGTTAGTCTAGCAGATTCATTTTCAACCATAGTTCTCAAACTAATATCCAACCTATGGGTTTAGTCGAACTTGATAGTTTCCTCATATTTATCCTAGACTAGTTTGCCAGATTTGGTTAGACATATGCATCATTCAAAAACTATTGTCATACAAAACTATATTTCTCCCATAGCATTTACAAATTTAATTTTGAAAGAATAGTAAGGAGAAACTATTATAGTAAAGGAAATTTAATTCTTGACATAGAAAAATTACATATAAATTGCTAGTTACCTTTTATGAAATAAATATTAAAGAGGAAATAATGTATAGACAAGGAAAAAGCATCATATACTAATTTCTATTTTTACCATAACTACATGTTATCCAGTTCATTTTAATTTATACAATATAATAATAATACTCACACCTTAAGGATCCCTAACAATTTCAATGTCAGAATGGATCAAAACTTACTTCCCACTAAACTGTTTACTCTAGGTAATTTATTTTATTATCAAACCCTATTAGTCCCTTATTTACAAAAATTAAAGTACTAGTAAGCTCTAGGTCCTCTTATTCAAAAGATGATACATATGAAATTTGAAGTAGAATCTATATTCTAAATAAAGAAATATAATAGGTCCAAAAATAAAATCTATGTTCTAAAGGTAAGGGTTAATAGGACAATTAATTTAATTTAAACATAAACTCTATATTTTAATTTTAAGGTTTAATAAGATAATTGTTTAATATAAATCTATAATCTAAAATAAAAAGAACTATAAAAGTTCACATAAAAAAATAAGACAATTTCTAACTCTATATTGTAAGTTCCATGTTTAATAGGATAATTATTTATTTTAAAATCTATATTCTAAAAATAAAAAGAACTAATAGTAGTTCACATTTTAAAACAAAATGAGGTAATTTCTAACTAACTAAATTTAATTTAAAGAATTAGAAACCTTCTAATTTCTTTACTTAATGAAAACTTAAATCAAAAGGAAATAAATTAAAGATATGAACTAATGCAACGAATCCAAGCAAATTGTTTTGTTGTCTTTTTTTTCTCTTCTCTTAGGTGTCGTAGCTGCAAGTGCCCTGAATGACACAAATTAAAAAAATGTCGAAGCTCAGGCAGGGCACATTGAAACAGGGTATGGATATCAATACATAAATGAAAGTGGATTTTTGTCAGATATTATATTTGGTAGTGCTTTGGTAATCAATTATGCAAAGTGTGGAATCATAAACAGCAGAATAAGTTATCGACGGAATGCCTCATGGAGAAGTCATCTCATGGAATGCAATGATCATAGGATATGCACAAAGATGGAATTGTTGAAAAGGATTTAGAAACTTTCAAACAAATGCAATTGGTAAAGGGGAGGGTGATACCTTCCCTAGAGGTGCGGCCTCTTTGGCTGGGTGTCGCCCATGCCATGGGATGCGCTCTTTCTTTTCCTTTCTTTTAAAGAAAACAATAAAAAAATTTCCTCTTTATTTTTGTTCTCGGCCTAAATTAATTTCCAATGCCTCTTTAATCATGTCTTTTCTGTTGTTTTGCATAGCAGTGCATTTTACTAAAAGGGAAAATCTCATTTTGTATTGGTTTGCAGGTAGAAATTTGGTTGTGTGTGCCTAAATAGAGCAGCCAGAGGGAAAACTCATATTATGGAATGTAAAAGATAAAATAATGTGCAGATGCTTATGTGGCTAACAGAGTGTTCCAGAGAGGTTGCAAACATATTCAATTAGTAAATTACAATATAACAGGGAAAGAACTGAATAAATGCCAAGAATTGTAACCTAGAGCTATTGCAAATTCAAATATTGAACAAAATATCTATAATATTTACCTCTCATGGATCCAAATGATTGATTCAACATACTATAGTTACATACTAAAACTTTAAGGCATACCTATAGATGAAGTTTCACAGCTGAACCTTTTGGAGATGGTTTCCTTCACTCTTCCCTTTTTTTTTCCTTTTTGTCTCCTCTGTTCCTTTTTCTTCTTTATCTTCTCTCTTCTTCCCTGTGGAGGGAGATAAAATTCATATATTCCTTTTTTCCTTAGGCAGTGGTATGACGGTGCATTTAAACAGCAAAAATCAGATTTCATTTCTTCTTCTCCAGCATTCTCCACGTGGTTCCTCTTATCATCTTATTTACCCCCATCTGTCACCCCAATGACATCCTACAGAAAATTATTAAGCCACGGGTCTTCCCCCAATTTGGCTTCTCACGTCAATTGCCTAGTTCCCTTCATTTTTAATTTAGTGCAAGGATAAATAAAATGGTTACTTTAACTTATGCACATCTGGGACCATGAATACATTATTTTATGAAATTTTAAGAGTTAATAAATTTATAAAGATATAATTAAAGCTACAGATTATTTGATATAATATAATTTATCTACACTTATGTATGAGATTGCTTAACAATATATATATTTCCTTAATTTTAATTTATTGATTAAAATTTATAATATTAATATCATATTAAAATCTAAACATTAGTTGAAGCTAATATAGTAAACTAATATTTGATAAATCAAATATATATATATATATATATATATATATATATATATATATATATATATATATATATATATATATGTATGTATGTATTTCTTATCTAGAATAAAAATAATAAAAGTATAAATTATGAAATTTTGTGCAATGACCAAATACACGATCATGAAATATAATCCCATTGTCATTTTTTTGTCTAACAATATTGAAATAAATGAAATAACAAACATCTTGTAGAATTGATTTCATAAATATTATTTCCTATCTAAAAAAATGAGATAAATTAAGAATTTTATAATGAACTATAATACCCAATCTCTGAAATTTAACACATGCAGTATTATAGGTCAAATAATTCAAATACTAACATTATATTTTCATATTCCTAGTTACCCACACATCTTCCTCTCATAGATCCTTTATCAAAGATGGTTTTGGAACCCACTACGAATTCATGCATTTCATATCAAGAAATTTATAAAAGTCAAGACTATGACATATGAGAGTAAATGGTAAGATTAGCAAAACACCTCCGAGTTATAAATTATGATTGTTATTAATCATGACATACTCTCCCCCTAAGCCTTTGCATCGTCTTGATGTAAACAAGACTTAGGAAAGAGTTGATATGCATATGCAACTCAAAAAATCTAATAATTGTTAGTACAACATCCATTAAAATTCATCACAAGCAACCTAAATTAAATAGTTTTAAAACAAGTGGAAAGATCGTAGTACCATCCAAACATAATTGTTTTTGAGCAAAATTTAAAGTTTTGTCGAGTTCATAAATTAACTAGAGTTTTTCAAAATAGATGCGGATAAAGTTGTTGCATTTCCATTGTGTCCTCCCATGTAGTGTTCTTGGGTGAGTACTAATACCACTAGACCTTAGATTGGTCCACCATTCTATTGCGGAGCTAGAATTGGTGCCTCTCAACAATTCTGTGTGGCTCTATTGTTATTATTTCAGGTTCTTCCACTTGCAGGCACGTGGAACACATCATGAATCCAGGTCAGAGTTGAGGCAAGGCCAAGCGGTAAGCTACAAGATTGATTTCCTCAAGTACTTCAAAAGGCCCAACAAAATGAGGTGCTAGCTTTGATTTCCTTCCAAAAGAGATGGAACTTTTATGAGGTCAAACTCTAAGGAACACCTTCTCACCAATTTGGAACCTACTGGGTGTTCTATTCTTATCTGCATAACTTTTCTGGTGATCCAAGGCTTCTTTCAACCTCTATCGGATAAGTTGCACCTGGTTATCCATATCTTTTAACATTTCAGGACCAACTAGGATTCTATCCTCCAATTTATCCCAACTCAAAGGTGTTTGGCAAGGTCTCCCATAGAGAGCTTCAAATGGGGCCATACCTATAGCTAATTGAAAGGAGTTGTTAAAGGCAAACTCAACTAAAGGTAGATATTCCTCCCATTTGGTCTGCTAATCAATGCAATACATGAGAAGGAGATCTTCCAAAATTTGGTTGGTTCTTTCTGTTTGACCATCCATCTTTGGATGATAGGTTGTGCTGAAATTTAACTGTGTTCCTAAGGCGGCCTGTAATGTGGTCTAGAATCTAGAAGTAAACTTTGCATCTCTATCAGAGATGATTTTCTCATGGATTCCATGGAACCTAAAAATTTCTTTAATGAACCATTTTGCTACAGTAGGTGCATTGTCTGTCAGATTCCCCGATATAAAGTGTACCACCTTGGTGAGTTTATCCACTACAACCAAAATACAATTATGTCTATGAGATGTCATCGGTAGTCCTTGGACAAAATCCATACCAATGACTTGCCATTTATAGCAAGGTACATCATGCGGATAAAGAAGTCCCGCTGGATGCACATGTTCTACCTTAATCCTTTGACATTCTAGACATCTGGCAACTGTGTCTACCACATCCTTCTTCATTCCTAGCCAGAAATATAGCTTCTTGAGATCTGCATACATCTTATTCACCCTTGGATGCCCTGAATATGGAGCATTATGTGCCTCTATTAGGATCATACTCCTTACTTCCACATTATCAAGAACATATATTCTTCCCTGGTACCCCATTAGCCCATCAGAATCAAAAGCATAGCCCAAATACTTAGGTTTCATAGAGGTATTAGCAAGAGATGCATTAACCTGAGCATACCACGGGTCGTGTTTCTGCTCCAAGAGCACTTGTTACTTTAGGTCTATGTGCAATTTGGATATGGCCATTACGTGTCTTCTCCTACTAAGAGCATTGGCCACCCTATTTTCCTTGCCCTTGATATAATCAATCTCAAAATCATACTCAGTTAGGAATTCTAGCCACCTTCACTATCTTGCATTCAAATGAGGTTGAGTGAAAATATACTTCAATCCTTGATGGTCTGTTTTGAGCTCAAAAGGTTTTCCCAATAAGAAGTGCCTCCATTTTTGAAAAGCATGGACTATGGCTACAAGTTCGAGGTCATGAGGAGCATAATTGACTTCATGGATTTTCATTTTTAAGGATTCATAAGCCACTACTCCTTAGAAAAGAACTCCTCCTAACCCTTCTATGGATTCATTAGTTACTACTGTGAAGTTACCATGAGGGTCAAGCACCTTCAGAATTAGAGATGATGTTAAACTTTCTTTCAGCACCTGAAATGCTTTATCACACTGCTCAATCCAAATTAATCTTTTATTTTTCTTTTGCAGGGATGTAATCAGATTGGATATCCTAGAAAAGTCCACAAACCTCATGTAGTACCCTACCAACCCCATGAAACTTCTCACTTCAGTTACATTTTTAGGTATAGGCCATTCAATGATGGCTTTAGCTTATCAAGATCCACTGCTATACCCTCAGCTGAAATGATATGCCCTAAGTAGTGAACCTTCCTTTCGAAGAAGGAATATATGGATAACTTCCCATACAACTTATGCTTCCTTACCCTTTGTAGGACTGCCTACAGGTGAGTTAAGTGTTCTTCTTTGAATAGATTAAGATGTCATCTAGGAACACAATTACAAATTTACCCAGATAATCATGGAATACACTATTCATTAGGTTCATAAAGGTAGCTGGAGCATTTGTCAACCTGAATGGAACTACAGTGAATTCATAGTGACCATACCTAGTTCTGAATGTTGTTTTTGGGATGTCCTCTTCTTTTATCCTTAACTGATGATAGCCAGATTGAAGGTCAATTTTGGAGAATACTGAGGCTCCCTTCATTTGGTCAAATAGATCATCAATGCAAGGCAAGGGATATTTGTTTCTCACAGTGACTTTATTCAACATCCTATAGTTAATACACAGCATTAGTGTCACATCTTTCTTTATGACAAATATGACTGGTGCTCCCCATGGTTATACACTAGGCCTTATCAACCCCTTCTCCAACAATTCTTGCAGTTGAATCTTCAACTCTTGGATTTCTGTGGTATTCATCCTATACGAGACTTTGGATATAGGTGCGGTTCCAGGAAGTATGTCAATTGAAAAGTCAAATTCCCTTTTTGGAGGTAACCCTGGTAAATCTTCAGGAAACACATCTTTATAAACCCAAAGAAATGTGTTATTCTCAAATGTAGGGGCTTCCTTTTCTTCTTCCTTCTCATCTAAAGATACTAAGAATATCTGGTTTCCTCACTTCTGCCTTGCCTTCTTTAGTTGCATAGAAGAAATGGTCTCCACTGATATAGGTTTGTAGATCCCTTAGATTCTAGCTTTATAACCCTTATCATGCACACACTCCATTACCTTATTATAACAATCTATGTTAGCCTTATGACTTGTCAACCAATTTATCCCAATTATTACGTCATAGGCTCCCAAGAGTGCAACATATAAGTTGACTCTAGTGTCCATTTCAGGAAACCTAATGAGGGCTCCTCTAATGTACTTATTTACCCTTCTTGTAGCCTTGTCACCATATTGAACCGTCCATGATGTTTCCATATCCTTGGTTTGCAAAGACATCTTGCCTACTAACTCTAGGGAGATAAAATTCTCAGAGGAACCAGTATCTATTAGAATAGTGATGGATTTACCAAAAAGCATACCTCTTGTCTCCATAGGCACATTTTGATGGTGAGTCTGTTGATTCCTCATGGCAGCATGGATTTGATGTTGTCAGGGTTGTTGTGGCTTATTAGACCCGTACCTTTTGGAACAATCCCTTGCATAGTGATTGCCTCCACACATAAAATATCCACCAGGGGGTCCATTTCCATTTTGAGGTGGTGCATCCCAATCATTCCTTCTGGAATTACTATTGTAATTGCTTCTTTGATTTTGATTCCCAGCAGATTCTATCCTGTCCCAATCTCTCCTCTTGTTTTGCGGAGCTCCTCTATTATCCCTATAGTCTATTTTCCTTTTGAAGACAAATTTCTTGTCCCTGAAGTTTTATTTTGCCACTAATAGTGCATGTAATTTATTTTCCTATTTGAGGGCCTTCTCCAAGACCTGGTTCATGCTCTCAAGGGCAAACATATCCACTTCTGCCCTAATATCAGTATTCAATCCCAAAAGAAATTTCCTCGCTTGAGCCTTTCATCCCTTTGGTAGATAGGAACATATTTCAACAACTTTACAAATTTGTCCCAGTACTGTTGGACTGTACGATTTCCTTGTTTGAGATTTAGAAATTTTGTCATCTTTTCATCATAAAATAGCTAGGGAAGCCACCTCTCACGGAAGTAACCCACAAATTGTCTCCAAGTTAGGTTTTCTTTTGAATAGCAGTATTGTTCTTTTATGTTAATCCACCAACTGGCAGCCTCTCCCACCAATTGGTAGGCTCCCCAGACTGCTTTAATGTTCTCTTAATAGTTTCTTAGCTCAAAGTATTTTTCCATTTTTGTGAGCCATCCTTATGCAGCATCTCCCACCTGTTTACCATCAAATTTAGGAGGAGCTATCTTCTTAAGATCTCGTGAGATATCTAGTACGATGGTCTCCTGTCGAGATTGAGGAATCTCTGGTTTATTAGTTGTTTGGGTTATGGGCACTTCCCCATTCCAATGTTCATCTTGAGGTTCTAGAATGTTTTCTATTATCCCTTGTCTAACCTTTAAGTCTTGTACAGTTTGCTCAAGGGTTTCCAATTTATCTCTCTGTTCAGTAAATAGGCCAATGATTGCCTCAATACCGGCATCAGGATTCTCATGTGGTTTTTGAGTTGATTTCTGGTTAGTTGGTTTCATTCCCCCAAGATTTCAAGTTTTCACCATTTTGATTCTGAAAACAAGGGGAAAAATATTTTACCATTTACTACCATTTATGTACACAATATACAGAAGAAAAGTAATTGAATTTATTCACAAATCTTACAGATACATCTTTATTTATTCACAAGGGTTACATGTACAAGTCCTTATTTAGCTTATATTTACAAAAGTTTATGTACCACAATTTCTTTTCTACAAAGATTTAAAAGCATTTTTCCTCTTCTGGTTCCTCCTTGGATTCCAAAACAGAGCGGGTCAACATAGTATGCACCCTTGAATATTCTGCAAGGGCTTCTTGGTCGAGGGGCGGGGCATTGTGCCCACATCCGAAGGGGTAATCATGAATTGCTGAAGGTTTAGTCTTCTTGGGTGGTAAGTCCTTCTTGGGTGGTAAGTTTGTTTCTTCTTTCACTACTTTCTTTTTCCCCTTTTGAAGTTTCAGCCTATTAACGGCATAAGCTAACATGTCGGTGTCAGAAATTAAAATTTGGCCCTCTGGGGAGGGGGGTTGAACAACTTTACTTTTTCCTTTGCTTCGTGATGCCTTCTTCATGTCTGTCAATAACTAGGCAATCATTAAATCTCAAGGGAAATAAATATCTAGCATCATATTCTAACATCTTATATATCAAGTCTTGTTATTTTTAGGTTAGTAGACCTCTAGGCTGAGTGTTTGAGCCTCAGCTCTAATACCACATGTAAGCCCAATTCAGGGACCTTAGGGAAAAAAAAAATTATTTATCTTTCTTATGTGATCTAAGGTTTGGTCTTCACTCAAGGATTATCATTCATGTCCTAACAAGTTGTCTAGATCTTAACTTTTGTTTTCTAAACTTTTAGTTTAGTCTGAGTACTCAGAAGTATCAAGTAGCCAAATTCAGGCTATGTTGTCCAATTCGGGACATACTGAGATAAAGCCAAACGGGATCTTCTATCCTTTGGGCAAACTAGTTCATACAGAATTGGGACTGACGAACCCTATTGCTACCCAATATGGGGTAGATCAAATGATGGCTAAACAGGCCTAAACTGGTATATCACTACTCAATCTGAGGTAGATTAAATAGTGGCCAAATGGCCTAAACTGGTCAAACGGACCAAAACCCAATCCAATATGGGATAGCTAAACACAAATGTCATACAAGCTAATAAGGACAGGAATCATTAATATGCTCTGGCCAAAGATTTAGACTCATTGGGATCAATTCAATCCAGATCCTGAGTCACAGGCAATTACGTAATAGGCCCATATATTGCACCGAGAAATTTCTGTAAGTTCATTCGATAAGAGAAATATTATGAGGACCTAGTACCCTCCCTTAGGTTTTAGAAAATGGCAGGTATGAGGTCAATCCTCACGAGGATTCATCTGAGTACTAGAGACTTCCTTAGTTTATCTAGTTATTCTTCTTAGATTATGAATTGAATTTACGTAGTTGTTTATAAAAGAGTACCCTATATCCGAGGACCTGAGTACTGGGGGAATCCTTCGTCGTCCAGACTGCCTACATACCCTATATCCACAGGATCAAGGGCCCCTCCAGATGCAACTGAAACTGGGGATTGTGAAAATGTAGTTCTGTCTTGCGCTATGTTTGATGCAACTATGAGCGAGTATCTAGCCCTTTCTAGGGTTATTCCTGTTGGTGATTGTTTTGATGCAATCACAACAATTAGTTAAAATTCACATAAAATGAACCAAAACTGACTTGAAAGATATGAAGGAATCGATTAAGATTCACTTAATCCCAAGTTTAATATGGTCAGGTCTTGACCTGTTGGGCAAATTCAGTTGGTCAATGTGAAGCTGTAATGTTCAAGGGGCCTTACGTAGTTTAGGGTTTCCTGTAGGTTTACTGGACTCAAACTATGCAAAAGATTAATAAATATCAATATGTTGTTCATCCCTTTTGCATAAACTTACTGTGCTGCAAAACTCTAAATAGCCTTCTTAAATTATTATAGCTTTTTCCTCTTAAATATTTATGAAAACTATCTACTTTCAACTTTGTTATGCATGCTCTTTCAAATATGAGACAAATTTCCTTCAAATTTTTATGTTTTAAGCTAAGTATTTTCAGATGGGTTGGGAAAAGTTAGAAAGATCTAAACTAAACATCATTCATTCTACCGAAGGATCTAATTGTTCTGTTATCCACTGTATAAGTATTGCAGCAAATTGATCAAATCCACAGACAAAACTCTAAGTGTAAGTTCTCAGAACTTTCACAAACACACACTTAAAATTGCAAGCTCTAAGAGAAAATGTTTCAAACACAATGAAGAGGAAGAAAACACTTAGAAGATAGATGTAGAATTCCAGGTTCAATTGTATTAGAAATAGACAGTCATATAAGATTTACAATGTCTGAATGACTCTTAGCTTCATTGATCAAATTACAGAAAACTTACAAGCTTTACAGATACAGCAAGGAAGCTAGATGTTCCACGCATTCCTTGTTGCAGACACAGGCGACCTCCTTCTTCTACTTCTAAACTAAAAGGTCCCTCTACTCTAAAAATCCCTGTGTAACCTTATTACAGTGTACAGAGGCACAATATATAGACTTCCACTGTCCTCAATACAACTCAAAACCCCTGGTTTAAGGAATGGTTCAAACCTCTGGTTACAATAATAAATGCTGGGAAACAAATCCCCAGAAATATCTTTGGGCATACATCAAATCTGGGCGAAATATGCCCTTCTAAAAACCCTAGCAGCTCAATAATAACTTCTACCGCCTACTGCAATGATGTCTTCATCTGCATTTTGTCCCCATTAATGAAGACCCTTGACTTCCTCACCCTTCATCCTTATCTTCCTCTGCTTCTAAGATCGGATCTCCCCTCCATGACGCCATCGCCATCAAGCTTCAGCTTCCTCTTCAACTGCAAACCTGTAAAAATGGATAAGCAATAAGTATCATCATTTAATAAACCTACAGGGAGAAAAAATAGCTACCAAATCTAGTCGTGACCATGTGAACGTATCAATCGGGCCCCAAATCCATGAAAATCGCACCCAAAAATGCTTATTCAACATTAAAAAATAGTCAGGTCAATCATCGTTAACCGAAAACATGCATTCGGGCCTCAAAAATAACTTCCAAATTCCTATCGCTTTGTCCTCCTACTCATTTTCTGTGTTTAAACCCTTGTATATCCGCTATACAAGCCAGACGTGATACAACATTTTAATCGGATTTAAATCTGCCTTCGATTCCACGGCTTGCATATCGCAGTGCATATCGGTTTGTATATCGTGACATACAAACGCCGAGGATACAAGCACTTAACTCTATTTCATAACTCTTCAACTCTGCTCAATGTATAAATGCATGTATCTTTTAGATTATTCAATTTGGACGTGATACAAGCATTTAACCGTACTTTACTTTCCTTTTGAGTCCGCCTTGTATGTGGTGCCTTGTATGTTTTAGATATACATTCGGATATACATACAAGCACTTAACTCGATTTTAATCTTTTTTGGATTCCACATTGTATGCCTCTCAAACATACAAGCGCGCATATATACAACGATTTCACCAATTTTAATACTACCTTCAGGTCTGTGCTTGTATATTTCGCAATGCTAAGCAATGTATATTTCAATATACATTTTGGACGTAATACATTGGCTCAATCGGATTCTAATCCCTTTGGATTCCGCGCGATGCATATTTCGTTGTATGTTATAATGTATGTATGAAATATACATCGCGCCAAATATACAATGTTTTAACATTGTATAATAACTTTTCGGGTCCGCCATTGTATATATTGTTTTGTATCTTCCGATATACAATGAATTTAATATTTTGGACCTTTGCTTCGAATCCGGCTCGTATGTAAAGCAACGCATCTTATAATGTATATTTGAATATACAACCCGGATATGCAATGATTTAACTCCCCTTAACTTCCTTTTCACGTCCGCGAAATGCATAAGTACATTGTATACTTCGTTGTATGTTACTCAAACATACAAGCCCGCGGATATACAAAGGATTAACCATGTATCATAATATTTGAATTCTGCGCGATGTACATTATCATTGTATATTACCTTGTATATTTTGACCTGCGAAATATACAACATGAGATACATACAACGAAACTCAGACATTAATTCATTTTAACTCTAAACCATTTTGGATCCATCTTGTATGTATATATCAAAACCTTTATCAAATGCATACAAGAAAAAAGAATATACAATTGGCTTTGTATATGAAAGCGATATACGAAGGGCATTGTATGTGCAATATGCAAGCGACCCATCATGCATTCAACCTTGTATATGAACCTGACTACAAAAAGTGACTAAGTATAAAACGACTTTGCACATACAAAGGACTTTGTATATGCAAAGTGATATACAAACCTGAATGTACATTTTACCAAAATGATCATAACTTGTAAAATATGGCAGATTTTAAGATGGTTCAAAAAGCAACCCTAGCTCATTTTTCACAAGGAATCCAACCATATCATGCACTGGTACTGAAAATGCATTTTTTCTCCATTTTCAACAAAGTTTGCAAATTTAACTCTCTTTTCCCTTTACCACCAAGCAAAAGAAAACACACAAAAGCAGAAGCAACAGCCACAGCAGGGGTCCTCATTTTGCTAAGGAGTAAAATGGGGCATGTTGTGAACATCACAACAACTAGCAACCAAACAAAACAATTAAATTCAAAGTGTTCAAGAAAACCAGATGAAATAAATGCATAATTTCCAACTATCTTTCCTGTAAATTATTATCCAGCTTGAGACCTAAAGTATTCAATAAGGGTGCATGAATTTTCATTTTTAGTTTATGTGTGTGCATGTGATTAATTATCCTCATCTTGAAGATCAGTTGAACAAACCAGTGACTGATATTAGCCTATGTAGTTGAGGATATTCCCTCATAGCTGACCAGATAGAGCCTTGCTGCCAACGAGTGTCCATAGCCCCAGCAAGGTTATCGTTACAATTCTCCTAAGTAGAGCCCCACTGCCAGCGAGCGTCTGTAGCTCCGGTAGAGTTACTTAGATGGCTTAATCTGGATTTTCAGTATAATCCACTTTATTTATTTATTTTATATATATATATATATATATATATATATATATATTTTATGATGTTTGGTAGAAATTTCACAAGATATAGCAATTTGTAACTTTATGATGCAAGGAATGAGCACTTGCTGAAATTAAGCTGAGAATTGTAATGGTAGCAAGGGTGACCTCAGATTTTTCACCTAATAGCTACACTGGTAAGTTCAACAAACCCAAGGATTTTAGGTGTGTCATCGTGAGAAACCTTCCTCGAACTCTCAATCGCTATTATTGAATACTAGATTTCAGAAGCTAAACAACTCTCTACATTCATGATAGTCACAACAAATTATGCATAAGTTGCAAATGGTTAACCTGAATATTCTGAATTTTATACTGTTTTCAATGGTTGTTGGCTTGCTCCTTAATACTCCAAAGTAAAACAAAGATCCCTGCTGAGGAGACAACAAACAAACCAACCAACAAACTGTACAAGAAAATCAAAAAAGCAAAAGAAGACTGTACAAGCAGCAAAAAAAACAAAACAACAAAACAGAAAGAAATAAAACAAAAAGTGTACAAACAACTATCCTACAAAAGCAAACAACGAAAGAAAATTGTACACTATTTACACCATATTACACAAAAAAGGACTATCCCTTTACCTCAAGCCTGGAAGTAGTGTTTCAAATGTTGGCCATTAACTGGTAATGGCACATCTTCTCCAATCAAGGTCTTGAGTCTAGATGTGTTGTCTCCTATTATTTCTGAGACTTGCAATGGGCCTAACCATAGTTTATTGAATTTTCCATGGCTCCCCTTCTTTTCATGTGCTTTATCCCAGCACAGCACTAAGTCTGATATCCTAAATGTTTTGACTCTTGCCCTCTTATCAAACCACCTCTTAACTACTACTTGGTGTTTGGCAAATTTCTCGATAGCTTGACTTCTTTTCTCATCTAATTGTAGCATTTGTACTATTCTGGCTTCCCTATGATTATCAAAGCCTAGATACTCATTGGCAAACTTCCAGATTGGTATTCTTAGATTTACTGGAAGTATGGGATCAGTCCCATAAACTAAATGATAAGGTGTACTACCTAAAGCTGTTTTAAACTTGGTCCTATCTACCCATAGTGCATATTTTAATAAGGTATTCCACTCTCTAGGACTCTTTGCAATCAGCTTCTTGATTATATCTAATAAAATCTTGTTCGTAGACTCAGCTAATCCATTACCTTGAGGGTAATAATTCGAAGAAAACCTTAAAACAATCCCATATTCAAATGCCCATTTAGAAAACTTTAAAGAAGAAAAAGCAGGGCCGTTATCACATACTAATGAATAGGGAGTTCCAAACCTAGTGATGATGTTTTCCTCAAGAAACTTGATAACTACCTCAGTTGTGGACAATTTGCAACATGTGGCCTTAGTCCACCTTGTACAGTAGTCAGTCACTGTCAGTATGAACTTGTGTCTCGCAGAAGATGGAGGATTGATGACTACGATGAAATCCAGGTCCCATTGTGCAAATGGTCTTGATTCAATCACAAGTTGTAATGGATTGGCCTGATTCCTTCCCTTATCTGTTGTAGTCTGACAGGTGTGGCAACTCTTGATGTGACTCTCTGTATCTTTGAACATTGTGGGCCAGTAATAGCCCACCCTCAATATTTTGTGTTGTAGCTAGATGGGAACCATGGCCGGTTCCGTACTTGTCATGCAATTCTGTTAACACCTTATCTGCCTCATTTCTGTTTAGACATCTTAAATAAATTCCATCATGGTTCTTCCTGAATAGAAGACCTCTTTGTATCATATATTTTTGTGCTTTAATCTTCAAAGCTCTCCTCTGAGAAGCTTTCATCTTATTTGGGTACTTTCTAGCTATTAGAAAAGCATTTAAGTCACTATACCAGTCTGGTGTGTCATGGGAATTCAGTACATATTGTTGTTTTATCAAATCTGGGTCTATGTTTGCTATTGTTTGCACCAACACCTGTCCTCTGACCAGCTTCATGGGAATGATTTCCATGTCAAACTCTTGCAACATGGTGATCCATTTGGCTCTCTTTTCTCCAAGTTCATTCTACATCAGCAGCATCTTTACTGCTGCATCTGGCACTATGGCTTTGACCTGGCTGCGCAAAATATAATGTCTAAATTTTTTCACAGACTTTATTAGTGCAAATGCTTGTCTTTCGGTATCCAGATATCTCAGTTGTGCATCCTTCAAAGGTGCGCTCATAAATGCAATGGGCCTTTCTTCGTTGTCTTCACCCTTCTGTGTCAAGGCAGCAGCGACTGAATGAGAGGATGTGAAGGAGTAGATATAAAACGGCTTTATGTAGTCTGGACTGGCTAGTACAGGGGCATCAGAAATGGCTCACTTGATATCTTCGAATGCAGCCCTAGCCACAGGCGTCCACTCCATCTGCGCATCTTTCTTTAACATGGCATTTAACGACTGCACAATTTCTGTAAAACCCATGATGAACTTTCGAACAAAGTTAATTTTACCAAAAAATGATTTTAACTCTTTCCTACTGTTTGGTATTTGCAAATTTTTTATTAACTCTATTCTATCTGGGTCAATCAATATTCCATCTTCAGAAATGACGTGTCCTAGTAATTTACCTTCGGTTACTCCAAATGAACATTTTTTAAGATTAAGGGAAATTCTGTACCCCTCACATCGCTTAAGTATTTTCCTGAGATCTTCAACATGAGTGGATGCATCCTTATAATACACAGTCAGATCATCCATATACACAACAATGCACTTACCTGATAACCCATGAAATGCAATGTCCATGGCTCTCTGAAAAGTGGCACCTGCATTGATCAGACCAAAAGGCATTCTCCTATATGCATAATTTCCCCATTTACAAGTGAAGGTGGTTTTTAATCTATCATTTCTATCAATTAAAACTTGGTTATAGCCTGAGAAACCATCTAAAAAAGACATCATCTTTGCCCTGTTCACTGCTTGCAGCACTTCGTCTATGGGAGGCAGAGGATAATTATCCTTTTCAGATGCTTTGTTCAAGTTTCTAAAATCTACGCATAATCTAATGTCTCCGTTTTTCTTCCTTACTGGTACTAAGTTACCCAGACTGAATGTCTGACTGGGAAAATTATTCCAGCAGACAGCAATTTTTTAACTTCCTCAAAGATTAAAGGCTCCAAAATGGCGTTCACAGGCCTTTGTTTCTGCCTGAATGGTTTAACCTCTGGTCTCAAAGGTATTACGTGGGTTATGATGGACGTATCATAGGTTTTCAAGTCTTCATATGTCCATGCTATTACATGTTTGTATTCTTTCAGAACGTCTAAAATTTCTTTTCTAATTTTCACAGAGCAAGCCTTCCCAATCGGCACATTTTGTGGATTTTGCTCTGTCCCTAAGTTGTGTAAATTGCACTTACCCCCTTCTGTTTTGGGCAAGTCCTTCTGTCTTATTACTCCATCAAAGTCAAAGATATGTTCTAATTCAATTACCCCTTTGGGTAAGAAGTTGCTCTTCAAGTTGATTATATCCTCTTCGTCCCATGTTATCTCAGGTCTTTCTTGCTCATCAATGATTTGAGCCTCAAATACCTCATTACAAGTCAGAAAATCAATAATCTGCTGATCCCCTCCAAATACCTGAAAATGTGTAACATTGTCCGGGATACTGGGAACATTAACTAATTCTACAGCAAATCGTCTCAGACCTGACAGTGTCAAGGGTTCTAATGTGCTAGCAGCAACTGCTAGTGCGTCCGGCCTATGGTTTAATTCTCTAGGGATGTGCTCTATGTTGAAAGCATCAAATGAATCTATTAAACCCCATACTCTATGTCTGTAACACATCATTTTCTTGTAATTGCAAGCATATAGTTTCCTTACTTGCCTGACTACTAGTTCAGAGTCTGAAAATACCCTGATCATTTTCACTTTCTTCTTGATGGCCATGACAAGTCCCAAAATTAAGGCTTCATATTCAGTAGTATTTATATACAAGGAAACTGCAGTCTATATGCTACTAGGTATGACTTACCCTAAGGATCTATGAGTTCAATACCTACACCCGCACCCTATTTTGATTTGGACTCGTTGCATTTTAGTGTCCACATGCCATCTTTACTTTTCTGACCTTTTACCTTGGCATGCCTTTTCTCTCCTATCACTTGTGAGGTGCTGGTCTGCTTATTCATGGGTATTTCTGTTTGGTCAACTCGCATATGTGTATTTTCAGCCTGCAAATCAGAAAGACAACTACCCTTGTCTTTTGCTCCTTCTGTTAAATCTGAAATCAGAGCATCTACATTACTCTGAAAGTATCCTTGTGGTTGATCAGGGTTCACATTTTCCTCTTGCAATTCTACCCTCTTCATACATTTTTTATATTCATATTCAATGATGTCTTTGCACATTCCACAACTCTCCTCAGAATGTGGCCTATCATGGACTCTACATCTGTTCTTATACAATTTACATTGGACTAGCAAATTTTGTTTAATGCATTCTTCCACCTCTTGTCTGATGGCATGGCCAAATTTGTCCATTGCACCATTTTCTTCATCCGAAGAATTTCCATCAGACTCAATGAATAATGTTGTCTCCTTTCTGACACATTTTTCTCTAATGTTTAACATCATGATCTCTTCAATTTGCAACCCATCGTTAGTAATCCTATAGACACCAGGTTCAACAGCAGCATATAATATTTCATTTGTTTGATTATACTCTGTTATCATGTGTTTCATCCTAGGTTCTACCTCTATTCTAATCTGGTTTGGGACACCTCTCCAAGGTAGCCACATATGTGAAAAATCAGTGGCCATATATCCGTTTAATGTCTTGGACCAATCCCTACTTAACAACATTCCATAATTCACGGGTATGTCCACTACTTGAATGTCAATGAATTGGCTTACCCTAGGGTCTGAAGCTAATTGCATTTGAATGTTCATGAGCTCTCCCATCACACTAACTTCAGTTTAATCTAACTGTGTGACAACCTTAGCAGACTTAGTGGGAGTCAGCCCCAGAGTTTTACATATTCCTAAGGGCATTACGTTGGTTGACGCACCAGAGTCTACCATGCAATTGTGTATGTTCTTTCCACACAATCTAATAGTTAATAATAAAGGAGGAGCATCCTTCTTATCAGCATACATCACTACATTTGTATTGGAAGGCTGCTCAACTTTCTTACTTTTCTCTTTAGGCGGTGAATCTCTATTAGGAACAGCTATATCAGCAGCAACCTCATCTGTCATGGATGTATCCAGAGATTTTATAAAAGCATTTCTGATCCCTGGGGTTTTCAATAATTCATTTAGAGGTATACTGACCTTAATTTTCTTTATTTCTTCTTACAAGTAACTCATTAATCTTGTTGTCTCTATTGTTTTTGCTTTACTCATTTGGGTCTTTTGTACTGCTATTCCACTGTCTATTTGATGATTAGCTTTAAGTATGGCAGGATTGTTGCTAGCACTCTGATCTGGGGGTGTATTGAAGTTGTTAGGAGGAATGGAAGTGGTGAAAGGTCCTCCTGGCCTATTGTTGCTCCTTAAATTGTAGGTGTGGTTTTTATTTGTCTGTTGAAAAGCCTGCACCTCTTCTGTTTCAGTCAATACTTCATTTTCTGTTTCAAAAAGAAACTGAAAAGCATTTAACACAAAGGTTGATTCAGGATAAAGATTTTCATCTTCTAACAATTCATCTTCCTTTTCTTCTGTAGTTGCAAAGGTAAAGATTTCTAAAACTAAAGCTGTATCGTACCCTGAGGGTACTACCTCATTACCTTTGGGAATGAAAAACTCAAAAGTAGGGGGCTGCACGTCTATATTAAATATGCTAGCTGCTAAATGAAACTATGGACAGTCAAGCTCAGCATGGGCATTGGTATTGTGAAATCTGCACCAGTTTTTTAGTGATGTATTGGCCATTTGGATGCCAGCCGTTTGTTTTGCATCATGATTATCTATATTCTCAAAAGGAGAAGCTAGAGTACCATTGTTAGGTCCAGTGTTCCATGTTTTGGGTGGCCAAGGCTGATTCTGATTTTTGCTATTATTACCCCAGGCCCTATTGTCTATCACTGGCCCTCTATTTTGTATTAGCTGCCCTTGGTTATGACTTTGATGTTGATTATAGTTTTGGCTTTGATTTGAAAATTGGCCTTGGTTGTTATTTTGGGCATGACTCTAATTATAGTTCTGATTGTAATGTTGATTTTGATTTGAACTATAGCTTTGATTTTGGCTTTGGTTATAATTCTGATTTTGATTGCATCCTTGGTTGCCTCTTCCATAGAGATTCTCGTTTCTTAGTTGCGTCACTTCGGTGGTTAATATTTTCAAATGTGCAGTGATCTCTTTGATTTCTTCCCTTTCCTCTTGTGTTTTTGCTACAGTTGTATCTCTAGGAGGTCGAAAGAAAGGCTAACCATTATTTTGACTGTTATTAGTAGTGTTACCTATGTAAGGAGCTATGGTTTGGATCGGGGTAGGACTATACACAGGTGTGTAAGAAGGAACTGGATTCAATAATGGAGTGTGATGCATAGGAACTCCATTCCATTGTTGTGCCTGATTCTGCATCCCAAAATTTCCTCCATTAACAAATGGGCTACAAGTTGTATGTCTCATGTCTTGATTTACTGAGGCTGCCTCCTTATAGGCTTTGGATATTGAATCTATGTCAGGCTTTCTTTTGACAAACATGGCAGTTAAAGGATCTAAGGCTACATAGTACATAGCTAACAAGGTATCATCATCTACTGTGTAAGGGGCTACCAACCTAGAGTAGGCCTTTTGAAATCTGTCATTGAAATTATCAATCAACTCTCCCTCACCTCATTTTATGGTAGCTAATTTGTGATACAAGATACAAGGATCGATGGGTCCTCTAAATCTAGACAGAAATGCTTCTTCCATAAGTGACCAAGAAGAAACATAGCCATTGGGTAGGTTTACATACCAATTAGAGGCTTTCTCATTAAAGGTGTAGGGAAACAATCTACACACAACGTCCTCATGTTCTAATCTGGCCCTAAAGCATGCTTCCTTGAATATTCTAATGTGGTCTTCTGGATCTTGGTGTAACTGGTATTTGGGACATATCTTTTCTAGATTTTTAGGCATCTCCTTATAATCATTAAAGTGTATGGGAGACTGGACATTGAAATAAGCCATTGCAGGTATCTGTGCTTGACCTGAACCTATAGGAATACCTAGATTCACTGGTAGGATAGGATCTATAGGAGGACTAGGACCTCTAGGAGTACCTGAATCAAGATTTAAAGATCTGAATAGTGATCTGTGAGGACTCACAATGTTGCAGATGTTAAAAGGTGACCTAGGAGGTGTTCCAGATGAACTTCCTGCTTGTGATATTTTAGGATTCCAAATCAAAGGGCTCTTGCTTTGCCTTATATCAGGTAATTGTACAAATATATACCTTGAACTGGATCTAGACCTAGTCACTCTATCACTGTTATGAGCCAGTTCTACTTAAAACTAAACCTTAACTCAAGTCAGGCCCTCCTTCTAGCACCAAAGAAACTGTTGGTGATTGTTTTGATGCAATCATAACAATTAGTTAAAATTCACATAAAATGAACCAAAACTAACTTGAAAGATATGAAGGAATCGATTAAGATTCGCTTAATCCCAAGTTTAATATGGTCAGGTCTTGACCTGTTGGGCAAATTCAGTTGGTCAATGTGAAGCTGTAATGTTCAAGGGGCCTTACGTAGTTTAGGGTTTCCTGTAGGTTTACTGGACTCAAACTATGCAAAAGATTAATAAATATCAATATGTTGTTCATCCCTTTTACATAAACTTACTGTGCTGCAAAACTTTAAATAGCCTTCTTAAATTATTTTAGCTTTTTCCTCTTAAATATTTATGAAAACTGTCTACTTTCAACTTTGTTATGCATGCTCTTTCAAATATGAGACAAATTTTCTTCAAATTTCTACGTTTTAAGCTAAGTATTTTCAGATGGGTTGGGAAAAGTTAGAAAGATCTAAACTAAACATCATTCATTCTATCGAAGGATCTAATTGTTCTATTATCCACTGTATAAGTATTGCAGCAAATTGATCAAATCCACAGACAAAACTCTAAGTGTATGTTCTAAGCACTTTCACAAACACACACTTAAATTGCAAGCTCTAAGAGAAAATGTTTCAAACACAATGAAGAGCAAGAAAACACTCAGAAGACAGATGTAGAATTCCAGGTTCAATTGTATTAGAAATAAACAGTCATATAAGATTTACAATGTCTGAATGACTCTTAGCTTCGTTGATCAAATTACAGAAAACTTACAAGCTTTATAGATACAACAAGGAAGCTAGATGTTCCACGCATTCCTTTTTGCAGACACAGGCGACCTCCTTCTTCTACTTCTAAACTAAAAGGTCCCTCTACTCTAAAAATCCCTGTGTAACCTTATTACAGTGTATAGAGGCACAATATATAGACTTCCACTATCCTCAATACAGCTCAAAACCCCTGGTTTAAGCAATGGTTCAAACCTCTGGTTACAATAATAAATGTTGGGAAACAAATCCCCAGAAATATATTTGGGCATAAATCAAATCTGGGCGAAATATGCCCTTCTGAAAACCCTAGCAGCTCAATAATAACTTCCGCCGCCTGCTACAATGATGTCTTCATCTGCATTTTGTCCTCATCAATGAAGACCCTTGACTTCCTCACCCTTCATCCTTATCTTCCTCTACTCCTGAGATCAGATCTCCCCTCCATGACGCCATCGCCATCAAGCTTCAGCTCCCTCTTCAACTGCAAACCTGCAAAAACGGATAAGCAATAAGTATCATCATTTAATAAACCTGCAGGGAGAAAAAATAGCTGCCAAATCTAGTCGTGACCCTGTGAACGTATCAATCGGGCCCCAAATCCATGAAAATCGCACCCAAAAATGCTTATTCAGCGTTAAAAAATAGTTGGGTCAATCATCGTTGACCGAAAACATGCACTCGGACCTCAAAAATAACTTCCAAATTCCTATCGCTTCGTCCTCCCGCTCATTTTCCATGTTTAAACCCTTGTATATCTGCTATACAAGCCGAATGTGATACAACATTTTAAAGATTTAAATCTACCTTCGATTCCGCGGCTTGCATATCGCAGTGCATATTGGTTTGTATATTGCGACATACAAATGCCGAGGATACAAGCACTTAACTCTATTTCATAACTCTTCAACTCCGCTCAATGTATAAATGCATGTATCTTTTAGATTATTCAATTTGGACGTGATACAAGCATTTAACCGTATTTTACTTTCCTTTTGATTCCGCCTTGTATGTGGTGCCTTGTATGTTTTAGATATACATTCGGATATACATACAAGCGCTTAACTCAATTTTAATCTTTTTTGGATTCCACATTGTATGCCTCTCAAACAAACAAGCGCGCATATATACAATGATTTCACCAATTTTAATACTACCTTCGGGTCCGTGCTTGTATATTTCGCAATGCTAAGCAATGTATATTTCAATATACATTTCGGACGTAATACATTGGCTCAATCGGATTCTAATCCCTTTGGATTTCGCGTGATGCATATTTCATTGTATGTTATAATGTATGTATGAAATATACATCGCGCCAAATATACAATGTTTTAACATTGTATAATAACTTTTCGGGTCCGCCATTGTATATATTGTTTTGTATCTTCTGATATACAATGAATTTAATATTTTGGACCTTTGCTTTGAATCCAGCTCGTATGTAAAGCAACACATCTTATAATGTATATTTGAATATACAACCTGGATATGCAACGATTTAACTCCCTTTAACTTCCTTTTCACGTCCGCGAAATGCATAAGTAAGTTGTATACTTTGTTGTATGTTACTCAAACATACAAGCCCGCGGATATACAAAGGATTAACCATGTATCATAATATTTGAATTCCGCGCAATGTATATTATCATTGTATATTACCTTGTATATTTTGACCTCTGAAATATACAACATGAGATACATACAACGGAACTCAGACATTCATTCACTTTAACTCTAAACCATTTCGGATCCATCTTGTATGTAGATATCAAAACCTTTATCAAATGCATACAAGGAAAAAGAATATACAATCGGCTTTGTATATGAAAGTGATATATGAAGGGCATTGTATGTGCAATATGCAAGCGACCCATCATGCATTCAACCTTGTGTATGAACCCGACTACAAAAAGCGACTAAGTATAAAACAACTTTGCACATACAAAGGACTTTGTATATGCAAAGTGATATACAAACCTGAATGTACATTTTACCAAAATGATCATAACTTGTAAAATATGGCAGATTTTAAGATGGTTCAAAAAGCAACTCTAGCTCATTTTTCATAAGGAATCCAACCATATCATGCACTGGTACAGAAAATGCATTTTTTCTCCATTTTCAACAAAGTTTGCAAATTTAACTCTCTTTTCCCTTTACCACCAAGCAAAAGAAAACACACAAAAGCAGAAGCAACAGCCACAGCAGGGGTCCTCATTTTGCTAAGGAGTAAAATGGGGCGTGTTGTGAACATCACAACAACTAACAACCAAACAAAACAATTAAATTCAAAGTGTTCAAGAAAACTAGATGAATAAATGCATAATTTCCAACTATCTTTCCTGTAAATTATTATCCAGCTTGAGAGCTAAAGTATTCAATAAGGGTGCATGAATTTTCATTTTCAGTTTATGTGTGTGCACGTGATTAATTATAATCTTGAAGATCAGTTGAACAAACTAGTGACTGATATTAGCCTACGTAGTTGAGGATATTCCCTCATAGCTGACCAGATAGAGCCTTGCTGCCAGCAAGCGTCCATAGCCCCGGCAAGGTTATCGTTACAATTCTCCTAAGTAGAGCCCCACTGCCAGCGAGCGTCTATAGCCCCAGTAGAGTTACTTAGATTGCTTAATCTAGATTTTTAATATAATCCGCTTTATTTATTTTATATATATATATATATATATATTTTATGATGTTTGGTAGAAATTTCACAAGATATAGCAATTTGTAACTTTATGATGCAAGGAATGAACACT
Source organism: Cunninghamia lanceolata (assembly GCA_027924645.1). Taxonomy (NCBI): domain Eukaryota; kingdom Viridiplantae; phylum Streptophyta; class Pinopsida; order Cupressales; family Cupressaceae; genus Cunninghamia; species Cunninghamia lanceolata. The sequence continues at coordinate 8,541,215 of BSBN01000814.1, forward strand.
TGCTGAAATTATGCTGAGAATTGTAATGGTAGCAAGGGTGACCTCGGATTTTTCACCTAATAGCTACACTGGTAAGTTCAACAAACCCAAGGATTTTAGGTGTGTCATCATGAGAAACCTTCCTCGAACTCTCAATCACTATTATTGAATACTAGATTTCAGAAGCTAAACAACTCTCTACATTCATGACAGTCACAACAAATTATGCATAAGTTGCAAATGGTTAATCTGAATATTCTGAATTTTATACTGTTTTCAATGGTTGTTGGCTTGCTCCTTAATACTCCAAAGTAAAACAAAGATCCCTGCTAAGGAGACAACAAACAAACCAACCAACAAACTATACAAGAAAAACAAAAAAGCAAAAGAAGACTGTACAAGCAGCAAAAAAAATAAAACAACAAAACAGAAAGAAATAAAACAAAAAGTGTACAAACAACTATCCTACAAAAGCAAACAACGAAAGAAAACTGTACACTATTTACACCATATTACACAAAAATGGATTGTCCCTTTACCTCAAGCCTGGAAGTAGTGTTTCAAATGTATTTATGATATAATTAAAGATACAAATTATTTGATATAATATAATTTATATACACTTATGTATGATATTGCTTAACAATATATATATTTCCTTAATTTTAATTTATTGATTAAAATTTATAATATTAATATCATATAAAAAATCTAAACATTAGTTGAATCTAATATAGTAAACTAATATTTGATAAATCAAATACATATAATATATATATATATATATATATGTTATCCAGAATAAAAATAATAAAAGTATAAATTATGAAATTTTGTCCAATGACCAAATACACCATCATGAAATATAATCCCATTGTCAATTTTTGTGTCTAACAATATTTGAAATAAATGAAATAACAAACATCTTGTAGAATTGATTTCATAAATATTATTTCCTATCTAAAAAAATGAGATAAATTAAGAATTTTATACTGAACTATAATACCCAATCTCTAAAATTCAACACATGCAGTATAATAGGTCAAATAATTCAAATACTAATATTATATTTTCATATTCCTAGTTACCCATAAATCTTCGTCTCATAGATCCTTTATCAAAGATGGTTTTGGAACCCACTACGAATTCATGCATTTCATATCAAGAAATTTATAAAAGTCAAGACTATGACATATGAGAGTAAATGGTAAGATTAGCAAAACACCTCTGAGTTATAAATTCTGATTGTTGTTAATCGTGACATTAAATAATATAAAATACATCATTTTAAATATAAAATACACCATTTTAAATATAACACCATTTAAATATAAATTGAAAGAACATTAATATTTATGACTAAATCATGCATTCGAAAGGGACTTTTATAGCAATTAAAACTCATTATTTTTCTAAGTATTAAAACATAAATCACATTCATTATCCATACAACAATGCATATTAAAGCCATAAAATGCAATATGATATGAGACTATGTGAATGTGTGAGTGCATTAGGGTTATCCATCCCAAACAGTTATTGCCAAGTGGCTAGAACATCTCTACCTCAATCATGTTCTCGTCTTCGACAAGTACCTACATACATTCGCACTCAACTTGATGTCAATAGGTTAGTTCCTCAAAATTATAGCCGAAGCAATTCATAATGTATATCCTTAATCGCATTGATAATATTTAATATTAAATAAACTTTCCAATTCACGCAAATATGACATTACTAAAATTACCTTCACACACGTGGAATTACTCAAAGTAAAAACCATCATAGTAAATATTCACTAATCTAGAATAATTATATAGTCCATAAAAATGAGATGTGATAATTTACTTGTTCTTCAGCAACTTTCCTTCTTGTCAGTACACCTTTTCTCTTGTCACCAATGATCTATTCTTCAAAATGATGCTTCTGCACATACTTGGGAGTTTTAGGAATCTTTTCTAGAGCTTCTTCCTCTTCAATCTATAGTTCTGTTTCCTTAGCTTTTTCTTCTTCTCTACAAGAAGACTCATCTTATTCATATCCATTCACCTTTGAATTCTTCTGTAGGTCTTCATCAACCTTGACATTTGCACTCTCAACAATCTTTCTTGGCCTCTTGTTGTAGCACCGGTAAGCTTTTCTTTTAGTAGAATATCCAAGAAAGATACCTTCATCAGACCATGCATCAAACTTTCCTAAATTTTATTCATCTCTTCTGATGTAGCATTTGCTTCCAAACACTCTGAAGTATTTGACAGTAGGAATCCTTCCATACCATAGCTCATAAGGAGTCTTTGTGTTGTTTCCTCTTGCTTGCACTATGTTCAATATATAAACAACAATATGAATTACTTCTCTCCAGTAGACTTCTGGTAGATTTGCTTCTTTCATCATTGTCCTTGCAGCTTCTTGAATAGTCATATTCTTTCTTTCAACCTCTCCATTATGTTGAGGAGTCCTAGGGGCAGATAAATGCCTCTTTTTTTCATAATTCTCACAAAACATGTTAAACTCATTAGAGGTGAACTCTCCACCTCTGTCAGACCTCAAACATTTGATTTTCATATCCATTTCATTCTCAACCATAACTTTGAATGCTTAAAACTTATCTAGGGCTTCTGATTTTTCTTTGAGAAAAGTAACCCATGTCATTCTAGAATAATCTTCAATTAGTAGCATTAAATACCTATCACCTTGAAAACTCCTTACTCTGGTAGAACCACAAAGATCTGTATGCACCAATTCTAACAGTCTAATTTACCAACCCTTAAAGAAGTCTCAACTTTTGCACTACTTGTACCAAATTCTCTCATTTCAAAAGCAGTTAAAGAACCATACAACTGATCTCTGGTATATTGATCCAGATTTTGTAATTCTTCAATAGCAAAAACTTTATGACAATAAGATTTGGGAAGAGTTCTGAGTACCTTCTTTATGACTTCTTTTTCTTCCAGTTCTCCACCAAGATCTCTGATGCCATTGACAACTTCATCCACCTTCTGCAAGTAGCTTGTGATGTTTTCATCTTCAAACATTCGTAGGGTCTCAAACATGGTTTTCAAATTTTGCATCTTAACTTACTTGACCTTATCATCTCCTTCATAAATGCTTTCTAACTTTACCCAAATTTCATTAGCAGATTTCAGACTCATAACTTTCACCAATTTAGAATTAGTAAGACCACTTAAAAGAGCATACCTTGCTTTACCATTGTTTTCATAGGTCTTGATCTCATTAGTAGTAATCGGACCATTCTCAAGCATAGTGTATCCAGACTCAATAGACTTCCAAATTTCAAATCCAAGAGAAACCAGATAACCTTCCATCCTTATTTTCCAGAATGCATAGTCTAATCCATCAAACAGGGGAACATCTTTCTTGTGCACCATCCTAGATCTACCTCAAGCGGTTAATCTTTCTTCCAAGGAACCTTTCTATGATACCAATTGTTGAATGCACAAGACAATTGAGAGGGGGGGTGAATTAGTTGTATCTTAAAACTTCAAAACCCTCACAAACATTCAGATCCACACTAATTCAATTAACCCTTAATCTGTTAGAATGATTAGTCATGAAAGAAGATAACATAAACAGAACCAAATCAACAACATACACAAGGAAACACCAAATTTACGTGGAAACCCCAAGAAGGGAAAAACCACAGTGAGGATTAGCTCACAATATAAAGTAATATCAACACCGAATACAATAGGGCTCACTGTCGGAGGGGCTCACTGCCCAAAAGAAAGAAAAGCTCACTACAAGAATAGAAAACAAGATAGAGAAGAGTGTTACAATGAGAAAATCATCTCAATGCAACAGAGAAGTCCACCACCAACACCTTCACAGTCTTACTGAAGAATTGTAGATGCCTTCTACTCACTGCATCCAGTAATTTAACACATGAAAGCTTGCATTACACTTTACAAATTTGCACTCTACAACTCTGTAATTTGCATCTCACACATCTATCTTATCATCCCTCAACAACTCAACACCTATTTATACTATCTTCAATCTTGAAAACATTCTCCAAGGTCGGTAATGCACCTTAACCATGTAAATTCAAATTATGTCGGCACCAAAACATTCCTACAATGGAAAGGAATGAAGACGGACCACAACACACCTTAGGTTGGACCTAAATCTACTCATACGTGCCACACCACGCTTCCACAATCATCGAGGCAAATCCGCAATTAGTGTAAACACCCAAGGTCGGCCAAACCTGTGTTAACACCATAATCATTTAAGTACATGCTTCCTCAAAACCAAAGATGACTCGCGGACAACACACCATGCTTGAACGCAATCTAGAATAACCTACAAACACCTTGAAATCCAACAAATTCCTTTGCAACAACTTTCACCTGAAGAAAGTGCACACCTAGTATACTCAAACATATCTAACATACACTACAACTCAAGAAATCAACTTGTGGAGTACCAAACCATGAACAATTTCAACTGAAGGTAGATATGAACCTTACCAACACACTTCCAAAACCGCAAGACCTGAAACCACTCTGCGGAGAAATGCAGAGCAAAAACATTTCTCCCAAACACCTTTGCAATACACAGTTCACACATTGGTGAACACACCTTCCTCAGCACACCAAATTCTAAATGTAGCACCTTTGAAGACCTCTAATCAACATATCCAAACCACTCAAGTAGATCTTCAACATAGAATAAATGTGGAGCAAAACCAGAACACCACTTTGTATGCTAGAATACCTTTACAACACACTTTTTCCTCTTTTATTCAAATTTTCCCAAAAGCACTTGGAAACCAAGCACCAGAAACATATCATCAACATCTTCAACACTTCCTCATCATCAGAGACAACATCAACTCAATACCAACTGCTCACACTATTGCAATAATCTCTTGCTCATACAATTGACACCAATGACAACACAAACTTGTTGACATCAATGACAACACCAACTGCACATGCTTGCAACACAATATGGGCATGGGAGCTTGAGAGGAATAAAAGTTAAATTTGGAGCTCATTTTCACTCTCATGTGATTTGATATCTAAGATTTCTTTTGTTTTGGAGGAGCTTGTTCTTCCTAGGGTTTGTGAGGATGAAATCCCTTGCAGGCAAAATCTTCTACGTTGTTGAAAGACATAATCTAGGAGATTATTCAGTGATTTCACACAGGGATCACAGCTGGACATCATGGTTTGCAAATATTCCAATTTGGAGCATAGAATAACAATAGAGAATTCAGATTTTGAAAGAGGAAAAAAAATAGAAATATATTTCAGTTTTTAGAAGCTATTTTTATCACCCACAAGTTGGTCGTACTATCCTTGGCTAGTCATACAAGCTGAACAGGGGCGTGGGAGTTTCCTAGGTAAAATGCCTATCGTTTAGTGGTTTTTTAGGGTTGTTTGGGGTTGTCCAGACTTGCAGCACACTTGGATAGCAGTTTGGAAAAGTTGCAACACCATTTGAGGGAGTGGCATCCAAAATAGGGTTGTCATTTTGCTATTTGTAATGATAGTTCAGACCTGCACATTTTAACATTTAATGGGTATACCTGAAACTTCATTGTAATGTGATTTTATTAAATGAGTGTTTAAAATATTGATGAAATATTACCCTAGATTTGTTTGTTGATTGTGGGTAGTTGAAAAATATTGTTTTTGGAGCTATTTCCATTTCTTTGAATGCAAATATACTCTGGAAAAGAAACACTACATTTTGCATTTTCGTCTATTTCTCAAAACTCTTCAAAACTGAAACAAACACAAGAAAACAAAAAATACCCATAGAATAGGGGTGTATATTACAACTTGTGTGTGTGTGTGCACTTAGCTTCTTTCTCCTTTTTTGGATGTAACCCTCATAGCTTAAATCTTAGACTATTCTCCACCGAAGAGTATAGACATCAACAATTTTCTTTTTTTGCTTTTTTTATTATTATTTTTAATTGCTTTTGTAGAGTTGTGATCCCCTGACATTTTTGGCCAAGTGAGTAAGGGCATAGGTGTAACTAGAAGGGTAATTGACTCCTAAGATGTCCCAATAATTCAGGAGTGTTGGCCTCATTTTTAACTTGCCAAATTTCAAACTTTTGCATCAAAATCCCTATGTTAAATCGCTCCTAATCATAAATTCTCCAATTATCCTTGAGTGTCAAGTCATTCACTAGTTTGAAAGAGAATCACCCATCATTCCAGTTTGAAGTCCTGGAAGTGGTTCAACAGTGCAGAAAATTGCTAAAACAATTAAATCTCAAAATCTTGGAGGGATGGTGTAAAATCCTTTTATGGGAATGATCCTCGTCACATTTTGCCTAATGTAGCATTTTTTTAGATCAAAAGTCCTTCTGGTAAGGGATATTACATTTCCAATTTTCAGTCGGCAATTTGTGAAAATAATTAAATCAGGAGATTTCATGAAGGCGAAAGCAAAATGATCTAACAGTGGGTTTCATGACATCATTATTGATGATGTGCCACGATTCCATGATAAAATACTATCTCATTCTCAAGTTATGTATCTTTTTCCATCTTCATGTTTGCAGATCTATTGAGCAAATTTTTATAAAGTTTCCTGAAGTAATGTTTGGAATTTCCAAGTTATCAACAAGTAAGAGGACATTGGTAATTTAATGCTCATTATATATAAAGAACTCATGAACCACCTTGGTTCATAAGTTACCAATTATCACCAAAAAAGATCATTGCATTAAAGGAGGATGTTGAAATAATGTATTATCTTGTTTAAATGACAAGTATCGAAAGTTTCACAATTTTGAATCAAAGACAATAAAGATTTGGTAAAGGGAAGGTACAATTCACACCACCAATGAACTTGTTTTTGAATCAATGAGTGATTGTGAAGAGCACAAGTGTTTATTCTAAATGGTTGTTAGTTCGGGATTGCATTCCAAATGCCCATAAAGACAAAACAAATAGAAAGGTCAATGAAGCCCATTTTGAACCTGACAAGTCTATATCAAAGGCGCAAGTGTTGGTTTGATAAGTTGTGAAGTTATGAAATACATCTAAAACACCGATGATGGTTAATCAAAACCATAAGCTTTGATTTTGATGAGTTGTAGGTTGTGAATAACATTTGAAGCACACTAGTGAAAGTTATTTTAGAACTATAGAAAGTTTGTAAAAAGCATAAGCGTTGGTTTGATAAGTTGTGAAGTTATGAAATACATCTAAAACACTGATGATGGTTAATCAAAACCATAAGCTTTAAGTTTGGTAAGTTGCAAATTTATGGGTTGTACTTAAATATCATGCTAAAGAGGATGATACTTATCAAGAAACGTAAGTTTTAACCTTAATGGTTATGAAGTTTTGAAAAGCAATTAAAGTGCCGACAAAGGAAGCTTGCTTTTATTATCAGAGGATGTAAGCACTTTTGAAAGTCTCTCCCGCTAACGATGAAGCTTTCCAAACATCTTCCTATCGCCGATGAAGACTTAGCAAAGTGTAAAAGAAAGGTTATAATAATGTGTTGTTGTGGACTATGCGGGCTTCTTCTTGTTTGACTCCATGCTTTATGAGAGTTAAAAGCATATTGGACAATCTAAAAGGTTTTGAAACTTATTTAAATTGCCAACAAATCCTTTCAAAAGGTGATCCCTTCCTTTATCAGATGTATAAGTCAGATTTAGAATTTCATTGGACATTTAAAAAGGTTTTCAAAACTCATTAAATCACCGATGAAGACAAAGACGTGGTTATAAAAACTACTAATCTAATGCAATTGGCTCCTGTAAAGTCATTCCGCAACCTTTGCTAGCATCTTCTTGCTTGTGCCCAAATGGGAGTTTCTGGACAAAGCATTGGCATCCATCAAAGTATAATTGAAAGAAGATTTTTGTCAAATACCTATTGACAATGTTGAACTCATTAGATTTATTTCAGTTCTGTGAAGTCCTCTATTTTTACTGGAATGAATCTGCAATGCATCAATAGGCTAGGTGAATATGAGAATTTGATGATTCTCTCGTTATGGACATTAAACTTGAATGAATCTTCCACTCGAGAGATTCATTTTTGGCATCACTTATTGTGCAGTAACTTGAATGAAGCGATTGTAGCATTTATTATTTTCATTGTTTTTCAAGTTTAAAAGGTCACATATTCTGCCACATGTGTGATTCTCACTATAATTCTCTCGAGAGTTTTGTTGCAAGCATAGTAGTAATATAGTGCACCCTCTTTTATCTGTGTGATCTTTGCAAGAAATGTAACGCTTACATGAGTATGGATTCAAGCTTTAGGGGAGAAATAAAAGTGGAATTTCATCCTCGTTGTGAGTGGGTTAAAGGTTCAATAATTGTAGGAGGAGGTCCTTCGGGGCTTGCCATGACAACCATGGCCTAAGGAAGATGAGAGTAAGAGGAATGATGCAAGATAGAGTCATGTGTGAAGGGAATAGATGCCAAAGCATCAAAGGAGGATCGCAGTACAAAAGAAACCGTTGAGTTTCTGGAATCATCACCGGTAAGGCAACAGAGCAAATGCAATGATGATGCATAAGACAAGAGGGAATAGATCACCTATATGCTAACCCCCAAAGCACAACAAGATTTCTCTAGACAAAGCATTCCATTCAATTGAAGTTTTAACATACTAATGTCATTTTGTCATGGTGGGTCTTGAAACATCCACTTCTTGTTATATTGAAATTGATTCCTTGCATGAAGATATTGACTTCTACTTTATAATCACAAGGGTTAAGTTTGAGGAGCTTAATATGGATCTTTTCAGGAAATACATAGAGTTTGCTTTATCTTCTCTTGCTCTCTAATCTCCTAATGATGGATCATGGAGTGTGATCTGAAACATTGAGGGAAAAAATAACACACAATTAAATCTTGAAGCACTCATTTACAATACATAGAGCTTGTCAAGAGGGGTTCAAGAGGGGTTTAAGGCACACCGAGATGAGCAAGAACACTATTCATAAGGTCAAATACTAAATGTACAAAATTTGTCATGAAATTTCTTTGATGGAAAGGAACTATGTAAGAGCATTAAACCTTGATGAAGCTATTGTTTCTGGTGTTGCAATTCAAGTCATGGTTTTAAGAGAAAGAAGACATAGTATCTACCTCAACAAACCAGTAAATTAGTCCTTCTTTCAAAGTTAGAGGTTTCCCGTTGCCTTTTTGGAAAAGTGACTTATGTCACTCATTGTAACTAAAAGTTAGAAAATAAACTTTGTTTCTGGAAAAGCTGAGAGAAATCTAACTTGAATAAAGCATATTTTTAAATTATTGTATTTCAAAAAGGTAGTTATGAAGTAGTTACTGGGAGAAAGCCTATAAATACAAGGCTATTTCAAATGTAAAGGGGGACTTTTTGGGGGGAACTTTTTAGAAACTTTTGAGCTCACACTTTGTACAAAGGGGTTTTTGAGGTTGTATAATTTTGCAAAGATAATAAAGAAGCATTTTGATTGTATGTTCTGAATGTACTTCTAAGTTATTGTTACTGGTTTTTCATATGTCAAATTGGTGATCCCTTTTATTTATGTGGAAACCATTGGTCATCTATTGAAACATTTATAAATTGTGCAATTGATGTAATGAAACACAATCATATGTTGGTGTCTTGATTTGAATGTATCTCTTCGTGTGTTGAGATTTGTCATCTTTCTTTCATCATCATTGCATATTAAAACATACATTATGAAATTCATCATATAATTTCAGGAACGCAGTTTCTAGCTTTTGTGGTGAAACCCCCTTGCAATTTGTGATAAGTTTGTGAAATCCTAGTTGGTATTCGTGTGTCTGCTGCTAGGGTTTCTCTAATTCATTTTCCTTTAGTTTTCCTTTTTCTCTTTTTTGTACTTTCAAGTTAAAAGTACACAAAAAACTACAAATACCCCCATCATATGAGGGAGTTGCCCCTCTCAAATGCAGAGGAAAGTTGTTAGTCCAGTAACAAATTATCCAATTCTTGGAACATTTGTCACTGCTCATTGGGCAAGTCACTTTGAAATCTACAGTGCCAAATCTACTTACCAATATATTTATGGTGACTCTACTGGGGATGAGGTGAGATACCCACTGCCATTATTTTCCAATCCTACACCATGGGGTCAAATCCGTCTCAACCATGGGGAACTCACTTTGTCCCATTAATATTGGCTCAATACATAGCCTTACCTACTAGATCACCGAAGCATTTTCTAAAGTTCACTGGAGAAAATTCACAAGATGTTGATAATGACATCTGGTATTCACCGTTGCTCGTAAAATTCTAGGAGTTACCAAAGAAAATGTGTTTGTGTGGTTATTTGTTGAAAGTCTTGTTAGACCTGTTGCAAAATGGTTTCAACATTTGAAAGACAGTTACATTGCAGACTCCTACAGCTTGAAGGTAAAATTTATTGCAAGATTTAAATTAGTGGTTGATACATGTGCACTTTTATCTCAATTTTTCAAAATTCAAAAAAATGAAAATGAACCCATAAGGGAGTTTATGGAACGGTTTAACCAATGTTTAAAGAAGACTCCTCAAATAGACTAGCCAACTGAAGACAACCAATTAAGTACTTTCATTGCTTCATTACATCTAGAAGTCAAGTTTCTCCTGAAGCGGAATAAAGTATGTAGACTAGACATTTCACAAAAAGAAGCTATTGAAATTGAAGACGATTTGATCTTGTCTGGGTTGTTGAAAGAAAAATGTGTTAGGGAATGTACCCCAAAGGTTTCAAGAAATGAGTCAATTAAAAGGTCTTGCATGCAAAATTAGAATTGTCAATTTGAAGACCATGTTTATACACACTTCAGTCTCAATGCAAAAAGAGTAAAATTGATGCCTCCTTCAAATGGTTGTCTAAATCTCACAATTTTAGGTGGAGAAGATTTGTTTTAAGGTGATTTAGTCCCCTCAACAATTGAATCTTGTGTTATATAACCTGTAGAAATTTATTATTTATATGTTGAGGACATCGACGATGAATTAGAGATCTCTCTTGAAAATCGAATAGATAACACTTCTTTTGTCCCCAAGGGAAATGTTGACAATCATTGCATTCAACCAGAAGGTGTAGCAAGTTGTTCCAATTCAACTCCAAAAAACATTGGACAATCTTTCACCGCAATGAATAGTAGAGAGGCAAACACAAGTCAATCTTCGTAGATGCTTTCTCTTTCTTCAGAAATGGAAATATTTACCTTTGAGGATATTGAAAAACACTCATTGATTTGTGGAGTTGAAAAGGATGTTAAAGGTCAAGGTGGAAGAAAATGAAAATTCAAATCTCTCTATTCTCCCCTATGTGCAATCTGAATACAAAGCATTCAAGTTTCTTGATGAAGATTATGAAGATGAAATCTTCCAAGAAGAGGTAATAGATCACCCAACTTTTGAATATTTTCATTTTGAAGATGTTATCTTGCAAACTCTTGTAGCTTCATGTCAGCCTCCTATTTCTTGTCATGTTGAATCATCATGTGAAATACATAATGATGAAGAAGTACATAAAAAATTAGACAACTTAATGTGGTGTAGTCATGGTCAGAGGGTTCACAGAATGAAATATCCAGGTCATGCAGCAAGAGTAAACACAATGGAAACAACTCAAATATAGAATGCAATGAATGATCCAAATGCTCAATATATCATATAATCAAAATGCTTATATGTTAGCAACATGTGGGCTACAAAACAAGGGATCACATGTCTAATTCCAATTACAACAGATATTGCTTTGAAGCACCTTTCTGGAATAAAATCTCTGTTTTAAACTATCCTCAAATCCTAATCATGAATGATTGACTTCCTAATACATCCTAAAGTTCTATATATATATATCATTTCCAAGCTCAAGAGATCCTTTGTGTCGGCCAAGGAAGGTTACAAACTCCAATGAAGGAATGTAATGTGTAGCAACAAATAGGTCTAACCTAAACATCTGGTAATGCTCTGCAAATGCATGAATCAAGGTGTAGACCTCAAGGAAGGTCTATATGATCATCATGTACCTTGTATGATGTTCCATTTAGCTCTCCAAATCATACAAGTGCTTTGCAAACCTTCTCCTTCAGCTAGTTGTCTGAATGCTTTGTTCTGCAAAAATAGGTGATCTTTTGATAGCGATAACTTTTAGCAGACAAGTCCAAATGACCTGAAATTTGGATATGATGTAGACGGCATTGTCTAGATGTTAAGTCTTGCTCCATGAGCTCTAAATGAAAATGTGGTAGAATGCGGTACAAAATGTTGAAACTGCCACTGACTGAACTGAATTGAACTGAACTGGAAAATGAAAGAAAACAAAAAGAATGCAAATATTTTTGGTTGATGCAAGATTGCTCTGCAACCTGGGATGCTCCTGCATTAGACACCTGAGGTTGTTGAAAAAGTGAGTCCCTCACTTTGTTGGGGCTAGAGGAAAACCAAGGAGGACTACATCAGCGTGAGAAATCCAAGTTGAGTCTTCTTCCAGTTTGTTTTTCCACTTTACCAAATATTCCTTGTATTGCTTTCCTTTGGTGTTGCATCTAACTATGTTGTCCAATATGTCCTCTATCTGCTCCGGTTGTTGTTGTGGTAACTAATTCTTCAAACTATCATCAATGTTGTCACTTGATTCCCCTTCATGATACTGATATAGGTCTGTAATGTTGAATATAGGTGATATACCCAATGTCTTTGGTAGCTCCACTTCATATGCATTTCCTGAGTCAAACTTCCTGAGTATCTTACAAGGTCCAAACTTATTCATCTTCAACTTGTTATATGTCCCTACTGGAAATCTCTCTTTTCTCAATTACACCATCACTTCATCTCCAACTAAAAATTATTTGTCTCCTCTTCTCATCTACTTGCTCTTTATACTTATTATCCATCTCCTCCAAATGCTTCTTAACTTGATTATGCACTGTCTCCATGTATCCTGCAAATTCTTCTGCTTCTGTACTTCTCTTGTTCTCCCTACTAATGTCTCTCAACTCTGCCACTCCTCTAGGTTTCACTCTAGTCACAATCTCAAATGGTGCCATCCCTGTACTCCTATTCACTAAATTATTGTATGCAAACTCTGCTTGCGGTAGAATTAGATCCCATTTTTCTGCCTTCTCTCCTACCAAACATCTCAACAAGTTTCCCAAACTCCTATTTACTACCTCTGTTTGTCCATCTATTCGTGGATGAAATGCTAAACTAAACTTTAGGTCTATCTTCATCTTCTTCCACAATATCCTCCAAAAGTATCGAATGAATCTTGTGTCCCTATCTAAAATTATGCTCTTAGGTAATCCATGCAATCTCACAATCTCCTTGAAAAATAGGTCAGCAACATGCACTACATCAGTTGTCTTCTTACAAGGTATGAAATGTGACATCTTTGAAAATTTGTCCACCACTACAAATATAGAATCATGTCCTCTCTGTGTTCTTGGCAATCCTAATATGAAATCCATGCTTATGTCTTCCCAAGGTCTCTCTGGTACTATCAAAGATTTGTACAAACCAGTATTATGACTACTTCCATTTGCAACTTGACATACTCTACAACTTTGCACAAACTTCCTTACATCCTTATATATATGAGGCCAAAAGTAGTGTTTACTTACCAAAGCAACTATCTTATCAATTCCAAAATGTCCTGCCAATCCACCACTGTGTTTCTCCTTGATCAAATTATCTCTCATTGAACTCCTAATTATACACAACTGATTTCCTTTGAACAACATATCCTCCTGAATGAAATAATCCAACCACTTACTTATATCTATCACAATAGGTTCCTTGCATGTTTTCCATGCTTCTACAAAATCAAGATCTTCTTCATACATATGATTAAACTCTTCAAAACCTAATACTTCAACTCTCATCTCTGTCAGCAAATTCGTTCTTCTACTCAATGCATTAGCAACTTTGTTTGACTTCCCACAAATATGCTTCAATACAAAAGTGTAACTCTACATGAACTCTACCAATCTCATATGTCTCTGATTCAACTTTCCTTGACTGTTCAAATATTGTAAAGCCTGATGATCTATATACAACACAAATTCTTTAGGTAACAAGTAATTTCTCCACTTCTTCAAGGCTTGAATTGTGGCATAGAATTCTTGATCATAAACTGAATATCTTCTCCTTGCATCATTCAAATTCTCACTGAAATATGGTACTGGTCTACCTTCCTGACTTAACACTGCTCCTATTGCATTTCCACTTGCATCACAATCTACTTGAAATACTTTGTTGAAATCTGGTAATGCTAACATTGGTTGCTCTGTCACTTTCTGCTTCAACAATTCAAAGATTTTATTTGCTCCTAATGTCCACTTAAATTCCTTTCTATCACCTCTCATCGTCTCTATCATTGGTGTGCATACTGAACTAAAATTTCTAATAGACTTTTGGTAGAAACTAGCTAATCCCTGAAATGATCTGACTTCTCCTGTGCTCTCAGGTATTGGCCACTCAACAATTGCTCGAACTTTCTCAGGGTCCATCTTCAATCCTTCCACAGAAATCATAAATCCCAAGTATACCAATTCTTCCTTCATTAAACTACATTTCTTGATGTTTATCAATAATTTCTCCTCTCAGTCTCTGTAATACTTGTCTCAGGTGCCACAAATGTTCTTCCTTTGTCTTACTGAAAATCAAAATATCATCCAAGTATACAATAACAAACTTACCCAAGAATTTCTTCAAAACTTCATTCATCAACCCCATGAAAGTACTTGGTGCATTAGTCAATCCAAAAGGCATCACTAAATACTCATACAAGCCTCCATTTATCTTCAAAGCAGTCTTCCATTCATCTTCTTCTCTGATTCTAATATGATGCTATCCACTCTTCAAGTCTATCTTTGTGAAATATTTTGCTCCACTCAAACAGTCCATAATATCATCCATCCTAGGCAATGGAAATCTATACTTAACTGTGATCTTGTTGATTGCTATAGAGTTTGTACACATTCTCCATTCCCCATCTTTCTTCGGTGCTAGCACTGTAGGTACTACACAAGGGCTCAAACTTTTTTTGATTAATCCTTTCCTCAATAATTCATGTATTTGTCTATTCAACTTTGTGTTCTCTATTGGGGTCATCTGATGTGCTACTTTGTTAGGCAAACTAGCTCCAGGTATAAGATCCATATGATGACTAATACTCCTGATTGGTAGCAATCCTTCAGGTAGATTATTTGATATGATATCCTCATACTCTATCAACAATTCAATTATCTCCTTTGGTTGTGATTCTTCAGTCTTTGTGATTAGAGTTCTAGGTTTCTTAGGAATCAAAGAAAAATACATATTCTCATGCCTCAAACCATCCAGAAATTTCCTTCCATCAACCAAATAGATTCTAGCATTCCCACATACTTCACTCTTAGGTTCATCTTCTAAAGGTATCAAGGTGATTTTCTTTCCATTAGATACTATAGTGTAAGTATTCTTTCTCCCAACATGTATAGCTTTTCTATCTTACTGCCATGGTCTACCCAACAATATATGACATACATCCATCGGCATAATATCACACAATACTTCATCATGATAAGATCCAATATGAAATTTTACCAAACATTGCTAACTCAGTAGTACCTTGTGTTCATCTCAAATCCATGCTATCTTGTAGGGCTTAGGGTGTTTCAATCTCTCTAGGATTAGCTTAGTCACCATCTCTTCTAAAACCAAATTATCAATACTACCACTATCAATAATCACTTTACAACGTTTACCTCTTGATTTGCATTTGGTCCAGAACAAACTTTTCCTCTGTGATGGTTCCTTAGTTGTCTTTGCTTAAAATAGTGCTCTCCTCATGACTAGTGATTCTCCTTTCTCTAGTTTTCCAACTAAATTAGGTGATCCAACAGGTTCTTCTTCTACATAAGTTGTTCTTGCACTGTTCTCTATCTTCTTGCTTGTACTTCCCTAATGACATTCAAATGCTCTGTATCCTTCACCTCCACACTTAAAATAAGTTCCTCTAAATGTTCTCTTATCAAACCCTCTTTCATCTCTCTTGTACCCTTCACTCTGGTAAGAATTATGAATCCCTCTATGATAGAAAGTTCTATCATCTCTCTTATATGCATTGTTATCTCTATCTTCCTTCTTGAATGAACTATCATGTTTGTTCTACTCCACATATGATCTTTCTCCTCCAGAATATGTTCTACCTCTTTGAAATTTACCTCCTCTTCCTCTCTGTCTCTGCTCATGCTTCTTGTTCAACTTTTCTTCAACTTTCAGGGCAAACTGATATGCTTCTTCTATTGTTTTCATCCTTATCAAACTCAATTCTTCTTGAATGTTCAACCTCAATCCATTTATGTATCTTGCCATTTTCTCCTTGCTTGCTTCACTATGTCTAGTCCTTATGATCATCTTATGAAATTCTTGAGTATACTCCTTCACAGATTTCTCCTTTTGTTTCAGTTTTTGCAATCTCTTCAACAGTTCCAACTCAGAGTCAATAGGTATAAACTAATTTTTCAACTTTGTCACCATCCTATTCCATTTTGTGATCTTTTCTTTTCCTCTTTTGTTTCTATCCAACTGAACTTATTTCCACCAAACAACAGCATGTCCTTTCAACTTAGTCTTTGCAAATCTCACCTTCTCCGGATCTTCAATTTCTTCATATTCAAAGTATTCCTCCAAGTCATTTATCCAATCAATCAATTCCTTTGGATTCAAATTTCTAGTATAATTCGGTACCTCCACTCTAGGTCTTTTTCCAATCCTTGAAATAGCTTTCAACATCTTCACATGATCTAATTATTCTTCTTCTTCTAGGGTTTTTTCATTTTGATCAACGGATTGAAATTCTTCATCATCACTTTCAACATTAGGTCGAGGTGTTAGTCCTCTTCTTCTATCTTATTCAATAGTATCCAATCTAACTTTCATTGTTTTCATCATCTCATCCATTCTTCTAGCCATAGTGCCTACAATAAGTATTCTCCTCAGCGGTATCTCTTCCTAGGATCTAGTGCAACTGCCTTAAATTTAGCGATCTAACTACAAGGTAGAAACTACCTCACACTCGATGATTTGTTGACAAATACAAGTAGACTGCCTTAGGTTGGAAATTGGTTCACCACAAGATCTTCTAGAATACCTTCACTCCCAAAGGATTCAAAACTTTGCTCTGATACCACTTGGTGCAGTCACAGTCAGAGGATTCACAGAATGAACTATCCAGGCCGTGTAGAAAGAGTAAACACAACAGAAAAAACTCATATAGAATGTAATAAATGATCCAAATTCTCAATATATCATATAATCAGAAACCTTATTTCCTGGCAACATGTGGGCTACAAAACAAGGGCTCACAAGTCTGATTCCAGTTACAACAGATATTTCTTTGAAGCACCTTTCCAGAACAAAATCTTTGTTCTAAACTATCCCCAAATCCTACTCATGAACTACTGACTTCCTAATACGTCCTCAAGATCTATATATATATCATTTCCAAGCTCAAGATATCCTCTACGTCGGCCAAGGAAGGTTACAAACTCCAATGAAGGAATGTAACGTGTAGCAACAAATAGGTATGGCCTAAACATCTGGTAATGCTCCGCAAATGCATGAATCAAGGTGTGGACCTCAAGGAAGGTCTATCTTATCATCATGTACCTTGTATGATGTTCCATTTAGATTCACAAGTCATGAAAGTGCTCCGCAAACCTTCTCCTTCAGTTGGTTGTCTAAATGCTCTATTTTGTGAAAACAGGTGATCTTCTGATAGCGATAACTTTTAGCAGACAAGTCCAAATGACTTGAAATTTGGATATGATGTAGATGGTGTTGTCTAGATGCTAAGTCCAACTCCACAAAGTAGAAATCAGAAATCAAACATTATTTTTGTAGACTACAAGATAAAGAAACCCCTGCACCTGTTGATGTTAAATCTAGTTTGTGGATGTCAACTTCTAAGAGTATAGGGTCATTTCTGAATATAATATTCTCTTTTTCTTTTGTTGTGATGAATTCAGAAAATTCATTATCCAGAGAAAATAAAAGAGGAGAAGAAGACAACGAATTTTTACTTTGAAATCATCTGTTAAACTGCTTTCATCTTAAACGGATTAAGACAAACACCTTCACCACAAGGAAAACCATCATCTGAAGCTTCTAAACACCAACTCAAAATATAAACATGACAAGGATGGAAATCATTATTAGTTTCATCAAATTCAACCATTATGATGCAGGAGCATCCCAGGTTGCAGAGCAATCTTGCATCAACCAAAAACATTTGCATTCTTTTTGTTTTCTTTCATTTTCCAGTTCAGTCAATAGTAGTTACAACATTTTGTACAAGTGGTATCAGAGCATCCTTCCTACCATCTTGTGTATGCTTTATGTGTATTCAAATGTATTCAAGTGTATACCTTGTGATTTATGTTTATTCAAGTGTATTCAAATGTATACTTCGTGGCTTATGTCTATTCAAGTGTATTCAAAGGTATACTTTGAATTATGTGTATGCTTTGTAACATACCTTCATGTGAATACTTTGTGTATTACATGTAAATTCGTGTGTATGCTTCATGCTTACTGTGTATACTTGGTGACCTTGGGATGGTGGACAGACCTACGGTGTAGTATATGGGATGCACTAAATCCCCTTCCAAGTTGTCTACTTACATGTATTAATGCAACTTACGTGTATTCATATTTTGTGACCGACATATACTTCATGACTTATGTGTATTCAAGTGTATACTTCGTGATTATGTATTTGAGTGTATACTCTATGATTTTATATTTGTATTCAAGTGTATACTCTATGACTTTGTATTTGTACTCAAGTGTATACTCTGTGACTTTGTATTCAAGTGCATACTTCATGACTATGTATTTGGGTGTATACTCTATGAATTTGTATTTGTATTCAAGTGTATACTCTTTGACTTTGTATACTTCATGACTATGTATTCAATTGTATACTCCATGACTTTGTGTATCAAAAGTGCAAGTTCTAATTTTGATGAGTTGTAGGTTGTGAATAACATTTGAAGCACACTGGTGAAATTTATTACGCCAAGAGGCGTAACTACAGTGGCAGCATGGGGTGAAATAGCGTGAGCGTGTCAAGAAAAACAACTTTAAAAACATTAAAAAATAATAGCCCACAAATGCAACATTAATAATTAAAACATATATAAAACATAAATGTTTGAAAGTCTCCAAAAACAACAAAAAATAAAATCACTAATTACAAAGCCAGAAGCAGTAAAATCAAGAATCAACAAAAATCACAAGTATGAATTTCATGATTTGTTGCAATAATGGTGTTAATCGTGTATGCATAATTACAAAGCCAGAAGTAGAAAATAAAAATAAGAAGCGGCAAAATCAAGAATCAACGAATCAATGAAAATCACACGTATGAATTTCATGATTTGCTGGAATAATGGTGTTAATTGTGTATGCATAAATCATTTCATATTGCTAGAATATTAAAAAATTCAAATTCATTCGTAAAATATTTTTTTTAAAAATGTGTATTTTGTTTTGTTTTCTGTAACCTAGGGTTTTATTAACTAATCCTTTTATTTTTAATATAGATTAAGACTTTGTTATTTTAAAAATATATGTAAACAACTAACCCAAAGTTTGTAGTTTTTGCATTAATCAAAACATATATACATATAGTTTGCTGAAAATCTTAAAATGTAAAACCCTAATTTACAAAATATTATTTTAGGGCACTATATTAAACCCTATATTATTTACTTTGAGATGCTTTAAAAAATATATCTAAGAGAACTAACTTTGAAAAAAGTGGAAAACAAAAAAATATATATTAGCATTAATCAAAACATATATACAATAGTAAACCAATCAAACATTATTTACCATAAATTTATGGCATTGTAGTTTATTATATACACATAGTAACCCAATCAAACATTATTTATTGTAAATTTATGGTACTATTAGGTTTAGAATTCACTCAACTATATAGGTTTAGAATTCATCCTCCTCACTTTTAACCAAGATTTTTCTAGAACTAAATTTATGAAGTCATAAATCTATAAAATAAAATTAATATTACAAGTAATTTTAAACTCTAAATTTTAACCCCTAAAATAATATTATTTTATATGTAATAAAATGAAACCTAATAAAATATAATGTTATAAAATATTACTTTAGGATACTATTTTTATAAAACATGAGCCACTGAAAAAGAAATAAATTAAATTTTATCATGTAGAAAATAAAATAAGACTAGCATATCTATATTTAAAAAGTATATTTAAAATATGCCAGAGATATCCTTCTAAGGTGCCTATTTTTTAATCAATTTACCACACATAGGTGGAATAGGCACCTCGAGAAGGATATCTCTTGACGTATCTTAGATATATTTTTTAAATATAGATATGCTAGTTTTAGAACTATAGAATGTTTGTAAAAAGCATAAGTGTTAGTTTAATAAGTTGTGAAGTTATGAAATACATTGAAAAACCGATGATGGTTAATCAAAACCATAAGCTTTGATTTTGGTAAGTTGCAAATTTATGGGTTATACTTAAAACGCCGATAAATATCATGCTAAAGAGGATGATACTTATCAAGAAACGCAAGTTTTAACCTTAACGGTTATAAAGTTGTGAAAAACACTTAAAGTGTCAACAAAGGAAGCTTGCTTTTATTATCAGAGGATATAAGCACTTTTGAAAGTCTCTCTCGCTACCGATGAATCTTCTGAAACATCTTCCTATCACCGATGAAGACTTAGCAAAGTGTAAAAGAAAGGTTATAATAATGCATTGTTGTGGTCCACGAGCTTCTTCTTGTTTGACTCCATGCTTTATGAGAGTTAAAAGCATATAAGACAGTCTAAAAGGTTTTGAAACTTATTTAAATTTCCAAAAAGTCTTTCAAAAGGCGATCCCTTCCTTTATCAGATGTATAAGTCAGTTTTAGAATTTCATTGAAACTTATTTAAATTTCTAAAAAGCCTTTCACAAGGTGATCCCTTCCTTTATTAGATGTATAAGTCAGTTTTAGAATTTCATTGGACATTTTAAAAGGTTTTCAAAACTCATTAAATCATCGATGAAGACAAAGACGTAGTTATAAAAACTACTAATCTAATGCAATTGGCTCCTGTAAAGTCATTCCGCAACCTTTGCTAGCATCTTCTCGCTTGTTCCCAAATGGGAGTTTCTGGACAGAGCATTGGCATCCATCAAAGGATAATTGAAAGCAAGTTTTTATCAAATAGCTATTAACAATGTTGAACTCATTAGATTTATTTTAGTTCTATGAAGTCC
The DNA here is from genome assembly GCA_027924645.1 of Cunninghamia lanceolata. Taxonomy (NCBI): domain Eukaryota; kingdom Viridiplantae; phylum Streptophyta; class Pinopsida; order Cupressales; family Cupressaceae; genus Cunninghamia; species Cunninghamia lanceolata. The sequence continues at coordinate 8,562,465 of BSBN01000814.1, forward strand.
TCTATTTTTACTGGAATGAAACTGCAACACATGAATAGGCTAGGCAAATCTGAGAATTTGGCGATTCTCTCCTTATGGACATTAAACTTGAATGAAGCTTCCACTCAAGAGATTCATTTTTGGCATCACTTATTGTGCAGTAACTTGAATGAAGTGATTGTAGAATTTATCATTTTCATTGTTTTTCAAGTTTAAAATGTCACATATTCCACCACATGTGTGATTCTCACTGTAATTCTCTCAAGAGTTTCGTTGCAAGCATAGTAGGAATATAGTGCACCCTCTTTTATCTGTGTGATCTTTGCAAGAAGTGTAACGCTTACATGAGTATGGATTCAAGCTTTATGGGAGAAATAGAGTGGAATTTCCTTCCCATTGTGACTGGGTTAAAGAGTCGATAATTGTAGGAGAGGTCCTTCGGGGCTCGCCACAGAAGTCATGGCCTAAGGAAGATGAGAGGAAGAGAAATGTTGTAAGAATAGAGTCATGTGTGAAGGGCATAGATGCCAAAGCGTCAAAGGAAGATTGCAGTGAAAAATAAACCATTAAGTTTATGGAATCATCACTAGTAAGGCAACAAAGCAAATGCAATGATGATACATAAGACAAGAGGGAATAGATAACCTATATGCTAACCCCCAAAGCACAACAAGATTTCAGTAGACAAAGCATTTCATGCAATTGAAGTTTTAACATACTAACATCATTTTGTCATGGTGGGTCTTGAAACATCCACTTCTTGTTATATTGACATTGATTCCTTGCATGAAGATATTGACTTCTACTTTATAATCACAAGGGTTAAGTTTGAGGAGATTAATATGGATCTTTTCAGGAAATACATAGAGCTTGCTTTCTCTTCTCTTTCTCACTAATCTCTTGATGATGGATCATGGAGTGCGATCTAAAACATTGAGGAAAAAACTAGCACACAGTTAAATCATGAAGCACTCATTTACAATACATAGAGCTTGTCAAGAGGGGTTTAAGGCACACCGAGATGAGCAAGAACACTATTCATAAGTTCAAAACCTAAATGTACAACATTTGTCATGAAATTTCTTCAATGGAAAGGAACTATGTAAGAGCATCGAATGAAGCTATTTTTTATGGTGTTGCAATTCAAGTCACAATTTTAAGAGAAAGAAGACATAGTATCTGCCTCAACAAACCAATAAATTAGTCCTTTCGAAGTTAGAGGTTTCACATTACCTTGTTGGAAAAGTGACTTATGTCACTCATTGTAACTAAAAGTTAGAAAATAAGCTTTGTTTCCAAAAAATTGAGAGAAATCTAACTTGAATAAAGCTTATTTTTAAATTATTGTATTTCAAAAAGGTAGTTATGAAGTAGTTATGGGGAGAAAGCCTATAAATACAAGGCTATTTCAAATGTAAAGGGGGACTTTTACGAAGGAACTTTTTAGAGACTTTTGAGCTCATGCTTTGTACAAAGGGGTTTTTGAAGTTGTATAATTTCACAAAGATAATAAAGAAGCATTTTGATCGTATGTTCTAAATGTACTTTTGAGTTATTGTTACTAATTTTTTGTATGTCAAATTGGTGATCCCTTTTGTTTTTGTGGAAACTATTGGCCGTCTATTGAAACATTTATAAACTATGCAATTGATGTAATGAACCATAATCATATCTTGGTGTCTTGATTTGAATGTATCTCTTCGTATGTTGAGATTTGTCATCTTTCTTTCATTATGAATTTCATCATATAAGTTCAGGAATGTAGTTTCTAGCTTTTGTAGTGAAAGCCCCTTGTAATTTGTGATAAGTTTGTGAAATCCCAATTGGTATTCGTGTGTCTACTGCTAGGGTTTCTCTAATTCATTGTCCTTTAGTTTTCCTTTTTAACCTTTTTGTACTTTCAGGTTAAAAGTACACAAAAAACTACAAATACCCACATCATATGAGGGAGCTGCCCCTCTCAAATACAGAGGAAAGTTGTTAGTCTAGTAACAACTTATCCAACTATTGGACCATTTGTCACTGTCTGTTGGGTGAGTCACTTAGAAATCTGTAGTGACAAATCTATTTACCAATAAGGAGATATGGGAAGACCTACCCATTAGCTTCTATTGGGTATTGTAGGTTTGAAAACTTGTTGTGTTTAGACTTGAGTAGATGAGATCTAAGACTAGAATCAATTTAAAGCTAAAAGTTTTGACTTTATTTGAAATTGTTGGGAATGTAAGGGGATAATGGTGATGACAATTTTGGGAATATATAGCTTAGTAATGATAGACTATACTAAGCAACTTAAGACTCCTACCAAGACAAAAAATTAGAAAAGAGCAAACCACTAACATATGGAGGGATGGAGTGAAACAGAATGCAATACATGCTTTTGTTATTTTTTGTATATATGATTTTTTTGGTATTTTTATGTTTTTTTATGGTTTTTTAGATGTAATACTTTAAAGATGGAAAGCATTGACAATTTTACCAAATTCTTCACCTTCCATTGTGCACAAGAGATAAGTGTCATTTCCAACATCTTTCTTAACTATATAGGGGTCAATCTAGTTCAATCTAAATTTTTAGCCTTCATCAACTCTTTTATCAATGAAATTATCAATTCTAAGTACAAGATCTCCAAGCTTGAAAGGTCTAGCAATGACTTTATTATCGTATTACTTGTACAATCCAAGTATGACCCATACCTTTGCACTATTCTTAATCTTTTCTCATATAACATTTCTAGCTCTACCAACCTAACAGATAGGTACTCTTCATCATCTAAAATCTATTGTAAAGACACTTAGAGACTTGGTATAAAATGTCTATGAACTTAGTGAGAAGCTCTGTGTACTCGCATATTTCATCATCTAATAATTTGACACCTAGTTTTACCATTTTTTGTTCTTCTAGTGTTCCAATGTTTGTTTCAATAGTTTCATCGGTTAAAATGTGTGGCCTTCTTTAAACTTCTAAGGGGAAACTAGCATTAGTCCTAGAATATTTTTTTATGACTCTGCTAGTTCTTGTGTGGGTTCTAGTTCTTCTTCTTTAGTAATGGTTTCAACCATATGGATGCTCATATCTGGCTCAATGAGAATGGTTGCCAAGCTAAATGAAGCATAAGATTTTTTTGAGTGGGGATCAAAGGGGAATTCTCTTGTTATCCCTTCCCCTACATTTTTTAAAGTATTAGCAATATTCGTGACCTGTCTAGATGTCTCTCCTTTTCTAAATGCTTTTATTCCTAGTTTGTTGGTAGTTTTGGCTAAACCTTCTTTCTTTTTAACTTTCTCAATTTTGTAAATGCTAAAAGGATTAGGGTCCCATTTGATGATGTGGATTTGATCCATGTGGAGGAAATGGACCTCTTGAAATAATGTGGATGGGATAGCTATCATCCTATTTATCTAGGGTCTTCTAAGAATCATGTTGTAACTACTTTCTTCATCTATAACAAAGAATTCTATAGGTAAGGTTTTGGGACTTGTGGTAATAGGAAGGTTGAGTTTTCCCATGGCATGAATGTTGAGATTATCGTGGACCCTCAAGGTGCTAGTCCTGTGAATAATGTGAGACCTATCATAACCCATTCATTGGAGGAAAGAAAAAGAGACTATGTTAACTACAACCCCATCATCAATAATGACATGTTTCATGTAATTATAATTAACATGAACCTATAGGTAGATGGGAGTGTTGGAGCCCAAAATTACCAGTCCCAAAATGCCATTATTTTGCCCCAAAAAACCTAGAAAATCCTTCAATTTTCCAAGTTTTGCCTTTGGATTCAAAACCCCTCATATAAATCCGATCTGACATAAGTTATATGGATTTTTTTATCCCAAAATCTACTAAGTAAAGTCCTCCCCTTGTTTTGGTTTTTTCCCTTAGAAATTTCCTTCATTTTTGCCCTTTGTCGGCAAATCAGCAAATTCCCAAACTTCCAAACTAGTTCATAAGTTCAATTTTTTGTCGGTTTGCCGATAATCATTTTCGTCGACAAAGGATGAAGGAAGGCATGTGTTTCATTGGCGGAAGAAAAGGAGGAAACAAAGGAATTAAAGCACCTTTATTAGTGATTTGTCGAGTTCATGAACTCGATAGTTCACCGATAATGAACTTAGCCAACATAAGAAGAATGGAGGCAGTCGTGGCGGGTGATAAAATGATGAAAAATGATGTTATGTTGATGAAAGTGGAGGTTTGGAAACCTCCAAGTTCACCGACTAGGAGTTCACCTAACGATAGATTCGTTGATAGAAAGATGGGGAGAAAGCATTGCGGTAGGTAAAGAAATTTCCAAAGGGAAGAGGGGAAAGATAGAAAAGGGCAGAGGATGGAAAAGTTTGTGAATGGCCATATTTGTCGATAAGGCAAATAAAAGGTAGAAAATGGCTAAGGCATAAAAGGAAAAGGGATGCTTTGTCGGGGAACTGGGGAAAGGTCAAACTAAGTAGATAGTTCAAAATTTTGAAGGTTTGTTGATAAGGTGGTTGGCCGATAAGGGGCAAAAAGAAGATGGTTTGTGATGGGTAACTTTTGCCGACTAATAGATAGAGTTTGGAAAGTTAAAGATTTGCCAATAGGGGAATATGAAGAAAAAAAGAGGCGCTAAGGGCTTGGTTTGAGAAAGGAAGAATTTGCCAATAAGGCAGATAGGGAAGAAGTTTGAAGAAAGAGAAATTCGCCGATAAGGCGGCAAAAGGAAGAATTTCCTCGAGAGTTTGAAAAAGTGGTAGTTTGCCGATAAAGTGGGCCAAGGAATGAAAAGGAGAAGTAGAATGTGGTTCACCAAATGGCATTTTTTCCAATAAAGAAAAAGAGAGGAAGAAGTTGGCCTAGTTCATGAAAGGCAAAATTCACTGAGTAAAAGGAGCTAGTTTGAAATGTGGAGGAATCATCGACAAAGATTGATTAGTTCAGGAATTTTGATTTTTGCCGATTGAGGGGCTTCCTGCAGAGTTCCTGAAAAGTCAAATTCACCAATAAAGGTGAAAATGAAGAAAAGGCATGGATAAAGGAAAGAGATAGAAGAGTTCAGCAAATTGAAGATTTGCTGACAAAAGGGCAAATATGGTCTTGGTTCGTGAAAGGTGAGTTTCACCGATAGGGCGAAATAAGGTGCAAAGGAGGTGAGTTCTCACTGGGAGTTTTGCTGATAAGACAAAATTAAAGTGCAAAGATCAAATGTAAAGCATGAATTTGTAAAGTGTAAAAGATTTAAAAATATAAAGTGTCGTAAAATCTTTACAAACACTTTGGGTAGGCTCTTGTTTTTAAACGCCTTTCTGCCCCCTTGGCCGCTATGAATGCAGAATTGCTTATGTCAGGATTGTTGCTAGAATAGTGTTTGCCATCAATGCACAGGTACCTCAAATTTAATGTAAGGATGCAGTGTTTCAGTGAGTATATTTTCTGCAAGTCCTTCTAAGGACACAAATCAATATGCATGGCATGGGTGCCCAAAATATCTGTCGATTTCTCTAACTGGGCCATGCGTCACATTCAATGCAGCAGTTACTTGTTGACTGCATTTTCCAATGTCCAAGAGCTACACATGAACTAATTGCTATATATACATGTTTCTAAGATATTCTCAGGGTTGGTCACTGAGCCAATTGTCTGGTCTGGGAACACCTAAGAATTTTCTCTAGCACCAAAACACGTTATGTCTAGTTTATTAGTGAAGGGATTTATTCAACATAGAGTAGGAAGATTATGCAATGCAAATTTGAATATAATGGTATGTCTCCATGGGAGTTTGTATTGATTTTGGTGAATATATAATTGTAGTTATGTATTTTCCCTTGCCACATTTGTTGGTATGATTGTCACAGAGGTTTGGAAATGTGTGACAGCATCTAAGTTAATACAAAGCTTTGTATTTGCCATTTCTTTGTTGCATATGAATCATTGCAGTTCTCTTTTGGATTGTTAAGTTTGTCCAATATAGGAAGATCTATTTGAAAGTCATATATGTAGATGTATGCCTAGTTTTGTTGATCCTTTGCTGCATATTTCCTTTCCTCATTGCATTCTATGAATTTGTTACCCAATGGAATAGGCACCTGTCCATATTGGAGAGGGACCAAACACTCTTCAAAATCAAACAAATCATTCACCTATGGTTTAGGGGAAAAAACCATCTTTCCTATGCATGTACATTCACACAGTTGAATCAACTATATAGGGGTTTTGTGATAGCCAGTTGTTCTTGACTTAGTGATAGCTTTTGGAGTCAAGATGATGACTAGGGTTTGGTTGTCCACTTATTTTTAGTTGTTCATTTGGTTTGAACTTAATACCTGTTATGTCAGAAAATGTCCCCTTGGGGGCTTTTCCCTCTTAAGGTTTAGCTCCCAGGTCTTTAGAATGCATTTAGAGCATCTTGCATGATCTCGATGACTCCTGATGAGAAAACCCTGAAGTTTCATGACAAATAGGACTCAGGGGATGCACTTAACATGAATCCTGCCTGAAGTAGGGGGGAGAACTTGGGTGCCCCTACCCTAGTCCTGCCCTATTTTAGGTCATGGCCAATTTCAAAGTGTCAGTTTATGACCGTTATTTAGGTCCTCTGCTGACACGATAAGTTTGAATTACGAAATTCTTAGCGGGAATGTTTGTAGTTGCATATATAATTATGATTAGTGATTTATTTGTAAACTAGATGGATATTGTGAACTTGTGGCTTATGTAAGGTGATTCAAGGCATTCATTATGTGTTTTCCTTCCATGAGATCTTCACTACAAGGTGATATCAATTGTGTTTTCTATCATTTATCATTTGGATTTTGCCTCTATCCCATAGGGATATGCACTCTTTATCTGACAACAATGTTCATAAGATTTGAATGTCTCTCTGGGGCTTGACTGAGGCAAGCCTCTAAACACCACAACCCCCAACCCATTTTTCCGTGATTGCAGGTTACAGGTTACGAAAGAAAAAAAAAGTGGAGTTGTAGGAGAATAGTGCAAACTATCAGAATTGTAGATTAGAGAAGAAAATAGGGACCTGGACTCGGGTGCCCGCTCGTTAGTCCTCCAGATCCTGCAATAGGAAAATCTCTGGAACAACAGAAACATGTTGCAGACAAGGTTTCCAGATCTCAACAAAAACTGTGGCACTGGACTAGGGTGCCCACTCATTAGTCCCTGACTTTTCTGCTTTCTAAACTTCAAAATTTGGTACGCATTTTATTGTTATTTGATATCTCTGTGTGCAATTATTTTTCGTAATTTTTCTGTTTGTTCACGAATTTGCATAATTAGGGTTTTGAGCATAATTGGGCTTAATTAAATAACAAATCTACACAATTCCAATCTTCCCCTATGTTCCAAGTGACAAAAAGCTTGTAGTAGGTTCCTCTACTCAGCTGATGTCCTTGAATGTTTAGTGGTGAAAGGAGGATCAATACAAACCATTGAAATCAAACCCTCTTCAAATTTTACACTAATTAATACCTATTCAGGTATACTCCTTTGGAATATCCCTCCAGAGTTTAAGTTAAGCTCAAAGTGTAGAGGAGTCTACCCACTCCTATTAGTTGGTCAAAATCCCCCTTAACTTGTTGATAAACCTCTTCTTATCACCCTGACGATAATCCCTGGCCTAGGTGATTAGGAATGTTTTAGAGTTTTGGGTTGCACTTATTTTGGGTACCAACAAGAAGGATCACCTTGCTTAGTCATTTTTCTATCTATAGGTAACTTTCTAAAATCAAATGTGAAAGCATATTGCTTTTCATTTGGAGTAGCTTGAATTAGATTACCTAAAATTAGAGCATCAAGGAGAGTGTTCTTATGAGTCAGAGAACTCTTAAGGAGGTTTTACATGTGAGAAAAAGTTGAATCATTAGGAGTGGGGTCTAGTTGTTCTATTCCTTGGGTAGTGCAAATATCTTGGTCTCTATCCAATTCCATAAGGTTTAACACATTTTGATCAAAGGTGTGTTGACAATTTTGCTGATGACTAGCTCACCTATGTTCTTTATCATGTGAGTATAGGAATGCATTCATGAACTATTGTTGTTAATTTTTTGGGAGGCATTGGATGATTCTATTATATTGTCTACATGTTGAAGTATCATGCCTCCTAGTTTGATGAATCATGTAGTAACTTGTAGGAGTATATCCACATGGTGAGTTACTATTTTTGTTATGGCTTTGTTTACTATCATGTTGTCTTGATTGGAAATGGTCAATAGTGTTTACATCTATGATGTGGCCAAATTTATCTTGAGGGTAGAGGAATGTATTTATAAATAGACGCTTTTGGTCCTCTGGGAGGTATGAGATTAATCATTGGTACTCTTGGCATAGCTTCATGTCATGCCCCCTTCTCTTATGGAAAGTGTAGTACTTATTGGAGCCATAATCATTAGGTATTTTATAGGAGTCGTATTGACTATTGTTGTATGGTCTATCATTTTTCTACCTTGTTGCTCATAATTATTTCATGGGGGGTAATCAACAACATTAATATTTTGATTCATTTGTTTTTGGGTGGTGGAATGTTGGTAACTCCATTAGTGGTTTCACTACAATTATTTTTCTTCAAGATTTTAGGTACAAAGGGGTTATTGTTGTTGTTGTCTTGCACTACTAACTTTTTGTTGGTGCCATACTCTTCTTCTGCTATTAATTGTGGCTTGAACTATCCTGATAGCACTTTCCAAGGCTTCTTCATATGACCTGTAGGGGAGTTTATGAACTTCTTCTATGTATCCTTATTAAGGGTGTTGTGGAAGAGATCGCATAGCTCCATGTGATCCATACTTGGTGTGCTAATTGAAGAATATAGGACCTAGGTCTCCATTGTATAATGAAGTGCACAATTGCTTCGTTGGCCTCTTATTTAATTGTTAGGAATTCTTATATTCTTGTTTTAACTACTTTGTTCATGTTAAAGGCAGTAATGAATTCTTCTATGAGCTACCAAAGGAATGGTTCGATGCTTTTGGGAGTTAGTAATACCAATCCAGAGTAATGCCTTCTAAAGTTTTTGGAAAGATTCTTACTACTACCCCATCCCAAGGAAGAAGTTCCTACACTAACTTGGTGTAAGCCTTGATATGCAAATTAGAATCTCCCACCCCTTTGAACTTTAGAAGTTCAGGGAGAGGTCACAGTAGCATGATGTTATGAAGTTTGAGGTCTAGAGGCTCTTTTATATATTCCAAGTAGGTTCCTGAAAAGGCGTTATGCATGGAAGCAGTTGTTCCTCCAAACATTAGCCCTATAGGGGAGCATGTTGCATTTGTTGTATCTAGAAGGGTATGTTGGATTGTTGATACCCTGGGAAGGTTGTTATGTTTTGGAAGTTGGGTGGGATTGCTTTAGGTTGATTTTGCATGATAGTTATCCCACTTGGTTTATTTATGCTCACCGTGTTGTGGGTTTAAGTCAAGGGAGGCATGAAGGCCTCATTGCTTGTGTTTTACACATAAAAGTTAACATAGGGGGAGTTGAAGTGCCCTCTAGTTTCACTTGATTGCTTCTGTTGTAAAAGGGTTATCTCAAGGTTGATGCCTCTAAGACTTTGGTCTTTCATTTGGTTAAGTGGAGTTATGTGTTGGTTGCTCACCACCCCTAGCTTCAAGTGTCTTGATCCATTGGACCAAGGTGGCTATAAGAGTTGCAAGGGTAGCTTCTCATGTGTTTTGTAATTCTTTATCATAAGGTGGGTTTTCTTTTGCAAGCGGGGTTTGAGTAGCCATGTTAGTTCTTTCCTCAAGGAATATTTCTGGCACTTCTTGGCATGCTTCAGCTCATTCATGTTGATAAGCTATGCAGAGCCCCTCTCATGTTGTATGGGCTTCTTCTAGGTCTTTCTTTAGGCATTTCACCTCATTGTCAATTTAGGTGTTTATGTCTTTGTAGTTTGTAACAAGATGACCATTTAATGGGTTTTTGATTGGATGAGTATTCGACATGCTCTATTTTGTTCTAGGTTGGGTTGACACACAATATCTTGGTTCTAAATTGGGTTATTAGAAGTGATGAGGTTATGCAGTCATTATCATCCAGCATCCAAGTCAATATCTTCATAATCATACCTATTTGAAATAGGATCCAATGGATTAGTGAAGACGAATCGATCAAATGAAGGAGGGCTAGGTAGGTCTAAGGGAGCTTTCCCTAGTTCTATTGTCTATCTTGACATATTTTAGGGGTACTATAGGTACCATAGAATAAATGATAAGATAAGGAAGGTGAAAGGTAGAAGAAAGGAAATGATAAAAGATTGTCCAAAAGGATTTTCCTTTCATGTTAGGTTAAACAAAATTTGTGATACTTAAAATATGCTCAACACCAAAACTAAATGAGGTTGACTCAGAACAGCACATGCATTACATAATGCACCCTTGTTGATGGCATAAATTGAACTACTCTTGCTCTTAAAAAAAATCTGGCTAAACAAAGGGGGATACAATTGATCACTTTCTTCTCATGGAAAGAAGATCTCATAGATGGCAGTGAAATGGTTGTGTAAAATATGGGTCATGTCAATAGGTTCACTCACTTCATGAGGAAGAAGTTCCTAATGGAAGACTATGGTATTGATTCGAGGTGTGGAATGTGGAGTGATGGTTTCTTGAGATGTTATGGTGTTTAAATGTTCTCTTCATAGTGCTATCACTACAAGTATAATAGCAATGCATGTAATGATATCATCTAAGAAAGAAAGTTCTCTTAAGCAAGACTCTTCTCTTATTCGTATGTTTATTGAGTTCTCTACTTTGCCTAAGTGTGGGCATATTTTCTTGAATTTCATCAAGGACCACCTCAATCCAATCTTCTTTAATCCTAGGACACATTTGGCATGAAAAGCTAGGTGAAGGATAAAGAATTTGAAAGATAGTGATTGCTTGGTTTGTTGTTTGCTTTGTTAAAGTTGATGTTGTGATGTTTCTCTTTTCTTGACAATTTGTTGACATTTGTTAGATGCCTCGTGATGGAATCAAGGACTATATTTCTCTTTTTATTTTGTTTTTGCATTTTCTATGAAGGCTAAACTACATGCATGTAAGAAAGAAAGATAATCTATTTTTTTTTGCTTTTCTAAAATGAAATGCCAACTAATTAACTAAATGACTTTTGCAAACAACATGTATGCTATGTTTTTTGTATTTTTTTTAATTTTGAGATGCACTTGAAATTAAAAGAAACTTCTAATCTATTGTGATAAATGGACAAGTAATCTATATCTAACACTACCTAAGAAAGCAACAAATAAACTTAAACTAAACTAAGAAGTAATAATAGAGTGTTACAGTCCTTAGGCAAGATGAATGATCTAATTACTAACAAATGAAGCTTTGCATAAAGAAATTGCCTTTTTGAAATAAATGAAGCTAGGAGAAGATTTAGAGCCTCTTGAAGAACTATTGTGAATGTGTCCTCATAGGGTCCAAATTTTATCCAAGGTATCTTCTCCTCTTCCAACCTTAGGGTACTCTACTTAATGGAAAGGGTATATTCAAGTTGGAATTTAGTTGAGATTGAATTGAGAGGAAGATAACATTAACTTCTTATGAAATGCAGGCATCAGAAAGATAGCATTAACTTCTTGGTATAACTAAAGAAGGATTTGGGATTGAGGCTATAGAAAGAGTCATGAAATCTTCTAAGGTGATTTGATGCTTAGCCAAGGGATGTGGAGCTTATAAGAAAGAATTGTAGAGGTAGTGTAATCTTTCTATCCTATAGGGAGAAAAGATTCTTTAAATATGCTCAAAGCTTGTGTATGCAAAACTTCTCCTTCTTTATGATTGAGAGTGAGGGGGTTTATATAGGAGGAGAATTGAGAAGAATAGGGAATAAAATAAGATAAATATAGGCATGAAAGAAAGAAAGAATGTGGGAAAGAAAGTGAGGAAGAAAGCATGGCAAAAAGTTGGTCATTAGGAGAGAAATTAGAAGGAAACTAGCCAAAAATAAGTAACTTATGCTCAATTTAAAACATGACAGGTCACCCATGTCAGGGTATGGGTCAACCCCTTCTACCAAGGCAGGTTGCCTAGGCAATCCTGCAACTTAACATGGGTTGCCCAAGTGACCCTAAGGTCTCCTGGGTGCCCCTGCAACTTAAGGTAGGAAACAAGGTTTTCAAAAAGTATAAAGGTTAGGGAGGCTAGGAGGATTAAAAACACTAAGGGAGGGTACTAGGATTATGGAAATACTTCCATCAAGGTAGAAAAGGATATGAGGAGAAATAATCATGTAGTGCCCCTCCGTTCTCACCTTGGATGTACAGGTGAACTGATCAAGGCGCATGAAGGTGAAGGTAAAATAATAGGAATAATTAAGGTAAGGTATACAATTGATGTTGTACAATATAGATAGATGTTTCATCCGTGTGAGGTTTCATATGATAGTTAATGTGTTTTATTGATAATCTCTATTGCGACACTGATAATGCAGGCTTTGACATTATTTTGCATTCCAATGATTAAGATGTTGATCTTACTACAATTGTTATATGTTAGATTAGATCTCATGGACTGATTCTATTAGATTTATTTGTTATGATGATACTTCTGAGACTTATTCAATTTCATGCACCTATATATTCAGTGTATGGTTCTGTTCAGATAATGAGGTAGATTTGATTTGGTTATGATTACGTGTTATCTAATCTAGATTGATATGATGTGGAGAGGACGATGTCGCATCACTTGCTTGCGAGTGCCCTACGATGTTGTGATTCCTTTTTCACCTAGTGTCAGCTTTTGTGCATCTATACATGCTTGACTGTGTCATTTGTTGCAGGATGCAGGTATCTGGCATCGACTCCACCTGAATTAACAGGTCTGAGCGTGCCCTGAACCCAATGGATAAGTTGTTTCAGAGATAACTTAAGGTCCCACATCCCAAGTCATCATCCTCAATCAGGATGCATGGCATGTCTAGTTCAGCCTGTCAGTTTTATCAATATGTCAGGTCTTGCAATTGATTGATATTTGATGGAGCTTGTTGGTTAAGTGTGTTTTGGCTTGGCTTGTGAACATGTTTGATTTGGCTTTTAACGACTGTCCTACTCAGTGGGTTATGTTGTATGCCTAGATTTCGTTATATAGTCATGCTATTATTTGATCCACTATAATACTTAACAGGGTTACATCAATTATCATTATTAATATTAAATAAGTTTAAAATGATAACTGATAATTACCTAGTTCAAGGTAATTATCCAAAGTTGTTTGAATGTGAATTACTGTTATTAAATTGATTTATTTGGGGGTAATTATAGATTTAAATAAATTTTAGTATCTTAATATTTTAATGTTTTATTATTATGATTTCGCAATATTTATTTTAGTTTAGGGAACAATATTTCTCATAGTTATGTTTGTAAAAGGTTCAGATTATTACTCAGGTTATACTAAATAAAATGCATTGTCATCATAGATTATTTCTCTTCTATTTACCTTATCTAGTGTTTGGGTATTGGCCTCATTCCCATATTCCAAGGAATTCAACCTCGTCAATCCACTCATTCATGAACATGGGAATATTTGTGAAAGGAGAAATACTGTGATTTTCAACGTACCTCATGCTTAATTGGTTTTTATATTAATAAAATTAGAATATGAAAATAAAATACATAAATTAATAGGTGTTATGGTTCAAAGGTTATAAAAATAAGGTATAAATAATTATAACATATATGATAAAATATATCTATAGTATAATATTAAAATAAAACATTATAGTGTTTAGTTGTAAATTAAACTATGAGTTGTAAAGAGATAAAATTAATAAATAGTTGTTATAGTTGGCATTGAATCATGTGCCAAGCCTCCTACAAAGGTGGGAAAAATCTGGAAATAGGGGGGGCTTATCTCTCTCTCTCTGCTACTGTGAAAGGGGGAGGAATGGAGGAGAAGGAGCAACAAGCAGGGGAGATTGGTTTAGGCTGTAGTAGGAGAGGTTTCGGCATCAAATCCAGGTTCCATCTTTTCTTTAAATTTTATCTCTGCTCCTTTGAATCTGCAAGTGGTTTGTCCTATCAATTGATTGGTTCGGTCTCTCCTATATGGAATAAATCCATATCGTTTGTATCCAGTATACCTTGCTTTTCCAAGGATTTTATTTCCCTGAGTCAATATTAGCTGTGTGCTTTGTGCAAGCTTCTGCATTTTGCATACATGTTTTTTAAGGAGATTTCGCCTACAAATTCATAACTCCTGTGGCATCATTCTTCATACATATAGACTGTCTAAAGATGTAATAAATATAGAGTGTCTACTAGATCACCAAGCAGAATGGTCAATCATGCACTTGTTTAATCAACTATAGGTGTAATGCATTAATGTTATAGAGGTGATTCGAATTCCATCCCTACTCCAAAGCTTCCGTTATTGCATTGGCAAAGTTAGCGAATCTAGTTTTAAATCTGCCAATTGCATTTTGCCTAAAGTTGCAATGGGCTCTTCAATGAATCTATTAGGTGTAGATCCTTCAAACATTGCATTCCAAGAGATCTCTTTGGCAACAATCAAACAAATTGCATACCCATATCTATGCATCCAAAATTGTAGACATTTTTGTTAGAGATCTTATCTTCCAATCTTATCTGCGTGTAAGTTTCTAAAGTCTCTTTAACAATTAAAAATAGTCTATAACCATGTGCGATCTGTGGATCCACACAATTACTACGGGTATAACTGGTGTCTAAATGACAAAGTTTAGGGTGTATTCATCAGGTTCTTCTTTCGGTTAGCCTGTGTAATTGAAATTCTCCTGCCCGTAGCCTTTGCCAATTTGGGCTTAAGACTCTTGCACACATTTCTGAACCTCCTCGACCAAGTTCATAGTAAATCGTAGAAAAATTTAGTAAATTCCAGGATTTATAGATCAAGCCTTGGATCTGCTTCGCATTGTCATGACTGGATGTATCGTTCTACCAAAATAGAGTACCTTATGAGCTCTTCCAAAAAATAGCAAGAACCCAGATTTCAAAGTAAGAAATGGGCAAACTGTATAGCCACATTTATATCATACATTTTGACCCTGCAGGGTAAATAATATATCTTTCCCCGCCACCAGTTCTAAGGGTTCCAAAATCAACGAAGGAAGGCGGTTAAATATGAAGTTCATCGTATGAAATTAAAATAGCATCTATTATGTATTCAAGTGTTTAATAGTTAAGTTAATAATTCACACGATTTTCAACTGCATTGGAATCATATGTTTTCCTAGTCCCGTCAGGCTGAGCTTAAACAAACGATTTATCAAATCATCATAGTTCAGTATATAATCATTTTACCCACCGGCTGTAAAAGTTGACAGGTTACTCTCAACCGTAGGTTTTTTTTATTAGCTGCAATTATAGACCTTGACATTTATAGTGGTAGCATGTAAATCCCCCAAGATCTTCACAGGAGCTTTTATTTGCAGAACACTTGGTTCTCGAGCAAAAATCTGTTCTGCACTCTCACAGAGCTCTGCAATTTTCCCACAATCTAGTATAAATTGACAACGTACTGGAAGTTTTCAGCCACGAGGCTTTAGCCAATCTGCTAAGACCTTTTTGGGAATACTATAAATAGACATTTGCCTATCAAATAACTTTCTTGTAGCTACAGTATTTCAGGAGTCCCATAGCTCACTCGTCTGCCTTCATTTTCAAACTGATCAATAGACAGTTGTCTTACAAGACCGCCTAAGGCTTCCCTAGTTTCTGCAGGTACAAAAACCGCTCTATGATGAAGTTTAACTACAGACAGTGAAAGGTCATTTGGCAAAACTGCATGAGGCCTTCCTGGTGTTTCAACTCCATTTGGTATTGCTATTATCTTTGAGCTGTACTCTATTACATAAATATATCCTATAATCAATTAAACTGATAAATGATAATCTGAATGTAGTATTGAGAGAGCCAGTTTTGGAACTTTGGTATAATGTAGCATAAATGTGTTCATGTATTAATTATCTAAAGAAGGATAGAATTTCAATTGCTTTGACGTTGTAAACATATCTAATTAAATGTTCCCTTTGATTGGGGCTGAAGCAAATTTCCATGTTGGACTAGTACAACTTGCGAGCAAACTAAATAAGTAATGAGACATAGAAGAGCTCTTCATCCACTCCATAAAATCCTTCTTGGACCTTATTCGAACTATTAGAGTTGCTTCCATCCTATTTTTTTTTTGTTGAGTGCTTTTGTAAAGATATCTATTTTGTCTTATGCCTAGGAAGGAATCAACCTGATCTCTTTGTTCTGAAATTGTTCCCCAATGTAATGATGCACTTCTAGAGTGATTTTGTAAAAGCCTTTAGGATGATAATGCATCCGATATAGACACATATTTCCAATTACAATTCCGCACCTTCCATCCATAAGCAATAGTCAGATTGTGTGTATGAAGAATCATTGATAGTAAAGAACATAGCTCCATTCATAAAAATAGAGATAGCAATGTTCATAGCTTGGAGAGAGAGTGAGAACATTATGTGCCAACAATCTTGACATGTAGATTTGGCTTAAAGTACTTTTTTGATGAGTCTATGCAAGTTTCCCTTCTTGTTAAACATGCAACTATAATGGCATTGTATTATAGTCATTGGAGAATTAACCACAAGGCATAGCCATGTGGTTACATTGTGGAACTGGAGTCTGTTACATAATGTGCATATTTAATTCGTTTAGGAAAAATGATAATTGCCTTAGATTACACTATGATACGTGAGGAAGAGAAGTAGGTTGTTGAAGGGATGTAATTTATGTTCATTAGTATTCTCAAACATATTTCAATAGCCTATTTTCTGCTAAATCATTCACATGACTTACAGTTCAAATCTGTGCACCAAGTTCAGTGTCACACTTTGGAAAATCAGTTCTGCACACATGTAGGTATGCCCAAACAATGTGTTCCATTGGTTTAGGGTTTAATATCATGAAGTTTCCAAGTAAAGAGTTGTATAATGATTTATTTTATTATTACATTGAAATAGGTTATTAAGTTAATTATAATGCATATGCTCAAGATAGGTAAATTATGTTTGATGTTTTTGATTTATTTCAATCGATATGTGTAATATTGAGTTAATGAATTTTATTTAAATTGTTATTGATTTTATTATGATTTCTTGATAATGATTTGTCAAGCTGGGAATTAGATTAATAGGTCGGAATTAGACGTATAAACATTGTAATTAGTATTTAATTTATAAGCATTTGTAGTTAATATTACCTATGCATTGTTTAGCTTGAAGGTTATATTTATGTAATTGATGATTGATTTAATATAATAGATAGAATTAATATTTATTAAACTAGATCTAGGCCTAGGTTTTATGAATTCTTGTGGATATATAACTTGAATTTAGTTGTTAATACGATTAAATGTAAATGGATATGACAAAATAATTAGTGTAGATGAAATGTAATCTAGTTGAATTGATTTGGTAAAGATCTTTTTATAATGATTTTGTTAAGTTGAAATTGGACTTAAAGCTTGGAATGAGGTTAAACAACAATGTACTTGAACATTTAGCCTTATAAGTAAAACTATTAGGTAACTGGATAACTAAGAAATTGAATTGCCCTAGTAACAAGAATTTATGTTGTCAATGAGTTGATTAGTTGAAATTGCTTATTGTAAGCAGAATTTCCATGCGAGTTGGTCTATGTGTAAATTGTCAAGTTTAGGTTCCAGAGACATAGACAATAAGATTTGATTGCATATATTGTGTTGATAGGTGTCTTGAAATGAAGATGTTGTAAGAACATGATGTCTTTTGTCTATGTATGTGGATCTTGGTAAACAATAATGTGAGATGATGTACATACTGTGTTGTGAATATATTATGATGGGTTTAAATTTCCTTCACGTATATGTTGATATCGAGCTTGTGTTTAGTATGGAAATGGGGAGACCTTGTAATTGTAATGAGAACTATTTTGGTTCATAGCTGAGATTTGAGAGCGAGATGATCCATACCTTGCTCTGGATATGTGTTGTTATGGGTATTACGATTGATCAACTGAAAGTTTTGGGACAATTATGTACATGATGGTCATTGTGATTATGTTTTGTATGCAAGAAGGTAAATGCCTTGCATTGTTTATGTATACTTATCAGTATGATAGTGATTGTCTTGCTTGATGGTTAGGGTTTCTAGATGCAGGTAGGGGAGTGGCTTTCGATGTGGGGCCGGCACCCAAAGTGGCTGTTAGGATAACCCATTGAAAGTTGTTAATTAAGTGAAAACCTAAAAATGAACTGGGGGGAAAAGGGCAAATTACACATTAACAAGATAATTGGATTTCCTCTCCCATGCCTGTAGTGCTTGTTTAGACTAAGGATGGGTAGAGAAGGCCTAGTTGGCAAGATCAACTTCCTTGTCCTCACGAAAGGAAGGTTGATTCCGCATGAGTCACCCTATGGGGCTGGTGCCTAGTGAGAGGCTGTCAGGATAACCATAGATGGGGGCCGGCGCCTAGTGAGAGGCTGTCAGGATAACCCATGCTAGGATCGTGCGATGACACTCTCCCTACTGCAGCTTAGTATTCCCTAGTTGTATTCTCCCCATTCGTCGTGTGTTGCCTTTGGAAGTGATATTGAGTTGTTTGTGATGTTGTCATGTGTTGTAATGGAGTCATGTTTAGTCCTTGTTCCTATTAGGCAATTGTCTACCTGACTATTTGATGTTTGGGACCTTATGTTATCTCCTAGCATGGGGGGTGGACCTTAGGGTTCCACATCGTCGGGTGGATGTGCTTTATCTCCATTGGTTTTTCCTTGCCATTATTTGTGTGCAAGAAGGTTGCATCTCCTGTAGCAGATTCAGATCTTGTACCAGTTTATAAAGACATATATTTATGCTCATGTACTATCTTGTGTATCAGATTATTCATAATGTATGTAATCTAATGTAATCAAAAGTTGATGATGTAAACAATGTAATACTATATCCTCACGTGGATGGGAAAACTGTAGTTGTACTTGTTCTGGATGATTATTTATCTGATGTCATGGAAATGTATATGGTTATTCATTTAATGCAATAGATACAGAATGAATTATTGTTGTCAGTTAATACATGACGTATGAGAAAACATGATAGTAGTTTGTCAGTAATGCAGCCATGGAATTCTGAGAGAATGTTACTTAGTATAGATAGGTAAATGTTACTTTGTTATTTCTTGTATAAAAAAAAAATTGTCCTGTTTGTATAGTGTAATTGTGTTGTTCTTTAGAGTTCCTTGGTGGGGCGTTACAAATCATGCCACATGGGTCATGCATTGGACTACTAAATCATCATTAGATGTGTAAAATTATCCCATGTAATTTTGGGTGCTTATAGGTCTAGAGGAAAGTTGGGGTTATGTTGACAAATAACAAACCATTGTAATTTTCCTAACAATACACTCCACTAGCATCTTGGTATTCATGAAAACTAGCACAAAACTACCATAGCTTGAACTATAGGGAGTGCTTAGCATAGAGCTTAGACTTTGAAGTCTATATTTGCCTTTGCATAGGGGATATCAGACTTTAGATGTTGAGTCCATTTCTACACAGATGGTCTCAAACTTCAGGAGCCAAGGCACATCTAGTAGATTGCATGTTATAGGCTTTATGTCAAACATTGAACCTCGAGAATAGACACCTAAAACATCATAGTTTTTCATCGTGTGAAAGGCACCTGTGATTCTAATCTGACAGAGTGGAGTCTTATACCTAAGAGTTTGACAAATATTCTATAGAACATGCAAAATCCAAGGCCAAGCCCAAACTTTTATCTTCTCTTGCCTCAGACTTCAAAGTTTGGTTGACATCAGGCACATGCAAAATCCCACTAAAAATCCAAACACAAGTAGCGCTACAATTCAAACTTTGAGCACCATAACTCAATTTCAACCTACAAATTTCCACACCAAGTTTGATCTCCTTCCTTTGTGCAATTCAAGCCTTGGGGCCTAATTTACAATGGGCAACTTCCAATTCAAACACAAGTTTCAAAATCTAGCAAGCTTGCAATTCAAACTTCGAGGTCTAAAATGTAACTTACGACTGTGTAGTAGAGTTATAGGTTAGGGACATTAAGCTATAATTTTGTAATTGACGAGGAATAACTTCCTTGGTTTATGTGCTCTAAAAAAATAGTCTAATCCAAGCACTCGTACACATGTGGGCCCCACATTGGTCAAGCAAGGAACCCCAAAGACCTCAAAATCCACATAAATCCCAAGGTTACATTCTCATGCCTACAAGGGTCTTCTATGCAAGGAGATGGAAAAACAATAAAAAGGGAGAACAACAACCCAAGGATCAAACTCTCCTCACCCTAGGTAATCAACACATGATCATTAAGGAAATAGTTTGATCTAGAATAAATACATTTTCATTCTCATAATTATGTAACAACCAATTCTACTAAGCTTAATTTTAGAATTAAACTATCAAGGGAAACTCATTGAAATAACCATACACCTCTGACTTCAAGGTCGAACAATAGTACAATAACTAACAATATTCCCACCACTTACAAGGGTGGGTTGCAATACCATTTGCTATTGTCCATAATTATTTATATAAATTACATACAAGGACATCGAAGGTCCTGAATTATACATTCTTTCCACTTAAACATAAAATGATAAATACCATAATTGTAAAATAGAGAAGTATTTACAATGATATTCAAGCTACCCTAAGGAAATAAAATGATAAATACCATAATTGTAAAATAGAGAAGTATTTACAATGATATTCAAGCTACCCTAAGGAGTCTTTGAACCCCAACAGTGGTTCAATGCCACCCAACCATGTGGAACCCTTAGGCTAAACCCTTTGAACTAGGAGGTAATTGACTGGGTAGTCATTCAATCACACACATCACACACATGGGTATGACACATGACTAACTCAACAATTAGAACAACATCTAAAACACATCATACAAGAGATATCCACATATGAGATTGAGAACACACACCAATCAAACATATACAAAAGGGTTCACAACCACTCATCTGATTTGCAATCTGAAGTACAAATAAGGGAGCATCATAAGTACACTAATGGAGTGTCATCACGTGGAATCTATGACCATCACAAGAGAGTTGAGTATTACACTCCATCTAACAGAGTCCCCAATGGCATTGCCATTAATCTCTAGGACCAAACCCATGTCCTTCGTGATAATACCTCTTACCCAAATGGGCATATGACAAATGAGCTTGTGGATTAAGCCTTTTATACTTGTAATGTGTAACCCCATTCTTTTAATTATTTATATTTTTTTACCTCTCATTGACCTTGTCATTGTTTTCATTATAGACTAATAGGGGTGAGAGTCCATTCCATTAAGACCTAAAAACCTCACCTCCTAAGGCCACATAGTCAAAACAAAATATGGGAATGACATGGGAAATGAAGTCCCATCATAGCACACCTACATTCATATGATTAACCATCCCATTTCCATGGGGAGATTCCATTCCCACAAAATAATACTCAAAATTACACTTGGAATTCAAATTTTAAACTTTCATTAACATGCATGAAACTTGCAAAACCCCCATTTTCATTTATGGAAACTCAAATCCCACCCAAAATTCAAAGTAATTTTTTTGAAAACTAAGAATACTCTTTTTAAACTAAGGGCATATAAAGCACTCTTTTCCAAACACAAAAAAAATCTAAAAGTTCACCATAGTTTCAACGTAAAATAGAAAATCACAAAAATAAAGTCACAGGGTTTGTTAAATTGGTTTTTATTAATTAACAACCCATCAATATATTTTTTCCTACTAAATAAAAGCCATATGCATCCACTTAAGGTGGGAATGATGCAAAAGGCACCTACAATTATGATTTGATAGAGTGGAGTCTCATACCTCAAAGTTTGACAAACATTCTGTACAATGTGCAAATTCCAAGGCCGAGCCTAGACTCTAATCTTCTCTTGCCTTGGACTTTAGAGTTTGCTCAACATTAGGCATGTTCAAAAACCCACTAAAAACCTAAATGCAAACAATGCTACAATTTAGACTTTGAGAGCCAAAATTCAATTTCACCCTATAGATTTCCATGCCAAGTATAAACTCCTTCCTTCGTGTAATTCAAACTTTGGGACCTGGTTTACAATAGACAACTATCAATTTAAACACAAGGTCTATAATTCAACAAGCTTGTAATTTAGACTTTGGGGTTTGAAATGTAACTTGTGATTGTGTAGCAGAGTTATAAGTTAGGGACAACAAGCTATAATTTTGTAATCGATGGGGCATAACTTCCTTGATTTGTGTTGTACAAAAATAGTCAAGGCCAACGACTTAGACACATGTGGGCCCCATGTTGGTTAAGCAAGGATCCCCAAAGACCATAAAATACATGTGAATACCAAGGTTACATTCTATGAAAGGAGATGGAAAAACAATAATAAGAGAGAATAATGACCTAGGGAGCAAACTCTCCTCACCTAGATAATCAACACAGAATCATTAAGTAAGGAAATAGTTTGATCTAGAATAGATACATTTTCATTCTCACAATTATGTAGCAATTGAGTCTACTAAGCATAATTTCATAATTAAACCATCAAGGGAAACTCTTTGCAATAGCCATGCAACTCTAACTTAAAGGCCAGACAATAGTACAATAATTAACAAGGTTCCCACCACCTACGAGGGTGGGTTGCAATACCATTTATTATTCTCCATAATTATTTATACAAATTACATACAAGGACATCGAAGGTCCTAAGTTATACATTCTTTCCACTTAAACATAAAATGGCAAATACCATAATTACAAGATAAACAATTCTTTACAATGCTCTCTAAGTTTCTTTGAGGAGACTTTGAGCCCCAATGGTGGTTCAACACCACCCAACCATGTGGAACCATTAGATCCACCCCTTTGAACTAGGAGGCAACTAATTGGGTAGTCATTCAATCACACACTAAGATATGACACATGACTAACTCAATAATTAGCAAATCTAAAACACATCATACAATAGATATCCACACATGACTTGCGAACACACAACAATCAAACATATACAAAATAGTTCACAACCACTCATCAAAATTATGATCAAATGTACAAATAAGGAAGGGAGCATCTTAAGTACACTAATGGAGTGTCATCATGTGGAATCTATGACTATCACATGAAAGTTGAGGATTATGCCCCATCCAACAAAGTCCCCAATGACATTTTCATCACTCTAGGATCGAACCCATGTCCTTCATGATCATACCTCATATCACATGGGTGTACGACAAATGAGCTCGCAAATTAAGTTTTTTATACATATAATGTGCAACCTTATTCTTTTAATTATTTATGTTATATTACCTCTCATTGGCCCTGGCATCATTTGCATTACAAACTAATGAGGTTAAGAGTCCACTCCATTAAGACCTAAAATCCTCACCTTGTAAGGCCACATAGTCAAATCACAATATGGACATGACATGGAAAATGAGGTCCCATCATAGCACACCTATGACCATATGATTTACTATCCCATTTCCATGGGAGATTCCATTCTTGCAAAATAATACTCAAAATTACGCTTGGATTTAAAATTTTAAACTTTCTTCAACATGCATGAAACTTGTAGAATCCCCATTTTCATTGATGGAATATCAAATCCAACTCAAAATTCAAAATACAAATGTTTGAAAACTAAGAATACCCTTTTTGAACTAAGGGCATGTAAAGCAATCTTTTTCAAACACGTGATTTTAAAAAAAAAATTGCCATTGTTTTGGTGTAAAATAGAAAATCACAAAAATAAGGCCACAGGGTTTGTTAAATTGGTTTTCATCAATTTAACAACCCATCAATACAAAACTTCCTACTAAATAAATGCCATATGCATCCACTTAAGGTGGGCACGACAAAAACATGAAGAAATTTAATTTAAATGCATGGGAATGAAACCCTTACCTTCAATACAAGGCACAACAAGAGAAGAAGAGAGTTGTGTTAAAGAGGATGCAAATCCTAATCCAATCAAGAATCCGAGTCCACTTCAATCCAACCAACACTTGAAACAAGAAATCTCCAACAATTTCCAAGCTCACAAGCAAAAGATGGAGAGCAAAAGAAAGCAAAAAGCAAAAGTATAGAATGAATCCCCAAAAAAACTCTTTTTCCCCTATATCAAACTTCAGTTTTTCAAAAATCCCTCTAATTCCCTTTTCACATTCCAAACCACTAACTTCAAGATATTTTAAAATAAAGACTTTTTACATTCTTTTTCTCCCTTTTCAAAATAAAACCTTTTTAATTTTCCAAATTAACTTTATGAGATATTTCCTTTTATTTAAATGACTAAGGTTATCAATCAAACGTTACTAAATTCCCAATGTATTTTCCCAAAAGAATTGATGCTTTGCTTGGTTAATAATTTCAGTGGGACTTAGCCCTCAGGGATAGGTCAAAAGGTCAAGCCATTGGAAAACACAGATGATGGTTGTTGGTTCAAGTCCCTGGATTTACCCCCACATGGGTGGAGGGAAGCTCATGTAGATAAAGGTTATAGTGGTGCATGTTAGGACTTTGCTTCACAGGTCCCACCAGGTATTGATTCCTCTGTTAAAAAAATTCAATGGGACTTTTAGACACCTAAAATTGTCTCATCATTATTTCATCCATCATCAGGTCATCACTTGATCATTCTTCTATAATTAATTGAATATATCCCATTTATTTGATTAACTATCCCAATGACCTTCCAATATTCGTTGGGGTTGGCGAAGATGTTTTGGTTGGGGAAATCTCACCTACTGCAGACTCAACCTCTTGCTTGGCGGAAGGTCATGACAGAGTTTCCTCTCCCCCTCCCCCTGAGTTGCAATCATGCGTTATGCTCGACTCCGTCCCTGGAAGTCCCCCTGATGCAATTGAGGCCAAGGGGTTGGGCTATGAGGCTCAAAATGTCGAAAAATATGAAACTTAGGGAAAGAAAAATGCACAGCAGTTGGCAATAGAAAAAATTGGGAAACAAATAAAAGACTGTAAGGATGAAATAGAGAATGAGAATGTGAAGATAAAGGTCAGGAAGAAAACCTATACAACTGACCCTGTTGGAAATGACAGTGAAGGCTCTAACACTAAAACTAAAGAAGCTAGTATGCTTAATATTGATAGAAATGAACAGAGTTTGAAAGGTTTGATTTCTTCTCTTGTGCAAAATAAGGCTAAAGAGAAGAAAAAGAGAAAATATGTTAAGAAGAACTCTAAAATAGAGACTAAAAAAGGGGAGAAAGTCTCTGATTGTTTTAAGAAAATGTATAAAAAGAGAAAAATGGAAACATCTAAACCAATGACCTATGAATTGTTGTAGTTGGAATATAAGAGGACTAGAGTCCCCGGATAGGAAATATTTAATTAGGGATTTTTGTAATAAAAGGAAGGGTCTTGACCTCCTCATCCTCCAGGTGGTGAAGGCCACAGGACTTACTCTAGAAAACAATTTGAGATTCATCTGGAAAGATGCAAAGCATTTATACACTGAACATGAAAAAGTGAGAGGTGGTATAGCCATGCTAATTGACAAAAAATGGGTTGGGTTGATCATTCAGAGAGGATGTTCACCTTGCAATAGATGTTTATGTGTATTTTTTAAGAAAAAGGATATGCTTTTTAGTGTATGCTCAGTATATGCTCCAAATGATTACACTTGCAAGGCTGAACTGTGGAAATGGATGGATAATAATTTACAACAGGTTCCATGGATAGTTGGTGGAGACTTTAACATGACAGAATGTAGAGAGGACAAGGTTGGTGGGCTTAAATGGGGTTGGAAAGGTAATGAGTCCTTTTTTTGGCATAAATTAAAAAAATCCTTCAATCTTTTTGACCCTCTAGAGGGTAAGAAGGTTGATAGTAAAGGCATATGGTTCACATGGTGTAGTAGCCAGGAGGGGGAAAATAGAATCTACTCAAGGTTAGATAGATTTTATGCAAATGAAGATAAATTCTATTTCCTTAGTAAAAAAAATAATAATTGTGTAGAAGTTATTCCTTCTACCTTTTCAGACCACCATCCTATAGAAGCTCATATTAGGCGGAAAGATCAGTAATCTAGGTCAAGAGCTAAAAAAGATAGCATGTTTAAACTCAATTGTACATTGCTTCAGGACAGTAATTGTTGTGAAGGGATTATCAGTCTGAGGAACATCACAAAAGCCTTATATTCCAAGTCTTTAAAATGCCAATACTGGAATGCTTTAATCCAAAATTGTAAAACTTTGTTTCAGATAGTGGGGAAAAAATATGCCAAAGATAGACAAAGAGAAGAAGGCCTACTACAAGGGAAGTTTTTAACTTGTGAGAAAAGGCTTCAAGATAACCCAGAAGATATAGAGGCTACTGGAGAGCTGGGAGAAGCAAAACGTATGTTAAGGAAGTTTTAGACAGTTAGAAACCAGGGGTTAAAAGTGAGAGCTAGACTAAATTGGTTGGCAGAGGGGGATAGAGGGTCAAAATATTTCTTTAACCTATTGAAAGCTAAAAATGTCAAAGAGGATATTGGTCCAATTGTTGAAGATAATAAATGCTTCAAGGAAAATGAAGAAATGAAAGAAGTGTTTAGGGCCTTTTATCAAAATTTATTCTCAATTGAGGATGGTTCAGAGGAGTGAAAGCTTGCTCAGAGTCTGTGTAGAAAGATATGCCCCAAAAAGGTCACAGATGAAATGAGGAGTAAGTTAGAGAAAGAAATATCTAAAGAAGAAATAGTGAAAGCTATCAGAATAATGGATAGTGGTAAATCACCTGGTGTTGATGGATTACCGATGGAATTCTACAAGTGCAATGAAAGCTAGATAGCAAAGGACCTATTGGAAGTCTATCAAGAAGCCATAGTTAGAGGTTCCCTAGGGGAGGAAATAAACCGAGGTGTAATCAAGCTATTGCCTAAAGATGGTGATAAAACTAATATTAGGAATTGGTGGCCAATAACCTTGTTAAATGTCTCCTAAAAAATTATAGCTAAAGTGCTAGCTATTAGGCTTGTTAATATCCTTCTAGCCATTACTAACCCCACACAAACTGGATTCATAAAAGGAAGATATATTTTGGAAAATCTCATCACAAGCTGGGAGGCCCTGGATTGGGCTAAAAAAAGTAGACAAAATGCAGGAATTTTGTTACTAGACTTTGAAAAGGCCTATGATAGGATTGAGTGGTCTTTTGTAATAATGATGATTGAAACTTTGGGATTCCCACAATACTATTGTAATACGGTAAAAATGTTATTCAGGGATGCTACTATTCAGTTAGATATCAATGGTTCACTTTCTAGCCCTTTTAAATTAGAAAGATCTATTAGGCAAGGGTGCCCCCTAGCTCCAGCATTGTTTGTAATTGCCTCTAAAGCTTTGTATTATGTTTTAAGGATAGATTAGATTGGTGGGGCATTGAAGGGAATAACCTTACCGAATAATGAATCATTCGAGAGCAGAATATAAGATTCCCAAGTCTCATAGAAGGACATATGTTGTTCTTCTTAAATCTATCCAAAGTATACTTAATCAAGGGACAAGACTAAAAATAGAAAACTGGAAGTAGGTTAGGTGGAAAGATGGATCAGAATTTGGAAAAATGACTCCAAAAAAACTCTATAAATTGGTAACAGGAAAACTTGATGTATATGCACACATTAACCTAGCGTGGAAAGTCAGTCTAGAACCCAAAGTTTTGTCCAAAACATTGTCTAATATCTGGTCCAGTGCTATAGAGCAAAAAAAGTGTTGCTTTAGGTGGTTGTTGCTACTAAACAGGTTAAGCATAGGTCCGAATAACATGTGTCTGTATTGTAATTGTCCTGAAAATAGTGAACATGTCTTCTTTGATTGTTTGTTTGCAAATGCTATCTAGTCTTTTTTCTTAAAGTCATTGAAAGGAAAGTTGTCAAGTGGTTGTTTCTCTAAAGTCAATATACTATGTGGTTTTATTAGCAATGTGGATAAAAATGAAAGTTTGTTTTGGCTTCTATTTCTACTGAAATTTTGTGGGCTTTGTGGAAGGCAAGAAATGAAAACCTGTATCAGGGTAGGGAAAGATTACTTACTGGGTCCTTCTTGGGACTCATTACTCAGTTAATTTGTGAGCAGGCCACCACTATGATGAAGATCCCTATAGAGAGATTCATGAAGATTATGGATGAGGGGTTAGGTACAATTTGCAGGGCAAATATAAAGATGGCCGAATTTTGGCCCCATGACTACAGGAAAGTGGACCCTAGATTCCATGAGAATTACATGTGTGAACAAAACAAGCACAACAATGAACCAGTCAAAGAATGTGAAGAACATGAGTTAGAGGCGATGAAAGTTGCAGGCTAGAACTATGAAAGGGATTGTAACTTGCGCAAGAATTCTCCAGGACTTGGTGCTTACAAGGTTTGGGGCTCCTTTGACATTAGTGATAATACATAACAAGAGGATCATCAAAAATAGGCGACTGATGCAGAACCTGTACAGAATGCTTAGAAAGGTCAGAAAGAGTTAAATAGAGACATTTAAAGGATATACAGGGACAAAAGACAAGGAAGAATGGTTTAATCATTTTGAATTGTTAATTGATGAGTATATATAGTTATATTAGATGTTGTAAAAAGTAAAACTTTAACTTGCAGTATCTATAGATGGGTATAGATAATATAAATTGTATTTTGATGTGGCCTCCTTGGCCACCTAATGTACTCCTTTATCATTAGTAATCTATATGCAAGTTTTTAAAAAAAATTATTATTTAATTAGTAAAATCACCATTTAATTCACTTTTCACCTAAGCATTAATTAAATAATCCAAGGCTGTTTATTTAATTAATCAATCATTCATCTATAATCCAACCTTAGATAAATAAATTCAAATATTTATTTATCTAAGTTCATCATTCTCATGCCGGGGGAGGCTGGGAGGGAGCCTTGCCACCTCATCATAGGTGGCAAGACCGAGGCCTTAATTTTGAGTGAGGAAGATCTCGATGTTTATAATATGATGGCAGACAAGCTGGCAGAGTAGGAAGGTAATTATGAATCAGTAGCAAAGGACTGTGCTTTCGGAAACTTCCCCTCAAGTGGCGTCTTTAAGAAGGCATGCTTATTGCAGCTTGGCAGCATTATCTATAGTCAGTTTCGATGCCTTCTTATTTTGCAGTCATCTTCTCTGCAGAGGCCATTCGCTACGGAGGGATGGAAACTCATGTTAGGTTTGTAAGCACAAAAAGACAAATGTGTTTCTTGGCCAAGTAACCAATCTCAGGTTGCAGAGGATGCTCCGCTGTCAGGATGAGCTGATGATATGAGCGGTCAAAATGATCCTTGGGAGACATTTCATGTAGAATGATGAGCGGTATCAAGTAGATACATATATCTCCTCGAGGGTGTTGGCTATGCTATGAGAATTGGAAACTCCAAAGGCCAAGGCTTCGATGATTATGAAAGGTTTAATCTTCCCTGAGCATTTGGGTGACTTGGATTCCATTCTTTAAGTAGCGTGTATGGGAGTGGGAGCCCCAAGACTGAAAGATATGGCTCTTCTCATGGATCCAAAGGAGATGGTGAAGCTGTATCTATTCATTCTGGATATATCACAGGTTTTAAACTTCTGGTCACCAAGGAATAGGCCTAATGTGCTATCGATTTCATCAAAAAGGTCCTAGGTATGGTGCCAGTGGAAGGGTTTGAGTGGGTGACAGTTTTTAATCTGCAGCTGTTAGACTATGACAAGGAGTAAGTGGTGCTTCAGTTCTTAGATTTCCTTTCTTTTGTCTTATGGGTCTCTGCATATGGCTTCATTTTGGATATGGAAGCCCTAACTGGTATAGGAGATAATTGTATAGGTTTAATTTCATAGTAACAGATAGACCCTGTGTGGTCCAGAGTAGGAAGCAAGCTGACCCTGCGTGGTCATGTTTTGATATTCTAGGTAGTCTAATAACATATAGGCAGTTACAGTTTGGATCAGATAGCCAAGCTATGGCTCTCCACAATGTATATTTTTCTTCAGTTTAATATAAATCTATCATTACGCAGCAAAAAAAAAGTTCATCATTCTCATGCCAAAAATTAAATGAATTCTAATATTTGTTTAATTCCATATTCTGTCCACTTTTCATTAAGTTGGCTAAAATTAATTAATCAACTAATCATCCACTTGCAGAATCCTAAACATGATCAATCCATTCAAACCTTGCACAAGATCCAATCTTGTACATGGGTCCTTTGGTTTGTACATAGGCGTGGATCAAATATTTGCCCATACCTCTAAAGTACCCCTAAGGTACCTTTTTGATCCTCTCCATCCACTTTCTCCAAGGGAATCCTCAACCATTGACTTCCCTTGAATCTTGGACCCCTCCATGTGCACAAATCACATGGTGCCACTTGGAGGCTCCTCATCACTCCAATTCTCTCAATCATTCTCAACCCTTGATCCTTCAAATCAATCTTAGCCATTGATCATCTTCCTCAAAAATATATAAATTGGCTTCAACCCAAGCCATTATCAAGTCTCCTTACAATGCAAAGTCATGCTGCTAGTAGGAGCACCCATGTTCCTCATCAACAATTCTTGAGTAGATCCACCATCGCTTGGTGCAACAAAGATTGGTGCTTGTGAGAACTTTGTTGTTTTCATTAGCTTAATTAGTCCTTTGCTTTATCATGGGGTTGCATGTAGATGTAAATGGATAGGTTAAATTAGTTTAGCTTGTTCTTGCATGTTTGTATTTACT
Organism: Cunninghamia lanceolata; assembly: GCA_027924645.1. NCBI lineage: Eukaryota > Viridiplantae > Streptophyta > Pinopsida > Cupressales > Cupressaceae > Cunninghamia > Cunninghamia lanceolata. The sequence goes on from BSBN01000814.1 coordinate 8,593,161, forward strand.
TGTACATAGGGCAAACATAAGAAAACATGTCAATTTTACTTGTACAAAGGGCAAACATAAGAAAACATGTCAATTATGCTTGCACAATAATAATACATTTTCCTAATTAAATCATATACTTTCATTATTTCACACACAATATTAAATACATTGTGGAATACATAAAATTATAATTTAATTTATCACTAACATAAAATTCACTTTACCAACACACTACAGATTTACAAAAAATGATTAAATAAAATAAATTATAGGAGTTAAACAATTACAACAAACACATAAACACATTTTATAAGTTTTGACATGACTCAAAGGTCCATAATCAACCAATTTGGATTTAGACTCAAAAGGCCACACAAGACACATCTCACAACTCTAATTCGGGTGAGATAGGAAATAAAACATAATGTTTTTACCCAAGTTAATTGTCTTCGATTATTCATCATTGGGGAAACCTACACCTACACACTCAATGAAAGCATCAGGCATATATGCCTAATACAAAATAGTCAAAGCATCTAGAATATAAATGTATCCACCAATGAGGTAATATCAAATCTATATATCAATTGCCTTCAATTATTCATCATTGGGGAAACCTACACCTACACACTCAAAGAAAGCATCAGACATATGTGCCTAATACAAAATAGTCGAAGCATCTAGAATATAAATGTATCCACCAATGAGGTCATATCAAATCTATATCTAACTAGAAATCATCTATTCTAGCATGATTCAAACATATATATAGATGTGTAATAATAAAAAATCACAGTATTAAACTCAATGAGCATAATCAAAATTACATATCATAATAAATAATAGTGAATCACTACTAAGTTTGATCATAATAAGCCCACATAGGCACATAATTCATACCCCTTGTAGTGTCTTTACTATGTCTAGCAAACTTGGTGGTGATCACACAATTCAAAGGAATAACCTACTGAACAGTCCACTATTACCCTTGAAAATACCTTCATTGAATTATCAACTAGGGTTGGTAAACTTGTGATGGAACTGGCACTGTATGTGCTTTCAAAAACCAACTATTCTAACTTATCTAGCACAGTATCATAAATCAAACTACTTAGTGGCAAAAGACAATAATGCTGTCACTATTACGATGGGTACTAGTAATGTAAGACTATACAATGACTATAAAGGAATGAATTCTAAAAATTAGCTTGGTACTGATAACTTATCCTATCCTCCAGAGTATCACAGGTCAAATGAACTAAAACAACTTTAAGAATCTAATTGATCTTGCATTCATGAAATAATTGATACAACAATAATAACTGTGCAAGAAATAAAGTGAAAGATAGTTATCCTGAGTGGCCCTTGCTTAGGTGACTGCCTCACTGCTTAAACTCAAATCTAGCTCTCTTAAATCAACACAATCATATTGATTCTAACATGCATTGCACAATCTTTTCAAATCACATAAAATCTTGCTAAATTGTAGTATTCATAACTCAATCAAATAACATTGTCTCCATAATCTAGAAAAGATTTAGATAGCTATATTTGTGATAGAGAAACAACTATTCAATCTGAACTTAACTAACTAACTTCTACCTCAACCACCGAACCATACATATAGGCACGGGGGAGTTTATTGAAATAGGTCTCTTAACTGTAAACATAAAACACCACTCCGTAGGAACTAGAGTGTAATGAATGCTAACAACAATAACTAAAAAAGGAGAGAAGTGTCCTAATAAAATTAAAATTTTTGCTGAAATAGGGGAACGTGGACTTGATTGAATCAGTCCAGTTGGTCTTCTAGTTGCAACAGAATCCTTCAATCTTCCAACACGATGCATGATTATCTCCATCAAGTGTCCTCATGCCATGGTTGCTGCACTTAGTTGAGTCTGGAATCTTCCCTGCTCTGTGCTTGGAAATGTTGTGGCTACGGGCTGCACCTTGCAGTTGCTGCGGGTTACAGTCCTTCCTCTTTTAGCTGCAAGGTTAGTCCATAAACATGTACAAAATACTAACAACCATAATCAACACAAACATTCTCAATAATCCATACATTCCCACATATAACATACAATTTCATCATGTTATAATCATATCTCCATATACTTAATTAACTAAGTTCAAGTTTGCATAATGATCACAAGGGATAACATAACATAGAAAAATGCTTAAAATAATGTCTGGGAATGTCTTTCAACTTGCATAAAACTATAAGAAAATAGGCTCATCACCCCTCTATGGTAATTTGTAAGAACCTTATTGGCAAGTATGATAGTAGTTCACCAAAACACAACATGAGGCTGAACATATACAAATCCACACCATACACATCATTGGCAATACAAAAATAACATCATTAGCAAGTATAGTATAGTATTGATATCCAAGATACAAAATGAGTAATAATAGGAGGCACACATGTTTGGGACATTACATGAGGTCACTTACGAGCCTTAGGAGCATAAAAGTGACAAATTTTGATGGGATGATGCGTGAAGACCATGGCATGTAGAGACATCTTGTTTGTTGGACTATACTTGGACAATGAGGTCCTCTACAAAAGCCTCTCTTAGTTTCGGCCAACTCAATGTGGTTTGATTTCCTACTTTCATAGAGTTTTCACATTCATTCCCTTTTATCTCCTTTTCTTTATCTTTGTTGGCTTCAGTGGATGATAGAGGATTTCCTTCAACATCTAATTCATTTGGCAAAGATGATATATCTTTACCTTTAGAGTTCAATTTTCTACTTTAATGAAGTTGTTTCATTCATTCCCTTTTCAACTCTCTCAGTTTCGAGCTCCTCAGGTGTTTGCCTCTTTGATTATTTTCTCTCCATAATGCTCAAATCTACATCAATATAATACAATTAACACAATAAGAGTGTTCTAGGAATGTTAGAAATATAATAACCATAAAAAAACTCAATTTCCAAACAATAATAATAAATTTCTCAAAACTGATATAAACAATGATTCATTATATCAATATAAGACAAAAGGCACAATAAGAATGTTCCAGAAATATAAGAAACATTAAAAAGTACTCGATTATCAAACAATGATAAGGAAGGTCTCAAAAGAGAAAAAACAATGATTCAACAATGTAGAAGTGTGCAAAAAATAGTGCAAAATAAAGTTTGTGGGACCAAAAATGTGAGGAGTTGACTTTTGTTAGTTGTCAATTTATTTTTTCCATACTGAACAAAATGTGAGCCCATTATAACATACACATATTTTATAATGCACCTGCATTATAATGTGCACATATTTTCTTTGCATTTGCTTAGGAACTACCTTCCATTAGGCTTGGTTATTCAAGCCCAAGAATTGGACTTGCATGTTGGACGCCCAAATTTGTGTTTTACAAAAACATTAAAAAGCATACAAATATTGAGCATGCTCTCCATTAGGTTCACATATTTTAAGACAATATTTGAAAAAACACCACTACGATATCAAACTTTGTCTTAGCTTTCTAACCATGTATTTTTTCTAAAATCCAAATATATTAAGATTTTCATCTTTAATTATGTTTAGTAGTGTCTTCATTTTTCACCAAAAACATGTATATTTTTTTCTATGCAATTTTTGATCCGCTCATCCAAATTTTAAAAAAATTACATTTTCACATTTTAAACATCATTCTACATGCATTGAATTTCTTTAAAAAATTGATTATTTTTCTCAAAGTTAGGGCTTGGAGCATGCTCAATTTTCTATTTTTTAGGATGTGTCCACTTAAAAAATTAAAAATAATATATTCATTAAAAAACTGAGAAAAAATTACTTGAACTAATACATGATCTTAGCTAACTTTCATCAAAGAGATTTGTAAAATAATTAATAGAACTCAAAATTGGGGGGAGCACACCCAACACTATGTTATATTTTTGAGACAAAAACATGTTCACTTTGTGTGCTCCTAGCATTTTACCCTCTTAATCTCCTCCATTAAAAAAAATAAGTAGTTTAGAAAATAGATTCTAAGCACTAGTATTCTTGTTCTTATCACATTTTCAAATTGTAGGCATCTTGAATTACTCATTGAAGTTTGGTTTTTGTTGATTTCAAGAAAAAAGTGGGCACTTTTGACCCTCTTTTGGAACCCCATTTCAATGCACTTACCTATATAAGCTAACCCTAGAAGCTATACAACAATAGACAATGACTAAGAGATGGAAAAGGATAATCAAATGGGCATGAAAAAGGGTTTAGAGGCAAGAGGATGGCAAAGGGGATGATGGCAAGATGTTGGGTAGAATTAGGAAAGAAAGTGGGGTTCTTAATGGCTAGTGACAGAGGGAAAATGGATGGTCAACATCTATAGAAAACAGGAAGAAAATAAGCCACAAGAGGTCTAAGACCAAAGAGAAAGCAAGATCCATAGCATGAGATAACTCCAATAGTGCAAGATTTAGCAAATCTCCTCCAAGAGCACACTAAAAGGAATGTGGGGGTCTATTTATAGTTTTATGAAAGGAATTAGGGAAAATAATTGCAAGAAATAGGGTAGGTGGGTCATGAATGAGCTACCCATAAAGTTTGGTGGCAAAGTTCAACAAAACAATCCCTCCTAATCAAGGGGCATGGGCAATGTTGTGATCGTCCTCTAAGGGGCATGATTGATTCTTAATGTTAGGAGGCTCAAATCTCTAGGGAAGTTAAAGGAGGTTAAGACAAGAATATGGGAGGTGATTTCATGTCAATTGGATCAATGGGGATCAATATATGAGGGAAACAAGGTAAAAAGAAGGGTGCAAAACACATGAGAGAAGACACATAAATTAAATGTTATGTGGACAAGATAAACACCACATTGATAAGGATGAACAAGGCTAGACAAGGTGTGAAAAAGGGATAAACAAGGGATAAAAACACATACTAAAGGTCACACCTAAAATGAGTGCAAAACATAGTAAAATAAGTTGCAAGGTATGAAATTTCTATTATTCCACCCATGTACATTAGTTCAATCTAGGGGGTCACAATATATAATGAAAAATAATCCCACACTATTTTTAGAAAATTCTACATCATTTTTAAAAGTTTTTTTGGTAAAAAATCAAAATTTTGCATCAAAAGATGACTTATCACCTTTAGACACTTGCCTGCCCAATACATGCATGCACTCTATCCACTTGGGTCAAAACGTGTCCTCATCTATGCACCATTGTGGTCATATTACACTACTCTAAAATGTTTTGGAAGGTTAATCTCACCAAAGTGTTAGTAAAAATGAATGTAATTTTCCACTATTTGCCTTACTATTTATATCTAGGACACCCTTTTACCCTTGTCATACTAGCTAACCTACCTTCCCCATTCTTGAAACCCAAATATATTACATATAATGACTCAAATTTTTAACTATAATGATGACATGATCATATTTTTTTCAATGTGTTTTCACTGTGATGCATTTATTGTCATCATCATCCTACTAACACATCACTTTTGACACCTATTACCACATGGCACCTATTGGGAATACATTGATCATTATGATTCATAATTACTATTTATCAATTTTGGAACCATTCATTAATTACACACATGTCTATTATCCTCCACTATATCTATATACAATGTGTCATTTATTATCTATAACATTTATTTTAGGACATGATTTTTCTATTGAGGGCAACATTGGGGACATCTTTTCATTCCATAATCATATGTGCTTATATGTTCATCTCTTTATTTGATTACATTTTCAATATGCTTGTACATGATCTTGTTCTAGCCTTTAGGGTCTCCTTTCCATTATGTTTTGCCTATATTGGGAGCATCATTATACCTTTATCACCAATTTATAATCTTACATGATTATTATACGATGATACATCTTTGCATCTCATATGTGCTTACATGTTCACATCTTACATGATTACTACTTTTATTGTTTTCATTATCATGTATTATTTTTCCTCTCCTCCCATTCCTGGCATCCATTGGATGCAACCAATTGAAGGGTCATATTTTATCACTAACACTTTACATAGTTGAGATTTCAAATAGCAACTTGTGCTAAATAGAGACTTATCACTGTATTTAGACAAAATTCTATTGTATTTCACATCCGCATCACATGAGGATATACTACCACATCATGTGGAGACTCGTGACTGCATCACATAAAACCTTTATTACATGACACACCCACATCACACAAAGATCTACTACCACATTATGTGGAGGCTTATAACTGCTTCATGTAGAATCTTTATTGCATGACATACCTGCATCATGTGAATATTTGCTACCACATCGCATGGAGACTTATCACTGTATTATGTAGCGTCACATTGCCACATCATGTAGAGATTAATCACATGGTTTTATCGCATGTGCCATATTGCATTTTCACATCACACGAAGTATTATTGCATCACTTTTCATATAGGCAAAATTTTCTAACCCTTCTCCCTTCTCCCTTCTCTCTTCTTTACATTTTGATAGATATTTGAAACTACTTATAGTTTGTGCTTATTTTATTATGATGTGAAATCTACTCATTGTATAACTTTTTTGCTATTTTGTAGGTATAATGGAGCATTCATACCAAGAAGCATACAAGAAGAATTCAAGAATGACTAGTTACTTTATAAGGATCTAATATCCTTTTCATGACTATCTGAATACTTACTTTTCGTGTTGACTAAGAATGTTCATATACTTTGAAATGTATGTTCATGATAGATTCACACATATCAAAGTGGAAGCAAAATGTAATGGTGTAATTTGCATACCCATGCCATGTCTTATTTAGTTTTATGCCCACCTTGGTGGAATGTCATAAATGTAATAACATATTGACAAGCGACACACTCATGTGCTAAGTTTGGCTCATGCTTCAATCCCTATCCAACCTAATTTATTCCCACTTAGACTTTCCCACACATTTTCCATTTACCCCTCATTATTACAACCACATTTGCACTCACCTCAAGACATTCACTCCATGCCTTGATATTGCCACTATATCTCTTAGGTTCATTTCCACCTAGCACAAGATTGACCTGGTTCAATCTCGAGACCTACAAGAATGAAACTAAAATTCAAAAATTCAAATTCAAATTTTAATTTTCTTGCCCCTTTCTACTAGTTATTATGTGTTGACTTAACACATTTGTGTGACATATTGTCATGTCATCATATTAGAAAGTATTCAATGTACCATTAATTTATATGTTCAACTTTGGGACTAAAAAGAACAATCAACCAACACTTTGATTTTCTAAAGGGCAAATGAATTTGCATGTTGGTGATTGTTGTCTTTGATATTCCCCATCACCCTTAATTCAACTTGCCAAGGGGGGTTGACTTAGAAGAACATGTTCCCTATCAAGGCGACAATCTCCTAAAAGTGTTCCTAAATAATGCCTTGACCAAATTTAGATAACAAAGAAGTGAAGGTGAACAAATTTTCAGGCACATATTTAGACAGACGGATCCCTCATGACGTAAATCAAATCTACACGAAAGTTTAGATCCACAATAGTTAGAATTGAGCCATAAAAGATTCTAAGACTATACAAACTCTAAGACATCTATTAGACTCAAGACATTAAATTGTGGAGAGCGACAAATAGATTTAATATGACATCAATAGTATCTCTACATCATTAAGTTGAAAACTAAATACTCCTAATCTTAATATTTAATTTCTAAATATTTATTATAATTTTTCCACCAACTAACTTAATCTAAATAATTTTATACTTCTATTTGTATGAAACATTTTATTTTCCTCACTCTTAAAAACCTAATATGTAATCTTAGTTTCAAACTAGGACACACTTGAAAGTTCAAATATTTGAGCCCACCAAAGGATTGTAGCTTAATTGGTTGAGCATAATTCGTGAGGGTGATGGTATGTTCCTTGATTACGCCATCCACCAAGGTTCAAAACTTTGAAGATATGAAATATAAGGGAGGACGCCGAGATTGTGTTCCGATCAACTTTGGCATAATGGATACCCCTTAACTCTTGAAGATATGAAATATAAGGGATGAGGCCAAATAGCAAAACAATCTTATAGATTGAATGTAGAGCTTCTGGAATCACTGTGTATTGCTTTTTTACAGTCAACGTTTCGGATCATACTCAATGATCCAATAATCTTATAGATGATATAAAATTCTCCATAAAAAATATTTGAGCCCACAAGTTATCCCAATTCAGGTATCTCCTGTGTGGAAACAATGATGAGTTCCCGGTTTGTAACTTCACCGGCTAGAGGCCGGTTAAAGAAGAGCTTTGATCCAAAAAAACAAAAAAGAGCATTTCAGTCCCAAAGGGCACAAGCTGAAAATCAATTTTTTTTTTTGCGGCAGGTCGGGTAACCAGCTATACTCCTAGAAGCATTTATTGGTTGTTAAAATACACAGACTAGGTAGTAAGAAAGGCACATATGGAAAAGTTTCCTCACCGGCTTTAGCCGATTCTATCGCCAATTTCATTACGTTTCAATGACCGCCTTTCCAGATGAGATATGGATACATATAATGGACATCGGCGTACAATATAACATCTTAAATTACAGAGATTTATCATCCCTTGCGATTTCTTCGCAAAGGCTCTCCAGAATAAGCAATCACAGCTTCCTCTGGAAATTACTGTGGACTAAAGACTTTCCTTCTCATTCCGTTCCAGAATCTCTTAATAAGGATTTCAAGTCTCTCTACAAACAAAAGTAAGTGCAAATTCCAGTTTTTTTTTTTTTTTCATTTGGTCACTATTTGAAATAACGCTTTGGTGCTTAATGATCACTTGTAAAGCAGAGACTATTAGGTTTTCAACTGTATGAATAAATTAATGTGAGATTTTGCAGTGAGGTGCTTGGTATGAAACCCTAGGGTTAGGATCTTCAAGCCCTTGGATGGATTTTTTGTTTTTTTAGAATTTTTAGATGGCGCGGTTCCTTCGGCTCGGAAAAGAATAATTGAAATTAGGTAGGAGATTGAATTGTGTACGCAATAGTACTAATTTTTTAGAGCGTTATGGCACGACGATTTGGGATTGCAATTAGGGTTGTCAATGCCACTTATAGGGTTTGTTGCTATTGATGGTGCGGGCAAGATAAATCTTGAGCAAGGTTATGAGCGACCTTTAACGCTGTGTGGGTTAATCCTGAAGCACAATTTTAAGATTTGTAAATGTGGGTTGAATGACACTTCTAAGATTTGTAAACCCTACTTGGACCAAAATTTTAATACTTGTAAACAGAATTTCAATTGTATTGGTAAGATTTGTAATCATTGATCACTTAAATGTACCTTGTAGGTGACATATCCCAACCTCAGGACATGTCCATCTGATCTATAGGCTGCCTTATATCAGTGAGCGATTTGAAGTTTGGTTACACTTTACACCACAACTCCTTTGATATTTCAATGCAATAAATTGTTTTTGATCTTTTTTCCCCCCAAAATGGGGATCAGACAGCACATTCATTTTGGCACTGCTCCAAGAATCAGAAATGGGTAGTTGAAAACATGAGCAGTGGAAGAGAGGGCAGGTAGGTCAAACCGCTGAAACTTTGGGGCAGTCAAGCAAGATAGAAGGGATTGGAAATGGTAGAAACTTCTGAAATCCCTTATATATGTTATAGAGAACTCTTTGAAAACAATGCTGGGATTTTCCTGAAAGTTATTCAAACCTGAGTTCAAGCAACGGAAACTTGATAAGTCCCAAGAACACATGGAAAATATTGGGAATTTTTTCAATATACTGGAATCTATTCTATCTGTTCTTTAGGAAACTTTCAAAGTTTCCATGACAGAGGTCTGCTCTCAGGAATTCAGAGATTGATTACAATCTCGTGGTCTACTAGTGGGGGACTGTTACTTATTCTCAACAGGTGCTGTCAAGTAAACTTAGGAGTGTTTTGCACCAAAACAAACACATGGGGATCTGTTCTCCTGTAAATCAAAATTTCAGGTGACTCAATTTTATATTCTCAATCAAATACTTTGCTGGTAGAATTTTTTAAACAATTTTACTCCACACAGGCTGCTATTTGACAATAAGGCAATGGTCCTATGGAAGGGGATTGGAGATAAATGGTCCCATGACTCTCTCTCCCTCTCTCCTTTCTCCCCTCTCTCTCACCTCCACCTTCTTTGTGTGTGTTTGTATGTGTGTGCTTGATCTCGAACTCTTGAACTGGGATCTCGAAGAATTATTAAGAGGTTTACCCAGCATTTCTCATTGGCTGCCATTTGACAATAAGGCAATGGTCCTATGGAAGGGGAATTTTGTTGAGTAAATTTAGGGTCTATTTGGAGATAAATGGTCCCACGGCTCTCTCTCCCTCCTCCCCTGTGTGTGTGTGTGTACGCGCGTGCACGCGCATGCATGCGTGCACGCACGTGTGTCCATTCACGTGCATGTGCATGCACATCTTGGTCTCGATCTCTCAAACTAGGAGCTTGAAGAATTATTGAAGTTTACTTAGCATTTCTCATTAGACTATGGCCAAAGCAACATGCATTCTCCTTGTCTCTGTCTCTGTCTCTCTTGCAAATCCTACTACTTCCACTCGTCTTTGTCAACAAATTTTGCCTCAATGCATTTGCAACCTTGTTTGATTTTCCACTCCTATGTTACAACACAAAAGAATAACTTTGCATAAACTTGACCCATCTCATATGTCGCTGATTCAACTTACCTTGGCTATTCAGATATTGCACTATTTGGTGATCTGTGCACAATACAAATTCTTTTCACAACTAGTAATGTCTCCATTTCTTCAATGCTTTGGATTATGGCATAAAACTCTGGTCGTATACCGAGTATCTTTTCCTTGCATCATTTAGTTTCTCATTGAAATATGCTACTGGTTTCTTTCTTGACTTAGTATTGCTCCAATTGCATTTCCACTTGCATTACAATCAATTTGGAATACTTTATCAAAATTTGGCAATGCTAAACCTGGTTGTTCTGTCACCTTCTTTTCCAATAACTCAAAGCTGCAGTTTGCTCTTGATGTTCACTTGAATTCCTTCTTGTCTCCTTTCAAAGTCTCTCTTATTGGTGCACAAATACCATTAAAATTTCTAATGAACTTTTTGTAGAAACTAGCTAACCCATGAAAACTTCTTATCTCTCCAACATTCACTGGTTTAGACCATTCCACAATTGCTCTTACTTTCTCTAGATCCATCTTCAAACCGTTTTTTGAGACTTCAAACCCCAAATATACCAACTTTGACTTCATGAAACTACATTCCTTGACATTGATTAACAACTTTTCTTCTCTCAATCTTTTTAATAATAATATGATATGCTCTAGGTGTTCCTCTTTAGTCTTGCTGAAAATCAAGATATCATCCAAAGAAACAATTACAAACTTACCCAAATATTGCTTCAATATCTCATTCATTAACCTCATAAATGTGTTAGGTGTGTTAGTCAAGCCAAAGGCATAACCAACCACTCATACAATCCTTTGTTTTAAATTAGTTTTCTATTCATTTTCTTCCTTGGTTTTGATCTGGTGATAATTGCTCTTCAAATCAATCTTGGTGAAATACTCTGCATAACTCAAATAGTCCATTATATCATTCATCCTTGACAACAATAATTTATACTTGATAGTTATCTTATTTATTGCTCTGGAGTTTGTACACATTCTCCACTCACCTCCTTTCTTTGGTGCTATTATTGCAGGTACCACATGTGGACTTAAACTCTCTTTGATCAAACCTTTCTTTAGTAACTCTTGCACTTGTCTATTCAACTCTTCATTCTCTGCTAGTGTCATTCTATGTGCAACTTTATTTGGTAAATTTGCTTTTGGGATCAAATCCATATGATGACTAATGCTCATAACAAGCGGCAATCCATCTGACATATTGTCTGATATAATATCTTTGTACTCTGTTAGCAATTTTGAAAGTTTTGGCTATAGTGCTTCTCCTTCATCTATGGTGCCACATACTCTAGGTACGAATAGAAAACACATCTTCTCCTGTTTCAGACCATCTAAGAACTTCCTTCCGTCCACTCAATAGATTCTAGCGTTACCTCAAACTTGCTTTTCTCTCTCTTTTAATTGAACTAAAGTATTTTTTTTTGCTATTCTTCATTACAATGTAAGTATTTTCCCTTCCATCATGTATAGCTTTCCTATTATATTGCCATGGTCTAGCCAACATTGAATGACATACATCCATCAACGTAATATCACACAAAACTTCATCATGATATGTACCTATCTTGAAATTTATCAAACATTGTTTACTTACCAACACCTTATGCTTTTTGTGCAAGTGAGAAATTCTATATGAACTCGGGTGTTCTAACCTCATCAATCTCAATTTATCAACCATCTTCTCTGACACTAGATTATTGGTACTACAACTATCAATAATGACTTTGCAACACTTACCTTCAGTCTTACATACAGTCCTAAACAAAATTCTCCTTGGCATTGGTCCCTCTTTCTCCACACCATCTGGTTTTAACAAAATCCTTTTCATGATTAGTAACTTACCTCTCTTTGGTTCATCTACCGAACTTTGTTATCCTTTTGACTCTCATCAACATATGTAGCTCTTGCACTAACTTCATGTCTTCTATTGGTGCTTCCTTGACTTTGGGGAGATTCAAATACTCTTTGCTCTTATGCTTCACATATAAAACAAGTTCTTTGAAAGATCTTTCACCACCTCTACTATATCTTCCTCTACCTCTTTGATATCCATTTATCCTGTCATTGCAGTATGAACTGCTACATTCTTTGTCATCGTAGTATGAGTTACTGCCTTCTCTTGCTTCAACATCTTCACTATAGGGTCTTCTACCACTGTTTTGTTATTTGCTTCATTGGAATCTAACTCCTTTTTCTCATTGTCTATTTTGTTTGATCTCAAATCTTTTGTTCAACTTTTCTTTTGCCTTTAATGCTAATTGGTATGCGTCTTCAATTGTTTGCAACTTTACTATGCACAATTCTTCTTGAATAGTCCCTCTTAACCGATTGATGTATCTTGCCACCTTTTCTTGATCAACTTCATTATGTCCAACCCTAATGATCATCTTATAAAATTCTGTTGTATACTTTTTCACGATCTTCTCCTTTTGCCTTAAATTTTGCAATCTTTTCAACAATTTTCTAACTGATGATTAGAAGGTATAAATTGGCTCTTGAATTTCACAATCATCCTATCTCATCTCTCTATCTTTACCTTACCTCTTCAATTTCTTTCCAATTGTACTTCTTTCCACCAAATAGCAACACACCCTTTCAATTTAGTCTTAGCAAATCTAAGCCTCTTAGGATTTACAATTTTCTCATACTCAATATTTCTCTAGATTATTTATCCAATCAATCAATTCTTCTAGATACAAGTTACTTAAATAACTAGCAATATCAATTCTAGGTCTCTTACCAATTTTAGAAATAGCTTTCAACATCTTTAATTGGTTTGTGTCTTTTTCTTTTAGTTCTTCCACAACTTGTTTGGCAGCTTGTACAGTCTCTCTTTTTCAGTTTCCTCATCATCACTTTCATCATTTCTAGGGTTATGACTTCTTTTATCCTCTTCTACAACATCCAACCAGATCTTGTCATCATCTCGAACATTTCCACTATTCTTCTAGCAATTGGCAACACCTTGGCCTTGTCATGTCTCCTTTTTCCCGCCCATGATCTGCTCTATTTCTTAATTTATAAAATAGTGTTTTTAAACACTAATATAGCATATAATATATAATATAAGTAAATAATATAATATTAAAATATAAAGTAAAAATTAAATTCAAAAATTCAAATTCGGCGCTCAACCTCGGGCCCTTGCGACCCATCTTTGGAATGGTATATCTACCAACATTTCTCTTTCCTTGAAGGTATGTGATTTGATATTTTGACAATCCATTGATTTCAGTTGAAGCAATTGTGCCATTTGGAACGAAAACCCCAAGGAGGCTGGACTAGGTAGGACGAAACCCCTGCCTAGTCATTGGGCGAATTCTAATTCGGGAGTTTGCAAGTGGGATTAATTGTATGTTATTATATCTTTCAGGTCTGCTAGGTCTCTACTTGTTGAGTGAAGGAATTTAATCAAGTTCTAAGCCTCTACCCTGTACTGTCAGTAGAGCATTGTGTGGTCGCTAGAGAGGATTGCGTTTTACTCAGGTAAGAGGCGAAGATCATAGGATCGCAAGGGCCGAAACACAATACCACTCAGTGGAGACACTCAGGAAATGGCGATATAGGTGTCTGTGACACAGTGATCACAACCAATAAGTAGCGGGTTCATTAGCAGTAAGGGCGTGACTTTCTACCACCGACATAGTCACCATAACTCGGCACAGTTTGTCATGATCAGGAGCTATAGCGAAGTCTAAAGGTTGCGTTAAAGAAGACCGAGTTTTGTCCATTGTAATGATTTGGTATTTTGATATGGCTGTTCTGAGTAGATAGAGGGCTGAGTTCACATAAACACCAGCTGGGTAGTAGGAGCCTAACACAGTTACCACAAACTCATTCCTGCATAAGTTGTCATTGCGCCAAGCTCGGTCTTCAACCATCATACATCCAAGCAATTGATTGACTGTGAAATCAGTAGTATATCACTTGTGAGTCAGTTTATACAATCTAAATCTGATATCAGACCTGGATGGTCGTTTGTAACAAACTCTGTTAGCATTTTGAGTTTTCAAATTATATGGTAATTTCCAGATTTATGGTTATTTCATGTCTTGTTCACTGTGTCTTTAATTGGCAATAAATTGCTGTGAAAGAAATTACTATTGTGAGTAGAGATTCAGATCAGAATATTACATAATCACTAGGGATATTTCAGGGCTCTACCCACTCTTTGTGGAAGCATCTTGACGTTGGGATTTGATGCAAAATGCCTCAAGGTTGATGGACTGTCCACAATCTCCCTTGTGAACTACCTCAAGTCGGTGCTTTGTTCACAGGCTTTTTGCAAACTGCTTCAATTCGACAATTTGTTACACAAACAAAATCGTCTCTGATTACTCTCACAACATTTAGGATTCCAAATCTTATGCTTTGATAATTTTATGCTCGCTTTTAGGATTCAAAACCATGCTTTGATACCATCTAACGCAGGCATGGCCAGAGGGTCTAGTAAAGGATAATCCAACCATGCAGCCAAGTACACAAACACATAGTGGAATTTGATTGATAGAATATTTAAATAGAAACAATCCTTTATTGATTCAAAGTCATAAAATACATTATAGTTTGCCGCAATGGGCTTACAATAGGGGGCTTTAGCCTTCCAAGATATAGGGACACGATTAATGTGCAAATTATAGAACTCTCACAGGATATTGCAATACGATGCTCTTGATATGCCATGGAACTTTCATAGTGCTTAACGAAATTAATCTTTCAGAGCTAGAACAAAAGCTAACTATCTTCAAATGTCTATGAGTGGTGTTTATATGGTGAACCTTAGCATCTATAATGATTTGTGTTGGCTGCAAGGTGGTGCAAAGCGTGATGCAAGATGAAATGTGTGCCCATGAAACGTGTAGAAGGGAACCTTCTCGAATGAATGCGATGAGGAACATGCAATGAATCTCAATACGGTTCATATTGTGAACCTCCTTGTGACCAATGAGCTTGGAAATATAACCAAGTATTGCCGCAAACTAAAAACAACAAATCTGGATTGGAACTTTGATATGTTTGGTGATGAGTTTGGAAACAAGTATGTGCCTTTGCGGTGAGAACCACAAGTTGTGGTGAACATATGATGATTGGAATATTATTGTAAATCTGCAAACAAACAAACAAATGTGAAAGGAATATTTTTGGTTGATGCAAGGTTGCGTTTATGCTTTGGATGCTTTTGTATCACAGAAGGAAGCAATGGGGTTGGCTATGACCCTCAAGACACATGAGGAATTGTGGGCTCATGGCGAAAGACACTACTATGTAGAGTAGGTAGTAGGGCAAGCATTGGGTGTGCAAGAGAGTGCACGTGAGGTCCTCATTGGTGCAAAGGCCAAAGCTCAAGGGAGTCTTGAGGGGAAGCACATGGATGAGGAGGAGCACAAAAGAGGAAGGGAGCTGCAGGAAGAAGATGCGCCCAATGAGGGTGGCGAAAGTGCATGCGAAGAGAAGCTCGACGAGATAGAGCTGAATCAAAAGGGCTCAAAGGGTAGAACTGATGCACAAGGAAGAGATTGAGCAAGCCGACTAGAGTCAGATGTGTGAAAGGAAATTTGCATAGGGGAGGCATTAAGTCCTAATTTGAGGCAGGCATACTCGAAGAGTCAAGAAGAGAGGGATGATGTTGCGTGGGAGGCATTAGGAAGAGAGTGCCTAAAGAGTGCAAGAGGAGAGGATGGACAAAAGGGATGGCAAGACCCATGCCAAGCGTCGATAGAAGTACCAATCTAGAGGTAGTTTGGTAGAACCATTGATTTTGAGGTAGTCAAGTAGGGTGTCGATCTTGAGGTAGTTTGACAAATCATCAGAACCCTAAGGCATCGAAATAGAGTGCTGAACCCAGAGTTAGTCAAAAGCACGAAGGAGCATAGGACAAAGGGTGATGACAAAACCATTGATTTGAGGTGGTCACAACAAAAGCGGGATTCTAGAGGAGAAATGGAAGGGGTCGCAATCCATGAGGAGATCGAGCAAAGATGCGATAAGGTCCACACAAGGGAAAAGAGGAGGCTCTAGGAGTAGTAAGATAAGAAAGGCAAATGAGAGGACTCATTTCTTTTCCTACCTAGGGAGTATGATGCATGGGCATCGTAGGGTCAAGGCAAACCTGCCATAGCCAAGAGCCAAAATGGCTAAGGCAATGAGGAAGAATGTGCGATGGAAGTGAAGCACTCAAAGTAGGGGGTATGCATGGGAGAGAGGCGCATTGCAAACAATGAGTGCACAGGTAGAGAAGAGTGCCTAGTTGGAGAAGTGCACGTAGTGGAAGGTGGTGCGGTTTTGCATGCAAAGAGTAGCTGGCTAAGACCAAGCCAATGAGTAAGAAGTAGTTGATGGTGAAGATTGACCCCCAATGTAGGAACAACATAAGGAAGCACTAAACCTGAGGCAAGTTGGCAAAAGCGTCGAACTTGAGTCAGTTTGACGGAGCGCCGACCTAGAGGTAGTTAGACACAATTGCTAATACAAAGGTAGTTAGGTAGATTGCTAAACCAAGGTACATGGGTGTGCAACAGTTGTGAGAAAGAAAGAAGATAAGAAGGACAATCTTCCAAGGTGGAGCAATCCCAAAGCAATGTGTGAAGAGGCATGAAATTGAGGAAGACTGCGCAAAGGGAAGGTGCAAAATCTAGAGGGATTGTGTGGAGATGCCCAAGGAGGGCAATAGAAAAAGAGCGTGCAAATGTGTAGGCTTTGTGCAAGTAAGAGGATGCACAGAAGAGGCACTGAGAAGGAAGGTGTTCTAAGGAAGAGGAGAAGATCGTGTAGAGGGGAGACATGAAAGAAAGAGGAAGGCGTGATGCAAGTGTGTGAACGTAGGTGCTTGTGGAGACATGGCGCAGAGGGTACTAAGGTAGAAAGAAAGAAATAAATTATAGTAATGTCCACAGATGACCAAAAGTAGGTGAATGGGACTCAAGAGTACAACAATTTACAATAGAAAGTCTTAGGAACCTAGAAAGGCCCCACAAATGGGAAGAACAAAGCAAAGAAATATGAAATAATAAGTCTAGAGAGGAAGGACAAATGCACAATTAGTTAGTGACCTTGAGACAAGAGTTGACGTATGAGTTGGTGGATGTTAGAGATTTGATCTTTGTTGGGATCTTCTATTAGAAGATGGACAACATCTAGGGCAGGATTGATTGCCACTACAGAACAATACAGGGCATTGAGAAGCATAATAGCCAAGGCGTTTGGGCACCAAATGAAGGCAGAATGGGATTTTGAAATGCCAAGTGTGACTATAAAGGCTGAAGGAGAAGTTGGAATAGGGGCTTTATGGCCAATAGAGTTTCCTGGGCAACAGAACAATGAAGGTGGCTATTGCTAGTTAGTTAGGGACGAGTTGACTAGTTGGCAAATGTTGGTTGAATGTTGATGTAGATAAATCGAGTGGTTGATGAAGAACCGTTGAGGTTGCTATCTACCAAGGAGCCAAGCGACGACAGATGGGTAGGTTGAAGTGAGGTCCCCATGGAGGGTGCAAAGAGGGGAGGTTGTGGGGCTAGATCTTCGAAGTGGACAATGGATAACAGGTTGAAGTATGAGGAAAATGGCCACCTTACGTGTGGACCATGTGAATGGGAGTTGAGGAGCTTGTGTGTGTGTGTGTCTGTAAATTGGGCTCAGCACCAAGCAAAGAAATGTAACCATGTACTTCCTTCCAAAGATTAAATAAAATTTGTTTATTTCCATTCCACTATTCATTGTGAGAGTTCCTATTGTGTGTGAGTCCACGAGCTATATGGTCAGGCTCCCTTTTAGTAGGGACCCCGATCGTGGCTGCCATCTCTCTCTCTCTCACTCTCTATCTCTTTCACCATCGTTCACTTTGTATTCATTTCTATTTTTCTCTAGTTATATATATTTCTTTCGCTATGTCTTTTGTGAATTTGTTTATTTATTATTTATTTCTCTTTCTTTAAATATATCTATCCTTCTTTCATTCTCTCTTTCTATTTCTCATCTTTCTTTTTTCTCTATTTGCATATGTTTATCTTATTTCTTTATTCTCTCTCTTTGTCTTTCTTTGTGTTTTTATTTTCTTCTCTCTCCCTCTCTTTCTCTTCACTTTTTGTTTATTTGATTCTCTAATTTTGTCTCTCTATTTTTTTTTCATCCAT
The DNA here is from genome assembly GCA_027924645.1 of Cunninghamia lanceolata. Classification (NCBI taxonomy): domain Eukaryota; kingdom Viridiplantae; phylum Streptophyta; class Pinopsida; order Cupressales; family Cupressaceae; genus Cunninghamia; species Cunninghamia lanceolata. The sequence continues at coordinate 8,611,943 of BSBN01000814.1, forward strand.
TCTTTTGTTTATCTCTATTTTTCTTAGTTGCTTTCTCTTTATTCATTTTTCTTTTTCTCTATTTTTATGTATCTTTCTTTTTTGGTCTGTCTTTTGTGAATTCATTTATTTCTTATTTATATTCATCTATCTTTCTTTCATTCTCTCTTTCTTTTTTGTCTATTTATATTTGTTTGTATTTTTTATTTATTCTATCTTTCTTTTCTTCTCTCTCCCTCTCCCTCTCCCTCTTTCTCTTCTCTTTATTTCTTTCTTTCTCTAATTTTCTCTCTTTATTTCTTTTAAGTTATCAATTCTTTGTTTCTTTCTCTTTATTTCATTCTTTCTATTTTATCTCTATCTCCCTCTTCATCATCTTCTTTTTTTATCTTTATTTGGCTCTTTCTTTCTCTTATTCTTTCTTTTTCTCTCATGATTCTCTCCTTTTATTTTTCACTTTCTTTATATTTTACATTATTTCATTATTTCTCTCTCTTTTTCTCTTTATCCATTTTTTTTCTCTCTTTCTCTTTGCATTTTTTATTTATCTTTCTTTAGTTCTTTCTCTTTATTTCTGTCTATTTTTGTCTCTCTCTCTTTTGCCTTTTGCTTCTATATTTTTTCTCTTTCTTTTGCCATATGTTTGCTTTTCTATCTTTGTCTATCTTTATTTCATTATTTCTAGTCATTTCTTTCCTTATTTGTATCCCTCTCTCTTTCTTTATATCTATAGTTTTATTTATTTCTTTTTATTTTTCTTTCTTTTATCCCTTTTCATTCTCTATTTTATAATATGTTTCATTTCCCCCCCCCTCTCTCTCTAACTTTATTTCTATATTTCATTTTCTTTCATTCTATATATTTCTCCTCTTTCTTTCTTTTTAAATTACTATTTCTCTTTTTTTCTCTCAACGAATGTCTCTCTCTTTGCTTCTATCTCTCAGTCTCTCATCGATTATTTCTATTTCCCTTTCAAGTTTTATCTTTCTTTTTTCTTTATTTTTCTACGTTTCTTTCTTTCTCTCTTCTTTGTTAGTGTCTTGCTTTTTTTCTTTCTTTCTCTCTCTTCTTTGTTGTTGTCGTCTTGTTTTTTTCTTTGTTTCTCTCTCTTTGTTTATTCCTATCTTTCTTTCTCTCTTTCATCCATCCCACTTTTTCTCTCTTTCCTCTCAGTTTATTTCTTCATTTCTTTCTTTCACTTTTTCCATCTATATTCTCTCTCTCTCTCTCTCTCTCTCTCTCTCTCTCTCTCTCTCTCTATTTGAGTGTCTTTCTTTCTTTCTTTCTCTCTATTTTCAATCCTTCTCTCCATTGCCATCTATCCATCTCTCTATCTATTTTTCTTTCTTTCTCTCTCTTTCTCATTCTTTTTTTGTATTTGTCTTTCCTTCCCAGTTTTTTAAATATTTTTATCTTTCTCTCTTTCACCATTTGTTTTTCTCTTCCTTTATTTTTCTCATTGTATTTATTTGCCCCCTATTTTTAATATTTATTTCTTTCCTACTTTGCCCTTCTTTCTCTCTGTCTTAATTTTATTACGTTCTCTTTTCTCTTTTTCTTTTTTTTCTTCGCTTTTTTCTGTTTTTTTCTCTTTTAATTTCCAACTTTGTTTCTTTCTTTTCTTTCATTATCTTAATTATTCTCTCCTCTCTTTCTTTCTTTTGTCATTTCTCAAGTTGTTCCTCTTTCTTTCTTTAGTTGTTTCTCGTTGTCTCTCGTTTCTTTTCTCTCTTTGTTTCACTTTTCCTCACATTGTCCATCTTTCTTTCTCTTGTTCATTATTTCGATTTTCCTCTCTCATCCATGCACTCTCTCTCTCTCTCTGCTTCTATCTTTTGTTCTCTTCCTCCCTTTTTTATTTCCTTCTTTCTCTCTGGTTCTGTCTTTATTTTTTCTTTCCTTCTTTCTCTCTTTGTTTATTTCTCCCTTTCTCTCATCCATGCATCCCCCCGCCCCCCTCCTCTCTCTCTCTATCTATCTTTTTGCTTCTATCTTTTGTTCTCTTCCTCCCTTTTTGTCCGAGTGTCTTTCTTAACTTCTTTCTTTTCAATCTTTCTCTCTATCACTATATATCTCTCTTTCTTTTTGCCATCTATGCATTTTTCCTTCTTTCTAGACACTAGATCCTAGAGCACTGAACCACAGACCTTGAATCTTAGACACTAGAGCCTAGACCTTGGACTTTAGACCATTAAACTTAGAACACAGACACTATACCCTCAATATTAGAACCTAGACACTGGACCCTAGAACTTGGAGCCTAGACCATGGAACCTAGATCCTAGGGCCTGGAACTTGAACTTTGGACCCTAGACCCTACACCTTGGTGTCACGGACCCTAGACCAAGAAACCTTTACCCTATACCTCGAACCCCTAGACCCAAGATATGAGACCCTGGACCACATACACTAGATTGTGGATATTGGACCCCTAAAACCTAAACCTCAAACACTATACCCTAAGACCTTGGACCCCAAACCCTAGAGCTAGGATGTTAGATGCTAGACTTAGAACTTACACCCATAGACTCTAGACCCCTGGACCTGATACTCTCAACCTTGGATCTTTTATTGTTTCCATGACTCATTCTCTTCTTTTTCTCATTCTATCACATTATCTCTCTTTGTATGTCTATCTATCAACATTTATTTTTTTCTATGTTTTTTCTCTCTTTCTCGTTGGTTCTTTCTTTTTCTTTTTCTCTTTTTGCTTCTGGCTTTGTCTATATTTGTTGTCTATTTCCTTATTTAAATTGTATCTTTGTGTGTGTGTGTATACACGCATGTGCGTGTTTTGTTCTTGAACACATTTTATATCTTTTGTATGAACATGTCTGCACCAATTCATTTTGAGGTTTTCTTGGAAATTGATGTTATACATTTTTCTTCCTCTTTTGTATGAAATTCTTGAGTAAGATAAAGTTGTATGAACATGTCTGCACCAATTCATTTCCATGTTTCTTGGAAATTGATGTTATACATTTCTGTTCCTGCTTCTGTTTCTGTTTACACTTCCTGGTAAATTAGGCTTTATTTTTAAAACTTTCTTGCTACAAATGTAATGGTGAATGTTAGTGTTGGAAAGACTGTTGGATGCAAGTTTGTTAGTATTTCTTTTGTGGTTTTCAATTGGACAAAGGATGCTTACATTATTGAGACCATGCAACAGGTTCGAAAGAGTAAAATCAACTAAAATTGCTGCTCATAAAAGGTTGGTTTTACGAGTTGAAAGTCAGGCACTCGTGCTTGAAAGAGAATGTAAGGATCTAGGAATCCTACTGAAGGGAGAAAGGAGAAGACTGAACTCTACTTTGTCAGAGTTGAAAAGCATTGAAAGGGCGAGGTAGGCTTTTAGTTTTGTTATTTTTGTTTTCTTGTAGGTGTCAATTATCAACTACTGAAATAAGAAGCTATGCATCTTCAAATTTTCAATGCTATATTGTTGTTCTTCTCTGCAGTCTAGACAATTGCAATTTTTGCTTTAGTCATTTTTGCTGCTTGTTAAGGAAATTCATAAAATTGCAATTCTATACTATTCAAATTTCATAGTACATCGATCGTTTCAGCTTAACTGGAAATGTTACTCCTATGCCAAAGTAACATATAATTTCATATTCATAGAACATGTGCCAAGTTAAATTCATTGAACTGGTCTTTCTTTATGCAGGCAGTCATCTGTGGCATTAAAGATTTGGCAGCCAGAAATTATTCGTACGAGGCAGCAGGATGTTGTTGAACAAACCCCAGTCCATACAGATTCTCGTATCCACTCACTGAAGATGGAGATAGATGTATGTAAAGAGCGCATTGAAAGATTCAGCAGAAGCATTGTAAGATTTTTCATTTTCTGTTATCTAGTTAGTTTTGACTCTTTGAGTGAATATATTTAGATTGACTGCATGTGTTTTTGACTTACTAATTTTTTGTGCAAATTTGAACACTTGTTTGATGATTAAATGTGAGCAGCATGCAAAGAGTAGTTTGATGGAAAGAGTTAAAAGCAAGCTGGAATCCTTGCAATACAAACCATTACCAGAATCTAGCAACGAATCTTGTATATCATGCTTTGAGGGACCACGAAAGAAAACAAAAATAATGGATAAAAGGACAGTGAATGCTATCAAATCTGATTTTTGCTCCTTGTGAAATTGATATGACTAATTTCAAATGGAGACATGAATCTCTCAAGTGTTTGGTATTTATTATAGTTAAATTAATGATTTGCTTAGTTGCTCTGTACGTTGAAGTTCTTGATCATATGCATTTGTTTTATATGTGTCTCAAATTTTCTAGGTTGTGAGAACCTGAAATTGTTTTTCTGTATAATATTATGCTTTTGATATTTGGCTGGTTATGCTTAAATGTACTTCATATATTCTGGCATAGGGAAGCTGAACAGTTGAGAGTTCATTTACATGAAAGTTAATATCAAGCAGCAAAGCATTGTGTGTTTCAGGAATCAGTATTTTGATAAGATGCAGCGAGTTTTGGGATGTTCGAGGAGGTTGATATGGGGAAGGAGAGGATATTCTTTTGTTGCTAATTGCAGTACAGAATGCAACATGCATAATCTGTATAAAACTAAGTTGAATCTGTAAAGATTTTTGGAGAAAACTGTATAATTTCTTACATCTGTGTAGAAAACTGATGTAAAAATTTCTACACAGTTCTCTCCAAAAATATTTACAAATTCATGGAACGGGCTGAAAAACTATTATTCCTAAAATAAGTCACTTTTCAAAATAATGTACATAATTCATGGTAATATTGTCTGCATAATTCTCAGTGCATTGAATTCATGGTGAGGCACTCAATATCAGCAAGATGCTACATGCCCCAAAGGTTGGACAATCTTATCAAAATAAATGCAAAATGCAGGTTGTGCATAGAAGTTCATCCAGCATAAACTGTAACATCCACAGAATTATTTTGATTATGTCTTGTTGTGACCAAATCACACATCGCCCCATTGCAAATGGGGACCCCCTTTTTTTTGAGCTCCGATGTTTTGCATGAGATCTTAGATGATGCCTTAGGTTCATTTCCTCTGCCAATCCAACAATAAGTCTTTCTCCTAGAAGGTTTTTGCTTCATAACTGGAGGTCTCATCTGGAAAATGAAGAATCTTGATTAAATTCCATCCAGATAATGAACATTGAGATCAATCCTGAAGTATGTTTGAAATCCTGAAAAATTGACTAAGTCTGAAATCTGGTGAATCCTCCAAATTCTATATTCTGCATGTTAAATCCGGTGGATTCGAGACCTATCTCAAACATCCTGAAAGGTATATTGAAAAATATTTAAAGTATAAGAAATTCTTGCATGAGATCTTAGATGATGCCTTAGGTTCATTTCCTCTGCCAATCCAACAATAAGTCTTTCTCCTAGAAGGTTTTTGCTTCATAACTGGAGGTCTCATCTGGAAAATGAAGAATCTTGATTAAATTCCATCCAGATAATGAACATTGAGATCAATCCTGAAGTATGTTTGAAATCCTGAAAAATTGACTAAGTCTGAAATCTGGTGAATCCTCCAAATTCTATATTCTGCATGTTAAATCCGGTGGATTCGAGACCTATCTCAAACAACCTGAAAGGTATATTGAAAAATATTTAAAGTATAAGAAATTCTTGCATGAGATCTTAGATGATGCCTTAGGTTCATTTCCTTTGCCAATCCAACAATAAGTCTTTCTCCTAGAAGGTTTTTGCTTCATAACTGGAGGTCTCATCTGGAAAATGAAGAATCTTGATTAAATTCCATCCAGATAATGAACATTGAGATCAATCCTGAAGTATGTTTGAAATCCTAAAAAATTGACTAAGTCTGAAATCTGGTGAATCCTCCAAATTCTATATTCTGCATGTTAAATCCGGTGGATTCGAGACCTATCTCAAACATCCTGAAAGGTATATTGAAAAATATTTAAAGTATAAGAAATTCAATCTCTCAACTTATACTTAAATATATTTTTCAATATACCTTTACCTCGCGAACCCTGAAAAACGCCTAAGTTCCCAGAGGATTCAAAAAGCTTATCTAATGCGACGGGACATCCAAGTGGCGCAAAATCATGATGAAAAGGCGCTTTCAATTAGAGAACAAGATGAGGATTTGCAATTGATGATCCAACGCGCCCAGACTAAAGCACCATAAAGGGGAGACGAAAAGTTAAGAGGATTTCAAGACTTCAACTAATGCGATTTTTAGAAGATTTCCACGCCTTGAAGTAATGCGCTACATTGATGCGAATTCTAGAGGATCTTAATTCCTCAAACCAATCCGCTATCACTAGAGGAAATCAATCCCTTGAAGTGATGCGCCCAAACGAAAGCATCATTTTGATGAGGAAAAGCATAAGGTTTTGAGGAAGACTTTAAAGCATTCATCCAAATCGCCTAAGGAAAGGAAGATCTTTGACCCTTGATCCAATGCGACTCACTAGAAAGATTCAAAAGGTGTCGTCTAATGCGCCTAAGTCAAGTGGATCAAAGCAAATTTCAGAGGACTTCAACATGCCTATCCAATGCGAAAATCCAGAGGATTCTAATATGATGATCCAATCCGCCAAAACCCAGTAAGGAAGATCCTTTGCGCTTGATAGAAGGTTTCAAAGCAAGTATTCAGAGGATTTCAAATTCTTAACCAATGCGCCTAAGGTGGAAGGAAGTAAAAGATTTAAAAAAAAAAACGCCAACTTGAAGAGGATTTTGATGAGGAATTCTTCTTCTTGAAGTAATGCGCTAAGGAGAAAGAAAAATGCTGGGTGTCAAGGTGTAAGTTTTGATGTTTCCAGAGGATTTCAAATCCTTAACCAATGCACAAATCTTAGAAAATCCTAACATCTCAAACCAATGCGACCTCTTCAAGAAGAATCCAAGGTCAAGTCTTAGAGCGAATCCTAGAGGAAATCAAAAACCTTATCCAAAGCGCTCCTATTAGGAAGATTTCAAATCTGTAACCAATGCAAAATTCCAGAGGATTTCAAATCTTTAACCAATGCAAAATTCCAGAGGATTTCAAATCTTTAACCAATGTGAAATTCCAGAGGATTTCAAATCTTTAACCAATGCGCCATCGAGGGGAAAGTGAAGGCAAATTCAAGAAGACATTCAAGAGGAATTCAAAACACTTAACCAAAAGCACCTCAATCCAAGAGGATCCTCAACACCTTATCTAGCACGCCAACATCATGAGGATTTCTAATACCTCAACCATTGCGCCAAACCTCAAAGAGGAATTCAAAAGTGCCATCCAATGCGCCACATGTAAAGGAAGCTTGCTTGGTGTTTAAAAGTCTATCTAGAAGATTTTGAAACGTGGATCTAGTGCGCCAGCCCTAGAGGAAATCAAAACACCTATCTAATGCCCTAAGCAAGTAGGAGGATTGAAGTATTAAGGTTGCAAGGAGATTCCAAAAAACCATGATCTGCTGCACCAAGAGGATAGGACAGAAGATTTTAGTTTCTGATCTGCTCCTCCAAGAAGGACGAGTTCAAGAGAGTAAAGGAGGATTTAAGGACTTTATTCAATGCTCTGTTCTCTTTATTGTTTTCATCTCCTTTAGTCCTTGAGCAAATGATTTCTTATGTGTTTATGTTATAAAGTTGAAGTATTGATGTTGTTTCTTCTCTATGTTGCAGGAATGTGAATGATGCTAAGGAGTCATCAAAGAAGAAGAAGCTGGAACCACCTTCATGCTAGGAGTGAAGTCAACAAGTTGCAGTAGATGTCAAGTAGTTGTTCTAAGAAGAAGTTCAAGGATACTCTAGCTACATCACTTCAAGTATCAACTACTTCATCATCTTCATCAAGACTTTCCGAAGGCATCCACTCTACTTCAAGGAAACCTCAAGTAGCTGTTCTAAGAAGTCACTTCAAGTATCAACTACTTCATCTTCATCAATCAAGACTTCCAAAGGCATCCACTTTACTTCAAGGAAACCTCATGTCATTAAGCTTCAAGTCTCCTTGGGAAGTTAGCTGCTCTATCATAAGGAAGGTGTTATCATCAAGTTGGAGCATTTCATATATTCTACTTCATTCAGGATCATCTTCCAGGAAGCATCACTCTAAGAGATCTACATCACTTCAAGAGGTAGCTGCTCCAAGACGTCACAGCAAGATATATCTCAAGTCCTCTTCATCCATGACATCATGAAAGATCATACTTCAAGTTTCAAGACTCATCAAGCTTCAAGTCCCCTTGGGAAGTTAGCTGCTCTATCATAAGGAATCATTCAAGATCATCTTCCAGGAAGCATCATTCCAAGAGATCTACATCAACTTATACATCAAGCGAGCATTCAGCATTCATCCATCTAAACTTCAAGACTTTAAACTTCAAGTCCAAGAGAGAGTCTTCTACCCTACATGAAGAAAGCCACATCATTATCATCATCATCTACTCCACATGAAGAAGCATCAAGGAAGATCATCAACTTACCTACAAGAAGAAGAAAGAATTACAAAGTCAATCAAATGAGCTACAAGTAACATACATCCAGTCTACAAGAAGAAAAAACAAGGCAAGATCTATAAGACGTATTCCTAAAACATACAAGTTCAAACAATCACATTGAATACATCACACAAAGATGATACAATTTTTAAAGTATGCTGAGTTGGCATCTATGTGGCGAGTACACATCATTCAATTTTGATTAGCCGCATTATTAAATGCATTAAATGTATCATTTAATGAAAGAAGCCAAAGGGATTCCTATGTGGAGGAATATTTTAAATGCTTTCGCCTTACCTTATCACATTGGAAAACGTGCCTTCATTGCCTCCCTCTCTTGTGCTAAAAATAGCAAGTTTGTTGTAACTACCTCTGAGGTGGCACGATCTAGACCCTTGGCTATTGAATTAATCTTAGCCATTCATTGTAATTGGGACTACTATATAAAGGCCTTGTTGTCTCATTTGTAATTCAGTAGATCATTAATAGATTTAGATTGTAAGTAAGTAGGAGTAGAATATGAGAGACTCTCAAAATTCTCTGAGAGAACTTGGAGATTGTTGTAAATATTTTCAAGATTAGCACAAAGAACATTGGAGTTTGCTTGGTGTTTAAGTGTTGTCTTACAAAATAACATGGTTTCTTGTACTTCAATGGAATGGAGAGATGTTTCAAGTAAAGTAGATTAGAAGTTCTTTGTTGTAATGTATGTTGTGCTGAATATTTGATCAACTCCTAGCTCATGCTTTTAACATTCATCGTTGATGAAGTGTTGTGTAAAGCTAGTCTGAGCCATATTTGTATAAGTTCGATTGTGGATGCTTGTTTGAGTTGCGCCGTCTTATGGGTGCTCATATGAACCTTCATGATTTGAAAACCATTCGCAAATCTTAGGAGATTGCACCAACTTCATGTAGTTGTAGGCATCTTTGGCGAAGTGAAGTTAGGTTTACTTAGGAGTTTGTTTATTCAATACCTCATCATTACTTCATTGACCTTAGATTAGCTTTCTGAACCCTTAACCCCCTTTTCATTTTCTTTATCATTGAAACCTTGTATATAAATCATCCACACTGAAAAGGAGGAATAAGCTGAATGAAAGGAGAAGAATCTGCGTAAGTCCCTTTGTGTTTACCAGCAAAAATCATACTTAAGTCACTGAGTTATCTCTTACCAAATCATCAGAAAGGAACCTTGGAGTCATCTTGTTTGATCACATAGTTCAGCATTCGAGAGGCTTTGCTCAAGAGGGAGTTAAATACTTTGTATTTCACTCTAATTGTTGACTTGTCCAAAAACAATCATCAACATGTCTCTTCCCTTGAGTGAACCCTAAGGTCCTAGATTCCAGTTGTGTCTTTTGGTATCATTCTATTCTATTGTTGTCTTATGGGAAGAGTTAGCATGTGTTTGATGAAGAGGAAAGGCAGGTGATCAAATCACAATCAACATGATTTGTTGTAGGATCATTGAAGGTGCTTAGGGATCATTATGCCTCTGGGAGGTTGAGTTTTTGTTTGAATATCTCATCAAGCCATCTTTAAAATAACTAGTAATTACTTTTTCAAAGAAGTATCCTCCTCATTTTGTTGCGCGAGGGAGGTCAGTTCATTATGATTGGAGAGGACATTGTAGAAGTGGAGTAAGCCCACTTCGAATATTTTTTTTTACCTTAGTAGATATTAAAACTGCCTCATCCTCCATGTTTCAATTTGCTTCACCATGTGGGTTTTATCCTTTAGTGTAATTGTGGGATAAATGAAAACCTGTATTTCTTCCATAGTTTATTCGTGGAAGATCTCCTTCCTTTGTTTTGTAAATCTTTAATGAATTGATCGGTTGGTTGTATTTCTTTGTCTAGTCTCTATAACAATTGTGCCAGGCATTTTCTATCATCTTTCAAGTAGGTGGGGTGTGGGCACTTGTCTCAATCACAATTGAACGGTTATTGCTCTACTTGGTGCCAATTTGTCTTACTGGTTATTGTCTAGTAAAACTGAAGCCTTATGATTGAAAGATCCTAAATCAAAAAGTTCTGGATTTGTCTTCCCATTAATGTGAAGAGTCTTAAAACTTCTTTTTAAGCCCAGCAGCAAGAAGCATCGGAACATTTATATCAAACTTCATGTGCTGAATAACTGCAATTGACGAGTCTTCTTGATTTGCATCCCATAAAGTGGACTGGGTCTCTTCAATATAAAGGCTTCAAATTCTTATTAAGCTCGGAAGTGAGAAGCAATTTTTCTGTCAAGCTTCATGGGCAGAATAATTGCAATTGACGGGTCCTTTGGATTGACATCCCATAAAGTGGACTACATTTCTTCTATAAAGCAAAATATTATGATTTTAAGTGGTTAGCATGTTTGTTAGGCTCTCGTGTTCAAGAACTATTTGGCCTACAGTTATTAGTATTTACTTATTTTAGAATGATCGAAAGAAATTGTCCATTTTCGTTTGTTTATGGGTGACAAATTATGTGGATGAATTGCATATAGAAAATATATTTATGCCTCCTGTCTTGATATCTGGACTTACAGTTGTATTTGGTTCATAACTTCATAAAACCTATAGATAGGAAGCTAATAGCCAGTAGATGTATGCTAATAAGGAGCCAAGTAATTGGTGAAAGCGGTTAGGAACATATTTTTGAATGAATGACAGTATTGCTAGAAGAATGGAGCTCTGCTCTGGATAGATGAATTCAAGGGAAAGCACATGCAAACTGCAGTCTGTTAACCTTTGGATAAAGCTGAGTGGGCACTTTATGTCTGCATATTCAACACTCAAGGGGCTTAATTATGGTGCATAAGGAATTTGAGACTCCGCTGTCTGTACTTTGAAGTTACAGTTTTCTGCCAGTCATTTGATATTTTGAAATCAGTAGGGACTGTACTCTCTCACAATAGTTGTAGCCTGTATGTGTACTTGGATCTTACTTGAGATTTGTATTTTGGGTTGAATTTGGACCACTATATGGAGTTATAAAATTCTGGAATTGCAACTAGATGTGAAAAATATATCGGATTAGATTGGCCGACCATGTCTCTACTGTAGGCCAACAAATCAAACTTTTAAGTACCTCGTTGGAGGCCCCAGTTTGGTTCTTAAACCTCTGTTAGAGAGAAGCTATAATTAATCTTAAGTGCCTTGGTGTGGATTTACAATGTACATTAACAAGTGAAATGCTTCGAGTTCAAGTCTCAAGCCAAGCAAGGTTAAGTGTGGTTTTTCCTTCAGTTTGGTCTTTTGTTATTGTTTATAGTTATGAGTGAAATGATTTTGAGTTCAAATTGTACAGTGGTGTTGGATTGATTTGATACATTTCCCATAGTGACCCCATGTAAGCTTAAGTCTCTGCATTCAAGCTCAAGTCCCATGATGGTGTTGGTTTGATTTGAGTTTTGACTTAAATCTCTGCCTTGGTGTGGATTTACATTAACAAGTGAAACTCTGCTTGAGAGATACTAGAATAAAGACAAACAAGTTTAAGTTTTCGCTAATGAGAGAGAACAATAATTCAAAAAGTATCAATGACTACAATAAAATTATAAATCAAAAGAACCATGAATTCCTCAGTTTGGTCATTTGGTGTGGATTTACAAATTCACATAAAACGATTCAAGTTCATTTTGCTATTTGGAATGAAACTTCATCAGATTAAATACAACATAGAGTTTAGCTTATTGTTATTATTTGCAGCCTGGTAGCACTCACAAAGATACAAAATTTGAATTGTTAGCCTTATAAGAGTACCACAACACCTGAGATGGCCTTTCATTTACAATGAAAAGTCTAACCTCATTTATCTAAGACATAAAAACTAGCTATTTCCTTTCTATTGTAATATTGCCCAGAAGGCGAACTAGGCGGAAGAAGGGCTAGCATGACAGGACCCTCTGCACCTTCATCAGTTGATAAGTGTCCTGTATTGAAATTTATTTCACTCTTTACATATCCTGGATGAACACAGTTCACATACATGTCAGGATTTTGACGTGCAAGTACCCGTGTGTAAGCATTCACAGCGGCCTTGGAAACATAGTAAGCTGAAAATTGAATGGGCCAGCCATTGCTCTTCAATAATCCTTCTTGAAAATCTTTCAGGAAACTTTCAAGAAATGTGTCTATTTTATCTTCGTTCAAATTGTCCAGGTCATTCAACTGCTTCCTCAAAGCTTCATTTGGAAGAAACTATACAAAATTTTCAAACAGGCGATGTAAATTTACTGAAGTGACAATCACCAACTTCACAATTTTGGTGGTTCATAATAATTGAACACAAGATCTTTGAAAATAAATTGAGTACACTAATGACATCTTTCCCTTTGTGTGCTAAGTGAGTCTACTCTTGCTTTATGATTACTACTCAACCACACAAGGAAAGATGTCACTGGCGTACGGACTATTCATGGAGATCATCTCGAGATGATTCAAGACACATATGGGCCAAACATCACAATGCTTTTGGAAGCCTTCATTCCTTAACACAATATAGTGGATGTCAAGTTACCTCTCCTCCCCTCCACCCAACACATATACCCAGCCACCTACCACCAACACACATATATTATATACACACACATACATGTATATCCTTATGTGTGTATATACACATATACACACACAAGAACTTAACATCCACTATATTGTGCTAAGGATATACACATATACACACACATGCATGCATGTATATATACATCTCTTTGGACAAATCTTCAGGTGCATATAACTTGAATATTAATTCCAAGTGATTTGACCAGTGTGTGCCTTGAGTCATGTAATGTTGAGTTACATGAGTAGTCAGTACACAAACGACATCTTTCCTCTTGTGTGCAAAGTGGGTTTCATGTTGTTTTATGATTATTACCTACACAAGGGAAGTTGTCAGCAGTGTATTGATTACTCATGGAGGTCCTCTTCAGATGATTCAAGACACTTATAGGACAAATCTCACAATGTTAACTGAAGCCTTCAATTATTTGACACAATATAGTGGATGTCCAGTGCTTCAGGCATTCATGAGTATATAATATGTATTATTTGTCGTTGGACACACATTCAGGTGAATATAACTTGAATATTAATTCCAGGCGATTCAAGCGATTCTCCCCTGAAAATTAGTCCAAAAAGGCCTCTGAAATGTTGGGTAAATTAGATTCCCAGAAGTAGATTGTCATAGAGTAGATATTTAAACTCCCAGAAGCGGGTAATCATATAGCACAGACAGATTCAAGAGTATTTATGATGGGTTTTCTGAGATAGAATTTATTTATAATGGTTTGTGGAGGTAAAGGTTGCTCACCTCCAGGACTCCAGCACGAGAAGAAACATTCACAATTCGACCTCCAGCATTACTAGCACGCTTCAAAAGAGGAAGAAGCGCTTCGGCCATTCTTTTGGTACCATAATAGTTAATGTCAATGCAGGCCTTGGCCATTTCATAGTTCTCAGAAATACCTTCGACTGTTTTCCCAAACTTCCAAAATATAGAACAAAAGCCGTAAGTTAATAGAGCATGTAATATTCTAACTCATCAATCAATGTACAGAGAGAAAATGTCTTACAAATATCTGTCTTGGATCTGCTTGGTTGGCCTTTAAGATGTCATAATCTATTGATATTCCCATTATTCCTGCATTATTGACCTGCGTTTACAAGATTGTCGAATAGGATGAGCTCAAGTGGTAGATTTATTGGACCTACAGATTCCACCGAACTTGCAGGCTTCAATTTACAACCCCAGGAAAAAGGAATTCAATTTACAACCCCAGGAAAAAGGAATTTACCATAACTAGATTGTGTCATGGTTTAACTTCAATTATGCAGTGTATTTGTTGCAAAAAAGTAACAAAACACCATGCGAAATATTCAGATTTGTTATGCTAGATGAGCTCGAAAATAGGAAAATTGAATGGAGAAATGTGAGATAAGAGAATAATGGGTACCAGAATATCAAGTTTTCCATAATGCTGCTTCATCCATTTGGCAAACACACGGATGCCCGTATCATCCTGCACGTCCAGCTGATAAAAGACAACATTATCAAACCCAGCATCCTGGAGAGTCTTGACAGCAGCTGTGCCCATCTTTTGATCTGGATCCGTTAAAATTACACATATACCATTTGCTGCCAATCTGCGAACAATTGCATATCCTATGCCCCTCTTGCTTCCTGCCACCACTGCTACTGTCTCCTTTGTCCACCATCTGAAATAAAAGTTTAAGGTTAACTTTAGGGTCAGCTCCAAGACAATGCTAATCAGTCGTATGAGAACTTCTATTGTAAGCTCAGAAGATCTCTGTCAATTTACTTCATTAAACTACATATTCAATTTATGCCAGTCATATAAACTTATAATTCTGGAAGACATGATCATCTTCCATACAACATGGTATAACAGGGGAGGCTAAAGCACGAAGTTACCTGCTGTCCATGCTTTTCTTATTGTATCGATCTTTTATCTCTTTTGATGTCTGAATACAAATCTGGTGAAATGTATTGATGAACTAAAAAATGAAGATTATCACGGACCAGGATCAGGTTTAATAGAGACTAGTATAAATGCTTGGTGTGAGTATTATTGACATTGTTCATAGCCATTCATTGGAAATTATTTTATTTAAATATTTTAAGATCGGGACGAGGCATATAGGCCACAATATATACGGCTTTGTTGGGCCGGTCGTTAAGAGTCATGTCTTTATCTCTTCAGATATGCTAGCACTTATACAGACAGTGCATATGGAAACCTTTTTGGCGTTTTGCACTGATTTTAAACGTGCAATAACCATATCAGGTCCGAAAGGCTGCCTTTGTATTTAATATTTTGCTTGGCCTTTATTTTACCTGTGTTTTGTCAACGGGGAGGTTAAAACATTTTTTATTGTGGGCACATGCAGTGTTAAGATAGGGGAAAGTACTTAACAGTTGAGGGGTTCAATAGTTGTGAGTGTATTGAGATATTTAAAGACCATGTATTTTAATAGTATAGTAGTATTAGTTGTAACTTCAAAGTTCTTAGTGTTACCATTATTACAATCAATTAAATGAAATGAATTCATTAGAACAAGTTACATCTAAAAAGCAACAAATCATGTGATGCCACATGGGTGCACCATAAAAACATGACTTAATGCATAACTATTGAACATTTTTTTGGGTATTTAATGACATCTTAACAACACATTGTTGTGAAATCATATGTTTAAGTTATGATTTTGAGAGGTGCAAAGTTAGGGTGCACAATTAATTAAGCAACCAATATGGTGACTAACCTAGATAAAGAGTAGTCTTGAAACTGTATTGAAATGTAAAGAAATCGACAAAGAAAGATACGTGGACTTAGTTCGAGATGTGACAAGTGGATGATTTGTTGTAATACATGCTTCGCGAATCGACTTTGATTTATATTATCAGATTTATGACTATTAGGCTTCGACAAATTGAAAATTGACGTTCACTTTGTTTTGGTTTAATCTCACACTTGTAGCCTCGATCTCTACACCTACAACCTCAAATCTTTGCAACTGCAACCTTAAACCTCTTTTTGTGGCCTCAAACTTGCTTTGTAGCCTTGAACATTGCACATCAGGTCTTTAGATTTCTATTTGCCTTTGTTATATGGAAATAGTGGTGCTTAAAAGCATCATGGGAACTTGTTATGCTAGGGAAGTCAACTAGCTTCCCACTTGTGCACAAAAAACCTAAGCCAACATTTCAAGAACCTACCATGCACTAACTTATGTCTCTAAGAATAGATATTTGTCAAAGGTCTCATCAAGGTGCACAAAGGATTTGAAAGACCCTTTATTGAATCTAGCCATGGAGATGTGTAAATCATCGTGTTAAAGATTATGTGTAATAAGACATTGAACAATAACAACATGAAATTACAATTAATCAAATCAAAACACATATTTAAAGTTTACACAATAATAAAAATTCTATATTCATATCGCAACATTGATTGCATCACATAAGCTACACTTGCCCATGATGGGCTAGGGGTAACTAGAACTTTTAACCTACTACTACTTGCCTTGATGTCCTTGACCACTCCTAAACTTGTAAGATAGAATCCTTGTGATTGACTCTATGTGACATTGAAAGCATGTTTATATAGATGCAAGACCCTCCTATTTTTATAACCATTGCTTTTTTATTTTCTTATCCAACTTCTAGAATTATTTCAAAAGTGTATTTTGTAATGCTCAAAAACCAATTTGGCAAAACATGCAAGATGTAAGTAATAATAATAATAATAATAATTTTTTGATACATAGAAGTATTATTTATAGGTAATGGCACATACGTGCAGATGCATCATTACCATGTGCAATGCCACATAATACATATAGTATTATAAGTTGTGACTTCAAAGTTCTTAGTGTTACCATTATTACTAGTAGTTACATGAAATGAATTCATTAGAACAAGTAACATCTAAAAAACAACAAATCATGTGATGCCATATGGGTGCACCATAAAAACATGACTTAATGCATAACTATTAGACATTTTTTTGGGTATTTTATGACATCTTAACAATACATCGATGTGAAATCATATGTTTAAGTGAACTTGCCAAGTAGGCTACTATTAAAACTTGAGTCATTCGAAATTTCCACATGATTTTGAGAGGTGTTAAGTTAGGGTGCACAATTATGGGGTACTCTTCCATATCAAGGAAAGAAATGGACAGTTAAAAGTTAATAAAACTAACAAAAGTAATCTAATTTGATTACTTAAACTTATATTAATGACAATTATTATATAAATACAATAATGACAACTATTTTGGTGTGCTTAATTAAATTGGATTATAGGTCCACTTAGTGTGTATAGTTGAAAGAAATAATAGTTGTGTTTTTCCAATTTATTTAGGCTAATCAATTAGTTAAGCAATCAATAGTGACTAACCTAGATGAAGAGTAGTCTTGAAATTGAATTGAAATGTAAAGAAATCAACAAAGAAAGATAGGTGGACTTAGCTCTAGATGCAACAAGTGGATGATTTGTTGTAGCACATGCTTCATGAATCGACTTTGATTTATATTATCAGATTTATTACCATTAGGCTCCGACAGATTGGAAATTGACATTCACTTTGTTTTGGTTTAATATTGCACTTGCAACCTTAAACCTCTTTTTGTGGCCTCAAACTTGCTTTGTGGCCTTGAACTTTGCACTTCAGGGCATTAGATTTATATTTGCCTTTGTTATATGGAAATGGTGGTGCTTAAAAGCACCATTGGAACTTGCTATGCTAGGGAAGTCAACTAGCGTCCCACTTGTGCACAAAAAACCTAAGCCAACATTTCAAGAACCTACGATGCACTAACATATCTGTCTAAGAATATATATTTGCCAAAGGTCTCATCGAGGTGTACAAAGGATTTGAAAGACCCAATATTGAATCTAGCTATGGGGATGTGTAAATCAACATGTTGAAGATTATGTGCAATAACACAATGAATAATGACAACATGAAGTTTCAATTAATCAAATATTAACACATTTAAAAATTTACACCACTAAAACTTCTATATTCACATTACAACATTGATTGCATCACATAAGCTACACACTAGAACTCTTAACCTACTACTACTTGCCTGGATGTCCTTGACCACTCCTAAACTTGCAAGATAGATTCCCTGTGATTGACTCTATATGACATTGAAAGCATGTTTATATAGATGCAAGACCCTCTTATTTTTATGAACATTGCTTTTTTATTTTCTTATCCAACTTCTAGAATTATTTCAAAAGTGTATTTTGTAATGCTCAAAGCTAATATGGCAAAACATGCAAGATGTAACTAATAACAATATTTTTTTTGTAGCATAGAAGTATTATCTATAGGTAATGCCACGTGTGCACATGTGTCATTATCACATGCAATACCACATAATACCGAACACATAGAAGGTATTGGTTGACAACATATTAAAGAAAATGAAGAATATAAATAATGCACAGATGTGTGACACGGGCTTGCAGTATGATTTCATTTAGATTTCTTAAAATTTGTAATTGAATCTTCTTGTTTGTAGCTTTGTACACACATTAGTGATAAAGTGCCAAACCTTATATCTATTTTAGGGGGTTATGCAAATCTTTTTTGGGATATTGTAATAATGAATTGAGATAAAGTTCATTCTTGGGGGGTTGCAAATATTGTTTTTGACATTTCATTTCACTATTTTGTTGTCATCTTGATTAAAGGGAATTATTCATCTTGGAAAGAAGGGATAAATAATCACTAACTTGAGCAAGATCTATTGCTCTATCTCCATGGACTTGTTCTTGAGCCAAGTAACCATGAACAAAAATGTGCTTGGTTAAACTACAAAGACATGGTCTATGGACTAATATGTTTTATAGTTTTTGAGGACATTCTACATTACATAGAGCACACTAATTGCCCTATTAGTACCATAACCACAATTAGATACTTGTATGGAGATCTTGAACCTCCAATAGATTGTGATGTTCCCTTAGAGAACTTTGCACTTGCGAATGTAATTGAAACAACAAATGATCCTCTTGTTGCCCATATGCATTTGTTCATACTTACACCACTGCTGTGAGCAGTTCATGGGATGTGTAGTGTTGTCATTTGACATGGACTAGAATGCCAACACCTTTGGTATTTTCTCCATTTGTTCATACTCAGACATTTGATGCGAATATCTTGTGGAATGAACAATGTAGTTAGATGACATGCACTGTGATTCCACCACCACCTTGTTTTGACACTATAGAGGTAGAGTCACTTCATTGAGGGCTTCCAGTGATTCTTTGTAGCAAGACATCTTGTGGGATGTGTAGTGTAATCATATGGCATGCATTGAGATTCCACCTTCACATGTTTCTATTGTGTTCAAAGATGTTTCACCAACAACTTTTAGTGATTCCTTGTAGCATGACATCTTGTGGGATGAGTAGTGTAGCCACATGGCATGCACAAAGATTCCACATCCATACACTACTTCTTTGGCATCTATTGCACATCTATTTCCACATGGTCTTGAGCACTCATCATCTTTAGCTAGGCATCTGATTCCTGATCTTATTATAGCACCACTTTAAACTGACATGGGGATTGTTGCACAACTTCTACAAACATACATTTTGTGTGTTCTTTTTTTTTCATGGATTGGGAGGGCCTTATATATAAACCTTTGGGCCTACTACCTCTTAGGGGAAGGAATATTGTTCGATGAGCATGGATCTTCATTAGCCTATAATATCATTCTTTCTTCATCAAGGTGGGAGGCATTACATTTGGTAGGCTACCTAGTCTCATCTCTTCATATTTCTCTTTGTTTTGGGGGGTTTCTCTTGCTCCTTTCAAGGGGAGGAGGGGCAGAGTGCAGTTATCAATATACATAGTTACCTAACATGGCCTATTACTAGGATCAATTTCTATTTCCTCCCAAGTTAACACTTAAGGGGAGGTGTTGGTGTAAATATTATACTTCAACTATGCTAGTGTTTGTCCTAAATGTAATATTGCACTCAGCTAATTAAGTGTACTTAGGATATTAATAATATTTAATTTTCCTCATCTAGGTAGCCAATGATGACATGTGTACATCTTGACTTGAGGCATTCAATTGCCACCACTACCTCATCATTCCTTGATTGATGGTAGTTAGGTGCTACCTCTATTTAGTCACGACCACCTCTCTTAGTTATACTGAGTTAACTCACCTCTTGATTGGAAGTGATTGGGAATTAAACTCTTACGGCTTGGACACGTCAATTCCATGAAACATGCATCCAAGATGGCCTATCTATTTATATGCTATTCTTTATAATTAGCTCCATTAATTGAATATTAACTATATTTATTCTCTAATATTAGTTTTGTAATTAGCTCATAAGCATCAGGTCCTAGGAAAAATTATTGTTTATGACAAAATACTAATATGGTATTAGAGCCATGATGTTATAGGGCTAGTCTTTTTCTAGGTTTTGAGAGTAAGTAGATCTAAATTTTAGACATATTTGGTGAATGGCAGAGCTATTTTGAGCTCACCATTATATCTAAAACAACCAATTTAATTTAGATTTTTTTTTTGTTCGAACAAACAACTTGGAGTTGGCCAACTGAAAAGAAGACTTTATTTAATTTTTTTTGGATAGAAAAAGAGCTACCAAAAAAAACTATACCATTGTGTTCAGAAGGTATAAATCTATAAGAATTGATTGAACTTGCTTAAGTTGAGCTCACATAGAACACACTAATTGTCCTATTAATACCATAGCCACAACCACAATCAGATTATTTCAAAACATGTACCATAACAACAGATTTAAAAAATTTCCAATCAACATCATGTAAAATTAGTATACAATGTCTGAAGGTCGACTACATTATCTACACGTGGGAGTGGCCCCATGAATGGAGCACTCCAATGCTACCTTATCTACATTCATACGCTACCTTTCATTTATTCACTCCTTTTACTCTTTTGTCCTCTTCTCACATTGACCTGTACATGCTTCATTTGATTTGATTTATGTTTTGTCCTTTTTAAGAGATTGCTAAAAGGGGGTTGTAAGCAGGGGCGTGAGACATTCCTCATTTATTTTTTGTTCTCTTCTAAAAAGATGAATAATTTTGATGGTATGCATGTTCCTTGTCATTTTGTGAGTGGAGCATATATGTACACTGGATGTGTAAAGCTCCACATAAAACAGAAAGATAATTACACAAGTAAAAATTTGAAGGGGTATTCATCTCAAAATTTATTTATTTTTAATTATGTAATATATATATTTTTAATCTTTTAAACAAATTTGCACCTCCCTCTTGTGGATACATTGCCATGTGAGCATATATGTTACATTAGTATTGATGTTAACACTTGTCATGTTAATGTATGGATGCACAATTAATATGATGTTATCATCTACCTCTGTTTTTCACCTTCCAAAAGTATTTTTATAGAAATAATGATATCTTTCGACCTATTTATCTATTTTAACTTTTTATAAGTGAAAGCTTTTTCCAAGCTCTCTAAGTTGACGTAATCTATGTTGTTTGACTTTGCTCAGCTTTCCTTCAATCTGTAATTGAGTCTCTTTGTTCTTCACAATCTTGTACATGCACTAATAATATAGTGCCAAACCTTGTATATATTTGAGGGGGTTATGCAAATCCATTTTGGGGATATTGTAATGATGAATTGGGACAAAGTTCCATTCTTGGGGGGGTTGCAAATATGTTTTTTGACATTTCATTTCACTCTTTTGTTGTTGCCTTAGACAAAGGGAATTATTCATGTTGGAAAGAAGGGATAAATAATCACTATTTTGAGCAGGGTCTACTACCATATCTTTTAGATTTGTACTCGAGTTGAATCACCATGAACATAATTGTGCTTGGTTAAATTACAATGACATGGTCTACAAATTAATGTCTTACAATTTTTTAGGACATCTTACATCACATAGAGCACATTGATTGCCCTATCATTGCCATAATCATAATTAGGCTGTTGCATGAAGATCTTGAATTTCCAATAGATTGTGATGTTTCTTTAAAGAACTTTGCATATGTGAATTTAATTGAAATGACTATTAATTCTCTCGATTCTCCATCTACATTCGTTCATACTCACATGACTTATGTGAAAAGTTTATGGGATGTGCAGTGTAGTCATTCGACATGCACTGGGATTCCAACACCTCTAGCAGTTTCTCCACTTGTTCACACTTAGGCATTTGATGTGGACATCTTGTGTAATGAGTAGTGTAGTCAGATGACATGCATTATGATTCCACCACCACCTACTAATACTATAGAGTTCAATTATGCTTTAGTAAGGGTTTCTAGTGATTATTTTTAGCAAGACATCTTGTGGGATGTGCAATGTAGTCAAATGACATGCATTGATATTTTACCTTCACATGTTGCTTCTAGAAAGTTTAGAGATGCTTTACTGAGGATTTCCATTGATTCCTTGTAGTAGATCATTTCATGAGATGAGTAGTGTAGCCACATGGCATGCACTAAGATTCCACATCCATACAATACTTCTTTGTCATCTGTTGCATGCGTGTTTCCATATGGTCTTGAGTAGTCGTCTTTTCTAGTTAGGCTTGAGACTCTTGATCTAATCATGGCACCACTCAACACTAACATGGGGACTATTGCACAACTTCTAGAGACATATGTTTTATGTGTTCTGCCCTCTTTTTCCTTAATAGATTAGGAGAGTATTCTACCTGCTCCTTTGGGCCTATTTCTTTTTAAGGGAAGGAATGTTGTTAGGCGAGCATGGATCATTATTAACGTGTAGTATTGAATTATTTCTTTATTAGTGCAGGAGGCATCACATGTGGGGAGTTATCTAGTTTCATCTCTTCACATTTCTCTCTTTCAAGGGGTTTCTCTCTCCTCCTTTAGGGAGGTATCATTGTACATGTTTACATAACATGGTTTCATTGTTGGGACCCATTTCTATTTCCTTTTATGTTACACTTAAGAGGGATGTTAGTATAAATATTATATTTCACCTAGTATAGTGTTTACCCTAAGTGTAATATTGCACCTAGTTAATTAAGTTTAATTAGGATATTAGGAATATTTAATTTCCCTCACCTAGGTAGCTAATCATAACATGTTACACCTTGACTTAAGGTACTTATGTGCTACCATTGCCTCATCAATTCTTGATTGATGACAGTTAGGTGCCACTTTTGTTTAATCAAGGCCACTTATGTCTCAGTTAGACTAACCTAATTTACCTCTTGGTTGGTAGTGTTTGGGAGAAACCCCACCCCTTGGACATGTCACTTCCATGAATCATACATCTAAGAGACTTATATATTTGTATGTTACTTTTTGTAAATAGCTCCATTAATTAAATATTGAATAAGTTTATAATCTCTAATTCTAATTTTGTGATTAGGTCATAGACATTAGGTCCTAGGAAGACTTATTGTTTATGACAAAATTTTAACATGGTATCAAAGCCATGGTGTCATAGTGCTAGTTTTTTTCTAGGTTTTGAGGGAAAATAGATATAAGCTCTTGACATATTTGGTGAATGGTGGAGCTTTTTTGAGCTCACCATTGTGTCTAAAACAACCAATTTAGCTAGGATTTATTTATTATTTTATTTGAATCAAGCAACCTAGAGCTGATTAATTAGAGGGAGGACATTCTTTGATTTTTACAAAAAACAAGTTACTAAAAAATGAATCATAATATTATGTTTGAAAGATAGAAATCTATAAGGAGTAAACTTGTAGAAATCTATAAGGAGTAAACTTGCCTAAGTTGGGTTCCTGTAAGCACTAAAAACATGCATGAGCTTACACGATGATTTGATGATGAGTTGTAATCCTAAACACATACATGTAAGTGTGTAATTATGCTCTCTCAATAGTATTCCTCTTGGTCATACGTGGATCGAAGTTCTTCATCTTGTTTGTGTCTCCCCAGTCCCCAAGCTAACCTTCCAAGGTCCAACACACTGTCTTCCTAGTCACCTAACCCATCTTCGACAAACCATTCCTGTCACTTGCTAGCCTTGATGATATGACTAATCCACTTCACAAAATGGGAAACCAATCTTGTCTAAGAGCTTTCCATCCATTATTTCTTCCCCATCCATCCAACTCACTTTCCAATTGGCTACCAAACCTAATAAGACTTAAGAGACTGACATGATACCCTAAGCAAAAATGATCTGAAACTATAATTTTGAGATACTTTCAAGAAAAAATAATGGGACAATTGTGTAGTTCTCAAAAAAATGTGCAATTAAAAAAAATGACATCCAAAAAGGAGTCTGTATGTGCCCAAACAAGCTCCTGAAAGTTCCATATGACCTAATCAAATCTATCTTTCTAGGTCACCCCCTATCATTTCCTAATCCCCCTAGGTGACCCATGGTCCCCCCAAGGATGACCTATCCCGCTAAAAGGGGGGATCCACTCACTTGATGTCTCATAACTTGTTTTTGGGCCTTGATGTCTTCTTTAGCCCCCTAGGACCAATCTCAACCCTCGAAACCACCTGTAGAACCCAATTTTTGTGGGTTACACCCTATTATTTCTTAATCCCCCGGGCGACCCTTGATCCCCCTAGGGGTGACCAGCCCTGCTAAAATGGGGGATCCTATCATGTTCTAAAACATAAATTTCTCTTCAGTTCTGGCCCAAATTTGATCCAAATTGAGCCCTGATTGCATGAGTCACCTTCCCTAACTAATCATCAACTCCTTTTGACTAATTCAAGACTCCCAATCACTCCATTTTAACTCGCAAATCAATTCTACTCTTCTCTCAATCAATCTCATGCTACCTCCATTTCTTCTTCTATGAAAGGCTATCAAAGCTTGTTCACTCCCAATCAAACCTAGTTCACTCCTTAGTCAATCATGTTAACTCTCCAATCAAGGGAGTTAACTCTTCAATCACCTCCACCATATGTGAGCCCTTCCAAGCTATAAATACCCCTCACCTCTTCATTATTTCTCAAGCTGGAGAATGCTCTTCTCATCTTCACAAGCTTGTTCATAGGCTTTTGAGCCTCTTAGTTCATTCCTTTAGTTTTTATTTTTACAAAGCTTCAAAGCTTTCCCTTGGGAGGCAAATCCATTGTTGTAGCCATTTGATAAGCTTTGCTTTTTCTCTCCACTAGCATCTTGATGCTCATGCAGGACTTGTGTGCGTTTTATTTTATGTTTAGGATAGTTTTCCAAGCTTTCTAAAGCTTCCATAACATTGATATGTGTTATCAGAAAATGTGAACAATAGTACTAAACAACTAATCATCCAATAACTCAATGGAAAATGATGTAAACACAAGTAAACCAATAATATACCTTCGAAGACCATGTTACCTCTATGCTTCCATTGTTCGCCTATCTCCTCTTGATCTTGATGGTAATGGAGCTCTCGGAAGTGTGCACTTCCTTGCTGTTGAAGATGACAAGAGTAGAACGACTGTGATATGGAATGTGCAATGTAGACTAAACTACAATGCAACTATAATGGATATGGGTTGGATATGGGTTGATGGCGACATAGTGATGATAATGGATTTATAATGCAAATGCAATGAAGGTGATTTTGCCAAAGGCACGCTGGTATGATTCTTGCAGAGTAAGATTGCTTAAGCTTACATGGATACAAATGGGTGAGGACCTTGCTTATATAGGCTGAGGGAAGACCAAATCCAAGTGTCAATAGATCCATGACTGGAGGAATTAATTGTGAGGTGTATGGTTGAGGAAGCTTGAGGGAATGTGCGCGAATCAAGAGAGGACAAGTGTCCAAGCCTTCTTCATGAGTTATGAGAGTTAACAGAATAGATTGAAGAGTTAACTGAGATGATTGATCAGTTAACTGGGTTGATTGGGGAATCAACAAAATAGAATGAGCAGTGAACTCAATTGACTAATTAGTTAACTATTTTGATTGATGAGTTAACTAATCTGACTGGAGGAGAAATAGGACATGTGGGTGAGGGAATATTAGCTAATTAAATATAAAAATATTTAATTACATGTGCAACAAGGTGAGGTGGAAAGGTGAGGTAGAAAGGTGATGTGGAAAAGATGATGTGGAATTATGGGATTAGGACTTAGGGATAGAGGAATTTGAGATTAATTAAATAATTTAGAATTATTTAATTAGATGAGACATTAGAAGCATTAAGGGATCTAATTAAATAAATTAATTTTTATTTAATTTTGGGATAATGAATCAATCAAATAAATTAAAATATTTATTTAATTTGATAGAAGAATAAGAATTAAGATAAATATTAAAATATTTGCTTAATTCGGCACAAGCCATTTTTAGGTGTATACATTTTCCCCCTCTTTGATGCAATGTGTTTTATCACGTTGTTTCAAAGAATTAATTTTTTTTTGCGATTTGATACATGCCCCAGTTTGCCCCTGGTACAGGTTATTGACGATAGGATGCCCCCTTGGGAGATTGGGCGGGAAGAATGTGACGACAGGATGACTGACAATCTCATGATGAAATAGGTTGAACAGTTAGGTTAGGGTGAAGAAAACAGAGGACGTAAGATAAGGGATGGAATGAAAGAACTGAATGACACGTGATGTAAGATAAAATGATAACACATACAAGCAAGCAAGCAAGTATGCACAAATTATACAAGAACAAACAAGGTATTGCCCCTGTCCAGCTGTAAACCAATGATTAATCGATAACGATCGACGATAGTGTTTTCATTGCGGGGAATGGTATATCCCTAGATCAACACAAAGATGCGGGAAAGATATATCCTACTGATAATTATGATTGATTGACTTGGTTTACGACAAGATTAGGATCAAGACCAATGATTACGATTGGATAATTTGACAAGATTGACTTTACTCGATTGGTATGGATTAAGGATGGACTTGCATTTGGATCATTGCTTGGATTGATTGCACAAGGATGAATGGATTATATGGATAACTGGAAGATACAATTGGATAAACTGTCAGAAAGGATTTGGATCTTAAGACACTTGGAGAAGGTTTATTGTGGAATGAAATGCAATTTGATATGTATGGATGTAGATTTTGTCATCTTCGTATACAAGTTTTTGAAGTACTTTGTTTCATCATTGAGCTTTTATTATGTTGTAAGAAAATACAAGCATCTAGGTATAATTAAACCATAATGACTTGAGTATTACTTACATGGATTTTGATTTAACAAGTTAATACAAGCATCTAAGTATAATTGAACCAAGATGACCTGAGTATTGCTTGCATATCAACAGACAAGGATTATACTTGTTTCATGTTTAGACCCCTGATGTCCTCGATGATCTTTTGCCGATCATGTCGTTAGACAAAGTCATCACATTACTAAAGGTTGATCCACAAATAGCAAACAAATAAGATAATTATGCGCCCATCATAGCTCCTCTAGTTTTTGACATCCTTGAGTAGCATAGAAAGACATAATAACAAAAATCAAGACTTAATGACTTAAACCTTTTTAATAAGCATAAATTTTCTTGCCATAGTTACGTTTTCTTGCAACGAAAACAGATACAATCATCATGATGGTTGAGGCCCATTGTGTCTTGTTTATAGGTCTAGTTCTTGCGTCAAGAGTTTTGTTTGAAAAAGTGTGTTTGTAATGCTGCTTGCTATCTGGTGATGGTATCGCGATCCTTATTGTTATCCTCTGAGGTGCATGACATTCAAGAATCTAATTCTCCAACTAGGTTGAGGGGTTGCCCCCAGTCAAGTAAAGGATTGATTTATTGTGGATGAACTAACAATAGACATAAAAAAATGGGCCCTAAGGGACTGACCTAGTACCTCGGGGGCTCATTGATAATGGACTTGCCTATGTGACGGCGTAGAGGCAACATAGTTCAGGGTGTGGACTTGTGGACCTAGGACCTAGGCGATGGGAAAAGTGGGTTTGGAAGGACAAAAGGACGGATGACACTTGATGGAATGGATAGGAAAGGAGCCTTGGGGGCGCATTGATGATGGCCTTGCCTACGTGATAGCTCAGAGGTGACGTAGTTCGAAAACGGTTCAATGGGTTGGTTGAAGATGGATTACAAGATGGACGCAAGTTTGGATTGGCTCACTGGTGGAAGAAGACAATAAGGATGAGCGAACAACAAGCCATGGTAGGTATCTTGGTGTGATTGGGTGGACGTGGTTGGGAGGGATGGATGAGGAACAAGGTCTAAACAGATAGAGGAGGTGGTTTATCACAAGTAGCGCATGTTTACTAGGTTTTCACCACTTGCTTTTATTTGCACGAAAGCTAAAATACACATGACGCCTGTTTACCAAGTTTTCATCATGGTATCTATCCAAGGCACCTGTTTACCAGGTTTTCACCAGAGGATGATTTTTTGTTGTTTTTCCATTTTTTGATTTTTTTGCTATTTTTCCATTTTTTGTTTTTTTACCATTTTTGACTCCCTTGCATTGGGGTTTAGGTGTAGAACTTGCAGAGATGCATGCTGTCGATGGGATCATAGAACAATTCACCTTCTGATGTAGCCAATTGATAAGCACCTGATCCATAGGCCGCAATGATGACATAAGGACCCAACCAGTTGGATTCAAACTTACCTTTCTTCTCTTTGTCTTGCTGATTCCTGGGATTCTCTCTAAGGACTAGGTCACCAACTTGAAATACCTGAGGTTTGACTCTGTGATTGTAACTCCTGGACATCCTTTGTTGATAAGCCTTGAGATGGTTAAAGCCATGTTGCCTTCTTTCTTCGAGCAACTCTAACTCTTGAAGCCTAGAAACTCTGTACTCTTCATTAGATATGAGGCCTTTTAACGATACTCGCAAGGATGGGATCTCGACTTCAATGGGAAAGATGGCTTTAGAGCCATAGACAAGGGAATATGGCGTTGCATCTGTGGGTGTGCGGATACTTGTGCGGTAGGCCCACAATGTGGGATTCAATTGGATGTGCCAATCGCAGCCGGCATCATTGACAATTTTTTTCAGGATTTTTAAGATGGTTTTATTTGATGCCTCTGCCTAGCCGTTTCCTTGTGGGTAATATGGGGTGGAAAAGCGGTGTTGGATGTGGAATCTATCACATAGCTCTTTGACATCTTGGTTTTTAGATGGTCTTCCATTATCAGTGATAATGGATACAGGGATGTCGTAGCAGCAAATGATGTAATTCAGGATGAAAGAGGTGATTTGTTTTCCTGTGACATTGGTGAGGGGTACGACTTCAATCCACTTTGTGAAGTACTCAGTGGTGGTGATTATGAATTTATGGCCGCTAGATGATGGAGGGTGTATCTTGCTCACTAAGTCGAGTCCCCATTGACAGAAAGGCCAAGGAGTCGTTAAAGGCTGCAGTTCCTGTGCTGGTGCATGTATTAGGTTCCCGTGGATTTGGCATTTCTTGCACCTCTTTACAAAATGATATGAGTCTTTTTCCATAGTTGGCCAGTAGTATCCCATATGAATGAGTTTCTTAGCCAGGGTAGGACCACTATAGTGGGTCCCGCATATACCATCGTGGACTTCGCTTAGGGCCATTTGATATTCCTCACTATCGAGACACCTCAGCAGAGTACCATCGAGTCCTCATTGATATAGGGTATTGATGATTATAGTATAATGGGAGGCTTACCGGATAAAGGTTCTCTTTTGGTTACTTGATATATCAAGAGGTAGGGTGTTCTCTTTTAGATAGGCAAATACTTTTCCGTATAGGGGAGAATCAGATCCTACGATATGGAAAATGATGTGGGATTCGGGGGTGTCGTATGCAGGATGGGAGACTGGCTCTACCAAGAACTCATAACGTGATTGGTTTTCAGGGATGTCGAGGAGAGATGCAATCGTTGCCATGGCGTCGCTGCTTTGTTCTCCAACCTTGGTATCTACTCAAAAGAGATCATGACAAAGTATTATTTGAAGTCATCTACTAGACATTTGTATGGTATTAACTTCTCATCCTTTGTTTGGTAGTCGTCATTTACTTGGTTGATGACAAGTTGAGAGTCGCCATACACATGAAGTTCTATGATCTTCGACTCTACTCCCAGCTTGATGCCGATGACTAGGGTTTCGTACTCTGCCACATTGTTAGTGCAAGGAAAGAGTAGTTTGTATGACTTAGGAATGGTGTCACCATTGGGTGTGATCAACAAGATACCTACTCTGGACCCGTGTTGAGTATACGATCCATCAAAGTTGAGTTTCCAGGGTGTTGTTGTGATGTTAAAGATGTACTCATTTGGAAATTCAAAGCTCAATGGATTATCATCTGTTAAAGGTGGATCTGCCAGCTGATCTGCAATCACTTGCCCCTTTATTGCTCTTCTATCTACATACTTGATGTCAAATTCATTGAGTATCATGACCCATTTTGATATTCTACCTGTTAGGGTAGCTTTGTTGAGCAAGTATTTCAATGAATCGATCTTTGCTACTAGCTTGATGGAATGTGATAGCATGTAATGTCTCCATTTTTGTGAAGTAAAGACCACAACAAGACATGCTCTTTCAATTGGGGTATATTGTAGATCGTAGCCCACCAATATTCGATTGATGTAGTATATAGCTTGTTCTTTTCCTTCATGGTTCTATTGTGCTAGTAGAGCTCCCAGAGTGAAATGTATAGTAGCAATGGCTTGCCCTGAATTGGCGGCATTAAGATAGGTAGATTCATCAAATACTCCTTTAAATGTTGAAAAGCTTGTTCGCATGAGTCATTCCACTTGAAGGGAATGTTCTTATGGAGGAGATGCGTGAATGGATGACACTTATCTGCCAGTTGAGAGATGAACCTTCTAATAGATTGTAGCTTTCCCTGTAGAGATCGCAACTGACTGAGATTTTTGGGAGGCGGCATTTCCATGATGGCTTTTACCTTAGTTGGGTCTACTTTGATTCCATTGGCGGAAACGATGTATCAGAGAAGCTTGTCAGATGTGACTCCAAATATGCACTTCTTCAGGTTGCGGCACACATTAAACTGCTCCAATCTTGTGAAGATCTTGTCTAGGACTTGTAGGTGCCCTTCTCTAGTTTTTGATTTGGCTAGAATATCATATACGTAATCTTCCATGATGGTATGCATCATGTCATGAAAGATTGTTGTCATTGCCCGCTGATATGTTGCCCCCACATTCTTTAGCCCAAATGGCATGATGCACCAACAATAGGTACCCTAGGGACATGTGAATGCTATTTTATGGTGATCCTCTGGCACTATCTTGATTTGGTTATATCTAGAGAATCCATCCATTAAAGACAACATGGTGTGCCCTGTTGTAAGATCTACAATGATGTCGATGTTAGGCAGAGGGAAGTCATCTTTGGGACAGGCCTTGTTCAAATCCCTGAAATCATTACACAGTTGAACTCTTCCATCTGGTTTGGAGATAGGCACTATATTTGAGATCCACTCTGGATAGTCTATTGGTCTAATAAACCCAACATCTAGCAGCTTCTTCAGTTCTTCTTTTACCATGTGCGATATGCGGATGCATCTTCCTCAGTTTTTGTTTAACAGGCTTAGCTCATGGAGCTAGTGATAAGTGATGCATTATAAGGTTTGGATCTAGACC
The DNA here is from genome assembly GCA_027924645.1 of Cunninghamia lanceolata. Taxonomy (NCBI): domain Eukaryota; kingdom Viridiplantae; phylum Streptophyta; class Pinopsida; order Cupressales; family Cupressaceae; genus Cunninghamia; species Cunninghamia lanceolata. The sequence continues at coordinate 8,643,469 of BSBN01000814.1, forward strand.
TGGCATATCTGCGTATGACCAAGCAAAGTTGATTTGTTTCTTTTTGAAGAATTCAGAGAACTCTGGCTTCTCTTGTGCAGTTAAGGATTTTTCCATATGTATCATCTTTGGATTGTCACCGGTGCTGACATTGATCTATTTTGCTAGTTCCATCAAGATTGTGGATCTCTCCTGATGTGTTAGATTGGGAAGAGGGTCAAGCCTTTCATCCTTCGGCACCTCATAGAGGTTTTCACCATTGGATACGTCTTTTATATTTTTACTATTTTCATGATCTAACACTGCTGCAGAGCGATTTTCACCTTTAGATCTATCTTTCATTTTTACATTTTTGAGACTGAAAGGCTTGGCACTCTCTCCAAAATAAGCCCTGCCATTGAGTTCTTTGGCATATCTAGCTCTGTGATCCCCTGCAGGTATATGGTCTCTAAGTTCTAGAAAATCGATGATGGCCTCATCATTCTGAAAGGTATCTAGCTTAGGGGTAGAGTCTTGCAAGTCCCAATCTATGAGTTCTGGATGCAATAGTGGTAACGGGTCATCGGATTGGTCTGGTTCAAGAGTAGTGATGGTCAAGATGGAGGAGTTAATGTGGTTATTGTAAGCATTGACAATGCCTACGATGGTACTCTCCACAAGTTGATCTGTCAAGTGTGGTATCATTCTTTCCTCACGAAACTCACTATCATTATTATGAGAATCAGACTCTAGCGGTCTAGCCCTTGGGATTTGTCTCTCATGAGTTGTATGTATAGGGATATATTCATGGACCACATCAATATCTTTTTCATCACAAGATAGTTCAGAGAGACTATCCCATTCATACTCATTGGAGTCTGTCTCACTCCATCCTTGTAGTTGGTGTATTTGCTCTACTAGGTTAGTACTAGCTATTTCTGGTTGCTTTCCCTTATGCTTGTCTTTTCCCTTGGTATTTTCTTTTCCGGTGTAACCTAGCCCTGTAGTGTCTCAGGCTATTAATGTAGGTGGTTGGATAGGTTCAGTGATACCTTCCTTCCTCAATCCTATGGGCGCATGACCTTCATATTCCATTCTTTTTAGTATTGAGAATCCTTGACCATACTGTTCTATTTGCAATGTGGATTGATGGTCTTGTGGCTTGGATATACTATCTTCATCCTTATATAACCATTGTAGGATGTCTTTCTCATCACTCTCATCTTCGAGGCTTCCCCATTTTACAAATGGACCTTTAGGAGTTTCTAACGTCTTAGGTTTGCTCATGGATGGCTTTCCATAGGATTTGGGGGATATAGGTAGTTGAGCTAAGCAAAAGGATTGTGCGATTGTATATTCAACGACACCCTTGTCTTTGAGCTTGAGGTTGATTTCAGGTGCTTTTGATGTGGAAGGGAGTGAAGTTGGGTCAACATGGGATGAGGATGAAGCAGAGGCATGGTTATTGGGAATTACAATGTCGGGTTTAGATTGTATGGAGTTGCAATATTGAAATGGATTGGGATCACCTTGGATGGTGATCTCTTGGCCATTATGGGGGAATTTGATACATTGGTGATAGGTGGAGGGCACTGCCTTCATTGCGTGTATCCAAGGTCTTCCAAGGAGAATATTATATGCAAGTTCCATGTCAAGCACTTGACACACTACATCCTTTACTACAAGTCCCACTCTGATAGGCAAAACAACAGTTCCATTTGAAGTTCTTTCTTCTACATCATAAGATTTGATGGTGATTTTCTTTTTAGGATCGATAGCATTGTTCGAAAACCCCAATGCAAGGATTAGCTTTAAGGTGCAAATATTTAAACCCGCTCCTCCATCTATTAGAACCCTTTTTCTTTTATGCTCGTGGATGAAGGCTTCGATGTGGAGAGACACATTATGTGGTTGGCTGATTGACATGTCATCCTTTTCAGTGAATGATAGGAAATGGGGTGTGGTAAGATGACCTACCATGGTCTGAAATTGCTCTTCGGCGAGGTTTGTTGGGAAGGTGGTTTCCGAAAGAGCTTGGTCGAGTATGGCTTGGTGGGACGAGGATAGATGCAAAAGTTCTAAGATGGAAATGTGTGCAGGCATCTTGTGAAGTTGATCCAGGACGTTGTACTGGTTGGATGGAGAGGATGTTTTGGACGGAGCTCCCTTAAGAGTAACCTTTCCACCGCGAGTGGTCACATTATAATCAGGGGTTTTATTTATAGTGATTACATTAATATGTGAATCACTTTCTGAAATGTGGTTAACAACATAGTCATAAGACACGTTTGTATAATTGGTGTTGTTAGCCCCACTTTTGTTTTGATTGGAAGAACCTCCCTTCTCATAGCTGGGGAGTAGATTCTTGAATACTATGTGATCATCATTAGAGGCATGCCCATCAAGTGATACCCATTTTTGATACAACAAGTCTTGAATGGTGTGCTTGAGCGCTTGACAATCATTAGTTTTGTGTCCCTTGTTTCAGTGATATTCACAAAAATCAGTGTCTTTCCACCAAGGAGGTTTTATTTTTGGTTCATAATCCCGTACTGTTGGAAGCATTATGAGATTATTTGATATTAGCTTTCGTATGGCGGATTCTAATGTTTCCCCTAGAGGTGTGAACTTTCTTCGAGGATGAATGTTTGTAGACCATGATTCGGTGTTTTGTGGGCTTGATAAGTTAAAAATTGGTTGCTTGGGTATCACATTTTTGGCATCAACCACCCCATCGTTCACAATGTTCTTATATTTCGTCCAAAATCACAACTTATCCATGTTAACATTTGCAGTAGGGGTGTCCTTATAAAGTTTTATTTGCTCGTTTGTGATCAAAGCTTTTTCAATGAGTAAACCCATCTCAATGACCTTACTAAAAGTAGGGCATTGGATTTGTATTTGGTAACTTAGATCAACATGTAGGTTGTGGACAAACATTTCAAGCATTTGTTTTTCAGGTATATGATAAGGATATTTGCTGGCCAGCTGTCTCCATCTTTGTAAGAAAGAGGCGAAAGATTCTCCACCTTTTTGTTTAGTGTTACAAAGATCTAACATTGAGATTTCATGCTCAATATTGTAGGAAAAGTGAGTGACAAACTTATCCACTAGTTCGTTGAAGGTTCTAATGCCGGGAGGTAGGCGGGAGAACTATTCCATAGCTTGTCCTCCCAAGCTCCTTGGGAATAGTCACATGAGATAGGTGTCATTGTGGGTGACTTCGAGACATGTTGCACTAAATTCTCTAATGTGGTCTTTTGGATCACCCTTTCCTCAATATTTGTCAAATTTCGGTACCTCAAATTTTGAGGGGAAAGGTATCATGATCAAGGTTTTGTCAAAAGGATATGGTGAAATATCCTCTAGAGAATAATGTTTCATGGATGCTCTTGTTTGAATGTCTATGAGCTATTGTTGTAATGCTTGGATTTGTGTTGTCAATATATCCAAGGGGTTGATGGTATCCTTAGCCTTCCCTATTTTGGGAGCCTCTTGTGTGATCTTGGGAGCTTCCATGTCATTCATAGAGGTGGTGTCTTTTATAGTGGAGGTGTTAAAAGTCTGACGGAAGTTTGGCCCCTTGCTGTGCTAGCATAAGGAAATACTTTTGAGGGTTCATGTTTAGGACCTTGTTTATCATCATTTGAAATTTTGAGTCTTGTGAATCACCAATTACTTCCTCATATGGGATTTCTTCCTCTCCCTCACTGTGAGATGGAGATGGAATGTCTTTGTTCAAAGGATCCATATCTTGCTTTTCTTTGGATTTTGACCTAGTTGCAACCATAAAAACCATTTGATGGGGGTGAATGTTGGATGAAAAATGCTTGTGAATGGATGCTTTTGGTGTGGTTGAGATGACAAGATTTTTCCTAAGGTTTGAATTTTGATTTACTGTTTTCTCAAACAAATGTGCTCCTGAGGTAAAAGATAGTCAAAGTAGGGAGAGTTGATCACCGCTATTGATATGGACTGCTTTTATCAAGATTACACTAGTGTAGTTCCTAGATGAAGGATGATATATCCTGTTATGAAACGAACTAGATTTTTGTTTTGAGTTTTGGAAGATCTTAATGACACCTTAGTAGGAAACTTGTTTTCTTTGTTGGATGTTTTTACTATGGATGATATGGCAAATGGAAATGGTTTGGAAAATGGATGCGAAACTGATTTGTATGGTTTTCTTGAGATCACAAACGAGGTATATGCAATAATGGGTATCCAAAATTGGTTCAAATGTTTCTCTAAAGTGTACGGAATAGCTCTTTGTTTTGTGAGTTCTGCAGAAGGTTTGCCTTTTTGTTTCAATTTTTTGATCTTGACTTGTTTTCAAAAAGTTTCTTGAAGCAAGTTTGGTATTTTTGCTGTTGATTTGTATCAATTTGGCGCAAGAAAACACAACAGACAAGAAGATTCCATGTTGTTTTTACAAATTTTTGACCAAAAAGCAAGCACAATCCTAAGGTTGACAAGGACAGTATATGATGAGTTCCAACTTGGTTTTTACACCAGCCACTTGCATAAAGGATGATAGCTAGTAACTTGGTAGCACCGACTCCCCTCCATGACACTCACTTCTCATGCATACCAAGTTACAGTTCCTCTGAAGAGTTGAACTTTTATGTCTCCACACTAAATGAGTGTATGATGTTGGACGGCTCTAAAGGTTCCTCCTCCTGTGTCACCAAATAGGGGATTTTGGCTTACTAGAACAAAAAGATTTTAGTCAAGGCATCCGTTCGGGTGGTTACACGTGTGGCCATTCGCTTCGATAAGGAGGCTTCCCAGCCTACAGAGGTTACACTCCACAGGGTTTTGGGGGAAACATTGGTCGGTGTAACACAACAACACTCGTTGCTTGCAACTTTTGTCACAAACATAATTTATTTATAGTGACTCGGAGGTGGCTTGGCTTTAGCCCGTTATCACTTAAGGTCGTCCCACTTGGAAGGAAGGAATTCCAAGGGCAAGCCTCTCTAAAGGTTAAACATGCAAAATGATAAGTTTGGCATTTTGGTCACCTAGAAAAGGGGAGAGCATAGTCCTGTTATCATTCTGAAAACACGAAGAACACTAGTTCTTTAACCCCCTAGTTAAAAGAAAAATAACTAAACGTGTTAACTCTACCAAACACATAAATTTGTAACAAGATAGCAATAACTTGGAAAAGATTGTTTATTTTAACCTTCTAACAAATCTAGGTGTAGATTGTTGCTTGAAGAAATAAACAAGTGTTACTTTCCCCTATTAAGCTATGTGATGGATTGTAGTGCAAGATAGTAAAAACATAAAGAAATTGTTCAGTTTTAACCCCTAGGTTGGGACTAGATGCAAGTTGTGATACAACAAAATGATTTACTTGCCTCCTAGTTAAAAACTAAGTGAATATTGTATGCAAATTGTATGATAATGCTTACACCAAGCCTATTCAACACTTAGTGAAAAAATGATTGTCTTCAGTGGACGTTCTGCACCAAAACCGGATTAGTAGTCTCAATTGTTTATTGTTTTCTTTGTCACACGATATGCAAAGGGTCTTGATATCCACTTGTACCACTGAAAAGTTTGTTGAATCATCTTTCCAGTGACTATAAATTTTTGAAAATCTGACCTTCCTGCAAAAAGTTATGCCAAAAAGAAAAAAAATAGCCTATTTTGGCATTCAAGAGCAAACTCACAGTCAGTAAACAGCTAGAGGTTAGCAAACTTGGTCACATGAACAGTTTGGTTGTTAGAGGTTGGCTGTTAAGTTTAGTCTAGGGGCTGAAGGCCTTAAAAAAAAATAAAGAAATTTAAAAAGAATAAACTTTAACATTGAAATTTTAAAAAAAATTAACCTAACCCTAAAAAGTTTTTTTTTTTGTTTTTTGCTTTAATTGATTTGTTTTTGTAGTTTTCTTTGTATCCTGCATTGGGGTTGGCGGGCGGAGGAGGGGAGCGGAGTTGTCAGGGGAGAGTGGAGGGCGCGGGTTGAAGGGTGGGAAGGAGGCGGAGGCTGCGTGTAGGGCGGGAGTGAGAGGTGAGCGGGGGAGGCAGAGTGGTGGGCGGGCAGGGGGGGCGTGGGAGGGAAAGGGTGAGGGACTACGTGGGATTCGGGGATGGGGGACGGGATCTGGGGATGGGGGACAGGATTTGGGGATGGGGGACAGGGAGTGGTAGGGCAAGGATGGGTTGGTCGGGAGGGGCTGGGTTGAGGGTGAGGGAGGTAGGGTTCAGGGGACAACATGGGGAGGGGGTGAGTGGTAGAGCAAGGGGGGAGTCAGGGGATGGGGGGGGAGGCCGAGGGGCCTGGGGTGTAGGGTAGGTGGGGATCAAGGTGCAGGCAGGGGCTTTGGCCCCTATCTGTTAAGAATTTTTTTTTTGTTTGTTGTGAATGTTTTTTGTTTTGATTTGTGTTCTTTTCCTTTTTTTTTATGAAATTTAATAAAGAAAAAAAAAAGAAATTAAAATATTTGCTATAAAAAAAAAATTATGTGTGTTTTATTTTGAATTTGACTGTATATTTTTTGTTGCTGTTTATTTTTTTTTTAATTTTTTTTTCCTGCTTTTTTTGAAATAAAATAAAATCTAAAAAAAAAATACTGCTGTGTTTTTTATATTTTTTATTGTGTTTTTTTAACTGCAAAAATAGGTTGAAAACTAAAAAAAAATTTAAAAATTTTCAAGTAACAAACATTAGGGGTATTATTGTTAGGTATATCTCTGTAGAGTCAGTTCTTTATATAACCGTAGCTTCTTGAAAACGGTTACTTTCTCCCACGGTGCATGCTATGCAAATAGCATCTATTTTCTATAAAGGATATACAGAATGTTTAGTAGTGGTATTGTAGAATGAGAGAGTGCTGGAAGTGTATTTAAAACAGAGTTTTAATAAAGAGAGTTTCCCCTATTCATAGTGGATGTAGCCAGACATTCTGGTGAACCACGTTAATCTGTGTCCTCTGTTTTATTTCTGAGTGTGTGTTCTGTTATTTCTATTTTTCTTTCATTGTTCTGCTTTTGTTTAATCAACAATTATATGTCGTTTACCTCCGAAGCCTTTCGGACTCAACGGTGAGCTCAGTTTGTGCGTAGGAGGCCGTTTGTGAAAGTCGCTGGCCAAGTGTATAACAAAACACACCTGAATCTGTGACAAAACAAACTTGACAAATGATTACAAACAAGATGGGTCAGATCATGGTGGGCACTAGAAATGTTATCAGAAAATGTGAACAATAGTATTAAACCAACTAATCATCCAATAACTCAATGGAAATTGATGTAAATATAAGTAAACAAAGATTATACCTTCGAAAACTGTTTTATCTCTATGCTTCCATTGTTCGCCTATCTCCTTTTGATCTTGATGGTAATGGAGCTCTTAGAAGTGTGCACTTCCTTGCTGTTGAAGATGACAAGAGTAGAATGGTTGTGATATGGAATATGCAATGGAGACTAAACTACAATGCAACTATAATGGATATGGGTTGATGGAGACATGGTGATGATAATGGATTTATAATGCAAATGCAATGAAGATGATTTTGCCAAAGGCATGCTGGTATGATTCCTGCAGAGTAAGATTGCTTAAGCTTACATGGATACAAATGGGTGTGACGACCTTGCTTATATAGGCTGAGGGAAGACCAAATCCAAGTGTCAATAGATCCATGATTGGAGGAATTACCTGTGAGGTGTATGGTTGAAGAAGCTTGAGGGAATGTGCGCGAATCAAGAGAGGACAAGTGTCCAACCCTTATTCATGAGTTATGGGAGTTAACAGAATAGATTAAAGAGTTAACTGAGATGATTGATTAGTTAACTAGGTTGATTGGGGAGTCAACATAATAGATTTAGTGAACTGAATTGACTAATTAGTTAACCGTTTTGATTGATGAGTTAACTAATCTGACTTGAGGAGAAATAGGACATGTGGGTGAGGGAATATTAGCTAATTAAATATAAAAATATTTAATTACATGTGCAACAAGGTGAGGTGGAAAGGTGAGGTAGAAAGGTGATGTGGAAAAGATGATGTGGAATTATGGGATTAGGACTTAGGGATAGAGGAATTTGAGATTTATTAAATAATTTAGAATTATTTAATTAGATGAGACATTAGAAGAATTAAGGGATCTAATTAAATAAATTAATTCTTATTTAATTTTGGGATAATGAATCAATCAAATAAATTAGAATATTTATTTAATTTGATAGAAGAATAAGAATTAAGATAAATATTAAAATATTTACTTAATTCGACACAAGCCATTTTTAGGTGTATACAATATGCACTCAATTTGCTTCCAAGCCATAACCGTTGTGCTCAAATAGATTTGTCATAGCACTCATAGCTCTCCTCGAGCTCATTCATTTTCAATTTCAACTCTCAAAGCTCAATCCGTTTTGAATCAATTGCTCCCTTTGCTCCTGTCGGCAAGCGGAAGGCCCCACTGCTGTAGAGGAGAAAGAGGTTGCCAAATAGAAGGATTTATAAGGATAGTAAGCTCGTGTGCCAAAGGATCCAGGTTCTTTTCATGTTTTCATAGATAATTAAATCACATTTTTCTCTTGGAGAAAGTAATCATTGTATTGCAATTTCCTTGATAGGATTTATTTCAGGTTGATTAGATTAGTATAATTTAAATTAGTTTCATTGCAATTCATAGATTAGATTTCATTCAAGTATTTTCAATTCCTAGTTTAGATTTAAAATCGTCTCGAAAAACACAAAAACATAGCTTAGGTTGCATTTGGGAAAATTCATGTTAATTTGCATTCATATTTCAATTCCTAGTTAATTAAATCATTTTATTATTCATTTGGAAAAAGAACAAAAAAATTATTTTGCATTCATTTAATTTGTGTTCATCAAAATACAAAAACATCAGAAAATGTGTAAAACCCTCGATTTCATCATGAGGTCAATTTCAAAACATAATCGAAAACTCCTTGATATCATCACAAGGCCAACTCATAGAAAACCTTTGGTCACATCACAAAGTCGAAGTTAAGCAAAAGGTTAACTCTTGGTCAACTTTAGTCAACTCTCTCTTATCCAAGCATACGAATGTGCCCGGGAGTTAGAAGTGAGTGGATTAGAGCTATCCTTGAGAGAATAGAGTCGATACACCCAATACCACAACACACTCAATAGACACAAGAAGAACAAGAACATACCCTTAAGGTCATACAACAAGCGAACTTCATACAACAAATCATACAGGTTAATGAAGAAATGTTACAACATTCTATACTCATCAATGAACAAAATCAACATCCATGTAGGTATTGGAGCCTTAGGAATCTAAATAGGAGATCGATAACTAGTGACCCTTTGGGTCATAAGGTTATCTCCATTATAGAAGAAACATTGACACAGACCAGGTCCTAGGACCAACCAATCATTCTTTGCAACATTCTGCTTCCAAGCGAACATAACCACCCCCCGGTTATGCCTCCACTTGACTGGCTTTTGCCACAAGAGCGAGAGTGACTTGGAGGTCGCCATCAACAAGGAGAGGGTTCATGTGCTGTATTGAAGCTGACTCATCCACGTTTGTGCCTGAGTCACATTTTGAGAAGTACAGTTCCATCTCTGGGAGCATTCCAATTTTCTCCTTTGCTAGTACATCACAAATTTCGCACAAATTTAAAAATAGGTACAATCAATAGTATGTAATTTAAGGAAAATTAAAATCAGTATACAATGTATTGGATGTTGACTACATTATCTACACATATGAGAGCAACCTTATTAATGGAGTGCTACCCATAGGGGAAGCATGTCCATTATAAAAAGTTGCCTCTTATTCATACGCCCCCATTCATTTATCTAAGACATGAAAACTAGCTATTTCCTTTCTATTGTAATATTGCCCAGAAGGCGAACCAGGAAGAAGAAGGGCTAGCATGACAGGACCCTCTGCACCTTCATCAGTTGATAAGTGTCCTGCATTGAAATTTATTTCACTCTTTACATATCCTGGATGGACATAGTTCACATACATGTCAGGATTTTGACGTGCAAGTACCCGTGTGTAAGCATTCATAGCAGCCTTGGAAACATAGTAAGCTGAAAATTGAATGGGCCAGCCATTGCTCTTCAATAATCCTTCTTGAAAATCTTTCAGGAAACTTTCAAGAAATGCGTCTATTTTATCTTCGTTCAAATTGTCTAGGTCATTCAACTGCGTCCTCAAAGCTTCATTTGTAAGAAACTATACAAACTTTCAAATAGGCAATGTAAATTTATTGAAGTGACAATCACCAACTTCACAATTTTGGTGGTTCATAATAATTGAACACAAGATCTTTGAAAATAAATTGAGTACAATATTTTTAGATTCTTATTTTGGGTCACACTACCTGATCTATTATATGATAAAATGTATGGTCACTTGAAAGTTACTCTAAAAGTGTAGTGGATTAATTTTTTTTGTTTTGTGGGATTTGCCCTGTGTGTGTTTAGACTCTTAGAGTCATCTCAAGATGATCTACATGAGTATTCAGTACACTAATGACATCTTTCCCCTTGTGTGCTAAGTGAGTCTACTCTTGCTTTATGATTACTACTCAAGCACACAAGGAAAGATGTCACTGGCGTACTAACTATTCATGGAGATCATCTCGAAATGATTCAAGACACATATGGGCCAAATCTCACAATGCTTTTGGAAGCCCTCATTCCTTAACACAATATAGTGGATGTCAAGTTACAGCCTCTCCTCCCCTCCACCCAACACATATACCCAGCCACCTACCCCCCACACACATATATTATGTGTGTATATACACATACATGTATATCCTTGTGTGTATATATACACACAAGAACTTAACATCCACTATATTGTGCTAAGGATATAGCATGTATATATACATCTCTTTGGACCAGTGAATATAACTTGAATATTAACTCCAAGTGATTTGACCAGTGTGTGCCTTGAGTCATGTAATGTAGAGTTACATGAGTAGTCAGTACACAAACGGCATTTTTCCTCGTCTGCTAAGTGGGTTTTATGTTGTTTTATAATTATTACCTACACAAGGGAAAATGTCAGCAGTGTATTGATTACTCATGGAGCTCCTCTTCAGATGATTCAAGACACTTATAGGACAAATCTCACAATGTTTACTGAAGCCTCCTTCAATTATTTAACACAATAGTGGATGTCCAGTGCTTCAGGCATTCATCAGTATATAATATGTATTATTTGTCGTTGGACACTCATTCAGGTGAATATAACTTGAATATTAATTCCAGGTGATTCAAGCGATTCTCCCCTGAAAATTGGTCCAAAAAGGCCCCTGAAATGTTGGGTAAATTAGATTTCCAGAAGTAGATTGTCATAGAGTAGATATTTAAACTCCCAGAAGAGGGTAATCATATAGCACAGACAGATTCAAACGTATTTATGATGGGTTTGCTGAGATAGAATTTATTTATAATGGTTTGTGGAGGTAAAGGTTGCTCACCTCCAGGACTCCAGCACGAGAAGAAACATTCACAATTCGACCTCCAGCATTACTAGCACACTTCAAAAGAGGAAGAAGCGCTTCGGCCATTCTTTTGGTACCATAATAGTTAATGTCAATGCAGGCGTTGGCCATTTCATAGTTCTCAGAAATACCTTCCACTGTTTTCCCAAACTTCCATAATATAGAACAAAAGCCTGAAGTTAATAGAGCATGTAATATTCTTAACTCATCAATCAATGTACAGAGAGAAAATGTCTTACAAATATCTATCTTGGATCTGCTTGGTTGGCCTTTAAGATGTCATAATCTATTGAAATTCCCATTATTCCTGCATTATTGACCTGCATTTACAGGGTTGTCGAATAGGATGAGCTCAAGCGGTATATTTATCGGACCTACAGATCCCACCGAACTTGCGGTCTTCAATTTACAACCCCAGGAGAAAGGAATTTACCATAACTAGATTGTGTCATGGTTTAACTTCAATTATGCAGTGTATTTGTTGCAAAAAAATAACAAAACACCATGAGAAATATTCAGATTTGTTATGCTAGAGGAGCTCCAAAATTGGAAAATTGAATGGAGAAATGTGAGATAAGAGAGTAATGGGTACCAGAATATCAAGTTTTCCATAATGCTGCTTCATCCATTTGGCAAACACATGAATGCTCGTATCATCCTGCACGTCCAGCTGATGAAAGACAACATTATCAAACCCAGCATCCTGGAGAGTCTTGACAGCAGCTGTGCCCATCTCTTGATCTGGACCCGTTAAAATTACACATATACCATTCGCTGCCAATCTGCGAACAATTGCATATCCTATGCCCCTCTTGCTTCCTGCCACCACAATGCTAATTCAATTTACTTCATTAAACTACATATTCAATTTATGCCAATCATATAAACTTATAATTCTGGAAGACATGATCATCTTCCATATAACATGGTATAACAGGGGAGGCTAAAGCACGAAGTTACCTGCTGTCCATGCTTTTCTTATTGTATCGATTTTTTTATCTCTTTTGATGTCTGAATACAACTCTGGTGAAATGTATTGATGAACTAAAAAATGAAGATTGTCACGGACCAGGATCAGGTTTAATAGAGACTAGTATAAAGGTTTGGTGTGAGTATTATTGACATTGTTCATAGCCATTCATTGGAAATTATTTTATTTAAATATTTTAAGATCGGCATGAGGCATATAGGCCACAATATATACGGCTTTATTGGGCCGGTGGTTAAGAGTCGCCTTTATCTTTTCAGATATGCTAGCACTTATACAAACAGTGCACATGGAAACCTTTTTGGCGTTTTGTACTGATTTTAAACGTGCAATAACCATGTCAGGACCAAAAGGCTGCCTTTGTTTTACTAGCAATTGGATCCATAGGTTCAATGGGCACACTGATAATTTTTTTTGTTAAAAACGCAATTTTGTTAGAGTTAGATAAATTTGGCACAAGTTTTCTAGTGTTGAACAGTTGTAGTCAATAAATTCAACAACATTGTCCACCAAGGAGGGGGCAATTGTAGTGGCAACCCAATTGTGGCTTGTGGCAAAGTCTCGATGGCCAAGCATGTCTAGTTGATCCCTAGGCATAGAATCAACCTGTACAAATTTCCAAGTCTGCATTGAATTTGAGAACAAGCATTACAAGATCCTAGTTTTTGACGAATTGATTCATCAAGGTATTGACATTCATACCCTCTCCTTAGTCAAGCGCTAAGTACACTCTTTAAAATCAATTTCCTAAAATAACATTATTTTACATGCTTTATCATTCCTAATTGTCATTGATTTAATCTAGTTTAGTATGCATTTATTTAATTAGCCTAGATTAACCCTAAGGAAATAGTAGTTTCCTTTAAACACATTTAATTAGTAGTACCAAGAACTTTGAAGTGACAAGTAATAGTGCTATAGTATTAAAATACATTACAACTATTGGGTCTATACTGGAAGAATAAAAATTACTTTAGGACTATTCATTGTTGTAGATAATTTCATGTGAGTCAAACATGACACAAAGCCAACAAACTAAAGAGTAATAATAGCATAAAACAAGAGATTAAAAATCACATGGGAGCTATGAAAATCCTTCGAGGACATTATTTGAACTTTGGAAAGACCAAGATGATTGAAAATGTTTTACTTTGATATTTTAATATCAAATCATCATGAATTCACCCAACAACATATCTGTGAAATGAAATCTTAAATACAAGAATTATGACATAACAAATATATATTCATTCAAATGGTTTTATATCATTTATTATGCATTTCTTCTAATTATAGTAATATTAAATAAGTTTGAAAATATCATATCATTCCATAGAGTACAAACACTAATATGTTTCGACGTCATCTACTAACTCAAAAGTAACAATTACATTGGGGGCTATCCCATCAATTTTATTATGGGACCCAACACTGTTCTCTAGAACAAAATTTCTCTTCCATTCAAGTGTAGATGGGATTGAAGTTGGCCAAAGTTGGTGGTTACAGCTTTACAACTGCTAGTTGCATTTACTTAAAAGAGATCCTAAGACCTTTTTAAATAGATCCATAGCTTGCTGTTGCGAAATTCCATGAAGCCGCAATCCTTTGAGACATTCTGTCAAACAGTTCACACACACCTTGTGTGCTTCTAAACTTTGCATATGCATCAAGTAGGGCAATCGCATCATCTGACAAAATTCCTCTATCCTCCAAGCTTTGATGGATGCCCATACCTTGTAATCGCGACATTCTCTGATTCTCATAATTTTTGAGGTGTTTTGACAAACAATTCACAAAGTAGGAAATTCTAATTATCCTTTATCCATAACGATTAAGGTTTAGCAAATATTTAAGAGGATAATGGATTTTTTTTTAGAGTAAATCCTCATATGCATGCAAAGAAGTTCGGGAAGTTTTAAAATGCAATTTGTGTGAAACTTAAATAAATAATTTTAGCATTAAAATGGCACAATATTATCATGAAGACCCTCTATTATGATTAGCAAAATTGTAAACTATTGATACTATAAAATATTTCCAGGTTTGTTAGAGTGCATTTCCTCTAAACTTTGATGTTGTTTAATAGCTAATTTCCTTTGTGTAATGTGAGTGATTACTTCTGGTTGTAACTGTGTAGATGAAAAAAATAACTTACATAGTTACAACAAGAATTATGCACTTACATTATTATGGAGGAAATATTGTCTTTAATTTGCCTAATGTTAATACATAATTTATTTTGATGTTTTAACAGTAACTTCTGGTACTTTTTTTTATTATTATGATGCCTCACAACAAAGCAAACAAACAAAACTCTTTTTAATTTCTATTACTTTATCGTTGCACCTCCAGGTGCTATTTCTAGTTGGTAGACACAACATACAATATACCCTTATGTACTCTGTTGGTTTAGAAGCTGAATTTTGAGCCAATTTCAGACAATTTTTGAAGTATGAGAATTGGTTGAATGGAAGAGGCAGGGGATTTGAAATTCACTTATCAATAGGTTGATTATTTTACAAACCCATTGAGATATCCAAAAATGGCTAGGCAGAAGACAACAATTCCAAGGAAGAGAACTGGTACTGTTGCTGCTTCCACTTTTGCTGTTGAATCTTCCAGTGCTGGTGCAAGGGGCACTTGGTGTGCATCTAGAAGGAAGTTTGGTGAGGGTCCACATGCAATTACAACAACAGAGACTGTGAGGAAGCCTCGTTGGTTTAAGCCAGAAACTATTGCTCTTAGAGAGATCTGACGTAATTAGAAGAACTTTGAGCTGCTTATCCCAACTCTTCCATTTGCAAGGACTACGAGGGAGGTGACTGCACATTAAACATTAGCAGGTTACTCAGCCTTTTGCTTGAGATTTCTCATCGTCACCTCTTTCTTTTCTTCCTTATTGGCGGCAAGTGTGGCCTTAGGCATTTATAATCACCATCACCTAGGCAAGACGTTAGTAGATAGGAGCTATGGGAAGAACTGTCTTTTATAGGTGAGCTAGAAAATTTGTGGGAGTTGGCAATAGATATCTAAAATAGACATGTTATTTAATCGAAATCAGATATGATTAGATATGCCATCGACTAATTCGATCAAAGATTTTAATTTTTCCAGCTACTAGTTCAATTAAAGAGTTTATTTTATCTAACTTTGCAAAGATATTTTGGCTAGCTGCTACGAAGAAGTTGGTTTAATCTTTAATGAATGTTTATTTCACTTTTAACTGTGAGCCTTTTTAGTTGAATAATGAATGTTTATTTCACTTTAACCGTGAGCCTTTTTAGTTGAATAAGAGCTTGCCTTGTGGTTGATTTAAATAAAATAGTTTATATGTTTTTTATTTAGATATTTTGTGGAGATTTTTTATCCTAACCTATTTGATGTCAACACATCTTATTCAAGATGTGTATGGAGTTGGTGAACTTGACAAAAATTTGACATTAAATCCTAGATCCATCAAGTTTCAGAATTTTATGATCAATATTTTTTAAAATAGTTATGGTGGTAAAAAGTCAAATGCCTCACCCAAATAATAAAGAGATGTAAATGATTATTTAAGTAATATTGATTTGAAAATTGTAAGGTTAAGATTTCTTCTTGCTCAACATTATAGAAAACGAATATATTTTATAAAATAAATAAAAATAGTACTAGTTTTTTAAATCTTTAGAATAAGACAACAATAAATTAAAATAGTCATATATGCAAAGTGAACTTTTTTTGTTTCTTATCATTTGTAGTATTGTTTCTAAAATCTTTTATAAAATAGGAAAAAAATATTACTATTTTTTACAAATGTCAGGAATAAGACAAAATAAATTAAAATAGTCATAAATGTAAAGTGAATTTTTTTTGTTTCTTATCATTTATGGTATTGTTTCAAAAATCTATGGTCAAGATCTATTTCATGGTAGTCCTTTTAATCTAGACCCTTTATCTATATAATCCATCATGTGCTTCTCACATAGGGACATTTATCAGCGTAAATATTTTGCTTGGCCTTTATTTTACCCGTGTTTGGTCAACGGGGAGGTTAAAACATTTTTTTATTGTGGGCACATGCAGTGTTAAGATAGGGGAAAGTACTTAACAGTTGAGGGGTTCAATAGTTGTGGGTGTATTGAGATATTTAAAGACCATGTATTTTAATAGTATAGTAGTATTAGTTGTAACTTCAAAGTTCTTAGTGTTACCATTGTTTTTGATTATGATACTTGTCATGTAATGCCCGCCATGCAACCGTAAAGATAAGTTCAACTGAAGCAATAAAAAGGTAGATTTTTTTAAAAAAAAAAAAAGAAATGATAACAAAACATAACATAGACTAATAGCATCAAGTTAAACTATCGTCTCTAGGGATTTCATAGCCGCATTATTGCAACTTAACAATAATCAACAACATACATGATTTGATCGATCAAATGAATCAAACTAACATTTTAGGTTACAACATCATAGGCATTTTTCAACATTTTTGTAACCAAGATTACAAGTGTAGAATAGTTTATCTTACAAGAATAATTACATAATTTCAATGATACAAAAGCTCTCTTTCTGGATACATCAATTACATAAGGATTTCTTTTGATACAAAAGATCTAAATACAAATAGTACAAATGTCCGTCTTCGATACAGGTGCAAAAATGGAATCAAGAGAGATATATCTTCTTTACACACGAGCCACGATGTCAAAAAAAACCAATGGAATAAAGCACAACCACTCGACCATGTGGAACCCTAAGGTCTACCCCCCATGCTAGGAGATAACAATGAGGTCCCACAAAGACAACCGTCAAAAGACAAAAGACTAACAGATGCAAGGACTACACATGACTCCAATACAACCTTGGTCAATATGAACATCACAAGCAACTCAAACAACACTCACACACTTAACATGCAATTCCAGAGGGACTCACACAACCAAAGGAGGAAAATACAACTTGGGAGTCCTAGACTGCAATAGGGAGGAGTGTCATCACATAGCTTGTCATGGGTTATCCTGGCATGTCTTCCTAGGCACCGACCCCCATCCTGGGTTATCCTGGTAGCCTCTTCCGACCACTGGCCCCCATATAAACTCATGCGGAACCAACATACCTTTCATGAGGACAATGTAGTTGATTTGCCATTCCAGGCCTTCTCATCTCATCTCAAGCCTAAACGAGCACTTGAGCCATGAGTGAGGCATACATTATCTTGCTTAATGTGATTAACTACCCAACATCTAAATTTATTAATTAGGTTATCACTTGATTACTGACTTCCAATGGGTTATCCTGGCAGCCACTTTGGACACTGGCCCCACATTGAAAGCCACTCCCCTATCTGCATCTAGAAAACCCTATCCATCAAGCAAGACTTTTACCAACTTAACTACAAGTGCTCAAATACAATGCAAGGCATTTACCTTCTTGCATAACCAATATAATCAGATGTATAGGTACATTGAGCAAGGCACAACCATCTTACACATGTAACATTCCAACATGAATAAGAAACCATATTTCAAGAATACATTTCATTCAACTCACAAGATGCACACATAGCCAACCCCACACAATCACACCCTCCTAGGCCTCTGGAAACCACTTTCCCCAAATAACACAACACATGACACCATTAAAACGCAATGGTCACACATCACAATCACTTCCAAAACACATCATAAACCAAAATCCCTCATCAATACTTCAATAACAAAACCACAGATGTAACATATGATCTGATGCACTAATAATGGTCTTAAAGAATGTAACATTATTCCAAGCATGATCAATCATCTAACAACATAAGGTAACTCTATCCCAATAATGCAGAATAATAATAACTTGAAAGGGTACCAATTATTCTATAACAGAAAATTCAGTCAAACAAGATACTACCCGTTATTAGACTAAACCACTTTCTACACTGATGTGGATCTTATTAAAATTCTAGACAACTTTGTGATTTCTATTCAAAATAATTGTATAAGCAAAACATAAAGGATCATAAAGTAGATTAAAATTGATCTTTAGAAAGTATATGAGTTAAATGCTAAATATTTTATATCATATCAAACCTAACCTCCACTTACTCACCCAATTTCATAACTAAGCACAATCTTTAATTTAAGTCATAAATAAGATTAGACTCCATTATATGACCACAAAGTTCCTTAAGGTGAAGGGGAAGCAATATATATATATATATATATATATATATATATATATATATATATATATATATATATATATATATATATATATATATATATATATATATATATATATATATATATACTTACCCAATTTCATAACTAAGCACAATCTTTAATTTAAGTCATAAATAAGATTATACTCCAATATATGACCACAAAGTTCCTTAAGGTGAAGGGGAAGCAATATCAAGATAACTAGACATATAACAATCATAAATTAAATTCATAGACTAACTCTATGCACACTACTTAAAATATTCTAATTCATACTAAAATTAAAGACTTAACTAAGGTCATCATACAACCCTTATAACTAGATCTAAAATAACAATTCAATATTTATAATACGATAATTTACATCTATTTGACTAAGACAAATATATATTAAGAAGCCTTATTTATTATCCATATCCTACACTCTAACAATAGATAAAACTACTAATATTCTTGAATATACAAGATAAAATAATAAATCGATAAATTATTTTAAAAGACTTTGACTTTTTATTTATAAAATAATGCTTAAATATAACATATCTAAATAATAGGGATGAAATAAAATAATACTTAAATATAACACATCCCTTAGGGATTTGATTTCTCATAAATAAAATAACACTTAAATATTACACATCCCGAAATAATAGGGATTTGATTTTTCATAAATGAAATATAATAATACTTAAATATGACACATCCCTAATAATAGGGATTTGATTTCTCATAAATGAAATATAATAATACTTAAATATAACACATCACTAATAATAGGGATTTGATTTGAAATATAAAAATACTTAAATATAACACATCCTAATAATAGGGATTTGATTTGAAATATAAAAATACTTAAATATAACACATCCTAATAATAGGAATTTGATTTGAAATACAATAATACTTAAATATAACACATCCTAATAATAGGTATTTGATTTTTCTATTAAAAAAATACTAAAAAAAATAAAACACATCCATAAAAATATTCTTCCCTATTAAATAGGGAGTTGACATCACACCTTCAAAATAATAAATAAAACTCAAATTAAACAATAATTTATTAAAGGACAATTTTAAAGATAGTTAAACTTTATAATTAACATTATGCAATATCAAATACTTAATATTTAGCTAAAAAAAATTTAATTATTTAAATTCTAAAATTAGAATTAAAATAAGTTATTATATGCAAGAATTAATTAAATCAAATTCAAAAGAATAAGATTTTATAGTTTCATAATATATGTTTTGATTTTACAAATAAGAATACTTTCTAAACTCTAACAAAATTTCTAATTCTAATATGGTAATACAAAAGACAGATTTTTATGTTACTAAAACTTACCATTCCTATTTCCTATCAAGGTTAAAATAAAATTATTTAAGCACAAAGAGATTTATTTATTCACTTCTATTCATTATGAAAGCTATTCATTTATTCATATAAAAGTATTCAGACAAACCAGAATTAAATTTGATACAATGAAAATAATTTATGAGAGCTTGGCTGAGCCAGACCATATGGCTGCCATGGACAAGAAGAGGGATTCTGAAGAATTTAATTCAGGCAAAATTTCATTGTTTTACATACTAAAATTCATTGTTTCAAATGCATAAACTACAGACCAAGCTTCATTTGCAATATTTTTGGTTTCAGGCAACATTAGAGAGTACCCAGGGAAGAAAGTTTCATAAATTTTTAAGTGTAAAAGCTAATAAAATCTAAAATCTCCTACACCTTGGTCTAAGATAACAATTGGGCTGTAGATACTAAGTTTTAAATGCAATTTCAGGCATGATTCTATGCATATGGAGGCCGTACAAACAGGCAAGCTAGAGGAATAGAAAATATGAAAGTTTTGTTAGAATGGAATTTATCTCTATTGGCATTATTACAAGTCATCAAATGGCATGAGATTTCAGACAAAAGGAAATTGTTTGATTGATTATACAGATTAATGGTTGGAAAGAAAGAAATAGGTTTGCCTGGCAATAAATTTTGATCTCTTCAGGCAAGGGCAACACTACAGAAGTCGAGATTTCATTTGATAAAAGAAATTGACATAGACATAGGAATGCAATAAAAGAGAAGGATTTAATTTCTTCCAGTAGCAAAAGATTTCATTTAGCTAAGGTGTCTACTGGTAATATGAAAATACGATGATAGTGTAATAGCAAGATAGGTAGGTGTGAACAAAGATAAATAGGTGTGAAGATTGGAGGATCAACAATATTTAAAATTGCTACAATTACAGGATATACATGGCTAGATTGATGAAGAGAACATCCAAGCAAATGCAAATGATAGGATTAAATATAATGGGGTTTATAGAAATGAGAGAATAGATTACAGAGCTTTTACATATGATTGCAGATGGAAATTGACTTTTGAAGGGTTTTCTATTGTTTGGGATGATTCACAGAGACCAAACTACTACCAAAATTTATCAAATCAAAAAGTACTCAAACACATACAAGATTTTTCTTCATATACAGACAAGCAGAAGAAATTTTGTTTAAAACATACCCAGAAATTCTTCAGATTTCTCTTGCTCCCTTCCTCTCTTCCTCCGCCAATTCCTCTTCTTTTTCCCCAAATTTCTTTGTATCTTTTCCCCAATTTTTTTTTTCTTCAAAAATCTTTCCAAAAGCCTAAAATAGACAAAACAATCAAATCCCACTACCTCCATTCTCTCCATTTCAAACCTCCACAACCCCAAAATTAATTGCATTCATAACACCACTAACTAGAATATTTTCAAATTTCTGACAACCCACTCCAACAACAAATTAATGGCAAAATAAAATAAAATCTCACATGTCAGATAAACTCAATAAAGTACTAAATATTAACAATATTATTATTATTGCTAGCTTTCAAAGCTACTAATTTAATTTAATAAAAAAATCAACTAATTAATATTCTCAATTTTCTACATTAATTAAATAACTAATATTGATGCATATATATAAACTTATTATTATTATTATAAAAATTAATAAATCTCCAACAAATATACATTGACTATATAACCAAAATGATCAAACATCAACACATCTATACCCATAGATTGCTTATTCTATAAAATGAACCAAATGACTATAATCAACAACTTAATACCTTGGTCACTAAGTTCAATAAAATGAACCTTAAACTACAATAAACAAACAATAACAACCACATACCAAAGGATGACCAACCCTCGAGGACAAGTACCAACTGAGCGACAACTACACCCATGACTGGAAATACATGGATGACGACAAATTGAAGACATTGGCTGAAAGAGGGAACCCCATGTTATCTCCCATCCACATTATCCATTGGTGTAAAGGCACGCTCAGACCTACCAATTCAGGTGGAGTCGATGCCTGGTGCCTGTAATCCTGTAGCAAATAAAAGTGTCAAATACAACATATATATATAATCATCCAACATGGACACTGCGACAGGGAATCACAATGTAGTAGGGTACTCAACATGAGTAATACTACACTGTCCCTTCACAAAACACATTAAAAATATCCACATTAACCAGTTCATAAACAACCTGATAACACATCATCAAATAGTAGCATAAATCACATACTAAACTAATCTACATAATCAATTAACCCATAAATGATCACATCATAAGTATAATGTATTAATCATAAACATCAACAGTGCCATCATAATAACCATCAATCAGTGTCATCAACTACATCAAAACAGTAAACCTACCTTCAACCTGTCTAACATACCCTAAGTATTCTGAGTATTTTACCTTCATCTTCATGCTTCATAGTTTGACCACTTGCACATACAAGGTGAAACTAGAGGGGCACTACATGTCAACAAACAAGGGGCTAAACCCTTTACAAACAAGAGCCACTAGGGCCTGCAGAATAGGCCAAAACAGACCACACACAGAACATAAACATTATAGGAACAACTAATAGACAACTGTCGAACAACAGATGAAGACTAGACAACCCCAGAACCTGAGGGGACAAATCTGACTCCCTTAACCTAGGCTGCAAAGTAGTGACAAATTTGGGGAGTCCCTTCTTTCTCTACACAATAGACCAAGAAGACTTAGAATCGAAGTCCATTGAGTGAGGCGAGAGGAGCGAATCCTCAACAACCACCATGGGCAATGAGACACCACACAGCGAGGGGGCTGACAATGCAAAAGAAGAGTCAAGAGCATTAGGACCAGCAGAGGCAATCATCGAGGGTCAGGTAGGCTTTGCCTGAACAACAACAATAGTTCAAGACACCAATGGTTCTGCTGAAGGGATAGCTGGTAGAGGATCCTGGGGAGGCACGGTCTCCTGGGAAGACTCAGCCAAGGAAGGATCATCTTCCTTGGAGGAACCATCCGAAGAGGGAGTTCCCACCATGAGATGGTCAGTGAGAGAATCCTTCCACAAGGTTGCCGCACCCTTGCGATGAGCAAGAGGGCAACCGGAGGCCAAATGACCAATGGAGAAACATCTCCTACACTGAAAAGGGAGGCCCTCATAGTCCAGAAGCTGTGTCCAAGGTCTGTCCTTCACCATCAAGACCACATCACCATGGAGTGGTTTGGAGATGTCCATATCTACTAAAATACAAGCCATTGTAGTATGCCCAAGATCTCGAGTCATAGAGACCACCTTCAAAAAGCATCCAATGACGTTGCCAATAGCTTCATAACATGATTCCTCCCAAAATTGGAGAGGGAGATTTGACAGTCGGACCCAAACTGGTTTGGTATTCAGTGGCTCCGGAAGAGGATTGAAAGAGCCTCAAGTCCAAGGACTGATGGACAGCGAATGATCACGCCACAACCACCCCCTGTCCAGCACTCGATCTCACTCCACTGAGTGTTACCATTGTTACAATTAATTAAATGAAATGAATTCATTAGAACAAGTTACATCTAAAAAGTAATAAGTCATGTGATGTCACATGGGTGCACCATAAAAAACATGACTTAATGCATAACTATTGGACATTTTTTGAGGTATTTTATGACATCTTAACAACACATTGATGTGAAATCATATGTTTATACGAAGCATTTGTGTTGTCGATTTTAACACGTGGTGCTTTTTCCCCTATGCGTACCTATAATATGGGTTTTACCATTAAAATCTATGTAATAGGTGTAACCTTTCACTTGATACTAGAATCTCAAAAGATCAAATCATCTAAGGTTGCATCAATTGGGGATACATGATAGAAAGAATTGTTATATTTCTAAAACTCACCTTCACTAAGCGT
This sequence comes from Cunninghamia lanceolata, assembly GCA_027924645.1. Lineage (NCBI taxonomy): Eukaryota > Viridiplantae > Streptophyta > Pinopsida > Cupressales > Cupressaceae > Cunninghamia > Cunninghamia lanceolata. Next base: position 8,667,353 of record BSBN01000814.1, read on the forward strand.
AAGTTTTCTTTAACTTAAAAAATATCTCACCATTCTCCGAAATGAGAAAAAGCAGAAAAAAATATCAAATCACATGATCTCTGTAATAGGTAAATACCTTTTTCTCCCCTGAAGCCATTGGGATTATTTGCAATAATATATCCACTACAATTGTGAAGGTCTTGTCGATAAAATTGTCATTTCTCTGAGATCTAGGCATAGTCAATTATAAATTTGATAATTTTTTTCATTCCCCATACGGAAATGATTCCATGAACAAAATGATTTTCTCGTATTCTTAGCTCTTGTCTATGGTCAGATGAATGAACCACCAGGTGCTCGTATGAGAGTTGGTTTAATTGCTTTAACCATGGTTGAATTATGCAAAGTTAGGGTGCACAATTATTGGGTATTCTTCTCTATCAAGGAAAGAAATGGATAGTTAAAAGTCAATGAAACTAATGAAAGGAATCTAATTGGATTACTTAGACTTATATTAATGACAATTATTATATAAACACAATGATGACAACTATTTTGGTTTGCTTAGTTAAATTGGATTGTAGGTCCACTCAATGTGTATAGTTGAAAAGAAATAAAAGTTGTGTTTTTCAAATTTATCTAGGCTAATCAATTAATTAAGCAACTAATATAGTGACTAACTTAGATAAAGAGTAGTCTTGAAACTGTATTGAAATGTAAATAAATCGACACAGAAAGATAGGTGGACTTAGCTTGAGATGTGACAAGTGGATGATTTGTTGTAGTAAATGCTTCGCGAACCAACTTTGATTTATATTATTAGATTTATGACTATTAGACTCTGACAAATTGGAAATTGACGTTTACTTTGATTTTGTTTAATCTCACACTTGTAGTCTTGATCTCTACACCTACAACCTCAAATCTCCACACCTGCAACCTTAAACCTATTTCTGTGGCCTCAAACTTGCTTTGTAGCCTTGAACTTTGCACTTTAGGTCTTCAGATTTCAATTTGTTTTTGTTATATGGAAATAGTGGTGCTTAAAAGCACCATTGGAACTTGTTATGCTAGGGAAGTCAACTAGCTTTTCACTTGTGCACAAAAAACCTAAGCCAACATTTAAAGAACCTACCATGCACTAACGTATCTCTCTAAGAATAGATATTTGCCAAAGGTCTCATCAAGGTGCACAAAGGATTCGAAAGACCCTTTATTCAATCTGGCCATGGAGATGTGTAAATCAACATGTTAAAGATTATGTGCAATAACACATTGAACAATAACAACATGAAATTCCAATTAATCAAATCAAAACACATATTTAAAGTTTACACAATACTAAAACTTCTATATTCACATAACAACATTAATTTCATCACAAAAGCTAAACTTGCCCATGATGGGCAAGGGGTAACTAGAACTCTTAAACTTGCCTTGATGTCCTTGACCACTCCTAAACTTGTAAGATAGAATCCCTATGATTGATTCTATATGACATTGAAATCATGTTTATATGGATGCAAGACCCTCCTATTTTTATAACCATTGCTTTTTTATTTTCTTATCCAACTTCTAGAATTATTTCAAAAGTGTATTTTGTAATGCTCAAAAACCAATTTGGAAAAACATGCAAGATGTAACTAATAATAATAATTTTTTTTTGATACATAGAAGTATTATCTATAGGTAATGCCACATACGTGCACATGTGTCGTTACCACTTGCAATCCCACATAATACATATAGTATTATGAGTTGTGACTTCAAAGTTTTTAGTGTTACCATTATTACTAGTAGTTAGATGAAATGAATTCACTAGAACAAGTCACATCTAAAAAGAAAATGTGATGCCACATGGGTGCACCATAACAACATGACTTAATGCATAACTAGTAGACATCTTTTTTGGGGTATTTAATGACATCTTAACAACACATTGATGTGAAATCATATGTTTAAGTGAACTTTCCAAGTAGGCTACTATAAAAACTTGAGTCATTCAAAATCTGCACATATGATTTTGAGAGGGGTAAAGTTATGGTGCACAATTATTGGGTACTCTTCCCTATCAAGGAAAGAAATGGACAATTAAAAGTCAATAGAACTAACAAAAGTAATCTAATTGGATTACTGACTTATATTAATGACACTTATTATATAAATACAATAAGGACAACTATTTTGGTGTGCTTAATTAAATTGGATTGTAGGTCCACTCAATGTGTATAGTTGAAAGAAATAATAGTTGTGTTTTTCAAATTTATTTAGGCTAATCAATCAGTTAAGAAATCAATAGTGACTAACCTAGATAAAGAGTAGCCTTGAAATTGAATTAAAATGTGAAGAAATCAACAAAGAAAGATAGGTGGACTTAGCTCTAGATGTGACAAGTGGATGATTTGTTGTAGCACATGCTTCGTGAATCAACTTTGATTTATATTATCAGATTTATTACCATTAGGCTCCAACAAATTGGAAATTGAGATTCACTTTGTTTTGGTTTAATAGTGCACTTGCAACTTCATATGTGTAGCAAGTGGGATGTGTAGTGTAATCATATGTGATGCATTGAGATTCCACCTTCACATGTTTCTATTGTGTTCAAAGATGCTTCACCAACAACTTTTAGTGATTCCTTGTAGCATGACATCTTGTGGGATGAGTAGTGTAGGCACATGGCATGCACATAGATTCCACATCCATACACTACTTCTTTGGCATCTATTGCACATCTTTTTCCACATGGTCTTGAGCACTCATCTTATTTAGCTAGGCCTTTGATTCCCAATCTTATTATAGCACCACTTAACACTGACATGGGGACTATTGCACAACTTCTAGAGACATACATTTTGTGTGCTCTTTTTTTTCCATGGATTGGGAGGGCCTTATACATAAACCTTTGGGCCTACTACCTCCTAGGGGAAGAAATATTGTTCAATGAGCATTGATCTTCCTTAGCCTATAATATCATTCTTTCTTCATCAAGGTGGGAGGCATTACATTTGGTAGGCTTCCTAGTCTCATCTCTTCATATTTCTATATGTTCTGGGGGGTTTATCGCTCCTTTGGAGGGAGGGTTAGAGTGCGGTTATCATTATACACTGTTAACTCACATGGCCTATTACTAGGATCAATTTCTATTTCGTCCCACTTAAGGGGAGGTGTTGGTGTAAATATTATACTTCAACTATGCTAGTGTTTATCCTAAATGTAATATTGGACTTGGTTAATTAAGTTTACTTAGGATATTAGGAATATTTAATTTTTGTCATCTAGGTAGCCAATAATGACATGTGTATATCTTGACTTGAGGTATTCAATTGCCACCACTACCTCATTATTGATTGATTGATGATAGTTAGGTGCTACCTCTATTTTGTCACGACCACCTCTCTTAGTTAGATTGAGTTAACTCACCTCTTGATTGGAAGTGATTGGGAGTTAAACTCTTACGTCTTGGATATGTCACTTCCATGAAACATGCATCCAAGATTGCCTATCTATTTATATGTTATTCTTTATAATTAGCTCCATTAATTGAATATTGACTATCTTTATTCTCTAATATTAGTTTTGTGATTAGCTCATAAGCATTAAGTCCTAGGAAAAATTATTGTTTATGTTTATGACAAAATACTAATATGGTATTAGAGCCATGATGTTATAGGACTAGTCTTTTTCTAGGTTTTGAGAGTTAAGTAGATCTAAACTTTAGGCATATTTGGTGAATGATGGAGCTATTTTGAGCCCACCATTGTGTCTAAAACAACCAATTTAGCTTAGGTTTTTTATTTTTATTTTATTCGAACAAACACCTAGAATTGGCCAACTGAAAGGAAGACTTTATTTGATTTTTGTAGAAAACGAGCTACTAAAAAAATGAACTATACCATTGTGTTCAGAAGTAGAAATCTATAAGAATTGACTAAACTTGCTTAAGTTGGGCTCACATAAAACACACTAATTGTCCTATTAATATCATAGCCACAACCACAATCAGATTATTTCGAAACATGTACCATAACAACATATTCAAAACATCTCCAATCAACATCATGTAGTTCAAGGCAAATTAAAATTAGTATACAATGTTTTGAAGGTTGACTACATTATCTACACATGTGGGAGTGGCCCTATGAATGGAGCACTCCTACGCTACCTTATCTACAGTCATACACTACCTTCCATTTATTCACTCCTTTCTCTCTTGTCCTTTTCTCACATTGACGTTTAGATGCTTCATTTGATTTGATTAATGTTTTGTCCTTTTTAAGAGATTATTAAAAAGGGGGTTGTAAGCATGGGCGTGAGACATTCCTCATTTATTTTTCTATTTTCTTCTAAAAAGATGAATAATTTTGATGGTATGCATGTTCCTTGTCATTTTATGAGTGGAGCATATATGTATAGTGGATGTGTAAAGCTCCACGTAAAATAGAGATATAATTACACAAGTCAAAAGTAGAAGGGGTATTCATCTCAAAATTTATTTGTTTTTAATTATGTAATATAAATATTTTTAATCTTTTAAACAACAACTTTGCACCTCCCTCTTGTGGTGACATTGCCATGTGAGCATATAAGTTATATTATCATTGATGTCAACACTTACCATGCCAATGTATGGATGCACAATTAATAGGATGTCATCGTCTACCTCTTTTTTTGCCTTCCAAAAGTATTTTTACAGAAATAATGATATCTTTTGACCTATTTATCTATTTTAAATTTTTATAAGTGAATTTTTTTTTTCCAAGCTCTCTAAGCTAACGTAACCTATGTTGTTTGACTTTGCTCAAATTTCCTTCAATTTGTAATTGAGTCTCCTTGTTCTTCACAATCTTGTACATGCACTAATAATATAGTGCCAAACCTTGTATATATTGGAGCGGGTTATGCGAATCCATTTTGGGGATATTGTAATGATGAATTGGGACAAAGTTTCATTCCTTGAGGGGTTGTAAATATGTTTTTTAAAATTTCAATTCACTCTTTTGTTGTTACCTTAGACAAAGGGAATTATTCATGTTGGAAAGAAGGGATAAAGAATCACTATTTTGAGCAGGGTCTACTACCATATCTTTATAGATTTGTTCTTGAGTTGAATCACCATGATTTGATTTGATTCTTTACATTATGTCTAATTTATTTGATTTGTAGGTTTGCTATAATATGAGCTAGAAGATGATCATTAGGAACTATCTAATGGCTCTCATGTTTGTTTGGTAGTACACATACAAGGAGAACATAACCTAAAGTAATGAAGTATAAATATAAAGGCTACCACCCACCTTCAAATATGTTCTCCTCCTACAATGAAATTGGGGATACTAATCTTAGACATGTAGATATTCAAGAGTTCCTGCGGAAGGTCGACAAATAGGGAGACAAAATTTTTTAGGCCCAATGCATGGCAAGGTTGGGACTTATTCAAGCAACTAATTTCCCTATGACCTTGCAATCTCCAAGGCTGGTGTTATCCTGTGCCCAATGGTATGATCAGAAACAAAAGAAGGTATTTGGGCCAACACACCAGATTGTGCTTGATATTAACCTTGATGTAATTCAAAGATCTTTTGGCCTTACTACATATGCCCAATATGATGAGGTTGATATGAAGGTGGCTTTAAACTATTATGAGACCAAAACTTCAGCGGCCTCCAGATTCATCAATGATAGCCTACTCTTGGTGCAAAGAAATTTAGCACCCAAGATGGCAAAAGTTTAGCATAGAAGTGAATTCAGGGAGGATTCCAAGGATTCTATCACCCTTCTAAGTAGAGTGTTTTGGTATCCTAGTGCTAGGGACGTTTAGCCTTGGATGTGTTATTTCATTTTGAGAATCATAGATTCAAAGAGAATAGATTGGGCCACTATTATTAGTGAGACCCTACATGAGTAGTTGGTTTATGTTTTGGAGTCCAATAGGTTTCATATGACTTCATACCTTGTGTACCTACTAGCCTACTGAGCCAATATTCTTGGATTAACAACAATGGAAACTCTCTAACAGGGTGAAAAAAGTGTGTGATCATTATCCCCATCTAGAATTGAAGGAAAGGGGGAAGCATTACAATCTGGTAAATGATGCTTTTGTTTATGCTATAATTAGAAGCCTAGAAAATGAATATGCTAAAATGTTGTCCCCTGAGGCATATAAGAGAAATTATAAACAACACAGATATAAGAAATGAAAACATGAAAATATACTAAGCATGGGAATAAAGACATGGAAAACATAGAGACACACAAAGGTGCACAATGGAAATAAACACAGGGAAACACATCAACTAAGAACAATAAGATAACACATTACCATAACATGAATACACATGAAAGTTATTAGGAGACAACACAAGGGTTCAAAGTGAGAAAACTATTTCCATTTTTTAGGGAAGGATCTATTGATATCCATCAAGGAAAGGAAAGAGGAGAGAGTAGTTAGATCCATGAGGAGTCACCTTGGAAAAGGTGGATTAGAAATTGGAAACTAGAAACTAGATAATAGTCATGACAATAAGGGATGTAAGGTAGCCACCCTAGATAAAGCCAATCTAGGCCAAAAGTAAAAGGTACACTAATAATGATGATAAAAAATTAAAAATGGTAAATGGTAAATTTGGTTATGTGGTAACTACCTGTGAAAATGGCTATGTAGTTTCCACCCCAAATGTTGGCTATATGCGGTGCCACCCCAAACAAGGATAGGCCAGGATAACAATAAAAAAAGGTAAAAAGGATAAAGTAATGATGCCATCAATGGTTATATGATAACTACCCAATTAGATAGGAGGCTAGGCTAGGCCTAGTTTGTGATTGGTTTATCTATTGTCATGATAATGGAAAAAAGTGAGAGTGAGTGATATAGAATATTTTCCCTTGATAAATTGACTGGAAAAAAGAGTGAAGGGATAAGATCCAGTTAATTTAAGGTAAAGTGGTTAAGGGGAGAAAGGAAAATATTGCCAAGGATTTTGATGAGGAGAAAATATAAAACTAGAGGAAGAAAAAGGGTAACATTTAGGTCATGACCCTAAATGATGATGTTAGGATAAAGGGGAACATGAAGGGAACATGTGGGTTATGCCCCCAAGTGATCAAAGGGAAAAGATGATAAGGAAAACAAAGAGGGGGAAATTTAGGTCACTCCCCTAAGAGGTAAGAGGAAAATAACACAAGGGGAACAAGTGGGTCATGCCCCCAAGAATTGTAAAGAAGTTAGACAATGGTATGATGCCCCCCCAAGTGAGGGAGAGAGACAATAATGAGATTCCCCTTAAGTGGGGGAGAGAAAAAATGATGAAAGAGAAAATGGATAAGAGAGAAGACATAGGAGAGAATCAAGAGAGCAAAAAGTAGATATGGAATGAAGATAATGAGGAGATAAAAAGTGAAGGAGATAGAACAAGGAGATGGTAGCAGGAAGTGAATGCTTCCAAGGTGAGAAAACAAGGGATTCCCCCAAGGGGAGAAAACAAGGGATTCCCCCAAGGGAAGAAGATCTAGATAAAGGAAACATAAAATAAGAAAGAGAAAGTAGGAACATACATAAATGAAAAGTGGAGAGGATAATTAGGGAGAAAAATAAGAAGAGGGAAAGGGAAAACAAGAAGATTAGATAAAGACAAAGGAGAACAAGAAAAAGATAAAGGAGCACAAGAACTAGAAAAAGGAAAAAAGGAAAGAGGTAAAGTAGATAGAGTTGAAAGAGGAGAGATAAGAAGTATAATCAAGTAGAGGAAAAAATTGAAAAGGAGGAATTATCACAAGCATAAGTAAGGATCATGTAGTAGACAAGTGGGTTTTATAATGTGATCCTAAGTTTAGGCATTGAGACAACTAGGAATTTATCTTAGTCAAAATTCTTTGTGTATAATGGTAAACCACCATCTTATTTATCTTTTTACACACACTAGGGTATTTTCCCCCATAGACTAGGGATTTATACTTATAGATTTACTTTGTTGTCACACCTCTTAATTCCTAGATGCATGTAGGATAGGAGCACACACTATTTTTATCTCTTTTTTCATTGTCTATTCATGGAGGTAGAAATAATAAAATAGGGGCTTGAATTGAAGGCAAACTCCCATACAGGCCCAAATTTTTTTTCTTGTTCTTAGCTATAGGTATTTGGGAGAATATTCAACCACATAGGGGTTTTCTAGTATCTCTTCCCTTCTCTTGTTCATTTTGTTATTTCACTTGATTTATGATGAAGGGCTACTCCACCCAAAACTCACACGAAACAACAATAGAGATTCCCACCAAAAATGTGAGGAATGAAATCAAGAAACTTTTATTTCTTCAGTAAAATAGAGTACAAAATCTAGTATTACATGCTACAACAACATGAGCTATTTCACAACAGAGAAAAATCCTACTCTATTAGAGATTTCTACAATCTAGAGCCACAACTGCACATATGGGACCATCCTTCGTAACCTTTCTGTTTCCCCTTTTTACTTGGCACCAATAAATTCCACGCCACTTCTCCACTAGCTTCTTGAATGTTCTAGAAAGTGTAACTCCCCATTTTGGGTGCCAAGCCTAGCTGTCTATTTTCCTGCCCAAGAAATTAGAGATTTAAAATTTTTAAAGTTTTTGAAATTTTGTAACACAACTTCCTGGGGCCATAACTTTTGAACCAGGTGTCCGATTGACGAATAGAACCTGGCGTTGGAAAGATCGTGAAATTCAAATCCACTTTTCGAACCCCAAGAAGGCTTCTAAAGGTTGAACTTCATTAGGAGCAACTTTCCAAGATGAAAACTTTAATATCTCTCAAACTATAAATGATATTCATATGATTTCTTCACCATTTGCTTATTTTTACAATTCTGCTTCTTGGGGTAAATTTTCAGGTCCATATGTACCCAAATAGGCCAACTTAATAAAAATAGAAGGTTTCTATTTTTAGCCTTCTGAACTTCTGACAGTCATGAACCACTAAAGTGTCAACATGGACTCGAACACAACTACAAAAATCTACAAAAACCTACAAAAACAAAGAAATTCAAAACATCTTCAAATATTTTTGGGTGATGCAAGATTTCCCTTACACTGCATCAATTTAGTTAGTTTATCTCTATTTTATCATTTATGTATTATTTGGCATCCATTGGTTTTCTATTTTTGGTTTTCTTTGTTTCCTATTATGCAGGTGAGTTTAAAATCTAGCGATAATTTTGAGTTTTACAACTTTTTGGATGACATCACAAGATTGGGACAACAACATGTGATTTGGACTACAACGCATTGTATGGATGTCCACGTGTCACAATAGCATTTGAGAGAATGAACTCCATCTTTTGGTGCTAGGTTTCTTTCTTTTTACCATTTACAATTTTGAATCCAAATTTTCAATTCTGTATTTTGAGTTTCCTGTAGATTTGCATTCATTCAACCTCATTCATTGTTTCATTAATTTCATGTAATGTAGAAGTTAAGAGTAGATTAATTTGTCCTTTACTATATATATATATATTGTTTTATACATGTCCATATAAGTTTTGAATATGAAAATTTGTTTTATGTTGGTTTTAACCCTTAGAAAAAGAGAAAAAATTACTCTATCATTTTCTATTTTCCCTCTTGACAGTTAAGTTTACTTGTTGGTTTTCATCTTCAAAATAAAATAGAACTTTTAGATTCATATTATATTTGTTATTATGTGGATGCATGAACAAATGTACACATGTTTTCTATTTTATGACTATTGTTGTTTTTATTATCAAAAGAAAATACACTTGCATTTACATTATTGTTTAATTTAAAAGAAAAATGTATATGTTTCTAGTGTACATATAATATATTGTTATTTGCTTAAAAAAAAAAAACATACTTGGCCTTATATCCATTTATTCTATTTTAGATTTAAATATGTATGATAAACATATATATATATTTTGATAGGTGAACTTGTCTTGAGGGGGCTATACTTGAAAATATTATTGTTCAAAATATATATATTTTACTAGTTTCTCCAATGGAGGGCCATAGCTAAAAATCCCACATGGAGGCAAAGATTACACAATTTTATCTATAGACAAAAAACTATCATCTTAGCTATTACTTATGTGTTATAGAATAGTATGTAGTGTTAAATATCTACCTAGTCTTCAAGCATGTAGCTTCATGTTCATGTCCCTATCCCCACTTGACTTAAAGCTCCCACCATGAAAAGAAAATGACCAATCCACCTTTTGGGTCGGTGCATCACCACAAGAGACCTTTAGATGTTTGATACCCCACTTGTCCTATTTCCTATGCTACATATCATTTTGCCCAATCACCATGATGATGAAAATAACCTAGGGGTCAGTGTTTGAAGGATTGATTACTAGCTAGGTCCCCACACTTGGGGTGAAATCCCAAACCAACCACAACATCATTAAGGATTTTCCTCAACCCATACTTCCATCTCAACTTAATCAAGGATTTTGTAGCAACCCAGATGACCTCCTTCGACTCCCTCACCTCAAGGAAGACAATGATGAACTTTGAAGATATATCTATGTTGACATGATAATGATGCACCAAACATAGGAACATCTCTTCCAACACCACATGAAGGCATGGATTATAATTATTGCCCTTGTCTATAAAATCTTCTTTAGCCTTACATTAGAAATCTCTCCCAGGAATGTAATTTGCCACTTCTTGGTAGTCAAACAAACTGTGGTGTCCATTGCCTTATTCCTCCCAAATATAGTGAAATAAAATGTTACATTGTATTTTAGAGACACCAATGGTGGCTCCAATGTAGGCTTCATCATAATTCTTTGTATGCTTGCAATAAAACTGCACTATACTTCCTTGAAAAGAAGTGAGTTAAACATAAATTCAACTCAAAAACATTATGAATGCTCATGCTCAAATGAGAGGAAAAGGACAGTAGATCCAACACCATCTATTTTCATGTGAGAGGGAGTTGTCAATGATGCATGTGATGTCTGCATCAATAGCCATGTTAGCAAGTATATCTACCTCCTTGTTAGCTTCTCAATAGACGTGGCCGATAGTGTAGACTGAGAGACATCTGAGAATGGACCAACAAGTTTGATAATTTTGTCAATTTCCTAGTTCAGTGAGAACCTTTTATGAAGTGCATTAATAATTATTAATGAATCTCCTTCAATCTAACATTATTAACGCCATAGTGCTTACAAGTTTGAAGCCTAAGGAAAATTTCTTGGGTTTTTTACTTATTGTTAGTGCCCATTGGGAGTTTTTTATCCGTAACTCCAACCATCTTCCCATTATGATCTTTGATGATGCATTCATCCCCTAAGCGTCTGGGGTTTCCCTTAGAGGCACTGTCAAAATTGAGTTTGTACTAGCCAATTAGAAGAGGGGTCCATTTTGCACTCGCTCTTGGATTCAAAGCTAGATTAACTTGAGTAGCCCCAAGAATGGGGGGAATCACCAATCCCTTCTAGTCCTTCAAGATTTCATTGTACCAAAAGGTAAAGGAGTTGTCCTTTAGTTTCTAATTTCTAACAACATTATTGACTATTTCCTCAATGGCATTTTCCATTTTTTTGAGAAAATAGTTGATCACCATTTCTTTATCTTGGAATTATCTTGGAAGATTCTTCTATTCCTTTCTTTTCACAGCTCCCATACCACCATTAATGATCAGATTGACCATATGCTAGAAAAAATTGCCTTCTTGTGAAGCATTGGACAAGTAATGAATAATGGCAAGGTTTCTTCAGGGAGGGGGCTATACCAATTTGGCTTAATCATAATCCACTTCCAATGAGTTTCAACAAATTTTCATCTTACTAGTAGAGGGTCCACAAATTCCTCATCTTCTTTGCATACTACACATCTTGATGAACCTCGAAATCCTACTTTCCAAAGTCTATCCATTGTGAGGATTCTATTTTGTAGGATAGCCCATGCAAAGGCCCCAACTTTGGGTAGGTAATGTTTATTCTAGCATAGATGAATAGGCTAGTCCTCCTTTATTGCAACTTCTTCTTGGGTGTATCTAATTTTCACATTAAAATTTCCTAACTTTTCCCCACACCACTTTATGCTATCCTCACCCTCAGATATAAAAATATTTCTTCCTATAAGTTTTGTCTTTATGCATTCTCACTGCTTCGTGGGGATATTCAAATCTGATAATGATTTCCATTGCCATTCTACCCAACCATTTTTACTCAAAATTTTAAAACATATAAAATCTGATTTCAAATTCAAAAAGGTTGTTTATTTACATAGAAGGTTTCAGGCGAGTGAGTTTCACCCAAAACATTTCCTAGTGAGAGTGTTTCACCTGAAATTGACTATGTGGCATCTTGTGTGGTAGCCAACCCCCCCATTTTCAACCAATTGAACAACACTTCAAGTTCAACTCCAAATTTCTCCAACCAAAGGACATTTTCATAAAAATCTAAAAATACCATTGGGTAGATCTCAGACTCTAGAACTTAGAAATATATATTTTTAAATATTTTGATTAGTTCTATCAGGATTATTTTAAAGTTTATTACAAGTAGGTTATTATAATAAAAAATGCAACTAATTAGAAATTAAAAAAATAGTCAAATATACTTAAAAATTTAAAAAATATACGATGCACTAGAGGAGAGAATCCTCTCCAAGAAGGTATAATTTTTTTAATGATAAAAAATTTAGACAAAAGTTGACATCTCATGAAACTATGCCAATTTGAGTAAATTTGACTTCAAAAATTATTAAATAAAAAATATTCATCAAAAATTAATTTTTGTCTCCATGCACTAGATTTTCAAGTTACCTAATTGGGAAAGAAATATATATATTTTTAATTTGCTTAACTAATTTTGTGACCTCCCATCAACGACACTTTTTTCAAAATTTTTCAGCTTTTAAATTTATGCTCTTAAATTTGCAAAAAAATATATCCAACTAATTTTTGAAAAAAAAACATAATTTACATTAAGAGTTCTAAATTTCATTAGTTTATATCATTTTAAAATTCAAAACATAAACATCACTTTTAGGTGCTCCAAGTTGGAAAACTGTATTTGTGTTGGCTATTTCCTTTATAAAAGTGTGACATAGTTCTGAACTTTTACCCAGTCTATCCATCACGAGGATTATATTATGTGGGAAAACCCATGCAAAGGCCCCAACCTCGGGTAGGTAATGTTTATTCTAGCATAGATGAATAGGCTAGTCCTCCTTTATTACAGCTTCTTCCTGGGTGTATCTAATTTTCACATTATAATTTCTAACTTCTCCCCACACCACTTTATGCTATCCTCACCCTCAGATATAAAAGTATTTCTTCCTACAAGTTTTGCCTCTATGTATTCTCATTACTTTCTAGGGATATTTAGATCCGATAATGATTTCCACTACCATTCTAGCCAGCCATCCTTTTTTATCAAGGTTAAATAATCTCTCACATGGTCCCCCATATGCTCTCCATATTTTCTTTAGCTTATAAAATGTTGGGAAACTCCTTAAGGGCCGCATACCCATTCCATGAATCTTTCCAAAATAGGTCCCCCTTTCCATTTTTGATTTCCCATGTGATGTTTTATTATCAAATCTCTACTTGACAATAAAAAATTCCAAATTGTAGAACCTCTGGGTGGATTAATCGTTGTTAGAATTCTCATTGGGTTTGTAGATTCCAAATACTTGTTTTGTAGAATTTTGGCCCACTTGAGGTGTGGTTTCAAGTAAAGATTCTAAACTAGTTTAGCTCCCAATGTTATGTTGAGAATCAACCATTTTTATAGCCCCTCACCCCTATGATTTTTGGGCTACGTATTGTGTCCCATGCTATTAGTGGGAATTTCTTATCCTCTGAGGAGCCCTTCCAGAAGAAATTACACAGTTTTTGATTGACAGTTTCACATGTTTTCTTTGGCATTCGAAGGTAGGATATTATATAAACAAGAATTGCTGAAACATGTATATTTTTATATATATTATATATTAAAAATTACATTTATAAGTTTATATATATATATGTAACATCGGAAAATGTCCCCTTGGGAGCTTTTCCCTCATAAGGTTTAGCTCCCAGGTCTTTAGAGTGCATTTAGGAGATTTTAGTTCATATTTTAGCATCTTGATGGAATGAGACCTAAGTCCCATGGCAAATAGGACCTAGGAGGACCCCTTGAGCTGTACCCTGCCTAAAATAGGGGGGGAGGACTTTGGTGCTCGTGCCCTAGTCCTGCCCTATTTTAGGGCAGCCCCAATTTCTGGGTGTCGGTTAGTGACGGTTATTAGGTCCCTTTGCCAACACGATAAGTTTAAATTTCAAATATCTTGGAGGAAGTGCTTGTAGATGCATATATAAGCATGTGTAGGCATTCATTTGTAAACTAGATGATCATTGTGAACTCTAGGCATTCTCAAGGTGATTCAAGGCTTTCTATTGTGTTGCAAGAGCAGACTTGTATGTTTTGTGTGTTGATATTTGTAGATTTGAGCATCAATTCCTTCATGGCATGAAGAGCATCTTCCTCCATGAAAGCTTCACTACAAGGTTCAGAGACATAATATTGTGCTTTTATTATTGTTTCCTTTGGTTTTTTGCCTCTGCCTCACAAGGGCATGCCCTCTTCATTTGAAAATAGTGTTAAGAGACTTAAGTGTCCTCTGGGGTTTGACTAAGGAAAACCTCTAAACACCACAAGCCCCAAACCAAGTCTTGTGATTTCAGGTTACAGGTGTCGCACCCAGGAAAAGTGGAGTTGTAAGAAGGCTGAGAAGACATCCAGGATTTAGGATCTGAAGAAAAGATAGAGAAAGGAGCACTTCCAAGACTAGGGTTCTCGCTCCAGTGTCCTCCGCAGATAGATTCAAGAAAACAGAAGTTACAGGGCTGATCAGTGTCCGAAGGAGGTCCAGATTCTGCGAAAAAGTAGGTACCTTGGACTTGGGCGTCCGCTCTAGTGTCCCCGACTATTCCGCTTTGAAACCCTGAAAATAGGTATTCTGTAATTTGGTATTTTATTCCCGTCTGCAAGAGATTTTTTTGTAATTCTTTAATTTGTTGTCGTATTTGCATAATTAGGGTTTTAATGGTCAATTGGACATAGGAGAAGGAAAAATTGATAATTAATTCCCTAATCCAAGTTTCCCTACATCTGAAAGTGACTCTAGGGTATGATAGTGCTTGCCATTCGACCTTAGATCCTTCAATGTATAGTGGAGAGGTGGATTTTAACATCTAAACCACAAAAGATTAACAAGATCCAATTTTCCACTAAACAATATATAACAATAATGGTTTAAAAATACAAACATACATACATACATATATAAATAAAATAATTTTATTTTTTTAAAAAATATATTTTATTATTTTTTGTTTGCCAAGGGAAAGATCCTACGGGTGGAGCTATGGAAGGCACACAAGGTTTATTACAGCTTAGGCCACTGTTGAAGCAACTATATAGGGCTACAGGCCTACTTGATGGCGGCTTGGGCCCTTTTTGTTTTTATTTGCAAGTCATGGTGTGGTGTGGGGTCAATGTGTGAGGGCATGGATCCTCACCCACATGTTTTTTATCACAATTTTTTCCTGCTTTCCGTGTTTCGGAGGTGGCTACCTGCATGGTGGCCATTGGGGGTCTAGGGACCTACCTATTTTATCTTTTAAAGATGTGCTCAATGTGGATGAGCCTTCTTCATCTATACATGCAAATTTTGGTCATTTCTTATTGTATGCAACACTAAAATCCAAAGCTACTTAATATTTGAGAATTTGTCTGAGACCCAACGATTGCTTGGATAACAACAAAGATCACCCTGATTTGGTGATTAACTTGGAAGCCATTGTTGATGATGTTCTTTATTTGTTTGAGTATGCATTAATTTGCAAGTTCATGGGTTTTTGAATCTCCTTACCTTTTTTGGAGTCCTAAGATAGAAAGAATTGGAATCCCAAAGGTGATATGAAAATCATCTTAGCTGTAAACATATATTTCTTTGTGGTGTTTTCTTGAATGGTAGATCAAAATATGATTTTTGAAGAAGGTCCCTATTTTCACAACCAAGCGAGATTATTTATCAAACCTTGGCATATAGGGTTTGATCCAATGGAGGAGATCTTGTCCAAGATTCTTGTCTAGATCCTCCTCTCTCAGCTTCCAATGGAGTTTTGGTGGTAGGAAATTCTGCAATCCATAGAGGCAATTATTGGGAAACCCTTGGGTCCTTCCTTCCAAACCCTTGATAGAAAGATAGCCACTTTTGCTTGTGTTTGTCTTGAAATTAATTTGAATAATTCACTTCCTGAATCTTTAGAGATTAGATTAGGTAGTATGAACTGGATCCAACAAATTGACTCTGAAGCACTACCCTTTTGTTGTCGTGTATGTCATGAATATGGACATTTATAGAGAAATTGTTCATAAATGGGTCCTAAATCTCCTCAACCCGTTCCTTAGGCACACACGACCAATCTAAAAGAAAAAGGAAAGGCCCCAATTTAGATTGATGTGCCAGACTCAAATGGATTCATTCTTGTGAAATCTTGTTCAAAGGTAAAGTCTTCGAATCACCAGTATAAATCTACTCCTAAAGGGACCTCTAGCAATAGATTTGATGTTCTTGAGAAATTTGATGATTTAGACACAATGGAGCATGATAACAACGTGGCTGGCTTGGATATGCATCTCTTGGGATCAGGTATTTCCAATCATCTTGTTACGAATCCTTCCATATCTAGAGAGATGTTCGTATTTCTATTCATATTGATAAAAATGATAGGAAACAAGAGGTTTCAAAGATACTTGTAGAAGGAGTAGACTCTATCCCTATAACAAAGATTCAAATGGAGTCAAATGAAGTCAATTTTCTACGTTAGAAGCTATGCAAGAACTACGTGCAAAAAAAATGGTAAAAAGAAGGCACCTCCTTTGTTAGGTCTTCAACAAAAGAACATCAAGAAAGGAGGTACTAACAAGCTATCAAAGGTAGGAAGGAAGAAAGACCAAAAAAAAGTGAAGTTGATAGGGGAATCACTAGTGGAATTTGGTGTCATTAAGACATTAGACAATCACTTTTCTAACCCCCTAAGATTATTGTAATCTCTTGGAATGTGTAAGGCCTACTTTTTCATTCCCTTATATTTGACTATTCATTTTACTGTTGGTGATACATTTAGACTTATGGGACTGCTGATCCTGAATTTCTAGACTATTAGACTTTATGCTGTATGTGGATTTGTTATGCTTAGCATGTTTATGATGTGTTTAGACCTGGATATTGATTCACTAATGATGTTAGACATATGGTTTATATTATGATGTTATTGGGAAACTATTCATGTGATGTTAGTTAGAAATTTGTTATGTGATTCAATCTTGGGAATGGATGTTTGAAATTTAGAATTTAGAATCTAATTGTAATGTGACTTCCTTGATGCTTATATGAACATGTGATGTTGTATGAGAGTGTATGTTTCAATTTGCTTAAGCTATTATATACATGTGGAATTAACATTTCATTTGAGTGCGCAGGTGTTTCTAATGAAACCACAGAAATTCAGAGATCATCCCACACACGGTGTTGTTTTCCCTTGTGAAGCCGATCTAGTTCCAAGAGGAACCAAGATCAAATATGTTGCATGATGAATTTTTGTAATGCTGTTGCATGTTGTTAGTCGGGTTAGGTCTACCCCTCTTTTATTTGAATTCTAATTGGTGTTGTAAGTATAGTGTCATTTGAATTTCATTTTTTTAGTTATAAATTTTTGAGACCCCTTTTCATGTGCTTTAACTCAACCCTTGGTGCTCAAAATGGGTTAAACTTGACCCTGGGTTGTATCCCTTGGGTCTAGGGACCTTTTGGGCTTGTGTAACCTTAGGTAAACTTCCATTTGGTCACTTTAACTTCACCCTGAAGTAAAGTGACGAAAATGGAAGCTTGAGAGGGGGAGGATGAGTGGGTCAAACACTCAACCTCTTCCTCTCCTCTTCCCTAGGTTGGGGAAATCTCTAAGACTCCTTAATTGTGGAGAACTTTACTCCAAGTCTCTCCCACAATTGGTGAGGGTACCTTGGGGTTGTGTGGTCCTTCATAGGAGGAGAGGATTGGGGCACATGTGGCACCCACTCCCTCTTAAGCTCCACTTTTCTCTCCCACATGTTTTAGAGAGGACAAGTGGAAGGGAGAGAGACTTGGTGGATGGGTGAGTGACATGTGTCACCACCCATTCCAAGGGTCTTGCTTGTAGTTGGGAGGAGTGAGGAGGTGACATGTGTCACATCCCCATTCCTCATGGCTCTTGAAAAGAGCCTATTTTAATCCCTCTTGGAGAGAGGGATGGGGTTGTTGAATTTTTGGCAATTTTATTGATTTTAATTATTTTGGGAAAAAATTTGGAGGAAATTTGGTGGCTCAATTTGGAGAAGGAGTTGGAGGAGCTCTACTCAACCATCTACCAATTGGGCTTTTTAAGGTAGGTTTCAAGGCTAAGGCCTTCCCTTATGTATTTTATTTACTTGTGTGATGCTATGTGTGAGTTTCCATTTTGAGTTTTTACTTGTTGTTGTGGGGAAAAATTGTAAGGGAGTTGTAAGAGCCTCTCCTACTTGGGAGAATATGCTCAACATGTGTGGGGTAGGGGAGGAGTGATCCTCCTCAGGGTCATTTCCTTGATTTTGTGGAGTTGTAGCCTTGAGGGCAATATGTGATTATGTGCAATATGTGAAATGGCTTGAGAGCCAAATGGAGGCTTTGTGAAACCATGCTTAAAAATATTGGCTTGAGGCCTTGAGAGGTATTTGTATTGGAAAGTTTTAGGAGTGACACTATTGAGTTGAGAGATGTCCACTCCCCTACCCCATTGAACTCATCTTGAGTGAGTTCTTGTGTTGTGATAGCCATGAGAGTAATTTTGTGTTTGGTTGTTGAATGCATTGTTGTGTTGTGGTTTGAGTTTTCCTAGTGTGAGGATGACCTCCTAGCTCGGGGGTGACTCATGAGTGAGTCAATGGTAGGGAGGAGAGCAAGTTGTTGTGGCTTCTTCCCCCTCCTTGTGATATTGCAGGTTCATTGGAGCTATGGTTGTGGAGGAAGAAAATTATCATTGTTCTTGAGAGTTGTTATCTTATTTCTTTTTAGCTCTTGAGAGAGAGCATGGCCAAGTTAGGATTTTGTATCATTTGTTAGTTTTCAAAAGAGAAGAACATTGTTCTCTCTCTCTCTCTCTTGTTGTAAAAGTATATTTTTACTTGTGTGTATAAGCTATTTACATTTGAAATAGAAATTTTAAATTTGCTGATTTTAATGCTTATCATTCAAAAAAAATAGTGTTGGAGGAAAAATATAGTCTTATTGCTTTTTCTCTTGAATGTTATTTTTCAAAAAAAGGGGCAGAATGTTGCTATTTTATCTTTGTAGATTACAATGAAAATCTATACATTTGATTTACTTACTAGTATATTTATATTTAAAAAAAATATATCTATAGTACGCCGAAGATATCTTCCAATTTGTTGGCAATATTTGATATGCTCACATGAGTTAATTTAAAGAGACTATGCTGTGAAACTTTTCATATTCTTCAAACGTAATAAAGATTTCACTCCATAACTGCCCAAGTTTTTCTATTTTTCTATCTGTTTGGCTTCCACAACTGTCCAAGTCTTTCTATTTTTCTATCCATTTGGCTTCCACAAATTTATTTATTTACACATTTTATGAATTTTGCTTACATGGGAATCTGAATCTTAATTGTTTATGGGAATCTGAATCTTTCAGCCCCTTGCTGTGAGTGTAGAACGCCTCTCGGCGTAATGAGAAAGGAATTTAGATGTTGTTGTTAATATGGAGGGAAGAAATAAATGCATTTGCTTTTAAAAAGGAAAATAAATAAATTCTTGAAGGGCTGTTAGGTGTAGATATGTTCCTTTATGCTTACAAAAAAGTTTATTGGCTCTATGTAAATCTGTTTATGAAAACAAAAATAATTCTTTTGAGTTATTGTATAAAAAAAAAAATTCCTTTGCCTTACATAAATTTGATAAAAAAAAATATAACTTTTGCTTATTGTTCTTAAAAGAAAATTTGTAAGTGTTTGAAGGAAAAATATATATATATATATATATATATATATATATACATTTATTTATGTATATTTGAATGTATGTATTTAAATATAAATTGTTTTTAATTATTCTGTCAAACAAAAATATATGAGACTGCATTACATATACAACAGTATATATATATAAATATTGTTATATTTTAATATACTAAAATAAATTGTATTTTGAGTTGGATCTATGAATTTTGGATATATATCTATGAAATTGCTGTGTATATATATATATATTTAAAAATATTATTAAAACCCATTTAAAAAAAAATAAACGTGGGGAATGAAATGAAAGAAATAGTTCGCAGTTTTTAACACAAAAAGAAAAATGTAAGTGGTGGGGGGGGGGTTCGAACCCCCCACCATCGCCTCTTATTTAAGTGGGAATGTGGGGAGGGGGCGGAGCCCCCACCCCACGCTCCCCACACCTCTCCTCTCTTCGCGGGTAATACCCCCTGCACAGACCGCAGCCCGTGCCTCCTCTGTAGCTCCACCACCGGTCTCCACTCCCCACTGTGCTGCCAACACATCACCCAACACCCTTCACAACCCCCGCTACCTCCCAACGCCGTTCCCTTGCACGCCGTCACTGACCCCTCCAAACCCTATGGCCTCCTTAATGCCATCCCTCCGCCACAATCTGCCGCCAGATTCCACCCAATAGTGCCATTACCACTCTCCCTCTTGGCCTTTGTGGGCAGTAAACCCCACACCTACAGCAAAACTTTATATATATATATATAACACATGTACTCCAATGAATGGCCTTCATTAAACCTGCAACAAAAACAAAACAAGAAATAGAGAGGATGGAGAATTTGTGAGATGGAGAAAATGAGAATATGGAGGCTAGGGTTTGCTCCTTCCTCCTTAAGGAAATTAGTTTTCTATTAGAGGACCTTTTAGGGCTTTGTAATTTAAAATTGCCCTTATTTCATTTCCCCCTCTCTTTATTATTTTCCTTCATTTGCTTTAAAATTATATTTGTTTTGAATGGGGTTTTGAGATAAATAAAGAAATGGGTAATCTTTAATTCCTTTGGGGAAATGTTTCTATTATTATTATTATCTTGGGGTTACAGGGAAGGTTAATTAATAAACAGGGTATTCTTTTATAGCTAAAGGGAAATTATATTTTATTGATTTTTAATTTGATTTTTGAAAAAAAGATTTATTTGTTTCATTTAAATATTACACAATTTAATTATTTGAGATGTATTTATTTTACAATTGGGTTAATCCTTTAATTATAAAACCAAATTCGACGAGGTTAATATACAACTAGGTTGTTATTAATTTAATATTCTCTTTTAATTATATCTTGAGCGATTTTATTAATTTAATAGAGACGTCATTCAAACCAACTTGGAAACCTAGTAAACTTTTTAAATGAAGTTAGTTTAACATATTTCCGTGATCTGATCTACCAAGAAATTAGGAATAATGTAAAGGATGCAGTGATAACTCTGATTGATAGAAAATGTGAAGAAGAACAAATTGATCAAGCTTTGTTGAAAAATGTCTGAAATTATAGAAAACGTGAAGGAGAACAAATTGATCGAGCTTTGTTGAAAAATGTACAATTAATCTATTTGACTGATCTACCAATTTAACTGATGTTACGTAGGTAATTTAACACCTAGTAAACTTTTGACCAAAATTAGTTTTATTATAATAAACCCTAATCATGCCCGTGAGGTGTTATGCTGCCAGTTTTTTCTAGAATTTAGGGTTTAGCTAGGTTAGTGAAATTTAACCTTGTTTAGGACTATATTATTATTTTTGCCGATTATTGACATTAGATTCTTGTATTAAATTATATCTTTCTCATGCACTTGAATTTGGCTTTTGATATTTACTTACGTCAAAATCCCATCATTCACATAGGATAACTTAGGGTTTCGATCATTGATCATAACCCTACTGGAGACGTTAACCGTGTCGCATCAACCCCCTAGTTGGCCTTCATTGTGAATGGTATGCACAAGTGAATGCATTATCCTGCATTCAACTGTCTTGTGTATGCCTTATGCGTAACGCCACCGAGCACGCTTACGCGTGTGAGGGGGTTTCTAGGGAAGCGTGGATTTTTTTTTGATATTTCATGTCATGACCACATGACAAATGTGGACATGACATGTGTGATGCGTGTCGTGACCACATGGGAAATGTGGGCATGACAGAATGCTAGGGTTTTGAGTAGCATCCCTTGACAAAAGGCTTCTCAGGATCTTATTTGTGATCATAGACCGGATATTATTTCTATTTAGGAAATAAAGCTTTCAGTTGAAGATATGACAAGTATTTATTCTAGGATTTGGAGAGGAGGTCAATGTCTATGCATTGGTGCACAGGGTATCACTGGAAGGGTGGCCTACTTTTGGGATCGTCACAAAATCAATCCCTCCTGGTGGTTAGGGAGTTGAAATTTATTTTTAGTGGTTACTTCATGCTTTGATTCTGAGGAAACTATCCTTCTCACAAATGCCTATGCACCCACTTATTTTTTAGGTAAGGATTTTCTCTGGTCCCATATTAGATTTGTCCATTCTCTTGTTCCTTTTTTCCCCTAGATTTTAGTAGGTGAGTTTAATTCTATAGCTAACCTGAATGAAAAAGTCAGGGTATTGTGTCTTAGCTCTTCTTCTACCTTGTTGAGGGATAATATATCTTTCTTTAATTTGGTGGATGCGATATTGAGAAATGGAATCTTCACATGGAATAACAGAAGGTGTGGAATTGACTCTATCTCAGAAAGATTGACATATTTCTTGTCTTTGACTTTTGAGTTGGTAACAATTAGACTTCATTTAAAAAGATTTTGGGGTGGAAAGGGTCTAATCATTGGCCTATCAAATTCTATTTCTCAATTCTCTCAACTTAGAAAAATTCTCCTTTTAAATTCCAACTTATGTGGTTGCATGACTTTGATTTGCATAAGCCTATGGAGGAGTGGTGGATGGAAGGGAAGATTGCTTTTGGTACAACTATGTATTCCCTCTTCAAGTGACTTCAATTTTGTTAAATCTAAGATTAAGAATTGGAATAGAGTCTCTTTTAAAAATATTTTTCAAATTAAGACTCACCTTCAAGATAAGTTGGAGAGAATCACTTTTCAGATTAAGGATGAGACAATGACTGAAGAGCTATTACACGAAGAATCTATACAATCTAAGGAACTTTCAGAATAGGAGCTTCATGAGGAGATTTTTTGAAAATAGATGTTAGAACACACTGATATATTGAGAGGGGGGGTGAATCATTATATACCATAAATTAATCCAATTCAACTTTATCAACCAAATATTTCTACTGAGTTAAATAGATAAAGGGTAGAACTATGCAATTCAAAGTACAAACACACAACCACAAAACCACACAACCATAACACCAGATTTATGTGGAAAATCCTAGAAGGGAAAAACCATGGTGAGCAAGCTGCTTGGATCTACTGTCCAAATCTAGCCTCACAAATAAAAACAAGATTTACAACAAGTTTTATGGGCTACAACCCAAAGGAAGCTACAACTCCCTGCAATACAATTTTGATGGATTCAACCAAAGGAAGATACAACTCCCTATAGTGCTACAACACTTACAGAAAGAGGCTACAACCTCTATATAAAACACTTGAAAGAATTCTGCTGATCAATCACCTCTGCAACATCAACACCCTTCACACTGACATATATCTTCAACACCTCTTCTCAACACACTCTGCTATCTTCAACATCCTTCCACATACACATATACTCACATCCAATCTCACACATATATCATCACACACTCACACACACTCATTCTCTTTGCAACAAACTTGATCTTTCATTTATATCCACCGCAACTCTTCAAAACTTTCTCCTTTGTCGGCCAAGATAAAACATGTAACATGCAACGTGCAACAACCACGACAAGTTGACACCCAAAATCCAATGTAATTCAAACCAAGTAATAATCAAGACCTATTTTACCTTAGCACACATCTCCATGCTGACATACACTTACAAATACACATCACAATCATGAAAACATACAAAGTCAGCCCAACAAACACTTAACCTCTCATGCATTATCTCCAAGCCCAAATTGGTACCAAAGACCATATAACATCATGCAGATCACTTCAAAACCATTATATGACTTGTAAACACATTTTTATACATTCCTTTCTCTGAATTATGCATCTTCTTTCTGGTGTAAATAAATAGACACTGAACCCAGCATCACTTGCAAACTTTGATCACATAGTCATGAAATAGAACATTGAAAACAAGACTTGCGGTACTCCTAAACACCCGAAACTTGAAATTAGTAAACATATAGAAATTATAAACATATCTTCCAAGCAACAAAACCAAATATTGTATTGCAGTAAAATGTGGTGGCTTATACATTCTACTTCTGACAACCCTAATCAGCAACCTGATTTGTCTTTATTCTGCTGACTTCGAAGAACCTCTACGGTATAACCTATCATTTGAAACTTGAATATATCATGAATTTCATCTGTATATGACTATGTTGCAAGCCGTAAGATCACATCTTCAAATGCGAAGCATTTCTCTGACTTTTTTTCTGCAATAATACTGAACCATTGTCTTCACTCTGCTAGCTCTGGAATCTTCTGCGGTAACTTCTGTGCTCTGAAATTTGGATCATACATACTTCACACATGTCTTTGTCTAACTTCCAAACTGCAAGGGCATACATTCAAATGTGGAGGAATGCAGAACATTCTCCTAAGATTCTTTAGTGCAAATTCCTATGTCTTTGCCAGTTTGAAACCTTAAACACTTTCTTTTATAACTTATACAATGCTTTTCAATAAGAAACAATGAATGAATTATTCACAACACCATAGATAACAATCACAACTCTTTTCATCACAAACAAGAAACCACAATTTCTTCATATTAGTATACTCTGTCAACTTTCACCTGTCCATGAACTTCAGAAGATAAGGTACAACTATGTATAAATGATATTGATCAACAACATGTTCATGACTTTCATCAACATACAAATTCACTTCACAACTTCTATGATCATTACTTCTTTGTCTGTTCCTCTGGACTACTTACTCTTTTGACAACACTGATCACCACACTGTTGACATCATATGCAATCTTCCACAAGACAACTTTGTTGACATCAATGACAACATATTCAACAATCTCCCCCTTTCGCATTGATGGCAAGATTGACTTGATATGAAAATTCCCCCATTTGACATCAAGGGCAAAGGGCTAGTGGTCTTCCTCTGTACCGACAAAAACATACAAGCTTCCCTTGTCTACACAAACCTTATCATCCTCCTTAGTCTCTTTCTACCTGCTCCCCCTGAGAGGTAGCCTCCATCAATCTAGGGATAAAAATGTATTTTGAACTGCTCCCCCTGGACATTTGTAACCTCTATGCATCTAGTTAGAAGGAGGGGCAATAACCCCTAACTTCTGTCTGAGATATTCAAATGTGTCCTTAGAAAGTGCCTTTGTAAAAATGTCTGCAACCTGATCCTTTGTAGGTAAATATTCCAATTTTACCTCTTGACTTGCAACCTTTTCTCTCAAAAAGTGATACTTGATAGATATGTGCTTGGTTCTAGAATGCATCACTGAATTCTTTGAAATATTTATGGTAGTTGTATTGTCACATAGGATAGGAATGGGCTCATCATACACTACCTTGATATCCTTCAATGTTTGCTTCATCCACAATACTTGAGTGCAACAGGATGTTGCAACTATATACGCTGCTTCTGCTGTTGATAAGGACATTGAATCCTTCTTCTTACTAAACCATGAGACCAATCTATCTCCCAAAAAGAAAGTTCCACCACAGGTACTTCTCCTATCATCAACACTGCCAGCCCAATCTGCATCAGTGTATGCACTCAGGGAAAAGTCATCACCCTTTTGATACCACAATCCATATTCCAGAGTGCTCTTCAAATATCTAAAGATCCTTTTGACTGCCTTCACATGAGTTTCTCTTGGATTAGCTTGAAACCTTGCAACCAAGCAAACAACTTGCATAATGTCATGCCTTGATGATGTTAAGTACAGTAGACCTCCAATCATAGACCTATATAGAGTTTGATCAGCCTGAGGTGACTCATCATATTTACTCAAATGAAAACCTGTTACCATAGGAGTACTCATTGGTTTGCAATCTTCCATACCAAACTTCTTCAACATCTCCTTGACATACTTCACTTGAGAGATAAAAGTACCATCATCTGATTGAGCAATTTGGACTCCAAGAAAGAATTATAACTCACCTATCATAGACATTTCAAATTCCTTCTGCATCTCTTCTACAAACTTCTTACACATCTCATCATTGCTATCAAAGATTATATCATCAACATACACAACAACCATTAGAATTTGTTCATCCTCAAATTTGATGTAAAGATTACTATTTATGGTACCTTTCTTGAAGCCCTGCTGGAGTAAGTACTTGTCCAACCTTGCATACCAAGCCTTAAGGGCTTGTTTAAGACCATTCAAAGCCTTCTTAAGTTTGCATACCATGTTTGGGTCTTCTGATAGGTGAAATCCATCAGGCTGCTCTATGTAAAATTCTTCTTCTAAGTCACCATTCAAGAAAGCAGATTTGACATCCATTTGATATACCTTGAACTCTCGTGAACTGTAAATGCAAAAAACATCCTGATTGCTTCCATTCTTTCCACCATACCAAATGTCTCCTCAAAATCAATTCCTTCTACTTGTGAATAGCCTTTGCAAACTAACCTTGCTTTGTTTCTAACCACTTCTCCATCTTCATTCAATTTATTCCTGAATACCCACTTTGTACCTATCACATTTTTATCTGCAGGCCTTGACACCAATTCCCAAGTCTGATTCTTCTCTATCTGATTTAGTTCTTCTTCCATTGCTTGTGTCCATCCTTCATCCTTACTAGCATCATCAAAAGTTTTAGGTTCTATTCTTGATAGTAGAGAAAAGTTTACCTATTCATTTGATTTTGCAAATCTTCTTCTTGTTTGCACTCCTTCATTCTTGTCTCCAATTATTTGATCTTATGAATGATTCTTCTGAACATACTTGGCAAGAGTCCTGGTGACCTTCTCTTGTGTCTCTTCCTTTTCTTCAACTTCTTCTTGTTCTTCTTCTATGCAAGCAGGTTCATCTGACCAACAGTCTTCTTGATCAGATGTGATTTGATGTGACTCTTCATCAACCCTAACATTTGTACTCTCAACTATCTTCCTCAGTCTTTTATTATAGCACTTGTAAGCTTTGCTCCTAGTTGAGTATCCAAGAAAGATTCCTTCATCAAGTCTTGAGTCAAATTTTGCCAAACCTTTTTAATCTCTTTTGATGTAGCATTTGCTTCAAAAAACTCTGAAATACTTGACTGATGCTGGTCTTTCCATACCATAGCTCATAAGGTGTCTTGGTGTTGTTCACTGTTAGTTGTCCTCTGTTAAGAATATAGACAATAGTATGGACTGCCTCTTTCCAATATACATCAGACAACTTGGCTTCACTTAACATTGTTCTTGCCATCTCCTAAACAATTCTATTCTTCCTTTCCACAACTCCATTTTTTTGAGGAGTTCTAAAAATAGATACATGTCTCTTTATTCCATGTTCTTCACAAAATTCCTCAAACTCACTTGATGTGAATTGACCACCTCTATCAGACCTTAAGCACTTGATTCTAGCATTCATTTCATTTCAACCATGGACTTGAAAATCTTAAACCTATTGAAGGCTTCTGATTTGTCTTTTAAGAATGTAACCCATGTCATCCTAGAGAAATCATCAATGAGCAACATGAAATACCTCTCACCCTGTAGATTCTTTGTCCCGGTAGGTTCACACAAATCAGTATGGATCAATTCCAATGGCCTTGTAGAAGAATACTCCTTGGTCTTGAATCTTATCCTTGTCTTCTTCCCAATTTGACATTCTTTACATAAGGTGCTTGTAGGCTTGATAATCTTTGACATGTCTCTAACTGCTTGTATGGAGTTGATCTTCACAAGATTGTCAAAGTTGATATGTCCCATCCTTTTTTTCCACAACCAACATTCATTTGTCTGTCTTAGAAGACAACTTCTTCCACGAACACCCTTTAGGTTATACAAGTTGTTCTCTATCATAGAACCTTCAACCACCAATCTACCAGACTTTGCTCTTCTGATTTCACACCCTTGATCATGAAATATGAGATTGTATCCTTTGCTGCACATCTGACTTACCATGAGAAGACTGTGCTTGAGACCTTCTACATAAAGAACATCTTCTATTCTGGATTTTCCAACTATACTTATAGTGCCTTTTTCACAAATCTTTGAAGATGAATTTTCTCCAAACCTAACTGATCCACCATTTCACTTAACAAGATCGATGAATTTGGTCTTATCACCTATCATGTGGCTTGTACATCCACTATCTATTACCTAGAGATTTGCTTTCCGTTGAGCATGAAATGTTGTTTGGACAATCATTAAATTTTCAACTTCATTGTTTGACTTCTATCTTTTGGAAGAGTCACTCTCCTTGTCTTTCTCAGTAACATCGTCACCTGAGATTCTGATTTTGCTAATCCACTCCTACAATATCTTGCTATATGTCCAAAATTGTTGCAAATATGACATACCACATTGACATCCACTAGTGAAGCAAGAGGCTTCCTACTTACAAGATTTCTTCTATTCATTCCAGACTTGCAATCCATAGCCTTATGACCAAATTTATTGCAGATAAAACAATAACTAAAAAATGCATGATTGAACATGTTTATGAAGAATTGTCTTGCATGAAAAGGTCTTCCTTGAGACATGATGAGATCTTCTTCTTCAGGGTCATCTAGACTTCCAAACTTTTATTTCTCCAATTCCCTTTTGAGTGATAGGATTTCTTTCTCAAATTTTGTGCATTCATTTGTCTTGGCTTCAATTAGGGATTTTTGTTCTTTGTTCTCTTTCCTTGAACTTTCCAAGTCTTCAAGAGTAGAAATGAGTTCACCTTCAAAATCAACTTCACATTCTTCTTCATCTACAGTCTTGACTGAACCATCAGAGATCACTATGGCCATGAATAGAGATTCTCCTCTTTCATCATCTAATGAGTGGTGATCTACCTCTTTTGAGAAGTTGTAGTCTTCTTTTGAAAAGAGGTTCCTCTTGAAATTGTTCCTTTTAAAACCGTTGCTACTATTTTCATTTTCTCCAAAAGGACATTTATAAGCATAATGACCAATTCTTCCACATTTAAAATATTTGAAAGGTAACTTACCCTTATACTTGCCTGAACCCTTCTTCAGCTTTCTCACAAAGTTTGTTTCTTCTTCCTTAGATTCACTATATGAAGCAAATGTTCCTTCATTCTTCACAACTTTGAAATCATCTTCTCTTTTGGATGTACCTATGACTTCGTTTATCATCTCATAGGTAGTGAGGGACCGAAACAACTCTTCCATGGTACGTTTCTTTAGATCTTTGGCTTCTTCAATAGAAATTTTTTTTGAATCAAATATGCGAAGGAGAGTTCTTAGAACTTTCTTTACCACCACTAAATTAGACACATCTTCACCAAGCCCTTTGATTCCATTGACTACTTCATCTACTCGGAGCAAATACCCAACAATGTTTTCTTCTTCTTTCATCCTTAGATTCTCAAACATTGTTCTGTAAGATTGTAGTTTTGCTTGTTTCACACTGTCATTTCCTTCATAGATATTTTTGAGCTTATCCCATATCTCCTTGGTTGTCTTGCATTGCACTACCTTGAGAAATTATGAACCAGTCAAACTGTTACAAGTATGGGCCTAATTGGTGTTGTCATTGATGTCAACATACTCCTGTTACATTGATGTCAAGGATTGGATGAGTTGTGTGCCAAGGATATTGAGAAAATTAGCCCTATAAGAGACAGAGAAGAAT
This sequence comes from Cunninghamia lanceolata, assembly GCA_027924645.1. Taxonomy (NCBI): domain Eukaryota; kingdom Viridiplantae; phylum Streptophyta; class Pinopsida; order Cupressales; family Cupressaceae; genus Cunninghamia; species Cunninghamia lanceolata. The sequence goes on from BSBN01000814.1 coordinate 8,697,309, forward strand.
AGTAAAAATAGTGAAGTTCTATGAAGTAAAGATTCCAGTCAGTTGAAGATCTGAGTACGCGCATCAAAGGGTTTGTAGATATGTGTCTGAAGGTTCTCCAGTCAAGATTTCAGAGGTCCACATGAAGATTAGAAGAAGTTATGGCGATATGAGTAAAATTGGTTCTAGTAGCTATTCAGTAGTGACGGAGTGGCTCAAATAGGTCCAGTGAGAACTGGTAATGCAATATCATGCTTTGCAGATTTGGTGGCATGCTTGGGAAGCTAATTTGAATTGACAACTCGATTGGCTCGTAGTTTTGAGGTTCGCAAGTGATTCTTCTAGTGTGATAGTGATGACCGACTGTGTTCTTGAGGTTCCGGATGAAGATGCAAATGTTTGTAGTAAGTAGAAGTGGTGTGAATGTTCTTGGTGATTCGAGCAAGCTTGTGGAGGTCTCCAGATTGTGTCTAGTTCGTGTTGTTGGTCTGCATTGAAGATTGAGCTCGTAATTATTTGAGTGATGGTGTTCTTCCTAGTCTTGGCCAACTGGATGATTTGCACATATTACAGATGTTCTTGAAGGTGTTTTGCGAAGCCTGACATATTCCTCAAAGAAGATTGAAGTCCCAGATATGCGTAGCTGACAGGGTAGTGAAGCGCATGAAGTTTTTGTAATAAGTCAAGTTGTATTTTTGTAATTAGTTCATAATAAAATAACTATATGTTGTGCTGACTTTGATGATCATTCCAACGTCGATGTCATGTATAAATAAGATTCGAGAAGTCATTCAAAAGAATCCAGGGGTCATGATGAGAAAGTGATAGAGAGGAGAGGAGTGAAAAGCAGAGCAGAAGTGTTGAGCTTAAATGGAACTGTCTCAAGCATAATGAAGATGCTATTCTCCAGTTCAAGTATGTAATACTTATATTATTCTGTAGATAGTGTGTCTCTTGTAGGTAGTGGGCCTCTTGTGAGTAGTGTGCTCGAGCAGTGAGCCCTAATTGGCAAGTGCCATTTTTCTTCTTATTCTTTTAGCAAAGAATACAATCTTGGGTTAGTCACCTTGTGGTTTTTCCCTTAACTAGGTTTTCCACGTTAAAATCTATGTGTTGAATGTGTTTCTGCTCTTGAGTTATTGCATTATGCTTCCATGATTAAATCATTATTATGCTATTGAATATAAGAAGGCTTTAATAATTAAAGAACAAAAGTTTTGGTGACAACTGATTCACCCCCCCTCAGTTGTCTTCCCTAAAACAAACAATTGGTATCAAAGCTAAGTTCCTCTAAAAGACCTTAACCGCTTGAGGAGATCCAGGATGTCTTCCTACAAGAAGGATAGTCTGAGGTTTGATGGAATGAACTACACTCTTTGAAAAAGCTGCATGGAATGTCACTTGCAATGTATGGGATTTCAGTATTGGAACATGACTATAAAAGAGTATATTCCTCCAAAGAATGGTCTGCCAACTCTAGATGAAATCAGAAATGCTGAAGATAATCTTCGAGCTAGAGAAGCCTTACTAAGTGCCTTATCTGATACAGAGCTGACAAATGTAATGGATTTAAAAACTGCATATGAAATTTGGTCAAAACTAGAAATTCTGCATGAAGGAGACAAATATGTTAAATGTGCCAAGCTACAAAGTTTGAAAGGAAAATTTGAAAACCTGAAGATGAATGAAGATGAGAATATCACTACATTTATGCCAAAAGTATATGAGCTTGTTTGTGGTATTAGATGCGCTGTGGAACTTTGGATGAAGATGAGATTGTTGCCAAAGTTCTCAGATCCTTACCTTCTACTTACAAACACAAGGTTGCTGCTATTGAGGAATTCGGATCTTTATCAATTATTACAAGGGATCAATTGGTTGGGAAGTTAGCTACATTTGAACTGGCTAAGTTTGGAGATGCTCCTCCTAAGACTGAATCTGTATTCAAAGCTAGTGCCTCTACTAAAGGTAAACAAAGGTATGATCCAGGAGAAAGTTCCTCAAAGAAATTATCATGGTATGAAAAAAAAAAGGAAAGATCTGGAAGAAGATGAAGCAGAAGTTGCTCAACTTGAACCCCTTATTGCAAAAAGACTGCCAAGAGGATTTGGTAAGTATGAAGGAAAATTGCCCTTCAAATGTTTCAACTGCAACAAGATTGGTCATTTTGCCTCAAGATGTCTAGAAAGATTTTCAAGGTCAAATCCTAATAGATCAAGATTCCAAAAGAAATGTTACTATGTTCAAGAAGATGATGATGATGATGATGAAGGAATAACAGATGATGAATCCGAGATAGGAAACAAATCCGGAAGTGACTGGGTGTTTATTGCCATCAAGGAAGAAGATCCAATGCCCATTGAATCCGTCAATCATAAAATGGTAGAAAGGGCTTTAGCTGCTCAAGTTGAAGAAAATGATGAATGGGTCATTGATAGTGGATGCTCTCACCATATGACTAGTGACAAGAATAAGTTCATAATTCTGGAAAGATATGAAGGAGGAATTGTAAAATTTGGTGATAATTTTGCTGGCAGAATCAGAGGCAGAGGAACTATTTCTTTTGATGGAAACAACAAAACCAATGATGTTCTGTATGTTGAAGGTCTGAAGCATAATATTCTCAATGTTGGATAGTTGGTGGACAAAGGCTATGATCTTCGTTTCAAAAATGGAAAATGCAAGATCTTTGAAAGATCTGGAACTGAGATTACATCTGGTACTCAGACAAAAGGTAACATCTTCCACTTGGTTGGTACTGACAAAAGTTGTTTATTTGTTCAAATTGATCAGAGTTGGTTATGGCATAGGAGAATGTGTCATGTAAATTTTGATAATATCATCAAGATAAGCAACACTCAGGCTATAAGAGATCTTCCAAGATTGGTGAAACCTACTAACAGTTTGTGCAGAGAATGTCAGTTGAGTAAGAAGAACAGAGTCACTTTAAAAAGTAATGAACAATCCTCTACTAGATTGTTGGACTTGGTACACACTGATCTATGTGGACCGGCAAGAATCAGGAGTCTACAAGGTGATAGATATTTCATGTTACTAATTGATGACCACTCCCAGATGATGTGGGTGACTTTCCTGAAAGAGAAATCTGAAGCACTTGAAAAGTTTAAAATATTCAAAGCTATGGTAGAAAATGAAATTGGGTTAAACATAAAATGTCTCAGGTCTGATAGAGGTGGTGAATTCACATCCAGAGAGTTTAGAGAATTTTGTGAGAAACATGGGATAAAGAGACAATTATCTGCTCCAAGGACTCCACAGCATAATGGAGTAGTGGAGAGAAAGAACTGGACCATCCAGGAAGGATCTAGAACCATGATGATGGAAGCAAATGTCCCTCAGATCTACTGAAGAGAAGCTGTAAGCACTACTGTCTATACTCTTAATCAAGTACAAATCAAAAGCAATACTGGTAAGACTCCTTATGAACTCTGGTTTGGCCACACTCCTACTGTGAAGTAATTCAGAGTCTTTGGTAGTAAATGTTATATTAAAAGAGATGAATACCTTGGCAAATTTGATGCTAGAAGTGATGAAGGAATATTCTTGGGTTGTTCTACTCAAAGCAAAGCATACCGGTGTTATAACAAGAGATTGAGAAAGATTATAGAAAGTACAAATGTGAAGGTTGATGAAGGCATTAAAAATACCTCAAGGTTTTATGAGTATGAAGCAGATGATCAGAATGATGTTTTGGTCCAAGAAGAATAAGCCCCAACTGCAGTTCAGATTCAGACTGATCCGGAGAATCCTTAAACATAGGAAGAAGAGATAAGTTTGAATGAACTTGTCCAAGAAATAGATGTGCAAGAAATTCCCAAAACTCCCAGGTATGTAAGACTGAATCATTTTGAAGACCAGATCATAGGAGATAGAAGCAAAGGTGTTCAAACAAGAAGAAAGATTTCTCAAGATTCAGAGAAGTATTGTCTGATTTCAAAGGTTGAACCAAAAATAGTAAGTGAAGCATGCAATGATGAAAGATGGGCTAAAGCAATGGAGGAAGAATTGATGCAGATTAAAAAAATCACACTTGGGATCTTGTTCCCAGACCTAAAGACAAAAATGTGATTGGGACTAAGTGGGTCTTCTTTAATAAACTAAATGAAGATGGTGAAGTAGTTAGAAACAAAGCCATATTGGTTTGTAAGGGTAATTCTCAAGTAGAAGGAGTTGACTTTGAAGAAACTTTTGCTCTGGTGGCAAGAATTGAAGCAGTCAGATTATTTCTTGCCTTTGCTGCCTTCAAGGATTTCAAAGTATATCAGATGGATGTCAAGTCTGCCTTCTTGAATGGTGATTTGGAAGAAGAGGTATACATTGAGCAACCAGATGGATTCCAATTGTTTGATAATGGTGATATGGTTTGCAAGTTGAAGAAAGCTTTGTATGGACACAAACAAGCCCTAAGAGCTTGGTATGAAAGATTGGATAAACATCTTTTGAAGATTGGTTTCAACAAAGGTACTGCTGACAGTAACTTGTACTTCAAGGTTGACCATAAAAATATTTTGATTCTTGAAGTATTTGTTGATGATATCATTTTTGGAGGAAAAGATAATATGTACAAGACTTTTGCAAATCAAATGAAAAGTGAATTTGAGATGTCTATGTTTGGGGAAATGAATTTCTTCTTGGGTCTACAAATCACTCAAACAAAGAAAGGAATCTTCATATCACAGACCAAATATGTGAAAGGATTGTTGAAGAAATTTGGGATGGAAGATTCAAAGCCAATGAATACTCCCAGGGCAACTGGGTGTAAACTGAGCAAAGATGATGAATCTCCTAAGGTTGATCAGAAAAAGTATAGGTCAATGATTGGAGGACTACTATACCTTACTCAAACTAGACCTGACATTATGAATGTTGTTGGTCTTGTTGCCAGATTCCAAGCTGATCCTCGAGAGTCTCATGTCATGGCAATCAAGAGAATTCTTAGATTTCTGAAGGGAATAGTTGAGTATGGTTTATGGTATCCTAGGGATCATGATTTCTCTCTTTATGCATATACAGATGCTGATTGGGTAGGAGATGTGGATGACCAGAAGAGTACCAGTGGTGGTGCATTCTTTTTGGCAAAAAGATTAGTTTCTTGGTTGAGCAAGAAACAAGAGGCAATATCTCTGTCCACTACAAAAGCAAAGTATATTGCAGCAGCAGGTAGTTGCACTCAAGTATTATGGATGAAGTAAATGCTAAGAGATATCAGAGTGGAGTATGAAGAACCTATCACAATCTTCTGTGACAATTCAAGTGCAATAAAAATATCAAAAAATCCAGTGCTGCATTCAAAGACAAAACATATATCCATCAAGTTTCACTTTTTGGGAGAGCAGGTGAACAAGAATGAATTCAGATTGGAGTTTGTGCCCTCAAAGGATTAGATTGCAGACATCTTTACTAAACCTCTACCTAAGGACTCTTTTGAGTATCTAAGGGAGAAGTTAGGGGTTATTACCCCTCTAGTTCTAAATTAAGGTGCATTGATGTGCATCAGTCTGGTGGATCTCACAGTCATATCTTGTGGTCCGGATTGATAATAGAAAGCTGCTACTTAGGGGGAGTAGTTTGTATGATTCTGAAGTATTGATGCAACTATGTGCCCTTTGCCGTTAATGTCAAAAGGGGAGAGAAGACATGTGAAAAACAAAAGAGATTGCTGATCAAAGGGGGAGAAATGAAGAAATAAAAGATATGTGAATAAATTTTGTTAGGGGGAGCTAGTGAGGAGAAGTTCTTGTCTTGATGGTCAAAACAGTTTTTCACATCATATGTTGCCATCAATGACAAAGGGGGAGATTGTTGCAAGTATGGGCCTAACTGGTGTTGCCATTGATGTCAACATATTCTTGTTACATTGATGTCAAGGATTGGATGAGTTGTGTGCTGAAGATATTGAGAAAACTAGTCCTATCAGAGACATAGAAGAACAATAAAAAATGAAGTTCTATGAAGTAAAGATTCTAGTCAGTTAAAGATCTAAGTACGCATATCAAAGGGTTTGTAGATATGTGTCTGAAGGTTCTCTAGTCAAGATTTCAGAGGTCCGCATGAAGATTAGAATAAGTTATGGCCATATGAGTAAAACTGGTTCTGGCAGCTGTTCAGTAGTGACAGAGTGGCTCAAATAGGTCCGGTGAGAACCAGTAATGCAATATCATGCTTTGCAGATCTGGTGGCATGCTTGGGAAGCTAATTTGAATTGACAACTCGATTGGCTCATAGTTTGGAGGTCCACAAGTGATTCTTCTAGTGTGACAGTGATGACCGGTTGTGTTCTTGAGGTTTCAAATGAAGATGCAAATGTTTGCAGTAAGCAGAAGTGGTGCAGATGTTCTTGGTGATTCAAGCAAGCTTGTGGAGGTCTCTAGATTGTGTCTAGTTCATGTTGTTGGTCCGCATTAAAGATTGAGATCGTAATTCTTTGAGTGATGGTGTTCTTCCCAGTCCTGGCTGACCGGATGATTTGCACATATTGTGGATGTTCTTGAAGGTGTTTTGTGAAGCCTGATGTATTCCTCGAAGAAGATTGAAGTCCTAGATATGTGTAGCCAAAAGGGTAGTGAAGTGCATGAAGTTTTTGTAATAAGTCAAGTTGTAGTTTTGTAAATGCTCTGTAATAGAATAAATGTATGTTGTGCTGACTTTAATGATCATTCCAAAGTTGATGTCATGTATAAATAAGAGTTACGAAGTCATTCAAAAGCATCTAGGGGTCATGATGAGAAAGTGATAGAGAGGAGAGGAGCAAAAAGTAAGAGCAGAAGTGTTGAGCTTAAATGAAACTGTCTCAAGCATAATGAAGATGCTATTCTCTAGTTCAAGTATGTAATACTTATATTATTCTGTAGACAGTGTGTCTCCTGTAGGCAGTGGGCCTCTTGTGAGCACTGTGCTCGGGCAATGAGCCCTAATTGGCAAGTGCCATTTTTCTTCTTATTCTTTTAATAGAGAATACAATCTTGGGTTAGTCACCCCATGGTTTTTCCCTTAACCAGGTTTTCCACGTTAAAATCTATATGTTGAATGTGTTTCTACTCTTGAGTTATTGCATTATGCTTCCATGATTAAATTATTATAATGCTATTAAATATAAGAAGGCTTTAAGAATTAAAGAACAAAAGTTTTGGTGACAACTGATTCACCCCCCCTCAGTTGTTTTCCCTAAAACCAACACAAACCACTTAAGATGGCATTCTTGGCTTTAGCATTGTTTTCATGAGCCTTCTTTGCATCTGAATCTGTAATAGGATGTTTAGGTTTAGTATATTCATCCATTACAACTCTCCAAACATCATACCTTAGCGAGGTAAGATAAGCTTCCATCCTTACACTCCATAAGGCATAGTTACTTTTATCAAATATTAGTGCTTTGGAAGAGGACTCTTTATGAGCCATGTGTTCTACTCCAAGATCTACCTTCAGCTGTTAGGTTGCACCAAGGAACTCAACTCTGATACCAATTATTAGACCACATTGATATATTAAGAGGGGGTGAATCGGTATATACCATAAATTAATCCAATTCAACTTCATCAACCAAATCTTTCTATTGCCTTAAATAGATAAAGAGTCAAACTATGCAATTCAAAGCATAAACACACAACCACACAACCATAACATCTGATTTATGTGGAAAACCCTAGAAGGGAAAAACCACGGTGAGCAAGCTGCTTGGATCTACTATCCAAATCCAACCTCACAAATAAAAATAAGATTTACAACAAGTTTTATGGGCTACAACCCACAAGAAGCTACAACTCCTTGAAATACAATTTTTATGGCTTCAACCAAAGTAATCTACAACTCCCTACAATGCTACAACACTTACATAAAGAGGCTACAACCTCTGTACAAAACACTTGAAAGAATTCTACTGATCAATCACCTCTACAACATCAACACCCTGTCACACTGACATATATCTTCAACTCCTCTTCTCAACACACTTTGCTATCTTCAACATCCTTCCACACTCACACATATATCCTTGCACACTCACACACACTCATTTCTTTGCAACAAACTTGATCTTTCATTTATATCCTCCACAACTCTTCAAAAATTTCTCCTTTGTCGACCAAGATAAAACATGCAACGACCACAACAAGTCAGTTCCCAAAATCAATGCAGTTCAAACCAAGTAATAATCAATACCTATTTTACCTTAGTACTGAAAGGAAGCAAGGTATGCGGAACACACTTCCTACACCAACCTAATGAGGGGAATAATATGCAAATTATTTTAAATCCTTACATTGAAGCAATGTTAAACACATAACATAAAGATTACAGTAGCAACACAACACATAGAAAGAGAGATTGACACAAGATAATCGTGGGGAAAACCTTTTCAGTTAAAAACCCCACACTCCAAAACCTACACAATGTATTAACAAATCTGTAAAGGATTACAATACACTTGCAATGCAAGTTCTTCCAAGAGTTTACAAATGTCATTTTTGGAGTGATTCTGACAGCATAATAGTATGTGTACAAACACTATGCAACTACTACTCCAAAACAATGCATTATATAGAGTTACAAGGCAAATTTGAGAAGCCTCTAGAGATGGGCGTCCATCTTGGCCACATGGCCATTTACCCAATCAAAGGACACTTGTCCAACATGTTTTTAACTCTCTTACATTTGTCATAACATGGCATATTTGACTTCCTAAGGTAGAGCGCTCCAAGGCTAAAAATAGGCAATGACAAATGCTCTTACGCATCTTACAGCTGTCATAAAAATCTGCAACATGACAACACTTAATATTGTAAGAGAATTTGTCATACACGACTAAAAATAGCATATTCTGCTTACAACATGTCATATCCCAACTTAGGCGCCCAAAGATGCCTTTCTCTCATGCAAAGATACTTTATGACACTTGTCTTCGCTTGTCATAGGAATCTCTATACTTGGCTCTTGGATGCAAGAGCATCCAGTGGTGTAAGGGCAATCTTGCATCACCCAAAAATAAGTTAATTCAAAATCATTGTAGTTGTTTTCATTTCTTTCCATAATTAGTGTTTCTGGTTCGATAATATCCTAAATAATGATGTAGGACTTTCAGTTTTTTTCAAACTGCTAAAAATAGCAAACTGCTAGTTTTGGAAAGTTTAACTGCCATTTTAGGAAAGTTTACATTTGGGCACGGATTGAAGAGAAAAGTTACAAAACATTTCATAACTAAAATATAAGACCTTTGAAAAAGGAATCAGGCAAAGATCATTTGTGAGCTGAAAGATATTAAAGTTTTTGTTTTCCGAAAAGCCCTAGAATTTTTTTGAAATGAGATATGAGGCACTAAATCATCCTATAATGTCCCTAAAAGTTGACAGAAATCCATTTACAAATTTTTGGTGTGATAGTTCACATTGCAAGCTTTCCGGTGCTTAAAATGGTTCGTCAATCAGACACCCATATCAAAAGTTATGCTTCCCAGAAGTTGACCTACTTTCGGAGGGAGTTGCAAATTTTGAAATTTAGCTGGAAGCCACCAAAAAGTGCTATATATGACTATTTTGGGAACCCTGGGTGGTAGGAGAGGAGTCAAGAATAGGTGGGAAAATAGAAACCCTAGCTGATTTGGGGTTATAGAAGGTAGAAGATTCCATAGCCTCGTGTTGTGTAGTTGTAGTGTGTTGTAGCCTATGGAGGATTGATTCCTCTAATTGTAATTGAGCTTCTGTAATGTAATGAGTTGCCCAGATCAATAAAGAAATATTCTATTTTATGTGTTCCATTTTTGTTGTTGTTTGTTTTGTGATTTACCCCCTTCATCAAGTGGTATCAGAGCAAGGGTTCTTGAGTGTGTGGACAGATTGGCGACCGTGAGGTAGTTTGCATCAGGACCTAAGGTTGTGGGTTTACTACGAAGATCAAGATGCCTCCACGAATAAATTGTATTGGGAGGAAATATTTGATGGAAGAGGGTTTTAGATCCCTACAAAGGAAAATCGATGCATTTCAAGAGCAACTATGAAGAGGGTTTGAGCTGAGAACAAGAGAAGAAAGCGAAGATGAAGCTGAAGAAGAGCTATCTGAGGAAGAACAAGAAACTGTAAGAGATCCTACAGAAGTTAGGTTGTTGAGGGCCATTTCGAAGGTCGGAAAGAGACCCAGGATCAAAGTTTCTACATATTCTAGAGATTTGAATCCGAAACAACTTATTAATTGGATCAATGACATGGAGGAGTATTTCAAGTATGAAGATGTGGAGGACCTAGATCGGGTCAAGTTTGTAAAAACAAAGTTGAAGGGCCATGCCAGTATTTGGTGGAAGGAGGTCCAATTAGAGAGGAACAAAAGAGGAAAAGGAAAGATCACTAGATGGGATCAGATGGTGGAGAAACTAAAGAAGTAGTTCATTCCTATGGACTATGAGATGGAGTTGCTGAAGAAGTTGCAAGGACTGAAGCAAGGTAACCAGTCTGTTAAGGAGTATACAGAAGAGTTTTATAAGATTACTATCAGGACATGCCATAAAGAGGCAAACAAGGAGAAGGTAGCCTATTACATTAATGGGTTGAGGCCAAGTATTCAAGAGGAGCTATTCCTAGTCAGAATGACCACCATAGAAGATGCGTACCAATTTTCCCTGAAGGTGGAAGAGAAGCTAAATAAAAGATTCGATAGCAAGCAAAGGGGATGAGGTCAAGGTGGAAGGACTGGTGGAAGACCCTATGGAGGCCATAATGAAGATCAAAAGAAAAGTGAAGAAGCTAGAACCAATCAAAATCAGAGAGGGGATAATGCCTACCGCTCTCGTGACTAGAACAATGGTGAGCAAAGAGGAAGAGGAAGGGGCCGACCTGGGAAAGGACCCAGAAGAGGAGGTTTCAGAGGAACCTATTTCTAATGTGGAGAAGAAGGGCATCGAGCATACAAGTGTTTGCAACATCAAGGAAAGACAAATAGAAGACCTGAAGGTAATGCATGAGTTGCACATATAGATGAAGATGCGCAGTCTAAGCGTTCTAAAGATACTGAAAGGGGAGAAACCCTAGTTGTCAGAAGAACTTTGATGAATGAGGAGAAATAATCCAATCAAAGGAAGAGTTTATTCTACACTAGGTGCAAATGTGAAGGTAAGTGTTGTGATATTATTATTGATAGTGGAAGTACTGACAATCTTGTTTTAGAGGAGATGGTTGACAAGTTGAAGTTGACAAGAAGAAAGCATCCACATCTATATTAGATTGCATGGTTGTAGAAGGACCACAAAGCTTTGGTTAATGAGTAGTGTTTAGTGAAGTTCAAGATTGAGGACTACCATGATGAGGTGCTATGTGATATCATACCGATGGATGCATGCCATATGTTGTTGGGGAGGCCGTGGTAGTATGATAGGAGTGCTGTCCATGATGGTTGTGCAAACACATATTCCCTAACAAAGGATGGAGTTTGTCATAAGTTGAAGCCCTTGAAGGAGGTGGGAGAAAAGGTATGTAGTATTGCCAGAATTTGTTTGGTAGATGGTAGGAATTTTTTGGAGGGTATGAAGCATGAGCATTATTGATTTGCATTGATTCCTAAGATTAGTCAAGAGAAATATGAAGATGTACCAATAGAAGTTTCAGATATGTTGGAAGAATTTCAGGACATCATCTCTGATAATGTACCAAAAGGTTCACCACTAGTGAGGAAGATAAGTCATCAAATGGATTTGATACCAGGAGCTAGTTTGCCAAATAAGGTAGCCCACATAATGACTCTAACAAAGAATGAAGAGTTGAACAGACAAGTTCATGAGTTATTAAGGAAGGGACTGATAAGGGAGAGCCTGAGTCCATGTGCGGTATCTGTAATACTAGCACCAAAGAAAGATGGAGAATGGAGAATGTGTACAGATTCTCAAACCATAAATAAGACCACAATCAAGTACAGGTTTCTATTGCCAAGAATGGATGACATAATGGATTGTTTGAGTGGATCCAAGTACTTCACGAAGATTGACCTGAAGAGTGGGTATCACCAGATCCAAATTAGAGAAGGGGATGAATGGAAGACAGCCTTCAAGACAAAGGAGGGTTTGTATGAGTGGTTATTCATGCCATTTGGGCTAACCAACGCACCGAACACATTCATGTGGCTCATGAATGAGGTACTAAAAGAATTTTTGGGTAGTTTTGTTATTGTTTATTTGGATGATATTTTGATTTTTAGTAAGACTTGGGATGAGCATCTGATGCATATCAGAAGAGTTTTAGAGAAGTTGAGGGAGGAGAAGTTGATTAATTTGAAGAAATGTAGTTTTGCAAAGGAGTTGGTATACCTGAGATTTGTTGTCTTAGAGGAAGGTCTTAAGATGGACACATAAAAAGTAAGGGCTATCATTGAATGGCCTACACTGAGGAGTACTACAAAGGTAAGATCTTTTCATGGTTTGGCAAGTTTTTACAGAAAGTTTATCAAGAATTTTAGTAGCATTTGTGCACCCCTAATTGAGACAATCAGAGGGGATAGAAAATAGTTTAGATGGATTAAAGAACCAGATAAAAGCTTTAATACATTAAAGTAAAAAGTCACAGAGTAACCTATTTTGGCATTTCTTGATTTCAATAAGGTATTTCAAGTAGATTGTGATGCTAGCGATATTGCTATAGGAGCTATTTTGAGTCAAGAAGGTAAGCCCATTGCCTATTTTAGTGAGAAGCTTAATGATGCCAAGAACAAGTATTTTGTTTATGATCAAGAATTTTATGCAATAGTCCAAGTTTTGAAGAAATGGAGACATTATTTGTTGCCAAAAGAGTTTGTTTTATATACTGATCATCAGGCTTTACAGTATCTTAATAGTCAAGGAAAGTTGAACCAGAGGCACTTAAAATGGGTTGAGTTTTTGCAGAGTTATAATTTTGTTTTGAAGCACAGGAGTGGGAAGTCCAACAGAATTGTAGATTCCTTGAGCAGAAGGCAAAATTTGTTGACAGAAATGAAGATAGAGGTTGTTGAGTTCGATGAGCTCAAAAGTTTGTATCCTGAAGATCTAGATTTTGTAGAGGCTTGGAAAGCTTATCTGGAATCTGTTACTTTGGACATGACAAAATGGTTGGATTTCATAATCTAAGATGGCATGTTGTTTAAAGGAAGCCAGTTGTGCATTCTAAGGAGTTCCATGAGAGAGAACCGGATTAAGGAGAAGCATAGTGGAGGATTGGCCAGACACTTTGGTTGAGATAAGACTATTGCTATTGTTGGTGAAAATTATTATTGGCCATAATTTTAGGAGGATGTGAGGAAACTTGTGCAGAGTTGCAGAGTATGTCAGATGGCGAAAGGAGTAAGTCAGAATAGAGGTCTATATTAGCCACTACTTGTACCAGAGAAGCCATGGGATGATATTAGTATGGATTTGGTTCTTGGTTTACCAAGGACACAGAGAGGACATGATTCCATTTTTGTGGTGGTGGATAGATTCTCAAAGATGACACATTTCATTCCTTGCAAGAAGACTAATGATGCTGTTCATATTGCTGAATTATTTTTCAGAGAGGTGGTGAGATTACACGGTCTACCAAAGAGCATAGTTTCAGATCAAGATGCCAAGTTTGTGGGTTATTTCTAGAGGACATTGTGGAAGAAGTTGAAGATAGATTTAAAGTTTAGTTTTGCACACCATCCACATACTGATAGATAGTCGGAAGTGGTGAATAGGAGTTTGGGCAACCTGCTACAATGCTTAGTAGGAGATAAGCCCAAGGGATGGAATTTGATTTTACCATAGGCTGTTCATTTTCTTACAACAATTATGTCAATAGGAGTACTAGTAAATCACCATTCCAGATTGTATATGGAAATATCCCAAGAAATGCTTCTGAGTTAAGGAAGCTGGACAAAGGAGAAAAGACAAGTACTAAAGCCGAAGACTTTGTAGAACATCTAAGAATTTGCATGAGGAGGTGAGAAAGCACATTAATAAGATGAATATTTAGTACAAGGCTAAGGAAGATTAGAAGAGGAGATATAAGGAGTTCCAGGTAGGAGATGAAGTCATGGTTCACTTGAGAAAAGAAAGGTTCCCAATTGAAACATACGATAAATTGAAAATGAGGAAATTTGGATCATGCAAAATTCTAAAGAAGCATGATTCAGGAAATGCATATCAGGTAGAGCTACCGAATGGGATCAATATTTCCCCTAGGTTCAACATTGCTGATTTAACAGAATATCATGAAGGTGGCATAGATGATGGACCAACAAAAGAACAGTGGAGTATTTTGGCATCTACTTCAACGTAGGAGATAGAAGAGATCTTGGATAGCCGTGTGGGAAGAAGTACTCAGAATAGGCATTATAAAGAATATTTGGTGAAATGGAAAGGAAGGTCTGTTTAAGATTCTTCTTGTCTATCTAAGGTAGAGGTTGACCATTTGGGGTTTCCTCAAACACCTTAGATGTGATAGGGTCACTTCTCAAATTACCCTGGGTGTCTGATGCAGGAGCATCTAGTGGTGTAAGGGCAATCTTGCATCATCCAAAAAGAAGTTAATTTAAAATCATTGTAGTTGTTTTCATTTCTTTCCATAATTAGTGTTTCTGGTTCCATAATCTCCTGAATAATGATGTAGGACTTTAAGTTTTTTTCAAACTACTAAAAATAGCAAACTGCCAGTTTTGGAAAGTTTAACTGCCATTTCAGGAAAGTTTGCATTTGGGCATAGATTGAAGAGAAAAGTTATAGAAAGCTTCATAACTGAAATATAAGACCTTTGGAGAAGGAATCAGACAAAGATCATTTGTGAGCTGAAATATATGAAAGTTTTTATTTTCTAAAAAGCCCCTCAAAATTTTTGAAATGAGATATGAGGCACTAAAACATCCCATAACATCCCAAACTTTATCCCACATGGCTATCCAAGATCTCTTCTATCTCCTCCATTGAAGTAGATGCCAGAATACTCCACTGTTCTTCTATTGGTCCATCCTCTGTGCCACTTTCATGATATTCTGTTAAATCAACAATGTTGAACACAACAGAAATATTGATCCCACTCGGTAGCTCTACCTCATATGCATTTCCTGAATCATGCTTCTTCAAGATTTTGCACGGTCCAAATTTCCTCATTTTCAACTTATTGTATGTTCCAATTGGGAACCTTTATTTTCTCAGGTGAACCATGACTTCATCTCCTACATGGAACTCCTTATATCTCCTCTTCTAATCTTCCTTAGCCTTGTACTAAATATTCATCTTATTAATGTGCTTTCTCACCTCCTCATGGAAATTCTTCAGATTTTCTATAAGTTCACATCATGAGCTTTACGACGCTTAAAATAGTTCGTCAATCAGACACCCAGATCAAAAGTTATGCTTCCCAGAAGTTGACCTACTTTTGGAGGGAGTTGCAAATTTCAAAATTTAGCTGGAGGCTGCCAAAAAGTGCTATATATGACTATTTTGGGAACCCTGGGTGGTAGGAGAGTTAAGGGGGAAAGTGTAGAGTCAAGAATAGGTGGGAAAACATAAACTCTGGCTGATTTGGGGTTATAGAAGGTAGTAGATTCTAGAGCCTGGTGTTGTGTAGCTGTAGTGTATTGTAGCCTATGGAGGATTGATTCCTCTGATTGTAATTGAGCTTCTGTAATGTAATGAGTTGCCTAGATCAATAAAGAAATATTCTATTTTATGTGTTCCATTTCTGTTGTTGTGTGTTTTATGATTTACCCCCTTCATCACTCTTACATGTCATATATTCTGTCATACAAAATAACTCCTTCATCATAATCTAAGATGCCGACACATGGTAAATTATTGCCACCTCAAATGGGACGCCTAAATCCACATGTGTTTGACTTGACCATCCAAAGCATATTCCAAGTAAGATGACATGTCACAATGCCACCTCAAACTAAATGCCAAAACTGAATGTGCAAGTAAATACAAAATTGAGTAAATAAATAAATAAATAATCAAATAACCAATGCTAGGAATTTCAAGGTTGAGACACCTTAATTCTCAATATTCTCCCACTTGTCGAACACCTTGCAAGAGCCAATAGAAAGACAAGATGTAACTGCTAGGAGTCAAGAGGTCTAGAGACTTTGAACACCATCTGAACTTATCTGTGCCCACATGTTTAGTCAATGCATTTGCAACATTCTTCAAAGTGTCTACCTTCTCCAATATCACCTTCCCATCTTCTACGATATCACTAACAAAATGGTACTGAACATCAATATGCTTTGTTTTGGCATGGAAAGTAGGATTCTTTGCTAAGCAAATCGCACTCTGACTGTCACAATAGATAGTAATCTGTCCTGCATCAAAACCAATATCTGGACACAACCTCTTAAGATAAATGGCTTCCTTACAAGCATGCGTAGCTGCCATGTACTCTACTTCTATCATGGACAAAGCAACCACATGTTGTCACTTATTCATCCAACTAATAGCACCACAAAACATGGTAAACACATAAGCACTAGTGGATCTCCTTCTATCAATGTCACCTGCCCAATCAGAGTCCAAAAATCCACGAATACTAACAAAATGATGAGGCCCTATAGGATAACCATGATAGCATAAGGAATACTCCGAAGTACCCCTCAAATATATGAACACTCTCTTCACTGCATCCCAATGTACCCGTCCAGGATTATCCATAACTGACGAAGGACTCACATTGCTTGGGCAATGTTTGGTCTTGTACAGACTATAGCATACATCAAGTTGCCAACTGCACTAGCATAAGGTACTCTGCTCATATCCTCCATCTCAGAAGGAGACTTTGGACGATCATTAAAAGATAACTTTGTCCCTAATGAAACAGGAACACACAATGGTTTGCAATCTGCCATGATGAATCTCTCCAACATGGCCTTCACATACTTACTCTGGCTTAACCAAAGTTTTCTGTTTTCTCTGTCTCTTCTGATCTCCATTCTTAGAATGTACTTGGCTACCCCTAATTTTTTCATTTCAAACTATGCTGACAACTGAGACTTCAAATTAGAAATCATATTCTTACCATTCCCAACCAACAACATATCATCAACATACAGTGCAATAATGAGAATACGATCATTGTCAAACTTGTAATACACATAACAATCTGATTTTGATCTAAGAAACCTAATAGACAACACAAAGGCATCAAACTTCAAGTACCACATCCTAGGAGATTATTTCAAACCATACAAAGACTTCTTTAACTTGCAAACCAAATTTTCATTACCTTTCACCATGTAGTACTCTGGCTGTGACATATAGATTTCTTCCTCCAAGTCACCATGAAGGAAAGTTGTCTTCACATCCATTTGTTCCTCTTCTAGCCATAAAACAACAGGAGGAGTTACCTCTCTAAAAATAATACTTCTTCTATACAAAAATTTCTTGGCCATAGGATCCCAAAGCTTCACACCAACACCATAGCCAATGAAGATACACTTAACGACCTTGTTCTCCAATTTTGACCTCTTCTCCTTAGGCACATGTGCATATGCCTCACAACCAAAAACAAGAAGATGTCTCAATGAGGGCTTCTTACCAGACCACACCTCCATGGTGTCTTATCAATGAGTGCTGAAGTGGGAGACCTGTTAACTAGGTAGCAAGTAGTGGCTACATCTTCAGCCCAAAATTTCTATTCGAGGCTAGCACCACTAAGCATACTCCTAGCCCTCTCCATTAACATTCCATTCATCCTCTCTGCAACTCCATTTTACTGCGTGGTGTATGGAGTTCTCTTATGTCTTTCAATCCCATGTTCTTTACAGAACTTATCAAAATCTGCGGAACAAAACACACTACCGTTATCAATTCTCAAACACTTAATCTTTTTACTAGTTTGATTCTCAACAAAAGTTTTAAACTCTTTGAACTGACTAAAGACTTCAGATTTTCTTCTGAGAAAATAAATCCATGTCCTCCTACTATAATCATCAATGAATGATACAAAATATAATGATTTAGAAATCGAAGGAACATTCACAGGACCAAACACATCAGAATGAATTAGATCCAACAATCCAAAAGACTTATGAGAACTTGAGTAAAACTGAACACAATTTTATTTTCCATATACACAATGTGCACAAAAGTTGAACTCAAAATTGCAATCATTAAACCCCTCGATGAGGTTTTTATTTTTCAAGGCTCTAAGACCCTTCTCACCAATGTGACCAAGTCTCTCATGCCACAACATTGTCTTCTCAGTAGGAAGTTTCATTTCCAAAGCATGAGTGCCCTTAGGTACCTAGAAAGCACTACCATCAGAAGTTGAAGCAAAACATTTCTTTACTTATGGTTCCAATGGTGAGGATGAAGAATCTGAAGCTCTTTTCTTCAAAACAAAATAACTCTTGCACTGAGCAGTGCATGCATCCACCTGAAACATAGTACTTCTCCGAGTACCCCTAGGAAGCACCGTAGCTCCTCTTGTCATCTTGAATCCTCCACCTGAGAAAATAACCTACACACCTACATCATTCAATTTACTTACAGAGAGCAGGTTTCTTGCTAAACCATGGATGTGCATAACCCCATTGATCCCTTTCACTCCTCCATCTGAGAATCGGATCAAGACTCTTCCATAGCCAAGTATTTTCAGGTGAGAGTCATCACCCAAGTACACCTTCCCACAATCATATTCTTCATACTTTGTAAACCAACCTCGATGAGAGGTCATGTGGAAGGAAACACCAGAGTCAATCAGAGACGCATCTTCTGATGCATGGGTTGTCAAGGCTGCAACAAAAGCATCACCATTATCTTGTGATTTGTTAGAATCTGAATTGGAGATGTTCTTTTTCTTTTTCTTCTTTTCCTCGTTGCACTCCTTTCAGAAATGCCCAGTTTTACCACAATTCCAACACACTACCTTAGACTTTCCAGGCAATTTGGATCTCCCATGGGTTTTGGATTTTCCCTTTTCAGCTTTCTTGTCTTTTTTTTCCTTTTCTCTTTGGGCCTGCCACGAACTGCAAGAGCCTCCTTTGCCAATTTAGAAGACTTTCTCCACATCTCTTTAGACAATAGCAAAGATACCACTTCATCCATCTTAAAGGTGGTATTAGTGCGCCCAATGGCCATAACAAGGTGGTCCCACGAGTCTGGCAAAGAACAAAGCAAGGTCATGCAATGATCCTCCTCCTCTATCTTCACACCAACAGAAGTCAACTGTGCAAATAACATGTTGAAGGCATTTAGGCAGTCTACAAATGATCCTCCATCTTCCATCCTCAGAGAATACAACTTCTTCCTCAAGAATAGCTTGTTTACTAGGGACTTGGCCTGATAAACATCACCAAGTTTCTTTCATAGCTCTTTCGTGGTCTTCTCTTCATGAACATTTAACAGGACATAATCATCTAAATAGAGTCTCACAAGACCCTTAGCTTTAGGATCTTTGAGATCCCAATCTGCCCGTGCCATTGCCGTTAGTTTTGTTCCAAAAATTATTTCCCATAGATCTCTGTCAACAAGCATGTCTTCCATTTTAAGTTTCCACAACTCAAAATTGCTGCCATTAAACTTTTCCAAATCTATCCTTCCAGATGTGCCTGCCATCTTCTTCCTGCAACAAGATTATAGAATACTCTGCACAAACTCCCACTCAATCAAAAATTAGCTTAAAAAACCCCAACCCAACAACTAGGATCAAAGGTGATCAAGCTCTGATACCAACTGAAAGGAAGCAAGGTATGCGGGACACACTTCTTACACCAACCTAATGAGGGGAATAATATGCAAATTATTTTAAATCCTTACAATTGTAGCAATGTTAAACATATAACATAAAGATTACAGCAACAACACAACACATAGAAAGAGAGATTGACACAAGATATATCATGGGGAAAACCTTTTCAGGTAAAAAACCCCACACTCCAAAACCTGCACAATGTATTAACAAATTTGTAAAGGATTACAATACACTTGCAATGTAATTTCTTCTAGGATTCTACAAATGTTGTTTCTAGAGTGATTCTGATAGCATAACAATACTTGTACAAACACTATGCAACTATTACTCCAAAACAATGTATTATATAGAGTTACAAGGCAAATTTGAGATGCCTCTGGAGATGGGCGTCCATCTCAGCCACATGGCCATTTACCCAAACAAAGGACACTTGTCCAACATGTTTTCAACTCTCTTACATCGGTCATAACATGGCAGATTTGACTTCCCAAGGTAGAGCGCTCCAAGACTAAAAATAGGCAATGACAGATGCTCTTACGCATCTTACAACTGTCATAAAAATCTGCAACATGACAACACTTAATGTTGTAAGAGAATCCGTCATACATGACTAAAAATAACATATTCCTCTTTTGACATGTCATAGCCCAACTTGGGCACCCAAAGTGTTGGGAATTAAGGTGTCTCAACCTTGGTAATTCCTTGTATTTATTATTTGAAATGTATTTATTTTATTTGCGTATGTTGTAATTTTGTTGCACATCCTATTTTGTCATTTAGTGTGAAGTGGCATGGTGAGTTGTCACTCCACTTGTAAGATGACTAGGATGGTCAACTCACTCCATGTGGAGATAGGCATCTCCTTTGTGTGGTAGAGGTTTTCTGCCATGTGTCGGCATCTTGACTAGTGTGTAAGTAAATCTTGACCGAAACGGTTATGACAGAATCTATGACGTGTAAGAGTCAAAAATGGAATATTCTATGATAGGTGAAGACATGTGTCACAAGGCATCTTAGAAGAAGGCATCTTTGGGCGCCCCAAGGAGGGTTATGACATGTAAGAGAATATGCTATTTTTAGCCTGTGTATGACAGATTCTCTTACAACTGTAAGATATGACAGTTATGATAGATTCTATGACAGTCGTAAGAGTATTTGTCATAGCCCAACTTGAGAATAGGTGACTTCTTTGGGATGGGGTGATATGACAAGTGTCATGAACACCCTGTAGTGTTGGACAAGTGTCCCTAGGCATGGATTTTGGGCCATGAGGCCATGTTGGACGCCCATCTCAAGATAGGCTTATTTTTTCCTTGTGGCTTCTTTATAAACATGTGCTTTGAGAGGAGATGTAGTATGTGATTGACATGTACTGTTATGCTACCAGATTGTCTCTAGATACAAGTGTCGAAGACTCCTGAGAGCTTGCATTGCAAGTGTATTGTAAACCATTATAGTTTTGATAATACAATGTGCAAGTTTTGGAGTGGGGTTTTTCACCCGATAAGGGTTTTCTCCATGTTATATCTTGTCTCTTTCTTCTTCTGTCTTACATTCTTGTGTTGTGTATTTCTGCAATATCTCCATTGTTGTGTTAAACATTCTATAATTGTAAAGGTTAAACAGAATTTGCACTCATCTCTCCTCATTAGATTAGTGTAGGAAGCGATTTCCGCACACCTAGCTTCCTTTTAGTTGGTATCAGAGCTTGATCACCTTTGGTCCTAGTTGTTGGGTAGGGGTTTTTTGAGCTAATCTTAGGTTGAGTGGGAGCTTTATGTAGAGTATTCTGTAATCTTGTTGCAGGAAGGAGATGACAGGCACATTCATAAGATTAGAGGTGGAGAAATTCAATGGCATAAATTTTGAGTTATAGAAACTTAAGATGGAAGACATGCTTGTTGATCGAGACCCGTGGGAAACCATATCTAGTGTAAAACCAACCACAATGACACGAGCTGATTGGGATCTCAAATATCAGAAGGCTAAGGGTCTCATAAGACTTAGTCTAGCTGATTCTATCATGTTAAATGTCCATGAGGAGAAGACCACGAAAGACCTTTGGAAGAAGCTGGGTGATGTTTATCAGGCCAAATCCCTGGTGAACAATCTTTTTCTGAGAAAGAAGTATTCTTTGAGGATGGAGGATCTGTTGCAGATCACCTAAATGCTTTCAACATGTTAGTTGCACAATTAACATCCGTTGGTGTGAAAATGGAGGAGGAGGATCGTTGTATGACCTTGCTTTGTTCTTTGTTGGACTCGTGGGTCATCTTGTTATGGCTATTGGGAGCACCACATCCACATTCAAAATGGATGAAGTGGTATCTTTGCTATTATCTAAAGAGATGTAGAGAAAGTCTTCTGAGGTAGCCAAAGAGGCTCTTGCAGTTTGTGGAAGACCCAAGGAGAAAGGGAAAAAGAAGGAAAAGAAAGCTAAGAAGGGTAGATCCAAATTCTTGGGGAGATCCAAATCTCCTGGAAAGTCCAAGGCTCTCTGTTGGAACTATGGAAAAACTAGACATTTGTAAAAGGAATGCAAAGAGGAAAAGAAAAAGAAGAAGAAGAATGCCTAGATTCAGATTCTGACAAGTCACAAGATGATAGTGATGCCTTCATTGCAGCCCTAGCCACCAATGCATCTAATGATGTGTGGTTGATAGATTTTGGTGCATCATTCCACATGACCTTGAATCGAAGCTGGTTCACGAAGTATGAAGAGTTTGATGGTGGAAGAGTGTACTTGGGTGATAATTCTCATCTGAAGATTGTTGGTCATGGAAGAGTCTCAATCTGATTCCCTGATGGATGAGTGAAGGGGATCACTGGGGTTAGGCACATCCTAGGCTTAGCATGAAACCTGCTTTCTGTAAGTATGTTGAATGATGCAGGTGTGCATGTTGTCTTTTCAAAGGATGGATGCAAGATGACTAGAGGATCTATGGTGATTGCAAAGGGTACCTGGAGAGGTACTCTGTTTTAGATGGAGGCATGCACTTCATAGTGCAATAGTTCTTCTGACTCGAAGAAAAGAGCTGCAGTCACTTCATCCCCACCATCTGAACAAGCAGTGAAAAAATTTGTTGTAACAAATTCTGATGGTTGTGCATCTTGTGTACCTAAGGGTGCTCATGCTTTGGAAGTTAAGCTTCCTGCTGAAAAGATAATGTTATGGCATATGAGATTTGGCCACATTGGTGAGAAGGGTCTTAGAACCCTGAAAAATAAAAACCTCATTGAGGGGTTAAATGATTGTAATCTCGAGTTTGAATTTTGTGAACATTGTACATATGGAAAGAAAAACCGTGTTTAGTTTTACTCTAGTTCTCACAAGTCTTCTGGTGTGTTGGACCTTATTCATTCTGATGTGTTTGGTCCTGTTAGTGTTCCTTCAATTTCCAAATCTATATATTTTGTATCTTTTATAGATGATTACAGTAGAAGGACATAGATTTATTTTCTCAGAAGAAAGACTGAAGTCTTTAGTTAGTTCAAAGAGTTTAAAGCTTTTGTTGAGAATCAGACTAGTAAAAAGATTAAGTGTTTGAGAACTGATAACGGTGGTGAGTTTTATTTGGCAGAGTTTGATAAGTTCTATAAAGAGCAAGGGATTGAAAGACATAAGACAACTCCATACACCTCGCAACAAAATGGAGTTGTAGAGAGGATGAACAGGATACTGATGCAGAGGGCTAGGAGTATGCTTAGTGGAGCAAGCCTTGAACAAAAGTTTTGGGCTGAAGCTATAGCCATTGCTTGCTACCTAGTAAACGGGTCTCCTACATCATCTCTTGTTGGTAAGACACCTATGGAGGTGTGGTCTGGTAAGAAGCCTTCAGTTAGACATCTTCATATTTTTTGGTTGTGAGGCATATGTACATGTGCCTAGGGAGAAATAGTCTAAATTGGAGAAAAAGGCTGTTAAGTGTAATTTCATTGGCTATGGTGTCGGTGTGAAAGGATAAAAGCTTTGGGATCATGTGGCTGAAAAAGTGTTGTATAGAAAAAGTGTTATTTTTAGAGAGCTAACACATTCTCCCATTGTTCTACAACTAGAAGAAATAGAAAAGAAAGAGTATGTGGTTTAGTTTCCTTCTATCCTTGAGAAGACTGAACCGACAGACCTTGTGAGACTTGATGATGAGGAGAGCTCTAGCAGCTCTGAAAGCTTAGAATAAGTAGAACCTCAACCTCAGCCATTGAGGAGGTCTACACGAACAAGGAAGCAACCTGATAAGTTTGGTTATTCATTGCTTGATTCTAGTTGTGCTTTTGCCTTGCTTACTAACACTGATGAGCCTAGAACTGTGATAGAGGCTATGGGCATGAAAGATGCAAGTTCCTAGAAGGAGGCCATGGAAGATGAGATGACTTCTTTGGAAAAGAATATAACATGGACTTGGTGCCTTTGCTTGAAGGACGAAAACCTGTTGGATGCAAATGGGTGTTCAAGAAGAATTTTGGTGTAGATGGCAGTGTTGAAAAGTACAAGGGTAGATTGGTTACGAAGGGATATTCACAAGTGGAGGGAATTGATTATGGTGAAATTTTCTCTCCCATTGCAAATTTGACATCTATTCGGTTCCTATTATCTCTTGCAGCAGCTTATGACTTAGAGGTGGAGCAGAAGGATGTGAAGACAACATTCCTTCATGGTGATTTGGAGGAAGAGATTTACATGTCACAGCCAGAGCATTACATAGAGAAAGGTAAAGAAAATTTGGTTTGCAAGTTGAAAAAGTTTTTGTATGGTTTGAAGTAGTCTCCTAGGATGTGGTACTTAAAGTTTGATGCCTTTGTGTTGTTAGTTGGGTTTCTGAGATCGAAATCAGATCATTGTGTGTATTATAAATTTGACAATGATCACATTCTCATTATTGCATTGTATGTTGATGATATGTTGTTAATTGGGAATGGTAAGAATATGATTTTTGATTTGAAGTCTCAGCTGTCAACACAGTTTGAGATTAAAAATCTAGTGGCACCCAAGTACATTCTAGGAATGGAAATTAGAAGAGATAGAGCTAATAGAAAACTTTGGTTAACCCAGAGTAAGTATGTGAAGACCGTGTTGGATAGGTTCAGCATGGCAGATTATAGAGCATTGTGTGTTCTTGTTTCTTTAGGGACAAAGTTGTCTGTTAATGATTGTCCAAAATCTCCTAGTGAGGTGGAGGACACGAGTAGAGTACCTTATGCTAGTGCTGTTGGTAGTTTGATGTATGCTATGGTTTGCACAAGACCAGACATTGCCCAATTAGTGGGAGTCCTTAGTCAATTTATGGCTAATCTTGGATGGGTACATTGGGATGCAGTCTAGAGAGTGTTCAGATATTTGAGGGGTACTTCTGAGTATTCCATATGCTATCATGGTAATCCTACAGGACCTCCGCATTTAGTTTGTATTCGTGGATTTGTGGATTCTGATTGGGTGGGTGACATTGACAGTAGGAGATCCACTAGTGCTTATGTGTTCACTATGTTCAGTGGTACAATTAGTTGGATGAGTAAGTGACAACCTGTGGTTTCTTTGTCCATGATAGAAGCTGAGTATATGGCAGCAACTCATGCTTGTAAGGAAGCCATTTGGCTTAAGAGATTGTGTTCAGATATTGGTGTTGATGTAGGATAGATTATGATTTGTTGTGATAGTCAGAGTGTGATTTGCTTAGCAAAGAATCTAACTTTCCATGCCAGAACAAAGCATATTGATACACAGTTTCACTTTGTGCTAGACATGGTAGAGGATGGGAAGGTAAATTTGGAGAAGGTAGACACTTTGAAGAATGTTGCGGATGCATTGACGAAACCAATGGGTACAGAGAAGTTCAGATGGTGTTCGGAGTCTATGAGCCTCTCGGCCTATAGCAATTAAATCCTGTTATTTCTATTGGCTCTTACAAGGTGTTTGACAAGTGGGAGAATTTTGGGAATTAAGGTGTCTCAACCTTGGTAATTCCTTGTATTTATTATTTGAAATGTATTTATTTTATTTGCCTATTGTAACGCCCTGCCTTGAACACCTTAGAGAAAATCACATTTAAGCTATATGAAACAAGAATTTTTTTTTTTAAAAAAAATGTTTGAGATAACAAAGTAATGTTAACATAACTAGTTACGACATATTCTCTAAGGATGCAAGGCTGCATTACTTTACAAACCAACTAACACTATTTGCATACATCAGTAACTTCAGTAACTGATCTAAATCCAATGCACAATTAAATAACATAATCATATTCATTTCATATCATCAAATAATACAATCTACATGATCAAAAAACATAACTGAAATGCTTTCATATAAGTACATCATGACATCATTACATTGCCATTTTCAGACTACATCAGAATTACATACACAATGAATGTTCTGTTACATAAATCCGGTACAAGATTATACACATACATCTTCATCAACTAAGTACAATTGTCTGCAAACTGATATAAATCTTTTCTGCACATGAACTCGATGAAGAATAACCAATGGATAATAAGGCTCTTCCACCCGACCATGTGGAACCCTAAGGTCCACCCCCCGAGCTAGGAGTTAACATGAGGTCCCAGACAATGACAGTCAGGCAGACAAAAGACAAACAAAAACAAAGGACGACCAAACGCCAATACATCACATGGCAATAACATAAACAACACAACACAACTTAACTGAACTTCCAGAGGCAACACATAATGAATGGGAAGAGTACAACTAGGGAATGCTAGGCTGTAGTAGGGAGAGTGTCATCGCACGGTCCTAGCATGGGTTATCCTGACAGCCTCTCACTAGGCGCCGGCCCCATAGGGTGACACATGCGGAATCAACCTTCTTTTTATGAGGACAAGGAAGTCAATCATGCCGACCAGGCCTTCTCTACCCATCCTTAGTCTAAACAAGCACTACAGGCCATGGGAGAGGAATCCATTAATCTTGTTTAGTGTGAAAACTACCCTTAACCCCCTAGTTCATTTTAGGTTATCACTTGATTAATCTACTTTCAACGGGTTATCCTGACTGCCACTTTGGGCGCCGGCCCCACGTTGAAAGCCACTCTCCTTCCTAACACCTAGTAAACCCTAACCACCATACAAGGCATTATAACATTACTCATACATATTCACTGCAAGGTATAATTCCTCTTGCATTACAAACATAATCAAACACTAATTGTAATCCATTTCCTATCACATTACAACGCTTTACTCTTTTACAGATTCCAGGTCTCTCCATATGACCATTACGACAAAACGGGTACAAGACAGTCAGAACTAAATAAAATATCTTATCCGGGGAATATTATATCCACAAAATACATTAACAACTTTTGACAATTCTTCATTCATGATAGATTGTACTTCATACTCAATTAGAATCACATGTTTAAGACAACACAACACTAGAACACCTATCCACATGTTGGTTGTACTCAGACACGACATACTATGCCTCTGGAATTTTGACCACTAGCAATTTATCATATTACGACAACAAGAATTCTTAATTTCATACAGTTTAAATTTAATTTCCAGAGTTAAATCACTAAAACTCCTTCTTAGTACAATGTGAACGACTTGTAAATTCAACATTAGATTTCATCATCTCTTTAATCAAACTGATTGATTTAAATTAATTGCAACAAACATATTAATACATTACAACTAATTATCCAAATATACTATATTTTGTTTCAAAAGATAAATTACTAAATAGTTTACAACATTTCATTTGTAAAAGAATCACTTAGTACCCTTATACTATTTAATTCCTACTTATCATTACACACTCTCATTATCCACACGATCTTTATCATTTATCTTTCAAACTTGCCCAATTAACTTAACTCTTTCAAGTAATAAAATGAATAAGAATGCTAAGTCAAGTATAACTAAACGACAATTATAACGAGGGACAATCGTCAACGGCAAACATTATTGTTTTATTTTCCTCAAGATTCTGCCTTCATACAGTCATTGATTAACCAGATAAGATAGTTTAAAATACTTGCATGTCTTCGTCGTAATGATGTCTCGGAAAAGTTCTAAACAAAGATTTGTCTAAGATGATTGGAACTGGTAATTCTCATGTCGCCAATACTTGTTAAATGTATCAGCTATGTTTGTTTCCAACGCATTACAGTTTTCTGGTAAATACTTCCACTATAGCTGTGATAGTCTTCTGTCTTGTAGGAACCTATGGATTCACGATCAGCTTTTTTTATGAGTTGTAAAGGAGGTGTAAAATTGTTATTGACTGTCTTACCATTGAAATGGACGATAGCAACTTCTAATAGTGTTCATATACCTCCCTCTAACTGCAAGTCGATTGAATTGATGGAAATTGGTTTTAAAAAATAGTTTTCTCTCTCTAACGAAAGGCTATGACTACAAGAAAACAATGATACACAGGAACGACAAATTGGAGTTGTTGAAAAGACTACTTACGGCTTCTAACAGGGTTCTTCTACTCAGCACCAAATGATTCTTCTTACCGTTATGTGGATTTCCAATTACGAAGAGGTGTAATCACAGTGTTACATGATGGTGGAAGTTTATTTCTGACAGAAGGTCACAGATAACAAATCCTCTGCAGATTTCAACTGCTGTTTGCTGTGTGAGGGCATGACCATCTTCCTTGGCAGTGCATGCCTTTCTATGTGCTAACTCAGTTAATGAGATCTCTGTTAAATCTGCACTGATTGAATGAATCGTTTTCAAGAAAAAAGTTGAATAAGAGCAACGGTGAAAACTTGTGTGCCCAGCTGAGAACAACTCTCCAGATGAATGGAATGATTGCAGGATGAACAATACTGGATTTGTTGCAAA
Organism: Cunninghamia lanceolata; assembly: GCA_027924645.1. Taxonomy (NCBI): domain Eukaryota; kingdom Viridiplantae; phylum Streptophyta; class Pinopsida; order Cupressales; family Cupressaceae; genus Cunninghamia; species Cunninghamia lanceolata. Next base: position 8,725,781 of record BSBN01000814.1, read on the forward strand.
GACTTTAAAACTTTCCATAGGGCAAACTGTGGTTATCAAACTGAATTCTACAAAAATACTACTTGAAATGCAATCGTATGGTGATCCTATTGTTGTGCAAAGATCGCTGGTATACACAAAATGGTGACTGGCTGGTCAGGAACTTATTGCCGAGTCTAAACAGAATATGGATCAATATGATGCTTCAAGAAATCACTTACTCCTAGATATTTGCCTACTTGGTCTCCAAAACTTTCTCCGATACGAAGGATTCACTAAACTTTTACTGTTGTCAATTGCTTTGGACGGCCAAAGTAGAACAGTCCATATCAAGGAAAGAGGTAGACCATGGGAAACTCAGGAAATTAAAACTAATGCCACCTTCAGATAGAGTCATGTTCTCCACTCATCTGATGGAGAATGACGACTAAACCCAGCAAAAAAAACCTGGTCTAACCCGGCTTTCACTACAACATTGAAAACATCTTTAGACAACATTATATCTGATGTTGCAAATTTCCTCTTCACCTCTGCAACTAAAGTGCCAAAGCTGTTGTATATACTACAATGTCTCTCACTGTAATTCCCCAAAACTTTATAGTCAGATTGTTTCTTTCCTCTACTGGAGCCCACAAACACCTCTGCAAGTTCATTTTTATTAAATATCGATGACTTGCTCACACTGAAAATGGGCTTCTGCCCTTGGCATGTCTCTCCACGGAATCCATACCAACGGTTGTGAATTCTAAAAGCCTTGCGGTGCAATGTTAGCAGAGGCTTTCCTAGAGCATCCATGAGAATCAATTTGTGTGTTGAACTGAGGCCCCTTCCATCTACCCTGAAAGCGATCTGGCCAGTACATGAGTCGGTCACACTGAATTCCCCTTCCACTGAAAAAAAGAGCCTTCTTTCTCACAGTCAGAACAGTAAGTGACGGGGAGCAAACTCTTCACCTATAACAGGAAAAAAATGTAGAAATCTGTGCAGTTTGCTCAGTGCTTTTAAAGGGCTCTGATAATTTACAGCTGCAGAGAAAGCAAGCTGATGAATTACTGTGGTGGTGATGAAGTGTGTCAGCTTCATGTATTGAATCGTCCTCTTCTCTTGGTAAGATGATACAAGAGACACAAAGATTACACAGTAAAGACAGTGGCAGCATGGCATATAATGTAATTGATGGAGGCAAAGTAGATGAGTTGGAAGCTCCTGCACTACTATGATTTCAGATGCTTTCAACACAAATATTCCCAAATGCCATGCTTTGAAACCCTAAAAAGAGAAAGCATATATTCCCTGTATTTACTAGAGGTCTGGAACATGTTCTGTGCCTACAGTCCTCTAAGTAAACCCTTGAGACAGCTTTGATCGGTACACTTCCGATTTGTGGAAGCTAAATGAGAAACTAGTGCAAACTGCAAACCATTTAGAGTGCAATGGTTACAGGTAGCATACAAAACGAAATTGTTGGAATGGCCTTCGAAACTTTCAAGACAATACGATTGGTAGATGTATAACCTGTTCAACCTATGATGAGGGTGCGGATGTGTTTTCTTGGTGTCTGCAGATCACACATGATATAGTCTTAAAGTATCTATAGGGATACGGTTTCTTACTTTGGATTCCTAAAACGATAAAATATGGCTCATTTTCTCTTCTCAAACATTTATGCAAAAATGGCAGATAAATAATTAAATCATAACAGAAAATTGTTTGAAATGTAATGGTTACAGAATAAGTATAAAATGGATTATCAAAGAGGCTCTAAAACTTTCAAGCAATGCAAATTGGAGGAGCAAAACTAGATTTCCGTCATTCATTCTAAAGAAAACAAGGATAGAATAAAGAAGACATTAGAACCTGTACTCGTAGCTTAGATTCAATGCAGAAATCAATTCTTCAGTTGCAAAACTCGATCCTGCAATTTTCCTCCTCAATCCTTCTTCTTCCTGCAAAATTCTCTGCTCCTTGCCTCTACAAACTTTTCTTTTATAACACAATCCCTTTCCTCTTCCAAGGAACTCGACACGCGATCCCGTGCATCTCCCTTCTAAAAATATACTTTTATTTAATTTAATGATCCCAAAAAGGTTACTTTTTAAAATATTAACACACAATTCTGACAACATTTAATTTCTTTATAGCCGACCAACCAAATTGTTATTAATAAAGTTATAATATTGCAACTATATATTAATTTATTTTATTAATTAAGTTGTAAATCACAAATTACGACATAACTTACAACTATTTTATTTATTTAAATATTTATTGTAAATAATATTATATTAAATAATACAAAATTTCTTACAATCTTTATTTAACAACTATACTTCTAATGAAATAATAATTTATTTACAACAATAATTAACAACTATCGACTCAATATTATCTTTTATAAATATGTTTAATAATCAACATTATAATTTCCGTAATATGATTCTATTTAATGCACAACGATACCTTACACACTTAGACACTTTCTAACCTAGTTAGATTCCAAGGTGCAATATTACTTGTCCGCAAGTCATGATCAAATGACAGACAATGACCAAAAGGATAAACTGACAACCAGACAACATTGACATGGGACCTCACGTTAACTCCAAACAAATAATCCATTGGCGAAGGCACGCTCAAACCTGGTAATCAGGTGGAGTCGATGCCTAGTACCTGCATTCCTGCAACAACGCACGGTTAAGCATAACAAAATATATATATCCACATGCAGTCCTGTAGTGAATGGAAATTGCAGTGGTGTAGGGTACTCGAGAGTGAGTAATACAACACTGTTCCATTCACGTTTATGAATAAACGATTAACTATGTTGAACAAGATATCTGATATTAATCAACAACATAAAACATTCAATCCTCTTACAATCCAATATCGCAATTAACATCAAAACATCTATAACATCTAGTTTATTTATCAAATTGTAAAGCATAAAACCACAGAATCCAACATCAACAACTGTTATCATAATGATTAGGTCCATAATAAAGTAACAAGATAACAAGAGATCCATCATCTACGATCTAAGATACTGTCATAAAATCTAATACTACTAAACAAACATCAGTCTGGCAGACGACAAGTTGAGGGGCACTACACCTATGTTGTAATTTTGTTGCACATCCTATTTTGTCATTTAGTGTGAAGTGGCATGGTGAGTTGTCACTCCACTTGTAAGATGACTAGGATGGCCAACTCACTCCATGTGGAGATAGGCGTCCCCTTTGTGTGGTAGAGGTTTTCTGTCATGTGTCATCATCTTGATTAGTGTATAAGTAAATCTTGACCAAAACGGTTATGACAGATTCCTATGACAGAATCTATGATGTGTAAGAGTTGAAAATGGAATGTTCTATGACAGGTGAAGACATGTGTCACAAGGCATCTTGGAAGAAGGCATCTTTGGGAGGCCCAAGGAGGGTTATGACATGTTGTAAGAGAATATGCTATTTTAAGCCTGTGTATGTGGTGCAGGAGCACCTCGAGATTCTAAGAATTTGAAGATTCCTTGCATTTCTATTTTGTCCAAAATGTAATATTGTAAGGCCTTCATGCCATATGGATTCGTAGCTGGCCAAGTAATGGCATAATGTTGAGTTGTCATTGAAAGAAATTGTAACTGAACAAGAAGTGTAACTGATCGGCAGAGGTGGTTCACCTTCCACCGCGTGCAACTGCCGAGTGAGTCTTTAAATAGTTGAGACTGTATTCGTAGGTAAACAGAGAAAAGAGAAGAAGAATAGATTGTATGTTTAATTTCTGAGGAAGGAATAAATTTTGTGTTTCTAGTCTAATTACAAGAATATCAATTGGAGTCATTCCACTAGTTAAGATTTCTTTGAAATCAGTGGAATGACCTCTGTGTTGTTAGTTTGTTTTCTGTTCTGTAGGAATTTGTTGTTTTCAGTGTGTTGTTTGGTTACATAGGTTGTTGAGGAGGTTATTGGGTTAAGAATCATGTGATCTAATTGAACATGCATTTTATGAGTATAGTGCATTTGTATGTCAAAAATAGTTTGTGAGTATATCGCAAATGTATGCGAAGACATTTCGTGTGTACCCTGCAAAGTAATGTATGTGCGAGATAAAAGTCATCGGTGTGAGGAGAACCCATCGGGAGAGTCTTTGAAAGTTATAGCAATTGTTAGAGTCATAGCAATAGAAAGTGAATCGTATGTTGTAACATTGGAGTATCAACCAGAGATAAGAGGGCACTGCCGATAAAAGGAGTCTTGCAGAAGGCAAAGTTAGCGCTAAGCATATCGGTGTAAGATTGGAGATCGGAAGACAAGACCAAAGTTTGACCGATGGAGGCAGGTCTCAGCGAAGGTTCGAAGGAATGGACGCATCGGTATGAAGGATGTTTGTGGTAAGAGTTGAAGAAGCCTCTCCGACTGTATGGTGTGTTGCCGATGGTTGAACCGTAGGTTGAACTGGTTCAACAGATTCATAAAGTTCATTTGGTTCATTTGGTTCACCGGTTTAACAAAGTGAAAATGGTTCAACGGTTAAATGAACTTGGAGGTTCAAGGAGTTCAAATGGTCCAACCACTTCGGTGGTTTGATATGTTTTGCTATTTTAACTGTTTTCGCTGCATGCTCTGCATCAAATTGGTATCAGAGCTGGAGAAAGGTTTGGTGCAAGATTTGGGTGGTGTGTATTTGTTTCCTGTCACTGAGAAGGCAGGTGAAGAATTGAAGAAAAACTGAAGAATTGTGTTGGTGACCATTATTTTGTGTTGCTAAGTTGTTTGGTTGCAGGTGCTTGTTCCATCTAGCTGCAAAAGGAGGTTTTTGAGGTTGTGTGTGTGGGCAGACAAGATGAGGTTTGTCATGACCATTCTCCAATAGAGATTAGGCTGGAGAAGGATGTAGAGAGAGGCCACTGAGGAGAGAGTGGTAGGTGCATCACCAGAAGCTGCTGTTGGGTAAGATGGATGGTTTGGTGAGTTGGTGTTGTGAAGCAATAGAGAGATGGATACCTAACTGAAGAAGCACTTGATATTGTAGCCTGAAGAGTACTCCACTGATGGGAGTAGAAGGAGACTGAAGATGCTCTAAAATGATGGTAGTTTGAATTTTGTTGGTTGGTTGGTCACCATTCCATTGATCTGAAGATCGGAAGCCTGAAGCTGAGGAGACTGAAGATAAAGCCAGAAGAGATGCAGAAAAAGGTTTTTGTTGCAGGTACATTTCCAAGGGACTTGGAAATCTTTGTTGGTTGATTGTATGGTGTAGGAGTACCTCAAGATTCTAAGAATATGAAGATTCCTTGCATTTCTATTTTGTCCAAAATGTAATATTGTAAGGCCTTTGTGCCATATGGAGTCATATCTGGCCGAGTAACGACATAATGTTGAGTTGTCATTAAAAGAAATTGTAACCAACCAAGAAGTGTAACTGATCGGCAGAGGTGGTTCACCTTCCACTGTGTGCAACTACCAAGTGAGTCTTTAAATAGTTGAGTCTGTATTCGTAGATAGACAGAGAAAAGAGAAGAAGAATAGATTGTATGTATAATTTCTGAGGAAGGAATAAATTTTGTGTTTCTGGTCTAATTACAAGAATATCGATTGGAGTCATTCCACTAGTTAAGATTTCTTTGAAATCAGTGGAATGACCTCCGTGTTGTTAGTTTGTTTTCTGTTCTGTAGGAATTTGTTGTTTTTGGTGTGTTGTTCGGTTACAGAGGTTGCTGAGGAGGTTATTGGGTTAAGAATCATGTGATTTCATTGAACATGCATTTTATGAGTATATTGCATTTGTATGTCAAAAATAGTTTGTGAGTATATCGCAAATGTATGCAAAGACATTTCATGTGTACCCTGCAAAGTAATGTATGTGTGAGATAAAAGTCATCAGTGTGAGGAGAACCCATCGGGAGAGTCTTTGAAAGTTATAGAGATTGTCAAAGTCATATCGATAGAAAGTGAATCGTATGTTGTAACATCGGAGTATCGGCCAGAGATAAGAGGGCACTGCCGATAAAAGGAGTCTTGCTGAAGGCAAAGTTAGCGCTAAGCATATCGATGTAAGATTGGAGATCGGAAGACAAGACCAAATTTTGACCGATGGAGGTAGGTCTCAGCGAAGGTTCGAAGGAATGGACACATCGGTATGAAGGATGTTTGCGGTAAGAGTTGAAGAAGCCTCTTCGACTGTATGGTGTGTTGCCAATGGTTGAACCAGTTCAACGGGTTCATGGGTTCAATGGATTCATAAATTTTATTCGATTCATTTGGTTCACTAGTTTAACAAAGTAAAAATGGTTCAACGGTTAAATGAACTTGGAGGTTCAAAGAGTTCAAATGGTCCAACCACTTCAGTGGTTCGATATGTTTTGCTATTTTAACCGTTTCCGCTGCACGCTCTGCATTAGGAGGGAATTGATTATAGTGAGATTTTCACTCCTATTGCAAAGCTGACATCTGTTCAGTTCCTATTATCTCTTGCAATAGCTTATAACTTAGAAGTGGAATAAATGGATGTGAAGACAACTTTCCTTCATGGTGACTTGGAGGAAGAAACCTATATGTCACATCCAGAGCACTATGTGGTGAAAGGTAAAGAAAATTTGGTTTGCAAGTTAAAGAAGTCTTTGTATGGTTTGAAACAATCTCCTAGGATGTGGTACTTGAAGTTTGATGCCTTTTTGTTATCTATTGGGTTTCTAAGATCGAAATCAGATCATTGTGTGTATTACAAGTTTGACAATGATCGTATTCTCATTATTGCACTGTATGTTGATGATATATTATTGATTGGGAATGGTAAGAATATGATTTCTAATTTGAAGTCTCAGTTGTCAGTACAGTTTGAAATGAAAAACTTAGGGGCAGCCAAGTACATTCTAAGAATGGAGATCAGAAGAGACAGAGAAAATAGAAAACTTTGGTTAAGCCAGAGTAAGTATGTGAAGACCGTGTTGGAGAGATTCAGCATGGCAGATTGCAGACCATTGTGTGTTCCTATTTCATTGGGGATAAAGTTATCTATTAATGATTGTCCAAAGTCTCCTTCTAAGATGGAGGATATGAGCAGAGTACATTATGCTAGTGCAATTGGTAGCTTGATGTATGATATGGTCTATACAAGACTAGACATTACCCAAGCAGTGGGAGTCCTTAGTTAGTTTATGGCTAATCCTGGATGGGTACATTGGGATGCAGTGAAGAGAGTGTTCATATATTTGAGGGGTACTTCTGAGTATTCCTGATGCTATCATGGTTATCCTATAGGACCTCAACATTCTGTTAGTATTTGTAGGTTTTTGGATTCTGATTGGGCAGGTGACATTGACAGCAGGAGATCCATCAGTTCTTATGTGTTTACCAATTTTGGTGGTGGTATTAGTTGGATGAGTAAGTGACAACATGTGGTTACTTTGTCCATGACAAAAGTAGAGTACATGGCTGCTAATCATGCTTGTAAGGAAGCCATTTGTCTTAAGAGGTTGTGTTTATATATTGGTTTTGATGCAGGACATATTACTATCTGTTGTGATAGTCAGAGTGTGATTTGCTTAGAAAAGAATCCTACTTTCCATGCCAGAACAAAGCATATTGATGTTCAATATCATTTTGTTCATGATATGGTAGAAGATGGGAAGGTGATATTGGAGAAGGTAGACATTTTGAAGAATGTTGCAAATGCATTGACTAAACATGTGGGCACAGATAAGTTCAGATGGTGTTCAGAGTCTATGGACCTCTTGGCCCCTAGCAGTTAAATCTTGTCTTTCTATTGGCTCTTGTAAGGTGTTTGACAAGTGGGAGAATGTTGGGAATTAAGGTGTCTCAACCTTGCAATTCCTAGCATTGGTTATTTGATTATTTATTTATTTATATGCTCAATTTTGTATTTACTTGCACATTTAGTTTTGGCATTTAGTTTGAGGTGGCATTGTGACATGTCATCTTACTTGTAACATGCTTTGGATGGTCAAGTCAAACACATGTGGATTTGGGCATCCCATTTGAGGTGGCAATAATATGCCATGTGTCGGCATCTTGGATTATGACAGAGGAGTTATTTTGTATGACAGAATCTATGACATGTGACAAGAGTCATTGTACCTTATAATTTAATCATATTTCTTTTGTCAAATCCAGGGCTTTGTCCTTGGCTATATGCAATTAGGAATCCTATAGTTTCCAGTCTTATCTAACTAATTCTAATGACTTCTATTGATTTAAAGGAACTGATCTATCTACTATGAAATGAATTCAAAGAGTATTAAAAATAGAACTAAACAGTAAATTACTTAAAGCAAATCTATAAACTGAAACATGCATCTATCTATGAAATCAGTAAATATCTTTTAAAGCAAAATCTGAAACAAAACAATAGTACTAGCCTTCTACCTTGGTGGTGAGAGTGGGCCCTTACTCCACACCCTTAGGGCTGAAGACCAAAATAAAGAATCAACATAAGAGAATGATATCACAACTCAATTCAGTCCAATTCCATTAGCTTTGTATTTTGCAAAATATTAATATCAAAATGAGATTACAGAAATCAAAAGAAATAATCGCCCTTTGTTCTGCTTCTTCTGTACGTATATATAAAATTAGTGATGAGATATTACTATTCTTATCTACTAGTTATTCTATGAGATGACATCCATCTATTTATTATACTAGCTATCTAACTATGGAAAAATAACCATGCAATAAAAATAGATTGAGTGGAACAGGAGTCCACTCTAAATCAAAGTTTCAGTCTTAATACATTTGGGTAGTGGGGCCCTGAAAATATTGATATTAAATCAGTTTTATTAGTAACTCATGCAAAAACTAAAAAGAGATAAAAACTCCCAGCAATTAACTATAGATTGCCCTTAATCACTCAGATGATGATTTGAGCAATATCAGGGGTATCACGATCACCACTGAAAGTGTCTAACCAACAGCTATGCTGGAAATCTACTCTGCTCTAAAGAGGCATCGGAGATGTATGTCTATGTCTGTAGCTCTGGAGATATAATTGTGGCCTCCTTTCTTAGCTCCGAAGATGCTCCAGACTTCAATCCAACTCCAGAGATACTTTTCCTCTTTACTCAAAAACTTCTGATGTCATGGTATTCTGATATTGTCTCTGGAGATCATTAGGACTATCTCCAGAGGTACACAAAATTGCCAATATAAACATCTGCACCTGTTGATTCAAAAAGAGAAGTTTTTCTGCATATTTCGATCAATTCCATACACATTAGTCCTTTAATTAGAAATCATGATCTTAAATAATTCATCTCCGATTAATCATTATTTAGAACAATCTTACTAGCCTATTTAGGTGTGGTCATCAGGAAGATGGAATCAAAAAGGAGAAAAAGAGAGGTGAAAAGATGTATTTCATGGGTGCTACCTGGCACTCATCATCCCCCAGACTTTAGGTTCAGCAGGTCCTCCTGCTTCTCACAATCTGGGCTTATTCTGGTGGAGTAGCCTTTCAGTTAAGTTGTAGTCTTGTGCATAGTTAGTCCAAGTGGTGTGGTTGGTATTACTATTTCCCCTGTATTGATCAACCTATTTCAATCACTCCTACAAATTATCATCTTCCATCTGCTCAGCCCAGATAGGTCGTGGCTCAATTATGAGAGGGGGTCTGAAACACCCTCCTATCCACCCCTGTTTATGTTTATCCATCATTTTGGATATTAACCTTGCCTTCCTCATAAATAACCTTAAGTTTGCAGGGGTTACCATTTCTCTCATTTTCTACTCTGAGGTCAAAATGTTCCACCTTTTCTTTGCTATTGCAAGCACTGGATTAGCTGAACAGTTCATAAAAAGACCAAAATCAATGGAGCACTCTTGTATATTTTTCAGATATAATGGCAAAATTTTGTTCTGACTTTCAGGGTGATAGACATATGCCCTGAATTGGACCTCAAAAGCAAAAGGGTTTGGGCACTTCTTTCTGATGAAAAGACTTGTTTCTGTATCTTTCTTGAGGTGAGCGTCCATTCGCTCATGCCAAATATGATGATTCCTCATTATTGACATGAATTCTTTGAGCTGGCAATCCCCCACAAAATAATTTAGAATGAAGGTCATATCGTCAACATAGAAACCATGCAGATATAATTCACACAATTTTTTTTGTCTTCATCAGAGCTCCTTGTATACGCTTCCATGATCCGCTCTGTTGTCTATGTATTCTCAATTATATCAGATAGGATTAAGGATAACTTCCTCTGCAGGACTCTTTCCTGTAAAAACATATCATAACTGGCACTTGGAGGCCTGCAAGATAGGATTTCAAAAGAAATGGAGGCCATCTGAATGACTTTTTCCTCCAAGGTTTCTACTCTTTTTGGCATGGCAGTTGATGGTGCCTGCTGCAACATTAGATTTTAAGCATTTGAATTCCCAGGCACCTTCCTTAAAAATCCAAAAAATTTTGTCTTTCGGCCTTTGCAGTTGAAAATTGCAAAAAATAAATTTTTGCATGTGTCTTTGTTTATAAAAGACTGCTTGTATATACATGCAAGTGCAGTTATACATTGGCGGGCTTGCAAAATTTTCAATCGGCCTTTGAAAATGGTGAGAAAATTGAGTTATATGCATCTTTGAATGCATATCGGGCTTGCATATACATTGAGGAATCTATCGCAGGTTCTTGGAAGATTCCGCTGTTGTATGTTGCGCATTTGCATGTATATCGCATTGCATGTTTAGGATGTACATTCACTACATACAAGGGACAATGTACATTGAGACAAGTGCAAGGGTGAATGTATGTTCGACATACATTGGTAATGTGCATGAAAAATATACAAGGAGGCGTACATGCATTTGCTATAGTGCAAATATAAAAGGGTTCTTGTATGTTTGGCAACATACAAAGCAACAGAGATACATGTGGTGGGGTCCACCTCACATACAAAATGGAATGTATATGCAATATACATTCGCTATATGCAAAGTGAAAAGTGCAAAGGGCCGATATACAATGAGTGGGGCCCGTAGGAATACAATGAGGTTTGTATGTGTTCGACATACAAGGCGGAATGTATATCGAAATGTGCAAGTGCGATATACATTCCTGAGATGTTCAAGCCGGATCCGATTCAAAGATCAAATTCAGCAAATTCAAAGTTGGCGTCTGCGGCTTGCATTTATATGGCATTGTATGTGCCGATATACAAAAGGAAATGAGATACAAGCCAGATTTCAAAGTGATTGCAACTTGTTTCATAAAAAATTGAAATCCGCGACATGTATATTGCATTTGTATATGCAATGTATAAAGCAATAGATACAAGTAAAGAGATACAAGGCGGGACCCAAGTGCAATTTCAACTTGTTTTATAATAATTTGGGGTCCACGCCTTGTATGCATACAGTTGTATGTATATGCACTTGCTTTTAAATATACAAGGGTTTTGAAGGCAAAATGGGCGAAAAGGCAAAAATGCGTGTTTGAGCTGCGAAAAGTCATCGAAGTAAAAGGTGCCTATGTGGCACATTCTAATTGGTTGGTGACTTTTCAAAGGTGATTTGAGGCCGTTAATCTTTGCGATAGGAGGGAAATCGACGGTCCATATTTTAAAACTTCAGGTGAGAGATTTTCCTTGTATCTGTAGCTATTTTTCAAGTGGGGAAAACTTTAGAGGCATGCGACTGCTACATTTCCAAAGGCTGCAAGTAGGTTGGAATTAATGGCAGATTTGCAGAGGTTTGGGTCGATGATGGACATGTCAACCACTATTTTCAATGGGAAGGTTTCCAAGCGGCTACACGTCTCCTGATCCCACCTACTGCATTTAATATTTTGAGCTCCATTTCTCACGTTGCAGTGTATCTAGCAAATTTTTGAGAGACCATGTACTTTGATTGCTAAGTCCATAGTCTTGCTATAAAATGCAAACTGTGTTACTCATTTCTGGTTGTTGAAGACTTGGGGAAATTTTGGGGAAAATAACGAAAGACAGAGCATTTTCCTGGGCTGTTTTATCTCTGTTGGAGTTTATGAGTTGCATTTCGAATGCAGGTTGCACATCATGTTTAGTTTCACTGTTATTTTATATGAACAATGCTCTTTTGCATGTGTTTTGCTATCTGTCTCCATTTGTTGCATGCTTCTCTTCTTCTGAATCTAGTTGCTAAGGGTTCCTCAGATTCTAGAATATAGATTTTCTGTATTGCATGTTTAATCTCTGACGTCCATTCAAGGAATGGATTAAATTGTTTTAGGTTAAATTTGGAGAAGAATGTATGTTGGATGGGATGTTTGTAAGTATAGATTGCTAAATACCCATTCTTGGGTGGTGTTTGTAAGGCAAGCACCAAGCCAAACCCCTTGAAACTCAAATGTCAGTGCAAATCATTCACCCGTATACGTCTAGTTGACTCCTCGCCCTGAGATAGGCACCGATCTGCATTTGTGTAGTAGTTATGACCCAAAACCCCCTGTCTTGCATCCAAAACAAATTCAAATCATTCCATATTTCCAACCTGTTAGTTGTAGGAGTAGGATTAGGACCCCTTGCATACTCTCATCCACAACTAGTGATACATGTCCAAGAACAGTGCCAATCTTGTGATTTATCACACAAATCTTGGTCCAAAAATGAGAGTATTCTGCCTATTATCACAAAGGTAAATCTTTATGTCATTGGGTGAGTCAAAAGTTACATCTTTAGCAAATAGGGACACCCCCCTTGGTGTGGTAGAACCAGAAGTGAAGGGGAGGCAGCTCATGCCACCTCCTCTATGTGTTGGCTGGATCGGCCTGTGCATTGGAACTGGCAGACCCTCTGCCGATCTGGAGAGAAAGAACCAAGAGCAGTAACTGCCCTCTGCAATTACAACATAGGCTTAGAAGCCTCATATTCTCTACATCTCTTTTCCCAATGAAATAGGGCCTTAGGTATATCAATGGGGATTGGATGTACATATGGATCTATTTGTACTTCCTATTCACTGGTTGCCCCTGGGCTAGCCAACTCATGAATATATTCTTCTTGATAATCTATTTTGTTGTTGGCCCAAGTCAGTTGTTTATCTTGGCTCTGTATTTTCTCAATTAATGTTGCAATTATCATGAGGCCATTGTCTCTAGCCTTGGCAAGATCAGAAATGCTTTGTACAACCTCTATCTCCTTTTCCTTCATGATTTGGGCTGTCTCAGTCTTCTGGGCTTCTAATTTTGCTTTCTTCTCCTAAATTATCTAATTTTTGCTCTGGAGCACTGTTTGCAGTTTTTCAATTACATGTTTTTGCTCCATCTCTATCTCCATTCTATCCTTTTTGAGATCAATGATAAGAACATAAATTCTTTGTACAGACTCTATCTCCTTTTCCTTCATGATTTGGGTTGTCTCAGTCTTCCGAGTTTCCAATTTTGCTTCCTTCTCTTGAATTATCTAATTTTTGCTCTAGAGCTCTGTTTGCAGTTTTTCAATTACATGTTTTTGCTCCATCTCTATCTCCATTCTGTCCTTTTTGAGATCAGTGATAATCTAATTTTTCCCCCATAGTAATCTTTTTAGATTATCAATTTCTTCCAACATTTGTTACTCTTTTGAAATCTCAATATCCTCTTGATCAGAGGGGTGAGAGAAAATTCTTGTTTCTTCTTCTATTTGCTACACATCAGGATCTTCCATACTCATCTGTCCTGCACTGTCAGCTGCACCTTATTGCTTTGTTTCATCTTTCCTTGTAGCCTCCCTGTCTTGAGGTTCTTCTTGGGTTTTCTCTATTTCTGCTTGCACTAATGAAGGCCCAGCTTTCTCCTCAGAAGTTCTGAAACCCAAAAGCTCTTCAACTAGGAGAGCAATATCTTTCTTAGTTTGGGAGAGATGCATTTTCCTTTTGCTTCTCCATAGCATAGGTGGGGAAGGTACCTCCGGAGTAGGTATCTCATCCTCAGAATCAGAGGAAATAGTAAAAGTCTGCCTGTGTTCTGTCTCCGGAGCAGGAGATTGTTCTAAAGTTGACTTGAAACCAGATGGACATATGGTTCTAGGGAAACTTCTCTTTGTCTTTTCTTCCTCACTAGAGGGATCTCATTAGAATCATGAGATGCTTCTTCAGCCCAATAGTGTATTATAGAGTCAGCTTTCCTTGGGGTTCTCTTTGCTTTCTGCACTGACCTCTCCGCTGTTAGTCCCTTATGAGAAGATTCCTTTGCTAGAGTCATCTTCCTCTTGGCTGAGCAAGTCATGTATGGAGTTTGCTCAAGAGTAGGCTCTTTAACTTCTTTGTCTTTCCTCTTCCTATCAGAAACAGGGGTAACAGATGAAGGTGTCTCCAGTGAGGACTTTTACCCTTTTTAACAACTGGAGAGGAGGTTGCAAGTTCTGTCTCTTCTTCTTGCTGGGTAGAGGAACCCTCTCCCTCTTCCTGTGCCCTCTCTGGCTCTTTGTCCTGGGGTTTTTGTTCAAGAGATGTCTGCCATAATTCTTCCCCATCAACTTGAGATAGAAAGTGGTGTTTAACTATCAGAAAAATGAGGCCATGATGTTTCATAGGACCCTTGTTTTGTTGATACTTTTCTGTAGTTGCCCTAATGGTAGAGTAAAGAAGTTGGGAATGTTTATGCTGAATTCAGGGTGTCCATTCCCATGCCTCAGAAAAATCAACATTTTCATTATTGGTCCTAGAACTAAGGAAAATTGACCATCACATGTGAAATATTTCATCAACCATGTAGCTACAGATTGCCAAGGGTTTGGAAGTGAGAACCTAAGAATTCCTTTAACCTCATTTTTATTTAAATGCAATTGTATTGCAGGTTCACCTTCAGCGGAGAAATTCCTAATCAAATTAGCATATAAAGTTTTCAGATGATAGAACCTCTCACCTTGTTGAGGTAACCCAGAAATATGATTGATAGTGGTTGCAGAGAGATTGATTTGAACTCCCCTTATAATTGTCTGATTGTCCCTCAGGTTTCTTAAGAAATCATCAACAATATCTTCTTGAAACCCCTCAAACTTTTCTAGAAACTCCAACCATCCTGCATTCCTCAAAATGTTTGCTGAAGCATCATCTTGCAAGAGACCTATAGCACTTTCTGGCTCTGATTTCTTCTTAACCCCCATTTTTAAATTCTTTTTCTATCCTCTATGCTTATAATTCTTCCTCACTCTGAAGGCTCCAGAGAACTGTTTCAACTGACTCTGTTCTTCAGGGTATGTTGTAGTTTTGAATGAGGATTATTATGTCAATTCACTTAATGGCTTAGGCTTATGGAAAAAAGAACTTAAAATTAGTTAGAGTGCTTATGTGGTCATAATTGAAGCAGAGTGATGGGACATTCCATAGGCATGGTGACAGTTCAGCAAAGATGGCGGCATGCATGAATTTGGAAAGGAAAATAATGGCAGGAAGATGTGTCATAATGACGGCACCCAAAAATAGAAATAACAAGACAGTTGCTAATTAATGCTCAATTAAGAGAGAATTACCTGAACCATTCTTAATGATGAGGGTGCAATGTACTTGGTTGAGATGCTGCGGCATTGATGAGACTGGACGCGACGTGAAACCTAAGTAGATTTTTGTGGCTTGAAATGATGTCAATCATCTTTATTGTCACACAACCTACAATCAGTCCTACTGAGTGGTTCAAGAATCCATGTATCCAGGGTGATGTCAGCGTAGTCCTTGTAAGTACCCATGCAAATGAGAGTAATGATTTCTCCTGAGATGCGTGTTGACTTCATCTTTGTTCCTGCCATGAAGTGGAGGATGAGTCATGATGATCTCATCGAATGACATCTCTACTTTATTGCCTAGAGAGGTGGGTCCCCTCCCACTTATTATGGTTGTGAATAACTCTTTATTGGTGGAGCGCCAGAGGTGCTCCTCATTTTGAAAGCACTGGAGGTGCTCCTTATTTGCGAGTGCCGGAGGTGCGTTTGAGTAACTCCCGACACCTGATCACCTCCGTAGTTTGATTATTCTTATCTGGCATGAAGAAGGGAACCACTATTTACTAGTTTTCAATTTCCTTGGTCGAGAAAGATAGCCATTTACTGGTTTGCCATCTTCCTCTATTTTTTTCCTTTTTTTTCAGAAGGCCGCCTTTTGCTGGTTTTCAACCTTCTTTTTTTTTCTTTTTTTTCCAGAAGGCTGCCATTTCCTAGTTTTCAACCTTCTTTTTTTTCACTAGTCCAAAACTGTGATAGAGGAGGTGTCCCCTGTATCAAAACACAAATCCTTAAGGAACTCTTCTTTAGTGGATGGCCTTTTATAGAGTCTGATTCGGTGGCCATTTACTAAGAATGTGTCTGTGCTTCCATGAATAGGTTCCAACAGTACTGTTCCATTTTCAAAAACTTCCTTTATCTAATAAGGACCCATCCAATGAGTTTGTTGTTTTCCTTTGAACTCTTTGAATTTAGAATCATAAAGAACTCAATCACCTTGTTGAAATGTCCTCCTCTTGATGTGTTGGTCATGTCATTGCTTCCTTTGATACTGAATCAGTTCTGTTTGGTGAATGGCCTCTGTCCAGGTTTCATCCAACTCATTGAGCTAAATAATTCTGTTATGTTGGGCTATGGACAATGGTAGACCAATATCCAATGCAGTTTTAAGTGTCTGGAGTTTGAATTCTATAGACATAATAGGCTTTTTCCCATAAACTAATTCATATGGTGAGAACTTTGTTGTGGACTTCCAAATGGTATTGTAAGCCCAAATTGTTTCAGGTAATCTGTTAGCCCAATCTTTTCTGTTCATTGCCACTGTCCTTGTCAGAATATCCTCAAGTTCCCTATTAGTCACTTCTACCTGCCCATTGGCTTGAGGATGATAAGGTGAAGATTTTATGTGCTTGACTTGATATAAATCTGTGAATGCTCTGATTACCTGTGAAGTAAACTGAGGTCCTCTGTCTGAAACTATGGATCTTGGGGCTCCAAACCTCAAGAAAATTTTATTATAAAGGAAATCAACAACTTTCTCTTCTCGTGCAAATTGCAATGCTTGAACCTCAGCCCATTTAGTCACATAGTCTGTGCATACTAGAATATACTCCTTGCCTGATGATGGTGGAGAAATTGGTCCCACAAAGTCTAGACCCCACTGTTCAAATGGCTCCATCATCATTTGAGGATGCAATAACATCTCCTGGGTCAAGGTTGGTTGTCCCATCCTTTGGCACTGGTCACACTGCTGCACATATTTCTTAGTATCCTTATGAAGGGAGGACCAGTAGTAACCAACTCCTAGGATCTTGTGGATAGTTTTGTGGGAAGAATAATGCCCACCAAATGGCTCATCATGACATTCTCTCAACACATCAAAAATTTCATCAGCTTTTAAACACCTGTGTAAAATGAAATCAAGACCACATTTAAATAACAATCGATTTAACCATTTGTAAGATAAGCTTTCCTTAACTAAGTGTTTTTTCTGTTTTGAGGTAAAATGGGATGGATACAAGCCTGTAGCTAAAAGATTAGCTATGTCAGTGAACCAAGGTACAGTAGAGGAGATAACAAAAAGATGTTCATCTAGGAACCTGTCCTCCACTGGCTGGTTTTCTCTTCCTGTATGCAATCTTGACAAAAAATCAGCAACCAAATTAAACTTGCCTAGATTATGAACTATGGTAATGTTAAATTCCTGTAATAGCAATAACCACCTAATGATCCTTGCACCCACTACTGGCTTATTCATTAGGTACTTGATGGCTGCATGATCGGTATGCACAAATATTTTATATCCAGTGATATAATGCCTGAATTTGTTTATAGCATAGATGACTGCCAAGAATTCTTTTTCAGTTGTGGTGTAATTTCTTTCTGCAGAGGTAAGGTTTTTGTTGGTGTAATAAATGGCATGCATACTCTCTCCTTCCTTCTTCTATCCTAAAACTGCCCCAATGGACTTATTTGAAGCATCCGTTTGTATGTGAAATGGTAAAGTCCAATTAGGTCCTCTCAAAATAGGTGTGACAGTAAGCTTCTCTTTTAGGGTTTCAAATGTTGATTGACAGTCTTCTATGCATAGAAATTCTATCTTTGTTAATCAGAGTAAACAGGGGGGCAGCTGTTCTGTTGAAATTTTCTATGAATCTCCTATAGTAGCTTGCATGACCCAGAAAACTTCTAATATCTATCTAATTTTTGGGTGAAGGCAACTGTGTGATCACTTCTATCTTGTTTTGATCCACTTTGATCCCATTTGCCGAAATGTGGTGTCCCAATACAATTCCTTCACCATCATGAAGCACTTTTCATGGCTGAGGGATAATTGATTTTTCTCACAGCACTTCACTACTTTTTCAAGTTTTATGAGAGCTTCTTCAAAATTGTTCCCATACACAGTAAAGTCATCCATATAGACCTCGATGCACTCATTACCTAATTCAGCAAAAATGGCTAAAACAAGCCTCTGAAATGTAGCTGGGGCATTGCATAGTCCAAATGGAAGAACTTTGTAAGCAAAAGTTCCCCAAGAGCAGGTGAAAATGGTTTTGTCCTGATCTTTAGGTACTACTTGAATTTTGTTATACCCACTGAACCCATCTAGGAAAGAAAAACACTTCCTCCCAACAAGGTTGTCTAGCACTTGGTCAATGAATGGTAAGGGAAAGTAGTCCTTTTTTATGGCTTTGTTTAGCTCCCTATAGTCAATACACACCCTCCATTTCCCATTCTTTTTAGGCACTATGACTAGGGGTGAGACCCATTGACTATCTTAGATTAGATATATAAACCCTGCTTGCAGTAATTTTTCTATTTCAGTCTTAACAATGTCCTTTAAAGCAAGATTCGATCTTCTCTGGGGTTGTCTGACAGGTTTGATATCCTCAATGTATATATGATGGGTATAGATCTTAGGAGGGATGCCCTTCTTATCTTGGTATTCCCAAGGAAAAGCTATTGAATGGGAAATCAGAAGTTGGATAAGTTTTTCTTCCTAATTTGTTGTTAATTAAGTATTGATATTAAGTGTTTTCCCTGGTAAAATCATGACCTATTTTGTGATTTGATTCATGGATGTAGTTAATCCATACACTGGAGTCATGATATTGAGGGGACAAGAATGTGGAAGCAACATGTGGAACGTGGCTAAGTCTCTTTAAAAGGTCTCCCCACAAGGAATGATATTTGATAGGGTACAATAAGTAGAAGTGAGAAGTTCTCTCCTAGAATCTTGGGCAAGCTTCATCACATCCTCATTGATTAGGATGTGGGTAATGTCTTCTGTTGTATCATAGTAGATTTCTTCTTCCAACTCTCTCAAATGTTCCTTGATGGTTACTATAGCTACTCAGGCACTATTGTCCATGTTATCTGGTTCATCCACCCATACTTTTCCTGTATAATGTATTAATGGTTTAGCTGGAGGATATAGAGATATTTTCTTAAAATCTATCCCATTAGAAATGACCATATCCCAGTTTGACAATCAATAGATGCTGCTACTGTAGCCAGCCATGGTCTTCCTAATATTAGTGGATAAGCATTTCTCTTGTTTCTCAGTTCTAATATCAAGAAGTCTACTGGAAATTCCCATGATTCTATTGCAATTAGAACATTAGTAATTACTCCTTTCGGAATAGCTACTGACTGGTCAGCAAGTTGAAGGATTGTAGTCATGGATTAGATACCTGATAGAGCTAATTTGTCCATTGTATGAACTGTCATCACATTAATTGCTGCTCCCAAATCAACCAAAACATTTGAAATTTCTACCCCTGAGATGAAAACAGTTATGATAGGATTTCTAGGGTCTCCATATTTTGGGAGGAGCATTTCTCCCATCAATAGATCTACTACTTTCCCTTCCAGCTGGATTGTAGAAGGAAAGTTTTTCTTCCTGCCCTTTCTTTTGACACATTGTTGTTTAATGAATTGATTCAATTTTGGCACATCTCTAATTGCTTGGAGTGGAATTTCAATGTTTAGTTTCCTGATTTCTTGTAAAAGTTTTGATTCTAGGTTAGATTGGACTTGTTTTTGTAAGATCTTTTTCTGGGGAACATGCTATTGGAGCCGTTCTGGGTATGGTGCTAGTTTTTCCATCTCCGGAGCATCTCTGAAGCTTTTATCAGAAGTGTGTCCATGAATGTTCTCTAGAGTCAGTCTTTTAGGAGGAACTCTGGAGTATCCAAGGATGATTCTTTTAGCACTTCTTCGGTAGTAATCTCCTCTGGAAGTTGAGTGGATGAATCTTCAATTTCCTCATCATTGGTTACTTCAACTATAGTTGGAGGAGATGGTCTTGGGAATGCTTCCCAAGAACATAGCTAGAGATTATTTGGATATATAGCATTAATACCAGCCATATTTTCTTGCTCTATCATGTAAACAACTGCTCCCTATTTATTTCATGGATTTGGTATAGGTTGAGTTGGTAAGGGTGGTTGGCTAACTGGCTTATTTTGTCACTAACCTTATGTGTTGGAGGGTCCAGTTAGTAATGGCTTTTGTTGAGGTTGGAAACACCTAGGTTGTCCCTGGTACTGTTGATTATATCCCTATTGAGGACCCCATTGAGGTTGCATGTTTTGTGATCCAAACTGTGGTGGCCACTGTTGATTCCCCTAGTGCTAATTTTGCCAATTTTGGTTTTACCAATGTTGATTTGGCCAATCCTCTTGTCCCCAAGGAGGATTATTTTGAGGCCCATGCCAAGTTGGATTCCATTGATTATTTCCCCAATTGGAAGGACCCCTGTAAGAAGGCTGGTTTGGATACTGATTATAAGGGAAATTTCTAGCCTATTTTTGTCCCACATAGTTCAATTCTTCTTACTCAACCTTTTTAAGGCTAGAAGTTGACTATATTGACTGGTAGGATGTTCCCTGTCACAGATCTGACAAATCTATGATTTGTCCAAAGGGCATTCTCTCAATAGATGCTTGTTTCTACACCTAGGACAATAGATGGAGAGTGGTTCAGTTGTTCTATTTTGATCAGTTATTCTAGTTTTTTCTTGAATCCCATCCAATGTGGTATTTAGCTGGACCAAAATATCTATTTTCAGATTTGCAATCTCTTCCATTAACTGTCCTATTTCATTCTTCCCTTTGAAGGTTTTGGATGATCTCACCCCATCTTGGGTTCTAGAATAGTTCCTACAGAGTTCTTCTATAGAAGTTATATCCATTTTGTTGATATTTCCTTTTCCCATTAGATCTAGTGCCTGTTTTGATTCTTTATCCAATCCTTTTACAAACAGGGTTCTAGCCAAAGAGTGATTTACTAGGTTGCCATACCTTCTCAAGGCAAAGTTAAACCTGTCCACATAGTCCTCTAAGGTCTCTTCCTCTCCTTGTTTAATTTTGAATAATTCCTCATTTTTATTACTGACTGATGCAGAGTGGCACAAGGGAAGCAACACACAAAGGTTTACTCTATTGTCCTTTGCCCACTCACCCACTTCAAACAGCCTTCAACCAAGCAACCAAAGGCACATTCAAAGGTGTATGAAGGATTTGGTATCCTAGTGATGGCTCCACCTTCTAGGCTTCTCCAACACCTTAAGACAGATCAACAAACACTTTCTATGTAGTTGGTTTGATCTCCAACTTCCCAAAACTCTTCAACCTATACCTTGACTAGTAAGGCTACTAGCCCTCCAAACTAGGTTTTCTCAACAAAACTTGACAAAATCCCAAAGGTCTAGGCAAACAAATGATGGAATTGAACACCTTTCAGGGGACCCTAACAAACCTTCAAATCTCCTGCTCCAACTCTACTCCAGCAATCCAGAACGCCTATTAGGTCTCTAGGCCTAATTGATCAATTTAGGCTAGGTTACAAAGCAAGTGCTCAAAATTGGGTGCATAGGTCAGGGGCAGGAATTTGGAATGCTTCTACCATGTCCCTACAACACAAATCCATCATTTATTTGCTCACCCTAATAGGATTCTATCATCTACAACCTCAAATAGCATGAAATTGGCCAAATACAATGAAATACTTGACCTAGGGCATCACCTTAAAAATAGAAGACTGCATTTTCCGACAAAATTTTTTTGGAATCTTATAACACATACCCCTAGCCTGCATTTCACCAGTTTTTGCAAATTTTCAACTGTGGGAATGTATTCTAGGGCCGGATTTCTATGGCTGCCCTAGAAAACAGGGTTTCTGGACCTGTTTTGAAAGAAAAATCTATAACTTTTGATCCTGACCACTTTAGGACCTCAAACTAGTTGCATTGGAACCCTGATTCCAAGAGATTTCAGAAAAATATTATTTGCACACGTGAAAAGTCCGTACAGTTCGTACACAGCAAGAAAAATAGCGAAAAATAGTCAGTTTTTTTGATTTTTGTGCCCAAATTCCATACAAAAACTTTCTCCCCCATACTGGAGTCAGATATCCACCATATTAACCCATCCAAGTTGGTTTCCAACTTCTACAACAGCATTTAACTGCCCAAAGTGGTTTTTGAACCGACCCAACACATAACACCTTTGACAACTATGGTGTTTTGCATTAACACAAAGAGGTTGATTTGTTTGGCTCATCCAATGGAGTCCAAATGATCAACAAACTCCTTCCAACATACTAAAACATTAAAACAACCAAAAAAAACTTGAAAACCAATCCTTAGACCTTCTAGGCCTAATTGGCACAACAAGGATCCAAGTGGACTAAGCATGATTGAGGTTTATAGGGTCACCTCAATCATCTTGACCACACAAAAGGGACCATACAAACATGGCTAAAGCCTTATTACCACACATACAATCAAAACAAAACATAGCTTATCAAAATGCATAAAAATGCTTGAGGTGTCAGACTGCTCCTAGGTGCTCTGCACCATACACCCACTGTCAAACAGAACTCAAGTCTCTTGAGTTGGAATGCTATCAAATGTGAAACTTGCCTTCTCAATGTCTGCCCTGCTCATCCAAGTGGCATCGTCCTGAGGTTTGTTTAGCCACTTCACCAAATAGTCATGATAGGTGTGCCTTCTTGTTTGTTTTGCAATCCTCTTGTCCAAAATGCACTCAATCTGATTTGGAGATGAAGGAATGAGTTCCTGGAGTGTGTGATCAGTTTGATCTTCTTCAACAACAATCTGAGGATCAGATCCTTTATAGGGATAAAGGTCCGAAACATTAAAAATTGGAGACAAAGCAATGCCATCCGGAAGTCTGATTTTGTAGGCATTTTCTCCACATTTCTTGAGCACTTCACAAGGCCCAATCTTCTTCATGAGTAGCTTAGTGTGTTTACCTGCTGGGAGCCTCTCCTTCTTTAGATGAACCATTACTAAATCACCTTCCTTGAACTGCAAATCCCTTCTTTTTCTGTCAGCAAATTGTTTATATTTCTGAGAAGTGGACAGCAATTTCTGTTGTACTTGTTCATGGACATCTTTCATGACTTGAACAAAGTCTTCAGCCAAGGCACTGCTATTTTCCAGTCCTTTAACCTCTCTTAGTTCCAAAATACCCCTTGGGTGAGTGCCATAAATAATTTGGAAAGGAGACAGGCCGGTGCTTCTATTGACAGTGTCATTGTATGAGAACTCTGCCTGAGCCAAAATTGAATCCCAACTAGCACCCTGCTCCTTTGTTAGGCATCTTAGGAGGTTGCCAAGGGACCTATTAATCATCTCTGTTTGTCCATCAGACTGAGGGTGATAGGCAGATGATAAGGACAAATTTGTACCTAGTCTCTTCCACAGTGTCCTCCAGAAGTGTCCAATGAACTTGGGGTCTCTATCTGAGATTATGGACAAAGGTAAACCATGTAACCTAACTATTTTCTTGAAGAAAAGACCTGCTATGTGTGAGGCATCATGTGTGGTTCTACATGGGATGAAGTGAGCCATTTTTGAGAACCTATCTACAACCACAAAAATGCTGTCATGTCCATTCTTTGTTCTAGGCAAACCAAGTACAAAGTCCATACTTATGGAATCCCAAGGCTTTGAAGGAATAGGTAGAGGAGTGTATAAACCTGCATTTGATGTATGCCCCTTTGCTCTTTGGCAAATTTGACAAGTTTCAACAAACTTCCTTACATTGGTTGGCAATTTTGGCCAAAAATAGTACCTCCTAACCAATTCTAGGGTCTTATCAATACCAAAGTGACTTGACATGCTGCCACAATGCTTTTCCCTGATTATATTCTCTCTAACAGATCCTCTTGGGATACACAACATGCTACCCTTGAAAAGATATCCATCTTGCAACAAAAAATCAGAAAAATCAGTATTATACCTTCCTGTCATGGCCTTGCAAGATAGGTATGGCTCTTTGAAGTCTTCATCTGCTGTATACTGATCTTTAATGGCATGAATACCTATACTTTCCAACTGAATAGTTTGCACAATAAGATTTCTCCTACTTAAGGCATCAGCTACCTTATTGGCCACTCCTTTCTTGTGTTTTATGGAGAAGGTGTATGCTTGGATGTACTCCATCCACTTGACATGTCTGTGATTCAACTTTTGCTGCCTGTTCAAGAAGCTTAATGCATGGTTGTCAGTAAAAACTATAAATTCCTTTGGCAATAAGTAGTGTCTCCATTTCCTCAATGACTGAACCATGGCATATAACTCTAGATCATAGGTGGAGTAGTTTTGTTTTGCCTCATTTAACTTCTCACTAAAGAATGCTACAGGCCTCCCATCTTGACTTAAGACTCCTCCAACAACCCTCTTACTTGCATCACATTCTACCACAAAGACCTTGTCAAAATCAGGAAGAACAAGGACCAGTTTTTCTGATATTTTTTTCTTTAACAGTTCAAAGGCTTGGTTGGCCTCATTTGTCCATAAAAACACACATTTCTTGCCCCCTTTTATGGTGTCAACAAGTGGAGCACAAATGCCACTAAACCCTCTAATGAACTTTCTATAAAAGCTGCATAAACCATGGAAACTCCTTACCTCCGAGGCTGTTGTAGGTGTTGGCCAATTAAGAATGGCTGCAACCTTACTTGGATCCATTTTTAGGCTGCCCTTGGAGATGACAAACCCCAAAAATATCAACTCTTCTTGTAGGAAGACACATTTGTCAAGATTGATTCTCAACTTCTCCTCTTGAAGCCTCTTGAGCACTTGATGGATATGCCTTATGTGGTCTTCCTTGCTGTCACTAAAAATCAGTATATCATCCAAATATACAACAACAAACTTGTTAAGGAAAGGTTTTAGCACTTCATTCATCAATCTCATGAAGGTGCTTGGTGCATTTGACAAGCCAAAAGGCATGACAACCCATTCAAATAGTCCTTCATTGGTTTTGAAGGCGGTTTTCCACTCATCCCCTTCCCTTATCCTGATTTGGTGATAACCACTTTTTAGATCTATCTTTGTAAAATACTTAGCCCTACCCAAGCAATCCATTAAATCTTCTATTCTAGGCATTGGAAATCTATACCTGATAGTAATCTTGTTGATGGCCCTGGAATCAGTGCATAGTCTCCATGTTCCTTCCTTCTTAGGTGCAAGCACTGCAGGTACTGCACATGGACTAATACTCCTCCTGATAAGCCCTCTATCCAATAAGTCTTGGATTTGTCTTGCCACTTCAACATTTTGCTCTGGGGTCAACTTGTAGGTTGCTTGGTTTGGTAGGGTGGATCCAGGGATGAGATCAATGCAATGACTAATCTCCCTCTTTGGTGGAAGGGCATCCTTGCCTTCATCGGCTATCACATCCTGAAACCTCTCCAATAGTTCTTCCACTTCCTTTGGTCCAATCCTCCTAAGAGGTTGCTGCACTTTGACCTTCTTGGGATTCACATCCTTGGGTTGATGACTACTGCAAAACATGACACTTTCTCTTCCTTGAGGTTAGCCAAAAACTCTTTTTCACCTACCAACATAACTGAACTAGAAATGACTTTCTCTTTGCAATCATCAATCAAAGGAGTCATTGTAAACTTTTCACCATTCTTGGACAAATGAATCACATTGTTCTTACCATCATGTTGGGCACTTGTGTCATGTTGCCAAGGCCTTCCAAGAAGAAGGTGGCATGCATCCATATCCACTATCTCACAAAGAACCTTATCATGATATTCACCTATCTTGAATTCAACCCAACATTGCTCTTTCACCACAATTTGTTGTTCCTTGGTTAGCCAAAAGACTCTATAGGGGTTAGGATGAGTCATTCTTTCCAATCCTAACTTAGTCACCATTTCATTAGAAGCCAAATTTTCAAAAGAACCTGAATCTACTATTACCTTGCAAACTTTTCCTTTCACCTTGCAAGTGGTTCTGAACAAGTTGTTTCTTTGGGGCTGCTCCTTGGTGGCTGGCATGATGAGAGATCTATTAAACATGATGCATTCTCCACTCTCAGGTGTTGCAGACATGGAAGAGGCTGTTTGGTAACTTGTGGTGCTTTGACAGTCCTCTTCTTGAAGGAGTTGTACTCTTCTTTCTTTCTGATTTGCAGTAGTGTTTCCCATCTTCTCCGGGCACCTAAAGGACTGATGTCCAATCTGATTGCAAGAGAAACACCTTCCAGTAAACACATTGGGACCTTTGCCCCCACTTCTTCCTCTGCCATTACCTCTGCCCCTAAACTGACCCTTATCAGCATTATTTTTATTAGCCTGCCCTTGGCTGCCTTCTTGTGATCCGCCACCTTGGAATCTAGAGAAATTATCTCTGTTTTGAAATCTGCCCCTGCCCCTAAAATTCTGATTTCCTCTGCCTCTGTTGCTGCTGTATGAATCACCTTTTCTTCTTTGTTTATCCTCAATTCTCAATGCCATTTGAAAACACTTATGGACTGTCTCCGGGTTAAAGAGAGTTAATTCATCTTGAATGGAGAACTTGAGGCCATTAAGATACCTTGCAAGCTTCTGTTTTTCATTCTTAGGCATCTTGGCTTTCAATGTCATCTTGTGAAACTCCTCTGTGTAGGTGCTTATGTCCATGTCCTTTTGTCTCAAGTTGTGCAACTTCTTATTCAAGTTGACCTCATAATCCTCAGGGACAAATTGCTTCTTGATTTCAAGTACCATCTTCCTCCATGTAGAGATAGGATTCCTATCATCTTCTATCCTCTCATTTTGAATAAAATTCCACCAACTCAAGGCTGGCCCTTTCATTCTTGATTTGGCAATCTTCACTTTTTGATTTTCTGCCACTTCTTCACATTCAAAATAGTTCTCCATTGCCTCAATCCAATCAAGGCACTCCTCTGGATTCATCTTACCAGGAAACATAGGTAAGTCTGCCTTAGTGTCCTTCCTACTCAACTTTCCAAGTGCATCTAGGAATTGTCTCTCTGACATGCCTCCTTGTGGCTCTTCCATAGGCACTTCTTCTTCCTCATCTTGATCCTCTTCATCTAAATCTAAGATGACTTCTGACTTCTTCTTCTTGTCTTTGTCTTTCTTCAACTTTTCTATCTCAACCTCCATCCTTTTGTTCTTGGCTGCTTGCTCTCTCACTATCTTTGCCAATTCGGCATTTGTCACCTTTGAAGGAATTTCCTCCTCTTCTTCTCTATCTCCCATCTCTTTGATGGCTCTGATACCACCTGATGCAGAGTGGCACAAGGGAAGCAACACACAAAGGTTTACTCTATTGTCCTTTGCCCACTCACCCACTTCAAACAGCCTTCAACCAAGCAACCAAAGGCACATTCAAAGGTGTATGAAGGATTTGGTATCCTAGTGATGGCTCCACCTTCTAGGCTTCTCCAACACCTTAAGACAGATCAACAAACACTTTCTATGCAGTTGGTTTGATCTCCAACTTCCCAAAACTCTTCAACCTATACCTTGACTAGTAAGGCTACTAGCCCTCCAAACTAGGTTTTCTCAACAAAACTTGACAAAATCCCAAAGGTCTAGGCAAAAAAATGATGGAATTGAACACCTTTCAGGGGACCCTAACAAACCTCCAAATCTCCTGCTCCAACTCTACTCCAGCAATCCAGAACGCCTACTAGGTCTCTAGGCCTAATTGATCAATTTAGGCTAGGTTACAAAGCAAGTGCTCAAAATTGGGTGCATAGGTCAGGGGCAGGAATTTGGAATGCTTCTACCATGTCCCTACAACACAAATCCATCATTTATTTGCTCACCCTAACAGGATTCTATCATCTACAACCTCAAATAGCATGAAATTGGCCAAATACAATGAAATACTTGACCTAGGGCATCACCTTAAAAATAGAAGACTACATTCTGACAAAAATCTTTTGGAATCTTATAATACATACCCCTAGCCTGCATTTCACTAGTTTTTGCAAATTTTCAACGGTGGGAATGCATTCTAGGGCCGGATTTCTATGGCTGCCCTAGAAAACAGGGTTTCTGGACCTGTTTTGAAAGAAAAATCTATAACTTTTGATCCCAACCACTTCAGGACCTCAAACTAGTTGCATTGGAACCCTGACTCCAAGAGCTTTTAGAAAAATATCAGTTGCACACATGAAAAGTCCGTACAGTCCGTACACAGCAAGAAAAATAGTGAAAAATAGTTAGTTTTTTTGATTTTTGTGCCCAAATTCTGTACAAAAACTTTCTTCCCCATACTGGAGTCAGATATCCACCATATTAACCCATCCAAGTTGGTTTCCAACTTCTACAATAGCATTTAACTGCCCAAAGTGGTTTTTGAACCGACCCAACACATAACACCTTTGACAACTATGGTGTTTTGCATTAACACAAAGAGGTTGATTTGTTTGGCTCGTCCAATGGAGTCCAAATGATCAACAAACTCCTTCCAACATATTAAAACATTAAAACAACCAAAAAAAACTTGAAAACCAATCCTTAGACCTTCTAGGCCTAATTGGCACAACAAGGATCCAAGTGGACTAAGCATGATTGAGGTTTATAGGGTCACCTCAATCATCTTGACCACACAAAAGGGACCATACAAACATGGCTAAAGCCTTATTACCACACATACAATCAAAACAAAACATAGCTTATCAAAATGCATAAAAATGCTTGAGGTGTCAGACTGCTCCTAGGTGCCCTGCACCACTGACTCTACAGTAATCTTGGTACTTTCCTAAAAACTCAGTTTCCATTTGATCCCAATAATGGATAGAGTTCTGGGGTAAACCCATAAACCATCTCCTTGTAGAATCTTTCAGGGTTGAAGGGAATAGTTTGAGTTTTTGGTTATCTAATCCATAATCATAAGTTTGGCATATCACTTTGAATTCAAACAAAAACTGATCTGGATCCTCAGAAGAAAGACCTCTAAAATTTGGCAAGTGTACTGGTAAAATATTTTTCATAGGAGCATTGTCTCCAGCAGCCAGAACAATGGGATATGAGAAGGTTCTTGGAGCTTGATTTTCCTCCTCTTCATGATTATCATTATTATCATCCATGTCTAGTACTGGTTCTTCTCTCTGAGGTTTTAGGAAATTAGGTTCTATCAAAGGATCTTCCTAGAACTTTTGTTGTAATTCTTGGATATAATCAGTGAGTGGGAGATTTGGAGGATCTAAAGGATTACTAATTTGAGGTGCAGCTTCCAAGGTAGGTTCTAGGTTTCTTTCTTCAACAAGATCTTGTGCCACCCCACTGCTTTCTCCTATAGTTTGTTGATGGGGTGTCTGTTTTATGTATCTTCCTTTTGAATCTCTAGCTCTAACCATATAGATCTATCCTTAACTATTTAGCTAAGTTTCCCTAACTAACACAACATCCCCAGCAATGACACCAAAAATGACAATGGTCATTGTACCTTATCATTTAATCATATTTCTTTTGTCAAATCTAGGGCTGTGTCCTTGGCTATCTGCAATTAGGAATCTTATAGTTTCCAATCTTATCTAAATAATTCTAATGACTTCTACTGATTTAAAGGAACTGATCTATCTACTACGAAATGAATTCTAAGAATATTATAAATAGAACTGAACAGTAAATTACTTAAAGCAAATCTATAAACTGAAACATGCATCTATCTATGAAAGTAGTAAATATCTTTTAAAGCAAAATCTGAAACAAAACAATAGTACTAGCCTTCTACCTTGGTGGTGAGAGTGGGCCCTTGCTCCACACCCTTAGGGATGAAGGCCAAAGTAAAGAATTAGCACAAGAGAATGATATCACAACTCAATTCAATCCAATTCCATCAGCTTTGTATTTTGCAAAATATTAATATCAAAATGAGATTATAGAAATTAGAAGAAATAATCACCCTTTTTTCTTCTTCTTCTGTAAGTACATATAAAATTAGTGATGAGATATCACTTATCTTATCTACCAGTTCTTCTATGAGATGGCATCCATCTCTTTATTATACTAGCTGTCTAACTATGGAAAAATAACCATGCAATAAAAATAGATTTAGTGGAACAGAAGTCCACTCTAAATCTAAGTTTCAGTCTTAATACATTTGGGTAGCGAGGCCCTGAAAATATGGATATTAAATCATTTTTATCAGTAACATGCAAAAACTAAAAAGAGATAAAAACTCCCAGCAGTTAACTATAGATTGCCCTTAATCACTCAAGTGATGATTTGAGTAATATCAGGGGTATCATAATCACCACTAAAAGTGTCTGACCGACAGCTATACTGGAAATCTGCTATGCTCTAAAGAGGCACTGCAGATGTATGTCTTTGTCTCTAGCTCCAAAGATATAATTGTGGCCTCCTTGCTCAGCTCTGGAGATGCTCCAGACTTCAGTCCATCTCCAGAGATGATTTTCCTCTTTATTCCAAAACTTCTAATGTCGTGGTATTCTGATATTGTCTCTGGAGATCATTAGGACTATCTCCGGAGGTGCACAAAATCACCAATCCGAACATCTGCACCTGTTGATTCAAAAAGAGAAGTTTTTTTTGCATATTTTCATCAATTCCATGCACATTAGTCCTTTAATCAGAAATCATGATCTTAAGTAATTTATCTCTGATTAATCATTATTTAGAACAATCTTGCTAGCCTATTCAGGTGCGGTCATCAGGAAGATGGAATCAGAAAGGAGAAAAAGAGAGGTGAAAAGATGTATCTCATGGGTGCTACCTGGCACTCATCAACATGTAAGAGCCAAGTATAGAGATTCCTATGACAAGTGAAAACAAGTGTCATAAAGTATCTTTGCATGAGAGAAAGACATCCTTGTGAAATGAAGCTAGGTGTGCAGAAATCTCTTCCTACACTAATCTAATGAGGAGAGATGAGTGAAAATTCTTTTTAACCTTTACAATTACAAAATGTTTAACACAACAATGGAGATATTGTAGCAATACACAACACAGGAATGTAAGATAGAAGAAGAGAGAGACAAGATATAATGTGGGGAAAACCCTTATCAGGTGAAAAACCCCACACTCCAAAACCTACACAATGTATTATCAAAACTATAATGGTTTACAATACACTTGCAATGCAAGCTCTCAGGAGTCTTTGACACTCATATCTAGAGACAATCTGGTAGCATAATAGTACCCATCAATCACATACTACATCTCCTCTCAAAGCACCTATTTATAAAGAAATTACAAGGCAAAAATGAGCCTATCTTGAGATGGGCGTCAAACATGGCCTCATGGCCCAAAATCCACACCTAGGGACACTTGTCTGACACTGTAGGGTGTTTATGACACGTTTCATATCACCCCATCCCAAAGAAGTCTATTCCCAATTTGGGCTATGACAGATACTCTTACGACTCTTACGACTATCATAGAATCTGTCATAACTATCATATCTTATAGTTGTAAGAGAATCTATCATACTGATGCAGAGTGTACAGTGGAAACGGTTAAAACAACAAAACATATCAAACCACCGAAGTGGTTGGACCATTTAAACTCCTTGAACCTCCAAGTTCATGTAACCATTGAACCATTTTCACTTTGTTAAACTACCGAACCAAATGAACCGAATGAACATTATGAATCCGTTGAACCCATGAACCTGTTGAACTAGTTAAACCTACAGTTCAACCATCGGCAACACACCATACAGTCAAAGAGGCTTCTTCAACTCTTACCGCAAACATCCTTCATACCGATGCGTCCATTCCTTCAAACCTTCGCTAAGACTTGCCTCCATCGGTCAAACTTTGGTCTTGTCTTCTGATCTCCAATCTTACACCAATATGTTTAGCGCTAACTTTGCCTTTGACAAGATTCCTTTTATCGACAGTGCCCTCTTATCTCTGGTCAATACTCTGATGTTACAACATACGACTCACTTTCTATCGCTATAACTCTGACAATTGCTATAACTTTCAAAGACTCTCCCGATGGGTTCTCCTCACACTGATGACTTTTATCTCGCACATACATTACTTTGTAGGGTACACACGAAATGTCTTCGCATACATTTGCGATATACTCACAAACTATTTTTGACATACAAATGCAATATACTCATAAAATGCATGTTCAATGAAATCACATGATTCTTAACCCAATAACCTCCTCAGCAACCTCTGTAACCAAACAACACACCGAAAACAACAAATTCCTACAGAACAGAAAACAAACTAACAACACGGAGGTCATTCCACTGATTTTGAAGAAATCTTAACCAGTGGAATGACTCCAATCGATATTCTTGTAATTAGACTAGAAACAGAAAATTTATTCCTTCCTCAGAAATTATACATACAATCTATTCTTCTTCTCTTTTCTCTATCTATCTACGAATACAGACTCAACTATTTAAAGACTCACTCAGTAGTTGCACACGGTGGAAGGTGAACCACCTTTGCCAATCAGTTACACTTCTTATTTGGTTACAATTTCTTTTAATGACAACTCAACATTATCTCATTACTCGGCCAGATATGACTCCATATGGCACAAAGGCCTTACAATATTACATTTTGGACAAAGTAGAAATGCAAGGAATCTTCAAATTCTTAGAATTTCAAGGTGCTCCTGCACCACCTCGACTTGTGAATACCCCTTTGTAACCAATCTAGCCTTGTACTTCTCAACACTGCCATCTGCTCCAAATTGCTTCTTGAACACCCATTTGCATCGAACAGGTTTCCGTCCATCAGGCAAAAGCACCAAGTCCCAAGTTTTATTATTTTCCAAATAAGCCATCTCGTCTTCCATGGCCTTCTTCCAGGAACCTGCATCTTTCATGTCCATAGCATCTGTCACAGGTCTAGGCTCATCAGTGTTAGTAATCAAGGCATAAGCACAACTAGAATCTAGCAATGTATAACCAAACCTTTCAGGTTGCTTCCAGATTCATGTGGACCTCATCAAAGGCTGAGTTGGAGGTTCTTCTTCTTCTTTTGAACTTTCAGAGCTATTAGAGCTCTCCTCATAATCAAGTCCAACTGGATCTTTCAGTTCAGTCTTCTTAGGGGTAGTAGGAAACTGAACCACATCTTCTTTCTTTTCTTTTTCTTTTGGCTGTAAAACAATAGGAGGAGTTACCTCTTTGAAAATAACACTTCTACTATACAACACTTTCTTGGCCATAGGGTCCCAAAACTTGTACCCTTTCACACCAACACCATAGCCAATGAAGATACACTTAACTACCTCTTTCTCCAATTTTGACCTCTTCTCCTTAGGCACATGTGCATATGCCTCACAACTAAAAACATGAAGATGTCTCAATGATGGCTTCTTACTAGACCACACCTCCATGGGTTTCTTATCAACGAGTGCTGAAGTGGGAGACCTGTTAACCAAGTAGAAAGCAGTGGCTACAGGTTTAGTCCAAAATTTCTATTCAAGGCTAGCACCACTAAGCATACTCCTAGCCCTCTCCATCAACATTCTGTTCATCCTCTCTGCATCTCCATTTTCCTGCAGGGTGTATGGAGTTGTCTTATGTCTTTCAATCCCATGTTCTTTACAGAACTTATCAAACTATGCGGAACAAAACTCACCACCGTTATTAGTTCTCAAACACTTAATCTTTTTACTAGTTTGATTCTCAACAAAAGCTTTAAACTCTTTGAACCAACTTAAGACTTTAGATTTTCTTCTGAGAAAATAAATCCATGTTGTCCTACTGTAATCATCAATGAATGATACAAAATATAATGATTTAGAAATCGAAGGAACATTCACAGGACCAAACACATCAGAATGAATTAGATCCAACACACTAGAAGACTTATGAGAACTTGAGTAAAACTAAACATGATTTTGTTTTCCATATACACAATGTTGGCAAAAGTTAAACTCAAGATTATAATCATTTAACCCCTCGACGAGGTTTTTATTTTTCAAGGCTCTAAGACCCTTCTCACCAATGTGACCAAGTCTCTCATGCCACAACATTGTCTTCTCAGCAAGAAGTTTTATTTCCAAAGCACAAGCACCCTTAGGTACCCTGAAAGCACTACCATCAGAAGTTGAAGCAACACATTTCTTTACTGCTAGTTCCAATGGTGAGGATGAAGAATCTGAAGCTCTTTTCTTTGAAACAAAAGAACTATTGCACTTAGTAGTGCTTGTATCTAGCTAAAACAGAGTACCTCTCTGAGTACCCTTGGTAAGCACCATAGCTCTTCTTGTCATCTTGCATCCTCCACCTGAGAAAACAACCTACACACCTGCATCAGTCAATTTACTTACAAAGAGCAGGTTTCGTTCTAAACTAGATATTTGCATAACCCCATTGATCACCTTCACTCGTCCATTAGGGAATCAGATCAAGACTCTTCCACAACCAACTATTTTCAAGTGAGAGTTATCACCCAAGTACACCTTCCCACCATTATATTCTTCATACTTTGTAAAACAACCTTGATGAGAGGTCATGTGGAAGGAAGCACTGGAGTCAATCAGGCACACATCTTCTGATGCATGGGTTGCCAAGGCTGCAACAAAAGCATCGCCATCATCTTGCGATTTTTCAGAATATGAATCAGAGATGTTCTTTTTCTTTTTCTTCTTTTCCTCATTGCACAAATTTTAGAAATGCCCAGTTTTACCACAATTCCAACACACTTCGTTAGACTTTCCAGGAGATTTGGATCTCCCACGGGTTTTGGATTTGCCCTTTTTATCTTTCTTGTCTTTGTTTTTCCCTTTCTCCTTGGGACTACCATGAACCGCAAGAGCCTCCTTTGCTGATTCAGAAGACTTTCTCCGCATCTCTTCCGACAATAACGAAGATACCACTTCATCCATCTTGAAGGTGGTAGTAGTGATCCCAATGGCCATAACAAGGTGGTCCCATGAGTTTGGCAAAGAAGAAAACAGGGTCACGTAATGATCCTCCTTCTCCATCTTCATACCAATGGAAGTCAACTGTGCAACTAACATATTGAAGGCATTTAGGTGATTTGCAACCAATCCTCCATCTTCCATCCTTAGAGAATACAACTTCTTCCTCAGGAATAACTTGTTTACCAAGGACTTGGCTTGATAAACATCACCAAGTTTCTTCCATAGCTCTTTCATGGTCTTCTCTTCATGAACATTTAACAGGACAAAATTAGCTAAACAGAGTCTCACAAGACCCTTAGCTTTATGATCTTTGAGATCCCAGTCTGCTTGTACCATTGTCATTGGTTTTGTTCTGGAAATTATTTCCCATAGATCTCTATCAACAAGCATGTCTTCCATTTTAAGTTTCCACATCTCAAAATTGCTACCATTAAACTTTTCCAAATCTATCCTTTTAGATGTGCTTGCCATCTTCTTCTCGCAACAAGATTATAGAATACTCTGCACAAACTCCCACTCAATCAAAGATTAGCTCAAAAAACCCTTACCCAACAACTAGGATCAAAGGTGATCAAGCTCTGATACCAACTGAAAGGAAGCAAGGTACATGGAACACACTTCCTACACCAACCTAATGAGAGGAATAGTATGGAAATTCTTTTAAATCCTTACAATTGCAGCAATGTTAAACACATAACATAAAGATTACAATAGCAACACAACACATAGAAAGAGAGATTGACACAATATATATCATGGGGAAAACCTTTTCAGGTAAAACCCTTACACTCCAAAACCTGCATAGTGTATTAACAAATCTATAAAGGATTACAATACAATTACAATGCAAGTTCTTCCTAGAGTTTGTAAATGTCATTTCTGGAGTGATTCCAGTAGCATAACAGTACCTATACAAACACTATGCAACTACTACTCCAAAACAATGCATTATATAGAGTTACAAGGCAAATTTGAGAAGCCTCTAGAGATGGGCGTCCATCTTGGCCACATGGCCATTTACCCATTCAAAGGACACTTGTCTAACATGTTTTCAACTCTCTTACATTGGTCATAACATGGCAGATTTAACTTCCCAAGGTAGAGCACTCAAGGGCTAAAAATAGGCAATGGCAGATGCTCTTACACATCTTACAGCTGTCATAAAAATCTACAACATGACAACACTTAATGTTGTAAGAGAATCCATCGTACATGAATAAAAATAACATAGTCCTCTTATGACATGTCATAGCCCAACTTGGGCGCCCAAAGATACTTTACGACACTTGTCTTCACTTGTCATAGGAATCTCTATACTTGGCTCTTACATGTCATAGATTCTGTCATACAAAATAACTCCTCCATCATAATCCAAGATGTCGACACATGACATATTATTGCCACCTTTAATGGGACATCCAAATCCACATGTGTTTGACTTGACCATCCAAAGCATATTCCAAGTAAGATAACATGTCACAATGCCACATCAAACTAAATGCCAAAACTGAATGTGCAAGTAAATACAAAATTGAGAAAATAAATAAATAAATAATCAAATAACCAATGCTAGGAATTGGAAGGTTAAGACACCTTAATTCCCAAAAAGCACACATCTCCACACTGGTGCACACTTTCAAACACACGACATGGTCACCAAAACATACAAAGTTAGCCGAACAAACACTTAACCTCTCATGCATTAGCTCCAGACCTAAAGTGGTATTGGAGAGACCAGATAACATCATGCAGATCACTTCAAAACCATTATATGAATTGAAAAAATATTCTTATACATTCCTTTCTTTGAATTATGCATCTTCTTTATGGTGCAAACAAACAGGCACTAAACCCAACATCACTTGCAAACTATGATCACACACTCATGAGATAGAACATTGAAAACCAGACTTGCGGTACTCCTTAACACTTGAAACTTGAAATGAGAAACCATACAGACATTATAAAAATATCTTCCAAATGGAAAAGCCAAATATTGTATTGCGATGAAATGCAGTGTCTTATACATTCTCCTTCTAACAACCCTAATCAGTAACCTGATTTGTTTTCATTCTGCTGACTTTGGAGAACCTCTGCAGTACAATTTATCATTTGAAACTTGAATATATTATGACTCTCATTTGTATCTGACTATAATCCAAGCCACAAGATCACATCTTCAAATGTGGAGAAATACAGAGCATTCCTCTGACTCTTTCTATCTGCAACAACATTAAACCATTGTCTTCAATCTGCTAGCTCTGGAATCTTCTGTGGTAACTTCTATACTTTGAAATTTGGATCATACATACTTCACACCTGTCTCTATCTAAATTACAAACCTCAAGGCCATACATTCAAATGCGGAGGAATGCAAAGCATTCTCCTGTGCTTCTTTGGTGCAACTTCCCATGTCTTTGCTAGTTTGAAACCTTACACACTTTCTTTTATATCTTATGCAATGCTTTTCAATAAGAAACAATGAATGAAATATTCACAACACCATAGACAACAATCACAACTCTTTTCATCAAAAACAAGAAACCACAATTTCTTCATATTAGTGTACTTTGTCAACTTTCACCTGTCCATGAACTTCAGAAGACAAGTTATAACTGTGTACAAAGGATACTGATCAACAACATGTTCATGACTTTCATCACCATATAACTTCACTTCACAACTTCTCTGATCATTACTTCTTTGTCTGCTCCTCTGGACTGCATACTCTTTTGACAACACTGATCACCACACTGTTGACATCACATGCAACCTTCCACAACACAACTTTGTTGACATCAATGACAACATGCAACAATAAAAATCTCAGATGGATTGCCTTCAAGAAAGTGATAAGAACACTTTTTTTTTATAATTTTATTAAGGAATGTAGAAGTGGTAATGTTATAGTCTATCTCACTTCTACTTAGGGGGAATAATTGACTTCTTTCCAAGATATCTCCAAGGAATTTGTTTGGCACTTTTCCTTATTATTTATTGAGCATGGTCCTCAAGATATGGATAATGAGAGACTCAATCTTGATTGCATCCCTCCCTTGGTTTCAAAGGACTAAAAAAACCTCTTAGAACCCATTTCAATGGAGGATCTGAAGTCAGTTGTGTTCCAAATGAAGAAGGGTAAGTCTCCTAGGCTTGATTGTTTTCCCATAGAAATTTTAAAAGTTAACCTATTAGAGGTTGTCCGTGAGTCCTAGAATAATAAGAAGATGCTCAAAGCCATCAATTCTACTTTTTTTGTGATGATTCCCAAAAAATAAGGAGCCTCTTCGTTGGATTGTTTTTCCCTATCACTCTATGCAATGTTACTAACAAGATAATCACCAAGATTATTACAAAGTATTTGAAGAAGTGCCTAGTCTCCCTAATTTCTCTTGAGCAAGGGGGTTTTGTGAAAGGGCATTAGATATTGGATGGTATTGTTGTGGTAGCTAAAGCCATTCATTCTATGTCCACGTTTAAGGAAAATTCCATGTTCATCAACCTTGATATGTCTAAGGCCTATTATAGGGTTAG
This sequence comes from Cunninghamia lanceolata, assembly GCA_027924645.1. Taxonomy (NCBI): domain Eukaryota; kingdom Viridiplantae; phylum Streptophyta; class Pinopsida; order Cupressales; family Cupressaceae; genus Cunninghamia; species Cunninghamia lanceolata. Next base: position 8,764,350 of record BSBN01000814.1, read on the forward strand.
TTGGTCATTCCTTTGAAATATATTATTAGCTTTTAGTTATTGCTTAGATTGGGTTGGTTGGGTTATGAGTTGTGTGAATTTGAATTCCTTCTTTGTGTTAATCAATGACATTCTCTCAACTATTTTTTCACCAACCAAAGGTCTTAGACAAGGAGAAACTTTATCTCCTTATTTATTTATTTTAATGGTGGAAGGTCTTGGCCAATTGTTGAAGCAACATAAAGCGAGAGGTCTCATTCAGTGCTGGTCCTAGGATTGAAATCTTAACTCTCAATCTCATCTTTAGTTTGTGGATGATACTGCTTTGATGGGAATGGCTAAAATCAAGGAGGTAATTAATTTCATAAAAGTGTTAGACATTTACTTATTGGCTTCTAGTCAACAAATTAATGAGGATAAATCTAGAATTTTCTTCTTTAATATGCTTGAGCTTATTCAACCTAGAATTGTAGATATTCTTCATTTTTAATTGGAAATCTGCCTATGGAGTATCTTGGAATTCCCCTTTCTACTAGAATTATTAAAAAGAGATCAATGGAAGATGATTTTGGATAGATTTAGGGTTAGCAATTGGACTTATAGATGGTTATCCTTTGCTGGTTGATTGACTCTTTTAAAATCTATCTTGCAATCTCTACCTATATATAGATTTTTAATTTTAGCCGCTTGGGGGAAAATTTTCTCAAGGAGTTTGATGCTCTCTCTAGAAAATTCTTATGGGGAAGAAATTTGGAAGTTAAAAAATAGAGTCTAGTGAGCTAAGATTTGGTTTGTAGACCTAAAAAGGTTGGAGGCCTTGGTCTTTGATAGTCAGAGCTCAATTGTAAAGCCTTAGCTACCAAATTACACTGAATATCTAGTGAAAATATAGATCATCAGTGGGCTAGAATTCTCAATTCTAAATATTTGGGAGGGATACCTAATGAAGATATTCCACATATTTATTTGATTGGGAAAGGATCCATGATTTGGAATAGTTAAAAAGGGGGCTTTTCTTATAAAGGAGGGGCTTTTCTATATAACTAATAAGTGCAATAATGTTTTGTTTTGGGATAATTCTTGGGATAGCCATCTCCCTATCCTCTCATCTTTTCCCCAACTTCAACCTATCCATGACATTTTTATAGAGGTAGGATGGTCTAGGGCTGTCAATTTTAAGTGCTCCATTCCTCTATGGAGATCTATAGTTCACCATTGGAGAGAGACTCAAAGTTGGCCAAGAGGGGGTTCTTTAGAGGATAGAGATACTTTAGCTTCAATTTTGGTTGAAAGTCCTTGTATCTCTCTTGAGGACTCAAATATCCTTGCTTGGGGCCATGACTCAAAAGGAGTTTATTCAATTGCTCTTGGTTATCGCTCTTTAGAAATGGAGAGAGGGGAATGTTGAGTCTCCTTAGTGGAGAGTAATTTGGAACAAATTTGGCTAGCTTAAGTGTAAAATATTTTATGTGGCTTTTGACTTAGAATAAATGCCTCACTTGGGAAAATATCAGAAAGAAAGGATTGTAGGGGCCCCCCATTTGTTTTCTTTGTGGCAGTAATGAAGAGTGCACTAGTAACCTTTTCTTTTAATGCCCATTTTCTAAGGAAATTTGGAGTTTATGGTGGAAGCTCTATAATAGACCTATTATCCATGCTATTGAACCTTATCTAATCTTTGGAATAGTTTGGGTCACCCCCCTACTTATACTTCCTTCCTTTTGACTACTTGGGATATTGGCCCATCTTTTATTCTTTGACAGATTTGGTTGGAGCAAAATTGTCGAATCTTTTAGGAGTGTCATAGTAGAGTTGTGCAAGTTTGGCTTAAAATTATATGTATGATCAAAGAGACTATTGAGGCCAAATTCAGTATTGATGGCTCTCTTACCTCTTTAGATTTTTGCCTTGTAAAACTCTTGGAGTTGTCCCTTTCCTCTACCTCTTAAGCTAGGCTTGGCACTAGAGTTCAGGCCTCTAGGAATGTGAATAGGTTTGGGAAGTGGTTCCCTCCCCCTTGTGGTTTCCTTAAAATTAATATGGATGGCTCCTCTCAGGGCAATCTGGGTGCTGCAAGGATTGGTGGTGTTGGCCATGATAGTGAAGTCTTGGTTCACTTTCTCTTTTCTACTTATATGGGATAACATTCTAATAATAAATGGAAGGTTGGGTGATTCTTAAGGCTCTAGAAGGTGCTTGTGAAATGGGATGGAGCCTAAAGGTTTTCTATGAAACTAACTCAATGACTTTGGTATCCTTGTTGAATAAAAATAATTTACAAGAGTCCTCCTAGAGGTTGGTTATGGTGGCTAAGTAGATTCTCTGTTTGGCCACAAACTTTGAATCAATCTCTTTTGTTCATATTCCTAGAGAATGGAATAAGGTACCAGACTATTTAGCAAAATGGGCCTTTGAAGAGACGTGTAGCTAGAATGTTGTTGATTGGGGAGACTTGGCCCAAGATAAATCTCAGCAACTTCTTCAACTTATTCAGGATGATCAAGTGGACTGATCTTAGCTTGTCAGGGTTGGGGAAGATGAGTCTTGGTTGAAGCTTTGGTTTTTCTATGTTTTTTGATGGGTTTTTCTATAGGAATTTGTGGTGGGTTCTTATTTTGTTGCTTGTTATGATGATAGTTTCTATCTAGAAATCCCTCTGGTGTGTTTAATTTTCTTTGAATAATATTTTATTTTTTGCCAATACATATTATATAATAAAAAATATATTTAGACAACAACCTATCATACGGTGGGAATGCCCCCATGGGTTTGTGGGCCCTGTGAGAGCCACAATTCCCATGCAGGGGGGTGGTTGATCTGCATGGCTTGACCCTTAGGCAGCTCCCTCTATAAATATTTTGTTTTATGTATTTTTAAAAAATATTAATATAAAACCAAAAATTTTCAACATTTTAATATTAATAAAAGGAAAAAAATAAGGTTTTTTTTAATATTGTCTTTTATATGTAAAAAAAATTCCCTATATATAGGCTCTCATGGCCGTTCCAAGAAAAAGAAAAGGATAGAAATAAAATAAAAAATAGATAAATAAAAAAAATAGTATACCTTAAAGAGAAAAAATTATGGGGAAAGGATGGTTGTGGGATTTAGAATGCCTCTCCATTCAACTTGAAAATTAGAAAAAGAAAATTCTGAACTTTCCTCTTCTTTCTTTTCTCCTCCCTACAATAGAAAAATGGAAAAATAAAGTATGTTATAGATTTTGTAAATCCCTTATTAGAGTTTCTTTTGTAAGTGACATGTTAAGGTTTCTTGACCTAACTTTAATTGTAATATTTAATTTAAAATTAGGAAGTTTATTATATTATAAATTTTATGAATGTTTTTGTTTTATTGCGAATAATAAATATAAATGTTTTGTTTAAATATTATTAATGTTAGAAAACAAAGTTAGAATGGTAATATCTTTTAAATTTATGGGATAAATTGTATTAAATTTATATGATAAATTGTAATAGTGTGATGTAATGTAACAAGAGCTCTGAAAGAGCTGGAGTCCCCGCCAAAGGGAATAAATACTTTTATGGAAATTTGCAATAGATATGGTTTTATAATTTTTTAATCAAGACAATAAGATTAAAAGTGAATTGTTGATTTTAAGACTCAAATATTGAATTCAAATGCAATAAGATTAAAACTTGTGTATTTTATTTAAAAATTATTATATTTTTTGAAACTTGATAAAATTATAGGAACCTTCCTACCAAATCTCTAATCAATCTTTGCAAGATTCAACCTTGGTTTGACACGTAGCAATACCTTAATGGTTGCAACAAGTTCTAGACAACATGACGTTCAATGTTTTAATTCATAGATCTGTTGACACAATTAACACTTAACCTAATTTAAGTAGCTTGAGTTTATTAACTATTTTGCAAAATCTCAAGTTTCACCAAACATGGGCATTGAGAGGAAAAAAGTTATTTAGATCTGTTTGGTTTCTATTTTTAATGGAATAAAATGCACTTAGAGTTAAAACTAGTGTATATAATTGAAATTTGTCATTCACTTACCCTTTATGCAATTACTATTTGGGTAGTATTGAATGTCATGACGATTTCATTCTTAGTTGTTATATTTTGTGAAATCAATAATTGTAGTCTTCTTGTGCAATATGTATTTTATATGTTTTAAAGTACATGAGAGATAACACAACAATTGTTAAATTCAAAGAAAATTGTAATTTGTCACTTGAAGCTACAATGTACATTGCCCACTTTTAGAGATAACATAGGTAAGTGTTGGCACCAACTTGAGCTTTGACCATGATTTGAAGGGATGTATGTCCATCGAGATTGAAGAAGTTTCTATGAGACAATTGAGTAATGATAGAAACAGTAGTTTTTTCTTAAAGTAATATTTAAAACGTTTGTTCAATCACAGAAAAATGTTAACATGTATTTTGATTCATGTCATATTTATGCTTTTTACTTTTGTAAAAATTTATATTGGTTGATAGACAATGAGCTTTAGATTCATTCATATAATGACATTGTAAATAAAAATGTCATAGTACTATGTGAATACTCTGATAAGAAAACAAATGAATGGCAAGGAAAATAATTGCAATATTTTTGTGCACTATTTATTTGGGCACAATTTGTATGTTTATAAAATTTCTCAAGTGTCCATGTGGAAACATGAAAGGACGCCATAATGCAGTAAGGAAAAACCAAACAAACATCCTATGAATATTCATATTAAAAAATCTTTGAGCATAAATACGATAACTTTTGCTCGATAATTTTTATCAACATGAGGATAAATATTCTTCAATCCAACATCTAAATCAAAGATATGATATTCCATAAATGACAATGAAATATGAAATATCTAATTTATAGAATTTCAAATAGTTTTATGTACATTGAATCAGTCAAACTCATGGATGTAGAAATAATAATTTCATTGTGATCATAAACATAAACCTACAGTCTTCTCTTGACTACTTAGGTAATGTTTGGAATCACATTTCTCATAACTTGCAAAATATAGTGTACGAGGTATATGCTCTTCATAAAAAACAATCTTAATGAATACTAATGTTTTCATAGCTTAATCTCTCGACTACGTCTATCTTACAACTTAGATTTGTTTGAGTCTATAATAACAACCATATGATATCTTTGATCACTTGGTCTTCTCAAGTCCATTGACCTTTCAATATTGAAAAGGCTATAAACTATTGGATATCCTCCTTTGAGTATAGTAATAATACCTATCATGATGTAGATTGCATATGTGATATAATATCAACACACTTAGTGTTTTTAGCAATACCAATATCTTTGATATAATTCTTAACACTTTATACATATAAGTCTTGGAAAATGAAAATCTATCTGAGTCTAAACTTCCAACATATTTCTTGGTTAATAGTAGAGTTCCCTACAATATAGTTTCAGATTTTATAAATAAAATGTATTGATATACCATTGTGACAATAGAAAGATAAAGACAACCATACATAGGGCTTGAAAACTTCTAAAACATCTTGAACATTTGACATATGTGATACAAAGTCATCTAATAAGTAGAGACAATATCTAATAATTCCAAGATGAGTATGTAGATGGAGGAATAATCATAGAATACGTAACAGATTAGATATTGAACATGATTGAGCAAGAACAAATACATATGGTGTTTTATGATTAATATCATGCTATCATGATGTAGATTGCATATGTGATATAATATCACCACACTTAGTGTTTTTAGCAATACCAATATCTTTGATATAACTCTTAACACTTTATAATATAAGTCTTGGAAAATAAAAATCTATCTCAGTCTAAACTTCCAACATATTTCTTGATTAATAATAGAGTTTGCTACAAGATAGTTTCAGATCTTATAAATAAAATGTATTGATATACCATTGAGACAATAGAATGATAAAGACAACCATACATAGGGATTGAAAACTCCTAAAACATCTTGAACATTCGACATATGTGCTACAAAGTCATCTAATAAGTAGAGACAATAACTAATAATTCCAAGATGATTATGTAAATGGAGGAATAATCACAGAAAATGTAACAGATTAGACATTGTTGATTGAGCAAGAACAAGTACATATGCTATTTTATGATTAAGATCATACTACTCTTAGGCCTGTAAGGGCTTACCAAGCTATGAACATTAAACCAAAATCTCTTGGCCTATTGACCTACACCAGTTTACTATCCTAAGATAATATAACAGGATCTCTTAACCTTTCAGCCTTTAAATGTTTTTGAAAAGTTAAAGATATCAATATATCTATATTGACCCTATAAGTTTGATATCATAGCGATAGCATGAAAAATGTGTAATGCCCACTGGTAAACAACATTCATGATTTTGGAAGGTGGTAATATGGAATCAATGAGTGCTAACTGAGCTACCTCAATAACAGGCCAACTACCATGGAGATTGGTACCATCAGTTGTAGCATCTGGTTGAAGATTGAAGAACAATAGGGCATGATCCTCTTTTCTGGGCTTTACTACATACAAAAAAGAGGTTTGAGATGAGCAGAGAACATTGAGCACATTTGATAAATGTTACTGAATAATATATATGTTAAATCAAGTATTAAATTAAAAATTTCAGCAATAACACCTGAATGGCCATGCTTAGCACATTCTAACCACGAATGATCTTTTGGCTGGCTCTGCTTTGCCTGAAAATTCAACATATGTATCAACAATACTTGGAGAGTGGAATAAGTACTAAAGTTTGCCTTGGGTTATAAACAAAACATCTAAAAGTTATAAAGCACTTGGAATATTTGATTTCAGGCTCCTAACCTCTAAATTAGGAAAGATAGTTTCTCCCCCTTGACCACATTAGATAAATACATCAGCACTGTGGCAATTCTATGACCACCCATGGCTTGATTGAGTTTATTGTGAAAAAAATCAAAATGAGGTTCATATTTCTGGCCATTTTTGTAATGCAAAATATGCATTGCCTCTCCATTTTCTAAATATAGCATTTGCAATACAAATGAGTTGATAGTATGATATGAAACTTACAATAAAATCTATAACAATCTCATTTCAGTGTAAGCCCAGTAAATAAAACCAATTGACTAGTATTAAGAACACATGTCAAGAAGCAAGTAAAACATCTGTCACCTTTTGGAAGAGAGGTCCAACCTGCAATCCTGTCTTCAATCCTTGTAACAATTTCATCCTAATAGATGCAAACACACTTTGCAAACAAACAAATCTATTATCAGTTAAAAGAGATGCTTAATAATCAAGAGTCTTTAATTTTAGTTTTAACTGAAAAGAAACCCAAAGAATAAATTTAGGAGGTATGTAGTTTTTTTTGGCATAAATCCCTATTAAACTGTTACATATATGTATTGATCATGATAGATTACAAAGCAACCAAAACTGCAAGTCACTATGAGTGAATGCAAAAACTGGTGCCATGCAAAAAGATGACAATTTCAACTAAACAAAATACTAACACAAACCTAAATCCTGGCATGTTGCATAGTCACCTAGCTTTAACTCAAGAACATTCTCAAGCTTGTTTGGATTTCACTCATAACACTTTTCTTTGAGTCATTGTCTACAACCATGGATTTCTCCAACTTGTTTCTTGACTGCAGTTGCATGACACAAATAATATGGAAAATAAATTTGAGATATAATTTTGTAAATATTTTTTTTTGCATGAAAAATACTTGGAATAATTTACTTGCCAATTCAATGAGATCATCACACTCTTCATCTGGAGGGAAATTCTTCTACAAAAAGGCCCTGGTTTAGGCACAGAGCAAATCCAATATTTAAATGTCAATGCATAGAACAAATTGAGTCTGCAAATCATAGTATATGTTCAAAAGAATACCTAATGTCAATTGAAAACATTTCAATCCTAGTAACCCATTTAATTTGTATTTCACAAACCTAGGATGCCAAGACAAATGAGTTACTCGAGCTGGATCAAAGCCAGGAGGTGGGCCAAATTTCAATATGGAACCTACACAGAAAATGTCATGCTCACTACAAATATAGAGAATGTTCACATATTACAGTAAAACCAACCCCGACAAGGGGAACATATATGTAGTCATTTTAGTATTCATTTAACTTGGTGTTATAGAAATTGATGATTCAAAACTTAATTAATTTTGATAGATTATGCACAAGATGCAAGATGCAATAAGTGCTGTGAACTATACAGGTAAAAGATGACTTTTCTAGATCTAGGTCTTGCAAACACCACTGCTTGATGTAGGAAACCCCTTAAAAACCATGAGGACTTTTCAATTGTAACTTATATATTAAACCAAGGCTTACCACTTCACCTACACCATGAGGTTAGAAAATTGCTTCCAATGGATTCAAGATGCAATGACAATATAAAGCATCATGACTTGATAAACAAAAACATATTAGTCAATCATCACTATAATGGCTACAAGAAGGAAAACATCAATAGTGTAGTAAATACTTGTCACATAGCAAGTAGGCTATTTCAGAAGTTTCATAAAAAAAGAAGAAATAACTTACACTTCAACACTCAATTTACTAGGTGCATCTGATAATAGGCAATAGCACACATAAAACATTAGTCTTTGCATTAGTAATTGTTACAAACACCATGAGCAAGTTATAAAAAACCTTTTTGAGACCCAAAGCATGGTTAAAACAACACGAGTGCTTTAAAATGATGCAGATATATTTGTTATAGTATGCATACCAATAAGATAGTTATAAATCCTCTCAACAGACACATATTTTACATTGAGAGATTTTGTAGTTATGTAGATCTAATTTTCATTTGATAGATTAAAGTGTAGTTGACATGCATGTGTGATAGAGAAAAGATTAGTTGCATTGTTAATGGTGGCTAACACAAAAATTGACATTAATGAATTATGGTGTTAATTCTTTAACTGACCAATAGACATTAACCCATAGAAGCAGTCGATGATAGGGAACAACAAAGATTAAACTATTACACATGCCCCAAGCTTTGGTATAACTGTGTAATGATTCTGGAGTACATTTAAGTGTGATCTACATTTATATATCATAAGAATGTGGTCCAAACATAACCCTGCCTTGAACTAGAGACATCCCACAACTTTCCTTGACAATATCAAGGCAAAGGGGAAGACAAGATTTTGACATAAATAAACAAACTTTGAAACCTAAAAACTATCCTAAAACTTTGCAATCAAGAATTTAATAATTCAAAGTTACAAGTATTTGAAAACTTCTAGAAATTTATGGTCCTTTAAAATTTTCCCTGTTAAAAGACTCAAAAGCGTTCAAGCATTTACAATTGTGGGTCAAGGAAAGCAAGCAAAAACTGTGAGGATAGCCATAATAGCAAAGCTGTCAAATGAAATTGCAACACAGGGATATGACACAAAAGCAACTAGTTAGAGACCAAAAGGCATGACTTCGAAACTGGAGCTCCTAGCTTTCTGAAAGTTAGATCCAAATAAATACATAATGTCCTTGCAGAGAAAACACATGTGAACTACCATCAACATTTATAATCTATGTCACATGAACAATGACTCATCTGAGATTGAAGTGCAGGTGGCATGCATGCGTGACAGACAAAAGATTAGTTGCATTGTTAATGGCGGCCAACAAAGAACTTGACATTCATGAATTATGGTGTTAAGTCTTTAAGTGACAACATACATCAACCCATAAAAGCACTAAATGATAAGGAACAACAAAGATTAATGCATTACAGAGATATAAAAAAATATGAATGACAGTGTAAAAGATATAGGAACTTTCAAACGCATCATTATTTTCTTTCAACATGATAGATATAAACACTCTCTATAGAGACAGATTTCATCCTCATTAAAAAATATGAGCAAATGAAGTAACAATGCAAGAATGACAGTGTTATAGATAGAGGTAATTACAAATGCCTCCTTTTTTGACATATTTCACTCTCATCAAACAATCTAAGCAAATGAATAAACAACACAAATAATCCTTTGCTCGACAACCTTAAAACTTGACACCAGAAACCATTAATGGCGACTACAGTTCAGTTTATTGACAATAAATAAAAATTAGAGACTAATAAATGCTAAATGTCCTCATTGAAACACCATGTGTCGATAGAAACAGTCGGTGCGAAGACACAACTATATCGAAGAACATTACAAAGCCATGAAATATTGCCAATAGAAACAAAACATTACCAATTGATGAAATGATTTTATACGAAGACATTTTGCACTTATGTAGACCTAATTTTCATTTTTATTTCATAGATTGAAGTACAGTTGGCATGCATGCATGCAGAGAAAATATTAGTTATATTCTTAATTGTGGATAGTAGAGAAGTCAACATTAATGAATTATGGTGTTAAGTCTTTAATTCAACAATAGAGACTAACCCATAAAAGCACTCAAAGATAGGGAAGAGTAGACATTAACCCATAAAATGTAGACAACAACTAACAATTAACATTAACCCATGGAATGTAGAGATGTAAAAAACTATAAAATGACACTGTAAAACATATAGGAACTTACAAACGCTTTGTTTTTTTGCTTCCAATATGATAGTCATAAACCCTCTCAATAGACATAGATTTCACCGTCATCAAACAATCTAAGCAAATGAATAAACAATGCAAAAATGATAGTGTAAAAGATGTAGGAACTTCCAAATGGCTCCTTTTCGCTTGCTACAGTTTTTGTTTCATCATAAACATGTATTAGCATGATATGCATAGAATAGAAAAAATTACACACAAAACACTACTAATAACTATTTTTGAAATGCCAAACAAAGTTGTTTATAACCATAGCATATATGTTTGAAATAGATCAATAGCCAATTGTTAAATTACATAGTGCACACAAGAAGTTAAAATAAATCATCAGATTAGTCTTGATTAAAGCATCAACATCATTGTCTTGTCATTGACATCATTAACAACAACCATGCTATGCAGGTTCTTTGACATCTTGCTTCTTGACATTGTTGTATGCTGCTATGTTGTGTTGCTTGGATTCTGCATCACAAACAATTAGCATTATGCTTTTCACAATGTATTTGTTACAATATGCTAAAAAAGAATCAGAATCAAAATTGCAATAGTGCAGGGTAAACACCTCTGCTAAGCTGCAAACGTTGGTGTTTCCTTCTGTGACAATCCCTATGATGCAATTATCCATTGCAAGTGTGAATGTTCCTTGTAATTGAAACTTTTGTAACAAGAACATCACTACAGACATGTATTTCTTGTAATTTTCAAATGGTACTATAGCTAGCCGGGAGAAGCTGTTTCGTAGTAGTTGTCTATGCGGATAACAGTACACAACTCCATCTGTTGTTTGAACAGTACATTTGTCATGTCCCCTTTATAGTAAAAATAAATTGGTGAAATTATTAGTCCATTCCTATTTTCCCATGGGCTAATGTAAATCAAAAGGGAAAATATTTTATTTAATATTTTAATTGTAATCCCGCAAATTAAGGATTTATTATTTTTGGGAGCAATTAAATATTAAATATTTTATTTAATTGCACAAGTAGGGAATATGAGGTGTAATTGTAACTTCCAAGAGTGATTTTAGGAGGTCTTATGACAGGTTCCTAAAAATAGCTAATTTTATGACAGCTTGTAAGAGGGGAGTTATTTCTTATTTTTGGCCAAGAATCTTGCGTGGATTATGACATGTAAGCACTGTTTGAGGGAATTTGTTGGAAATTAAATTATTTTGATTTATGTTCTAAGAGAGGGACGTTTGGATTTGGAGCTATTATAAATATGCAAGTATTTTCTTTCAGAAGGACTTCTTGATCATTTTTACAACCTAATTTTCTTGTTTGAGCACTTGTGCTTAGATTTTCTTCAGTGGATGAAAACCCATTGGAGTTGGAGGCTTGTGGATGAAAACCCATCAGTCTCAAGTGATCAGAGGATGAAAAACCTTTGGTTACAGAGAGTAATTCCATATAGGGATTGCATTGGAGCTTCACAGATTTGCAGATTTCAGTATTTAGTTTGGTGTGTGTGTTTGCAAGTCTTGGAGTGTGTAGTTTGAGCAGATTTCAGAGTGGTAGTTTCAGATTTGTTTCAGTTTGTTCTTGCTATTTTTGTGACTGTACATCAGTCCCATTTCATTGTACTTTCATTAGAAAATCAATTAATATAACCTTGGGTTCATTTATTATCATGTATGTGCTTCCAGGTGAAATCAGGTGTAGTGAAATTCTTAGTTTTGTATGCAGATTTGTGTTTGTGATTAAATCTAGAAAATTTCTGATATGTAATAGCATGAGGCTGTACCATTACTTATATTTGAAGATATTTATCAGTATTTTATGTTTAAGAAGTTTCCCCTTTGCATTTGTGTTAAAATTGTTAATTTCAGGATCAATTGATGTAGGGGAAAATTAGGGGTTTTGAAAGTTATTAAAAATTTCATTTTCAGATTTGATTGTTGGATGCAAATATTTTTTTTGGGGCATTACAGAATTGAAGAAAATGCATGTATTCAAATTTTGTGTCAGCGGCACATGTTGTGCATTGTGTAACATTAGTGTTTGATGTTTGTGTAAAAAAACCCTTTGTTTACATGATATGCAAACTGGTTTGTACGTGGGCAAGTGGACATTTTTAGGCCTCAGTGTTCCAGTTACCTAGAATAGTAATGCAGATGCAATTATTGACAAATTACAACAATGCAATTTCAGAAGTTTTTACAGAAGTTATAAACAACATCACAATTGCAGGGCACATATGACAAGTGCTTTGAATCGGAAGCCTATACCATTATGTAAGATGTAAATGTTTTTTGTGTTTACTTCCATGCTTGAGGACATAAGTGGTTCTAGGGAGGCTTTTGTAGATGCATCATTGAGCTCATCAAAGAAGCTGGATGGCATTGTTCACATTAGACTTGTGCCTTTTGCCCCAGTACGAACAATATTCTTGAATAATATGAGGGGGGTTTTTGCTGATGCCAGCATCAGTTGAAGTGTGGCATAGAGCTTCACATGACTGGTGGGGACTATAACCTATAAAATACAGAATTGTTGAAATGGAAAATTCCAAGGAAAATTAGTTTAAGAATTCGATGGCAGTAAATTAGATTAAAAATTGTATGTTCTAAAATACGTACATTAATTTAATCAAAAGAAGACTGTTAAAATGTAAATGTTGTCAATGCAAAAAGGCATTCTACAAGCAAGTTAGCACCATTGGAGAGAAGTGTTAAAAAGTCTTTAGAAAATTTAAAAAAGGAAAGTGCTCAAATTCTAGGTTGCCAACATTAATTGTGCAAAACATCTTATAGTAGCTAAATCATCTTGGGACTCTCCATCCTTAACTTGCAGCTCATATGTATTAGCGCTTGATGGTGACCAGTAACAACAACGACAAATGTTCCAATAGGATAGTTGTTGCTTGATTGGATGAGCTGTGAGATGGTTGTGTCGGGAATCAGTCTGCATTCCTTATAGACTTTGTCAATGGATTGAATGGTGCTTTGAGGAGTTAATACAAGGGAATAATCAGCATCTCCTCTTTCATATTGTGTTTTCTTTCTAATGACAAAATTTGTGATACACACACTTGTATGAGGCAATAACTGCGGTAGAAATGTGTCAATTAGTTTGTTGTTAATGTTTGCAGTGATTGTCATTTGGCCATGGTTGTTAACCAAATCAACATGGACAATTGCTGCTTTTGGTTGTGTTCCAGGATTTCTAGTAAGAGCAGGGCCATAAATGACTAAAATATCACCTTCAAATGCTAAAACTGATTGTTTTGTGCAAATGTCGAGCATGCTTGATGGATGTATAGTTTCTACCTTGAATCTGTACATTGCAATTTGGGAAATGACGGCGACTAAGTGGACAATAAAGAAGATAGAAATTCAAGTTATATATGACACAAATGGGATACAACACTTGCCTCTTTTGTTCTTATTTGCCATGTGACTAGTCCATTCTATGTTGTGTAGGAAATGTGCTTGGTGTCTTGCAAGTGTTTCTGGCAACACATGCAATGAGATATTTGTGTCAAGAACGAATTAAAACAAAGTGAAAAGAAAAGATTAATGAGATCTAATATGGTTTTAATGTTTGTTGGTGTCAATTGTTAAGCATTTACCTGTTTGTAGATGGACTAAATGCTATGCTGTAGGTTGGAAAATGTTAAGATATATGTTCCATGAACTAGCAAGGCATCTGTATCCTATAGCTATCAATAAAAAAAGTTCATATCCATAGAATAAATATTGTATGGATCTGCTTCAAGCTATTTCTGTGATGCATAACAATTTTGACTTTGTAATTTGTTTGTAATGAAGAAATATATGATGTGCAAAGCTTAAGTAATATTCTACACAATAACAGACCTGTTTCAAAATAGGTGCCTAGTCATATGCAACAACACAAGCATGCGAGAAAATTCCCAAGAGTATGATTGGTAGTGCTCTCTTGCAACAATAGCGAAAGCTGAAATTTGCATAGGTAGAAAACATAAGCAGTGAGATGGGAAGCTTATAGCGACTATAGTAGACAATATAAACAACAGATTGGAGAGTACTCAACAGAAGTTATAGAATCAATTTAAAAAGTTCATATCCATAAATTAAATATTATCTGGATCTGCTTAAACTTAGTTCTGCAATTCATACCAATATCAACTTTGTAATTTGTTTGTAATGAAGAAGTATATAATGTGCAAACATTTAGTAATATTATGCATGATAACATACCTATTTAGAAGTAGGTTTATAGTCATTTGCAACAACATACTCATGGGAGAAGTTTACAAAAGCATGATTGATAGTCCTCACCAGGAACAATAGCAAAGCTGAGATGTGCATAGGTAGAGCAGTGGAAAAACAAGTATTCTAGTTAGAGGCATGATCATGATGAAGAATAATTAATCCAAGAATTATTTAATACTTACAGAAATTGTACAACAATTTCGTACAGCAGCAAGAAATAATGATAATAGCACGGTGCAAAGAGAATGTTGATAGTGAGCAATTGCACTTGGAAAACTATATGCTATGTTGTCAAAATGACTATATAATAGCATTTAAGCTGGTGTGAATACATGGCAACATGTGCCAATAGATTAGAATTCTATTCCCTAGGACTAGAACTAAAGGGATATTGCAAAGTGGTTTGACCAATATGTATCTAGTATTGTGAACTTGATAGTAGAAATATCGATGTTATGTATCCAAAAGTGGTCCAACAGACTACCTGCATGTGTTGTTGGCTTGTCAACAATCTGTGACAGTTTGTGCTGTTGCATAAATTCAAGAAGAAGTGCTTTTGTTCTTGTGGATTCTAACATGTCAATATTAAAGTCTCTAGCAATAATCAACTTTGAATTAGGCAGCAATGAGGTGACAACGGATTGTATTAAGTTAAATAGATCATGAATGGGTGTGTTTGGTGTCAAGTACAAATTTATGATGCACAGTGTAATGTGCACATGCAATAGGTCAATGGTTATTGATTCTAGATATTTTGTTGAAAATATGTGAAAGTTTTGCATTGGAGCTATTTTTCTGCAGCATGTTAACAGGCCATGAATACTTGTTGCAGTATAGCAGTTGGATGTTTTGTCAAGGAAACCAATGTGGTCAAGCACATTGTGTTTGGTTTCTTGGAAGCAAAGGATAGTTGCTTGGAGAAAATCATGGTCATGGGCTATTTCTTGTGCATGTAATGCAAAGCTACGTGTATTCAAAGAGCATATGGTAAAATGACTTGGAGAGATAGACAAAAGGCTATGCTATACTTTCCATTGCGCTGAGGCCATAAGGCGTTGCATTTCACCATTTACTTTTCCTAAGACTTTGAAGTTTTGTTCTTGCAGTTTATGCAGTGAGATATAGTGACGTGACAAGGCAGTGTACACAAGACCATGTTGATGGACCTTACATGGTTCAAAATAAATTGTGTCCATTGTGATCCCTTGTGCTCTATGAATAGTTTGTGTGCATGCAAGTTGTAAAGGAAATTGTGTTCGAGTAACTTATTTTGTACCTGTCTTGACTTTTCCAATGATTCTTGTTATAGGTGTCTAAGAAGGCATAATACAATTTATGTTTAGACTTTGCATTCTTTGTCGATGCAATTTACCAATAGTGGGATCATTGAACTCTATCCAAACAATGTCTTCTTGCTCGGTTGTATGCAATTTGAAGATGCCATCTGCACCATTAACCAACCCATCTTGTGTATCAATGTTGCCAGTGATCAATTCAACCAGAATGTCTTGTTTGGGCAGAATTGTGCTAGGCAATGATGATTTCCCAGATTGAAATTGATTGCAATCAATCATTGTGTCCTATTTATCAATCACTTGTAAAACATATAGCTTTGTTGATAAGTAGTCTAGTATTTTTTTGTTGTGCATGTCGACTGCAGTATTTCTGTGAAATAAGTATATAAATTGTGGATCATTTGGAGGTGTCTTATAGCACATTGCATTCAAGTAGCAGATGTCTTGATTGGTTTGTTGACCAATCCTAACATGATTAGGTATAAAAATGAAATGTTGATTTGTTTGTCTAACTACGCTATGCAGTTTGAAGCACTTGACATTGTTGATCCAAAAGGTTTATGACATTTTCTCCTTATCTATTATCGGTTCTTCAAATATCCAAGTATCGTACACAAGATGTGCCTGGTAGAAGTTACCACAAAATATGATATCTATGTTTCCAAGAGGTGTTGTTGATGTGTGCTTGATTTGACTAAGTCTTCTGTCAATGTTGTAAAGCATTTTTGAACCAGTCAATGACACTTCATCAATAAGAAGAATTTGCAACTGATCTAATTTTTTGCTTAAGGCATCAACTGTGTTTGAATCTAGAGGTAACATTTTTGAAGAATTGCATGGAAACTAGAAGATTGAATGTGTAGTGATGCCACCTGCATTGAATGCAGCTTTTCCTGTTGAAGCAACAATAATGCCTTTAGGCTTGAGTGGATCACTGTCTAGTTGTTTATCATAGAATCTAATCATTGCTTCAAAAAATGTTTTTGCTGTGAAGGTTTTGCCTGTGCCAGCTCCACCTGTCAAGAACAAGTACAATGGTTTTTTTGGAGTAAGTCTTTTTGTCCTTGGTATGTCCTTTACTATTGCTTCTTGTTATTTGTTCAACTGTCTTCGTAGTTTGTAGTATTCTTTGTTGCTTAGTAGAAATGGATGTGCAATCTCTAAGAATAGTTTTTTGCAGATGGAATCCTTGAGCTTTATATTCTTCATATGGTTCAAGTCACTTATGATGTCATAGTTTTCCATGCCATTGTCCTATTTGCTTCTATCAATTTCATATGTAATGTCTATTGCTGGGCAGTTATCATTCTCAGATTTTGTGGAGGCCTCATCAATGTCGCCCCATTTAGAAACAATTTGTACAATGAACATCTTTTGGATATTTGTAATTTTTTCTTTGTTTGCATTGAATGCTGCACTCCATGTTTCATATCCAGTTAACAAGGTTTGCTCACTAGATCTGAAAGGCACATACAACATAAGTTTTTCTGTGCAATAATTCTTAGGGCCAATGTGTGGATTGTATCTTACATGGCGTATGATCTGTAGAGTCACTCTTTTTTTCAGCTTTCTGAAGTTGCCGGAGTAAAAAGCAGCATATTCAACTAGTGACAAGTTGTCAAGGCCTTCTGGCTATTGTGTGTATTTTTCTATTATAGATGCACACATGATGTTTTTAGAATCGTCTTGCTTTTTTGCTAATAGCTTAGGGCTTTTTAACATATAAACTCTACTTTCTAATGGTGCAGTATTGATGAAATAATTTTCCTTAAGCATTTACGCAATGTTAATGAGAGAATGATATTTTTTGTAGGTGTGTGTTTTTCTTTTGGTGGTTGATAAGTACCATTTGTGTTCTAGACCATAGAATATGTATATGGCCTATGTTTCAATTTTGGCAAACGTAAAGCATAAGCCTTTTGTGCACTTCGCATTTGTTTTTTCAAAGAATGTAATGATTGTTGTCGCATTGGATTTTGGCTAGGATCACAAAATTGAATTTTACTTCGCGTATGCAAATCATAATGTGTTTGTGTACTGCGCATTTATTTTTTCAAAGAATGTAATGATTGTTGACACATTGGATTTGGGGAAGTCTTGTAGGACTGAATAATTCTTGCAACATTGGTAGTGGGTAGGACAGAACTGGATGTTTTAATGTGTGGGACATTTGCATGGGACACTTGTGCATTATAGATTTTTTCTTTTAGAGAGCGCAATGTCTCATGTGATTCTTACTTTGTTTCAATTGGTGTATGTATTGTTGTATCTATTTGTTTTCTATGAGAATTAATTATATTGTTTACTGTTTCTAATTCGAAAGTGCTTGTCATATGTTGAATACAAAGTGGATCCTTGATGTGCATGTTGTGAGTCAATTGTTCTTTTTGTTGAAGTGGTTCATAATGACAATGGCCTGAGCTACTTGCAAAGCAAATTAAGTCCATTTTTTTCTGGGCTTCATGGAATTAGAGTATGTTTTGGCTTTAGGATATGCAATTAGAGCTTGCCATAAGTGTATTGTTGCAGCAGACATGTGGGACATCCATAGTGCACAAAATTCAGACCCTTCAAGGCCACTTTGCACATATGGCATTCCAATCCTAGAAACCAATGATTGTAACTACAATAGACGATTGTTGCTTCCTATGCTAGATTGGTCAAAAGTACCAAACAAGCCAATGCATATTTGTTTTCAACTGTCAATGCATTGGCCAATGATTGCGCCATAAATAATTGCAAAGCAATTGGATCGAATTGTTCAACAAGCAAAAAAGCTATAGCAACAAACATGCTTTCACCACATGTAGTAGAAAATGTAGCTACTCTACAAAGTCCAAGTGTTTCAAACACATTTGCTATTGTGGTCCAAGTGTTGTCCAAATTGCAATATGTGATTTGCAAATGTGGTTGGATGTTTTGGATGCAATTGTATGTATTTAGTCGTGAAAACACAAGCTCATAGTGCCCAATAGTAGGATTTGTATCATGGAAAAGAATTGATATTACAGGATTACATGCATCCTTGTTGAAATGTAAGTATATTGTTTTGTATGTTAAAGACCAAATGCATATTGGCATGTTTAGCCAATATGCTAGCCATTTTAGACAGAATGTGTCACACCAAAGCCCAGTTTCACCACTATCATTGACCTATGTGGCTGAAAGCCTCATTCTTCATAGATACTTGTTTTTGTCATGTGTATTATATAAATCACTTAGGATTGTTGGGTGCAAGTCATTTTCATAGGAGCCTAAAGCTACAACACAATGATTGTGAAGACAATCTAAGAAATGATCCACAAGACCATTGCATAGGTATTTTGATGTATAACGACAATGAAGCAAAACATGTAATGTGTCAAATAAGCAATCACCAACCTTGTAATTGAATGAGTCAATTCAAAAACAATGTGCATGGTGAAGAGATTCATCAATTGACATGAAAGGTGCCTTGGCACTTGGTTTGTAGGTTTCTACTACAATTGACTGTTGTGACAGTTTTTGTCTTTTAAGACGATTGTTTGTAAGCATATTGCTAGATTCCATGTCAAAGGACAAAAGAAACAAATTGTATTGACGCTACTTAGTACAGTAATGACTATAAAATAATGTGCCAAGCTTGGAACGTTGAATACATAGAAAGAAGAATTGAACAAACAATTACTCACCGTGATCAACAGTAGTGTAGAATTTATAACTATAGCCTTTGCTTCACTATTGTGCACTAGAAAGCCTACAAAGCAAGAGCAAATTCTTAATGTCAATTCACGTGACTCAACTAAAACTTGTTCTAGGACTATTAAGCAGGGTAGTGTATATTTGAAAATAGGCAAAAGAGAAACAAGCATGATAATCTATTACTCACATTGATCAGCATGTAGTGCCCCCTCATTTTTGGCTTGTGATAGTGGTAGTTTTGCATTGCTCTTTGTCAGTCTAAGACAATTGTTAGTCTTTCATTGCATTTATACAGTTCCGAGACATTTGGATTAGTAGGTTATGGTTTATGTTTACTTTGATCTTGATGGACTATGCTCGACTGATATAGTTAGACATGTGTTATGAGTTTATGATGACATTATCATTACTTTAGTTATGATGAGTTGGACATGATTAGTAATGGATTAATATTAGCATGTTTTATTAGATCTGTTGATATCAGAATTCAATTGCAGTGGTTATAATCTTGTTCAAGAGTAGGGACGGTGTAGTACTACTCACTTTGAGCACCCTACTATGCAGTGATTCTCTGAATCTCTGTGTGTTGACATATATGTATTTGATCATATACAATCAATTGTTTGGATGCAGGCTGCAGGTACCGAGCCTTGACTCCACCTGATATGGTAGGTTTGATCTGGCTCTTGCACCAATGGGTATCAGTGATGGGATATAACATGAGGTTTATTCCTCTAGGTCAGTCCTAGTCTTTTGTTGTGGTTTTGTGTCATGATGTGACATTGGATCCTCGTTTCCTGTTGTTGGTTGTCATGTGTTGTGGGCATTGAGAGTTTTTTTAAGTTATGTATATGCGTTCTTGCTATCATTATGTTAAATCTAAAAGTATTCTGAGTAGTTGTAAAAATTTGAAATATTGTTTAAGTAAAATGTATTCTGACTTGATTAATTATTTCAGGTTTGTTTTATCGTCATAAGTTTTAGTATGATTAATTATTATGTTGTTATTTAAAAGAATAATTTTTAGGTAGTAAATTAATGTCATGAGTTGTCAATTTTGAAATTTTAAGATTTGGAGGATCTCTTTTTATAGCAAGATTTTAAATTCTCGGAGGAGTGGGATGCTGGGTAACAGATGCATGTCTGTGTTAATTTATGAGCTGAGCCATTTTATATTGGGGGATTTTATCTTGGAGAGGTTGTTCAGAAGAGGGAGAGAGAATTTTGAGGAAAACAAAGAATTTCGTTGCAGGAATTGGAGAAAATTTGAGGTGGGACTGAAATTTGGGTATGTGATTTTGTCTCTCTTTTTGAAAATTTGCAATTGTGTGGCTTGTAATTTAAATCGTAATGTAGCATGTTCTGTGTGTGAAATTTTCGTGTCCTGTAACTTGGAATTTAAATATCTTTGTAGCTTGTGTCATCTTGTGCCCTGTGTGATCGAATGTTGATGCCCTAGCCACACCCTCACCTTGGAGATCATACCTTGTTGTTGTAAATGTTTTAACCTCTATTATTTTTTTTTAGGATTCTTTTCTCCTCTGGTCTATTTTGTGTCAAAACCTCCCTCTAAGATTAGAATCCAATCTATCGTAATCTTTTAAGTGATCTCAATCAAAGAAATATATGGTCGATTTCAAATCTATTACCAAATTCATGCCGCTTTTGTTCTTGGCTGTCCTCTAAGCCATAGTTTAGCCTCACCTAGTTTTACCTTCAAAATGGGGATGTGTAACAAAGCTTTCTTGCTATGTATCTGAAATTGATATCAACCAAATGTAAAGTTACTTGTGTCTTTACCTCAGCCAAATTAATGGTGATTGTAGTATGCTTTGTCCCTGCCAGAAATCGTGGTTTGGTCTTCTCTTAGCAATCCTCCTCCTTATCTGTTGAAGTCTTAATTCAAACCTTCCCCACCCATTTGGCTGAACGCCATTGGGAGTTTTGGGAGCTCTCTCCAAAACTTTATGATTTTATCTCTGCCAGTTCACTGTCATGACGACCTCTATCATGTTCCTTTTTGATACAACTCCTTGCTTATTCGTGCTCTTGCGTCCAATCTGGGTTATGTTAGGGCTACTCTACCTTCGATACAATTCACAACCATTGCAAAATCTTCAATTCTATTATTTCACTGTGTACGTGAAGCAATTTCTACATATCAGATTTAAGTCTGTCATTTCTTATAGCCCTACCCTCTCATTTTCTCCTTTTTGAAGTGCTCTCTTTCTCTCACTTACGTTCCACCCCTTAATGTATTACCAGGCAACTTGCTACGTAGTTTAGTAATTATTCCACTATGAGATTATGAGAACCTTAACACCTCAGGCGTACCATATGAATCACCAAAGATCTCATTTGTTTTTTTTCTCTCTTTGGCCGTAATGTTTGCCCTTGCACTTTACCTTATCCGATTGGCGATATGCCATTCCACCTAGTGAACCTGCATGTTATGCTTTGTGCTAGAGTTTGCATCATTCAATCGAACCAATTCCAGTTGGCCTGAATTTTAATAGTGTAGTTTCAAGAATTCACCTTCAGCTTCGTCACACCAATTCCTCAAGTTGCAGTTTTTAGGATTCCAGTGAGTTAGAGAGTGGGTGTTCACCGATTAAGAAAACTTCTATTTAGACTCGCGTATGACTGTAGTAAAGATCACATTATGGGATTCGTAGGTAGTAATAGATAGTTGGCAGATTCCTTAGTAAATTTGCTGCCACCTTTTAAGGATGGGTTTAGTATTAATTATAGTATATACTTTGGTTGTTGGTTGTATTGAAATCACAGTTTTAAAATGTAATGGGAAGTTGCTGCGCATAGCGAGATATATGTAGTGGTAATTTGTTTTGTAGAATGTTATGCTTATAGCAAAATAGATATAGTGGTAGTTGGTTTTAATTAAGGAATTGTAGTTAGTAAAATATAGATGTTGATTTATGCTTATAGGAAAAATGTATTTATGCATAGTGTTTTGATTAGAATTTGTGGTTGGTTAAATATTAGATGAAAGTTTTCTGGGATTTCTATTGCAAATATTTATGATAGGTTTTAGGATATATTATATTGTATTGTTTAGTAAGAGAAGATAGTCTACTCATAAATGATGCATAGTTAAAATAATATAAAAAATATTATTCCTTGTATTCAAGTATTTACTAGGTTGAAATATATTGTTCATTTGGGTTATAACATAATGGTGTGTAATGTTAGATATTGTTTTAAATTAGTTGTAAATCAAATTATAACTCTTTTTCTAGTTCTCTTTTAGGTATAAAAGACTAGAATTATACAAACTAAATGATGAATGGAAGTTTATTATTATTAAAAGAATTTATATATTTATAGCTGTTAGTGAATGGTAGTCATTAAAATATTAGCTAGGAAAATGATATTTGGATTTGTATAGAATTGTTGCTTTCGTAAGCTTAAATTTCTTTGAAGGAAGTTATAACCTCATATGTATTTCCATGTTTTAAGTTATGAAGTATTGAATCTCATATACTTGATTGTCTTCCTTATCATATCAAAATGTTTTTTTTTGTGTCATTATATCTATTTGGGGTTTGAGTTTCATAGTTATGCTTTGGTCAAGTGTAAAGTGAAGTTTATAGAGAGATGTCATGATTACCTTGCATCAAAACACGTAAGCGTTGTCTATGTTGGAAAATAGTCACTTTAACATCGGTATTGTATTCAATTTACCTACTCCAGAGGTGTGGCTTCTTGGATTTCAGTCCAATATTGTGGTATGTCATTGTAATGGGTTAATTGATCCGAGTTTTGTTATGGATGGGGGGAAAGTCTTGTGGATTTGGAACTTTATATCTGGCTTTGTAACATGTTGAATTGAGTTTAAACAGATGCCTAGTAGTTTCTTGTTCATGCATGCCATTTGTTCCTAGATGTTGGTTAAGGGATGCTAGTGTAGAAAGGAGAGTGGCTTCCATGGTGGGGCTGGTGCCCAAAGTGGCTGCTTGGATAACCCTATGGAAGTTGTAATCAAGTGATAACCTAAAAATACATCTAGGTGGGTTGGGTAGTATTTCACATAACAAAGATAAGTATGTTACCCCTCCCATGCCTTGAGTGCTCTTAAAGGCTAAGGATGGGATGAGAAGGCCTGGTTGGCAAGGTCGACCTCCTCGTCCACATGAGAGGATGTGTCGGCTTTGCATGTGTCACCCTATGGGGCCAGTGCCAAAAAGGGTTGCCAAGATAACCATAGATGGGGGCCGGCTTCTAGTGAGAGATAGCCTGGATAACCCATGATTAGGACCATGTGATGACACTCTCCTCACTGTAGCTTAGCTACTTCCCTCTTTATGTTTTCATTGTTGCCTCTGGAGTGTTACCTTATCTTATGCAGTTTTGTTGTTATGGTTAGTTGTGTCAAGACTATTTTTCATTTGTTTTTATTGGATGTTGTTCTTTTGGCTTAGTGGAATCCTCGTTGTTATCTCCTAGCTCAGAGGGGTGGACTTCAGGGTTCCACATGGTTGGGTGGCAGAGTTATCCATTGGTCTTCTTGGAGATTTGGTTCGAGTCCATTGCAGAAGTGTTCCAGTTCTAGATTGCTTTCCTCTCTCAGAGTTGTTGTTTACTTTCATATGTTTTCATTTGTAAACTGACATGATCGGTCTTGTAATTTTGTATTGTAACTTTGTAACTTAACTTTCCTTGTACATGTAAAAGTTATTCTTATCTGTAGTGGTATGATGTATATCACTTGTGTTGTTAAAAATTTATGATCAACTGATGCAGTTATGTTTCCTTAGAGTTAGAAGTGCGCTTGTCTTTATGTTGTGTATTATGATATCTTTGGTTACTAATATTGCAATTTCTTGCTTTAAAAAAAATTATTTCTGTAATTTTGCTCTTGTTAGTCTAACTCTCTAGGGTTGCATGATGGGGCATCACACAACAACAATGCAAAATTATGGTGTTAAGTCTTTAACTGACCAACATAGATTACCCATAAAAGTAGTCAATGACACTGAACAATAGAGATAAAGCCATTACAGGGACAGAAAAATATAGAATGGCAGTGTAAAAGATATAGGAACTTACAAAGGCCTCCTATTTTGGTTCCAATACATAAAACTCTTCTATTTTTAATATTTCTGTTGTTCCCTATCATTGAGTGTTTTTATGTCTTAATGTCTGTTAAAAAACTCTGGACTCATACAAACACTCAATGATGGGAAACAACAGAAATTAAGTCATTGCAAAGATGTAAAAAACTATAAAATGACAGGTAAAAGACGTAGGAAGTTACAAATGCCTTGTTTTTCGCTTACAATACAATCTAAGCAAATGAATAAACAATGCAAAAATGACAGTGTAAAAGATATAGGAACTTACAAATGCCTCATTTTTCACTTCCAATACGATAGATATAAACTCTCTCAATATACACAGATTTCACCCTCATCAAACAATCCAAGCAAATGAATAAACAATGCAAAAAATGATAGTCTAAAAGATATAGCAACTTACAAACACCTACTTTTTTGCTTCCAATATGATAGATACAAACCCTCTCCATAGACACATATTTCACCCCCATCAAACAACTCCGTTGCCCAGACCCTACAAAAAAGAAAAGAAAATAAATTGAGCAATAGAAAATGAATTGAGCAAAAGCAAATAGATTGAGCAAAAGCAAATCAGTTGATCAATTTTGGTAATAATCTTGTTATAGTCTTGAAGTCCGTACATTGTTTGATCTTAGATACATATATGTGTACAAACATACATATGAATATATATGTATGTATATATATATATGTATACACACACATATATATATCTATAGATATATATATATACATATATACATACATACATACATATATATACGTAGACACGTACACACACACACATATATACATACATATATGATAAATGTAGTAGCAACCTTGGAACTTCAAAGCAAATTCTGCTTTATCAATATGTAAACAACAGAAACTTTGCCGAGCAAAAGGATATTATGCTTTATCCATTTGGTCCAAGAAACCAAATGACAATGTGCAACATCCAAGAACAAAAGGATATTATGCTATATCTATGTGCTGCGACAAGTGAGAGTACGAAGTGCAATATGTAAGAAAGTTTTATTCTCTCAATTCCTAAGGAGCAGCAATTTTGTAATGTCCAAGGCAATTCCACTTTGTCAACATGTAACTAGAAACAATGTACCAAGCACCATGGAAACTATGCTTTACCAAATTCTTGCAACAAATTTGTATTTGCAAAATTACAATTTTCCTTGTTATGATTAAAAACATTAGCGAAGCTTTGTAATATGGATTTTGGTGACTGATTAGTAGTAACTAGAACTAAGTAGCTGTGACCAACATCGATGCGTAGATAATCATAGAGGTTTCCAATTTTGTGAGGCTGGCCAATTTCTATAGGCTCCACTTTGTGACCGTGAACACCATCCCGCCAAAGGTTTTCCCTCTATTGGACTTGATTCCTGTAGCAAAACACAGTTGATTACAAGTTGAGTGGAATTGTTGAGTGAAATGGAACCCAATTGGTATGTTGAAAAGACAAAGGGTGATAAAAAAATGTGTCATAAAGGATGAAATATGACACAGGAGAAACCAACTTTAGATGATATACATGCCATGAATATACAACTAAATGATTTATTAATGATTGATCATACTGAATCATGTAACTAGTATGATTAGATTTGATTTGCATGAATGTACATGTAAGATGATGAAATCTACCAAAGATGACAATGCAACTCAAGATTTTTTATATTTAAGCACAATAATTTTCTTGCATAAAAAATACACTGCGATTGTATAAAAAAGGAATAAAAAATAGACTCAACTTGTAAATTTAGACTACAACACCTCATCAACTTCATCTCCTATGAATTCACATACACAAGGGATGATCCAAGTAACAACTGCCACCTGAGAAGAACAAGGCACATATCAATCTTAATAATAAATAGAAAATCTATATAGCAATGCATTTTAATTTCCAACACTCAGCATTAGCACCAGTTTTAGACAAGGCATGTGAAATACTATGAACAACACCATGTATCCACATAAACAGTTGCAGTTAGGACACATGTATAGAAACAAAACATTAGAAACAAATAAACTTATCACAATTTGCATTGCAACAATGAGATACTCACAATAACAAAATTTGAACAGTATAATTAAAAGTAAATGGGAAAGAATAAATATGTTACATGAGTATAATCTACTCAAACTCTCTATTTTAAGATGGAATTTGGGGTATCTTGCTCATGCTTCTGTACTCTCCCAGTTGCAAATCATTGTTGCAAGCAAGAAAGGGAAAAGTTCATCAATTCTTAATGTTTTGCTACTATTGGAAATATTTCATGACTTTGTAATGTTCTTTGATATAGTCATGTCTTCACGCCCAGTGTCTGTTGATGCATAGTGTATCAATAAGGACAATTTGCATTTATTAGTCCCTAATTTTCATTTATTGTCAATAGACTAAAGTGCGGGCGTCATTAATGGCTTATGGTGTGAAGTTATAAGTCTATCAAGCAAAGGATTATTTGCGTTGTTTATTTATTTGCTCAGATTGCTTGATCAGGATGAAATCTGTGTCTCTTGAGAGGGTTTATATCTATCGTATTGTAAGCAAAAAATGAGGCATTTGTAACTTCCTACATCTTTTACACTGTCATTCTATAGTTTTTTACATCTTTGCAATGGCTTAATTTCTTTTGTTTCCCATCGTTGGGTGTTTGTATGAGTCAAGAGATTTTTTTACAGACATTAAGCCATAAAAACACTCAATGATAGGGAACAACATAAATATTAAAAATAGAAGAGTTTTATGTATTGGAACCAGAAAAGGAGGCGTTTGTAAGTTCCTATATCTTTTACACTGCCATTCTATATTTTTCTGTGTCCTTGTAATGGTTTAATCTTCGTTGTTCCCTATCATTGACTACTTTTATGGGTTAATCTCTGTTGGTCAATTAAAAACTTAACACCATAATTCATTAATGTTGACTTTGTTATTAGCCACCATTAGCAATGCAACCAATCTTTTCTCTATCACACATGCATGCCAACTGCACTTCAATCCATCAAATGAAAATTAGATCTAAATAATTGCAAAATCTCTCGATATAAAATTTGTCTGTTGAGAGGATTTATAACTATGCTATTGGTATGCATACTGTAACAAATATCTTTGCGTCATTTTAAATCACTGTGCTATTTTAACCATGTTTTGGGTCTTAGAAAGGTTTTTCATAATTTGCTCATGGCCATTGTAACAATTACTGATGCAAAGGCTAATGTTTTCTGTGCATTATTGCCTATTGATGCATTCATCAAAAATCGTGCTACTAATGTTTATCCTATGGTTTGTGGCAATATTTTATTAAAAGGGAGTTTGGGCTCTTTTTTTGCAATTTTCTCATTGGCTCTTGCTATTTTCCTCCTGGTTTTGTATTTTCCCAATCCAAATTAATTGCTTGTCCATGAAACAATGATAGTCATTGAAACATGTTTATTTGTTCAAGATATACATGATGTCCATGGATCAAAACATACACGATATATAAGGTATATCTTGAATACATAGACATATTTCAAAGTCATAGACAAGAATCCTTTGCTTGACAGCCATAAAACTTAACACCATAATCCATTGATGGCGACTGCACTTGAATCTGATGACAATAAATGAAAATTAGATCTAAATATATGCAAAATGTGCTCACAGACACAAGGCACGTGAACTACTATCAACAATTCCATGTGTCCACATAAACACTTGCAGTGAAGACGTGTATAGCAATAAAACATTAGGAATTGATGAATTTTTTGCCTTCATTGTTCCCAAGAATAATTTGCAATTGGGGAAATACAAAACCACGAGCAAAATATGAACAACTGATGAGGAAAATGCAAAAAAATAGGCCAAATTTCATTTTAATAGTTTCAAATAGACATCTTGAATAGAAGTCTTATTTCTTGAAGATATTCATGATGTCCATGGATCAAAACACACATAGAACATCAGGTATATCTTGAACAGATAGACATGTTTTTTACATCTTTGCATTTTATAGCTTAATGTCTATTGTTTGTTGTTCTCTACATTTTATGGGTTAATGTCTACTCTTCCCTATCTTTGAGTGCTTTTATGGGTTAGTCTCTATTGTTGAGTCAAAAACTTAACACCATAATTCATTAATGTCGACTTCTCTACTAGCCACGATTAAGAATGGAACTAATCTTTTCTTTGCACGCATGCATGCCAACTGCACTTCAATCTATGAAATGAAAAATGAAAATTAGGCCTAGATAAGTGCAAAATGTCTCGGTATAAAATCATTTCATCAATTGGTAATGTCTTGCTATTTTCCTTGTGGTTTTGTATTTTTTGAATTGATTACTATTTTTTATTAATCGATTCGTATCCTAATGTTTTGTTGCTATTGTAAATATTTCATGACTTTGCAATATTCTTTGATATAGTTGTGCTCGCACCCAATGTTTCTGTCCACGCATGGCATTTTAATGAGGACATTCTGCATTTATTTCATTTATTGTGAATAGACTAAAGTGCAAGCGTCTGAAATTTGTTTTCCATATTGTTTGTATTATGTAAATGCAGTGAAGAAACAAGTTGGAGCATTTTCATTGTTAAAATGGAATCTAAGTTCTTTTTTACAATTTTCTCATTGGCACTAGATATTTTGGCCATTATTTTCTATTTTGCAAATTGCAAATTATTGTTGGGATGAAGAAACAAAAAAATTTCATCCATTTCCAATGACTTGGTGCTTTAGACATATTTTTAGTGTGAACATCTGTGGTGGGTGGGTCGCATTGTTCATAGTAGTTAACATGCTTGATTGGAAATTGGAATGCATCTTTACATAGATTTTATTTACTATTAAGATTGATAGGTGCCTTGATAATAGAAGCACTAGCTTACTACTATGCTTGTGATTTTAGTTACCTGTTTGAGATGGAGTTTTCCAATGTTTAAGGAAGCAACACCAACAACTAGATCCATGTGAGCAGGAGAAATATGTCCCCTAGTGTATAGCAATGTCATAATTATGAGTCCAAAAGAAGCAACAACTACCAAATGAGGTAACACGTTGTCTCTTGCATCTATCATTACTCACCAACACCTAGCCAACATTGGAATAAAAGTTGAAAGAATGTCTGCTGCACTTCACAAACATTACATCAACTTCATTAAATAACATCTAACAAGCATATATCCATAACATATAATAAGTATGAATTGTATTCTAATCACAGAATATGATCCCATATAAATATGAATTGTAATCTAATACTGAATCCATGCATTGGAAAAACCTAGAAAGCTTCATTAGATAAATGGTAAGTTTGTAATACGAGATTCATAATCTTGTAAGAAGCATAAGAAGAGTGAATGACAAAAAATGTGAAAAAGATACTGCATTGTTCATTTTATCTTTAATCTTATTCTTCATACTTCATATGATTCAGGAAACATTTAAAAATTAATATATAAGACGAAATAATAAAAATGTTACTCACATATTAGTTGAACTTTTCAATGCTTATCTCTACTTCCTCACTAGTGGACATTGTTACATATGCAAATCCTTGTGCAATTCCAGTTTCCCTATCTGTGATCAGCTACAAAACTGGTTCAAAGATAAGGTTACAAACATATGCTATAATACATTAAATAGAAGTGTTAAGCCTAGAAAAGGAAATGACATTGCAATTTACCTGGAGGAAAATTTATCAAGGTACTCAACCACACAGGGAAAATAATAGTTAGGTTTTTGATCAATATATTTAACTGTCAATACTTATTTTTTATCCTAAAATTAACAAATTCTAAAGCCATATCAAGTTGTAATTTATTATTGAATGAAAGTGAAAATCAATGCTACCATTCACATTTATTTCTAGTCACAATAGTTGTATAGTTGTTTGGATCTATCTGTATACATCCATTGCCACTTAAATAGACAAAGCTGACATTTGCTTACGTGTATAGATGATTTTGAATTAGCCTACACTAATCTCTATCAGTTTCTAATTCTTCTTTTTAATCTTAAAATATTTTAATTTATTTCCATTTGATGACTTTATTCATGATTTAATGTACATGTATATAGTAAAACCAAGGAAGATAAAAAATATATATTTTTTCCATAAACATCTTACTATGACATAGTTGAACTATTACAGAATTGATTCTTTGTATAGAATAAATTGAGATCAATCAGTTATGTATCAATGAATATGCCCTATAACTATAAATGTAAGATGGAAAAGGCCGACTAATTAAACATTTAATTAAGTTATGGACTTTACGTAAAAGGGATATGTCCTATATTAATTAGGACTAGTTGATGCATTTAGCTATAGATGATGAAGTTGATGGATTGGGGATTAGGCGATGAATAGTCCTAGGGAATATTTTATTTCTCTATATTTTGTCCATCTTTGATACAATGCAACTAAGTGGCGTTCCATGAAAGAAGAATTAAAAGTAGGATGGAATGAAATGAAGCTTAAGTGGCAAGTTGTGCCAATTGCTTAGTGACCGTGTTGTAATTGATGCCCCCTCAAGAGAATTGTTGAGTGAAATGGAACCCAATTAGTATGTTGAAAAGACAAAGGGTGATAAAATATGTGTCATAAAGGATGAAATATGACACAAAAGAAATTAACTTTAGATGATATACATGCCATGAATATATGACTAAATGATTTATTAATGACTGATCATGCTGAATCATGTTGTTAGGATGATTAGATTTTGACAATGCAAGTAAATGACACATGATGATGGATAAATGGAGAAATAAAAAATGGAATGGATAACTAAGACATGTTGTCATAGTGACTTCATGTGCAAGTAGGCACCTTTATTTTGTTGTAGCATTTAGTGTTATGCACCATGATATAAGAGACCATGATGATTATCAGTCACATGAACATAGGCTGACACACAAAGATAATAGTGAGCCAATGGACACATTGTCTTTAGCTCCCAAACATATGAATGATGATGACAACTGTGGTAGTGTGATTAGTGCACCACTAAGACTAGAAGCAAAATAAAACATAAACCAAAGATAAAATAAATTAGAATATGTAAAGGTAATGCATCATATATTAGAAAAAGAAATGTGTGGCACAATTCCAAAAACCTATGAAGGGAATGGCACCATAGTAAAACATATGCTTCAAGCACATATAATTGATTTGAATTTTTTGAAATGAAATATCCTACATACTTAGTGTGGATGTAATTGTTAAAGCTATTAGGGTAAGTGCAAAAAGATGGGGGGCCAAAAAGTGGCCAAATGTTTAAAAAAAAAACAATACATAATGCGAGCGTGTTATAACGTGCTCGCATTATAATGCGCTCACATTATGGTTTGGTAATGACGAGCCTAAGGCTCGTCAAAACCAAACCATAATGCGCTCGCGTTATAACGCGAGCATGTTATGAAGTGCTATAAATAAAAAAAAAGGTTTGCATCTCATTTTATTTCTTTTTCTCCACAATTCTCGCGGTCTGCAAACCCTAGAAAGTGCGCTCGCGTTTTGGATTCCTCAATTCAAGACAAAAATCTTATTGATTCATCACCAAAATGCTGCCACGACGTCGAGCACGCCAAAGGAGTGAGTTTATTTATTTTTTGTTTGAATTTGTTTCTAAATAGGTAGGTTTGAGTTGATTTTTGATGTATATTTCGTTAATTGTCAGGAAATGTTAATGCACTTCCTCCTCCTCCTCCTCAAAATCCACAAAATCCTGAGGAGGAAATACCTGCGGAACAACAACCTCCTCCATCCATTCCTTGACATGCCCCTGGAACACAAGAAAATATAATGGGGCAAATTGAAAACAACAAAAAAGAAATTGAAGATATAATTGCAAGGTTGAAAGATCCTTCCACTTCAACCTTGCATAGGTCCACACTTGCCGAATCTCTTAACTCTATGTTATCAAATGTAGATTCAATTAGCAAGAAAATAACTAGTTGGACGGATAAGAAGAGAGAGTTTAGAGATTACTATGCAGACAAGTTGTCATACCAAGATGTGAAGAAATTACAAATTACAAAATTAGACTTGTGTTTGATTTTCACAAACTTGGACAAACAAATCAACCTCCACCCATTACATGCAAGAGGTTCCCTATCCATTGGTGCAACAACCAAGCGATAAGGGACAATTTTGGGTAGAGGTGGTGGATGGTTTTTTACCATCCTCCATGCAATAATAATGAGGTCTCGCAATACTTTTTGAGGAAACTCTACTACGAGTTTGTCCTTAATAAAGTGCCAAACTATTTTGATATGTGGGACTACCAGGGTAGAGGTGGGGGGTCAGCACAAGATAGACTAGGGGCACGTCTTGACCCACAGTGGGTAGTGAGATGAGTAGTCAGCAGACCAGCCCATGAGCATGTTTCTATCCCTTCCATTGTGAAGGAGAGTGTTGAGGTCGATACACTACAGTCCATTAGTGCCTTGACCCAGAGCATCATAGAGCATGCCGGTCCTATAGTACAGAGTGGGTTGGGAGATAGTGCGAGGAGTAGGGTCCCACCCCATGCTTGTCAGGCTTGCGGGTCAGCCTATGGTTATGACCCCATGGATAGTCAGGATGCAGGTGCATAGGCTACATCTGTAGCTGAGCAGATGGTGATGACAGATACCCTCCTGAGTGAGACTTTCGGCCTTGATACTCAGGTAAATATTAGCAAGTTTATTGAATTTAATTTATTAAATTTCATTTTTGAAATGCAAGATTAACTAATTTAAATTGATGATTTTAATGAAATATTAGGGTCATAGCATCGATGCAGTTTTTAGTGGTTCTCCACTTGCATTTTACACTAGATCATCTACTGTCGGGGTATGTAACTAGTAAACAATTATAAATATTACATGTGAATAGCATCGTTATATGAATGGTATTCTAATATCTAATTTTGGATGTTGAATAGGTTAATACTGTAGATTTCTCGGTAACACCTGCCAGTGGTGGTGGACTTCAAAGCTTTACAGATGTAATAAAATAAATAGTTTAATGAATGAATTGTACTTACCAGATTTTTGTATGTGACTTGTGTGCTTTATTGTGTATTTCTAGATGATGTAGGCTATAGAGACACCTCCCCATGTTCATAGGGCAATGGAGCAAGGTGTGGCCTCTGCGATTCATAGCTCCATGGCATTGACAGGGGTATGAGGCAGATTAGTAAATTTCAATTTACATTCATTGTTATAGTTGTCTATTTTTGAATAATCAAAAGATTATTGATTTGAAGTTTAATTTCTATCTGGATGGTTTCTATAGGACATGACATCACTAGGGCCTATTCCTACTACTGAGGCAAGTGAGGAGACAGATTATATGTTAGCGGTAAGTGATTATTTTGTTAAATGTTTCATTTTTTATAACATGTAATTTCTATATATTAATGTCTATACTTTTTATTGTAACAGATAAAGATGCAGGAAGAACTAAATAGGAGGAGTAGCCATCGGGTTTGTAGTAGACCACCCACATGTGCATCTCCATCCCCTAGAAGATCAAAGGCTGCCTGTGATCTATTCTCTTCACCAGCCAGAGGGGAATGACTTCTTATTGTGTTCCTTTGTTGTATGCCTATATGGCATTTGTGGACATATATTTTGTATTGTATATAGTTGACATTGTATGCCTATATGGCATTCTTGTAAGCCTATATGGCTATTTTGTATATATGTTATACTTATATCGACATATATTGATGTATGCCTATATGGATATTTGGTTAATACAAATATTTTTTATTGATGGCATCCATACTTGCATTATAAATCCACATTTGAATGGATATTTGTAGATGGCTACTTCAAATATTTAAAGTCCAATTGTATTACATAGGATGTTTGTTGATCCAATAAGCAAGCTATTGTTATTCAAGTATCACCTAAACCTCATTTTGAAACTAAAAGATAAAAGTTGTATTTTAAAAAAAAATGAATCATCATGTTGAACAAAAAATATTAATATTCTTTATGAGTAGCATACAATGTCAACTATATGCAATACAAAAAAATGAATCATCATGTTATTCTTTATGTTTGAGATCTTGAAAATGACTAAGTCTGGTAGCCTGATATCCTGAAACACTAGGATGAATATCCAAGTCATTAGGATGATTGCGCCTTGAGAAAAGGTCATTAAGATGAGCGCCTAAAGGAGACTTTCTTAAACATTCAACATTGAGCAACAAGCATGAAGGGTTAAGGCACAATTTGCAACTCATAAAGCCTCAAAAGGGCGCCCAACTTAGAGAGAGCATTCATTTAAGACAAGGCGCCCATTGACACCTGTTCCACCATAAAAGTGCACCTAACGTGGAAGGAGAACAAGCCTCTAGTAAGTGAAGCGCACCTATTGTCTAAACCACTTCATTATGGCACCCTAGCATGAGGAGGAGTATATAAGTCAATAGGAAATGGCGCCTAGAATGCAAACAAAGGACTAAGTGGCATTTTCAATAAGCATCAATTCACCTTGAGCTTTCAATAAATACATCAAATTGAGCCCCATAAGCCTAGGCACCCTTTTCCTTCAAAAGAACCTTGTATCAACGTCAAGAGTTGGTCGTATCGGCGTATCAGCAGACCTTGGTTAGGCTTTACCGATAGTGGTCTGTCTTGCCGACGAGTGTGGTTCGAAGTCAAAGACATCGGTGTATCGGAAGATAATCCCATCGGCGCATCGGAAGAGCACTTGAGAGATTCACCGATGAAGGGGGTCACATCGATAGTCAAAATCCATCAGTGTATCGGCCCAATAGGATTAGAGTTCACTAATGTTTGGAGTCTCACCAACGGGTGTGGTCTGAAGGTTGTCATTGGTGAGATTGGTGTGTCGGCAGAAGAGTTTTTGAGTGTGCCGATGGTATTAAGTCCTACCGATAGGCGAGGGACTTAGAGTCTCGTATCAGAGTGACAAAGACATTGGTGTGAAAGGATATAGAGTCACCAATAGCGGTCTGTCTGACCGATAAGAGTCAATGATGGGATGTTTGTCAGAAGTGAAATCAAACGGAGTCATGGTGGCATCAGCTTATCGGATGATGAAATTTTAAGCTCGCCGATGGTATGTTGTCTCGCCAATAGTGAGTTCGAAGGTTCAAAAGTTGATAATTCTATGCTTCCACTGTGTGCTCTGCATCAGACACTCATCCCTACTATAGTCTAGCATTCTCTAGTTGTGTTCTCCCCTTTGTTTTTGTGAACGCCTCTGGAAGTAATGTTGAGTTACTTGTGATGTCCTTATTGACTGGTGTTGTTTTGGATTCATGTGTAGTCCTTGTTCCTTATAGTCTATTGTCTACCTGACTGTTTGTTGTAACTTATTGAACCACTATGATTTTGAATATTTAGATTTAGAGGGCATTAGACACCAAAACTTCTTGACCTTTAACAACCCAACCTAGAATCAATAGATTTTTGGCCATCCCAACTATTCTAGTCAAGACAAAGCATGTTGATTCTCATTCAATCCAAAGTTCATTAACAGGATTATCTTATCATAATATTTAGGGAAATGACCACCTAGATGGACAATGATGTGAGCTATCTATAAAGAAACTTGCAAGAAGTATAGGAGGCATGAGAATCCCTCCATGTTGTTTATCAAGTTGAATGATCTATGACACATCATGTATCATTAGAAAATATTCTGGAAGAGAAAGCAAGTGAAAATACTCAAAACAACCCATAACAAGGTGGAGAAGTTTAAAGGATGGAGGTTGCAACACTTTCCAACCTCATAGCCACACTAGTCCAATGGATCAAGATAATACTATCAAGCATCCACATAATAGTAGATAATCTTATCAAAAGTCTCAGAGAAATTTCTAAGGACCAAAGTGTTATCCCTATGACTTGACACATACTGCTTGTTTCATAAAGCAAAGGGACATGATATAAATATTGTTGTTATATGGAGCCTAATCAGACTCGGAGGTTAAATTTACCCAAGTTAGGCGCTTCAAGAGGGAAGTTAAAACATGAATAAGCACCAACTTGTCTAGGCGCAAACTCAAGCTTGTTGAGGATACACATGGTGCCCAACATTCCTTGGTGATTTCACGGACTTCAAATGCTCAGAACTATTCAAGGAATGCCCAATGCCCCTTCTCGATGATAGGCACCAAAGTGAGGGTGGAACTCCAAAGTGTGCCTTCTCTTTCAGAATGCAAAATAAGGTCCAAAGGTGCTAATAAACTAAAGCGCTTCTTTGGAAAAGTCCTGGAGGTTAAGATGCACCTTGTCTTAATGAGGTGCAACTCTTAGGTAAGAAAGCTTGTAAAGTGCGCCTAACTTAGTGAAGAGGTTGATAACTTCTAAACCCTTCCTGGAACTTAGATTGCTTCAACTGAAGATCATCTCACACCAATACATCACCAAACTTTCAATCACAAGATCAATTCAAACTTAGGCGCTCATTAAGAGTCTTTCCAATGTTGGCGCATCTGAGAGGTTGAACTGGCAAGAGATGGCGCCTAGCTTCCAAGACCTTGTTTCAATATGTTTGAGTTCCAAAGTTGACTCAATGGTATCAAGATGGCGCCATAGAGTCTTTGGACTAGTTCCTTAGAGTTTCAAAAACATTCTGGCTCCTTGAAAATTCCTCCTACATGCTTGGGCGCCATTTCAAGGTCCTGGAACGATGATGTAGCGCCTTATTGCTCTAGGTGCCCATTCATGATTGTACAACTTGAGATTGGTGCCTAGAGTGAATAGGCTTTCATCCTGACTTAATACACTGCCTCCTTCTGACGATTTTTGGGGCAGCAGAAAACCTTTCACCACGGACAAATGTCTCAGAGATATAAAAAACTGAGAGAAGTTATTGTAGAGGCACTCTATGTGATCACGTTGCCTTAGACGAAATGTTTCTAAGTGACACAGTTTTCGAGTAACATCTCGTCAAAGACTGCTGCCTTTTTGCACTTTGGACTCTTTAGGGATATCGTGGGTACAATGTAGCTCGGATTGTTTCGACATGTTTGGGTGAAAAATAGGACCATGCCTAGTGTAAATGTACCCATCTGGACGCATTGGAATAGTCAGTTTGGTCACATCAGGAACAGGACGAAAGTGACACCCCTTTGCAACTTTACACTGCCTCCTTCTGACGATTTTTGGGGCAGCAGAAAACCTTTCACCACGGGCAAATATCTCAAAGATATCAAAAACTGAGAGAGGTTATTGTAGAGGCCTCTACGTGATCACGTTGCCTCAGATGGAATGTTTCTAAGTGACACAATTTTCAAGTAAAATCTCATCAAAGATTGCTGCCTTTTTGCACTTTGGACTCTTTAGGGATATTGTGGGTACAATGTAGCTCAGACTGTTTTGACATGTTTGGGTGAAAAACAGGACCATGCCTAGCGCAAATGTACCCATTCGGATGCATTGGAATAGTCAGTTTGGTCACATCAGGGGCAGGACGAAAGTTACACCCCTTTGCAACTTTACACTGCCTCTTGACGATTTTTGGGGTAGCAGAAAACCTTTCACCATGGGCAAATATCTCAGAGATATAAAAAACTGAGAGAGGTTATTGTAGAGGCACTCTATGTGATCGCGTTGCCTTAGACAGAATGTTTCTAAGTGACACAGTTTTCGAGTAACATCTCGTCAAAGATTCCTATCTTTTTGCACTTTGGACTCTTTAGGGATATCGTGGGTACAATGTAGCTCGGACTGTTTTGACATGTTTGGGTGAAAAACAGGACCATGCCTAGTGTAAATGTACCCATCCAGACACGTTGGAATAGTTAGTTTGGTCGCATCAGGAGCAGGATGAAAGTTACACCCCTTTGCAACTTTACATTTCCTCCTTCTGACGATTTTTGGGGCAGCAGAAAACCTTTCACCACAGGCAAATATCTCAGAGATATAAAAAATTGAGAGAGGTTATTGTAGAGGCACTCTATGTGATCGCATTGCCTTAGATAGAATGTTTCTAAGTGACATGGTTTTCGAGTAACATCTCGTCAAAGATTCCTATCTTTTTGCACTTTGGACTCTTTAGGGATATCGTGGGTACAATGTAGCTCGGACTGTTTCGACATGTTTGGGTGAAAAAGAAGACCATGCCTAGTGTAAATGTACCCATCCAAACATGTTGGAATAGTCAGTTTGGTCACATCACGAGCAGGATGAAAGTTACACCCCTTTGCAACTTTACACTGCCTCTTTCTGACGATTTTTGGGGCAGCAGAAAACCTTTCACCACAGAAAAATGCCTCAGAGATATAAAAAACCGAGAGAGGTTATTGTAGAGACACTCTACATGATTGTATTTCCTCAAATGGAATGTTTCTAAGTGACACAGTTTTCAAGTAACATCTCGTCAAAGATTGCTGCCTTTTTGCACTTTGGACTCTTCAGGGATATCGTCGGTACAATGTAGCTCGGACTGTTTCGACATGTTTGGGTGAAAAACAGGACCATGCCTAGTGTAAATGTACCCATCCAGATGCATTGGAATAGTCAGTTTGGTCGCATCATGAGTAGGACACCAAAAATGCAAAAGTTGCTTTGTGCAACTTGACAACATTGACACTTTTTTGCAACATGACTCAAAGACTCAAACTGACCCCAAATGACTCAAAGTGACTTAAATCACCTTGATTTTGGCACCCAATGTACATTATAGAGGTTGAGGCACTCCTTATCATTCAAACATCTTAGATGAGAGCATAGGAAAGGAAAAAGCTCTAAGTTTCATCATCATGAGCACCTATTATGAAGAGACTTTAATGGCTCAAACCTTAGCATGGAGTCCTAAGGTGCATTTCATGTCTCCTTTCATCCATTTTGGCACCCTAATGTAGATTTTTCAACTTGATTTGGCGCCCTGTATGTGAAGGAAGATCTAAAGGCATGAAAGTGGATGTCGTTTTGCAAGAGTTTGGATCATCAAAATTGAAAGAAATAAGTCTATTAAGCTTGGGCACCCTTGGTCTTCTTTTCATTCATTATGAGTGCCTTGGAAGAATGGTATATAGGCCATCATCATGATTGGGCGCCCTGGATCTAGAGTGTTGGAGAGATCATCAAATGGTGTCTAGAGGAAGTAGGGTGAGTTATGAGTTTGGTCGCATCAGTAGCAGGACACCAAAAATGCATAACATGATGATGTAAAAATGTGTATATGTGTAAAAATGCAGGAGGAAATAAAAAAAAGACAAACCTTACAAATTAATGTGCATACTTACAACTCAATGTAACATGACTTTACAAAATCAATGTGAATACTTACAAATTAATCCAATGAACCATCCAGGTCTGCTCTACTCTTTATTGTGTCAAGTATTGCTTCATGGTCAGACTCACGCACCTTCCACAAGATTTTGTTCAAAGGTCTACCCAAATACTTTATCAAATGAACATTGGATGCCACGACAAGGTTTGAGTAATGAAGAATCTTCCGATGCGTGTCAAAGTCCTGAAATAGCCAAATATTAACACTCTTATGTGGGTACCTTCTAAGCCATGTTCCAGTAATAACCACTGAGCCTGTAGGGTATTCAATGTTTTCTCCATCTGTAATAGGGGCCTCCAATTTCTTTTTGGCCTCAACACAATGACATAAGTAATAATATGTTCCCTCTTCATTATCTTCATCTGCAATAACTGCATATACGTGCCCTACATTGATATGTGTAGCAAATTAGATGAAATTAGTCAACATTACAAAAATACTACAAAGTAAGATGACATTACCTGGTTGAACTAGATGAAATTAGATGCATATACGTGCCCTATATTACCTGGTTGAACTAAATCTGATATGTGGTCAAAGTCAACTGATGATTCCATCTGTGTTGGTTCCAGTGCCGTCGGGGGTCAATACGTGTCAAGTGGGCTAAGATAACTTAACTGCCATTCGTCAACCCACTCCTTTGACTCACACTCATCCCAGACTTGAATTGTATAGGAAGAACAAAAGCATGACATCTTTTGTGTATGGATACTCCATGAACCTGCAATTGAGCTTCTGAAAGAGTGCATCTCATTTGATCCT
This sequence comes from Cunninghamia lanceolata, assembly GCA_027924645.1. Lineage (NCBI taxonomy): Eukaryota > Viridiplantae > Streptophyta > Pinopsida > Cupressales > Cupressaceae > Cunninghamia > Cunninghamia lanceolata. The sequence goes on from BSBN01000814.1 coordinate 8,805,180, forward strand.
GTCAGTGTACAATAGTCCTCATATGGTGCAATGTTAGTATCATCTATCAACCAAAAAAATCTACGAACTGAAGACTTACCTTCATTACCCAGACCCATGGAAGCATTACACCACTTGACAATCAATTTTGCATCTGTCAACTTTGCATTGTCTTTATAGTTTAACTCTTCTCGTGCTATGGCTCTTTTGATACATGCTCCTGCACCATCATGCTACCCCTTTCCATGCCCGGCCTCACAAAAGTTCCACATATGTTGAATACCTATAAAATTATGCCTCCTACTCAGCCAATAGAAATTCTGCAAGTTCTTGAATTGTGACGCACAGTTATCCGACCATATGATATGCTGACTGAATGATATGCCCCTTCTAGCCAAATCATTGTAGAACACCTGAAAGCAACCTTGCACGAACTCCGTAGAATGCGTGCGATCATCACTAATATAGAAATTATACTCCCTTATGATCTTTCTGTCATCCTCTGTACTATTATTCGCATGAATGAATGCGATGTGCACAAATATAGAAACTTGTGTGGAGTTGTAATATTGTGATTGCACCTCACGCTGTGGCTGTAGACTGTAGTTCTCTGCAAAGTTGACGACTGAAACAATGCTACCAACTGGAAATGTGTCCTTGCATAACTTGAATTACAAGTCCAACCATCGAGCTCTATGGGCATGTCTTGCATACTCATACACTATGCTGTCACGAAATATAGGCATAAGCTGATACACTGGAATCTTTTCAATAACCAATTCACACCTCTTTGCTTCTTTACCATATTTTGTATTGTATGCCACTATTTTATACTTGCCGAACTCTACTAGTTCGTTTCCAACTGCATGTGTTCTTTCCATATGTTCACATATTGGCAAATGTTGCAAGCCACTGCAACAATGACATGTGCCATCCAAGCATAATTTCTTGTAGAATATTTGACCTTCCTCTCTTTCACATAAAATTCTTGATATGAAGTCTCTTGAAGATGTTGGTGGGGCACATATGGCACAACCCTGCAAATCATTGTTAGTATGCATATCTAAACATATAGACCTATAAGCATCAAAAAGGTTAGAAAATTCAATATGTAATCTACAACAACAAGTAGTGCGTGTGTGATTTATCTTAACATAGAAGGGTTTTAGCATTTCAAAATATCTTTGACAAATTTTAATTTGAGGATACTTCTCTAGAAATTTACCATAAAACTGTGTTTGAGTCTCATCCAAAAAATGCTTTGGATGTGGCTCACGGTTTTGACTACCGATTCTCCTTCTTACCACATCCCTTTGATTTGGAGATACCCTTGTGTAATTCTTCCAAAAGTCTTCAATTAGTGATCTCAATGCTTCAACAATTAGTTTATCTTTTCATGGTAGTCTTCCTGAGAACGCCCATAGTTCATTGGCATTAGTGTCCTCAATTCTTTGGTGTCTTCCAATGGCTCTTGATAAAGTTTTCCTATTAATTCTCAATTCTTGACTTGTCTTTCTAATGAGACGAGATTTCCTCATTTGACTACTTACTATAGTCGATGTAATCACATGTCGTGTTGCATTACTATCTTTTGTGTGTGAGGTACTACCCACACTCTCATACGCACTCATTAGATTCTTGACAATAGATTTTTCACTTAAAGCCTCTGATGTTCTCAACCCAAGAATCTTCATGATAGACCTATACTTTATACTTCACATCATTTCAACGAATAGTTGACATCTTGCAGTCTCATTTAACTTTTCAAAGAACAATCTCCAAATCTTATTAGCATATCTTCTACAAGTGCATTTTGGAATCTTAGCTTCCATTGGCTGCAAAATATTCTCATCAATATCAGTCAAATACTTTGGCTTTCTATGCAAAATTCTAGGTGGTGTTAAGTTAGGTAAATTCATCTCAACATTAGGAATTTCATCAATATTTAAATGAGATGGGTTAGATGGCATACCTTCGATCGAAGATGGAATAGATGACATACCTTGAGGTTGAGGTGGGAATGATGGCGTACCTCCTTCATCACATGTGAGTGATGATGTACTCTCAACTTGAGATGTGGTAGATGGTGTCCCTACATGTTGACTTGCGGTAGAGGATGTGTCTCCAACTATGGTATTCAAATCTCTCGAACCACGAAGTTTTTGCATTCGTTCTCTTTATGCCACCAATACCATATCTCTTTGTGATGGTTGTGGTTCCTCTTCAATTGGTATGTCTTCATTTATTGTGTCCAATTTCCTCTTCTCACGAAGTTCCCTCATAGCCACTGCTTTCTTTGCATTCTTAGCTTCTATCTCTTCCTGTGTTGGTTTAATTCTTGATCGTTTCCTTGGCATGACAGAGAATTTATCTGTAGCATGATAAAGAGATCAATATTAGTCTTTAAGGATTTATTCTTGTATAGTTTGACATCATGGTATGTTAAGGTCTATTTATTACACATAATTATTAAAGAGCCCAAGTGTAGCAAATATACATGGCATCATGTGAGATTGTAGACTACTTTCTTTATTGGGAATGTGCCTATTTTAAACATGTATGATAAAGCATGATAAAGTAATTCAATCCGAAATAAGGAAAATGTAAAGAACATGCATGTGAAGACTTGACATACCTAAAAAATGAAGATTCAAATGGAGAGAGTACCCAATTATGTAGTGTTTTTTTCTTCTTGCATCAAACTCCTCAACAATTTGAGTTTTTCACCACTTGCTTCCTTTTCAATGTTAAATTGAATAATACTCAAATATAATTACTAACAACAATACTATTAACCAATCTATAATGTTAAATTCCTAAAATTGAATCACAATTAACAATGCAACACTACAAAAATTGAAACTTGAATAGATATATATCAAACTTGGTGTGAAAACTATGTTATTTACTCCTTAAGTTGGCAAAGCAGAAAAGGTGGTGGAAAGATCATGCAAACGTGGTATAATGTGTCAAATGCGCATGTGAACTTCCCAACAGCATGAAAGCACTTCTTTTTTGTCGGAGCATGCGCAGAATCAGTAAGAAAACAAAGCATGTGGGCCTGGATCATGGGGGTCAACACTTTTGTACCGTTTCAATAGCAAGACAAAATGTGAGTGTGTTATAATGTGCTCGCATTTTGTCCTACTATAGATTGATCACATCCTTTTCATTGATCACATCTCTTTCCAAACCTTCCCCTTCAAACTTGAATGACCACAAGGTTTTTGAGGGAGAACTTTTCCTATTTCCTGCAAGAGCTTGCCAGATGCTCCACCATATGATAGGCATAACAATGAAGGGGCAAGCCCTCATAATCAAGTTCTTGATAGAAAATGCCCATCAAGGAAGAAAGACAGATCTTCTTTGGAAGTAGAAGTTCTAGTTTGTGACAAATCCTTATCCAAGCACAAATAGCAGGGGTTCTGTCAAGCGATTTCCAATCCACTTCCACAAAGTCTCCTGAAGACTTCCTGATTGATTCCAAAACATCCACACCCCAAAACTAGACAAGCAATCAATATAATCAAACCCATAAATCTACATTTGATGAAAGAAACCCTCAACACTATACCTTAAACCCTAATCCCTTAGCCTTAACCCTAAACCTTATCCCTAAACCCTAAACCTTAGTCCTAAACCCTCAATAGACTTGATACTATACCTTAAATCCTAATCCCTTATCCCTAAACCCTCCAACCCTATCCCTAATCCTTATACCCTCCACACTCTACTTTAACCCTAATCCCTCGACCCTCAACCCTCAACCCTCAACATCAAACCCTAATCCCTCAACCCTTAACTCTGATCCCTCGACCCTCAACCCTATCCCTAAACCCTAAACCCTCAACCCTTCACTCTAATCCCTCAACCCTAAACCCGATCCCTAAACCCTCAACACTATACCTTAAACCCTAATCCCTCAACCCTAAACCTTATCCCTAAACCCTAATCCCTCAACCCTCAACCCTAATCTGTCATCCCTCAACTCTAATCCCTCATCCCTAAAACCTAAATGCTATCCCTATTCCTAAACCCTCAATAGACTCGATACTATACCTTAAACCCTAATCCCTTATCCCTAAACCCTCCAAACCTATCCCTAATCCTTATACCCTCCACACTCTACTTTAACCCTAATCCCTCAACCCTCAACCCTATCTCTAAACCCTTGACCCTTGAACCTCAACCCTCAACCCTCAACATCAAACCCTAATCCCTCAACCCTTAACTCTGATCCCTCGACCCTCAACCCTAAACCCTAATCCCTCAACCCTCAACCCTAATCCGTCATCGCTCAACTCTAATCCCTCATCCCTAAACCCTAAATGCTATTCCTATTCCTAGACCCTCAACGGGCTCGATACTATACCTTAAACCCTAATCCCTCTACCCTCGACACTCTTATTTAACCCTAATCCCTCAACCTCAACCCTCTACCCTCAACCCTCAACCCTCAACTCTCAACATTCAACCCTAATTCATCAACCCTAAACCCTAATCCCTCAAACCTAAAACCTATCCCTAAACCATCAACCCTCAATACTATACCTTAAACCCTAATCCCTATCCCTCAACCCTTAAAACTTAAACCCTATCCCTACACCCTCAACACTTGACACTATATCTTAAGCCTTAAACCGTCATCCCTAAAGCCTCAACCCTCAATCCTTAAACATTCAACCCTAAACCCTATCCCTAATCCCTCTAACCTCAACACTCTAACCCTAACCTTGACATTAAATGCTAATCTGTCAACCCTACACCCTAATCCGTCAATCCTAAACCCTAATCCGTCAACCCTAAACCCTATCTCTAAACTCTCAACCCTCAACACTATACCTTAAACCCTAATCCCTCAACCCTCAACCCTAAACCTTATCCCTAATCCCTAATCCCTCAACCCTCAACCCTAATCCATCATCCCTCAACTCTAATCGCTCATCCCTAAACCCTAAACGCTATCCCTATTCCTAAACCCTCAACAGACTCGATACTATACCTTAAACCCTAATCCCTTATCCCTAAACCCTCCAACCCTATCCCTAATCCGTACACCCTCCACACTCTAATTTAACCCTAATCCCTCGACCCTTAACCCTATCCATAAACCCTTGACCCACCCTGAACGTCAAACCCTAATCTCTCAACCCTTAACTCTGATCCCTCAACCCTCAACCCTATCCCTAAACCCTCAACCCTCAACGTCAAATCCTAATCCCTCAACCCTTCACTATAATCCCTCAACCCTAAACCCTAATCCTAAACCCTCAACATTATAAGTTTTAAACCCTAATCCCTCAACCCTAACCCGAAACCTTATCCCTAATCCCTAATCCCTCAACCCTAATCTGTCATCCATCATCGCTCAACTCTAATCCCTCATCCCTAAACCCTACATGCTATCCCTATTCCTAGACCCTCAACGGGCTTGATACTATACCTTAAACCCTAATCCCTTATCCCTAAACCCTCCAACCCTATCTCTTAACCCTAATCCCTCAACCCTCAACCCTATCCCAAAACCCTTAACCCTAGAACCTCAATGTACTCAACCCTCAACGTCAAACCCTAATCCCTCAACCCTTAACTCTGATCCCTCGACCCTTAACCCTTAAAACTTGAACCCTAAAACCTATCCCTACATGCTCGACACTCAACACTATATCTTAAACCCTAATCCCTTAACCCTCATCCCTAAAGCCTCAACCCTAAATCATTAAACCTTTAACCCTAAACCCTATCCCTAATCCCTCTACCCTCGACACTCTACCTTAAACCTAATCCCTTAACCCTTAACCCTAAACGCTATCCCTAAAGCCTCAACCCTAAACCCTAATCCCTAATCCCTCTACCCTCAACACTCTACCTTAAACCTAATCCCTCGACCCTTAACCCTAAACGCTATCCCTAAAGCCTCAACCCTAAACCCTAATCCCTCAAGGTCCTAAACTCCAATCCCTTATCCCTAAACTCTAAATCCTATCCCTAAACAATCAACCCTCAACCTTAAACCTTAATCACTCAATCCTTATCCACCCCTCTCCTCCCTTATCTGGTTCACTCCCATCTCTACCCTTCTCTGCCCTCGACACTATACATACATACATATAGGCTTACATAGATACATACATACATACATATTGGCATACATAAATACATACATACTTACTTACATATAGGCATACATAGATACATAGATATAGGCATACATAGATACATACATACATACCTACATATAGGCATACATACATGATTAATAGCCTTGAAAATAAAAAAATTTAAGGGGCACATAACGCGATCACGTTATAACGTGCTCGCGTTATGTGAAACATGACAAACAATAGACTTGCGGAAAAGAAAAATGCAAATCAAAATATAATGCGAGCGCGTTATAACGCGCTCGCGTTATGTCTTGCTTTGGGAATCCCAAGCGTTGGGCTTGGGATTTGCTTTGGATTTCCAACCCAAAGGCTTGGAGTGCCTTTTGAACAGTCACAGATGTGTTTTTCTAGATTCTTCAAGATTTCACATAATTTCGTTCATGCTAACCCTCAGATTTGCACGTGTTTCAATGTCAAACAAATCAAACACCTGGGTAATGTTAGGCTTTCTCTTAGCTATTTGACGATGTGATTTTTTTCACATTTTAACAATGTTAAGCCTTTCATCTTTAATTTCTTTTGTTTGTGTGTCCGTTTTTGGGCAAAAACCACTGTTTGGTCTTTTTTTCATTGTAAATTAAATATTCATTGAAATTTCAAAAAAATTACATATTTAGAAACTAGACTCCATTCTACAAATATTAAAAAAAGAAAAAAATGATTTTCAATTAGTTTTCAAAATTTATAGGGGTAGCACGGCTAAAATTCTATTTTTTAGGATGTGTCCACTTTGAAAATTAGTAAAAAATCAAATATTCATCAAAAAATTATCAGAAAAATCAGGCATAAACTACATGCTATTAGCTAATTTCTCACTGAAGCGATTTTAAAAATACCAAAAAAAATTGACCTTTTGAGGGAGCCACAAAAAATGCTATGTTATGTTTTTTTGACAGAAACAACACCAATTTCTGTGGCTCCCTCTTTTGAAACCCTTAATCTATGCCATTTAAAAAAAAAATAGTAGTTTAGAAAGTAGACTCAGAGCACTACGAACATTATTTTGGTTGTATCTCCAAATTTTGAGTGTAACTATGCTCAATTTCTCATCCAAGGCCAGTATTTCTCGATTTCAGAAAAAAAGTGGCCACTTAAGACCCCTTTTTGGCCCCCCATCTTCTTGCACTTACCCATTAGAACAATCATTGTGCAAAAAGTATAATGTTCTATTCCTTTCAGATTTCATGTCATAGTATCCACAAATGCATAAACTGGTTCAAAACATACCTTTTCACATTGTTGTAGCAGTAGATCCATGTTACCAGTGGAGGTAAGATGCCAAATAATAAATAGTTGTAATAGACCCCTGCAAAATCAAGGGCCGTTGCAGAAAATACACTGTGCCATGCTTCTAAATAAATAGGTCTTGAACACCACGGGTGTATGTGACATGTGGTTATAGATAATATACATTGTGCGCTAATTTTATCTAACAACTTCTGAAACTGCCTTCCCTATAGTTTCTTTGTTTCAAGGGCTAATACTATTCAGTATTTGCTTCACATAGCTATGCATAAATAACAAGCAGATGCCTTCACCCATATATATACATACATATATATTTAAAACAATTTGTAGTGTGCAAGTTTGTGCAATGATGAACACATAAATAGAAGTATTATTTGTTCAAGATATACATGATGTCCATGGATCAAAACATCCATGGTAGATCATGTATATCTTGAATGGAGAAACATCTTTCAATGTCTATAGCTATTTACATATATATACATACATATATTTAAAACAATTTGCAGTGTGTAAGTTTGTGCAATGATGAACACACAAATAGAAGTATTATCTATTCAAGATATACATGATGTCCATGGATCAAAACATCCATGGTAGATCATGTATATCTTGAACAGATAAACATCTTTCAATGTCTATCGCTATTTGATGAACACCCCCAAATTAATCAACGGAACCTAAAGAAGATACAATAGTTGAAGGGTTGGACTTGTGATTTTGTTTTAATAGATTGAAGTGCAATTGGCCTCCATGCATGGTAGATCAACGCAAATAATCCTTTACTTGATAGACCTAAAACTTCACACCATAAGCCATTAATGACCCCTGCACTTCAGTCTATTCACAATAAATGAAATAAATGCACAATACCCTTGTTAAAACACCACAGATTGACATAAACACTGGGTGCAAACACATGACTATATCAAAGAACATTACAAAGTCATGAGATATTTCCAACAACAACAAAACATTAACAATCGATTAATAAAAAATAATCAATTAGAGTAATACAAAACCACAAGGAAAATACCAACAACCAACGAGAAAATTACAAGAAAAATCCCAAAATTCCCTATCAATAAAATAATCCCACAGACTATAGCATAAACATTTGTTGCATGATTTTCAATGAATGCATTACTAGGCATGAGCGCACCGAAAACATTAGCCTCCCGAATTAAAATGTAGGGACTAACTACACAAGAGCTTCTAAACGATGTGGAGATATTTGTTACAGCATGCATACCAACAGGATAGTTATAAACCCTCCCAACAACCACAAATTTTACACCGACAAATTTTGCACTTATCTAGACCTAATTTTCATTTAATAGATTGAAGTGCAGTTGGCATGATAGATAAAAGATTAGTTGCATTGTTAATGGTGGCCAACAGAGAACTCGACATTTATGAATTATGGTGTCAAGTCTTTAACTCAACAAAAAACATCAACCTATAAAAGCACTAAATGATAAGGAACAACACAGATTAATCCATTAGAGGGACATAAAGAAAATATGAATTGACAGTGTAAAAGATATAGCAACTTTCAAACGCATCATTTTTTGCTTCCAACACGATAGATATAAACCTTCTCAATAGACATAGATTTCACCCTCATCAAACAATCTAAGCAAATGAATAAACAACACAAAAATGACAGTGCTAAAGATATAGGAAATTACAAATGCCTCTTTTTTTGACATATTTCACCCTCATCAAACAATCTAAGAAAATGAATAAATGACGCAAATTATTCTTTACTTGATAGCCTTGAAACTTGACACCACAATCCATTAATTACGACTGCACTTCAGTCTATTAACAATAAATGAAAATTAGTGACTAACAAATTCTAAATGGCCTCATTAAAACACCACACGTCAACAGAAACACTTGGTGCGAAGACACGACTAGATCAAAGAACATTACAAAGCCATGAAATATTTCCAATAGCAACAAAACATTACCAATTGATGGAATGATTTTATACCAAGAAATTTTGCACTTATTCAGGCCTAATTTTCATTTTCACTTCGTAGATTGAAGTGCAGCTGGCATGCATGCGCTTAGAGAAAAGATTAGTTCCATTCTTAATTGTGGCCAGTAGAGAAGTTGACATTAATGAATTATGGTGTTAAGTCTTTAACCCAACAACAAAGACTAACCCATAAAATGACTCAAACATAGGGAAGAGTAGACATTAACCCATAAAATACAGAGAACAACAAACAATAGACATTAACCCATAAAACACAGAGATGTAAAAAACTATAAAACGACACTATAAAATATATAGGAACTTCAACAGACATAGTTTTCACCGTCATCAAACAATCTGAGCAAATGAATAAGCAATACAAAAAATGATAGTGTAAAAGATATAGGAACTTACAAACACCTACTTTGTCACTCCAATACAATAGATATAAACCCTCTCAACAGACATAGATCTCACCCTCATCAAACAATCTGAGCAAATGAATAAACAATGCAAATAATCCTTTGCTTGACAGACTTAAAACTTCACACCATAAGCCATTAATGACACCTGTACTTCAGTCTATTCACATTAAATGAAAATTAGAGACTAATAAATGGACAATGCCCTTGTTAAAATGCCACACATCGACATTTTGCACTAATCTAGGCCTAATTTTCATTTTCATTTTATAGATTGAAGTACAGTTGGCATGCATGCATGTAGACAAAAGATTATTTCCATTCTTAATCGTTGCCAGAAGAGAAGCCAACATTAATGAATTATGGTGTTAAGTTTTTAATTCAACAACAAAGACTAACCCATAAAAGCACTCAAAGATAGGGAAGAGTAGACATTAACCCATAAAATGCAGAGAACAACAAACAATAGACATTAACCCATAAAATGCAGAGATACAAAAAACTATAAAACAACACTATAAAAGATATAGAAACTTACAAAGGCCTCATTTTTTGCTTCCAATATGATAGACATAAACCCTCTCAAAAGATATAGATTTCACCCTCATCAAACAATCTGAGCAAATGAATAAGCAACACAAATAATCCTTTACTGCGCAGACTTAAAACTTCACACCATAAGCCATTAATGACACCTACACTTCAATCTATTCACAATAAATGAAAACTAGAGACTAATAAGCGTGTAGATAAAAGAGTAGTTCCATTCTTAATCGTGGCTAGCAGAGAAGTTGACACCAATGGAATAAAAAATGCAAATAATCCTTTGCTGGACAGACTTAAAACTTCACACCATAAGCCACTAATGACGCCTACACTTCAGTCTATTCACATTAAACAAAAATTAGAGACTAAAAAATGCACAATGTCCTCATTAATATGCCATGCGTCGATATTTTGTACTTATTTAGGCCTAATTTTTATTTTCATTTCATAGATTGAAGTATAGTTGGCATGCATGCGTGCAGAGAAAAGATTAGTTCCAATCTTAATCGTGGCCAATAGAGAAGCTGACATTAATGAATTATGGTGTTAAGTCTTTAACTCAACAATAGAGACTAACCTATAAAAGCACTCAAAGATAGGGAAAAGTAGACATTAACCCATAAAATGCAGAGGTGTAAAAAACTATAAAACAACACTGTAAAAGATATAGGAACTTACAAACACCTCATTTTTTGCTTCCAATACAATAGACATAAACCCTCTCAACAAACACAGATTTCACCACCATCAAACAATCTAAGAAAATGATTAAACAAAGCAAATAATCCTTTGCTCGACAGATTTAAAACTTCACACCATAAGCCATTAATGATGCCCACACTTTAGTCTATTCACAATAAATGAAAACTAGAGACTAACAAGCATGTAGAGAAAAGATTAGTTCCATTCTTAATCATGGCTAGTAGAGAAGTTGACACTAATGAATTATGGTGTTAAGTCTCAAACTCAACAACAAAGACTAACCCATAAAAGAACTCAAAGATAGCAAACACTAGACATTAACCCATAAAAAGCAGAGAACAACAAACAATAGACATTAACCCATAAAATACAGAGATGTAAAAAACTATAAAACGACACTGTAAAAGATATAGGAACTTACAAATGCCTCATTTTTCACTTCCAATATGATAGACGTAAACCCTCTCAATAGAGAGATTTCACCCTCATCAAACAATCTCAACAAATGAATAAATAACGCAAAAATGATAGTGTAAAAGATATAGGAACTTACAAATGCCTCCTTTTTCGCTTCTAATAGAACAGATATAAAACTTCTCAACAGACATAGATTTCACCCTCGTTAAACAATCTAAGCAAATGAATAAACAATGTAAAAAATGATAGTCTAAAATATATAGAAACTTACAAACGCCTCCTTTTTCGCTTCTAATACGATAGATACAAACCCTCTCCACAGACACAGATTTCACCCTCATCAAACAACTTGAGCAAATGAATAGACAATGCAAATAATCTTTTGCTTGAAAGACCTAAAACTTCACACCATAAGCCATTAATGATGCCTGCACTTTAGTCTATTCGCAATAAATGAAATAAATGTAGAATGTCCTCGTTAAAATGCCACACGTCGATAGAGACGTTGGGTGCAAACACAACTATATCAACGAACATCAGAAAGCCATGAAATATTTCCAATAGCAACAAAACATTACGATATGAATTGATTAATTAAAAAAAAAATCAATTCAGAAAATACAAAACCACCAGGAAAATACCAGCAGCCAATGAGAAAATTGCAAAAAAAACCATAAATTGCACATTTAAAAAATACTCCCACAAACTATAGCATCAACATTTGTGGCACGATATCCGATGAATGCATTAATAGGCATGAGTGCACCAAAAACATTAGTCTTCCACCTTATAAGGCACAGACTAATAATGTAAAATGAGTAGAAGATTACAATTATATTTAAATTGTGCTATAAATTAATTTCTATTTTTTAATGTTAGGAAAATATTTCAATGGGCTATAAATGTAGTCAGGAAAATATTTTGGTGGATTTTAAATGGACTTATTTTTTTTATTTTAATTACTATTAGTCAAATTATTTTTTTAAAATTACTATTAGGTTAAATTCATTTTTGATTAATTGATTTTTCATAACGGTAGCTAGGGGAGAGGACCCAGTACCTGGACACCCGAACTTCACGTATGTCAAGCTCCTAAATGGTACACTAGGTTTTCATGAAAATTTTATCATATCTCTATATCTGAGTTAAGATCTTCAAGCTTATATTTTGGGTTCAAGGTATCATGATGTAGCCTAATCAACTACATCTTCATCGAGTTGTCCAAAAAAACCCAAAAAAAAGTTAGACCGAAACATGTGCACTTTAAGGCACCTATTACCGATAGCCTTATGTGTCACCATATGATTGGTTGTTTCTTTGATGTGACATGTGAAGTGTATTACATTACACATGTATTGGTTCTTTATTAAATTTTTACTAGTATATTATTTCTCAACTACTATTCCTTTCATATATTTAACTAGGGGTATAAGTGTGCGACACCATAGTGGCTATTGGGGCATGGTTATCTATTGGGTCCTTTCACTTACTTTTTAATTTGAAATATATAAATGTGGTAAATGTTCTATGAGCTTTAGTTGAATTTAATTGATTTAATTTTGTACAATTTAATGAAATTAGCTGTTAGCATTAATTTCATTTTATATGTTGGATTAGGGAACTAATTAGATATATCTATTTAGGTCACACCTTGGAGGCGTGATCACTCCATGCTCATATAGGAACCCTAAAATGGGAAATACCTTATAGAGGTTTCCCCTTAAGGTATCCCAAATAAAAAAACCACTCCCTATGTTAGGTTACCCTCACCATTGTAAAGTGTGTGGAGTGCATTCTACATCACCCACCTCATTTTTATTCCCTTCCCTCATGAAATATGGCATTCTCTTCTACTGCATTACACATGCGATGTCGTTGAGTGCACGCAATACACTACCTTGTGTAGTGATGATACGAGATTTAAAGGTTTTAAATTTTTGTTGTTTGCACATACATGTTCCATGTGTTAAATATGGGTATGACATCCTTTTACATAATTTAACAAGGTCAATTCAAGTCAAAACCTCATGACTTCATTTTCTAAAACTCACACTTCACATCCCTTTATCTTTTTATAATTGATAGACTTAATAATTACTAAAATTAAAAATTATGAAATTATGATTTTATGATATTGATATTTTTTGTAGGTACTACTACTAATATATGTATGCAAGTTGGGAGATGGTGCTCTAGCAAAACATGGAGAAAACATGAGGTATCATCTAAATCTCATATGAACTTATTTACATATTTCAATTTTTGTGCTCATTAATTTAGCATGCATGATTCATGTATCTCACATACACATTAAAGTGGGGGGCGAGGGGGGGATGTTGAGAAGAAAAGTATATATGCCACCCTTTGACCTTCCAATTCTACACCCATTTGACCTTGTCATACATACATGTCTTGACACTCAATTTGTTCCATTTTGTGCATATGTTGACACAATCATGAATCCTATCATCCATCAGCTAACCTTAGCCCCTAATAGTTTGAACCAACCCTAACGACATCAATTTTTGCATCTTAGAATGGACCATAAGTGTGGATCTATCCCTTGGATAAAATCACACAAGCATGCCTCTATCCTCCTAATTGAAACACACTTTCCTACCTTCCCAAGACAACTATTTTAGATATTCATGTTGTTGCCCCTTAGCTTGCACACCAAATATTTTTAATTGAGCACCTAAGATTTTGTATTCAAGGACAAGTCCTAAGGTATTAGTCATATCGTCAGATTATATTATTAAAATATATGAAAACTATTATCTACATTAGCATTAGCATTCACATATACTACACCAAACTTCTGAATGTTCTATCTAATGTACTTTTGATCATTGTAAATAGATAAAAGAGTTTTGATTCACTATCAAAGAAATTTCATACATCCCTCTACATACAACAAATCCCAAATATGCTTCAAAGGACTACAACTGGAGGTTTTCTTTGCCGATTCTTTCCTACCGGTATGTCTTATTGAATCTGGCATTTTGTAAATTTCATTTTATAATTAATATAATTTTAGTGGCTCTGCCACTTTTTCTCAAAAAAAAAAAAAACAAAAACAAATCCCAAGTGTGCTTCTTAACACCCAATTTGTCTTAGAAGTAGGTACAAATGAAAATGAATAAATGTTGATGAACATTTTATTAGAGGACACAACAATACACAAAATGTCCATAGACTATAAATTCATCACAATTTAACTAATACAAATACAAAATTCCATAAATCTAAATTTGATGATATCACACATTATGCAGTAAAACCTCTATTATTATCAACCCTAAATTTTTTTAAAAAAAGATAAAGTTCCTTTCTCACCTCATATTAATTTAAATATTATTGTTACTAATTAGTTTATCCATCATTAAATCTAAATTTATGTTTTATTGCATAGAAGAATTATAACTCTTATTAGGTGATCAATTATGTATTTTCAATCAATTGCAATTAATGTTTTTTTATATTATTTCTACTAGAATTTTTAATAAATAATAATAAAAATGATTTTGTTGAATTGTCATTCATATCATAGTGTACCCATCACTTCAATCAAGGTTGTAATTAAATATTCTTGATTGACGGTTTGTTTTAAATGAGACAATGGATGAACTTTATGACACACCTAAACTTGGGTGTCCTATTGTATATTTTAAATGGGCATAAAGTGGTTCTCATTTTTGTCTTATACACAAATTCAAAATCCCTTAAAAAGTATTGCAAATTATAGTGACATACCTATCTAAAGATTTATTTGAAAAGTATGTTAATGAAAAATTATATAGTTGATTATTATAGATATATCCAATATATTTATTAAAAAAAGATTGAGAGATTTGAGTTATTTTTTTATTTAAAAAATATTTTATTTACTTAAAAGTTATTTTATTTTACTTTACAATTTATTTCTTTATTTTATATTTATTTAAGAATTAATATGTTGAGAGGTGTTCTAAAGTGGTATTGAGTCTCATGTCATGACTGTAAATTAAAACCCCTTAACTTAAATTTGACAGTCATTTAC
Organism: Cunninghamia lanceolata; assembly: GCA_027924645.1. Lineage (NCBI taxonomy): Eukaryota > Viridiplantae > Streptophyta > Pinopsida > Cupressales > Cupressaceae > Cunninghamia > Cunninghamia lanceolata. The sequence continues at coordinate 8,820,684 of BSBN01000814.1, forward strand.
ATGTCAAATAATTAATATTATATAATAAATATATATTAATACTAATAAATATAATTGTTACCTATTTTCGCTCCTCGACTCAATTAAGTAACCAAGTTGTTCAAGGTAGTCCTTTTTGTTGATTGTCATATTTTGTTTCTCAAAAGTCGTATTGTGTCCCAAATTTGTAGGGTCAAAAGCAATATAGTTTGTCTTTTGGGTGTTTTTGAGCATTGAGAGGTTTTAGAAGTGTGAAGCATAAATTTGCATACGAAGACAAACTAAAGAAAATAAACCAAACAACAGTTATACCTTCCTTTGCAAGTAGATTTTACCTCACTGACCGAGTGTATTGAAGTGCATCCGAACTCCAATGGATATGCTCTTTTGATTTACATGGATATGTGGATTACTCAGCTCAATAGCATAACTTTGATGACTGAAAATGGATGAATTAAATGCAGTAGCGTAAGTTTGAGAAAATGAAAGATGATCCTTTTGTTTGGAAGAAGTTTTATTTATAGATTTCTAAAAATGAAGATCAATGGTGGATAATAATTGGAGAGATCAATGGTTGAAATTGAATGAGAGAATTAAACATATGAGAGAGTGACAAGTGTCCTTATCTTCTCATGAATCAGGGGAGTTAACAAGCTTGATTGGTGAGTTGATTGAATTGATTGATTGAATTGTTAATAGATCTGATTGAGAGTGATTGATGGAGTGATGAGAGAGAATCGTGGTGAGACAAGAGTGAATCATGGTGAAAGGAAATTATGGAGGAAAATTAAATTATTTAATTTTGTGCACATGGATAACGTTGGAAAATAAATAAAATATTAATCTTATTTATTTATGGTAGAGAAAATAGAAATTAATTTGTTTTATTTAATTAATATAAGAGGAAAGAAAAGATTAATTAAATAATTGTAAAATTATTTAATTAATGCTAGGAAATGGAAAACTTAACTTAATTAAATAATTAATAATTGTTTAATTAATGCAGAAGGATAAGGTCGAGTGGTTTTCATAACAATAGATGAAATTAATCAACTAATTAAGAATTATTTAATTAATGTGAAGGTATGACAGATGAATAACTAAGTCAAGAAGTGAGGTTAATTTTAGGTGTCTAAATTTTGCCCCTCTTTGAGATGGTGTTGCAAAGTAACATTCTTTCAAAGAAGTTTAAAACATAGTGTTGTGTTGGATAGAAGAAGATTTTGGTTTAGAAGAATATGATTAGATTAGAAATGATGATGCCCCAGTCGGGTAGAAGAAGTACTTAGTAGAATAATTAGTGGGTTGAATGATGCCCCTTCAAGAGGATGAGTGAGTTGGAAGAATATGGGTGTGATCTCGAAATGAATGGATATAAAGAAAAGGTTAGATAAAAGATGGAACATTGGTGGAAGAAGAAGAACAAAATATAGAAAAATGGAGAAGATAAAAAGATGGATGCAAGAAGAAATGGATTTATTATGAGGAGTAGTTATGCTGACATGAGTAGAGCAATCCTTTATTTAATATAGCAAAATGGATATTATGCACCAAGGTATAAGGAACCAAGGTGACTTTGTATCCTTTGCATGGACTTGACGCTGCAAACAAAAAGAGTGTCTTTATACAAGCCAAACGTAATATAATCTTGTCTGAAATATGTGATGAAGAAAACTGAGAGCATGATAAAGTCCAATTGTGCAAAAGGTATTGAATGACCTTAGATGCAAAGGACAATTGGTATCCAAAAAGCTTATTCCAACACAAACAAGATAAATATTTGCTGGAGTAATAAGAACATCCACCAAACATGGCACATGAAAATCAATGACTATGCCCCCTTCTATGTAAATATTAACACACCAAGATATAGAATGATCTAGGCGGCCTTTGAATAAACAATAGAAGGAGAAACAAGATAAATAAAAAAGGAAAAGACCAATTGATAAAACAAAACCAATCAACCATCATAATTTCTTGCCCCAAAATGTGATTGATATTGGATTATGTCAGATGCAGGGAAGATCTATCCTGTTGTAGGCATGATTCTGGATGATATCTCTATATGTTGAGGCAATGGGTACTTAGGTATTAGGGTGTTTCAAAAGGTAGTCTTACATATGATTTTGCATGAAAGCTCTATGTTTTCGATGTGTAGTTTTCTTTGCTTGGGTATCAAGTCTAATGGGTGTGCATTTATTATGGGTGATGGATTGTAAAAAATATTATGGTTTGTGGTAGGTGACAAGTTCTTATTGTGAAAATGATAATGAACCCTCTTTAGGCCAAAAAAGGTATATACCAAGAATGCCCCTAGTTAGGTACAAGAGTATTTATTATGGAATGGGATAGGTGATACTTGTTATGAAAATGGGTGAGGATTGGATATGATCAATTTCTATCAATTATCAAGCCATGATAGTGGGATAAGTGGATAAATGGGAAATATAATATATGGTGGATTGGATGGGATGTGTGAGAACCTGATAGATGATAGATAGTAGCCTCTACACATGGTGCCTGTTTGCTAGGTTTTCACCATGATACTTGCCCAAGGCACCACTGAAGTAGTTTTCACCATTGGACAAATGATTTCTCTTTACTTTTTTCTATAAATATTTTGTTATTTTGTGATTGCTTTAAATTTTTTGACTTTTTTTGACTAGCTGGGATATTCGAGGGTCAAGTATAGAACCGCTTGAGGTGAATTATGTTTATTGGTTCTTCAAGAGGCTGGCCCTCTGGTGTTGCAAGCTGGTAGGCACCTGATCCATAGTTAGCTATAGCGACAAAAGGTCCTTGCCAATTTGGTTCAAATTTTCCCTTTTTCTCTCGTTCTTGTAGATTTTGTTGATTCTCTTTGAGGACAGGGTCAACAATTTCAAAATGACAGGTCTTGACTTTCTTGTTGTAACTTCATCGAAGGCGGTTTTGATATGCTTGAAGATGGTTTAGGGCATGGAGACACCTCTCATTTAGGAGTTCTAATTCTTGTAACTATGAGGTACGACACTCCTCTTCATCCATGAGGTTCTACAATGAAATCTATAGAGAAGGGAGCTCAACCTCGATTGGTAAGATGGCTTTAGAACCAAAGACAAGTGAATTTGGAGTGGCCCTGGTAGGTGTGCGAATACTAGTATGGTATGCCCATAAGGCTAGATTTAGTTGCAAATGCTAGTCACGACCAATGTCATTGACAATCTTTTTCAAGATTTTTAGGATGGTTTTATTTGACGCCTCAGCCTGGCCATTACCTTGTGGGTAGTAGGGGTGGAAAAGTAATGTTGGATGTGAGATTTATTGTAAAGGGACTAAGCTTCTTGATTCTTAAAATGCTTACCATTATCAGTGATGATTGTGAGGGGAATTCCATACCAAAAAATGATGTAATGTAGGATAAACTTAGCTATTTGGGTATCGGTAATGTAAGTGAGTGGAATTGCTTCAACCCACTTAGTGAAGTATTCGGTAGCGGTTATGATAAATTTGTAGCCATTGGATGATGGAGGGGTTATTTTACCAACGAGATCGATCCCCCACTGCGAAAAGGGCCAAGAAGTTGTTATTAGCTGCAATGTTAAGATGACACATGAATGAGATCACCATGTTGTTGGCAATGTAAAAATTTCTTAGCAAACTAATGGGCATTTTTTTCCATACTAGGCCAGTAGTATTTTATTCTCATCAACTTCTTTGCAAGGATAGGACCAATAGAATGTGTGCCACAAATTCCCTCATTTACCTCGTGTAAGGAAGTTTGGGGTTCTTCCAAATTTAGGCACCTAAGAAGAGTACCTTCGAGACTCCTTCGATATAGTGTATCATCTAGGATGGTAAAGTGAGATGATTGGCGAATGAAGGTTTTTCTTTGGTTGGTGGATAGGTTTGGTGGAAGGGACTAGTCACGGAGGTAGGCATAAATGTCTTGATGCCAAGGGGAAGCAGGTCCAACTATTTCATAGAGGAGTTCAGAATTCAGGGTATCATATGCAAAGATAAAGAGTTGTTCCACAAGAAACTCACATCATTGGTTGTTGTTTGGCATGTCAATGAGTGAGCCAATGGTTGTCATTGCATCTACAAATCTATTATTTAATCGAGGCACTTGTTCAAACTGAATCTCTAAAAAATACTTTTGAAGTCATCGACCATTTTCTTGTAGGGAATTAGCTTGTCATCCTTGGTTTGATAAATTCATCATTATCTTGTTTGATAACCAATAGAGAATCTCCGTACATGTGTAATGTGTCAATATTCCATTGAACAACCATTTTCAATCCTGTAATCAGAGCTTCATACTCGATAGTGTTATTAGTGCACAAAAATGCAATCCTATATGCCTTAGGGATGCAATCACCTTGAGGGGTAATGAAGAGAATTCCTACTCTAGACCCATGAGAAGTGAATGATCCATCAAAGTATAGTTTCCAATGTGTTGATGGGATGACTGAGCATATGGATTCATCTAGGAATTCTGAGGTAAGTGGATGATCTGAATGAATAGGAGAATCAACAAGCTGATCTGCTATAACCTATCCCTTGATAGCTTTTTGTTCCACATACTCTATATCAAATTTACTGTAAATTATTACCCAATTCTCCATTCATTCCATGAGTGTAGCCTTTGACAATAGATGTTTTAGTGGATCTACCTTGGAAATGAGCTTAATTTGGTGATTAAGCATATAGTGTCTTAGTTTATGGGAACTAAAGACAATTGCTAGGCATGATTTCTCCATGGGGGTATAATTAAGTTCATACCTACCAAGGTTCGACTGATAAAATATATATCTTTTTCTTTGCCTGATTCATCGTGTTGTGCTAGTAGATCCCCTTATGCTGTTGATGTTGCTGAAATATACAAAAATAGATGTTTTTCTTGAATAGGAGGTGTAATGTTGGAAATTGTCCCCTTGGGGGCTTTTCCCTCATAAGGTTTAGTTCCTGGGTCTTTAGTGTGCATTTAAGACATCTTGCATCATAATTCAACATCCTGATGGAATGAACCCTAGGTATCATGACAAATGGGACCTAGGGGGACCCCTTGAACCTAGCCTTGCCTAAAATAGGGCGGAGGACTTGGGTGCCTGTGCCCTGGTCCTGCCCTATTTTGGGTCAGGCCCAAATTTCTAGTGTCAGTTTATGACCGTTATTTGGTCCCTAGGCCAACACGGTAAGTTTGAATTTACAAAATCTTGGCGGGAGTGTTTGTAGTTGCATATAAAGGCATGTTTAGGCATTCATTTGTAAACTAGATTGTTATTGTGAACTTTATGCATCCTAAAGGTGATTCAAGGCTTCCATTGTGTGGCAAGAGTAGATTTATGTTGTCTATGTGTTTGTGTTTACATATTTGAGCATCCATCTCCTCATGGAATGAAGAGCTTCTTCCTCCCATGAGATCTTCACTACAAGGTGATATCTATTGTGATCATTGAGCATTTATCATTTGGTTTTTGCCTTTGCCTCCCTAGGCACGTACTCTCTATCTGACAATGGTGTTCAAATGACTTGAATGTCTCTCTGGGTTTCACTGAGGCAAGCCTTTAAACACCGCAACCCCCTCCCAAAGTTTTCATGATTAGAGATTACAAGTTGGAGTTGTAGACAAAGTGAAGTTGTAAGAGGGCATATTGGAGTGTCAGAATTATAGATCAGTGGAAGAAACAACCACCTAGACTAGGGCACCCACTCATTAGTCCTCAAAGTTCTACAATAGGAAAATCTCTGATACAATAGATACAAGTTGCAGACCTTATTTTTAGATCTCGACAAAAAGCAGGGCACTGGACTTGGGCACCCGCTCTTTAGTCCCCGACTTTTCTACCTTGGAACCCTAAAAATAGGTGCACAGTTATTTGTTATTTTACATCTTTCTGTAAAAGCATTTTCTGTAATTCATCTGTTTACTCTCGTATTTGTATAATTAGGGTTTTAAGGTACAATTGAGCATAAGAGAAGGAAATTGTCAATCTACTCATAAAAATCCAAGTTTCCCTACATATCATTAGTGACCTAGGGTATGATAGTACATTGGAATTCGACCCTAGGTCCTTGAATGTAAGGGTGAAAGGAGGATATACACAAAAACTACTAAAAACCTAACATCCAAAAATCACCCTTTACATTTTGGTGAACCTGTGTTATTGGACTTATTTGCACATTGCTGAGTGTTTTGCTTTAGATTTACAGTAATTTCATTCATTCATATAGTTATTCATCTTATTGCATTGGAAAATTTACAAAAAAGTTGAAAATTTGGAAAAAAAAAATGGCATTTTAGGGTTTGCATGTTGCATCAATTAATTTGAATTTCATCAAATTTCTGATTTTTGAATTAGATCTGATTTAAATTCTAGAAAATTACAAAAATTCAATATCTTGCATGGCATTTTCATCATCAAATTGCTTGGGTTTTGTTGAAAATTGTGAATTTTGCATATAACCTAGTAATTCCAAAATCTAGGGTTTCTAGGTAAAATCTTGTTTCAGATTTTTCTACTGATTTTAGAGGCTCATTCAAATTTGAATTTATCTGTAGTCTTGCATTTTAGAACAAATTTGCATTTAGATTTCAAAAATTTGCATTTTTGCATAGAAAAATTCAACAAAAGCTGGCATTTTCATTGATTTTTCAGTAGACTTGCACTTGCATTTTGCATGTTAGAGCATGGAAATCATTTTCAGATCTGAGAGCATGTAATTTTAATCATATATCAGATTTCAAAACATTCATATAACATTTTAGATCAAGATGTCAAACCTAGGGCTTGAAAACTATCAATTTTCACTAAATTTGGCCTTATCGACTCTCTAATTTTGCACCATAGGCATGTTGTGAAGAATATTTTTGCACTAATTGAATTGTATCAGGGGTATTATCTTCTTCCCCTCCTAAAATTATTTACAAAACCTTGTTATTGGCCTCTTGTATTGAAAATTTGGTGAAAAATTGCCTATTTTTGCTATTTTTGCCCTAGGGTTTGGCCTAGTTTGTACCCTAAGCATGTTTTGACAGATTTTATGCTTGTAGGTGACTGATATCACTTATATTATTTTATTCATCCCCTTAATTTCTTTACAACACCCCTTTTGCTAGGTCTTGGAATTGAAAAATTGAGAAAAATTGCCTATTTTTGCTATATTTTCACTAGGGTTTGACCTATAGTGGCACTATAAGTGTGTTGTGATGGATTTTTTGGAATTAGATAGCTGTTATTACTGATATAATTTGTTTTTCATCATCATTTTCCTCACAACACCCTTTTTCATGCTCTTTTGCATTGAGATTTGGTGAAAAATTGCTTATTTTAGTGTATTTTCACTAGGTTTTGGTCTATCATCATCTTAGATTTGCATCAAGAGTGTGTTTTGAAGGATGTTATTGCTATATTGGAATGATATCAAAATACTATTTTTTGTCCCTGATGAAAATCCTTAAATCACCTTTGCTTTCACTTATTGGCATTGAAAAAGTACAAAAAATCAAGTATTTTAGGTCATTTTTTGCATATAGTTTGACACTTATCTTTTGCATACTTTTGAAAAAACTTTTAAAATATGATCTTGTGTTGATTTAAAAACATACATATGGCACCTTCATGTCATTTTTCTATGGTATCTTTGCATTCATTTGTCAAAGATCTTGATTTTGATCAATTTTTAACCCTCATGAGTGAACATCCTACGATATTAGAAAGCTTAACTGAGTTTTTCTCCATGCGTAGAAATGAAAAAATTTATGGTGATAGCACTTCTCCCATGCATTAAATACCTAATCCATGTGATGATGACAAAAACTTGTCCTGTAGTCATTCTTTCAAAAATAATTCTTCCCATGAGGATATGTTGGTACAAAATGATGAAATCAATGACACTTTCCCTACAATAGGAGAGACACAACTTTTACAAGAAATCATGCCTCCTACAACTACAATAGAAGAACAAATTTCTCATGATGTTGAGGAGATAGCATATGTACCTAATGAACAAGTAAATAAACTTGATAAAGACCTAGCTAAATTCCAAGAATATGTGCAAACTAAAAGAATAGCGGAAGAGGATGTACCTGTGATTCACAACATAAGATAATTGATAAAAGAAGGGAAAGATGGCAATAATGTTGTTCGAGGCTTGGCACACATTATACAACATAATTTTATGCCTCTATATTATCTCATGAGTACATACCCTCGGGTAGTAGAAGACTTAACACACCACATTGAGAATGATGAGTATGAAAATACTCTTAATGAACCTTATGAGGTTGAAAATGACTATCTGAACTATGATGAAATAATTGGTTTAATAGAAGTGGACAAGGAGAAAGTTGAGAATTCACCTAACCCATGGAACAATGGCATTGATTTAATTGTTGATAAAGGTTAGATTGGTTGTCCTTATAGGTAAGTATCTCTAACCCTTTATCTCTCTCGTGATGTGTTTCCCCCGTGATGTGTTATGTGTTGTTTAGGCTTCCTGGGATGACCCTTGATTCTCTTGTAAGGTCTGAGATACCAAGAGACTGCCTTTGTTGTGACCTTCTTCTATTTGTATCATCATTCTTCTATATTGCCTCTCTCTCTGATTTAATTGTTGTGTGTTGTCTTACGGACATAGCGTTGCGGTTGGTGACCTGGGGGCACCCTCCTACGTGATTGTCCCTAAGACACTTGTTTCTCCTCTCTTATTTATTGTTTCCCTTCCTGTAGTGTTTCCATCTAGCCGGCAAATGATGGAAAACATTTATATTGATGCGGACCTAGTGTCCCTTTCACGAGAAATCAAAAATTGGACTTAGTTCCTAATATGACGATGGGGTTGTATATCTTATTTGATGCTTGGCTAGTGGAAGCACTTGTGTTTTCTATGTAGTGATTTTTGATGGTGTTCTATCTCATTTACAAATCATAACAATATTGTTGCTCCATGCACTTTGTCTATCTTGAATCTTGCATGCCTCAGATTTCATATGCATTGATGTTGTTGTTCATCATGATTTTGGACACTAACATGTTTCTTGCAGGGATGTGTTTGTGGGAATAATTAGAAATCGTAAAGTACATCTCACCTCCGGGGGACATGGGCTTTGTGAAGGTCTATGTTCCCTTGTGTGTTTTCTTCCTACCTTAACATGCTTGATATTGATGCATGATATCAACCACCTCAAGGTGGGGGCATATATAAGGTAAGCTGTCTGTTGTAGATGTTAACAATGTGTTTGTCCTTAGGTGCAGTTTAAATACCTACACAATGAGTGCATCCTGCATCTTGAGTTTGTTTGCAATCAATCAATCATTTAAGCCCTCTGCAGAGGTGAGATATTGCATATATCCTTTTTATCTTAAGCCCTCTGCAGAAGTGAGGATGGTGTATTTATCAGAGCAGATTGCATCATCTTGTCATTTTCAAAAGTCCTTTGCGGAGGCGGGGAGTGGTTTTGTGACTAACTCAACCCTTAAGCGTGTCTTCGATGATTGTTGTGGTGAAGCCCAATCATCGGTGTGTGCCTGTAATGTGCCTGAGATGGTGCTGAGCCTAGAAATAGGAACACTCCATCACTTGTCTGCCATGTTTTCTCTGTGTCTTCAAAGTGTGTGTGTTTAGCGTGCTTACTTTGTGTGGCATGTTTGTTGCCCTGTATGCAGTTTAAAGACCTGCGCGATGAGTGCATCCTGCATTTTGGGGGGTTTTGTGTGTCTTGTGTGTGTGTTGCCCCATATGCAGTTTAAAGACCTGTGTGATGAGTACATCCTGCATTATGTGAGGTTTGTTTACTTTCCTGTACTTGCATCTGCATTTCATATATATGAGAAAAAAAAAGAAAAGAAATCATCTCTGTCTTCCATGCATTAATGTGTCATCTATGCATTTACTATATTCTTTGTGTTTTACGTGACTGTAACTATCTTCCCCATGTTTTACGTGCCTGTCATTGTCTTCAATGTGCTTGGCGTGTCTTCTCCGTGCTTGGAGTGTTTGCTGTGTTTGTTGACCATACTTTAATGCATGTATTGGCCTTGCATGTATACATACATTAAAGTGGGGCCTAAATGTAATGTTGGAAAATGTCCTCTTAGGGGCTTTTCCCTCATAAGGTTTAGCTCCCAGGTCTGTAGTGTGCATTTAGGACATCTTGCATCATAATTCAACATCCCGATGGAATGAACCCTAGGTATCATGACAAATGGGACCTAGGGGGGCCCCTTGAACCTAACGCTACCAAAAATAGGGGGGAGGACTTGGGCGCCCGCGCCCTAGTCCTGCCCTATTTTGGGCCAGGCCCAAATTTCTAGTGTCGATTTATGACCGTTATTTGGTCCCTAGGCCGACATAGTAAGTTTGAATTTACAAAATCTTGGCGAGAGTGTTTGTAGTTGCATATAAAAGCATGTTTAGGCATTCATTTGTAAACTAGATTGTTATTGTGAACTTTATGCATCCTAAAGGTGATTCAAGGCTTCCATTATGTGGCAAGAGCCAATTTGTGTTGTCTATGTGTTTGTGTTTGCAGATTTGAGCATCCATCTCCTCATGGAATGAAGAGCTTCTTCCTCCCATGAGATCTTCACTACAATGTGATATCTATTTTGATAATTGAGCATTTATCATTTGTTCTTTGCCTCTCCCTCTCTAGGTATGCACTCTCTATCTAACAACGGTGTTTAGAAGACTTGAATGTCTCTCTAGGGCTTGACTGAGGCAAGCCTCTAAACACCACAACCCCCTCCCAAAGTTTTCATGATTGCAGGTTACAGGTTGGAGTTACAGATAAAGTGAAGTTGCAGGAGGGCATATTGGAATGTTGGAATTGCAAATCAATGAAAGAAATAGCTACCTGGACTAGGGCACCCACTCATTAGTCCTCAAAGTTCTACAATGAGAAAATCTCTGATACAACATATACAGGTTGTAGACCTTGTTTTTGAATCTCGACAAAAAGCAAGGCACTGGACTTGGGCGCCCGCTCTTTAGTCCCTGAATTTTCTGCCTTGGAACCCCAAAAATAGGTGCACAGTTATTTGTTATTTTACATCTTTCTGCAAAAGCATTTTTTGTAATTCATCCATTTACTGTCGTATTTACATAATTAGGGTTTTAAGGTACAATTGAGCATAAGAGAAGGAAATTGTCAATTTAATCATAAAAATCCAAGTTTCCCTACATATCAATAGTGACCTAGGGTATGATAGTACATTAAAACTCGACCCTAGGTCCTTGAATGTAATGGTGAAAGGAGGATATACACCAAAACTACCAAAAACCTAACATCCAAAAATCACCCTTTACAGGAGGCATAAGAATTGGAGATGTTAAATATTCCTTCAATTTGTCAAAAGTTGCTCGGCATGGAGCATCCCATTGGAATGTGATATTTTTTCAGAGAAGATGTGTAACGGGATGACATTTGTCTATAAGTTGAGAAATAAAATGACGAATGGCCTGAATTTTCCCTTAGATTCTTTGGTGGAGGCATTTCAACTATGGCCTTTACTTTTTTTGGATCTACTTCAATACCTCTCCTTGATACTATATATCCCAATAACTTTCCAAAAGTGACACCAAATACACACATTTTAGGATTGAGTCATACTTGATACTATTCTAGTCGATCAAATATTTTTTCTAAGACTTGGAGATGTTCTTTTCTTTTTGTTGACTTACCAAGAAGGTCATCCACATAGTCCTCCATAATCTTATGAAGCATATAATGAAAGATCACTGTCATTTCTTGTTGGTAGGTTACGCCATCATTTTTGAGACCAAACGACATGACTTGCCAACAATAGGTACCCCATGGACAAATGAAGGCACATAAGTGAGAGCATCTCGTGTCTGACAGTGAGATCTACAATAATGTCAATATTTGGTAACAGAAAATCATCCTTGGGACATGCTTTGTTTAGATCTCAGAAGTGTATGCAAATACAGATGCCCCTTGTTGGTTTGGAGACTGGGATGATGTTGGATACCCATTTTGGATACTCAATGGGCTGAATGAATCCTACTGCTAACAACAAAACAAGTTTCATTTTCACCAAGAGTGTGATATGTGGGTGCATCCTTAGTTTATGCTTAACTAGTTTGACATTTGGATATACCATTAGATGATGCACCACTAAAGATGGGTCCAGAACAGGCATATCAACATAAGACCATTCAAAATTTTGGGAGATTTTTTGAAATAATGCAGTGAAATCCTTCTTTTCCTCTGATGATAAAGAAGAAGCCAAAAATGTGATTTTGGATCCTCTGTTGTGCCCAAGTTTAGCTCCTAAGATTTTTCTACGAACAGTGGAGATGTTTCAGGATAAAGAGCATCTTCTAGAAGGTCAAATACCCCATCCTCTAGTTCCTTAGATAGGGTTTCACTATTGGATGCATCCTTTCTTTTTACCTTTTTAGGGTCCGATAGCACCACAGGGTGGTTTTCACTAGGGGACCTTTTTATTACATTACTTTTGCGACTGGGGGATCTAGCCTTCTCATTGAAGTATGCTGCGGTGTTAATATCTATGATGAAACCATCTCTATGATCCCCTAAAGAAATGTGTTCTCATAGTCCCATGAGTTCTATAATTGCATCGTCATTTTGAATGGTATCCAAGATGGGAGGACCTTGTTGTTCCCAATCGATTAGTTGGGGGTAGATGAATGGTATGTTGGTGGATGTAAATAAAATAGTGGAGGATAGGGTACATATGGAAGAGTCAACTTTGAAGAGTTGGGCGATGTGTTTGAAAGAGTCTTCGTTGGTATCCTCATCGGTGGTCTCCACAACACGAAAATCTTTGGCTACCTCACTGAGAATAAATCTGAGATCTGAGGACATACATGCGGCTGATCCATACCCAAGTCCTTGAGATCCATGTCTTTTTTTTACAATTATATGTTCTATGGTACCTTTTTTATGTAGCCCAAGTCCACCTTGTCCTTTGTAACCCATATTTTTGACAATTTAGAGTCCATTAGCATATTTGTCTACAGGTAATAGGACTTGTTTCTCTTCATCTTTATACAACCATTTAGAGAAATCTTCTTCAATTAATTCTTTGTCTAACATTCCCCAATGCTCAAGTGTTGTTGGTTTGTATTTGACGACCATAGTTGATACAGAGCTTGAGAATTGAGGTTTGCCATGTGATTTTGGAGAGATCAGAAGTTGGCCTATGCAGAAAGATTCTTGTAGGTTGTACTCTCCACACCCCTTGTCTTTGATTTGGACCTTGATCTCAGGAGTTGGAATTTTTGAGGTAGATGGTAATGAAAGTGATAATGGGTCTATATAGGATGATGATGAGGATGTGATATCATTTTTAGGACAAAGGTTGGAACTCTTTCCTTCCATCATCCTACAATATTAAAATGGGCGGGGGTCAGCAAAAATGGTAACTTCAGAGCCATCACAGGGAAATTTTATGCATTGATGGTATGTTGAAGGGATAGCCTGCATGGCATGGATCCATGGGCATCCTAGGAGGATATTGTAGGGAAGATCAAGGTCCAAAACTTGGCAGGGAGTTTCCATTATTACAAGACCAACTTGAATTGGTAATTTGATGATACCCTTAGACTCACGTTCAACACCATCATAGCCTTTGATAGTAGTATTTTTCTGTGAGTCTATGACATCGTCAGAGTATCCTAGCTATCTTATTAATTTCAAAGTACAAAGTTGGAGGTCCGATCCACCATCTATAAGAACTCATATTGTTTTATGCTTGTGAATGAGTACTTCTAAATGAAGGGTGTTATTATGTGAAGGACTATCTAAAGGGAGGTCTTTTTCAGTGAATATGAGATGATGGAGCGAGGATAAGTGTCCTACCATGGCTTGAAATTGATTGGTATTGATATTATTTGGGACACGTGACTCTTGAAGTGCTTTATCAAGGATTTGTTTATGTGTAGGGGGAATATGAAGGAGCTCAAGGATTGATATTTGTGCAGGGGTTTTATTCAAATGATCAAGGATGCTATATTGAGATGATGGTCGTGGATTGGATGGGGCTCCTTGGAGGGTTATTCAACCTTGATGTGTGGTCACAACACAATCAGATGTTTTTGGTACAGTGGTGATGGTTGGAATTTGAGAATGACATTCTTCAATATGAGCTACGATGGAGTAATAAGAAGTAGAGGCATTGATATTATTTTTGTTGTTGGAGCCATTATTGTTGTTGTGAGTTTGACCATGGGTTGGAAAGGCATCTTGATAAATACCTGAATCTGCATTGGTTATCCTTTGAGGGCATCCTTCTATCACAATCTCTGCTTGGTCTATGAGGTCTTGGATGAAATTTTTGAGCCTCATATAATTTGATGTTTTATGTCCATTTACCCTATGATACTCAATATTCATTCTCATTGAACCATGGGGGTTTAACTTGATTTTCATTATGTTGCCGTATAGTGGATAGTTTTATGAGATTTTATTGCACCAATTTGCATAAGGTGGATTCGATGGGTTCACCTAAGGGCGTGAATCTTCGTCTAGGTGTAGATGTTTGTTTAGATGTCCCCTTAGGGATGGTAATGTTGTTATTTGTGGGTTGTGGGAATGAAGGTGTGGTAGTTTACGAGTTTTGAATGTGTTTGACATCGGTTACACCATCATTCACAACATTTTTATTTTTCACCTAGAAATGAGGTTTGTCATTAGTTTGGTTGTTGTTGTTGCCTTTGTTGTCATTGTAAATCTTGACTAAACCTTTAGCTATGAGGGCTTTCTCAATAGTGACACCTTTGTTTATGATTTCATCAAACGTATTCGCACATTGAATTTACAAGTGAAAACCCATCTCTTGATTTAAGTTCTAAATAAATATGTTGACAAGTTATTTCTTAGGGATGGGATAAGAGAACTTACTAGCAAGATTCCTCCATCATTGAAGGAAATCAGTGAAAGATTCTCCATTCCTTTTCTTGGCATTGAAAAGGTCTGTCATAGATACCTCATGTTCGATGTTATATAAAAAGTGTGCAATGAATTTCTTGGTAAGTTCTTGAAATGTCTTAATGCCATGAGGTAAATGGGAGAACCATTTGATGTCCTGGCCTCTGAGACTACGGGGAAAGAGTCGCATGAGATAGGCATCATTATAAGTGACTTCCATACATGATATGCAAAATTCTTTTATATGGTCCCTAGGATCACCTTTCCCTTTATATTTTTTAAACTTAGGTATATCAAAGTTATGTGGAAAGTGGATCATGACCAAGGATCTATCAAAAGGATAGGGACATATCTCTTCAAAAGAGTATTTTTTCTTTGGATATCCCATCACCATATCTTGTACCTTCTTCCTCAATTCTTCAACTTCTTGGGCAAGATTAGTGTGAGGAGGTGGATGTGCATTGGTATTTGGAGGTTGTTGGATGAAGGAATTTTGTTGTTGTGATGTGGTGGAGTTGGTAGTTTGGAAAGGATGGGAATTAAAAGGTGGATTGGAGACTTGAGGGTTGATGTATGAAGATGAGGTGGAGATTTGAAAAATTTGGGGATGGATGAAGGATATTGATGGTGAGTATTGTGAAGTTTGAGGATTTAGTGGTGGAATGGTGGTTGCAACTTGGGGGATTGGAACCAACATTTGTGGTTGACTTTGAGGTTGTGAGACATAAGTTGGAATTGAAGGTTGTGATACTTTAGTATGAATGAGTTTACTAATGCTTGTGTTGATGCGAAGATGAGATAGAGGATTAATTATGGGAAGTTGTGATGTTGATGGAGGATTTTGAGGATGATATGCAAATGGATCTTGTGGCTTAAGATTGGAAATATCATACTCCAAGGGTAGTTGAGTATCGTTGAGCCAACATGAGAAAGTATTTTCCAAGATTAGCTACAAGCATTCGATGCATAAGTTCCATGCATTCATCATCTTGTGAAAATTCGTGTAGGTGTGGGGAAATGGATTGATGATCTTGAGAACCTAAGCCTAAGATAGGTGCATTTGGTGATGACAGTTGAAAGTTTTCTTTATAATCAATTGGGATAATGATATGAGGTGACATCCCAACTTCTTTTCTAACTTCCATGTGAGGGATAGGTTTCTTGGTAGTCTATTGGAATGTTGGATTCCATAAGCTTTCTTGGTCATGACCTTGTGAGTGGCATGCAAAGAAAGGACTTGGGTAAAAGAAAATGAGATGAAAAGATGTGTTAATGTTTCGGAAGAGAGAAAGAGAATGTGATTATGACTTGGGGTACTCAAAATTTGGACTTTGGTATCTTGGGGATGATGTTTGGGATGATGAATCAAAATGGCATCAGGTACAAGTCTAGATCTTTTGATTGATGATAAATGATGATACCTTTCACTACTTAGGAGAGATAAATACCTAAGCAATAAAAGGGTAAGGATGCTCCATTTCCTACTTGAGGTAGACAAGATCTCAAGCAAAATAGGGAGTAAGATAAGGATTTTACTAACTCAAGAGCAATCAAGACTCCTAAGCTAATTAGTCCATAGGATTAACTTAACACTACATGAGTTTGACGAGATCTCAAGCGAGATGCCAAGCTAAAGATGAAAAGATAAAAGGATCTAGATTTAACAAGTTGGATTTTGGATTTAATGATGATTTGGGATGTAGATTGATAAGATCAAAATGAATGACAAGATCAAAGTCTCAAAGTGTTTGAGGAGAAAAGCCAAGTCTATGAGTAAAATTGAAGGGATGGTGAAATGGATTTATGGGTGAAATGAATGTTGGAAAATGGTATGATAAGGCAATAGTTTGTGTATGGAAAGAATGAATGGATTTAGAATGAGGAAGAGGTTGATAGATCCCAAGTGTATTCTATAAAATCCTAAATAGTTTGACCAAATGTTACAATTTTTCCAAAGGATGATTTGGTGGAAATCTGAAAAAAGTTCTGTCTAGATCAAGAGATTACTGCAATCAAGAAACATGATGGATGACACAAATTTCAAGGTATAAAATGATGAAAAAGCTTCTATACCTTCATGGCTATAAGTGGCTATTATAGGTATCTCACAAGAAAAACACGCCAATCACTTGAGAATATTCATAGATACTATTCAGGTAGGAGTGATTTCATAATGTGAGCCCACAAAATAGAATACCTATCCATGTTCTTACCTAACTAAGAATACTTCACCCTGAGTGGATAGCTAGGGATAAGGGCGTTGTACCTAATACCCCTTTCCTTGGAGGCTTTTATGCCTTACCCAAAGAAGAATTTTATCTCTACTTCAAGAAGTATGATGGTGAGTAACTTCAGGGGGCAATCTGCGTCCCTTGCACCACACTAGAAAATGGCTGAAAGGTCTTATCTAGGTTATTACAAGCTTGCTAGGGGAGTCCTCAATATAAGCAAGGTATTGCGAGGCACATGTCCATGAACACTAGTCTATTGAAAGCATGTGACATAAGAAATTAAGCGAATGTCACTTCACCTTGTGTCTGGAATCACCCAGGGCCCCAAGGTTGTGCCAATAAGTGCGTGACTAGATTAAGGTACAACTTTTGCTCTCCCCCCTTTGATATACCCCGCCAGAACATGTGGTTGAGGTCATCCCTAGGTGTGATGAAATCCCCTAGTAGGCCTCCTAATGGGAAAGATAGATACTAATTTCTTTTGATCCCCAAGTTCGCACTAGGCGCAAGAGGGGAGCAAACGCAAGTTAGCACTGTAGACACTTAAAATTGTCCATGCCTTGCAACAACACGTTTTGTTCTAGGTCCTTGCATAATCCCACATATAATCCAAATTAATCACCTAACCAATTAATTAAATAAACCCCTTTATTTAATTAATCCCCCATCATCGGGTTTTTTTCTTTTCTGGAGGCCTTCTTGCTGCCGTTTGGGTGGCTTGTGGGTGGAAGGGTTTTGATCCTTCCCTTGGGGTTTTGTCTTTTTCCATTTCTTGCAAACGTGTCCTGGGGGTTTGCATGCCTGCTGGGGTTCTTGTTTTTTGCTATGCAAGGTGGGGAAACATCTGGGGCTAGCCCCAAATTGGATTTCTGATCAGCAATTGGTTTGAAGCCTCCAGCGCATGGAGTGAATGTTTTTGATAATACGCTGTTTTCTTCAGAAATGGAGATGAATGATCTAGGATCGGTTAGTGGTTCCCAAATAACAAAGATTAATGGGTGTTTGGAAAGATGCAAAGAGAGACCGAAGTTGATTATCCCGATGGAAATGCTTGCAGATGATATTGAATACTATTCAAGGCACTCTTTTTATTGCAAGTTCATGGGTTTGAGAGTCTCGCTACAATTTTTGGAATCTTGGGCTCAGCGGACTTGGATGCCAGAGGGGGAGATGGAGATTAGGCTCCTTGCGAACAACTTTTTTATGGTCTCTTTTGATTGCATGGCAGATCGGAATAAAGTCTTCGAGGGCAGCCCCTATTTTTATAACCAGGTGGGTTTGTTTATCAAGCCATGGCATGCTGGCTTCAACCTGACTGAGGCACTACCAAGTCGGATCCCAGTTTGGGTTCGGTTGCCGTGGTTTCCAGTGGAGTGTTGGCGGGATGACGTGTTGCATTTGGTGGCTTCAATGCTCGGTAAACCTGTTGGGTCTTCACAACAGACGCAGTATAAAAAGGTAATGACTTTTGCTCGTATCTGTGTAGAAATTGATTTAAGCAAGCCACTACCAGATTCTATTGAAGTGAGTGCTGGATCATATACTTGGGTGCAACAACTAGATTACGAAACCCTACCTTTTCGGTGTCGTCTTTGTCATGAATATGGTCACTTACAGCGTAGGTGCCCTAGGGCTAAGCCTGTGGTGCCCTAACCTTCTCAGCCTTCTCGTAATCCACCTAGGGCTGATATTGGTAAGGAGCCTATTTCGGGTGATGGTAATGGAGATGATGGCTATGTCCCTGTCAAGGCTCGCAATAGGAATCGGGGCCAGAAGCAGACCTTGAGGGAGAGGCAGGTTGATGAGACTTTTAATAGGTTTGAGGTGTTGGATGATCTTAGCCAGGGGGAAGTGAATCCGGGGTTGCTGAACTTGGATCAGGGAACTTTGGGTACAGGACAGGATGGACCACCATTGGAGGCCATGCAGGTTGTGCAAGAGATTGGGGTTGGGGAGATGGATACGGATCAACAATTGATTGTCCAGACTGAACAAGAATCTTCTATTGGAGCTTCGAAGAGTGGTGGAGGTGGTTCCCCATTGCCCCTGAAAGGAGGCAAGAATGTGGGGAAGAGCTCTTTGGCCTCCCCTCTTTTGGGTATTCAGCAAATTGAACTGAAGAAAGGGATTAGTGACAGGACTTCCAAGTTGGGAAGGAAGAAGGATATGGAGAAGATTAAATTAATTGGGGAAACTTTGGTGGAGTCAGGGTCAGTCAAGACTCTAGATTCACATTTTTCATGCCCCCAGAAATGATTGTTCTCTCATGGAATGTAAGGGGCTTGAACAGTGGCCCTTGACAAAAAGCTGTTCGTGATTTGGTTCAGAATCATTCTCTGGATGTTCTTTTTCTTCAAGAGACTAAATTATCTGTAGATAATATGTTGGCCATGGCTCCTAAGTTGTGGAAATATGGTGAATGCCAGTGTATGGGGGCTCTTGGTGCTTCTGGAGGGGTGGCTTGTTTTTGGAACCCTCGGAAGATTTTCCCTCTCTGGTGGATGTCCTCTAGATCCTCTATATCCCTAGTCACCTCTTGGTATGAGACTGGTGAGTGTATTCTCCTCTCTAATGTGTATGCTCCTGTTGAGTTTTCGGGTAAACAACTTCTTTGGTCCCATCTTCGTTTTATTCGTAGCTTAGCTCCTTACCATCCGTGGGTTGTGGCTGGCAATTTTAATGCTATTGTGGAATTGTCTGAGAAAAGAGGTGGTATTCCTAGGTTGGAGCCTTCTGCTCTGTTATTCAGAGATAGCATTTCTGAATTAAATCTTATTGATGTTCTGCCAAGTAATGGTTGCTTCACTTGGAATAATAGGTGAATTGGTGAGAGTTGTGTTGCTGAGAGGCTTGATCGATTCTTGGTTTCCTGTTATTGGGTTGGAGACTTATGGTCCACTCGATCTGAAATTCTTGATTGGAGAGGCTCTGATCATTGGCCTATTAAGCTTAGCATTATCTCTGCTCAGAGGCCTCATTCTCCCTCATTCAAGTTCCAGATTATGTGGTTACGAGATCCTACTCTTCATGAACTTGTGGCTGAGTGGTGGCGGATTGGTAGACCACCTTTTGGTACAGCAATGTACACATTCTCCAAGTTTCTTCAGTTTGTCAAATATCAGCTTAAAAGGTGGAATCAGCGATGTTTTGGTAATATCTTTCATGCTGAGGTTGCTGCCCAGGAGGAGTTGAATAATATTACGCAGTTGATTCGTGAGAATGGGGCCTCTGAGGATCTTCTAAGGGAGGAGGCTAAGACTTTGAAAGTGGTTGAGGAATTTGAATTGCGGGAAGAAATCTATTAGAAGCAAAAGGCCCGGGTTGAATGGTTACAGGAAGGTGATAAAAACACCGCCTTCTTCTTCAATTCTGTGAAGGACAGGAGGTATGGTAATTCCATTCCTTTTTTGGTGAATGATAGGGGTGAACGTCTTGCCTCGTTTCAGGAAATCTCTGCTGAGGCATCTCAGTATTTTGCTACTTTATTTAGGGAGGATTCTCAAGGGGGCTCTATTGAGGAAGCACAGGTTCTTTCTTGTATTCCTCAGTTGGTCTCCAGGGAGGTGAATGAGTATCTGATGAAAGATATCTCTCTTGATGAGCTGGAGGGGATTGTGTTTCAGATGAAGAAGGGTAAAGCTCCTGGTCCCGATGGTTTCCCAATTGAATTTTTTTAGGAATTCTGGGATATCATAAAGTTGGATCTTCTGGCGGTTGTCCTTGAGTCCCAGAGGAATAAGCAGATGCTTCGTGCTCTGAATTCCACCTTCCTTGCTCTCATACCCAAGTGTGAAGGGGCTGATAGGTTATCTCAGTTCCGGCCTATCTCTCTTTGCAATGTGGCTTACAAAATCATTTCTAAGTTATTGGCTGAGAGATTGAAGAAGTGGCTTAAAGTGCTGATTTCAGAGGAACAGAGTGGATTTGTGGCAGGTCGACAGATTCTTGACGGGGTTGTCATTGCTACGGAGACCATCCACTCCATGGACAACTCCCATGAGAAGGCTATGTTCATTAAGCTAGATATGGCTAAGGCTTATGACAGGGTTAGATGGTCTTTTTTGTAGAAGATCCTTGTTTCTTTTGGCTTTGGTGAGGAGTGGATCCAATGGGTCATGAGCTGTGTCACGTCTGTTTCCTTCTCAGTTTTGATAAATGGAGATCATTCTGAACTTTTTTGTGCCTCAAGGGGCTTGCGCCAAGGGGATCCTCTTTCTCCGTATCTTTTTCTGCTTCTTGTGGAAGGCCTTGGACGTTTGTTGAAAAGAAGGGTGGAGCTTGGCACCATTCAGGGTTGGTGATGGGGTGGAGACTTGCCTCCGCAATCTCATTTACAGTTTGTTGATGATACTGCCTTGATGGGGATGGCTACTGTTAGGGAA
Organism: Cunninghamia lanceolata; assembly: GCA_027924645.1. Classification (NCBI taxonomy): domain Eukaryota; kingdom Viridiplantae; phylum Streptophyta; class Pinopsida; order Cupressales; family Cupressaceae; genus Cunninghamia; species Cunninghamia lanceolata. The sequence continues at coordinate 8,842,175 of BSBN01000814.1, forward strand.
GCTACTAACTTGAGGCAGGTGTTGGACATATATCTTGTTGCTTCAGGACAATTGATTAATGAGGAGAAGTCATCCATATTCTTCTTCAATACGCCGACCCCCATTCAGAGAAGAATTGCTAATATCCTGAGGTTTCAGATAGGGGTTCTCCCTTTGACGTATCTGGGTTTCCCAATTTCTGTTCGCCCTCTTCCCAAGGGTTCTTGGAAGAATATTATTGATAAGCTCCGTGCAAAAGTTAATCATTAGACCCACAGATGGTTGTCTTTTGCAGGGCAGGTTCAGCTTCTCAAGTCGGTGGTGCAGGCTCTCCCTACCTACCGATGTATGCTTCAGGTGGCTCCAATGGGTTTTCTGAGGGAGTTGGATTCTCTTGCAAGGCAGTTCTTATGGGCAGGAAGTTTGTCATCCTCCAAGTGGAGCCTGGTCAGGTGGGATGTTGTGTGTAGCCCAAAGCAATTTGGTGGTCTTGGTCTTCGACAGTTTGCGTTATCTGGAGTGGCTATGGCTGTGGCTGCTAAGCTATTTTGGAGATGGTGTGTGGAACTAGATCAGCCATGGGCCAGGATATTATCTCATAAGTATTTCCCGAGGATTCCACGGCAGGATCTCCCTCGTTACCCTCTTGAGGGGAAAGGTTCAGTGATTTGGAATACTCTTCAAAAGGGTGTTAAGCTTATCAAGGAAGGTTTATTTTGGATTTGTAGACGGGGAACTGAAGCTCTCTTCTAGTCAGATTCTTGGGATGGATTCCCTCCACTTACTTCTCAGTTCCCCAACCTTCTTCCTTTGTGCCAAAGATTTCTCGAGGCTAGCTGGGCTAGGGTGAGTGACTTCAAGTCTGTTGCTTCTTTTGGTCAGTTGGAGGTAGCTCATTGGAAGGATCCCGCAGTGTGGCCAGATTTGGGACTTGTGGAAGATAGTGCTAAGCTTCACAAGATTCTTCATAGTAGGAGTTGTAGTTCTCTTCTGGAAGAGGATATTCTTGCTTGGACCCATAATCCTAAGGGGGTTTACTCTGTTGCTTCTGGTTATCAGGTGTTATTGGCTCAGAAGCTAATTGGGGTTGAGGTTCACTGGTGGAAAAGGGTGTGGAATAAACTCTCGTGGCCTAAATGCAATTGCTTTGTTTGGACTTTGGCTTGGAATAGGTGTTTGACTTGGGATAACATTCATAAATGGGGATTTCAAGGACCTTCAATTTGTGTTTTGTGTGGGGGAGCAGAAGAGGATTCTTCACATTTGTTCTTCCGGTACCCCTTTGTTGTGCAGCTTTGGCATTGGTGGTGGGAGGTATGGAAGCTTCCTTGTATTCATGCGTGCTCTTTGGTTGAATTCTGGGATAGTATGGGAAGACCTCCTTCTATGGCTTCCTTTTTGCAGGAAGTTTGGTTCGTGGGTCCTACCTTTTTGCTTTGGCAGATTTGGCTAGAGCGGAACCGCCGAATTTTTTGTGATCAGAAGTTGGTGGGTCGGCAAGTTTGGCTGTGTATGCTAGGAATGGTGCAGGAGTCAGTTTCAGCTAAATGTGATTTGGTTTTCCCCTTGGAGAGAGGTGATGACGAGTTGGTGGCCAGACTGGGTCTTCAAGAAATTCATTCTTCTTTTGTCAGTTCCAGGAACTGTAGGCATGGAAAAAAGAGGGTTCAACGGGTTGGAAGGTGGTTACTTCCTCCCAATGGTTTTTAAAGATCAATACTGACGGTTCTTCTAGGGGCAATCCTGGGCCGGCTGGAATTGGTGGAGTTGGTAGGGACTCAGCTGGGTCGGTGATTTTTCTGTTCTCTATACATGAGGGGGTGAAGACTGTTAACTTCATGGAGGGTCTAGCAATTCTGCATGCTATTGAGAGGGCCCTTGCTTTGGGCTGGAGAAAAGTTATATGTGAAGTTGATTCACAGATTTTGATTAATCTCTTGAATGAGCGAAAGATATCTAATATTAATTGGCAGTTGGCTTCAGTGGTTCAGCGGATTCTTCAGGTTAGTTCTTAGTTGGAGGAGGCATCCTTTGTTCACATCCCAAGGGAGTGGAATCGAGTTGCCGACTGCTTGGCCAAATGGGCCTCTGAGCATGATAGTGGTTGGAAAGTTGAGGATTGGGATCAGGTTAACCTTGAGCTGCATCTGGATTTAGACCGGTTCTTGGAGGAGGATAGGAGGATACATGAGGATAGTTGATGTTGTTTATGCTGTGGGGTTTTCGCCTTGTTTTCTGGGGCTGGGTCCCTTAGTTATTATTGTAATGCTCTTTTCTGATTTCTAATAAAGTTTTTACCCCTTTGTTTTTAAAAAAATTAATTCCCCCTCACTTGTCTCAAATAATACAAAAAAAATATTTGAATTAAATCCCTCATCTTTTACCACATTACATGTGTCACATGACTACAACTCTTCACATGCACTTGAATAATTTAAATAATTTTATTATTTAAATTTTGAGATTCCCACTCAAATCCTATTTTTAGCCCCACTTATTGTGCATCATAAGCATCTTTTCTTCCAAAATAAATAAAAGAATCCCACTTATTCACTCACATCCTAATTTTAGCCTCATGTCATAACCCACTTAATGTGCGTCATAGGCACTAAAATCAACTTTTAATCCTAGCCATACACATCACACAATTGAATTTTAATCTTAGCCATCAAATCCTATCAGATTTTGCCTATAAATTAACTCTCATCCAAGCCATTTTCATGTATTGAGTTTCAAGTATCTTTATGTTGTCAAAATCCCAATTGAGCCTTTGCATCAACCATCTATCTATTTTCCTCTATCATGTTCATCTTATCGTTATGCTGTAGCTGTGAGTAGTCAACAACCTTTCGACATCATGCATCCTCATGCAAGATCGAGAAGAACCATGGAGATCAATCAAACCTAGCATGGATTCGGTTTCCTTTGCATTTCTTTTTTCATTTTCATTCTAGTTTGTCCTTCATGGTGCATAGTTAGGGTTTAGTTAGTTTTCTATTTTTTGGCACTAAATTTGATTTCCCCTAGCTACATTTTGGTGAACTTGACATGAATCCTTTGATCTAGCTTTCTTTTTGCAGGTTTCATTAACTCTTTGTTGTAGGTTTATGTCATTTTTGGACAAAACCCTAGGTTTTACAAATTTCTTCATATCTTCCAAACAATTATAATTTTTTCTACAAGATTTTCACACCAGCTTGTGCATCATTTCAGGAGGTTACAACAGAAAAATTGCATGTTTATCACCATTTTTGTAGGAGTTATCATGATTTTATGTTTTTTCATAAAATCATGCTTCTAGGTGCAAATCAACGAATTTTTTAGAAATTTTTCTATTTCTGGAAAGCTCTTGAAATTATAAGGGGGGTCTATTCTTTACAGAGTTAAGTTTGAGTTCATATAATGTGTGAAAAATTCAATCTTTGTTTGTTATAGATTTTTCATAAATCCACATCTCTAGGTGCAAAATAGGGAATTTGTTTGACTTCTTTACATTTTTCGAAAGCCCTCAAAAAATTAATAGGGGTCTCTTCTTTGATTTATTAGTTTTCAGATTCAAAATGCCTTCAAATAATTGAATCTAATTCGACTATGTTGAAAACATGTATTTGAAATTGAAATTTTCTGATGAGCTTTTTTCTTTTCTTTTGAATGGCTAGATTATAATATCATTTTTTGATCTTGTAGTTGATCATATGTAGCTGGAACAACGTTTGCATCAACACATACAATAGATTGGCAGCAAAAAATAATCAGGTGCATACATTCCATCTTTCATCTCTTAATTATTGTTTACAAACACATTTGGATTTGGGTTTAAAATAAATCTTGTCTTCAATCACACATCAAAAATTGGGCATAAAATGAACAACTGTATTCCTTCACATTTGGCTTTAGATCTAAAACAAACAAGTGCTTGCATTGTTTGCTTACATACATCTCATTTCTAAGGGTCAATTAACAACTGTGAGTGTGAATCAAGTGACAGCTCACTTGGTTTGCTTTTGTTTACCCTATCTTAGGAGGCCTTCTTACAGACACACCACTCCAATGGATGACCTCAACCGAGGTTGAATCAAAAGACACCCTCATTCGGAGTTGTAAATCTTGTCATTCTTAGCTAAGCCCCAAAGAACTTTATACCTTTGGGAAGTGAAGGTGAAGTGTGGGTTACCCCTTTCTCCCGGTTATGTGGCAGGATTTCACTTTCAATTCATTTCCCTAGTTAACCTTGTGCAACCTAGATTAAGACCTAATTGGCCATACCCCACTTGACTAGTTATAGGCTTGTTGATGTGTCTTCTTCCACATGTGCTTGCTTAATCATCACAATATTTCATTTTCAAATTCAAATTTGCTTATGTGTCTTGCATGAGTGAATCGTGTGTGTACATGTGTAATTCATTGTTTGATCATTGCCAAATCAAGCTATAAACACCAAACACATAAACAAGTCATTTTAAACTTTATTTCCACACAATCATCATTGTAATATCCAATCAAATTTCATCCTAACCCAATCCTAATCATCCCATCATTCCACATCATCATCTTAATCCTAGTCAACACTTGTCAAAATGGTCATAATCCTAAGCAAGCCTAATCCTAATCCAAATCCCAAGGTCAAACTTCGAGGATCCCTTCCTCCTAATCGTAACGACAATCCAAAACCATATATGCTCTGAGGTGACCTGAAATTTGTTTCTAGTGATGATGAGAACTTTGTAGATGATAGTGATGATGAGGATCTTGTAGATTTTGAGGCATACTTGGAGGAACAAACCAAAATCCAAAACCTTCAATCTATATGTAACTCCATCCCAACACAAGAGAAAAAGATCATAGCACAAGAACTCCAAGACCTCATTCAAACACTTCACCAACTAGGACAACCCCTAAACTAACAAATCATACAAAGATTCCAAGCCCTCATTCAAAAATTTCAATAAAACCAATCACCACAAATACAACAACTCCTAGTCAAAGCCCAGCAATTCATAACCACTTGTCAAATCCAACCAAATCCACTCACCTATAAAGTTGATGCCACATCAACCTATCCTACTTCTTTCCATGCCAACAAATATTCATATCCATCTACATCACAACAAGCAGATGTGAACTTAAGCTACTCCTTGAAACAAGGTCAAATGCCCTCAAGCTTTAATGATACTCTTGACAAGGGAAGTACCATCTCAAGTTTGGAATCATACACCAATCCATCTACTAGTCCTCTATCATCATCCAAGAGAATGCCTATACCAAAGCCTACTAGTCCTACACCAACATCACCATCAAACTCTAATCCATCAACCAACAAATCCTCGAATGATTTTCTTGAAAGATTCTTTGCAAAATCTAAAAGCAAAAGAGAATCTATGGAGTTATCCAAATCTACTAATCCATTTAATCCCTTTGGCCCTCCATTTAACCAAAGTCCAAGCCCTAAGTCTAATTCATCCAATACCCCTCTTGTCCTTCCACCATGGGATCTATCTACTCCTAGTCCTAATCCACCTAATCCCAATCATGAGCCTTCAGCTTCCATCACCCCTCCACCTACAAAGGATGTGATTCAAGGACTAATAGTAAGGAATAAACCATCTCCATGTCAAGCACCCATTGATGAGCCTACCAAATAACCTTTGAATGCCATGTCCACTTCTCCAACCCCATCATGTGGTCCACAACCCCTTGATCCTATTGAAAATTTTCTTCCCATGAGTCCATCATGCCCTCATGTTGTTGGCCAAGAGCCTACCCAAGAGTCATCCACTTCCATTCAAGAAAACCAAGAGGTATGTCAAGATCACAATCCTAAGCATGTGGAAACATCAAGCCCTAGTCCTACTCAAGATCAAATCACTTTCATCCAATCTATCCATAACCTATATATTTTCTATGATCAAGAAATTACCAAGCAACTTGATCTTGTACCTATCCATGAGAAAGATATCCTAAATACACCTCAACCTAGTCCTATCAATGATCCACCAACATCCACTTGTCATGATGATACACATGCCTCCCAAGAACACATAAGCAGAGAAGATCAAACAAATACCTTAGATCCTAATGAGCATGATCAAGATTCTAATGATTCTTCCACATCCGTTATCGACCATATTCCAAATCCACCATCACATCCTATTGGTCTATCCACCTTCATTCATGAATGTTCCTCCCTAGGAACATAACAACCATTGTATACCACTTCACTTTCTCCACCCACTAAGGAACTCATGTCTAATTTTCAAAACACACATAGTCCCATAGTCCATCGCATGCTCGAAAACATGAACTATCAAGGTAAAGGCTTAGGCCTTCATGAACAAGGTATTTTGGAGCCAATCCATGTCAAAGTCCCTCCACACTCATATGGCCTTGGATATACACCCCAAGGTAAACAATCTAAAGATGTTGGTACTTCCTCCATTCATCCTAAGTTCGCCACTTTCCATCATAAATCCTATCATACCCCTAAAACATATGTTGCCATTCCACCTCCATCATCTTACAAATGTCATTTAAGCATGTGACCATACACCTTCCACCATCCAATCTACACCCACTACTTCCAACTCCTAATATCCCTCCATCTACTTTACCAGCACTTCTCCCAATGCCAAATCCATCCATTTACACACTCCCTTAAATTCCTAATCATGACTAGCAAATGCACATATTGTCTAAACATGAAGCTTCCACTCATTCCACCCATCCCATGGGATTCAAAAATTAAAAAATGGATGCCTCCAAACATAAAGCCAAAAATCCTAAGGGTCCTAATGCCTTAGGACATCAATTCAAAAAGTCAAAGCAAAGTACATTAAAAAATCCATCTAAAAGGCAACCCAAGCCCATACCTTCCCAAGCAAAGTCTAAAACTAAAATGGCATGGGTACCTAAGATAAAACAAATCAAGTCAAATGAGGCATCCACATCTCAAAAATCCCAACCATCCATTTCCACCTCACATTCCCACTCCATTCAAGAATCTCATATTCCATCCCACAAGCAAAATAAAAGTCATGAAAATACTAAGTCTATGTGGGTACCTAAATGCTTACATCATCCATCTCCTAGGCAAACATCTCCATTGCTTCCTACACCACCTCCAAATCAAAAGCTTAAATGTTTAACATGGTGTGTGCAACCGTTGGTCATGGTTCCCTTCCATTCCACAAATCCACATGCCTACATCTCTCCATCATTCACCTATTATCCTACATATCTTCCCCATCACCTCCCTATGGTCCATGCTTTTGGATAAGTCTTTCATCCATCCCTTTGCATAAGTCCTATATAATGCACCTCATAATCGATTATCCCGCATCCATCCATGCATAAACCTTTCATAATCCATTATCTACCTACTTCATCTCTCTTTCATGCAATCCATTACCAACTTCTATGAGCATAATGACTTGACATGGTCCATGCGATGACATCCATCTCTAATGGGACTATCACCCTTCATGGAACTAGACACTTGAGTCCCTCCTATCCATATCCCCCTTCTCCCATCCAAATAGTCCAAAAAATAAAAAAAGTAAAAAAATAAATTAAAAAAATAAAAAAAGTAAAGAGAAATCCCTTCATCCAACAGTGAAAACCTAGTAAATAGGCACTTTGGATAAGTACCATGATGAAAACCTGGCAAACAGGCGTCGTGTGTAGGTTGATCTTCTATGTCACTTACACTTGGGAGCATGTTGTCTCATCCAACCTATCATTTTCCCACTATCATTTCCTATCATACCATTTTCATATCCTATCCTACCATGCTTATCATATTGAGTCCATTCATCCTCTCTTCGTCCTTTTGATCTTGATAAAGATTGGGGGAAAAATGTTGAAACATGCTTTGGTTATCTTTTAGTATACCTCATCCCTTTCAAAACAATCCTATCATTATCCTATCATCATAAGCTTTGTCATGTCAAATCCTAAGTAATACAACTAGAATGGGGCAAGTTATTCCTATGCAACATAGTCTTTAGAGATCACATCCTTGTCCTCTTATGCATACATCCATTTCATCTGCTATTGCCCATCCCTTTTATCCATTCGTCCAAATCCTACATTATCCTTGCACTGAGACTTGGTTTTCCCTTGTCATTTGTATCTAGCACAAAGGCTATTTAATTTGTCATCCAATGCCATTCCCAAAATAATTCAAAATACAAAAAAAATGGAAAAAGGTCCTGAAAAAATACAAAAAAAAAATGTCAAAAACACAAAAAAAATCAAATATTTCCAAAAAACCAAAAAATTAAAATTCCCAAAAATACAAAAAAATCAAAACATTTCAAAATCCAAAAAAATCAAATATTAAAAAAAAATCCAAGTAATAAAATCAATTATCAAATCATCATTCAAACAAATTCTTCCAATTCATTCAAATCCAATCATCATCATTCAAATCATTCCTACAAATCAAATTAGTCAATTCTTCCAATCATTTTTCATCAAAATCAATTCATTCAATCAAATTCCTCCAAATCAAATCACTTCTTCTAATCAACTCAATCCAATCAATTCAATCCAATCATCCAATATTTCCAAGCAATAAACTTAAATGCCAATCATCTTTAATCCATACCAATCAAGTCAATCAATCCTACTAAATTATCTAATTGCATCCTTGGTTTTGTTCCAATCTTGTTGTCAACCAAATCAATCAATCAATCAATGGGATTTATCATCCCCAATCCTAGTGTTGTTCTTGGGATACATCATTCCCATATCAACAACACAATCGTCGTGTTGTTCTCGGGATAAATCATTCCCACATCAACAACATTATCAATCAATCATTATCAATCAATCAATCAACCATTGGTTTACAATTTGACAGGGGCAATACCTTGTTTGTTTTTGTATCATTTGTGCATGCTTGCTTGTGTGTGTTATTATTTTATCTTGCATTTGTATCTTTCCCAGCTAATATTCATATCTTGTATCTAGACAAGGTTGTATTAAGCTGGGGTATGAGACACATCGTCACCTTGGTCCTTATACCTTGGTGCATACTGTCTAGTGGTATATCAAACATCATGGTTTCTCACCTTCATTGCAGCATAATGCATCCTTCCCTTTCTTCTATCCATTCCCTTATTTTTCTCTTTGGCCAATCCATTTCATTTCGAGAGCCTACCCATGTTTGTCCAACCCGCCTATGCTCTCGAGGGGGCATCATCATCCTATTCCTCTATCCATACCTTATCTTCTTTGAAATGATGCTACTCGACATAAATCTCATCATCTCAAACATCATCTCAAAGAGGGGCAAAATGTAGACACTTAAAATTGTCCATGCCTTGCAACAACATGTTTTGTCCTAGGTCCTTACATAATCCCACTTATAATCCAACTTAATCACCTAACCAATTAATTAAATAAACCCCTTTATTTAATTAATTCCCCCTCACTTGTCTCAAATAATTTAAATAAAATATTTGAATTAAATCCCTCATCTTTTACCACATTACAACATGTGTCACATGACTACAACTCTTCACATGCACAAATAATTTAAATAATTTTATTATTTAAATTATGAGATTCTCATTCAAATCCTATTTTTAGCCCCACTTATTGTGCGTCATAAGCATCTTTTCTTCCAAAATAAATAAAAGAATCCCACTTATTCCCTCACATCCTAATTTTAGCCTCATGTCATAACCCACTTAATGTGTGTCATAGGCACTAAAATAAACTTTTATTCCTAGCCATACACATCACACAATTGACTTTTAATCGTAGCCATCAAATCTTATCATCTTTTGCATATAAATCAACTCCCATCCAAGCCATTTTCATGCATTGAGTTTCAAGTATCTTTACGCTGTCGAAATCCCAATTGAGCCTTTGCATCAACCATCTATCTATTTTCCTCTATCATCTTCATCTTATCATTATGCTGTAGCTGTGAGCAATCAACAACCCTTCGATATCATGCATCCTCATGCAAGATCGAGAAGAGCCATGGAGATCAATCAAACCTAGTATGGATTCAGTTTGCTTTGCATTTCTATTTTTGTTTTCATTCTAGTTTGTCCTTCATGGTGCATAGTTAGGGTTTAGTTAGTTTTTTATTTTTTGACACTAAATCTGATTTTCCCTAGCTACAAGCACCACCTTAGGATTTAATCTAAACACGAAAAATGAAGTGTAAGATTTATGATCTCCAAGGTCACATGAAGTGCATGGAGAGAGCATACATCTTGACAAATCCCGCAAGCACGACAAACAAATTCATTAACCAACTAAACTAATGTAGATGCCTAATTTAGTGAAAAAAATGCCTTTGACAAACGATCCTGCAAGAAAATGGATTAGTAGTTTTTTTTTTTTTTTTTTTTTTGAACTTTGATAAGAGATGACAAACGTTAGTAGTTTACAAAAAAGGGTTGCTCTTTGTCAAATGATTTCCCCTGCAACCAAAGAGTTAGTGACAAGAAGATATGTAAACTAAAAAAAACTAAATTAAAAAAGAAAAGAAAAATAAACTATGTTAAAAGCTTAAAAACTATCTAGTTTAAATTAAAACTAAAAAGAAACTAACTAAAAAAAACTAAAAAGCTAAAATTAAAATTAAATTAAAACTAACAAATTGAATGGGAAAGCAAATTTAAAAAATAAGGATGCTAAAATTAAAATGAAATTAAAACTAACTAAATAACATTCTAAAAGTAAAAGTACGTAAAACTAAAAGAGGGAAATGGAAAAATGTATGTTAAAAGTTAAAGAAAAAGCTTTTTGAACAGAAACCAATGAACTAAGATAGAATTGTCTGATTTGAATGACTTGTTACAACAATGAGGTGATTTTTTATAGAGGTTTTTAGCCTCAAAATAACAACAGATAAAAATAAAAATACTAAACTTAGCTACCACTTAATAATAGTGTCAAAAAAATTGTAAAATCAGGGAGTGAAACTATTAATAAACTCCTACAGAAAACAACTACTTTTTTTTTGTAATTACAGACTTCTAAAATCAGCCATAGCAACTTATTTATAAATATAAAACATAAAAATATTGCTCCATATTTAAGAATAAATTCTTCTAGTTTTAAACTTGTATTTTAAATAGTTGAAAAAGTGGTGCTCAAAAATCTGGAACAACATCCTCTAAAAAAGATTGTGCCCAAACTTGGACCTGCTAAAAATAGCTGACAATAAACTTATTGTGAACTGTACGATCAACATTTTGCTAATTTGACATCAGATTTTCCTGCAAAACTGATAGATATTTCCCTCGGTAATACACGTGGAGGTCAATGAACATATTGATCTTGCAGAAAAATGCTGGTGATTACTTGGAGATAGGTAGTAGTTTCAGTTGAGATAATTTGTTCGCGGTCTCTCCATTTTAACTGTAAGCTTTTGTCCTGTGTGCACAGTAAATGATAAGTGATTACAGTTGAAAACTTGTCCGACTTTACACGCTTGGATTAATGTTAAATAGAGGACTCTAAAACCCTACATAGAAAAATTGTTAAAGATGCTTTACCAGATATTTATTCAAAATAGAGAGCTGGTAACCAAGTAAAAAATGGAAGACAAACCATTGGAGATGTCCGAATAAGGCTTGGAGATCAACCTTTGATTTGGTGAGCAACTTAAGTGTTGGCAACATAATAACCAATTCTCTCCATTTTCCAATCTTGAAACTCTAGATACCAGACGTTAACTTCCTTAAAAGAACTTACAGAAATCACAAACTCACAAAACAGGGTTAGATCACCAAGCATGCCAGAATGTGAACCATAAATTTGCAAACGAAGACAAAATAAAGAAAATAAACCAAACAACAGTTATACCTTCCTTCAAAAGAAGATTTTACCTCACCGATCGATTGAAGTGCACCCAAACTCTAATTGATATGCTCTTGCGATTTACATGGATATGTGGATTAATCGACTCAATAGCATAACTTTGATAACTAAAAAATGGATGAATTAAATGCAGTAGCGTAAGTTTGGGAAAATGAAATATGATCCTTTGGTTTGGAGGAAGTTTTATTTATAGATTTCCAAAAATGAAGATCAATGGCACGGATAATTATTGGAGAGATCAATAGTTGAAATTGAATGAGAGAATTAAATAGATGAGAGAGTGACAAGTGTCCTTGTACTCTCATGAATCAGGGGAGTTAACAAGCTTGATTGGTGAGTTGACTAAATTGATTGATTTGTTATCTAAATTGATTGATTAGTCAATTGATTTGATTGAATTGTTAATAGATCTGATTGAGAGTGATTGATGAAATGATGAGAGAGAATCATGGTGAGACAATAGTGAATCATGGTGAAAGGAAATTGTGCAGGAAAATTAAATTATTTAGTTTTTGTTCACATGGATAATTTTGGAAAATAAATAAAATATTAATCTTATTTATTTGTGGTGGAGAAAATAGAAATTAATTTGTTTAATTAATTAATGTTAGAAGAAAGAAAAGATTAATTAAATAATTGTAAAATTATTTAATTAATGCTAGGAAATGGAAAACTTAACTTAATTAAATAATTAATAATGATTTAACTAATGCAGAAGGATAAGATAGAGTGATTTTCATAACACTAGATGAAATCAATCAAATAATCAAGAATTATTTAATTAATGTGAAGGTATAGCAGATGAATAACTAAGTCTAGAAGTGAGGTTAATTTTAGGTGTCTACAAGGTCTTGTAAGGTCTAGGTTATCCAAAAATGCTTTAGCATTGTTTAAAAGTCTTAAAAAAGATTTTGAAATGTTTTATAGACTTTAATCTTATCAAAAAGATACTCCATACCTTCCAAAAAGACCTTTCTTCATGTTACATGCAATTTTTAATGAGTCAAACGTCAAAAGGAGATGAAATTCCATGTCCAAATAAACCTTATTTTCTCCAAAAGCCTCGTGCATGTCTTGGAGGGAAGGTCTTCTTTTCAAAATCAATCACTTTTTAGGGTTGTTTTCTATGTTGAGGTAGTGTCATGCAGAAGTAGAGTTTAGTTGGAGTTTAAGTTTGAGGTGTTGGGTTAAGTTCAAGGGTTTGTGTGTTTAGGTTTAGGGTTTTCAAGTTCTGTACAGGTTTTAGTTCATGGATGGAGTGCATCAGGGACATTTTGAAGGTAATACTAAGAGTTAGGTTGGTTTTTCAGAGAATGAAGGTATGATTGAGGTTCATAAATAAGTAAAAGCTCTAATGGATCTGTACATTGTTCAAGAGGTTTATATAAGCTCTATGAAGTTTAATATGAATGTGAGAAATGCATGAAGACACTAATGAAGGTTTACAAGCTGTTGGAAGCATGTTAACCCTTTATAGGGTGTGAACTTGAAAGCTTTGTCAAGAGTGAAAGTAACCTAAAACTTGTCTACACAGTCATAGAAAAATCTCATAGTTCAAGGGTTGTTCAAAGTTGCATGGAAGCTCCTGTGACATAGAAGAGAAGAGCTTGAAAATACTGAGACAATTGAAGCATCATACAGGCTTGCACATAAGGGTAATGTTTTGCAAGGACTTTGCATATTGTGAAGGTTTTGAAAAGTAATAGGGATAATAGCTAAATGTAGCAGTCGCATAGAAGTTTATCAAGTTCTATAGATCCTTCTATTTCAACTAGCCTGCACTGTGTCTTTTGATAGATTTATGTGTTTATAATCCCAATAGCTCATTCTTTGAGTTATGTGTTGGAGCTTAATGTTTATGGAGGGGTGAAGAATATTTGATTAGGTCATAGTCTAAAGTCATAGGTTTGTAGGAGGAAGGATTATGTCATCAATAGTGTCATGCTTAAAGCTTTGTGTTACCATGTATTGTTGTCACAATGAACCTCTTATAAGAGTATCTTTTCAAGACCTATCTGAACTACCGTATTGAGAAAGCTACATATATTCTAAGGGTAGTCCCTGCTCTATAGTATGATCCTCTACAAGGATAATGTGAGGTCACAATGATGGTTTCTAATAGAGGTCTTAAAAATCCTACTAGGATAGTCAAGAAGGCAAATTTTTTTGAAAACATTGCACTGAGATCTAAAACGATGGACAAATTTTAGAGAGGTGACATGAGATAGAGGGAAGTTTGTATGGTGTGTGTGGCAGACAAAATGGATGAGTATATCAAATATGTCTTGAAGTCTGCAGTGAGCAGAGGAAGGCTGGGTATAATCTAGCAACAGTATAAAGACAGAGACAACTTTAGGGTTTTGTATTCTAAAGGATTTACTTGAGAAACAATCCAAGTTTGTCCAACAAGTTTGCATCATACAATGAGGATCTATTTATACCTCAATGAAACCCTATTAATGTTTAGGCCTGCATAAGCCATAAATGAGTCCATTAAATGTTTTTATGAGGCCTGTCAATAATAAGGTAACTTGGGTATAACAACAAAGACTATATAACAATGTTTAATGGGACTGTAGGACATTGTCAAAGACATTCAATAGAGTTTTGAGGGTTGACAGTGATGAAGAATTGCCTGAGAATGGAAGAAGACCTCTTGGAGAAAGGGTTAGAAGTACACAGGCCAGTTTGTAGGTAGGAGTGCAGAGATAGAGTTTTTGAAGTGCATGGATACAAAGAAGAATTAAGAAGACAATAAAGGGACTATTAGATGTAACAAAATAGTCATGTAGATGGTCTACATTTCATGAAGATGATCTATATTTCATTTAAGATGATCTGTATTTTGTGTAAGTTGGTTTACATTTTATTGTAGAAGATCCATAGAGAGATAGACAGTCATGAATAGAGAGGATTATCGATAAAGAAAAGACATACCAAGGAACAAGAGCCTTAGACAATCTGTAAAGGTCTACACATTCATTGGATACCTCAAATTAGAATGAAAGTAATGAAGCCCAAAGAAGATGATACCAACCTACAGAAAAATATATGCATACAGAAACACATGGACAAAGAGACAATAAATATAGGGTTTGAAGGGAACAAATAATAGTGTTATGGAGATTGCAAAGAATTTTGTACCCCGCATAACCTTGTGGTCAAGTCTGAGATAGAGATGTTCAATTCCATGCAAGGAATATTGTATGCACACTGACAGAGATGTAGAGTATGATAAAGTTATGACAATGTTTTAGTGTCATGAATCCTTGAGATAGCCATTCAAGAGTGAAATAGGGCCTACATAGTCATCAAGGTTAACAAACCCTAAAGAAGCCCTAGCAGTGAAAAAACTCAAAAGAATTCATTGTAGTTTTAAAACTCTGTATTAGAAGTAGACACCTCACTGTACATAGATCACTTTGAGCTTGATTTAGAGAGAGAGGTTTAGGTTTTGTATGTATAACATTGGTAAAAGCACTGGGTCTGCTTGAGGTTTCAATTTTGTATTTAGTTTTCAATAAGGAAAATCATAGCATGAAATTAGTAAAGAAGTAACATAGTGAAAGAACAATAGATATTGTGATCTCTTGTGCTATGAAGATAGTGTATTGGAGATCCTTAGAAGGTGAAAAAAGTGACAGGACAGATGATAGTCAATAGAGGATAGTGATAAGCAAGACAGATTACACTGTGATAGTGGTAGAGATAAGTGTTAGATGCATAGGACAACTCAGAGGGGGTTTGAATCAGTTGTACATCAAAACATTCAATCCCTCATTGACTTTCAAACCCTTATTATGCATTAACAGAATATAAACATATGAATTAGCAATGCAAACACATCCAAACACATAAGAACACCAAATTTACATGGAAAACCCAAGAAGGGAAAAACCATGGTGAGGATTAGATCACATATATATGAATAACAACATCAAATACAAGTAGGCTCATTGCCAAGGGCTCACTGCCTAGAAAAGAAGAAAGGCTCACTACTAGAAGGACTCACTATCTGGAAGAAAGAATAATAGAAGACTGTTACAAAGAGATTCACTATCTCAAGGAAATAGGAGAAATTCACCACTACAACTTTATGCCATCCACAACCTTTGACTCAACTTTATGCCATCCGCAACCTTTGGCTCACCACCTCTAGTAACTTCAAGCATACTAAAATGTAGACACCTTCTGCTCACTGCATCCGGAAGTCATAAGCATTTAAGCTCACACTCAGATCACCGCACTTGATCACATTCACATCTTTCACACCATACACACTCTACTCAAACTTCACCTTGCATTTATACCATTTGCGACCTAAAACAATCTCAATTAGGTTGGCCTTAATGAAACATATGCACCTCAAATGTGCAACACCAAAATGGTCGGCACCAAACACTTCCACAGTGGAAAGAAGTGAAGGAAGACCACACCAAGGGTCAACTAGGATCCAAATTTGTATCACCATGCTACTTATCACATCCACAATCCATGAGGTACCTTCGTAAATAGTGCTAGCATGCCAGGTTGGCCAAACCTGAACTAACACTACAAGTGACCACATACACGCCTCTCTAGATCCAAAAACAACATGTGAACCACAAAGAAACACTCCACAACATCCAAACAAATTCCTCGAATATTCCATCATCATCAGAATATTTTGTGACACTACCACAACCACTTGAAACAAAGAATACCTTCATCCTGCACATCAAGATGCACTACCACTGAACTCCAACATAAGAACTGAACTTGCGGAGAAACCCAACACTAGAAACTCCAAGGGAAAGTGGATATAGACAATATAAGCATGTTCCCAGATCTGTAAAATAAGAAACCTCAACATGGAGAAATGTGGAGCAATCTCATTTCTCCCAGAAAACCTTCTTCATAGGAAAACACACTCTTAAACACATCTTCCATTGCCGCATGATCTAGAACCTAAAACTCTGGATATAACACCTCTGAACACCTCTAATCATTACATCCAAACCACACAAGCATATCTTCAACCATGAAGAAATGCTGAGTACAACACTTAGCATGCCTCTGTCACACTGCACACACTTTTATTCAAATTTTCTCAAAAGCACTTGGAAACCAAGTGAATCATCTGCATCAACAACACTAAAAACATCTTCTTAGCATGACTACGCTAGAGATTGACATCAAGCAATGATACATCCAACATTATCAACAAGCTCCAACAATCTCCCAACTATACTCAATCTTCCAACAATATCTACATACAAAGCATTGATATCAATGACAACACTAATGACAACACTAGCTTCAACCAACTCCAATGCTAGGGGTTGACATCAATGACAACACAACAAGCTTCCACTAATCTCCCCATTTGTCATTAATGGTAACACAATCTCTCTGAAAAACCATCAACAACAAAAGCAACCAACAACAACTCTACAACTAGCAGCACTCCCCGTGACTAGGGCATCTCTTACTCTTCACACTCTTTACCTTTGCTTCACAGACTTCTTCTCCCCCTACCTGAGGAGTTCAATAGATCACACTCTCTCTTGCAATACTCTTCTACACTATAGTCTTTCAACCACTCTAACTCTCTCCCCCTTTGACATCAATGGAAAAGGGCCATAAACTCATCCAACTCTCTTTCCTGCATACTTCACACTTTCCTCTTCTACATTGAATTCTTTTGTTGTCCCCCTTTGACAAAACTTCAAAGGGAAACACTTTGCACCTTTCTCACATCCCTCTGACATCTGCATACACCACTTTAGACAATACTTGCAACACCAACAAGCACCTGCTCTCTCTCCACTGCTCTCACTTTTCTGCACTGTCCCCCTTAGGAATATAAAATATGCTCCATCTGACTGCACCAGATTGTTATGTAGAAAAAGGGTGAAGATGGGATTGATTAGTAGTTGGATTAGATCCTCCTTTCACTACATACATTCAAGGACATTTAACTGAGTTGAATCACAACTTATGCAAGAAGGCTCAACTACAGGTTGGTTGTCTCTTGGAATGATAACGAAATATGGAAATTGATGATTAATGTGTTAACTTAAGCCCAATTATGCTCAAAACCCTAATTATGCAAAATAGTGAGTAAACAAATGAATTTTGACAAATGCTCAGACATAGAGATGCTAAATGAAGGTTAGATACATACCAGATTTTGAAGTTTAGAATCTTGAAAAGTTGGGGGCAAAGGGACTAGCGCCCAAGCCCAAGGTGGTATTTTTATTGAGGGTTTCCAAACCTTTTCTGCTACTGATTATCACTATTCCAGAGATTTTTGGCTCTGCAAAATTAGAGGGCAAAGGGACTAGCACCCAAGCCCTAGTAGTACTCTTTTCTACCTTTTTCCATCAGATCTAGGATCCTTATGTTCTATAACACTCCTCTACAACTCCACTCCGTAGAATTTGACACTTGTCACCTGTAATCACAATAGAGGGGTTGGGTGGTTGTGGTGTTTAGGAGCTTGCCATAGTCAAGCCCTGGAATGCATTCAAGCCTTCCAACACCATTGTTAGATAGAGAGTGTGTGTCCTTGTAGGATAGAGGTAAAAACAAATTGGTAAATGATTGATTGAAACACAAATAGATATCACCTCGGAGGTGTAGCTCTCACATAGATGAAGATTCTTCAACACATGAGAAGATGAAGCCAAATCTGTAATAACAAACACAACAACAATATTCTACTCTATAACATAATGAATGTCTTGAATGCTCTATGATCATAAGTTCACCAAAATATCATAATCATCTTCTAGTTTACAAATGAAATCCTAAACATGATTACATATACATTCCTACTATAATTTCATAATTCAAACTTGAGATGCCGACAAGGGAGACCTTTTAACAGTTACTTTTCTGACATTTAAAATATAGGCCCTGATAAAATAGGGCAGGGCTTGGGTGTGAATGCCTAAGACTAGGCACCTATTTTAGGGCTTGGATAAGCTCAAGAGGGTCCCTTTAGTCCCATTTGACATGGGTTTCGGGGGTTTTTTCTTCGGGAGTCAAATTAAACATGCAAGATCAAAAACAAGGGACCCAGGAGCTAAACTTAGGAGGTAAAATTCCTAGGGGGACATTTTATGATGTAACATTTAACCCCCACTTTAATGGATGTATGATCTTATGACCCATACATGCATTAAAGTATGGTTAAAACACAATAAACACACCAGGAACTTAAAGCTAAGGCATACACAAAGATTGAGGAACCATTTCTAGCCTCCAGTCTTAGCTAAGCACTAGAAAACACATCGCAGACACGCAAAACATAGAGAAGATAGTAACAAGCATGCAAAACATGGAGATGACAGTAACAGGTAGGCAAAACATGGAGAAGACACAAGAGTAATCACTGTAAGCACAAAAATCACGCACTGCCTCCACAAGGACCCCTATGATGATTTTAATCCTTGTCACATATGTAAGCGTGAAATAATGTCCTTTAAGCAGCAAACCTCTTGATGACATGTCTTCTTTCTTGTCTTGTGTTGTTTCCTCTTTGTCAATTTCTCTTTCTCCCCATTTGCGATGCTTTTTGACACTTTTGCGACACTTGTTGATTTGTGTTTTCTGGGCTTTCGACCTTGTTCCTAAAAGGAAGCTAGGTGTGCAGAAATTGCTTCCTACACTAATCTAATGAGGAGAGATGTATGCAAATTCAATTTTAATTCTTACAACTACAACAACATAGAACATCTAATAGAGATATTGCAGCAATACACATACACATAGAAAGTAGACAGAAGAGAGACAGACAAGATATACGTGGGGAAAACCCTTACAGGTGAAAAACCCCACACTCCAAAACACGGATCAAATGTATTACAGTAAACAATAACATATTACAATATAGTTTCAGAGCCAATGCTCTTTCAGGAGTCTTCGAATGTCGAATCTAGAGATATTCCAGCAGCATAACAGTACCTGTATAAACACACTCCTTATCTCCCATCCAAGCACCTATTTTTATAGAGTTTACAAGGCAAATATGGAACCTTCTAGAGATGGGCATCCAACTTGGACTCATGCCCCAAAACCCATGCCTAAGGACACTTGTCCAACATCCCATCCTGATGTGGTCGCCTTGTCCCAAGATAGGCTATGACAGATGCTCTTACGCATCTTACAACTATCATAGAATCTGTCATAACTGACAGCACTTACAGCTGTAAGAGAATCTGCCCCTTGACCCCATCTTGGGGGTGCTACCCCCAAACCCCTGTTAATTATTCAAGGGGGAAACCATGGCTTCCAAAGTCACCAAATTTTATCCTGCTGCATATACACAAGGTGCCGACTATGCCAACTCAACATGGGATAAATAAATACAACATTAGGAATTTGCAAAGGTTGAGACACCTTAATTCCCAATAGTTCCAAAGCCTTGTAAGTGTCTTGTAGGTGAGTTTTCACCTCTCCCCTATGTTTTTCATCCTCTGCACCCCCTAGAAGCCTTCTAGAGGTCCCCCTATCCATCTCCCACTTTTGGTTTTTAGTTTCGCCCAACCAATCCAAATCTCCCCCTATTATTTCTGGATCTCCCCCAGGAGATCCTGTAGGTGCAAGTGGAGATTTGGATTCTTACACATGATTGACCTATTTTTAGAGGCAGAACACCTTTTGCTCTCTTCTATCATTTACCACCATGCAGTTCTTCAGAAAACCCTTTCCTAGCCAGATCTCCCCTGGGCAACCCATGGTCGCCCAGGGGTGACCCTACTGATGAAAGGGGTGACCTTCTCGTGTTTTTAGCCGCAGAAAAACTTGAGTTTCTCACTCAAATTAGCTCTGTTTTCACCCATTTTTCTTCCAGTTCGCATGATTTTTGATGCCTAATATGGAGTTGACTATTTCATGCACCCACACATGCATAATTAACTCCATTTGATCTAAAATTAACAACTTAATCAATATCATGCATCCTCTCAACTCCATTTCCTCTTCAATGATAAGCTATTATTGATTTATCACTCCATAGTTAGCTGAGTTCACTCGGTAATCAACCTTGTTAACTCCCTAATCAATCCTTGTTAACTCATCAATCAAATGAATTAACTTCTCAATCAATCCCATTCTTCAAACCTATAAATACCCCCTCCCTCAAGCACAAAGGGAGGCAAATTCATTGTGTACACAATTCTTACCAATTTTTTCTCTCCAACTCAGCATTCTAATGCTCTTACAGAATGAAGGCACCTTTTGCTTTATTCATTGTTCAACCAAGCATTGTTACACTACTTCATTCAATGCCATTGTACTCAACAAAAGCTCTCATTGAGCTCTTTCAAGCTTCAACAAGCTTCTTTTTGCTTCATTGTGTCATTTTGTCGTCAAGAGGTCTTCTCGTTGCTTCAAAAGGACTCGAGGTTGCCAACATCAAGGATTTATAAGGGTAGTGGAGTCACACAAATCTTCATTCTTTTAGGTTCCTTTATTGCTTTATTCAATTCATAGTAATTAGAAAACCAAATATTGCTCTTGGAAATAGTAAATCTTTTCTTTTTCCTTGATAGTTAGATCTTGCATGTTAGAGTAATTGTTTTCATATTCCCAGATCTAGATTATTTGTACAAGTAATTTCCCTTTTTTAGATTAGATTATTTTAAAACAATCAAAAACCCAAAAACATAGATTAAACTTGCATTAGGAAAAGTCATATTAGTTTGCATTCATATTTCCCTTTCATAGATTAAAGAGCACTTTTCATTTCCAAAATACTAAAAAAGTACAAAAAACACATTTGCATATCATTTAGCTTTGCATGTATATAGAGACCCTAGAAAAGATAAACTTGCAAACCCTCAATATCATCACGAGGTAAACCACAATAAAATGATTCAATCAAACCCTTGATCACATCACAAGGTAAATACAAATCAAAGCATAGCCAAACCCTAGGTTAATTAAACCCTAGGTCAAAACCCTAAGTTTAGTTAAGGGTGATCATCACACATTTACCTCTATCTTGGATCACGAATGTGCCTAGGAGTGAGAGGTAAGTGGGTAAGGGCTATCCTCAACAAGATTGAGGAAATCAATCCACAACAACAACAAGAGACATTTACTTTACCACAAAAAGATTCATTTGTTCTCTTGTTAACAGAAGAAACTAGATAACTCCAAATACAATAGGAACTCATTCAACACATTGAAAGACAAGAGGATATAAACCAAACAAACCGCTTACCCACACAAAGGTGGAATAGAAGAAACCCCAATAAGAGAAGAGAAACTAGTGACCCTTCAGGTCATAGGGTTATCTCAACAACAACTACTATCGACCGAAACATTCAACTTAACACACAACAACAAAGGCCACAGAACTTGCTGAGCCTCTCCACAAAGTCCAACTCTCCAATGAGCCAGACCCCCGCCGTGTCTTGCCTCCTCTCGATTAGCTACTTCCACGAGAGCAAGTAATGTGGCAAATCATCCCATGGCAAGGAGGGAAGGGTCTGTGTGCATGCCGAAAGCTGACCCGACAGCCCTAGGAAACCGCAGTCAACATTTTGAGTGTACATATTTTGGTGAAGCTGATGTGAAATTGCAAATCCTTCTAGGATGAGTATTTTTGTGTTCCCATTTCAAATGCTTCAAATATTCATTTAGCAAAAACTTCAAAACATTTTCACACTTCTCTTCATAGCCGCTTCAGTTTCTATCACTTACGCCATCATCCATTCCATTTGTTCTGTGGTGTCTATGGCACCCTCGAATATGACAAAACCTGACTTAAAGCAAGGGAATATTCCGTTAAGAGAACTAGAAATTCCTTCCTTTGATACGTATGTGCTGCTGCATCCTGATGCACCAATCACAAACTATTACGACTACAAAGATTCTGATTATGAAAAGATCAAAGAGAATCCAAACATTCTCTATCATTCAACAACCCAGCTTGGGAAAACAATCCGGCCATACCAAATGTGCCACAAAAAGATAGAAGGAGAAGGTCATAAATACATAAACCCAATCAACCTTCCACAAGAACATCAAGTACTCATCTTGATGAGGAAGTCAAACGATTAGAAAAACATATGCAAGAAGCCAAAGATGCATGCTCAAGAGGCATTGAGGATTGCCTTGCGAGAAGAGCAAAGAGAAAATGTTGCACGAGAAGAAACATATCACCATGGAAATACTCAAAGAGAAAATCCTAGAAATGAAGAAACACCTAGAACTGCTACTCCCGCAGACTTAATAGCAACTCTAGTGCAAAGGATCAGAATCTTGGAAGCAGAAAAAGCTACTCTAGAGAGAAGGCAAAAATCTCATGAACAGGACTAGGGGGCATCTCAAAATCCCCCTACCTCAATTACTATTCATGAAATGCCAATAATGATACAAGTCTAAATGGGAACCCTCCTATTCAAAACAATCAAACAAATTCGACAATAGGTTATCAAAACCCACCTACAAGGTTATTGCTATCAACCCTGTAGTTTCAAAGTGCCTTTCTCAGAACATATCTTGAGTATTTAAAAGAACCTCTTGATCAAAACATAAGAAGCATGCAACTACCTCAGCCATTGTCAGATCTCCCAAAATTTAAAGGAGAAGGAGATCCAAACTACCACATTAAAGACTACACCACAACGATAAGAGAACTCCTCCCTTGGGATAGGGTTGTAGCAAAAATCTTTCCAAAAACTCTTGAAGGCATAGCTTTGGATTGGTACTATCGCTTACCAAAAGCTTCAATTCACTCATTCAGACAACTAATCAGAGAGTTTTTCATGGCATTTGACATGAACAAACTCATTAAAACTAGGATTAGAGAATTCCTCACAATGAAACAAGAGCTAAACGAATTCGTAGCCCACTTTGTCACTCAATGGAGGCAAGTCCTTTACTCATCGACTAGTGCTCCAAACATGGATCACCGAGAACTATGCGACCTCTTCTTGCATGCCCTTAACAAAGAAATGAGAGAAGATGTTCAAAAACTACCATACAAATCCTATGAGGAAGCATTGGAAAGTGCTTTGAGGATTGACCAATATGTCATTGACAGTGGTAGAAAAGTTTATGGGACAAATGGAAAATTGACAAAGCAAGACACATGAAACAATGCCTCTATCATTAAGATCCTTAAAAATAATAGGAGTGCAACCACGGATGGGGTGACAGATCAACCCCCAATCAAGAAAGTAAGAGATGACTACAATGGGAGAGATTAATATCCTCCTAATGTAAATGCCATAGATCAACCTAGGAACAACAGTTACTACCCTAGGGATAACTACCAAAATTGGAACCGCAACAGAAATGAGAATGGAAAAGGTGGAAGATATGAAAGACCCCTATACGAGTTCAATTAGTTTTGTTCTTTTCATAGAACAAGGGGGAACAGTACATAATCTTGTACAGAATATAACAAATTCATAGCAAGGCTACCAAAAGACCAGCAACGTTTGATCATAGAGATGTTCTTGAACCCACATGAGGTCACACCGAACAACAAGGATACAAGAAAAAATCAAGCTCCAATAGCTCCACAAAAGGCAAACATGAGAATTTATTAGGATCTGTTCCCCGCACATAAAGACGTAGAAATAATGAATCAAAACAAAACGGCTCAAAGTAGTAACCCTGAAATCCCACAGTAACTAGGACAAAAAGGACAAGCTAGGATGATGGGTTTAGTTAATATTATGCACAATGAAGGAGAAGAGGAAGACCATGAGGATGAAAAAAAATAAATAGAAGCATATGGAGGTATCATTTTATTAGTGGAGTCGATACCAGCTCCAATTAGACCTTATGAGCTCATAGAAGATTTAAAGAAGACATATGCTCACATTTTGTTCATTGACTTACTCAGGAACTCCCCTTCACATCACTCAGCGTTATTAAAAGCAATAGGTTTAAAATACTTCGACCAAATTACACCACCACCTAGTGAGCAAACCAATCATGTGGACTACAACATCAGTCCACCAAATTTGGAACTCAAAGATCTAATGTTCTTCTTCGACTTACAACAGATGCCTTCCGAGGTAGAATTAACCAAAAAAGGAGACCCTGTGCTATACCTTCAAGTATGGATCTATGACATTTGCATCAAGTGGACCTTAATCGATGATGGGGCAGTTGTTAACATAGTTCCTTTTTCCCTATTAGAGAGGATGGGCTATGGGCACACTAATATCATCACTTCATGATATACTCTAAGAGGATATGATAATCTAAAGGCTGCCACCATAGGTAAGATTACCCTTCTAGTGACCTTGGGACCTAAAACCATTCCTACTACATTCTACGTCATAGACAAAGACACGAGATATAATTTGATTCTTGGAAGACCATGGATACATATAATGAAATCCATGCCATCCACATTATTTCAATAAGCTCAATTCTTACACTTAGGGAAAGTATACGTCGCAAAGGGAGACCCGGAACCTTTTAGCATGTTAAAATCAAACACACCAAACAAGCGTATAGGTATCCCCATATACTATGAACTCCCTACCAACAAATTGACCATCCCTAATCCTACACCTCAGTCGATATGCATCAAACAAATGGAATTCTCAGAAAAGACCATAAATGCTGCAGAGATCAAAACTTTAGAGAATGAGGCCTTGCCAAAACAAAAGGAAACGGTCCCCAAACAAAAGACAATTGAGATCATGGAATTGATTGAGCGAGATGGACCACTCCAACTCCCCCTAGAGGTACTCATGATAAACATCCAAGAGGCCTACAAACTCTTCCCTTGCATAGGAGAAAACCACATAGAACTGAAGGTCCAATGTTTGAGATAACCACGTTAGATCTGAGAAATGCAGACCCGCACACTTTCTCAGACATTAAGGAAGACATGACAGGTTACACTCCATTATCACCACTAAGTGAATCATGTGTCCCTGAGACACCAGAAGAAACAAAATCTTATGAGCCTCTCACACCAATAGAGGATTCACATCAACCATTGACACCCATGGAGGAGGCACATTCTATTGACAATGAATCAACTAACGCCATAGGAATGCTACCTAGGATGTTCATGATGTCTCAGCCACAAGAGAGGCCAACCACCTCTGACTCAGTTCAATCAAATGACCTCGTCGAGTGGGAAGCACCTCTAGTACAAATTGAAATGGTTTAAAGACTTCCTGATGAAGATGAAGAAAGTGAAGGTATTTTTCACAGAGAATGGAAGATGAGAGTGTCGGTCGGTGTTGATGACCCTGTCATTTTTGAATTGCCAAAGAGTTACATCGAATATGCCATGGACTTAAGACCAAAACCAAATGGGAGGACAAGTATAAGCTTTGTCCCTCCTGATGAGCAAAGGGAGCCACAAACTCCCCTTAAGTTGTTCCAATTTTTGTAAAGAATCCAAGAGAGACCAGATGTGAAAATCTACATGCAAGAATAGTTTGACCTATTAGTAGAGTTATTAATTTGTGATGGATTCCTGTATTGGACCCCTTCTCATCAACAATCCTTTCGAGACCTACTTCGTCTCACAATGCCAAGAGAAACCACTGAGTTGGTAGCAATAGATTCAAATGACAAACCTTACAGAATAGGAGAACTGGTCCTGAGAAGAGGTAGCACGAAGAATAAGAAAAGAAGATGAAAAAGAGATTTTTTAGAAGACTAGAAAGGTCCTTACATGGTCAAAGAAGACGTTGGAAATAGTTCCTATCTCTTGTGCACAATGGAGGGAGAGGAATTTGGCAAAATAGTCAATGCCTTTCACCTCAAGAAATACTGTCTAAAAACCCAAAAATCATAAAACATAAAAATACAAAAAAATTATAAAAAAATCAAAATGTCAAAAATAATTTACTACTTGCATTTCAGTATCTTACACTATTTTATTTTTAGTAAGGAGTCTAAGGTTGCCTAGATATACGTCATCCTTTCAGCACCTAGAGATTCCCCATATTTCACAATCACCATTATCCCCTTTTCATTCCCAGTGATTCTAATCAAAGCCTAGCTCTTAGCTTTACACTGATCCCAGTCTTAATGAGTCAAGATGTTAGGTCTAAACAAAGTCAGTATTCAAACCTACAGTGTTCAAAGGAAGCTTGCAAGTAGACTTTCCCAATTCTTCCCTAGTATTAGAGAAGTCCAAACAAATTACAACAACTTGAGGTGGTGCTCAACCCCTTATCTTTCCTAGCCTAGAGGATCAAAACTCTGAAGAAAGTAGTCTAAAATTCAAGTGAATAAAAAATGAGTGATCAAAATAAGAGTATTGAGAGATCAAGCTTGCATATCAAAAAGTTCCAAAAAGCATTCATTTCTTGAAAAGACAAAAATCCAAAAAAATGAGAAAAATCAAGTGAGGAAAATACAAGAAAAATGAAAAAACAAAAAAAAGAGATACAAAAAAGAGTGAAAGAGAGAAGATTACTGAATGTCCATACTCTTGGGTGGAGATCAGTCTAAGCTCGAAGCCTTAAGGGTGACATTCCAATAGAGAAAGAAAGGTACAAAGCACACACACACTAGCTAAGCAAAACTGAGAGTCTAGTAGTCTCTAGGATCATCTTCTACTTAGGGACCCATGTTCTTTCCTATTTATCATTTACCTTGGGTCTACTTTTCTTGCCATCTATGATCTAAGTCTAGCGAACACCTATAAAATTTGTTACTTGTCTAAAGTTGAAAGCTTGTTAGATTGTCTTATCTAGATAAGGATCAATGTTTACTCTTTAGTAAAGCTCAAAATCAAAAGCACTCCGTTTTCACTCCCTCTCCCCACTTGAGTTAAAAATCCTATCTCATAGCCTTGAATAGGTCTCTTATATTAGGACAACCAGCAATCCCCTAAATTGAAAATCATATTTAAGAGCATTCACATTGCTTGTTCCACATTGTATCCATGCCAAAATTAGGAAAAGAGCCTCAAAGCAATAAAGTTAAATGTCATATCTCATGACACTCAGTAGAAGTAAATGTTTCATTTCAGCATTTCTTGAGCTCTTGCATTGTCATATCGTAAATTGCATCTCATATATATGCCTTAAAAAGTTAGAAAAAAATGTGATCATTGTCACACTTGCATCATTAAAGAATTGAAAAGGTCAAACACACAATCAAAAAGTTCTAAAAACCATGCACAAGAGATGAGTACAAATCTGATAGGCAAAAACCATAAAAGGATAAACTTTCATAGATACATTCGAAGTTCACATGTATAAGAGTATCAAAGAGCTAGGACACAATGCTCTCAAAGGAAGTAGAGGCTCCCCATGCAAGGGGGCATGAGTTCAAGAAAGGATGTCAAGGCTAGTTCCTTCTAATGGAACAAGGCTAGTTCCCTCTAACGGAACCCTTAGGACTTCAGTTCCTCTGTCTACAAATATCACCCGTCGCTCCATGAGACCTATAGGAGCATGGCGCTCTACTGTGAGCATGTGACTGTGAAGGCCCTGCCATACTAGCATCTCATCATCCAAAACTTAGATGATCCATCTCTCTAAGAACCTGATTCTTACCCTTAATGGTGTGAATCTCAGCCTTCAAGTCTGCATTCTCCTGACATCCATGGTAGACAAGAGAAAAAATGTCCGTGTGTCTCTTAGTAGTAGGGGACATACCACGATCATCTAAAAGATGGTCTTGAGTCATCTTGGTGAAGGGAGGAGCCAAACCAACATTAATCTCGTGAACAAAATCCCTCCACTCTCTAATGTTACCTAAAAAAGTGAATCAAAAGAGAAAGACATGTCAGTTCCCCCATGAAAATAGAAAGGACAAAAGTGTGAAAAATAAACAAATGAAACTTACGTGGATCACCTGGCTGCTAATTAGGGTCAAGTTGTCACATCACCTCATCTGAATGAGGAGGTCAAGGAACACTATGAGGACCATCAGGGATATCAAGAGCATCATCTGCATCATAAGCATCAACAAGACCCTCATCCTGTGCATCATTAGGTCAGCCCTCATCTGACAAATCATCATCATTAGGAACATAGTCCTCATCGGTAGACTCTAAATCCACAACCACAATGAGAGATTGTGAAGGAGTCCCTCTCCCTCCTCTCTATCCTCCTCTTAGAACTCTAGTAATGAAGACTCCAGGAGTCAAGGGAGTCCAAACAACTAACCTCTGTCCAATCTCACCCATCTCCTGAACAGTCCTGTAGCAAGTGGACACTGGGGGCAAGTCCTCGGGGAAGTCCTTGCTGAACTGTTGTGAAACACACTCAACATGATGGGCCTCAACTAGACCATTACGGTATGAAATATTGGATACTCCATGACATTACTCTCTAACCTCGTCATCATGGGCCTAGGATCCCTCTATATCATGATAAGGATCGAAGACTATATCCTCATTTGTAAGAGTAGCAACGGTGGGTAAAGAAGCATCAAAGTGACCTACATGCATCCGCCTAGCTGCTCTCGGTAAATATCTATCTAGAATCAGAATGAGCTTTTGATAGGGCCTAATGTGTTCAAATATCCATGTCATGATGAAAGAAGAGTGGCTAAAAGCTAGAGCCCCTCGTCATGAAATATGATAGAAATTCTTGTAGACCATGGCCAGAATGTCTAGTCCCCAAACATAGAATATGCCCTCCTCAATACCACGAATGATGGGTGCCCCACACCATCTCAAATTAGCTGAGGCCTTGTCTTTGGACAACCTCGAGGCAATCAAACTGATCAAGAATCTCATCAAAAGTGGGATGCAAAGATGAGGCACAGAAGTGAGATGAACTCCTGTCTGATCCTCAGGGTGACTAACCCCCATGAACTCTGACCAGGATGCCTTGTCCTTGAAGGACTCACTAGCTGGAAGGACTAGAGGATGTCCTCTCACAAGAACCCCAAGTTTATGATACACGTCATACAGAGTGATGGTCCACTCTCCAGAGATCTGTGGGAACTGAAATGTGTTTTTGTTTGCATCCTAGTAGGTTAGAATATCACAGTATATACAGGACATGAGGTGAATAACAGGCACATGACAAACTCTACCCAGACCTACTCTCCTCAAAACAGAACGGTCCTCATTACTCAGTGAAGTAAACATCACAGAGAGCCATCTCTGCTCTCGACAGGCATTCCATCAGATACGCATGTCTTACAAGATCAGAAAATAACTTTATATTAGATCTCATAAACTCATAAAAATCCCTAAAAATCGTAAAATTGTAGAAAACCTTACACAAAAAAGTGTATAACCCCTCAAAATTACAACAAATAGGTGAATATAGTAGCCAAAACAAGTCAGATCCGAGTGAAACAAGCATAAGAAAACATGAAATTTTAGTCAAAATCAACCCAAAAGGGTCACCCCCGGGTGACCCAGCTATTTTACAGGATCTCCCCCAGGTGACCTTGCTATTTTGCAGGATCTCCCTCGGGTGACCCCGTTGTTTTGTAGGATCTCCCTCAAGCGACCCTACTATCAGATAGGATCTCCCCCAGGTGACCTACCTGACAAAAGGGGCGACCCTAGAGGGAGATCCCTCAAGCTAAAATTGCTCTAAAAACTTCATTTTTCGGCCGATTTCAGAAAACAAAAAACCTATCCTACTCTAAACGATGAAATAGAGACAATGCGACAAGAAAATTGACAAAAATAGATAATTTCAAGAGATTTTTCACAAAATTCAAACTAGGGTTTAGAGAAGGGTATTTCACTATTTGCATACCTGATTCTCCGCGGCTGAAGAAGAGGCGGCCATCTTTGCGATCTCCTTGACGATACCTATCCAACCACTGCTCACACAATCAATTTCATTGCCATTTCACTCCAATCTAACAATTTGACTTGCCTTGTTTGCCCTTAGCTTAGTTTCATTTGTGCATTTTTAGATTAGTTCTTTGCTTTTAGGCATCTCTTTCGTACATCATTTTGTGTGCTTTCATTCCTACAGGTCTAAATCGACAAAGGCAAACAACTAGTCGAACTCAAACGATCCATGGTAAGTTCATCATTTTAGTTTTCATTATTCCTTTTGATACATTTAAATTCTAGACTAACACTAGTTATTGTAGGTATAATTGCAGGAAAATCAACAATAGGTAAGGTCTAGTTCGGGAACGGTACCTACCTTTCATGTAAACTACCATCCCCGAGGGGGCAAATATGTAAGCACAAAAATCACACACAGCGTCCATGAGGACCCCTATGATGATTTTAATCCATGTCACGTACATGTAAGCATGAAATAATGTCCTTTAAGCAACAAACCTCTTAAGGACATGTCTTCTTTCTTTTCTTGTGTTGTTTCCTCTTTGTCAATTTCTCTCTCTCCTCGTTTGCGATGCTTTTCGACACTTTTTGTGATACTTGTTGATTTGCATTTTCTAGGATTTCAACCTTGTTCCTAAGCCTTGTAAGTGTCTTGTAGGTGGTTTCACCTCTCCCCTATGTTTTCATCATCTGCACCCCTTAGAAGCCTTCTAGAGGTACCCCTATCCATCTCCCACTTTCAGTTTTTCAGTTTCGCCCAACCAATCCAAATCTCCCCCTATTATTTCTGGATCTCCCCCTGGAGATCCTATAGGTGCAAGTGGAGATTTGGATTCTTGTACATGACTGACCTATTTTCGGAGGTAGAACACCTCCTTTTCCTCTCTTCTGTCATTTCCTACCATGCAGTTCTTCAGAAAACCCTATCCTGCCTGGATCTCCCCCAGGCGATTGAGGGTCACCCCCCGGGAGACCCATGGTCACCCAGGGGCGACCCTACTGATGAAAGGGGTGACCCTGTCGCATTTTCAACCGTAGAAAATCTTGAGTTTCTAACTCAAATTAGCTCTATTTTCATACGTTTTTCTTCCAGTTTGCATGCTTTTTGATGCCTAATATGGAGTTGACTATTTCATGCACCCACACATGCATAATTAACCCATTTGATCTAAAATTAACATCTCAATCAATCTCATGCATCCTCTCAACTCCATTTCCTCTTCAGTGATAAGCTATTATTGATTTATCACCCCATAGTTAGCTGAGTTCATTGGGTAATCAACCTTGTTAACTCCCCAATCAATCCTTATTAACTCATCACTCAAATGAGTTAACTTCTCAATCAATCTCATTCTTCAAACCTTTAAATAACCCCCTCCCTCAAGCACAAAGGGAGGCAAATTCATTGTGCACACAACTCTTCCTAGTTTTGGCTCTCCAAATCAGCATTCTATTATAGGATGAAGGTGCCTTTTGCTTTATTCATTGTTCAACCAAGCATCGTTACACTGCTTCATTCAATACCATTGTGCTCAATGAAAGATCTCATTGAGCTCTTTCAAGATTCAACAAGCTTCTTTTTGCTTCTTTGTGTCATTTTGTCATCAAGAGGTCTTCCCGCAGCTTCAAAAGGACTCGAGGTTGCCAACATCAAGGATTTCTGAGGGTAGTGGAGTTACACAAATCTTCATTCTTTCAGGTTCCTTTATTGCTTTATTCAATTCATAGTAATTAGAAAACCAAAAATTGCTCTTGGGAATAGTAAATCTTTTCTTTTTCCTTGATAGTTAGATCTTGCATGTTAGAGTAAGTGTTTTCATATTCCTAGATCTAGATTATTTGTAGAAGCAATTTCCCTTTTTTAGATTAGATTATTTTAAAACAATCGAAAACCCAAAAACATAGATTAAACTTGCATTAGGAAAAGTCATATTAGTTTGCATTCATATTTCCCTTTCATAGATTAAAGAGCACTTTTCATTTCCAAAATACTAAAAAAGCACAAAAAACACGTGTGCATATCATTTAGCTTTGCATGTATATAGAAACCCTAGAAAAGATAAACTTGCAAACCCTTGATATCATCACGAGGTAAACCATGATAAAATGATTCAATCAAACCCTTGATCACATCACATGGTAAATACAAATCAAAGCATAGCCAAACCCTAGGTCAACTAAACCCTAGGTCAAAACCCTAAGTCTAGTTAAGGATGGTCATCACACATTTACATCTATCTTGGCTCACAAATGTGCCTAGGAGTGAGAGGTGAGTGGGTAAGGGCTATCCTCAATGAGATTGAGGAAATCAATCCACAACAACAACAGGAGACATTTACTTTACCACAACAAGATCCAATTGTCCTCTTGTTAATAGAAGAAACTAGACAATTCCAAAAACAACAAGAACTCATTCAATGCATTAAAAGACAAGAGGATATAAACCAAGAAACCGCTTACCCACACAAAGGTGGAATAGAAGAAACCCCAATAGGAGAAGAGAAACTAGTGACCCTTCAGGTCATAGGGTTATGTCAACAACAACTACTATCGAGCAAAAAATTCAACTTAACACACAACAACAAAGGCCACAAAACTTGCTGACCCCTCTCTGCGAAGTCCAGCTCTCCAACGATCCAGACCACCACTATGTTTCACCTCCTCTCAACTGGCTACTTCTAGGAGAGTGAGAGTGATGTGGTAGATCACCCCGTGGCAAGGAGGGAAGGGTCTGTGTGTGTGTCAAAATTTGACCCAATAGCCCTAGGCAACCGGAGTCACAATTTTGAGTGTACAGTCATAGAGAATACACTGGATAATTTCATTTTCATTTTCATATATATATATATATATGAATACATATACATGGAAAATAAAGATGCAACACACAATGCCCAAAATGTAGGAGGGACATTTCTCCACACCCTTGAGACTACATATGGGGGAGAAAACACACCAAACAAATCCAAAAGTGTAGGAGGGGTATTTTGCCAAACCCTTGAGACTACACTTGGGAGAAAACACGCCATACATAACCCAAAGCATAGGAGGGGCATTTTGCCACACCCTTGAGACTATGCTTGGGAGAAAACACACCATACAAAGCCTGAGTGTAGGAGGGGTATTTCATCACACCCTTGAGACTATGCTTGGGAGAAAACACACCATACAAATCCTGAGTGTAGGAGGGGCATTTCTCCACACCCTTGAAACTACACAGGGGGAAAACACATGGAAGACACATGAAAAACATGAGTGCCGTATAGTATGCCAAAGACATACTATATGTCTTAAACATGGCAAGCAAGGTGATGGAAGGAGCTTATTGCTAAGTTCCCACCATCTCAAACATGATGTAGACACACCTAATGGTTGGGCTTATGCCACAACAACCACCAAAAAGACGCTTAAGGGAGGATAGTCTCAGATCCAACCCTGCCTACTCAGATGACTTTTGAAATAAAAGGATGTGCACTAGCTCAAGAGATACAACATCCCACCTCTGCATAGGGATTTTTGAATAAAAGGATATGCACTAGCTCAAGAGATATGTTGTCCCACCTCTGTAGAGGGCTTCTTTGATTGCAATATAGAATTAAGATGTGCACTCACACTAGAGATACAACATCCTGCCTCCATAGAGGGATTACAAACATGCTTTGTTAGTACCAAAATCCCCAGACAACTTACCTTATATATGCCCCCACCTTAAGGTGGTTGATCTCATGTACCAATATCAAGCACGTTAAGGTAGAGAGAAAACAAACAAGGGAACAAGAGCTCTCACAAAGCCCATGCCCCCAAGGTGACATGTGCTTACAATCGCTGAATGTTGCCACAAACACACTGATAAGATATGCTAAGATAAAATAAGAGAGGTTACAAATCTTATTCTAAGATAATAACCAAAGAAAAACATGAAAGATATGCATGAAAACAAGATCACATCAAAGAAACCAAGGCTACACATATGGGTTCACATCCGAGTATAGCCATTGGGCTTATACTGCAGGCATCTTAGAACCGAGTGTAACAACAAGGTAAGATATAAAACAATCAAAGTGCACGAAGCAGATGTATTGTTATAGTTTGTTAGAAAAGATAAGACAACATCAAATATCACACAGAGTGATTCTACTATCCAAGCGTCAGATATATAAATCAACCTCGTCTTCATGTATGGACTAGGTCTAATTTTTCTTTGCTTGCTGAAGGGACACACAGTCCATATCAGTTAGTTGTTTGTTTTTCATCATTCACCAATTAGATAGAATCACTAGAAGAAGGTAAACAATAAAATGAGAAAGGAGAACAAGTGCTTGAGGAAAAATCACGTAGGAGGATGCCCCCAAGTCATCAACCACAATGCTATGTGCCTAAGACACAACACTCAAAAATAAAGTAGAGGAGAGGCAAGATAGAAGAATGATGATACAAATAGAAGAATGGTCACAACAGAGGCAGTCTCCCGGTATCCTTGACCATACAAGAGTATCAAGGGTCATCCTAGGAGGCCTAAACAATGCATAAAACATCATGGGGGAACATAACAGAAGAGGGGAGGTCACATAAACGAGAAAATATTGCTACGACATAGGTGACCACCAGAGTTAGAAATACTTACCTGCTGCACAACCGAACTAGCGGTTGTCGACAAGCAAATCATCATCTCCCCAATCTTGAATGTTAGAGGAAATAGGTACATAAGTTACAATAGCCCAAATTTTGGCATTATCCTTAATCTCATTCTCTTTAAGTTTTTCTTTGTTTGGTTCAATGTTAGGTGTAATGTTTTCTTGTTGAGGTACATTTCGTTGGGCAAAAGTTTGTTTTCTCTTCCTCATTTCTCTTTCTTGTCTATTTCTTCATTGTTTATTGGTAATGTTTTCAAAAGGATTGTCATGATTTTCCATAGTCTTGAACATTTTAGAGGAGGAAG
Organism: Cunninghamia lanceolata; assembly: GCA_027924645.1. Lineage (NCBI taxonomy): Eukaryota > Viridiplantae > Streptophyta > Pinopsida > Cupressales > Cupressaceae > Cunninghamia > Cunninghamia lanceolata. The sequence continues at coordinate 8,877,643 of BSBN01000814.1, forward strand.
CCGGTACAAATTTAATTTATTTTGTTGAAGTGCTTTTTTTTCCACTATTACCTCCTGATCCTTGTAAGGATGATGGAGGAGGAACCTCAACATAGATTCCCTTACCTTTTTATCTAAGAAGTTATTCCAATGTGGGTGGTTCTTCTCTTGCTTGAATAGGAGGCCCAACCACTCTAGATAGTAGTTTTTCCTTGTATCATCTATATGCTAAGAAAAGTTGATCTCTTCGTGGCTCGGGTTCTCTATCAGGTCGTGGCCAAAAGTAATCAAAAGTAAAGTTCTTTTGAGTAACCATGGGCTTCCATGTGTTACAATGAATAGTGCGTACTTGTCCATGTAAAGGGAATTTTAGGCATTTGTGAATTGTTGAGGGGATAACCTCCATAGCCTTGAGCCATGGATGTCCTAATTTTATGTGGAAGAGGTCAAATAAAGGGATGACATTAAACAATTGTTCCATGACTTTATCATATATCGTAAACAATAAGGATATATTTCCATAAGTAAGAATAAGGGTTCTAGTATGTGTCTTAATCATTATATCCATAGGTTCATAAGATTCTTGTATCAACTCATGTGAGAAAAGGAATTCTTTCGTTGCTATATAAGTCATACAATTAGGATCTATAAGTGTTCCATGCACAAGAATCTCCATTATATTGACTATAATATAGAGGGGTACTTCAATATCTCTCATTGTTCTATCATGAGGTGTACTATTTCAGGTTCAGGCATCTTCCTTTTCATAGAAGCTCTAGGAGGGAGCTTAGCATTGTTGTTGTGATGAGAAGCCATGTATATGAGATTATTTCACACTAAAACACTTGTTTGAGGGAAGTGGGTACTAAAAGACACATAGGGTCCACAACAAACAAAGTAGGTAAGAGGAAAAGGTACTAAACAATCAAGGCAAAGTGAGTTTGTTTGACGAAAGTGTACACAACTCTTAGTGTTGAAATACACAATGTGTAATTAAAAGCATGCAAGTTTTCAAGCAAAAGTGTAAAATAATGTGAAATTTTTAAATGAGAAATGTATGTATGTGTTAAAATGAATGCAAGATCAGATTTCAAAATATTTTCAACACCTATGCAAGGAAATAGATGCAAAACTATGCTTGTTTATGACCTAAAAATGTTTGATTTTTTCGCTTTTTTCAATGTAAATGTTCTAAAATGCAAAAGTGAGATGCAAATACATACAATATAGAAACACTACAGTCCAAAATCAGATTTGAAAGAGTGTTCAAATAAGTAGTAAAATATGAAACAAGATTTTAACCACAAACCCTAGCTTTTGCAAAGACTAGGTTATATGAAAAAATGCACAATTTCAAGCAAACCCTAACGAATGAAGTATGAAAATGCAATACAAATGATTATAGAATGATGTAATGTTGCAATTTATATCATATCTAATGCAAATATCAGAGATTTAAATGATTTAGATGGAATGCAATGCAAATAGTGTAAACTATGTCAAAATGCAAGCCTAGAATGCTTGATTTTTTCAAAATTTTCAATTTTTTGTAGATTTTCCAATGCAATATGATGAAAATGAAATGTATGAATGCAAATATGAAGTACAACACTCACAAAGGTGCAAAATTCAATAAAAACACAGGTTCACCAAAATGTTATGTAGAAAAAGGGGGAAGATGGGATTGATTAGTAGTTGGATTAGATCCTCCTTTCACTACATACATTCAAGGACATTTAACCAAGTTGAATCACAACTTATAAAAGAAGGCTCAACTATAGGTTGGTTGTCTCTTGGAATGATAAGAAAATTTGGAAATTGATGATTAATGTGTTAACTTAAGCCCAATTATGCTCAAATCCCTAATTATGCAAAATCGTGAGTAAACAGACGAATTCTGGCAAATGCTAACATACAAAGATACTAAATGAAGGTTAGATACATACCAGATTTCAAACTTCAGAATATTGAAAAGTTAGGAGCAAAGGGACTAGCACCCAAGCCCAAGGTGGTATTTTTATTAAGGGTTTCTAGACCTTTTCTACTATTGATTATCACCAGGGATAACTTTAAGAACCCCCCCCCCCTCAGAGAAGGTGTAAAAACCTGGCAAATCGTGTATACTTCCCAAGAAAATATTAATTTTATTGGCTAATTTTTTCATTTTTTGGGGAAAAATAATGTCAATTGGCGAATCTTTTGTAATTGCTAGAAGTCTATGGAAAATCCTGGCAAATTGTAATTTTTTTAAAACCAATAAAATATTTTCATTGGCAATTAAAACCTATTTTCAAACCAATAAAATATTTTTGTCGGTGAATTAAACCTGTTTCCTTAATAAAAAATATTTTTGTTGGTGATTAAAACCTATCTTCAAACCCAAAAAAATATTTTCATTGGTGAATTAAACCTATTTTCAAACCAATAAAAAAATCATTGGTGAATTAAATATAGTTTCAAACCAATAAAAAATTAATTGGTGAAATAAACTATTATGCCAATAAAAAATCATACTGTGGGTGGCAAAAATATCAAATGCTACATATTGTTCTATTCCGGGACAAATTTTCCACACATCCAAATTCCTTCATAAAGTGTCTAGAATGGGGACAAGTGTCAACATATTTATTATGTTTGAAGCAAGATGTCAGCGCAAATTAATATAACTGACGACCGTTCGATGAATTTTTGATGGACGACTATAGTTGCATTCTAGAAGAAAATGTCTGAAACACTAGACGTACAACTTCAAACCTCTGGATTAACACTTGAACTGTTAGATTTCCAAATATCAATGGTTGACATTTCATATGAGAAACCTAGATTTTAACCCTCTGCATAATATTATGTTGAATTGCTACCTTCGGTTGCTAGTTGTCTAAGTTGAAACCTGAGCCGTCAAAACCATGTTGTTTACTGGCCCCTTATACCTAGTCTTGTTGGTCGCCACTTGGTGGGGAACATTATGTGTTAATCATTAAAAGGGGGTCAAAATATTTCATCTATTGTCTAAGTCTTGACCCCCATATTTTATGGCCCCATATCCTGTTAACCTAGCAGGGTCCACTTTTTAAATGCTAACTATAGAAGAACAAGAAATATTTTAGCAAATATTTTGAAGTAGCCTTAAGAAACTTAAAGGGTGAGCTATTAAAGGTTTAAATAAGACACATGGGAAATTCCTTGGCAAGATGTTTTAATCTTAGTTGTCCAATGTTGAAGAATTTAAGTAGACATGCGGATGGCTTGAGAAGTTAATGTGCGAGCAGGTTGGATGGCCTAGGTTAATCCTAACCATTTCCTACTAGCCTATTGGCAGAAGATGCACAGGCGATAAACCCAATGGGCTCATGGGTGAATGCCATGTAGCAGACTTCACAGCCTGAAGAGAAGGTGGGGTCTGCCGAAAGATGAATAAGCAATTCCATGTGGCAGAAAACTTCATCATGACTGTCCATCTTATCATCTCATCAAGAGATCAATGACTAGAGTTTGAAATTGAGAAAGTGGCCATGGGAGCCATTCTACTTCACGCGAGTGAGCAGTAATGGCTATCTTAACACCATAAAAGTAGTCTTTTTGTATAATTAAAATCCATCTAAGTGTTTTAAAGCATATGGAGGCAATTTTAATCTCTTGGCGATCAAAACTAGGGTTTTCAAAGCATTCAAAGCCATAAGTTAAAATCTCATCTTCTAAAATTCATTGCTTGTGCTCACTCTTGTGGTTCTATCAATAGGAATTACTAGTAATTTTTCATTTCTTTTAGGGTTTTTCTTTCTTAGATTATTGAACTACAAAATTTGAGCTTTATTGTTGCTTTAAGTTGGAACCCTAGTCGTGAACCTGCAATTCTTGTTAAACTAAAATCCTAATTCGCAAAATTCTCACCATAATGGCACCCCCATGAGCCCAAACCTCAAGCTCTGGAGAGACGAAAAGGCCCATAGTCCATGACCTTCTTGATCAATTAAAGCCCTCCACTAACAACAAAGTAAAAGGTCTGCTTCTATTCTAGGGTTTCAAAATTAAAGAAGGCCTCATAGATAAACATATCCATATCAAGGATGCCACCATACCACCTACAGGATGGTCATTGTTTAAGAACTGGTTTGGGAACAAGAATTTGAGTGCTCCTATATGTAACCCCTGGAGATTGGACATGGGGAAATTGGTTGTCCCAAATGTTTACATGGATGTGGACTTGTTAAAAGCTGTGGCAACCATATATGATCCTATCTCTAGAGTTGTCAGGACATATAATGGGATCAAAATGGTAAAGATCAGCAGGGAAGAGATTGCTGAAGTTTTTCAACTTCATGAGTGGAATGAGGATTTGGTAAAAATTGATTTGAAAGCCTTTAGGAGTGAATACAAGAAGACAAGACATACCTTCAAAATCACAATGCTGCCAAATCATCTAGCATTAGTTGGAAAGGGAAAGGGAAGAATTCTTATTGGTCCATCAGATAAGGAACCCTTCCCAATAAAGTATTTTGCTCCATATTTTCAGAAAACCTTCTATTCTTTATGTCAAATCTTGGGGTTTGATCCTACTTCCGGCATGCCAATGGGTTTCATGTATATGGCTACTCATATCCAACACCTTGCTTACAACATAGTATATGACTTTTCTTCCTACCTGGCAGATAACATTCGTGAGGGTTTACTTTCATTAAAGAATGGTAAAAATTGGGTTTAGCTTTGGTGGTACTCACTGTTAATGCACATGTTTTTATTCAAAAGGGCAAAATTCTTTGAGAATGAAATGAAGTTGGAAAAGGAGGAGGATGATGTTGAGCTACCTGTCCAATGTTGGACAAGAATTCTAGACAAGGATGATATGAAGTTTAATTTCGTGGTGTTTGAGAATGTCTTTGCATCAAAGTTGAGGAATGACCTAATCTTGAATCCACCAAGGATTCCAATTGAACTACATGATTTGCTCAGGCCAAAAGAAAGGAGGTCTGATTTAAAAATTGATAACAATTGGGGAGATGTCATCCCCTATCCAGATTGTACAATTCTTAGAGTATATGGTACTATGGTTAGACCACATGTTCTCCCAAGAGATGTGCCACTGAGAATTGAATTCCTTGAGGTTATTTGGTAGCTGGGTAATGTTGAAGATGGCCATTGGTTAAACATGAGGAAAGGAACCTTCTTCCCAACATGGATAGTTTTTGTAGACTTTGTGATGACTGGTGGAGGGTGAAGAAAATGCATGAATTGATTGAACCATACAACATGAGGAGAATGCACCCAAGAAATCATGATCCTGAAGGTTTCATGGCTGCATTGAAAGCGAGGATCATAAGAAGCCAGTTCATACATAACTTCTATTTCCCTGAAGATGTTATTAGGAACACCTTTAATTACTAAATACAGGAGGACATGGAGGCAAAATGGATCGCCTATGATAAGATGGTAAGAAAAAATGGAAGACTGTTCCCAATATGACCCCCTGTAGCTGCCTCAATTCAAAAATGAATTGCAAAAAGTTGAATATATGCTCCAGAATTTTGAGCAAGTGGTTGACAGGATGAAAGGAGAGAGATTGGTTGTTGACAAAGGAAAGGCTGTGGTTGGGGAAGAATAAGAAAAGGATAAGGGGAAGGCCCCAGTATTGGAGGAAAGGCCTATGTACCAACCACCACAAAAGATTAGAGTCTTTGCAAGGAGCAAAGGTATTGTGAGGAAGCAACAATCTACTGCCACCCCAACTACATCTGAGGATTTTGAGCCTGAGGGGTCAAGAGCTTCCTCACCATTGCATGAAATTCCACCACTGTCTCCCCCAGGGAAAGCAGTTCCACAAGTGATTGAGGTGGATTCACCTCCAAGAATTCCCTCACCACCAAGACAACCACTACCAAGGAAGCAAAAGGTTGAACAAAGTAGCTTGGTGGATTATCCAGATGACTTAGATGATGATATCATTGTCACTGAGGGGGATATGAGATAGGGAATGCCCTCTCCCCCTAGGGAGATAATAGAACTAGAAAGCAACCTCAGGTTGAGTAAGGTAGACCTTAGGGGGATGAGCAACACAGATGACCTTAGGGAGGAAGCTTGCAAGACCTTCATGATAGATGATTCATTTGTCCAAACCTCTGCTTTTAGAGAGTTTGCTTAGAGGGAAAAGAGATGAATATGTTGATAATGTTACTAAAAAGAGAATCTTGCACCCTGAATTCCCAGAAGCAGTTATTCAGGCTGAGGTTAGAAAGGAAATGAAAGAATAATTTCAAAAGATAACAGTTGAAGAAGGAAGAGAGTTGGTGAAGAAAAGTGGTATTTTATTGCTGCCAGAGTGGGATTTATCCTTAGCAATTGCTTTTGACACAGTGAGGAGGCATGACAGACCATTGTATCAAATAGAGGAGGACGCAAAATTGGCTTTGTAGGGGTCTTCTTTCAATGAAGAATGGGATACACTTGCTATTTGGGCATTGGCCCTAGGTGCAAGGAAACTTGCATGTGCTGAGCCTGCTCCAAACATAAGTGGAGGGCTAATGATTAAGAGAGTGTCTAATACCCCAACAATTGAGGCAGAAACCATGTTAGTGAACATTGCCAAATTCACAAAGGAAACAATAGAGAATATCACTAAGGAAAGAGATCAATATAGAACCAAGTATAATGACATGGTTGTAGAGTATAATGAGAGTCAACAAAAGGTTGCCAAGTTGGAAACTGAAGTGACATTGTTAAAGCAACAATTGAAAAATATGCATGCTCATGCCCCAACACAGACTAACTCTGTTGTCCTTCTAGAAGTTTCAATGGAAACCATTCCATACAATCTTGGAGATGCACCCCTTGCAGTTGAGGAGCCAAGCACATCAGGTGCAACTCCATCAAGTGAGCCTACTAAAGAGGAATTATTGGATCAAATTGAGGCATACAAGAAATTGTTGTCATAGGTCAATGAATCAATTTATTCAAGTAATATGAAGATTGTAACTATAGTTCTTGAACACTTAAATAAATGAATTGATAGGAGATTAATTAGCATTCATTCAAATTATTCTTCTATATTTGATGCCATAAAGAATTTCGATAAGGATAAGGATGTTGTAACATCATTAATGGGTACATGTATCCCTAGAGCCCAGACATTAAGAGACATGGCAATTGCAACCAAGCATATCAAGGATGCACCTCCTAACATTGTCCCAACTCTCAGGCTTACAAATTCAATTAAGGATTTTTAGGGGGTGGTAGGTCCTTTGGAAATAAATATCAGGGAGCTTGTCAAAAAGTTTGATGAATGGAATTTTAGTTTGCGTCCTATTATTTTAGTGAAAATGGTTGGGTTAAACCTCTACAATTGTGGAAGGACTAGGCAAAACAAACAATATCTGCTCAAGTTAAGGTCATCTGTGACAATGTTGATTTAGATATGTTGAGAAGTAGCATGGATAAACTGATTCACACTGGCATTTTCTTAGAGGAATTTGACAAGGAAGCTAATCAAGTGGTTATCAAATACACACCCTATAGGACAAAAGTAGATGAACTTGTCAATTTCATTTGGCCAATAGAGGAGGAGTATCAGCTTTGGAGGTCCAAGTATGTTGACACTTTAATTTCTAAACTGCTAAAGTTATAAAAGGAGATACAATACATGGTCGAGTATAATGCAGGTCTGGCCTTTGATATTATGAATGGTGAAACAAACAAGACATGGGAAGGCTGGGGTGCCTAAATTTACCAAGGCACCTTCCCAATCCATAGTCCCATCTCTGAAGTATGTAGGCCATTTTGTTATATAACAATATATCACAATGGGCTATTTTTCACTTTCAATTGAATAGCCTCATATAAAATATTAAGAGATTAGATTTGTCAATTAAATTTTTTTTCTAATTCTAGTGTAGAAAGTCATTACATTTGTTAGGAAATTCATGTACTAATAGTAAATCCTATTTTTTATTTACTTTCCCTAGTTTAGAATGTAAAATAACAATATATATTTACTATTTTCTTAGATGCAAATTGCAAAATGTTAAGTATATGTAAAGTATTGATTTAGGGAGTGTGAACCTGAGGTAGTATATGTAAATGCTAATGTTTTTGTGATTATTGTATTATTCATTTATTGAATATATTTGATCTGAGATGATTTTGTTGAAATTAGAAAAAAAAGAATTACTCCCTCTTTTTATAGTATTTATTATTAGTTGATTGTATATAAAATTGGTCGAATCTTACATATCAATTTACAAATATTGTACTCCTTTTAATTCAAAATTGGTGACATGGATTGCATACGTGGAACATAGTTTGGAAACTCTATTAAGTATTATCTATATACTTAAGTCAAATCAAGTATAAATATTTGCATTCAGATTAAATTCACTTGAACAGATATATCATATCACTTAAATATTGGTACGCTTGGAAAGATATCCCAAAGATTTGCAGCTGAACACCATTAATGAAGCTTGGCTCTATTTAATGGAGCCCAACAATGATTTCTCATACCAAAGATTGAAGTTGGCCAACAAAGAAAATGGATACGCCAATTTGCCTTATAGCGTTGTGAAGGAAAATTACTTTCTTGGGATTCATCACAATCTTGAGGCTTAAAGTGATAATGAAGCCTCACATAATTGCCTGTTTGCGCTTCCTGGAGTTGGAAGCCATGAAAATGGTGCTTGGGAGGGATTTCTTAACAGATAGGAATAGATACAAAGTGAATTCTGACATAGCTTCTTGGTTCTTGGCGTCATTGCTGGACCTTGGAGGTGTGAAGGTGGATATTCTCATTCTATTGCGAGAAATTTTCAAGCCAAATTTTTTGGGTAATGATTTGGAGGTGGTTATTGGGGCAGAGATGGGTGTGGGGATTCCACGGTCTTCTAACCTATCATTGTTGATTCTCCCAGATGTTATTGTTTCGCGGCTTCTATTTTTTCTCAACATGACAGATGGGGCTCTCGCCCGCCATCGTCACTGGGCCACCATCGATTAGAATTTTCTAAGGCACTCTTGAGCTCTCGACATGGAGCCAAATCTAGAATGGGTGTTGTGCTTTGCAGAGCTGGTGGAAATAAGTGATTTCTATGGTTTCCCTTAGCCAGTGTTTTGATTTTTGCTATGTAAATTTGATGTAATATTATCATATCAGTTGGGAAAGAATATGTAATACATGGGAATTTTTGTAACATAATGATATGCTAGGGGCGTAGCTATCCCCCAACTATAAGAATTTTTTGAATTAATATCAATTAAATACCTGCTTTGTGGTTTATCGACAAAAAAATATTTGCATGCAAATTTAAAACATAAATCAATACAAATGAAAAAAGAAAGTTGCCAACAAATTGATAAATTACATTATAAACACTAAAAGTTGTCACTAAAAGTAGATCTATATAAACAAACTATATGTTTATTGTTTATATCATAAATTACTCAACCGTTCAATGAACATTTGTGTTGGATCTAGGGCATACAACTGAGAGGGGGGGGTGAATCAGTTGTATAAAACTTCTTCTTCTTTCAAACACATGATTCTTCGTTGTTAGTTGGCAGCATATCAATTAATCATCCATGAAAGCATAATACATAAACACAAGAGCAGATAAACATCAACACATTGAACACCAAGATTTTGACGTGGAAAACCCGGTTAAGGGAAAAACCACGGGGTGATTAACCCAAGAATTATTCTCTGTTAGAAGAATAAAGAAGAATGAATGGCACATCCCAATTAGGGCTCACTGCCCGAGCACACTGCTCACAAAGAGGCCCATTGCCTACAAGGAGACACACTGTCTACAAAGTGATAAAAATCACAGTCTTGAACTGGAGAATGACATCTCTACCATGTCCGGATCAGTTCCATTTAAGCCCAAAAACCTCTGCTCTGCCTTTCGCACTTCTCTTCGCTATGCCACACTCATCCACACAATCCACACATCGAAATGAACTCACAAACTGTTATTTATACAAGACATCGACTTAGGAACAAACATCTAAGTCGGCAAACAACCATAAGAGTATCCGCAAGATGAATAACACATCCAGTCGGCCACCACAAGAACATTCGCAGGATGAACAACTCATCCGGTCGGCTAAACAGAGCAAGAACTTCATCCGGAAGAATAACTTCAATTCCGGGCTTTACTATCAATGCGGACCAACAACACAACCTCAACATGATCCAAAAAACCTTCACAAGCCTGCCTGAACGACCAGATACATCCGCACTTCCTTTACTTACTGGAATCTCTTGTCTTCCTCATCTGAAACTTCAAGAACACAGTCTGTCACCTCTGTCATAATGCAAAAGGTACTTCTGGACCTCTAAATCATACACAAATCAGGATGACACATCACAAGGACATCCCAAACACTTCCTTCCAATCTGCAGATTAGGATAATACAATTCCGGACCTCACCGGACCTTTTTGTGATCCTCTGTCACCTCTGAATACTTGCCGGAACCGGTTCTACACCGACAGCCACAACTCCTTCAGATCTTCATGCGGACCTCTGAAATCTTAACTGAAGCATCTCAAGACTCATATCTACAAACCCTTTAATCCGCATCCTCCGGTTCTCAACCTATACAATACATTTGCCTTCTTCTCATCACTGTTCTTCACTATTCCTGACTGAGGCTATTTTTCTCAATGTCCTCAGCACACAGCTCATCCAATCCTTCTTGTCAATGCAATATGAGTATGTTGACATCAATGACAACACAGGATCACCTCATACTTGTAACAATCTCCCCCTTTGTCATTGATGGCAACATATGATGTGAAAAACCATCAAGACAAGAACTTCTCCTTTCTGTCACAGCTCCCCCTATCAACAACAACTTTTCACATGTCTTCTCTTCCTTTACTGCTCCCCCTTTGATCATCAACCACTTATTTTTCACATGTCTTCTCTCCCCCTTTGACATCAATGGCAAAGGGCTCATACTTGCAATTCTCATACATCAGAATCATACCAGCTGCTCCCCCTTAGTTGTAGCTCCCCATCATCAATCCAGATCACAAGATATGACTGTGATATCCACCGGACTGATGCACCTCAGTGCATCCTAGTTCATCACCGGAGGGGCCATGACCCCTAACTTCTCCTGGAGATATTCAAAAGAGTCCTTGGGAAGAGGTTTAGTAAAGATATCTGCAATCTGATCCTTGGAGGGAACATACTCCAATCTGACTTCTTCCTTGTTCACTTGTTCTCTCAAGAAGTGAAACTTGATAGATATGTGCTTAGTCTTAGAATGCAATACCAGATTCTTAGAAATATTAATTGCACTTGAATTATCACAGAAAATTGTGATAGGCTCCTCATATTCAACTTTAATGTCTCTTAGCATCTGCTTCATCCATAAGATTTGAGTGCAACTACCTGCTGCTGCAATGTATTCTGCTTCAGTTGTAGACAGAGATATTGCATCTTGTTTCTTGCTTAACCAAGAAACCAATCTCTTCCCCAAAAAGAATGCTCCACCACTAGTGCTCTTCCGGTCATCCACATCTCTTGCCCAATCTGCATCTGTGTAAGCATGAAGAGAGAAATCCGGATCTCTAGGGTACCATAGACCATACTCAACTGTTCCTTTCAAGTACCTAAAAATTCTTTTGATTGCCATAACATGAGATTCTCTAGGATCAGCCTGGAATCTTGCCACAAGACCAACAGCCTGCATTATATCTGGTCTAGTCTGAGTGAGATACAACAATCCACCAATCATTGATCTATACTTTGTCTGATCTGCCTTTGGGGAGTCATCATCTTTGCTCAACTTACATCTGGTTGCCATGGGAGTGTTCATTGGTTTTGAATCTTCCATACCAAATTTCCTTAACAATTCTTTCACATATTTGGTCTGAGAAATGAAGATTCCTTTCTTTGTTTGAGTAATTTGCAGACCCAAGAAGAAATTCATTTCACCAAGCATAGACATTTCAAACTCACTTTTCATCTGATTTGCAAAAGTTTTGCACATACTATCTCTTCCTCCAAAAATGATATCATCCACAAACACTTCAACAATCAAAATGTTTTCATGATCTATTTTGAAATATAAGTTACTGTCAGCAGTACCTTTGTTGAATCCAATCTGCACAAGATGCTTATCCAACCTTTCATACCATGCTCTTGGGGCTTGCTTTAGTCCATACAATGCTTTCTTCAACTTGCAGACCATATCATCATTATCAGACAATTGAAATCCATCCGGTTGTTTAATGTAAACTTCTTCTTCCAGATCACCATTTAGGAAAGCAGACTTGACATCCATCTGATATACCTTGAGGTCTTTGAAGGCAGCAAATGCAAGAAGTAATCTAACTGCTGCAATTCTTGCCACCGGAGCAAAAGTCTCTTCAAAGTCAATTCCTTCTATTTGAGAGTACCCTTTGCAGACCAATCTAGCTTTGTTTCTGATTACTTCACCAGCTTCATTTAGTTTGTTCCAGAAGACCCACTTGGTTCCAATTACATTCTTGTCTCTAGGTCTGGGAACAAGATCCCAAGTATGATTTTTCTCAATTTGCATCAATTCATCTTCCATTGCTTTGGTCTAGTTTTCATCATTGCAGGCTTCATTTATTGTTTTAGGTTCAATATTTGAAATCAAACAACATTCATCCTGATTTTGAGCAACATTCCTTCTAGTTTGTACACCTTTGCTTCTGTCACCTATGATCTGATCTTCAGAGTGGTTCAGTCTTACATACCTTGGAATTTTGGGAGTATCCTGCACTGCTGTTTCTTGATCAGGCTCATTCAAACCTATCTCTTCTTCCTGATTTACCGGATCAGGCTGACTCTGTCTCACCGGAGAGGATTGAGTTCCTTGAACACTGTCTTGGTCATCTTCATCAAACTCATAAAATCTTGAAGGCTTCTCAATTCCTTCATCAACTTTCACATTGGTGCTTTCTATCATCTTCCTCAATCTCTTATTGTAACACCGGTATGCTTTGCTTTGAGTGGAGTAACCCAAGAAAATTCCTTCATCACTTCTAGCATCAAACTTTCCTAGATCTTCATCTCTTTTAATATAACACTTGCTACCAAATACTCTGAAATATTTCACAGTAGGAGTGATGCCAAACCAGAGTTCATAGGGGGTCTTACCGGTGTTGTTTCTGATTTGAACTCGATTGAGAGTGTAGACTGCAGTGCTAATAGCTTCTTTCCAAAACATTTGAGGAACATTTGCTTCCAACATCATTGTCCTGGCAGCTTCCTAGATGGTCCGGTTCTTTCTCTCAACTACTCCATTCTACTGTGGAGTCCTAGGAGCAGACAACTGTCTCCTTATACCCTGCTTCTCACAAAAGTCAATGAACTCACCAGATGTAAATTCACCACCTCTATCAGACCTTAGACACTTTAGTTTCAATCTGGTTTGATTCTCTACCATAGCTTTGAAGATTTTGAACTTCTCAAATGCTTCTGATTTTTCTTTTAGAAAGGTAACCCACATCATCCAGGAATGATCATCAATTAACAACATGAAATATCTATCACCTTGCAGACTCTTGATTCTTGTTGGACCACAGAGATCAGTATGTACTAATTCCAACAATCCAGTAGAGGACTGATCTTGGCTTTTGAAAGAGACTCTGCTTTGTTTACCTAGTTGACATTCTTTGCACAAACTATTTGTAGGTTTCATCAATTTTGGAAGATCTCTTACAGCCTGAGTATTGCTTATCTTGATGATGTTATCAAAATTTACATGACACATTCTTCTATGCCATAACCAACTCTGATCAATTTGAACAAACAAACAACTTTTATTTGAACCAACCAGATGAAAGATATTACCTTTTGTCTGAGTACCGGATGCAATTTCAGTTTCGGAGCTTGTAAAGATTCTGCATTTTCCATTCTTGAACCGGAGATCATAGCCTTTGTCCACTAACTGACCAACACTGAGAAGATTGTGCTTCAATCCTTCAACATATAGTACGTTACTTGTTTTTCTCTTTCCATCAAAGGAAATAGTTCCCCTGCCTCTGATTCTACCAGCAGAATTATCGCCAAACTTTACCATTCCTCCTTCATACCTTTCCAAATTCAAGAACTTATTCTTGTCACCAGTCATATGGTGAGAACATCCACTGTCAATAACCCAATCATCCTTTTCTTCCACTTGAGCAGCCAAAACTTTTTCAACAACTTTGTGATTGACAGATTCAGAGAGTATTGAATCTTCTTCCTTGATGGCAATAAACACCCACTCATTTCTGGATTTGCTTCCTAGTTCTGATTCATCATCTGTTACTCCTTCATTGTCATCTTCTTCATGAACATAATAGCAATTCTTTTGAAACCTTTGTCTGTTAGTATTAGACCTTGCAGATCTTTCCGGACATCTTGAAGCAAAATGACCAATCTTATTGCAGTTGAAACACTTAAAGGGTAGTTTTCCTTCATACTTACCGGATCCTCTTGGCAGTCTCTTTGCAATGAGGGCTTCAAGTTGAGCTGTTTCTGCTTCTTCTTCTTCTATGTCTCTTCTTGCTTGATCATACCATGACATTTTCCTTGATGAGTTTTCTCCCGGATCAAATCTCTGTTTGCCTTTCACATAGGCACTGGCTTTGAAAGCAGATTCAGTCTTGGGAGGATCATCTCCAAACTCGGTCATTTCAAATGCAGCTAGTTTGCCAGCCAGTTGTTCTCTTGTGATAGTTGTGTGGGCTCTGAATTCATCAATGGCAGCAACCTTGATTTTGTAGGCAGCAGGAAGGGATCGTAGGATTTTGCAGACAATCTCATTTTCATCTAGAGTTCCACCAGCATTTCTAATTCCACATACCAGCTCATTCACTCTTGGCATAAAGTTAGTGATGTTTTCATCATCTCTCATCTTCAATCTTTCAAATTTACCTTTCAGACTTTGCAACCTTGCACTTTTGACAAACTCATCTCCTTCATACAGAAGTTCCAGTTTAGTCAGGATCTCATATGCAGTTGGTAGGTCAATAACATTTGAGAGATCTGAGTCATTCAATGCGCTTAAAAGAGCTTCCTTGGTCCGCAGATTGTTTTCAGCTTCTGTGATTTCATTCAGAGTTGTCAGACCACCTTGTGGAGGTACATATGGTTTTGAAACCATAGCCAAGTATGCTTTTCCCATACATTCCAAGTGACACTTCATGCGACCTTTCCAGAGAGTGAAGTTGGTTCCATCGAACTTCAGACTATCCTTCTTGTATGACGACATCCTGGATCTCCTCAAGCAGTTAAGCTCCTTTCAGAGGAACTTGGCTCTGATACCAATTGTTGGATCTAGGGCATACAACTGAGAGGGGGGGGGTGAATCAGTTGTATAAAACTTCTTCTTTCAAACACTTGATTCTTCGTTGTTAGTTGGCAGCATATCAATTAATCATCCATGAAAGCATAATACATAAACACAAGAGCAGATAAACATCAACACATTGAACACCAAGATTTTGACGTGGAAAACCCGGTTAAGGGAAAAACCACGGGGTGATTAACCCAAGAATTATTCTCTGTTAGAAGAATAAAGAAGAATGAATGGCACATGCCAATTAGGGCTCACTGCCCGAGCACACTGCTCACAAAGAGGCCCACTGCCTACAAGGAGACACACTGTCTACAAAGTGATAAAAATCACAGTCTTGAACTGGAGAATGACATCTCTACCATGTCTGGATCAGTTCCATTTAAGCCCAAAAACCTCTGCTCTACCTTTTGCACTTCTCTTCGCTATGCCACACTCATCCACACAATCCACACATCGAAATGAACTCACAAACCGTTATTTATACAAGACATCGACTTAGGAACAAACATCTAAGTCGGCAAACAACCATAAGAGTATCCGCAAGATGAATAACACATCCGGTCGGCCACCACAAGAACATTCGCAGGATGAACAACTCATTCGGTTGGCTAAAAAGAGCAAGAACTTCATCCGGAAGAATAACTTCAATTCTGGGCTTTACTATCAATGCGGACCAACAACACAACCTCAACATGATCCAAAAAACCTTCACAAGCCTGCCTAAACGACCGGATACATCCGCACTTCCTTTACTTACTGGAATCTCTTGTCTTCCTCATCTGGAACTTCAAGAACACAGTCTGTCGCCTCTGTCATAATGCAAAAGGTACTTCCGGACCTCCAAATCATACACAAATCAGGATGACACATCACAAGGACATCCCAAACACTTCCTTCCAATCCGCAGATTAGGATAATACAATTCCGGACCTCACCGGACCTTTTTGTGATCCTTTGTCACCTCTGAATACTTGCCGGAACCGGTTCTACACCGACAGCCACAACTCCTTCAGATCTTCATGCGGACCTCTGAAATCTTAACTGAAGCATCTCAAGACTCATATCTACAAACCCTTTAATCCACATCCTCCGGTTCTCAACCTATACAATACATTTGCCTTCTTCTCATCACTGTTCTTCACTGTTCCTGACTGAGGCTATTTTTCTCAATGTCCTCAGCACACAGCTCATCCAATCCTTCTTGTCAATGCAATATGAGTATGTTGACATCAATGACAACACAGGCTTGCCTCATACTTGCAACACATTTGATGGATGGTTGTAGTTCCATTCCAAAATGAAATGCACAAAGCACTAGGCTTGCGAACTTAAATCTCTGAAATCACCCTATAACCATTAGATTTACAAAGATCAACGATTTAGAAATTGCTATGAGCTGTCAATGCAAGAGAACTATTAGCCATGTATTAATTGTGTAGTCTAGAAGCAACACATTAACTTGATGTTTCATTCACTTTAATGTTCGTAAAAAAAGCAAAATTTCTACTACTAAGTGATTTTATTTTTAAGTGAGAGGGTCAACACACGGGGAGATTTTAGATTGCTCATCACAGTGCACCAAGAAGATTTTGGGTACCACTTCCAACAAAGCCAGTAAGTCAAAAGACATAATTCCTAGGCTACGTTTCATGTTTCATCGTTTCTTAAAATCTTATTTTGTCAAAAAAATTTCTTAAAATCTTATTTTGTCACACTTTGAGTTTAGGGTTGAGAGACTTAAGAAAAATTAAGGACTTAAGAGGGAATTCACAATTTCACACTGTATAAGCATGTCTACCACCACTAGCAGACCAGAAAAAGTTTTTGGAAAGGCAAATCAAGTTCGGATAGAAAAATAGATTATTCTGGATTGCTTAAAACCTCAGGTTTGACTGATGAATACCATGATATTTATGATCCTAAAATCTATGGTAAACTTACCTCAGAAATTAGATTTTCATGTGAGAATAAGGCTGCAAACCAAATGCAAGTTAATAGTATCACTACACCGTGGTTAACTGGATTAGGGCACGTGATGTTACATGAGGTTTTCCCTTGCCCAGAATTTATCATGGTCTATGCCCATAATTATGATGATAAACAAGAGAAATTGTAAATAAAGCTACCAAATAAGAAATTGTATCCATTAATGCAGAAGAATTTGGAAAAGTTTTGAAGTTTACAACCAAAGAATTTGGAGAAGTCCACATCGACCTAGAAAAGCTTGCTAGTGATTATGAAGCAACTGATGAAATGGACAAAAATGTTTTCCTAAATAAAATAGTTCAAGAAAGAAACAAGTTGAAAGGTAACCATAAGCCTCCTTATCATTTGGAAATTTTTAGATCATGGGCTCAGGATACTATTTCCATGCTAGTATTTTGCCTCGGACTAGATAGCAATTGGGAAGTGGATGCAAACCTCCTTGGAATGGTATATAATATCCATTATGGTATTGGTGTACATGTCAAATATAACCTTACTGAGCACATTGTTGAATCCATGGATAAATAATTTTTAATGATTAAAGGAGGTTCCACCAAGATATTTAGGTTCACAACCTACTTGTGCTATTTTTTTCTATTCAAATTTAGTCGAATGTTTCAGACCAACAAGCTTCAGATTCAGCCCTATAGTAATGCTGAGGAAAAGAAAATGGCTCAAGTATATTATTGGACCACTAAGATAAGGATGCATGATTCTTGAAGGAACTACAATCATTTTGTAGACTACTTTTTGGCTCCATTGCATCAAGCAATTACAAATAGTCCAATGCCTAGATTGCTTATATCATGTAGAGATTGCATTCAACTAGGAAAAGAAATACAATTGGCTGATTGGTACTTATTGGAAGAATATACTGTGCTAGGATTTTATGGATCAAGAGTAAAGCCATACAAATTTCCAATACATGTGACAGAAAGGGTTTCTTGCATTGGAATATGTAAGGCAGATGCAGAGTACTAATGAACTACACTTTGTCAGCCAGTAAAAGAAGACCTTATTTCCTTCTTTACCTTTTTCATGTTGAGGGTTAACATTGGAGAGAAAAGCATTTAAGGTGGTACATGATCTTTTGAATGTTTTTTTTTTAAATTTTGATGCTGTCTGTCACTGATAGTATGATCCATGTGACACCATTAAAATAATGATTGTGGCCAATAGGAATGCTGCAAGTAGAATTCAACATCAAAGTAAACCCTTGCTTGAAAACTTGAGAAACACAAATTCTTGGGATGAGGTCAAAATAGCAATGGAGAAAATTTCTATTGAGAAAGGTATTTCTTTTGAAAAATTATCAATAGAAATTATGGCATTGCACCAAAATATAGGAGCACTAACATAGAATCAAATCAAGAGGTACACCAATTTTTATTTAAAAAAGTGAAAACCATCTATTAGAGTAAAAATACGAGATTCTCTAGATAAGTCTGTTACAAGCAAAAATTGGTCGCGATAAAAAATTACTGCCTTTTGGTCTATGAGGAAGGAGCTAGGTGAACCAAAAACTATCGCAAAGTATAGAGAAATTGATGAAGATGATGAGTTTAGCAAATTGTGGAATATAGAGCATCCCAATGAACATGAAGATGAAGAAAATGATGATGAACCTGATGATGATAGGGCTGAACAAAGCAATTTCAAACTTGATTTAAGTTAGACCACAAAAGAAGCATATACTTCAGGAGCAACCGTAGCTAAAAATATGGGTTATCATGGTGGTGATTTGGGGTCCCAAGGACAAGGCATTTGGAACCCAATAGATTTAGTCACCAAAAAACCAATTGATAAATGAGGCCTTGGAGCTGAATTAGTGGATAAAATAGACCAAGGGCATACAAGTACAACTAAAAGAATTCATTTTGTTACAGTTTCAAATCCTAATCCTCATGGCCAAATGCAATCACAACTTGGACATGCCCATGGTGGAGATCCTAGTACGACTGGCACTGCCACTGGTGGAGAACTTAGTTAACATGTACTACAACAGGTCCAGCAACAAATTACACACAAGAGGGCACCAATACAAGATACCACACAAACACTCAGTGATCAAGGGATATAGAAGAGAAAGGATTATGACAGGTCCAAGTTCAACTACCAGTTCCACCACAAAGGAGTTATTTCTAGGCACTCCCCCAGTTAGTGTGGTTCCAACAAAAATTATAAGTACTCCTATTCCTTTACCATTCAAGCATTCCATTATTCTTGCATCCCCAGGTTTTGATTACATTCAAGAGTTTAAAAAGAAATTAGAATTGTATAATAAAGAAAAGAAGCAACTGATGGAGAGTGTGTCTGCTGTAACTTTAGAGCTTGCAACAACCATGATATTACCCACATTTGACACAAATTCATAAATCATGGAGTACACAATTGTTGTTCCCACAGTTTAAAATAAACTAGAAAAACAAATGGATCAATCTGAATTCTAGGTGAGCAGTTTCCAATTTGATTTTTTTGGATTAAAAAATACTGACAAAATTAATATATCAAAGAAGAACAATGAATTGGTGTACACATCATTGCTAAAGCATGATAGAAAGAAAAAAAGGTTGTAGAATCAAATAGAAAAATTATAGATAGACTTAGTAAATGAGAGAGCAAAGAGGAAAGCAGCAGATAACAAGAGCAATGAATTAGAAAAAAGAATAAAAAAATCTACCTCTACATCAACAAGCAAAGAGGATAAACAAATAGAGGTGGAATTGAATGGACTGAAGAAAAGGTTAGATGAGAGAAAAAAGAAATATGATGAGGAAAAATCCACTTCAAAAAAATTAAGACAAAGCACTAGGAAAGCAAATGAACAGTGGGAACAAAAAATGGAGAAAGAGAGAAAAAATGAAACATTGGCTGCAAAGCTTATGGAAGCAAAAAATGAAATAAAATCTTGTCAAAATAAGTTAACTAAATTTTGTAGACAAAAAATGAGGCATATGAAACAAAAGACCTGGGAGGAAATAATGCAAAGGATTGATCATTTGTGTGAATTGTTTCAATTGATTGATGCCATGAGACTACACCATAAGAAGCTGAGAAAATATTTAATGGACAACAAAAATGTGCAACTGTAGGCAGAAGAGAAATCTGCAAATCAAGTTCTAGAAATAGTCTACAAAGCCAATGACAATGAATTGATTTCAAAAGGCATTACTAATCAGATTGAATCCTCAATGAAGATGACATCTATCATTCAAAAGTGTTCAAGAATGTGTGAAACAACATATTTTGTGATTGAGGCTGCAACAAAGATTAAGAATGAGGATGAAAAGGTAAGGAACTTGACAAAGCTTGGTTTGCCATAGGCTTTTGACACAAATGAGTGATTCATTGGAAAGGATAATTTTAGAAAGAAGATGGAGGATGCAAGGAAGATTGATTTGGACCAGTTTCCTTAGAACCTAGATGAGGCAAACTTTTTTGGATTCCATCAAACCACTGATAACCTTGAATGTATCTTTGGATGAAACATTCAAGTCAGGATCCAAATTGAAATTTGATCATACATTGTTAACAAAAATTCAAGTCAGACAACATCAGCTAGAAGAAATGACAATTCCACCACCTGAACAGTGGAATTTGCTAAAAAAGCTGTTAGAATGATTTTATATTGATCATATGAGTTTCCAAGTTCCAACTTAGTTCTATGCAGAGTTGACTTTGAGAAAGATTTTACATTGTCTCTATGTATTCCTTCATTTGAAAATCAATAGAAAACTCAAATTCAGTAATGTGTTGATGTTCAATTATCTATATTATTTATTTTATCAATTGAAGAAAAACTTTGGTTTCAACTACTAGATACACATTCAATGATTGCTGATGTTCATTGTTGTATATGCTATTATTGTTAATATGTTAAGCTAATGTTATTTACCACTTAAAATGTTTTATTCACATGCCATTGAGACCGCCCGCTATCCCTCTGGCTTTAGCAGTGTTTAGATCTATGATAGTGGGGTAGCGGAGAATGATCTAGATTAAGTCTAGGCCCATCAACTTGCATGTTATTTAACCTCCTTAGTCATCCACCTAGCAGCTTAACTTTTTTTTATCATTAGATGGTTAATATTAAAACATCTTATCGCATATTTGCCCATGTGCTTTATAATTCCTCTAAGTAGCTCACTGTTTAAAACCCAATGCAACTCCTTCAAAATATTTGACAAAATATTTCATGTCTTCTAAAGTCTCTTCAACGGTCTAGATGAAGACACGCATCATCTCCCCGCTATCCCTCTAAGAGATGAAAGATTTTGGTGGGCCCCCGCGGGATAGCGGGGAACGACCCAGATTGACTCTAATCTTTAGATCACCACCGTTGATTTTCAATGCTTTGATGTTTAATGCTTATAGTGGACAATGGATCCCACTTTGATAGGAAACAGGTGTCACTAACCCGTTATCCCTCTAGATTTCTTAAAACATTATTTTATTCAAACGAGCTAGCGGGAAGCAGTCATGATTCAATCTGCGAGATCCAATGGCTCCCATTAATGTTCAAATATGCACATGCGAATTGTTAGTGACTTAAAAGCGGATATCCCTAGGTTGACGGGATAAAGGGACATGAAAACTTTGGGGGTCAAGACTTAAGATAAAAGATGAAATTTTTAACCCCTTTAAACATTTTGATGCATAATGTTCCCAACCAAGTGGTGACCAATGAGACAAGGTAAAGGGGTTGGTAATAGTGACGGGTTTGATGGATTAAGTGTGAACTTGGATGACTGGGAACTAGCGGTAACAAGTCAACTTAAAATTATAACGCAAAAGGCTAAAAGGTTAGGTTTATGTATGAAATGAAGACAAACCCTAAACCCTAAACCTAAAACCCTAACCAACAGATCAAATGGTCTGTTATAGGAGTATATTTCATTTTTTGACCCAGTTGTAGATAAGGTACTGATCAAAATAATTCATAAACTGTAAAAAATGATGCAGAATCACATCAAATCAAAAACCAAAATTCTACTTTACTACAAATTTTATGTTTTATGCACAAATCAACGCTAGCAAGGAAATATTAAGCATTGAGTTGAATGATGAATCACTAAGTACATGTAAAACTTATCAGTATGACACAATTAAAATATGAAATAACTAATAATATGTTAATGTATTCAATTTGATTCACAATTTCAAGGAATACAATATAAAATATCATCAACTATAGTTTTGGAATATGATTCATGAAATGTAGTATAAATACCTAAAAATTGCTAATTCCCTTCCATTTGCCAAATCAAGTCAGGGTCCTCAAATTGACGTTCAGATAAAGTAAAAGTGTCATCTTGATTTTGAGTCTGCTCTTCCTTTTCTTGGTCTTGATTTTGAGTCTCAAATTCATCAGTCATTGTGTCACTGCCATTTGTCCCACCACCACTAGCGTTTGAAATGTTGCACAACCCTCTTCTTTCACATATGGACTTCCATATTGTCAGTGCCCTTTCATAAGGAAATTTTTTGACATTATACGCACTTCCTAACACCCTCAAGCAATTTTCCAAATTCTTGTCTAGTTTGTTTCTTATCTTTGATTTCAAAAACCCCAATGCACTGAAAACTTTCTCATCTTCCACTGAACCCAATATCATTGTTTGACATAAATCAACAAGTTTGAAATATTCTTATATTGAATCACACAATATTTCACTATGACCTAAGTTTTTCCAAGCCTTTGTTATTGATCCCGCTTTGAAGGGATTCTCCATGGATTTAAACTGGTCTATCATACTTCTTACAAACCAACTACAATGTCCTCTACGCTTATTTCCATCTATAATTCCTTCTATTGTTTGTCCATTGCATTCTACACTTTTCAAAAAGTATGTGGTCAAGGTAGTTAATTTTTGATGAAAAAAGCTTGGGTTATCTTGGTGGCCTTGCACCCAAAATTGAGGATACACAATAGACATGGATTCAAGTATTTCTTCTTGAGGGAATTGATTATAAATCTTTGTTGGAAGATTGCTTGCAATTTCCTTCAAATTATCACTAAAGATTCAACAATGCTATCAAAATCTTCCTTTCTAACAGGTACTTCTCTCATAGAGTGCCTGACCATCTTACAATGGTGCATTGGTATCTCAAATCCATGTACAAAGGCACATAACTCCCCTCTTGCATTAAACTATAAATAATTTTTAGGATGATTCAAATATGTAATTATTTTCCACCTATAAAAATTTGGGCTTTGAGAAGTTAGATCTAGATATAGATTATTGAGGGCCATGCATGTCATTCTATGTAGTTTGGTATACTCATAGATATACATAGTTCTATCTTGGGCTTTCTTCACAAGATTGTTCATTTCATCCAGCATGGGGAGAAGAATAGCTAAAGTTAAGAGTGTCTCTATATCACTTAACCTATGTAAGAGGTCAGGAGCTTGGTCTATTGTGTTGAGATGCTCGTACATTATTCCAATCAAGGATGGATATTCTGAAAGAACTCGTTGCACTGGTCCATGTAAGGAGATCCATCTGGTATCAACATCCTTAAGAAGCTTGTTTCCTACTGTTATTCCCTCAGCAAAATTTTGAAATTTTGTAAAATGTTTGGGACTTCGACAGACATATGCATGGAGCTTGCGGACTAGATTTTTAACTTTTGATATTGTAGGAAACTTGCTTACAATTTTAAATGCTAAATTCATTCTATGGACCATGTAGTGAATGCCAAGGATGTATGGTGCACAAGTAGTTTGTAATTTTGTACAAAGATCGGTCCTATGACCTTGCATTACCACAACTCCATCAGCTCCTACACACACCAACTTTTTTGCAATTGTCAATTCATCCATACTTGCAATTTCATTCAAAGACTTCTTAACTAGTTCAAATAGATTTTGCGATGTTGAATTGTCCTTCATTTTATGAACATAGAGTAGATGAGCTCGGCGGACATGTTCTTTTATAGTATACACATGCATACAGACCCAAGAAGTATTATCTACCACAATAACTTCATTTAAACATAATGCAATGAAGTTTGAATCTTTTACATTCTCCTTTAAATCTTGCTTTTCCACCATAGTGAGATAGTTTGCCCATTCCCATCTAGCATTTATTGACCAATGTGTGCTAGGATAGTGAGGAACACTCAAAAAAGATAATAAATTATTATATTTTGGGTAGACTGTCATAGGATGCCTTTTGGACAAAATATGAAAAACAACACTCATCTGAATAGTTTTTGCCAGTTGTGCTCCTTCCATTGCTTTTCCAAATTGATCCTTGATTATACCTCCACTTGCAGCAAGCTTCATCATTCTTTTCTTATGCTCATCATAATTTGCATCATACTTAACATGAAGACATTACTGATGTTTCCTTTTCATCTATGATTTGTTTTTCATAAACTTTACCGATATGGTTTTCTATAGTGTCAAGCTTTAGCTGCAATTTCTTGTCTCTTTTACATTTCCAACTACAAATCACACACTTGCATTCTGTTGGTTGTTCATCTTTATTTGCTTTCTCCACTGGTTCAATGAATGGTACTTTGACAGCTAATCAAGCTGAAAATTCCTTGACATTTCCCACTTGCACCCCATTTTTTATTTGCCTTTTATTTTCTTCCTACCAACATCATCTACAACACCAGCATTCTCATCCAAGTCAATTATCTCATTCTGGCTAACCAGGGTATCCCTTAGAACATCTTCTACAGTATTGCCATCCTCATTCTGGCTAACCAGGGTATCCCTTGGAACATCTTCTGCGGTATTGCCATCCTCATTTTGGCTAACCAAGGTATCCCTTGGAACATCTTCTGCAGTATTGCCATCCTCATTTTGGCTAACCAAGGTATCCCTTGGAACATCTTCTGCAGTATTTCCATCCTCATTTGACTCAATGGCAATCGCACCTTCTGGTGGTGGTGAGGCATTTTGAATGGCTTCTTCATTAATATTTGGTGCAAGAGTTGATGATGTAGCTCCATCTTGATTTGCTGGGTCAGAAACATTACCAATTCTAAAGTAAGACTGTATACTAACTCCATGTTTTTGGTGTTTTGATGGCCTCCAAGTCCCTTCACCACTCCGAGGAGTCTTACCCTTGTCGCACTTGTGGTTCGACATCTTGATCTCTCACTTTGAATAAAAGCTTCTAGAAAAAAATGTCTTCTTGTATAAGAAGGACATACTCATAGAATATAGATCCCATTCCCTGCTAAATATCTTCTTTAAGATTGAAGCAAGAATGGAAAAGAGATAAAGAAATCTTATAACACTAATGCTATGAAGAAATGATTACTCACCTTTAAATTTAGGTTTTCACTGACTTGCTATTAATTAATGCAGGAATGCCTGTGTTGTAAGTTAGTAACTTTACCTACGATCAACTTCAAGGTTCCAACTCCAACTTTCAAAATCTAAATCAAGAGCTCACAAGTTTAGAATTGAACAAAATGTGTAAGAATAAATCAGAGTTTCAATTGTATTTATATCAAGGATCATATTTGGCGAATTCCACAGGAATTTTAAATGGTATATTAAAAAATTGGGCAAATCCCACATGTTTATATAAGGAATACACTTAAGTATCAACGAATCAAACCTCGACAGAGTACATACTTTGTAATTTCCAAGGCGAATATGGCCCTACGATTAGCACGGAGGTGTCATGGCAATTGGTGAAATGGGCCCTCATAATCAACTACATGTAAATTTTAATTAGAAAAATGGGTCCTCATGTGCAGTGACCATTTAATGGCATTGGTGAAATGTGTCCTGATACACAATGTTTTAATAGTATTGGCAAATATATAGGTGATTTAGTACTTGGTTCTGAGATTCCAGGCGAAAATGTTAGTCGGCCCATTTGAAATGCGTAGTTTGTTATGGTGAAAATATTACTTCATTGATTCTCATAAAATAAATCTATGGTGAATGGATATGCACTCAACCGATAATACATAAAATCCAGGCGATTTGACCACCCTGTTGGATGCAATTTATTCACCAATTATGACTTGGCCGATCTACGATATTCACCAATTGGTGAATATTCACCACTAAAAAATCTCTGAAATTTATCACTGTTCCGAAGATTTTTGGCTCTACAAACTTGGAGGGCAAAGGGACTAGCGCCCAAGCCCTGGTAGTGCTCTTTTCTACCTTTTTCTGTCAGATTCAGGATCCTTATGTTCTGCAACACTCCTCTACAACTCCACTCCATGGAATTTGACACTTGTCACCTGCAATCACAAGAGAGGGGCTGGGGGGTTGTGGTGTTTAGGAGCTTGCCTCAGTCAAGCCTCAGAATGGCATTCAAGCCTTCCAAAACCATTGTTAGATAGAGAGTGCATGTCCTTATAGGATTGAGGCAAAAACAAATTGGTAAATGATTGATTGAAACACAAATAGATATCACCTTAGTGGTGTAGCTCTCACATAGATGAAGATCCTTCAACACATGAGAAGATGAAGCCAAATCTGAATAATAAACACAACAACAATATTATGCTCTCCAACATAATGAATTCCTTGAATGCTCTATGATCATAAGTTTGCCAAAATATCATAATCATCTTCTAGTTTACAAATGAAGTCTTAAACATGCTTATATATGCATTCGTGCTATAATTTCATAATTCAAACTTGAGATGCCGACAAGGGAGACCTTTTAACGATCACTTTGCTGACATTTGAAATTTAGGCCTCGACAAAATAAGACAAGGCTTGGGTGCAAGCGTACAAGCCCAGGGACCTATTTTAGGGCTTGGCTAAGCTCAAGAGGTTCCCATTAGTCCCATTTGACATAGGTTCTAGGGGATTTTACTTCAGGAGTCAAATTAAACATGCAAGATAAAAAACAAGGGACCCAGGAGCTAAACTTAGGAGGTAAAAGTCTTAGGGGGACATTTTATGATGTAACACCATCCAACAATACCACTACTTACTCCCCTCGAGAGGTAGCCTTCACTATTAGTCCAGGACCAAGAATGTATCTTGAAATGCTTCCTAGACAGATGGACACTCTTATGCATCTAGTTGAAAGGAGGGGCAATAACCCCTAACTTCTGCCAGAGATACTCAAAAGTATCTTTAGGAAGAGCCTTTGTAAAAATATCTGCAACTTTATCCTTTGTAGGAACATACTCCAGCTTCACCTCATTCTCTACAACCTTCTCTCTTAGAAAGTGATATCAGATAGAGATACGTTTTATTATGTTTTGTTCTTGAATGTATTACCAGGTTATTTGAGATATTGATAGCACTTGTATTGTCACATAAGATAGAAATAGGTTCATCATATGATACTCTGATATCCTTCAATGTTTGCTTCATCCACAACACCTGTGTACAAGATGATGCTTCTGCAATATACTCTACCTCTGGAGTAGATAATGACACTAATTCCTACTTCTTACTCAACCATGAAACCAATCTGCTTCTAAAAAATAAATCACCACCACTTGTACTTCCTCTATCATTTGTACATCCTACCTAGTCTGCATCTATATATGCACTCAAGGAGAAATTAGTATCCTTAGGATACGATAAGCCATAATCTGGAGTGCCTTTCAATTATCTAAATATCCTTTTCACTACTGTAACATGTGATTCTCTGGGATCTTCTTGAAATCTAGCCACAAGGCAAACTAAATGCATGATATTTGGTCTAGTCACAGTCAGATATAGCAGTCCACCAATCATTGATCTGTACTTTCTCTGATCAGCCTTAGGAGATTCATCATTTTTTCTCAACTTACTGTTGGCAGTGAGCTACCCCTTGTTAGTGAGGCGTTTAACATTGACCTCAGGATTCATGACATGGTAGTGAGCCTCCCGTGGATCTGGGTTAAGTTTGGCGTTTGTAGTGTGCGTTGATAGCTCAAGATTTTGGCACAATGGCAAACGATTCCAACAATTGGTATTAGATCCATGGGTCACGAGTTTGAATCCCTTGGGTTGCGTTGAGGGGGGATTGTTGGTAGTGAGTTGTCCCCTTGTCAGTGAGGCATTCAAGGCTGACCTCAGGATTTGTGACATGGCAGTGAGCCTCCCATGGATCTGTGTTAAGTCTGGCATTTGTAGCATGTGTTGATAGCTCAAGCTTTTGCCACAATGGCAAATGATTCCAACACTTACAACCAGTAACCATAGGAGTATATACCAGTTTAGAATCCTCCATCCCAAACTTCTTCAACATTTCCTTAACATACTTTGACTGTGAAATAAAAATACCTTTTCCTGATTAACTGATTTGCAACCCAAGGAAGAAATTTATCTCCCCACACATTGACATCTCAGACTCTTTCTGCATCTCCTCTGCAAATCTCTTGCACATACCTTCATTTCCTCAAAAGATTATGTCATCAACATATACCACCACAATTAGGATTTGATCTCCTTCAACTTTGAAGTATAGATTGCTATTTGCAATACCCTTTCTAAATCCTTGCTGCAACATGTACTTATCCAATCTTGCATACCAAGCTCTAGGATCTTGTTTGAGTCCATACAATGCTTTCTTCATTCTACAAACCATATCAACATCATTTGATAACTGAAAACCTTTTGGTTGTTCAATGTACACATCTTCTTCAAACTCACCATTCAGGAATGTAGACCTCACATCCATTTGATATACCTTGAAATCTTTATGTGCTACAAAAGCTAAAAACATTCTTATAGTTTCCATCCTTGCCACCAGAGCAAAAGTCTCCTCAAAATCTATTCCTTCCACTTGTGAGTAGCCCTTACACACAAGTCTAGCTTTATTTTTGACAACCTTTCCATCGTCATTCAACTTATTCTTGAAGACCCATTTAGTTCCTATCACATTCTTTTTTGTAGGTCTTGGGACCAATTCCCAAGTCTGATTCTTCTCAGTTTGTTCTAACTCTTCTTTCATAGCTTTGATCCAATTCTCATATTTGCATGCCTCAGTCACTATTTTTGGTTCTACTTCATAAAGTAGACAATAATTTACCTATTCCTCTATCATAGTATCTTTTCTTCTTGTCAACACACATTTTCTATTATCTCCAATGATTTGATGTTTGGAATGATTCTCTTACACATACTTAGGAGTCTTAGGGATCTTTTTCGGAGCTTCTTCCTCTTCAACTATCATCTCCTTTTCTTTCTCTTCATCCTTTTCTTCTTCACTACAAGGGGGTTCATCAAATTCATATCCTTCTATCAACACTAAACTTTGATGTGGTTCCTCATCCACTTTGACACTTGCACTTTCAACTATCTTCTTCAATCTTTTGTATAGCACCGATAGGCTTACTTCTTGTAGACTATCCAAGGAAGATTCCTTCATCGGATCTTGCATCAAAATTTCCTAAGTTTTCTTCATCTCTTTTGATATAGCATTTGCTTCCAAAAACTCTGAAATATTTCACAATAGGAGGTTTACCATACCATAATTCATAGGGAGTCTTTGAATTGTTCACTCTTACTTGACCTCTATTAAGAATGTAGCCTACAGTATGAATTGCTTCTCTCCAATAGACATCTGGTAGATTTGCTTCCTTCATCATTGGACCCTAGCTACTTCTTGAATTATCCTATTCTTTCTTTCGACAACTCCATTCTGTTGACGAGTCCTAGGGGTTGACAAATGCCTCTTAATCCCATGATCTTCACAAAAACTGTCAAACTCATTGGAGATGAACTCACCACATTTATCATACCTCAAACACTTTATTTTCACATCAATTTCATTCTCGACCATAGACTTAAATGCTTTAAACTTATCTAGATATTTTGGTTTTTCTTTGAGAAATTTCACCCAAGTCAATCTAGAATAATCATCAATTAATAACATGAAATACCTATCACCATGTGAGCTTCTTATTCTGGTAGGTCCACATAGGTCTGTATGCACCAACTCCAAAGGTCCTGTGGAAGAATATTCTTTGGTCTTGAATCTCTTCTTTGTTTTCTTTCCAAACTGACATTCTTTGCATGTTGCATTGATAGGTTTTGCAATCCTTGGCAAATCTCTCACAACATCAGTAGAATTGATCTTCACTAGGATATCAAAATTGATGTGACCCATCCTTTTATGCCATAGCCAACTTTCATTGATTTGAGACATAAAGCACTTAACACCACCACCTTTGACCTGATAAACATTACCTTATGTCCTTGTTCCAGTAACAACCAAGGTTCCAAAACTTCCTTTTCTGATTTCACAACCATCATCCTGAAACACAAGATTGTAACCTCCGCTATGCATTTGTCCTACACTTAGAAGATTATGTCGGAGACCCTTGACATAAAGAACATCATCTGTATTATGCTTGCCATCAAAACTAATTAAACCTTTTCCACAAATCTGAGTAGATGTATCATCACCAAACTTAACCAGACCACAAACATATTTCTGAAGTTTAAAAAACTTTACTCTTATCACCTATCATATGATTTGAGCATCCACTATCAACTATCCAATAATTCCTCTCCTCTCTTGTATAAAAGGCAGTCACCATAGTTCCTTCAACCTTGTGACCTATTTCCAGAGTACTTTCCTTCAAACTTCTTTTAGGATTAGTAAAATTAGTCCAAACATTTAAAGTCATGAACAAGCATTCATCACTATCTTCATCAGGATAGTCAGATTCATCATCATCAGATACACCATTATCCTTTTCCACATAATCCTTGTGTTTATCATTTGCAACTTTCATTGGACATTTAGAAGCATAATGACCTATCTTTCCACAATTGAAACATTTAAAGGGTAACTTACCTCTATATCTGCCAGTGCCCTTTTTCAGTCTTCTTACAAAATTTGCTTCCACCTCATCAAGATCATCTAGATCTAATTCATCATCCTTCTCTGCCTTGCAAACTTTAAAGGCAGTTTCTTTCTTTGTGGCATCTTGACTAAATTCTCTCAATTCAAAGGAAATTAAAGCACCAAACATCTGATCTATAGAATAATTATCCAAATTCTGAGCTTCCTCAATAGCAGAAACTTTAGAACTATAAGATTTAGAAAGTGTTCTTAATACCTTTTTCACAACTTCACTCTCTTCCAGCTTACCACCAAGACCATTGATGGCATTAACAACTTCATCCACTCTGAGCATGTAGGTTGTAATATCTTCATCTTCGAACATCCTTAGGTTTTCAAAATTGGCTTTGTAGTTCTGCATCTTTGCTTGCATGACCTTATCATCTCCTTCATAAATTCTTTGTAGCTTCACCCAAACCTCTTTATCAGTTTTAAGACTTATCACTTTCCCAAGCTCTGAATCAGAAAGATCACTCAAGATAGCGTTCCTTTCTTTGCCATTATTCTCATAATCCTTGACCTCATCATCACTTGCTGGACCATTAGAAGACATAGGATATCCAATTTCAACTGACTTTCAGACTCCAAACCCTAGGGAGACAAGAAAGACTTCCATCCTAGCTTTCCAGTAAGTGTAATTCATTCCATCAATCATACCCAGAGCTTTGACACCCTTCTTGTGCCCATCTAAATCTACCTCAAGTTGTTAAGATTCTTCCAAGGAACCACTGCTCTGATACCAATTGTTAGATGTACATGACAAATGAGAGGGGGGTGAATTAGTTGTACATTAAAACATTCAATCCCTCATTGACTTTCAAACCCTTATTAATCTTTAAACTCTTATTATGCATTAGCAAAATGTAAACATATGAATCAACAATGCAAACACATCCAAACACATAAGAACACCAAATTTACATTAAAAACCCAAGAAAGGAAAAACCACGGTGAGGATTAGCTCACATATATATGAATAGCAACACCGAATACAAGTAGGCTCATTGCCAAGGGCTCACTACCCAGAAAAGAAGAAAGGCTCACTGCCAGAAGAAAGAATAATAGAAGAAGACTGTTACAAAGAGATTCACTATCTCAAGGAAACATGAGAAATCCACCACTGCAACTTTATGCCATCTGCAACCTTCGGCTAACCACCTCCAGTAACTTCAAGCATACTAAAATGTAGACACCTTCTGCTCACTACATCTAAAATTCATAAGCACTTAAGCTCGCACTCAGATCACCACACTTGATCACATTCTCATCTTTCAAACCATACAAACTCTACTCAAATTTCACCTTGCATTTATACATCCACGACCTAAAACAATCTCAGTTAGGTCGGCCTTAATGAAACATATGCACCTCAAATGTGCAACACCAAAAAGGTCAGCACCAAACATTTCTGTAGTGGAAATAAGTGAAGGCAGACCATACTAAGGGTTAAATAGGACACAAATCTATATCACCACACTACTTATCACATCCACAATCTAGGATGTACCTCTGCAAATAGCGCTAGTACGCCAGGTTGGCCAAACCTGAACTAACACTAGATGCAACCACATACACGCCTCTCCAGATCCAAAAATGACATGTATCTACCACAAAGAAACACTCCATAGCATCCACACAACTTCCTAGAATATTCCAGCATCATTAGAATCTTCTGCAACACTACCGCAACCACTTGAAACAAAGAATACATTCATCCTGTGCATGAGGATGCACTACCACTGAACTCCAACACAAGAATTGAACTTGCAGACCAACCCAACACTAGAAACTCCAAGGGAAAGTAGATACAAACAATATAAACATGTTTCTAGATCCGTAAGACAATAAACCTTAACACAAAGAAATGCAGAACAATCTCATTTCTCCTAGACAACCATCTTCCATTGTCGTATGATCCATAACCTGAAACTCTAGATATAACACCTCTGATCATCACGTCTAAACCACACAAGAATATATTCAACCATGAAGAAATGTGGAGCACAACACTGTGCACACCTCTATCACACTGCACACTCTTTTATTCAAATTTTCTCAAAAGCACTTGGAAACCAAGTGAACCATCTGTATCAGAGACACTAAAAACACCTTCTCAGCATGACTACGCTATAGATTGACATCAAACCATGAGACATCAAACATTATCATGAAGCTCCAACAATCTCCCAACTATACTCAATCTTCCAACAATGTCTGCATACAAAGGATTGATATCAATGCCAACACTAATGACAACACCAACTTCCAACAAATCCAATGCTAGGGGTTGACATCAGTGACAACACCAACAAGCTTCCAACAATAAGAAGTTGCATTGTCATCAAAAGAGAATATGCATGAGTTTTACAAAGGTGAAGAGATAGAGACCTTTGATGAAGTCAGAGACAAATGTATTAAAAGCATGCAATGTGATGAAGACAAGACATGAGTAATGACTTGATAAGTATACAATGACTAAAATTCATTGAAGGACAGTGATCTTGTAAGAACAGACCCTAGACATGGTACATAAAGGGATAGTAGACATTGAGATATAGAGTATATGAAGATAATAAATGCTAGGCTCTATTCGAGACAAAGATATTATATGGTATAGAAGTACATGCATACAAAAACCCTACAAACCAGATGCTATAAACTTGACAAGAGGCATGGAGAAGAAACTCAAAGGCTAGGTATGAGAGCATCAACATGTACTTGAAGAAGCAAATGGAAGGTCAGACCTAAGAAAAAATGCAAAATACAGAAAGGTTGAAATACACACTGTGTATTTCAACCAAAGGTAGTGATGGAAAATGGAGGTTTCCAGTCACTTTCAAAAGGCTACAAGTCTAGCACAAGAACACCTACAGATAGTTTTGACCTTGATAAAGACCCTTTAGGGGTATTTAGTGCAAAGAGGAGTGTTTTCAAGTCATAAATAAATAGTTAAGAGCAGTTTTGGGAGTCCTAAACAGACCAAACTCTTTCCAAACTCCCTCCAAGAGTCCTGATGGCATCTACATAGTAGAATCACATGTTCTATGATTGTACAAGGTGGAGTTGAAGGTAGTTTGAAGAGGTTGATGATAGTTGACAACTTCCCAAGCATCTAGGGAGCAATTCAAGCACATTCCCAACACTAGTACAAAAAGAGCAATATATTACTAAAAAAACTACTAAAAACTGATTATAAATGACCAAAAATGGTCATGTGACCATTAGTAGCTTATTTATTTTTTGATTGGTAAGGATGCATAGCATCATAATAATATATTAATATATAAATAGTTTTTACAAAAAAGGTCCCATGACCAAGATTTACAAAATGAACATAACAAAAAGGCTCATGATAAAACTAAGAAAGGTTGAGCAATGCCTAAAAAAGAAAGCAACAATCGAAAGAAATTATGGATTCATAACATTGAGATCACCAACTTTAAAGCCTTGAAATCCAACATAATCTTCTTCTCCAGTGAACTGATTTTCCACAAAAGGAGCAAGGGGTTGATAATGGAGGAGGAAGTTCCAAGCATTATACACATCTTCAATCTCCTCTTTCTTAGTCAAACCCAATTGATTTTTATGAGCATAGAGAGCACATTCCAGAGATTCCAAATTGTTGTTTTGCAAACTATATACCAAAGACTGAAAAGCACAATTGAAATGAGGTTTTTCAATTATATGTTTCCTATTGAAAACACCACATATGTCTGCAACTCCAGCATGGAAATCGTAACCAGAGAAACCCATATGGAGTTTTTTGGCCAAGAGAAGGAAATATTGAATAAAATTAGAGGCTAACCCCTTCAAAAGATTGACGTTCTGAATAATATCCATACCATTGGATAGGAAATCGGAAGCCAGCTGAGAAGCAAAACAAACATATGATTGGGATAAAAAATCCTTGCTACACCTATGTAATTGCTTCTTCCACATTTAAATCACAAAGTTTGAAGGCTCTGGCCAAAGCAACAACATCAATCTTGTCATGCATAGGTTGCTCCTAGAGCTAGACTAGTAGATGAAACCATGAATTATGAGTAGAAAACACCATCGTTTCCACTGGAGAAGTAGAAAGCCAAAACAAAGAATGAAGGAGTTGCCCGACCGCCCAGAATGAGGAAAATTCTAGACCAAAAGAAGATTAAAACAACCCATCACATGAGCCTTCATCAATAACTAGCACACAAGGGTTGTCCAACCATCATTGCAGGAATCAAAACTACTCTTGGTAGTAATGAAAATGATGAGATCACACGAGAAGCATTAAATAATCACATGCCTTGAAAAATTCAATCCCGAAGAGAGGACAAATAGACCCTGTCAAACAGAAAAGAAAGTTAGCAATAAAATATGTAAAAAAGAGAATTAGGATTCTCTTGCTTCCTCCTTGAGAGCTTCCATCAACAATGGAAATTGCAAGACTGAAAGTAGGTCTAGTAGAATTGAACCACTTGGAATATTGCAAGCAATGTTAGCTAAACAATCTGCAACTTTATTTCCTTCTCTGAGAATATCCTGGATTTGAAAATCCTCAAAGTTCTTCATCAAATCCCATGCCCGATGAAGAATGTAGCTAAACTTCCAATTATTCTCTTTTTTAGTTTGAAATTAATGAATGATAACTTTAGAATCACCTTCTATAATGATTTTCTTAATTCCTAGATCCACAACCATTTTAATACCAAGAAGAAGTGCCTAAGATTCAACTATGTTGTTAGTTCCATTTGTAATTCTCTCTGCTTGAGCCCTGATTAAATTCCCAACACTGTCTCTTACAACACACCCAGTACCAGAAATCCTTGGATTGCCTTTAGAGGCAACATCAAAATTGACTTAGACCCAATCTGGAGGAGGGGGAACCCAGTGCACTGACTTTCTATCAATACACTTATTAGGACTTTTATTTGTGAAGCAACCAGCATTTGTGATCTTAATTATCTTCCACTTCGATAACATAGAATCATCCCATTGAGAAAAAGGAAATTTTTTAAGGTGTGACATAACAACTTCAGAAATGGAATTTTCAATTTTGAAAAGAATTTCATGAAAGGAAAGAGATTCTTTTCTAAAGATTCTCCTATTTCTTTCTAACTAGATATTCTAGATTATAATTGAAGGGGACACAATCCATAATCTAATAAAAATCTTCTTTATAAAGAACATGCTAGCTAAGAAAAAGATTAAGAAGGGAATCTGGAAGAGGAGCTAACCAATTAAGCCTTTGGAGCAACCAGGTCTAACATTCTGAAGAAAAAGGACACAACAAAAAAAGGTGATTCACAGATTCATCTTCTAAACCACACATAATGTAGTTAAAAGTGTTACAAGTATGAGCCTAACCAGTGTTGTCATTGATGTCAACATACTCCTATTGCAGTGATGACAAGGATTGGATGAGCTGTGTGCTAAGGATATTGAGAAAATTAGTCCTAATTAGAGAAGAACAGTAAAGACAGTGAGGTAAAGATCCTAACTAAGATGAAGATCAAAGGGTACGCTTCAAAGGGTTTGTAGATATGTCTCTTAAGATGATCCAGTAAAGATTTCAGAGGTCCGCATGAAGACTTGAATAAGTTATGGCCACTTAAGTAAAACTAGTTCCGGCAAGTGTTCAGAGGTAACAAAGTAATACAAATAAGTCCAGTGAGATCCAGAAATGCAATATCCTATTCTGTGGATATGATGGAGTGTTTAGGAAGTCAATGTGAAGTGACAACTCAATTGGTTCATGGTCTGGAGGTCCGCAAGCATCTATTTCAATATGACAGTGATGACAGACTATGTTCTTGAGGTTCTGGATGAAGGAGAGAATGATTTCAGTAAGCAGAAGTAGTGTGGATGTTCTTGGTGATTCAGGCAAGCTTGTGGAAATCTTTGGATTGTGTCCAGTTTGTGTTGGGGGTCCGCATTAAAGATTGAGCTAGTAAATGAAGAATTACTTCTGGATGATGATGTTCTTCTTGAGTATGGACAACCAGATGAGTTTCACACCCTACGAATGATCTTGGAGATATTCTATGAAGAATGGCATGTTCCTAAAGAAGTATTGGAGTCTCAGATCTGTGTGGCCGACTGTGTATTGATCTGTGTGAAGTCTTTTGTAATAAGTCATGTTGTATTTATATACTTGCTCTGTTATGTATACCGACTTGGATGATAATTCCTAAGTCGATGTCTTGTATAAATAAGGAGTTGTAAAGTCATTTCATAGTGTGTCTTGTGGAGATGTGAGTGTGGTAGAGAGGAGCAAAGTGAAAGGTAGAGCAGAAGTATTGAGCCTAAATGGAACTGACTCAAGCATGGTGAAGATGCTATTCTCCAGTTCAAGTATGTAACACTTATTATTTTGTAGACAGTGTCTCCTATAGGCAGTGAGCCTCTTGTGAGCAGTGTGCTCGGGTAGTGAGACCTAATTGGTATGTGCCATTTTGTTCCTTCTATTCTTCTAACAGAGAATACAATCTTGGGTTAATCACCCCGTGGTTTTTCCCTTAACTAGGTTTTCCACGTCAAAATCTTAGTGTCTTGTGTGTTAACGTGTTTCAGCTCTTGATTTAATGCATTATGTTTCCATGA
This sequence comes from Cunninghamia lanceolata, assembly GCA_027924645.1. Taxonomy (NCBI): domain Eukaryota; kingdom Viridiplantae; phylum Streptophyta; class Pinopsida; order Cupressales; family Cupressaceae; genus Cunninghamia; species Cunninghamia lanceolata. The sequence goes on from BSBN01000814.1 coordinate 8,915,281, forward strand.
TTGATTTATTATTATGCTACTGAATTACAAAGAGGATTTGAGTGTTTAATTGGAAGAAAGTTTTGGACAACTGATTCACCCTGCCTCTCGGTTGTCTGCCCAAAATCTAACAATTGGTATCAGAGTTAAGTTCCTCTAAAAGGGCTTAACCGCTTGAGGAGATCTAGAATGTCATCCTACAAGAAGGATAGTCCAAGGTTTGATAGAACCAATTTCACTCTTTGGAAAAGTCACATGGAATGCCACTTACAATGTATGGGAATGCAGTATTGGATCATGGCTTCAAAGAAGTATACTCCTCGACAGAATGGTCCGACAACCGTAGATGAAATCAGAGATGCTGAAAATAATTTGCAAACTAAAGAAGCTCTTCTAAGTGCCTTGTCTGATTCAGAGCTAACAAATGTTGTTGACCTACAAACTACTTTTGAGATTTGGGAAAAATTGGAACTTCTGCATGAAGGAGACAAATATGTTAAATGTGCCAAGCTACAGAGTCTGAAAGAAAAATTTGAAAATCTGAAGATGAGAGAAGATGAAAATATCACTACATTTATGCCAAGAGTAAATGAGCTTGTTTGTGGCATTAGATGTGCTGGTGGAGTCTTGAATGAAGATGAGATTATTGGCAAAGTTCTTGGATCCCTTCCTGATTCTTACAAGTACAAGGTTGCTGCTATTGAAGAATTCAGATCTATTTGAAGTATCACAAGAGTGTTGATAATTGAGAGGGGGGGTGAATCAGTTATCTTAATTATTTGACTTTTTTTTCTTCTTTAACAATTAATGCAATATCAAAACATATAAGCATACATAACCATGGAAGCAGAAATAAACTCAATACACATAACACAATATTTTTGACGTGGAAAACCCTGTTAAGGGAAAAAACCACGGGGTGACTAAACCAAGATTGTATTATCTGTTAGAAGAATAAGAGGTACAAAATGGCACTTGCCAATTAGGGCTCACTACCCAAGCACAGTGCTCACAAGAGGCTCACTACCTGCAAGAGACTCACTATCTACAAGTTATAAAGAAAGTAACCAAGTGTTTGAACTGATCAAAGGCATCCACATATGCTGAGGTTCAGTTTTGGTTAGGCTCAATAAACTGATCTACTGCATTTCATTCTTCCACTCCTTTAGTGCTGCTGTTCTGTTACATACCAGACCTGTATTATAATTCCCACACCTATCTCTACCTTTCTTCACACACTATCATATTGCACACACACCCTCACATCGTAATCCATCTGGTATATACATCTGCACAAAGGATTTCAACATGTTTCTAGTTGGCATTCAGAATACTCAATATTTTCCAAAACTCTGGTCTGTCAGCTGAATCCTTGCTTACCAAGTGATGTGTATCAAAGAGATACTTATAGAAGTCATCAAACATGTTGGCCAATCATGAATGATCCCTTAAGAAGCTTGATCACCATCAATATCTCATCCGGATTAAGGTCTAATGCTCTGCTGGTCAGTTCTTCCTCAGTCTACTTTGTTAAATAGGAACCCAACACTTAGGTGTTCATATCTTTTCACTCTTTCATCACCAGAGGCTCAATCTCTAGAATGTATTAGTCATGGTACTCCTCTTGACTTCCCCAAGTCCACATTTTACTGAGATACTTCCTCTGAGAGATCTGGACCTAATTGTCAGACCTTGCTGCATGCTCTGTTCTTGCTCACTAGACCAAAATACTCTTCAATCTAACTTTTGGTATAGACATACCATGTCCTGTGGATGTGTGGGATGGACTTTGTTGCCATCAATGACAACACTCATGAAGCCACACAGTGTCTCTTTCCAACAATCTCCCCCTTTGGCATTGATGGCAACACTTAGTGAAAAATGACTAAGTGTTATAGCTTACTCCCCTTGGCTGATGCTCTGTTCTTATGTACACTTTTCCGGAGCTCCCCCTTAGCTAGATTCCACATTTTTCACTACTCCTCACTCCCCCTTTGACATCAATGGAAAAGGGTAGGCTCCGCACACCAAAATTTCTCAAAAATAATCTATAGTTGGCCGCATAAATATATATACATGTTATACTTACATATACTGAAGTATATCTGCAAAAGTTGTCTTCAACTGGACAAATTTTCTTGTCCAACTCTACTTCATCCTGTCCAAAATTGAGATGTGACCACTCAACAGGAATGCAAAAGCTTTTGCCCTCTTTAGATCTGTCGGATCACTGGTCCGGGCTATGGTCTGAGCATCAATTAGGGCCTCATGCATGGCCTCTAACTTAGGGATAATTATCCCTCTAAGATCACCCATCCTATGTATTATATTCTTCCTTTCCTTTTCAAGTTTCTTCAGTTCATTTAGAATAGCAATAGTCTGACATTCTTGGTTTATTATGGATGTGGTGAGAGGATCAAAATTCTAAGATACACTTGACAGTTTACCCTCTTCTTCTTTCACTTTCTTCTCAATATCCATTGTCACTTTAGACTAGGATAAACAAAATTTATATATTTCTCCGCCATCTTTAAGAGTATTTTCTAAGCTCTTTATCCCAATGTCCAAATTTCTCCTATCATTTGTTATAAGTCCTTGTATCTCAAAGATTCTCTTATCCAAAAATTCTTTCCGGACTTTCTCTTCTGCTGCTTTTTCAAAAGAATCAAAATGTGTGCTAATAGAATTAACAAGATATTTTAGATTACCAGATGAAGAGGCTGAAAGATCCTTCTAGAAGGATGGTATGATCTTCTCCAACACACCGGATGCAATCTCTATCAACTCACAGTCTTCCATGTGAGACTTCAGAAGTTTTTCTTTTGCCTTAGCTTGGGCGAAGGATGTTATCTTCATTGTCTGAACCGGGGAGAGGGAATCAAAATTGAACGGTCCTTGGAGTAGCTTTGGTTCATCTAATTCTGTCATTTCTTTTGTCAGGAAGTCTTTGACTGCTTCTATAGTGTCTCTTGCCAGAGACAGAGTTTTCTTCCCTTCTGTGGCCTCAGAGCTGTCATCTGGGATTTTCTCTGTTTGATCTTTTTCTCTTCCCTTGACTTCTTCTTCTTGACCAATTTTCTCATCTTTTCTTTCTTCTGCTTCAGTTTCAGAGTCAGTAGGGGGATCCGGAAGAGAGATGTTTACTTCTTCAGGGACTTCCTCTTCCAGAGTAGAGGAATCCAAGTCCTGAGTCCTTTCCTCACCTATGTCCTTTGGTTCTTCTCCATTTTCACAGTAGATTCTCCTTTGTCATCCATGGCAAAGGGTTCATCACCTAAGTCCTCTATAACAGGAAGATTGAATCTTTTAAAACCATTCTAGAGGATATCTTCTATTTCTTTTGCCACTTTGTCAGTTTCTCCAAGCATAAGCTGGTTCATTCTTGCTTTGCTTCGAAACTCATCCTTGCAATCCTTGAAGATCATGTTCTTTTGTTGAGGGGTAATGGAAGGATATAGTTGGATAGCAATCTGCTCCTGTATTTCTAGGTATTTTGCCTTGGCATTGTTCTTTCTCATTTCAAGTTCCTTCTCTAAGCTTTTGGGAATCAAAGATATGATTTCAATGAATGCTTTGTTATAAATGTTAAGATACCTGACTGTAGCATCTTGCAAGATCTTCTGGTTAGCTTCATTATATTCATCATAAAATTCAGTCATTGGTTTCAGGTTCCCATCCACAATGACTGATTTGATGATATCATCAATGCAGAGAGTAGGCTTTTCAACAAATTCTTTTGCCTTTTCTTCCTTGCCTTGACTAGTAGAGGATTCACCAAATATTTTCTTCTTCTTTTTCATTTTCTTGATCTCCTCATCTAATTCTGTCTCTTCATCATCCTTCTGACTGGTGTAAGACCTTGTGGCCTTTGTCTTAGTTCTCTTCTCTCCCTTTTCGGATGTCCTGACTTCTGGTTTTGAAGCTTTTTGACTCTTAGAGGTGGCTGGTGCAGAGCTTTTGGAGGATTTGGTCTGGGAGGGGGCTTGCACTGGATTACTTTCCTTTTCTGCTTCTTGTCTTTCCTTCTAAGCTCTTTCTAATTTCTCTCTATTTGCATCGACTACTTCTTTAGAAATGCCAGATCTTTTGGCAACTTCCTCTACTTCTCTTCTCACTTTTCTCTTGATCTTAGGCTGTCTTAGTTCAACATGAACTTTTACACTCAACTCTTGGAAGGTTTCAAACCTTTCTGCCTTAGGGCCCTTAGGCTGACTTAGTAGATGTTGGACATGCAGTTTCAAAATTTTCTCATCCACCTCATAGCCCATTGGCATAATCCACACTATTCTCGGTTCCACTGCCTCCATTAGGCATTGATCAATGTCTACCATGAAGCACACTATATCTTTGTATTTTTTAGCTAGAGATTGGGGGATTCTCTCTCTGGCCTACATCATGCTTTGGAAGTTTTTGAAGTAACCCCACAGTGTTGTATTTTGTGCCTTGGCATCACCAAGCCCATACATATAATCCCTGATTTGTATGGCAACAGGTCTGTCATTTTGCCATATCCATCCACTAGTTCTGAGTAGCTCATTCATATAGTAGAATAATAGGCAAATTATCAAGCCATCATACTTAAATGAATTCTTTTTATCCTTCTTTATTTTCTACAAATTTTCTAACAGTTGGTTCAGGAGAAGCTCACAAAGATCATAGTCAACATTTTCTCTTAGCATCTAATAAGCAGTGTAAATTGCAGTTCTGGGTACTGAATCTTCCCTGTTGGAGTGATATATCTTGTAACCAATTATCATGGAGGCAAACTTGATATCCGGATCAGTGATATCTTCTATTGTCATTGCTCTCTTGTCAAATTTTGATCCGGTAGCCTCACTCATAGTTTAGTTTTTGACCAATTTGAGAACAGGTAACCCTTCGGATGAGTGCAAACTGGTTACTACCCTAATGGCATCTTTTGTGATCTTAAATGGCCTTATCAACCACATGAAGTTGTCATGCACTCTACTCAAAACATGCCGGACCCACTCATCTTTTGCAAAATAGGGGAAATGGATGCAATGTCTGAAATGCTTATCCTAGATGGCCTTGTATTGGGGTTTAAGTTCGAGTGATTCATCTATCAGTTCCTTGTGGTAGATATCCATCAGCTTGGAATCCCCAAATTCTTCAATGTTTACGTGTATGTAAACCCTAACATCTTCTACATGCAGAACCCCATGCGAGATGCTAGAGAATGCACCTAAGGGGTCAACTTCCAGAGATTTGTAGGGGTGCTTCTTGAATTTAGGGCACATCCTATCAGTGATTTTGACAACATTCAGAGTAGCCATCTTTTAAAAGATTCAGAGAGAGATATTCAAGAGTGAAAATACCTTTTTACGCCTCTAGGGTTCACGATATGAGCTGGATAGGATTGCTGGACGAATTGACTTCTACAGTTGATCTTTGAGAGGTTTGAGGCAATTTTGTTGCAGAGCTCCTTCTCTCTTCTTCTCGAATGTGAATGAGCAAATGTTCAATAAGAGAACCCTTATATTTCTGTGTAAACCCTAATTCCACATTGCAATAAATGCGCAACTTAAGTCATTCCGGTTGCCTTGTTCTCCTTGTTCTGAGAAAGATCTTTTCCGGATCACTGAGATGCACTTAGAGTTATTCTTCAGTGATTATTAACAATCTATCTTCCTTTCTCCAATCATTTCATCTATCCATAGATCAAGATTCCTCAATTTTGAATCATATCGGATCTAACTGTGAAAATCCTACTTTTTACCGGATGACTATTAAACCAGATTATTCTTAGAAGATTAACCTCTTCTAAACTTCTTGCGAATCTTCCATATCTTTACCAAGGCTTATTTAGATGTTTCTCTGAGAACCCTTTAATCCGCAACTTTCCATATGCCAATTTTAGGCAGCAATTAACTGGCTAGGGGAATTTGTTTTCCTTTTTGACTCCCCCTGAGCCAGAGCTCATCTTATTTAGTTTCTGGAAGGAATATCAGCACCAAATTATGGTGTGGATCCATCCCCAACATTTTCTATACTTCTCTTTACCCAAATCTTTTTCATCTCCCTTTGAATTTTATCCGCATTCATTTTTCCTTTTTCTTTGTCTTGATTTTGATTATGATGCACCGGACCCCTTTTATCCTGATTCTTACTTCTACAGAATTTGGCAATATGACTAGATCTATTGCAATTGTAGCAAACAACATTTCTTTGCAGATTTGACTGATATCCTCTTGATCTGCATTGATTAGCCATATGTCCTATTCTATTGTATGCAAAGCATCTACCATTGAATGAATTGTTCATTTGCATATTTCTACATTCTTGAGATTTGTGACCATACCTTTTGCAGTTAAAACACTATCTAGAGAAGGATGAATTAGTCTGATTCATTTTTCTTCTACACTGATTTGCTTTATGACCAAAGTTATTGCAATTGTGGCAATATCCATTGAAGGATGGATATCTTTGAGCATTTGGTTGCCTTACCGGAGGTCTTCTAAGCCTGTTCCTTGGATTTCCTGATCTAGAGTTCTTCTGACCGGATCTGGAGCTTTCCTCTTTCTCATACCCCAAGCCTTGCTTGTCATCTACCCTCTTTTCGCTTTCAAGAAGAACTTCAAGTTGAGAAGAGCTTATCTTGAATTTCTCTTTGTATTCATTTGTTGTATGAAGATCCCTTTTAAGAGTGTCTATCTGATTCTCAAGTTGTTCTTCATTGTCTCTAGCTTCTTCAAGATTAGATTCCAGATGCCTGATTATTCTATCCATTTTGTGGTAGTCTCCCTTCTCCTTGAGAGATTGTTTTAGATTATCTTCACTTTTTCTTTTTTCTTCAATTTCTTGGGTGAATTTCATAACTCCTAATTCCATTTCATGTCTTACCATAATGACCTCTTTTGATAACTTCTCACACAACTTGGTTTTCTCATACAGATCTTCATTAGTATCATTGGCTTCATTTTGACTTGCTAATTGTTGGAGAAGATACTTTCTTTTCTTCATTGAGACACTTAGTTTTTCTTTGAGTTCATTTATGAAATCATCATCTTGTTTGAGTCTTTCCCTCAGGTCATTGACTTCAGAGTGAGATTGATCAAGATCATCTAGGGCAGACTGAAGTTGTTCCCTCATACCATACATATCCATTGAGATTCCCAGATCTTCCTCAAGCTGTTAGGCTCTGTTAGAAGGAACTTGGCTCTAATACCAATTGTTGATAACTGAGAGGGGGGTGAATCAGTTATCTTAATTATTTGACTTTCTTTTCTTCTTTAACAATTAGTACAATATCAAAACATATAAGCATACACAACCATAAAAGCAGAAATAAACTCAATAAACATAACACAATATTTTTGAATTGGAAAACCTTGTTAAGGGAAAAAACCATGGGGTGACTAACCCAAGATTCTATTCTCTGTTATAAGAATAAGAGGTACAAAATGGCACTTGTCAATTAGGGCTCACTGCCTGAGCACAGTACTCACAAGAGGCTCACTACCTACAAGAGACTCACTGTCTATAAATTATAAAGAAAGTAACCAAGTGTTTGAACTAATCAGAGGCATCCACATATGCTGAGGTTTAGTTCTGGTTAGGCTCAATAAACTAATCTACTGCATTTCATTCTTCCACTCCTTTAGTGTTGCTATTCTGATACATACCAGACCTGTATTATAACTCCCACACCTATCTTTTCCTTTCTTTGCACACTATCATATCACACACACACACCCTCACATCATAATCCATCTGGTATATATATCCACACAAAGGATTTCAACATCTTTCTAGTCGACATCCGGAATACTCAATATTTTTCAAAACTTTGGTTTGTCAGTTGAATCCTTGCTTACCAAGTGATGTGTATCAAAGAGATACTTATAGAAGTCATCAAACATGTTGGCCAATCTTGAATGATCCCTTAAGAAGCTTGATCACCATCAATATCTCATCCGGATTAAGGTCTGATGCTCTGTCGGTCAGTTCTTCCTCAGTCTACTCTGTCAAACAGGAACCCAACACTTAGGTGTTCATATCTTTTCACTCTTTCATCACTGGAGGCTCAATCTCTAGAATGTATTAATCATGGTACTCCTCTTGACTTCCCCAAGTCTGCATTTTATTGAGATACTTCCTCTGAGAGATCCGGACCTGATTGTCAGACCTTGCTGCATGCTCTGTTCTTGCTCACCAGACCAAAATACTCTTCAATCTGACTTCTGGTATAGGCATACCATGTCCTACGGATGTGTGGGATGGACTTTGTTGCCATCAATGACAACACTCATGAAGCCACACAGTGTCTCTTGCCAACAAAGAGATCAATTGGTTGGTAACTTGGCTGCATTTGAATTGTCTGAGTTTGGAGATGCCCCCTCCAAGACTGAATCTGCATTCAAAGCTAGTGCCTCTGTTAAAGGAAAAAAAAAGTTTGATCCAGGAGAGAACTCCTCAAAGAAACTATCATGGTATGAGAAAGCAAGAAAAGAACTGGAAGAAGATGAAGCAGAAGCTAGTCAACTTGAAGCCCTTATTGTAAAAAGGTTGCCAAGATAATCCGGTAAGTATGAAGGGAAATTGCCTTTTAAATGTTTTAACTGCAATATGATTGGTCATTTTGCCTCAAGGTGTCTGAAAAGATTTTCAAGGCCAAATCCTAACAGATCAAGGTTCCAGAAGAATTGTTACTATGTTCAAGAAGATGATGATAATGAAGGAGTAACAGATGATGAATCAGAGACAGGAAACAAATCCGGAAGTGACTGGGTGTTTATTGCCATCAAGGAAGAAGATCCAATGCCCTCTGAATCTGTTAATCATAAAATTGTAGAAAGAGCTCTAGCTGCCCAAGTTGAAGAAAAGGATGATTGGGTCATTAATAGTGGATGCTCTCACCATATGACAGGTGACAAAAATAAATTCATAGATTTGGAAAGGTATGAAGGAGGAGTGGTAAAATTTGGTGATAATTCTGCTAGCAGAATCAAGGGTAGAGGAACTATTTCTTTTGATGGAAGGAACAAAACCAGTAATGTACTATATGTTGAAGGCCTGAAGCACAATCTTCTCAGTGTTGGATAGTTGGTGGACAAAGGCTATGATCTCTGATTCAAAAATGGAAAATGCAAGATCTTTGAAAGTTTCAGAACAGAGATTGCATCCGGTACTCAAACTAAAGGTAATATCTTCCACTTGGTTGGTACTGGTAAAAGTTTCTTATTTGTTCAAATTGATCAGAGTTGGTTGTGACACATAGGAGAATGTGTCATGTGAATTTTGATAATATCATCAAGATAAGCAACACTCAGGCTGGAAGAGATCTTCCAAGATTGGTAAAACCTACCAATAGTTTGTGCAAGGAATGTCAGTAGGGGAAACATAGCAGAGTCTCATTCAAAAGCAAGGAACAATCCTCTACCAGATTATTGGACTTAGTTCATACTGATCTATGTGGTTCGACAAGAATCAGGAGTGTGCAAGGTGATAGATACTTCATGTTATTAATTGATGACCATTCCCGGATGATGTGGGTGACTTTTCTGAAAGAGAAATTAGAAGCTCTTGAGAAATTCAAAATATTCAAGGCTATGGTAGAGAATGAAACTGGATTAAAATTAAAATGTCTGAGGTCTGATAGAGGTGGAGAATTCACATCCGGTGAGTTCATAAAATTTTGTGAGAAACATGGAATAAAAAGACAGTTGTCTGCTCCTAGGACTCCACAGTAGAATGAAGTAGTTGAGAGAAAGAACTAGACCATCCAGGAAGCATCTAGAACCATGATGATGGAAGAAAATGTTCCTCAGATCTATTGGAGAGAAGCTATAAGCACTACAGTCTACACCCTCAATTGAGTACAAATCAGAAGCAATACCGGTAAGACTCCTTAAGAACTTTGGTTTGGCGTCACTCCCATTGTGAGATATTTTAGAGTCTTTGGCAGCAAATGTTACATTAAAAGAGATGAAGATCTAGGAAAATTTGATACTAGAAGTGATGAAGGAATTTTCTTGGGTTATTCTATTCAAAGCAAAGCATACCAGTGTTATAACAAGAGATTAAGGAAGATTGTAGAAAGTACAAATGTGAAGGTTGATGAAGGCATTGAAAAATCCTCAAGGTTTTATGAATATGATGAAGATGATCAAAATGATGTTTTTGTTGAAGAAGTCCAAGCTCCCTCTGAAATTCAGATTCAGATTGATCTGGTGAATCAGGAAGAAGAGATAGGTTTGAATGAACCTGTTCAAGAATCAGAAGTGCAAGAAACTCCCAAAGTTCCTAGGTATGTAAGACTGAATCACTTTGAAGATCAGATCATAGGTGATAAAAACAAAGGTGTACAAACAAGAAGAAGGATTTCTCAAAATTTAGAAGAGTATTGTCTGATTTCAAAGATTGAATCTAAAACAATGAATGAAGCTTGCAATGATGAAAATGGGACTAAAGCAATGGAGGAAGAGCTAATGCAAATTGAGAAAAATCACACTTGGGATCTTGTTCCCAGACCTAAAAATAAGAATGTGATTGGAACCAATGGGTCTTCCAGAATAAATTGAATGAAGATGGTGAAGTAGTCAGAAACAAAGCTAGATTGGTCTACAAGGGTTACTCCAAAGTAGAAAGAGTTGATTTTGAAGAAACTTTTTCTCTGGTGGCAAGAATTGAAGCAGTCAGATTATTTCTTACTTTTGCTACCTTCAAGGATTTCAAGGTATATCAGATGGATGTCAAGTTTGCCTTCCTAAATGGTGACTTGGAAGAAGAAGTTTACATTGAGCAACCGGATGGATTTCAATTGTCTGATCATGGTGATATGGTCTGCAAATTGAAGAAAGCACTATATGGACTCAAGCAAGCCACAAGAGCCTGGTATGAAAGATTGGATAAGCATCTTTTGAAGATTAGTTTCAACAAAGGTATTGCTGACAATAATTTATATTTCAAAATTGATCATGAAAATATCTTGATTGTTGAAGTATTTGTTGATGACATCATTTTTTGGGGAAGAGATAGTATGTGCAAAACCTTTGCAAATCAAATGAAAAGTGAATTTGAGATGTCCATGTTTGGGGAAATGAATTTCTTCTTGGGTCTGCAAATCACCCAAACAAAGAAAGGAATCTTCATTTCTCAGACCAAATATGTGAAAGAACTATTGAAGAAATTTGGGATGGAAGACTCAAAACCAATGAATACTCCCATGGCAATCAGATGTAAATTGAGCAAAGATGATGACTCTCCTAAGGCTGATAAGAAAAAGTACAGGTCAATGATTGGAGGACTATTGTATCTCACTCAAACTAGACCTGACATTATGAATGTTGTTGGTCTTGTTGCTAGATTCCAAGATGATCCTAGAGAATCTCATGTCATGGCAATCAAGAGGATTTTTAGATATCTAAAAGGAACAGTTGAGTATGGTTTGTGGTACCCTAGAGATCATGATTTCTCTCTTCATGCTTATACAGATGCGGATTGGGTAGGAGATGTGGATGACCGGAAGAGCACCAGTGGTGGAGAATTCTTTTTAGGGAAGAGATTGGTTTCTTGGTTGAGCAAGAAACAAGAGGCAATATCTCTATCCACTGTAGAAGCATAATATATAGCAGTAGTAGGTAGTTGCACTCAAGTTTTGTGGATGAAGCAAATGCTAAGAGACATCAGGGTGGAGTATGAGGAACCCATCACAATCTTCTATGATAATTCAAGTGTAATAAACATATCAAAGAATCCAGTGTTGCATTCAAAGACTAAACATATATCCATCAAGTTTCACTTTTTGAGAGAGCAAGTGAACAAGAATGAAGTCAGATTGGAGTTTGTGCCTTCCAACGATCAGATTGTAGATATTTTTACTAAACCTCTACCTAAGGACTCTTTTGAGTATCTCAGGGAGAAGTTAGGGGTTATTGCCCCTCCAGTTCTGAATTAAGGTGCACTGATGTGCATCAGTCCAGTGGATATCACAGTCATATCTTGTGGTCCAGATTGATGTTTGGAAGCTGCTACTTAGGGGGAGTAACTAATATGGTTCTGAAGTAATGCAAGTATGTGCTCTTTTCCATTGATGTCAAAGGGGGAGAAAAGACATGTGAAAAACAAGTGGTTGCTAATCAAAGGGGGAGCAGTAAAGGAAGAGAAGACATGTGAGTGGTTGTTGTTGATAGGGGGAGTTGTGACAATATGGAGAATTTCTTGTCTTGATGGTTAAAATAGTTTTTCACATCATATGTTGCCATCAATGACAAAGGGGGAGATTGTTGTAAGTATGAGCCTAACTGATGTTGTCATTGATGTCATCATACTCCTGTTGTAGTGATGACAAGGATTGGATGAGCTGTGTGCTGAGGATGTTGAGAAAATTACTCCTAATCAGAGAAGAATAGTAAAGACAGTGAGGTAAAGACCCTAGCTAAGATGAAGATCAGAGAATACACTTCAAAGGCTTTGTAGATATGTATCTTAAGATGATCCAGTAAAGATTTCAGAGGTCCACATGAAGACCTGAAGAAGTTATGGCCACTTAAGTAAAACTGGTTTCGGCAAGTGTTAAGAGGTAACAGAGTAACACAGATAAGTCCAGTGAGATATGGAAATGCAATATCCTATTCTGTGGATTTGATGGAGTGTTTAGGAAGTCAATGTGAAGTGACAACTCAATTGGTTCATGTTTTGGAGGTCCGCAAGCATCTATTCCAATATGACAGTGATGACAGACTGTGTTCTTAAGGTTTTGGATGAAGGAGAGAATGATTTCAGTAAGCAGAAGTAGTGTGGATGGTCTTGGTGATTCAGGCAAGCTTGTGGAAGTCTTTGGATTGTGTCCAGTTCGTGTTGGGGGTCCGCATTAAAGATTGAGCTAGTAAATGAAGAATTACTTCCGGATGATGATGTTCTTCCTGAGTATGGCCAACCGGATGAGTTTCACACCCTACGGATGATCTTGGAGATATTCTATGAAGAATGGCATGTTCCTAAAGAAGTATTGGAGTCTCAGATCTGTGTGAACGACTGTGTATTGATCCATGTGAAGTCTTTTGTAATAAGTCATGTTATATTTATGTACTTGCTCTATTATGTATGCCGACTTGGATGATAATTCCTAAGTCGATGTCTTGTATAAATAAGGAGTTGTAAAGTCATTTCATAGTGTGTCTTGTGGAGATGTGAGTGTGGTAGAGAGGAGTAGAGTGAAAGGCATAGCAAAAGTATTGAGCCTAAATGGAACTGACTCAAGCATGGTGAAAATGCTATTCTCCAGTTCAAGTATGTAACACTTATTATTTTGTAGACAGTGTCTCTTGTAGGCAGCAAGCCTCTTGCGAGCAATGTGCTCGGGCAGTGAGCCCTAATTGGCATGTGCCATTTTGTTCTTGTAGACACCAAAAATTGGATTGCTCTGTAAACCAATTTCCCGTACCTCTACACTAATCCACTCTCCCCATCTGCATATCCCTGGTGATCAATTAATTCACCTAATTAATCCATTTAATCTTACAACCCTATCCTATCAATTAAATGAATATTCCTAATATTTATTTAGTTGATTTATCCATTTCTCTAATCCCTGTTAATTAGATCAATCATGCTTATCTGATTAACCTAGGCTTAAGTTAATTAAGATAATACTTAATTAACCTTGCTTACCTCATCCTCCACTATCCTCCACTAAACTAAATTTAAAATTCAGTGGTCCCCCACTATCCTCCACTAAACTGAATTTAAAATTCAGTTCTCCCCCACTATCCTCCACTAAACCAAATTTAAAATTCAGTTGTCCCCCACTATCCTCCACTCACTGAATTTAAAATTCAGTTGTCCCCCATTATCCTCCACTCTTCCCAAAAATGAATTATTAATTCATCCACTATCCTCCACTCTTCCCAAAATGAGAATTATTAATTCATCCACTAAGAATAAAAGATTCACTTTTATTCCTAGCCCTTGATCCCATCAATTGAATCCTCACCCTCCATCCTCATCTCCAAAATTCTATAAATTGGACCCCTCGCTAAGCCATTGGAGAGAGACTTTTAGATGCATCAGACCTCTGCCAAAATCACTCCACAAATCTCCTCATCCTACCATCCTAATGTCAAAAATCTTGTCTCAATCCCATCTAATCTATCAATCCCCATCTGATTCACATTGTGTTCAGCAATTTGAGCAATCCACATCTTCGTTCTTGTCATGGGTACAATCTGAGGAGCTCTCTTGGGTGCAACTCCTTCCCTCCTGGATTAGTGAGTTCGTTATGAAGGTATAATCATGTATTTTTGCATTTTATTTACATTATAACCTTCATTTTGATTTCATTCATTAGATTGGCATGCCCGGTCTTGGATCTCATTGTTAGTTTGTGAAGGTTTCTTGTCAAAATCTTCGTTTTTGTAACAATTTTGTCAAGTTTTGGAGGTAAAGTGTTGCAGGTTGCATCTTGGGCAAAAACGGACTGCATTATTGTGCTCAAGATGCTATTTCTGTGAATTTTGACAGTAAACTTGCCTAGGTTCGGTGAAATTTTTTTTGAAAAAATTGAAAATTTTTAAGGATATAGTCCATACCATACGGATCCATACCGTACGGTACTGTACCCTACCATACTATTTTGTGCATCCTCTGTTTGCTATTTTTGTTGGTTTTCTCTGTGGGACTTTTACATTTTGCAAGTTTATTATTTATCATTCAAGGAAACTCGTTTGTGGAAGGTTTGAAAACCCTTATATCTCTCGTCCTCCACCGCGGCCACCTCTCCACTTCCCCCCTGCGCCACTTCTCCCTTCTCCTGCCACCTCCATCTAACCCTTCCCCGCAACCCCTGCATACACTTGCCGCCACCCCGCAGCTCCCCTCATCCATCCCCCCAAACCCCCCACCACCATTTCTCCCTCTCGTGCCTCCCGCACTCCCCACACTGCTGCTCCATCCAACAACCCCTCCGTTTGGCTCCCATCCCCTCCACCCTGCAAACCCTTTCCCGCAGCACCCCCAACTCCCTTCCCTGCCTGCTATCCGCTGCTGCCGTTCTACCCTACCACTCCCGCACCGCCTGAGATCCCACCCCCTCCCCCCCCACCACCATTCTCCCCGCGCTCCACCCACCTGCTGTCCGCCACTGCCACCTCGCCCGCTCCCTGTCCCCAGCGCCACTCCTTACCTTACACCGCTTCGGCCCCAACCGCAGACTCCCTCCACCAGCAGCCATCACATACTCCCGACCCCTTAGCCTCTTCTCACCGACCTCCACTTCACCTAACAATCACCTGTCACTTTAGGGTTTCATGCCCCCATTCGCAAAGAGCTCTTGGTCACGTTGGTGATTGCGGGGAGGGGCTCTTAGCCCCTCTTTACATATATATTTTTTTTCAAAAATTTCGAGCCCCTGGTCATATCAGTGACTAGGGGCCTATTTCGCCCAATCTCAACCCTTAATCACAAACCATTAACCTTAAACCACTAGCTTGCTAACTACAACATGTGACCAGATTTCTCTTAACCGCTAACCATTTGCACCAAACAGTCAAACTTACCCCTCTTGTGCTCTCTACATGCTGAAATCTGCTATTTTTTTCAAATTTCACAACTTTTGCATACGGTAGCAAAATCGCACAAAATTGGTGGCATTGGAAAGCTGGCTTCATCAACTTCATAGTTGTGAGGATTTTATTAGGTGACTGTACCTTTATCAAGCCTTTTTTTGTAGTCAAAGTCAAACTTGCATTTAAACTTCAAACCATCATAACTTGTGCAAATTTGATCATTTTTCAGCAATTTTTTTTTCAAATCGCATAGAATTTCCTAAATTTTCTGTTCATGTAATCTATTTTTCTACATCAGTTCATTTTTCATCAAATTTTATCAGATTATCAATTTTCGCATAACAATCTCTTTGGCTAGTCTACTTGCTCTGTTTTCGTTCTTGTGACTTGTAGGTGATCATTCGGAGCTAGAAAAACATCAGGATCAACATCTACATCAATTTGGATAGTAATTTAATCAGGTGCATTTGTTTCATCCTTTATCTCATAATCTTGTTTTCATCACACATTTCAATTTGGGCTCATAAAATGGATCATTGTTTGATCACACATCATTGAAATTGGGCTTAAAATCAACCAGTGTCTTCAATCACATGTTCAAATTGGGCTTAAAAAGAATCACTACTTGACGTGTCTTTATCACATTTCATTTTTCTAAGGGATAATTTACAAGTGAGAGTGTGAGTCAAGTGGGTGTGTGTATGCTCTCTCCTCGCACACAAGGTGACCTTGGAGATCAAAAACACCTCACTTTGGTTTGCTTTTGTTTACCCCTTCCTAGGAGGCCTGCTAAGGGATTTCATCACCCCTAGGGATGACCTCATCCAATGCTGAATCAAAAGACACCCTCTTTGAAATCAAAATCTTGTCACTCTTGGCTAAGCCCCAAAGAACTTTCTACCTTTGGGAAGTGAAGGTGAAGGGTGGGTTACCCCCTTCTCCCAGCTGTGTGACAAGATTTCACTTTCAAATCATTAGTCAACCTTGTCTAAACATTGCCCAAACCTAATTGGCCATACCCCATCAAACTAGACATTAGGGCATGTTGATGTGTCTTGCATGTGTGTTTGTCTAATCATTATCATATTCTTCAAAATTCAAAATTCAAATTTGCTTGTGTCTTGTGTGGGTGATTCTTGTTTGTACATGTGATCATTTGCTAAACATTGCCAAATCAAACTAAACATCAAACACATAAGACAAGTCATTCATCATATTCAAATCCAATCACACTCATCCTAATCACCCATTCTTAACCACCTCAGTCCTAATCACATCCAAGTCATCCATAATCAATCCTACTCACATCCTTGTCACTCTACATCATCAATCATCACCATTCTATCTAAATCATCATCCAAACAACATCATTCTAATCATTACACAACATCATTCTCTCCATCCTTCTCAAATCAACCTCAATCCCATTCATCCCTAAGCACATCCTAGTCACATCTTCATCATTCATCCTCATCCTATCAACATCATCCCAATCATTCTCCTAATCATCCCTAATCACTCCATACCAAATCCTAACCATATCCAAGTCATTATCCCATCAAATCAACATCAATCCCAATCATTATCCAAATCCAAATCAACCCAATCAAAAATCAAGACCTTAATTGATCACCTAATCAAATCAACCCAATCAACCCTCTTGCTTAAGATCATTAGTCTATCAAAAGCATAGAGAACCATTCATCAAATCAAATCAAATCAAATCAAACCATCCTAAGGTCTTGAAATTTTGATTCCCCACATCACAATCATCCATCATCCCCCATCATCCCATACTCTCTCCCACAAAATGGATCTTTATGAATTAATACAAGTACAAAGAATTAGAAAAGTCTATGAGCACATGGATCCTAATGCTAAGGAACAGTTCAAAATTGACATTAAAGATATCCCCATAGCACACCTCATCATTGGAGAATCCAAAACCCCTCCCCCATCTTCATCATATCAACCTTCAACATCTTACATATCCACACCATGGACCTCATACCAACCTCCATCATATCAACAAACACCATACACATCATCCCCATCCACATCATATCAATCGTCATTCTTTCAACCTTCATACCAATCTACATCTTACATATCCACACCATCAACCTCCCATCAACCTTCATCATATCGACTTCCATCATATCAACCTTCAGCATCCTCATATCAACCTTCAACCTCATACCAACTTCCATCATATCAACCTTTACCCTCATATCAATCACCATCCCCCTACACATCCATGCCATCATACTTATCCAATCAATTCATACCTCCACCTTATCAATCCCCCAACCTTTGTCATGCTAACTTTGATCAAGGGAACACCAATCTAGCACACCTTATATCTGAAATCCAAACCTCATATCAACAACCAAATCCCCCATCTCCTAATCCTCATCCTCCAATCCTGCCATCACCATATCCCTCCAACCTTATCGACCTTAATCCATCACCTTATGTATCTCCCAATCCACCAATCCCTATCACCCATCCACTATCTAATCCACCATCAAATCTTCCAAGTCCCAACACTATCACATCCAAAGAATCCTTGTGGGATTTATTCCAAAGAACATCACCAAGCAAAGCAAAGGAATCCCCCACCCCTCCAACACCATCATCTAGTCCAATACCTATCCTTGAACCCATCCACGAACCATCACAACCTAATCCCATCACCCACATATCCAATTCCAATCCTAATCCCACACCAACCACCATCATTATCCGTCCATTATATTACTCTTCAACCCATACACTCATGAAGGATGCCATCCATTGGCTATTAGCAAGGAATCAAACACCCTCATGCAATCCAACATTCATCAAATCTATTGAACAACCCCCTATCATAAGTCAAGAACCATCATGTAGCCATGTTCAAGAACACATAAGTCAAACACCTATTGCATCCATCCAAGCACCTATCACATCTATCCAAGTCACTCCCACTTCTATCAAACCACATGAGTTATGTCAAGAATCAAATCCAAAGCATGTTGAAACATCAACCCCTTCTCCTAATCAAGATCTAAGCATCCCATCTAATCCCATCCATGATCCCCTCCCATCTATTGATCAACTTATTGATCTCACCCCATCTTCTACCACCCCTTCGCCATCCCCAATGAATCCTTCACCTCCATCTACCAATCCCATCCAAAATCCATCCCCTTATCCACTTGGCACAAGCACTTTCATCCATGGTGACTCCCTTGTAAGAGGTGAACAACTTCCATCCACCACCTATCTTTCTCCAACAAATAATGGACTCACGTCTTGTTTCCAAAGCACCAAACATCCCATTGCATATCGCATACTCCAACACATGAATTACCAAGGCAAAGGCTTAGGCCTTCATGAGAAAGGCATCTTGGAGCCCATCCACACCACATTTCATCCATCTTCGCATGGCCTTGGCTATACATCCCAAGACAAACAAAACGAACATGTTGGTACCACCCACACACCTTCCAAAATCCATTGATCCAATCCCACACATGGTGCATCTCATCGCACTTCCAAAACATATGTTGCCATCCCTCCTCCATCATCCTATCATTTGCAAAAGCATGTGACCATCCATCTTCCTCCATCAAATTTACCTCCACTACTTCCAACTCCAAAGATCCCTATCAAATCCACTCTACCTCCTATCCTACCAACACCAAACATCCCTATCGACAAATCCTCTTATCCTCCCATCCTCCCAACTCCTAATATCCCCATCCTCAAATTCCCTTATCCATTTATCCATAAATTCACTTTTTACCCCTCCACCCATAAATCCCCTAAAATTCCCAATCAAGACCAACAAAAGCACACATCTTTCAAATATGAAGCTTCCCCCAAATCCATGGGATTCAAAAGAAATAATTTGAATGCCTCAATGCATAAAGCACAAAAGCCTAAAGATATTATCCCTTGCAATCAAAATCAAAAATCCAAAAGGCTATCAAATCCCACACCACCAAAAGAAAAAGCAAAAACAAAAATGGTGTGGGTCCCCAAACAAAGATCACTCAACTCTAATGAGGCATCCACCTCCCAATCTACTATAAAATCCCAAACATCCCGCTCCCCATCTAAAAATCCCATAACTCCTAAGTCCATTTGGGTACCTAAAACCCCAAATCGACCATCCACAAATCTCCTATCCCGATCCCCATTACTCCCAACTCCACTTCCAAAATACAAGCTTCCAAATACATCATGGTGTGTGTAGCCGTTGGTCTTGGTTCCCCTCCATCACTTAACATTCCCACATACCCCCATCTCTCCATCTTTCGTTCACTATCCTACATATCTTCCCCATCACATTCCTATGGTCCATGCTTTTGCATAATCCACATCATAATCCATTATCCACCATCCATTCCTTCTTCTCCTATCTTCCAATAATCCATGCAATCATAATCCATAATGCTATCTAACATGGGACCATCTTCTCCTTGCTATGGAAACAGACATTAGAGTCCCCATTCCATCAAAAAAGCAAAAAAGCAAAAAAAACAAAAAAATCAAGAAAATAGTAAAGAGAAAAATCCGTCCAATGGTGAAAACTACTCCTTGTGGCACCTTGGGCAAGTACCTTGATGAAAACCCCTTGTGGGCATCATGCATAATCCCTTCTCCATCCATTTTGTACCCCTACACTTGGGGGCAAAACCATCTAATCATCCACATCCATAACATCCTTTTGCATATCCTATCCATATATCCTTATCCTATCATATTCCTATCGACTACCCCCTATTTATCCTATCATTTCCCATCCATCCTATCCATTAGATATTTCTTTTACCATCTCCCACCTTAGATCTTGATGAAGACAAGGGGCAAAATATCAACAACATGCTTTGGAAACCTCTTGGCATACTCCCTTTAAAATATATCCTCCATCCATCTACAAAGTCCATCCATTCAAACATGAACCCATCATGCAAAATTCTAAGCATTAGGGCATATGATTCCTTGCAACCTAGCCCTTGGAGAAAATCCTCATCCCTATCTTCCATCTATCTAACATACATCCCTATTGCTTGTCCATTCATCTATCATGAATCAGTTATCCATCATCCTTTCATCGCCAACCCCCCATCCAATCCCATCACTTTCACCTCTAGACTTGGTGTTCCCTTGTCATTGGTATCTAGCATAAAGGTTATCCACACGAAATCCAATGCAACCATCTCATAATAAATCATGCCCTTTCTACAAAATCAAAAAATCCAACAACATCACAAAATCAAAAAATCCAAAAACATCACAAAAAATCAAAATATACCAAAACAATCGAAAACACACAAACTTCCAAAAATAATCTATCCATCACAAAAATCAAATTCCATCACACTCTCATCATCATCACATTTATCATCATCCCACATCATCATCACATCTATCCTCAATAAGTTTACACTAGATCCAAGCTTCACATCACCTATCAAAGCATTGTCCCTTAATCAAAATCATCAACTATCAAATCAACATCAATCACAACTTGTCAACATCATATCTTGAGCCAATTTTACAACATCAACTAAACATCATCCAATCATCTATCAATTCCTACCTTAGGATATATCTTTCCTACGATAGGTAGAATCTATCAAATCATCATCCATTTTGGCAAAAGATACAATAGTTACTTGTTTGGTTCATTGTTCTTTTGGTTTTTGATTTTTATCTTTTGTCCTATTCGAAGATCACATCAAAGCTACCTTGATCTTATTATATCATGGTATGTGGCAAAAACATCTAGAATGGGGCATAGTCTTGATTTTGTATGTTGTGCTTGTGGGTTGGTCTCATTACTCCAAGCTAGTATTCATATCTTGATTGATCATAGGGTCGGTTCTAGCATATTGATCTCCTTATGCATCTAAGGTTCATCATACCTTTTGTGTATTAAGGGCTTATGCTATGAGTCCCCTTCCCTCGTCTAGACAAGGTTGTACTATCTTGGGCATGTATGAGATCATCCCTTTGTCTACGTGTCTAGTCCATGCAAACGTTGGATAAACATCATCACCCTGGTCTTCTATACCTTGGTGAACATATCCACTTTGCTATATCAAACCTAGGATTGCTCTAAATCAGTTTTAGCACAATGATCATCCACCAATCATCTTCGAACATCATCATCCTTTCATCCCACCACTTATCCTCTGACCACATCTACCAATCTATTCCATCCATTTCAAGAGCACAACCGTGTTCTCGTAACCCGCCTATCCTCTCGAGGGGGCATCACCCTTACCAATTATCCCTAAACCTTACCCTATTCTTCCAAACCAAATTTCCAAAATCAAAAAATCCAAAAACATCACAAAATCAAAAAATACAAAAACATCACAAAATCAAACAATACAAAAACATCACAAAATCAAAAAATACAAAAACATCACAAAATCACAAAATCCAAAAACATCACAAAATCAAAAAATCCAAAAACATCAAAAAATCAAACAATCCAAAAACATAAAAAAATCACACCCATCCAACCCACTGAGCTTACACTAGATCCAAGCATTGCATCACCTATCAAAGCATAATCCCTTATCAAAAATCAACTATCAAATCAGCATCAACCATAACTTGTTACCATCATATCTTGAACCAATCTTACAACATCAACTAATCATGATCCAATCATCAATCGATTCCTGCCTTAGGATATGTCCTTCCTACAATAGGTAGAATCTATAAAATCATCATCCATCTTGGCAAGAGAGACAATGGCTACTTGTTTGGTTCGTTGGCCTTTTTGTTTTTGATTTTTATCTTTTGTCCTATTCGAAGATCACATCAAAGCTACCTTGATCTCACTATATCATGGTATGTGGCGAAAACATCTAGAATGGGGCATAGTCTTGCTTTTCTATGCTATGCTTGTGGGTTGGTTTCATTACTCCAAGCTAGTATTCATATCTTGTTGATCACAGGGTCGGTTCTAATATATTGATCCCCTTATGCATCTAAGGTTCATCATACCTTTTGTGTACTAAGGACTTATGCTATGAGTCCCCTTACCTCGTCTAGACAAGGTTGTACTATCTTGGGTATGCATGGGATCATCCCTTTGTTTGCATGTCTAGTCCATGCAAATGTTGGATAAACATCATCACCCTGGTCTTCTATACCTTGGTGAACATATCCACTTTGCTATATCAAACCTAGGATTGCTCTAAATCATTTTCAGCACAATGATCATCCACCAATCATCTCCCAACATCATCATCCTTTCATCCCACCACTTATCCTTTGACCACATCTACCAATCTGTTCCATCCATTTTGAGAGCACAACCGTGTTCTCGCAACCCACCTATCCTCTCGAGGGGGCATCACCCTTACCAATTATTCCCAAACCTTACCCTATTCTTCTAAACCAAAATATTTTTTCTATCCAATCCAACTCTATGTTCTAACTTCTTTGAAATGATGTTACTTAGCCGCAACACCATCTCAAAGAGGGGCAAATGTAGACACCTAAAATTGGATTACTCTGCAAACCAATTTTTCATACCTCTGCACTAATCCACTCTCCCCATCTGCATATCCCTGGTGATTAATTAATTCACCTAATTAATCCATTTAATCTTACAACCCTATCCTATCAATTGAATGAATATTCCTAATATTTATTTAGTTGATTTATCCATTTCCCTAATCCCTATTAATAAGATAAATCATGCTTATTTGATTAACCTAGGCTTAAGTTAATTAAGATAATACTTAATTAACCTTGCTTATCTCATCCTCCACAATCCTCCACTAAACTGAATTTAAAATTCAGTTGTCCCCCACTATCCTCCACTAAACTGAATTTAAAATTCAGTGGTCCCTCACTATCCTCCACTAAACTGAATTTAAAATTCAGTTGTCCCCCACTATCCTCCACTCATTGAATTTAAAATTTAGTTGTCCCCCATTATCCTCCACTCTTCCCAAAAATGAATTATTAATTCATCCACTAGCCTCCACTCCTCCCAAAATGAGAATTATTAATTCATCCACTAGGAATAAAAGATTCAATTTTATTCCTAGCCCTTGATCCCATCAACTGAATCCTCACCCTCCATCCTCATCTCCAAAATTCTATAAATTGGACCCCTCTCTAAGCCATTGGAGAGAGACTTCTGGATGCATCAGACCTCTGCCAAAATCACTCCACAAATCTCCTCATCCTACCATCCTAATGTCAAAAATCTTGTCTCAATCCCATCTAATCTATCAATCCCCATCTCATTCACATTGTGTTGAGCAATTTGAGCAATCCACATCTTCGTTCTAGTCATGGGCACAATCTGAGGAGCTCTCTTGGGTGCAACTCCTTCCTTCTTGGATTAGTGAGTTCGTTATGAAGTTATAATCGTGTATTTTTGCATTTGATTTACATTATAACCTTCGTGTTGATTTCATTGATTACAGTTCCTTCTATTCTTCTAACAGAGAATACAATCTTGGGTTAATCACCCTGTGGTTTTTCCCTTAACCGGGTTTTCCACGTCAAAATCTTGGTGTCTTGTTTGTTAATGTGTTTCAGCTCTTGATTTAATGCATTATGTTTCCATGATTGATTTATTATTATGCTGTTGAATTACAAAGAGGATTTAAGTGTTTAATTGGAAGAAAATTTTGGACAACTGCTTCACCCCCCCTCTCAGTTGTCTGCCCGAAATCTAACAAAAAGTAGTAGCAAAACCAAGTTTGACCAGCCTGTCACTTGTTAAGATTTTATTTTTCAGGGCTAACCAATAAAAAGTTGCAGCTTTAGGCAACACAAATTTGCCCCAACAAAGAGAATTAGTCCAACCTTTCTCATTTTTACCTGTAGATGTCATGGATAGATAACCTTGCTTCACATTATAGGACCCAAATTTTGAAGGACACCAAATAAGTTTGTCTGACATAGGAGAGAAAAATACTTTTCTTGAATAAAAAATTTCAGAGAGAGTCTTTTTGATGTTGAGGAAAATCAAGATTCATAAAGTCTTTCCATCTAACAGGTTCTCCTAGAGCAAGATTTGAAATGTTAAGATAATCTTTCACCTTTTTTCCCCAAAGAGATGAGAGAACTTCTTTTTTCTTCAGATAGGTCTTGCAAATCGTCTATTTTTAGAAGCCATTCCAGGAGTCTTGCCAAAAGAGGGCTCTTTCACCATTATGGCACTACAACAAAACAAACAATTAGCATCTAAAATAGCATTGGAATTTAGTGCATTTGAGTCCATAAATTGGACACTTCTGTCGATGCTAAACTCGGCGCCCAATAACATCTCACTATTGTGCCAGATTTAGCGTCAGGTTTAGCACCAATTATAACACCGGGTTGAGCACCAGGTTTAACACCGGATTTAGCGCCAGATTTTGTTGCTTCTAGTTTGGCTTCCAATTTTGCTTCTGGTTTTGCTTCTTATGTTGCTTCCGATTTTGCTTGCAATTTTACTTCCAGTTTTTCTTCCGGTTTTGCTTCCGGTTTTGCTTCCAATTTTGCTTTCAGTTTTGCTTCCACTGTTGCTTCCAATTTTTCTTCCAGTTTTACTTCCAAGTTGGCTTCCAGTTTTGCTTCTATTTTGCTTCCAATTTTGCTTCCAGGTTTGCTTCTAGTTTTGATTCTAGGTTTGCTTCCACTTTTTCTTCCAATTTTGCTTCCAATTTTGCTTCCAGTTTTGTTTCCAATTTTGTTTCTGGTTTTGCTTCTAGTTTTGCTTTCAATTTTGTTTCCAGGTTTGCTTCCATTTTTGCTTCCAATTTTTTTTCTAGTTTTGCTTCCACTTTTGCTTCAAATTTTACTTCCAGTTTCACTTCCAATTTTGCTTTTGGTTTTGCTTCCGGTTTTACTTCCAGTTTGGCTTCCAATTTTGTGTCCGGTTTTGCTTCCAATTTTGCTTCCAGTTTTGCTTCCAATTTTGCTTCTGATATAACGTCGCTTGTTGCTTCCAATTTTTCTTCCATTTTTTTGTCTTTTGTTGCTTCTAATATGGCTACTATTATTGCATCTTTTGTTGCTTCTAAAATTGCTTCCATTATTACTTCTTTGTTTGCTACCTGAATTGCTTCTATTTTTGCTTCCTAGAAACACCAAGTTTTGTTTCCAAGATTGCTTCTTGTTTGGCTTCCATTGTTGCTTCCTTTTTTGCTTCTAAAAATGTTTATTGTTTTTCTTACATTTATTAATTTAATATGTTTTATTTCAATTTAATTAGTTAAATATATCATGCCTCTTAAATAACTCATATGATCATAGAGTAAGTAATTTAATTATTTAGCTCATATGATTAAATAACAATATAATTATTATAACATAATCATCATCTATAATTAAAACAAGTGAGTCAAATATCTATAATTTAATTGAATTTGACAACATCCATCCTGAGTAGTAAATTAAAATCATCATACGTAATAAATATCCATCCAAAAATCATCGACCACTTTCAATATATATAAATTGACAAATTAATATGGATAAGATCATCATCATATATAACTAAAGCAAGTGAAAGTCAAATATGCCAGTAGATCAATAACATGTCAAAATGATACATGTACAAATGATATAAGTAAAAAAGATAAATTACGTAACTCAAAATGATACAAGTCAAGATGATACATGTCTAAATGATATAAGTCAAAATGATACATAAATTTATGATACAACTCATTAATATGGTACTGTAGGCCGTGAAAATGATACATATGATAGCTAGTGACCATGAAAAGAGTCATCATAAGGATATATCAACAATGATGCATGATGCAGTCTATATGATCATGAATGTTACTGGCTACTACGAGCAACTACCTCATCATCATCATCACCATCGTGATCATCATCATCATCATGATCATCATCGTCGTCATCATCATTGTCATTGGCCTTAGTGTCTTTTGTATCTGCATCATCATCATCCTCTGCCATGTGATTTGTACCAGAACAAACATAATCTGGATCTCTATCATGAGGATCATCTTGATCTTCTGGAAGACCCATGTTCTACAAAAAAAACATTTAAAATGAAAAGTTATTATTTATTTCATGCAATAATTTATTTTTCTGTTATATATCTAATATTACAACATATGAAATGAAACCATAATCATATTACATCATATCAAAGTGCACATACCATAATAAAACTTCAAAAAAGTTACAGCTAATATGTCATTCCAATGATGTAAAACATGCAACAATTCTAATAAACGTTAGTAAAGATCATAAAAAAATTTGTTATAAATTTAACTATCAACTATAAATTCTATTACATAACCTTAAGTGCTACAAATTTCTTGGTCAAAAGCTTCCATTTTGACATAGGCAGGGAGGATGGTGGCAAAGGTTGTGGAATTTGGCTTTACACTAGCCAATTACATTTGCTTTAAAAATTTTGAAGCCTTTTCAACAATCCATTTTGTGCATATCCTGCAGTCATTGCAGTCCATGCGACCACATTGCTTTGAGGCATTTTGTTAAATAGTTCACATGCCTTGTCTATGCTTCCACATTTTGCATACATGTCTAACAGGGCAGTTGCAACTACAACATCTGACAAAATTCCTCTATCCTTTATGTATTGATGGATGTCCATACCCTATTCCAAAGCTCCCATTTTGACACAGGCAGGGAGGATGGTGGCAAAGGTTGTGGAATTTGGCTTTACACCAGCCAATTGCATTTGCTTTAAAATTTATGAATCCTTTTCAACAAATCCCATTTTGTGCATATCCTGCAGTCATTGCAGTCCATGAGACCACATTTCTTTGAGGCATTCTGTCAAACAGTTCACGTGCCTTGTCTATGCTTTCACATTTTGCATACATGTCTAATAAGGTAGTTTCAACTACAACATCTGATAAAATTCCTCTATCCTTTATGTATTCATGGATGTCCATACCCTATTCCAAAGCTCCCATTTTGACATAGGTAGGGATGATGGTGGCAAAGGTTGTGGAATTTGGCTTTACACCAGCCAATTGCATTTGCTTTAATTTTTCTGAAGCCTTTTCAACAAATCCATTTTGTGCATATCCTGCAGTCATTGCAGTCCATTAGACCACATTTCTTTGAGGCATTCTATCAAATAGTTCATGTGCCTTGTCTATGCTTCCACATTTTGCATACATGTCTAACAAGTAGTTGCAACTACAACATCTGACAAAATTCCTCTATCCCTTATGTATTGATGGATGTCCATACCCTATTTCAAAGCTCCCATTTTGACATAGGCAGGGAGGATGGTGTCAAAGGTTGTGGAATTTGGCTTTACACCAGCTAATTGCATTTGCTTTAAAATTTCTGAAGCCTTTTCAACAAATCCATTTTGTGCATATCCTACAGTCATTGTAGTCCATGAGACCACATTTCTTTGAGGCATTCTATCAAATAGTTCATGTGCCTTGTCTATGCTTCCACATTTTGCATACATGTCTAACATGACAGTTGCAACTACAACATCTGACAAAATAACTCTATCCTTTATGTATTGATGGATGTCCATACCCTATTCCAAAGCTCCCATTTTGACACAGGTAGGAAGGATACTGGCAAAGGTTGTGGAATTTGGCTTTACACCAGCTAATTGTATTTGATTTAAAATTTCTGAAGCCTTTTCAACAAATCCATTTTGTGTATATCCTGCAGTCATTGCAGTCCATGAGACCACATTTCTTTGAGGCATTCTATCAAATAGTTCACGTGCCTTGTCTATGCTTCCACATTTTGCATACATGTCTAACATGACAGTTGCAACTACAAAATCTGACAAAATTCCTCTATCCTTTATGTATTGATGGATGTCCATACCCTATTCCAAAGCTCCCATTTTGACATAGGTAGGGAGGATACTGGCAAAGGTTGTGGAATTTGGCTTTACACCAGCCAATTGTATTTGATTTAAAATTTCTGAAGCCTTTTCAACAAATCCATTTTGTGTATATCCTGCAGTCATTGTAGTCCATGAGACCACATTTCTTTGAGGCATTCTGTCAAACAATTCATGTGCCTTGTCTATGCTTCCACATTTTGCATACATGTCTAAAAGGGTAGTTACAACTACAACATCTGAAAAAATTCCTCTATCCTTTATGTATTGATGGATGTCCATACCCTATTCCAAAGCTCCCATTTTGACACAGGCAGGGAGGATGCTGGCAAAGGTTGTGGAATTTGGCTTTACAACATCTAATTGCATTTGCTTTAAAATTTCTGAAGCCTTTTCAACAAATCCATTTTGTGCATATCCTGCAGTCATTGCAGTCCATGAGACCACATTTCTTTGAGGCATTCTATCAAACAATTCATGTGCCTTGTCCATTCTTCCACATTTTGCATACATGTCTAATAGGGTAGTTGCAACTACAACATTTGACAAAATTCCTCTATCCTTTATGTATTGATGGATGTCCATACCCTATTCCAAAGCTCCCATTTTGACACATGTAGGGAGGATGGTGGCAAAGGTTGTGGAATTTAGCTTTCAAACAACTCATACTCATAGAGTCATGGTTTTAGGTCATGTATGTTATGGTAACAACAAGGGATTCCAACTATGGTTACAATATCTAAGACTGCCCTCATTTTTTACCGTAACAAGGTTCTTGGACAACACTATCTTATTCTTCACATTAGGTACTATATAGGCCAAGATTGGGTTGAAGAAATCACTTGATGGTTACCTATATAGTGATACCACACCCTAATACCCCATACATTCTAAATAGCTTGAGATTTATACAATACTCAACCAAGATGAAATTGTATCACTGTACCACACTTAGCTATGATAGTCCTTTCTTGACAACAATTTGTAATCTTTAGACTATTGGGATCCTTGCCACAAATAAATATTAGGTCAATGACACAAGGCTTTTAAACAAAAACCATAATCCCAACTCTATATCCATCCCCAAGTGGTAGTCTCAAGGGCCACCTTGAGACAAAGGATGCAAATGTACTATTATGACATTTGGATTGTCCTTCATCATTTCATTGTGCATTTGAAACTTGAGATGAGGATTGGGGAGGTATCAATTTGTAAAAACATGGAAAATACTCATGGAAAGATCTTTAAAATAGGCATATTCAACTTTAGGTATTTCTACAAACCCTAGGAAGGTGGATGTAAACTTAGTGACTTTAATTACCACCACAAAGACTATCCCCTTTGTGACTATGACAAGGTAACACTATCATGCTCTTTATGACAATCCCTTCTCCATTGGGTGATGGCCTAATAACATTTATCTCCTTTTTGATTTTAATGCCTCTCTAATGCACTATCATAGGAGTCTTGATAGTCCTTATGTATTAGTGAAGAAGGCTTCCAACAAATCCAAAAGGAGGGCTTAAGATTACATACAAAGTCCTAGTCTTCATACCCTAGTCACATATCACCCCTCTAAGAAGACGTCAAGACAATTGCCCTTTAATATAGGAAGTCAATGCAATTTTAAAAGATAAAGTGCAAGAGGCCAAAGGACAAGAAAAATTAAGGCTTTAAGGGGTTTAAAGGAATAAGAATATAGGATTGCAGACTCAACTTAAAACCCTAACCCTAGGTGGGTACCACCAGATACCACCAGAACCCTTTAACTTGGCACTGCAAAACCTTGTCCAGTCTGATCGTGGGAAGCTGAAATCAAGCATGTACACTCACATATGACAGATAAATATGCCTACCAAGTGGTTTGACATAAAAATGAATAGGCTTCCAATTATAACCCTTCAAAGTAGGACACTGAAGTATATTGTACAAGTGCATTTCTGAGTGCTGCAGTCAGATTTTTCATCATGGGAAACTAAAATTTTTACAAAAAATGGTAGGAAATTTTAGGTTCCAACAAGTCCATTAGTTGGAGGTAGGTAAACAAGGGTTTTCTGTTCATTATTAGCCCGTTAAACTTAAGCATATGAGATTAGGTTAATTGCAACCACTTTTTGTAAGCAAGCACAAGACTAGTATACTCATTATGAACCTAATGGCACCAAGAAGGGTCCCCAAAGATATAAGAGTAATCATTTGTCATCTAAGAGAAATGTTACATTTAAGGGCGCTAGGGCCAGCAGAGAAGCACTTTAGAACTCATCCTACACATCAATAAACAACTCAACACAAGAAATTCAAATTGACATAGTAACAGAACAATATCCAACTAAGTTATTGAAAGTCAACTATTGATACCTCGTTCTCCATCCAGATTACAAAATCGGTCCACTTTTTGCTTTGTAACATTTCCTTTTCAAATTGGCTTGGATGCCGGCCATATTTCTCCTCCTATGAAAACATGGCACATGGACTAGTTACACTAATTAATATGCAATCATTTACTTTTTCCTAGGAAAATTTAAAAAAATCATTTAACTTATTAAATATACTTACAAATGTACAGATCAAGACCTGTAAACCTTTCTGGCCACTGTGATGTGTGGCATGAAGTTTTTCAAGCGTAGCCTTGGAGGCCTTGTCCTGAAACATATACTAATTCAATTTAACTATGTACAAATAAAATTTAAAAATCATTTAATAAATTTGATATAATCTTATGAGAAAATTCAAATACCTGCATACTCTCCTCACCAGACTTCCTTTGTGCATTGAACTTCTCATATGCTTTTACAGGCTCTTTCCATACTTTCAAACTTACATCAATTGGCCTTTTTTTGAGCCTTTGCTCGGGAGGGAGTTTTTTTATCTTCTTTGTTTGGTTGCACCGAAATCTCTTGCAGTTTTGATACATTCGTAGCTTTATCTTCTTTATAGACCAACCTGTGCCAAATTTAGTCTCCATGTCTTGGATAACTACTTTTTGCAGGTGCATGGGTATCTTTGAGAATGGAAAATGTAGATGGTTGAACCGTTGAAGGCATGATTCCTTCAGCCTATTCACAAATGTTTTTCTAGCATCCATCATTTGGACGTCCCCTGAAACCACATCGTATTCTATCTTGGTATCGTAGGTACCAATGCAAGATGCACAACATGGCATGGTGGTCGAAGAAGTTTGTGTCCCAAGAGTGGGTGGGACATTGGAAGCCTCTATTCCCTGTTCCTCATTCTTAGAGGTTATTGTTATTGATTTCCTCCTAGATCTTTTGCTCAATCCATGACTGGTTGGGGAATCAATTGATTCCCTTTGACACTGTTGATTTGGTTGTAATGTTTTAGGGGCTTTACCAGATCATTTTTTATGTATCTGGCAAGCATTGTCAAGTCCTCACCATCTAATTTGTTCACTACCTCTACCCCCAATATGGAAGCCAATGCCTCTTTATCTTTGTCAATCTCATGTTCCTATAAAATAAATTTCTTCTTTTAAATTTACAAATAAAAAGCTAAAAACTAAAAATCAAAGAAATAATGGAAACATTTACAAATCTATAAATTGACAATGAATTACCTCATTGTGGCCAGAGTCTGCTCCCTTTGCTCTCTTCCCTCTATTACTTGACATTTTGAGGCAACCTAGGGCAAATTATTTTCGTTCAGTCTATGGATGCAAATGAAGTACACACTGCCAGGTATGAAAGTTTTCATCCAGTTTTCTATATTCCTCAAGGTTTTTGACCTTTACTTTGTAGAGCAAATCATGAAGTTGTTTTCCTATGAATCAATTGGTGCCTTGGGAAGGAATTTATAGTTCTCAGCCTAATTTTAGTTTACTCACCCTCGTCTCAAAAGCCCTATCTCCTCATATTGTCTTGACCAACCTCTGTTTTAGTTTGCTCACCCTCGTCTCAAAAGCCCTAATTTTAGTTTGCTCACAATCGACTTGTCTTAAAGCACTCGACTACTTTTTTAGGAAGGAAGTGAGAAATTTGTCTTCAGAGAAAGGTATTGATGGTAATGATAAGTGAACCTGGGCATTGGGGTTTGAAAAATGCGTTCATTGCTCTCAGATGTAGAGGAAATAATGCAATGTCTACTATTTTGCCCTCCTCCTTTGCAACCACATGAGACTTGAACGATTCGACTATAAACAAAACAATATTCACAACCCTTTCTTCACAATCCTCTCCATTTAATCAAAACAAAAATATATTTGGGAATAAATTTTTTTAATTATAATTGTAACCTTACCTATGGTGTCGCAAACTAAATCAAATATCTCATCTACTTGATTATTTTTCCCTTTTTTCTCCTCTCTTCGCGTGGCATTTTTCTCTTGTAATTATCAAATTTCTCATATAATTCAAGTGGGACTCCAACCCAAACACTCGATCTCCAAACAAAAAATGAACACCAAAAATCAATAAAATTTTGTTTTGGGGTATGTGCAGGTGGGAATTTTTTAATTTTTTTGATCCAGTAGTCAGTGATATAGTCGAAGCAATTAACGTCGACTTTAGCACCAACTTTTAGGCCAAAATGTAATCTGTTTGGGGTGCCAAAGGTGGTGCAAAGTGCACCTAATTTAGCACCAATCAATGCAAAATGATGTATTTTGCTTGGAAGTTGATAAAAACGTAACCTCACCAAATTTGGATTGTCCTTATAATAAGTAACTATATCTTGTTTCCATGATAGCATTTTGACTTCATGCTTCTCTTATGATTAGCTCAATAATGACTCACTCCTTCATGACCTTACACAGATGGTTGGTGACAATCCTTATGCAAGTGATATGGCTTTGGAAAAACCAAACAACTCTTCTCTTACTATCATGATGACATGATATTGGGACTATATTGTCAGCTTATGGAGTGTGCTTATGGTATTGTGATTTTCATTTCTATGTTCTCATTAACCTATTTTAGGTTGAAGCATGGTAACTAACCCACTAGATATTATGATAGTCATACAATGACTAGACAATCCTCTCCACTTTGACTATGACAGTCCTATGCATGGTGTTTTCTTCATGACAATCCCCAATAATGTGAATTATTGATAGTAGCTATTTCAAATGGAGTTTTGGATGGTGTAGTAAGTTGTCCCTATGGCTCATGATAGTGCATGCCTCGGTTATGTCCTTGTGACATTAATCTCTAGATATCTCCTCTTTATAGTGACAAGGTTTCAAGAACATGACAACTTAGGTAAGGTATCAACTTGTCTCTTTAACCTCTGGATTGTCATTTTTCAAGAATTGATCTCATTGAAATGCAAAGACAACATGTCATAGATTAGATGAAAAGATCAAGGAGATGCATGTTATAGAGTATAAAACTAAAAAATCAAAGGTCTTTTTGGGCCTTTTTCCAACAATATGAGCAAAATTAAAACTTTAAACATGTAGCACAGGTACCATATGACTCATTCATATATATCACACATGTGGGACCACTAAGAAGGGATGTAGGTGCTTAATATGAGCAATGACAATTGCATATAATGTTTAAGTTCACTTCAACAGATATTTGGGGTTATGATAGCTAATGGAGGGTTTTCTTTTCAAAGAAAACCATTAATTTTGGAGTGAAAGGTAATGGCGAAATATAACATAATGTCCCTATAATTAAAGAATATCCAATGGCTAGGATTAACCTAACAAAGATCTAACGACGTGATTTCAAAATTAACATCCAAATTATCCTTCCCTCCATCAAGAATTTAAAATTTTGGTGCCAAAGACTCTTTGAGACTGTTTTGAGGGTTCTATGATAGTTTTGAGGGTTTTATGGCCACTTGGAGAGATATAGATTGCCTTCAAATGACCCATAAAAGAAATAGGAGAGTCAAATATGAAATAAATGTCTTTTTGATGTGAATTTGTAGTCATCTTGTAATCATAAGATTTGAGCTCTAGTTGTCAAGATTCCACGTGTAAACTTTTTTCGAAGAACAAAATGTTGCAGTGTCCTATTTTGTTTTTCATAGTGCGTCTTAATGAAAAGTGAGTGTATTAACAAGATAAATTCAAGAATATTCTCTTGGTGTATAGCTATTATGTGACTATTGTCATTGTTGTGTATTACAGGATACAGAGGAGGCCATGGAGAGAAGACGTGGATGGCATAGAACTACTAAATCGCAGAGAGGAAAGTGGGTGGAAATAGATATGACAACGGAATCTATAGATACAATAGAGGTAAGAAGAGAAAGTAACCTCAACCAAAGGAGGAAGGTATTTATGAATTCACAAATGCTACAACATAGAGGAGATAAATTCATTTTTTTGTCCATGAGGCCTCTGAGGTCAAACTTATTGGTTGAAAATGCACAGGAATGGTGATTAAATGTGATTCTATGATCGAGGAAAAAGTTTAAAAATTAGGATAGCCAAAACATGATATCAATATGTCAAATATATGACTAAAGTGAGGTTGTGTGTTGGATAGCATATTCGTTGAAATGATATAATTGGTGTACTAAACATTATTTACTATGTTGTGTATTATAGGGGCCAGATGAGGCCATGGCAACAGATCGTGTCATATCAAATGAGGGCACAATGGATGAAGCGGGAAATCATGTTGATATAAGGTGCCATTAACCTTGCAAATTCCAATATTGTATTTTATTCCATTTATTATTTGTTATTTGTAATTACCCATAAGGGAATGAGGTAGTCTCATTGACAGTTGTAATTTTAGAGTTATCGACGACAGTTACGGAGTGACATTTACGGTTGGCAAATGTAAAAACTCAAAGTAAATGAGGGTAGGCATGCTCACTTGAGGAATATACTATTTTTGGCATGTATGACAACTGTCATAATGTTTGGTAAGTGAATCTATGACAGCTGCAAGTTGTCATAAGACTCTAAGATTCTATGACGCATATGACAGATATGTTAGTTGTATATTTGCTATATTTATCCCAAGGTTCCTATCTTGGAAAGATACTCTTTTTCTGGAATCTATGATAGTTATGATGCATCATAAGATGATGTAAGAGGCCAGATTTAGTCTTGGGCACCCAACCTTTGCATGGCTATTTTTGGACAAGTGGAAGGTGCTTGTAAGATGGCATTTAATATTTGTATGTTGGGGAATCTCATGAGAGAGAAGGTGAATGCCTAAGATGAGTTATAAAATGTTTCTATAAGTATTTTCCATGTATTAGTTGCTGCAACAGAGATTTTAGGTACTCAGGTGCTGCCAGAATGCTGTCAGATTGAAGACTGGTGGAGAGAGTTGAAGTGTTGTTGTATTGTAAATCATTTTCAGATTAATACAAACATTGGACCTCTTTCCTGTGCGGAGTTTTTTACCCAAAAGGGTTTTCTCCACATTAAACATTGTGTTATGTGTTCATATTTCTAATTTTCCATTTCTGTGAAGCATAGTTTTGTTTTTGTGTTACAATCACCATTAATAACACACAGTTAAAGATTGCAGAAATTTCTATTGAATTAGATTTCCATTGAAGTAGTGTTGCTTTCATTTCTAACATTTGGTATCAGAGCCTGGCCAGTTTTGACTCTTGGGTGGTAGTGTGGAAGCTATAGCTGTAGTGGGAGATTTGGTTGCATTTGTTTTGTAGATCTTGTGTTGTTATTATGGCTGCATCCACTGTTGCATCAACCTCTCGATTGTCCATTGAGAAGTTCAACAGAACGGGGTATGAGTTGTGGAAGCTGAAAATGGAAGATTTGTTGGATGGAAGAAACCAATGGTTGACTGTCTAAAAAGAGAAGAAACCTGATGATGTCTCTCAAGATGAGTGGGATAGACTGGATAAGAAGACACAGGGAACCATCCGGTTGTGTCTTTCAGACTCTGTCCTATTGAATGTCACAAAGGAAGAGACTGCATACAAGTTGTGGAAATGGTTGGGTGATATCTATCAAGCCAAGAGTATGGCAAATAAACTTTATTTAAAAAGAAAATTGTTTTCCATGAAAATGCGAGAAGGTGAATCAGTTGCAGAGCATTTAAATTATTTTAATTTGTTAGTGAGTCAGCTTGATTTAGTAGATGTTAAGGTTAGTGAGGAAGATAAATGTATGTTACTTCTTTGTTCTTACCTAAGTCTTGGGAGAATGTTATCCTTGCTATCATTGCTAACCTTGTGGATCTAAAGTTGGATGCTCTTGTTTCAGTGCTACTGTCACAAGAATTGAAGAAGAAGAGTTTGGATAGTTCAGGGGATGCTCTCAGTGTCAGGGGAAGGTTTAAGGAAAGAGGACCCAAAGGAGATCAGAAAGGGGCTAAGGACAAGTCCAAGGGCTAGTCTAAGACTCCTAGTAAAAAGAACAGAGTTAAGTGTTGGAACTACGATAAAAGAGAACATGTGAAGGAGTGTAGAAACCCCAAGAAATAGTGGGAAAGTGATTCAGATAGTCCTCGAATGCAGGTGAAGAAGTTTTACTTTTTGCATGTAATCTTGTTTCTAATGATCACTGGTTGGTTGACTTAGGATGCTCATTTTATGTGACTTAGCATAAGGAATGGTTCTCCTCATATGAAGAATATGATGGAGGTAATATCTACCTTGGTAACAACTCTACATATCTGATTGTCAAGAAAGGAAAGGTATTGTTGTGTTTCAGTGATGGGAGGATTAAAACCCTCTCTGGTGTTTTGCATGTTCCTGGATTAGCTAGAAATCTGATTTTGGTTTCAAAGTTGAATGATTTGGGAATGCATGTGACATTTGACAAGCATGGCTACAAATTAGTGAGAGGGAACTTGGTGGTAGCGAAGGGGAAGAGATTCAGAAGCCTATTCAAGCTTGAAGTCACTACAGTTTATAATGCCTCTTATGTATCTAAGGCTAATACTAAAAACACATGTATGTTGTGGCACTATAGATTGGGCCACACAAGCAATAATGTATTAAAAACTATTAAGAATAAAAATTTGTTGGATGGTTTCTCCTATTCTGATGAGCACTTTGATTTCTGTGAGCATTGTGTGTTTGGTAAACAAAACAAAAAATCATTTCCTTTAGGAAGAAATAGAGCAAAAGAGAAGTTAGAAATTATTCATACAGATGAGTTTGGACCTGTGGATAATGAATCTATCAGAAAATATTGTTATTTTGTAACCTTCATTGATGATGTATCCAGATTTACATGGATTTATTTTATGAAACATAAATCTAAAGTTTTCACTAAGTTTAAGGAATTCAAAGTCTTAATAGAGAACCAATTAGGTTTAAAGATAAAAATATTAAGATCTGATAATGGAGGGGAATATTGTTCTAAGGAATTTGATGAGTTTTGCAAGCATACAGGTATAATCAGACAAAAGACAACTACGTATACACCACAACAGAATGGTGTTGTAGAAAGGATGAACCAAACAATTATGGAAAGTGCTAGAAGTATGCTTAGTAATGCAGAGTTGGATAAATGCTTTTGGGTAGAGGCTGTGTACTACTTGCTACTTGATAAATAGATCTCCTTGTAAGGCTCTTGATTCGACACCTTATGAAGTATAGACAGGTAAGAAACCTTATGTTTCACATTTAAGGATTTTTGGCTATGAGGCTTTTGTTCATGTGCCTAAGCAAAAGTGGTCTAAGTTGGATCCAAAGGCTGAAAAGTGTACATTCATTGGATATGGTGACAATGTCAAAGGTTATAAGCTTTGGAATCCACTAACCCGCAAGATCATCTTTTCTAGAGATGTTATTTTTAGGGAACTTAGAGCTATTTCTAAACTTGAGCGGCCAAAAGAGAAAGAAGAAAAGGTAAAGAAGGTGCACTTTCATTTACAGCAGCAAGATGCACTTCAGGAAGAACAGAATGATGGATTGGGGGGTGAAAAAGAAGAAGAAGATTCAAGTAGTTCTGATGATGAAGAATATGTTGTTATAGAAGAAGTTGGTGCAGATGATCATGCAGAAGAATAAGTAGAGTCTCTTACTCCACCTTTGAGGAGATCCACAAGACAACAGAATCTAGTTGACGGTTATAGACCACTAGATTTCCATTGTGTATATGCTTTATTAAATACTAATGATGAACCTAGATCCTACCGGGAAGCTATTTTTGTAGATGATAGTGAGTCTTGGTAGTTAGCCATGTAGGAGGAGATGATGGCTTTAGACTCTTGTAACACTTGGGATCTTGTTCATTTGCCCAAAGGAAGAAAGGCCATAGGTTGTAAGTGGGTCTTCAAGAAGAAGTTTGGAGCAGATGGGTCATTGGAGAAGTACAAGGCTAGATTAATAGCCAAGGGCTACTCCTAGAGAGAGGGAGTTGATTTTGGTGAGATATTCTCTCCTGTTGCTAAATTGACTTCTATTAGATTTCTCTTATCTATTGCTATAGCTGATGATTGGGAGATTGAGCAAATGGATGTTAAGACTGCGTTCTTACATGGAGATCTTGAAGAAGAAATTTATATGCAACAGCCTACAAGTTTTGAGGTAAAAGGAAAAGAACATTGGGTTTGCAGGTTGAAGAGGTCTCTCTATGGTCTAAAACAGTCCCCCAGAATGTCGTATCAAAAGTTTGATTCATTTGTTTTGAAATTAGGTTTTGTTAGAAGCGAGGAGGATCATTGTGTTTACATTTGTTGTGTTGATGATTCTATACTAGTTATTGCTTTGTATGTTGATGACATGTTGTTTTTCAGCAATACTAAGGGTATGGTCAGTGAGCTTAAAACCCAACTTTCAGGTGCATTTGAGATGAAGGATCTTGGTGCTGCAAGGTATATTCTGGGAATGGAGATCAGGAGGGACAGAGTTAACAGAAATCTTTGGTTGTCACAAAGTAAGTATGTGAATATTATTGTGCAGAGGTTTAGTTTGCAGGACTGTAACCCAGTTAGAGTTCCTTTACCCATTGGTACTAAGCTTTCATTAGATATGTGTCCAAAGAATGCAGATGATCTTCAGGATATGTCTAATGTGCCATATCCTAGTGATGTAGGGAGTTTGATGTATGTAATGGTTTGCACTAGACCAGATATTGCCCAAGTAGTGGGAGTTTTGAGCAGATTTATGTCTAACCCTAGTAGACAGCATTGGAACTATGCAAAGAGGGTGTTTAAATATATTGTAGGTACTCCTGACTATTTTTTGGTTTATTCTAGTACTGATAGTGCTGATAAATCTTTGGACATACAGGGTTTTGTTGATGCAGATTGGGCAGGTGACTTGGATAGTTGAAGGTCCACTAGTGGCTATGTGTTTACTTTGTTTGGAGGTGCAGTGAGTTGGATGAGTAAGAGGCAACCCATAGTTTCTTTGTCCACCATATAAGTAGAGTATATGGCTGCTACTTATTTCTCTCAGGAGGTAGTTTGGTTGAGGAGTCTATGTACAGGTATTGGTTTTGATTGTAGGATCATTCAAATTGGTTGTGATAGCTAGAGTGCTATCTATTTGGCCAAGAATCCCATGTATCATGCTTGGACTAAGCATGTTGATGTTCAATATCACTTTGTTTGACAGTTGGTTGCAAATGGAGAGATTAAGATGAAGAAGATAGACAATCAGGAGAATGTTGTAGTTTCATTGACCAAGCCTGTGAGCATAGAGAAGTTTGTATGGTGCAGAGAGGCCATGGGCCTTGTTTCTAGTGCCTAATTATTTTTCATTTGTTTTCCTATGGGTTGATTTACAATGTATAATGTCAAGTGGGAGAATGTTGCAATAAGGTGCCATTAACCTTGTAGATTCTATTATTGTATTTTATTCCATTTATTATTTGTTATTTGTAATTACCCATAAGGGAATGAGGTAGTCTCATTGACAGTTGTAATTTTGGAGTTATCGACGACAGTTATAGAGTGACATTTACGGTTGGCAAATGTAAAAACTCAAAGTAAATGAGGGTAGGCATGCTCACTTGAGGAATATACTATTTTTGGCATGTATGACAACTGTCATAATGTTTGGTAAGTGAATCTATGACAGCTGCAAGTTGTCATAAGACTCTAAGATTCTATGACGCATATGACGGATATGTTAGTTGTATATTTGCTATATTTATCCCAAGGTTCCTATCTTGGAAAGATACTCTTTTTCTGGAATCTATGATAGTTATGATGCATCATAAGATGATGTAAGAGGCCAGATTTAGTCTTGGGCACCCAACCTTTGCATGGCTATTTTTGGACAAGTGGAAGGTGCTTGTAAGATGGCATTTAATATTTGTATGTTGGGGAATCTCATGAGAGAGAAGGTGAATGCCTAAGATAAGTTAGAAAATGTTTCTATAAGTATTTACCATGTATTAGTTGCTGCAATAGAGATTTTAGGTACTCGAGTGCTGCCAGAATGCTATCAGATTGAGGACTGGTGGAGAGAGTTGAAGTGTTGTATTGTAAATCATTTTCAGATTAATACAAACATTGGGCCTCTTTCCTGTGTGGAGTTTTTTTACCCAAAAGGGTTTTCTCCACGTTAAACATTGTGTTATGTGTTCATATTTCTAATTTTGCATTTCTATGAAGTATAGTTTTGTTTCTATGTTACAATCTCCATTAATAACACACAGTTAAAGATTGCAGAAATTTATATTGAATCAAATTTCCATTGAAGTAGTGTTTCTTTCATTTCTAACAAATCAGGTACTCAAATCCAATGATACATCCATCTTTTTTCATAGTATTATTGAAATTTATAATGTATTATCCAATCTTGACATAAATTAATGCATGTTGTTGATTATTTTAGATGGAGATTGGAGCAAATGCAGAGCCTGAGCATTCAAATAGAAAATGAAAAATGTATGTATGTGGATGTGGACCTAAAACTGTTAATTCATGTAGATGACAGTGGGTGGAAGAGGATATGACAATGGGTCCTATAGACACAACAAATGATTACACTGAACAAGAGGTTGGTCAGGACTATAGTACATGGGAAGAATACTTTGAGAAAATTATTGTTTGTGGATGTTCTGTATGTCGTGAAAAGAAACAATTCAAACGAGTGATTGTACAAAGACATTACATATATGATGAGCTTCCAGTTGGTAGTATGCCTCCTACAATCGATTCAAATCCAATAGGAATTGTGGTAAGGAATTTTCCAAATTGATATAAATAACATGTATACTTCGTTTAAACATTGTTTTATATTATTTAAATAACTAATTCTTTTCTTAATGGATACTTGTAGGATAAAGTTCTTGGTTTAAAGTTTCCTGGATCATCGAGTTCCAGCCTAGAGGGCAATGATCATTTATTAGATGATACATCTAACAAAAATATATGTGCCAATATACTAGCTTAGAAGATGAGGAATTAATGAAAACAAGCAATAGAACAAGAACTGGTTTAGAGATGCATAATTTTCTTAAAGACAAGGGGAAGGTGGACTACATACCCTATGAGAATGAATGTGATGGAGATGATGACTTGCCCCTGAGTTTGAGATCAATTTTCAAAGAGACATTTGATCGTCGACTATATTGTGCTTGGTCTAGTGATCAACAACTACCTAGAGTGTACGAGATGTTTCAATTTTGGGGATACAACTACATGATACGACCCTCCAATATTCATGGAGTGAATCTAGGCCTCTTTATTGTCCAAAATGTACATGTGGGATCTAAACATAGAAACAATTCAGAACAAACCACTAGGAGATTAATGCCATATTATGGTCCATCATATTACAGTGGTGAATGGAGAAGGCTAGCAGAATATAAGCCTATCATGTCAGTATATGGTCTAAATTCAAATATGTATACACATCATCTCCAATTGGAAAGTGGAAAAGATATGAATAGAGGTTATCTTATGTATATAGATGGACGTGCATACACACACAAAAATATTGCAGGATTTATAAATAGTAGTAAGGGAAGGGACCCTACTATAAGACCGAATTGTCAATTTGTTGAGGTTATAAATGATAAAGATGGAGATATGGAAAGAGAGGTTGATAGATTGATAATGGTTGAGGCTATTATGGGCCTTACCATTGGGGATGAGTTATTGATTGATTACCCCTTCTTAAAACGCACTCCTATGCGAAAGAAGAGATAAGAACAAGGTCTCCCTAAGGATGTTCTTAAGGGTAGAAAACTAAAGAATAATAAATGAGTGTGGACTAATGTTTTATAAACTATGTTGTCCAAATTGTGTTTTATTTAAATTATTGTATAAAAAAGGTAGTCTATAAAATAATGTTCCATTATTCAATTGATGTATATATGTTCATACAACCAATATTTTTATTTTTTAATCCATATTTGATTATATTTCTTTGAAATTGCTACATTTATGATTTATCCAATTGTTGCCAAACATTAAATAATGCTTGCATTTGTTAATAGGTAGAAGATGTTGATGAAACACATACTAATACCCAAGATCCAACTGGGTTATTAAGATTTGGAAGAGATGATCCAAACCATCCTTTAAACAATA
This sequence comes from Cunninghamia lanceolata, assembly GCA_027924645.1. Classification (NCBI taxonomy): domain Eukaryota; kingdom Viridiplantae; phylum Streptophyta; class Pinopsida; order Cupressales; family Cupressaceae; genus Cunninghamia; species Cunninghamia lanceolata. The sequence continues at coordinate 8,958,030 of BSBN01000814.1, forward strand.
CCAGGGTGAAAAGAGCATTATTGAAGAGAATACTATTAGCTAAGAAATTTGAAGAGCTGATGAGATCCACATACACTGATGCCATGCCACCTAGCCTTGATGATGATGATCATGATAGTGAAAATGCAGTGTATGAAGAAGGATTAAATGAAATGCTTACAAATTTCTTTGGGGATGAAAATAATGATGACAATAATGATCATATGGTTGACAGGAATGATGATAGCAAGGGTAATTACCACCAACGTAATGTTGTTGATAACAACCTAAAAGACTCCATCAAGCAAGTAGCAAAGACACCCGTGTTCAAATCAGGTGCAAGTAGAACCTCAAAAATGGCATGCACATTAATATTATTAGAAATCAAGTCACTATTTAGTTGGTCAGACAAAAGATTTACTACCCTACTGAAGTGAGTTGAAATCTACTTCTTACTTTGCAATTGTCAATTGGTGTACATAATTCATAAACATTCATCAACTTCGTTTATATTTCTTTAAGGGGATTTTAAAACCATATATTATATATAAACAATCCTAGTATAGATTGACATATCAAACATGTTCATCATAAGTCAAACATTCAATTGATTTAATCTCTAGCAATCTTACAGGGCACTAAAAACTAAAATATTCCCTAAAGATAATGTGTTGCCATCAACATGCAGACAGGCATGTCTATTGTTGGTTGAGTTGGGGATTGCATATAAGCAAATTCATTCATGTAAAAATGATTGCATTTTATACAGAGATGAACATCAAAACAAGGTATAATTCCCTATATGCAAAGAGAAGAGATATCATATAGATGTACAAGGCCTTACAGTTCCAAAGAAGGTTTTACGTAACATGCCAATTATACCTAGACTTCAATGAATGTTTCATTGCAAGTCACTTGCACAATTGATGGACTAGCATGCAAAGAATAGGAGTAAAGATGGATTAATGCAAATTTTGGCCGACTCCAAAGTACTGAAACACATAGAGGAAAAATGGCCAAGAAAATTCAAAGATGAACCTCGTAGTATCAGGTTTGGTCTTGCAATTGATGGAATGTGCCCATTCTCTTTCTTGAGCTCAAATTATAGTGTTTGGCCAGTCAGATTGATAGTATACAATATTCCCCCATGGATGAGTGTTAGAAAGGAGCACCTTATGCTGACTCTCATTGTTCTAGGAAAACATCAAGTTAAAAACATGGATGTTTATCTTGCAGCTTTTATTGATGAGATGCAATTGCAATGGAAAGGCATAAGAATGTATGACATATCATGCCCCCCATCAAATAGGTCCTTCATGTTGTATGGTGTGCTATGTTGGACTATTCATGATTTCCCAGGACTTGGTGTTTGTTTTGGTAAGATAAAATATTTACGTATTTACACTCAATTTATTTTCATCCCAACTTTCATATTTAGTTTTATACTATTTTTTTGATGTTATTAATATTACTTATTGAATTACAGGGCTTCAAAGAAAGGGGATATTTGCATGTCCAAGATGTGCAGAACAATTTCAAGAGTGGTATTCTAAAGATCTACATAGATTAATTTATGCAAACAATAGGGTTTTTCTACCACTAGATCATAAGTTTAGGAATCACCTGAAGAATCAATTTGATGGAAAAATTGGAAATAGAGGCCCTCCCATGATTATGGGTCCAAGTGATTGGCTTAAGAAGTATGAAGATGCTGAATTGAAAGGTTGGGAGGATTTTTTTGATCGGGATGATTCAATTGAAGAACCAGAACAAGTTGTAGTTAATATGCAGGAAGGAATGAAAAGGAAATCCATATTTTATGAGCTCCCTTACTGGAAGGATCTATTAATATCTCACCTATTAGATCCTATGCACGTCTTCAAAAATGTCCCAGATTCTATATTTTGACATATATCAGGCAAAGAGAAGGACACCTTGTCTTCGAGGAGAGATATCGCTCTTTCGTGTACCAAAATTGATAGAAAACATTTGTGGCCAAACAAGGAAAATGAAACATATGCAGAAGCTCCATGGATTTTGAAAAAAAAAGAGCTAGACCAACTAAAAAATGTCATTCGTTCAATAAGGACACCTACTGGCTATGGGTCATCATTGGCTAAAGCTTTTCCAATTGATGGACATATCACAGGATTTAAAACACATGATTTTCATAATTTTATGAAGGTATTATATATCATCATTTAACATTTACTGGTAACATTGATTAAGTACTAAATATATTTTGATATCATTATGTTGTGTGAGAAAAAATTACTACTGACCTTTTCATAAATGTGTTTCATAGCATATCATGCCATTGGCAATTAGGGGGGATTCATGTCTTACAGTTGACTTAAGGAATGCCATAAGTTGATTGTCAGCATTTACAAGGTATGTGGTTAATGTGTGAGAGACATAGATATATTATATTGCATTTTAATTTTTGACTAAAGGTTCATAGTAATTTAATATTTTTATATTAGGTGGGTGACCTCCGAGGAGATCCACGAATGTGAAGTGCCAAAATAGAAGAAGGAAATTGCAGAAATTGTATGTGTGTTTGAGAAGGAGCTGCCTACAAGTTTCATGGACCTACAAGTCCATTTACTTATACACCTAGTCGATGACATTGAATTGGTGGGTGTCGTATCAACAAGGTGGATGTTTTTCTTTAAGAGGTATATGAAAACTCTAAAAAGATATGTCTGACAAAAGGCACATCCAGAAGGTTGCATGGCTGAAGGGTATGTATTGAATGAAGCATTTTTCTTCCTATGTGAATTCCTTGGTAAGGATTTTGAAGATGGGCCACGCTTCTAGGATGAAGAATGAGCATCAAATATTATTGATGGAGAAAAACCACAATCTAATGGTGTTCAAGTAGAAATTAGTAAGTAAATTCATGATCAATGTGGTTTTTTTTCTTGCAATCATTAATTTACTCTATAATTTATTTGTCAAATTAACAGCATGACATTTGGATTTTGAAATAAACATGTTAACATGTAATAGGTGTAGACGAAAGTGCTATACTCGACAAGTTCATTCTATACCACATGGACTTTATGAACAAATGGATTGATCTATATGATAAAAAGAGAGAAGTGTTAGAAGCAAGGAGACAATTTAAGAGATCGAACCCAAGGAATACTCCACTTCCCACTGATCTGCTTGGGGAATGGGGCAAAGATTGCACATTAGAATGGGTTACTAAACAAATTCAAAATAAAATAGAAGATGTAGGTGTAGATTCAAACATAACAGTAGATGAAATCAACATGTCTAGAGGATGTGAAAGAAAGGTACAGTTGGAATTTTACAAAATGTTGTTTCCTTACAGCTTTGACACTATTAACTATTTTAATATTCATCATTATATTTGTTTTCACTGAAATAAATGGTCTTTCACAGGTGAGGAAATATCAAGCAATGTGGGCATATGGTCGACATTATCGTGTAGAAAGTGTAGATGTAAAGAGACGATCCTTCAATTGTGGCATTATGGTTGACTTCAAGCAATCTAGTCGATCAAGCTCAAAAGATAAGAATATAATTGAAGGGAATCTACAATATGTTGGGAAAATACAAGAATTATTGAGTTGGATTACCACTCTTTTAAATGTTGTATTTTTAAGTATAGATGGTATGAAGCATTTGGGGGGACACGAAGACATGATACCCATAGTGGATTGTTTTCTATAGATTCCTCATGTTTCCTACTAGAGGATAATGAGCCTTATGTTCTACCAATTCATTGTGAGCAGGTATTTCTTTAACTCAAACATGAAATGGTAGTGATCATTAATCTATTAATTCATAGTTTATTGCGACTATATACATGTGTTTATTAATCAATAAAATTGTTATACCATATGTCTAATATATGTATGTCATTCATGTGCAGGTATTTTTCTATGAAGATATTTTGGACCCGAAATGGATATTTGTCATACATTATGATCCAATATTAAGGCATGTATTTGATGATGCATTAGTGGATACTGAGAAAAACAATGATGGTCAACAAAATGAGAGAGAGGTATTAGAGAACATCGAAGAAATTGACATCCATGATGATGTTGAAGATGGTTATGTTCAAACACAAGAAGACAACAATCCAAAGTTGGATGATGTTATGGAAGACAACAATATGGATGGTATACAAAATGATGATCTAAATACATCTGGTAACAATATAGATGGTCTATAGTCAGATTTCAATGATGATGAAGATGATGGAGGTCAAGATGAGAATGATGATAATATTAAATACTTGAAAGAACATATGAACATTAACAATGATACACTGGATGACATTGTAGTAGACAATAATGTTAATGACCAAGACTTCTAAATTTTTAGAATTATAATTTGCAATCCATGTTTAAAAAAGGATGACTAAATTGTTGGCAATAATGTTAATTAAATGGTTTTTTCAATTGTTGACAAATTACCTATTGCAATATCCTTAAATTATTTAATCTTTGGTATGAGTTGTTGGCAATAATGTTAATTAAATGGATTGATTGATGTTCTTCATAACTTGTTAATGGATAATCCTTATGTGATGGAAGTATTAAGCGATATAGGTCAAAGGATAAGCTCATCAAGTTCCTTAAATAGTGGGCGTTACCTTGTTTCACCAATGACAATTTATTTTCAAGTTTGCTGGTGACTTCAAAATAGATTAAGGAGCTTATTTAATTTTGTCAATTAAATCATCCACTTCACTTAACCCAATCTGGCATATGATTTGGATTAATGTTTTCTATAAATTTTTAAACCCTACTCGTAAAAAAGAAAAACAAATTTGGTTTTGAAAATATATACAAGGGAATGATTTTCAAAAGAGAAAGATTAGTGCCTGCCACATGAGGAATTTGTTTATCTTTAATTATTTTTCATATATATTCTTAATTGTATCTATGCCATGTTATCTTGTGATAAGTACTTGAGTAAGACCATCAATGAAATATGAAGTGGACATATTATCATCTATATTAGCTAATTGATTGCACAAATATTTCAATTTATCAACGATCTCATGTTTCTATTCATTTTCAACACTTTTAATAAAGACATCATGATCATAATATTCTTCTTCATCGTTAGAATGCAACATGTGATCGTCATAGGAGGTAGGAGAAAGAGGTAGTCATGTTTGCAAGGTGAGGGTTTGACCTAGTACTTTGTTGAAGGGGACATAAGGATCCTAGATGTTTCTTAGGAATGCAAAATTAAAGGCATTGGGTTGTTTCCAACAAATGAAAACCACAAAAATCTCAAAATAAAAAATCAATCTTTTTTATCCTAAACATAGGCATGGAAATTGCGAGTTCAAAAAAATGTAGGGAAATAAATCATACCCTATAATAGAATATTTAAGTCCAATCCTAGATTTAATTAAACTTTAAAGTACAAGGAGTTGAGAGTAGAATAAAATATTGAGATATTAAGTAATTAAGATAGAGAAATGAAATAGTTGAGAAGAAATACAAAACTTATTTGATCTATTTAGCATGATGTCAAATGTGAAGTGTGTGATTAACTAATGCATTATGAAAAAAGAATGAAAACTAGAATTTTATACTAGAATAATGATCATGAGATTGTGGCAGTGATTAACTAATTTTTTGCATTCCTTCTTCACTTGTCCTCTTTTTCCATATTTCCAAAACTTTACTCTTATCTTCCTATGGATTCTAGATTTTCCTCTTGACTTGGATTGATATTTAACCATTCCCCTTTAGATCCGGGGAACATGCAAGGCATCCTTAGAACCTTCATCATTGAACTTTCTCCTCATATCTCCATTGAGCATTGTAACAATAAAGGATTCCATAGTCACCTTTGCAACACTACCATTTATAACAAGCATTATGTTCTCCTATTTTTTGGGTAAAGAAAAAAGTGAGAAGATTCATTTGTCTTCCTCATCAAGTTTAACATTTATTGAACCTATTTGACTTAAAATCATATTAAAGGTGTCAAAATGTTCTATAGTAGAATATCCTTCCTTCATTTTTAAATAATATAAACATCTTTTGAGATATAACTTATTACTTTATAATTTTAGTTTGATAAATATCACCTATCCTCTTTTGTAATGTGAATGCAGGGGTCTCTTTTGATTTGAATAACAAAGAAAAAGTAAATTGGAGACAACTAGATAAATTATTAGCAATCCAATTCAACAAACAAATGATAACCAAAAGTTGACCACCAGAGAATAGCCTCTTTTATATTGATTTGCTTTAAAGTACAGGCAGTGCAATGTCTCTTTCAAAAAATCAAAATTGCACATAGATTCTGAGCCATAAGGTCTTGGTTTCCTTTTATAAAGGAAGCAACAAGCTTTAGACCTTTCACATTCAAAATGGCTCTTTGTATTCCTAACCCTTGATATTACAATATTTGTCTTTTATAAGTCCAATTTAAAATTTCAAATATATTTGAATACATTTTGAAAACATGAAGAAAATGTAAAGAGACAAAAAGAGAGCGTTCAAGATGTGGTGGTGCTATTTAACGCCATCATATGGCTCATTGTTCTTCTGCACCTCAACTTGTGCTGCTGATGATTCATTCTAAGATATTTCTCCTCCCATTTATATATTGTAAAATCACCAGGCCATTGGAAAGCTTGAATCTGAAGCAAGTTCTCCTAGTGATCTTTCCATCTTTTATCAAGCAAAGCTCCGACATCCATCACAAATTTTGCATACCCAGCATCCAAAGCAATTACTCAGTCCAATATCATGTTGAAACTGAGAATGCTGACATCTCCAACCTTCTTCAAAAAATCCATAACTTGGAATATTGTTTGGCCGAATTCCATCTTCCATGTGTCAAGACTTTTGATTTTCTCTTCTTCTGTCAGTATGAAAGGAATAAATTTATGCTTGAACATAGTAAAAGATTCAAACTTTGCTTGCATCTTTTGGCTTTCTCCATGCACATACTGGTATTCATCAATGATCATTTTGACTATTTTCTTAGTGGGCTTCAAAGCTGTAGGGGCATCAAGATTCCTTTGCACTACTAAGCACATCATAACCAAATTGTGATGATAGGGTTGCCATTTTTTAAACAAAAAATCCAAAACAGAAAAGTTTATCTTCAATTGCTCAATGGCCTGAGATAAAGAAGAGTAGCAATCATGCACACTCCCAAGCTTATCCACAACTAATTTTACTCTATGCTCCAAAATTTTCTCAAAAATTTCAAAAACTTTCATCTTTGCCTCATTCTTTGTCATTTCATTTTGTTTATTCAAACTTTCAATTTCCTTTTCAAATTTCAATCTTGTTGCATTAAATTCTTTAGTAGACGTTATGACATCACTAGTTGTTTGTGGTACAGGGGGCTGATAGGGTACAATGGCTTGACCTTGAGAAGAATTCACAGCTTGCAATTGTTTCTTTAATTTCACATTTTCAAAATACAATTTGTTTACTTCATCATTCATTACTTTCTGAGTTTGCTCATAATATGTTATCCTTTGTTCTAACCTCTTCACAACAACATGAGTAAACATAGTAGTATGAACATTGAGAGCAGCTTCTTTTGTTGCTGATGTATCTTGTAAAGTCTTTACCATAGTTGTACCCCTCATTTCTTGAACAATATCAAGCAATCTTGGTTTTCTTGTATTCTTCTGAGTAGTCTAGATTCCAAGGGTCTCTGTCTTTGGATTAAAACCACATCCACTTATGCTATCTTCATAATCAAATTATGAAACAAGTTGTGGATCATCCTGACTTCTAACTTGGTGAAGCAAAAATACCTTTTTCAATTCAAGGCCAAGGATGATGAGCATATTACTTTTCAACACCATTTTCTTGCCTCCTCTGGGCTCACATCAATTTCATCTACTTTCAATTCTTTGAAAGTTTGTGTAATGATTTGATCATGTTGTGTTTCATCAGCACCCATTTTATTTATTGCAACTTTTTCATTATATTCTTTCATTTTCATTTTCAGCCAAAAATCCTTAAACTCTAGAGTTTTGATGAAGTCGTTATCTTCTATGAACCTCATGGATGCTATAATCCTTTCATCCTCCTCCAACTCTGGTTCAGCATGGGTTTACTGACCCTTCCTATCCTCAAGATGTTAGCCACCTCATCAGTGAGTTGACCAACCAATGGCTGATCAACCTCTTGCTCATCTCCCATGTGCCTCAAGATGTTAGCCACCTCATCAGTATCCCCCACCTCTTCAGTCATTTCATAGGGGACAAGTGGAGATACCTCTTTTGTCCTCCACTTCTTTGCTGGTGGTGATTCTGAGACCTGTGGATCTTGCACTGACGTAACATCAGGAGTAGACTCGTGAATCTCAATCCTTGCAAACCTTTTCACTGGAAGTTTAGTAGCCTTAGGAGGCTGCTTCTTAGATTTACCATAAATACTTTCAAAATTATCAATGATTGCATCAATTCTCTTCAGAGGGTCTTTTTCTTCAACAAAGAATCTAAGAAATAGGGGATTCTACTTTTTCTTTTCATCTTCAATATTTTTCAAGATATCCCATTTTCTCTTCCTACTGTATACCTCATCAAAAGTGACAAGATTTCTTATCACATCCTCATCAAACAGGACCTGATGGGATACGACCAATTTAGTTAGAATTGATTATCTCACAAGATTCATATGACCCTCAGAGTCACAATTCTTCTCAATACCCAATTTCAAAGAATATTTCACCTTTAAAAAGGCTTGCAAATTTTTAAGAGTGTTAGAGCCAATAGACCAATCACCAAAAAATGTAGCATCAAGTAGAAATGTACCTTTCTTTTGTCTTTTCATTACCTCCTTTTCCATCCACATCATTTGCCACATAAACTCCATGAATACAATTCTATCTGATACAAATTTTGGCAATATGTGAGGTGGCTGGGGGCAACCAGACACTCTAATTATAGTATGATCTAACATAAAAAACCAATCAGCAAAATTACGGTTGTGGCCCTTCTCTGGTTTGTGTGCAAGTGGCCTCAGCATTACCCTAACTTCCTTAGTCAACCTAGGAAACCAGATACTAAGAGAATTTAATATCTTGACAACAAACAAATCATGAAATACAATGTAGTCATTATTCCGGCAACAGGAATCTCACCTATAACACCAAAACTGAGTCAACAATCTTTGTCCTTTCTCATCAACCATACTTAGATCCATTTTTCCTGACCATCTCTCTCTGTTTTGATACAAAATCAAGTGACACAATAAATAATAGAATTTGAAATCTAAGGGTTACTTGTTCTCCTTCACACAGAAGAATCCTTCATGCAGTTTTTTCTCAATATGAGATGCAAAGTCATATTTAGCATTCACCTCTGGATGTTGTATTTTCTTAGCCATCATCATTAGGCTAGTTGGTATTCTTCCTTGTGCATCAATTCCCAAGACCTGGTACAGTGCAAAATAGGTTCTCTTGAAATATACAACAAATTCTTCCACAGGGAAAGGCTCAATAGCATTTGATGGAATCTTAATTTTTATGTTGTTGGTCCCCCTTCTCATATATATTGGCAATTCATCTCTCCTAAGTGTTTTCTTGATGCTTGTGTAATCTCATTCAAATCTCTACAAATCCACTTGAGTGAGATCTTGCTTGTTCAACATAAAACAGTCAACAATTACATTCCTGTCTACTATCACCAATGGCAATCCATTTGGCATTCTAACTATTTTAGTGGTAGGATGGTAAAATTGTCCTAGTTCCCTAATCAATTCCACATCCATAAATATAGCGGACACCACCAACTTTGCTAAATCTAATTTCCATGGATTTCCCATTGGTCCGTCGCCACCCCTTTTTGCATAAAAATACCAAAAAAAATCTCACCTAGAGATAGGGATTGTAGCATCTCGACACCCTTCTGTTGCATCTATGAACATCTTCTTTGGACCCTTGTCTATGGACCGAGGCAATACTTCTAGCAGAGATTGTTGAAGTGGTCTTTTCTTGGGAACTACAGGCTCATCACCTTTACTGGCAGACTTAGACCTCTTGGGTGCCATGTTTAATGACTTGAACAGGCTAGAGTTTTTCAAAATTCAACTTACTGTACCAACAACTAAAAAATAGAGTGAAAGAGCAAATGAACTTGACATGGCCAATTAATGTAGGTAGACATAGGAATAAAAGAACAATATTTAAAATAAAAAATAAACCCATTCAAGAATGGATAAGAACAAGATTTGTATCTTCGGTCAACATCATAGTCAAATTGGGGAACTTTGCAAGTAGTAGAGATAGAACAGACTACAGCTCCCCTACTGTATAACACAAAAGATTAGCCCCAGACTTTTTTTAAAAGAGAAATTTTATATTAACAAAAGTTGTAATTGCAAGAACCCCCAGTACTAGTAACTAAAAAATAGAGTAAAATATATGCCAACTTCTAATCAGAGAGTGCATGAATGAACTTACCTGGTCAATTGTAGTTTGCAGAAAACACATTGAGATGAGTTGTGCCTTTTCCAAGTTGTGAATTCTCTGAAATGAACAAATGCCAAGAAATCTTCAAATCTTATTCAGCCAATGAGTTCGTCATATCACCATTACTCTGGTTCATGCCACGAGATCATGAAATCTTAGCGTTCAATTCCTTTCTCAAGATTTGACAACAATTCTCGATAGTCGTGACCCCGCATTGAATGTGCTTGCCATTTATTTCTTTTACCGTGTCACCGCAAGGCTCGCCCAAACTGGCTGTGGGATAGCGGGGGCTTACAACCACTACACTTCTATTTCATCCTTCACCACCAGACCACAAATTCTTAGATTGATCCTTGTGGGACCACAAGAGATTATTACCTGATGTCCATCTGTTTACCGCCCACCCGCAAATGTTATGAATGACCTTCGCGGGATGGCGATGGCTTATAACCACTACACTTCTATTTCATCCTTTACCGCCAGACCGCAAATGCTTAGATTGACCCCTGTGGGACCATGGGAAATTATTACCTGATGTCCTTCTGTTTACCTCCCAACCATAAATGTTATGAATGACTGTCGTGGGATGGTGGGGAAGAAAACCCATTACATTCTCCTCTTGCCTCTACTGCGGGCCTCGGTTGAAACCCTTGCGGGGATGCGGTAAGTGTTATTATAGTAATGTCGCTGGTTACTTTTCAAACCTCCGCGGGACCATGGGAAGAGACTAACACCGCCAAGCGTGATATGAACACTGCCAAGCCGCAAGCATCAAATGAACCGTCCACGAGGTAGCAGTAGCTTCTTCATATCAACCGCTTCCTACTGCTAAGCAGCAAACTATTCTTTTATACTCTACGAGAATGCGATATGTGTCATATTTCATTCCTCTTGTTCCCTTATAACTGCAAAAGATAATCAATTAACCTACGGGACAACGGTAATAAACAAAAACACTCATATAGTCAAAGTAGTCAAGATTGTTTCACAATGGCCATGTTATATATGTATTTATTTAGTTGTTGGGGAATGTTGGGGGTGATTGATTTAATTAAATAAATGTGGATTTATTTAATTAAGGATGAGACTTTAGAGGAAGGGTTAATATTTAATTAATGTTAGAAGAACGATTAGATTTATTAATTAAATAGTGTGACTTATTAAACTAATATTAGGAGGAATGATCAAAGTGGTTAATTAAATAATTACAATTTATTTAATTAACATTGTAAGAGGAGATGTGGGATAGATCTAGTGTGATGTTAGGCCATGGTAAGATTTAGGTGTCTACATTTCTAACAGTGCATTAGTTTTTGGGTTGATGAATAATGATCACAATTTATCTTTGGTAATTTTTTCCTTCACCATATCATGAGACAATTTTGAGGATCAAAATTGATGAGAAATTTCTCTATGGGTTGCCCATGTATTTATTTTCCTTCACTATTAAGATAGATTGAATTAGGAATGGAGAGCATCAAACAAGGATGAAATTAATGAGTGTAATCATGATTATGTTATTGGATTTCAAACTTTGTCAACAAAGATACACTATCAAATTCCTAATGATGATTTTTATACACTTTCAGATTCTTAAGTCTAGTGCACTTAAATATTGATCTCATCCTTTAAAATTTCAATATGAAAATTTAGTTTTCAAAAGGGTGAAAATAGGCAAGAAAATCAACAAAATGCTCACCATGTTAATTTACAGTCAACTTCAGATGTTATTTCATCTAATTCCAAAGGTAAACTAGTGAGGGACAATCCTATATTATCTATTAATTTAATTAATAAGATCATAGAATACATAAAGGAAAATAGATATGTAAACCAAAACACATTCAAATGTAGAACGGTTCTAACATATATGTCACTTCTATTCAAAATGAACAAAGGAAATATACACAGAGGTAAGATGAAAATTTGTTATATATATCTCACTTTTACTCTACAAAATGTACAAAGTAGGCATTTGTTCAAGAATATCATCAGTTATTCTACATGTAGATGTTGACAAATATCCAACATATTGTATGGTGCATTTCTTATATGGATGGGATGAGAACAAATGTACTCAAACTTGTATGGTCATGCCAACTAGTAGATCATTGTGGCATATTGTGGCGTACATGGACATCATGACCATGTGTCAGATGCATACAGTGCCAATTATATGATCATGTTTTGCAGTACAAATGTCATTAGGTGGCACACATGTATGGAAGCATAACATGTGGTTGTTGATGTTCCATGTGTCTAACTAGCCACCAACATGTGTAGCAATGTGTATAGCCACACTATCTAGATCCTTGAAGATCTGTAAACCCTAAATAATGCCCCTAATAACCCTAAACCCTAACCCCTAACCCCTAAACCATAAACCCTAAATAATGCCCCTCAGCCCTAACCTAGCCCTGACCCACCATAAACCCTAAACCCCTAAATCCTAAACCGTAAACCCCTAAACCCTAAATAGTACTAAACCCAAGCAACCCTAAACCTCTATCTCCCTATCTCCCTATCTAGCCCTATCTCTATCATTCCTCTACCTCTCAATATCTCTCCCTATGTCTCTAGCCATGTTCCTCACCCTCTATATCTCCCTATCAGTCCTCTCTCTCTAAACACTAAACCCTAAACCTCTAAACCTTAACCCCTAAACCATAAACCCTAAAGTACCCTAAATAATACCCCTAAACCATAAACCCTAAACCCTAGTAAACTCTAAACCCTAAATTTGAGCAATGCTAAACTCATAAACACTAAATAATGCCCCTAAACCCTGACCACTAACCCTAAGCAACTCTCTGTCTCTGTCTCTCTCTCTGACCTATATATTATCTACCAACTCCTAGCTAGTGAAATCCTTTTCCTAGCTTTCCTAGTTTTCCTTTTCCTTTCCAAATTCCCTTTAGATCCCACCAATTTTTCCCTATTTTACTATTTTCCACCTCTCCTCTCATCATTCTTCCCATCCAATGAACTTTAGTTTTATCAACTTTTTTCCATTTCATTTGGCTGCCAATTTATATCCTTATCCCTCTTTTCATGTCCTAGTTTTCTTGTTTCCATTTTCTTTGTTGATAAGGGAGACGGATAGAGACAAAGATGAAGCGAGAGAGATAGAGAGTCCTATAAGTTTTTTTGTTCATTAATTCCTTCATCGATAAGGGAGAGGGAGAATTAATAGAAGGAAGAGATAGGAAGATATAGGAATGATAAGGGAGAGAGGCAAGAGATATAGAGATAGGGGGAGATAGCTAGGGAGAGAGAGATAGAGAGGAGACAGATCATAGGGAGAGATAAAGGAGATAGAGGGGAGAGATAGGGAGATAGAGAGTGATCACTAGAGAGATGTCTAGAGAGATAGGGAGATAGAGAGAAAGGCAATAGATAGGGAGAGATAGGTAGGTACGTAGAGTCAAGAGAGAGGAGATATATTGGGAGAGATAGAGGAGACAATCGAATGAGAGATAGAGAGATAGATAGTGAGTGAGATGTCTAGAGAGATAGGGGAGAGATTGAGAAGTAGATGGATGATAGCTAGAGAGAGGGAGATAAGGGAGAGATTATAGGGAGCTAGAGGTTTAGGGTTGCTTAGGTTTAGGGGTTATGGGTTATGGGTTAGGGATTAGGGGCATTGTTTAAGGTTGAGGGATTTAGAGAGAGAGAGAGACTTCTTTTGACATGCAACTGTAAACCCTGAATAATGCCCCTAAACCCTAAATTGAAGCAACCCTAAACCTCTAAACCTTAAATAATGCCCCTAAACCCTAAACCCTAACCCCTAATCCCTAAAACATATATAAACCCTAAATAATGCCCCTAACCCTTAACCCATAAACCTTAAACCTTAGAAACCCTAAATCCTAAACCCCAAAGCCCTAAACCCTAAACACTATACCCAAGCAACCCTAAACCTCTATCTCCCTATCTCTCTATCTCTATCATTCCTCTAACTCTCAATCTCTCTCCCTATGTCTCTGTCCATGTCCCTTACTCTCCATATATATCCCTATAATCTCTTTCAGCTATGTCTCTGGCCATGTACCTCACTCTCTAGATCTCCCAGCTATTGGTCCTCTCTCTAAACACTAAACCCTAAACCTCTAAACCCTAAACCCTAAATAATACTCCTAAACTCTAAACCCAAGAAACCCTAAACCCCTATATATCTCCCTATCTCTAATATTGTCCCTCTACTAACTCTCAATCCTTCTCCCTATCTCTCTGTAGGATATCTCTCTCCCTCCCTCCCTCCCTCCCTCCCTCCCTCTCTCTCTCTCTCCCTCCCTCCCTCCCTCCCTCTCTCTCCCTCTCTCTCTAGCTATCTCCAAACCTAAGCAACCCTAAATCCAGGAAACTCTAAACCTCTATCTCCCTATCTATCCCCTATCTCCCTATCTCTATTATCCCTCTACCTCTCAATCTCTCTCCCTATGTCCCTGGCCATGTGCATGTGCCTCACTCTCTATCTCCCTATCTCTCTCCATAGTCTCCTCTATATCTCCCTATCATTCCTCTCTCTATAAACCCTAAACTCTAAACCTCTAAACCTGAACCCCTAACCCCTAAACAATAAGCTCTAAACCCTAAATAATGCTCCTAACCCCTAAACCTCTATCTCCCTATCTCTCCCCTCTCTCCCTATCGCCTTTGTCCCTCTACCTCTCAATATCTCTCCCTATGTCTCTAGCCATGTCCCTCACTCTCTATCTCCCTATCTCTCCCCTCGGTCTCCTCTATATCTCCCTATTGGTCCTCTATCTCTCTCTAAACCCTAAACCCTAAACCTCTAAACCTTAACCCCTAATCCCAAAACCATAAACCCTAAACCCCAAATAATATTCCTATACCCAAGTAACCATAAATTAGGAGCTCAATTAGGTGCTAAATTTAAGTGCTACATAAGGCGCTAAATTTAGGTGCTAAATAATGCGTTAACGTAGGTGCTAAAATAGGTGCTAAATCAGGTGCTCAACCAGGTGTTAAATGTGGCACTAAATTAGGCTCTACAGTAGGAGCTAAAGTGGGTGCAAAGTTAGGTGCCTAATTTAGCGTCGACTTGTTCTGGTTGGCGCAAAAAATGCTAAAAACAGCACCATCCCGATAAATAGCACCGACTTTTTCAAAAAAATGGAGAAAAATACATTGAAACAGTGGGTGGAAGCAAAAAAGGGAGCTAATCACAGGGATTTTTTGTAGTGTGGACTATCCAAGAAAGAAAAGGAAGAATAACTTCTCTACTCCTAAATATGAAATTCCAAACACAGGATCCCACAAGAGGATTAGCAATAGTAAAGGTTCTTTTAGGATCCTGAGAGTCTAAATACTTGTTTTGATTAATCTTGCACCATTTTTTATGAGGTCTATCATATAATTGCCAGGCAAGTTTTGCTCCCAGGGTAGGATTGTGAGCTTCAAGATTCAAAATCCCTGCACCTCCTTTCTTAGGGACACACCATTTCTCCAGAGCAATTAAGGGAAGAGCCTTTTTTTCTAGTAGAATCTAAATTACCTTTCCAAAGAAAATTCTTGATCAATTTCTGCACAAACATCAAAATCCCTTCTGGCATATTTAGAACAAACATAAGATAAACTGGAATGGCAGTTAGAATAGATTTGATCATTGTAAGTTTCCCAGAAAAAGTCAACCACCTGTTTTTCCATGTATAAATCTTATTTCTAATAGAATCCAAAATTCTGATCCAAAAATAATTTTTATTTGCACCAAAGAAGAGAGGGACCCCCATATGTTGAGAAGGTAAAGATCCTAGATTGAAGCCCAAGAGATTGTAAATCTTGTTATGAGTGATAGCATTAGAAAAGAAGAAAAAAATCTGAGATTTTTTAGGATTGGTTTTTTGACTAGAAATAGTACAATAAGCATCAAGTACCACTTTTATGCTTTTATCTTCTCTCAAAGATGCTTTCCCAAAAAGAAGAGTGTCATCTACAAAGATAGAATGAGAAATCGAAGAAGGAAAATGATTGTTTCTAAGACCCAACCAATCATTAGTAGCCACAGCTAAATGAATACTCCTACTTAATGCCTTAGCCATTATAATAAACAAGAAAGGAGAAATAGGATCTCCTTGATGAATCCCTTGTGAAGTTTTGAAAAAACCACAGATTTTCCCATTGAGAATAACAGAAAAGCTTGGTCCAGAAATGCAGGTAAAAATTCATTTACAAAAGGCTTCAGAGAATCAAAAACTTTTTAAAACTTTCAAAAGAAAATTCTAGTTGACTATGTCATAAGATTTCAACATATCAAGTTTCATCATCATAGCTTTAATTTTTTGATCATAGATAGAATAAATAATCTCATGAGCTAAGATGGAACCCTTAGCAGTCTCTTTCCCTGGCACAAAACCCCCTTGTTCTTTAGAGATTATATTTGGAATGAAGGAAGCTGGCCTCAAAGAAATAGCTTTTGTAATGATTTTATAAAGAGTATTGCAAAGAGCTATAGGCCTAAAATCTAGAAAAGATTAAGGATTTTTCTTCTTTGGAATAAGAGCAAGGAAGGTATTATTTAGTTCTTTGAGAATTTTTTTTTTTCTAGCTTCCTCCACAACTTGCCAAACTTCATTACCAATGAAATCCCAAGCTTTCTGAAAAAATAAAGCTGTAAAACCATCAAGACCAGGTGTCTTGTCAGGGGCCATAGAAAAACCATGAATCTAATTTCCTCAAGAGTGAAAGGTTTTAGGAGGAATTTTTTTATCTTCAGCTAAAACAAGAGAAGGAATATTTCTAAGAGTAACTTCTTTAGAAACATTAGTATGAGAAGAAGAGTTGGAAGAAAGAATATTTTTATAGAAAAGAACAACCTCCTCTTGGATATCTTTTTCATTTGTCAGAAGTCTGCCATCAGAAGCTTTAATGCTTAAGATTGAGTTTTTATAACTTCTTATCTTAGCAGAGGCATGGAAAAATTTTATATTCCTGTCACCCTCTTTTAGCCATAAATCACGAGATCTCTATCTCCAATATTCTTCCTCTCTTGCAACTAAAGTCTCAAGGAAGATTCCAATTCAAAACTACTTTTGTCCATCCCACAAGCAATAATTTGTTCATTCAAACTCTGTAAATCATCCTGAATTCTAACTTTTTCTGAAAAGATATTTTTGAAATGCTTTATATTCCAAATTTTGATTTGAGATTTCAAGAACTTGAGTTTTTTGTGAGTTGGAACATTCTAGAACCCATAACAAAAGGAGCCTTTTTCCAGGAATCTTCTAGGAACATAATGAAATTTTTATCTCAAAACCACATAGATTCAAGCTTGAAGGGGGCCTTGCAGGAAGAAATAGACATCTTATCAAAGCAAAGATCAACCGGGTAATGGTAAGACCCAGATAAAGGTAAAATAGAAGACTACAGATTTAAAGCATCAAGGAACCATATTGGGGAAACTAGAAATCTGTCTAGTCTCTCAACAATTTGACATAAATCTTTTCTTCTAGTTGACCAAGTGAAAAGGCAATTTTTAGGAATACAATCTACAAGATGGTTATTAGAAATAAAATTGCTAAAGTCCTCCATAGTTTTAAGAGGAGGTATAATGCCACCTAATTTTTCATCCAAAGATAAAATATCATTGAAATCACTTGCCAAAATTAAATAATCATTTATGATAGGGGCTAAAACAAAGGAAATGCTTTTCCACAAGAAATGTTTGTCAATGGTAGAATTGTGCCCATATATGTTACAAAGCCAGAAAGAAAAATTGGAGTTAATACAATGAACTTGAATAAGCATCCAATTATTCTAAGAAGCCACTAGAGAAGTAGAGATAGAATGCCTATTTGAGAGAACTTTCAAACCTCCCAAGGCTCCAATTGAATCCACTACCAAAAATTCCCATTTAAACCATTTTGAGAAAAAAAGCTGTCCTAAGGAAGAAGAGAGTTTTGTTTCTTGAAGGAGGACAATATCTGCACAACAAGAATCAAGTTGACGCTTTATCAGACGTCTTTTGTTAGGGGCATTAATGCCCCTAACATTCCAAGAAAGGATCCTCATTGCTCTCGAGGAGAGCAGAAAGCTCTCCTTGATCTTAAATGTCTGTCAAGAGTGCATTAAACTCCCAAATCTATCTCTTCTTGAGTCTTTTTACTTTTGGATTTTCTACCTCTTTTAGACTTTGGAGTAGATTCCTCAATAGATAAATTTTTTTGAGAAATTGCTTTGTGGTCAAAGAAATCAAAAAGATCATCTTCATTCATAACTTTGTCTACAATATTCTCCATGAAATCATTACCAATCTTATGAATGATATCATTTACCATTTTTTGAAAATCTTTATCCTGTAAATCAAGGTGGATATTTTCTGGAATCTCCCTAGCTTTAGGAGACTGAACTACTGCATTATCAATAACTGGGAACTCTTGTTCTTCCTTTTCTTCAAAAGAAATAGGGACATAATCTAGATCCTCTTCGTTAGCCAAGGGAAGATCTGTCGATTAAGATGGAGATTTAGGGATTTCTAATAGTCATCTGCATTTCCTTGAATATCCTCTTTCTTTCCAATGTCCTCATCTGGAATAGATATTTTTCCCCGATCTGCACATACCACAACATCTACATCTATATTCTTTGTTTCTTTAAAACCCTCTTCTTTTGTAATATCCCTTTCTTCTGAGGGATTATTAGTTTTAGGGGTAGAGACACAAAGGTCTTCAAATTTTCCTTCTTGATCCTTAAAAGGAGTAAAACAAGAATCAGAAGAGTGGCCAAACAGAGCACATCTAGAGCAGAGAGGTTCAAAATCTTGAAAAAAAAATTGAGTCCAAGTTCCCAAAAGAGAAGAACAAATCACCGATTCAGAAACGGATTTGGAAGAGTCCAAAGAAACACAAACCCTAACTGATTTTTTAGGATTAGAAAATAAAGCCACGTCATGTTTAATAAAAAACCCTATACCATTGGCTAATAGTTTAATGATTTTGAGGTCTCTTTATTCCATTGGGAGGTCTAGAAATATAACCCAATGAGGAAAATAATTAAAACTCTCAGTAGAAGCCTTGAAATTAGGATACCAAGCATCCAAGCTAACACCCATACCAAGATAGAACCATCCTTTAAAATCTAAATCCAAATCCCTGGATTCTTTAGACAAAAAGATAGCCATAAATATGCCTTTTTCAAAGTTTGAAAAGAAAATATGGTGTAGATCAACCCAGTTCTCTTTTGCCCAGAAGAAAAACTCTGATTTATCAAAGGAAGGACAAGAAATCTTACCACATAAAGCATTATATTTGAGATCATTGATGTGATGAGAGATAAAAGAATTTGGAATAATAATCTTTACTTTTTCTTCTAAAATAGAGGTTGAAGGAGCCATCTTAGGAATCTAGATCTTAGACTTTACCATAGGAACCCTAGGAGCCTGAGAATTTTTCTGATTGTGAGGTTTTCTCCAATATCTATTTTATTTCTTCTTTGTTTTTCTCCATTGATAGTTAAACTAAGATTTTTTACCTCGATGTCCAGGATAATTTTTGGTAGCAAAAGGCTCTTGGCATGCTTGATGAAAAAGCATTTCTTGGGAAGGTAGCAGATGCACCAATCTCTAAGAAAAGTCCTTGTCCTCTACAGTTAAATGCTTTCATGGAGCCACACCCAAACCTACAGTAGTATGAGCATTGGAACTTGAGCCAGTAAATTTTTTTTTGAAAAATTATTGTTGGAGCGCTTCATCATCCTCATCCTCTCCCAAATATCTTTAGGACTTGTACTTTACTTTCCCTAGTCATTTATAACATGACCAAATTGATGACTAAACCATTTTTAGTCATTTATTGGTTGTTTTGATTGATCGATTTGGTAGTATATTTAGTCGTTGATTTAGTAATTGATTGTTGTAATTTGGTCACTTATTTAGTCATTTTTTTTTCACTGATATATTTAGTCATTAATTTAGTCATTGATTGTTGTTAACTGGTCACTTATTTAGTCATTTTTATTCACCGATTTCTGTCCATTGGTAGTGTATTTAGTCATTAATTTAAATCATCATTTTGATCAATTTGGTAGTATATTTAGTCATTTTTATTCATTGATTTAACACTGGTCATATATTTAGTCATATTTATTCACTATTCACTAATTTCTATCAATTGGTAGTATATTAAGTCAATTTAATTATTAATTCATGTCAATTAGTAGTATATTTAGTCATTTTGAAGCTTGCAATCTATGTAGATTTCCATCTGGCATTAATTGTTCACTTCGCACGTCTTTGATTTTATTCATTGAATGCTCTGTGAGAGGAGTGTTGCGAGATGAGCAAAATAATCCACATTTGGATCTCATTCGCCTTGGTTTTATTTCCCACCCAGCTTGAATGACTTCAATTCATTATGTTGGCTCGCGTGATCCTCTTTTTATGCAAGAGATGATGGTATCTGTGTTATTAATTATTTCATTCTTGCCTCTTCATTTTTCTCTTGCTTTGTATCTGCAATGTCTATCTATCCTCGCAATTGTCAACTTCATTTGCCTGTTCAATCATGGGAACAACCAATGCATAGAAGCATCAACTCATATTTCATGGCTAGGGCCTTCAAAGTACTCAATGAAGAGCCAGTGGAGGATGCTTTGATAGATGTATGTGATAGAGACTTTTTGCTGCAATCTAGGGTATGTTATGCTTTGCATCTAGTATCTCATTTTCTCTCAAATTTGATGGACTTATTTCATTAGGTTGATAAGGTTAAAAGGATAGCATTGATGTTTGTTCATGACTATCTAGTCCCAGATGTCAAGCTATTTGAAGTTTTTTTCTACTTATAATCTCCATGATGGCTCATCCTTGGTACGGGGACTCTTTCTCCATGAAGATATCATTAATAAACCTATTTTTAACTGTGTTTATCAAGTGATGATTTCAAGTTTGCAATCAGGTAACAGAGAGCTCTTTGATAATTCACTGCAGGTTCACAAATCTACATTTGGAATGTCCAAGAGGGAAAGGATAGAGGAAATATTCAATGCATGGAGGTTCTTGTCAAATTTCCAACCACTGGTAGTTCCCTTCACCAATGATGACACAGTCCTTTCTCAAGAGAATCCAATTGGGGGTTCATGGCTTTAGGGTTGTAGATTTAAATATGGATAGCATGTGAACCACTCTTCCTATTTTAAGTTTTTGGCTTCACTGTAACTTTGGTTTCCTTTTTTGCCAGAAAGGGCCTTTTAGATCTGTAGCTCTGTTCAGGGATCTTAGTTAAAATGCTCTATTATGTTATCTTTTTGGGCAGGAAGGGCCTTTTTTGTAATATGTAAAAATGTTTTTATTGATATTAATATATTATGATGCTCTAAGCATCCTTATCGATTCAAAAAAAATGTCAACCCTGGTTCATGTGTTGTCTTGTGGAGAATATTGGTGATGCTAAATGAAACAATCTAAAAAATAGGATTGCACTATAATAATGTGCACTACATACGATATCCATTAATAATGAAGGGACATCCATCAAAGCATAACAATAGGGATTTTTTTGTCATATGTTGTAGTTACAAGTGCCTTGCTAGACATACATGAAAATGTGGAAGCATAGACAAGGCAAGCGAATTGTTTCAAAAAATGCCTCAAAGAAATGTGATATCATGGAATGTAGTGATTAAAGGATATGTTTAAAATGGGTTTTTCTAAAAAGTCCGTAGAAAATTTTAAGAAAATACAACCAGTGGGTGTAAAGCCCAACTCCTCAACCTTTGAAAGCGTCTTTCCTGCCTGTGTGTGAATTAGAGCTTTGGATGAGGATATGAACATCCATCAAAAGCATATTTGGAAGTAGATTTTTATCAGATGTTGCAAGTTCCACTTTGGATCACCAAAGCTTTCACAAAAAATTCTACACAAAATTCAATAATGATGAATTTATGCACAAATTCTCTTTTGAATGATGCATAAAGCCTCCATCGCAACACCACATAGTTTGTTGGGCCTTGTAGTGATGCAAGAATCACCTGCATCACCATAAGGCCCAGCAACAATGCGGTGTTGTGGTGGAGGCTTTGTGCATCATTCAAAATAGAATTTGTGCATAAATTCTTCATTATTGAATTTTGTGCAGATGTTTTCATGAAGGCTTTCGTGATCTGAAGTGAAATTTGCAACATTTCTTCTTGAATAAATAGGCGGATAAGGTACACCCTCCATTCCACCATCTCTGCTACCTCCAACTGGACCTATGACAAGTGATTGAAGGAATAAATTATAAAAAATGTCATCCTATCTATTTATGATGTTTTTCTAAGCATCAAAAAATTAAACAAACAAACTACAAAGCACACAAGTACATCTCTTGTTGCAAGTATGGGTCTAACTGGTGTTGTCATTGATGTCAACATACTCATGTTGTAGTAATGAGAAGGATTGGATGAGCTGTGTGTTGAGGATATTGAGAAAATTAGTCTCAATCAGGAACAGTGAAGAATAGTGATGACAACAAGGCAAAAGTCCAAGATAGGTTGAGGATCAGACGATGCAGTTTAAAGGGTTTGTAGATATAAGTCTTGAGATGCTCCAGTCAAGTTTTTAGAGGTCCGTATGAAGATCTGAAGAAGTTATGGTCGCTCAAGTAGAACCGGTTCCGACAGGTGTTTAGAGGTGACAGAGTGACACAGATAGGTCCCGTGAGATCCGAAAATGCATTATCCCATTCTACAGATTTGAGGAAGATTTGAGGACATCCTTGTGAAGTGTCAAGTAGATTGGTTCATGGTTTGAAGCTCCAGAAGAACCTATTCCTTTGTAACAGTGATGACAGACTGTGTTCTTGAGGTTCTGGATGAAGGAGAGAAGAATTCTAGTAAGCAGCTGAAGTGCGGATGTTCTTGGTGATTCGGGAAAGCTTGTGGTGATCTGTGGATAGTGTCTAGTTCATGTGGGTGGTCTGCATTGAAGTTAAAGTTTGTATTTGAAGAATAACCATCAGATGTTGGTGTTCTTTCTGAGACTGGCCAACCGGATGTATTACACGTCTTGCGGATGTTCTTGTAGGTGTTTGCCGACTTAGATGATTGTTCCTAAGTCAATGCCTTGTATAAATAAGGGATTGTGAAGTCATTTTAGAGTGTGTCTTGTGGAGATGAAAGTGTGGTAGCGAAGAGGACAGTAAAAGGCAGAGCAGAAGTATTGAGCTTAATGGAACTGATTCAAGCATGGTGAAGATGCTATTCTCTAGTTCATGTATGTGATACTTATATCTTTGTAGACAGTGTTTCTCTTGTAGGCAGTGAGCCCTAATTGGCATGTGCCATTTTGTTCTTTCTATTCTTCTAACAGAGAATACATTCTTGTGTTAATCACCCCATGGTTTTTCCCTTAACCGGGTTTTCCACATCAAAATCTTAGTGTCTTATGTGTTGATGAGTTTCTACTTTTGATTTAAATGCATTATGTTTCATGTTTAATATACTGCTAATCACCAAGAAGATTTAAGTGTGTAAATTGGAGAAAGTTTTGCACAACTGATTCACCCCCCCTCTTAGTTGTGTGCCCTAAGTCTAACATCTCTTAGTTGTATAGACCAGGATAGTTCAACCACCATTATACCACTCAATGAATACTAATCAGCTCCTAAGTGATGATCTAGATGACTCCGTTGGCGCCTTGTAGGTGGTCATGCATATGAAAGCTCTGGGTTGTTACATCCCCAATTTTTGCCTTGATATACTTTTTACTTTTACTTGGACATAAGTAAATTTATTATGATGATCAAATTAATGACAAGGAAAGACATGGATTATATTGAATGTCATTTCTGAAATTAAAGAAAAGATTATGTTATTATCGATTTAGTAATTGCATTATGAGAATTGATTTATTATTTGAATTATTTGAATAACGATGCACTGATCATATATTATTTGGTTACAAGTTGAAATTGGAATACAAATTCTCAGATGACTCTCAGAGAAGAGAGAGAGAGTATCTTTCAAGGATAGATATAGACCTTGGGTTACGAATGGTCAATTTTCCAAAATGAGCATGAGTGTATAACGTAACCGTGAACCAATGTGTCATAAGAGGTAAGTCTTGTCTTGTTAGTTTTCTTTTGAACCAAATTGATAGGTAGTCGATATTATACAATCTTTTTAAGTCATAGTAAGTCGTCTTAGTCATTAATAACATTAATAGTATCGTTAGAGTTTGAAATTGAGACTATTTACTTTTAATGTAAATATTACGACGTTATTGTCATAAATAGTTATCTTATTATTATTAAGTCACTTGAGGTATTTTAACCAATTCTTAACATTAATACTTTATCATCAAGTTAAGATGACGTGTTTTTGTTGACAGATCGTGATGGGGAGACTAGCTCAACCCAATCACATTTTCTGTAATCCTTGTTTTAGTATTATCCTTTTATTGATTAAATCATAAATAGAGGTAATGATATGAAAATAATATTTGATATAATCAAATATAATATGCTTATGAGTCAAATGAGGAAATACCTCATGATAAGTTAATATGGTTTGTTCTTGAACAACCTTAGGCATCAATTGAGGAGTGTCATAAATATTAAAACATGATGGATTGAACTACTTTTTTAGAGTAATCGATTGCTCTCCATTTCAGTTATTTGAGTTGGCGGCCTCATTAAGGAGGAGTGGTGGATAACCCAGCCACGTTCACTATTTCTTCTCAACAGTTTTTGCATAATTGACATATGGTGTCGATAGCACCATTCTTGCTGACGGTTGAGTTAAACCAGGAGACCAGAACCATTGGTATTGAATGAGTTTTTAACTGCAAGAGAGGGAACACATGGTGGAACAACTCATTTATGAGTCAGTTTGGGGCTCTTAATAGGCACAACTTAGATAATCGATGCATGCGGGGAGTGTATGAAGTCTGGTAGCTGTGAATAGAAAGGGAGATTTTGCGTGGACAGAGAGAGAAGGCTGTGAGTGAATCTTGGAAGAATAAAGAGTATTCTATCAACCATCTTTACTAATATAAACATCACGCTTACAAGTGAATGCCTCTGTATATTATGTTTCTTTTGAAATATATGAGAGATTGCATGTTGCTTTGTCTTGGACATTCGTCCATTTTTATTTTGATATTCTTAAAAGTTTAGAGTGTAATTGTTTCAAGGACTATGAGCTGACTGTGTCTCTCTACATAGTATCGATTTAGCTTGTTTAAATGAGTTGACTAAATATGGAAAGTATATATAGTCAGTGTATGATTGTTATTTTATTTTAGTTCTAAGCATGAGAATAGATTTAGCCTAGAAAAGTTGAATTCTTATTTTGATATCAAAATCTATCTCATGATTTTATCAGGCTGACCCTGTGTCTTAGTATAAGACTATGATGTTTGTCATAATATGTGTTTAAGAACCAAATGATTCTACTATTATTTATTCCACAAAGGATGACGTAGTTATCACGAAACTAGTGAACCAGTCTCATACTTGAGTCTCCTTTTGAGGACAACCGACTGTGTAGGTGTATGCTAGTCTTGAAAAGTAATTCAAAAGAATTAGTAGAGGTTAATTATTAAGGGAAACCTTACCCAACTGTGAGTAGTGTGGTCTTGAATATCAAATAGAAAATAATATCTTTTGAAACCATTCTTGGTTAATACATGGGTCAAGAACGTTTTCCTTATCCATAGAATTCAGATTCTAAGTGATCCTTGACAACTATGGTAAACCTATTGAGTTATAGATTAACTAGAGATAGCTTGGAAAAATGAATAAATCCTTCTATATTATCTTTACAAATAACCTTGGCGAGTATAGTTTTTAGTAAACCATTTTATGTCAAAAGACTATGTCTACAACTTTACATAAATTTCCTTTATGAGTATATGAGAAGTAAAGGTATTAGCATCACTTAGAAGTGCAATGAATAGTATTCATGCTCCTTGAAATAGGAGTTATTATTTTTGCAAAGAGTTAAACTATTCCTAACCATGGATGAGTTAAATCTTTGGTCGATTAAGAACCTAGGTCTCCTAGGGTTGAAATATGTTTATTTTGTAATCGTATTATCCAAGGGTAATATGAAAACCCTAAAAGTGATTATGAACCAACTAAATAGATATGACATTTAAACTTATCCTTGTCAAGGTAGCCAATATCAGGGCACAGTGATTAAACTATTTATGTAAATATTGTTAGTATGAATAAATTGTGAAAATACAACAGTATCCAAGTCGAGTAGGGGTGGGTGAACACAATGACCACGTTCATTATGAGCGTTATTCATATTAAATCTTTGGCCAAAGTAATGCAAGTGTATTTTGCATGCATTGTTGGTTTACTGTATCTAGAATGTACAATCTATCAGAAATCATACTTAGCTAGAGGGTATCTAGGGTTGTATGATTGATAGATAGGTGTAGGATACAACACTATGTACTCAGGATAGGCAAATTACCACTGGTCACCTTTGGTCTATATCCCTCGTGAAGGGTAGGGCCACTTCCTATGTGGAAGATGTGTAGGAGACCGTCAGTCTATGGATGGAGGTAAATCACTGGAAAGATACTCTGTCTCTCCAAGTAGAAGATATGCTAGGACTTGTTATAAAGATGTCAGATATTCAGTAGTAGTATTTATTCCATATTGTCTATGTAATTGATTTACATTGTAAACTTTGTCTCTGAGAAAGACTTCACGATGTATTGTACCTTGTAAAGGAAAAAATCTTGTAATTATGGATATTTGATTATATGTTTAATAAAAGAAAATTTTTCTCTAATTCATTTTTACCTACTTTAATTACTTCATGGTAAATTTAATGGTTTTACTATGTTTTAAGAACGTGGATGTTACATATGGTATCAGGCTACCAGGTTCAGTACTAGGGCTTATGAGACCACTATGCTTGCCTGTAGCCAACATTATGCGGTTAGCTAATGTTTGAAAAACTTTTGTGCCAGGATGGTACGTCTTAAAAAGACAACAAGAAAGTCTGTTAATACGAGTCAATGTTTCCTTAAAGGAAAAAGAGAACGTGATGCCATTATCAAAACCTTTGAGGGAACCAATGATGAGAGTGACATTTGGTTAAGTGATACTAAAACTCTGGCGACTGCCCTAACTCGAATCAAGTGAGTGAAAAGGGAATACTTGGAAAGAGTTAAAGATGAGGAAACAATTATGGTTAGGTGAGATCCTCGCATACCCCCAACTATTGAGATCATAGAAGTTAGGTTTGATAGTGAGTCAAAGGGTTATATACCTCGAGATTATGTATCAGAAAATGAGTCTAAAGGATATACTCTTCTTGAGCATGACTTTTGAAGTCATTTCTTGTATAAATGAGGAATACCCTTTGGTATTGAAATGAAATAAATAAAAAGAGTTGTTTTTGTGCCAAACTATTGTTTAATTTGAGTTTATTATGTTTTGATTTAATGGGATACATTATAATCAAGAACTAATGGACAACTCAATATTCTCAGGTGTGAGAAATCGATAAACATGGTTTGGACAAGAACTAACCAAGGAGAAAGAGAAGAGGAAAACCACCCTCCAAATAATAAGTTGGACCAAATCATAACCATGATTGAGGAAACCAAGAAAAGACTGGGTGATTTGGAAAAGGTGGATGATAAAGGAAATTTTGAGAGAGGAGGTGAAAACTCTCATGGTGAAAGTGGAGAAAATCATGAAGAGCATAGTAAGAGTATAGAACCTAATAAAGAGGCAAGAGATAGACTAACCTCAGAGCTCTCTAAAGACATGAAGAAGGTCACTCCACCAAAGTTTGATGGGACAGTAACTAGAGATGTTGCAGAAGCTTGGTTAACAAAAATGGAAAAATATTTTGAGATAAGGAATTACTCAGAAGTGACCAAGGTAGTATGGGGAGCATTCCAACTGGCAGGAGAAGCATCCACTTGGTGGATGAATAAGAAGATGGAATTGAATTTAATCTCTCTAAGGGTAACTTGGGATGAGTTCGTGGAACACTTTTGCAAGAAATGGTTACCACAATTCTATTTTGATCAGAAACTGACTGATTTTCATAATCTTCATCAAGGAGATATGACATTAGTGGAATATGGAGAAAAGTTCACCCGACTCCTGAAATATGTTCCTCAGTATCAAAAGGATGAGAGATTCAAGATTAGAAAATTCATCATGGGCTTAAATGCTCAAATCAGAGGAGAAGTGGATGTACATGGTCCCACAACAATGGATCAAGTGTATGAGAAAGCGATCAAGCAAGAGCAAAAGTTGAAATCCATCTTGGCTTATTGTGATAGAAACCGGAAGAGGTTTAATGGAACTCCTAATAACCAACCTTACAAGAAAAGATATGAAAAGAGCTATGATAACAAGAGAAAAGATAAAGGATCTCAGAAGAACAAGGGTGGATCTGGTAATGAGAAGAAGAATGGCAACTACAAAAGAAATGAGGATAACAATGGGAAGACTTCAGACAAGAAAGGACCCATTGGAGGATGCTTTACTTGTGGGGGCGACCATTATGCAAATTGTTTCCCTAACAAAGGTCAAAATGGTCAACAAAGAGGTATTGCATTACCTACCCAGTAAGAAGCATTTTAGCAAAGGATTCGTGCAACGCTTGACAATCGACAAGCAGAGTATCAAATCACACCTATTGAGATCCTAGGTACTTTGTTTGGAGTCCCTATATCTATTTTGATTGATACAGGAGCCACGGAAAAAAAAAATTCTCCTAGAATTTTGAATAAGTTTCCTAGAAAAGCTGGATACATGTCTAAACCTTGGTCAGTAGAATATGCTAACCAATCTAAGGCTCGGGTAGAGCAATGTTTGTTTGAAGCCAAATTTTACTCCCTAGTTTCTCAACTGAAGCAAACCTATATGTAGCTCCCTTAGGTTCCTATGATGTAATTCTAGGAATGAGTTGGTTAAGGAAGCATAGAGCTAAGGTTGACTATTTTTCAAAAATAGTTGAATGCTTAGATGATTGGAGAAATCAGACCTAATTCCAAGGGATTCAAAGAGAAATTAAAATAAGACCTATCTCTACCAAACAGTTGAAGAGGGTTAGAAGGAAGGGTTGTCAGTTATTTGCAGTCAAAATGGAACAAGTGGAGGAAGGATTAGCAAGTCCTAGTTCATCTTTTGAAGAAAAGTATCCTTTTCTTCAGGATTTTCAAGATGTGTTTCTAGAAGAACTTCTAGAACTACCTCCCAAAAGGGTTTTAAATTTTGCAATTGATATTAAACTAGGATCTGAGCCTATATCAAAAGCACCTTACCGTATGACAACTATGGAGTTAATGGAGTTAAAAGCCCAATTACAAGAATTGTTGGCAAAAGGTTTGATCAGACCCAGTGTTTCACCTTGGGGTGCCCCAATTATTTTTGTTAAGAAGAAGGATGGAACCCTTCGATTGTGTATAGATTATCGTATCCTCAATAAAGCAACGATAAAGAACAAATATTTGTTTCCATGTATTGATGATCTTTTTGATCAGATGCGTGGAGCTGCTATATTTTCAAAGATTGATTTACGATCAGGGTATCATCAATTAAGACTGAAGGATGAAGATATTCATAAGACAACTTTTAGAACTAGATATAGGCACTATGAGTTCACGGTGTTGCCATTCAGTTTGATGAATGCACCTGTTGCATTCATGAATATCATGAATAGTGTATTCAGAGATTGTTTGGACATGTTTGTTTTAGTCTTTCTAGATGATATACTCATTTATTCTAATAATGAAGAAGAACATCAACGACATTTACAAATAGTTCTACAACGATTAAGAGAACATAAGTTATATGGAAAGCTATCAAAGTGCACATTCTTTTAGAAGGAGATTCAATATCTAGGTCATATTATTTTTGCTGATGGAATATCTGTTGATCCTGCAAAAATTACAGCTATTCTGGATTGGCCTGTACCAACAAATGTGCATGAGGTGCGTAGTTTCATGGGCCTGGCTGGCTATTATAGGAAGTTTATTTTAAATTTCTCCAGTATTGCTAGTCCAATCACTTCCCTACAGAGGAAAGGAAAGATATTTGAATGGACAGACAAATGTCAGGATGCATTTGATCTCTTAAAGGAAAAGTTAACTACAACCCCAATTTTGAAAGTTCCTGATCCCGAAGGACAATTTGAGGTAATTACAGATGCCTCAGGAGAAGGATTCGGAGGAGTGCTCATGCAAGATGGAAGAGTCATAGCATATGAATCAAGGAAATTGAAATCCTATGAGAAAAATTATGCCCTGTATGATTTAGAATTGGCAGTAGTAACTCATGCCTTGTAGATGTGGAGACATTATTTGTTGGGGAAAACTTTTATAGTTAAGTTAGACCATCAAAGTCTTAGGTATATTTTCTCTCAACCGCATTTGAATGCTCGACAAAGGAGATGGTTAGAATTGATATTTGACTATGATTTTGAAATAAGCTACATCAAAGGAAAAGAGAATAGAGTAGCTGATGCTTTGAGTCGTAGAAGACATATAGCTTCTATTATTGCAATTCGTGGAAATTTCAAGGATTTGGTGTTACAAAATTTGTCTAGTGATGAGTATTATGAGCAGGTTAAGCAGGCTCTAAAAGATAATCCTAGAGATCTGAGATATGATGGTTTTCTAATAGAGTCTGATGGACTATTGAGGTATAAGGGTAGAATGTATGTTTCTGATTCAGTTGGCTTAAGGGATCTAGTATGGAAACAAGTTCATACTGCACCATATTCAAGACATCCAGGAGTGACCAAACTCCTAGCGGATGTTAAACCTCTTTATTTCTAGAAAGAAATGAAGAATGATGCTGCAAGATTTGTAGCAAGCTGTTAATAATGTCAGAGGGTGAAAGTTGAGCATCAACACCCTATAGGATTGTTGTACCCTCATGATGTGCCAGAGTGGAAATGGCAAGTTACTAGTATGGATTTTTTTCAAGGTCTTCTTATGTCAAGGAATAGACATGATGCCATTTTAGTTTTGGTTGATAAACTCACAAAGGTAGCTCATTTTATACCAGGGAATTTGACTAATGGAGCACTAGTGTTAGCTCGCAAATTTGTGCAAGAGGTGTTCAGATTGCATGGCTTCCCTAAAAAGATTATCTCAGATAGAGATGCGCGTGTAACATCAAGGTTTTGGCAAACTTTGTTTTCTGTGCTAGGAACTAAATTCAACATGAGTACATCTTATCATCCTGAAATCGATGGGTAAACTGAGAGAGTAAACCAGGTTTTAGAAGATTTGTTACGCATGTATTACATGGATCAGCAATATAAGTGGGAGGAATACTTACCGCTTGTGGAATTTGCTTATAACAATTTCTATCATTCTTCTATTAAGATGACACCATTTGAAGCATTATATGGAAGAAGATGTCAAACTCCTATAAGCTGGGATAAGCTAGAAGATAGGATTAGCATCAGACCACAAATGCTAGCTGAAATGGAAGAGAAGGTAAAGCTGATTAGAAAAAGATTGGCAGAAGCTAATGATAGGCAAAGAGCTATGCGGATACAAAGCGTGTTCCAAGGCAATTCTCTGTCGGAGAAAAGTTCTTTTGAGGGTAAAACCTCAAAAAAGTTCTATTAAGTTCAGCAAGTCTTCTAAGCTAGCCCCTCGTTATGTGTGACCCTTTGAAGTGCTTGAAGTAGTCAATCTGGTTGCCTACAAAATTCTCTACCACCGGCCTTGTCTAGAATGCATAATGTTTTTCATGTGTCTTATTTGAATAAATATGTTGCAGGTGATAACCATATTTTAAATTGGAATTCTTTACAGATGTAGGATCCAGGGGTGGTCACGATCGAGCCACTCAAGGTGTTAGAAATGCGCAAGCACCGCTTGCGTAACAGAGAAGTCTTGCAATGCAAGGTCCAAAGGGACCAATATGCTGAGGAAAATGCTACATGGGAGGATTATCATGAATTCTATCAAAAGTTTCCTCATTTATTTAATGTTGTTATCAGTTGAAAACAATGAACTTGCTTTTTAGTTACTTTTTTATACTTTATATCATCGAGGACAATGAATCTTTAGGGGAAGGATATGTTACATCCCCAATTTTTGCCTTGCTATACTTTTTACTTTTACTTGGACATAAGTAAATTTATTATGATGATTAGATTAATGATAAGGAAAGACATGGATTACATTGAATGTCATTTATGAAATTATAGAAAAGATTATGTTATTATCGATTTAATAATTGCATTATGAGATTTGATTTATTATTTGAATTATTTGAATAATGATGCACTGATCATATATTGTTTGGTTACAAGTTGAAATAGAAATACAGATTCTTAGATGATTCTCAGAGAAGAGAGAGAGAGTATCTTTCGAGGAGAGAGATATAGACCTCAGGTTATGAATGGTCAGTTTGCCAAAATGAGTATGAGTGTATAATGTAATCATGAACCAATGTATCGTAAGAGGTAAGTCTTATCTTGTTAGTTTTCTTTTGAACCAAATTGATAGGTAGTCAATATTATACAATCTTTTAAAGTCATAGTAAGTTGTCTTAGTCATTAATAATGTTAATAGTATCGTTAGAGTTTGAAATTGAGACTATTTATGTTTAACATAAATATTACGACGTTATTGTCATAAATAGTTATCTTATTATTATTAAGTCACTTGAGGTGTTTTAACCAATTCTTAACGTTAAGACTTTATTGTCAAGTTAAGATGACATGTTTTTGTCAATGGATTGTGATGGGGAGACTAGCTCAACCCAATCACATTTTCTATAATCCTTGTTTTAGTATTATCCTTTTATTGATTAAATCATAAATAGAGGTAATGATATGAAAATAATATTTGATATAATCAAATATAATATGCTTATGAGTCGAATGAGGAAATACCTCATGATAAGTTAATATGGTTTGTGCTTGAATAGCCTTAGGCATCAATTGAGGAGTGTCATAAATATTAAAACATGATGGATCAAACTACTCTTTTAGAGTAATCGATTGCTCTCCATTTCAATTATTTGAGTTGGTGGCCTCATTAAGGAGGAGTGGTGAATAACCCAGCCACATTCACTATTTCTTCTCAATAATTTTTACATTAAAAACATATGGTGTTGATAGCACCATTCTTGCTAACAGTTGAGTTAATCTAGGAGACCAAAAATGTTGGTATTGAATGAGTTTTTAACTGCAAGAGAGGGAGCGCATGGTGGAACGACTCATTTATGAGTCAGTTTGGGGCTCTTAATAGGCATGACTTAGATAGTTGATGTGTGTGTGTAGTGTGTGAAGTCTGGTAGTTGTGAATAGAAAAGGAGATTTTGCGTGGACAGAGAGAAGGCTGTGAGTGAATCTTGGAAGAGTATAGAGTATTCTATCGGCCATATTTACTATATAAACGTCGCTTACAGGTGAATGCCTTTGCATATTATGTTTTTTTGAAATAGACGAGAGATTCCATGTTGCTTTGTCATGGACATTCGTCCATTTTTATTTTGATATTCTTAAAAGTTTACAGTTTAACTATTTCAAGGAATATGAGCCAACTGTGTCTCTCTACATAGTATCGATTTAGCTTGTTTAAATAAGTCGACTAAATATGGAAGGTATATAGAGTCAGTGTATGACTATTATTTTATTTTAGTTTTGTTATCAAAAATTCATGTTAACAGCATAAAACCATTAATAAACTAATGAACATCAATAGAAATTGCAAAAAACAAGATGGAAAATAAAAAGGACAAACCTCACACAAACTTTGTTATCTCGCTGCTTCCATTGTTCGCCTAGTCTCGATCGATCTTTTTGTGATGAAAGTTGTCGTCAGGAAGCGCACTTCCTTGCTCCGTTCTTCAAGATGGCGATGGAGAAATGGCTGCAATACTTTATTGCAATGAAGATGAGCTTCAAATGCAATGATGATGATCTCAAGAAAAATGGATATGGGGGTGCCAAAGGTGCGCTGGTAATTCAACAGAGTAATATTACTTAAATCTTGGATGATTGAAATAGAAGAAGAGTGTTGTATTTATTGGCTTGTGTGAGAGAAGATCAACAGTTTAGAAGAAATAAGAAGATCAATGGTTGAGAAAGAATGAGAGAATGTGCAAAAAGAA
The DNA here is from genome assembly GCA_027924645.1 of Cunninghamia lanceolata. Taxonomy (NCBI): domain Eukaryota; kingdom Viridiplantae; phylum Streptophyta; class Pinopsida; order Cupressales; family Cupressaceae; genus Cunninghamia; species Cunninghamia lanceolata. Next base: position 8,992,526 of record BSBN01000814.1, read on the forward strand.
GACAAGTGTCAAAGAAAAGTTGTTTTGTTTGAGTTAACTTCTTTCATGACAAAGATAAGATTTGCTTTATCAAATTAGAATGTTTTATTCTAATTTAAGAGTTGTTGATAAAAACAAGGCTGTTTTAAATCAATTAACTCGACTTTTGCTTTTGCATGACAAGGAAGATTTATTTTTAGAAGATTTGGAAGATAAGAAAGCAAATTAAATAAATAAATTTATTTAATTGTTTGTGTAAGATAGAAGAATAAATAAAATATTTGATTATATTTTATTTTTAAAGATTGAGAGGATTTAAATAAATTTGATTGATTTATTTAAATTTGGAGGAATACATGATTTAATTAAATAATTTAGAATTATTAAATTATTTGGAATAATTAAATTAAATAAAGGATTTTATTTAATTTTGACTTTAGAAGAGGTAATTAAATATTTTGATATTTAATTAACTTAGAGGAATAGGAATCGAATAAATAAATTTGTTTATTTATTTATTGATAAAGGAATGTAGACTTAAATAAATATTAAGAATATTTATTTAGGCAGAGTCGTGTCATTTTTAGGTGTATATATTTTGCCCCTCTTTGATGCAATGTGTTTTATCACGTTTCAAAGAATAAGAATTTTCTGACAATGATACATGCCCCAGTTTTCCCCTGGTACAAGTTTAACGACGGGATGTCCCCTCAGAAGATTGGATGGGAAGAAGGCAGAAGGTGTGAGACAGACAATCTCACGATGAAGAAGATGAAGAGCAAGATAGGTTGAAGAAGACAGGTTTTTGGTTTGGGGAAATAGGAAGAAATAGGGTTGGGAAGTAGTCACAGTTGCCACACAGTTAGTTATGGTTCACTTACTATATATAGGAGCTGGGTCCACAAGTCTTATTAATTTGCACACTTGTCCTTAGGTGATTTGTCCTTGAAAGCTTAGAAGAGCAGAGAAGCTAGAGCAGCCGACAGAGATATGGATATTCCGCGCGAGGAGCACCACTTTGAGCGAGTCTTATGGTTTGGGCGGCCACCTGAGGTAGGACCACCGGCATGTACTTTGATGAAACTTGCCTAGTATCATTTATTAGGCTTATAAATGCTAGGGAAAAGTAGCTAAGATAGATGCGTCTATTCACAGTTCGGTGCATATGCGCTCCGAAACCACGCATACATCAAGAAACCGTGCATATGAGTCATTTAGCTGCGCATATGATAAAGTTGCGCATGCATGATAGGAATCGGCGCATATATTACAAAACTGCGCATGTGATATGGGAAGCTGCGCATATGATAGAATTGTGCATATGCGATAAGAACCGGTGCATTCATGGTGAAGCTACACATTTGCTATGATTCGGCACATTTGCGACTTGTTTCGGCGTATTTGCACAAGGATAGTCAACTTAGTTAATGAAATTGATTCAAATGGCATCTTGATCGATGCGTTAATTGATAAGCGATCTCCAAGATTGCTAGAATCTAGTCAAGAGATGATATGTTGTTTTGATCAATTTCATATGTTAAGTAAGTGATAGGATAGTTTGATTACTTTTGCTTAGATATAGGTTTTTTTGCTTGACGCTATGTTTTTGCTTGATTGCAAGAGGACATTCGTGATATACTCATGTCATGGGAGCAGTTCCCTTTGCCGTTGCTGTAGTGGTACATGCTTACGTAGATGGATCAAGAGGCCCTCGGTGCTATGGGACTGGACTACATATGTTTCATGCCCAAGGTTCGTGCAAACCTCAGTTTGCTGACTGTGGCGGTGGAGCGATTCCATAGCGAGGATGGGACCTTTCATCTGCTGACTGGGGAGATGGCTATCATCTTGGAGGACGTATATAGGATTCTGCATCTTCCTATTTAGGGCGTGCTTGTAGAGTATGATCCGTAGTGGGATACAAGATTAGCAGAGTGTAGATGAGTGTTTGATGATCCAGAGCTTGAGGGTCAGGTGATTTTGTGGTAGGACATACATGACTATTATGACTACTTCTCGAGAATAGTGGTAAGGTTAATCGGGGGTGTTGTATGCCTTGATAGGAGATCACATGGGTTCCCGATCGGTTGGGGGAGGATCATGGAGAGGATGATTACGGATGGCGCTTGGTTTGCATGGGGTGTGTGTGTGCTTGCACACTTGTATCAGGATATGCATTAGGTGGTGTACCATAGGGCTTTGAGCTTGTCTGCTGGAGTTTTATTATTGCAGTTTTGGTTGTGGGAGCACATAGCCATCATGCGATCGATCTGTGTGTTTTCTAAGAAGTGGGGAGAGCCGTATAGTTATGGTTACGTAGGAGTTATTTCCCATCATAAGCTGGGAAAGATTGAGTACTAGAGACATGCACTGGATAATGTAGATGAAGTTATCTGGTGCCCCTACATAGATTGTGAGCTGTGGGATGATGAGGATGACGAGCTACCTTACTGTTTCCAAACTCAGTGGCTCATTGGGAGGACGCGATTTATTTTAGAGAGGCAGATTGTGAGCAGGGTACAGAGACAATTCAGGAGGGTGTAGGGTACGCCACAAGGGCAGGCTCAATTCGTGAGGACACATGTAGAGAGGTTGAGGTGGGGCCCAGTGGCATCATATGAGGAGGCCTTGGAAGATTTTGAGCAAATTCCCTATGCAGCTTGGCCTATGCAGAGAGAGATAGTGGATGCAGGGATGACTCCTGACTATGAGGAGTGGTTTGCTGCTCATCCATTTCCTAGATATTCAGGGCCTGGGGAATTGGTTCCTCACATAGATGAGAAGGATTCAAATGATGAGGATGGGGCTGGAAGGAGGAGGAGGAGACGGAGGAGGGGTAGAGGAGGAGGGAGAGAGGGAGACAATGGAGGTGATGGAGGTGGTGGAGGTGGAGGAGGGGGTGGAGATGGAGGCCGACGTAGGCAGAGGAGGAGAGCTAGGGAGGGACCCTCCCAATAGTAGCAGGTAGTGCAGCCATAGGTTGAATAGCAGGTGGCTTAGTAGTAGGTGCCCCAGTAGCAGGTGCAAGGACAGGCGCAGGTTCCTCAGGCTCCCCAGCCTAATTCACAGCAGTAGGCCATTACAACATTACAGGGTCATATTAGACAGCTCCAGGCACAACTCAGGATGGTTGAGTCATGGAGAGAAGTAGACGCATGTGTGATATCAGGGCTCACTGTGGAGTGGGATACAACCTTGGCAAGAGTGTGGGCTATTAGATTAAAGAGAGACTCAGCTATGGCAACCTTGGGCACAGATGGGGCTACAACATTTTTGGTGACACAGGTGTAGCAAGCTCAGGCGCAGCTTGCACAGGTACAGACAAAGCTATCCATGGCGTAGGCCTAGACTCAGTATTATAGGCGTCTTTACCACGAGATTGTGCCAGCAGATCAGAGGGTACCTAACTTCAGGAGCCAGTCTGTGGCTTCCCAGAGGGTAGGGGGTTCATGGTCAGGAGGGTCAGTGATGGGCCGATAGCAGTCTAGGGCTGGTAGAGGAGAGGATAGTGCAAGGAGTAGTGCTCCACAGCGACAGGGTTAGCCATTATTCTTGTACTGATTTTGGTTCATGTACACATTTTTGATGGCTCAAATAGCCTGATATGTATATACGACTTGTATTACTTTTTACTGAGACATGTATCATTATCTTTGTGATGTATACACTTTATATGACTTGACTCAGAGATGGTCATGGTGGACTTTGATATATTGTATATTTGGACATGTTTATTTTATATGATGATGATGCAGCTTATGTTTTCTATATGTCATGGATGTATTCTATCTTATGATGTTTCACATGTGATGCATACTTTTATGATGTCTTATATGATGCTATTTGATGTTTGATCTAATGCATACTTAGATAGTTATATGATGCTATGTGATGTTTGATCTAATGTAGACTTAGATTTTTTACTTTGATGTTCTAATATGCAAAATGTGATATGCTTAGCTATATGATGATGCAGTTTATGAGATGATCTACATGTACCTGTCTATGTTTTGGATTTTTCTGTTGAATTATATGTTGATGCAAATGTACATGGATGACCTGATGTATCTATTATGTATGCAAATGATTGAATCATGTTAATGACTATCTCATGTGATATGATATGCAATTTATGCTATGTTTTTGTTATGTCCAAATGTACTCAATCAACATAGAAATGACATAGTGATAGATAGAGGAAAGCGAATGAAAGGGGCACAGGCTTTTATTTGTAAACATTGATTCTCTGTAGGAATTTCTTATTGCATGGGATATGGATGCTTTTGGATGTGAATGGTTTTTCCATCTTGAAATTGTAAGTATTTTGAAGTGCTTTGTTTCATCATCGGGTGTTTATTATGTTGTAAGAAAATACAAGCATCTAGGTATAATTAAACTGAGATGACTTGAGTATTACTTACATGGATTTTAATATAGCAAGTTAATACAAGCATCTAGTCAAAATTGAATCTAGATGACCTGAGTATCGCTTGCATTTCAATAGACAAGGATTGCCCCTTTTCATGTTTAGATCTAAAAAGTCCTTGATGATATTTTACTGATCATGTCATTAGACAAAAGTTGTCACACTACTAAAGATTAATCCACAAGCAGTAGACAAAGAAAAATGATTATGCCCCCATCATAGTATCTCTAGGTTTTGGCATCCTTGAGTAGCATAGAAATACATAATAACAAAATCAAGACTCTGTAATTTAACCTTTTCACAAAACATTCTTGCATTAGATGTGCTTTCTTGCCATAGTATTGATAAAATCCTTTTGATGTGTTTTGGTACTTGTTTTCTTTTCTTTGGTTGATGTTTTTACGTCAAGATTTCTATTTGCACATGTGATTTGTTGTGTGTGCTTGTCTAGTGAAAGGTAGTACAATCCTTATTGGTGTCCTCTTAGAACAAGTGGCATTCAAGAATCCAATTCCAGAACCAGGGTCAAGGACGTGCCCCCAGTCAGATAAAGGATCGACTTATTATGGATGAACTGACAAACATATACGAAGAAAATGGGCCCTAAGGGACTAACCTAGTGCCTCGAGGGCGCATTGCTAAATGGCCTTGCCTACGTGACGATGTAGAGGCAATGTAGTTTGGGGTGAACTTGGTGGACCTAAGACTTAGGCGATAGGAAATGGTATGGACTTAGATAGATAGAAGGATAGACGACACATAATGGAATGGATGAGAAGTAGAGCCTCGGGGGTGCATTGATAATGGTCTTTCCTACATGATAACTCAGAGGTGACGTAGTTTGACAACGGTTCAAATGGATCGACTCAAGATGGATGACCTTGATGGATGCAAGTGGATTAACAGTCTAACAGCAGAAAGCAATAAGGACGAGTGCATGAGCCATGGTAGGTACACTGATGTAATCAGGTGGATGCCTGGTTAGGAGGTACAAACAAGGAACAAGGTTGAAAAAGATGGAGGAGGCAGTTCATCACAAGGAGCGCCTGTTTACTAGGTTTTCACCACTTTCTTTTATTTGCACGAAAGCTAAAAGTACACATGACGGTTGTTTGCCAGGTTTTCACCATGGTACTATCCAAGGCACCTGTTTGCCAAGTTTTCACCAGAGGATGATTTGTTTGTTGTTTTTCCAATTTTTTGCTATTTTTTCCATTTTTTTGATTTTTTTGCTATTTTTTGCTATTTTTTCCATTTTTTGATATTTTTGCTATTTTTTGACTCCCTTGAATTGGGGTTTAAGTGTAGAACTTGTGAAGATGCATACTATTGATGGGATCAACAAATAGTTCACCTTTTGATGTAGCCAATTGATAAACCCCTAACCCATACACAACAATGATGACATAAGGACCCAACCAGTTGGGTTCAAACTTGCCTTCTCTCTATCTTGTTGATTTCTAGGATTTTCCCTAAGTACTAGATCACCAACTTGAAATACCTGGGGTTTTACTATGTGGTTGTAACTTCTGGACATCCTTTGTTGATAAGCCTTGAGATGGTTAAAGGCCTGTTCTCTTCTTTTTTCTAGCAGCTCTAAATCTTAATGTCTGGACACTCTATATTCTTCATCAGATATGAGGCCTTTTAATGAAACTCATAAGGATGGGATCTCAACTTCAATGGGCAAGATGGCTTCAGATCCGTAGACCAGGGAGTATGGTGTTGCACCTATGGGTGTGCGGATACTTGTGCAGTAGGCCAATAGCGGAGGATTCAATTGGACATGCCAGTCACAACCGGCATCATTGATAGTCTTTTTCAAGATTTTTAAGATGTTTTTATTTGATGCCTCTACCTGGCCGTTTCCTTGGGGGTAATACGGGGTGGAAAAGTGATGTTGGATATGGAATTTGTCACATAGTTCTTTGACATCTTGGTTTTTGAATGGTCACCCATTATCAGTGATAATGGATAAAGGGATAAAATAGCAACAAATGATGTAGTTCAAGATAAAGGAGGTAATCTATTTGCCCATGATATTGGCGAGGGGTATGGCTTCAATCCACTTCATAAAGTACTCAGTGGCAGTGATTATGAATTTATGGCCACTAGAGGATGGAGGGTGCATCTTGCCCACTACGTCGAGTCCCCATTGATAGAAAGGCCAAGGAGTTGATAAAGGCTACAACTCCTATGTTGGTGCATGTATCAGGTTCCCATGGACTTGGCACTTCTTGCACTTCTTTACAAATTGATAGGAATCTTTTTCCATAGTTGGCCAGTAGTATCCCATGCGTATGAGTTTCTTGGCTAGGGTAGGACCACTAGACTGGGTCCCACATATACCATTGTGCACTTCACTTAGGGCAGTTTGATATTCCTCACTATCAAGACACCTAAGGAGAGTACCATCGAGCCCTTGTTGGTATAAGGTATTGGCGATAATAGCATAACGTGATGCTTGGAGAATGAAGGTTCTTTTTTGGTTACTCGAGAGATCAGGTGGTAGGGTATTATCTTTCAGATAGGCAAATACTTTTTCCATACAGGGGAGAGTCAGGTCCTACAATGTGGCAAATGATATGGGATTCAGGAGAGTCATATGCAGGATGGGAGACTGGCTCTACCAAGAACTCATAGCGTGACTAGTTTTTAGGGATGTCAAGGAGAGAGGTGATCATTGCCATGGCGTCTACTGCTTTGTTCTCTATCCTTGGTATTTGCTCAAAAGATATCTCAACAATGTATTCTTTGAAGTCATCCACCATTCGCTTGTATGGTATTATATTCTCATCCTTTGTTTGGTAGTTGTCATTCACTTGGTTGATAACTAATTGTGAGTCACAATATACTTGAATTTTTGTAATGTTCCATTCAACTGCCAGCTCGATGCCAATGACTAGGGCTTCATACTCTAGCACATTGTAGGTACAAGGAAAGAGTAATCTATATGATTTTGGAATGGTGTTTCCATGAGGTGTGATCAACTAGATACCTACCCCCGATCCATGCTGAGTATAGTAGCCATCAAAGTATAGTTTCCAGGTTGTTGTTGTTATGTGAAAGATGGAGTCATCTGGAAATTCAAAGTTCAAAGGATTATCATCTAGTAAAGGTGCCTCTACCAGCTGATCTGTAAGTACTTGACCCTTTATTGCACACTTGTCTACATATTCGATGTCAAATTCATTGAGAAGTATAACCCATTTGGACAATCTGCCTATAAGAGCAGCTTTCTTGAGCAAATACTTTAGTGGATCAATTTTTGCTACTAGCTTGATAGAGTGCGATAGCATGTAATGTCTCCATTTTTGTGAAGCAAAGACTACCACAAGACATGCTCTTTCGATTGGTGTGTATTGCAACTCATAACCAACCAATGTTCTGCTGATGTAATAAATTGCTTGTTCTTTCCCTTCATGATTTTGATGTGGAAGGAGAGCTCCTAGAGCTATTGGTTTGGCAGAGATATAAAGTAATAGAGGTTTACCCTGGATGGGTGGCATCAATACCAGTGGTTTCATGAGATACTCTTTCAACTATTGAAATGCCTATTCGCACGAAGCATTCCATTTGAAAGGAATGTTCTTATGTAGGAGATGCGTGAATGGGTGGCACTTGTTTGCCAATTGAGAAATGAACCTTCTGATAGATTGTAGCTTACTCTGTAAAGACCTGAGTTGACTAATATTTTTGGGTGGTGGCATTTCCATGATAGCCTTCACCTTACATGGGTCTACTTCGATTCCATTTGCAGATACAATGTATCCTAGAAGCTTGCTAGATGTGACCCTGAATATGCACTTCTTTGGGTTGAGGTGCACATTGAATTGCTCCAATCTTGTGAATATTTTGTCTAGTACTACTAGGTGTCCTTCTCTTGTTAGTGATTTGGCCAATATGCCATCTATATAATCTTCCATTATGGTGTGCATCATGTCGTGAAAGATTGTGGTCATAGCTCTCTGATATGTTGCCCCTACATTTTTTAATCCAAATGGCATGACACACCAACAATAGGTGCCCCATGAACATGTGAATGCAATCTTGTGTTGGTCCTTAGGTGCAATTTTGATCTGGTTGTATCCCGAGAAACTATCGATTAGTGACAACATAGAGTGTCCTACCGTGATATCTACAATGATGTCTATGTTCGGCAGAGGGAAATCATCTTTTGGGCAAGCTTTATTTAGGTCTCTAAAATTGTTACACAGTCGAACTCTCCCATCTGGTTTGGTGACAAGTACAATATTGGAAATCCACTCAAGATAGTCTATGGGTTTGATGAACCCAACATCTAGCAATTTCTTCAGTTCTTCTTTTACCATGAGGGCAACCTGCGGGTGCATCTTTCTCAGTTTTTGCTTAACAGGTTTAGCTCCTAGAGCTAAGGACAAGTGATGCATTATGAGATTTGGATCTAGTCCTAGCATGTCCACATATGACCAAGCAAAATTTATTTGTTTCCTTTTGAAGAATTCAGTGAACTATGGTTTTTCTTGTGTAGTTAGAGATTGTGCCATATGGATCATCCTTGGATTATCACTCGTACTAACATTGATCTACTCTACTGGTTCTATCAAGATGGATGATATCTCCTGATGTGTTAGATTGGGGAGAGGGTCAAGCCTTTCATCCTTCAGTGCCTCAGAGAGGTTTTCACCATTAGATATGTCTTTCATATTTTTACTATTTTCATGATCTAACACTGCCGTAGAGTAGTTTTCACCATTAGATCTATTTTTCATTTTTACATTTTTGAGACTGAAAGGCTTGGCCCTCTCTCCAAAGTAAGCCTTGTCATTGAGTTCTATGGCATAGCCAGCCTTGTGATCCCCTGGGAGTTTATGATCTCTAAGTTCTAGATAGTCTATGATGGCTTCATCATTTTGAAAGGTATCGAGCTTAGGGGTAGCATCTTGTAAGTTCCAATCTATGAGTTCTAGATATACCAGTGGTAGAGGATCATTGGGTTGGTCTAGTTCAAGGACATTGATGGTCAAGATGGAGGAGTTAAGGTGGTCATTATAAGCATTGACAATGCCTGTGATGGTACTCTCCACTAGTTGATCTGTCAAGTTCGGTATCATTCTTTCCTTAGGAATTTCACTATCGTTATTATGTAGGTCGAACTCTAAAGGTCTAGCCCTTGGACTTTGTCCCTCATTAGTTGCATGGGTAGGGACATACTCGTGGACCACATCAATATATTTTTTATCACAAGATAGTTCAGAGAGACTATCCCATTCATATTCATTGGAGTCTGTCTCACTTGATCCTTGTAGTCGGTGAATTTGATCCACTAAATTAGTAGCAGATGTTTCTGGTTGCTTTCCTTTATGCTTATCTATTCTATTGGTTTTTTCTTTCCTAGTGTAACCTAGCCCTGTAGTGTCTTGAGCTGTTAAGGTATGAGGTTGGATACGTTTAGTGATACCTTCCTTTCTTAATCTAATGGGACCATGTCCTTCATACCCCATTCTTTGTAGCATTGAGAATCCTTGGCCATACTGTTCAATTTACACTATGGAGTGATGATCTTGTTGCGTGGCTAGGTTGTCTTCATCCTTATATAACCATTGTAAGATGTCCTTTTCATCACTCTCATCTTCAAGGCTTCCCCATTTGACAAATGGACCTTTAGTAGTTGATATATCCTTAGGTTTGCTCATGGAAGGCTTTCCATAGGATCTGGGAGAGATAGGGAGCTGCGATAAACAGAATGATTGTACAATTGTGTATTCACCTAGGCCCTTGTCTTTGACTTCGAAGTTAGCTTGGGGTGCCTTCGATGTTGAAGGGAGTGAAGTTGGGTCGACATGGGATGAAGATGAAGTAGAGGCACAGTTATGGGGAATCACAACTTCAGGTTTAGATTGCACGGTGTTACAATACTGAAATGGGTTAGAATAACCTTGGATTGTGATTTCTTGACCTTCAAAGGGGAATTTCATACACTGGTGATAGGTTGAAGGTACTGCCTTCATAGCATGTATCCAAGGTCTTCCAAGGAGAATGTTATAGGAAAGCTCCATATCAAGGACTTGACACACAACATCCTTTACTATAGGTCCCACTCTAATAGGTAAAACAACCACTCCTTTTGAAGTTCTTTCCTCATCATCATAACCTTTGATGGTGATTTTCCTTTTTGGATCAATAGCATTCTTTGAAAACCCCAATGCAAGGATTAGCTTTAAAGTGCAAATATTTAAACCGACCCCTCCATTGATTAGAACCCTTTTTATTTTGTGTTTGTGGATGAAGGCTTCAATGTAGAGAGAGGCATTATGAGGTTGAGTGGGAGACATATCATACTTTTCAGTGAATGATAGGGAGTGAGGTGTGGTAATGTGACCTACCATGGTCTGGAACTTCTCTTCATCGAGGTTTGTTGGAATGGTGGCTTCAGAAAGAGCTTAGTCTAGTATGGCTCTATGAGATGGGGATAAGCGTAAGAGTTCCAAGATGGAGATATGTGTCGGTGTTTTGTGAAGTTGATCTAGGACACTATACTGATTAGACGAAGAGGATGGCTTGGATGAGACCCCCTTAAGAGTAACCTTTCCACTACAAGTGGTCACGTTACTATTAGGAGTGTTACTTAGGGTATTGACATGTGGATCACTTTCTGAAATGTGGTTAACTACATAGTCAAATGCCATGTTTGTATAATTGGCATTATTAGTGCCACTGTGTTTTATCTTGAAATCCCTCCCTACTCATGATTGGGAAGTGGATCCTTGAATGCCAAATTATCATCATTAGAGGCATGTCCATCAAGTGATACCTTTTTCTAGTCCAACAAGTCTTGAATGGTATGTTTGAGTGCTATACAATCGTTGGTCTTATGTCCCTTGTTTCGATGAAATTCATAGAAATCGTTGTCATTCCACCAAGGAGGTTTGACCTTTGGTTCATAATCTCGTGCTGCTGGAAGCATTATGAGTTGATTTGCTAGAAGCTTCCATAGGTTGGTTTCTAATGATTCTCCCAAAGGTCTAAATTTTCTCCTAGGTGGATAGTTTGTAAACCGTGATTCAGTGTTTCACAGTTTGTTTTGTTGGGGGTTGTTTTGTGGTCTCGTTAAAGTGAAAATTGATTGTTTTGGTGCCACAGTTTTGGCATCCACCACCCCATCATTTACAACATTTTTATTCTTGGTCCAAAAGTGTGGCTTGTCTGTGTTGGTATTTGTACTTGGAGTGTCCTTGTACAGTTTGATTTGTCCTTTCACTACCAATGCTTTTTCAATGATCAAGCCCATCTCAATGACTTTGCTAAAGGAAAAAGGGCATTGTATCTGGATTTGGTAGCTGAGGTCAGCGTGGAGGTTATGAATGAACATTTCTAGCATTTGTTTTTCAAGTATTTGGTGTGGACATTTGCTTGCCAATTGTCTCCATCTTTGTAAGAATGTTGCAAATGATTCTCCACCATTTTGCTTGGTGTTACAAAGATCTAAAATTGAGATGTCATGCTCAATATTGTAGAAGTGTAGGATAAACTTGTCCACTAGTTCGTTGAATGTTCTGATGCCTGGGGGTATAATAGAGAACCACTCCAATGCTTGTGCTCCCAAGCTCCTTGGAAATAGTCACATTAGATAGGTTTCATTGTGGGCGACTTCAATGCATGTTGCACTAAACTCTCTAATGTGGTCTCTTGGATCACCTTTTCCTTGATATTTGTCAATTTTAGGTACCTCAAATTTAGAGGGTAAAGGTATCATGACCAAAGTTCTATCAAAAGGATATGGTGAAATATCCTCTAGAGAGTAGTGTTTCATTGATGTTCCAGTTTGCATGTCTATGAACCGTTGCTGCAAGTCTCGGATTTGTTGCGTTAATAAGCCTATAGAGTCAGTAGAGTCAATGGTTGCCTTCCCTTTGTCTACAGTTCTCTCTTCTTGTGCACTATCCTTAGGGATTCTTTCATCTTCAGTTTCCTTTAATGCATTGACATCAAAGTCCTTGGGGAGTTTTGCTCCTTGGCTTACTAGGTAAAGAAAGAATCTAGTAGGGTCTTGGGTGAGCACCTTATACATCAGTCGTTGGAACTTTAGGTCTTGTTGAGTTTGTAGAAGTTCTTCCTGGGAAATCTCCTCATCACTGTCGTGAGGGGATGAGACAACTTTTTTAGATGTGCTTGCCATTTCAATTTGTTTTTAGTATTGAGATCTTGTTAGGGCCATGCAATGTGAATTTGGATGGGGCATTTGTTGAAGGGAAAACTTGTAGTGGTGAGGTTTTAACAAGGATTTCCTTAGACCAATGAAATCAAACAAGGTGGTAGGTACAAAAACGGTAGCCGAAGTAAGGATGTTTGGAATCTGATTATTTGATGTTCACTAGTCTTGCACAAGCCCCTAGTGAAGTTCTAGAGGATGATAGCTCCTTGATCGTGGAGACTTACTAGGTTTGTTTGAGGTTGAATTAATCTTAGAATTTCTTTGTCCTAACCTAGTTTTGATACTCAGTTTGATTTTGGTAACTTTTGTGAACTGCTATGGAAGTGGAAGAGGTGTTTGCATGGTAAAAACTGATCTCAAAAATTGGAATACAGTTGAAATGGGTACTCGGAAGTTTTGAAAGGTTTCTCTTGAAAGACCAAGAAAGACTCACTGTCATAGATGCACAGCTAAATATATGCACTGAAATAGATGATATATGCACAGAAGGTCGAGTTAAATGTACAGGTTTGGTTAAATTCCAAAAGCATAGTAATAGATGGTAAATGTGCAGCATGTCGCAGTGTAAGCACAAAAAGTCTAAACAAATGAGTAGTTTTGCAAGGTATATGCGCAGATCTAGTTTTTTGAATGTTTTTGTAAAGTTTTTTGACATGTTTTGCAGTTTTTTTTTGGTTTCTTGGTTTGTAAGTTAGTCTTTTGATCTTATTTTATCAATTATTAGCAAGAAGACACAGCAAACATAGAATGATTTCATGGTTTTTAATTTTTTTGTAAATTTTGGACTCTTTTTGACATAAAAACAAGTACAATCCTAGGCTGGTAAAGACAATATTTGTCAGATCCCCTAGATGTGCATATTCAAAGAAGATAGCTTGAGGATCTTGGTAGCACCAGCTCCTCTCCACAGCACACACTTCTGACACATACCAAGATCTAGGTTTCCCAAGGCTCGTACCCCCACTGAACCTTAGGATTGTCCCTGCTATCTCTACTAAGAACCACATGAATCAGGGCAGCTTCAAAGGTCCCACCTTTTGCGCCAACAAATAGAAGGAATTTGGGCCACTAAAACAAAGTATATGTAATACAGGTAGCCGTTCGAGTGGTTATACATGTGGCAACACTACTCTCCATTGTGGAGTCTCCCAGCCTGCAAGGGTTACGCCTTGGAGGGTTTTGGGGGAGGTTGGCTATCAATATAACACAACTTCACTTGTTGTTTGAAGCTTTCGCTCCAAACACAATTTATTTAGAGTGGCTTGGTAGGGCTTGGCTTTAGCCTATTACCACTTAAGGTCGTTCCCCAAGGATGGACGAGTATCTAAGGGCAGGCCTCTCTAAAGGTTCAAAACATGTGAAATGACATGTCTGGTGTTCTGATCACCCAAGATAGGGGAAAGCATATGCCTAATGTCATTCCAAAAACACAAAAGACAGTAGTTTTTTCCACCTATTTAAAATGAAAAAGAAACAAGATGCACTACACTACTCAGGAACATGTACGATTTGTTAACTTTGAAGTGATAACAAGATAGCAATGGTATAATTTTAGCAAGATAGCAGTGTGTTTAACCTTGAAAGATAGCAATATAGTAATGATCCAATGATATGCAAGATAGCAATGATTCAGTTACAACCCTCCTAATTAGAACTACATGAGATTTGTATGAACATCATTTTATTTTGTCTGCTAATTAAATCTATGATGAGCTAATAGGTGCAGCTATATGACTAAACCAGCTCCTATCCCTACAAGTAGATGATAAAATATTCCTGTAAAACAATCATTAGCGTTAGTAGAAACCACAAGCAATACTCTAAAATCCCTGTTTAGAACAAATGTGCAGCTTCAGAGCCTAAATGCATAGAATTAGTACTCAAAAGTGCAAGAATTATGGAAGTGCAGAAATAGAGGTTATAAGTGCAGAATAGAAGAGTAAATACGCAGGAATATCATATGCACCAGAAGAAATGGCAGATGTGCAACTTTTGTGGTCAGATGTGCATGAATCTCGCATACGTCAAAATAGGTGGTAGATGCGCAGCTTTTGATGATGGATGCATATCTTTTGATGATGGATGTGCCAAAATATTGTATGCATGGAAGGATAGCTTAGATGCGCATTAGGATTGCTTAGATGCACAGAATGAACCTGTATGGAACTTGTCACTCAAAAACTTAGTTTTGGATTAGATTTGGGGCAAAGGCCCCATAGTGGGTGCCAAAAATGTTATCAGAAATTGATGTTAACAGCATAAAACCATTAATAAACCAATGAACATCAATAGAAATTGCAAATAACAAGATGGAGAATAAAAAGGACAAACCTCACACAAACCTTGTTATCTCACTGCTTCCATTGTTTGCCTAGTCTCGATCGATCTCTTTGTGATGAAAGATGTCCTTAGGAAGCGCACTTCCTTGCTCTGTTCTTCAAGATGGCGATGGAGAAATGGTTGGGATACTTTATTGCAATGAAGATGAGCGTCAAATGCAATGAGGATGATCTCAAGCAAAATGGATATGCGGGTGCCAAAGGCGCGCTAGTAATTCGATAGAGTAATATTGCTTAAATCTTGGATAATTGAAATGGAAGAAGAGGGTTGTATTTATAGGCTTGTGTGAGAGAAGATCAACGGTGTAGAAGAAATAAAAAGATAAATGGTTGAGAAAGAATGAGAGAATGTGCGTGAATAGAAAGAAGACAAGTGTCAAAGAAAAGTTGTTTTGTTTGAGTTAACTGCTTTCATGACAAAGATAAGATTTGCATTCTCAAATTAGAATGTTTTATTCTAATTTAAGAGTTGATAAAAACAAGGCTAGTTTAAATCAATTAACATGACTTTTTCTTTTGCATGACAAGGAAGATTTATTTTTAGAAGATTTGGAAGATAAGAAAGAAAATTAAATAAATAAATTTATTTAATTGTTTGTGCAAGATAGAAGAATAAATAAAATATTTGATTATATTTTATTTTTAAAGATTGAGAGGATTTAAATAAATTTGATTTATTTATTTAAATTTGGAGGAATACATGATTTAATTAAATAATTTAGAATTATTTAATTATTTGGAAGAATTAAATTAAATAAAGGATTTTATTTAATTTTGACTTTAGAAGAGGTAATTAAATATTTTGATATTTAATTAACTTAGAGGAATAGGAATCAAATAAATAAATTTGTTTATTTATTTATTGATAGAGGAATGTGGACTTGAATAAATATTAAGAATATTTATTTAGGTAGAGTCGTGTCATTTTTAGGTGTATACAAGTTCTAAGCCTAAGAATCGATTTAGCCTGGAAGAGTTGAATTCTTATTTTGATATCGAAATTTATCTCATGATTTTATTAGGCCGACCCTATGTCTTAGTATAAGACTATGATACTTGTCATAATATGTGTTTAAGAACCAAATGATTCTACTATTATTTATTCCACAAAGGATGATGTAGTTATCATGAAATTAGTGAACCAATCTCATACTTGATTGAGTCTCCTTTTGAGGACAACCGACTATGTAGGTGTATGCTAGTCTTGAAAAGTAATTCAAAAGAATTAGTAGAGGTTAATTATTAAGGGAAAACTTACACAACTGTGAGTAGTGTGGTCTTGAATATCAAATAGAAAATAATATCTTTTTCATTAATACACGGGTCAAGAACGTTTTCCTTATCCATAGAATTTAGAGTCTAAGTGATCCTTGATAACTATGGTAAACCTATTGAGTTATAGATTAACTAGAGATGGTCTGGAAAAATGAATAAATCCTTCTATATTATCTTTACAAATAACCTTGGCAAGTATAGTTTTGTAGTAAACCATTTTATGTCAAAAGACTATGTCTACAACTTTACATAAATTTCCTTTCTGAGTATATGAGAAGTAAAGGTATTGGCATCCCTTAGAAGTGCATTGAATAGCATTCATGCTCCTTGAAATAGGAGTTATTATTTTTGCAAAGAGTTAAACTATTCCTAACCATGGATGAGTTAAACCTTTGGTCGATTAAGAACCTAGGTCTCCTAAGGTTGAAATATGTTTATTTTGTAGTCATATTATCCAAGGGTAATATGAAAACCCTAAAAGTGATTATGAACCAACTAAATAGATATGACCTTTAAACTTATCCTTGTCAAGGTAGCCAAGATCATGGCACGGTGATTAAACTATTTATGTAAATATTGTTAGTATGAATAAACTATGAAAATACGATAGTATCCAAGTCAAGTAGGGGTGGGTGAACACAACGACCATGTTCATTATGAGCATTATTGATATTAAAGCTTTGGCCAAAGTAATGCAAGTGTCTTATGCATGCATTGTCGGTTCACTGTATCTGGAATGCACAATCTATCAAAAATGATACTTAGCTAGAGGGTATCTAGGGTTGTATGATTGATAGATAGGTGTAGGATACAACACTATGTACTCAGGATAGGCAAATTACCACTGGTCACCTTTGGTCTATATCCCTCGTGAAGGGTAGGGCCACTTCCTATGTGGAAGATGTGTGGGAGACCGCTAGTCTGTGGATGGAGGTAAATCACTGGAAAGATACTCTCTCTCTCCAAGCAGAAGATATGCCAGGACTTGTGATAAAGATGTCAGATATTCAGTAGCAGTATTTATTCCATATTGTCTATGTAATTGATTTACATTGTAAACTTTGTGTTTGAGAAAGACTTCATGATGTATTGTACCTTGTAAAGGAAAAAAATCTTGTAATTATGGATATTTGATTATATGTTTAATAAAAGAAAATTTTTCTCTAATTCATTTTTACCTACTTTAATTACTTCATGGTAAATTTTCCAGTTTTACTATATTTTAAGAACATGGATGTTTTAACAGAAAACCACAAAATCAAGGAGTTCAAACCAAGAATAAATAATATAGGGAAAATAACCTACAATAAAGATACCTTCACACATTTGATAAAATAACATTTGATAAATCCATAAATCCATCTTAGTGATCCATATTTCTTTTAAAATTATTGCAGGAGTCATTCATAAGCACCCCATACCAAGTCCATGTGAAAGAGATTTGTATTTTTGACCATTGATGTGTTTTTGTCTCTCACCGTAGTCTCGTAGGTCACTGAAAAGGTCTTGGCGGGTGTGCAAGAACCAAGGATAACAAGGGAGTAGTTATCGCTATCCCGCAACATGAAGAGATTGCACTCACGGCATTGCGGGATGCAGAGATCAATTACCGCAGCCCTGCAGTGGTCTCAAAATGAAGTGGCGGTATAAATTTAAGTGGCATATGATACTTCACTATAGTCCTATAGCAGTCAAGAGTATAACCGGTGGTAATACGATAAGGAGTAGAGGAAAAAAGTACATCGTGCCCCCCTGGCGGCCTCAAGTGAGCCTTGCGGTATGGCGGTATAAGGAGTTTAAGTTATGTAAGTGTTGAATACCGTTGCCCCACAATAGTTTCAATGAAGGAGTGCAGTAGTGCGGTGAAAGGCTTCAAGTGATGTTTAGTATACCGTGGTCCTGCGATGGTCAAAGAAATAGTTTGTGGTACTGTAGTAGGGAACAAGTCATGGTGATATAGTTGAGTTTTTGAGACAATATTTCTAAAATGGAGATAGAACAAACTATGAACTTTCTTAGACACAACCAAGCCATGACTTACACCGTCTACATGTTCCATAGAGTTGTCTTTATGGTAGAGATAAGTCAAGGGATAGTAGTTTGCAGTCATTACATTTCATGAAGGAGTGGGATTCTAAATAATTTTTGGTGTTGAGATACCCCTGCTACCAAGATAAGAATCATGTGAGGATCTACCTTAAGGAAATAAAGAGATACAAAACTATGCCATGACTTACACCCCCTTGATAGCTGAACAAATATAATTAGAAGCAACAAAATAAAAGATCATTAACCATGCTTAGACATTCACTTTAATTTTTCATCTATGGCCCATTGGCTCCAATAGTTTCCATCCTATCTTGTTTCTATTGTTGATTCTGTGTGTTCCTTAGAGTCATAAAAGAAGACACGGCAGGCAACTCCATCATAAGCAATCGATAAAATCATGAGCCCCCAAAGCCAAAGAATTGGAAGGCCTCATTTGGTTCAAAATTGATAGTCCTGATGTAGAAAATGATAGTTAATAGAATGGTAATAAAATCCTTGGTTAACACTTCACATTGGAAACTCATTTGTTAAAATAAGTCAAAACAACAAACAATCATTTCTAATCTCATTTTTTAATGTCTATTGGTATCCTAGATGATATCACCATTAATAGCATTTTATGGATTGTGTCTAGATGTATGATTTGTTTTAGCTTTTGGTATTATCCCATCTCCGGAGTCATATGCCTGTCTTAGTAAGATATATCATTTCTCTTTGTCAAGCTATCTTAGTGAAGCCTCAAATCAGTTTTTATTTTTTTCCATAATGCTCTTCATTTGTGTAATAATGTTGGCCAAGGTATTGGTAACGAAGTTGCCAAAGACATGGTGATATAGTTGAATTTTTGAGACAATATTTCTCATTGGCCTGATCAAATCAAAGAACAATTTTTCTGCCTTTTCTCCACTATTCTTTTATGAGCTGAGTAATTTCAAATTTGATTGCTGTCATTTGCAATGCATTTCTATTGCATTTCAATATGAAATGTTTGATCCATTGTTGGATTGTCATCACCTTTACAGACATAAAAATGTACCTGTTCTAATATTTGAACTTATGACAAGTCAAAGTGGGTTGTGCTCGTTTAGTAGCTGGTTGAAATTTAATTTGAATGTACTACTTCTTGATGTTCCCCTTGACTCATTATCATTTTTGTCTATCATCTTGTTTTTTGGCTAGCAACAAAGATGTGATGCATCTGTTGTGATGTCCTATGGATGGTGGCTTTTTCCAAATTATTTTCAAACTATTTTGAGTTCTAGGTGTACACCTTGTAGAGACTTATGGCATATTTCTATGCTTAATTTTTTTTCCAAGGTTACAATGAGCTGATAAATGGAATTATTCCAAAGGTAGTGGAAATAATTTTGGAACAATTATCTAAGTTCTCTCTTAATGTTCAGATTTGTGTAATTTTTTATTTTGCATTTTATATTAGCCTTGTTTGACAAGTCTTGGAAATTGGTTTTAATTTACAAGGTAAAGATTCCATCTGGAGCTAAAAAGATTGTGCCAAGTAGTTGCAGAGCCATGATTGGTTAGGTTACTAGTGGTGGAAGGATAGAAAAGCCAATGCTCAAAGATGGCAATGCATATCACAAATATAGGGTCAAAAGAACTTGTTGGCCCAAGGTTCATGGTGTGGCAATGAATCTTATTGAGCATCCTCATGGTGATGGTAATCATCAACACATTGGGCATGCCAGTACTGTGCGTCGTACAGAGAAGGCTTAGCATGTCCACATACTTAATCATAATTAAACAATTATAGAGCTTTGATTATTTAAAAATGTCATCTTTTAGTTTCTTTTTTCTTTAGGTTGCTTTGTGTCAACAATTTATGGGGACTAGGTTGTAAACCATGTTTCCTATTATTGTTTCTTATCATTAGTGGTTTGCTCTTGATTCAAAATTTTGGGAAAGACTTCAAACTAGGTTGTAATCCTTGTTTCCTTGTATTGTTAGACAAGGCAAATAATAAATTCAGAACTCAATAGAATTTATTGTTTTAACAATGCCTTGGAAGACCCTAACAATGACTCTAACAAGCATAGACAAGGCAATGAACTATTTGAAAAATGACTCAAAGAAATGTGCTCTCATGGTGATGGAATGCTATGACAAGCACATTGAGACCACATTTCTTTGAGGCATTTTTTCGAATAGTTCACTGCCTTGTCTCATGGTGATGGAATGCCATCACAATCCATAGCAATTTGCTTGTCATGGAATTTTCTTGTAATAGCCCTCATGAACTTGGAGATGTATCCCCTCCCTATTATATATGAACATATATGCATACTAAACCCAGTTGTACTAATCCACCTACACCCAAAGTAGCTTAAGTGTTGACTTAGTGGTAAAATTGCAATGTTCAAGATGTCAACTAACAAAATGACCATAGACAGGCATTTTATCAAAACATGTAAAGCTCATGTGAATTATGATATATAAAATATCAAAAAACCATAGCAGAACTCTTTTTTCCTAATTGTTTTGGAGGTTCTGTTTCTTTCAGCATCATGCATAAGAGGTTTTTTAAGACAACTTTTAAAATAATATTTTCAAACCTTAACTAATACCATAATATGTGAATTTATCATTTCTGATCCCCAAATTAATATTCTCATAAAATTAAGCTTATCACATGAACATCATGAAACAACAGAAAAATGGAAAATGATATGACAGGTAGAGAGTGTTCAAGAGTTGAGTTACTTTACATCAAGAGGATCAAACTTGGCACCAAGGTTACTAAGTTTTGCATGAGCCTCTGTATAGTCCTTGAAAAATGCATCCTGATCAACTGCATATTTCTCAGCATATACCTGTAAAAAAATTTAAAATCCAATCAGCACTGTCCTTATTATTGAAAGAAAATCAACTATAGGCATCCTCTAAAACTTTATTTTAGATGCATATATCCCTCACTGAGTTGAATTATCTAGTAAAATGTTTCTCAATTTTTTCAAAAAGGAGAAAAGATTTCCTACAAGACTTAAGAAATTGGCTTAGCATTATTAGTATGTTATGTCAATGGAAAGGTTGATTCTTTTGACATATTTCATCAATATTCTTCAGCTTCTTTGAACTTGCATAAGTTGACATCAAGCTTTGTTGGAGTTCAAGATGGATTTTAAAATGCCCAA
Source organism: Cunninghamia lanceolata (assembly GCA_027924645.1). Classification (NCBI taxonomy): domain Eukaryota; kingdom Viridiplantae; phylum Streptophyta; class Pinopsida; order Cupressales; family Cupressaceae; genus Cunninghamia; species Cunninghamia lanceolata. The sequence goes on from BSBN01000814.1 coordinate 9,013,937, forward strand.
TTTTGCAAAAATAAGGGTAGGTTAAAATGGACTATTCTTTTTGAGCTTGAAGAACCAGAAAGAAAGAAGGAAATTATATTAACCACCACAAATGACCAAAGTAGGTCCATGGGGCCTCTAAAGTACAACCAGTTAAAGAATCACCTTGAATCTAGGATCTTCAAAAAGAACAGTGTTAGTCGGCAATACCAGAAGATCTAGGCCCCTCCTCTCTTTTATGTCCTTCACAAAATCAAGAAAAAAAACTTTTGCTCATTCATGATCAAGGTAAATTCTAGTACATGAGGTTCAATTCAACTCTACTATGTACCTTGATATAAGAATTATCAAATTTAAGCCACACTACTGTCCATGATTGACCTCCTGGTGCCCTAGGACCATCTTTCTGCACCAAAAATAATCACATGGTTATTCAAATTTACACTTTTCTAGACTACAACACTTCAGGAAGTTCCCACATTCCTTAATTGTCTTATTATGGAACCCTATAATTAAAAGTCAGGTGCCAACATGTTAACATTTGCCATATATGTTGAAACTTTATACCCAAATGTCAACCTTTTTTACAAGTACGAAAGTAAGCAGACTACCCCAATCAACCTACACCCAAAGAACTATATTCATTTATATTTACCTACTAAGGGTTATATCAAAATGCCCTAGGAGCATACCAAGTGGTATTAGTCTATCAGAGCATCTACTAATTTCTTGGCCTGTATTTGCCTTCTAAGGTAATAATGTGTGGCCATAATTATTTGATTTCTCAGACCTGTGGCTATCCTATTATTGAATTGTATCAGTGAGAGCCATTTCTCTATTTGTTAGAGTTTGACATTATATATGGCCACTAGTTTTATCAGTAACACACAACAGTTTAGTTATTTATCCAAATATTATATCCAGTCATATGGAAATATGGCATATGGAGACAAGGGTGTCATTTTAAAATATGATACAGGAATATATGAATAATGGTACATGATATATCCCATTTAAATATAAGACTCCAGATCTGTAGGTAGAGGTAGAGAGGCAAAACTGAAGTTTCCTAGTGACTATGCTTTAGAAGATTTGTTGAAATAGATACTAACTGCCCTAGAATATTTATCCAGGAACTTCATCATCAATTTCCAACACCAAGATTAACTCTGAAAGAAAAATGCTCTAGATTCATTAGGTTACCATGATAAAGATTAATGCAAAGACTGAGATCTATTTAAAGGGCATTGTCATGAAGATATTAAAGATGTCACATGCAAAACCCTAGCAGCTGGAGTAATGAATACAGTGCCAAAGAGCATAGTGAGCTGGGGCAGATTTAGGAGATCTCCACATTATCTAATCACAGGCAAATACATCATTTATTTATTTTTTTAAATTAAAATAAATCATTTTAAACTCTATATAGGATACATTATAAACCCTATATAGCATACATTGATACTTCAAAAGCATTTGAATTAGGAATTTGAGATTATGCAAATATATGTCAATTAAATACCTGGATTACAAACAGTAGCACGAACAATGTAACCCTTGTTGAGCAGAGTAGGAATGAGATAAGTAGCAATGAATCCTATGCCTCCTGTCATGCACTTCTCCTTACTATTCTCTGTAATTCTTTACTGAAACAATTCTCCATTTTGGCGAGCTACGCCTAAAAATAAGGTTTGGACAAAGGTTTTAGAGTATGTTTATTAAAATGAAAACTCCATTTTGGCAGGCTACGCTTGAAAATAAGATTTCGACAAAAGTTTCAGATTATGTTTATTAAAGTTTTAGAGTATTTTGGCAGGCTATTGATTTTTTATTTCTTAAATGATTTATTCAAATGGATTGTGATAAATAAATGATTAACTATTTAGTCATTGTTATTTGTGTGACTAAATAATTTTTTAGTCAACGATCAAATTAGTCATTTATTTACTCATTTATAGCTGAGTTGCAAAAAATTAGTAGAATTTAGTCAGGTTTAGTTGTTGTGACTAAAAGTTTTAGTCACTTAGTCATTTATTTGCCAAAATTCTACTAGTACAACATTTCGGAGCCTCCAAAGGTGCATGCAAGGTGGAAGAAGTCAACACAACCTATCTCAAAGCCTAGCAACATTATTTCAAGGAGTCAACACTTGATGAGACTCTCTTAGGTGCCCAAAAGAATGTTTGACTTAGTAAAAATTATATTTACTCTTCTAGATTTCCTCTTACATTCTCTCCCATGTTCAGCATGAGAAAGGGGATGCCTAGGCTAGGATAGTCTAGTTCTTTCAGTTTTTTAACAACTAGCATTATAACTCAAAAAGACAATTTCAGAGAAAAACAACTTTGTAAACTTCATATTTTCAAGTAATGTCAAGCATTTCAGACCAATATGGCATTGTAAGACACTTTTATCAATAAAATTTTAGTGTTTTGCCATCTCAAATCTCTATTTATTGTGTGTTACTTGGTGATTGATGTATTTTTTTTATGATTTACATGCAAATCCTTAAGTATATGTTTCATTTCAACACCTGAATGTAGAAAATGCATGTTTTGTCTAGGTTGGAAGTTGTGTTATTGAGTCAAAATAGTCTTAGTTGTGAGAAAACTTCATTTTCCCTTCTAAAACTGCAAACATCAAACTTTCTTACGAAATATTGATATAAAAGCATGAAAGGAATCTGAGTTGTGTCTAAAACTAGCTAGGTTATTGAACAAATTGTGTGTCAAACAACCATATAGGTCTCAAACATTTTGGTGCATCACCTCCATAGACTATAGTTTTCAGTTTATGTCATTTTCTCTCCTTTTTCTTGTCAAATAGTTGTTTAGAGTTAACATTTAGCAAATGAAACAAGGGAACTAGACTTCTCTGGAGATTCATCCTGATCTATAGGCAACCCATAGGCCTTAGGATGTTTCCATGCTTATCAATTGAGGAGAGAAATGATGTATCACTCTCTCTAGGGTGCACTCAGGTTTGATAATAATAATATTAATAATATTAAACATTATAAAAAAATAGCATGAAATATTAATTTAAAACTATTTTTTTAAAGTAAGTTGTTCCCAAGGGGGCAACTCCCTTTCATTAAACAAAGCTATACAAAATACAAATGTCAGTCCTAAGAGACATGAAAGATACAAAGTATCCATCTAATTGTTATTGTGCAGGAGACATACAAGACCCCCCTTAAGTTCCTCCAATCTTTCCTACAACTATCCTGAGAGGAGATCAGGATGACCGGCCAAGAAGTTCCTAAGTTGTTCCATGTTGCATTTCAACATTCCAATTTTAGATAGTAAGACATTCTCTTAAATACAAATTATTCATCAACATGAGTCTGTTGAAGATGCCACCAATATCATGCACTATAGCATTGCGGTCATAGTTGGAGATGCTGTCGAAAACAATCCTGTGTAGAGAATAATTGATGCATTGGATGGTAGCTAGCTTTCCAGACATCTTCTTCCTAGAAATATCGATGAATGGTTGCCAAAAATTCTCCAAAATTATATTGTCATGTACATGGTTGTTGTCAAAGAATTTCCTTCCAATCGTGTCAATGATAACTCCTTTAATCGGTGGCACTGCAATGTCAAACAGTCTTCCCAGCTACTATGACATGTCCTCATTCTGGAAACTATAGTAGTAACCTTGAATAACCACCCTACACTCCATTGTTGTGCTGAGAAACACCTATCAACGCCAATATATGTTGGTTGAACATAATAGCCCATGAATGCTAATCATCCAATCACTATATAGGAAAAGGAGACTAAATATCATCCCTAACAATCCGTGGAGTATTATGATTCAGTATTGCCCAAAAAAGATATGGAGGATTTTTTTTCTGGTGAGGCCTTTATTCATCATGGCACAAGTTCCCTTCAACCTTCGATTGAACTTTCTTGCCCTTCGGCCCCACCTGGTGGGTATGTCGAGTAGACTACCATGGTATTAGTTTACTGCTCATTACTGCTGAAATAACAAAAACTGGCTTCACAAACCAACAAGTATTGCCCAAAAAAGATATGGAAGATGCATCACGAGGACATCCAAATAGATGGATCTCAAAAAACTATCCAATTAGACCAGGAGCAGATTGATCGAAATCTAGAATCCTATACAAGTCTAGTCATGTCTCAAATAGTTGGGCACAACCATCTCTAGGGTAAGTGCAAGGAGATGGGGGACCAAAAAGGGGTCTTAAGTGGCCACTTTTTTTTTTAAATCAGGAAATGTTGGCCTTGGATAAGAAATTGAGCATAGTTACACTCAAAATTTGAAGATGCAACCAAAACAATGTTCCTAGTGCTCCAAGTCTACTTTTTAAAATAGTAATTATTTTTGAAAATGGTATAGATTAAGGGGTTCAAAAGAGGGAGCCATAGAAATTGGTATTGTTTCTGTCAAAATAACATAACATAGCATGTTTTGTGGCTCCCTCAAAAGGATAACTTTTTTTTGGTATTTTTAAAATCGCTTTGGTGAGAAATTAGCTAACAGCATGTAGTTTATGCCCGATTTTTCTGATAATTTTTTAATGAATATTTAATTTTTTACTAATTTTCAAAGTGGACACATCATAAAAAAAATAGAATTTTGGCCTTGCTACCCCTATAAATTTTGAAAACTAATTGAAAACCATTTTTTTTTAATATGTGTAGAATGGAGTCTAGTTTCTAAAAAATATTTTTTTTTTGAAATTTCAATGAACGGTTAATTTACAACGAAAAAAAACCAAACACTAGTTTTTGCCCAAAAATGGACACACAAACAAAAGAAATTAAATATGAAAGGCTTAATATTGTTAAAATGTGAAAAAAATTACATCGTTAAATAGCTAAGAGAAAGCCTAACATTATCCAGGTGTTTGATTTGTTCAAGCTTGAAACATGTACAAATTTGAGGGTTAGCACAAACAAAATTATGTGAAATCCTGTAGAATTTGTAAAAACACATCTGTGGATGTTGGGAAGGCACTCCAAGCCTTTGGGTTGGAAATCCAAAGAAAATCCCAAGCCTAAGGATTGGGATTCCCAAAGCAAAATATAACACGAGCATGTTATAACGTGCTCGTGTTATGTTTTGTTTTTCATTTTTTCCTTTTTTGCAAAAGTTTGTCTGATGTTTGTCATGTTTGGCATAACGTGCTCGCGTTATATCTCCCTTGGAATGTTTATGTTCAAGGTTATTAAGCATGTATGTACGTATGTATGTATATATGTATGTATGTATGCCTATATGTATGTATGTATATATATGTATCCCTATATGTATGTATGTATAGTGTCGAGGGTAGAGGAGGGTAGAGATGGGGGTGAGGCGGATAGGGGAGGAGAGGGGTAGATAAGGGTTGAGGGTTTAAGGGTTTAGGGTTTAAGGGTTGAGGGTTTAAGGTCAAGAGGGATTAGGGTTTAGGGTTTAGGGTTGATGGCTTAGGGATAAGGGATTAGGGTTTAAGGTATAGTGTCAAGGGTTGAGGGTTTAGGAATATGGATAGCATTTAAGGTTTACGGTTGAGGGATGTAAGGGTTTAGGGATAAGGAATTAGGGTTGAGGGTTGAGGGATTAAGGTTTAGTGTTGAGGGATTAAGGTTTAAGGTTGAGGGTTTAGGGTTTAGGGATAGGGTTTAGAGTTTAGGGATAAGGGATTAGGGTTTAGGACCTTGATGGATTAGGGTTTAGGATTGAGGCTTTAGAGATAGCATTTAGGGTTGAGGGATTAGGGTTGATGGTCGATGGATTAGAGTTAAGGTAGAGTGTTGAGGGTAGAGGGATTAGGGATAGGGTTTAGGGTTTAGGGATAAGGGATTAGGGTTTAAGGTATAGTGTTGAAGCTTGAGGGCTTAAGGATAGGGTTTAGGATTTAAGGTTTAAGGGTTGAGGGTTGATGCTTTAGGGATAAGAGAGAGAACTAGATGTATAAGGGTTGAGAGATAAGGGAGAGATGGGGTGAGGCAGATAGGGGAGGAGAGGGGTGGATAAGGGTTGAGGCTTTAAAGCTTTAGGGTTGAGGGATTAGGGTTTAAGGTATAGTGTTGAGGGTTGAGGATTTAGGGACAGGGCTTATGGTTTAGGGATAAGGGATTAGGGTTGAGGATTGAGGGATTAGGGTACCATAAATTATAATTAGGGATTAGGGTTTATAGTTTAGGGATTAGGGATTAGGGTTTAGGGTTAAGGGATTAGGTTTTAGGGTTTAGGGATGTAAATTAGGGGTACCATAAATAAATTGGAATTTAGGCAGGGTTGGGAAAATTTTGTGAATCATCATGGGCTGGAGATTGGAGATTTTGTTGTGTTCAAGTACATATCCAAGTCATATTTTAAGGTTAAGATATTTTAAAGAACAGGGTGTGTGAAAAATATCAAAGCTCTTCAGCTTATGAATACCAACATTGATACAGATAAAATATGCCCTTCTTCTAATAGAGTATGCAATTCAAGTCAACCAATGGGCAGCAAGTTGTTGAATGAGTTGGTTTCTGATGGGGAAAACAACAATGATTGAAGCAATGGAAGAAAATCAAAATTGTAAGTCTAATTTAATTTATTTCAACTTTCAAAATTGTAAGACTTCAAGGTTTTCTCATCAGGATTCAAAATTAACATGCAAGATGCTCTAAATGCATTCTAAGGACCCGTGAGCTAAACCTTAAGAGGAAAAAGCCCCCAAGGGGAAATTTTCTAAAATAACAGATACATGATAGGTGTAAGCCTTTTGATTACAAAATAGATCTAATTCATGATACATGATAGGTGTAGCTAATTCAGGATTCTACAGATTTTTTGGGTTTAAAACATGACAAATACCATGATAAAGAGAGCTTTAATGGGTTTAAGGTTTAGGGTTGAGGGATTAGGGTTTAAGGTATAGGGTTTAGGGTTGAGGAATTAGGGTTTAGGGTTGACGGATTAGGGTTTAAGGTCAAGGGTCGAGGGTGGAGGGTCGAGGGTGGAGGGTCAAGGGTGGAGGGATAGGGTTGAGTGTCGAGGGATTAGGGTTAAAGTAGAGTGTTGAGGGTAGAGGGATTAGGTATAGGGTTTAGAGTTGAAGGTTTAAGGATTGAGGGTTGAGGCTTTAGGGCTGAAGGTTAAGGGATTAGGGTTTAAGACATAGTGTCGAGGGTCGAGGGTTTAGGAATAGGTTTTAGGGTTTAAGGTTTAACGGTTCAGGGTTGAGGGATAGGTTTTAGGGTTTAGGGTTGAGGGATTAGGGTTTAAGGTATAGTGTTGAGGTTTAAAGGTTTAGGGATAGGATTTGGGGTTAAGGGATTAGGGTTTAGGGTTGACGGATTAGGGTTTAAGGTTGAGGGTCAAGGGTTTAGGGATAGGGTTTAGGGTTGAGGGATTAGGGTTTAGGGTTGACAGATTAGGGTTTAAGGTTGAGGGTTAAGGGTCAAGGGTTGAGGGTTTAGGGATAGGGTTTAAGGTTGAAGGTTTAAGGATTGAGGGTTGAGGCTTTAGGGCTGAAGGTTAAGGGATTAGGGTTTAATATATAGTGTCAAGGGTCGAGGGTTTAGGGATAGGTTTTAGGGTTTAAGGTTTAAGGGCTAAGGGTTGAGGGATAGGGTTTAGGGTTTAGGGTTAAGGGATTAGGGTTTAGGGTTGACGGATTAGGGTTTAAGGTTGAGGGTTGAGGGTCAAGGGTTGAAGGTTTAGGGATAGGGTTGAGGGTCAAGGGATTAGGGTTAAAGTAGAGTGTTGAGGGTAGAGGGATTAGAGATAGGGTTTTAGGGTTAAAGATTTAAGGATTGAGGGTTGAGGCTTTAGGGATGAGGGTTAAGGGATTAGGGTTTAAGATATAGTGTATAGGGTCGAGGGTTTAGGGATAAGTTTTAGGGTTTAAGGTTTAAGGGTTGAGGGTTGAGGGATAGGGTTTAGGGTTGAGGGTTGAGGGATTAGGCTTTAAGGTATAGTGTTGAGGGTTGAGGGATTAGGGTTTAGGGTTAACAGATTAGGGTTTAAGGTTGTGAGTCGAGGGTTGAGGGTTTAGGGATAGGGTTGAGCGTAGAGGGATTAGGGTTAAAGTAGAGTATCGAGGGTAGAGGGATTAGGGATAGGGTTTAGGGTTAAAGGTTTAAGGATTGAGGGTTGAGGCTTTACGGATTAGGGTTTAAGATATAATGTTGAGGGTTGAGGGTTTAGGGATAGGTTTTAGGGTTTAAGGTTTAAGGGCTAAGGGTTGAGGGATAGGGTTTAGGGTTTAGGGTTGATGGATTAGGGTTTAATGTATAGTGTTGAGGGTTCAGGGATAGGGTTTAGGGTTGAGGGATTAGGGTTTAAGGTATAGTGTTGAGGATTTAGGGATAGGGTTTAGGGTTGAGGGATTAGGGTTTAGGGTTGACAGATTAGGGTTAAGGTTGAGGGTTAAGGGTTGAGGGTCAAGGGTTGAGAGTTTAGGGATAGGGTTGAGGGTTGAGGGATTAGGGTTAAAGTAGAGTGTTGAGGGTAGAGGGATTAGGGATAGGGTTTAGGGTTTAAGGTTTAAGGATTGAGTGTTGAGGCTTTAGGGCTAAGGGTTAAGGGATTAGGGTTTAAGATATAGTGTCGAGGGTCGAGGGTTTAGGGATAGGTTTTAGGGTTTAAGGTTTAAGGGTTAAGGGTTGAGGGTTGAGGGATTAGGATTTAAGGTATAGTGTTGAGGGTTGAGGGTTTAGGGATAGGGTTTAGGGTTGAGGGATTAGGGTTTAAGGTTGAGGGTTGAGGGTCGAGGCTTTAGGGATAGGGTTGAGGGTCGAGGGATTAGGGTTAAAGTAGAGTGTTGAGGGTAGAGGGATTAGGGATAGGGTTTAGGGTTGAAGGTTTAAGGATTGAGGGTTGAGGCTTTAGGGCTAAGGGTTAAGGGATTAGGGTTTAAGATATAGTGTCGAGGGTTGAGGATCTAGGGATAGGTTTTAGGGTTTAAGGTTTAAGTGTTAAGGGTTGAGGGATAGGGTTTAGGGTTAAGGGTTGAGGGATTAGGGTTGAGGGTTGAGGGATTAGGGTTGAGGGTTGAGGGATTAGGGTTTAAGGTATAGTGTTGAGGGTTGAGGGTTTAGGGATAGGGTTTAGGGTTGAGGGATTGGGGTTTAGTGTTGACAGATTAGGGTTTAAGGTTGAGGGTTGAGGGTCGAGGGATTAGGGTTGAGGTTCAAGGGATTAGGGTTAAAGTAGAGTGTTGAGGGTAGAGGTATTAGTGATAGGGTTTAGGGTTAAAGGTTTAATGATTGAGGGTTGATTCTTTAGGGACTTAGGGTTGAGGCTTTAGGGTTTAGGGTTAAGTGAGACCTAGATGGCTAAGGATGGATGGAGAGGTAGATAAGGAGCGACTGAGAGATGTAGAGACGGGAGAGCTAGAGAGGTGAGGAGGTGAGATAAGAGAGATATAGAGAGGTGAGAGATAGAACATGAGCTAATGGAACTAGAGGTGAGAGATATTGCAAAGGTGCTATCAATGGTGAGATAGGCACAAATATTTATAGGCACTCCTTTCTATCATATTTTGCAATATATTGCACCTCTAGCTACTTGGCACTTCTTTTCCATGACAAATCAGTGGCACATTATAAAGTGACTACATTTAGTTAATTCACTTCATAAGTTTCAAAATAAAATACCTAGACCACTACAAGAAGAAGGATGATGATCCCTTGAATTACGCACATGCCAATCCCTCCATTTCTGAAGCATCAATCTACCGATATTTGGATCAAGGAACCCTCAGTAACACATGAACTTTCTAAACTCTTTTCTACTTTAGACACATTTTTCTATGGATCAATCTATAGAAGGACAAAACACGCTCACATTATAACACGCTCGCGTTTTAGCTTGTTGTACAAATGGTAAAAAGGCCTAGACCCCCATGATCCAGGCCCACATCCTCTATTTTCTTTTGTTTATGCACGTGTTCCAACAAAAAAAAGTGTTTTCATGTTGTTGGGAAGTTCACATGCACATTTTGTAAATTCTACTATCTTTGCATGAACTTTCCACCATCTTTTTCTTCTTTGCCAACTTAAGAAGGAGGAAATAACATAGTTTTCAAATCAAATTTGATATATATCAATTCAAGTTTCAATTTTTGTAGTGTTGCAATGTTAATTGTGATTGAATTGTAGGAATTTAACATTATAGATTGGTTAATAGTATTGTTGTTACTAATTCTATTTGAGTGTTATTCAATTTAACGTTGAAAAGGAAGCATGTGGTGAAAAACTCAAATTGTTGAGGAGTTTGATGCAAGAAGAAAAAAACACTACATAAATGGGTACTCTCTCCATTCGAATCTCCATTTTTTAGGTATGTCAAGTCTTTACATGTATGTTCTTTACATTTTCCTTAATTCTATTTGAATTACTTTATCATGCTTTATCATACATGTTTATATCACTTGTATGGTATGCATAATAAAATACTATGTATACATATTTTGTGTTTATATAAAAGACTATGTTTTAAATTAGTTCATGGTATGCATAATAAAAGATATCTCAAAGGTCAACATTAATTAAAATAGACACAATCACAATCAATAAAGCAACCTACAATCTCACATGGTGCCATGTATATTTTCTACACTTGGGTTCTTTAATAATTATGTGCAATAATGAATTAAATAGACCTTAACATACCATGATGTCAAACTATACAAGAATAAATCCTTACAACATATAAATATACAATCCCTTAAGCATAATGAAATACTATTATCTTGTCATAACAAGTTAAATTACAAATGAATAGGTGCCAAGATCATACAAGTAAATCCCAAGAGGCTTAATCCAATTATGATCCATGCTATGCTACATTATTCTTCATGTTGATAGTTCACACAAACCTTGTATACCAAATGTTTCCATTCCCATATGTATGACAATGTGCCAAGTTAAATACTACAAATTAGTCACATTGCCATGGAATTGATATAGGGTCTCAAGATAGTTCAGTCACAACAAAGTGGAAAGTTCAACATGAGTGTCTCCATGAAAATCATAAGCCTTAAGGCTGATCCTCTTGGTTGTCATAACATGATAATGTGAAGATAAGGGACTGTTGTCACACATCAGAAAATCAGTCCTTACCTCAAGCCCTAGTGTGATGTCTCCCACAATCTCAATCATCTCTCCTTTCATGACTATATGGTTATCAACAAGTGTTGGCCCACGAGACGTCTCCAAGTGAAAATAAAGTGTATCATGTGTCCTAAATTCTATCCCATGCCTGCAAGCTCAATCTTCATGTGTGAGGAGATGATCTCTATCCATAAGTAAGTGTAGGTAGTTTGATGCCACTAGCACCAAGGCCTCCCCCACATCTTCAACCTTGTAGTCAACATGAAGTCCCACGTACTCTTCACTTGTAACCTCAATAGGTGACTCTCCTTTGTCCTTATCCTCATAGGACTGAAGTGAACTTTGTACCATAATGCTTTGTATGGCTACAATAACATTGTGTAATAATGCTTTGTATGGCTGCAATAATGCTTTGGTTGAGTGACCTTTACTCTTCTACATGATTGTATATACATTTTCTATTAAGGGTTGAATGAAATATATTTTAGTTATTTGTATGGATTCATTTCTTAGGAACTAATATTGGTCTCTTTATCATGCTACAGACAAATTCTCCGTCATGCCAAGGAAACGATCAAGAACTAAACCAACATAGGAAGAGATAGAAGCTAAGAATGCAAAGAAAGCAATGGCTATGAGGGAACTTTGTGAGAAGAGAAAATTGGACATGATAAATGAAGACATGCCAATTGAAGAGGAACTGCAACAATCAAAAAGAGATATGGTATTAGTGGCACAAATGGAACGAATGCATAAACTTCATGCTATGAGAGATTTGAATACCGTAGTTGGAGACATGTCCTCTACCGCAAGTCAACATGTAGGGACACCATCTTACCGCATCTCAAGTTGAGAGTACATCATCACTCACATGTGATGAAGGAGGTACACCATCGTTCCCACCTCAACCTCAAGGTATGTCATCTATTCCATCTTCAATTGAAGGTATGCCATCTAGCCCATCTCATTTAAATATTGTTGAAATTCCTAATGTTGAGATGAATTTACCTATATTAACACCACCTAGAATTTTGCATAGAAATCCAAAGTATTGGATTGATATTGATGAGAATATTTTGCAACCAATGGAAGGTAAGATTCTAAAACGCACTTGTAAAAGATATGCTCATAAGATTTAGAGATTGTTCTTTGAAAAGTTAAATGAGACTGCAAGATGTCAACTATTCATTGAAATGATGTGAAGTGTAAAGTATAGGTCCATCATGAAGATTCTTGGGTTGAGAACATCAAAGGCTTCAAGTGAAAATCTATTGTCAAGAATCTAATGAGTGCATATGAAAGTGTGGGTAACACCTCACGCACAAAAGATAGTAATGCAACATGGCGTGTGATTACATCAACTATAATAAGTAGTCAAATGAAGAAAGCTTGTCTCATTAGAAAGACGAGTCAAGCATTGAGAATTAATAAGAAAACTTTATCAAGAGCCATTGGAAGGCACCAAAGAATTAAGGACACCAATTCTAATGAATTATGGGCATTCTCAGAGAGACTACCATGAAAAGATAAATCAATTGTCAAATCATTGAGATCACTAATTGAAGACTTTTGGAAGAATTACACAAGGGTGTCTCTGAATCAAAGGGTTGTGGTAAGAAGGAGAATCGATAGTTGGAACTATGAGCCACATCCAAAGCATTTTTTTAATATGAATCAAACACAATTTTTGGGTAAATTTATAGAGATGTATCCTCAAATTAAAATTTGTCAAAGATATTTTGAAATGCTAAAACCTTTCTATGTCAAGATAAATCACACACGCACTACTTGTTGTTGTAGATTACAAATTGATTTTTCTAACCATTTTGATGTTTATCGGTCTATATGTTTAGATTTGCATACTAACAATGTTTTGCAAGATTGTGGCATACATGCCCCATCAACATCTTCAAGAGACTTCATATCAAGAATTTTATGTGACAGAGAGGAAGGTCAAATATTCTACAGGAAATTATGCTTGGATGGCACATGTTAGTATTACGGTGGCTTGCAACGTATGCCAATATGTGAACATATGGAAAGAACACATGCAGTTGGAAACAAACTAGTAGAGTTCAGCAAGTATAAAATAGTGGCATACAATACAAAAGATGGTAAAGAAGCAAAGAGGTGTGAATTGGTTATTGAAAAGATTCCAGTGTATCAGTTTATGCCTATATTTCGTGACAATTTAGTGTTTGAGTATGCAAGACATTCCCATAGAGCTCAATGGTTGGACTTGCAATTGAAGTCATGCAAGGACACATTTCCAGTTGGTAGCATTGTTTTAGTTGTTGACTTTGCAGAGAACTACAGTCTATAGCCATAGCACGAGGTGCAATCACAATATTACAACTCCACACATGTTTCTATATTTGTGCACATCACATTCATTCATGCGAATGATAGTATAGATGATGACAAAAAGATCATAAGGGAGTATCATTTTTATATTAGTGATGATTGTACGCATTCTACGGAATTCGGCAAGGTTGCTTTTAGGTGTTCTACAATGATTTGGCTAGAAGGGGCATATCATTTAGTCAGCATATCATATGGTCAGATAATTGTGCATCACAATTCAAGAACTCATGGAATTTCTATTGGCTAAGTGGGAGAAATAATATTACATGTGTTTAGCATATGTGGAACTTTTGTGATGCTGGGCATGGAAAGGAGGAGCATGATGGTGCAGGAGCATGTATCAAAAGAGCCATAGCATGAGAAGAGTTAAAGTATAAAGACAATGCAAAGTTGACAAATGCAAAATCAATCGTCGAGTGGTGTAATGCTTCGATGGGTCTAGGTAATGAAGGTAACTCTTCAGTTTGTAGATTTTTTTGGTTGATAGATGATACTAACATTGCACCATATGAGGATTGTTGTACACTGATAGGATCAAGTGAGCTACACTTTTTTAGAATCTCAATTACAGGTTCATAGAGTATCCATACGCGGAAGATGGCATGCTTTTGTTCTTCATGTACAATTCAAGCCTGGGATGAGTGTGAGTCAAAGGAGTGGGTTGACAAATGGTGGTTAAGTTATCTTAACCCACTTGAAACATATCGACTCCTGACGGCACTGGAACTGATAGAGATGGAATCATCAGTTGACTTTGACCACATTGTTGATAACTGAGAGGGGGGGGTGAATCAGTTATCCTATTTATTTTCTTTTTGAACTTTCTTATTAATTAATGCAGCACTGAATCAAACAAACAAACATTACCATGAAATGAAAAACACATGACACAGTATTTTTGACGTGGAAACCCTGTTAAGGGAGAAAACCACGGGGTGATTAACCCAAAGATTATTCTCTGTTAGAAGAATAAGGAATTACAAAATGGCACTTGCTAATTAGGGCTCACTGCCCGAGCACACTACTCACAAAGAGGCCCACTACCTACAAGGAGACACACTGTCTACAAAGTGATAAGAATCACAGTCTTGAACTGATTGGAAGCATCTACATATGCTGGAGTTCAGTTCCGGTTAGGCTCAATACACTGATCTACTGCACTTCATCTTTCCTCTGTTCTTTATTCTGCTATCCTTTCACATACCGGATCTTTCTTACTACTTCTGCTCTGTTCTGCACTTATTCGCATATACCTTCATACAACTCCTATCTTCACAACTAAATCCATCCTCTATATATATCCGCATAAGTGATTTCATCACCTTTCTAGTCGGCATCCGGAGCAGTCTAGTTTCTTACAAACTCTGTTCTGTCGGCTGAATCCTTGCTCACCAAGCAATGCAGATCAAGCATATACTTGTAGATATCATTAATCATGTCGGCCAAACATGATTCATGCCTTCACAACCTTTACCATCAATAATAACACATCCAGGAAATAGTCTGATACTCTGTCAGTCAGTTCTTCCTCTGTTCTCACTGTCTCTCAGGAATCCGGTACTCAACTATTCATATCTTTTTCTTTGTTCATCACTGGAGGCTAAATCCTTGGAATATACTACTCAAGGTAGTCCTCTTGACTTCCCCAAATCCGCACTGCACCAAGACACTTCCTCTTAGATATCCGGACCAATCTGTCAGACCTTGCCATAAGCTCTGTTCTTGTTCACCGGACCACAACAATCTTCATTTTGACTTCCGGTAGAGACACACCATGACTTGCGGATATGTGGGATGACCTTTGTTGCCATCAATGACAACAACCATGAATCCATATAGTGTCTCTTGCCAACAATCTCCCCCTTTGGCATTGATGGCAACACTTAGTGAAAAATGACTAAGTGTTTACACTATGCTCCCCCTTTGCTGATGCTCTGTCTTTATATACAATTTCTGGAACTCCCCCTTAGTTGGATTCCTCATTTTTCACTGCTCCTCACTCCCCCTTTGACATCAATGGCAAAGGGTAGGGTCCGCACACCAAAATTTTCAAAAATTTTCTATACATAGCCGCATATTTACATACTCACATATACTGAAGAATGTCTGCAAAAGATGTCTTCAGTTGGATCAGTTCTGTAGCCCAACTTTGCTTCATTCTATCCAAAATTGAAATGTGACAACTCAACAAAAATGCAAAAGCTTCTGCCCTCTTGAGATCTGTCGGATCATTTGTTTGGGCGGTGGTCTGAGCATCACTGATGGCCTCATGCATAGTTTCTAACTTAGGGATTATAATCCTTCTAAGTTCTCCCATCCGGTTAGTAATATTCTTCCTTTCCTTCTCAAAGTTCTTTATTGCATTTGTGATTGCAATAGTTTGACATTCTTGATTTACTATGGAAGAGAGAGGATCAAAACTTTGAGACAAACTGTGTAGTTTGTCCTGTTCCGCTTTTATTTTCTTATCTATTTCAACTGTTGCCTTTGACCAGGAGATACAAAATTTGTAAATATCACCACCATCCTTAAGAGCATTTTCTAAGCTCTTTATTCCAATACTCATATTTCTCCTATCGTTAGAGATTAATCCTAATACTTCTGAAAATCTTTTATCCAAAAATTCCTTCCGGACCTTTTCTTCAGCTGATTTTTCTAGAGAATCAAAATGTGTATCAACACTACTGACTAAGGTTTTTAGATTACCGGAAGAGGAGGCTGCCGGATCTATCTGGACCGATGGTATAATCTTCTCAAGCACTCCGGAGGCAGCCTCTATCAACTCACAGTCTTCCATATGAGACTTTAGGAGCTTTTCATTTGCCTTAGCATTTGCAAATGAGGCTATCTTCATTGTCTGCACCGGAGAGAGGGAATCAAAGTTGAATGGGCCTTGTAGTAGCTCCGGTTCATCGATCTCTATTGTTTCTTTGCTCAAAAATTGTTGAACAGTTTGTGCAGTGTCTCTTGCCGGAGACAGATGTTTCTTTTCTTCTGCAGTCTCGGAACTGTCCTTTGGGATTTTCTCTCCTTCCACATTCTTACTGTTATCAGTCATGGTCTTCTCTGATGGAGTCTTCTCTTTCTCTGCACCCTTGGTACTGTCAACCTCTGTATCTTTCACCACTGCTTCCTTCTCCTGTAATTTCTCTTCTTCTTTGGATCCAGAGACTGTAGGGGAAACTGGAGGAGAGATGCTAGCCTGTTCATAGGCCACTTCTTCTGGAGCAGAGGGTTCCAAGTCCACAGCTGTTTCTGCACCTAAGTCCTCTACAATAGGAAGATTGAAACTTTTGAAGGCCTTCCAGAGGATTTCTTCTGTCTCTTTGGCCACCTTGTCAGTCTCACCAAGCATGAGTTGATTCATCCTGGCTTTACTTCTGAACTCATCTTTGCAATCTTTGAATATTATGTTCATTGTCTTGGGATCAATTTGAGGATATAGCTGAATAGCTATCTACTCCCGGATCTCAAGATCTTTTGCATGAGCATTATTCTTTCTTATTTCTAATTCCTTTTCTAGGCTTTTAGGAATTTCAGAAATAATCTCAATAAAAGCTTTATTGTAGATGTTCAAGTACCTTATTATGGCTTCTTGCAGGATCTTTTGATCTGCCTCATTGTAGTCATCATAGAATTTAGCCACCGGTTGAAGGTTCCCATCCACAGTGACTGATTTGACTACACTGTCTAGAGACAGGGTGGCCTTTTCAGAAAATTCTTCTGTCATTTCTTCCTTGTCTCGGCCAGAAGATGGTTTACCGGATCCTTTCTTTTTCTATTTCTTTATTTCTTTCACTCCCTCATCTGACTCAGTTTCTTCTTCATCCTTTTGGCTTTGATAAGCTCTTGAGGCTTTTGTCTTGGATCTCTTACCGGATCCCTGGACTTCCAGTTTTGAGCTTTTGGTTTTGATAGGTGTGGATCCTTTTGATGATCTGGTCTGGGTTGAGGATTCCACCGGAGCACTTTTCTTGCTTTTCTTTTCTGCCTCTTTCTTTTCTTCCTCAGATTTTCTTCTCTTTTCCCAGCTGGCATCAAGTGCCTCTTTTGAGATGCCTAGGCCTTGAGCAATGTGCTCTACTTATTTTCTCACTTTTCTCTTTATCTCAGGTTCCCTGAGTTCTACATGTATCTTTACACTCAGCTCCTCAAAGGTTCCAAACCTTTCTGCCTTTGGATCTTTGGGCTAACTTAGCATGTGTTGAACATGCAGCTCCACTATCTGTTCATCCACTTCATACCCCATGGGCATGATCCATACAGTTCTTGGTTCTACTGCCTCCATTAGACACTGATCTGTTTCTACCATGAAGCATACTGTGTCTTTGTACTTTTCAACAAGGGATTGGGGTATTCTTTCTCTTGCATGCATCATGCTTTGGAAGTTCTTGAAATATCCCCATAGAGCTGTGTTTCTTGCTTTAGCATCCCCAAGTCCATGCAAATAGTCTCTGATTTGGATGGCAACCGGTCTGTCATTCTGCCATATCCATCCACTGGATCCGGGAAGTTCATTCATGTAGTAAAAGAAGAGACAAAGGATCAGATTGCCATACTTGAAGGAGTTTTTTTTGTCCTTCTTAATCTTCTGTAGATTTTCAAAAAGTTGGTTTATAAGAAGCTCACACAAGTCATAGTCTGTATTCTCCTTTAACATTTGATAAGCTGTGTAGATTGCAGTTCCCGGTACTGAATTTTCCCTACTGGAGTGATAGATTTTGTAACCAATTATCATAGATGCAAATTTGACATCCGGTTCAGTGATGTCATCAACTGTCATAGCTCTCTTGTCAAACTTGGATCCGGTTGCATCACTAACTATCTGATTTTTGACAGACTTGAGAACAGGTAGTCCACCAGATGAATGCAGACCGGTTACAGCCCTAATTGCATCTTTGGTAATCTTGAAGGGCTTGTTCAACCATAGGAAGTTGTCATGTACTCTACTTAGTACATATCGGACCCATTCATCTTCTTCAAAACAGGGGAAATGAATGCATTGTGCAAAGTGTTTGTCCCGGATGGCTTTGTACTGAGGTTTGATCTCAAAGGAGTCATCTATCAATTGTTTGTGATAGATATCCATCAGTTTTGCTTCTCCAAAGTCTTCAAAATTTGCATGGATGTAAACCCTAATGTCTTCCGTATGCAATACACCATGTGGAACACTAGAGAAGGCTCCTAGTGGATCTACCTCCAAGGATTTGTAAGGATGTTTCTTGAATGTGGGGCGAGGTCTATCAGAGATCTTAACTATATTTAGAGTAGCCATTCTTCAAAGATTTGCAGTGAGATAATGAAAACGGAGAATACCTTATGCGCCTTCGGTTTGCACGAAGTGGTTGGATTGATTTCTTTATGCAATGACTTCGGCAGGAGATCTTTGGTGTGCTTGATGAATCTTGTTGCAGAGCTCCACTTTTCGCTTCTTCTTGAGTGCAGAATGAGCAAATGATTTTTGAGAAATCCCTTATATTGCTCCACAAACCCTAATATCTGATGGCAATAAATGCTCGACCTATATTATTCTGGTTTGCCTTATCCGGATAGCTTGGAGTATCCCGGATCAGTCCTGATCTATGAACATCATGCGGATCTTTCAATTATGAATAATTCGAGATAACACATCACAAGGACATCCCAAACACTCTGTCCAATCCGTAGAATAAGATAATGCACTTCCGGATCTCTCCAGACCTTTTTGTAATCCTCTGTCATTCTGGAGCATCTCCCAGAACAGGTCTTACTTGATCGATCACAGCTTCTTCACATCTCCATGCGGACCTCTGAAATATTATCTAGATCATCTCAAGACTTATATCTTTAAACCCTTTACTCCGATCTTGTGCCACATCCGGCACCACTTGATTGGCTGGGGGAACAGGATTTTCTTTGAGTCTCCCCCTGAGCCAGAGCTCACTTTTTAATTTCTGGAAGAAATATCAGCACCAGAGTCTGGTGCGGATCCAACCTCTACATTTTCTAAACTTTTCTTCACCCAAATCTTGCTCATCTGATTTCTAACTTCATCCGCATTCATCTTTTGTTTACCCTTGTCTTGATTCTGATTATACACTGGACCTCTTTTGTCCTGATTCTTGCTTCTGTAGATTTTAGCATTATGACCGGACCTATTACAGATTTGGCAAATAACATTTCTTTGCATATTTGACTGATAACCTCTTGATCTACATTGATTAGCCATATGACCTACTCTATTGCATGTAAAGCATCTACCTTTGAATGAATTGTTTACTTGCATATTTCTGCATTCATGGGATTTGTGTCCATACCTTTTGCAATTAAAGCACTGTCCGAAGAAGGATGAATTAATCTGATTCATTCTTTTTCTGCACTGATTAGCTTTGTGACCAAAGTGGTTGCAGCTGTGGCAGTATCCATTGAAAGATGGATATCTTTGAGCATTAGGCTGTCTTACCGGAGGTCTTCTAGGCCTATTCCTTGGATTTTCTGATCCAAAATTCTTTTGACCGGATCCGGAGCTTTCTCCTTTCTCATATCCCAAACCATACTTGTCATCTGTCCTCTTTTGACTTCCAAGAAGTACTTCAAGTTGGGCAGAACTTATCTTGAATTTTTCTTTATATTCATTTGCTGTTTGAAGATCTCTTTTGAGAGAGGTAATTTGATCCTCAAGTTTTTCTTCATTATCTTTGGCATCTTCAAGATCAGATTCAAGATGTCTGATAATCCTGTCCATCTGGTGGCATTCTTCTGATTTTTCTTTAAGAGATTGTCTTAGATTGTCTTCAGCTTTCCTTTTTTCTTCAATCTCTTGAGTAAACTTTATAGTTCCTGATTCCATTTCATGTCTTAACATAATGACTTCTTTTGATAACTTTTCACATAACTTGGTTTGCTCACTCAATTCTTCATTTGTATTGCTTTCTTCACTTTGTCTTGCCAATTGTTGGAGCAGCTCCTTTCTCTTTTTCATAGAGAGACTTAATTTGTCTTTTAATTCTCTCATGAATTCATCAGCCTGTTTGAGTCTTTCCTTTAATTCATTGACTTCAGAATTTGACTGTTCAAGATCCTCAAGGGCAGTCTTGAGTTGCTCCCTTAAACCATATGCATCCATTTGAACTCCCAGATCTTCCTCAAGCTGTTAGGCTCTATTAGGAGGAACTTAGCTCTGATACCAATTGTTGATAACTGAGAGGGGGGGGTGAATCAGTTATCCTATTTATTTTCTTTTTGAACTTTCTTATTAATTAATGCAACACTGAATCAAACAAACAAACATTACCATGAAATGAAAAACACATGACACAGTATTTTTGACGTGGAAACCCTGTTAAGGGAGAAAACCACGGGGTGATTAACCCAAAGATTATTCTCTATTAGAAGAATAAGGAATTACAAAATGGCACTTGCCAATTAGGGCTCACTGCCCGAGCACACTGCTCACAAAGAGGCCCACTGCCTACAAGGAGACACACTGTCTACAAAGTGATAAGAATCACAGTCTTGAACTGATTGGAAGCATCTACATATGCTGGAGTTCAGTTCCGGTTAGGCTCAATACACTGATCTGCTGCACTTCATCTTTCCTCTGTTCTTTATTCTGCTATCCTTTCACATACCGGATCTTTCTTACTACTTCTGCTCTGTTCTGCACTTATTCGCATATACCTTCATACAATTCCTATCTTCACAACTAAATCCATCCTCTATATATATCCGCATAAGTGATTTCATCACCTTTCTAGTCGGCATCCGGAACAGTCTAGTTTCTTACAAACTCTGTTCTGTCGGTTGAATCCTTGCTCACCAAGCAATGCGGATCAAGCATTACTTGTAGATATCATTAATCATGTCAGCCAAACATGATTCATGCCTTCACAACCTTTACCATCAATAATAACACATCCAGGAAATAGTCTGATACTCTGTCAGTCAGTTCTTCCTCTGTTCTCATTGTCTCTCAGGAATCCGGTACTCAACTATTCATATCTTTTTCTTTGTTCATCACCGGAGGCTAAATCCTTGGAATATACTACTCAAGGTAGTCCTCTTGACTTCCCCAAATCCGCACTGCACCAAGACACTTCCTCTGAGAGATCCGGACCAATCTGTCAGACCTTGCCATAAGCTCTGTTCTTGTTCACCGGACCACAACAATCTTCATTCTGACTTCCGGTAGAGACACACCATGACTTGTAGATATGTGGGATGACCTTTGTTGCCATCAATGACAATAACCATGAATCCATATAGTGTCTCTTGCCAACACACATATCAGATCTAGTTCAACTAGGTAATATATCTACTTGCATAGTTTTTGAAATTTCTAATGTTATCTTACTTTGTAGTGTTTTTGTAATGTTGACTAATTTCATCTAATTTTCTACACCTATCAATATAGGGAATGTTTATACAGTTATTGCAGATGAAGATAATGAAGAGGGAATGGACTATTACTCATGTCATTGTGTTGAGGCCAAAAAGAAATTGGAGGCCCCAATTACAGATGGAGAAAACATCAAATACCCTATAGGCTCAGTGGTTGTTATTGGAACATGGCTTAGAAGGTACCCACATAAGAGTGTTAATGTTTGGCTGTTTCAGGACTTTGACACACATTGGAAGATTCTTCATTACTTGAACCTTGTCATGGCATCCAATGTTCATTTGATACAATATCAGGGTAGACCTTTAAACAAGACCTTGTGGAAGGTGCGTGAGTCTGACCATGAGGCAATACTTGACACAATAAAGAGTAGAGCATACCCTGATGGTTCGTTGGATTAATTTTTAAGTATTTGTTGGTTCTTTGTTATATATTTACTTTTTGTGTTATATCCTCTTGCCTTACAATTAGTTTTATTTGTTTGTTTTTATTTCCTTGATTTTCTCTCTTTTTATCTTCCATTTTTAATTCAATTTTAATTTATTTGCTTAAAATCTATTTTTCCTCTCCCCTATAGGTCTTCTCTAGCTTATCTCATCTTCTGTGACTACCTCTTTGCTCTCTTTTTAAGAAGCCTCTCTACAAGTCAATCTCATGTGCATTCTCCTTCTTTCCTCCTGATGATGGATCATGGAGTGTGATCTAAAACATTGAGATAAAAAAGCAAACACAGTTTTACCAGAAACACAAGCACTACCATTATGGACTGTGGAAATATCATGTCTACAAGTCATGTTACATTGACTTGTAAGTATGCACATTAATTTGTAAGTTTACATAGGTTTGTCTTTTTTATTTGTTGCTGCATTTTTACACATATATAGTGAATATTGTGATGAATATGTTTGTCAAAGTTATCAAAGTGCTTGGATGTTAGTAATTGACTAAGGAATTCATAATTGTGTAGGTCTATTGGTTGTCTATTGTTTGATGATACCATTATAATTTTAGGATATGTTGTTGGGTTTCGTGATATAAAGACACCTGCTTCTTCATAGAGTATGTGATGTGATGCATAGAGTTGTATGAACATGACAAGCAGTGGTATGAACTTGATTTGTTTTCTATGGTATACATTTGATGTTTGCATCATCATCATGTTATACTTCATGGGGTTAGACCTAAGTGATGGATGAAGTTGATCCTAAGAGTAATGTATAAAATCTAGGTGTCTTGGTTTCTAACTAGATAATAGGTGTCTCTACTTGTGTCTTAGGTATATACTATATGTCAACTAGGTAGTTAGAGACTAGAAAAAAAGTATTTAATCTAATCTAGGTGTCTTAGGTAGATACTATATATCAATGACCTATCTAGAGACTAGAATAAGGTATATAATCTAGAATGATCTAGGTGTCTTCTAGGTAGATACTATATATCAACTACCTGTCTAGAGACTAGAATAAGGTATAATTTAATCTAGGTGTATTAGGTATGTACTATATGTCAACTAGGTCTACCATAATAGGTGTCTTAGGTAGAACTATAATCTAGGTGTCTAGGTGACTTAGGTCTAGACTATGATAAGGTATAAAGACTAGGTGTCTTAAGTCTACTATGTCTATAAAATCTAGATACATACTATACAATAGGTGTCTTAGGTTTCCTACGTCTACTAGAATACATGTATCTTAGGTCTTAGGTGAGGCCACATGAGCTTCCACCTTCACGTGGTTGGCCTTGTCAGTATATAATATTTATATTTCTTGAAGCTAAGGGAAGCTCTTTTTCTTAATAGGAAAACTTTATCGACTTCAGTGTCCTCATGGTGCAGGGGCACCCAGGTTGTCATGCCTCCAAGAGGGGTCAAAAAGTGAAATTTTGTTTTGATTGAGTCAATTGTATGTAATAAGGTCTTCTAAGACCATTTCATATGTTTTTAAGTCAGTTTGAGTCATTTGGGGTCAGTTTGAGTCTTTGAGTCTTGTTGCAAAAAAGTGTCAATGTTGTCAAGTTGCACAAAGCAACTTTTGCATTTTTGGTGTCAAGTGGAAGTTGAACTGTTGGAATTTGAAAAATTAGTTTATAACTATTGGGGGATGGTTCTAAATTCCTTAAAAGGCCTTGTATCATTGACCATGAGTTGGTTGTTGAAGTTTTGAAGAGAAAACAATAAAAGAACTCTATTTTTTTGCATTTTTCTAACGTTCTCTATTGTTCTTCAGTGTTGTATGGATCTATACGATCCTGTGATGTTCTCAAACCAACTGTAGATGATTTTAGGGTGAATCTACTTTCCATTGAAGCTTGTTGCACATGATTTCATTAGGTTTCAAGGAAGTTATGGTCATTTTACTATAGACTATTTTCTACAATTTTCAAAACATTTTTTTCGCTGTTCACATGCATGGTACGGACTTGTATGGAACTGTACTAGTCTAAAACCAATTGTGAATGGAATCACATTGAATCTACTTTTTGTTGCACTTGGTCTCATTCATTTTCATTAAGATTTGAGTAAATTAGAGCAATTTCTTCCCAAACTGTTCAAAACTGTCAAAAAACCTAGCTAGGGTAAACAGTGAGCAAACAAAAATGCAAAACATGGCCTTCCATAGGTAGGTAAGGCTGAAACCTAGTGGAATGGCTCATTCTAGCATATATTTTGATTCTTCAAACTTACAGGAGTAGAGAATGGAGTTGGGCACATGTGAGGTTGCTGCCCTAGCCTAATATCTTCATGTATTAGGCCTAGGAACCCAATAAGCTTAGAGTTTTGTTGAAAATCTTTTGGGAAATTGTTCTAGCTATTTGGAATTGATGATTCAGATCCTATATGACATATTTGAAGACTTGGAGTGGAGATTTAGATCCTAGAGTTCAAAAACCCTGTTGCTACCTAGCCTATTCATGCAATTAGGCCTAATTTGAGCAAGGACAATCCAAATTTGAGGGCTTCCGTACAAAATAACCACCCCTAAACTTTTGATATGTTTATAAGTGTCCAAATAGGTATCTAGAACTATGTTTGCATTTTGTATGCCATGACTTCCCTAAAAGTTATGATTGAAAAACCTTGTTTGAAAGGCTACTAGAAGGATTGGAGGCTTGTGAGGAAAAATGCACCAAGTGATGTTCTAGGGTTTCAAAGATTGGTTGATTGAGGTTATTTTAGAATCATCCACTCCTGCTCTGCATCACCTCATGATGTTGATGTTGATCACAAAATATGGTGTTAAGGTCATGTTGATGTTGATTGATGAGTTCTGGTTGTTGTTGGAAGTTTTGGAAGTCTAAAGGATGTCACAGCGGCAGTGTTCATATCACAACTAGAGAGGTTTAAACATTCAAAACTAGTTAGGGTTTTTAAGTTAAAGTTATTAGTTATGTTTTAAACCCTAAGTGTATTGTCTTTAAAGACCTAGTTTGGCAAGTTTTGTTTGTGTTATACTCTCTGTTTAATCTATCTCAGATAACCTTCTATGTTCTTCATGTGGTCTTCATCACTTAGGTTGTATTATGTTTAGGCTTATCTAGTCCTCAACCTCCTAAAAACCCTAGTCTTTACTTTACTCTAAAATCTAAGTTAATACCTTACACCTGTACTAGCAATATCCCTAAAGAGTCTAAAGTGTAAAAAGACAGCAATCTTTGACGAGTTGTTACTTAGAAACCATGACACTTAGAAACATTTCATTTGAGGCAACGCAATCATGTAGGGTCCCTCTACAATAACCTCTCTTAGTTTTTATATCTCTAAGGCATTTGCCCGTGGTGAAAGGTTTTCTGCTGCCCCAAAAATCGTTAGAAGGAGGTAGTGTAAAGTTGCAAAGGGGTGTAACTTTCATCTTGCTCTTGATGCAACCAAACTGTTCCAACGTGTCTGGATGGGTATGTTTAGGCTAGGCATGGTCTTGTTTTGCACCCAAATATGCCAAAACAGTTCAAGCTACATTGTACCAGCGATGTCCCTAAAGAGTCCAAAGTGCAAAAAGGCAGCAATCTTTGACGAGCTGTTACTCAGAAACCATGTCACTTAGAAACATTCTGTCTAAGGCAACATGATCACATAGGGTCTCTCTATAATAACCTCTCTTAGTTTTTTATCTCTAAGGTGTTTGCCCGTGGTGAAAGGTTTTCTGCTGCCCCAAAAATCATCAAAAAGAGGTAGTGTAAAGTTGTAAAGGGGTGTAACTTTTGTCCTGCTCCTGATGCAACCAAACTGATAGTTCCAACATGTCCAGATGGGTACATTTAGGCTAGGCTTGGTTCTATTTTGCACCCAAAAATATCAAAACAGTCTGAACTACATTGTACCGGTGATATCCTTGAAGAGTCCAAAGTGCAAAAAGACAGCAATCTTTGACGAGATGTTACTTAGAAACCATGTCACTTAGAAACATTTCATCTAATGTAGCGTAATCATGTAAGGTCCCTCTACAATAACCTCTCTCATTTTTTTATATTTCTAAGACATTTTCCCGTGGTGAAAGGTTTTCTACCACCCCAAAAATCATCAGAAGGAGGTAATGTAAAGTTGCAAAGGGGTGTAACTTTCGTCCTGCTCCTGATGCCACTAAACTGACTATCCTGATACATCCAGATGGGTATGTTTAGGCTAGGCACGGTCCTGTTTCATACCCAAACATGTCAAAACAATCCGAGCTACATTGTACCGGCGATATCCCTGAAGAGTCCAAAGTGCAAAAAAGCAACAATCTTTGACAACCTGTTACTCAGAAACTGTCACTTAGAAACATTCTATTTGAGGAAACGTGATCACGTAGGATCCCTCTACAATAACCTCTCTCATTTTTTTATACCTCTAGGCATTTGCTTGTGGTGAAAGGTTTTCTGCTGCCCCAAAAATTGTCAGAAATAGGTAGTGTAAAGTTGCAAAGGGGTGTAACTTTCATCCTGCTCCTGATGCGACCAAATTGACTGTTCCAACGCATCTGTATGGATATGGTTAGGCTAAGCATGGTCTTGTTTCACACCCAAACATGCTGAAATAGTCCGAGCTACATTGTACCGGCGATATCTTTGAAGAGTCCAAAGTGCAAAAAGGCAGCAATCTTTGATGAGTTGTTACTCGAAAACTGTGTCACTTAGAAACATTACATCTGAGGCTACGAGATCATGTAGGGTCTCTCTACAATAACCTCTCAATTTTTTATATCTCTGAGGCATTTGCCCATGTTGAAAGTTTTTCTGCTGCCCCAAAAATGGTCAGATGCATGCAGTGTAAAGTTGCAAAGGGGTGTAACTTTTATTCTGCTCCTCGTACGGCCAAACTGACTGTTCCAACACATCTAGGATGGATACATTTAGGCTAGACATGGTCCTATTTTTCACCCAAACATGCCGAAACAATCCAAGCTACATTGTACTGGTGATATCCTCACACATTGCCTTTGCTATAACTGTTATAGTCTTCACATGTCAACATGCATCTTATGGTTGTTAACATACTTCTTCTAGCAGTCAACATAGTCATATATGAACTTCTTGTTCTTTTATCTTGGTTCACCTTGACTTTGTTCTCTAGTACTATCTTTGTAGGGTTTGTTTTAGTCCTTCAATGCATTATTCCATCAATGCAATCTTAGACCCCTATTAGGCTTGAAATAGACCTCTATTAGGCTACTCTCTTAAACCTTAATATCATCTTTATGTTTTCATATCCATGTTGTTCAACCCTCATCTTCTTCCACCTTTAGGTCACTGTGTTATTAGGCTTGAAGATAACATCATTACATAGCCAAGATATACAAGGGGTCAAATACTAAAACTAGATCATCAATGATAATGAATGTAATAAGCCATAAACCACCCACCATAAATACAAGTGGCCATATTACAATGTACATCATGAACAATATTTGAATAACTCCAAGCTCAACTCTAGAAATGACCGAATCCTCTAAGATCCTATGGTTTTGGTGCTGATTGAGGAATGGGTTGAACCCACCATGTGGATCTCCCTTTCCTCCCCATCCATAAATCAAGGTGATCAAGCACCATCCATAATTCAAAAGTGTGGTAGAATGGTGATTATCTTATTTAATTCATTTCATTATTAACACATAAGTATACACATAAATTCATGGATCCAAAACATCTCAAATGCATGGAAATAGATTTCTCAACTAACATCAACACATGTTTTCTAGCATCTAATACACAAATAAATACAAGTACATGATCAAGCCAAATATGACCATTGATAACTTAACCACAATTCATTTTAATCCTACAAGTTTGACTTAGAACTATACATCCAAGAGCATATCCAAATCCACATGAATTGCTAATCATATCCCATATTATGAAATCTTTCTTCGGGTGAGGATATATGTCTTACTAAGAACACATGCCCAAGGTAGAACTATATGCATCCCATACTACAAGAAGATTAACCTTAGTACAACACAAGTATCCAAACATACATAAAATAACAATTCAAATAAGCATTTGAACACACACACAAAAAAGAAAGCCATACAACATACAATTCAAACATTAAAAAAATAAGCACACAGGACCAATCTTTCTTTCTCTATTTTCTTGAGCATGTCTAGTTTTAAGAGACTAAAACTTTCAACCCAAAACTCAAATTCTCTTATCATCACTTGGGATGGATTCTTTGACAATTAAACTTTGAAACCTAAAGGCATACAAAAATGATCTACACTGCACCTATCCATATTACATAATGATCAACAAAAATGATTTGTATTTAATAAATATCCATATAGGCATACATCAATATATGTCGATATAAGTATAACATATATACAGAATAGCCATATAGGCTTACAAGAATGCCATATAGGCATACAACAAATGAACACAATAAAAATTCATTGCCCTTTGTCCGGTGAAGAGAATAGATCATAGGAAGCCTTTGATCTTAGAGGGGATGGAGATGCGTATGAGGGTGGTTTACTACCAACCCAAGGGCTACTCCTCCTATTTAGTTGTTCATGGATCTGTAGCTGTTACAATAAAAAGTATAGACATTAAAATATAGAAATTACATTATAAAAAATGAAACATTTAATAAAATAATCACAAAGTTTACCACTATCCAAAAATTTGTCTCCTCATTTGCCTTAGTCCCAGGATTAGGCTATGGTGATGTCATGTCCTATAGAAACCATCTAGATAGAAATTAAACTTCAAATCAATAATCATTTAATTTTTCAAAAATAAACAACTATAACAACAAATGTAATTTGAAATTTACTAATCTGCCTCATACCCCCGTCAAAGGCATGGAGCTATGAATCACAGAGGACACACCATGCTCTATTGCCCTATGAACATCGGGAGGTGTCTCCGTAGCTTGCATCATCTAAAAATAAAACAACATTATTCAATTACGAAAACTATAATAGTGATGCAAGTCATGGCTCCTAACATACACACACATTCACCTAAACATGGAAGTACACACAATAAAGAACACAAATCATGTGCATATATACAAATTAGATGAAGATTCATGACTATTGTGTGGTATAAGGGTCAACAAAGGAGGGACCATAGTAGCATCAAATTTTAGGTTTAATAAGTCAGATAGGGAGTGAAGGTGTTAGTTTAGGTTTAGGTTGGTGGTAGGGTGGGGTAGGGTTGTGCTCAAATTTTTGTTTGTTTGGTAGTCATGGAGGTAGGACAATGCCTAAGATAGAGTTTGTGGGTTTATGTTGTGTGGTTACACAACACGCCCCATTTTGACTTGACAAAATAGGGGCCCAACTTTTTGCTTGGGTTTTGCTTGTGTTTTCTGCTTGCTGGCGGTCTGGTAAAAGTAAGACAATACAAATGATCCTACATAAAGGGGACCAGGTAGGTCATCATGATGAGGTTAGTTTTTCAAAGTTAATATTTCATGACCATAACCTCATGGGTGGATAGAGTATAAAATTCCATGCAGGTTTGCCTTTTGGATCACCCTGATATTCCTCAGAGAATGAGAGTTATGGTGAGTCAAAGTCCTGGTCAAACCTGATATTCCAGGGGGAGGATCATATTTCTTAACATCAGTCATCTTACAAAAGATCACCCCGATCTAAATCTATCACCCGATAAAATCATTTATCCAGAGGTCCGGACGTCAATTTTAGGTGATAGAGGCATTTACCCATCGAACAACATCATATATTTTGAGAGAATCATATCTCTTAATGTCACCTGATATTTGAATATCGCCCCAAACCAATGTCCTACTGATGTCATCCAAACTCGATAATCGAAGAAATAAACCTGATGATGATGTCACCATTCTTTTTACCTCGAGGAGGTATATTTCCAAACATGACCTTTCCTACATAACATGATGATGATGTCATAAAGCCACAATGCTGAACTAAGTCATTCTCCCGATGACGTCATCCTGATATTTCGACAGGAGGTCGTTTTATTCTAATGGGAGATCATATTTGAACATCACCTGATATCCAAATATCACCTGATATCCAAATATCATCCTATCTTGCAAAGATCACCCCGCGCCATGCTGCCATAACATTAAATGCACTCGGATGTGGTAGGTGATTCCTACCGATTACGAACCCGATACATACACCTGGCGGGATCTAGCAGTTTCATACAAGGAAATCAGCTGTTGCATTTAATTTGCCCTAATTTGCCTTTATGAAGAAGTTAAAAGTGATTTACAGACTCATTTCACACTTATCTTGCAATAAAACAAGTTTTTACAGAATTCTGAGCATACAAATCCTCATAAGGCTACCTGTGGACGCATATAGCTTGTACCAAATCGAGATACGAGAAGCACTACTGGTAATTGAGTCCCTTTCACAGATATCAACCTAATTAGGAAGATAAACACATCAGGTAAGTAATTTAAACCCTCTGGTTGTCATATTCTGCATATCCAGGTATCATGGTGTCTTCTAGTTTGAAGTTCTAGTTTTTGCATATCAAGACAAATGAAATGTGAAAGAGTATAATATGCATGATGAATAATAAAGATATAATGTATATGCATGCTGGAAAGATATCAATTGTAAGACCAAGTTTTGTTAATTGCAGGCATCCATGGCGGATAAGTGGTTAGCTAAGTTAAAGGCAGAATTTCTAAAGCCCATGTTTGCTAAACCTAAGGGCGTCCAATTCAAATATGGTGCCATCATGGATACACACCAAGGAAATACAGATCTGGCTGCCTGGTCAGTCAAAATGAGTGATGAGAAGAATAACAGCACCTAGCTGGATGCAGTCTTTGTGTCTAGAATGTGGAGTGTAGCTGGTTTCCCATATTCTATGGAAACTCCTGAGCTAGTCATTGAATGTGCAAGAAACTATAACCCGCAAACAAGGAAAGTAGAGAAGCATGGCAGAGTATATCCTTATCTATCAATCAAGGGTCTTGCTGCTACATTCGGTTTGCCATTGGGCAAGAAGGTTTCCAACATAGATTTGAAGAAATTGGAAGTAGAATATGAAAATAATAAGAAGGTTGCTAGGAAGAAAATGTACCAATGGAGGGCGAAGAATAGTCCCTATCCTGCAACAGCTAAACTTTCGGTTCATTTATATAAATTTGATTTTGACAATGAGTACCAATACATGATAGCCCTGCTCAGCAAAGTGACAGGCTAGCCTGATGCTGGAAGTTTTAAAGATTGGATGTATGCAGTCATCCTGATGTGCCTTTACATAGATAACAAGCCAATGTGGGCTAAGATGATAAGTGATGCTCTAAATGAGCAGCTGATGAATTTAGGGGGTCCAGATTGTTCCTTTTACATGACTTCATACATTGTTTATTCATGTGCCTACAAGGGTACATTTGATGCATTGAATACAGATGGGTAAATTGGTGGCACAACAAATGATGCACATATATGGGATCACCATCCCCAACTGTAAAGAGCAAATTACCTCTAGGATTACAAATTAGTGAATGATGCATTCTCTATGCATCTGGTAAGAACAATGGAGGAAGATAGAAATAAAAGACTACGCATGGAAGCTCAAGAAGTCATATATAGGCATGGAGCCTGGTTTATTCAATTTGCAACATTCTCTTATATAAGAATTGAAGGTTTTGAAGAAGAACCCCTCATGCTCCCAAGATACCCCACTGATGCAGCAGTTTTAATGGAGTTCATGAGGCAAGTGGCTACAATACTGGATGCTTACAAAGCAAGTAACAAACTCCCACCAGTATTGTTTCCAGTAACAATGGGCTAGTATATGTGCCCAGATTCTGAGAACATTAAGAAAGCCATAGCTGGTTTAACAATGATGAATTTCTACTCATTCCCTTTGGTTAGGTCATATGATCCATATGGGAGGATGCAGAAAATCATGGGAAAGCCCATCCACCAGAAGAATCTTGAAGATTTTTGGGTAGATTGCGAGGATGAGGCTGAGGCCAGAAGGAGAAGGTATCAAAGATTGACCCTTAACCAGATCAGGACCTTCGACTGCATTTCAGTCCTTGCACAATTGAAGGGAGATGATGGTAATATAATGGCAGATGAGTATGAAGAGAAAAAGATATATAATGATACAATATATGTGCCAGATCTTACTATGACTGAAGATATTTCTTTAGATCCATTCACAGGAAGGATATTGCAGCTGACCCAAGCATGGGTGAATGAACAAACAAATACACTGAAGAAGGGCGTAGCCCTTATTGTTGATAATAAGAGGAAGAGACAGGAGGTTCCTGAAGATGAATATGATGATTTCCTGGTTGAAAAGAGGAAATCCAAGGGAGAAAAAGCACCACCTCCTGAAGAAAGCAAGAGATCTTCAAGAGGCAAGAAGACTGATCATGAACCCAAAGGGGTTATAATTGAAAGAATAGAGATGTCAGCTGAAGATGCATCAGG
The DNA here is from genome assembly GCA_027924645.1 of Cunninghamia lanceolata. Classification (NCBI taxonomy): domain Eukaryota; kingdom Viridiplantae; phylum Streptophyta; class Pinopsida; order Cupressales; family Cupressaceae; genus Cunninghamia; species Cunninghamia lanceolata. The sequence continues at coordinate 9,046,597 of BSBN01000814.1, forward strand.
ATCAAGACAAATATCAGCATCATCTGCACTGCCTCTCATGGATAAACAAAAGGCTAAAGGAACCCAGAGGCCATCTACACATCCTGCTGATATATATGAAGAGGGTCAGACATCACGGAAGAATATAGAGAAGGATATCCCTCTAGAAGAAGAGCCTGAAGAAGAGGAAGGTCCTATATCCTTCACAAGAAAGAGAAAAGCACCTCAGGTGATACCAACTACACCTAAGAAACCAAGAACTGCAATGAGAGGTGAAATAAAACAACCCCCAATAGTGCTAAAAGGGGCAGGTGGGGAAGTATTCAATAGGGAACTGCAACATAATGTTCCACTTCCCACCATTGTAAAGTTCAAGACCGAACAAGCAGAAGAACAATTGAAAGAAGCCTCTAAGGCAGTGCAAAGTGGTCTAGTCTCATTGGATGAAACAATTGACCTATCTGATGATGAGGTAGTGAAATATGTAGCTTCATAAAAGATGGAAACCCTTGCTGCTAATATCCGGATAACTCCTCATGGGACCCTAGCAGTACAAGCGGTGTTAGAAGAGCTAAAGCAAATGGAGCAAGAAAAAGAAAAGAGTCCAGAGAAAATTGCACAACAAATAGGACTCGATGCATTAGTTGATCAGGTGACAAGTCCTGCAATAATAGATTTGACATATGTAGAGGATGTAGATCCTAAAAATACAGTAGGTACACCTGTAAGGATAGAAAATGTCGAAGAGGTTAAACAGATGGAAGTGGAAGATAAAACTCCAGATATGGGTCAGCAACAGCAGGATGCATCAGCTAAGCCCAAAGCAATAGAAATTCCACTAAAGGACAAAGAAGATAAAGAAATATTAGGTCCTGGTGATCACAAAGCTCAAGAGGTAATTATCACAACTACAGAGCAGATTATAGCTGCAGATCAGGGGGAGAAGCCTAAGTCGGATGAAATAATATCTACGGATACCAATATATCTCAAGATGAGGAAAATGCTAAAGTGGATGAGGTACCTAGAGAGGAAGTAAAAGATCAAGATCATGATAAACATGCAGATGATTAGCAAGATCACCCTCCAGAAAAGGAAGCTCCTCAACAGGAGGATATACCTGAAGATCACCCTCATGAAAAACATCATAAGGAAGAAATAAGAAAGTCACCATCTCCATCAAGAATAGATACAGTTACTGGAGATAAGGATGATCATCATCATGATGGTGGGCACCCAGGATCCGGAGACCAAATTCCCTCATGGATGGAGAAAGAGATAAGTACTGAGTCTGGACTAGAGATACAAGAGTTTGATGTTTCGACATTGTTTTCAGATACTCTAATGAAGCCAAGGAGGAAGGCAAGATTAACTTCTGCTATTGGAAGGGATCCTGATACAAGTAGGAGAATAGCCTAGGTAGCTGTTCCTACAGTTGATAAAGAAAAATGCAAGATCACTCTGGATGAATTCCAGATTACTACAATAGATTTGGGATTTGCCAATGAAGATCAGGAAGGCCAGGAAGGTAAGGACATTATTGATTCATTGACTCAAAGGGTGAAAAGAGAGAAAGAGAAGAATAAGCAGCATAAAGAGCACATTGCTCAGCTACATGCATATATAAAAGGGTTAATTAACCCTGATGATCCATCAAGTGATAAAGCAGTCCCATTGACTGCAATTTCTCAAGAGGAGGTCAACAAGTTGAACCTCATGAGACATGAATCAATAATAATGTTGAAATGGATGTCATTCGCACTCGATGGAGCTGAAGAAGTGGTAAAGGCCTCTTTGAAGAGGTGGAATTCTTTGGGCACCTCTAGGAGAAAAGTAGATAAACTACAGATGGAGATCGGCAGGAGGTCATTTCAATTAGAAAAGGTCATGAGCATTTTGGATGAAATGAAGAGGATTGATCCACATATTCTAATAAAGAATCAAGTACTGAATAATAACACATCCCTATTGATTGATATCTAGAATAAAGATATCAGGTTCGAATGTGATGTGCTTAAAAGATGCAACAGTAAACTAAGGAATATCAACATGAAGCTACATGATATGATGTCTCATGAGGCTAAAGTTTTGGAAACATTAGAAGGAAAGATAGAGGGAAAGATAGAAAATCAGGATGAAGAGTTTGTCATCAAAGCTCTACATAGTAATTTCTAGCTAGTTGCTGAAGACCCTCTCAACCACCTGACAGAAGAAGTGTTGGATAAAGTAATGAGAATAAAGGTCAAGGTGGAAGATTATAATGAAACATCCAGCAGTAGGAGGGATAAATTGGAATCTCTCTAGAGCAAATATCAGGTGCATAAACATGCCATCGCCAAAGTGAGAACTCAAGATGGCAGAGAATTGGAGAAGATAGTGCAAGCATATGAGAATATCAGGATAGCTATGCAGGTCCATATTCAAAAAGACAATCATCATGATGATGAAGATAGCGAAAGCATTGAAAGTGATGATCATGACAATAAAGATGATGATGAAGATGCACCATAGAGGGAATATATGCATCAGGTACTTAGGAAGGTACAAGTGGCCTAGACGGTTGCTAGCTAGCAACCTGTGCCATGTGGAAAGGATTGACTTAGTCAATGTAAACCATAGATCTTAATAGATAAATCTTGATCGTAGATCAATTGTAACCGCTCCCTCATCTTGTTCTATAAAAGGTACAGGGATGCCTCATTTTATTCATTCGAAACTTAATTGAAATTTGTTTGCTAGAATATTCAGGGCTCATTTCAAAGTTGTATACATATATGTTTTTGCATACCTAATGAATGAGAAGACTCTTTTGATTACAATCCATAATAAATCTTGAGTAATCAATGTATGAATTCTTGATACATGTTGTGATTTGTTGCGTCCCTTGGAGTGCATATCTACTTACATGTGTTGATTTCATACCATTTCCTTTGAAGTTAGCATTGACTGTATCTAGCTGTGGAATGTCCTGGTGAATATATGGTTTGATTTCTTCTCTTCATGACTATATCTGATGTATATGTGGCTCAATAGCTGAAGGTTCAACATTAATTTGAAGTATTTCTTTTAATTTATTTCAATTTCAGAGCATTTCATCATCACAATTGCAAATAATTGATAATCTTAAGCAGATAATACAAATATGCAGACATCCTGTAGATAACTAAACATATTCAGCATATTTGAGGTTAAAGCATGTCAAAAATGACAAATATCATGCAAAGATCTAAAGATAGAAGCATTATTTGAAGCATATCTTGTGAAGAATAACTTTTTTTGTAGCATCATTACATAAAACATTATCTTATTGATGAGATCTATGTAAGGCTCCAAAATGGAAACAACAACACACATCAACCTCTGAGTAACATCAGAAGATTAAGACCTAATCACCAAAGACTTGAGATCATGGATTCTCTAAATTCATTGTATCTTTCAAGATGAATAAAGGTTAATGTGTACTTTTATTCTATGTTGTTTATGACTAATATCATGATCAACATAAATTGGTGCTAGAAGGAGGGCCTTAGGAGCTAAGTGATCATCATCAATTCTTCAGGTGATGATAAAGATTGTAAGGTAACACTCAGACACCGCTAAATTTCCAAGCTAGATGCAACTATCTGTTGTTCTGAGCTGATATATGCTAATCCTGTGTAAAGTTTCTGAAATCAATCATAAATATTGCAAGCTTTACAGCCGATCATCACGATCAACATAAATTTGTAGAAATATGCCTTGCCTCATGTAAATTTGCTTAAATCTTTGAGGTAAATAGCTTGAAAACCTGATATCCTACCGTTTGTGATGCATAACTTCAAATATTACCTCATATTTGCAGCATCTTTGCAAATATTCCACAAATATCCAGTCAATATACTTTTCTGACCATAAATACCTTCCTTGCTTGTGAATTCCATCTAATCTTTACAATCATCCAGCCAATTTTCATCAAAATCGAGAAATCCTAGCTCACAGGATAAATACCAGGTCTAGATCTAGTGGAATATTTGAAGAATTACCTGTCAGGGGGTTTAGACCTAGAACTATAGACATCCATCACACTCCAGGGTCTAGTGCATCGGGAGCATCACCAGAGCCTCCTCCTGTAACTCCAATTGGTTTACAAATACCTTCTGGACTATCTGTGACACCTCCTGTCCAGCCTCAACCACAGGTCCAACCTCCTCTAGTTGCAATGTCATTCTTTGCAGCAGAGTCACCATTGCCCTTCACTGCATATCATGAGTTGCCAAAGAATCCAAACAAACTCTGTTCAAAATATCATCCTTATCAGGATGCGGATGATCACATCAGAACTTTTAAAGAAGCTTGTTGTAGGGAAAGAATAGAACATCAGGATGTTGTATGTAGATTATTTCCCTTTTCCTTAGGGGAAGAAGCTTACAATTGGTATATTAGTCTTGGTTGATCCTCAATCGGATCATGGGACATCCTAGAAAAGGCATTTCTAGATAGGTTCAAAGTACCTATTAATCCTTCAATTAACTATCACCTATTTGCCACAATCAAGCGGTTTGAGGGAGAACCTATTGCCAATTTCAATGCTAGGTTTCAGAAAATGTTATCCAAGTTAGTTGCTCCATATGTTGTAGCAAATGCTGCTGCTAGGAGTATCTATTATTCAGCTCTGGATCCTTTGACTTCTATGTTCATCAGGAGAGCACATCCTGAAATCACAACTTTGACAGGAGTGTTCCAAGAAGTCATCAAAGTAAATTAGCAGTTAGTCCCTGCTCCTACACCAAACATAGCCTTTCCTACACTTCCTAGTTATCCAGGATATCCTCCCTAGCCACAATACAATGGAGCTATGGTACCTTTGACAATCATGCCAACACCATTGCAGATATATCCATTGAGTATCATGCTGCCTCCTCCTAATGGAAATGGTCAAATGCCACAGTATCCAAGTCAGACACAAGTGCCCTGGGGTGTGTATCAAAATAATAACACTAGATCCTCTTTCTTCAAGCCTCAAATTGAAAATGTGGTAGCCAAGGTTCAAGAAGAAAAGGAAGAGATTAAAGAAATATCAGCTCAGCTAAGGAAGCTTACAACTGAGATCACTCATTTGAGAAGCCAAAACTTCTACTCTCAGCCTAACCAGAACAAAGGCTATAACAATTATAGACCTAGTTATCCTGATAGGGGCTACAACAACAATAATTACAATAATGGTGGTAACAACAATCCTCTCAGAAAGCCTAGAGTATGGAATTCCAGGCTGAATAATGGTTCCTTACCATCACCCTTAGATAATCAACCACCTAGTGAAACCAAATAGACTACTAGAGTTAATCTTGCTAAGGCAACCCTCACCAATTGGTGTAGAATACACAATACAAATGCTCATGCAGAGCTAGACTGTCCCCAATTTCAAATTGCTGCAAGTATTTTCCAAACTGAGGTATCCAATACTACAGGAAACTCACATCATGTGGAAGGGAATGAGCTTGTTCCCTGTGGATATGACTCAGCATTGGTATTAGAGAGCTATACTGATCAGCATTATACCCAAACATGTGAAGAATCAGCTATGACTTTTGAGTCAAATTATGTTTTCCCCTTTGATGATGACAATGAGCCATCAAATGAGCCTGAGGAGGTACATGCTTACCAACAGCAGTACCAGGGTAAGCACAATTATAACTTGAGAAATAATGCCAACAGACCTACTGGTCCATTGACTTCTTCCTTGCCTCTAAATAATTTTAACACACCTCCTGATCCCAAAGCGAGTAACAATCTGGGATTTCCAAAAGTAACTGCTCAGTATTTGTCACCATAGAACACAGTATCAAAAGCTTTGAGCATACCTCAGGAGTCTGACAAGTTAGTCACCTACCTGGCTGATGAGATGAAGAAGATCAAAATCAGCCTATCTTTGTCAGAGTTGTTGAAAACTCCAGCCATTAAAAAGGCATTTATGAAATCACTAGATGATCCTGCTCCTAAAGAGGATGTTCATCCATCAAGTCAGTTTGGAGGTAAGGATCATGCTATTAGAAATAATAATGTTAAACCTAAAATTCCAGCTACTATTCAAGCTACAGATACTTCTCACATGACTTTGTACAGAGATAAAAGTGAATCACCTCCATTCCTCTTATCCATATGAATGTTTAGTAAAAACCTGTACAATTGCCTAGTGGACTTAGGAGCATCCACGAATGTCATGCCTTTGGCCATATGTAATGCTCTAGGGCTACATCCTGCTAAATCCTTGAAGAAAGTAACCCAACTAGACAAGACAGAGGCAAATGTAATAGGGGAGTTAACTCACATTCACATGCAACTGGCATCTGACCCTAGGATTCAGTACTATATTGACATCCAAGTAGTGGACATACCTGATACATATGGAATGTTACTTAGCAGGGACTGGTCTAAAACCCTCAACGGATATATGTCTACTGACTTCAGTCACATGTGGCTACCTTGGAAAGGTATACCAAACCAGATAAGGGTAGACGCTGAACTGAGAATGAAACACATGATCACCAAGTACAACAAAACAAACAGATCATGTATGTGAATGTTGAACCCAGAGTATACTCCATCAAACCTCAGACTGTCAAAATAGAGGAGGTCCTGATGTATGACTTTCATGGTGATCATGATCCTGATGATCATCATCATGATGATAATGTTGTAGTCTTAAGATCTGGTCATGCTCATGGAGATGAAACAGAAGTAGATCATTTCAAAATTTTTGAAATACACTTGTCTAAACAGGTAGAACGCTGTCGATTATTAGATATACCTGTTCATAACATTTTGATTGATGGTTAGTGCAGATTAGATGATGAGGCACATTCAGAGAAAACTTGTGAAACATGCATCGACATGATGGAGCTGGAACAAGCGTGTAGTGAGGCATCATCATCATAAGAAGTAAGTTCCATATCTAGTGATGATGATGATATTGATTTTTGTTTGTCTGCTGCAGGAACATGAGAGGTTGTGAGTCAGAATAAGTATTTTATCTAGAAGAAAGAAGAAATTCTGGTCTGCAATAAGAAGAATAATAACAGAAATAATAAGATCATCCTTGGGAGTGATTGTCTGATGGAGTCAGATTATGAATTATCTGATGATGACAAAGGCAATAATTTGACTAGATTTGAGAAGTTTTTATCAAAAGAAATTAACGAGATGCAAGAACAGCAGAGAATGCCACAAGATGCACTGACTGAAGGATGGTGTAGACTACATGAGACACCTCACTCAGAGACTGCTTGTTCATAATGCTTACATATTTTAAAGAAGCATACAGTGCCTAGTTCAGAAGTTCATCCTTCTGGTGATGGAAAGAAAACAGATAAATTAGCTTCCCAAAAGAGAGAAAAGATGAAAAATGAGAATGTTGAAATTCCTAAGTTAAAATGGATATCAGGTGGTGCAGCTACCAGAGCTGCAAAGAAGAGAGAAAGTTCAGTTAAGCCTTCTGCTGAAGAAAAGCCCTAGATCCTTAGATTTGATGGATCCAAGTCTAAACAAGGAGCTGGAGTAGGGATTGATCTCATTGATCCATCAGGAAGGTCCTATTTAGCTGCTTACAGATTGCAATTTCCCTGTACTAACAATGTAACAGAGTATGAAGCTCTAATACACGGGATACTATTTGCTTTCTAGAAGAAGGTAAAGATTCTGCATGTCTTTGGAGACTCAGAATTAGTTGTCAGACAGGTAAGAGGAATTTACTCTTGCAACTATAGGAAATTGTCAAATTATAAACATAGAGTGTGGGATTTGATTAAAGACTTTGATGCATTTAATATCACTCACGTACCTAGAGAACAAAACCATACGGCAGATGCCTTAGCACAGGCTGCCAGTACATTAGAGCCCTTGTCCATATCAGGCCTAAAGATATTTTCAGTAGAGCTGGTATCAGTGTCTTCAGTACCTAATAATGTTACTAACCTCCAAGTTTTTGATGATGATCAGCATATCCTAGATTTCATATCCAACAGGGATATATTTGATGCTCAAATCATAGATGAGAACAATGTGGAAGATCATGTGTGGGAAGAAGAAGAAATATTAGAGTTGCCTAGCAACAGGATTCCTAAAGGTATGATTGAGCTAGAAACAACCTTTGACCTGGATAACATGTTGAGGCAGAAGGATCTTCCAAAGGATGATGGAGGATAGTATTCACAAGTGAATATTGGACAAAATGAAGACAAGAAAAATGTCTTGATTGGTAAGGTTTGCACACCAAAAGAGTTAGAAGGAATAACTCAAGCTCTTAAAGACTACATCCATGTCATTGCATGGACTTGTGATGAGTTGAAAACATATGACACATCAGTCATAACTCACACTATACCTCTCAAACTAGATGCTAAACCTTTCAGACAAAAGCAAAGGCCAGTCAATGCTTTGCTTGAATCAATAATTTTTTAAGAAGTCAAGAAACTGCTGAATGCCAGGATCATATTTCCGGTGAGGCATTCCACCTGGGTTGCTAATCTGGTCCTAGTAAGAAAGAAGAATGGAGACATCAGGCTGTGTGGACTTCAGAAATCTGAATAAAGCATCAGAGAAAGCTAATTATCCTTTACCCTCATTAGATGAAGTTCTACAAATTGTAAATGGTGCTAAAATGATGTCCTTTCTAGATGGTTTTTCTGGTTATAATCAAGTAATGGTTGATAAAATTGATAGGCTAAAAACTGCCTTCACCACAAAGTGGGGTATCTTTGCATATAGACGCATGCCATTTGGGCTGATAAATGTTGGAGCAACATTCCAGTGCGCAATGGACATAGCCTTCAGAGGCTTAATAGGAAAGTGTATAGTCATATACATGGATGACTTAACAGTATTTTCTAAAAACAGAGAAAACCATGTAATAGATCTCATAAATGTATTAAAAAAAATGTGAAGAATATGGGATATCCTTGAACCCCAAGAAATGCATATTCGGGGTGACAACAGGAAAGTTGCTGGGCCACCTAATAACCGAGAATGGGATTATCATTGATCCTGATAGGGTGGAGTCTATTATGAAATTACAGCTTCCTGGAAGCAAGAAAGAGCTTAAATCTTACTTTGGAAAGATAAATTTTGTCAGGAAGTTCATCATCGACTTTGCTGAGATAGTGAGACTTTTGAATGCTATGCTAAAGAAGGATGCAAAGATTGAGTGGATATCAGAGGCTAAAGCAGCTTTTGAAGACATAAAGAAAGCTATATCTGAAGCTCCAGTGCTGATTAGTCTAGACTACACCAGAGACTTTTATATTTATTCATTTGCTTCAGAACATACCTCTGTAGTAGTGCTAACTCAGAGAAATGAAGAAAAAGAAGAGAAACTAATTGCATTCATGATCTGTCCTTTCAAAGATGCTGAATTGAGATATGTGGATGTTGAAAGGCAGGCACTTGCTTTAGTAAGAGTAATAAAGAAATTCAGGCATTATATCTTGAGAAGAAAAGTGATTGCTGTGGTACCAGATGCAGTAGTGAAGATGTTGTTAATGCAAGGCAATCCTGGTGAAAAAAGGGCTAAGTGGGTCACAGTCCTACAGGAATATGACATGGAAATCACACCCATGAAATTGGTAAGAGGACAGGCTTTAAGCCAAATGATATCAGAGATTGATCCAAACATCACAAGTCAGTAGTATGTTATTAATGAAAAGGATAGTAGAGAGTGGTAGGCAGATATCAGGCATATCCTAATCACTGGAAGATGTCCTCTCAGACTGCAGGCTTCACAAAGAAGAGCCCTGAAAATAAAATCCCAGAAGTAGATGATGAAAGCAGAGTACTTTTCAAGAAAAATTATGAAATAATATACCTAAGATGCCTAGAGAGGCCTGAAGTAGATAAAGTATTATCAGAATTACATGACAAGTTTGGAATAGCACATGGGTCATCCTTGGCCACTACACATGCAATCCTCAGAGCAGGATATTATTGGCCTATAATTTTTAAGGATACTGCTGAGCACATTAAGTGTTGTCATGTATGTGAGGTAGCTGCCAACAGTGAAAGATATGATGCACAACCTTTGCAACCAGCGATGGAAGAATGCCCATTTGCACAATGGGGTATGGACTTCATAGGACCAGTTAATCCTCCATCATCATCAGGCCATAGGTATGTGTTAACAATTACTGATTATTGTACCAGGTGGACTGAAGCCACTAGCAGCAAGACTTGCAATGCAGAAGATGTCATCAAATTTCTAGAAAGTAACATAATCACCAGGTATGGGGTTCCCTATGCTCTGGTGAACGATAATGGCTCTGCTTTTACTTCAACCAAATTGTCAAGTTGAGCCTTTGATTATGGGATCATACTGAAGTTCTCATCTAATTATTATCCCTAAGGGAATGGATTGGCAGAATCCATTAACAAAAATTTGTTGAATATCATAAAGAAATTAGTAGACAAAAACCCTAAGGAATGGAATACACTTTTGAAATATGCCTTATGGGTAGACAGAACCAGAAACAAGGTTGCATTAGGAAACTCACCTTATCATTTAGAATATGGGGTGGATCCCATCCTCCCTGTTAACTTGAAGATTCCTACCTTGTAGTTTGCCCAAGAGTACCTAGGCATAGACAATAATTAAGAAGTCAGGTTGCTTCAGCTGCTGCACCTGGAAGAGAAAAGAAGTCAGGCAATTGATCAGTTTGCCAAACATCAGGTTGTTGTCAAATGCTAGTTTGACAAGAGAGCCAAAATTAAAGCCTTTAGGATATCAGATTTAGTCCTGAGGTGGGATAAAGCCCATGAGAAGAAAGGAGACCATGGTAAGTTTGATAAATTATGGATAGGCCCTTTCCAAATTTCTGAGATATTAGGAGACAGTACTTTCAGGCTTAAGAACTTGACAGGTGAGGATATTCCATTGCCAGTTAATGGACAGTTTCTCAAACATTATTTCCAAGCCTAAGTAGCTTCATGTCAGTCATGTGTATCATAATGTATATTTGTATAGTTGTTTGTACAGTGTTTTGTTTTATTTTTGCCTTGCTTTCCGGTTGAGTTTTGGTTTTGGTTAGTCAGGATGATGCAACTCATCACCCCAGAAAATAACAAAATTGTTAAGATTCAAGTGATGAGAACACATTTATATATAGGTTATGACTCACTTTGAGAAAGTCATCATGGTCAGGTCTGTGTTATCCTATCATCAGGGTACCTTTTCTTAACCAAAGTGATTTCTTCACAATGACTCACCTAATAGCCTTGAGTTTGTTGAAAATACAAGTATAGGTATTAAGTGAAAAATCTAAAGGGACTCCCTTGCTACCAATGCAATCTCCAACCTAAAATAGCAAGTGACCATACCTTGCATACTAAGCTTACATGATGACATCAGATGAATAGAGTATAAATTTTGAAAATCCAAAAGTATAATACAATTACCGGGGCTATAGACGTCTGCTGGCAGTGGGGCTCTACTTAGGGGGATTGTATAGATAACCTTGCTGGGGCTATAGACGCCTACTGGCAGCAAGGCTCTATCTAGGTTGGCTATGAGGGATGATCTCCAACTATGTAGCTTAACATCAGTTACTCATGTTTTCAACTTGCTTTCAAGATGAGGATAATTAATCATTTACACACTACTGATCCTTTGTTAGCATTGTTACCATGAGGACATTTTATCATTCAGAAAGATTATGATGATTATGTTTAGAAAGAGTTAGAATGCTATGTTAGAATGTGTTAATATCACTTGAATCATTGGAATTTTAGTGTTTTCTTTGGTGGCAAGTTGTGTGGTTACACAACACGCCCCATTTTGACTTGACAAAACAGGGACCCAACTTTTTGCTTGGCTTTTGCTTGTGTTTTCTGCTTGTTGGCGGTCTGGTAAAAGTAAGACAATGCAGATGATCCTGCATAAAGGGGACTGGGTAGGTCATCATGATGAGGTTAGTTTTTCAAAGTTAATATTTCATGACCATAACCTCATGGGTGGATAGAGTACAAAATTTCATGCAGATTTGCCTTTTGGATCACCCTAATATTCCTCAGAGAACGAGAGTTATGGTGAGTCAAAGTCCTGGTCAAGCCTAATATTCCAGGGGGAGGATCATATTTCTTAACATCAGTCATCTTACAAAAGATCACTCCGATCTCAATCTATCACCCGATAAAATCATTTATCTAGAGGTCCGGACGTCAATTTTAGGTGATAGAGGCATTTACCCGTCGAACAACATCATATATTTTGTGAGGATCATATCTCTTAATGTCACCCGATATTTGGATATCACCCTGATATTTGAATATCAGCTTGTCGCAAAATATCACCCCGAACCGATGTCCTGCTGACGTCATCCAAACTTGATAATCGAAGAAATAAACCTGATGATGATGTCACCATTCTTTTTACCTCGAGGAGGTATATTTCCAAACATGACCCTTCCTACATAACATGATGATGACGTTATAAAGCCACAACCCTGAACTAAGTCATTATCCTGATGACGTCATCCTGATATTTCGACAGGAGGTCATTTTATTCTAATGGGAGATCATATTTGAACATCACCCGATATTTGAATATCATCCTATCTTGCAAAGATCACCCCACGCCATGCTGCCATAACATTAAATGCACTTGGATGTGGTAGGTGATTCCCGCCGATTACGAACCCGATACATACACCTGGCAGGATCCGACAGTTTCATACAAGGAAATCAGCTATTACATTTAATTTGCCCTAATTTGCCTTTGTGAAGAGGTTAAAAGTGATTTACAGACTCATTTCACACTTATCTTGTGATAAAACAAGTTTTTACAGAGTTCTGAGCTTACAAATCCTCATAAGGCTACCTATGGACGCATATAGCTTGTACCAGAACGAGATACGAGAAGCACTGCTGGTAATTGAGTCCCTTTTGCAGATATCAACCTAATTAGGAAGATAAACACATTAGGTAAGTAATTGAAATCCTCTGGTTGTCATATTCTGCATATCCAGGTATCATGGTGTATTCTGGTTTGAAGTTCTAGTTTTTGCATATCAATACAAACGAAATGTGAAAGAGTATAATATGCATGATGAATAATAAAGATATAATGTATATGCATGCTGGAAAGATATCAATTGTAAGACCAAGTTTTCTTAATTGTAGGCATCCATGGCGGATAAGCAGTTAGCTAAGTCAGAGGTAGAATTTCTAAAGCCCATGTTTGCTAAACCTGAGGGCGTCCAATTCAAATATGGTGCCATCACTGATACGCACCAAGGAAATACAGGTCTGGCTGCCTAGTCAGTCAAAATGAGTGATGAGAAGAATAACAACACCTTGTTGGATGCAGTCTCTATGTCTGGAATGTGGAGTACAACTGGTTTCCAATATTCTATGGAAACTCCTGAGCTAGTCATTGAATGTGCAAGAAACTATAATCCGCAGACAAGGAAAGTAGAGAAGCATGGCAGAGTATATGTTGATCTGTCAATCAAGGGTCTTGCTGCTACATTCGGTTTGCCATTGGGCAAGAAGGTTTCCAACATAGATTTGAAGAAATCGGAAGTAGAATATGAAAATAATAAGAAGGCTGTTAGGAAGAAAATGTACCAATGGAGGGCAAAGAATAGTCCCTATCCTGCAGCAGCTAAACTTCCAGTTCATTTATATAAATTTGATTTTGACGATGAGTACCAATACATAATAGCCCTGCTCAGCAGAGTGACAGGCCAGCCTGATGCTGGAAGTTTTAAAGATTGGATGTATGCAGTCATCCTGATGTGCCTTTACGCAGATAACAAGCCAATGTGGGCTAAGATGATAAGTGATGCTCTAAATGAGCAACTGATGAATTTAGGGGGTCCAGATTGTTCCTTTTACATGACTTCATACATTGTTTATTCATGTGCCTACAAGGGTACATTTGATGCATTGACTACAGATGGGCGAATTGGTGGCACAACAAATGATGCACATATATGGGATCACCATCCCCAACTGTAAAGAGCAAATTACCTCCAGTTTTACAAATTAGTGAATGATGCATTCTCTATGCATCTGGTAAGAACAATGGAGGAAGATAGAAATAAAAGACTGAGCATGGAAGCTCAAGAAATCATATACAGGCATGGAGCTTGGTTTATTCAATTTGCAACATTCTCTTATATAAGAATTGAAGGTTTTGAAGAAGAACCCCTCATGCTCCCAAGATACCCCATTGATGCAGTAGTTTTAATGGAGTTCACGAGGCAAGTCGCTATAATATTGGATGCTTACAAAGCAAGTAACAAACTCCCACCAGTATTGTTTCTAGTAACAATGGGCTGGTATATGTGCCCAGATTCTGAGAACATTCAAAAAGCCATAGCTGGTTTAACAATTATGAATTTCTAGTCATTCCCTTTGGTTAGGTCATACGATCCATATGGGAGGATGCAGAAAATCATGGGGAAGCCCATCCACCAGAAGAATCTTGAAGATTTTTGGGCAGATTGTGAGGATGAGGCTGAGGCCAGAAGGAGAAGGTATCAAAGATTGACCCTTAACCAGATCAGGACCTTCGACTGCATTTCAGTCCCTGCACAATTGAAGGGGGGTGATGGTAATATAATGGCAGATGAGTACGAAGAGAAAAAGATATATAATGATACAATATCCATGCCAAATCTTACTATGCCTAAAGATATTTCTTTAGATCCATTCATAGGAAGGATATTGCAGCTGACCCAGGCATGGGTGAATGAACAAACAAATACACTGAAGAAGAAGGGCGTAGCCCTTACTGTTGATAATAAGAGGAAGAGACATGAGGTTCCTGAAGATGAATATGATGATTTCCTGGTTGAAAAGAGGAAATCCAAGGGAGAAAAAGCACCACCTCCTGAAAAGAGAAAGAGATCTTCAAGAGGTAAGAAGACTGATCCTGAACCCAAAGGGGTTATAATTGAAAGAATAGAGATGTCAGCTGAAGATGCATCAGAATCAAGACAAATATCAGCATCATTCGTACCACCTCCCGTGGATAAACAAAAAGCTAAAGGAACCCAGAGGCCATCTGCACATCCTACTGATATATTTGAAGAGGGTCAGACATCACAGAAGAATATAGAGAAGGATATCCCTCTAGAAGAAGAGCCTGAAGAAGAGGAAGGTCCTATATCCTTCACAAGAAAGAGAAAAGCACCTCAGGTGATACCAACTACACCTAAGAAACCAAGAACTACAATGAGAGGTGAAATAAAACAACCCCCAATAGTGCTAAAAGGGGCAGGTGGGGAAGTATTCAACAAGGAACTGCAACATAATGTTTCACTTCCCACCATTGTAAAGTTCAAGACCGAACAAGCAGAAGAACAATTGAAAGAAGCCTCTAAGGCAGTGCAAAGTGGTCTAGTCTCATTGGATGAAACAATTGACCTATCTGATGATGAGGTAGTGAAAGATGTAGCTTCACAAAAGATGGCAAACCCTTGCTGCTAATATCTGGATAACTCCTCATGGAACATCATCATCTCCGTCAAGAATAGATACAGTCACCATCTCCATCAAGAATAGATACAGTTATTGGAGAAAGAGATAACTGGAGAAAGAGATATCCTGATCTCCAGTAACTGTATCTCCGTCAAGAATAGATACAGTTACTGGAGATCAGGATGATCATCATCATGATGGTGGGCACCCAGGATCCGAAGACCAAATTCCCTCATGGCTGGAGAAAGAGATAAGTACTAAGTCTGGACTAGAGATACAAGAGTTTGTTGATGTATCGACATTGTTTTTAGAGACTCTAATGAAGCCAAGGAGGAAGGCAAGATTAACTTCTACTATTGGAAGGGATCCTAATACAGGCAAGAGAACAGCCCAGGTAGTTGTTCCTACAGTTGATAAAGAAAAATGCAAGATCACTCTGGATGAATTCCAGATTACTACAATAGATTTAGGATTTTCCAATGAAGATCAGGAAGGCCAGAAAGGTAAGGACATTATTGATTCATTGACTCAAAGGGTGAAAAGAGAGAAAGAGAAGAATAAGCAGCATAAAGAGCACATTGCTCAGCTGCATGCATATATAAAAGGGTTAATTAACCCTGATGATCCATCAAGTGATAAAGCAGTCCCATTGACTGCAATTTCTCAGGAGGAGGTCAACAAGTTGAACCTCATGAGACATGAATCAATAATAATGTTGAAATGGATGTCATCCGTGCTCGATGGAGCTGAAGAAGTCGTAAAGGCCTCTTTGAAGAGGTGGAATTCTTTGGGCACCTCTAGGAGAAAAGTAGATAAACTGCAGATGGAGATCGGCAGGAGGTCATTTCAATTAGAAAAGGCCATGAGAATTTTGGATGAAATGAAGAGGATTGATCCATAGATTCTAATAAAGAATCAAGTACTGAATAATAACATAGCCCTATTGATTGATATCTAGAATAAAGACATCAGGTTCGAATGTGATGTGCTTAAAAGATGCAACAGTAAACTAAGGAATATCAGCATGAAGCTACATGATATGATGTCGCATGAGGCTGAAGTTTTGGAAACATTAGAAGGAAAGATAGAGGGAAAGATAGAAAATTAGGATGAAGAGTTTGTCATCAAAGCTCTACATAGTAATTTCTGGCTAATTGCTAAAGACCCTCTCAACCACCTGATAGAAGAAGTGCCAGATAAAGTAATGAGAATAAAGGTGAAGGTGGAAGATTATAATGAAACATCCAGCAGCAGGAGGGATAAATTGGAATCTCTCCAGAGCAAATATCAAGTGCATAAACATGCCATCGCCAAAGCGAGAACTCAGGATGGCAAAGAATTGGAGAAGATAGTGCAAGCATATGAGAATATCAGGACAGCTATGCAGGTCCATATTCAAAAAGACAATCATCATGATGATGAAGATAGTGAAAGCGTTGAAAGTGATGATCATGACAATAAAGATGATGATGAAGATGTACCATAGAGGGAATATATGCATCAGGTACTTAGGAAGGTATAAGTGGCCTAGATGGTTGCCAGCTGGCAACCTGTGCCATGTGGAAAGGATTGACTTAGTCAATGAAATGTAAATCGTAGATTTTAATAGATAAATAATGATCGTAGATCAATTGTAACCGCTCCCTCACCTTGTTCTATAAAAGGTGCAGGGATGCCTCATTTTATTCATTTGAAACTTAGTTGAAATTTGTTTGCTGGAATATTCAGGGCTCATTTCAAAGTTGTTGTATACATATATGTTTTTGCATACCTAATGAATGAGAAGACTCTTTTGATTACAATCCATAATAAATCTTGAGTAATCAGTGTATGAATTCTTGATACATGTTGTGATTTTTTGCATCCCTTGGAGTGCATATCTACTTACATGTGTTGATTTCATACCATTTCCTTTGAAGTTAGCATTGATTGTATCTAGTTGTGGAATGTCCTGGTGAACATATGGTTTGATTTCTTCTCTTCATGACTATATCTGATGTATATGTGGCTCAATAGCTGAAGGTTCAACATTAATTTGAAGTATTTCTTTCAATTTCAGAGCATTACATCATCACAATTGCAAATAATTGATAATCTTAAGCAGATAATACAAATATGCAGACATCCCATAGATAACTGAACATATTCAGCATATTTGAGGTTAAAGCATGTCCAAAATGACAAATATCATGCAAAGATCTATAGATAGAAGCATTATTTGAAGCATATCTTGTGAAGAATAACTTTTTGTGCAGCATCATTACAGGAAACATTATCTTACTGATGAGATCTATGTAAGGCCCCAAAATGGAAACAGCAACACACATCAACCTCTGAGTAACATCAGAAGATTAAGACCTAATCACCAGAGACTTGAGATCATGGATTCTCTAAATTCATTGTATCTTTCAAGATGAATAAAGGTTAATGTGTACTTTTATTCTATGTTGTTTATGACTAATATCGTGATCAACAGTTTACAGGACAACGCCTAAACTAGAAATCACATAGACATTAGGTAAGTTTATGGGTTTATGAGAAGGAAGAATATCAAGAGTTTTTGGGATAATATGAGGGAGGAAAGATACTAGATAGGAGAAGAAATACATTATTTTAAAAATTTCTTATCATTTTCTTTATCTTGAGGTTTGTCAGGGGGTGGGTTGGAAGCAAACTAGGTTTGGGACATTTGGTAGGGGTATATTAGGAAATAGGTAAGGTAGATATGGGTTGGTTAGTAGGTTGGGTGTAGTGTTGGGGAAGTTTCTTAGGCCTACTATTAGAAGTGGATGGGGAAAGGTCCTACACGTTTTCTTTTACTTTATCTTGGAGGGGTGTTAGAAGGGAGATAGAAGTCAATGAGGAAGGTGAAGTAGTAATAGGTGGATATATGGTGGGGAAGATAGGGGCATAGCTAGTGGAGTAGGTGAAGTAGTAGAAAGAGGTTGTGGGGTTGGGACAACAATGCGTTTAGAGGCATAAGATAGGTAAAGGTGAAAGAGGGAATTGGTATGAGGTTGAGGTGGACCAGAAGGGGTTGACAAAAAATAATCTAAGGAGAAGTGTCTTAAGGTAACAACTAGTTGGTTTGGGCTATGAGAAATGGTGAAGACATTACCATCATGGGGAATTTTAGAGTCAACAAAGGAGGGACCTAGATGATGTTAGAGTCAATCATATGCTATATAAGATGTCATAGGCTCATACCCCTCTTTGGTGTCATGTCCTGGGGTCTAATTGGTGGTAATTGGATGAGTTTATTAGAGAGAATTTGTCGAAGAATAGTGTGGAGTGGATCAACAAGCTTTAGTAGACATGTATGAAAAATGTGGTAGCATAGACAAGGCAGTGAGCTATTTGAAAAGATGCCTCAAAGAAATGTGGTCTCAAGGTGATGTCCTTGTCTATGCATCTGCTTGTCATGACAATCCATGAGACCACATTTCTTTGAGGCATTTTTTCAAATAACTATATTGTAATTGAAATTTTGTCATCTATCAACATCTAGTTATTAGTTATGCAATGTATAGTACTGCTTTGAGTTTGAAAGATGTGCAATGAAATGTAACCAATGATATGAATATAAAATACAAAAATCTAGTACTAGAAGTACAATTCATTCATTAAACTATTTATTTTATTACCTCTGTGAAGTTTTGAAGTCCACCACCACTGGCAGGTGTTGCCGTGAAATTTCTAATATTAATCTATTCAACATCTAAAATCATATATTAGAATACCATTCATATAATGATGCTATTCACATGTAATATTTATAATTGTTTACTAGTTACATACCCTGACAATAGATGATGTAGTGTAATATGCAGGTGGAGAACCACTGAAAACTGCATCAATGCTATGACCCTAAAATTTCATTAAAATCATCAAACTAAATTAGTTAATCTTGCATTTCAAAAATAAAATTTAATAAATTAAATTCAATGAACTTGCTAAGATTTACCTGAGTATCAAGGCTGAAATTCTCACTCAGGAGACCATCTATCATCACCATCTGCTCAACTGTAGATGTAGCCTGCGCACCTATGTCCCAACTATTTGTGGGGTCATAACCACATGCTGACCTGCAATCCTGATAAGTATGGGGTGGAACCCTACTCGAACTCTCCCCCGGCCCACGCTGTGCTACAGGACTAGCATGCTATATGATGCTCTAGGTCAGGGCACTAATGGACTGATGTGTCTCGACCTCAACACTCTCGTTCACAACGGAAGGGATAGACACGTGCTCATGGGCTGGTTTGACGAGTTCTCGTCTCGCTGGCTGTTGTGGGTTAACATGTGCCCCTGGTCTATCCTGTGTTGACCCCCCACCTCTACCTTGGAACTCCTGCATATCAAAATAATTTGGTGCTTTATTTTTGACAAAGTTGCAGTAGAGTTTCTGAAAAATATATTGCGGGACCTTATTATTGTTGCATGGAGGATAGTCAAAAACCATCCACCATCTCTGTGCAAAATTGTCCCTTATCGCTTGGTTGTTGCACCAATGGATATGGAACCTCTTGCATTTAAGGGGTAGAGGTTGATTTGTTCGTGGGTTTGTGAAAATAGAACACAAGTCCAATTTTGTAATTTGTTCATTTTTAACTTATTCATAGGACAACTTATCTGCATAGAACTCTCTAAATTTTCTCCTCTTTTCTGACCAACTAGAGATTTGCTTGCTAATTGAATCTACATTTGATAACATAGATTCAAGAGATTGAGCAAGTGTGAATCTATGCAAGGTTGAAGTTGTAGGTTCTTTCAACCTTGCAACTATGTCCTCAATTTATTTTTTATTGTTTTCAATTTGCCCCATTATATTTTCTTGTGTTCCAGGGGCATATTGAGGAATGAATGGAGGTGTTTGTTGTTGGGGTTCTTCTTTAGCAGGTATTTCCTATTCAGGTGATGAAGGATTTTGTGGATATTTAGTAGGAGGAGGAGGTGCATTATCAATTCCTGTAAATTAAAGAAATTTACATCAAAAAACTATTTTAACATACCTATTTAGCAACAAATTCACACAAGAAAGCAAATAGAACTTACTCCTTCGACCTCCCCGATGTCGTGGCAGCATTTTGATAATGAACCGACGACAAATAGTTGACAATATGGCCTTCAATAATGCAAGTGCGCTCTCCCTTCTCTCCAAGCCATGGGTTTGCTGTGAAATGTTGTTAAATTATGAAATGAAATGCAATTTTTTTTAATATAGCAGAGCATAATGCGTTCGCGTTATGGCTAAAACTTTTTTTAAAAGTTGGCCACTTTTTGGCCCCCAACTTTTTGCACCCACCCTCTACACTCTACTCAATACCACAATAACACGGTTAGCACGGTAATTTGTTGCCATATTTGATTCATGGAAGATGTGTCTGATAGTGAAAATTTCAAACTTGTCTAAGATTGAACTGATCACATGAATCCATTTCATAAAATTTCAATTCTAGGATTTTCAAGATTTAATACCATTTATGCAGATTCAAAAACCACCTAATCTCGAAGGAACTAATGTTCTTCATCTTATAAAGCTTAAGCCCTTCAAACAAAGTGCTAAACTCAACATCATTAGTAGTACCATCAAGTAAACGCTTCGAAATTGCCCAGATGAGGACTCCTGCCTCATCTTTGATGATGCATCCAACACCTGAGGCCCCAGGATTATCTCGGAGGCCGTATTGAAATTTAATTTCAATCTTCCACTTTAGGGAGTTAAATTTAAAACTATTTTTACTTAAAAATTATTTTAAATAAAATAATTCTAAACTAATATTTCTCTAAGTTTTTTAGTTAGATGTATTTAAGATATCTATACTACTTTAATTTTAGTTACATCGTTTACTTTATTTTTATTTGAAGAGCTATTTTTATTTATTTAAGAGTTATTTTATACTTTTAGGTTTTTTAAATATATGTCCATTGTGTCTTGGTTTTTATGTCGAGAGGCATTCTACAGTCACAACATGGCAGAGATGGAGAGCACTCATTTTCTGTGTAAATATATAGCTAAAACAAATCAAAAATAAAAATTAAAAAAAACAAAGAAATTAGAAAAAATAAAAATAAAAACAAAAAAAGAAATTGGGAAAAATAAAAAATAAAAACCAAAAAAGAAATTGGAAAATGTGAAGGAAAAAAAGTGGAGAAAATCACAAAAACCATGAAAAGTGCAAAAAAAACATAGAAAATAAAAATAAAAACAAAAAAAAAAATTGGAAAGGGTTGAAGGAAGAAAAGTTAGAGAAAAAACACAAAAAATACTGACAGGCATATTTTAGATATATTTTTTAAATATAAATATACTAGTTATGTACACACTCAAAGCATAAGGCTTATTGTCTTGCTGTCACTATAGAAGTCTTTTGATGTGAAGTCATAATATTTCCACACTCCATGTAATGAATTGTAAAGATTTTGGTAGAAAACTATGTTTTGTGCATTACGTTTGCCATCACAGTCCATGATCTATCATTAGGAAGAAGATAAAATTGTGAATTGATGACGATAGAGTATGATCCAAAACATCAATGCAAAAAAGCTACACAGTTTTCTACCAAAACTTCAATTATATGTGACACAAATGGAACATGAATATGCATAATTCAATCTATTAGTTTGGGTAAAAAGAATAGACATAATGAGTCATAAAACACAGGTGACACGATGTTGAACAATAATGTTGGCATTGACAGCTTAAACTCTAGCTGCTATATGCGAATATGGAGACGGACATCCAGCCAGCTCTTCAGCCCCCTTCGCTTTCAGCCTACTCCATTTCATCCATTTTCACACTATAGCCAAAATATAATCATTGTTTGGAACATGTCACAATATTTTTTTGTTGGGACTCTCTAAAAAATAAAGCAAGATTCGAAAATCTGAACCAGAGATTTGAGAAAACGCATGCCAAATTTTAAGGCCACTGGAGTACGAAAAGATCAAAAAGATAACAGAGCGAATCCAAACGCAAGTAAAAATGCACGCACTTTCCATTGTGCATAGTAAAGAACTACCCATTTTTAATTCTCTTATCTATTCTCTTGCTTTTTTAAATGATGGATGTAATCTAAAAGGTTGAAGAAAAAACTTACACAGTTAAATCCTGAAACACTCAAATATAAATTAAATCTTGAAGCACTCAAATATAATATCATGGATTGTGGAAATCTGTCTATTAAAAAACTACCCAATTTTTTATAAATCATCTATAATTTGACGAGCTTAATTTAGGAGTTGTTGATCCTAAATATCCATATTAACTAAATTCACACAAAATTTGGGACGCTTCTAGCACCCTGACAATTGAGCATAAAAATAACAAAAAATCTGTTGCAAATGTTTGAATGGTATTGATTATATAGAGTGAATTATACATAATAGCATACCAACTAGCCCTTATTCTTCATCTAGAAGGAAGGAAATTCAACCTGGGAATCAGAAGAAGAGCACTTGCCCTGAGGCAGTACAGGGCAATTCATAAAGTTAGATCCAGAGGAATCCACACACAAATATATTTGATACAACTGTTTGTTTCCCGATTCGTCTGTATTGCATTCAATCCCTGCTGTGTAACCAGTACCCACTTTCAATGCATTTTGTATGCTGCTCACACTGTATTGTCCCCCATTTGGATGGATTCCCGCATTCTCCAACGCACCCAGAATATCAATACTATCTTTGAGACTCAGAGCAGCTGCAAAATAATCATGTTGGCTTAAAACAGTCTCTGAGCAGGTGCCATGTTTTTCCCATTCGTGTTGCCAAAAGTGCTCTCCATTGCTGCTTGGACATGCCAGTGATCCCCATTTCGAGCTCATCTCATTTCGCAGATCACTTATCTGCATGCATAAAATCCATTTATTATCTTATGTTACAGAATAAATCTATGTGGTGAGTAACACAACATGATGTAATTAGTCTCTCGCTCGTTTAAGGTCTGGTTTTGTCCTGTAGGCTGCTTTGTAAAGAATTCTGGACCCTCTTCTCCAGCTAAACTAATAAAAAAAAACATGATATAATTACCTGTGAAGGATCGAAGGGACTGTTGGGATCACAGTTAGAAGGGTAATTGCCATCATCATAATTTGGCCATAAACCATGAATTGAAAAATCTGATGCAGGCTTCCCTGTGGAAGGATAGCAGCATCCATTTGATGTATCACAATAAGATCCTGGCCACTGTTACATTACACAGACAATTTACAAAAACCTCATCAGCTAAATACAACAGTAATGGCTACATGATTATACCAACTGTTTATGGACAGCGCTATATAATCCATTATCAAAATGAGAGAAAAATGGATGGATTGCAGATTTAACCACTGTATGCATAAATTTGTGTCACTAATGATATTACCTGTTGAACCAAGTAAAAGAAATCAAAATCCTGAGCTTTGGCAGTAAAACAGATACTACTGTAAAAGAAGAACAATACAGCAAAAACGCTCATTGTTTTGGTAATGGATTCCATCTTGGAGATTACCTATGCCCCTTAACCTGGATTTACATAACTGTTATAGAAAAGATTTGGCCGATAACGCGTTATACATCGCTATCTAACGCGTTAGGATATTCAGGTAATTTGTATGGATATTCTCCCCTTTCATGCTTTTATGTTCTTGTTAGAAGGGCTTGGTTAGGAAAATAAGACAAATAATTCATGGATACTATTGAAAACAAAATTGAAAATCATGAATACTAAAATTGGGATCTTAAAATTGGAAGTTCTGATAGACCGTATCATGGTTTGATTGAAGCTAATGATAAGGCTGTTGGTAGGGTCCAAAGTTCTTTGGAAAATTTGGCTTTGAGCCATGGGTTTTGATGTCTTAATGTAACTGAGACTTGTGTTACTAAGATTGAAATGTGTGGAATCAAATTTGTGAATGTGAGATGCCTATAATTAATAATGAAAGTGTCATAGGATGATGTCTTTAAATACACAACCCTAAAGATACAATTTGAACTTTTTGACATGCATGTTGATGGGTAGCAATCATGTTGGGCAAGATTTTTGGTCTTGGAATTTGAATTTAGAAAGTGAAAGCTTAATTACACTCTCAATTTAGTCTAGAAGACTCATTCACACCCATGATTGAATCTAGGAAGGAGAAAGCTTTAGGAAGTAGATCAATGTTAAATTCATTGCCCCTGTAGGTGGGGAGTTGCTGGTTTGTAGCTGCTTTGTTGATTTTTGTTGTTGGTTCATTGTTGTTGCTCTTAGCCATCTTTTTAACTTTTTGTCTTGTCCCTTCCAAACTTTGTATAAGGGTGTGGTTCTTTCAGAACTCATTGTTCTAGTTCATAGCTCTGATCAAATATATTTATCCAATCAAAACAAAATTGAAAATCATAAATATTATAGAAACTCATAGTTCTAGTTCATAGCTCCTATCAAATATATTTATCCACTCAAAACAAAATTGAAAATCATAAATACTATAGAAACTCATTGTTCTAATTCATAGCTCCCATCAAATATATTTATCCAATCGAAACAAAATTGAAAATAATAAATATTATAGAAACTCATTGTTCTTGTTTATAGCTCCAGTCAAATATATTTATCAAATCAAAACAAAATTGAAAATCATAAATACTATAGAAATTCATTATTCTAGTTCATAGTTCAAGTCAAATATATTTATCCAATCAAAACAAAATTGAAAATCATAAATACTATAAGACAAACAGTTTAAATGCCTCTGGTTGTCGGACTCGTAATGGTAAATTTTTGTTTGATGATTTTCTGCACAGTGAATGATAAAGCTGGACAGTGTATTAACAAGAAGATGGGATTATAGTTACTACCGTTCATGAGAAATTTATGATGGCTACAAACGTCCATGTGAAACTTATGAAATGGACATGTTTGTCAATTATGGTTGCGTATCGATCAACCAGTATGGCGTGACCGCGTGGGATTGTCTCCACAATATCATCCTATTTTTACATAATTTGACATGATTCTAGAAATCCCCCAAAAAACTAATTTTGAGTAGGAAATAGGATTCCATTCCATGTCGGCAAACCACATTAAAATGTTTGGGATTTAACAAGCATATCATATGATTTCCATATAAGTTTAAGGAAATAAAATAAACTATAAATAAATAATAATTAGAAATTTGTATATGATTGGATTTGACAGATAAATAAAATAATAAAAAAATTGTATTTTGAAGTTGGAAAAGAGAGTGAAAAAGTCATGGTAAGAGGATTGCCTTGTTTTTAACAAACCTTGGGAATTTTAAGTTGGCCTAAGTTAATAGAGGTTATAAATCGGGGACCTCATCCCTTGTATTAATGCAAGTGGTCGAAATTTATGAGTTTAGTGGTCCAACAAGGGTACAAAGCCAGTGAACTTAATGACCTAATGGGAGTTTGAACCTTAGTGGCAACATTCACATGACCATGCTTTGTAAAATTTAAAATTATGTATAAACTTGAACTTTTAATGTGGCCTTAAATCCATAGGTTAATATTTTATGAGGTTCTCTTCGTTGTGATAGAATGTTCATCAAGTTAGGAAGTTTTTGCTTGTTTTATCAAGTTTTTGAAGCTTTTTTTTTGTGAAAAGTAAGGAACAATTAAGTTTTTTAGGGTATAAGGTCACTTTAATTTATGTTATGAGACATCTCTTTCTTGTTGTTTGTTGTAGGTCATTTTTTTGTTGAAAGTTCCCAAGCAATATTTCTAGGAATTCTTGGATCATGGTAGCATGCTTTTGTATAAGGATGTGCTTGAGAAGAAATTATGTCAACTTAAGACTCTTCATGTTATGCCTAGTGGTGGTTGTTCTGCTATTGATCCTACTCTTAAAGTTGTTGAGATTTTGACCCAATCTAATCCATTGTGATGCAGGGGCACCCAGGTGCACGTGCAATCAACATCACCCAAAAAGATTTGCAATTGTTTATTTCAGTTTTGGTTTACTTAGGTTTTGTTTTGGCCTCTCACAATATTGGCAACACATGGTGTGATCAGATTGGCAGGAAACTTGTTTTTGCCGGTTGTCGGTTCTGGCGTATAACACACTGCCTCCACGAAAAAAATTGTTCAGGTGAATTGAAGAGGTTTGATGACGAATCCTCTTATGAACAGGTTGTTGACTCCATTTTGGATTTGATGCGGAAGATTTCATAGTCGTACGCCTTACGGTTTTGGAGATATAACTATTTCGCAACTTGTGCTTGCATATTGACGAAACTTTAAATCTTGAATTTCGTGAAGTTTGAAGTAGAACGGCTTGGCAGGAAGCTAGATAATGTGGGTATCTTCATCTCTACAAGTTTTCATGTGAATTTGAGCTCCTGGTAATAAGTTGCATCAAAAGTTAATTTTCTGGTCCATGTATTCATTCTGTAGGCGACAAGATGTTATTGTTGTATCTGCTAGCACTGACAATGTTCTTAAGGTAAATTGGCATCATCTCTATCCATGTGTATTAAGGATCGACTTGGCCTCAACTGGATTCACACATATGTATGAAGGGATAAAACAAATAATGAAACCAGAGACGTATCTCCATTTGGTCCAATGGTCCAATTGTATATTATACCTGCCAAAGGAAAAAAGAGATATGGAACGTATAGCAAATAAGGAGAATAAGCGTTGGACATAGAAGGTATTGCTCATGTGGAAAATTGATAAATTTACCATTAAGGTGCATAGAGGATAATATAATTAAAACACCCCATATTCCATTTTATGGAGGCTGGGTTTAAACAACACACTAAGCTTTGACTTGCTTAGGTGGCTGGTGGGCCCCTTCTCTTATTGACACATTAACAAAACGGAGTAAGAGAAAGGGCCCACCAACCACCTAAGCAAGTCAAAGCTTAGTGTGTTGTTTAAGCCCAGCGTTTTATGAAATGACAAACATATATTATGGTCTTTTGATTTGTTTTGGAAAACGAAGTGTGATTGTCATTTCATGCCATTAATACTTTATGAAGAATTAAAAACAAGGGAAGTTGATGTGTTGAGGAACACGGTTGAACAGATTCTATCACTGAAGTCATATTATATTCAAAACAAAAAGACGAAGGGCGTCGCCTCATGTTTCAACAGAGGATTTTCTTATCATTCTTAAAAAATGGATCGACTGAGAGGAATAAGGGAATTGAAAC
This sequence comes from Cunninghamia lanceolata, assembly GCA_027924645.1. Lineage (NCBI taxonomy): Eukaryota > Viridiplantae > Streptophyta > Pinopsida > Cupressales > Cupressaceae > Cunninghamia > Cunninghamia lanceolata. Next base: position 9,074,164 of record BSBN01000814.1, read on the forward strand.
GCTGCCAGGGAAGAGGGGAAATTCGTTCAGTTTTAAAAGGAAGATAACAAAACAATGGGGCGGCCTGCCAGAGAAGGGAATAACAGATATAACAAAAAGAAGAGACGCTACCAGGAGGAGTGCATAGTCCTTTATGGAAGGAAAATGATAGTGAAAGGAGCAGAATAGAGGCGTGGTTAAGGAGGAGGTGAGGACGACCTCTGGCAAGAAGCAAGGTATAATTCGCTGTCAAAGATTTAGTCCTCAGAACAGAAAAGAAGGTGCACAATAGAGGAACGTAGCTGGATGGAATTGATAGAGAATTGAGGATTGGAAATAGAGCAGTTTCTGAGCATGTGGGAGAGGCCAATAATGTAAATGATTGTTTGCAGATTTGTGAATTTTATTTTAAATTTCAATAGAATAGTGTTCCAAAGTTGTTCCATGTTAAGGAGGAGATCAGGATGACCGGCCAAGAAGTTCCTAAGTTGTTCCATGTTGCATTTCAGCATTCCAAATTCAAACAGCCTAAGACATTCTCTTAAATCCACATTATCCCTCAACGCAAGTCTGTCGAAGATGCCACCAATATCATGCATTGTAGCGTTGTGGTCATAATTGGAGATCGCGTCAAAACAATCTTGTGCAGAGAACAATGGATGTGTCGGATGGTAGCTAGCTTTCCAGACATTTTATTCCTAGAGATATCGATGAATGGTTGAAAAAAATTCTCCAAAATTATATTGTCAAGTACATGGCTGGTGTCACTACAATGTTAAATAGTCTTCCCAGCTACTATGACAAGTCCTCTTTCTGGCAACTATAGCAGTAACCTTGAATAACCACCCTACACTCCATTGTTGTGCCGAGAAACACCTATCGACACCAATATATGTTGGTTGAACATAATAGCCCATGAATGCTAATCATCCAATCGCTCTATAGGAAAAGGAGACTAAATATGAATGCACTAGGGCTACGCGCAGCCCCCTTGCAACCCCTGCTTTTCAACTTTCAGTTAGAACTTTCTTGGTCTTCCGCTCCACCTGGTGGGTATGTCGAGTAGACTACTGTGGTACTCGTTCCACCTGGTGGGTATGTTGAGTACACTACTGTGGTACTCATTATGACTGCTCATCACTGCTGAAATAATAAAACAGATTTTTAATCTGTGTGTTTCCTTGGATTCTGTTTCTTTTTGTCATATTCCTCCAGAATGGAATGGGGTTGCGGATTGTTTGGCTAAATGGGCTTCTGATCATTTGCAGGATTGGAATATTGTGGAAAGGGGTCAATTACCCCCGGATTTGTCACAAAAGTTAGACCATTTATTGGAGATAGAGGGATGTGTAATGCTCTTACTTTATATTGCTCTATTTTAGATTGAATAAATTTTTACCCCTCTTTTAGTAAAAACAAGTATTACCAAAAAAAATGGAAGATGCATCATTAGGACATCCAAATAGATGGATCTCAAAGAAACTATCCAACTAGATCAGGAGAAGACTGATCTGAATGTAGAATCCTATAGAACTCTTGTCATGCCTTAAACAATTGGGCACAACCATCTCTACACTCAACTCAATACCACAATAACATGGTTAGCAAGGTAATTTGCCCCCATATTTGATTCACGGAAGATGTGTCTGATAGTGAAATTTTCAAACTTGTCTAAGATTGGACTGATCACATCAATCCATTTCATAAGATTCCAATTCTGGGATTTTCAGGATTTAATAACATTTATGCAGATTAAAAAACCCCCTGATCTCGAAGGAACTAATGTTCTTCATCTTATAAAGCTTAAGCCCTTCAAACAAAGTGCTAAACTCAACATCATTAGTAGTACCATCTAGTAAACGTTTCGAAATAGTCCAGATGAGGATTCCCAACTCATCTTTGATGATGCATCCAGCACCTGAGGCCTCAGATTGAGAGGCCCCATTGAAATTTAATTTCAGTTTTCCATTCTAAAGGTCAAATTTAAAACTATTTTTACTTAAAAATTATTTTAAATAAAATAATTCTAAACTAATATTTCTCCAAATTTTTTAGTTAGATGTATTTAAAATATCTATACTATTTTTATTTTATTTATATGGTTTACTTTATTTTTATTTGAAGAGCTAGTTTTATTTATTTAAGAGTTATTTTATTTACTTAAAGTTATTTTATATTTATAGGTTATTTAGAATATATATCCATTGTGTTTTGGTTTTTATGTACACACTCAAAGCACGAGGCTCATTATCTTGCTGCCACTGTAGAAGCCTTTTCATGTGAAGTCATCATATTTCCACACTCCATGTAATGAATTGTAAAGTTTTTGGTAGAAAACTACGTTTTGTGCATTGACATTTAGGATCACAATCCATTTTCTATCATCAAGAAGGTAAAATTGTGATGATGACTAATCAAGTCTCAATGGAACATGAATATGCATAATTCAATCTATTTAAGGTTTAAATTTTTTTCATGTTTGGATAAAAAGAATATAGACATAATGAGTCATAAAACACACAGGTGACACGATGGTGAACAATAATGTTGGCATTGACAGCTTAAACTCTAGCTGCTATATGCGAATATGGAGATGGACATTCCAGCCAGCTCTTCAGCCCCTTCGCTTTCAGCCTACTCCATTTCATCCATTTTCACACTATAGCCAAAATATAATCATTGTTTGGAACATTTGACATTAGTTTTTGTTGGGACTACAAAAAAAAAAAGCACGATTCGAAAATCTGAACCAGAGATTTGAGAAAACGCATGCCAAATTTTGAGGCCACTGGAGTTGGAAAAGATCAAAAAGATAACTGAGTGAATCCAAAAGCAAGTAAAAATGCACGCACTTTCTATTGTGCATACCATAGAACTACCCTTTGCTCTTTACTTTCAGGAAATGTTGAAGAAAAAACTTTCACACAATTAAATCTTGAAACACTCAGATATAATATTATGGATTATAGAAATCTGATGTTTATTAGAAAACTACCCAATTTTTTCATAAGTTATCCATAATTTAGAAGCTTAATTTAGGGGTTGTTGATCCTAAATATCCATATAACTAAATTCACACAAAATTTGGGACGCTTCTAGCACCCTGACAATTGAGCATAAAAATAAAAAAAATCTATTGCAAATGTTTGAATGGTATTGATTATATAGAGTGAATTATACATAATAGCATACCAACTAGCCCTTATTCTTCGTCTAGAAGGAAGGAAATTCAACCTGGGAATCAGAAGAAGAGTACTTGCCCTGAGGCAGTACAGGGCAATTCATAAAATTAGATCCAGAGGAATCCACACATAAATATATTTGATACAATTGTGTGTTTCCCGATTCATCTGTATTGCATTCAATCCCTGCTGTATAACCAGTACCCACTTTCAATGCATTTGTATGCTGCTCACACTGTATTGTCCCCCATTTGGATGGATTCCCGCATTCTCCAACGCACCCAGAATATCAACACCATCTTTGAGACTCAGAGCAGCTGCAAAATAATCATGTTGGCTTAAAACAGTCTCTGAACAGGTGCCATGTTTCTCTCATTCATGTTGCCAAAAGTGCTCTCCATTGCTGCTCGGACATGCCAGTGATCCCTATTTCGAGCTCATCTCATTTTTCAGATCACTTATCTGCATGTATAAAATCCAATTATTATGTCAGAGACATTCTACAATCACAGCAGGGTGGAGATGAGAGCACTCATTTTAAGTGTAGAAAAACAAAAAATAAAAACCAAAAAAAATTCTACTGTTAAAGAGAAAAAATGGAAAAACTCAGATAGAAAAAATCACAAAATCGAAAATGCAAAAAGCACTGACAAAACATACTAGTTATGTTATGTTACATTATGTTACAGAATAAATCTATGTGGGGAGTAACACAACATGATGTAATTAGTACCTGCGAAGGATCGAAGGGACTGTTGGGATCACAGTTAGAAGGATAATTGCCATTGTCATAATTTGGCCAGAAACCATGTATTGAAAAATCTGATGCAGGCTTCCCTGTGGAAGGATAGCAGCATCCATTTGATGTATCACAATAAGATCCTGGGCACTCTTATATTACACAGACAATTTACAAAAACCTCATCAGCTAAATACATAAGCAAATTGATTAAAAACATAGACGCCTCTAGAAAGATATCTCTTCACGTACTTCAGATATATTTTTTAAATATAAATATGCTAATATCTACATAACAATGACCGTGTACCAACTGTTTATGGACAGCGCTCCATAATCCATTATCAAAATCAAAGAAAAACGGATGGATTGCAGATTTAACCATTGTATGCATAAATTTGTATCACTAATGATATTACCTGTTGAACCAAGTAAAAGAAATCAAAATCCTGAGCTTTGACACTAAAACAGATATTACTGCAAAAGAAGAACAATACAGCAAAAAAGTTCATTGTTTTGGTAATGGATTCTATCTTGGAGATTACCTATGCCCCTTAACCTGGATTTACATAACTGTTATAGAAAAGATTTGGCCGATAACGCGTTATACATCGCTATCTAACGCGTTAGGATATTCAGGTAATTTGTATGGATATTCTCCCCTTTCATGCTTTTATGTTCTTGTTAGAAGGGCATAGTTAGGAAAATATGACAAATAATTCATGGATACTATTGAAAACAAAATTGAAAATCATGAATATTAAAATTGGAATCTTAAAATTGGAAATTTTGATAGAGGGTATCAAATTGAAGCTAAGGATAAGGTTGTTGGTAGGTTCCAGAGTTTTTTGGAAAATTCGGTTTTGAGCCTTTCTTTTTGGGGTTTTAAGTGGTTTAGTTTCACTGCTCCTGTAGGTGGGGAGTTGCTGGTTTGTAGCTGTTTTGTTGATTTTTGTTGTTGATTCATTATTGTTGCTCTTAGCCTTCTTTTTAACTTTTTTGTTTTGTCTCTTCTAAGCTTTGTATAAGGGTGGGGTACTTTCAAAACTCATTGTTCTAGTTCATAGTTCCAGTCAAATATATTTATCCAATCAAAATAAAATTGAAAATCATAAATACTATAGAAAGGCATTGTTCTAGTTCATAGCTCCTATTACATGTATTTATCCAATCAAAACAAAATTGAAAATCATAAATACTATAGAAACTCATTATTCTAGTTCATAACTCCCAAACAAAATTGAAAATCATAAATACTATAAGACAAACAATTTAAATGCCTCTGGTTGTCAAACTTATAATGGTAAATTTTTTTTATGATTTTCTGCACAATGAATGATAAAGATGGACAGTGTATTAACAAGAAGTTGGGATTATAGCATAGTTCCACGGGGACGCATCCCCCCCTGAAAAAGGGACGTTTCCGAGACAGGGAAACGTCAAGGAAACGTCCCCCCACCGTCCCCCCCCCCCCCCCCCCCCCTTGCCGAATCAAAACGTCTCCCTTTGGGGGGGACTTCTGGATGTCCCCGAGACTTCCAGGCGTCCCCCTCGAGACTTCCAGGCGTCCCCCCCAAAATGCATTAAATTTTTTTTAATTTTTTTTTTTTCCAGATATTCATATTTTGTCAGATGTTGCAACTGCCCTAGTAGACATGTATGCAAAATGTGGAAGCACAGACAAGGCACATGAACTGTTTGACAGAATGCCTCAAAGAAATGTGGTCTCATGGACTGCAATGATTGCAGAATATGCAGAAAATGGTTTTGTTGAAAAGGCTTTAGAAATTTTAAAGAAACTGCAACTGGCTGGTGTAAAGCCAAATTCCACAACCTTTGCCAGCACCCTCCCTGCCTATGTTAAAATGGGAAATTTGGAATAGGGTATGGACATCCATCAAAACATAAAGGATAGAGGAATTTTGTCAGCTGTTGTAGTTGCAACTGCCTTGTTAGACATGTATGCAAAATGTGGAAGCATAGACAAGGCACATGAACTGTTTGACAGAATGCCTCAAAGAAATGTGGTCTAAAAATGTGGAAGCATAGACAAGGCACGTGAACTGTTTGAAATGATAATTCATTGCAATGTGTTTAAACTCTAAACTTTACTTATTAAGTTATTCCTTAGGCTTCTGTAGTTATACATCTTTTTATAACTAATTTTTCAAGTACTATATGTATTTTAGCGCACCGCTCCCCCGCCGCCCCCCGCCCCCCCCTCCCCCCGCCGTCCCCCGCCGTCCCCGTCCCTGTCCCTGAAACTCCGTGGAACTATGGATTATAGTAACTTTTGTTCATAAGAAATTTATGATGGTTACAAACGTCCATGTGAAACTTATGAAATGGACATGTTTGTCAATTATGGTTGCGTATCGATCAACCAGTATGGCGTGACCGCGTGGGATTGTCTCCACAATATCATCCTATTTTTACATAATTTGACATGATTCTCGAAAGCCCCCAAAAAAACTAATTTTGAGTAGGAAATAGGATTCCATTCCCTGTCGGCAAACCCCTAACAAGCATATCATATGATTTCCATATAAGTGTAAGGAAATAAAGTAAACTATAAATAAATAATATTTACAAGTTTGAATATGATTGGATTTGAAAGATAAATAAAATAATAAAAAAAATTATATTTTAAAGTTGGAAAAGAGAGTGAAAAATCATGGTAAGAGGATTGCTTTTTCTTGGGAATTTTTAGGTTGGCCTAAGCTATTTGAGGTTATAAATGAGGGACTTCATCCCTTGTATTAATCCAAGTGGTCAAAATTCATGAGTTTAGTGGTCCAACAAGGGTACAAAGTTGGCAAGCTCAATGATCTAATGGGAGTTTGAATCTTAGTGACAACAACAATAATGCCAATTGGTAGAGGATTGTTACTTGAAATATAAACTTTGATTTAAGACAAATAGGTTTAGATGACTATGCTTTGTAAAATTTAAAATTATGTATAAACTTGAGTTGATCTTGCATTTGCAGCCTTAATCCTTGCATTTGCAATTTTAACCCCAAATGGTGTGGTTTTGAACTTTTAATGTGGCCTTAAATTTCATAGGTTAATATTTATGATGTTCTCTTTGTTGTGATAGAATGTTTATCAAGTTAGGATGTTTTTGCTTGTTTTATCCATTGAATTTCTATGTTTTTTGTGAAAAGTAAGGAACAATGAGGTTTTTTAGGGTATAAGAAGGTCACTTTAATTTATTTTATGAGACATCACTTTCTTGTTGTTTGTTGTAGGTCATTTTTTTGTTAAAAGTGCCCAGCAATATTTTTAGGAATTCTTGGATCATGGTAGCATGCTTTTGTACAAGGATGTGCTTGGATCATGGTAGCATGCTTTTGTATAAGGATGTGCTTGAGAAGAAATTGTGTCAACTTAAGACTCTTCATGTTACGCCCAGTGGTGGTTGTTCTGCTATTGATCCTACTCTTAAAGTTGTTGATATGGAGGCCCCATCTAACCCATTGGTTGCCACTATTGATGATGCATGGCCCTAGATTGCTAAGATTGAAGTTGCTATTGAATGAAATGAGGATTAGATTATTAGTGAGTTTATTAATCACAAGGCAAACGTTTCCTCAGTTGAATGTTGTGTAGAGGAGGATGAGATTAAGATCCTTGATACTGAGTCAAGGGATGTGTTTAAGGAGTTATATGATACAATTATTAGATGGAAGAACAACATCTAGCATTCCCATTGGTTTAGTTTCATAGAACTCTACCCAAGTTGTGTGTAGCATGTGTCTTGTGGGTGTCTATTTGCACCCATTTTTATCTACATCTCAATATTTTTGTTTTTGGTTAGTATGGGTTTGTTGCTGTGTGTTTTGTGCATAGACACGCCAACCAATGGAATAATTCATTCCTCTTTAAAAGGGGTTGAATTACCTCCAACGTTCAATTATCATTGATAAGTGGCTAGTGCATTAGCTTGAGGGTTTTGAAACTATTTCCATTATAAGAGGCGACTTCGCAAAGACATAGAGTTAATTCATCTTAAATATAATGTTTTAGTTTTCAAATTATTCATTTAAAAGAACAATGAAAAGCTTAAAATAACATTGAAAAAACATATTATAATTCTATTTTATGCCTAATCCAATTGTCCTAATTTCCTAACCATAGTCCAAAAATTCTAAAAGATGAGATGTTCAGGGTGAAAGAAACTTGTTTCTAATAGAATTGTCAACCTAATCCTACTACATGGATTCATTTATTAGCCAAAATTAAACCAAATTTGTACTAACCAATGTAACACAATATAATACAAGTTTAACTAGTGCAAAAATGGAATTCAAGTATCAAACTAAAATCAAAAGATAATCTAGTTTTAGTGAAAGAAAACAAATGTGCATACAATTCAATTATACTAGATTTTTTGAATTTTCTAATTAGGTGTCAAAATTGTAAATCTAACTCTAAAATAAATTAAAAAACTAGGTTGATGAACAAGATATACCAAAAAGAGAGGTTGATTTAGATTTTCAATTAATAAAACAAGTGACCAGAGATTGGATTGAAGTTGTAAAATGGTAGTAATGCATAGTGTCTTATCTCAATGGTTGATTAAAATATAACACTAAAATAAATATGTTTCTATAAGTTTTTTGGGTCTGATCTTTAAATCTAAGCTACACGAAATAAAACTCTTAACTAAAAAAAATCTAATTTAAACTATAGTCTAATTTTGGTATTCCCAAGAAAATCAAAGTTTAAACATGATAATTATCTAGTTTCTTTCTTGTATAATTGCATGACATTCCTTATTCTAATTAGGTGACACATGACTTTGCCCTATCTCATCCATTAATTATCCTTGTTTATTCATCTTATAATTTCTATCTTCATATATCTTGGATTAGATCTATTATTCCCAAACTAATCTAGATAATTATAACTCTATCTTCATCATATAATTACTTACATCTATCCATCTTAAAATATTGCCCAATTCTCCATGTGTTGCATACTAGAGAAATTTTTCAATTGATTTAAGTATTATGAATGCAACTTCTAATTTAAATTTTTACTACACCTGATTTGGTCAATTATCATGCATACTAAGAATAAATTTGATTAGAACTTTAAAATTAAAACTAATATTAAAATGCTTAGTTTACTATCTATTTCTACTCAGTTATACTTGTTAGTGTGAATAGGTTTACTTTGCTATCTAGCTCTTTCTTAGCTTGTTCTCCACCTTAGCTCTTTTCACACTAGGTTAAGTTTACTTAGGGACTTTTTCACTTTATCCCACATTGGTTGTGTATTGAGTCTCTTGGGTGGAATATCATATATATACCCACCTCTTGCTTTCATATGAGCATCCCATTCTATTGTAATGCTTTGCATTCTTTTGAGTTGAATATAGTTTATTTAGCTCATATCTGATTTCTATTTTGCTTTCTTTCAATCACTTGCATGCTTGGGTAGAAATCTAACATGGTATCAGAGCGGTTGTGAGTTGTGGGTTAGCATTTTTTTTAGAAATTTGAGAGTGTAGAGTTGTTTTTTGAAGCACATGAGTATGCTCTTCTCTTGCATCTTCGGATGATCTAGAGAAATAGAAAAGTGTGGAGAAAACTCTAGTTTGTGAATTGTGGGTTTCGAAGCACATGAGTATGCTCTTCTCTTGCATCTTCTGATGATCTGAAGAAACAGAAAAGTGTGGAGAAAACTCTAGTTTCTGGGGGGGTTCATATTTTGACTTGTTAGTTGCAAATTTTTTTCATAGCTTCCTCAAGACTCTTTGAGCTAAAATCTAATAATCGGCTTGCATTTTATTTATTCTGATCAATCTTGTAGGTTGCAGCATGCCTTTGTTTGTCTTAGGTAGCTGATTCAGTCTTTACATGCCATTTTTTGGTGCAAAACATGTTTTTTTCAATTAGAGTCACATTTTTGTAGATCACAGAGAAAAACACCTTTTGGGTTTTGTTCGCAACACCGAAAAACTATCTGGGTATCTGTTAGTTTTTGCATACAACTTATATATTTTGCAAAAACAACATCAGAAAGCTACAGTAAAACCCCTCTCCATTGGCGTTTTAGAAATTACAGTTCAACTTCCACAGGCCGTAACTCTAGCTCCCGACCTCAGATTTGCAAGCTTCTTTTTTTGATTTTGACTAATTTTTCGTACTCTACATGCTGGTACAATCATTTTTTATTTCAGTGTATAGAGTTTTTAGTAATCTCATATTCTGACACGTGACATTGCACGGTTCTCATTTTTTGGGAACTTCAGAGGATCATAACTTTTATATACGACCTCGTATCGAGGTGATTCTTTTTTTGAAAGTGCATGATTTTTTGAGTAGATCGTAGTGGTACTATTTATTTATCTGAGTATTGTGCCAAAGTTGTATTTTTAGCATATGCTCTTTGTAAGGATTTTGCAATGCATTGAAATCAAGACCACTTAGTATTTCTTGCTAGTGGCAGCTGTAAATGCACTAAATATAAAGTACCAAATCAAATTTTCTTGGGGGGGTTCTTTGATTGAGTGGAAAAGGGGTGTCTTATGTGCTCTCTCTTTAAGTCACATCTTTTATGGGGTTATTGTAATCATTTTGGGGGTTCATCATGGATATCAGTTATTTCCATCCTTCTGTTGTTAAGTTAACCTCAGAGAACTATTTGTCTTGGAAACAAGGGATAAAGAATCATTGCCTTGAGCAAGATCTATTTCCCCATCTCTTTGGACTCGTTCCTAAGCCAAGTGACTATGAACAGAAGAATGCATGGTTTAACAATAATGACATAGTCTATGGATTAATATGTATTACTATTTATGAGGATATTCTACATCACATAGAGCACACTGAGTGCTCTTTCACTGCTTGGACCATCATCCAACAGTTGTATGGAGACTTTGGATCTTCATCTGATAGTAATGTTTCCTTGGATGACCAGGCTCTAGTGGATGATACTAAGTCTTCTTTTACCCTATCTTGTGTGACATACATTGATACCCTATCTTCAGATACAACACTTGTTGCTTCATTAGATTCCAGAGAGGCTTCTTCGAGGGCTTCCAGTGATTCTTTGCAGCAGGATCATATTTGTCTTCTGTATTCACTTCATTGGGACCAATTTCTACCAGACATCTCTTATTTGTTTATGGAGTCCCACATTACAGATTTGGGAGACACTATTGATTTCATTCATCTTATCTTTGATGGAGTTGATTCTTCTTCAGATGTTTTGAGGGCACATTCAGACCCTCTTGTTCCTTCTTTGCCTACATTTGCTTCTACAGTGACAGTTTTTGCAGATACTCATGAGTCCACACATCCGACTCAGTCATCATTCATGTTGACATCCTCTGCAGAAGTACCAGATTCTCATTGGTCCAGTTGTCTTACCGATAGTGAGCACCATACATCCATGGTTACTGTACCTGAATCTTCTATGGTACCTGATCCATATCAGTATTTGTCATAGTTTGGCATTGGCTTAGAGATCATTGGGCAATATTTGGAGAAGGCTTCCTTGTATTCAGAGAAGATATCATCTTCTGAGATTGTTCTTCATCCTCCTATTCAGTCACAATTTGGTAGTGGATTGGAGACATTTGAGCAGTTTTTAGGAGCATCATTGTTGTCTTTGGATCATGTGCAAAGTTCAAAGACATTTATCCTTCTTCCTTCATATTCCTTTCAGGAATGGGAAGAAATCCTGCATACATTATTGGTCTTGTTTCTTTCTAAGGGGAGGAACATTGTTCGATGATCATGGATCATCTTCAACATTCATTTTCGGGCATCTACCATCAGTGCAGGACACTCTACATTGGGGGGCTACTTGGCCTCTCTTCTTTTCCTCTCATGGGGGAGTTTTTTCCCACTGGGTTTTCTCCTTCCTTTTCTATTTGAGGGGTTTCTTTGTACATGGGTACCTCATTAGGCCTTGTTGCTGGGACCCTGAACAGGGTTACTTTGCTATCTAGCTCTTTCTTAGCTTGTTCTCCACCTTAACTCTTTTCACACTAGGTTAAGTTTACTTAGGGACTTTTTCACTTTATCCCACATTGGTTGTGTATTGAGTCTCTTGGGTGGAATATCATATATATACCCACCTCTTGCTCTCATATGAGCATCCCATTCTATTGTAATGCTTTGCATTCTCTTGAGTTGAATATAGTTTATTTAGCTCATATCTGATTTTTATTTTGCTTTCTCTCAATCACTTGCATGCTTGGGTAGAAATCTAACAATACTTTACAATCAAATTTAACCATGAAGTTTTTAGTTTATCCAATAATATTCTATGCTAAAAATGTAAATTTAAGTCTATGATGATCATGTTAATTTTTAAAAAAATCCATAGCAATTAATGGTTATTATTACTCTTGTGAGAGATTAGTGACAATCTCTACATACCTCTAAACAATAGAATACCTATTAAATTCATCCTAGGTAGATATCTAGATAACCCAAAAATTGCCACTTGTCATACATTAGGAGAACTTGTTAGTCCATCCATTATTATCACACCTTTTAGAATCTTTGTAGGGTCCCATAGATATGGCTTATTCAAACTTAGACCCAAACCTAAAAATGGACCAAATTCCAAATAATATTAGGTTCATTAATCTCTCAGATAAACTCAGATATAGAAATGACCTTGCTATGGTGTAGGGTTAGTCTAAACCCAAAATTCAGTTATGTTGTAATGTATAATAATTTACATCTAATTTGTTCTTATATCCATTGAGTTCCTTGTTATTTAGATGTGAATTTGACTTGAACTTTAGTGAAAAAAGTTTTGTATCCAATTTTCCTTTAGAAATGAAAACTAGAATTTGGGTGAATCTCCTATGGAATTTAAATCCAGATTTGGAACTTTGTATTGACACATACGGGTGGCTGCAAAAAGTTGTGGGGCCAAAAAGTGGCCAACTTTTAAAAAAAAAATTAAGCCATAATGCGCTCGCGTTATAACATGAGCACATTATGCTCTGCTATTTTAAAAAAACCTGTGTTTCATTTCATTGTTTCATTACATTTCACAGCAAACCCGCGGCTTGGAGACAAAGGAGAGCATGCTTGCGTTATCGAAGGGCATATCATCAACAATTTGTCACAGATTCATCGTCAAAATGCTGCCACGATGTTGGGGAGGCCGAAGGAGTAAGTTCTATTTGCTTTCTTGTGTGAATTTGTTGCTAAATAGGTAGGTTTAAGTAGTTTTTTAATGTAAATTTCTTTAATTTATAAGAATTGATAATGTACCTCCTCCTCCTCTTAAAAATCCACAAAATCCTCCATCACCTGAACAACAAATACCTACTGAACCCAACAACAAACACCTCCATTCATTCCGCAATATGCCCCTAGAACACAAGAAAATATAATGGGGCAAATTGAAAACAATTAAAAACAAATTCAGGACATAATTGGAAGGTTGAAAGAACCTGCAACTTCAACCTTGCATAGATCTGCACTTGCTCAATCTCTTGAATCTATGTTATCAAATGTAGATTCAATTAGCAAGCAAATCTCTAGTTGGTCAGAAAAGAGGAGAGAATTTAGGGAGTTCTATGCAGACAAGTTGTCCTATGAACAAGTTAAAAATGAACAAATTACAAAATTGGACTTGTGTTCCATTTTCATAGACCCACAAACAAATCAACCTCTACCCCTTACATGCAAGAGGTTCCCTATCCATTGGTGCAACAACCAAGTGATAAGGGACAATTTTGGGTAGAGGTGGTGGATGGTTTTTGACCATCCTCCATGCAACAATAATGAGGTCTTGCAATATTTTTTGAGAAAACTCTACTGTGAGTTTATCAAAAATAAAGTGCCAAAATATTTTGATATGCGAGAGTTCCAGGGTAGAGGTGGGGGGTCAGCACAGGATAGACTAGGGGCACGTGTTGACCCATAGTGACCAATGAGATGAGCACTCGCCAGACCAGCCCATGAGCATGTGTCTATCCCTTCCATTGTGAAGGAGAGTGTTGAGGTCGAGACACTTCAATCCATTAGTGCTTTGACCCAGAGCATCATAGAGTATGCTAGTCTTGTAGCATAGCATGGGTCAGGTGAGAGTTCAAGGAGTAGGGTTCCACCCCATACTTGTCAGGCTTGCGAGTCAGCTTGTGGTTGTGACCCCACGGATAGTCAGGACACAAGTGTGCAGGCTACATCTGCAGTTGAGAAGATGGTGATGATAGATGCCCTTCTGAGTGAGACTTTTGGCCTTGATACTCAGGTAAATGTTAGTAAGTTCATTGAATTTAATTTATTAAATTTCATTTTTTAAATGCAAGATTAACTAATTTAGTTTGATGATTTTAATGAAATTTCAGGGTCATAGCATTGATGCAGTTTTCAGCGATTCTCCACCTACATATTACACTACGACATCTACTGTCAGGGTATGTAACTAGTAAACAATTATACATATTACATGTGAATAGCATTGTTATATGAATGGTATTCTAATATCTGATTTTGGATGTTGAATAGGTTAACTTTGGAGATTTCACAGCAACACCTGCCAGTGGTGGTGGAGTTTGTTGGTTTTTTCCCAGACTGGATGCTTATTCCTAGATTTCCCTACAAGGTAGCCATCAATGATCAACAGGATCTCTGGGCCAGGGGCCAATAGTGTAGGAGAGAGACTCTATATTTTATCTCCTCTTCTTCTTCAGGCTCTGCAAAACCTAGGGGGGTATTCCCTACTCAACATCCATGAGGATATACATACAAAGGCTGGGATGCTGACAAAAAGCAGATAAGTCCTCCTGTAAGTAGACCAAAACTGAAAGATAAGAGCAAAGGGGCTAGCTTTGGGCCTATTTGCAGTTCTAGACAGAGGACTGAGGATCCTAAAACTAATTCTAATGTCCTAAAGATTATTTTAGATTTAGATTTTGATTTTAAGTTTGGATACAAAGCTGGACATGGTTGTAACACAAACACAAAGCAAGATTGGTGCCTATCTAGGGCCTGGAGTCAGTAGACATACACCTGTGAATGATATGCATGAACAACTAAAACTAGATTTCAGGGGGATACATATGATACCTGCCTTACAGATATTTCCCAATAGAGAGTGTTAAGCTATCTATACTTATGGCATCCCTACTGCAGTATACCCTTCCCAATGTTCAATCTGAGAACAATTTAATCTACCCCTTGAGCAGAAGTTAAGAGATCAGACATTCAACACAGGAATTCTATGTTCTAGAGTCTCAAACATTGCTTAAATATCCAAACTCAGAAGAAAGATACATGCAATACTGGAGACAGAATTAACAAAACACATGCTAACATAGCATTTCTCATATAGAATTAACCATGAAATCAGTGGATTCATGCAAAAACGTACAACAAGAGATACATAAACTCACAGGTTTTGCTGTACAGAGCAACCAAATCAGCTGTATTGTATTACAGAGCCAAATGTTCAACTTTCAACAACCTAAAATGAGTAACACTTCCTGCTTATAACAGCCAAAGAAGCGTACTCAGCATTAATTACATGGCTTTGACAAAAAATTTGCCAGATATAGATCCTTCAAAGGAATGGCACTCAAAATTTATTGCTGCAGAGACAGAAAGTAGACAATGGTGGCCTCGAGCCCTGTGCCACCATCTGGAAGTCCTCACGCCAAAAATTGGGTACATGACTATTCAACAACTCGCCCATGCCCTTGCTACAGTCGCCATTGATGGCTCAACCACCCGCGGCCGCTTGAAAACCGTCGCAACACTTTAAAAAAGAAATTCCCGCCAAAACGCATTCTATTGCAGTTTCAAATTATGCAGGGAGATTAGTCCCACATGCACGGTGAGGAGACTACCTTAGTAGTTTAAAAGGATAGTCACTTGCATAATAGGTGTCGAGCGCTTTTGCCATGCTTGACACACACTCCTCCACCCAAAGCCCATCGCCGAGATCAACACCATCGGCCAAGCCCACGAATCTCCTGCCGACCTCAATTGTCCTGCCAATAGCTACATTACAATCCCCTCCATCGGCCAGAGATGCACCATCGAGCCAACTCTTCAGATCTCTGCCGATAGTATGAGTCTCTCCGATGACTAGCTTGCACCCCGTTAGCAGTTACCATCCTACCACCATCGGCCAGACCAATATTGTCGGCCAAGCAAAAACCCCTCGGCCGACACAGCCAATCACACCGATGAACAACTCCTGAAAGCCTCCAACATCCCCATCGGCCAAAGAAGAACCATCGGCCTAGCCAAAATCTCCTTCACCGATAGACCAACTCTCACTGATGACCACCCCAAATCCTCATCAGCTTGACACTACCCCATCGGTGGACCCTCCAACCGCTAACCCGATATGCAACCTTACTCCGATGGCATTCCCCATCGGGGTGACTTCCTTCCATCGGCAAACCATAAAAGACTGCTGCCGATAGAATAACTCCCGCTGATAACATATCGGCTTCCCCCTTCATCGGTCAGACCCTCCACTGTGGGCCCAACGCAATCCATCCTCGCCGACAACACAAGTCACACCGAAGACCACCTCCGTCGGTGTGACTTACACCATCGGAGCAACCAAAATCTCCCTAGCCGATCACAATAGTCTCGCCGATGCACCAACGAGCTACACTCTGCTCCTCCATCGACCAGACACACACCGACGACTCCTCATCGGCCAAACCTCCCGTCATCGGCATAACTCAAAACACTCAGGCCGACAATACAGCTCTCGCCAATAACATATCCATCGGCCAAACATTGTATATCGGTGAACCCTCCAACGGTTAGCCCGATAGTCCATGTCACACCGAAACCAACCTTGCAAACCGCTAACCTTCCATCGGCCAGAGGCAAACCGTCGGGCCAACACTCCACCATCCACTCGATGATGAACGTTACGCTGATAAGACCAAAATCATAAGGCTTTGAACCATTGAACTTTGAACCAGTTCAACCCGATGGTTCAAAAGAGAAGTTCAACCGAGAAGTTCAACGCCGATAACACAGATGAACAAAGAATTCACTGACGGAAAAAGATGGAGCCCAAGCCCATGAACCGTTGAACCTTGAACTAAAAGGGTTCAACGCGATGGTTCAAAATGATGGTTCAAGCATAATCTGAGTACCCAAAAAGAAGTTTCACCGATAGAGAAAATCACAGCGATGAACAAGGAAATTTAGGGCCCAAAAAGGAAAAAACCCTCCAACATCCTGCGCTCAAATCCAGACCAAAATTAGCGCTAACACTGGCTCCGAATGGGGACGTGCAGGTGAAAAACCTGCAACGAGAACCAGATCTCTGGGTAGACCAGGCAAAAAAGCCAAAAAAGCATGAACTGTACAGAACATTTACACTATATACATATTTTTACAAATGTGCATAGCGATAAGTCATCTATGCAAAATAGAACTTAAGGAATTGGCCATGCACAGGCAATTCCAGAAATTCACCATCTAGGGCTTGGAGGAAATAAGAATCCTCCCCATGAATACTGCAAATCTAATATGGGCCCATCCATAAGGGTTCAAACTTACCATGTTTACCCTTGTCCTAATTTTTTGCATTCCAGATGAGCACCAAATCATTGACTTGAAACTTCCTTTTTGTAGCTCTCCTGTCAAACTGATATTTCACATCTTGTTGTCTCTTGAGGTTAATCTGGTGTGCTTTCCTTCTATTCTCATCCAATGCAACTAGCTGATTCACTCTTTCTATCATGGAGTCTTCAATCTCCTCATCATTTTCCTGGATGAATCTGTAAACTGGTAGGAGATTGTTTATGGGCAATCTGGCTGATGCACCATATACTAGCTCAAAGGGTGACATTCCAATAGCCTTTTTTACTGTCACTCTGTCAGCCCATATTGCTAACTTTAATTTTGAGTCCCAAGCTCTCTTGTTCTTGTCCAGTATCCTCTTGATAATTTTCATGATGCTTTTATTGCTTGATTCTGCTTAACCATTTCCTTGTGGGTGGTATGGTGATGCATATGATAGATTGATCCCATATTTGTTGCAAAAATCAACAAATTCACCTGATCTAAAACACATAGCATTATCAGTGACTATCTTGAATGGTACTCCAAACCTGATGATAACATTTTCCAGTATGAAATCCATCACCACCTTACTTGTAGCTCTCTTAGTTGGAATGGCCTCGATCCATTTGGTAAAGTAATCAGTTGCCACCAAAATCCAACTGTGTCCCCCACTTGACTTGTCTGCAATTTCCCCTATGAAGCCAATTCCCCATTGCTGAAATGGAGCATCCACAGTTACAGTTCTGAGGGGTAAAGCACCATCATATCTCAATTTTCCTGAGAATCTTTGGCAAGGGTCACACTTCCTTACTAACCTTTGTGCATCTAAAAAGAGAGTGGGCCACCAATATCCTGCTCTGAGAGTCTTATGAGCTGTTGTTTGGGCAGTATAATGTCCACCACACAATCCTTTATGCATATCAATCAAAACATTGTTAGCCATATCCTCATCCACACATCTCAGCAGCACACCATCAGGGTTTTTCCAGCATAGCTCACCTTGAACAATAACATACCTGATTGCATGTAACTTTAAAGTCCTCTTTTGACTGTCACTGAAATGGGAAGGACAATTCAGATTTTGCAAGTAGTAGATAATATCCTTGTACCATTCAGATCTTGATACATTTACACTCTCATTTTGGATTGCATTAACTTGGCATGCTTCCAAGTTTGACTGTGCCATCATCTTGGCTAATCCTTGTCCTCTTACCAACTTGGTAATTTGTATGTCTATGTTGAACTCTTGCAGCTTGTTTATCCATCTGCACCTTCTTCCGGTCACCTCCTGTTGAGTGAATATGTCTTTGACTACTGCATGGGGTACATATGCAATTATATGTGATCCTACCAGGTATGGTCTGAAACTTTTGATGGCTCTGACTAGTGCATATGCCTGTTTTTCCATAATATCATACTTCAACTCAAAAGCCTGCAAGGACATACTGAAGAAAGCTATGGGTTGTTCAAAACCATCTTCATTTTTCTGTAGCAAACACGCAGCAACAGTGTGAAAGGAAGCAAATGAAAATACTTGGAATGGCCTAGAAAAATCAAGAGATTTAAGAACAAGGGCCATCTTGATTGCCTCTTTGATACTCTGAAATGATTCTATTGCTTCACTTTCCCAGTTGACAGTTGCATCCTTCTTCATCATCTTAGAAATGTTCCTTGTAGTTTCTGCAAAGTTGGGAACAAATCTCCTAACAAAATTTATTTGTCCAAAGAAGGACTCAACTCCTTTTATAGTTTTTGGCATTTGAATTCTGTCAATAGCAGCCACTCTCTCTAGATCTATCCTAACTCCATCCTTGGAAACAATGTGCCTGAGGAGTTTTCCTTCAACCACCCCAAAAGCACACTTCTTTGGATTTAAAGAAATACCATACCCTAGTGCTCTTATGAAATCTGCTCTAGATGCAAACAATGCTACTCTTCCTTCTTTGAATATGCAGTCAAGTCATCCTGATATACAGCCAGGATTGAATCAATCAACCCTGCAAAAGCAACATCCATTGCTCTTTGAAATGTAGCACCTGCATTTGTTAGTCCAAATGGCATTCTAACATATACATAAGTTCCCCATGGAGTGGTGAAGGCAGTCTTATACTGTTCTGATTCCTTTACCTTCACCTGATTATAACCTAAAAATCCATCCATCATGGATAAGAGTTCACAACCAGTCACTCTTTGCAACATAGCTTCCATATTAGGCAGTGGATAGTTATCCTTTAAAGAGGATACATTCAAGTTCCTGAAATCAACACAAAGCCTAATATCACTATTCTTTTTTCTGACTGGGACAAGGTTAGACACCCAAGTTGAATGTCTGATTGGCACAATTATTCCAGCTTCCCTAAGCTTTTTAAGTTCTTGCATCTTTGGAGCTAAGGTAGGATTAATAGGTCTCTGCCTCTGTCTGAATGGCTTAGCTCCAGGCTTCAATGGGATCTCATGCTAGAATAGATCTTCCCTATAGGATTTTAGGTCCTCATATGACCAAGCAAAAACATGTTTATACCTTTTTAGTAATGCAATCAGCATACTCCTAATGTGTGGTTTGAGCTGTTTACCAATGTATACCTTCTTGGGGGCCTGAGATGTCCCCAAATTTATCTCTTCTAAATCTTCCTTATTTGTGGGAGATGTCCTTGTGACCAATTTATCTCTACTGTGAAAAGCTCTTTCCAAAGCTACTAACCCTCTAGGGATTTTATTAGTCTTCAATTGAATTATCTCTTTTCCCACAAGAGTTTCTTTTCCATCTATAGTTTGTACAAAAGCTTGGAAATCAATTTCTTGATTCTCAAATTCATCTATGCAGTGCAAAAATTTTAACAAATCCCTATCATCATTAAACACTTGCCAACTACATATATTTTCTGGTACTGCAGGCCTGATTTTAACTTCTACATTTGTAACATCTGACAGAGTGATGTCATCTGGCCTTATTGCAACATTAGCTAAGAAATCAGCCAGAACATTCTTTGATCTCTCTACCCAGCCTATTGAAAATGCATCAAATAGTTCAATGGTATCCCAAACAGCATGCTTGTATTGTTTCAATCTTTTGTTTTTTGAAGCATACCTATCTCTAGTTTGGAATACAATCAGCTCAGAATCCCCAAATACTCTTAGCATTTTGATTCCATGTTTGAGAGCTATATTTAGGCCTAAGATTAAAGCCTCATATTCTGCAATGTTGTTTGTGCAAACAAACCTCAACAAGAAAGAAAATTTGAGGAGCTTACGAGTTGGAGACAGGAAAACAACTCCAGCTCCAGAGCCTTCTTTTGCACAAGCTCCATCAAAATACATGGTCCATAAACCTTGCTGGTCCAGCTCTTTAATGCAGACATTTTTCTCTTTATCTTCTCTATCATCTGAGACAACCTTGAAGTTATCACAGTCAGTGTTTACAAAGCATATCTGTTCCTCTGCTTCTTGGTCTTCCACTGTCTCTGATGATCTTTGTTCTCTGATTAGCTTAACATCCCTGCCATTCATTGGAATCATGGCATATGACAGGTCCAGCTACATACTTCCACCAATTAGTGCTGCCCATCTTCTTGACAACAACATACCATACTGTGGCTTGATGTCAACCACTATTATATTCATTTTATATCTCTTTTCAGGAAATGCCGCCAGTTTGAAATCTACATCCTTCATGATTCCAATAACTGGTACCTCTCTGGCATCCATAGCATAACATTTTCCACATGCCTTGTCAATTTTCAATCCAGCTTGTTGCATGATGGCCAAAGGCATGACATTTGTAGATGCTCCAGAATCAAGCATACAATTTTTGATTATTTTTCCATTTATAACCAGGGATACATAAAATGGTTCCACTTGTGAAGGACACTTTGTCATAGTCACTCCTAAATAGACTTCAGGAGCCTCATCTTCTTCATTATACATGACATGTTTCTCACCCTGGGTATGAACATTTTGTTTAGCTTGAAGAGGCACCCCTGAAATTAGGGATACTGTCCTATTCTTGATCTCTTCAACCTTCATCAGTTCCATAAGTGGAACAGAGACTTTTACCTGGGAGAGGACTTGAGCTATATCAAATAGAGCATAATTTTGTATAACAGTTGTAGCTTGCTCCACAATCTTGTTTTTATCCTGAACTGATTTAGCTTTTACTTTCATAGTTCCCTGATCATCATTATTGTCTTGGGAACCTTTACTTTGATCTTCAGCCTGAGGGATTCTATTTTCTGGTCCTTGGGATTCATGACCTGTTCTATGTCTAAAATTCTGTTTATTATTACCCCACTACCTTTTTTGTGGTTCAATTCCTTTATGACCATGCACTGGCTGACTTGCAGAAACATCTTCTGGTTGACACAAGCTGCTTATCTAAGATTTACCTCTGAGATTGTAGTTGCTCTTGACTTGAGCAACTGCTGCAGCTGTGAAGGCCCTAATTTCCTCATCAGAAGGTCATTGTAAGTTACTCAGAAAATTGTGTGAGCTCTGAGCATACACATAGCTCTCTTCATTACCTTCATCATAAAAGTTTTGTTGACAAGCCTGAATTCCATCATCTGTACTCTCATCAGCATCATAAAGAGGGTATCCATTATTTGTGGACATCATATTAACATCATCATCTTGCACATAATGTGGCTCATTGCATTCATTACAAGATGTAGCATTATCACACAAGGACTGGGCAATCATACACTGTGACTGTGAATGTGGCATCTGACAAATTATACACCATGGAGTATCATCAACAATATTTACAGCTTTCTTTAGAGGATCAGGAGTTTCTTTGACATATTGAGCTCTCTGATTTGTGCTGTTATGTGGGAATATAGGCTTACCATTATGCCAATTGGTATTATAAGGCATATCATGTAATGATGGCCTCTTTTCCTGCCTTTGATAGACTTGCCTATCAGGACCTATCCCTTTTTCACTTCTAGCTAGTCTGTAACTTAGGTCCTTAACAACATTTGCCAATTTGTCTATCTTATCTTCAGGGGTAGATGTATTACCTTGAGTGTTCTGAGGCTTGTTTGGATTCTGCAGAATTTTCACATCATCCCTTCTGTTAGTCTTGCTTGATGCTTTCCTGTTGTTCTCAATATTTACTGCAATTCTGAAAGCATCCCTGATAGTAGCAAGACTTTTATCTCTTAATCCATATGCAGTTTTTGCATCAAAGGCGTTGATATACAATATTATGCACATAGGTTCATTTGGCCTCATGTGATGTGGCAATTTGTTTAACACTTTAGTAAATCTTGCATTAAAATCTGCAACCTGCTCATTTGACCCTTTAGTGATACTGGTAAACTCATTTACAAAAAAGCTAGGGTCAGTTTTGTCACCATATTGCTCCTTGAACATCCTTTTAAAATCATCCCGTGATGAAATACTCCGGTCAGGCAGATTCTTATACCATTCCCTTGCCTCATCTACTAAAGATTGCATGAATGACTTCATGAAAACATCCTCATGTTCAACCTCAAAGTTATCCATGACATTTTGAAAAGCTTTTAGATGATCTTCTCCTGAGACAGTGTTGTTTCCTGAAAATTTAGGCACCTGCAGCCTCAGATGCTTGTCAATGGGGTTAGGATACCTAGGAATACCATCAAATACCAGCTGTCTGAATCTATCTAACTACATGGGCTGTCTGTCAAACTGATTAATATTAATATTTCTGTTTGCATTCTGGTTTCTTACATTGTTCAGTGGTATCCTAGCATCATTCACATTTTGTCTCTCATCATTATGCTGATGTTGCATATCATTTCTCTGTTGATGTCTCTGCACATTTGCATTCTCAAGGGTAGGAATTGAATTATTTTGGGCAGCCCTTAAAGCTTCCACTTTCTTCCTCAGGTCATCTCTAATTGTTATTGCCTGCTAATATTCGAACTCGGCCCTTAAGCTCCTAATTTCATTAGCTAGTTCTTCCTCGCTAGGCCTAGAGGAGGATGGTTTTACCATATTCTAATCTTCATCTTCATCATCCCTCAGAGACTCTGCCTCTTCAAACCTTTCACTAGGGTCTAGAAATAGGCGTTCTTGGAACACCTCTGACCTCATTCTCATGCTACCACCCTGTTGCCTCTCATATGCACCCTGAATATCAGCTTCTACATTTGAAAAGTAAGGCACATGCTATCCTGATGGCCTAGGGTTATCTTGCATATCATCATTTTTCTGGGGGAACCCTCATGACTGACTGAGACAGCTCCCCTTCTTCTGTACATCATTCTTCTTGTTACTGGTAACTCTTCAAATAAAGGATTTTGTTGGGATCTTCTCCCCTGCATATAAATTTTACTTTGACCAGTTGGGAGATTACTTCGGAGTCGCCACCTATTACTAGGAACTATTTTCTTTTGAAAATCAGGGTTCTTTCACAAACTCCCCAGTAGAGTCGCCAATTTCTGTTGGTTTTTTCCCAGACTGGATGCTTATTCCCAGATTTCCCTACAAGGTAGCCATCAATGATCAACAGGATCTCTGGGCCAGGGGCCAACAATGTAGGAGATAGACTCTATATTTTATCTCCTCTTCTTCTTCAAGCTCTGCAAAACCTAGAGGGGTATTCCCTACTCAACATCCATGAGGATATACATACAAAGGCTGGGATGCTGACAAAAAGTAGATAAGTCCTCCTGTAAGTAGACCAAAACTGAAAGATAAGAGCAAAGAGGCTAGCTTTGGGCCTATTTGCAGTTGTAGACAGAGGACTGAGGATCCTAAAACTAATTCTAATGTCCTAAAGATTGTTTTAGATTTTGATTTTGATTTTAAGTTTGGATGCAAAGCTGGACATGGTTGTAACACAAGCACAAAGCAAGATTGGTGCCTATCTAGGGCTTGGAGTCAGTAGACATACACCTGTGAATGATATGCATGAACAACTAAAACTGGATTTCAGGGGGATACATATGATACCTACCTTACAGATATCTCCCAATACAGAGTGTTAAGCTATCTATACTTATGGCATCCCTACTGCAATATACCCTTCCCAATGTTCAATCTGAGAACAATTTACTCTACCCCTTGAGTAGAAGTTAAGAGATCAGACATTCAACACAGGAACTCTATGTTCTAGAGTCTCAAACATTGCTTAAATATCCAGACTCAAAAGAAAGATACATGCAATACTGGAGACAGAATTAACAAAACACATGCTAACATAGCATTTCTCATATAGAATTAACCATGAAATCAGTGGATTCATGTAAAAACGTACAACAAGAGATACATAAACTCACAGGTTTTGCTATACAGAGCAACCAAATCAGCTGTATTGTATTACAGAGCCAAATGTTCAACTTTCAACAACCTAAAATGAGTAACACTTCCTGCTTATAATAGCCAAAGAAATGTACTCAGCATTAATTACATGGCTTTGACAAAAAAATTGCTAGATACAGATCCTTTAAAGGAATGGCACTCAAAATTTATTGCTGCAGAGACAGAAAGTAGACAATGGTGGCCTCGAGCCCTGTGCCACCATCTGGAAGTCCTCATGCCAAAAATTAGGTACATGATTGTTCAACAACTCGCCCATGCCCCTGCTACAGTCGCCATTGATGGCTCAACCACCCGCGGCCGCTTGAAAACCATCGCAGCACTTCAAAAAAGAAATTCCTGCCAAAATGCATTCTATCGCAGTTTCAAATTATACAGGGAGATTAGTCCCACATGCACGGTGAGGAGACTACCTTAGTAGTTTAAAAGCATAGTCACTTGCATAATAGGTGTCGAGCGCTTTTGCCACGCTCGACACACGCTCCTCCACCCAAAGCCCATCGCCGAGATCAACACCATCGGCCAAGCCCACGAATCTCCTACCGACCTCAATTGTCCTGCCGATAGCTACATTACAATCCCCTCCATCGGCCAGAGATGCACCATCGGGCCAACTCTTCAGATCTCCGCCGATAGTATGAGTCTCTCCGAAGACCAGCTTGCACCCCGTTAGCAGTTACCATCCTACCACCATCGGCCAGACCAATATTGTCGGCCAAGCAAAAAACCCCTTGGCCGACATAGCCAATCACGCCGATGAACAACTCCTGAAAGCCTCCAACATCCCCATCGGCCAGAGAAGAACCATCGGCCTAGCCAAAAGCTCCTTCACCGACAGACCAACTCTCACCGATGACCACTCCAAATCCTCATCGGCTTGACACTACCCCATCGGCGGACCCTCCAACCGCTAACTCTATATGCAACCTTACTCCGATGGCATTCCCCATCGGGGTGACTTCCTTCCATCGGCAAACCATAAAAGACTGCTGCCGATAGAACAACTCCCGCCGATAACATATCGGCTTCCCCCTTCATCAGTCAGACCCTCCACTGTCGGCCCAACGCAATCCATCCTCGCCGAAAACACAAGTCACGCCAAAGACCACCTCCGTCGGTGTGACTTACACCGTCGGAGCAACCAAAATCTCCCCAGCCGATCACAATAGTCTCACCGATGCACCAACAAGCTACACTCTGCTCCTCCATTGGCCAGACACACCGACGACTCCTCATTGGCCAAACCTCCCATCATCGGCATAACTCAAAACAGTCAGGCCGACAATACAGCTCTCACCGATAACATATCCATCGGCCAAACATTGTATATCGGTGAACCCTCCAACGGTTAGCCCGATAGTCCATGTCACACCGAAACCAACCTTGCAAACCGCTAACCTTCCATCGGCTAGAGGCAAACCATCGGGCCAACACTCCACCATCCACCCGATGATGAACGTTATGCCGATAAGACCAAAATCATAAGGCTTTGAACCATTGAACCCTGAACTAGTTCAACCCGATGGTTCAAAAGAGAAGTTCAACCGAGAAGTTCAATGCCGATAACACAGATGAACAAAGAATTCACTGACGGAAAAAGATGGAGCCCAAGCCCATGAACCGTTGAACCTTGAACCAAAAGGGTTCAACGCGATGGTTCAAAACGATGGTTCAAGCATAATCTGAGTACCCAAAAAGAAGTTTCGCTGATAGAGAAAATCACAGCGATGAACAAGGAAGCTTAGGGCCCAAAAAGGAAAAAACCCTCCAACATCCTGCGCTCAGATCCAGACCAAAATTAGTGCTAATAGAGTTCAAAGCTTCACTCAAGTAATAAAATAAATAGTTTAACTAATGAATTGTACTTACTAGATTTTTGTATTTTATATTCATATCGTTGATTACATTGCATTGCACATCTTTCAAACTCAAAGCATTACTAGATATTGCATAACTAATAACTAGATGTTGATAGATAACAAAATTTCAATTACAATATAGTTATTTGAAAAAATGCCTCAAAGAAATGTGGTCTCATGGAATGCCATGACAAGCAGATGGAAATGATGCCATGGATGCCTCTAAAGTTATGATAGTCCTATTGTTGATTTATTTATGACAGTCTTCTAGGGCAGTCTACATGGTATTTTGCATACTAATTCGGCTATCAAGATTGTTCTTGTGATAAGAGGACCATGAGTTAGGTGTATGAACAATCCCTAAACAATAAATGATAATAATCTAGCAAAACATGAGGTCAAACAAATCTATAACCATTTTTATGATAGTCCTATCTATGACAGTGTTATGCAACATTTGCATGGAAGCACCTTTAAAGTTTGCACAAGGATAGCTTCTTCAACTCAATGATAGGGCCTTGGACCATTTTCTATGCTATGACGGCTATAACTAATTAGTAACATGACTATCACAAGGTGGTTGGGTCACTCTTTGTATAATAGTCCTTTTGTAAAATGAATGATGTGTGTTCTTACTAAGTGGCAAACCCTCTTCCATTGTCATAGAAAGAAACATGCACATTAGGTCTTATTGGGAAAATTCTCAAGCATTGGATCAATAATCAATCCCATGAAGATACTATTTGATATGGAAAGGGGGGAAGTTTGGTGTTGATGTTTTAGTTTGAATCCTCCTTTCCACAAAACATTCCAAGGGATTTTCAATCAAGTGCTTCTCCTATCGAGAGGAGAGTCATCTATTAGATTGGGTTGCCACTTGGTTTTGTACTGGAAAATTCAGAAGTTATCACACAATGTTGCTAATTAATGTTTTTATGCTCTTGAAACCCTAACTTAAGTAAAACAATGATTAAATCTACAAATTATGACAAATGCTACTAGAATTAGACAAAGGGCAGAGAACCTTAACTCGTGTTGTTTTTCGCAGTTTAGAAAATGGAAATGTCAGGGGCAATGGTGATGGTGCCCTAGTCCAAGGTACAACTTTTTCTATAGATTCTCGATCTCTTTCCAGCAATAATCTCTATTGTGTCTTCATTTTCTAGTGATTTGACAGTCGAGGACAATGTTGATGGCACCCTAGTCCATTGAGGAAGATTTTTTCAGATGTTGGAAGCTCTGCAAACCCTAATAATTGTTGTCTAGTCTATTTCTATAGCTTCAAATGTGGGGGACAATGGTGATGGCACCCTTGTCTTGAAATTCCACACAATGTCTACTTCTTTGTAGATCCTGAATCTTCAATGTCTTCCTATCTTCCCTGCAACTCCACTTTCTCCAGATCTTGTAACCTGCAATCACAAGGAGTGTGGGAGGGGGTTGTGGTGTTTAGAGGCTTGCCTTAGTCAAGCCCCAGAGAGACATTCAATTATTTCGAATGCCGTTGTCAGAGAGAGAGTACATATCCTTGTGGGATAGAGGCAAAAATCTAAATGATAATGATGATAAAGAACAATAAATGTCAACTTGATGATGAAGCTCTCATGGAAGGAAGAATCTCTTCAATACCATGAGGAGAAGATGTAAATCCAACCTACAAAAATAAACACAATAACAATGCTATGCTCTGCAACACAATGATATCATAAAAATCTCAAGTATGCATAAAGTTTACAATCATCTTCTCTAGTTTCTAAATGATAACCTACACATGTTTATATATGCAACTATTAAGATTCCCGCCAAGAATTTCATAATTAAAACTTATGATGTCGGCCTGGAAACCAAATAACGGTCACAAACCTAACATTTGAATTTAGGGCAGACCTAAAATAGGGTTGGACTAGGGTGCTAGCACCCTTGTCCACCCCCTGTCTTTGTTCTGGAATCATTAAATTAGCACCCCCTAGGTCCTATTTGTCAGAAGACCCAAGGGTTTTCTCATCAGGAGTTTGAATTATCATGCAAGATGCTCTAAATGCAATCTAAAGACCTAGGAGCTAAACCTTAAAGGAAAAAGCCCCCAAGGGTGCATTTTTCTGACATACCATTTAGCCCCCACTTTAATGTATGTATTAAATGCAAGGCCAATACATGGGTGGGTGCAAAAAGTTGGGGGGCAAAAAGTGGCCAACTTTTTTTTTAAAAAAATAGTAATAACGTGAGCGCACTTGGTGTTGTTGAGCCTACACCAAGCCATAACGTGTTGCTATATATATAAAAAAAAGTAGCGTTCTATTTCATTATTTCATAGCAAATTACAAGAAACCTATGGCTTGAAGAAAGAAAGGAGCGCACTTGTGTTATTTGAGGTCCAATCATCAGCTATTTCTCGTTGATTCATCATCAAAATGCTGCCACGACGTCGGGGAAATCGAAGAAGTAAGTTTTATTTTATTTCTTGTGTGAATTTGTTGCTAAATAGGTAGGTTAAAATAGTTTTTGATGTAAATTTCTTAAATTTACAGGAGTTGATAATGCACCTCCTCCTCCTGAAATTCTACAAAATCTTCTAGCAAATGAACAACAAATACCTGCTAAAGAAGAACCCCAACCACAAACACCTCCATTTATTCCTAAATATGCCCGTGGAACACAAGAAAATCTAATGGGGCAAATTGAAAATAATAAGAAACAAATTGAGAACATAATTGCAAGGTTGAAAGAACTACAACTTCAACCTTGCATAGATCCATGCTTACTCAATCCCTTGAATCTATGTTATCAAATGTAGATTCAATAAGCAAGCAAATCACTAGTTGGATAGAAAAGAGGAGAGAATTTAGAGAGTATTATGCTGACAAGTTATCCTATGAACAAGTGAAAAAGGAACAAATTACAAAACTTGACATGTGTTCTATTTTCATAGACCCACGAACAAATGAATCTCTACCCCTTACATGCAAGAGGTTTCCTATCCATTGGTGTAACAACCAAGCGATAAGGGACAATTTTGTGCAGAGGTGGTGGATGGTTTTTGACCATCCTCCATGCAACAATAATGAGGTCCCGCAATATTTTTTGAGGAAACTCTACTGCGAGTTTGTCAAAAATAAAGTGCCAAATTATTTTGATATGCAGGAGTTCCATGGTAGAGGTAGGGGGTCAGCACAAGATAGACCAAGGGCACGTGTTGAGCCACAGTGGCTAGTGAGATGAGCACTTGCCAGACTGGCCCATGAGCACGTTTCTATCCCTTCCATTGTGAAGGAGAGTGTTGAGGTCGAGGCACTTCAGTCCATTAGTGCCTTGACCCAAAGCATCTTACATCATGCAAGTCCTACAGCACAGTGTGGGCCAGGGGAGAGTTCGAGTACGGTTCCACCCCATACTTGTCAGAATTGCGGGTTAGCATGTGGTTATGACCCCAAGGATAGTCATGACGCAGGTGCGCAAGCTACATCTATAGTTGAGCAGATGGTGATGACAGATGCCCTCCTGAGTGAGACTTTCGGGCTTGATACTCAAGTAAATCTTAGCAAGTTCATTGAATTTAATTTATTAAATTTCATTCTTGAAATGCATGATTAACTAATTTAGTTTGATGATTTTAATGAAATTTCAGGGTCATAGCATTGATGCAGTTTTCAGTGGTTCTCCACCTGCATATTACACTACATCATCTATTGTTGGGGTATGTAACTAGTAAATAATTATAAATATTACATGTGAATAGCATCGTTATATGAATGGTATTCTAATATCTGATTTTGGATGTTGAATATGTTAATATTAGAGATTTCATGGCAACACCTGCCAGCGATGGTGGACTTAAAAGCTTCACGGAGGTAATAAAATAAATAGTTTAATGAATGAATTGTACTTACTAGATTTTTGTATGTGACTTGTGTGCTTTATTGTGTGTACTTCCATGTTTAGGTGAACGTGTGTGTATGTTAGGAGCCATGATTTGCATCACTATTATAGTTTTCATAATTGAATAATGTTGTTTTATTTCTAGATGATACAGGCTGCGGAGACACCTCCCGATGTTCATAGGGCAATGGAGCATGGTGTGTCCTCTGCGATTCATAGCTCCATGCCATTGATTGGGGTATGAGACAGATTAGTAAATTTCAGTTTACATTCATTGTTATAGTTGTTTATTTTTGAAAAATCAAAAGATTATTGATTTGAAGTTTAATTTCTGTCTAGATAGTTTCTATAGGACATGACATTACCACAGCCTAATCTTGCTACTAAGGCAAGTGAGGAGACAGATTATATGGTAGCGGTAAGTGATTATTTTGTTAAATGTTTCATTTTTTATATCATGTAATTTCTATATATTAATGTCTATACTTTTTATTGTAACAGCTACAGATGCATGAACAACTAAATAGGAGGAGCCACCCTCGGGTTCGTAGTAGACCACCACATATGTGTCTCCATCCCCTAGAAGATCAAAGGCTGCCCATGATCTATTCTCTTCACTAGCCTATTGTATGCCTATATGGCATTCTTGTAAGCCTATATGGCTATTATATATATATGTTATACTTATATCGACAGATATTGATGTATGCCTATATGGATATTTGGTTAATACAAGTCTTTTTTATTGATGGCGTCCATACTTGCATTATAAATCCACGTTTGAATGGATATTTGTAGATGGTTACTTCAAATATTTAAAGTTCAATTGTATTACATAGGATGTTTGTTGATCCAATAAGCTAGCTATTGTTATTCAAGTATCACCTAAACCTCATTTTGGAACTAAAAGATAAAAATTGTATTTAAAATAAAAATGAATCATCATGCTGAATAGAAAATATTCATACTCTTTATGAGTTGCTCAATTGAAAATATTCAAATGAGTATGCTGATCCATATTCTTTATGATTTGGTCAATTGAAAATATTTCTTAATTTCTTGTTATTATACCATATTGGGATGCAAAGAGTATGTTTGTTGTTTTGAATAAGATAGTCAAAATCATATGTTTATGAGCACCTGATGACCATTGTGGTTATTAGATGTAATTTCTCTTGCATATAAGGCGAGGTTATGAGATTACATTGAGTCTTACCTAATTTTAGTATGTAACATAACATTGGGGCTATAGGCTTCCATAAGTCATCAACAATCAAGGTTCAAGGTTGTCATTGAAGTCAAAGGGTCAAGGTTGTTTGTCATTGATGTCAAGGTTGATGCCATGATGTTGATAAGGTGATACAGTGATTCAAGGTAGGTGATGGTCATGAGGTGCATGATGTTGTGAATATGGTTTTCATGATAAGGTCTCTCAATTCATGTTGATGCTACAAAAGACAAACATGGTTCATATGATGCAAGGTTCATGTTCATGGTGGATGTGGTTTTGTTCATGCAATAAGAAGTTAGAGAAGACACAAGCTTTCATAATCATAATCTTATTGATAGTTAGGGTTTGCATATTGGGCATTAAACCCTAAAAAGAATCTACTTGTCTTAAGACTTTAAAATCCTCAATTACCTATCGTGTGTAAAGTGCACTTTTGTTTTAATTTAATATTGACTTATAATCAGAAGTTACTATCACTTATATCAACCTACTAAAGGGTCTATAAGTCATTAGTTCACCAGCCCTTCAACCTAACTCAACTAGCGTCTTTGGTAAACTCTCATAAGCTCGAGCACCATATCATAATCGAAGGTCATATTTAATTGATATGAGGGCGGGAAAAAGGATTAGAATGTCAGTATTTAAAAGGAATTTGGAATAGAAACAATCATCTCTATGTAGTTGAATTTGATGGGCATGCCTTTATAAAAGGCTAAAAGACAGCTTTATGCAGGATATCATGGTATTTGTAGTGTTTGAAGCTTGAAGACTAGTCAGTGTTTGTAGCTCGGACTATTTCAGCATGTTTGGGTACGAAACAGGACCATGCCTAACCTAAACGTACCCATCCAGACGCATTGGAATTGTCAGTTTGGCTGCACGAGGAGAATAACAAAAGTTACACCCCTTTGCAACTTTACACTGCCTCCTTTTGACGATTTTTGGGGCAACAGAAAACCTTTCACCACGGGCAAACGCCTAAGAGATATAAAAAACTGAGAGAGGTTATTGTAGAAGGACCCTATGTGATTGCGTTATCTTAGATGAAATGTATCTAAGTGACATGGTTTCTGAGTAACATCTCATCAAAGATTGCTGCCTTTTTGCACTTTGGACTCTTCAGGGATATCACCGGTGCAATATAGCTCAGACTATTTCGGCATGTTTGGGTGAAAAATAGGACCATGCCTAGCCTAAACGTACCCATCCAGATACATTGGAACTGTCAGTTTGGTCACACGAGGAGAAGTACAAAAGTTACACCCCTTTGCAACTTTACACTGCTTCCTTTTGACAATTTTTGGGGCAGCAGAAAACCTTTCACCATGGTAAAATACCTTAGAGATATAAAAAACTAAGAGAAGATATTGTAGAGGGACCCTATTTGATTATGTTGCCTCAGACAGAATGTATCTAAGTGACACAGTTTCCAAGTAACAGCTCGTCAAAGATTGCTGCCTTTTTACACTTTGGACTCTTTAGGGATATCACCGATACAATGTAGCTCGGACTGTTTCAGCATGTTTGGGTACAAAAAAGAACCATGCCTAGCCTAAACGTACCCATCCCGATGCATTGGAACTGTCAATTTGGTCGCATCAAGAGCAAGATGAAAGTTACACCCCTTTGCAACTTTACACTGCCTCCTTTTGACAATTTTTGGGACAGCAGAAAACCTTTCACCACGGGTAAATGCCTCAGAGATATAAAAACCAAGAGAGGTTATTGTAGAGGAACTCTACGTGATCACATTTCCTTAGATGGAATGTTTCTAAGTGACACAGTTTTTGAGTAACATCTCATCAAAGATTGCTACCTTTTTGCACTTTGGACTCTTCAGGGATATCGTCGATACAATGTAGCTCTAACTGTTTCGACATGTTTGGGTAAAAAACATGACCATGGCTAGCGTAAATGTACCCATCTAGATGCATTGTAAAAATTAGTTTGGTCACATTAGGAGCAGAACGAAAGTTACACCCCTTCGCAACTTTACACTACCTTCTTCTGACAATTTTTGGGGCAGCAGAAAACCTTTCACCATGGGCAAACGCCTCAGAGATATAAAAAATTGAGAGAGGTTATTGTAGAGGGACTCTACATGATTGCATTTCCTCAGACATAATGTTTCTAAGTGACATGGTTTTCGAGTAACATCTCATCAAAGATTGTTGCCTTGTTGCACTTTAGACTCTTCAGGGATATCGTCGGTACAATGTAGCTCGAACTGTTTTGACATGTTTGGGTGAAAAAAAGGACCATGGCTAGCATAAATATACCCATATGGATGTGTTGAAATAGTCAGTTTGGTCGCATCAAGAGTAGGATGAAAGTTATACCCCTTTGCAACTTTACACTACCTCCTTCTGACGATTTTTGGGGCAGCAGAAAACCTTTCACCACGGGCAAATGCCTCAGAGATATAAAAATTGAGAGAGGTTATTGTAGAGGAACCCTATATGATCACATTGCCTCAAATAAAATATTTTTAAGTGACACATTTTTTGAGTAACATCTCATCAAAGATTGCTGCCTTTTTGCACTTTGGACTCTTCAGGGATATCACTGGTACAATCTAGCTCGGACTGTTTCAACATGTTTGGGTGAAAAATAGGACCATGCCTAGATTAAATGTACCCATCCGGATGCATTGGAATAGTCAGTTTGGTCGCATCAAGAGTAGGACGAAAGTTACACCCCTTTGCAACTTTACACTACCTCCTTCTGACAATTTTTGGGGCAGCAAAAAACCTCTCACCACCGAAAAACATCTTAAAGATATAAAAAATTGAGAGAGGTTATTTTAGAGGAAACCTATGTGATCATGTTACCTCTGATGGAATGTTTCTAAGTGACACAGTTTTTGAGTAACAACTTGTCAAAAATTACTATCTTTTTGCACTTTGGACTCTTCAGGGATACCGTCGGTACAATGTAGCTCAGACTGTTTCGGCATGTTTGGGTGAAAAATAGGACCATGCCTAGCGTAAACGTACCCATCTAGACATGTTGGAACTGTCAGTTTGGTTGCATCAGGAGCAGGATGAAAGTTACACCCCTTTGCAACTTTACACTAAGACAGGTCTTTGATATATAGTATCTACCTAAGACACCTAGATTATATTAAATACCTTTTTTCTAGTCTCTATCTACCTAGTTGACATATCGTATATACCTAAGACACAATTAGAGACACCTATTATCTAGTTAGAAACCAAGACACCTAGAGACACCTATATTTTATACATTACCTAGATTTTATACATTATTCTCAGGATCAACTTCATCCATCACTTAGGTCTAAACCCATGAAGATAACATGATGACGTAAAAATGTGTATATGTGTAAAAATGCAGTAGCAATAAAAAAAGACAAACCTTACAAATTAATGTGCATACTTACAACTCAATGTAACATGACTTTACAAAATCAATGTGAATACTTACAAATTAATCCAATGAACCATCCGCATCTGCTCTAATCTTTATTGTGTCAAGTATTGCTTCATGGTCAGACTCACACACCTTCCACAAGGTCTTGTTCAAAGGTCTACCCTGATACTGTATCAAATGAACATTGGATGCCATGACAAGGTTTGAGTAATGAAGAATCTTTCGATGTGTGTCAAAGTCCTCAAACAACCAAAGATTAACACTCTTATGTGGGTACCTTCTAAGCCATGTTCCAGTAATAACCACTGAGCCTGTAGGGTATTCGATGTCTTCCCATCTGTAACTGGGGCCTCCAATTTTTTTTGGCCTTAACACAACGACATAAGTAATAATATGTTCCCTCTTCGTTATCTTCATTTGCAATAACTGCATATACATGCCCTACATTGATATGTGTAGCAAATTAGATGAAATTAGTCAACATTACAAAAACACTACAAAGTAAGATGACATTAGGAATTTCAAAAACTATGCAAATAGATATATTACCTTGTTGAACTAGATTTGATATGTGGTCAAAGTCAACTAATGATTCCATCTATGTTAGTTCCAGTGCCGTCGGGGGTCGATACGTGTCAAGTGGGCTAAGATAACTTAACTTCCATTCGTTAACCCATTCCTTTGACTCGCACTCATCCCAGGCTTGAATTGTATAGGAAGAACAAAAGCATGACATCTTTTGCGTATGGATACTCCATGAACATGCAATTGAGCTTCTATAAAAGTGCATCTCACTTGATCCTGTCAATGTAGAATAGTCCTCATATGGTGCAATGTTAATATCATCTATCAACCAAAAAAATATATGAACTAAAGACTTACCTTCATTACCTGGACCCATGGAAGCATTACACCACTCGACGATCGATTTTGTATCTGTCAACTTTGCATTGTGTTTATACTTTAACTCTTCTCATTTTATGGCTATTTTGATACGCTCCTGCACCATCATGCTCTCCCTTTCCATGCCCGACCTCACAAAAGTTCCACATATGTTGAATACCTGTAAAATTATGCCTCCTGATTGGCTAATAGAAATTCTGTGAGTTCTTGAATTGTGACGCACAGTTATCTGACCATATGATATGCTGACTGAACAATATGCCCCTTCTAGCCAAATCATTGTAGAACACCTAAAAGAAACCTTGCATGAACTCCGTAGAATGCATGCGATCATCACTGATATAGAAATTATACTCCCTTGTGATCTTTCTGTCATCCTCTGTATTATCATTTGCATAAATGAATGCGATGTGCACAAATATAGAAACATGTGTGGAGTTGTAATAATGTGATTACACCTCACGCTGTGGCTGTAGACTATAGTTCTCTTCAAAGTCAACAACTAAAACAATGCTACCAACCAGAAATGTGTCCTTGCATAACTTGAATTGCAAGTCTAACCATCGAGCTCTATGGGCATGTCTTGCATACTCATACACTATGTTGTCATGAAATATAGGTATAAACTGATACACTGGAATCTTTTCAATAACCAATTCACACCTCTTTGCTTCTTTACCATCTTTTGTATTGTATGCCATTATTTTATACTTGCCGAACTCCACTAGTTTGTTTCCAACCACATGTGTTTTTTCCATATGTTCACATATTGGCAAACGTTGCAAGCCACCGCAACAATGACATGTGCCATCCAAGCATAATTTCTTGTAGAATATTTGACCTTCCTCTTTTTCACATAAAATTTTTGATATGAAGTCTCTTGAAGATGTTGGTGGGGCACATAGGCCACAACCCTACAAAACATTGTTAGTATGCAAATCTAAACATATAGACCTATAAATATCAAAATGGTTAGAAAATTCAATATGTAATCTACAACAATAAGTAGTGCATGTGTGATTTATCTTGACATAGAAAGGTTTTAGCATTTCAAAATATCTTTGAAAAATTTTAATTTGAGGATACTTCTCTAGAAATTTACCATAAAACTATGTTTGAGTCTCATCCAAAAAATGCTTTGGATGTGGCTCACGGTTCCGACTATCGATTCTCCTTCTTACCACATCCCTTTGATTCAGAGATACCCTTGTGTAATTCTTCCAAAAGTCTTCAATTAATGATCTCAATGCTTCAACAATTGGTTTATCTTTTCATGGTAGTTTCCCCGAGAATGCCCATAATTCATTAGCATTGGTGTCCTCAATTCTTTGGCATCTTCCAACGGCTCTTAATAAAATTTTCCTATTAATTCTCAATTCTTGACTCGTCTTTCTAATGAGACGAGCTTTCCTCGTTTGACTACTTACTATAGTCGATGTAATCACACGCCGTGTTGCATTATTATCTTTTGTATGTGAGGTGTTACCCACACTCTCATACGCACTCATTAGATTCTTGACAATAGATTTTTCACTTGAAGCCTCTGATGTTCTCAACCCAAGAATCTTCATGATGGACCTATACTTTATACTTCGCATCATTTCAATGAATAGTTGACATCTTGCAGTCTCATTTAACTTTTCAAAGAACAATCTCCAAATCTTATGAGCATATCTTCTACAAGTGCATTTTGGAATCTTACCTTCCATTGGCTGCAAATATTCTTATCAATATCAATCAAATACTTTGGCTTTCTATGCAAAATTCTAGGTGGTGTTAAGTTAGGTAAATTCACCTCAACATTAGGAATTTCATCAATATTTAAATGAGATGGGCTAGATGGCATACCTTCGATTGAAGATGGAATAGATGACATACCTTGAGGTTGAGGTGGGAACGATGGCATACCTCCTTCATCACATGTGAGTGATGATATACTCTCAACTTGAGATGCGGTAGATGGTGTCCCTACATGTTGACTTGCGGTAGAGGACGTGTCTCTAACTATGGTATTCAAATCTCTCATAGCACAAAGTTTTTGCATTCATTCTTTTTGTGCCACCAATACCATATCTCTTTGTGATGGTTGTGGTTCCTTTTCAATTGGCATGTCTTCATTTATCGTGTCCAATTTCCTCTTCTCATGAAGTTCCCTCATAGCCACTGCTTTCTTTGCATTCTTAGATTCTATCTCTTCCTGTGTTGGTTTAATTCTTGATCATTTCCTCGGCATAACGGAGAATTTGTTTGTAGCATGATAAAAAGACCAATACTAGTTCCTAAGAAATGAATCCATACAAATAACTAAAATATATGTCATTCAACCCTTCATAGTAAATGTACATACAATCATCATGTAAAATAGTAAATGTCACTCAACCAAAATAGGTACAAAGTATACAAAGCAAATTATTGCAGCCATACAAAGCATTATTGCACAATGTTATTGCAGCCATACAAAGCATTATGGTACAAAGTTCACTTTAGTCCTAGATGAGGATAAGGTCAAAGGAGAGTCACCTATTGAGGCTACAAGTGAAGACTACATGGGACTTCATGCTTGAAAAGGTTGAGGCAGACCCAATTTGACATGTTTGTTGTTACTAGGGCTACTAGGATTTGGAATTGAGGTGTTTTGTTGGTACTAGGGATACTAGGATTTGGGTGGCTTGCGAAGGAATAGACAACAATTGAAGAGTGTAGACTTGAGTAAGGGTTTAGAATGGTTGTGTCTAAGTTCCTGAGGGGTAAGAAGACCTCTAGTAGCCTTGTTAGGTTTTGAAGTATTGAAGACCCTCTTTGTGCCTTTGTATAGGGAGATTGCTTGAGAGGAAAGCTTATGAAATTTGAAGAAACTATTGGTATGAGCCCTTTGTATTGAGTTGAACCCTACCTCTTCATCACATACCTAGGATTGTCATAAAAATCATTAGACTAATCTATGTAATTTAGGGTATTGAATGGTATATAGTCGATCAAGGTAACCACCATCATGTGCTAACAAAGGACAATTAAGAAATTTTGAAATATTGTTGTGTCATGTGCATGTACAAATCATCATGAATAGGTGCATAAGGAATGTCCTAGCCCAAGATATGTGCATACAAATCATCATGTCATGTGCATACTTGTATGATCTTGGCACCTATTCATTTGTATTTTAACTTGTTAATATGACAAGATAATAGTGGGATTGTATTTTTATTATGTTGTAAGGATTTATTCTTGTATAGTTTGACATCATGGCATGTTAAGGTCTATTTATTACACATAATTATTAAAGAACCCAAGTGTAGAAAATATACATGGCATCATGTGAGATTGTAGGCTGCTTTCTTGATTGGGAATGTGTCTATTTTAAACATGTATGATAAAGCATGATAAAGTAATTCAAATAGAATTAATAAAAATGTAAAAAACATGCATGTAAAGACTTGACATACCTAAAAAATGGAGATTTGAATGGAGA
Organism: Cunninghamia lanceolata; assembly: GCA_027924645.1. Taxonomy (NCBI): domain Eukaryota; kingdom Viridiplantae; phylum Streptophyta; class Pinopsida; order Cupressales; family Cupressaceae; genus Cunninghamia; species Cunninghamia lanceolata. The sequence continues at coordinate 9,113,622 of BSBN01000814.1, forward strand.
TAGTACCTAATTATGTAGTGTTTTTTTCTTCTTGCGTCGAACTCCTCAACAATTTGAGTTTTTCACCACTTGCTTCCTTTTCAATATTAAATTGAATAAAACTCAAATATAATTAGTAATAACAATACTATTAACCAATCTATAATGTTAAATTCCTAAAATTGAATCATAATTAACATTGCAACACTACAAAAATTGAAACTTGAATAGATATATATCAAATTTGGTCTGAAAACTATGTTATTTCCTCCTTCTCAAGTTGGCAAAGAAGAAAAGGTGGTGGAAAGATCATCCAAAGGTGGTAGAATGTGTAAAATGTGCATGTGATCTTCCCAACAACATGAAAGTACTTCTTTTTTGTCAGAACACGCGCATAATCAGCATGAAAATAGAGCATGTGGGCCTGGATCACAGGGGTCAACACTTTTTTACCATTTCTATAGAAGGACAAAACATGAGCACGTTATAATGCGCTCGCATTTTTTCCTGCTATAGATTGATCCATAAATATTTGTGCCTATCTCACCTTCGATAGCACCTTTACAATATCTCACCTCTAGTTCCATTAGCTCATGTTCTATATCTCACTTATCTCTCCTCCTCACCTCTCTACCTCTCCCCTCTCTATGTCTCTTAGTCGCTCCTTGTCTACCTCTCCATCCATCCTTAGCCATCTAGGTCTGACTTAATCATAAACCCTAAAGCTAGCTATCCCTATTCCTAAACCCTCAACAGGCTCGATACTATATCTTAAACCCTAATCCCTCAACCCTTAACTCTAATCCCTCGACCCTCAACCCTATCCCTAAACCCTAAACCCTAAAACCTCAACCCTCAACCCTCAACGTCAAATCCTAATCCCTCAACCCTTCACTCTAATCCCTCAACCCTAAACCCTATCCCTAAACCCTCAACACTATACCTTAAACCCTAATCACTCAACCCTAAACCCTAAACCTTATCCCTAAATCCTAATCCCTCAACCCTCAACCCTAATCCCTCAACCCTCAACTCTAATCCCTCATCCCTAAACCCTAAACGCTATCCCTATTCCTAAATCCTCAATGGGCTTGATACTATACCTTAAACCCTAATCCCTTATCCCTAAACCCTCCAACCCTATCCCTAATCCTTATACCCTCGACACTCTACTTTAACCCTAATCCCTTGACCCTCAACCCTATCCATAAACCCTCAACCCTTAAATCTCAACACTCAACCCTCAACGTCAAACCCTAATCCCTCAACCCTTAACTCTAATCCCTCAACCCTCAACCCTATCCCTAAACCCTAACCCCTAAAACCTCAACCCTCAACATCAAATCCTAATTCCTCAACCCTTCACTCTAATCCCTCAACCCTAAACCTTATCCCTAAACCATCAACACTATACCTTAAACCCTAATCCCTCAACCCTAAACCCTAAACCTTACCCCTAACCCCTAAACCTTATTCCTAAACCCTAATTCCTCAACCCTCAACCCTAATCCCTCAACCCTCATCCCTAAACCCTAAACGCTATCCCTATACGTAAACCCTCAATGGGCTCGATACTATACCTTAAACCCTAATCCCTTATCCCTAAACCTTCCAACCCTATCCTTAATCCTTATACCCTTGACACTCTAATTTAACCCTAATCCCTCGACCCTCAACCCTATCCCTAAACCCTCAACCCTTGAATCTCAACACTCAACCCTCAACGTCAAACCCTAATCCCTCAACCCTTAACTCTAATTCCTTGAACCTCAACCCTATCCCTAAACCCTAAACCCTAAAACCTCAACCCTCAACCCTCAACGTCAAATCCTAATCCCTCAACCCTTCACTCTAGTCCCTCAACCCTAAACCCTATCCATAAACCCTCAACATTCTACCTTAAAACCTAATCCCTCAACCCTAACCCTAAACCTTATCCCTAAACCATAATCCCTCAACCCTCAACCCTAATCCCTCAACCCTAAACTCTAATCCCTCATCCCTAACCCCTAAATGCTAACCCTATTCCTAAACCCTCAACGAGCTCGATACTATACCCTAAACCCCAATCCCTTATCCCTAAACCCTCCAACCTTATCCCTAATCCTTATACCCTCGACACTCTACATTAACCCTAATCCCTCGACCCTCAACCCTATCCATAAACCCTTAACCCTCAAACCTCAACCCTGAATGTCAAACCCTAATCCCTAAACCCTTAACTCTAATCCCTTGACCCTCAACCCTATCCCTAAACCCTAAACCCTAAAACCTCAACCCTCAACCCTCAACCCTCAACGTCAAATCCTAATCCCTCAACCCTTCACTCTAATCCATCAATCCTAAACCCTATCCCTAAACCCTCAACACTATACCTTAAACCCTAATCCCTCAACCCTAAACCCTAAACCTTATCCTTAAACCCTAACCCCTCAACCCTCAACCCTAATCCCTCAACCTTCAACTCTAATCACTCATCCCTAAACCCTAAACACTATCCCTATTCCTAAACCCTCAACGGGCTTGATACTATACCTTAAGCCCTAATCCCGTATCCCTAAACCCTCCAACCCTATCCCCAATCCTTATATCCTTGACACTCTACTTTAACCCTAATCCCTCAACCCTCAACCCTGTCCCTAAACCCTCAACCCTTGAACCTCAACCCTCAACCCTCAACATCAAACCTTGATCCCTCAACCCTTAACTCTAATCCCTCGACCCTCAACCCTATCCCTAAACCCTAAACCCTAAACCCTCAACCCTTAACGTCAAATCCTAATCCCTCAACCCTTCGCTCTAATCCTTCAACCGTAAACCCTATCCCTAAACCCTCAACACTATACCTTAAACCCTAATCCATTAACCCTAAACCCTAAACCTTATCCCTAAACCCTAATCCCTCAACCCTCAACCCTAATCCCTCAACCCTCAACTCTAATCCCTCATCCCTAAACCCTAAACGCTATCCCTATTCCTAAACCCCAACGGTCTCAATACTATACCTTAAACCATAATCCCTCATCCCTAAACCCTCCAACCCTATCCCTAATCCTTATACCCTTGACAGTCTACTTTAACCCTAATCCCTCGACCCTCAACCTTATCCCTAAACCCTCAACCCTTGAACCTCAACACTCAACCCTCAACGTCAAACCCTAATCCATCAACCCTTAACTATAATCCCTCGACCCTCAACCCTATCCCTAAACACTCAACCCTCAACGTCAAATCCTAATCCCTCAACCCTTCACTCTAATCCCTCAACCCTAAACCCTCAACACTATACCTTAAACCCTAATCCCTCAACCCTAAACCATAAACCTTATCCCTAAACCCTAATCCCTCAACCCTCAACCCTAATCCCTTAACCCTCAACTCTAATCCCTCATCCCTAAACCCTAAATGCTATCCCTATTCCTAAACCCTCAACGGGCTCGATACTATACCTTAAACCCTAATCCCTTATCCCTAAACCCTCCAACCCTATCCCTAATCCTTATACCCTCAACACTCTACTTTAACTTTAATCCCTCGACCCTCAACCCTATCCCTAAACCCTCAACCCTCAACATCAAACCCTAATAACTAAACCCTTAACTCTAATCCCTCGACCCTCAACCCTATCCCTAAACCCTAAACCCTAAAACCTCAACTCTCAACCCTCAACGTCAAATCCTAATCCCTCAACCCTTCACTCTAATCCCTCAACCCTAAACCCTATCCCTAAACCCTCAACACTATACCTTAAACCCTAATCCCTCAACACTAAACCCTAAGCCTTATCCCTATACCCTAATCCCTTAACCCTCAACCCTAATCCCTCAACCCTAAACTCTAATCCCTCATCCCTAACTCCTAAATGCTATCCCTATTCCTAAACCCTCAACGGGCTCGATACTATACCTCAATCCCTAATCCCTTATCCCTAAACCCTCCAACCCTATCCCTAATCCTTATATCCTCGACACTCTACCCCTCAACCCTCAAACGTCAACCCTCAACGTCAAACCCTAATCCCTCAACCCTTAACTCTAATCCCTCAACCCTCAACCCTCTCCCTAAACCCTAAACCCTAAAACCTCAACCCTCAACCCTCAATGTCAAATCCTAATCCCTCAACCCTTCACTCTAATCCATCAATCCTAAACCCTATCTCTAAACCCTCAACACTATACCTTAAACCCTATCCCTCAACTGTAAACCCTAAACCTTATCCCTAAACCCTAACCCCTCAACCCTCAACCCTAATCCCTCAACCCTCAACTCTAATCCCTCATCCCTAAACCCTTAACACTATCCCTATTCCTAAACCCTCAATGGGCTCGATACTATATCTTAAACCCTAATCCTTTATCCCTAAACCCTCCAACCCTATCCCTAATCCTTATATCCCTGACACTCTACTTTAACCCTAATCCCTTGACCCTCAACCCTATCCCTAAACCCTCAACCCTCGAACCTCAACCCTCAACCCTCAACATCAAACCCTAATCCCTCAACCCTATCCCTAAACCCTAAACCCTAAAACCTCAACCCTCAACCCTCAACATCAAATCCTAATCCCTCAACCCTTCACTCTAATCCGTCAACCCTAAACTCTATCCCTAAACCCTCAACACTATACCTTAAACCATAATCCCTCAACCCTCAACCCTAAACCTTATCCCTAAACCCTAATCCCTCAACCCTCAACCCTAATCCCTCAACCCTCAACTCTAATCCCTCATCCCTAAACCCTAAACGCTATCCCTATTCCTAAAACCTCAACGGTCTCAATACTATACCTTAAACCCTAATCCCTCATCCCTAAACCCTCTAACCCTATCCCTAATCCTTATACCCTTAACACTCTACTTTAACCCTAATGCCTTGACCCTCAACCCTATCCCTGAAACCTTAACCCTCAAACCTCAACACTCAACCCTCAACGTCAAACCCTAATCCCTCAACCCTTAACTGTAATCCCTCAACCCTCAACCCTATCCCTAAACCCTAAAACCTCAACCCTCAACCCTCAACGTCAAATCTTAATCCCTCAACCCTTCAATCTAATCCCTCAACCCTAAACCCTCAACACTATACCTTAAACCCTAATCCCTCAACCCTCAACCCTAAACCTTATCCCTAAACCCTAATCCCTCAACCCTCAACCCTAATCCCTCAACCCTCAACTCTAATCCCTCATCCCTAAACCCTAAACACTATCCCTATTCCTAAACCCTCAATGGGCTCAATACTATACCTTAAACCCTTATCCCTTATCCCTAAACCCTCCAACCCTATCCCTAATCCTTATACCCTTGATACTCTACTTTAACCCTAATCCCTCTACCCTCAACTCTATCCCTAAACCCTCAACCCTCTAACCTCAACACTCAACCCTCAGCATCAAACCCTAATCCCTCAACCCTATCCCTAAACCCTAAACCCTAAAACCTCAACCCTCAACCCTCAACGTCAAATCCTAATCCCTCAACCCTAAACCCTATCCTTAAACCCTCAACACTATACCTTAAACCCTAATCCCTCAACCCTAAACCCTAAACCTTATCCCTAAACCCTCAACCCTAATCCCTCAACCCTAAACTTTAATCCCTCATCCCTAAACCCTAAACATTATCCCTATTCCTAAACCCTCAATGGGCTCGATACTATACCTTAAACCCAAATCCATTATCCCTAAACCCTCCAACCCTATCCCTAATCCTTATACCCTCAATACTCTACTTTAACCCTAATCCCTCGACCCTCAACCCTATCCCTAAACCCTCAACCCTCAAACCTCAACCCTCAACCCTCAACGTTAAACCCTAATCCCTTAACCCTTAACTCTAATCCCTTGACCCTCAACCCTATCCCTAAACCCTAAACCCTAAAACCTCAACCCTCAATGTCAAATCCTAATCCCTCAACCCTTCACTATAATCCATCAACCCTAAACTCTATCCCTAAACCCTTAATACTATACCTTAAACCCTAATCCCTCAACCCTAAACCCTAAACCTTATCCCTAAACCCTAACCTCTCAACCCTCAACCCTAATCCCTCAACCCTCAACTCTAATCCCTCATCCCTAAACCCTAAATGCTATCCCTATTCCTTAACCCTAAACGGGCTCGATACTATACCTTAAACCCTAATCCCTTATCCCTAAACCCTCCAACCCTATCCCTAATCCTTATACCCTCGACACTCTACTTTAACCCTAATCCCTCGACCCTCAACCCTATCCCTAAACCCTTAACCCTCAACGTCAAACCCTAATCCCTCGACCCTCAACCCTATCCTTAAACCCTCAACACTAAAACCTCAACCCTCAAAGGCAAACCCTAATCCCTCAACCCTTAACTCTAATCCCTCAACCCTAAACCCTACCCCTAAACCCTCAATAGTATACCTTAAACCCCAATCCCTCAACCCTAAACCCTAAACCCCATCCCTAAGCCCTAATCCCTCAAACATCAACCCTAATCCGTCAACCCTTAAACCTAATCCCTCATCCCTAAACCCTAAATGCTATCCCTATTCCTAAACCCTCAACGAAATCGATACTATACCTTAAACCCTAATCCCTCAACCCTTAACTCTAATCCCTCAACCCTCAACCCTAAACCCTAAAACCTCAACCCTCAACCCTCAACGTTAAACCCTAATCCCTCAACCCTTAACTCTAATCCCTCAACCCTAAACCCTATCCCTAAACCCTCAACACTATACCTTAAACCCTAATCCCTCAACCCTAAACGCTAAACCCCATCCCTAAGCCCTAATCCCTCAACCCTCAACCCTAATCCATCAACCTTGAACCCTAATCCCTCATCCCTAAACCCTAAATGCTATCCCTATTCCTAAACCCTCAATGGGTTCAATACTACACCTTAAACCCTAATCCCTTATCCCTAAACCCTCCAACCCTATCCCTAATCCTTATACCCTTGACACTCTACTTTAACCATAATCCCTCAACCCTCAACCCTATCCCTAAACCCTCGACCCTCAAACCTCAACCCTCAATCCTCAACGTCAAACCTTAATCCCTCAACCCTTAACTCTAATCCCTCGACCCTTAACCATATCCCTAAACCCTCAACCCTCAATGTCAAACCCTAATCCCTCAACCCTTATAACTTAAACCCTAAAACCTATCCCTAAACCCTCAATGCTCAACACTATATCTTAAACCCCAATCCCTTAACCCTCAACCCTAAAGTCTCAACCCTCAATCATTAAACCTTCAACCCTAAACCCTATCCCTAATCCCTCTACCCTCAACACTCTACTTTAACCCTAATCCCTTGACCATCAACCCTATCCCTAAACCCTCAACCCTCAACTCTCAACATTAAACCCTAATCCGTCAACCCTAAACCCTAATCCCTCAACCCTAAACCCTATTCCTAAACCCTCAACCCTCAAAAATATTCCTTGAACCCTAATTCATCAACCCTAAACCCTAATCCCTCAACCCTAAACCCTATCCCTAAACCCTCAACCCTCAACACTATTCCTTAAACCCTAATCCCTCAACTCTAAACCCTAATCCCTCAACCCTAAACCCTAAACCCTATCCCTAAACACTCAACCCTCAGCAAGTTATAGCTTAAACCTTAATCCCTCAACCATAATCCCTCATCCCTAAACCCTAAATGCTATCCCTATTCCTAAACCCTCAACCCAAGACACTATACCTTAAACCCTAATCCCTTACCCCTAAACCTTAAACCCTATCCCTCAACCCTTAACCCTTAAACCTTAAACCCTAAAACCTATCCCTAAACCCTCAACCCTATACCCTCAACAATATACTTAAGCCTTAATCCCTCAATCATCAACCCTATACCTTAAACCCTAAAGCATACACCCTCAAACCCTCATCCCTAGACCATATAACCTCACCCTTATATCCTAAACCTAGAATATTGTGCCTCAACCCTATACTTAAATTAAACCTAAACCATACGTTCTCTCAACCCAAGTCACCTTATGCCTTATATACTCTCAATCTATATCGTAAACCCTAAACCCTAATCCCCGCGCCTTACACACTTAATCTTATACACTCAACAACCTGAATATTAACCCTCAACTATAACCCTCAACCCTCTAATCTCTACCCTCTACCCTCTAATCTCTAACCTCTACCCTCTACCTATTACTTAAGCCCTAATCCCTCAACCCTCAACCCTCAAAACTATACAGGCTCGGGTACTTATATACACTAAACCCAAAACACTTACATATATACATACATACATACATACATACATACATACATACAAACATACATACATACATACATGCATACATACAAGCATGCATACATGTACATACATACAAGAATGCATACATACCTACAAGAATAGATATAAACATCCATGAAACATACTTATGAAAGTTGAACATATCTCATTCAAAGGAAGACATAACGCGAGCGCGTTATAACATGCTTGCGTTGTGTCAAACTAAGAAAACAGTGGCAAACATACAAAAAAGGGAAAAAAGCACAACATAACATGAGCGCGTTATAACACGCTCGCATTATATTGTGCTTTGGGAATCCCAAGCCTTGGGCTTGGGATTTTCTTTGGATTTCCAAGCCAAAGGCTTGGATTGCCTTTTCAACATCCACAAATGTGTTTTTGCAAATTCTACAAGATTTCACATAATTTTGTTCGTGCTAACCATCAGATTTGCACATATTTCAAGGTCAAACAAATCAAACACCTGGGTAATGTTAGGCTTTCTCTTAGCTATTTAACGATGTAATTTTTTTCACATTTTGACACTAGAATCCATTCTACACATTTAGAAACTAGAATCCATTCTACACATATTAAAAAAAGGGAAAAAATGATTTTCAATTAGTTTTCAAAATTTATAGGGGTAGCATGGCCAAAATTCTATTTTTTAGGATGTGTCCACTTTGAAAATTAGTAAAAAATCAAATATTCATCAAAAATTTATCAGAAAAATCAGGCATAAACTACATGTTGTTAGCTAATTTCTCACTAAAGCAATTTTAAAAATACCAAAAAAAAAGTTAACCTTTTGAGGGAGCCACAAGACATGCTATGTTATGTTTTTTTGATAGAAACAACACCAATTTCTGTGGCTCCCTCTTTTGAACCCCTTAATCTATACCATTTTAAAAAAAAATTAGCAGTTTAGAAAGTAGACTTGGAGTACTACAAACATTGTTTTGGTTACATATCCAAATTTTGAGTGTAACTATGCTCAATTTCTCATCCAAGGCCAGTATTTCCTAATTCCAGAAAAAAGTGGCCACTTAAGACCCCTCTTTGGCCCCCCATCTTCTTGCACTTACCCACATGCATTAAAGTAAGGTCGAAGAAGACACGCCAAACACATTGAAGACAAGACACACAAAACATGAAGAAGATAGTTACAATCATGCAAAACATGGAGAATACAACATTGAAGACACGCAGAGCACAGAGAATACAATGAATGCAGTGATTTTTTTTTTTTAATTTTCCCATATGAAATGCAAAATTCAAGTACAAGGAAAGTAAACAAACAAATCCCAAAAAGTGTAGAGGAGCTATTCATCACCGGTCTTGCACTTTTTGAGAACAAACACGTAAAACAAAATCCTAAGGTGTGGAGGAGTTGTTCACCACCGGTCTTACACCTTGAGAACAAACATGCCAAACAAATCCCAAAGTGTAGAGGAGCTCATCGCCACTGGTCTTGCACTTTGAGAACAAGCACGCCATACACACACACACACTAAAGACATGGATAAAACATGGCAGACAAGCGATGGAGTGAAACTATTGCTAGGTTCATCACCATCTTAGGCACATCACAGGCACACACCGATGATTGGGCTTCACCACAACAATTGCCGAAAACATGCTTAAGGGTTGAGTTAGTCACAGAATCGCTCCCCGCCTCACGATGAGGATTTTTTGAAAATAACAGGATAGTGCAATCTCTCTGAGAAATACACCATCCCTGCCTCGCTATGAGGGCTTAAGATAAAAGGATATGCTTGATATCCCATCTCCGTAGAGGGCTTAAATGATTACAATTGATTTTTGGATTGTTCAAACATGCTTTACTATCATCTAAAGTAGACAACTTACCTTATATATGCCCCCACCTTAAGGTGGTTGATATCATGCATTGATATCAAGCACGTTAAGGTAGGAAGAAAACACATAAGGGAACACGAGCTCTCGCAAAGCCCATGCCTCCCAGAGGTGACATGTACTTTACGATCGCTAAATGTTCCCACAAACACACAATTTCATGCAAGAAAGATGTTAGTGTCCATATAATCATGATAAACAACAATGCATATGATCAACTACATGAAAGAGCCAAGCATATCCATGATAAACAAAGTGCACAAAGCAGCAGTATTGTTAAAGTGTTGTTAGCAAGATAAGATAACATCGACATCAACATCAAGATAGAGAAATCATGAAGTGATTCCACTAGCCAAGCATTGGATAATATTTTACAACCCTGTTGTCATAAATGGACTAGGTCCATTTTTTGATTATTCGCGAAAGGGACACTAGGTCCACATCAGTATAATATGTTTTTTGTCATCTGCCAACTAGATGGAAACACTAGAGGAAGGTAAACAATAAATCAGAGAGGAGAACAAGTGCCATAGGGACAGTCACGTAGGAGAGTGCCCCCAAGTCACCAATGGTAACGCTATGTCCGTAAGACACAACACACAACAATGAAATCAGAGGAGAGGCAATATAGAAGAATGATGATACAAATAGAAGAAGGTCACAATAGAGGCAGTCTCCTAATATCCTTGACCTTACAAGAGAATCAAGGGTCATCCTAGGAGGCCTAACAACACATAACACATCAGGGGGGAAGCACATCACGGAGATAAAGGGTTAGAGATACTTACCTATAGTACTATCGTACTAAATTTTAGAACATGCGAACCTCTTGGAGAGGTACTTGATCAAGTTTTGTGAGAAGCTTGAGTGGTTCTTATTAGGCTATTTCTCGTTATCAGAGAGTCCATGCAATACTTTCTCAACACTTCCTTGTTTATGTAAAATCTTTCGTTACTTGTGAGGAGGAGAACCATTGTTGTTTCCAGTTGATGATAATCGTCTTGCTCATTTCAAACTTTTATTTCTCTTATTCTATTGGTTCTATCTATTGTAACGACAAGGACTATCTTGTACTATTTCAACCTTTTTTATTGTCATAATCTCTTGCTTTGGTTTTTCCATTTGTCTTTTTGGTATATGTTGATTCTCTCCTGATCCCTAAAGGGATAACGGAGGAGGAACTTCAGATTAGATACCACTTCCTCGTGAATGAGGTGATACTTGAGTATTTTACTTATCCACTTCAATTGTAGCAATTATCTCATCATAATATAAATAATCCTCTTCTACCTATAGTGTATTTTGTTCCATCAAATTGGTATCCGTATGCCTAGGGAAAGGATTTGTAAAAATCTGTAAATTTTGATTCAACGAAGCAACTGACTTATTCCCATTATCATTCACACCAGATACCTCTATAAAATTTGATTCGATGAGGTCTTGTATTTCATGTTTGAGATGCATACATTGTTTAGTTTCATGTCCTTGTGTCTGATTATAATGGCAAAAAGCATTAGCATCAAAATAAGGTCCTTGCATTCTGTTAGGATCCACTGGTTTAATTAGGGGAAGCTTCAAGAGATTATTACTCAAAGCTTGATTCATGATAGAATTATAGGACTCAGATATTAGAGTAAACTTTCTATGTTGATACAATGCCTTCTTTAGATTAGTGATAGTAGACACTTGAGAAAAGTTATTCGGCCCATTAATCTTGATGAAACTCTTGTTGTTCCTCTTAAAGTTGTTTTGTGATGATCCACCCTCGGATTGACCAAATTGAGCTGATGAGTTTTGATTTTCATACTGACTAGAAGAAAGTTGGTAGTCACGAAGGGCAGTGCATAGGTGTTGAAAAGAGTTTTACTTTATCAAGAGGATCTTATCATGGATGTTAGGCTACAAATTTGTTATAAATATCTTCTGAACATTGTCATCTTTCATATGATATTAAATTTGTGCATAAAGTCCTTGATACCGGCTAATCAATTCAGTCAACTTCTCTTTCAAACCTTGCTTGCAATGAACCAAATCAATCAGATAGACTTGGGGTCTGATGTTTGCTTGAAAATGTTGTATAAATTGATCAATTAACTGCAAAAAAGAATGTATTGAATTTGGAGGTAAAGAGAAAAACCATTCCAAAGTAGTATCTTTGAGAGATCACAGAAAAAGCTTTGCTAATAAGTCCTCTTCAAAGTAGAAATCACTACACATAGACACGAACGCCACCACATGAGTATTAGGATTGCCTTTTCCACCATATTTTTCAAAGCGAGGAGTTTCAAACTTCTTAGGCATAGGAGTTCTCAAGATTGCATAGGATAAGGGATTACGAGCATGGTAAGTTAGTATATTAGGTTGTGAAGCGTTTGACAAGCTTGTCACTTTTTTTTGTAAGGAGGTCATGCCTTGCAAAAGTTGATTTCGGATGATGTCATTAGGATATGCAGTTTGCGGTGAGGAATTGGAACCAAAGTGTGGAGGAGATTGAGTATGGGTAGTGACAAGCGGAGGTTGTGAGTAATTAGGTGGTGGATGGACATAGCGATAGGTGGAAAATGGTTGAGAGTGATATGAAGATACCTTATGGGCAAGGTTTTGATAGTTGAATCTGACACCTCTATAATTTTTTTGAATTAGTGCCATTAGATACTCCAATACTAGTGGTGATATTAGTACAAGCATTTGCATTAGTTGTCAAAATATTCGATGTAAATGTAGATATTCCCGTGGTTGGTATAGGTACTGATACTTGCATATGAGATGGTGACAAAGTGTTATTTATCACTTTTGCACATTCAGTCACTGGGATAATATTAGTTTGTACAATATATACTAAACCATGGATCACATTAACACCATCTTGTCCTTTTATCAATTCTCTTATGTTATGAATTGTAGGAATAGCTTCTTCAGCTATCCTCTCATTTTCCATAAATGCTTGGAAATTGGCTAAATCTTTATCAGGTTTATCTATTTGTTCATTAGATATGTGTCCTACCACCTCAATGGTATCATCAACATCATGAAATTTTTTCTCTTCCATTGTATTTGAGATAGGTATAGTATATGGCAACATTTGTGTCTCTCCTTTTGTAAAGAAGGTATTTAGTGGATTTTCAGAGATAGGAATACCGATTTCTTCAAAAGCACTAGATCCCATGTGTCTTATGATTCTTCTTAAAGGAATGTTTCTATTAAGGTAGTGAGTTATAATACTTATGTAATAGCATGCACACAATAATAGAATAAACCCTAGGAGTAGGATATGTTTAAAGGCAAAAAAATGCTTGATTTTTCAACTTTTCTCAAAGCATCAAATGAAAGAAGAGGTGTTGTAAAGATTTTCAAGAGGGGAAAAAAATGATATGCCAAAAAATAGTCCACTAATGCAAAAATACCTTTCACAACGTGCTTTTGAAGCAACTCTAGAGAGTCGATAAGTCCAAAACCTAGTGAAAATAGGCCAAAATATGCAATTTTTCACCAAATCTCAATGCAAAAGAGTAGGGCAACGGGTGTTGTAAGTAAAATGATGATGGAAAGAAAATTATAATAGTAATAGTATCCACCTAATGTCAAAAATTCTGTTACAACACGCCTATAGTGCCACTCTAGATCAAACCCTAGTGCAAAGATAGCAAAAATATGCAAATTTTCCCAAAATTTTAATGCAAAAGCCCAAAAGAAAGGGTGTTGTAAGGGAATTGAGAAGGGGCATAAAATAATAATGCTAATAAAATCTAATTAGTGCAGTAAAATCGCTCACAACACGCTTGGAGTGCAAATTTAACAAGACAATAAGGCCAAATCTAGTGAAAAAATGTGAGTTTTCAAACCCTAGACATGAAATTTCACAAGGAGGCCACTATGATAAACTACAGTTATAAATCAGACCTAATGAGTGTTTTGATGAGGTAGTAAAATCTGAAACAAGATTTTGACTACAACCCTAGCTCATGCAAAACTAGGTTTTCATGAAAATGTACAATTTCAAGCAATTTTTAACAAATCAAGCATGCAAATGCAATGCAAACAAATTGTAAATGATAAATTTCTACATTTTGGATCAAATATAATGAAAATAACAGAAATTAATTTAAATTAAATACCAATGAATTTAAATTTTACAAAAATGCAAGTCTAATATGCCAATTTTTTTGTACTTTTTCGAATGAAATATTGAAAATAATGAATTGAATAATGATAAATTTCATATCTAATGTAAAAATCAAAGAATTAATTAAATACAATTGAATGAATGCAAACAATTTCAAAAATCAAACCCTAGAATGCAATTTTTTTCAATTTTTCTAAATATATCAATTTTTTTGTAAATTTTTGAATGCAATAGAATGTATGGATACAAATATATCAAAAAACACTTAGCAAGGTGCCAAATAGTTCAACAAAATAGGTTCACCAAAATGTTTGATATGGAAAGAGGGAAGTTTGGTGTTGATGTTTTAGTTTGAATCCTTTCCACAAAACATTCCAAGGGCTTTTCAACCGAGTGCTTCTCCTATCAAGAGGAGAGTCATCTATCAGATTGGGTTGCCACTTGGTTTTCTACTAGGAAATTTAGAAGTTATCACACAATTTTGCTAATTAATACTTTTATGCTCTTGAAACCCTGATTTAAGCAAAACAGTGATTAAATCTACAAATTACGACAAATTCTACCAGAATTAGACAAAGGGCAGAGAACCTTAACTCACTATTTTTCGCAGTCCGTAAAATGGAAATGTCAAGGACAATGGTGATGGTGCCCTAGTCCAAGGCACAACTTTTTCTATAGATTCCCAATGTCCTTCTGGCACTTATCTCTAATGTGTCTTCAATTTTTGGTGATCTGACAGTGGAGGACAATGTTGATGGCACCCTAGTCCATTGAGGAAGATTTTTTCAGACGTTAGAAGTTCTGCAAACCTTGATAATTGTTGTCTAGTCTATTTCTATAGCTTTAGATGCAGAGGATAATGGTGATGGCGCTGTTGTCCCAAAATTCCACACAATGTCTGCTTCCTTGTAGATCTTGAATCTTCAATGTCTTCTTATCTTCCCTGCAACTCCACTTTCTCCAGATCTGACACTTGTAACCTGCAATCACAAGGAGTGTGGGAGGGGGTTGTGGTGTTTAGAGGCTTGCCTTAGTCAAGCCTTGGAGAGACATTCAAGTCTTCTGAACACAGTTGTAAGAGAAAGTGCATATCCTTGTGGGATAGAGGCAAAAATTCAAATGATAATGATGATAAAGCACAATAAATGTCACCTTGATGATGAAGCTCTCATGGAAGGAAGAAGATCTTCAATGCCATGAGGAGAAGATGTAAATCCAACTTGCAAAAACAAACACAATAACAATGCTATGCTCTGCAACACAATGATATCATAAAAATCTCAAGTATGCATAAAGTTCACAATCATCTTCTCTAGTTTCTAAATGATAGCCTACACATGCTTATATATGCAACTATTAAGATTCTTGCCAAGAATTTTGTAATTAAAACTTATGATGTCGGCCTAGAAACCAAATGATGGTCACAAACCCTATCATGCCCACATTTCCCATGCGGTCACGACATGCAACACACGTGTCATGTCCACATTTGTCATGTGGTCAT
Organism: Cunninghamia lanceolata; assembly: GCA_027924645.1. Taxonomy (NCBI): domain Eukaryota; kingdom Viridiplantae; phylum Streptophyta; class Pinopsida; order Cupressales; family Cupressaceae; genus Cunninghamia; species Cunninghamia lanceolata. The sequence continues at coordinate 9,129,346 of BSBN01000814.1, forward strand.
GACACGAAATATCAAATAACTTTTCTACGTAACCTAGAAACCTCCTCACACACTTCAACATACTTGGTGGCAATACACATAAGGCATAAACATGTCAATGAAAGGGTGGGTGTTACAAGTACCTATCGCAACCCCTACGCGATGATAGCCTACTAAGGGGGTTTATGCAATGCGAGGAGTGTCGCCATTAGGATTAGAATCAATTTGATTAGAACCCCAAGTTTCCTAGATGTGTGGCGTGATTTCGACACGTTTCAAAATCAAAACCCTAATGCTAAAGCTTAAAATAAATAAAATAACAAGCTCATCAACACATAAACATTTGCAAAAATACATCAAAATATTAATCAACACAAGGATTTATTCATCCCAATAACTCACCCAGATTCCTAGAAAAATCTGGCAGCATAACACCTCTAGGGAGTGTATGAGATTTAATTTAATTTAAAAACTCCTACTAATAGTTCCCCAAAAAGGAATTAAATTTAATTAAATTTTAGACTACACTTGATTGATTTATTTATCGCTCCATTAATGACTTTAATTAATTACCTAGGTTAAATTAAATGTAAATAAAATAACTTCATCCCTAAGGCTCACCCCCAATCGATTCACTTCTAAAGTCTAATAACTATCCCCATGCCACTATTAAATCCTATAATAAGTTTCCTATAAATATCAAATATTACACCTTCCAAACCACAATTAGAATTTCTTTCCCTTAATCACATTCAATCTGAAGTGTGAAATAAATTTCCACTCAAACATTTAAATAAAAATACATAGGGATAAAATCTACACCCCATTATTTAATTTACCCCAAGGGATAAAAATCAATAAATAAGTCAAAAGGAAGAGGGAAAATAAATCCCACGTACACAAGGAAAAGGCAATTTAAACTCCAAATATAAAATTACTCTTACAAGCCCTAAAAGCTCTCACAATTATAATATTAATTTCCTTAAGGGAAATGCCCTAACCCTAACTTAGTTTTCTATTCTATTTTGTTCTCTCTTTGTTTTCTTTCTTCTTCTAAATTCTTTTCTTCTTCCCTCTATTATGTTGCAGGTTAAAGCTATATGGCAGCCATGGCCGCCATTAAAATGGAGGTATATTCAATATGTATATACCCATTCTATGTTTTCTTTTATTTAATGTTTAACCCCATTTTTTTTGAGGAATGTATATATATGTGTGTGTGTGTATACATAAATATATATATATATATATATATATATATATATATATACAGAGAGTATGCAAACACAGAAGTAGTGTTTTATTTTGCAGCCAAGTGGTATACACAGGGGTACACACACACATATATATATTTGTGTGTGTGTATATTTTATGTATATACAAAAATTTTGAAGGCAGGACAATGGCCAAACGACAGATTCAAATAAGGAGCGACGGGCAGGTTAAGCGGCGCTACCGCTGTCAAGGTCTTTCTTGCAGGTTTCGGTATGTACAAAGGGGGTGTGGGGGAGGGGGGGATCCCCACCCACTACCCACCAAAGGTTTGTCCCCCCCACCCATCTCTCCAAAAAAAATAGTCAACAACAAAAAAAAAATGAAGCTCCATTCCCTTCTCCGCGGCAAAACCCTAGTTGCTATTTGGCCTTTTGGCCATAACTGATATTTTGGGCTTTAAGCCCCATAATACTTATTAAATGCTATTTGATTCTTTTATTTGAAAAATGAACAATGCTTAATCTAGTTTATTTAACCTATGTCCTTTATACATCAGGTGTGTATATATATATTATTCACTCAGTCACACATAATAGGTTTTGAAAAATAAAATACAGTAGGTCCATATGTGTGTGTGTGTGTGTATTTACCAGGGATAACTATGTAGGTATATTTAATTACATGAATATATTTAAATGTTCATACATATGCATTTTTCTTTTAACAATGTAAGCAAGCTATCTCTAATCTCCCCTTTTTTTTAACTTGCTGTCAAAATAGAATACAAATGACAGAATCATAACCAACCCTTCCTTTGCAAAAATAAAGAGTATATTGAACTATCAATTTGTTTTTGAAATAAGAACAACATATTTCCTTTCCTTTTGAAATAACCAGCACTATCTTTTCAAGCAATAATATAAGAACAACATGTCTATTCTCTTTTCTTTTCTTTTGACCATGCACTAGTGGAGATTATCACACCACTATAACCCCTTTAATATTGTAAGAACACAACCACTTCATTAATTTATTTCAATGGCTACTATTCCCATTACACAAATTTTCTCACAGCAGTAATAAAATACAACAAACATATTTACTTTCTATTTGTAACTTTCTCACAACAAAATAATAAAAACCAGCAACATATATATTTCATTTTTGCAACCACAAGTATATGGGAACAACAATAAATATCTTTTGAAAACAAAAACATAAAAAGACAGTATTACATCTTTTTTTTTCTTTGACAACAACAAATAGGCCATTCTTTGGCCATGGCTCTCAAGTAGCCAAAAAAACAATACAACACCAACAAAATATGACATCTCCCAAGCTCCAAGGATCACCGAAATAAACTTGCAAGAAACTAAACAATGGAGGGACAACCAAGCCACCAAAAATGCTCTCCTCCCTACCATAGACCCGCAAGTGGGTCACCCCTGAGTAGTGATAGCTTTAAGGAACCCCCCCTAAAAAAACTTATAAAATCTTGGTGAATCCTAGCTAAGTGCTATAATTTTCTTGGCGAATCTTTCTTTTTTTTTGAAAAAAATATTAATTTTCCTGGTGAATCTATGCACATTTTAGAAATTGTTATAAAATCCTGGTGAATCTTAATGAATAATTAGTAAAAAAAATAATTACAATGGTGAATCCTAGCAAATAATCACTAAAAAAATTAATTAGAATGGCAAATCTTTCCTTTAAAAATTTACATAGTTGGTTGGCGTAGTCCCCCTATATATATTTTTGTTTTTTTTAATGTTGAAGTAGGGGCCTCGGGGTGGTAGCAGGCCTGGAATTTGAGGGTCACCTCTGCTTGTCATATAAAAATTTTATGACAGTTTTATCATTTAACTACCTTTCAATTGATGTTTTTAAAAAAAATCAATTGTCAAACAAATGTTTGAGTAAATGTTTTTAATGTTTTTTAAAAAAATCAATTGTCAAAAAAATGTTTGAGTAAATGTTTTTTATATTAAAAAATGCAGATTTTAAAAAAAGGCCCAGGCTACAGCAATCAATCAAATGTGTATTAATTGTTTGATGTCTTGAATTCTAGATCTGAGGGATTTAATTGTTGGCATGAAGTTATTCCATTTTGTTATATATTTATTGCAAGTATAGAATTCTAGTATTAGACCAAGGTGCACAGAAGTGTTAGATCAATACCTCCAAAATATAATTTCTACAGCCACTTGCAAATTGCAATCAATAATATAGTATTTCAAAAAATAGCAAAGCAACCATACCTTAACAGCAGCTCTTGAGCCTCTAAATAATTGTAAATCATCTCTTAATTACAATTATATGTATTTGTAATTGTAATTTGTAAAGTTATCCTTATTCTATATATAATAATTTACTAAACATTGAATTAAATATAATAAAAAAATGTGCTTTGTTTTTTTCTAAATTAGAAATAAATTATTGTATAAAGAAAGCAAAGATTTTTTTTCTGATTTTTAAAAATAAAAAAAGAATATAAAGATTTGTTGTAATTTTTAAAATTTATTAAAGATAAAGATAAAGTTGATAAAAAAAAAAATTATTTGTAGTTTTTTTCTAAATTGATTTTTAAAAATAAAAAACAATATAAAGATTTGTTTGTAATTTTTAAAATTTATTGAAATAAACATTCTAATTTAATATATATTCAAGATAAAGTTGATACATTATTTATATTTTTATTAAAAAAAGATATATATTATAACTAAGAATACTATATTGTATTTGCTTATTATAAAATTTTACGGTTTACTAATAATTTAAAGAGTCATATATACACTTATATAAAAAATTTAGCAAGTCAAGGTATATGGTCTAATAAATTTTAGAGTTGTAAAATACGATCTAAAATGGCAAAAACGGCCAAATAGACCATCAAATTCCAAGGCTGGGTTGTAGCCACCAGCAGGATCAAGGGACAATGCCCCTTGCGGAGGTCAAGGATCACATCTAACCATAAAAATTTAAATATTTAAAATTCTAATTTAATCAATTAGTTATAAATAAATTCTATATTTAACCCATCTCTCTAAGGCAATTTAAAATGATAAACTAATTCAATAGAATAATAATAAAAAATTCATTGCACTAACCCTTAAAAGAATTAAGGGAATAAAATATAAGTCCCTTCATATTTGAAAATAATAAATATTTAAAACTACATGGAATAATAAAATCCAAATATAAAAAATAAGAATAAATAATTATTGATTTCTAAATCTTAGTCAAATATTATCATGATTACATGCATTAATAAAATATAAAAAATGAATAAAACACAATTTAAAAGTACATTTTAAAACAATAATAAAGCACAATACTCCACTAAAAATTCAAGTTAACTACATTTTAGGAGTTAAATATGCAACTTTTATTATATTTAAAACTTACTAAAACAATAAAATATTGCACAAATACTTTTCTTTCTACCTAATTCTTTCATTTTTTCCTAATTGTTTTGCTAGAGAATGATTTTTTAAAAGCTTTCATTTTTTCTTAATTGTTTTACTGTAGAATGATTTTTTAAATGCTTTCATGTTTTCCTAATTGTTTTGCTGTAGATTGATTTTTTAAATGTGAATCTAAGAAACCCATTTCTCACCTCCTCCATTTCGATGGGCTTCTCTATTTCTTTTGTTTATCTATGTTATTGATTTTATTTTTTGCAAACGGTTAACATTATTTTTAAATGATTTATTTATTTGAACTGATATTGGTATTATTACATGTTGTAGGTAAAATCTGAGGGGGGAGATTTAAAAGTTTCACATTATTTGCATGGCCATGCATGATTACAGATGAAGGATTTTATTTTTATTTTAATTCTTTTAAAGAATGTAAAATAAAGAATACATGTTTCTGCATTTTCTCTTAAAAATTTTAAAGATAAAAACAAGCATAGATGTTTATGTTTTAAAAAAAGTTAAAAGATATATTTTTTCTTTTAAATATGATGATAAGAGGGAGTAGGGCCAATAGAAAATGTTACAATTTTTTTTAATTTATTAAATTTTGTTCTCTATTTTTTTTCTTTATTTTAGATTTTTTTATCATAAATTTAATTTCAATCTAAAATGGTAATGAAATGTGCAATTCTATGCATCAATAACAATATGTTTATCAAACTAAACTAAACAATAAATCAAATTAAAAAAGATTAATTTTGCACCTTATATTTTGTCTTGGTAGGGGCCTTTGTGAGATCTGGATCAACAAATTAGTATTGGATTTGGATCTGCACTTGGAATTGAACTATAGGTATTTGCAAGCAGACTCTCGATCAATTGTTGGCAATGAATCTGCAACTAAAATGAAGTGATGCTACAGGCTATGCTCTCTATCCTCTACTGGTGATTGTGCTGCTACTATGACTAAATTTTTATTTCTAGTGATAGGATGGATCCGTACATGGGACCTTAGCTTAGGGTTTATTATGGCTTTGATTTTACTTTAGTAGGAAAGAAATTCCCAGCCTCAAGCAAGCCTTTTAAAAGGCATGTGCTTATGGCTCCCAGAATTAAAAGAGAGAAAACAAAGCCATATTAAAAGCGAAAATAACCCTAAAACTACATAATAATTTATTAGTATAGGCGAATATTATCCCAAAATTAATGGCCAGAATATAATATTACTAGTGAATACCATTAAGATGTATAATTATATTATAAACTATTGGCGAATCACATTTAATAACGCATCGTGTACCTGGTGAAATAATTCAACTTATTAGTTTAAAATAATAATGTTTTGGCGAATTAATTATTACTGAATTATTTTTTGTGAAAATGGGGTGATTTAGTCCCCTTTGTAGCCTGATATATTCACCATTTTTGTAGGTCTTTATTTCAACTATTCACCAATTTGCGAAGATTCACCACTAAAAAAATCCCTGCCCCCGAGCTTGGAGGCCGATCTTCACACAGGTCTCAAACCACAACACAACAATAAACAATCACACAATAACAAGAAGAACACCCATAGGTTTGGACATCACAAAATCCATAAGAAATGGATTTGAGGGAGTAGGGGAGTGGACATCACTCAACTCAAGAGGATCACTCCACAAAAATCCCAAGTCTCAACACAAAATAAGGCCTCAAGCCCAAAATGATAACTCCATGAATATATGAATTTCACCATGGCACTCATGCCAAAAAAAATACTCCATACTCCAAGATCTTGCCCTCAAGGCCAAAAAAATACCAATACCAGGAGGGTGACCTCGAGGAGGTTCACTCCTCCCCCACCTCTCACATGGATGGACACACCAAGCTTGGTAGTCTCATCCCAAAACACCCAAAAACCCCACAACAAGAAAGAAATAAACACCCAAAGCATTTCAAGCACACAACCAAAATTTAACAAAGCATAAGGAAGGCTAAAATGCCATGAGGCTTACCTTAAGAGCCCAATAATAGATGAAAGTTGAAAAAGAGCCCACAATCCTTCTCCAAACCTCCAGTACTCCAAAATTTCTCTAACTCCCTCCAAAATCCCTCCAAAGATAGAAAATTAAGCAAAAACAAGAACCCCATTCCCCTCTCAAAGAGGAATTAAAATAGGCTTCATTCCAAAGCCTTGAGGAATGAGAAGGTGACACATGTCACCTTCTCCTTCCTCTTCTGATGTAGCCAACAACATACACTCAATAAAATTGTGCCATTAATCATGTGTGAGAGCTAAAGATTTGGAACACTAAAAAAAAACTTCTATTCACCAACTCTGCCGCTACAATGAGAGAAAACTCTCTTATATCCAAGAAAAACAAAAAAATCAAAAAATTACCTTTTTTGGCAGATTTCGACAATTGTCAGATTTTTTCCATTTTAGGTAATTTTACAATCATATCTAGAAAATCCTATTTTTTCCCAAAAGCTTCCTAAAACTGAGGTAGGATGAAATGCCAACTAATATTCTAAATTTGAAACATGAGTTTTGAGTTATTAAAAAAAACAACTTTTAAAAAACTAGAAAAAAACACTAAATTATCATTTTGAGGGCCAAGAGGAAAGTTTCAAGCCCCAAAAAAGTGCCAAGACAAGGTCCAACCAACTAGGGTGGGTTGGGAAACCACTGGCCACCTCATAACATATCTACCTGTAAAATTTTGTAGAAAACCCACATCCGAGTTAAAAGTTATGACCTCCAGAAGTCCCTGCATCATTCTCCTCTGGTTGAAAAGAACGCAGCTCCTGCAAGTGAGTGTCTTCAAACTACTGCCATTTGACTGGATCTAACCTCTGCACTTCCCACTTTGTAATCCACGTGCTATCTGTTGGTGGCAATCCTTCCCACTATACTAAATACTTGTAATGCCCTTGCCGAGTCTAGATAGTTTTCTTATCAAGAACATGTGTAATATTTTCCTTCTTCTTATGGGGAATGTGGTGGTGCCATGCCACTTCTGGTTGACTATCTTCAGCATCATCCTCACCATGGAATGCATATAAATTAGAAATATTAAACACAGGAGAAATATCAAGATCATCTGGTAAACTAATCTCATATGCATTATCATTAATCGTCCTTGTAATTTTGCAAGGACCAATTTTCCTGTACTTCAACTTGTGGTATGTTCCAGTAGGAAATTGCTCTTTTCTCAAATATACCATCACTAAGTCACCTTCATTGAATTTTTGATGTCACCTACTAGTATCCACTATATTCTTGTACCTCTCATTACTGTCCTACAACTTATGTCCCACTTCTTTCTGCAACTGTTGAAAGTGTTCTGCAAATGCTTCCCCATCATCACTGACCCTATCTTTCATTGGTAGTTGTACCAAATCTAGAACACCCTGAGGATTCCTGCCATACACAATCTGGAAAGGGGACTTTCCCATTGATCTGTTAACAAAACTATTATAGGCAAATTCGGCCTAGGGTAATGCCACATCCCATTGTTTTGGCTTTTCTCCAACAATACACCTCAATAAATTTCCTAGTCTCTGATTGACTACCTCTGTTTGTCCGTCCGTTTGAGGATGATAAGCACTACTAAACTGTAACTTAGTCCCCATCTTCTTCCATAAAGTCCTCCATAAATGATTGAGGAATTTGGTATCCCTATCAGAGGTAATAGTCTTTGGAACACCATGCAGTCGAATAACTTCTGAAAAAAAATAACTCTCCTACCCTCGTTGCATCATTAGTTTTCTTACAGGCAATAAAATGAACCATCTTGGAGAACCTATCAACAACTACAAAAATGGAGTCATTACCTCATTGAGTATGTGGAAGTCCCAACACAAAGTCCATGCTCAAATCTATTCATGGTGCAGCTGGTACTGGTAATGACATATACAACCCTGTATTCTGTGAGTGTCCCTTAGCCACTTGGTAGATTCTACACCTTGTTACATACTTAGTTATATCCCTTTTCATCTTTGGCTAGTAATATTTATCTTCTATCAAGGCTATTGTCTTGTCCTTGCCAAAATGTCTAACCAACCCACTACTATGAAATTCTCTGATAATGTTTTCCCTCATAGAGCCATCTGGTATGCATAGTTGTTTTCCTTTAAATAGATACCCATCTTGCATAAAATATTCACCCCTAAAGTGATCCAAGTTACCAGATACTAGTGCCTTCAATTGTTCCACAATCTCCCAAAAATCATCATCAGACTCATACAAATTTTTGATGGCATCAAAACCAATCACCTCAGTTTCCATTGTAGTCAAAAGTGCAACATGCCTACTTAACACATCTGCAACCTGATTTTGTTTTCCAGACTTATGCTTCAACACAAAATTGTAACCCTACAAGAAAGAGACCCACTTGGCATGCCTACAATTCAACTTTTTCTGTGTGTTCAAGTATCTTAGTGCAATATGATCTGTAAACAATAAAAACTCCTGGGGAACTAGATAATGTCTCCAATGCCTCAATGCTTAAACAATTGCATAAAATTCTAAATCATAAGTAGAATAATTCTTTCTCACTTCATTCAGCTTTTCACTAAAGAAAGATATAGGTTTTCCATCTTGGCTAAGCACAACACCTATTCCCACATGGGAGGCATCACATTCTACTTCAAATACCTTATCAAAATTTGGCAATGCAAGTATAGGTGCATCTGTTACCTTTTGCTTCAAGTACTTAAATCTCTCCTCAGCATCCTTGGTCCATACAAACTCCCTTCCTTTGGTGCAATCTGTTATAGGAGCTACAATACTACTAAAATTTTGAATGAACTTTTGATAGAAAGTGGCCAAGCCATGAAAACTTTTTACCTCTATGATGTTGCTTGGACTAGGCCATTCTAGAATTGCCCTGACCTTTTCTAGATCCATTCTGACACCATCTTTAGAAATGACAAAGCCTAAAACAACCAAACTGTCCTGCATGAACATACACTTCTTCAAATTGGCATAGAGCTTCTCCTTCCTTAACACACCAAAGATGATCCTCAAGTGTTGTAGGTGCTCTTCTTTGATGTTACTAAATACCAAAATATCATCAAAATAAACTACCACAAACTCACCAGTGTAAGGTCGTAGTATAGTGTTCATCAATCTCATAAATGTGCTAGGTGCATTTGATGACCCTAATGGCATAACCATCCACTCATATAATCTGTCTCCAGTCTTAAAGGTTGTCTTCCACTCATCCCCTTCTCAGACTCAGATTTGGTGGTAGCCACTTCGTAGGTTGATCTTGCTGAAATACTTGGCCCATGCAAGGACATCCATCATGTCCTCCATACGAGGTATAGGAAACCAATACTTGATGGTAATCTTATTAATTGCTTTTCTATAAGTGCACATCCTCCATGTTCCATCTTTTTTGGGGGTCAACAATGCAGGTACAGCACATGGGCTCATGCTCTCTCTCACCACACCTTTACTTATGAGTTATGTTACTTGCTTATTCATCTCTGCATGTTGTGTTGGATTCATCCTATAAGCTACTTGGTTGGGTAGAGTTGCTCCTAGAATCAAATCAATATGATGCTAAATATCTCTCTTTGGCGGTAGACCATCAGGCAATTCATCAGGCAAAACATTAACAAATTCTTTCAATAGCTCTGCTACTTCTGAGGGAACTGAAATGTCTTCCTCTTCACCTTTTTCACTACTAATGTGTAGCAACACCCTATCACCTTCATTTCTTTAACAAGATCTCTTTCAGACAACATGGTCTCACCTTGTCATTCATCCTTGAGAGGTAATAAAATCACCTTAGATCCATCTTTCCAAAAGGTGTATGTATTTTTATCTCTATCATGCATAACTTTTCTATCATATTGCCATGGCCTTCCCAATAACACATGACAGGCATCCATTGGGACAACATCACACCATATCTCATCCTGATAGATCTTCCCTATGCTAAACTTAATCAGGTATCTTTTATCAACACTAACTTCATTTCCCTTTTTAAACCATGCAATGTGATATGGATGAGGATGTTTTTCATAGTGTAAATTCATTTTTTCTACCATTTCTTTAGAAACCATATTTTGACAACTACCTCCATCAACAATAACTTGACATACCTTGCCACCTGAAGTGCATCTGGTTCTGAAGATATTGGTTCGAAGCCATGAACCATCAGAGCTTTTGGATTGTGTTTTCTCCTTCTCTAGAATCACCATTACTCTTCTCATCATGAGACTTTCTCCCACATCTGGTGGAACCTCTAGTTCCGTCCCTTCCACTTCATGCTATGTTTGAATTAGGTTCACCCTAGGTTATCCTCCTTGATTTCTTTCTTACATGTTATATTTTGAGCATTCAAATGCCCTATGACCTTCTCCACATCTGCAACAAGTGAAAGGCCTTCTCTAGTTTTCCCATCCTCTACCACTACCATAACCTCTACCTCTTTGAAATCCCCTTCCTCATTCTTGATTTGGAGGATCTTGTCGAGTGTCTACTTGTTTTTCCAATCCATGGGATGACTCTCCCCTGCCATAATTCAAACCTCCTTGAAATGGGGTTGATGTACCCCTTCTTCCTCCTCTATTCCTCTGATGGTACTGTCTGTTTTGTTTTTCTTCAGCCTTTAGAGCCAATTGGTAAGCCTCTTCCATACTATTGAGTCGATGCATGCTTAATTCATCTTGAATAGAAAATTTCAAGCCATTCACATATCTAGCAGCCTTCTGTTCATCAGTTTCTTGATGCTCTATATGTATAGACAACGTATAAAACTCATTTGTATAATCTTACACAGAAGAGAGGTTCTGCTTTATATTTTGAAACCTACGAAAAAGGGTTTGTGCATAATCTATGGGAAAACAATTTTCTCTCAACTTCTCCATTTTATTCCATGTCCCGATCTTATCCTTTCCTTTCCTTGTTCATTCCTTTTGAAGATGATCCCACCAAATCATTGCATGACCCTTTAATTTGGTGCATACAAATTTTACCTTCTTTTCCTCTATCATGGATTTCCATTCAAAAAAATTTCTCATGTCATTCAACCAGTCTATCAACTCCTCTGGTTTAAGACTACCTGCATAATCTGAAACATCTACCTTGATCCCTTCATTTTTCCTTTCTAAGGCCCTAAGCATCCTCTCTGCAAAACTCATGCCTTCTAATTCTTCTTCTTCATGTTTTGTATCTTGATTTGCACCTCCTTGACCTATCTCTTCATCAGATTCATCTCCTCCTCTACCCAGTCTTTGGTTTTCCATCCGTGTTGTAAGTTCTACTATTTACCTTTGCAAATTTTGCATTTCTCTATGCATCTGGGCAAGACCGCCTCTTCCTCTTCCTCTCCTAGCCATCAACCTGGCTTAATACCAAATGATGTAGCCAACAACATACACTCAATAAAATTGTGCCATTAATCATGTGTGAGAGCCAAAGATTTGGAATACTAAAAAAAATTTCTATTCACCAACTATGCCGCTATAATGAGAGAAAACTCTCTTATATCCAAGAAAAACAAAAAAAATAAAAAACTTACCTTTTTTGGCAGATTTTGACAATTGTCAGATTTTTGCCATTTTAGCTAATTTTACAATCATATCTAGAATATCATGTTTTTTCCCAAAAGCTTCCTAAAACTAAGGTAGGATGAAATGCCAACTAATATTCTAAATTCGAAACATGAGTTTTGAGTTATTAAAAAAGCAACTTTTAAAAAACTAGAAAAAAACACTAAATTGTCATTTTGAGGGCCAAGATGAAAGTTTCAAGCCCCAAAAAAGTGCCAAGACGAGGTCCAACTGACTAGGGTGGGTTGGGAAACTACTGGCCACCTCATAATGCATCCACCTATAAAATTTCATAGAAAACCCACATCCGAGTCAAAAGTTATGACCTCCGAAAGTCCCTCCATCATCTTCCCATCCCACTCGCAAGGGAAAAGGAATGTGAGGGTGACATGTGTCACCCTCCCATCCATTCAAACCTCACCCTCTCCACATGTGCTCTCACACATCTGTGAGAGAAAAGGTGGAGAGGTGGCATCTCTCCCAATGGGCTCCAAGAGGATAAGGGATGACACTTGTCATCACCTTATTCTCTAAAGGGAGCCCCTTCACTCCAAGATGCTCTCACACATGTGTGAGAGCATTGGAGGAAGGTTCCACACACTTGGGTGTCTTGAAGACTCCCCAAGTCTTCAAGGTGGTGGGATTCCATGCCTTGGAAAGGGAAATGGGTCTACTTTCAAGGCATGACTCATCTCCCACACTTATCCAATTTGAATTTTCGCCAATTTTCTTTAACCTAAGGTTAAGGTGATGAGACAGGGGTAACCCTAGGGTTTGACATGCTCAAATCGGCCCTAGACCCTAGGGGTACCACCTAGGGTTAATTTTAGCCCATAGTAAGCACTTTAGGAGGTAAAAATTCACATAAAATGGCCACCAAAATTAAAAGACACCAAGTGGTGTAAATTAAAACACATATTCTACAACACTTCAATTAAATAATACAAAAGGGTGAAATCTAGGCCAAATAATAAAATCTAGACATTTACAAAAGCATCATACAATCACACATGATCCTTGTCCCTCTTGGGAAAAAATCGGTCTAACATGGGAAACACATTAGGTGTGAGATTGATCTCCAATTTTCCGTGGCCTGGAAAATCACCTGTGCACTTGAACAAATAGATTAATCCAACATATATATATCATAGCCAAAGAAAGGAAATGCATACACTCACACCATCACATAATTCATTTAAACATTATAAAAATCACATCATAATTAAGATTCATAATTGCATTCTAATATACTATCTCAAGGTCAAAATCGTATAGCAAATCCATATAATGATCTCACAACTAACATCTCTAATATCATCAAAATGCATATCACAAGTCTAATCATCATTAGTGAATCAAAATTAGAATATCATCACATCACAACATACTAACATAGCTAACCAAAATAAAGGAATATAGTCTAGAATCTACATATTGGGATCAACAGTCCACAAATGTCTAAATGTCATCAATTGTAACTATGAAATAAGAAAAATAAGGGAGTGAAATAAATAGGCCTCACATCCTCCCCCCTAAGGCTAAACTTCCTCCTGGAAGTCGTCAAAGAGGTGAGGATAAAGTGTCCTCAATCTAGCTGCATCCTCTCATGTCGCCGTGACCTCATCATATATGTCCCACTGGACCCTAACCTGGTCTAGCTCTGGACCTTGAAGGCCTAGAGTCTAACGAGCCAATATGTGAATTGGCTCCAAATCCAATAGCCCATCCACCTCTACCTATAGAGCACTCCAGTCCAATACATGAGATAAATCAAATATATATCGCTGCAAAATAGACACATGAAATACATCGTGGATGCACAATAGGCTAGGTGGCAAGGCTAGATGGTAGGCTACGGGTCCTATCCACTCCAAGATCTCAAAATTCCCAATGAACTATGGTGCGAGCATAGAGCCATTTCCATAATGGATTGGACTCTTATGTGGCCGCACTCTCAAGGAAACTCTATCACCAACTGAGAAGCTCTGATCTAGTCTCTTAGCATCGACATACTTCTTCTATCGATCCTGTGCCTCCTAAAGTCTCTGTCTAATCAAGGTCACCTGCTATTCCATATCCCACACTAGCTCTAGTGCAATAGAAATGCTATTCTCTATATGATCCCAACTCAACGGTGTCCTGCAAGGTCTGTCGTACAAGGCCTGATAAGGAGGCATACCCAACGAGCTGTGATGCCCATTATTATAGCCAAACTCAACCAAATATAGATACCCCTCCCATATAGACTGGTGGTCCATAACATACATGTGGAGCATATACTCTAACACTTGATTCACCCTCTCCGTCTGACCATCTATCTCGGGGTGATAAGCGAAACTAAAGTTGAGTTGTGTGTCCAATTGCAATGCCCTCCAAAAGGCTGATGTGAACACTGAGTCCCTGTCAGAAATAATATGGCTAGGTACCCCATGTAATCTCACTATGTCCTCCAAGAATACTCTCGCCGCTACCGGTGCATTGTGCGTTGTGCGTATAGGTGAGAAATGCGCCACCTTGGTCAACTTGTCAACCGTCACCATGATGGCATCATAGCGATGAGATGACATAGGAAGACCAACTATAAAATTCATGGAAATGATGTCCCATTTCCACTCAGGTATCTCGTGAGGGTATAAAAGACCTGTTGGATGTTGATGATTGGCCTTGACCCTTTGGCACTCAAGGCATCGAGCAACAAACTCTATAATATCCCGTCTTATACCCGCCTAATGGTACAACTGTCGCAAGTCGGTATGCATCTTCTTCACCCCCAGGTGTGCTGTATAAGGTGCTCTGTGAGCCTCTGAAAGAACTACTACATGTAGGTCACCTATATGGGGTACATAGATGCACTGTTGATGTCTAAGTAGCCCATCTGCCTCTAGGGAATATCCTACAAAATTGCCCACAAGGGCCCTCTGTGACTGGATCTCCTGCTGCACCTCAAGAAACCACTCATCCTCTGGCAGATGCTGTAAAATGCTTCCTCTCAAGTCTACACTCAGTGTCAAGGTCAAGATCTCATGGCACCTCTGACTCAATGCATCGGCAACCATGTTCTCCTTTCCTTTGATGTTGGACATCAAAGTCATACTCGCAAAGGAACTCCATCCAACGTCGTTGGCGGGCGTTTAGATTCAGCTGCTTGAATATGTACTGTAGACTGTGATGATCTGAATGTAGCTCAAAACAACGACCTAGTAGGAAGTGCCTCCAACGAACAAGAGCTAGAACCATCACTGCGAACTCTAAGTCATGTGTAGGGTAGTTCAACTCATGGGTCTTGAGCTTTCATAACTCATACGCGATCTCTCGACCCCCTGCATATGTACAACTCCTAATCCCTCTAATGAAGCATCCATGAAAACCATGAAATTAGCTACTAGATCGGGAACTGCTAAGATAGGAGCACTGGTGAGATGCTCCTTGAGGACCCCAAAGGCCCTCTCACACTACTCAATCCATGTGAAACTCTTCCCTTTCCATTAAAGGGAAGTGATGGGGTGTGCTATCCTAGAGAAGCCCTCAATAAATGTCTTAATACCTAGCTAATCCCATGAAACTCCTGACCTCTGTCATGCTGGTGGGTGCTAGCCAATCCCTGATAGCCCTAATCTTCGATGGATCTATGGAGATACCATTACTAGATAGGATGTGTCCTAAATACTGCACCTCTGATCTAAAAAAGGCACACTTCGCCAAGTTACCATATAGATGCTGCTCTCTCAAGCACTATAAAACCTAATGTAAGTGCTCCTCATGCTCCTCCTCGGTCCACGAATAGATCGAAATATCATCAAGAAATATAATCACAAACTGATCCAAGTAAGTACAGAACACCCCATTCATGAGACTTATGAGCACTGCAGGGGAATTCATCAAGCCGAATGGTACCACAGTGAACTCATAGTGACCATATCAAGTCTGGAAGGTGGTCTTATGGATGTCTACCTCTATGATGCACAATTGGTGATAATCGGACTTCAGGTCTATCTTAGAGAACACTCTGGCTCCCTGCATCTAGTCGAAAAGATCATCAATCCTAGGCAAAGGATAACGGTTCTTCACCGTCACCTTATTAAGCTGCCTATAATCCATGCATAGGCAAAGAGACCCATCCTTCTTCACGAAGATGACTGGTGTGCTTCAAGGTGAAACACTAGGTCAAATGTACCCCTTCTCAGGCACCTCTAACTACAACTTGAGCTTCGTGAGCTCATGGGTAGTCATCCTTTAGGGTGCACAAGACACTGGCTTGGCACCTGGCACAAGGTCAATGTGAAAGTCTACCTCTCTGTGAGGTGGCATCCTTGGTAACTCTGGTGAGAAAACATCGGCAAACTCTCTCAAGATGGGATGATCATCTAATGATGCCTCTGGCTCATCCTCTAATCTGTCACTAATAGTAATGGTGAACATCTGACATCCCTTCTATATGCAATGCTTAAGCTACTGAACGGATATCATGTGAACTACCATGGGCTTTTGAATGCCCACTATCTTGACTACCATGCCATGGTCATCTAAGCAACTAATCACCTTTCGGTGACAATCAATCTTGACTCTATGAGCCACAAGCCAATCCATGCCTAAAACCACACCATAAGATCCTAAGGGCATAACCCTAAGGTCGTATAATGTAGTGGAGGCTCCCAAAGATATCTCACAGTCGTGAACCAAAGCATCCACTACCATCTTGGCTCCTGTGGCCAACTCAATCTCCCACCTATCACCCTGCCTAGAGGCCACCAGCTTGTAACACTCCACTAACGATGGAGATATAAAGGATTCAGTAGCACCAGAGTCAAATAAAATAGCAATGGGGACATCCCCAATCATAGCTGCGGTCTCGATTAGAGAGGCCTAAAAGTTAGCTGGCAGTTATCAATCATTGCAAACATATGGTGGGACCTACCCACATCACCAACTCTCTTCTTAGATCCTCCTATACGAGGCTGTCCCCCTATCGTATAGCCCTGTGGGCACTCTTTGGCTAAATATCTAGGTCCACAAACATAACATGGTCCCCGAACCTGCACCTATCCAGACTACATCCTATTTGACTGCTGCTGTCTAGATTGACCCGTCGACCCCTGTGAACCTCTGTATGACTGCTGTGATCTAGTGGGCCCCATAGATGGTTCCTATTGTTGCTGATCCCTACGCGGGCCCTGCTGCTACCAACAACGATTATGACCCCCATGTGCCCTCTGTTGTGGCAT
This sequence comes from Cunninghamia lanceolata, assembly GCA_027924645.1. NCBI lineage: Eukaryota > Viridiplantae > Streptophyta > Pinopsida > Cupressales > Cupressaceae > Cunninghamia > Cunninghamia lanceolata. The sequence goes on from BSBN01000814.1 coordinate 9,146,729, forward strand.
GGACCTCTGCTGTTGTGGAGGTCTAGGAGGTAACGGTGCAGAACTAAATCCTTCCCTCTAAGGTGGTGGTGGTGGTTGGTGAAAACCCTGCTGCTACTAGTGGCTATGGTCCTAATACTAGGGACGTGAACTCTAACCCCGCCCCTGAATCTCCTCTATGATGTATGCCTTCTCAGTAGCCTCACTCATGGTCTAGGGGTTTGTCATGCGCACTGGTCCTGATATCCCATGATTCAAACCCTTGATAAATTTGTGAACCAGAAGTTTCTCATCATGGAGGTACTCTGCATACCGTGATAGCTCAATGAACCTACTCTCATACTGCGCTATAGTGGAACCTTGTTGTTGCAAGTCATGGAACTTGTCAATCTGACGCTGTTTGTAGTGATCTGAAAAATAAAGCGCATTAAAGCACTCAATGAATGTGTCTCATGTAAGATTATCTAGTGATAGGTGACACTTGCACTCCTTAGTACGCCACCATGTCACCATTGCGTCTCTCAAAAGATGAACTGTCACACGTGCCTTTGTGTTTCTCCTATAGGGATGCAACGTAAAGTACCTATCCAAGATGATGAGCTAAGCCTCAGCCTCGGCTCCCTCTATGGTCCCCATGAAGGTGGCTGGATTTAGCCTAAGTAAATCCCTGATGGGGTCCCCACGGTCTCTGTGTCCTCCAAAAGGCTTATCCACCTCCTATCACCATCCATAATCATAAGGTCTGTGATATACCTACTCTATCCTCACAACCTCCTCTCGCCTCGCATGCCATGGAGGACTCCTGCTACGAGCTTTGTAAGCTAAACTGACCTCCTCTGCTATGGTGTTAGGTATCTCTATATGCATCTCAATACCTGGCTCCATGCGTGGCTCAACATGTGGCTCCACTCGCGACTCTACACAGGGCTCGACACATGGCTCTACACATGAATCAGCACATGGCTCATCACGTGGCTCCTCACACAGCTCAACGCGGGGCTCGACACGCAACTCTACATGCAGCTTGACACATGGCTCTACTACGACCGGTGGTAACCTCTCTAAGACTGCTTGTAATGCCTAAAGAATCTGTGGCCCTAAATCAGGTGCTGGTGGTGCCTGTGGTCCCTATGGTGCTGGTGGTCCTTGACCCTCAGCTGATGACTCGCTACGTGTCTCCACAGACACAGTGGCGTGTGAACGCGCTCGCCTCATTCTAGGAGGCATCCTACAAGAACAAGGTTTTTACAAATCAATCAAACATGCAGAATATATAATGTGCCCAAACAAGCCCAGTGTTTAAACTTGGGCTCTGATACCAAATGTCATGCCCACATTTCCCATGCAGTCATGACATGCAACACACGTGTCATGTCCACATTTGTCATGTGGTCATGACATGAAATATCAAAAAACTTTTCTATGCAACCCTAGAAACCCCCTCGCATGCTTCAGCATGCTCGGTGGCAATACACATAAGGTGTAAACATGTCAATCAAAGGGCAGGTGATGCGAGTACCTATCGCAACCCCTACGTGATGATAGCCTACTAAGGGGGTTTATGTGATTTGAACCCCAAGTTTCCTAGATGTGTGGCATGATTTTGACACGTGTCGAAATCAAAAACCTAATGCTAAAGCTTAAAATAAATAAAATAACAAGCTCATCAACACATAAACATTTGCAAAAATACATTAAAATATTAATCAACACAAGGATTTATTCATCCCAATAACTCGCCCAGATTCCCAAAAAAATCTGATAGCATAACGCCTCTAGGGCGTGTATGGGATTTAATTTAATTTAAAAATTCCTACTAATAGTTCCCCAAAAAGGAATTAAATTTAATTAAATTTTAGACTACACTTCATTGATTTATTTATCGCTCCATTAATGAATTTAATTAATTACTTGGGTTAAATTAAATGTAAATAAAATAACTTCATCCCTAAGGCTCACCCCCAATTGATTCGTCTTTAAAGTCTAATAAATATCCCCATGCCACTATTAAATCCTATAATAAGTTTCCTATAAATATCAAATATTACCCCTTCCAAATCACAATTAGAATTTCTTTCCCTTAATCACATTCAATCTGAAGTGTGAAATAAATTTCCACTCAAAAGTTTAAATAAAAATACATAGGGATAAAATCTACACCCCATTATTTAATTTACCCCAAGGGATAAAAATCAAGAAATAAGTCAAAAGGAAGAGGGAAAATAAATCCCACATACACAAGGAAAAGGCAATTTAAATTCCAAATATAAAATTACTCTTACAAGCCCTAGAAGCTCTCACAATTATAATATTAATTTCCTTAAGGGAAATGCCCTAACCCTAACTTAGTTTTCTATTCTATTTTGTTCTCTCTTTGTTTTCTTTCTTCTCCTTCTAAATTATTTTCTTCTTCCCTCTATTATGTTGCAGGTTAAAGCTATATGGCAGCCATGGCCACCATTAAAATGGAGGTATATTCAATATGTATATACCCATTATGTGTTTTATTTTATTTTATGTTTAACCCCATTTTTTTAGGTATGTATATATATACATCCCTAATGTTAAATATACAGAGAGTATGCAAACACAGAAGTAGTGTTTTATTTTACAGCCAAGTGGTATACACAGGGGTACACACACACAGATATATATATATATATATATATATATATATATATATATATATATATATATATATATATATATATATATATATATATATATATATATATATATGCGTGTGTGTGTATTTTATGTATATACAAAAATTTGCAGGCAAGACAATGGCCGAATGACTGATTCAAATAAGGAGCGAAGGGTAGGTTAAGCGGCGCCGCTGCTGTCGAGGTCTTTCTCGTAGGTTTCAGTATGTACAAAGGGGGTGTGGGAGGGGCGGATCCCCACCCACTACCCACCAAATGGTGGGTAGTGGGTGGGAGTTCGTCCCCCCCACCCATCTCTCCAAAAAAAATAGTCAACAACAAAAAAAGGAACCAAGCTCCATTCCCTTCTCTACGGCAGAACCCTAGTTGCTATTCGGCCTTTTGGCCATAACTGATATTTTGGGCTTTAAGCCCCATAATACTTATTAAATGCTATTTGATTATTTTATTTGGAAAATGAACAACGCTTAATCTGGTTTATTTAACCTATGTCCTTTATACATCAGGTATATATATATTATATTTCACATTTTATTATATATATATCTTGCAGTTTCTTAGTTACAGCATATAGTAAAATGTGAAATATAATATATATATATATATTATTCACTCAGTCACAGATAATAGGGTTTGAAAAATAAAATACAGTAGGTTCATATATATGTGTGTGTGTGTGTGTGTGTGTGTGTGTGTTTACAAGGGATAACTATGTAGGTATATTTAATTACATGAATATATTTAAATGTTCATACATACGCATTTTTCTTTTAACAATGTAAGCAAGCTATCTCTAATCTCCCTTTTTTTTAACTTGCTGTCAAAATAGAATACAAATGACAGAATCATAACCAACCCTTCCTTTGCAAAAATAAAGAGTATATTGAACCATCAATTTTCTTTTGAAATAAGAACAACATATTTCCTTTCCTTTTGAAATAACCAGCACTATCTTTTCAAGCAATAATATAAGAACAACAACATGTCTATTCTCTTTTCTTTTCTTTTGACCATTCACTAGTGGAGATTATCACACCACTATAACCCCTTTTATATTGTAAGATTTCAACCACTTCATTAATTTATTTCAATGGCTACTATTCCCATTACACAGATTTTCTCACAGCAGTACTAAAATACAACAAACATATTTACTTTCTATTTGCAACTTTCTCACAGCAAAATAATAAAAACCAGCAACATATATATTTCATTTTTGCAACTGCCAGTATATGGGAACAACAATAAATATCTTTTGAAAATAAAAACACAAAAGAAGAGTATTACATCTTTGTTTTTCTTTGACAACAACAAATAGGCCATTCTTTGGCCATGGCTCTCAAGTAGCCAAAAAAACAATACAACACCAACAAAATACGACATCTCCCAAGCTCCAAGGATCACCGAAATAAACCTAGGGACAACCAAGCGACCAAAAATTCTTTCCTCCCTACCATAGACCTGCAAGTGGGTCACCCCCGAGCTTGGAGGTCAATCTTCACACGGGTCTCAAACCACAACACAACAATAAACAATCACACAATAACAAGAAGAACACCCATAGGTTTGGACATCACAAAATCCATAACAAATGGATTTGAGGGGGTAGGGGAGTGGACATGACTCAACTCAAGAGGATCATTCCACAAAAATCCCAAGTCTCAACACAAAATAAGGCCTCAAGCCCAAAATGATAACTCCATGAATATATGAATTTCACCATGGCACTCATGCCAACAAAAATACTCCATACTCCAATATCTTGCCCTCAAGGCCACAAAAATACCAATACCAGTAGGGTGACCTCGAGTAGGTTCACTCCTCCCCCCACCCCTCACATGGATGGACACACCAAGCTTGGTAGTCTCATCCCAAAACACCCAAAAACCCCACAACAAGAAAGAAATAAACACCCAAAGAATTTCAAGCACACAACCAAAATTTAACAAAGCATAAGGAAGGCTAAAATGCCATGAGGCTTACCTTAAGAGACCAACAATGGATGAAAGTTGAAGAAGAGCCTACAATCCTTCTCCAAGCCTCCAATCCTCCAAAATTTCTCTAACCCCCTCCAAAATCCCTCCAAAGATAGAAAAGTAAGCAAAAACAAGAACCCCATTCCCCTCTCAAAGAGGAATTAAAATAGGCTTCATTCCAAATCCTTGAGGAATGAGAAGGTGACACATGTCACCTTCTCCTTCCTCTTCCCATCCCACTTGCAAGGTAAAAGAAATGTGAGGGTGACATGTGTCACCCTCCCATCTATTCAAACCTCACCCTCGCCACATGTGCTCTCACACACATGTGTGAGAGCAAAGGTGGAGAGGTGGCATCTCTCCCAATGGACTCCAAGACAATAAGGGATGACACTTGTCATCACCTTATTCTCTAAAGGGAGCCCCTTCACTCCAAGATGATCTCACACATATGTGAGAGCATTGGAGGAAGGTTCCACACACTTGGGGGCTTGAAGACTCCCCAAGTCTTCAAGGTGGTGGGATTCCATGCCTTGGAAAGGGAAATGGGTCTACTTTCAAGGCATGACTCATCTCCCACACTTATCAAATTTGAATTTTCTCCACTTTTCTTTAACCTAAGGTTAAGGTGACTAGACAAGGGTAACCCTAGGGTTTGGCATCTTGAAATGGGCCCTAGACCCTAGGGGTACCACTTAGGGTTAATTTTAGCCCATAGTAAGCACTTTAGGAGGTAAAAATTCACATAAAATGGCCACCAAAATTAAAATACACCAAGTGGTGTAAATTAAACCACATATTTTACAACACTTCAATTAAATAATAGAAAAGGATGAAATCTAGGCCAAATAATAAAATGCAGACATTTACGAAAGCATTATACAATCATACATGATCCTTATCCCTCTTGGGAATAGATCGGTCTAACACAGGAAACACATTAGGTGTGAGATTGATCTCTAATTTTCTATGGCCTAGAAAATCACCTATGCACTTGAACAAACAGATTAATCCAACATATATATATCATAGCCAAAGAAAGGAAATGCATACACTCATGCCATCGCATAATTCATTTAAACATTATAAAAATCACATCATAATTAAGATTCATAATTGCATTTCTATATACTATCTCAAGATCAAAATCATATAGAAAATCCATATAATGATCTCACAACTAACATCTCTAATATCATCAAAATGCATATCACAAGTCTAATCATCATCATTGAATCAAAATCAGAATATCATCACATCACAACATACTAACATAGCTAACCAAAATAAAGGAATATAATCTAGAATCTACATATTGGGATCAACAGTCCCCAAATGTCTAAATGTCATCAACTGTAACTGTGAAATAAGCAAAATAAGGGAGTGAAATAAATATGCCTCACAAACCTGACATTTGAATTTAGGGCAGACCTAAAATAGGGCTAGACTAGGGCACTAGTGCCCTTGTCCTCCCCCTTTCTTTGTTCTAGAATCATTAAATTAGCACCCCCTAGGTCTTATTTGTCACAAGACCCAAGGGTTTTCTCATTGAGAGTCTGAATATCATGCAAGATGCTCTACATGCAATCTAAAGATCCAGGAACTAAACCTTAAAGGAAAAAGTCCCCCAGGGTGCATTTTTCTAACATAACAGATACTAAAATCCCCATGATGACAATCCCCTAGATCTATAGCATATGATTTTCAATTTGAAAACATGACTGTGCTATTTATAATAGTCATAAATAACTAATCAGCATTGAGAAATGATAATTTTAAAGGCTTATAACCACATTTGCACTAATGACCACACTTTGTAACTTTAATAACATCAAGATAGTCCTTCAAAACTTGTGTAGCAACCTAAAATATGACCCTAGCATAATATGGACAGTCACTAATGACTATACTGTTTGGCATAACAGTCATATGGTAACTGATTTTCCATATAGAAGACTTGAAGGAAAATCTTAGTAGTTGTATAGTCCATCATGTATGTGGCATGTTTGCATTCTTTGATGATAGATTGGTACTTCCTTACAATAACAAGATTGTTAGGACATCCTAAAAACTTCAACCAAATGCTCTAATCCATGTTCCATATAGACAATACAATCCATGTAATAATCCTAGTGGTCATGTGTTATGTCTTTGAGGTTGTTGTTCCTATGCTTGTTCTTCTTTCATATCATTAACTTTGGAAATTAGATTAATAAGCTTGTTAAGAAGTGGTTTTTTGGAATACTGATTCACCCCCCTCTTAGTATTCCTTACTATCAACATGTAAATATTCCCAGGGGACAAACAAAACAAAGCAACATACCTAAGAGGAAATTCACACCTCTAGGTGAACCAATTGAGAATGTATTGAGCAATCTTGTTAAAGTCTCCTTAATCACATTACCCTCCATTCACCCCTATGATGATAATCAATTTAAGCCCTAATGGTTTGATTAAAATTCCTATTGTGAATATCACCATGTTAAAGGGCATAAGACATCCAATTGCATGAGGATAAAGAATTGTCTCCAAGACCTTGTGGATCGTGGCGACATTACCATCGATGAACCCCCTAAAGGATCATCCAATACAAATCAAGGAGCTTAAAAGGATCCACTTCCCAATCATAATAAGGGAAAATCATCCTCATCCAATCAAGCCTACAATGTCGTCCGCTCTCCATCTTCTTTTGAATCCATTGTGGGTCACATAGAAGAATCTTCTAACTATGTGGCCATTATCACCATACAAGCCAAAACCCCCAATTGCGCTGTCACTACTCGTCATGAATGCATATCTATTCGAGGAGCCCTAACTGATGACCAATATACCACATCTACACCAACAAATCCCCCACCTACCAACAAATACAACCTCCTTGAACACCTTGGAAAAACTCCCGCCCAAATCTCCATCCTTGAATTGCTTCGTACATCACCCCTGCACAAGGAGGTCCTTGAAAAAGCTTTGATGGAGATGTGCTATCCCTAATGACCTTAATGTCAACCCATTCCAAGCCATGGTGGGATACCTTTCATTACCTTATCATCTAACATTCTCTAAACAAGATCTTCCTGCCACTAGCACATCTCAAAATGAAGCCCTCCACATCAAAGTCTGAATCCATAAGCATACCATTAAATGAGTCTTAATAGATGGTGGATCTAGCTTAAATCTTTGCACTCTCAAACTAATAAAATGATTAGTATATTTTGATGTGGTCATAGACTCAATTGAAATCATAACCATCAAAGGATATGATGACACTGAATGACTATCTAAAGGGACTATCAAACTTCCTATCTAGGTTGGACAAAAGATATTGGAGACAAAATGTCAAGTGCTCAATCTTGATTGCCCATGCAACATCTTCCTTGACTGCCCATAGATCCACGCCATGTAGGCCATTCCATCCACCATTCATCAATGCCTTAAGTTCCCATATAATAGCACTGAGGTTACCATCTACACAGATCCCTATCCTTTCCAATATTGCAACTTCTTCGAAGGACATGACAAAACCTTCTGCCCATATAACAACACTATCAAGCCATCCACCTCTCATCCAAAATCATCCACTTCATACATTGATCCCTCCAATATCACATCCACCTCCCAAACATCACTTGTCCTTGAGATAAAGATCAAGGCTAGTAATATGGGATGTGGTGAATATGTAAATTGCAGAAAATTAACCAACTAAAATAATACTCGAAAAGAAAGAAAATATTGCATAAGTAAGATAATCAACCAATAATGATTTTACAAATATCCATAAATCATATAATGACATGAATTCATGAATAAAATAATGATCCATATACCTGAATGGATTACAAAATAGTTTTACATACACCCAACTTGGTGTTTCAATACATCTATTTCAATGTTACACAAGGAAAGATTATCATCAAGATATCCAAGAATCATGATACATATTTTAATACTTGGCAATGAAGCCATACAAAGAATACATATAAACAAATATCATACCAATAATAACTTAGTTGCCTTGATCCTTCGATCATCTGCAAACCAAGACCAAGAGAGTGGTTGAGGTGCTTTTTCCACCCAATCACGAAGTATATAACAAGATAAGATTTTATACAGTCATTTTGTTTTTCAAACAATAATCTTTATGTTATTAACTAATATAAAGAACTTTTCACTTTTCAGAATGTAAGGATACAGTCATTACATCATAAAGAATAGAGAATGATATTCGATTTGATATATATATATATATTAACATAACAGATTGTAATTGAATAAATGTAGCTGAGTTATGTTATAAATTGTAAATATTCAAGGATTTCACAATTGTTTGAGACCGATTGCAAACCGTTTAAAAGAATAAGGCACAGATGGAAATGGGTGATTGTTCCCAAATGGTGTCGCAGTCCTTAAGGGACCATGGCTCCATTTGGTAAGCCAATTCCCTATTCCAATATCTAACGGCCTATGGCTAGTGTAAGATATGTTTCTTGCAATATAAAATGAAATAAAATTGTTGACAGATTTATACAAAAGACTCTAAATTTTATACAGTTGATCAAAATGAAATACAATCGGTCTTTATAATTCGATTCAACTCATAATTTATTCGATTAGTTATAATCTATCATGACGTTATCTTTATATATATATATATTGAAACAAAACATTTTTAACAAAACCATAGCCAAAAGTCTAATAATTTATAACAATTTTAGATAGATGATCATGTATTTAATAGATAAGAAAAGATTCAAACATACAAATAGATGAAATTAAGATTTAATAAGAACCTGGAAATTCATTCCTTAATACAATTGAATGCCAGATTCCTACAGAAGCTCCCTTGATCTGATTTAATTTCCCTTTTGTGCCCAGAAAACTTTCACAATTATTTTTATGATTTGAATGCAATTACATAGAAAAAAATGATGATCCCCCCTTTTTGAGAATGAGAGAGATTAAATAGGAGTTTTGGGTGCCCAAGAAATAATTTGAAACTTCTTCTTTTATTGTTTCCTCTTCCTCAAATGTTTCAACTTCTTGAACTTTTCTTTTTCCTAATTAAGTTTTGTTTTCTAAAACTTATTTTAAATTACTACAAAACTTGTTCTAAAATATTCTTACAAAATAATTTACATATTTAACATTATGTATCTATAAAACTATTACTTAAACAATTTAAATTACTTAATTAACTATTCTATTTTAAAACCCTCAAGATATTTAAATAACAAGTTAAATAATCTAATTAAATTATTATTAACTAACTATGCAATAAAATTAAAAATGCAACTTAAACTATTAAATTATTCCATATGCAATACATGCAACTATATTACACTACATGAAGTGTGTGAATGATATCCCTCCATCTTAACCCTACTAGGATGCAAATCTTTTTTTCCTCAACCACACTCTTGTCTTTGACAACTTGCCATTCAAATAAACTCCAATTTCTCGTTAATAGATTAGTAACCAAATAGCCGAAGCATAGCCGAAGCATTACTAACATGAATTTAACATTCATAAATAATCATTCATCTTGCAAAACAATAAATTATCTATCAAACACATATAATTGTCCATAGATTAATTTCACATAAAGTAACCACAAATAGTATCAAGATTTGGGACATGACATCCTTTCCCTATTAAAAGAATCATCGTCCAGATGATCAACTTAACTGAAGACAAAATTTCATACCTCTTTAATTCTTTTTTACCTCAAAGTCAAAATCGGCCTATTTGACAATGTGTCATTGCTCCAAGCACATGTTTGTTCATAATTGCAAGAATTCCTCTGTCTAACATTCATTCCCTTACACACATCATTAGCATGTCATTTTTCATCAAATAAACAAATAAAGTCATGCAAGATAAATCATTTTCTTTCATAGAATCTTATTCATATCAAAAACATTTTTATAAAATAAAACATTTATGTTCATTTTGTCAACATGCCTACTCGCATGAGACAGCATAAAAATTGCCCTTATGATGAAAAAAAAGTATCCCATACTACTTGTTATCATCATTGGCAAATCAAAATGTCTCAATAGCAGAAATATTACAATTTACAACAAGGTCTTCAACTTGAAACATAAAAGATAAGATCACAGGTTTTCAACATGTAAAAAGATCATTCATGATTAGAAATATCAAGGATAAGAAGTTTATCATGATTTCAATAATAATTTTAATGGTGCAATATCCTTCCCCACTTGGAAGAGACATCATCTTGATATCTTATTACAAAACATCTACACAAAGAATCTTAAGTATCAAATATCAATAATATAATAAATGTCGTCATATAAAATCTCAAATGAGGAGTTGATCTATCAGCATCCTCTACATTGCTTAGGTGGCACTATCCACCAAATTCTAGTCCTACTTGACCATACATAGAATAACATCATAAATCGCAATTAACATTACATCCATCAAATAATTCCCAGTATATAATCAATCAATCACTTTTTATGGCACAATTGCCAATTCAATGTCCAATCCATCTTATGGTACAACTACCATACAACTATATTCATTTTATCATAAAATAATAATCACAACTTTAATCAGATGCCAAATAAGACATAAATCAATTCACTTAATCATATTTATATATAAGCATGAATCAGCACCACATGAATTATAAAATCTTACAGTAACACAATATAATATCAAGGGATCAGTCCCCAAGCAACCATTGGTCATGACCTCCAACAATGAGGTAAAACCCCTAAAAAAATTTCACCATCATATCTCATCATTATGCGAACAACATTTTTGAAAATATACTATGCATATTCCTATCAATGGAATCAATTTCCATTTCATTACCTGCAATCAAACTATATTTTGGACTACAATTCAGGTTCTTGGAAAAATTCTTCCTTATCTTTCTCGCACTTGTATACAAAGCTATAAGAAATCAATTTATTCAAACTCTTTTCCTTTTCTCAAAGTGAGAAATCTTATATCCTTAAAACATTCAAATTATACTAGTGATATTCTTTGTCAATTACATTCATACAATCTAGTTTCAACTAACTCATCATTGATTCATTTTCAACTCTCAACTAATCATGTCTCTTTGCTATAATCTTACTAAACCACAATATTTTTGTAAGAATGGAAATTTCAAAAAAAATCTTTCTCTATGTTCTTCTCCATCAAAATGAAAATACTATAAAATCATTTTAAGAACACAAAGCATATGTGTCACAAGAAAACTTTGAACAAACTGACGGCTTGATTCAGCATTCACTTTCTTTTAACTTTCATCAATTCCTTATTACCCCACATCCTTTAATTTCCAACAATTTTTTTTTGACTTACTTAAAATGATACATAATGACACCAAGAATCAGAACTTCCTCAATTCTTCTCACGATGCCCAATGTTTCTAACAATAAATTAAAGAACTCAACTTACCAAACACTTAGCAACACACTTGCTACGAAAACAGTATATTCCTTGCATCCTACTCCCTTACACAGCCTATCAATGGCCCATCATGGACATGATAGAAACATAACATAACACATGACCAATAGTTAAAGCCTTCAAGCATAGCCACCAATAATAATTAAGTAAATAAAGTCCAAAGAAAAGAAAATGAATTACAACAATAAAGCATAAAAATGTGCACAATTACAACAGTAAATACAATGTGACCATCAAGGTCATAAGATGAATAAAAATCAATTTTGATGGGTATACTTTTCCATAATGAAAATAAATAAAAATTTCAAAGTTGGTCCTTAAAAAGTCAAATTAAAATCAATATTCACAAGTTTCACATTACAAGAACTATGTGACTAATTCTAGCCACTATAGAGGGAGTACGATGTTACACTACGCCTAGATCCAAAATTGGGTGAGTGAAGAGAACACACTTAATCACACAAAACAACAAGTCTTTCCAAGACTCTAAACTTATCTATAACATAAAAACACTTCTATTATCCACAAAACATCATTCAAGACACCTAAAACAAAGATCGCATTATGATCATCATGTAAAATCATATAGTCTGTTGGATTTTTTCCCAACTGGAATGCTTCCTAGTTATCCCTACAAGGTAGCCATCATTGATCAACAGGATTCCTAGGCCAGGGGCCAACAGTACAAGAGATAGACTCTATAAATATCTCCTCTTCTTTTTTAGGCTCTGCAGAACCAAGGGGGGTATTCCCTATTCAACATCCATGAAATGCATCTATGAACTGGCTGGGATATTGAGAAAAAGTAGATAAATCCTCTCTTATGCAGACCAAAACTATAAAATAAGTGCAAAGGGGCTGGCCTTGGGCCTATGTTCAGTTGTGAGATAGAGGATTTTGGTCCTAAAACTACTTCTAAGGTCCTAAAGGTTTGTATTTGAAGTATGAATTTGTGTGTTGTATTTGGATGCAAAATTGGGACCTTGGGTTGTAACCTCAATACAAGACCAGACTGGTGCCTATCTCAGGGCTCGAAGTCAATAGACATACACATGTGATTGATCATCATAAACCTAAAACAATAACTAGATTTCAAGGGTATTTTTAGTGTCTGCCTTACAGATACTTCCCAAAACTAAGTATTTAGCTACTCATACTTGAGGATATCCCTACTACAACATACTTTTCCCAATGTTTAACCTTAAAATTTTAATCTATTCCTTGGACAGAAGTAAGAGATTATACATTCAACACAGAAAATCCATGTTCCTAAATCTCAAACAACCCTTACCTATTGAGATTCAAAAGAAAAGATGTCCACAACTTGGAGACAAAGAACTAAATACATGCAACAATGTATTCCTCATATAAAACAACATGAAATCAGCAAGATTATGTAGAAAACATTCAACATATGATTCATAAACTCACAAAGTACCAAAATAGAGCCACCAACAAAAACTATATCTTGTTACTTTACCAAAGTTTGTCCAATTTTCAACAACCAAAAAATGAGTCACATAGTTCTGATATACTCAGAATGTGCCCTCAACCATCAAGTACAAGGTCATTTCAAAAAATGCCAGATACACTGCACCATGAGAAGTGGCGCTCAAAACATTCAATGTAGTAGGTAGAAGAGGAGGCAGGGAGTGGTTGAACTCAAGACTTATGCCGTTGCTTGGGGATTTTTCATTGAAAATGTTAGGTGGCACGTCCATTCATCGACTATACCTTTTGTAACTCTACCATTAATGGTTTACCAACCAGTTTCCCTTGGGAACGCAGCAGCTATGTGCTTTGGAAATTTTCCCACCTGAGATGCAACTGCAAAAGCATAGGAGAAACCCTCCTTTTGAATATTTAAAATAGAGCCGTCAATTTATTTCCTCATTGCTAAGATCCATGGCCTTAATTTGAGTAGACCAGCCAATCACTAGCCTTGAAAAGCCATCGGCTAATGAGAATGTGCCATGTAGATGTATATTTGCCCCTTTTGAGTTTTCGCGGCATGGATATACATTCACTTTTTCACCCATTTGATAGTTTCACCCTTTAAATCCTTTGTATATGCAGAATGCATATACATACAACTGCCCATATACAAGGCGGACCCCAAAACTTTATATAACACTTTGAAATCACCATCAGGTTCTGTTTTGTATCTCTATACTTACATATCACTTTGTATATTGCACATACAATGTGCAATGTACATCCTCAGACCCAAGCCATCTATGAACCAAATTAGAACAATTTTCAAGTCCGGCATTTGCAACTTTTCTCTTTGTATATTGTGTTGTATATTGCATGCACAACATGCAATATACAACCCACAGGCACCAAAAGATTATTTGCTACAATTGATTCTCCAATCGGATCCGCTTTGTATGTTCTCCCTTGCACCTTTGCCTTGTATATCACAAACATACAATGCGGATATACAAAACAAAACATACAATTCGGATCTTTGCCTTTATCAACTAGAATGTATAACTTTTCAGGTCTGGGCCTTGCACGTTAGGAATGTATATGCCCTTGTATGTTTGATTGCATGTGCCAACATACAATCGCCTTCATATGCAACTTGTGGAGCCCACCCTTTGGTTCTTACTTTGCATGTAACTTTTCTTTGTATGTGCCTTTTGCATATTTCCAATGTACAACCCAATAAACATTCCTCCTTGCATATCCGCAGGCCCCACCATTTGTATATCGACCTTGCATATGTCCTTTGTATGTTAAATATACACAGCGAACATATAAACCCTTACATACAAGCACAAAATATTCTGAGAATCTGCGACATACAAGCATAATTTCTAAACCCGATATGCATACAACCATTCTCTGCATCTTTTGAAGGCCGATTGTGCTTCTTCTTCAGGCCTGCCACGGTACAACTGCACTTGTGCATTCAAGTGCACATACAAACACCAATGCATATATAAAGATACATGCATGCAACTTCAGGAGGCTGAGGGACTTAGAAAATTTTGGAAAGTGCCTGTAAATTTAAATGCTTAAAATCTGAATGCTTATGCAGGCACCAACATTGGCTCCGACTGGGGACATGCAGGTGCAAGGATGCAGTGAGAACTAGACCACTCTAGGACAGACCAAACAAAACGCAAAACACAAAACAACACTGACTATACAAAGTATGTATAGACTATTCACATTTGGTTTACAATGCGCACTCAAGAGTTTATGAGAAGTAAGGTTTTAGGAACTGACTGTGCACAGGTAATTCCAGTAGTTCACCGGTTAGGGCCTGGAGAAAGTAAGAATCTTCTCCATGAGTATTGCTGATTTGATATGGGCCCATCCACAAGGGCTCAAATTTACCATGTTTGCCCTTATCTTGGATCTTTGCATTCCAGACAAGGACCAAATCACTTATCTGAAACTTCCTTTCTACAGCTCTTTTATCAAATAAATATTTCACCTTCTGCTATTTCTTAATATTTGTATTTTGTGCTTCTCTTCTGATTTCATCTAATGCAACCAATTGATTTATCCTTTCATTCATTGAGTCCTCAATTTCTTTATCATTCTCTTGTATGAATCTATAAACTGGCAAGAGATTATTCACAGGTAACTTAGCTGTTGCATCATATACTAGCTCAAAAGATGACCTTCAAATTGCTTTCTTCACTATTATCCGGTCAGCCCATAGTACCATCTTTAACTTTGAATTCCATGCCCTTTTGTTCTTGTCCACCATCCTTTTGATGATTTTCATAAGGATTTTGTTACTTGATTCTACCTAACCATTTCCTTGTGGATGATATGGTGATGCATATGACAAATTAATCCCATAGTTGTTGCAAAAGTCAACAAACTCACTAGATTTGAAGCACATGGCATTGTCTGTGACCACTTTGGTTGGCACTCCAAATCTGATAATAATGTGTTCCAAAATAAAATCCATCACCACCTTGCTTGTAGCTTTCTTAGTTGGAATGGCTTCAACCCATTTAGTAAAATAGTCAGTAGCAACCAAAATCCAACTATGTCCTCCACTTGATTTTTCTAAAATTTTCCCTATAAAATCAATTCCCCATTGCTGAAATGGAGCCTCCACAGTTACAATTCTAAGGGGTAATGCACCTTCATACTTAAGTTTTCCTGAGAACCTTTGACAGGGATCACATTTTCTTACCATCTTTTGTGCATCTGAGAAAAGGGTGGGCCACCAATAGCCTACTCTAAGAATTTTGTGAGCAATTGTATTGGCAAAGTAGTGTCCACCACACACTCCTTTGTGCATGTCATTTAAAATATCTGTAGCTTGACTTTCATCCACACACCTAAGTAGTACACCATCAGGATTCTTCCAATACAATTCTCCTTGAATAAATATGTATTTGATAGCATGTAGCTTTAAGGTCCTTTTTTTACTATCACTGAGATGAGAAGGACAATTCAAATTCTACAAATAATACACAATATCCTTGTACCATTCATATCTTAACATGCTGACAACTTCATCCTGAACTACATTTAGTTGGCATGCCTCCAAATTTGATTATGTCATCATCTTAGCCAAACCTTGTCCCCTTACCAATTTTGTGATTTGTATCTCAATGTTGAACTCTTGTAATTTGTTAATCCACCTGCATCTTCTTCATGTCACTTCCTGCTGAGTGAAAATGTCCTTAACTACTGCATGGGGCACATACGGAATTAATATGAGATCCTACCAAGTATGGCCTGAAACTTTTGACTGCCCTAACCAATGCATATGCCTATTTTTCCATGATATCATATTTTAACTCAGCTGCTACAATGACATGCTAAAGAAAGCAATAGGTTGTTCAAAACCATCTTCACTTTTCTATAATAAACATGCAACAATAGTGTGGAAGGAGGCAAATGAGAACAACTTAAGTGGCTTAGAAAAATCAGGAGATCTCAACACAGGAGCCAGCTTTATGGCTTCTTTGATGTTCTGAAATGATTTAATTTCTTCATTCTCCCATTTGATGGTTTCACCCTTCCTCAACATTTTAGAAATATCCTTTGTAATTTCTACAAAGTTGGGAATGAATCTCCTAACAAAGTTAATCTGCCCAAAGAAAGATTGAATTCCTTTCACTATTTTTGGGATTTGAACTCCGTCAATTGCAGCAACCCTTTCAGGATCAATCCTAACTCCATCCTTGGAAACAATGTGTTGCAATAGTTTTCCTTCCACTACTCCAAAAGTACATTTCTTTGGGTTAAGTGAAATGCCATATTCCAATGCTCTAATAAAAATTTGCTGTAGATGCATGCAATGTTGCTCCTCCTTTTTTGAATAAGCAGTCAAATCATCTTGATATACAACTAGAATTGAGTCAATCAATCCTGCAAAAGCAACATCCATAGCCCTTTGAAATGTAGCACCTGCATTTGTTAGTCCAAATGGCATTCTTACATATACATAGGTTCCCCATGGAGTGGTGAAGGCAGTCTTATATTGTTCAGATTCTTTTACCTTCACCTGATTATACCTTGAAAATCCATCCATCATGGATAAAAACTCACAACCAGTCACCTTTTGTAGCATAGCCTCCATGTTAGGCAGTAGATAATTATCCTTTAAAGAAGATACATTTAAATTTTTGAAGTCCACACAGAGTCTTATATCACCATTTTTCTTTCTAACTGGGACAAGATTGGACACCCAAGTTGAGTGTCTGATAGGCACAATTATTCCAGCCTCCCTAAGATTCACAAGCTCTTCCTACATTTTTGGAGCTAAAGTTGGGTTAATAGGTCTTTGTTTCTATCTAAACGACTTAGCTCCAGGCTTCAAAGGAATCTCATGCTAGAATAAGTCTTCTCTATAAGCTTTTAGGTCCTCATATGACCATGCAAAGACATGCTTATACCTCTTTAATAATGCTATTAACATACTCCTAATGTGTGGCTTGAGTTGTTTGCCAATATACACCCTTTTGGGGGCATGGTGGGTCCCCAAGTTTATCTCCTCCAAGTCATCCTTGTTTGTAGGAGATACCTTCTTAACAAACTAGTCTGTATTGTCAAATGCTCTTTCTAAAGCAACTAGCCCTCTGGGGATTTTATTTTTTTAAGTTGAATCACTTCTTTCCCCAAAAGAGTTTCTTTTCCATTCACAACTTCTACAAAGTTCTGAAAATCAATCTCCTGGTTCTCATATTCATCTATGCAGTGTAGGAACCTCAACAAGTCTCTATCATCATCAAACACCTGCCAACTGCATACATTATCTGGTACTATAGGTCTCATTTTAACTTCAACATTTGTAACATCAAACAGAGTAACATCACCTGGCCTTATGGCCACATTAGCTAAAAAGTTTGCCATGACATTCTTTGATCTTTCTATCCAATTTATTGAAAAAGCATCAAATAATTTAATTGTATCCCATACAACATGCTTATACTATTTTAATCTTTTATTTTTTGAAGCATACTTATCTCTTACTTAGGAAACAATTAACTCTAAATCTCCAAACACTCTTAGCATCTTAATCCCATGCTTCAAGGCAACATTTAATCCTAGTAGTAGAGCTTCATATTCTGCAATATTGTTTGTGCAGACAAACTTTAACAGGAAAGAGAATTTTAGAAGCTTACTTGTTGGAGACAAAAACACAACTCCAGCACTAGAACCTTCCTTTGAACAAGCTCCATCAAAATACATAGTCCAGAGACCCTGTTGGTTAGGCTTTTGAATGCAGAAATCTCTCCCTTTGTTCCCTTGATCATCTGAGACAACTTTGAAATTCTCATAGTCAGTATCCACAAAACATATATGCTCTACTGAATCTTGATCTTCAACTGTTTCTGGTGACCTCTCTTCTCTGACTAGTTTGACATCCCTACCATTCATTGGGATCATGGCATATGGCAAATCTAACTACATACTTCCTCCAATCAATGCTGCTCATCTTCTTGACAACAACATACCATATTGTGGCTTTATGTCAACTACTGTTATGTTCATTCTGCATGTCTTTTCTGGATATACTGCTAGCATGAAATCCACATCCTTCATGATTCTTATGACTAGCACCTCCCTAGCATCCATTGCACATCATTTTCCACATGCCTTATTTATTTTCAGTCCATCTTGTTGCATGATAGCTAGAGGCATAATATTTGTTGATGCTTCTGAGTCAAGCATACAATTCTTTATTACTTTTCCATTGATAACAAGGGAGACATAAAACAGTTCAACCTGTGAAGGGCATTTTGTCATTGTCACCCCTAAATATACCTCAGGAACTTCATCCTCATCAATACAGAAGGCTTGTTTCTTACCCCGAGTTTCAATATTCTGTAAGGCTCGACAAGCTACTCCTGAAATTAGGGACAATGCCTTATTCCTGAATTCTTCAATTTTCATCATCTCCAACAATGGAACAGAGACCTTCATCTAGGACAAAACCTAAGTTATGTCAAATGGAGTATAATTTTGTATAATAGTTGTAGCTTGAGCCGTGGTCTTATTTCTATCCTGAGCTAATCCAACCTTAATTTTAATGGTCTTCTGGCTGTCATCCATGACCTAAGAATTCTTATTTTGATCCTCATTTTGGGGAAATTTATTTTCTGGTCTTTGAGAAACATGAACTGGTTTTTGCTTAGGATTTTTCTTGTTATCATTCCATCGCGTCTTATGTGGTTCAGCCCCTTTATGATTATGCACTAGTTGATTCACAAAGGTGTTTTCTAGCTGACGTGGATCACTTACCTGAGCCTTACCTCTAAGTTTATAATTGCTCTTGACCTGAGCCACTGTTGCAATTGTGAGAGCTCTAATCTCTTCATCAGAAGGCCTCCTCAAGTTATTCAGAAAGATGTGTGAGTCCTGAGCATAAGTATAATTATCTTCATCATCATGGGAAATCTGCTGGCAGACCTAAGTCCCATAACTCATGCTTTCATCAGCATCATAAGAAAAATACTCCCCATTTATGGACAACATATTGACATTATCATCCTGCATGTGATGTGGATCATTGCATTCATCACAGGCAATAACATTATTATATAAAGATTGAGCAATCATACATTGTGATTGTGAGTGAGGCATCTGACATATTATGCACCATGGAGTGTCATCAACAATATTAACAGCTTTCTTCAAAGGATCTGGGGTCTCCTTAACATTTTGAGCTCTTTGATTATTATTGCTATTTGGAAGAATGGGTTTACCATTGTGCCAATTAGTGTTATATGGCATATCATGTAATGATGGTCTTTTCTCTTGTCTTTGGTAAACCTACCTTTCTAGAACTATCCCCTTTTCATTTTTAGCAATTCTATAACTTAGGTCCTTAAAAACAGTTGTCAATTTATCCAATTTCTCTTCAGAAGTAGATGCACTACCTTAAGTACTTTGAGACTTATTTGGATTTTGTAGAATCTTTACATCATCCCTTCTGTTTGTCTTACCAGATGCTTTCCTATTATTCTCAATGTTGGTTGCAATTCTAAAAGCATCCCTGAGGCTAGTAGGACCCTTATCTCTTAACCCATAAGCTATTTTAGCATCAAAAGCATTTATGTACAGTACCATGCACATTGGTTCATTAGGTCTCATGTGAGGTGGTAATTTGTTCAACACTTTAGTGAACCTAGCATTAAAATCATCAACCTGCTCATTTTACCCCTTAGTAATACTAGTAAATTCATTTACAAAAAAGCTTGGATCAGTCTTATCACCATATTGTTCTTTAAAAATCCTTCTGAAGTCATCCCATGATGAGACACTCTGATCAGGTAGACTTTTATACCATTCTCTAGCTTCATCAACTAAAGACTGCCTAAACAATTTCATAAAAACATCTTCATGTTCAACCTCAAATTTGTCCATAACATTCTAAAAAGCCTTCAGGCTATCTTCACCTAACACAACATTATTTCCTGAAAACTTTGGTATCTGAAGCCTTACATGTTTATCAATGGGGTTAGGGTAGCTAGGAATACCATTAAAAACTAGCTGCCTAAATCTATCCAACTGCATAGGCTGTCTATCAAACTGATTAACATCTACATTCCTATTAGCATTTTGATTTCTCACATTGTTCAATGGTAACCTAACATTGTTTATATTCTGTCTCTGATCATTCTGTTGATACTGGACTTCATTTCTTTGCTGGTTTCTCAGCACATTTGCATTATCAAGGGTGGGAACTGAATCATGTTGAGCAATTTTCAGAGCTTGTACCTTTTGTTTCATATCATCTCTAATCCTTAAAGCCCGCAAATATTCTAATTCAGCCCTCAAGTTTTTGATTTCTTCATCTAATTCTTCATCTTTAGGCATAGAAGAGGATGGTCCCTTTCCGTATTGGTCATCATCATCACCCCTACGGGACTCAGTTTCTTCAAATTTGTCAGGGGGATCTAAGAAAGGCCGTTCCTAAAACACCTCTGATCTCATTCTCAATCTATCACCTTGTTGTCTTTCATACATATCTTGAATCTCAACCTTTGTGTTTGAGAAGTAAGGTGCCTACTGCTTTGAAGATCTAGGATTATCTTGAACATTATTATTGTTTCTAGGGCTAGGAGAACCCTCTTGATTGGCTTGAGCCCCTTTTTTCCTATACATCATTTTTCTGAGTAACTCTTCAAACAAAGGATTACGCAGGGATCTTCTCCCTTGGATACAAACTTCACTTTATCGGTTGGGAGATTAGTTCAAAGTCGCCACCTACAACTAGGAATTAATTTTTCAAATCAGGGTCCTTACATAAAGCATTCCCCAGTGGAGTCACCAAATATGTTGGTGACTTGGATGGGTAAAAAATATATCACTTTTAAAGCAATCGCCAGTGGAGTCACCAAATTTGTTGGATTTTTTCCCAACTAGAATGCTTCCCAATTATCCCTACAAGGTATCCATCATTGATCAATAGGATTCCTGGTCCAGGGGCCAATAGTACAGGAGATAGACTCTATAAATATCTCCTCTTCTTCTTTAGGCTCTACAGAACCAAGGGGGGATTCCCTATTCAACATCCATGAAATGCATCTATGAACTGGCTGGGATATTGAGACAAAGAAGATAAATCCTCTCTTATGTAGACCAAAACTGTAAAATAAGTACAAAGGGGCTAGCCTTGGGCCTATGTTTAGTTGTGAGATAGAGGATTTTGGTCCTAAAACTACTTCTAAGGTCCTAAAGGTTTGTATTTGAAGTATGAATTTGTGTGTTGTATTTGGATGCAAAATTGGGACCTTGGGTTGTAACCTCAATACAAGACCAGACTGGTGCCTATCTCAGGGCTCAGAGTCAATAGACATACACATGTGATTGATCATCATAAACCTAAAACAATAACTAGATTTCAAGGGGATTTTTAGTGTTTGCCTTACAGATACTTCCCAAAACTAAGTATTTAGCTGCTCATACTTGAGGATATCCCTACTACAACATACTTTTCCCAATGTTTAACCTAAAAAAATTAATCTATTCCTTGGACAGAAGTAAGAGATTATACATTCAACACAGAAAATCCATGTTCCTAAATCTCAAACAACCCTTACCTATTGAGATTCAAAAGAAAAGATGTCCACAACTTGGAGACAAAGAACTAAATACATGCAACAATGCATTCCTCATATAAAACAACATGAAATCATCAAGATTATGTAGAAAACATTCAACATATGATTCATAATCTCACAAAGTACCAAAATAGAGCCACCAACAAAAACTGTATCTTGTTACTTTACCAAAGTTTGTCTAATTTTCAAAAACCAAAAAATGAGTCACATAGTTTTGATATACTCAGAATGTGCCCTCAACCATCAAGTACAAGGTCATTTCAAAAAATGCCAGATACAGTGCACCATGAGAAGTGGCACTCAAAACATTCAATGCAGCAAGCAGAAGAGGAGGTAGGGAGTGGTTGAACTCGAGACCTGTGCCACTACTTGGGGATTTTTCATTGAAAATATTAGGTGACATGTCCATTCATCAACCATGCCCTTTGTAACTCTACCATTAATGGTTTACCAACCAGTTTCCCCTGGGAACGCAGTAGTTGTGTGCTTTGGAAATTTTTCCACTCAAGATGCAACTGTAAATGCATAGAAGAAACCCTCCTTTTGAATATTTAAAATAGAGCCGTCGATTCATTTCCTCATTGCCAAGATCCACGGCCTCAATTTGAGTGGACGAGCCAATCACTAGCCTTGAAAAGCCATCCGATAATGAGAATGTGCCACACAGATGTATATTTGCCCCTTTTGACTTTTCGTGGCATGGATATACATTCACTTTTTCACCCATTTGATAGTTTCACCCTTTAAATCCTTTGTATATGTAGAATGGATATACATACAACTGCCCATATACAAGGCGGACCCCAAAACTTTATATAACACTTTGAAATCACCATTAGGTTTAGCTTTGTATCTCTATACTTGCATATCACTTTGTATATTGCACATACAATGTGCAATGTACATCCTCGGACCCAAGCCATCTATGAACCAGATTAGAACAATTTTCAAGTCTGACATTTGCAACTTTTCTCTTTGTATATTGTGTTGTATATCGCATGCACAACATGCAATATGCAACCCATAGGTGCTAAAAGATTATTTGCTACAATTGATTCTCCAATCAGATCTGTTTTGTATGTTCTCCCTTGCACCTTTGCCTTGTATATCATAAACATACAATGCGGATATACAAAACAAAACATATAATCCAGATCTTTGCCTTTATCAACTAGAATGTATAACTTTTTAGGTCTGGGCCTTGCACATTAGGAATGTATATGCCCTTGTATGTTTGATTGCATGTGCCAACATACAATCACCTTCATATGCGACTGGTGGAGCCCACCCTTTGGTTCTTACTTTGCATGTAACTTTTCTTTGTATGTGCCTTTTACATATTTCCAATGTACAACCCGATATACATTCCTCCTCGCATATCCGTGGGCCCCACCATTTGTATATCGACCTTGCATATGTCCTTTGTATGTTAAATATACATGGCAAACATACAAACCCTTACATACAAGTACAGAATATTCTGAGAATCTGTGACATACAAGCATAATTTCTAAACCTGATATGCATTCAACAATGCATACAACCATTCTCTGCATCTTTTGAAGGTAGATTGAGCTTCTTGTTCAGGCTCGCGACTGTACAACTGCACTTGTGCATTCAAGTGCACATACAAACACTAATGCATATACAAAGATACATGCATGCAACTTTAAGAGGCCAAGGGACTTAGAAAATTTTGGAAAGTGCCTGCAAATTTAAATGCTTAAAATCTGAATGCTTATGAAGGCACCAACATAGTCATACACCAACAAACATTTAACTAGACCAAGATATTACAACTTATCCTTCTTCCAACAAGAATTGGTTATCATTTCTCACTTTAAAACTTTAATAAGGCACACTATATGGGATAAAAGTCACACCAGATGCACATGCTCAGCCTTTTATTGTTGGCATTCTAAACATCAGCTACAATGGGGTGAGATCCCTCTATCACTTTTCGTTACACCGGGGTTCACTAAATAAAGTGCTTTGTAAAATTCTTCAAGCATAAGCTTACTCAATTTTTCTGAGTTAAGAACATATATCCATCCTTAATACTTTAAGACTTCATCTTTTTTAAACATATATCTATCTTTCCAATAAGTAACAGTTGATACTTCTCATCTATCATGGTTTGCTACTTCACTCAAGATTCCAACACTCTAACATCACAAGTTCTATGCAATTACTCTTTTACACTTTCCTTTTTTGTAATGCAACACAAAAATAAGTACTAAGGCTCCACATGAATTCTAGGGGTGAGTACAAGACAGGTACATAAGTCATTACCCAACTATTTATCTTATGACTGCAAAATGAATCCATAATCAAGATCATGCTCTCCATGAGACAAAGCAATATTCTTTTCAATCAAGCATTTACTAATAAGGCAATAATTAAAAGTATAACCAGTGATCATTCTTTTCCATATACCAAATTTAATTATACTCAAGAACATGGTATTTCCTTTTACATAAATTTTTATCATAACTCCACTATCAAAAAGTAGTCACATGAACATGACCCTACAAAGGTCACTCAAGTATACTCAAACACCACAAGCCTTAGACACAAACAACTTTTATCAGGGTTCATCAATGAAGATCCTTAAGACATCTGAACCTTGCATCTTCAAAAGATCTTGTGGATTATACTAGATCCATGCTCATATCCTGAAAAGGTCAATATTTCTCAAAAACTATCTTATCCAAAAACTAATATTGCTTTAGGCACTCTTGTCATCATTTCATATTTCCTCTTCTGAAAGGCTCAGTCAATATTATCCATCATTACTAGCTTTACTTATTTCACATTTGATTTAATTTCTTTCTCTTATCAGGATTATATCTTTTCATATTAATTAATTTTCATTGTCACTTCACCTTTCATAGGTTGTCACTATATACAATTCATCTTTAAATCACATACTTTGAATCATCTCAATTCTTGTTAAGTCACAAAACATTTCAAAACAAAGTCTCATTTCATTTGGAGGATATTTACATCCTTGTTCACTATAGAGGTTCTTGAAAACAATAAGTTTACATATCACTTTCAGACAAAGGAAACTCTTTTGGTTCCTCTTCCTCTTCACTTGAGACAATTTCTATTATATCAGGAATTCTAAGGTCGTGTTGATGATGATTGTTAGTCATAACATCATGCATAAAAAATTGCACAACAAACCTTTATTATCTTGTAAAGTACAATCAACTTAGGATAAGTTGATGACTCCAAGTCTCCGTTAATCAGGTCATGATTGTCTGACATTACTCAGAGGTTGATGTGACGTGTTGTTTTCCATTTCAAGGGGCCTTATGTTTGTTTAAATGATCAGTAGATTTTGTTTCCTATAAATATGCTCCACAGAGAGGTTATTGCTACTCTATTTCCAAAGATAGCTGATGTATTTGCAAGTTTGATCAATTCTTTTGGTTATTGATCATCATGAACTTGTTCTTTCCTTTACGCAGTATATTTACTTAAATGATGTGTCTGTGAGTAGATTTTTGCATGATATTTGTCAATTTAACATGCTTTAACTCTAAATATGCTATGTATTTCCAATTATCTACGAGATGTCAGCATATTTCATGTTATTTGATTTTTAATTTTGTGTTGTATGCAATTATGGTGATGAATTGTTAAGAAATTGAAAGAAATTTAAAAGAATGCTTCTAATTTTGGTGAATCTTTAGCCATTGAACCACATACATACAAGATACACTCATGAGGAGAAGAAATCAAACCATATTTTCACCAGGATGTTCCATAGCTATATATAGATGATGCTAACTTCAAAGGATAAGGAATGAAAACAACACATGCAGACTGACAAGCACTCCAAGGGATGCAGCTAATCAAAGCATATATCGAGATTTAAAATATAGATTACTCAGGATTTATAATGATTTGTAATCAAATTGTCTTCTCTTTCATTCAGTATGCAAAACATGTATGTTTTCAACAACTTTGAAATAAGTCCTGATATTTCAGCAATCAAATTTCAATTAAGCTTCCAAATATTCAAAATATGGCACCCTTGCACCTTTTATAGAATAAGGTGAGGGAGCGGTTACAAATGACCTATGGTCAAGATTTGTCAATTAATATCAACGGTAGATATTCCTCCTTTGACTAGGTCAACTTTCCTTCGTGGCACAGGTTGCTAGTTGGCAACCATCTAGATGACTCATTATCTTATGAGTACCTGATGCATATATCTTCTTTGTGTTGCATCTTCATTCATTTCTTAGGTTCCTCCTCTTTATCTTCTTCTTCATCATGATCATCATCTTCATTGCTCTCTGTATCGCTATCACCCTGATGAACATCATCCTGTATATGGACCTTCATTGCTGTCCTGATATTTTCATAGCCCTGTACTATTTTGTCTACCTCTTTGCCATCTTGAGTCTTGGCTTTTGTAATGGCATGCTTATGAGACTAGAATTTGTCTTTGATTACTTTCAGCTTGCCTTTTCTATTATTTAAAGTTTCATTATAATTTTCCACCCTGACCTTGATCCTCATGATCTTAT
Organism: Cunninghamia lanceolata; assembly: GCA_027924645.1. Taxonomy (NCBI): domain Eukaryota; kingdom Viridiplantae; phylum Streptophyta; class Pinopsida; order Cupressales; family Cupressaceae; genus Cunninghamia; species Cunninghamia lanceolata. The sequence continues at coordinate 9,173,893 of BSBN01000814.1, forward strand.
TCATCGCCTCTTCTATCAAGTGGGTGAGAGGATCATCAACTACTGGCTGGAAATTATCATGCAGAGCCTTGATAGTAAAGTCTACATCTTGGTTTTCAATCTTTCCCTCAACTTTTCCTTCCAATGCTTCCAGTATCTCTACTTCATATGCCATCATACTGTGCAACTTTATACTGATATCCCTTAGCTTGCCACTACACTTCTTCAAGATATCACATTCAAACCTGATGTCTTCATACCATACATCTACTAGCAGGGCAGTGTTATTATTCAATACTTGGTTATTTATTAGAATATGAGGATCAATCCTCTTTATTTCAGTCAAAGTAGTTAGGTCCTTTTCCAATTGGAATGACCGTCTTCCTATTTCATTCTACATTTTATCCACTTTTCTCTTCAAACTGCTTAAGGAATTCCACCTCTGTAAAGAGGTTTTCAATACATCTTCAGCTACTGTGAGTGCTGACAGCATCCACTTGTCCATGATCATGGCCTCATGCTTCATGAGGTCCAGCTTATTAACCTCCTCTTGTGAGATAACAATCAATGGGACTACCAGATCTGCTGGGGTGCTATCAGGGTTAATCAACCCCTTTATGTATGCATGCAGTTGAGCATTGTGTTCCTTATACTGTTTATTTTTATCTTTCTCCTTCTTGACCCTTTGGGTCAAAGAATCAATGATATCCTTCCTTTCTTGACCTTCTTGGTCTTCATTAGTAAAACCCAAATCAACTATGGTGATTTGGAATTCTTCCAGGGTGATTTTGCCCTTCTTCTTTTCTACAGTGAGAAGTGCTACTTGGGTTGTCCTTCTGCCTATAGTAGGATCTCTTCTAATCGCTGAGGTCAACCTGGCTTTCCTCTTTGGTTTCACGATTGTTTCTGTAAACAAGGTAGAAATGTCAAATTCTTGAATTTCAAAGCCTTGTTCCGTACCTATTTCATTTTCAAGCCACCGAGGCACTTCATCTCTAGATCCTTGTTGTCTTTTGTCACCATCATGTTCACCTTGATCTCCAGTATCTGTCTCTATTCTAGGTGGAGAAGGCAACTACCTGATTGCTTCCTCATGATGTTCCTCATGAGGGGGATCTTGTTTCATCTCTTCTTCTTCAGGGGCTTCTTTCTATGGGTGAGGATCCTGTGGAATGTCCACATGATGATCCTATGCCTGATCCTACATTCGTTCCTTCTGTCTTTCATCAACCTTGGTATTTTCCTCATCCTGAGGCTTATTGGTATCCGTGGCTATTTGTCTATTTCAGCCTGGTGCATCACCCTGATCTTGGGTCACATTCTGGTCTGCACCTAATGTACTGACCTCTGGTGTCTTAAGGTCTTCATGACCTGATATCTCTTTTTCTCCTATGGTTTTTTTAGTTTGGGCGGTATCATCACCTGATGTGTCTTTATCACCTGCGCCCTTTTGTTGGACTTCTACTATCTTTGGCTCATCTGCTATCTCCTATTGTTGCTGGCCCATTTCTAGAGCATTGCTCTCTATCTCTGCCTACTTGGCTACTTCAATATCCTCTGTTCTATCAGGTGCACATGCTTTGTCTTCGAGGGTCACATCCTCCCTGTATGTTAAATCTATCACTACAGGGCTAGTTACCTGATCTACCAACTTGTCAAGCCTGATTTCTTGGGCTGCCCTTTCCAGGCTACTTTCTTTCTCTTCTTGAGTTGTTTGCTTCAACCCTTCCAATACCTCCATTTGTGCTAATGGGGTCCCATGTGGGGTCATGTGGGTACTGGAGGCAAGGGTTTCCATCTTCTGATAAGCTTAATTTTGCACTACCTCATCATCTGATAGGTCTATGGTGTCTTCCAAGGAGAAAGTACCACCTTGACCTACCTTGGAGGCTTCTTTTGTCTATTCTTCTTCTTCTCATTCTTGAACTTGATAATGGTGGGAAGTGGAACATCATGCTGCATCTCCTTTCTAAACACTTCACCACCAGCTCCTCTCAATACTATAGGGTCAGCCCTGATATCACCCCTCATAGATATTCTTTGTTTCTTAGGTGGTGATGTCAATGGCGGTGCCCTCCTCTTCATGTTGACCATCATTGGGTCATCACCAGTATGCTCTTTATTTATCAGCTCTTCCTCAAGAGAGATGTCTTCTTCTATATTCTATTGTGAGGTTTGGCCCTCATCATGTACTTCTACAGTCTCAACAGCTAGCCTCAAGATTCTTTTGGTCTTTGGTTTATCCATCAGAGGCAGTGCAGATGAGGTGGATGCCTGTCCTGATGTAGATGCACCTCCAGCTGGTATAGAAATTCTTTCAATTATCACCCCCTTAGGCTCATCATCAGTTTTCTTTCCTATTGGAGGACCTTTTCTTTGTTTCTAAGTAGGTAGCCTTTCTCCATTGGATTTTCTTTTCTCACTGAGGAAGTCATCATCAGGGACCTCCTGCCTTTTCTTCTTGGTGTCCACTGTAATGGCCACACCTCTTTTCTTTAATCTATTTATCTATTCATCTACCCAAGATTGGTTAATTGCAGCACCCCACCTGTAAATTGATCCAAGGAAATGTCTTCAGGCTGTGTTAGATTAGGGGCTGAGATGGTGTCATTGTACACCTTCTTATCTTCATATTCATTTGACATGGTCCTGCCATCATCTTTCTTCAACTGTGCTAGCATTGGGATGTAGTCAAATGTCCTTATTTGATTTAAGGTGAGCCTTTGATATTTTCTTCTTCTTACCTCTGTTTCATCCTCACAATCAGTCCAGAAATCTTCTAGGTGTTTTTGATGTATAGGCTTTCCCATTATTTTCTGTATTCTACCATAGGGGTCATATGATCTAGCCAATGGAAATGGCTGTAGGTACATCAGGTTCAGACCTCCTATAGCATTCTTTATGCTTTCTGAATCAGGGCACATGTACCAACCCATAGATATTGGAAATAGTACTTGGGGAAGCTTCTTCTGTGCCTTGTATGCCACTAGTATGGTAGATACCTACCTAAGAAATTCCATTAGGACCACCCCATCAGTAGGGTACATGGGTAGCATAAGGGGTTATTCTTTAAATCCCTCTATTCTAATATATGAAAAAGTGGCATACTGGATGAACCAGGCACCATGTCTGTATACAACTTCTTGAGCTTCCATGCTCAATCTCTTAGTTCTATCTTCCTCCATTGTTCTGACTAGATGCATGGAAAATGTATCATTCACTAATTTGTAATCAAAGAGGTAGTTCTTTCTCTGTAATTGAGGATAGTGATCCCATATGTTGGCATCATCTACACCATTGCCAATCTTACCCACTGTAGTCAGTGCATCAAATGTTCCTTTGTAGGCACATGAGTAGACAACATATGAGGTCATATGGAATGAGCATTCGTGACCTCCCAGGGTCCTCATCTGTTCATCCAATGCATCACTAATGACCTTAGCCCATAATGGCTTGTTATCTATATAGAGGACCATCTACATGATACCAAACATCCAATTCTTGAAATTCCTAGCATGAGACTGGCTTGTCATCCTGCTGAGCAGGGCAATCATGTATTGATATTCATCATCAAAATCAAATTTGTATAGGTGTACTGGAAACTTAGCAGAGGCAGTGTAGGTGCTGCTCTTAGACCTCCACTGGTACATCCTCTTCCTCACATTTTTCCTATTGTTATTATATTTTGTCTCTAGTTTTTGTAGATCCACACTAACCACCTTCTTTCCAACTGGGAGATTGAAAGTAGATGTGAGGCCTTTAACTGAAAAGTCAACGTAAACCCTTCCATACTTCTCCACTCGTCTTGTCTGTCCTGGCACATTCTACTACCAGTTCTAGGGTTTCCATGGCATATGGTAATCCGGTTGCATGCCACATACCTAACACATAAATTACATCTAGAAGGGTTTTATCTTTGTCATGATCTATTCTGGTGGACCATGCTACCAAATTTGTATCTCCTTGGTGAGCATCCCCAATGATGCCATACTTGAATTGTACTCCTTTAGGTTGAACATACGTGGGCTTAAGAAAATCTACATTAGACCTGTTTCGCCTGAGGTCCGCCATGGACTCTTGCAACAAACATGCTTGGTCTTACCATACGATATCCATATGCATTCATACAACATTATATACCTACAACATCATGCATACTATGTTTATTAATCTTTACTTCATCATGATATGCATTTTCATAACTTCAAACCACTAGAAAGAGCATACTACCTGGATATACAAAAAATGACAATAGGAGGCTCTTCAATTACTTACCTGATAATGCTTTACTCTTGGGTTAGATGGGTGATTATGGAAAATGGCTGCAAATGTTGATGATCACCTACTCCGTTACGTTTGTAAGATCTCTTCCATTCACAGGTAGTTCATATGAGGGTTTGACTTCTGTGCTCTATAATTTCTTGTTTTTTCGTAAGGTAAATGAAAATAACCTTGGAAAGCTACCTTTAAACTCATCCGTAGTGATGATTAGGGTAAAGCTGGGTTAAATTGATTAAATCCATTGATCTTCTATAGAGAATCCATGGATGATGCCAAGTGTTTGAATTGTATTCGCAGTCGGTGGGAATCTACCTACCGCATTTAAGCTCATTTAATGTTAGGAAACAGGAGGGAGGGGGTGATCTTCAGAGGATTGGGTGATACTCAAAATATGACCCCCTCTAGCTAAAATGACCCTTTGCCTTTGAGTGGCAAAACTAATGCAAAAGAATTAGGTGATGTGGTCAAAGGTTGACCATATGTATATTGGGTCATGAATTTAAGATCAGGGGATGTTTAAAATGTGACCTTGCAAAGTAAAATGACCTTCCTTTAGAAAGATCTAGATGACGTCCGCATGTCTATGACCATATTTAAGCGTTGTGTTGTAATGACGTCACCGTCATATTATTGAACATGGTGAGCATTGGATACATACCTCTGCGAGGTAAAAAGAATGATGACATCACCATCAGGATGATTTCCCTTGTTCATCAGGTTTAGACGACGTCATCGTCATATTGGCATTGGGTGATGTTTTGCGACAAGGTGATATTTGTAAGATTGGGTGATATTGAAAATATGACTCCTGCAGAATATATGAAGTCGTTTGATGGGCTATTCATAGCTATTGTATATGCCTAAAAATGACATGATTTAGTCTAAATAAATATTCTTAATATTTATTCCTTCTAATTTCTCTATCAATAAATAAATAAACAAATTTATTTATTTGATTCATATTCTTCCAACAATTAAATAAATTCCTTTATTTAATTAAATTCTTCCAAACAATTAAATAATTCTTAATTATTTAATTAAATAAAATCATTCTTCCAAATTTAAATAAATCAATCAAATTTATTTAAGTCCTCTCAATCTCTAAGAATAAAATATAATCAAATATTTTATTTATTCTTCCAAAATCATGCACAACAATTAAATAAATTTATTTATTTAATTTGTTTTCTTATCTTCTAAATTAAATAATTCCAATTATTTAATTGTTTCTTCCAATAATATCTTCTCTAAATTTAGATAAATCAAATATTTATTTAAGTTGCTTTTTCTTCTAAATTGAGTTATCTCTAAATATAATTCAATCTTTTTGCACATGCAATTAAATATTCCTAATATTTAATAAAGCAAAATATCTTCTTATTCTCATGCAAATCCCGTCTTCTTGTTTTAAATCACTTAATTGATTATTATATTCTTTTAATTGCTTTAACTCATTCTTCTATTCTTAGCAAATCCTCTCATGCAAAAGAAAGCAAGACACTTGTCTTCTTATTCGTTGCACGTTCCTCAACTATTCTCAACCGTTGATCTTCTCATTCTTTCTATACCATTGATCTTCATTCTCTCAAGTCTATAAGTACAACCTCATTCTTCCATTCCATTCATCCAAGCTTTTAGTATCGTTACCCTGCAGGAATTACAGCGTGCCTTTGGCACCCTCGTTATTCCTTCGTTGCTTGTGATCACCCTTGTTACCACACATTACTCATCATCACCATAGTCATTCACACTTTGCATTCTTAAACAAAGAAAAGAAGTGCTCATACTTTCAAAGAACGATTTGTGATAGGCAAACAATGGAAGTTTCGATCTGAGGAAGGTTTGCATTGTATTGTCCATTGCTTTATTTGATTAATCTCCTTAATTTCACTATTTCATTGAGTTTGGGTATCTGTTATTGTTTATTTATTGATATTCATTATTGATCCAATTTACCCTTACATTTTTGGTGCCCACCGTTTAATTTTATGTTTTTTGCAAATTTTTGTAGTAAAAATTTATGTTTCTCTAAACCCCATTGTCGAGTTTTGCAAGGATCTATCAAAAGGTGACCTCTTGGGATGAAACTGACATCACCAACGTGCTCAGAAGAGTCGAAAACCTTAGAATCACCTGTTAATTCACAAAAATTAGAGACTGAAAAAATTCTCCGTGATTTTTTTGAGGGTGCATCCTTTTATCCAGCGGTCCAAAGAGTGCTTCCGTGGGGTGCATCGCTTTATCCAGCATTGCTATCTTAGTTAAAATGAACCATTGCTATCTCAATTGACCAACATTTCAAAGTTAACAACTCGTGCTATCGTGGATTAAAATTGAACTCATCATTGCTATCTTGGTTAAAATCAGACCACTACTATCTTGCTACTCACTTCAAAGTTCTGTGCTTGCCCAAGTAGATTGCTCATCTAGTTTTTTCATTTTAACTAGGGGAAAAGAACCACTATTTACTATGGTTTTGGGAATCATACCAGGCCTATGCTCTCCCCTATCTTGGGTGACCAAAATGCCACAAGTGTCATTTTCGCATGTGTTTTTCCTTTAGAGGGGCCTACTCTTGGATACCACTTATCCAAGTAGGAACGACCCTAAGTGGTAACAGGCTAGATGCCAAGCCCTTCCAAGCCACTATAAATAAATTGTGTTTGGAGTGAAAGCTTCAAACAACGGGTGAAGTTGTGTTACAATGATAGCCAACCTCCCCCAAAACCCTCCAAGGCCCAACCCTTGCAGGCTGGGAGACTCCATAACAGAGAGTAGTGTTGCCATATATGTAACCACTCGAACGGTTGCCCTCATTAAACACATTTTGTTTTAGTGGCCAAAAACCCTTGTAATCCATTTCGAGCCTTAGGATTTGTACTTGCTTTTTTCTTTTAGTCTAAAAAGAGTCAAAAAATCACAAAAAAAATTAAAAACCATAAAAATATCTTTGTGTTTGCTATGTCTTCTTGCCATAAATTCAGAAAATCAGATCAAAAAGACCTTCTTGCAACCAAAGTACCAAAAAACATCAAAAAATTCCAAAAATTGCAAAAATATTGAGAAAAAGCTAGAGCGGCGCATCTGCCCTCTATTCTTGTGCATCTGTGCTGACCTGCGGCGCATTTGCAGTGACTTTCAATGCTTTTACACCCTATTCCTGTGCATTTGCATTTTACCAGTACAACGCATATATCTTGACTTATAGCGCATTTGTCAATTTCTACGGTGCATTTGTATTAGCGCATACACGACAGTGAGCACTTGCATAGTTTCCAAGAGAAAGATTTTACCAGTTATTGGTACCCATTTTAGTCCAGTCCCAAAATCAGAGATCAGGTCCTACCTTGCAGTCAATTTCCCATCCATTTCACGCCAAAACTCTCTCTTTCATTAGTCATCTCATTCACCTTCCGTCAAAGTCCTCTTAGTCCAAAGTCAAAAGAACGTCCGATATCAGGTCAGCATAGGTCCCCTTTTTCGTATCACTTTGGATTCAAGTAAACCTAGTAAGTCACAGAACTTCACTAGTGGTCTTGGTGCACGACTAGTCCCTACACAGTAAGATAGGTATTGAGTACCCTTACTAGTGTCTATCGTCTTTGTATCGGCCGTCTTACTTGGAATCATTGATTGATAAAGTCCCTTGCCCAAGTCTTGTCATAAGTATCCCATTCTTAGCAGTCTCCATTGGCATCTTGCCAAAATCTCTTGTCCCATTCCACCTCATCCCACATCACCTTGTATGGTTCTTACTAGATCTCAATACAAAAAACAACTTGAAATGGTAGGTTCATCCAACCATATCTTCACACCTCACGATAGTGATGAGGAAATCTCTAATGAAGAATATCAAGGAACCATCCAAGATCAGAAATTCCAACGCTTAGTAGAGAAAGTGCTCCATGACGACCCTCATAAGTATTTCCATCACCTTGCTAGTCTTGGAATTAAACTCCTCGCAGATTTTGATAAAAGCACAATCTTGGGAAACATAGAGGATGATCATGAAAGGGGAAATAAAGCCATAGACCCAAATGAGGAGGATAAAGGAAAGAAAGCCACACATCCAAATACTCCTATGGAAGAAATGAGGAAAGAACTCAAGGGTCTAAAGAAGCAAATGTCAGATCTCAAGATGGGTACAAGCACCAAAAACTACTCCTTGGAAGATATTGCACCGTACCCCTTTGATAAAAGTTTGATCATGAAACCATTTCCCTATTGATTCAAAGTTCCTAAGTTTGAAAAATACAAAGGGAAAGGGGACCCTAGAGATCACATTAGGAAATTCAACATAGCATGCTTAGAAGTAGCTCACAACAAGACTTACTTAATCAGACTATTCCCTAGATCACTAGGCAGTCAAGCTATGGAGTGGTTCTCGCGGCTTCCGCCGGGCATCAAAACTTTTGATGAACTAGTCAACAAATTTATCATGCACTTCTCTTACAATATTGAACATGAAGTCTCTATGCTCAACCTGTGCAACACCAAGCAAAAGAGTGGTGAATCATTTGCCACCTTCCTACAAAGATGGAGACAACTAGCAAGCAAATGCTCATATGATCTACCTGAGAAGCAACTAATGGAGATATTTGTCCATAACCTCAACACCGATCTTGGCTATCAAATACAAATACAATGCCCTACATCATTCTTAAAAGTCATTGAAATGGGATTTTTTATTGAAAAAGCTATGATCGCCAAGGGGCAAATCAAGTTATACAAGGACACACCTGCCTCCAACTACACGATGGACAAATCAAAGTTTTGGACGAAGAATAAGAATGTTGTCAATGATGGAGTGGTTGACGCCAAAGTGGTAGCTCCCAAGAAACAACCCATACCCACTCTCAAGGGAGAAGTAAACAATGTTACGCCCAACAAAACATTCTCTCGGGAGCCAAGACCATGGTTCAGTATAAATCCAAGATGAAAATTCATGCCGCTGGGTGAGTCCCAAGAATCCGCATTACGAAAGTTATTGGCTAACAATGAAATCTCTCTACCGCCAACAAGTGATTATGAGCCTATAGTCAAACCTCACTATTGGAAAGACACTGACTATTGTGAATATCATAGAGGAAGGAGACATATAACCAACAATTGTATCCATCTCAAACATGTTATCTAAGATGTGCTTGATCAAAATCAAGGAGAAGCCCAACAACATACCTCCAATGAGACACATGTGGCTTACAGGGATCCACTTCTCAATCACGACAGGCCTTACAACAACAATAACAACCATGGAAACAACAACAACAACAATAACAACAACCATGGCAACAACAACAATGGCAACAATAACAATCGCAACAAGCCAAATCAGAATAGTGGGAATAGTAATGCCAACTATGCAAGTGTGCCATTCGACTATACCATCAATTGCCTATCCAAGCATGTCCCACAAATCAATGTGGTCATGCCCAATCAACAATCAGAACCTAATAGAAATGGTTGTAGTATCATTACCCACAGTGGTAAAGTCACCTTGAATACCATCCCTCCAAGGTCGTCACCTTCTCAGTCCAACTTCCGTCAGTATAATGTCATAGACCAACTACAGAAGACTCTAGCCCACATTTCTATCTTGGAGTTGTTGCATCTATCTCCTTCTCATAAGGAGATTCTCAATAAAGCCTTAGTGGAAACCACAGTCCCCACTAACTTGGTCCAAGAGAAGTTTCAAGCCATGATAGGTAATCTAACCTCCCAAGTAACATATCATTTACTGAGCAAGATGATCTCTCAATCTCTCAACCTCATAACACCCCTCTTCATATCATCGCCTTCATCCACAAGCATCGTATCAAGAGGGTTCTCATTGATGGGGGAGCTGGCTTAAATATTTGCATGTTGTAGCTAGTCCTTACATTGGGGTTCTCTGAAAATGCAATTGATCAAAGAAAGAGGATAACTATCAAAGCCTATGATGATGAGGAAAGAACTACAAAAGGAACAGTGGTGTTGCCCATACAAGTGGGATCGATAATCAAAGATGTTGTGTGCCAAGTCCTAGATAGGGAGCTCACCTATAATATTCTGCTAGGAAGACCATGGATTCATGCCATGAAGGTTGTGCCCTCTACTTATCATCAATGCATAAAATTTCCTCATAATGGCAAGCAAATCACCATCCAAGGTGACCCTGACCCCTTCCAACATTGCAACTCTATCCTTTCAAAACCCGAGTGCATCATACCAAACAATAGAGCATCCACATCCCCTATCCCGTAGCTTGATTCTACCGCTGAAGCTTCCTCATCAAGGCCCAAAGAGCAGAAAATTACCATCAAAGAAAAAGGAGTCGGGGAATACTCCATAGAGCACAACCTCATTCTAGCCAAGCTACCTTTATCTCCTAGATCCTTTGGTCAACCCAAGCATTTTCCAAAACCATCTGCTCCTCCTACGGCCCCCACAGCTCCCTTTGTAAAATGGGGGACCCTATCAGATGAGACAGAGGAAAGAGATGTCCTACAATGGCTTTATACCGAAGAAGAGAACACACAACATGAACCACCTAGACTCCCAACAGAGATCTATGGGTGGGGTGAGTCTATCCTACATAGAATGGGTTATGAAGGACAAGGCCCCATCGGCCTAAGAAGAGAAGGAATCATAGAATCCATTCAACCTTCTTCATCCTCATTGGCTAGAAATACAAAAGGCCTATGATACACAGGTAAGGGCAAAGCTAAAGAAAATGCTTGTCTAGTGGAAACAATCCATACACTTCAAGTGGACAGTGACATAGATTCTAATGAATATGAGTGGGATGAGCTGACAGAGCATTCTTACAATAACAAAGGGGTTGATACCATTCAAACTTATAGCGCCTACCGTGAGGGACAAATGCTACTGCATAGACCAATAGAGTCTGATTTGCCTATCTCTGAGAATACGACTTTCGAGGAAGGTTTGGGTTCTATTGCAATAAACAACTTGGAGGAAAGTACCATCTCAAACACTCCCCCTCCCAATACTCCTAGCATATCCATCCAAACTATCAATGAATCAGATCTATCCTCTAACTCCCTTCCCCTTGTACATCATGAGCTTATCGACTGGGATCTACGAGGAACTCCTCAACTAGATATGTTCCAAAACGACGATGCCTATATTGACTACATGGAACTTAGGGACCACCTACCCAAAGGGGATCATAAAGCTAGTTTTTTTATTGAACTTAATACCATGGCTTACTTCAGAGAGGGTGCCAAGCCTTCCAGTCGCAAAAATATCAAAAAAAAAATTGGATCTGACGGTGAAAACCGCTCTGCGGCAATGTCAAATCCCAAAACAGTAAAAAGAAAGGACGCATCCGAAGGTGAAAACCCAACTGTGGCACCTAACGATGGAAGGCTTGACACTCTCCCCAATGACATGCACTAGGAGAAGTCTTAGATTGTTGTGGAACCTACAGAGCCAGTCAACATTGGAACAGAGGAACAGCCTAAAATCATTCACTTTGCCAAATCTCTCATCCCACTAGAGAAAACCAAGTTTGTACCATTCTTCAAGAAAAAGTGGGGCAAGTTTGCTTGGTCATACGTAGATATGTTGGGGTTAGATCTATATCTGATCCTACATCATCTTCCATTAGATCCAAGAGTGAAACTAGTGAAACAAAAGCTTAGAAAGATGCATCCACACATAGCACTACTTGTCAAATAAATCAATCAAATTTATTTAAATCCTCTCAATCTCTAAGAATACAATATAATCAAATATTTTATTTATTCTTCCAAAATCATGCACAATAATTAAATAAATTTATTTATTTAATTTACTTTCTTATCTTCTAAATTAAATAATTCCAATTATTTAATTGTTTCTTCCAATAATATCTTCTCTAAATTTAAATAAATCAAATATTTATTTAAGTTGCTTTTTCTTCTAAATTGAGTTATCTCTAAATATAATTCAATCTTTTTGCACATGCAATTAAATATTCCTAATATTTAATAAAGCAAAATATCTTCTTATTCTCATACAAATCCCTTCTTGTTTTAAATCACTTAATTGATTATTATATTCTTTTAATTGCTTTAACTCATTCTTCTATTCTTAGCAAATCCTCTCATGCAAAAGAAAGCAAGACACTTGTCTTCTTCTTATTCGTTGCACGTTCCTCAACTGTTCTCAACCGTTGATCTTCTCATTCTTTCTATACTGTTGATCTTCATTCTCTCAAGTCTATAAGTACAACCTCATTCTTCCATTCCATTCATCCAAGCTTTTAGTATCGTTACCCTGTAGGAATTACAGCGCGCCTTTGGCACCCTCATTATTCCTTCGTTGCTTGTGATCACCCTTGTTACCACACATTACGCATCATCACCATAGCCATTCACACTTGACATTCTTGAACAAAGCAAAGAAGTGCTCTCTGAGGGCATCATTCATACTTTCAAAGAACAATTTGTGATAGGTGAACAATGGAAGTTTCGATCTAAGGAAGGTTTGCATTGTATTGTCCATTACTTTATTTGATTAATCTCCTTAGTTTCACTATTTCATTAAGTTTGGGTATCTATTATTGTTTATTTATTGTTATTCATTATTGATCCAATTTACCCTTACAGCTATCACATAAAATTGACATCCAGAGTTCATAGACCAAGTGATTATCAGGTGATAAACTTATATCAGGGTGATCTTATATAATGTGACTAGTATTTGAAATATGACTCCCCCCTTCAGAATATCAGGTTTGACCAAAACTTTGACTTGTCATAACTTTCTCCCCTTAAGGAATTTTGGGGTGATCCAAAAGGCAAACCTGCATGGATTTTTGTGTACTTTCAAACCATGAGGTTAATAGTATGAAATATTGACTTTGATAACTATCCTCATCATGGTGACCTATCCACCCCCTTGCAGGGTTATTTTCATGACTTACTTTTACCAGACTGCCAAAAAGTAGAAAAACAACAAGCCAAAGCAGCAAAAAAAAAGTTGGGTCCTTGTTTTGTCAAGTCAAAATGGGGTGTGTTGTGTAAACACACAATAACTTGCCACCAAAGAAAACAACTAAATTCTAATGATTCAAGTGATGTGATCACATTCTAATATAGTATTCTAACTCTTTCTAAGTATAAGTATCATAATCTTTCTAAATCATATAGGTTTTCATCATGGCAACAATGCTAACAAAGGATCAGGTGTGTGCAAATGATTAATTATCCTCATCTTGAAAGCAAGTTGAAAACATGAGTAACCGATGTTAAGCTACATAGTTTGGGAGCATCCCTCATAGCCAACCTGGATAGAGCCTTGCTGCCAGCAGGTGTCCATAGCCCCAACAAGGTTATCTATACAATCCCCCTACGTAGAACCCCACTACTAGCAGGTGTCTATAGCCCAGGTAGAGTTACTTAGATGGCCTAATTTTATTTCTTTTTGGATTGTCAATGTTTATAGTCTATTCATATGATGTCATTGTGTAAGTTTAGTGTGCAAGGCATGGTCACTTGCTGATTTAGGTTGGAGATTGTATTGGTAGCAAGGGAGTCCCTTTAGATTTTTCACTTAACACCTATACTTGTGTGTTCCACAAACCCAAGGCTATTAGGTGAGTCATTGTGAAAGATTCACTTTGGTCAAGAAAAGGCACCCTGATGAAAAGATATCACAAACCTGATCACCAATACTTCTCAAAATGAGTCATAACCTATATATGAATTTGTTCTCATCACTTGAAGCTTAACAATTTGGTTATTTTCTTAGGGTGATGAGCTGCATCATCTTGACTAACCAAAACATAACTCAATGAGCAAATAAACAAAAAACAAAACTGTACAAACCACTATACAAACATGTACACTATGATACACATGACTTACATGAAGCTGACTTAGGCTTGGAAATAATGTTTAAGGAACTGTCCATTAACTGGTAATGGAACATCCTCACCAGTTAAGGTCTTAAGCCTGTAGGTGTTGTCCCCTAAAACCTCTAAAACTTGGAAGGGACCTATCCAAATTTTATCAAACTTACCATGATCTCCTTTCCTTTCATGTGCTTTGTCCCACATGAAGACTAAATCTAAGAGTCTAAAAGCCTTAATTTTGGCTCTTTTGTCAAACCAACGCTTAAAAACAACCTGATGTTTAGCAAATTGATCTATTGCTTTATTTCTTTTTTCTTCTAGGTGCATCAATTGAAGCAACCTAACTTCTTGTTTATTGTCTATAGCTAGATATTCTTGTGCAAACTATAGTGTGGGGATCTTTAGGTTAACAAGGAGGATAGGATCCACCCCATATACTAGGTGAAAAAGAGAGTTTCCTAATGCAGCCTTCATCTTGGTTCTATCTACCCACAAGGCATACTTCAATAGGGTGTTCCATTCCCTTGAGTTCTTTTCTATCAATTTCTTTATGTTGTTCAATAAATTCTTGTTTGTAGATTCTGCTAATCCATTCCCTTGGGGATAGCAATTTGAGAATAATTTCAAGACGGTCCCATAGTCAAAAGCCCAACTTGATAATCTTGTTGAAGCAAAGGCAAACCCATTATCACATACCAAAGCATAAGGAACTCCATACCTGGTCACTATATTGCTTTCCAAAAACTTGATGGCATCCTCATCATTACATGTCTTACTATTAACAGCTTCAGTCCACCTGGTACAGTAATTAGTAATAGTCAAAATATACCTATGGCCTAAAGATGATGGAGGATTGATAGGTCCTATGAAGTCCATTCCCCATTAAGCAAATGGGTGCATCTCCATCACTGGCTGCAAAGGTTGAGCAACATATCTTTCTCTATTTGTAGCAACCTGACACATGTGGCAACATTTGATGTGTTTAGCAGTATCTCTAAAAATAGTGGGCCAGTAATACCCTGCCTTGAGGATAGCATGAGTGGTAGCTAAGGATGATCTATGTGCAGTTCCAAACTTGTCATGTAATTCTGCTAGCACCCTGTCTGCTTCTTGCCTTTCTAGTCATCTAAGGTATATCCCCTCATAATTCTTTTTGAAAATGACTCCTCCCTTTATCATGTATTTATGTGATCCTATCTTTAAGGCTCTCCTCTGTGAGGCCTATAATTTTGAAGGACATCTTCCAATGATTAAGATGTGCCTGATGTCTAAATACCATTCTCCATCATCCTTTGCATTTATGACATACTGTTGACTCATGATGTTAGGACCAATTTCTGATATCATCTGACTTAATGCCTGTCCTCTCATTAACTTCATGGGTGTTATGTCCATATCATACTCTTGGAGGACAGTGATCCATTTAGCTCTCTTCTCACCTGGTTCACTTTGCATTAAAAGTATCTTTACTGCTGCATCAGATACTACAACAATCACCTTAGTTCTTAAGATGTAATGTCTAAATTTCTTGATTGCTCAAACCAGAGCAAGTGCTTGTCTTACAACATCTGTGTATTTGAGTTCTACATCTCTAAAAGGACAACTCATGAAGGCTATAGGATTTTCTTCTTTAGCCTCATTTCTCTATGTTAATACTACTACAGATGTATGCTCTGAAACAAATGAGTATATATAAAAGTCCTTGGTATAATCTAGACTGATTAGAACTGGAGCATTAGATATGGCTTTCTTAATATCTTCAAAAGCTGCTCTAGCTTCAATGTCCACTCAATTTTGGCATCCTTCTTGAGCATGGCATTCAAGGGTCTGACAATCTCTGCAAAGCCAATAATAAATTTTCTAACAAAATTAATCTTACTAAAGTAAGATTTGAGCTCCTTCTTGCTTCCAGGAAGCTGTATCTTCATGATTGATTCCACCCTGTCAAGGTCAATGATGATCCCATTCTCTATTATCAGGTGGCCTAATAACTTCCCTTTGGTTACCCCAAATATGCACTTCTTAGGGTTTAGGGATATTCCATATTATTCACATTTATTTAGCACCTTCCTGAGGTCTTCTACATGATTTCCTCTATCTTTAGAGAAAATTGTTAAGTCATCCATGTATATGACTATGCATTTACCAATCAAGCCTCTAAAGGCTATGTCCATCACTCACTGAAATGTGGCTCTAGCATTTATTAACTCAAAAGGCATGCGCTTGTAGGTGAATATCCCCCACTTTGTGGTGAATGTAGTTTTCAATCTATCTATTTTGTCCACCATTACCTGGTTATAACCTGAGAAACCATCCAGAAATGACATCATCTTTGTACCATTCACAATTTGCAAGACCTCATCTAGAGAAGACAAAGGATAGTTATCCTTCTTAGAAGCTCTATTTAAGTTTCTGAAATCTACACACAATCTGATGTCACCATTTTCTTCCTTATTGGGACCAAGTTGGCCACCCATGTGGAATGTCTCACAAGAAATATGATCTTGGCATTGAGCAACTTTTTAACTTCTTCAAAAATGATAGGCTCTAGCAAAGCATTGGCAGGTCTTTGTTTCTACCTAAAAGGATTGACATCTAGCTTTCAGAGGTATAGTATGAGTGATGATTGATGTATCATAAGTTTTCAACTCATCATATGTCCAGGCAATGACATGGATATAATCTTTGAGTGCTTGGGTTATCCCTTCTATACAAACTTTTCTAATCAGGACATTTCTCTTTTCATCATCATGTCCTATGTTAACTAGTGAATACTCCCCTCCATCTGCTTTGGGGAGATCCTTTTGTTTCAGCATGTTGTCTAGATCAAATTCTCTTTCCAACTCTATCATTCCCTTAGGAATCTTGTTACTAGGCAATTCTAGGATTTCTTCTTCTTCCCATATATGGTCTTCCACGTTTCTTTCATCTATGATATGTGCATCAAAGACATCCCTATTGGAAATGAAGTCCAATATATACTAATCATCATCAAATACTTGAAGGTTAGTTACATTATCTGGTACAAAAGGTACTGATACTAATTCAAAAGAGAATCTTTTCAAACTGGATATGGACAATGATTCCAAAGTGTTGGTAGCCTGGGCTAAGGCATTTGCCCTATGATTTTGTCCTCTGGGTACATGGGTGATGTTGAATGCATCAAAATCTTCTATCAAGTCCCATACCGTATGTATGTAATTGGACAGCTTCTTGTAATTGCAAAAGTATATACCTCTTACCTATCTCACAACCAATTCTGAGTCTCTATAGACATGCAAAATCTTCACTTTCTTTCTAAGTGCAAACAATGTCCCATGAATCAAGGCTTCATACTCTGTCACATTGTTTGTGCATGGGAATTGTAATCTGTATGCCGCTAAGTAGGATTTTCCAGATGGATCAATAAGATCTATTCCCACTCCAGCCCCTTGTTTTGATTTGGATCTATCAAACTTGAGGATCCATGGATTATCTTCAGTCAAAGGCTTATATGGGCCTTCTCTTTTCTTTTTAGCTCTGGCAGCTACATTATTTGACATCCATTTCAACTTTGGTATCTCAACTTTTTCACACTTCACCCTATCTGGCTGATGTGAAGCTAATATCTTTTCTTTTTCTTTACCATCAGGAGGTAAATCTTCTAGACTAGGCAACATTTGCCTTTCCAGAATATGCAAACACAATGAACAAGCAGTTTCTGAATGTGGTGCTTCATGTAACCTGCACCATCCCTTAATCAAGACATCCTGTGGAGTTCTTTGCTGCTGTGTCATCTTTTGAATATCTTTTGATAAAAACTCTTCAAACTTGGACAGATTACTGCCTCTATCTTCATCAGATAACTCATAATCTAATTCAACTAAACAATCACTCCTTAGGGTGATTCTCTTGTTTCTTTTAACATTACTCTTTCTATAGACCAGAATCTCTCCTGTTATCTACATAGAACTCTTATCCTGATGTGTGCATTCTCCTGTTCCTGTAGATGACAAACAAAAATCAGTGTCACTATCACTATCTACAGAACTTACCACGGATGATGATGATGATGATGCCTCACTGCATGCTTGTTCTAGCTCCATCATGTCTAAGAAAGCATCACAGGTCTTTTCAGAATGCGCCTCATCATGTAACTTGCACCATCCATCAATTAGAACATCATGAACAGGAACTTCTAACAATTGGCATCGTTGCACCTCTTTAGACAAGTGCATCTCAAAATTCTTGAAATGATCTACCTCTATTTTATTTTCAGGGTTACAACCAGATTCTAAAATTATTTTATCATCTTGAGGGTCATCATGATGATGATGAACATCATACATGAGGATCTCTTCTATCCTGATGGTCTAGGGTCTAATGGAGTAAACTCTGGGTTTTACATCCACATACATGATCTCATTGGTTTTGTTATATTCAGTGATCATGTGCTTCATGCAAGGCTTGGCATCTATCCTTATTTGATTTGGTATTCCTTTCCAGGGAAACCACATATGACTGAAATTAGTTGACATGTATCCACTAAAGGTTTTCGACCAGTCTCTGCTGAGTAGCATCCCATATGTATCAAGTATATCAACCACCTAAATATCAATATAGTATTGGATTCTGGGATCTGATGCCAACTGCATATGAATGTGAGTTAGTTCTCCTACCACACTCACCTCTGTTTTGTCTAATTGTGTTACTTTCTTCAGTGACTTAGCAGGATGCAACCCTAAGGCATTGCATATGGATAGGGGCATTACATTGGTAGATGCTCCTAAATCTACTAACCAATTATGCAAATTTTAAATGAACATCCTTATGGTAAGGAGAAAAGGAGGTGACTCACTCTTATCTCTATATAGGGTCATGTGGGAAGTCTCTGCAGCTTGAACATTAGCTGGCACTTTATGTTTGACATTAACATCCCTAGCAACATGATCTTTATTGCTAGACTGACCTGAGGTATGACTGTCCTCTCATGGAGCAGGATCATCTAATGATTTCATGAAATCTTTCTTGATAGCAGGGGTTTTTAAGCAACTCTAATAATGATAGGCTGATTTTGATCTTTTTTATTTCATTTGCCAGATAAGTGACTAATTTATCATATTCAGGAGGCAAATTACTAGCTTTTGGTGTCATATTCGATGATGCTAAGTACAAAGCATTAACCTTGGGAAATCCAAGATTATTACTTGCCTTGGGATCATGAGGAGTGTTAAAATTATTTGGAGGAAAGGATGTGGTTAAAGGACCAGTAGGTATGTTTGAGTTATTCCTCAGGTTATAGTTATGCCTACCCTAATATTGTTGTTGATAAACATGCACTTCTTCATGTTCAATTGAGGGCTCATTTTCATCCTCAAATGGAAAAAGATAGTTAGACCAAAAGCCATGGCTAACTCTTCACATGCTAAGGTGTAATCCTAGTGAGATGACATTGTTTGCTGATAAGGATGGTTAATGTAACTTTCTAGCACTAAAGCAGAATCATATCCACAAGGGACAATTTCATTTCCTTCCACACAAGGTGGATTACCTGAAGTATTGAACACTTTAGTTTGGAATATACTGGCAGTAATTCTAAACTGAGGACAATCTAGCTTTGCATGAGCATTGGTGTTATGTATCCTGCACTAGTTTGTAAGGGCTGCTTCTGTAAGGTTCACTCTAGTGGTTTGCTTAGGTTCACTAGGAGGTTGATTATCCAGGGGTGATGGCAGAGAACCATTGTTTGGCCTAGTGTTCCACACTCTAGGCTGTCTAGGAGGATTATTGTTGCCATTATTGTTATTGTAATTATTGTTGTATCCCCTATCAGGATAATTAGGTCTATCATTGGCATAACTTCTATTCTGATTAGGTTGAGAATAGAAGTTCTGACTCCTCAACTGAGTGATCTCAGTGGTAAGTTTCCTCAACTATGTTGATATCTCTTTGATTCCTTCCTTCTCTTCCTAAACCTTAGCCACTACATTCTCTATTTGAGGTTTGAAAAAGGAAGATCCATTGTTATTATTACTAGATTGTTCCACACTTTGAGGTACCTGTGTTTATCCTGGATATTGTAACATCTAGCCATTTCCATTTGGAGGTGGCATGATACTGAGTGGAGGTATCTGTAAAGGACTTGGCATCATAGTTGGAGGTATCATGGCTCCATTGGTCCATTGTTGGGCAGGATATGTAGGATAACCAGGAAGTGCTGGGAATGCAATATTAGATGTTGGAGCAGGAACCAGTTGCTGACTAACTTTGACAGCTTCTTCAAAAGCTCCTGTCAAGGTTGTGACACCAGGATGTGCTCTCTTAATAAACATAGAAGTCAAAGGATCTAAGGCTGAGTAGTATATGCTCCTAGCAGCTTCATTTGTTACAACATAGGGAGCAACTAACTTAGATAGCATCTTCTGGAATCTTGCGTTGAAGTTAGCAATAGGTTCTCCTTCAAATCTCTTGCTTGTGGCAAAAAAATGATAATTCTTTAAAGGATCTATAAGTATTTTGAACCTTTCCATAAAGGCTTTCTCCGAGGCAGCCCATGAACCGACTGAACCTTGATCAAGACTGATATACCAGTTATATGCCTCTTCCCCTAAGGAAAATGGAAACAACCTGCATACTACATCTTGATGCTCAATTCTAGCCCTACAACAAGATTCCTTGAGTGTTCTGATGTGATCATCAGCATCCTGATATGGATGATACTTAGGACAAATTTTATCAAGATTTTTAGGCAAAGCATGATATGCTGTGAAAGTCAGAGGTGACTCTGAAGTAAAGAATGACATTGTGATGGGTGGATGTTGAACCTGAGGTGTGACAAGTGGTCCTATAGGTGTTTGTAACCTGATAGGAGTTATAGGAGCACATTTTGGTGAAGTTTCTAACGTACTAGAACTAGGAGAGTGATGAATATCTATTGTTCTAGGTCTAAACCCTCGGATAGGTAGTTCTTCAAATAGTCTGCTAGATCTAGACCTAGTATTTGGCCTGAAAGCCATAATTTCTTAAATATAGGGAAAATTAGCTTAATTACTATAAAGATCAGTTGAAACTTCCTAGCCAAGGCTGTATTTATGGTTAGAATTTGAAACTGACTGGATATTTATGGAACATTTGCATAAATGATGCAAATATGAGGTGATATTGAAGCTTGGTGACATACGCAACTAGATATCAAGTTTCTCGAGTAGATTACCTCAAAGCTTTAGCAAATTTACTTGAAATAGAGCTTATCTTTAAAATTTCATGGTGATCAACTACAAAGCTTGCAATATTTATGCTCAATTTTGAAAACTTCACAAAGGATTAGCATGCATAGACTTAAAACAACAAATCTTTGCATATGACTCAAAATACAGAGCTGCTTGAATGTTACCTTACTATCTGCATCATCAAATTTGACAAATCTACTGATAATGAAAAAGGCCCTCCTTCTAGCACCAATTTATGTTGATGATGATTGTTAGTCATAACAACATGCATAAAAATTTGCACAACAAACCTTTATTATCTTGTAAAGTACTATCAACTTAGGATAAGTTGATGACTCCAAGTCTCCATTGATCAGGTCATGATCGTCTGACGTTACTCAGAGGTTGATGTGACATGCTATTTTCCATTTCAAGGGGCCTTACATTTGTTTAAATGATCAGTAGATTCTATTTCCTATAAATATGCTCCACAGAGAGGTTATTACTACTCTATTTCCAAAGATAGCTGATGTATTTGCAAGTTTGATCAATTCTTCTGGTTATTGATCATCATGAACTTGTTCTTTCCTTTACACAATATATTTACTTAAATCATGTGTTTGTAAGTCGATATTTTCATGATATTTGTCAATTTAACATGCTTTAACTCTAAATATGTTATGTATTTCTAGTTATCTACGAGATGTCAACATATTTCATGTTATTTGATTTTTATTTTTGTGTTGTATGCAATTATGGTGATGAATTGTTAAGAAATTGAAAGAAATTTAAAAGAATGCTTCTAATTTTAGTGAATCTTTAGCCATTGAACCACATACATACAAGATACATTCATGAGGAGAAGAAATCAAACCATATTTTCACTAGGATGTTCCATAGCTAGATATAGATGATGCTAACTTCAAAGGATAAGGAATGAAAACAACACATGCAGACTAACAAGCACTCCAAGCATCCCTATTTACTGCTCTACCATAATCCAGACCTTAGGTCTCTTCAATTTTACACTTCTATCTACCCTTTTCGTACTTACTCCATATTCACATCATCACCTTTCACAAATACACTCGAATCCATCGGCTATATATATCTGCCTTAAGAAATTTAATCACCTTTCTGTCAGCCTTAACAAACAATACAAGTACTATGTTCTATCGACTGAATCCATACACCAATATTGATACGTACCAGAAATAACACTTGCAGGTCACATACATGTCAGTCACTAACATTATATCCCACACGCAACTGACCAAAACACTACTACTAGATCCGCACAAGGATCTAACACAAGTCGGCATGTTCTTCACTGAACTGTTCTGTTATATTAGGACCCGGTACTCAGATGCTCATAACTTTTAATCCCTTTGTCACCGGAGGCTGAATTCTTGGATTTAGATTATCCTGACATTCCTTTACACTCCCTTAGATTTGCAACACACAATGATTAACTGGAGAGATCCGCTGATCAAAATACTGAACTCTGTCATATACCCTGTTGCTATCTATCCAGACTTGACAAATCTTGGAACTGACTTCTGGTATGACCTAATACTACATCACAGATGTGTGGAATGGACTTAGTTACCATCAATGGCAACACATGATATACCTTGTAGTGTCTCTTGCCAACAATCTCCCCCTTTGGCATTGATGGAAACACTTAGTGAAAAATGACTAAGTGTCGGAACACCTCCCCTTACTATGTACACTTGAGCTTTTCACTAATCTCCAATGCTCCCCCTTTGCTAAATTCCTCATTTTTCACTGCTCTTCACTCACCCTTTGACATCAATGGCAAATGATTGAATCCGCAAATCAAAATTTACCCAAAAATTTTGTATACAATGCCACATATGTACAACCAATCATTAAGTTATGTTTACATATACTTAAGTATATCTTCAAAAATATTCTTTAGTAGGGCCAACTCTGTATCCCAACTCTTCTTCATACTATTCAAGTTTTAAATGTGGCCATTGAACCAAAATGCTTATGCTTAAGCCTTCTGAAGGTCAATGGGATCACTTGTTTGTGCAATAGTTTAGGCTTTTGTTACAACATTGAATATTGCTTCTATCTTAGGGGAAATCAGTCCCCAAAGCTCACCCATTCTTGCTTCAATGTTCTCCTTTTCTCTTGTCAACTTCTTTATTTCTTCCATCAGGCTGATTGCTTGACATTCCTTACTTGCCACTGATACTATCAATGGATCAAAAGCTTGGGACATACTAGACAATTTCTATTTGGAGTCCTTTATTTTATCTTCTATATCCTCTATGACTTTAGGAGTGGATAAACAAAACTTATATTTACTACCTCCTTCTGAAAGAGCATTTTGAATACTCTTTATACTGTTATCTAGTACCAATCTATCTAACCCAATCATGCCTTTAAGTGCATCAAATCTTTTGCTATTAAATTTATTTTGAACTTTAACTTCTGTAGATTTTTCAAATGACTCAAAGTGTGTACTTATAGAATTTACAAGGCTCTTCAGATTTCTGGAGGGAGAATAACATGGATTCTTCTTGAACATTGGCATTATCTTCTCCAATATATCGGATGCAAGGCCTAGTAGTTCATTGTCCTCTATGTGGGATTTCAATACTTTTTCTCTTGCCTTGGCTTGTGTGAAAGATGTTATCTTCATCATTTGGACTGGAGAGAGAGTATCCAGGTTGAGTGGTTCTTGAATCTGTTCAGGTTCATCAAACTCTAGCATCTCTTTACTCAAAAAACTCTTCACTGCATCTATAGTGTCTCTTGCCACAATTTCTAGACCACCTTCCTTTCCTTGGGTTTTCTCAGTGATAGGACTATTTTGTTTTGGTGCATCAACATTTGCACCATCTTCTTATGATTTATCTTCCTTACCTTTGACTTCGTCTTCTTTCTTCGCTTCATCTGCAGGGGGATTCTTTCCTTTGTCCTCACCATTTGAAATCTATTCCAAAGGATCTTGTGTAGCAGCAGTATTCTCATCATTGTCTTCTTTTCTGAATTGATCAGGAGGAGTTAGAGTATCTCATGCATCATCAATTTTATCCACCATCTCTTTATCTTCCTTATTTATTTGCTCCACTTCCAAAATAGAGGAGTCATCTATTCCATATTGGTGCTCATCCTTCTATTGTTCTTTTTCATCTAGGACTAGTGTGTCATTAGCAGGCTCATCTAACACAACAAAGAACTTGTTCTTGTCCAATGATTTTCTCAAAAATTGTTCAATTTCTTGAACTATTTCATCTATTTCTCCAATCATCAATTTATTCATTCTCTTCTTGCTCCTGAAATCATTTTTCACCTCTTTGAAGATTTTGTCTACTTCTCTGCTAGAGATTACCGGACATAGAGTGGTCAGTACATGTTCTCTTAACTCCATATCTTTTTCCTTGGCAGCTTCTTTCCTAATTTCCAATATATCCTTCAAAATTTTTGGAACTTCAGACAGAATTTCTACCAATGCTTCATTGAACACATTCAAGTACTTGATAGTAGCTTCTTCCAAGAGTCTTTTGTCAGCATTACTGCAGAGATCATATAATTTAGTTAATGGTTTTAAGTTCCCATCAACCGTGATTCTCTTGACAATATTTTTCATAGAGGGAATTTTCTTCTCAGCATCAGCTTCTAATTTTTGTCTCTTTATTGTCTTCTTGCTTCTTGAAGAATTCTCTTCAAATACTTTAACAACTTTAGCACTTGTGGTGATGAGTGCCAAGTAGCACCCATGAAATACATCTTTTTACCTCTTTTTTTCTCCTTCTTGATCCCATCTTTCTTAATGTTTGCACTCGAATAGGCTAGCAAGATTGTAATAGATAATGATTAATTGAAGATAAATTACTTAATATCATAATTTCTTATTAAAGGACTAATGTGCATGGAATTGATGGAAAAATGTAGAAAAAACTTTTCTTTTTGAATAAACAGGTGTAGATGCTTGGAACAACAATTTTGTGCATCTCCAGAGGTAGTCTTCAATGATCTCTAGAGACAATACTAGAATTCCACGACACCAGAAGTTTTGAAGTAAAGAGAAAAGCCTCTCTAGAGCTGGAAGGGAGTCTAGAGCATCTCGAGAGCTAAATAAGAAGGCCACAATGGTATCTCCGGAGCTACAAACATATCTCTGAAGCTACAGACATATCTCTAGAGCTACAGACATATCTCCGAAGCTGCAGACAGGGACATACATCTTCGGTACCTCCTGAGAGCAGGGCATGTTTCTAGCATAAGCTACCAATCAGGCACTTCTAGCAGTGATCGTGATACCCCTCATTTCACTCAAATCATCACCTAAGTGGTGAAGGGTCATCTTTAGTTAACTACTGGAGTTTTTATCTTTTTAAAGTTTCTGCATGAGTTACCGATTAAACTTATTCAATATCCTTATTTTCAGGGCCTTGTTGCCCAAATGTATTAAGACTCAAACTTGGAATTCTGAATGGACTTCTATTCCACTCAATCTACTTTTATTGCATGGTTATTTTTCCATAGTTAGACAGCTAGTATAATAAGGAGATGGATGTCATCTCATAGAAGAACTAGTAGATAAGATAAGTGATATGTCATCACTCATTTTATATATACTTATAGGAACATCAGAAAAGATATACAATGATTGGATTATTCTGATTCTTGGTAATCTTAGTTTCTTTGATATCAATATTTTTCATGAATGCAAAACACATAGAATTGGACCGAATTTAGTTGTGATCTTATTCTTCTGTGTTGATTCCCTACTGTAGCCTTCAGCCCCAAGGGTGTGGAGCAAGGACCCACTCTCACCACCAAGGCAGAAGGCTAGTACCACTATTTTGTTACTTCAGATTTTGTTGTGAAAAGTATTTACTGATTTTGATAGATAGATGCATGTTGTTATTTTTAAGATTCCTTTAAGTGACTTCTTGTTTAATTTTGTTTTTAGCATTCCTTAAGTTCATTCAGTAAGTAGACAGATCAGTCTCTTCAAATTAGTAGAAGTCATTAAGAGTAGCTAGGAAAAATGGTAACTATAGAATCCCTAATTGCAGATAGACGAGGACACAACCCTTGGATTTTGACATCTGAAATATGATTAAATGATGAGGTACAATGACACCTTGTCATTTTTGGCACCATTACTAAGGATGTATTGTGTTAATTAGGGAAACTTAGCTAAAACAATATTTAGGATAGATTTGTATGGTTAGAGCTAGAGATTCAAAAGGAAGATATATAAAATAGACACCCCATCAAGCCATAGGGGAAAGCAGTGGGGTGGCACAAGATCTTGTTGAAGAGAGAAACCTAAAACCTACTTTGGAAGTTGTACCTCAAATCAATAATCCCTTAGATCCTCCAAATCTTCCACTCATCGATTATATCCAAGAATTATAACAAAAGTTTTAGGCAGATCCTTTGATAGAACCTAATTTCCTAGAACCTCATGGAGAAGAACCAGTACTAAACATGGACAATGACAATCATGAAGAAGAGGAAAATCAAGATCCAAGAACCTTCTCATATCCTATTGTTTTGGCTGCTGGAGATAATGCTCCTATGAAGAATATCTCACCAGTACACTTGCCAAATTTTAGAGGACTTTCTTCTAAGGATCCAGATCAGTTTTTGTTTGAATTCAAAGTAGCCTGCCAAGCTTATGATTATGGATCAGATAACCAAAAACTCAAACTGTTCCCTTAAGCCCTGAAAGATTCTATGATGAGATGGTTTATGGGTTTACCCCAGAATTCTATCCATTCTTGGGATCAGATGGAAACATAATTTTTGGGAAAGTATCAAGATTACTGTAGATCCAGTAATAAAAATGAAGAATTGTTTAAAATTAGGCAAGGATAGGAAGAGACCTTAGAGGACTATGTGGACATTTTTAATTTCGCCTTGAGAAGGTATGGCAACCTAGTAGATCACTCCTTGGCCAAAGCCCTATTGGTAAAAGGATTGGATAAAGAATCAAAGTAGGCACTGGATCTAATGGGAAAAAGAAATATCAACAAAATGGATATACCTACTATAGAAGAACTCTGTAGGAACTATTCTAGAACCCAAGATGGAGTGAGATCATCCAAAACTTTTAAAGGGAAGAATGAAATAGGACAGTTAATGGAAGAGATTGCAAATCTAAAAATGGACATTTTGGTCTAATTAAATACCACATTGGATGGGATTCAAGCAAAAACTAGAATAGCTGATCAAAATAGAACAACTAAACCACTCTCCATCTATTATCCTAGGTGTAGAAACAAGCATCTATTGAGAGAACGCCCTTTGGACAAATCAAAGATTTGTTAGATCTGTGATAGGGAACATCCTACCAGTCAATGTAGTCAACTTCCAGCCTTGAAAAGATTGAGTAAGAAGAATTCCATAATGGAAGAAGAATTGAACTATGTGGGACAAAAACAAGCTAGGAATTTCCCTTATAATCAGTATCCAAACCAGCCTTCTTATAGGGGTCCTTCTAATTGGGGAAATAATCAATAGAATCCAAATTGGCATGGGCCTCAGAATAATCCTCCTTGGGGAGAGCAGGATTGGCAAAATCATCATTAGCAAAACCAAAATTGGCAAAGTCATCCCTGGGGAAATCAACAATGGCCACCATAGTTTGGATCACAAAACATGCAACCTCAATGGGGTCCTCAACAAGGGTACAATCAACAATACCAGGGACAACCTAGACATTTCCAACCTCAACAACAAGCTTTATTAACTAGACCCTCCAACACACAAGGTCAATCACAAAATGAACCAGTTAGCCAACCACCTTTACCAGCTCAACCTATACCAAACCCATGGAATAAACAGGGAGCAACCGTTTACATGACAAAGAAAGAAAATCTAGCTGGTATTAACGCTATATATTCAAATAATCTCTAGCTACGTTCTGGGAAAGCATTCCCAAGACCATCTCCTCCAACTATAGTTGAAGTAACCAATGGTGAGGAACCTAAAAATTCATCCACTCAATTCCCGGAGAAGATTACTATCGAAAAAGTGCTAAAAGAATCATCCTTGGATAACTCTGGAATTGCTCCTAAAAGACTGACTCCGGAGAACATTCCTAAACACAATTATGATAAGAGCTCTGGAGATGCTCCGGAGATGGAGAAACTAGCACCATACCTAGAACGGCTTAAACAGTATGTTCCCTAGAAAAAGATCTTACAAAAACAAGTCCAAACCAACCTAGAATCAGAACTCTTACAAAAAATCAAGCAACTAAACATCGAAATTCCTCTTCTCCAAGCAATCAGAGATGTACCAGAACTAAATTAATTCATTAAATAGTATTATATCAAAACACAGGTAGAAAGAAAAAATTTCCTTCCACAGTATAGGTGGAAGCAAAAGTAGTAGATCTGTTGATGGGAGAAATGCTCCTCCCAAAATATGGAGACCCTGGAAATCCTGTCATAACTGTTTTCATCTCAGGGGTAGAAATTTCAAATCTTCTAGTTGATTTGGGAGCAACAATTAATGTGATGATAGTTCACACAATGGACAAATTATCTCTATCAGGTATCCAATCCACAACTACAATCCTTCAACTTGCTGACCAGTCAGTAGTTGTCCCAAAAGGAGTAATAATTGATGTACCAATTGTAATAGAATCATGGGAATTTCTAGTAGACTTCCTGATATTAGAACAAAGAAACCAGAGAAATGCTTACCCACTGATTTTAGGAAGACCATGGCTGGCTACAAAAGCAGCATCTATTGATTGTCAAACTGGGGATATGGTCATTTCTAAGAGGGTAGATTTAAAGAAAATGTCTCTATATCCTCTAGCTAAACCATCAATACATTATGCAGGAAGAGTATGGGTGGAATAACCAGACAACAATGACAACAGTGCCTCAGTAGCCATGGTAAGCATCAGGGAACATCTGGGAGAATTGGAAGAAGAAATATGTTATGATACAATAGAAGACATTACCCACATCCTAATCAATGAGGATGTGATGAAGCTTGCCTAAGATTCTAAGAGAGAACTTCTTACTTCCTCTCATTGTACCCTTGCAAATATCATTCCTTATGGAGAAACCTTTTACAGAGACCTAGCCACATTCCACATGTTGCTTCCACATTCTTATCCCCTCAATACCATGACCCCAGTATATGGATTAACTACATCTATGGATCAAATCATAAAATAGGTCATGATTTTACTAGGGAAAACACTTAATATCAATACTTAGTTAACAACAAATCAGGAAGAAAAACTTATCCAACTTCTGATTTCCCATTCAACAGCTTTTGCTTGGGAATATCAAGATATGAAGGGAATACCTCCTGAGATCTCTACCCATCATATATACACTGAGGATATTAAACTTGTCAGACAACCCCAGAGAAGATTGAATCTTGCTTTAAAAGACATTGTTAAAATTGAAATAGAAAAATTACTGCAAGCAAGGTTTATATATCCAATCTCAGACAGTCAATGGGTCTCACCCCTTGTCATAGTACCTAAAAGAATGGGAAATGGAGGGTGTCTATTGACTATAGGGAGCTCAACAAAGCTACAAAAAAGGACTAAATTCCCTTACCATTCATTGACCAAGTACTGGACAACCTCGCTGGGAGGAAGTATTTTTCTTTTCTAAATGGATTCAGTGGATATAACCAAATTCAAGTAGCACCTGAAGACCAGGACAAAACCACTTTCACCTGCTCTTGGGGAACTTTTTCTTACAAAGTTCTTCCCTTTGGACTATGTAATGCCCCAGCTACATTTCAGAGACTTGTTTTGGCTATTTTTGCTAAACTAGCTAATGAATGCATAGAGGTCTATATGGATGACTTTACTGTGTATGGGGATAATTTTGAAGAAGCTCTCACAAAGCTTGAGAAAGTACTGAAATGCTATGAGAAAAATCAATTGTCCCTTAGCCATGAAAAGTGCTTCATGATGGTGGAGGAAGGAATTGTTTTCGGACACCACATTTCAGCAAAGGGGATCAAAGTGGATCAAAACAAAATAGAAGTGATCACACAGTTGCCTTCACCCAAAAATTAGACAGATGTTAGAAGTTTTTTGGGTCATGCAGGCTACTATAAGAGATTCATAAAAAATTTCAGCAGAATAGTTGCCCTCCTATTTACCCTGCTTAACAAAGACACAAAATTTCTATGGATAGAAGACTATCAATCAGCATTTGAAACCTTGAAGTAGAAGCTTACTATCACACCAATTTTGAGAGGACCTAATTGGACTTTACCATTTCACATACAGACTGATGCTTCAAATGAGTCCATTGGGGTATTTTTAGGACAGAAGGAGGAAGGAGAGAGTATGCATGCAATTTATTACATCAGCAAAAACCTTACCTCTACAGAAAGAAATTACACCACAACTGAAAAATAATTCTTGGCAGTCATCTATGCTATAAATAAATTTAGGCATTACATCACTAGATATAAAATATTTATACACACTGATCATGTAGCCATCAAGTACCTAATGAATAAGCTAGTAGTGGGTGCAAGGATCATCAAGTGGTTATTGCTATTGCAGGAATTCGATATTACCATAGTTGATAATCCAGGTAAGTTTAATTTGGTTGCTGATTTTTTTGTCAAGATTGCATACAGGAGGAGAAAACCAACCAGTGGAGGACAAGTTTCGAGATGAACATCTTTTTGTTATCTCCTCTACTGTACCTTGGTTTGTTGACATAGCTAATCTTTTAGCTACAGGCTTGTATCCATCCCATTTTACCTCAAAACAAAAAAAATGTTTAGTTAAAGAAAGTTTATCTTACAAACGGTTGAATGGTTTACTATTTAAATGTGGTCCTGATTTCATTCTATGTAGGTGTTTAAAAGCTGATGAGATTTTTGATGTGTTGAGAGCATGTCATGATGAACCATCTGGTGGCCATTACTTCTCCCACCAGACAGTCCACAAGATCCTCAGAGCTGGTTACTACTGGCCCTCTCTTCATAAATATACAAAGAAGTATGTGCAGCACTGTGACCAGTGCCAAAGGATGGGACAACCAACTTTTACCCAGGAGATGTTACTGCATCCTCAAGTCATGATGGAACCATTTGAGCAGTGGGGTTTATACTTTGTGGGACTAATTTCTCCACAATCATCAAGTAAGGAGTACATTCTTGTATGCACAGACTATGTCACTAAATGGGCTGAGGTTCAAGCATTACAATTTGCACAAGAAAAAGTTGTTGATTTCCTTTATAATAAGATTTTCTTAAGGTTTGGAGCCCCAAGATCAATAGTTTCATATAGAGGACCTCAGTTTACTTCACAGGTAATCAGAGCATTCACAGATATATATCAAGTCAAGCACAAAAAATCTTCACCTTACCATCCTCAAGCCAATGGGTAGGTAGAAGTAACTAGTAGGGAACTTGAAAATATTCTGACAAGGATAGTAGCAATGAACAGAAAAGATTGGGCTAACAGATTACCTGAAGCAGTTTAGGTTTACAATACCACTTGGAAGTCCACAATAAAGTTCTCACCATATGAATTGGTTTATGGGAAAAAACCTATTTTGTCTATAGAATTTGAACTCCAGACACTTAAAACTGTATTGGATATTGGTCTACCATTGTCTATAACTCAACAGAATAGAATTCTTTAGCTCAATGAGTTGGATGAAATTCAGACGGAGGCCATTTAGCAAACAGAACTAGTTCAGTATCAAAGGAAGTAATGGCATGACCAACACATCAAAAGGAGGACATTTTAGCAAGGTGATTGGGTTCTTCTTTATGATTCTAAATTCAAAGAGTTCAAAGAGAAATTACAAACTCATTAGATGGGTCCTTATCAAATAAATGAAGTTTTTGAAAATGGAACAGTATTATTGGAACCTATTGATGGAAGCATAGACACATTCTTAGTAAATGGTCACCGAATCAGACTCTATAAAAGACCATCTACTAAAGAATATTTTCTTAATGATTTGTGTTTTGATATAGGGGATACCTCCTCTGTCACAGTGTTGGATTAAAAAAAAGGGGGAAGGTTGAAAACTAGCAAATGGCGGCCTTCTAAAAAAAAGAGAGAAAGATGGAAAACCAGTAAATGGTTGTCTTTCTTGACCAAGGGAGTTGAAAACCAGCAAATGGTGGTTCCCTTCTTCAGGACAGTTGAATAATATTGAGCTATAGAGGTGATAAGGTGTTGGGAGTTAGTCAAACGCACCTTCGACGCTTCACAAACTAGGAGCACCTCCGGCACTTCACAAACTAGGAGCACCTTCGACGCTCCATCAATAAAGAGTCATTTACAATATTGGGGGAGGGGGACCCACCTCTCCAGGCAATAAAGTGGAAACATCATATGATGAGGTCATCATGACTCATCCTCTACTTTATGACAGGAATAAAATAAAATCAGCACGCATTTCATTTGCAGGGGTATTTACAAAGGTGGTGCTGATGTCATCCAAGGAATGTGGATTCTTGAACCACTCAACAGAATGATTGCAAGTTGCATACCAATGATGTAGTTGACATCATCTCAAGCCACCAAAAGATGCTCATGTGCCATGTCATGTGCAGTCTCATAAAATGTTGCAGCATCTTTGCCAAGTACAGCGCCCCTCATCATTAAAAATGATTCAGGTAATTCTATCTTAAATTAAGCATTAAATAGAAACTATCTTGTCTTTATGTTTTTGGGTGCCGTCATTATGACACATCCCCCTGCCATCATTTTCTTTTCCAAATTCATGCATGTTGCCATCTTTCCTGTACTGTCACCTTGCCTCTAGAGTGTCCTATCACTCTGTTGCATTTATGACCGCCTAGGTACTCTAACTAATTTGCAAATCTTCCATAAGCCTAAGCTGAGAGACATAATAATCCTCGTTCGAACTTCCAAAATACCTTGAAAAATAGAGTAAATTGAACAGTCCTCTAGAGCCTACGGAGTTAAGAAGAAGGGACAAACTGCAGATAGAAGAGTGAGGAATTAAGCACAGAAGGTGGAACTAGTTTAGCAATGGGGGTAAAGAAGAAGTTTGAACTAGAGAGTGCTATGGGTCTTTTGCAAGATGAAGCTATAGTAAACATTCTGAGAACTGCAGGATGGTTGGAATTTCTAGAAAAAATTGAAGGATTTCAAGAAGATATCATGGATGAATTCCTAAGAAATCTAAGGGACAATTAGATAGCTATTGGAGGAGTCTGAATCAATCTCACCACAACCACTATCAATCATATTTATGGGCTTCTTGAACAAGGCGAGAGGTTTTATTGTCTGAAAACCTTATATACTAATTTGATTAAGAATTTCTCTATTGAGGGTGAACCTGCAATACAATTGCATTCAAATAAAAATGAAGTAAAAGGAATTCTTAGGTCCACACTTCCAAACCCTTGGCAATCTATAGCTACCTAGTTGATGAAATATTTCACTTGTGATGGTCAATTTTCTTTAGTTTTAGGACCAATAATGAAAATGTTGATTTTTCTAAGGCATGGGAATGGACACCCTAAATTTAGCATAAACATTCCCAATTTCCTGTATTCTGCCATCAGGGCAACTGCAGAAAAGTATTAGAAAAACAAGGGTCCTATGAAACATCATGGCCTTATTTTTCTAGTAGTTAAACACCATTTCCTATCTCAAGCCAATGGGGAAGAACTATGGCAAAATTTTCTTGGACAAAATTCCCAGGACAGAGAACCAGAGAGGGCACAGACAGGAGGTGAGGGTTCCTCTACCCACCAAGAGGAAGAAATAGAGCCTTCAACCTCCTCCATAGCTGTTCAAAGAGGAAAGAAGTCCTCACAGGAGGCAACTTCATCTGCAGCCCCTATTCCTGATTAACAGGAGAGAGGTTAGGATAGAAAACAAAGAAAACCTGGGCTGAAGAAACATCTCATGATTTAGATGAGATCCCTCTAGTCAAGAAGAGAAGACAAAGAGAAGTTTCCCCAACACCATCTATCCATCTGGGGTCAAGTCTAATTTTAGAACCATCACATGCTCTGAAGACAGAACACAGACAAACCCTTACTATTTCCTCAGATTCTGAGGCTGAGAGACCTACTCCGGAGGTACCTGCCCCACCTATGCTATAGAGAAGCAAAAGGAAAAGATAGCTCTCGTAAGCTGAGAAAGATACTACTCTCCTAGCTGAGGTACTCCTAGGTTTTAGAACATATGAGGAGAAGGTTGGGCCTTCATCAGTGCTAGTAGAAGCATAGGAACCCCAAGAGGACCCTCGGGATAGGGAGTCTGTAGGAAAAGATGAAATAGGGCAAATGGATGTGGTTGATGGTGCAGGGTAGATGACCATGGAAAACCCTGATGTTCAACAAACAGAAGCAGAAGCAGAAACCTTCCCTCACCCCTTTGATCAAGAGGATGTTGAGATTTCAAAAGAATAACAAATGTTAAAAGAAATTGAAAACCTAAAGAGACTACTTTGGGGGAAGAATCAGATTATTACTAACCTCAAGAAGGTCAGAATGGAGGTAGAAATGGAGCAAAAACAAGTCATTGAAAATCTACAAACAGAGCTCCAAAGCAAAAACTAGATCATCCAAGAGAAAGAAGTAGAATTGGAGGCCCAAAAAATTGAGGTAGTCAAATTGCTGGAAGAAAAGGAGATAGAGGTAGCACAGACTGTTTTTGAGCTCACCATGGCTAGAGACAATGGCCTCATAATAATGGCAGCATTAATTAAGAAAATACAAAGTCAAGATAGACAGTTGACTTGGGCCAATAACAAACTAGATGATCAGGAGGAATATATTAAAGAGTTGGCTAGCCCAAAGGCAACCAATGAGTAGGAGATACAAACAGATCCATATGTGGGTCCAATCCCCATTAACATTCCTAAGGCCCTATTCCATTGGGAGAAGAAATGTAGAGAATATGAGGCTTTCAAGCCTATCTTGCAATTACAAAGGGCAGTCACTGCTAAGACAAAAAGAATAGAAACTCTGGAAGGAAAAATCATTGAGATGGCCTCCCTTTCTTCTAAAATTCTATCTTACTGGCCTCCAAGTGCCAGCTATGCTATGTTCTTATAGGAAAGAGTCCTATAGAGGAAATTCTCTTTAGTCCTATCTGACTTGGTTGAGAATACAGAGACAATAGAAGGATTCATGACAGCATATACAAGGAGTAATGATGAAGACAAGAATTTCCTATGTGAATTATATCTACATGGTTTCTGTGTTAACGATATAACTTTCATTCTTAATTATTTTATGGGGGAATGCCATCTTAAAGAATTTATGTCCCTAATGAGGAATCATCAGATCTGGAATGAATGAATGGAAGATCATCTCAAGAAAGATACAGAAATAGATCTCTTCATCAGGAAGGAATGTCCCAATCCCAATGCTTTTAAGACCCAATTCAGGTCCTATATCTATCACCCTCAGAGTCAGAACAAAATTTTGCCATTATACCTAAAAATTTTGCAAGAGTGCTCCATCAATTTTGGTCTTTTCATGAACAGTTCAACAAATCTAGTACTTGCCATAGCAAAGAAAAGATGGAATATTTTGACCTTGGAGCAAAAAATGAGAGAGGTGGTCACCCCTATAAACTTAAGATTATTTATGAGAAAAGCAAAGTCAATAGCCAAAATGATGGATAAGCATAAGCAAGAATGGATAGGTGGACGGTTTAGGCCCCCTCTCATAATTGAACCACTCCATGTCTGGGCTGAACAGATGGAAGATGAGAAATTGCAAGATTGGTTGAAGCAGATTGATCAATACAAAGGCAATGGTAATACCAACCGCACCACTTGGTCTACCTGTGCACAAGATTATAGCTTGACTGATAGGCTACTTCACCAAAATAAATCTAAATTGTGAGAAGCAGGAGGACCTACCAAACCTTAGGTATGGGGGGATGATGAGTGCCAAGTAGTACCCATGAAATACAACTTTTTACCTCTCTTTTTCTCCTTCCTGATCCCATCTTTATTAATGTCTACACCCAAAAAGGCTGGCAAGATTGTTCTAGATAATGATTAATTTAAGATAAATTACTTAAGATCATAATTTTTGATTAGAGGACTAATGTGCATGGAATTGATGGAAAAATGCAGAAAAACTTCTCTTTTTGAATCAACAGGTGTAGATGCTCGGAACAAAAATTTTGTGCATCTTTAGAGGTAGTCTTCAATGATCTCCAGAGACAATACCAGAATTCCATGACACCAGAAGTTTTGAAGTAAAGAGAAAAGCCTCTCCGGAGCTGGACGGGAGTCTGGAGCATCTCCGGAGCTGAACAAGAAGGCCACAATGGTATCTCCGGAGCTACAGACATATCTCCGGAGCTGCAGACAAGGACATACATCTCCAGTGCCTCCTGAGAGAAGGGCATGTTTCCAACATAAGCTACCGATCAGACACTTCTAGTAGTGATTGTGATACCCCTCATTTCACTCAAATCATCACCTGAGTGGTGAAGGGTCATCTTTAGTTAACTGCTGGAGTTTTTATCTTTTTCAATTTTTTGCATGAGTTATCGATAAAACTGAATCAATATCCTTATTTTCAGGGCCTCGTTGCCCAAATGTATTAAGACTCAAACTTGGAATTCTGAGTGGACTTCTGCTCCACTCAATCTATTTTATTGCATGGTTATTTTTCCATAGTTAGACAACTAGTATAATAAGGAGATGGATGTCATCTCATAGAAGAACTAGTAGATAAGATAAGTGATATGTCATCACTCATTTTATATATACTTATAGGAACATCAGAAAAGATATACAATGATTGGATTATTCTGATTCTTGGTAATCTCAGTTTCTTTGTTATTAATATTTTTCATGAATGCAAAGCGCATGGAATTGGACCGAATTTAGTTGTGATCTTATTCTTCTGTGTTGATTCCCTACTGTAGCCTTTAGCCCCAAGGGTGTGGAGTAAGGGCCCACTCTCACCACCAAGGCAGAGGGCTAGTACCATTGTTTTGTTACTTCATATTTTGTTGTGAGAAGTATTTACTGATTTTGATAGATAGATGCATGTTGTTGTTTTTAAGATTGCTTTAAGTAACTTCCTATTTAATTTTGTTTTTAGCATTCCTTAAGTTCAATCAGTAAGTAGACAGATCAATCTCTTCAAATTAGTAGAAGTCGTTAAGAGTAGCTAGGAAAACTGGTAACTATAGAATCCCTAATTGCAGATAGCCGAGGACACAGCCCCTGGATTTTGACATCTGAAATATGATTAAATGATGATGTACAATGACACCTTGTCATGTGGTATTCATCTTTTTAACCCCATCATCTAAGTCTATCTTTTCTTCATCCTCCTTTTCCAAGATATCATGAGATCTCTTTGCCTTTACTTTAGTTCTCTTCTTTTCCTTACCGGATAATATGTCTTCCAGTTTCTCAGAAATGGTAGATTTTGGGGGAATAGAGGTAGCAGGAAACCTCCTAGTAGTCCTTAAAGTGGAGGATGATTCCACCAGAGCATCTTCTTGTTTCTTATCCTATTTCTCCTTTTCATCTTTTTCAATTCTTTTTCTATTTTGCTTCATTGCTTCCTTGGTTAGGCCAATGCTTTCAGTATACCTTTCAACCTACCTCTAAACTTTTCTCTTGCTCTCTAGTTTCCTGAGCTTGACATGCAATTTTAGACTTAGCTCTTATACGTTCCAAACCTTTGAACAGAGGTGTCTTTTGATTTGGTCAGGAGATGTTGAGCATACATGTCCAAGATCTTCTCAACCTCATAGCCCATAGGCATAATCCATATAGTTCTAGGTTCCATAGCCTCCATTAGGCACTGATCAGTGTCAACCATAAAGTAGATTTCATCCTTGTATTTCTCAACTATTGAATTGGGGATTCTTTCCCTGGAATGCATCATATTCTAATTTTTTTTAAAGTAACCCTAGATTGCAGTCTTCTATGCACTTGAGTCTCCAATGCTGAGTAGATGATCTCTTATTTGCCAAGCAACTAGTCTGTCATTTGTCCAATGCACACCTTGTACTTCAGGCACTTCATTCATAAAATAGAAGAATGAACATATAACTAGGAACCATATTTGAAGGTGTTTTTCTTATCCTTTTTGATTTTGCTCAAATTTTTAATCAATTGGTTCTATAACAGCTCACATAGGTCATAATCTGCATTCTCATTCAACATTTGATATGCTACATATATGGCAATTTCAGAGAAAAAATTCTCCCAGCTGGAATGGTAAATCTTGTAGCCAATCACCATAGAGGTAAATTTAACATCTAGTTGCATAATATCATTGATGGTCATTGCCCTTTTGTTGAACTTGGCATCGGTAGCATTGGTCACTGTCTAGTTCTTCACGACTTTCAGCATGGGTAATCCACTAGTTGAATTTAGCCTATTACAATCTTGATAACATCCTTTGTAATCTTGAATGGTTTCAATAGCCATATGAACTCATCATGCATTTGGCTCAAGACATATTGAACCCAGTCATTCTTATCAAATGTCAGAAATTTAATGACTTGCAGAAAATGTTTGCTTTCTAGGGCTTTGTATTCTAATTTCAATTTATAGCTATCATCCCTTAGGTAGTTGTTAAACAAATCTAAGAGTTTCAGGTTTCCAAAATCATTTATGCTATAGTGGATGTATGCCCTAATATCCTCAACATGTAGAACTCCATATGGGATAGCAGAAAATGCTCCTAAAGGTTTGATTTTGATTGATTTGTATGGATGCTTCTTAAAGTTTGGTTGGGGCCTTTCAGTAATATCGACAACAAGAGGAGTGGCCATTGTTAAAGATTACAAATTCAAGGCTTCGCAAATAAATACCTTTTTCTTCCACGAAGTTAGGGTTAGTAGATAAATTTGCCAGTCGTACTTCAAATCCTTGAAATCTTAGCTCAGATGCTCTTCTTCTTGCTATCTTTGAATGCAAAGTGATTCAAATGAAGAATGAATGACCTTTTTATGCTCCGCAAAACCTAATTTTCCTTTGTAATAAATGCTCTACCCTAACACATCCGGCTACACTGTTTCTACATACAGTAGATCTTCAATTGTCTGCAAATCATCATATCCACCTTTTTATCTTCTGGAAATCCTTTCAAATGATGTATAATAATCTAAATTATTTTCTCTCATTGTGCCAAATTCAAGCACCCACTTACTGGCTCGGGGATTTTATATTTTATTGCAGCTCCCCCAGAAGCGCTGTACTAGGTAACCAAAAGTGTTGTTCTGTCTTAGATCCAAAAAAAGTCATACTTTGTCAACATAACTAGGTTCAGATAGGATTTCATGATTGATCTAATGTTATGAGAAGTAATATCTGCTAGATCTGTATCCTGTAATCAATCAAACTCAAAAAAAGTGTTGCGAATAGATAGGCTAACTCAAATATCAAAAAATACCCCTAAATAAGTCAGCTTAGGAAGTATCAAAAGATAGTTGAATGACAAATACAATAGCTTGTCAGACAAATCAAAGATATGTATATGAATAAAACCCTACAAAAACACCAAATAATGTCAGAAAACCTATTTTACCGAAAGCGCTGAACGATATTACCAAAAGCGCCATTTTGTATTACCAAGAGCACTGCTCTGTGTTACCAGAAGCGCCGCAATATCGCCCAAGGGTGCTGTATTGTGCCTCCAATAGCGCTTAAGGATACTACCAAAGCACCTTTCTGTGTCTTTTGCACTGTTCCGTACTGTAACTTAAAAAAATCAATTTCTCAAAGAAAAAAGAGGGATTAGTGGGTTCCACTAGGCATGCCAGAATGTGTATGAGAAAAATTGACTATGATAAACTAAACAAATAAAAAACCCAATAACATAAAGAGAACCGATCTAAATAAAAGCCATTAATAATAATCAATGAAACATGAAATCTTTTACCAAGATTTGTATTGTTCCCTTTTGATTGAATGTGGATTGCTCAATATTGCTGTGAAACCATAGTTGCAACAAGCAAGTAAAGTGCTCAAAGATCAATGTCAAGAGATCGTGAAGTTTGCTCAATCGATGCGATGTATGCTCAAAGCGTTGTTAAGTATGCCTGAGAATAAGTGATCGAAGAGGCTTTGTGAAGGAGATGAGAGGGGTTTATATAGGTTTCAACAAAGATCGATCAACGGTCTAGATAATTCAAAAGAATCAATGGAGGAGAACAGTTGAGGAATGTGCAATGAATAAGAAGAAGACAAGTGTCACACCAAAGTTGTTTTATTTGAGTTAAACACTTTCTTTTCTAAAGATAAGACATGCTTTTCATAAATTAGAAAGTTTTTTTTCTAATTTAAGAGAAATTGATAAAAACAAGGTTGAGCGAATAGATAACTCAACTTAAGATTTACTTTTGCATGATTTGAGAGAAATTAAATAATAAATTATTTAATTTTCTGTGCATGGAGAAGAAGACTTATTTTTAGAAGATTTGAAAGATATTTGTAGATAAGAAAGCAAATTAAATAAATAAATTTATTTAATTGTTGTGCATGATTTAGAAGAATAAATAAAATATTTGATTTATTTTATTTTTGGAGATTGAAAGTATTTAAATAAATTTGTCTTGATTTATTCAAATTTGGAAGAATGAATTTGATTTAATTAAACAATTGGAAATTATTTAATTGTTTGGATAAGAGGGAATTTGTGATTAATTAATTAAATAATGGGATTTATTTAATCAACGTGAATTTGAATTTTGAAAGAGGACAATGATTTAATTAAATAATACAAATTATTTAATTGTGGAAGAATAATAGAAGAATTTGATTTAATTAATTAAATAATGAGAATTTATTCAATTAATGTCGAATTTAGGAGATTTAGAGGAATTAGATGAAATTAATTAAATAATTTGTATTATTTAATTAATGTTGTAATGTAGGTGATGCTTCAGATTAGACGAAATGCAAGTAGTGCGACGACTTGGTCATTTTAGGGTGTCTACAAAATGTATTTCAACATTCCTAAGACTTCCACCAAGCTGTTTTGCTTCAAACCTCATAGATTTCAAAATTTTAAAACTTCGTCAAATTGCCAGTAGAAGTTGTGAAACAACTAATTCTTTAAAAGTATAAGGCGTATGACCATGAAACCCGTGTCATTAAAGCCATGATGGAATAAAAAATCTGTCTATAAGATATTTTGCCAAGAAAT
This sequence comes from Cunninghamia lanceolata, assembly GCA_027924645.1. Taxonomy (NCBI): domain Eukaryota; kingdom Viridiplantae; phylum Streptophyta; class Pinopsida; order Cupressales; family Cupressaceae; genus Cunninghamia; species Cunninghamia lanceolata. The sequence continues at coordinate 9,215,317 of BSBN01000814.1, forward strand.
CTCACCAATTTCCCAAAATAATTATTTAGGTCAAACTGCATGTTGTGTACCAAAGCCAAAGTACAATAAAACTCAACTCTATCAAATCTTATCACTCCACATGTACCCTAAGGTTGAGATATGCCAACAAAACCTAACCAAACTAAAACAACAACAAACTAATTTTTTTTTGGTTGATGTTGATCGTCAGTCTGCCTGGGTGCTCCTGCATTAGACACACCAGGTAGGAAGTTTGTGAGCATACACTCACAAACGTGGAGTTGAATGGTATGACCATTCTTTTAGATTGCAAGCAATCTGTAGTGAACTCCATCACTAAAATATGTGCACTAATTTTTTTCCTCTTTTTCTAACATCTCGTTGGAACAAGCTTCACACTCCTCCAACAAATCTCAACTCTCTTCCTCCTTCCTCTTGTGGACTTATGTCCACCATGAACTGTCCTCCTCCTCCAAAGATTCTCTCCTTTCCTCTCCTCTTTTGTGGGATCCAACCCATCATTATTCGACCACCTCCACCAAATAATCTCGCTACTCTTCTCCTCTTTCATGGGTTTTGACCCACCACAATCTGACCACCTCCACCAAATTCCCTCATCATACACATCATAATATGTAGCATATGCATACAAATTTGCCCCTACAACTCCATGGAAATCAACAATTTCCATCTACTCCTTTCCATACTCCTCAACCCTCAACATTACAAATGAATGTAAGACAATATCATCACAAAATGCAAACAAATTTACCTCCTCTTTCTTCACTGCAATGTTTCTAGTGTCATCTTCAGCTGCAACCTTCATCATCTCATCCTTCACTGTGAGGTTTTCATCTACCCCATTGTCACGCCCACATTTCCCATGTGGCCACAACACGCATCACACATGTCATGTCCACATTTATCATGTGGTCATGACACGAAATATCAAAAATTTTACCACGCTTCCTTAGAAACCCCCTCGCACACGTAAGCGTGCTCAGTGGCATTACACATAAGCCGTAAACATGACAGTTGAAGGCGGGGTAATGCATTCACTTGCGCATACCATTTCACAATGAACGCCAACTAGGGGGTCGATGCGATGCGGTTAACATCTCCAATAGTGTTAGGATCAACGATCGAAACCCTAGGTTAACCTAAGTGAATGATGGGATTTTGACATAAGTCAAAATCAAAAGCCAAATTCTAGTGCAAGGGAAAATATAATTTAATACCAAAACCTAATGTTGATAACTGGTAAAAAATAATAATTTAATCCTAAGCAAGGTTAAATTTTACTAACCTAGCTATACTCTAAATTCTGGAAAAATCTGGCAGCATAACGCCTCACGGGTGTGATTAGGGTTTATTATAATAAAACTAAATTTGATCGAAAGTTTATTGGATTGGTTTTAAATTACCTATGTTGCACTAGTTAAATTGGTAGAACAGTTAAATAGATTAATTAAAAACCCCAAAATTCATTAATGAAATCTCTACAAAGATGCCCAGAACATTTTTCAACAAAGCTCGATCAATTTGTTCTTGTTCACGTTCTCTATCAATCAGAGCTATCACTGTATTCTTTACGTTATTCCTAATTTCTTGGTAGACCAGATCACAGAAGCATGTTATACTACTTCATTTAGATAGTTTACTAGGTTTCCAAGTTGGATTAAAATGACATCTTTACTAAACTAATAGAATCGCTCTAGATTAATTAAATTAACTACTAAACTAATAACAAATAAATTGCCACTAACCTTGTTTGATAAGGTTTGCAAGCCATTGATTAATCTCGTTGTTTTAAATTAAAAACATCTCAATAGTTAGATTGGAGTAGAAATAAAATAAACAATAAAATCCCTTTGCAATAATCAAATTAAAATCATTAACCTATAAATTCCCTCTAGCCATAAAATATTCTATTTAAATTTTACCATACCTCTAAACAATAAAAAGAACATTTCCAAAAGAAATAAAAATTACCCCAAACTATCATTTATCTCTAAACCCCCATTTTAAAATATGAACATAAAACAAATAAAAAAATAAATAAAAGAGTGGAAATCAATAAAACAAGTTTTAAAAATTCTCTTGCCCTGAAAGGCTTACAATAAAATAATATTATCATTAAGGGATGTAAACAAACCCTAGCCTCCTCTTGCCCTATTCTCCTCTTCTCTCCATTTTTTTTCTTCTTTCTCACAAAATTATTTTGTTTGCAGGTTTGATGGAGAAGCCATTCATGGCCACCACACCAGGAAGTGCATACGCTGGATATATGTATTATATATATACATATATATATATATATATATATATTTTAAATGTGTATATTGAGGTGAAGTGAGAGAGAGCTTGCAGGTTCCATGGCCAAGGCTGAATGATAGAGTGGAACTGAAGAGAACTGCCACGGGGAGTCGCTGCCGTAGATGCAGTGAAGAGGTCGGCGGAGAGAACTGTGGTGGCAAAGGGCGACGGAAGTAAGGGAGCTGTGGGAGATAAGGGGAGATGGGGTGTGGGTTGCGGGCTATGGAAGGGAGATGGGGGGTCTGCGGTAGGGGTTTTGGGGAGTGTGGGTGGGGCTCGGCCCCTCCCCACACTCCAATGTAAATGGCCGACGGTGGGGGGGGTTCGAACCCCACCCAAACCACTTCTTTTTTTTATTAAAAATTGTAACAAATAAAATGCAGTCTGTGCTCAGTGTTACAGTCATTTACTATTTTTTTTGCATTTTTATTTATATATATATATATAGTGTATATATTCAGTTTATAGTCAACTTTCAACTTTGCTTCATTACCTTAACACAGTTAAAATATTAATGACAACAATAAAATAAATAAAAAAGTATATATATATATTTGTATATATTACCACTGTTGTAAACACAACCCTTCCTCAATAAAATATATATATATATTTTATAATAACAGAAAAATAATTAATAATTAACATATATATATATTATATATTTATATATATATATATTCAAGTATGTGACATTTAATTTTCACAGAATTTTTTTTTGTTGAATGCAATAAAGCAAAAGAAATTCTTATCTTTTACATATTTACATTGAGCAAATGAACATTTTTTTTTTGTAAAAAGACTTATATTTTAATTAAATATGGAATAAACATTTCTTTCACAAAAAAAATACTGATATTGACATAATACAGCCAACATGAATAAACTCCTCTTAAAATTTATTTATTTTTCTTCTAAATAAAGGCATTTAGTTCATTTCTTCAAAATGACAACAACATTTAATTTTCTTCTCCTAATGTATAGGTAAATTTTATTTTATTTTGTCTTACACACAAAACAATTATCCAATTTTTTTGAAAATTAAACATACAAGTGAAACCAATATAAACATGCTTTTCTTTTAGTGCTCTACTTTTCTTTAAATCATAAGGCATTTAAAATCTGTAAACTAAATCTTCTATTTGCAAATGTAAATAGTTTATTACAACACAAGTAACAATATATCTCATACAAATTGAGAGAGATAACAAGGGTCTCCTCTTTGAAATCTAAGATGATACACAAGGCCTCTCATGGCCATGCTCTCTCAAGAGCACAAAAATAACAACTCATAAGGACAATAATAATTTCTTCAACACCACCTAGTTCCAAAAGAAAACCTGCATAAAACACATGAAGGGAAAAGAAGCCACTCAAACTGCTCTCCTCCCTACCATTGACTCACTCATGAGTCACCCCCAAGCTAAGAGGTCATCCTCACACAAGGTAAGCACACACCACTTTACAAAAATTTCACTCAACACAGAAAAAAGCTTACTCCCATGGCTTTCACCTAACAAAAACTCACTCAAGATGAGTTTAATGGGGTAGGGGAGTGGACATCACTCAACTCAAGAGTGCCACTCCAAAAACTTCCCAAAACCAAATCCCTCAAGGCCTCAAGCCCACACATATAAACATGATTTCACAACTTTCTCTTGGCTCTCAAGCCATATCACAATTTTCTCTTATACACATATTGCTTAAATTCACAATTCTGCCCTCAAGGCTAAAACTCCATGAAACCAAGGATGTGACCCCGAGGAGGTTCACTCCTCCCCCACCCCACATATGTTGAGCATTTTCTCCCAAGTAGGAGAGGCTCTCATAACTCCCATACCCAAATTTTCCCAAAACAACAAAGTGAAAACAACAAAATGAAACTCACACACACACCACATGCAAGTAAAGAAAATGCATAAGGAAAGGCATTTGTCTTGAATCATATCTTATAAAGCCCAAATGGAAGATAGTTGAGAAGAGCTCCTCTAACTCCTCCAAGTTGAGCCACCAATTCCCCTCTAACTTTTTCCCAAAATAATTAAAATTCAAAAATTGCAAAAGATTCAACAACCCCCTCCCTCTCTTCAAGAGGGATTAAAATAGGCTCTTCTCATGAGCCTTGAGGAATGGGGAGGTGACACATGTCACCTCCTCACTCCTCCTCCCAACTACTAGCTAGACTCTTGGAATGGGGTGGTGACACATGTCATTCACCCATCCCACCAAGTCTTTCTCCCATCCACTTGTCCTCTCTTAATTAAGTGGGAGAGAAAGGTGGAGTCAAAGAAGGAGTGGGTGCTACATGTGCCCCAATCCTCTCCTCCTAAGAAAGCCCACTCAACCCCAAGGTACCCTCACCAATTGTGGGAGAGGCTTGGAGTTGAGTCCTCCACAATTAAGGGGTCTTGAAGACTCCCCCAACCTAGGGAAGAGGAAAGGAAGAGGTTGAGTGTTTGACCCACTCATCCTCCCCCTCCCAAGCTTCCATTTTCGTCACTTTACTTTAGGGTGAAGTTAAAGTGACCAAATGGGAGTTTACCTAAGGTTACACAAGCCCAAATGAGCCCTAGATCCTAGGGGTACAACCCAGGGTCAAATTTAACCCATTTTGAGCACCAAAGGTTGAGTAAAAACACATAAAAGGGGTCACAAAAATTATAACTCAAAAATGAAATTCAAATGACATTACAACTTACAACACCAATTAGAATCAATAAAAGAAGGGTAGACCTAACCCAACTAACACCATGCAACAAGATTACAAAAATTCATCATGCGAACATAGTTGATCTTGGTTCCTCTTGGAACTAGATCGGCTTCACATGGGAAAACAACACAGTGTGTGGGATGATCTTCGAGTATCCGTGGCTTCGTTAGAAACACCGACACACTCAAATGAAATGTTAATCCCACATGTGTATAATAGCCGAAGAAAAGTGAAACATGCACTCACATCATCACAAAGTCATATAAACATCAAAGAATCACATCATAATCAAATCTAAATTTTGCATTTCAACATCCTTCACAAGATAAAGCCTCATAATAAATTTCTAACTAAAATCACATGAATAGTATCCCAATAGCATCATAATGTAAATAATGTGTCTAACATCATCAGTGAAACAATATTAAGGTCTAATCACATCATAAACATGCTAATCATAATAAATCCACATAAGCATAATGTCTAAAAGTCCTACAAATTAGGATCAACAGTCCCATAAGTCTAATACGTGTCATCAACAATAAAATAAAGTAGTCAAATATAAGGGAATGAAAAGGTAGGCCTCACACCCATCTACTCCCACCATCATCCTCAGATCATCAACTATTGTACCAAGTTTTCTATCTGTAGCATCTTCCACAACCTCTTCACATAAACATGTAATAGTTGCATACAAATCTGCATCTCCTTTTATTTTCTGCCCATCTATGTGCAACTACTTATCCACCTCAACAACAAACAAATACCCATAAATTTCCTCTTCATACAATTCAGAAAAATCACAAGTCACCTCTTCACTCTTAGTTGTCCTATTCATCTCCTTCAAGTGTTCACTCAAATAGAACAAATTTTCTATCCTTTCACTTCCTTCTTCAAGCAAATTATGCTCTTCATCAACAACCAAATCTATAGCATCCTCATGGAAATGGAAATATTCCATGTATCTACCTCCTTATTGTTCTTTATCCTCTATCATATTCATCATTTCAAACAATTCAAACTCAAAATTATCAAATTGTACCTCATTTATTTTCACTGTTCCAATTTCTTTGCCTTCATTTTTTACTGCATCGTTCAACTCTTCATGCTCGTCTATCCAATCTCCTTCTAGCAACTTGTTTATTTTCTTTATCTCCTCTTTCTATAAGAGATCATTCTCATCTTCGCCCACTTGCTTATAAAATCTAGTGCATTCTAACTTTATCATTTCTGGTTCTACATCTATTGTAACTTTCAACTATAAGTTTGTCACCTTCTTCTTCTATCTTCTTATCCTCCAAAGGATATGTAGTTACTGTTGCTACATCAATTCCATCTTCTTCATCCATGTCTTATAAAAGACATACCTCTACTGCAATCTCTAATGCCTCCACTCTTCTCAACTCTTTATGAATTGTCTCATCATCACCTCGTTGTCCCACACATTCCATGTCTTCCCATGGAGCCTTTACTGCTGCAATTTCATGTTTTACCTCTTCAAAAAGGCATGCTATAGCTGAACATTCTTTCCTCTTCCATTCTTTTTTCTCCTTGTTTCTTCTCTTTTCTGATTTTCTCCTTTTGGAATGTATGGGGGTATGTGCAGAATCATGATGGGCTAAACAATACCTCTAAGTGGCAATGAAAATACTAAAAATTAGACTTAATCGAATTCATGTGAAAATTTGAATGGATTATCTACACAATTTGAAAAATATGTAAGAACAAAATTTGTAGAGAATTGAATCTAGTTTATGGGCTACTATTTTTTCTCTAAACAAACTAAATTTACTTGGTGAAAAATGAATATTTCAATGAACAGCTATTAAATTTTTCAACAAAAAAAAAGTGGGTGTCATTCTAGCCAACCTAACTATGAACATTTTTTTTTTTTTTTTGAATCTTTCAAAATAAGGACTCATGCCTGGATGTGACGCATATTTTTTTGAATTTTTTTTCCAAGAAAATAATTAGTTATGATTTTTTTACTGTGACTTTTTTTAAAAACTAAAAAGTAATTTTCCAGCCAACCTAACTCGATCAAAACAATTAAAATTATTATTTTTTTAAACCTATAGCTAGAAAAGCATAGAGTGTGATGCATCTTTTAGATCTGAAAAAGGTGAAACGGATTGAAAGTTATGGATGTTTTTCAATTAGTGTGTCCATCAGGATTTCAGACACACACTATATAGAAAATTCTTAATAATTATTTAATAATATGATAATCAAGTAAATCTTATATTTTTAGAAAGATGACAATTTCTTCAATAAACCCTTTTCATTTTATCAAATTTGAATTAAAATGTTGTCAGCACGAAGGGTGAAGTTCGAAGAAGAGAGTGAAACATGTAAACATGTTAGATTTCAGGGAAAGTCAACTATGATAGTCCCAGGCCTAAATATAGGGCAAAACCGAAGCAAAATGAATATCCATTTTGGGGAGCTAGAAACGGATATCCGTTTCTGGAACTATACAAATCTCTCTCTCTCTCTGACCTATCTACCTCCGAATTAAATCATTTTCCTAGCTTTCCTAGTTTTCTTTTTCCTTTCCAATTTCCCTTTAGATCCCACCAATTTTTCCCTATTTTACTATTTTCCACCTCTCCTCTCATCATTCTTCCCATCCAATGAACTTCAATTTTATGTTGTTTCCATTTCATCCTCCCAATTTATATCCTCATCCCTCTTTCTGTGTCCTAGTTTTCTTGTTTCCATTTGCTTTGTCGATAAGGGAGAGGGAGAGGGAGGAAGAGGGAGAAAGAGTGGAGATGGAGGGGGGAGAGAGAGAGAGAGAGAGAGAAGTTCAAATTTTAAAGAGATGCAACTTTGTTGATTGGTTGAAAAGATGTTAATCATGTAACAATAGAAATTTGCAAGTTGAATTCTAAGTTGTAAGCATAAACCAATGAAAAGAATAACAAAAAATACCATATGTATAGAAACAGATATCCATTTTGGAATGGATATCTATTTTGGTTTGGTATTCCAAACCAAAACAGATATCCTTTACATGCCTAAGAAAGTTAAACTTCCCCAATTCATGATTTTGGCTAAGTAAAGAGACAATTTTTTTTCCTATTGCTACTGTTTAGCTCGCGATGATCTTGCACTCACCCATGGGTTGTTCCCATATGCTTTTCTCTCCATGCCCCTTCAACCAAAGTGCTGCAACTCTTCTTCCCATCCTTTGCAACCTTGGTTGCAATCTCCTCTCTTCCCTCTTGATCCTTTTGCACAAGGATCTCCTCTTCATCTTTTTCTTTATCCGCTACCACTTCTTTTTCTCTTCATCCTTCTCTTCCATGCTTTCTTTATGCCATGTCTTCACTGCAAACTCATCCCTCTTACCTTGGTCACATTGCCTATCTTCCAATAATTGGTTACATTTCTCCAACAACCTGTCAATCCTCTCAATCTTTTCAATCGTCTCTCTAAGGAATCCCTTCCTTTTGTATTGTCTCTAGCCATCCCATATCACTAGCTTCCAAACATGTATCTTCATCCTATTCACTACTGCAATCTTCTATGTCCACTTTCATTTACCTTGCAAACTGCAAGATACCTCTTCTGCAGTTATTAGATCTCACTGCTCAAGACCTCTCTCTCACACTTGTAACAGTCCACATGAGCTCTTCTTTACTGCTGCCTCTACCTACACATCTTGGTGCATCCTCTACATTCTCAGGACCTTCAAGCTCTCATACCACTTAATACAAGAGGGTGCTCCCCTCTTGACAAAAACACAAACAATTGACAAAAACTCACACAACCAAACATACATACTCACATGGGAAAATACTATGCCCAACACAATAAAATATTGCAACCAAGATTATGATGTTATTTATTCAAAATAAAATTAATCTACAAAAATGTTATAGATATGGCCTTCAATGGCCTTCTCAACTACACATGACACTCTACTTACTTCATTTCTAAGACTTCCTCTGTGTTTAGTCTACCACCCCTCTCTCTACTTTACATAGGGTCTCCAATACCATAGATATATTCTAGCCTCTATGAGGTAGCTCATTTTTTGTTTGGGTACTGTGTGAGACTCCTCAGAATGTTCCCTTTTTGCCTTATACTAGCTACCTGTATTTCCCCTGAATCTTCCTACAATCTTCCTCATCTCAGCCGCTTGCTCTGATGTTATTAAAACAAGTTCAGTTATGAAATCAAAACTCTACACTTGCACTAGTTTTCATCAATTCCTCTTCCCCTCTCATTAGCGCTTACACTTTATGAATCAATCTGCAAATAAAATCAACAACTTAACATCTCTCCTAGTTCTAGAGTGGTCCCTTTCCTCACATTTTATTTTCACATATTTCCTGTTTCCTAGCAGTGACCCATTCTCTCTGGTTTTTTATTCTATCTTCCTCCAAAGGTTATTATCCTTTATTGGCATCAATCTAACTTCCTTGGCAGCTTAGGTACTACAATTTTCTTCCCTGTACACCTCTTTCTTACCTGTTTTGGCACCTCCTCACAAACCACTCACACTTTTATTTTCTTTTGGCATTTTCCTTTGTTAGGTGCTTCAATTTCTTTCCTCTTTCTTTGTTTATCAGCCACACCATCAATTTTTTGTTCACTGCATTGTCTTTCCTTCCTAGTAGCTTATTCTTGTTTTTTATTTTTTTCTCTACATGGCTGAACCCTTCTATCTGCAACGTTCTTCCTTTTTATTTAGAACCATTAAGATGATGCTTTAGCTTCCCATTGGTGCCTTCTACACTCCTTCTCATTCTAGTTATGTTCATTTTAAAAAAAATAAATCAAGTCACGGCGCACATGTGGCTCTCCCTATCACATTTTGACTCTAAGAGAGGATGGATCCCATACCTCTTCAGCCACGACCCACAATCCTCAAAATTGATGTTGAGAAGATTATTATTCTCATAATATCTATATTCACTTGGTTTTATCTCTCACATTGAGAGGTCAAACAATTAAGCTAACATGTTTCCTTTGTTTCAAACTCCAAAACACTTATATTGACCCCTATAAGTTTGTTGGCTATTGACTGAACATCAATTTACCTCTATGAATGAATATATATCAACTTCTCATGAACCCCAATCACCTATGCTATCACAGTGAACATCCGATGAAGAAATTGACACGAAATCAATACAATTTGGCCTCCAATGGTAGATGGATGGCTCATTTCTGACAACTTCAACCTTCAATCATGTGCAAGTCCTTCCTTTCCAAACACATCAGTCACACATACATAAGGATCATTGAAAGAAGCAAATATATGATCTACACCAAACAGTGCCATTCGACAATCAACCCACAAAGCTAAAAACTGACTTTTGTTATAACTGTTTACCAGGTTGTTATAACTGTTTACGAGGAGCTCAGATTATTCAGAAAAATTATAGGGACATGTATTTCAACATTCCTAAGACCTCCACCAATCCATTCTACTTCAAACCTCACATAATTCAAAATTTTAAAACTTCACCAAATTACCAACAGAAGTCAATGACTAATTCTCCAAATCTGTAAGGTGTATGACCATGAAACATGTGTCATCAAATCCATGATGGAATCAACAATCTTTCTATAAGAGGGTTTGCCAAGAGACCTCACCGATTCTCAAAACAATTGTTTTGGTGAAACTACCTATTGTGTGCCAAAGTCAAAGTATGACAAAACTCAACTATGTCAAATCTAATCACTCCACATGTACCCCAAGGTTGAGATATGTGAACAAAACCTAACCAAATTGAAAGAACAACAAACTAAAATCTTTTTGGTTGATGATGATCACCAGTCTTCTTGGATGCTCCTGCATCAAGTATGCTACAATTTCACATTGAGTATTATTACCCTCTAATGTGGCAACATGCACATCCATGATGGCCTCAAAAGGTAAGAAGTTTACTAGTGCCTTATCATATTTTTATTATTGGGAAAAAACCCATTTATTTTATGTTTTTCTTGAATGAATCATATAAAACTAAAATATATTTTCATAGATCTAGAAGTGTAAACATACCTAATGCATTTTAACATATTAACCTAAAGTATGCTACAATTTCATGTTGAATATTGTTAGCCTACAAGGTGCCAACATGCATATCCATAAAGTTGGCATAAACACATTGATATTTTTTATAAATCAACAACGTTACAAAAATGAAGAGATACCATACATTAGTGAAGTAAAGTTCAAACAAAAGCATGAAGTTAGACCTTACAATCAAACATAATCTAACATCATTTACACCATGATTTTAAATAATATAAAACCATTTTAAACAAAGTAGCAACTAGTCTTATGAACATGAAGCAAAAACATCTAGTAAGAACATCTTGAAGGGAACATGAACCAACAAAAATAATAAGAAACAAAAGTTTAACTATACTTTCATGATGGAAGTGTCATCTAGTCTACTCTATCTTAGCATAAATGTATTGGAAAATGTTATGGATGCTCTTGATATGTTTTATAAATTCTTTAGGCTATGTTTTCCTTGATCCTTTAACAATATGTTCATATAAGAAATCATTCTTGCATAGGTGTTTAACTTTTCCATTTTCTTAACTTGTTGGCATGGCCCTTTTTTACTTCTTCATTGTTGTTCCAAATTAGACACATGCTTAGGTAATTCTAAATTGACTATATCTTAGAGAAGCTTGGAAAAGTAGACATCTATAGTAACATGTCAATGTATGATAGGTGCATAAGGATGGGGGATGGGGGGCCAAAAAGTGGCAAAAATGCATTTTAAAATATAATGCACTTACACTTCTAAAAGTGTGATCGTGTAATGCTTGAAGTGTTCACACAAGACATTAACTGAACCAAGACTAAATGAACAAATTTTTTGCATTACAAATGCAACATTCACATGTCACATTGCACACTAATGTACACCCAAGGTGTTGTGCAAGCACAACGCCACAAATGATGACATTAGCAATGCACCAAGCATGGTGGCACAAACTAGAAGACTTCACCAATCATGTGATAAAGTGAGCATGATGACCATATGAGAGGATAAAGCTTCATCCATGATGACGACTGGACATTAGTCCACGACCTCATTCTTTTGTGAACACATGGAGTAGGATGAGGGTGATAAGTACCTTGTGCTAGGATATGAGTACATGAGAAGGCTTACTAGACCATTGTGTACATATGTTGAGCATCACATGAAGGGTTTCCATCAATGTCACGATTGGGTTTGGAGTTTCATTAACATTAGCTGATGGCATGTTTCATAAGGCATAGAACTTTGTCCCACCTTGTAGCTGATGTAGATGATTTTAGAGGCTTGAGAATGCTATTTAAACATGGTTTGTGAATTGATTAAAGTAATCAAAGAAGAAGAGAGGGATCAATAATGAAGGAGGAAAGGATTTGAAGATATAAGATGGAGAGTATGAGTTGAAGGAAAGGAGTACAATGTGGAGTGCAATCTTGAGAAAGTTGATGGAATAGCATGTAGAATGTGTTGGAGTGTTCTAAGTAGTTTCATTTTGTAATAATCAAATGACTATGGCCTAGAATGTAGGAAGCCCATTTTGGCAACTATCCATTTGTGAATCCTAGTTAGTAATCAAATGATTATGGCCTAGCATGTAAGGAATCCCACTACGAAATGTTTGTAATCATGCAAGTTTAAAAATTAATCAAGTTGTTGTTTGTGAACTATTTTGTTATTTATGTTGTTTGATGTTTTGGCTACATGGTTGGACAATCCTTAATTGGATCCTCCATCCATGACTAAATCAAGTGCTATCAAAGACAAGTTATATTGTGGGATGAGTGTTGAGGAGTTGATGTTGATATGAGTGAGCTTGATCAATGTGGTTTTTCAAGAATGAATTGATAAAAGAGGGGGGAAGGTCCAATTAGGTAAATTTTAAGGCATATATAAGAAGAGGGAGAACATCACATTTTATTTATGTACTTTGCAATAATTAAATAAGGTATCTTCCAAAAATAAAGTGTTGGGTAGAAGATCCCTATGATCTTACCAATTGTAAGTAGATCACAAGTTGTAAGTAGATCTTATAGGAATCTTGTATGTAGAGTGCTAACTATGAGGTAGTTTGTAAGGGTGATTATGGGTAGATCACTAACCTAAGGCATTTTTCATCAAGTCAAGATGCTACCAAAGAGAGGGCATCATATTATCAATGTTGTTAGAAGAATGGAAGAGATGTATGAGATGTTGAAGGCTATGTAGAATCAAATGGATGCATTTGACCAAGACTGCCAAAGAAACCCTAACCCTAGGGTCAAGGAAAGTGATGAAGAAGAGGAAGAAAATCCTATGGAACAAAGAGGAAGTTAATAAGATAAGGAAGAGAGAATTTTGAGAGCCATAACTAGCATTGGTAAGAGGACTAGAGTAGATAGTTCTAATTATTCTAGAAATTTGAATCCTTAGGAGTAAATAGATTGGATAACTAATTTGGAAGCACATTTTGATTATGAGGATATTGTTGACTCGGATAAAGTGAAATTTTCAAAGACTAAGTTGAAAGGCCATGGTGCTACTATTGGAAACAAGGTAGATAACTGAGAGGGGGGGTGAATCAGTTATCTCAAAATTTCTTTAACTTTCTTTTCTTTTGTTAACTTAAAAACAGTGCAGCATCAAATTATATAAGCATATGTGATCATAAGAACAAAAATAAATCAACACACATAACACAAGGATTTTTACATGGAAAACCCTATTAAGGGAAAAACCATGGGGTGACTAACCCAAGATTGTATTCTCGGTTAAACGAATAAAGGAGTACAAAATGGCACTTTCCAATTAGGGCTCACTGCCTGAGCACATTGCTCACAAGAGGCACACTACCTACAAGAGACTCACTGTCTACAGAACATACAGAAGGTAATCAGGTGTTTGAACTAATGAGAAGCATCTACAAATGCAAGAGTTCAGTTCCAGTTTAGGCACAATACACTAATTTGATGCACTTCATTCTTCCTTTGCTTTAATACTATTGCTCTATCACATACCAGACTTGAATTGCTACTTTCACACTTATTCATGCTTTTCTTCACACTTTATTTTATCCCTACTTCACACCACACCCTTACATACTAGAATCCATCTGGTATTTATATCCGCATAAAGAATTTCTATCAACTTTCTAGTCAGCATTAAGAACACTGCAAGTAATTACTATGTCAGCTGAATCCAAGCTTGATTTGTGATGCGTATCAAAAACATAGATAGAGAAGTCATTAATCATGTCAGCCAACAATGTATGATCCCACAAATTATTTGATCAACATCATTTACTCATTTGAATTGAAGTCTGACACTTTGTCGATCAGTTCTTCCTCTGTCTACTCTGCCTGTCTGGAACCCAGCACACAGATGCTCATATCTTTTTCATGCTTTATCACCGGAGGCTAAATCTCTAGAATATAGTAGTCATGTTACCCTTCTTGACTTTCCCAAGTCCGTAACTTACTGAGTTACACCATCTGAGAGATCCGGACCTGATTGTTGGACCTTGTTGTATACTCTGTTCTTGTTCACCGGACCAAAACAATCTTCAATTTGACTTCTGGTAAAGGCATACTATGTACTGCGGATGTGTGGGATAGACTTTGTTGCCATCAATTACAACAGTCATGAAGCCACACAGTGTCTCTTGCCAACAGCTACATGGTAGAAGGAAGTCTAGCTAGAGAGGAATAGAAAATCCAAACCTAGCATTGGAAAGTAGGACCGAATGGACACATAGAAGATGAAATCCAAGTTCATTATGATGAATTACCAATTGGAGCTATTGAAGGAGCTACACAATTTGTGGTAGAGGAACATGGTTGTAAAAGAATACACCAAAGAGTATTAAAAGTTGAACTTTGGGTGTGGACATCATAAGGAAGGAGATGAGAAAGTGGTGAAAAACATCAATGGTTTGAAGGAATCCATTCAGGGGCAGTTCGGTATTTGGAATATCTAGATAGTAGAGGAGGCATAATAGTTGGCACTCACCATAGAGAGGAAACTAAATCAAACACTGGAAAAGAGATAAAACTAATAGAGAGGAGTAGAGATGTAGCGACAAAGGAGAATACTCAAGGGGTCAAGGGAGAGGTAGCCCTTATCACAGTGAAGGAGGAAGCCAAGAGTCCCACCATAGAGAGAAAAAAGATGATAATTCCTACTATAGTGAGTGAAGGGATGATAGCAGTGCCCACCATAGAGCTAGAGATGTTGGTAAGAGTTACCAAAAGGAAGAAGAAGGTGATGAAACACACCATGGAGATTCTTAGAAGGATAGAGGATATGAGAGGAAAAGGAAAAAATCTTTTAGAGGAACCTATTTGAAGTGTGGAGAATAGAGCCATAGAGCATTTGAGTGTTGGGGAAGGAGAGTATAAGATAGCACAAGGACTACATTTATGGATTCGAGGTCACCTATCTCAAAGAGGGACCCATAATATGGAGAATTATCAGTTCCACAAAGAGCCTTGAGATATGATAGAAGGGATGAACTGGCACAAAGAAATATTTTGTTCAAGACCAGATGTAAGGAAAGAGGAAAGTGATGTAATGTTGTTGTGGATAGTGGTATTATAGAAAACTTGGTATCTAAGGAAATGGTTCACAAGTTGGGGCTAAGGAAATTGAAACATCCATGCCCATATAGGATTGGTTGGTTGTAGTCTAGGGAGACAAAATGCTAGTGGAAGAACAATGTTTGGTGAGATTCAACATAGGATCATATTATGATGAGGTGATGTGTGAGATTGCACTAATGAATGTGTGTCATTTTTTGTTGGGGAGACCCTTGAAATTTGACAAAAGTGGTGTGTATGATGGAAGAGCTAACACCTACACAATATGGAAGGGTGGTCAAAAATATCAATTGATTTGACTAAAGGCCAGTGAGGGACAATTTTACAAAAGTTTGAGAGTTTACATAAGGGAGGAATGATATGCATTGATTCCAAGGATTTGTGGTATTTCTAAAGTGTGAAATAGTACCAAAACTATAAGGGAGGCACCACAGATGAGATAATGCGGGATCAAAGGTCCCTAAAGAGAAGTCATCTAGAGGACAAGACAAATGAGTGAGAGGATGAGGGGTTGTACCGAGGAACATGAGGTAGGGAAGGACACAATAGAAAGGTATATGGTAACTAAGAAGGTGGATGATAGATGTGAGGGACTACTTGAGGAAGATAGTAAGGGAAAAAATATAGCAATTGAGTGTAGGTTGAAGTAAAATGACATGAAAGATGATTGGTGGAACAAAGTGCCACAATATAAAATTAAGATGGATGAGATGAAAAACAAAATAGGAGAAAGTAGTACATAGAGTGGATTACTTGAGGCATACCTAAAGAGGTGGAAAGAGTGAGTTGATGAAGCAGCAAGTTGGAATTCCTAGGAAGGGGTAAACTATCCTAGAAAATGAGGGACTCATTTTTTTTTATCAATCCTAGGTGTCTAATGCAAAATAATTCTTAGGTGTCATGGCAATCTTGCATCACCAAATATAGTGGTTTCTTGGTTTGTTTCAATTTATTTGTTTGTTTGTTGGTTTTTGGTTACCAGTTAGTTGTAGAATAAGTTATTAAATTTCACCACAATGCGATATCTAATTTCACAATTTTGGGTTTATGTTTATAGTGATGAATGAATCTTGTTCCCACATTTGAGGAGCATTAGATGTAGAAAAGAGGAATATTACATTTGTGCTCGTATGTAATGGGTTGACATTTTTATACTGTTGTGTTTGTGTTAGATTATGTGGAGTTTGTGCCAAAAGATGGGTGCATGAGAAGGTCTATTGGAACACTATAGATGTATGTTGAGCATCACACAAAGATTTTCCATTGTTGTCACCATTGGGTTTGGATATTTGTTAACATTAGCTGATAACACATTTCATAAGGCATAGAACTTTCTTCCACCTTGTAGTTGACATATATCACCTTATAGGTTGGGGAATGATATATGATTTGTGAATGGATTAGAGAAAACAAAGAATAAGAGAGAGATTAGTAGTTAAGGTAAGGAGGAAATGAGTTAGAGATCTAATATGGAGAGTATTCAGTGGAATAAAAGGAGTATGACGTGGAGTGCAATCTTGAGAAAGTTGATGGCATAGCATGTAGAATGTGTTAGAGTGTTTTGAGCAGTTTCATTTTGTAATAATCAAACAGTTGTGGCCTGGCATGTAGGAAGCTAATTTTGGTGACTATATATTTGTGAATCTTATATATTAATCAAATGGTTGTGGCCTAGCATGCAAGGAAGCCCACAATGGAAATTTTTTAATCATGGTTATAATTGTGCAAGTCTAAAAATCAATGAAGTTGTTGTTTGTGAAGTATTTTATTATTTGTGGTGTTTGATGTCTTGGATGCATGGTTGGATAATCCTTATTTGGATCCTCTATCCATAAATTCATCAAAGATCCTACTATGAATCATAAAATATTATTTCTTTTTAATTGTAATCCATCCTTGTTAACTTCTTTTCTATTGCAAATAATATTATTATTGTTTGGATCTCTCCTTTATCTCTTTACTAGGGTCCTAGTAACAAAATCAAAATGTTGGAAAGAATGGGCATAGATTATGGATCTAATCCTAAGTTACTTGAATGTTATATTTATATACCAATGTTAGAGATAAGAGTATGGTTAGAACTTATGCAACAAGTTATAGAAGGTTGCAGTAGGAAAGAACAACTAAAATTGATAATATGCACCTATTAACATGCATGACATATAAAACATTACTCATTAGCCAAACCAACTTGTAGTATATTATAGTCATTATGTGCAACTCTAATACAAAGTCTATCATTATATAAATCTTCTATCTCTCTTTACACTGCTATATCATATCTTATATATTGGTCTCTATTACATCAAATATTATATCATCTATCACATGTCATCTCATCTCATCTCTTATCTATTCCCCTATATTACATCTTACTTCTTTTGATCCTTTCTTATACCTAAGTACACCATGGAGTGTGTCTCCTTGTACATGTGACTTTTGGCTGTGTTGGTGGTCAGCTAGTTGTGCCACATATCCTTTAGGATGGATGTAGCTTGTTGCAAAGTCAACTATGTCCTGCTAGCATCACCCAGATAGTGGGAGTTCTTAGAAAGTATATGTATATCCCTAGTAAAGAGCATTGGACTTATGTTAAGAGAGTATTTAGATATTTTCAAGAAAAAATTTATTATCATTGATGTTATCATGGTTCTAACAATGTGGCCACGTTATTTGACATATAGGGCTTTGTTGATTCAAATTGGGTAGGTGACTTGGATAGTTGGAGGTCCACTAGTAGCTATATGTTTTCTCTATTTGGTAATGTTATTTGTTGGATGAGTAAGAGACAGCCTACATGGTTGCATTGTTTACTACCAAATTAGAGTATATGACTACTATGCATGCTTATTAAAAAGTAGTTTAGTTACAAAGACTATGTTCAAGGTTTGGTTTTGAATGCAAGGTAGTAAATCTCAAATGTGATAATAAGAGTACTATTTTTTTGGAAAATAACCTCATGTACCATGCTCATACCAAGCACATACATGTAGAATATTACTTTGTTCATGAGATGGTGAATAATGGTAAGGTCATGATTTAGAAGGTTAACACTTTGGATAATGTTGTAGATTCAATTACAAAACTAATGAGCATGGATAAGTATTATTAGTGCAAGGAGGCCATGGTATTTGCATCATGTACTTGATTCATTTTATATTTCTTGTTCTATCATTGCAATGTATAAAATCAAGTCAGATAATGTTAGGATAATGTGCTGCTAATCTTGCAATTCTAATGTATTTCATGTGTCTCCAACACCTTGGGAATGGGTACATGGATTCTTAGGATGTGATTGGGTGAATTATTTATTATTATTTTCTCCTAGTTGACTTGGAATATTGGTTGTAATGGTATTAATAGGGGGTTACTCAAGATTATGGTGGCTATGGACTAGTTTGAATGTATTTATGGCACTTTCTTATTCCTAGGCACTATGAGAGAGAGTGGAGCATCTCTTTAATATCAAGTGGGTCCCTTGTGAAATGTGGTCTCCATTTTGGAGTGTCATTTTTGGGGAAGTGTGCCCATGATTTGTAAGTGGTCAAATATGTACTTTAGTGATTTCTATTCATGGAGCATTAAATATTTGGTCATGGGAGATGTTCAATTTTTCCATACCATGGGTTTTCATTGGTGTTGATTTTGAAAAGGTTTTTTAGCTTTCCCTCTCTAGTTCTCTATAGATTGGATGCCTTAGATTGTTTTATTATGGGTATTTTTAGGTTGAGTACTATCACGCTACTAGAATATTATCAAACTAAAGAGTTAAAGTTGATGTATTCATGTAACAATGTCATTGTGATTAATACAAAGTTGTGATCTCTTTAGTCATGGAGTTTTTTCTTAAAAGGGTTTCTCCACCTACATCAAGTGTTATATGTTTGAATTTATGATCTTGCTTATTTTATTGTTGACATTATTGATTACATGCTTCTTCTTATAAATTAAATTGTTAATCACATAATATTTTAACTACTATTTTAGATTTGTTCACTATTTGCTTAATTTTTCACTATAGTAGTTTACCTTGTTTTTCAACAAGTTGTTTATTCTTGTTCTTGATTTCTTCTAAGATTGAAAAAATCAAACAGTTTACATCAGGGTTTTCAATATTTGGAATTTAGGTGAATTAGAGATTGACAAGTGGAAAGCAACTAAAACTATATTTCATCCAAGATCATGCCATATGATTTACCTTAGGGATCATTTGTATAACATCTAATGAGTCAAAAATAAAGATATTAAATACCAAAATGAAGGATTTTATATACCAATATTTTAAGATAAGTGTTTGTATCTAGATTCTCTTTGAACCTCTAGTTGGATATTCTCCCCTTAGTTCCTATGAGATGAATTTTGATCTAAAAATTTTACATTAGTATTTTAAATATTTAGAATTTGGGTGAATCATAAGATACTAGGTGGTAAGAAATGATGTAATCCATGTCAAGGTAGAGACTGGCCCAAGATATTTACACCTAATAAAGTAGTTCATCTGTGATTAGTGCATATGGCCTCAAGGTTCTAACATCTATGGATTTAATTCAAATAAAAGTTAGAACCAAAATGTTATATATTTAGGTTCTATGTTCTTTGAAATCAACTCAATCTCATGTTAGTGAGTTAAACTCTAACACAACACATGAACTATATCCTTGCTAAAGGCACCCTGCATAGTTACTCCTACTCTTGTGGCAAGATCCAATAAAGTGGTGGTGGAACCAAGGATTGTTCTATTCTTAAGGAAGCAGAACATCACATAAGGCAATTAGATTGATCATGTTATGGAATGAGTGTACAGTTGTTGATTGTTGCTATTGTTAATGTTTATTTCATAGAGTTGAGAGGTCAATTCTTGTAGTAAATTGAGATTTTTATTGCTTGCCTCTCTTATAATTACTAAATCTCACTTGATTTTCTCATGGAACTGATTGATAATTTAGCCTTATACTTGAAAGATTCTTAGGATGTGAATCCTAATTGTATCTTTTCTAATTTGATCTAAGATTTCTATTTTTTCTTTAATATCTTCCTTAGTGGGGTTTTCTTGTGTGGGGAGGTTCTCCCTTATTTCTTCTAGAAATTTTTGGATCCAATCTTCCCTCACACATGGGCACATAGAGTGCTAAGTGGAGGAAATGGATGTGCATTTTTGCTTTAAATTAACTCATTGTGTTTGTTTTTGATTAATTCAACTGGAAAAGAGGGTCCAAAACCCTTAATAGAACAACCTAGAGGGTAGAGCAAAAGCCTCACAGAGGCCGGAAACAACACATGAACAACATATAGACAAAAAAGCCCAAAGAGGCAAAGCAACAACAAGGCAGCAAGGCTGCAAGGAACAATAGACTAAACAATTTCATAACCTGACCTAGCAGGTTGTACACCCTTGGCCCAGGTATGGGTCTGAGAAACCTGCTTAGGAAGGCCTCTCTTCTTTCTTTGAACAACAGTCCAAAAGACATCATTATCTCCATCCGTAGAAATAGGAGATGAAGGAGGTGAAGTTCTCACCAAATCCTTAGAAGGGGGTAGATCTTGGGGAGAGGAAGAAGTTGTCATAGCAACACTAGCCCCAACAACATACGGTGCACCTGTAGAAATAGTTCCAGTCATAGAAGGCACACCAACAACAGTCTCAGTAGCAACAACAACAGCAAGGGAGGTCCCTGCAATAGTCCCAGTAGCAACAACAACAGCAAGGGAGGTCCCTGCAGTAGTCCCATCAACAAAAGAAGCAAACAAATCTGATGGCATTACCAAAGTAGTAGCTACAATAGTCCCAACAATAGCAGCAGTAGGGGAGGTCCCTACAACAACCTTAGAAGCAACAACAACAACAATAAGTGAGGTCCCTACATTAGTCCCAGTAGTAGAAGAACTATGTAATGGGGGAAGGGACTCCTTCTCGACATAGCAGATGGCTCAAAAGCTTCTGAGACAAAATCATCATTATCAACATCCACTATAAGGTGTTCCTATAGAGAATTCTTCCACCAAGATGAGGAACATGAGACCTTCAAGCGAGGGCATTTAGATGCCAAATGACCCATATCAAAGCACTTCTAACAACAAAATGGGATACCTTCATAATCCAAGGGCTAACCCCAAGAACGATCAACAACTTGTAAAACAACCTCTATCAGGAGAGGCATAGACAAATCCACTTCCACTAAAATACGAGCATATGTTGTGTGAGAGAAAAAAGTAATGGCTTGATCCACCATGATAAAATGACCCAACTCATTGTGTTTGTTGAGTTTTATGCTTTGTTGAATTTTGTGCCTCATGATGAGATCAAGGGCTTCCTTGTTTGAATGTTTGCCTTGTTGAAATTGTTGGATTTTATGCCTCATGATGAGATCAAGGGATTTCTTGTTGTTTTGAATGTTTTATGAATTTATACATACACTTATGCTATATGAATGCAAGATTTCTATTCTTTTCCTAATTTTTTGATGTGAGCTAATTACTATCAAGAAAATAAAACACAAATGCAAATATAAATGGTTGTTCCTATATGCAAGTTGTCAATGTTTTTATTTTTTATTTTGTCATGGATGTAAGCTATTCTAAGAAAATGACATTTGCAATTACTCTAGGCAAAACAAGAAATGAATCTAATCTAGAAAGTAATGAAAATAAATAAACTCTACACTAACAAAGAGAAAATAAACATCAATTTACTTCCTCAAGGGAAATATTGTGAGCTAATTACTAATGAAAGCAATAAAGAACATGTCTATATAATTTGGGTGTCAATGCCAAGCTTTTATCGTCAGGAATCCTATGGAAACCATCTCTTCCTTTGTAGAAAAGGGGTCCTCTTCTTGATGACAAGGACAAAGGCAGGGATATGAGGAAATTAATTTGAGCTTAGAAGAAATAGCAAAATCAAAATAAAAGGCACACATAGTCCTACATGAGAATATGAATGCTATGAGGCTTCCTATGAAAAAGCTTGAACAACACAAGAATGCAAGTAATTATTGACCTCTCCTAAAACAATAGAGGATGGGGTATTTATAGGTAGAAAGTGGGCAAAATAAGTGGTGATGATTAGGGAGTTAATAGGGATTTATTGGGGAGATAACTAGGTTTGATTCAGAGATCACAAGAGTTGGAGAGGAAAAAACAAAGATTGATTGGGAGATCACTATAAATTGTTTCACATGAGTGAACAAAAGAGTGATTAAGATTTCACAAATAGTTAGTGGAAGTAATGACTCAATTGTGCATGAAGTAAATCTCAATCAAAATACAAAAATAGAAGTAAACTAGGTGGAACTAGAAGAAAACATGCATGCCAAAACAGGAAGTGGGTTGCCCCTTTTATATGGGAAAGTTTCTCGGCTAATCCTGTAATTTAAGAATAGATCACCCAGACAACCCTAAGGTCTCTCAGGTGACCCTCCTATTGAGGATTTGAAAAGGTTTATCTAGCATTTGCAAAGTCCTAGAACTCAGTTCAGAGGTTGGAAAAGATGGTTAAAAGGGGAAACACATTGGGGACAAATAATCAAGTGTGAGATTGCTAAGAGAAGTATAACTCATGCCTTTGTGGGTTGCAATTTGGACCTCTATATCATCATTAGACTACCATGTAGGTATGCGCACTTTTTCTATTCTTACATATTTGTCCCCTCGTGTACAATCTAGTCTACATAAAAGGTAGGTAGCATTCCCAAAGCAAGAACTTTACCTTTGTTGTTGTCACACATCTGGACCTATAACTAAAAAGATGTCTTAAGCATAAGTTTGATGCATGATAAGCTTAAAGTAAGTACAAAAGGGAGATGAGAGAACATACCTTTGATACATGAGTTTTATGTTTACCTATGTCATCTCGCCTTTCCATGATGATAAAAGACATTCAAAGTGAGGAAAAAAGAAACACTATAAAATATAAACTAAGCAAAAAATATCATTAACACATGCTAACCTAGAGAAGAGAGAGGGAAAATGAGAGAAAGTGAGAAAAGGGTGACAACCTATGCAAGGGAATAGTTGACAGAAATATGATGACAAGGAAATAAATATTATGGATGTCATTCATCCTCCTATGGACCTTGAGGTATGAGAAACAAGAAAACCCCTCTTTAAAACCCTAGACTCTTTTTTGCTTGATTTCACTTAAAAATATTTGTAAAACATGGATATTTTTGTTGCATTTGCATAGGTTTTAGGTTTTCACCATTTTTGTTGTTTCATTTTTCCTATTTCTGATTAATTTTTGCATTTTCTAAGCCCACTAGGGCACACTAGTTTGTGGCCTAGAGTTGTCCCTTATGCCAAGGTAGGTCACTCAAGCAACCCTACCACTCTAATCTAGGTCACTCGAGAGATCAATCAAGTCACCTGAGAGACCCTACCAAGAGGTTTTGCTGATAGGATCAGAGGCAAAAATGATGAGTTTGATGCTTGAACTTGATCATTTATTTTAATTTAATACTAATTTCTCTATTTATTCCTTTTTTAAGATTGTATTTGATATTTGTAGATTTTTAAAGTTTTATGCAATTTCTAATTTTGGAAGTTGTTCTAATTTTTATGGGTTTTTTAAAGTTATATGATGGAGATTTGACTTAACATTCTCTTCTTAAAGGATAGCTACATATGATGGAATGATACCTATGAGAAGGCTTGGTATATGGAGGCATTAGAGACATTATAGATATTGTGAATCACACCATTCTTCAAAGGATGAGGTTGGATAGGGTGGCACAAATATCGATTATCCACCCTTCATCCCACATTTGTTGAAAGATATTAAGTTATTAGGACATTGATCAGAACATGTTTTAATTCCCATCTATTTCTAGAGAGTGGATTATCACACTTTATGATGTTTATCATGTCCTCAGGGTTCCTCTCAGAGGGGAACCACTTACATTTCCTAAGAGGGATTTTGAGAGAGAGAGACTAGCTTGGGCAACTATGATGGGAGAGGCTTGACCTAGAGACATAATTAGTATTCAACTCATTTCAATTCCTTGACTTTCCATTCCACCCTTGTGAAAGGTCCTGACTAGCCTAATTGCTACTTGCTTATCGGGAGGTAATAAGGCCCCAATTCTTAGGTAGTGCTAGGCACTAATTATTCAACAACTTGATTGAGCCTGATAGTTTTCACTTGGGGGATAAACATTCTGGCATTGGTTTACCAAGACTTGTATTACATCTCATGACAAGGGGCCCTTGCCTTTAGCCACCCTTGATTAGTTATGTCTTGGATTCTTAAGTATCCACCTTGACAAATGTAGATTTCATTTCAAACCCCTATAGGGAAATGGAGGGGTTATGGCCAAAAGATAGATTTGGTGGATCCTACTACCAAGAGGTTAGTCATTTGAGGGAAAAGAATGGTTTGATAGAGATTCACCCTATTACACTAGTGATCTAGTATCTGGGAGATGAATTTATTGAGGATTTTCCCCTGGTGCTCTCATTTTATAGGTTTTTTTGAGAGGATACTAATGCATAGTGTGGGGCTATTTCATGGGTATCACTTGTTCCTAGAGTTCTAATCACATGACCATTCTAAGGGCCAAACCCAAGGCAAAGAGCTCGTCAATCTTAGAGATGTATTGTTGTTGAGGGTGAGGTGACCAATGATGAAATAGATGAGGACTATGATCCTAAAGAGGAGATATATGTGATAGCATTAGAGGAACATGACTTGGCTACAAAGGATGAGGAGGTAGTACTAGTGGAGGTCACACCTACACATTAGGTGGTTCCAATTGTAGAGTTGATAGAGGAGGATATGAGGATAGTTGATCCCTCATGGCAGTGTAGAGATCCTCACGGGTACTACACTAATCCAATCCTTCTTATCTTCTTGCACTTCCTTATCTAACAATTATTATGCTCTAAAACTTAACTAAGACTTTACTTGGTTGTGCTTTGACAGGAACTACTAATGAATGTGGGACCTTTTTAGAAATGCTTCTTTAGCTATCTTTGTCCCTGCTAGTGAACGAGCCCAAGAGGAAATTTTGGTTGATGTTGGGATGCCTACACTAGCAAGTTGACATGTAAATGTTCTCACTTAGACTTATTATGCTGGCCAAGATATGACATCTCACAAGACTAGATCAATTACTACACTAGAGCATAAGAATGCTTTCCTTCAAGAGATGGCTAGCCTTGGGGTCCGTAGACAGACCTCTACTTCACATGCTCAAACACCAAGACTATCACACTCATGGATTCACAGCCATGTACCCTCATAGGTGGATACTCATGGGACTCCCAAACCTTTATATGTAGCATATCTAGCATGAGAATACCCTAGAGTAGGAGCCCTTGAGGTTTCTTAGGTTGGATTCACCTTTGAGGTCTCTTAAAAGGTATACTTTTATTGTAGAGATTTTTACTTGCCCCCTTACATGGGGAGATTTACATGCATAAGTGCACACTTTTCTCTTAAAATCTTTTGGTAGAGCAATTTGTACTTAGAAATTATTATGCACTTATCATTACAACGTGATTTATTGGGATCAATATAATTGGGTGAGTAGACATCTTGTACTTTTCTTTGTCTCTTGTGCATATGGTTGGTTACAATTATATTTTATGTTCTAACAATATGGATGTTTTGTGATTATATATGGATGATGGTATTATGATCATGCAACTTTATGGATGAAATGTATGGAATGTGAATACTTATGGATTCATTTGACACACATATGGATGGAAAAGTAGTATAATTATCTATATTATTTTGCTTTTATGGATGCCATGAGCTATGACATAAATTATTTCTTATTTTTGAATGAAATGCATCTGGAACAAATAATGTGACTACTCTTCAATAAGATTTTTAACCTAAGTGATTGCAAGTTGACATAGCATAGGATGACCTACTAAAATTTTGAGATAGGATTTATTAGGGAATCAAGTGGGAACAAGTAAGGGAGTGGAACAAGTTTTAGATTAAGCTTCATAAAAGCCTAAATACTAATCATTATCTAGACCAACCACTTAGACTAGTTTTCAATGTAGACAAGCAACAAATTTGATGGGTACCCACTAGACTTAGATCTAAAGATGACAACAAGTTAGACCTAGGGTGAAGGAAAGGCTCCTTAGCAAAAGATGGCCCTAAAAGATAGCTAGACTCTTGGTTTTGCCTAACTGGTGTGTCTGTGGGCTTTGCCTTTTTCATTTTATCTTCTTTTTTATTTCCCTGATAGATGTCACCCTCATAGCTTTGATCTTAGATTGTTCTCCACGTGAGAGTACAAACATTAGCAATCTCTTTAAATTGCTCTCTTTTTTTGCCTTTTTTTTTACTTTTTTGCTTCAACTTTTTTATTGCTTTGCATAGTTTTGATCCCCATAACATTTTTGGCTAGGTGAATAAGGAGCTAGGTGCTACCAAAAAAATAATTAACTTCTAAGACTTGCCTATTACTAAGGAGGATTAGTGGAGGTCTACTTGCTAGCTTCTATTAGGTATTGTAGGTTTGAAAACTTGCTTTGTTTAGGCTTGACTAGATGGTGGTTAAGATTGGGATTAGTATAGAACTAAATGCTTGACTTTATTTGAAATTGTTGGGTGTACAAAGGGGAAAGGATAATAATTATTTTGGGAATCCCTAAGCCTTAGCAAGGACAACCTATACTAGGTAACTTTGAGACTCCTTAATAGGATAAAACTCAAACAATAGCAAATCACTAACAAATGCAAGCATGGATAGAATAAAATGCATGCTTTGGAATTTAGATTTTTCTTGATTTTATACTTTTTTGAATTATTTGATTTTTTTATTTTTAGATATAATATTTCTTTAGATGAAAGGCTTTAATTGTTTCACTAAACTATTCTCCTTCCATGGTGCACAATAAATAAGTGTCATTTCCAATGTCTTCCTTAACCATGTAAGGTCCTTTCAAATCTTCTCAAATTTTTAATTTATTTTTGTGCCTTTTATTCTTTGTACTTCCCTTCTTGAGGATAAATCTTCCTATCCTAAAAGGTCTCATTATTACTTGTTGTAATGTGGGTATACTTGTGGAGGCTTGTAAAGACTGAACTGTCATGAGATGAACTATAGATTAATAGCTCTATTGGTGTGATGGGGTCCAATATAAGGCTCCATTGCTGGCTAGCACCTTTATAAGGAGTTCAAACTCATCTTGCATGTAAACTTTGACTTTGATATGCTTCTAAACACTTTGTAAAAATTGGAACAATTCAAGATGAATTTGTGACTCCCTTTGTTCTTCCAGATGGACAAAACCTATGCTTATTTTCCCATTTGGTTCTAGTCACAAATCCATGTAGTATCTCATGTACTTTTCAAGAAGTTCAAGAATAGTGGGGTTTTCTACCACAATTATTATGCACATTTTACTTTCCTTCTAAAATTCTCCTGTACTCACCTTGTTCTCATCAAGGAATCTTTCAACCATTTCAATTTGGACTTGCAGTGGTTCACACATGTCATTTGATTGTATGGAAGTTGAAGGTAATAGTAGGTCATGTGAGTTATGATCCCTTAAAGCCTTAGAAGACACTTCAAGGTCATTCATGGACTCATTGTCAATTGATTTAGTTAATTGATTTAACATAAAAGTGATCTTTAGAGTCCATTTGTATGGTGGAGTCCAAGGAGTGTAAGACTCACTAGGGGGTGTGAGAGGTGTATAAGAACTTCTTGGAGTTAGCACGAAGGGCATATATGACTCACTCGATGAAGTTTCCCTAGGTGGTATTAATGAAGTATAGCCTTTAGATAAGTCTTCTTTAGCATTTGCAAAGGCTTTAGGCTCTATCTTGTTTAAGTCAATTGTCTTTAGTTGAACTTGATTTTTAGGCATGTCCATCTCGAAATGGGAGGAGTTCCATTTTGGATAGGTCTTGTTGGTTGGATTGCTTCATCTTTCCTCCTCATTGGAAAACATGTTTATTTTAATCTTACACCAGTGGTGCAAATGTCTAATGGGAGCTGCATAGGGTTGTCGAGCATTCCAGTAATTCCATGATCTTTGTAGTTATATCCTTTGAGATATTTGATCCTTGTTTTGATGACTCTCCCTTTTCTATTGGTGTAATTCCTATGTCGGTTGAGGTTCTACCTTGATCATCCTTCTTTCTTAAATGCAATATTTGGGAAGCAAGTTCTAGTATTGTGATCTTGTTTGTAGACAATTCATAATTGATTGAGAAACATATCTTCTCTATCGTTGCATCTTCTTTTAGCTTAAAAGGCTTAGGGTCCCCCTTGGCAATGTAAATATTTTCATGATGTAGGAAACAAACCTCCTAGAACAAGGTTAAAGGAATGGCCTCCATTTTATGAATCCAGGGTCTTCCTAGTAGTAAATTGTAGCCCATGTCCCTTTCAATGACATAGAACTTTGTTGGGATTTTTATTTTCCCAATTTTAGTTTAGATTTCAAGTTGTCATATCCATTAAGGGTATCTCGTCAAGATATTAGGTTCACATGTCTAGATCCCATCCTTTCAAGAAGAGAGAATAGTACAATGTTTATAGCTACTCCATTATCTATTATCATCCACTTAATGTAGGTATTGTAGATCCAAACTTGCAAATATAGGGTTAGATCCCCCCTTTTTTCTTAACTCTACTTCCATTGGCATTTGTTTCATATCAAAAATGAAGTTGGTATCTTGTAATTCTATATTCAATGGATTCATATCTAGATAGACTTAGTTTATTTGCTCATCTAGGGGGAGTAATGACATCAAGGTATTTCAAACCTATTTCCTATAAACACAATAAAATGGAAAATTCCTAAGGAGGCCAATGAAGGAGATTTTTGCATACATCTTTTTGAGATCCTCTACAATAGCATATATGGTCCAATAGGAGATGGAGTTGGATCAATCATTGAAATGAATTTTCTATGGAATTCTATCTCTTGCTCCACAATATGCTCTATTTCTAGTTTGTCATGAGTTACTTCTACCAATTCTAGCATCTTAGTTTCTCCCTTTAGTCCTAGCTGAGCAGATGTATTTGGTTCATTGGCACTTGGTATGGTAGTTAACATGAAGTTGTCAGATTTTGATGACTTGGTTCATTTTTGTAATGGGGGAAAAGGATCTTGAAATATCTTCATAGTGGCATTTTGTGAGGCAATATCTTTTTTTTGGACATTGTTGTTGTTGTTGTTGTTGTTGTTTGTTGTCACCTCTTGTGGGTTATGGAACATTTCAATGAATACTTGCATGTTGGTCTTCTAGTAATCTTGAGATGAATCAATTGTATTCTCAACATGATTTGGTGTTATGTCCTCTCATTTTTTGAAATGAGGGAAATTGATTATACTCATATGGTCAATGTATGGTTTGTATGTATTGTCATAATGATTTTCTTATTGTTGATTATCCCTTTGATAATTGTTGTTTCAAGGGTAATCAACAATATTAACATTTTCAGGCAAATAGTCTCCTCCACTATATCCATCATTATAGCCCTTATTGGCATTATTCTTAGCAGGGGTTCTGTTAGTTACCCCATCAGTCATTGCATTACAATTAGTTTTTAGTATCTTTATAGTAGAAGGGTTGCTTCCACTATTGTTAACTTCTTGATGAGTCACCAATCATCCATTTGATTCATAAGTTTTTTACCCTCTATCAATAGTGGCTTGATCAATTCTGAATGTACTCTTCAAATCTTCTTTGTAAGACATGCAAGGAAGCTTCTAGACCTCCCCCCTTGCATCTCTATTAAGGGCATGTATAAAGAGGTTGCATAGTTATCTATGATCCATATTTGGGGCACTAGTTGATGAGTGGAGGACTTGCTTCTAGTGCATGACAGAGTGTGCCATTAATTCATTTGCATGTTGTTTCATAGTTAAGAAATCTTGAGTGTCTATCTTGACCAACTTGTTCATATAAAAACCCTTCACAAACTCACCTATGAGTTGTCAAAAGGAATGTATAGAGGCCTCTGGGAGGTGATAGTACCAGTCTAGCATGATTCCTTCAAGGGTCTTGGGAAATATCCTATTTACAACTCCATCCCATGGGATTTTTCTCACAACCATTATGTACACTTTGATATGTGAATTTGGGTCTCCCTCCTCTTTAAATTTTGGTAAGTCTATGAGGGGATGCAATAACAAAACATTCTGAATATTGTAATTGAGGGGTTATTTTAAGTACTCTAGGTACATTCCCAAGAATGGGTTTTGGGAAGGTAGTGTTTTTCCTATAAACATGAGCCCCATGGGTGGGACTTGCTAATTTTGAACATTCATTGGGTATCTAGGCATGACTTTGTATGTTGGTTGGACATTAATGGGTTGATATATTGGGGGATCTTAAAAAATTTGTGTTGAATAGACTCCACTAAGTTGTTGAAAAGGTGGAGCTATTTCATTACTATCATTTCAAGAATAGAAGTTCAAATAAGGTGGGTTTCGTGATTTCCCTAACTTTTCTCAATCCTAGCAATAAAAGGATTTGCTTATGCTTTGGGTCTTTCTTCAACTTCATCTAGTTTTGGTTTTTCAATACCTATAACCTCTAGCATCCTAATCTATTAGACCAAGGTGGCTATATGAGGTCAATAGGTGTTTCCACCCTATCCTTTGAACTTCTCCACCTTGCGGTGGTTTTTTTTATGATTGTGTCGCTTCATTAGTTCTTTCTTCCAAAGTGTTTTCTAATGATGCATGATGTGCCACAAATCACTCAACTTGATATGTGACATGGAGAGATTCTTGAGCCTCTCAATCTTCTTGCAAACTTCTTTCTAGATGATTCACTTTGTTGTCCATTTGGGTAGTTGTTTTTGTATAGCTCATGATAGGAGAATCCTATTGATGGACTTTAGATTTAATGAGCACTCAACATGCTCTACCTTGACTGGGATAGCTTGGTTGAATGACAATATCCTAATTCTAGGTTGGGTTGTTAAAGGTCATGAAGTTGGGGGGGTTCATGTTGAATGCCCTCTAAATCTAAATCTTCAATATCATAGTGACTTGAGATTGATGTTAAATGATCTAGTGGGATATACCTATCAAAATATGACATTAAAGGTTTGGTGGAGGAGGTGTTCCCCTAGACTCTATCCATTTCTATCATATTAGAGGGGTGTAAGAAATACTATAGAATAAATGGAATGGATAAAAGAGAGAAGGATGAAGGTGGAGTGGAAGAAGAGTGCAGACATAAAAAGCTCACCCAAAAGGATTTTCTCTCCATGTCAAGTTAACCAAAATATGTGTTGTTGAAAGTCAAATCAAGACCACGCTAGTGAGTTAGACTCTAATGCAACACATGAACCATATCCTTTCTAAAGATGCCCCACCCAATCACTCTTGCTCTCATGGCAAGAGTCAGTCAAGTGTTGGTGGAACTAAGAGGGTGTTACATGTTCTTAAGGAAGAAGAACATTATGGATGGCGGTTAGATTGATCACAATCTTGGCTTAAGTGTGTGACCTTGTTGATTTTTATGATTGTTAATATTTATTTGAGAGTTGAGAGGTCAATTTTTGTAGTAGAATCATATTTTCATTGTCTACCTCTCTTATAATTACTAAATCTCACCTAGTTTTCTCATGGAATTGATTGATAATTTGGCCTTGGACTTGAAAGATTCTTACGATGTGAGTCGTAATTGTATCTTATCTGATTTGATCTAAGATTTCTAGCTATTTTTTAATATCTTCCTCATTGGGGTTTTCTTGTGTGGGAAGGTTCTCCCTAATTTCTTCTAGTACTTTTTGGATCCAATATTCTCTCACACTTGGGAACATCGAGTGCTAAGTGGAGGAGATGGATGTGCATTTTTCTTTGAATTAGCTTGTTGTGTTTGTTAGTTTTTGTGCTTTGTTGAATTTTTTGCCTCGTGACAACAAGGGCTTCCTTGTTTAAATGTTTTCCTTGTTGAAATTATTAGATTTTATGCCTTGTGATGAGATTGGGGGATTTCTTATTGTTTTTAATGTTTTTGAGTGTTGTATTAATTTCTACATGCAATTATGCTAGATGAATGCAAGATTTTTGTTCTTTTCCTAACTTTTTTATGTGAGATAATTACTAGTGAAAATAAAAAATAAATGCAAATCTAAATGATTGTTCCTAAATGTAATTTATCTATGTTTTTGTTTTTTATGGTTTGGCATGGATATAATCTATTCTAAGAAAATGAAATCTGTGGTTTCTCTAAACAAAATAAGAAATGAATCTAATTTAGAAAACAATGAAAATTAATAAACTCTACACTAATCAAGAGAAAAAAAAATCAATTTACTTCCTCAAGGGAAAGACTATGAGATAATTAATAATGAAAGCAATAAAAGAACCTATATAATTTGAGCGTCATTACCAAGATTTTATCCTTAAAGATAATATGGCAATTGTCTCTTCATTTGTAGTAATGTGGTCCTCCTCTTGAGGATATGGACAAAGGAAAGGATATGAGGAAATGAATTTAGTCTTAGAAGCAATAGTGAAATGAAAATAAAAGGCAAGTGTAGTCTTGCACAAGCATAATCGCTCTATGAGGGATACCTATGTAAAAGCTTAAACAAAACAAAAATACAAGTAATTCTCAAGTTCCCCTAAAAAAATAGAGGAGGGGGGTATTTATAGGTAGAAAATGGGAAAATAGGCTGGGTGATTGGGGAGTTAATACGGATTGATTGAGGAGATAATTGGGTTTGATTGGGAGACCACAAGAGCTTGAGAGGAGAAAATAGAAGACTAATTATAAGATCATTGTGAATTGATCAGGAGTAAATAAAAGAGTGATTGTGAGTTGATAAATAGTCAGTGGAATTAATGGCTTAGTTGTGCATGAAGGAACTCCCAATCAAAAATCTAAAAATGGAAGTAAACTAGGTGGAACTAGAAGAAACCACACATGCCAAAACACAACAAGGTCACGCCTTTCAGGAAGTGGGTCACCCCTTTTTCTAAGGAAGGCCACCCAGGAGACCCTAAGGTATCTCAAGTAACCCTCCTATTGAGGATCTAAAAGGGTTGTTTAGCATTTGTAAAGTCTTGGAACCTAGTTTAGAGGTTGGAAAAGATGGTCAAAAGGGGAAAACCACTCAAGGACATATCATCAAGTGTGAGATTGTTCAGAGGGGTATAATTCATGCCCTTATGGCTATGATTTGGATCTCTATATCATCATTGGACTGCCATGTAAGCATGTCCACATTTCTTTGTACTTATAGGTTCATAATCCAACTTGCATTTAGATTTGCTTCACACACTAATTTCATATCATTTTTACTCCAATCTTTAGTTGGCTCCAATTTTAATTTCAAACTAGTTTAAATCTTTATATTTTAACTCCAAATGTTATTTAAGGAAGAGGTACTACTATATTGAGGTAATATGTTTAGAATGGAGTCTAGTTTCTAAAAATGTAATTTTTTTGAAATTTCAATGAACAGTTAATTTACAATGAAAAAAAGACCAAACACTGGTTTTTGCCCAAAAATGGACACAAACAAAATAAATTAAAGATGAAAGGCTTAACATTGTTTAAAATGTGAAAAAAATTACATTGTTAAATAGCTAAGAGAAAGCCTAACATTACCCAAGTGTTCGATTTGTTTGACCTTGAAACACGTGAAAATATGAGGGTTAGCATGAACAAAATTATGTGAAATCCTGCAGAATATGCAAAAACACATCTTTGGATGTTGGGAAGGCACTCCAAGCCTTTGGGTTGGAAATCCAAAGAAAATCCCAAGCCTAAGGCTTGGGATTCCCAAAGCAAAATATAATGCGAGTGCATTATAACGTGCTCGCGTTATGTTTTAATTTGTATTTTTTCCCTTTTCGCAAAAGTTTGCCTGATGTTTGTCAAGTTTGACCTAACGCGAGTGCGTTATAACGTGCTCACATTATGTCTCCTTTGGAATGTTTTATGTTTAAGTTTATTGAGTATGCATGTATGTATGCTTGTATGTATGTATGTATGTATGTATGCCTATATGTATATATGTATACTTATATGTATGCATGTATGTATATATGTATGCTTGTATGTATATATGTATGCTTGTATATATGTATGCATGCTTGTATGTATGTATATTTGTATGCATTTTTGTATGTATGTATGTATTTGTGTATGCCTGTATGTATGTATGTATGTAAGGGTTTTGGGTTTAGGGTATATAAGGACCTGAGCCTGTAGAGTTTTTAGGGTTGAGGGTTGAGGTTTTGGGTTTAGGGTTTAAGGTATAGGGTTGAGGGTTGAGGGATTAGGGATTAAGTAATAGGTAGAGGGTAGAGGGTTGAGGGTTGAGGGTTACAATTGAGGGATACTATTTAGCGTGTTGAGTCTATAAGATTAATTATGTAAGGTATGGGGATTAGGGTTTAGGATATTGGGTTTAGGGTTTACGATATGGATTAAAGGTATATAAGGTATAGGGTGACTTGGGTTGAGAGTGTACGGTTTAGGTTTTAAGTATAGGGTTGAGGCACAATATTTACGGTTTAGGATATAATGGTGAGGTTATAGGGTATAGGGATGAGGGTTTGTGGCTGTAGGTTTAAGAGTTTAAGGTATAGGGCTGAGGACTGGGGGATTAGGGGTTAAATATATGGTTGAGCGTATAGAGTAGAGGGTTGAGAGTTTATAGTTGAGGGATAATGTTCAAGGTTGAGTGTCTAAGATATAGGGTTTAGGGTTTAAGGTTGAGGGTATAAGGCATATGGATGAGGGTTGAGGGTTTAGGGCATAAGTATAGGGTTGAGGGTATAAGGTATAGGGTAGAGGTTTGAAGGTTCAAGAATAATATTCAAGATTGAGTGTTCAAGGTTAACTATATAGGGTATAGGGTTTAAGAGTTTAAGAGTATCTCGGAGTTGAGAGTTTAGGGTTTAAGGGTTTAAGGTTTGAAGGATTAAGGGTATAAGCGTTGACAGTTTAAGGGTTGAGGGATTAGGGTTTAAGGCATAGTGTCGAGGGTAGAGGGATTAGGGTTGAAGGTTTAAGGGTTGAGGGTTGAGGCTTTAGGGCTGAGGGTTAAGGGATTAGGGTTTAAGGTATAGTGTCGAGGGTAGAGGGTTTAGGGATAGGGTTTAGGGTTTAAGGTTTAAGGGTTGAGGGTTGAGGCTTTAGGGATAGAGTTTAGGATTTAGCATTAAGGGATTAGGGTTTAAGGTATAGTGTCAAGGGTATAGGGATAGGTTTTACAATTTAAGGTCTAAGGGTTTAGGGTTTGAGGCTTTAGGCATAGGGTTTAGGGTTTATGGTTAAGTGAGAGACCTAGATGGCTAAGGATGGATGGAGAGGCAGACAAGGAGTGATTGAGAGATGTAGAGAGGGGAGAGGTAGAGAGGTGAGGGGGAGACAAAGGTGAGAGATAGAATAAAATGAGAGAGTGAAGTTGACAACTTGAGGGAAAGATGGTTAAGCAGGAGGGAGAGAGGTGGAGAGGAAGGGAAATGTCTAGAGATCCCTAAGAGATATACAAGTGAGAGACCTAAAATCTAAGGAGAGAGGGGTGAGAGAGATAGGGGAGAGATGGGGGTGAGGTAGATAGAGGAGGAGAGGGGTGGATAAGGGTCAATGGTTTAAGGCTTTAGGGTTTAAGGGTCAAGGGTTGAGGCATTAGGGTTTAGGGTTGAGGGATTAGGGTTTAAGGTATAGTGTCGAGGGTTGAGGGTTTAGGGATAGAGTTTAGGATTTAAAGTTTAAAGGTTGAGGGTTGAAGCTTTAGGATAGGGTTTAGGGTTTAGGTTCAAGGGATTAGGGTTTAAGGTATAGTATCAAGGGTTGAGGGTTTAGGGATAGGGTTTAGGATTTAAGGTTTAAGGGTTGAGGGTTGAGGGTTTAGGGATAGGGTTTAGGGTTTAGGGTTAAGTGAGAGACCTAGATGGCTAAGGACAAATGGAGAGGAAGACAAGGAGTGACTAAGAGATGTAGAGAGGGGATAGGTAGAGAGGTGAGGGGGAGACAGAGGTGAGAGATAGAGAGGTGAGGGGAGAGATAGAAGAAAATGAGAGAGTGAAGTTGACAACTTGAGGGAAATATGGATAAGGAGGAGGGAGAGAGGTGGAGAGGAAGGGAAATATCTAGAGAGCCCTAAGAGATATACAAGTGAGAGACCTACAACCTAGGGAGAGAGGGGTGAGAGAAATAGGGGAGAGATGGGGGTGAGGCAGATAGGGGAGGAGAGGGGTGGATAAGCGTTGAGGGTTTAAGGGTTTAGGGTTTAAGGATTAAGGGTTTAGGGTTTAAGGGTTGAGGGTTTAAGGGTTGAGGTATTAAGGGTTTAAAGATTGAGGGATTAGGGTTAAGGGTTAAGGGATTAGGGTTTAAGGTATAGTGTTGAGGGTTGAGGGTTTAGGGATAGGGTTTACGATTTCAGGTTTAAGCATTGAGGTTTGAGGCTTTAGGGATAGGGTTTAGGGTTTAGCGTTGAGGGATTGGGTTTTAAGGAATAGTTTTGAGGGTTGAGGGTTTTGATGGTGACAGGTTGTCATTTGATTTCAAAAGTGTGTTCATATCAGGAGGAGATGGTGCAATGCAAAAGTTGCCTTAGTTGTTGCATGAACAAGTTACAAAATGTAGGTTGTGCTTCTGTCATCTTCATAAGTTGATATGTCTAATGCATAAAATCAGATGTCTTGATATGTTTGGTGTAAAGCTCTATTCACTCATCAAATAATGATCAGGATTGAGAAGATTGATCTTCATATCAGGTTGTCATGGATGTTGGACATCAAGATAGTCAGGAGTTATGAAGAATAATGTTAGTTCATGTTTTTTCTTGATCAGGAGTGAAGTGGTTGTTGTCTGACTAATGTATATTATGGGCTTCACATATGTATTGAGAATAAAAAGACTTGTTTCTCTTACACAAGGGAAAGATTAGTATTATTGGTGTCAAGTCTTAGGAACAATTAAATTGATGTCTAGTTCTTGTTACAACTTTGTTCCTAGATGTCTATATATTCCATGGTTATCTCCTAGGTTCACAACTCTAAACCCTAGAGAGTCACTTGTTATGTGTGAAGAGTATGGTCAGAAACATGGATTAGAAAAGAATCCTATTTTATATTCCATGGTTGTTAAATCCTAACATGGCAATTTTTATAAAAGGAGGTTGACCTGCAATTGCAGGTAAAAGTCACTTGAGTGATTGTTTAAAGGGTTTATGTGCCGTGTGATAACCGGCCTCTCCTTTTTACCACCGGTGGAACAGTTATTTGCAGGCATCTTAGTCATTTTCTTTAAGAGTGATGCATATGATTTAAAGAGCATCGAAGGGCATCAAACAATAATGTGTTTATAAAGGGAGCTCAAGTTTATATAGTTTTTTTAAAAGCCATCGAATGTTAGTGAGCAGGGAGCCCGATTTTTCAAAGGTGGTGCATGCCTTAAAAACAAAAGACATCGAAACTTTTGAAGAATCAATTAATGAAGATCATTATGTCATCATATGGAGATTGCATCGGTGTTTTTTTTTTGTTGAGAAAAGCATAATTTATAATACATCGAATAAGGAGCATATTAAGTCTTAAGGGCAAAATGTATTTGTTTTTTTTGCTTGTAAATATTAGAAAGTTTCTTATAAAGCATCGAATGCTTGGATAGCAACATTAGTTGCTCAAATAGGAAAGTCAAATGCTTTTGGAGTAGTTTATTTTTTCATGAAGATATTTTTTCTTTTAAATAATTAAAAAAAGGCATCTTTCTATAAAAGCAAAATATTTATAGATTGAAGATTTTTTAAAGGCAGCTTGGTTTTCAAAGATGAATTGATTTTTTGATTTTATTGAAGATAAAATAAGATTGCAGGAATTTGTAGAGAGGAAGAGAGGAAGAGAGGAAGAAGATGAACGGATTTCTTTTATGAAGAGAAAATAAATAGTGGAAATTATTCATGATTTCTTGCAGGAGAATGATGGAATTTGAAAGATTTTTTGAAGATAAAATTGCAACAGAAGAATATCAAAGTTGATCATTTATTTTGAAAGAATTTTTTTTTGAAGTTTTTTCTTTTGCAGAGAAGATGAATCTTTGAAAGGGACAAAATGTTTTTATTGATCAGATTTTCTTCTTGCAGATGGATTGGTGTTTGGATTTCTTGATGTCTTTATTATTGCAAATGAAAGGGTTTTGATTTACAGAGTGAAGGTGAAATGTTTTTGTTTGCAGAGAAGATGAAAATGATTATAAAGAATGTGAAAAGTCATCTTGTATATAATGGCTTGGTAGATGGATTAAAATGCAGAGTTGTTGAGTGGATTAGGATATAGGATTAATTTTGAATATTTGAGTTTATGATTTGGGTTGATAAAAAAAAATGGCCATTTGACAGACACATGAGAGAGAAGAAATGTTTTGTATTGAAACAGAGAAACCCTCTGAATTCTTGTTTTCAGCTTGTTCTGTATTAGGGGTTGGTGCTCCTTGAAGTTGGTGCTTCTAAACATTGTTGCCAGTGAGGTATAGTATGCCAGTGAGGCTTGTAGGTCAGTGAGACCTCTCAATTATCAGTGAGACATAATATTCAGCCAGTGAGGCTTTGTAAGAAGTTTTTAAAGTTAAGCCAGTGAGGCAGTTTTGGAGTGGTTTTTCTACCCCAGGAGGGTTTTCCACTCATACAAATTTGTGTTATGTCTCATATTGCTTTTATCTATATGTGTGTATGTTAATACTTTGCTTAAGAGGTTTTGTTCTCTTTCTTCATTCTCAGTCACGTGCTTAATATCTTTCTCTTTTTGTGTCTTGAAAGTTAAAGTTTGCAAAAAGGTTTGAAAATTTACACAACACTGATTCAACCCCCCTCTCAATGTTGTCCTAGACTCCTACAGGTTTAGGGATAGGGTTGAGGGATTAGGGCTTAGGGTTGAGGGATTAGGGTTTAAGGTTGAGGGTTTAGGGTTTAGGGATAGGGTTTAGGGTTGAGGGATTAGGGTTTAGGGATAAGGGATTAGGGTTTAAGGTATAGTGTCGAGGGTTGATGGTTTAGGAATAGGGATAACATTTAAGGTTTAGGGTTGAGGGATTAGGGTTTAAGGTTTAGGGATAAGGGATTAGGGTTTAGGGTTGAGGGATTAAGGTTTAGGGTTGAGGGATTAAGGTTTAAGGTTGAGGGTTTAGGGATAGGGTTTAGAGTTTAGGGATAAGGGATTAGGGTTTAGGGTTGAGGCTTGAGGGATAGCGTTTAGGGTTGAGGGATTAGGGTTGAGTGTTGAGGGATTAGGGTTGAGGCTTGAGGGATTAGGGTTAAGGTAGAGTGTTGAGGGTAGAGGGATTAGGGATAGAGTTTAGGGTTGAAGGTTTAGGGTTGAGGGATTAGGGTTTAGGGTTGACGGTTTAGGGATAAGGGATTAGGATTTAAGGTATAGTGTTGAGGGTTGAGGGTTGAGGATTTAGGGATAGGGATTAGAGTTTAGGGATAAGGGATTAGGGTTTAAGACCTTGAGGGATAAGGGTTTAAGGTTGAGGCTTTAGGGATAGTGTTTATGGTTGAGGGATTAGGGTTAAGGTAGAGTGTTGAGGGTAGAGGGATTAGGGATAGGGTTTAGGGTTGAGGGATTAGGGTTTAGGGTTGAGGGTTTAGGGATAAGGGATTAGGGTTTAAGGTATAGTGTCAGGGGTTGAGGGTTTATGAATAGGGATAGCTTTTAGGGTTTAGGGTTGAGGGATTAGGATTTAGGGTTGAGGGATTAAGGTTTAGGGTTGAGGGATTAGGGTTTAGCATTTAGGGATAAGGGTTTAGGGTTGAGGGATTAAGGTTTAGGGTTGAGGGATTAAGGTTTAAGGTTGAGGGTTAAGGGTTTAGGGATAGGGTTTAGAGTTTAGAGATAAGGGATTAGGGTTTAGGACCTTGAGGGATTAGGGTTTAGGGTTGAGGCTTTAAGGATAGCGTTTAGGGTTGATGAATTAGGGTTAAGGGTTGAGCGATTAGGGTTAAGGTATAGTGTTGAGGGTTGAGGGTTTACAGATAGGGTTTAGGGTTTAGGGTTGAGGGATTAGGGTTTAGGGTTGATGGATTAGGGTTTAAGGTTGAGGGTTAAGGGTTAAGGGTTGAGGGTTTAGGATTAGGGTTGAGGGTCGAGGGATTAGGGTTAATGTAGAGTGTTGAGGGTAGAGGGATTAGGGATAGGGTTTAGGGTTGAAGGTTTAAGGATTGATGGTTGAGGTTTTAGGGCTGAGGGTTAAGGGATTAGGGTTTAAGATATAGTGTCAAGGGTTGAGGGTTTAGGGATAGGTTTTAGGGTTTAAGGTTTAAGGGTTGAGGGTTGAGGGATATGGTTTAGGGATTAGGGTTTAAGGTATAGTGTCAAGGATTGAGGGTTTAGGAATAGGGATAGCGTTTAGGGTTTAGGGATAAGGGATTAGGGTTTATGGTTGAGGGATTAGGATTGAGGTTTGAGGGTTGAGGGTTTAAGGTATAGTATTGAGCGTTGAGGGTTTAGGGATAATGTTTAGGGTTTAAGGTATAGTGTTGAGGGTTGAGGGTTTAGGGATAGGGTTTAGGGTTGAGGGATTATGGTTTAGGGTTGATGGATTAGGGTTTAAGGTTGATGGTTGAGGGTTTAGGGATAGGGTTTAGAGTTTAGGGATAAGGAATTAGGGTTTAGGACCTTAAGGTATTAGGGTTTAGGGTTGAGGCTTTAACAATAGCATTTAGGGTTAAGGGATTAGGATTGAGGGATTAGGATTGAGGGTCGAGGGATTAGAGTTAAGGTAGAGTGTCGAGGGTAGAGGGATTAGGGATAGGGTTTAGGGTTGAAGGTTTAAGGATTGAGGGTTGAGGCTTTAGGTTGAGGGTTAAGGGATTAGGGTTTAAGATATAGTGTTGAGGGTTGAAGGTTTAGGGATATGTTTTAGCGTTTAAGGTTTAAGGGTTGAGGGTTGAGGGATAGGGTTTAGGGATAATGGATTAGGGTTTAAAGTATAGTGTCAAGGGTTTGGGAATAGGGATAGTATTTAGGGTTTAGGGATACGGGATTAGGGTTTAGGGTTAAGGGATAGGGATTAGGGTTGAGGGTTGAGGGATTAGTGTTTAAGGATGGATGGAGAGGTAGACAAGGAGTGACTAAGATACATAGAGAGGGGAGAGGTAGAGAGGTGAGGGGGAGAGATAGGTGAGAGAGAGAGGTGAGAGATAGAAGAAATACATGGAGAAATGAATAATATAGATTTTTGTATACCAAGCCAAAACGTTCTCATGTTATAATGCGAGCACATTTTGGATTGCTATACAAATGGTAAAAAGGCCTAGACCCTCGTGATTTAGGCCCACATACTCTATTTTGTTCTGTTTATGCGCGTGTTCTGACAAAAAAAAGTATTTTCATGTTGTTGGGAAGTTCACATGCACATTTTTCACATTCTACCACCTTTGCATGAAATTTCCACCACCTTTTTCTGCTTTGCCAACTTAAGGAGGAAATAACATAGTTTTCACATTGAATTTGACATATATCAATTCAAGTTTCAATTTTTGTAGTGTTGCAATGTTAATTGTGATTCAATTGTAGGAATTTAACATTATAGATTGGTTAATAGTATTGTTGTTACTAATTCTATTTGAGTGTCATTCAATTTAACGTTGAAAAGGAAGCAAGTGGTGAAAAACTCAAATTGTTGAGGAGTTTGATGCAAGAAGAAAAAAAACACTACATAATTAGGTACTCTCTCCATTCGAATCTCCATTTTTTAGGTATGTCAAGTATTTACATGCATGTTCTTTACATTTTCCATAATTCAATTTGAATTACTTTACCATGCTTTATTATACATGTTTATATCACTTGTATGGTTTACATATTTTGTGTTTATATCAATCTCACTTTTTTGATTTTATAGTTCATCTGCCTTGTCTATGCTTCCATATTTTGCATACATGTCTTACATTTTGCATTTATAGTTCATCATAGTTCTTACTACCCAAAGGGCTTAGTCATCACACACAAATGTCCTTATAATAGACTATGTTTTAAATCAGTTCATGGTATGCATAATAAAAGATATCTCAAAGGTCAACATTAATTAAAATAGACTGAATCATGATATCATTGTTAAGTCCCTTTGCATAATGAACCTTATAATAAAAACTCATTAATGTATATCTAATGAGATTCAACCTAAAGGACCTCATGCAAAATTCCATCATGTGTGTTTCCTTTAAAACTACATAGATAGCCTTAAGTTAAATCTCTAGATTTTATTACTCAAGAATCCATAAGGTCAGCCTACAATCTCACATGGTGCCATGTATATTTTCTACACTTGGGCTCTTTAATAAGTATATGCAATAATGAATTAAATATACCTTAACATACCGTGATGTCAAATTATACAAGAACAA
Organism: Cunninghamia lanceolata; assembly: GCA_027924645.1. NCBI lineage: Eukaryota > Viridiplantae > Streptophyta > Pinopsida > Cupressales > Cupressaceae > Cunninghamia > Cunninghamia lanceolata. The sequence goes on from BSBN01000814.1 coordinate 9,258,212, forward strand.
ATCCTTACAACATATAAACATACAATCCCTTAAGCATAATGAAATACTATTATCTTGTCATAACAAGTTAAAATAAAAATGAATAGGTGCCAAGATCAGACAAGTAAATCCCACTAGGCTTAATCCAATCATGATCCATGCTATGCTACATTATTCTTCATGTTGATAGTTCATACAAACCTTGTATACCAAATGTTTCCATTCCCATATCTATGACAATGTACCAAGTTAAATACTACAAATTAGTCACATTGCCATGGAATTGACATAGGGTCTCAAGATAGTTTAGTCATAGCAAAGTGCAAAGTTCAACATGAGTGTCTCCATGAAAATCATAAGCCTTAAGGATCATCCTCTTGGTTATCATAACATGATAATGTAAAGATAAGGGACTATTGTCACACATCAGAAAATCAGTCCTTACCTCATGCCCTAGTGTGATGTCTCCCACGATCTCAATCATCTCTCCTTTCATGACTAGATGGTTATCAACAAGTGCTATCCCATGAGACATCTCCAAGTAAAAATCAAGTGTATCATGTGTCCTAAATTTTATCCCATGGCTGCAAGATGAATCTTCATGTGTGAGGAGATGATCTCTATCCGCAAGTAAGTGTAGGTAGTTTGAAGCCACTAGCACCAAGGCCTCCCCCACATCTTCAACCTTGTAGTCAACATGAAGTCCCATGTACTCTTCACTTGTAGCCTCAATAGGTAACTCTCCTCTATCGTTATCCTCATAGGACTGAAGTGAACTTTGTACCATAATGCTTTGTATGGGTGCAATAATGCTTTGTATGCTTTGTACCTATTTTGGTTGAGTGACATTTACTCTTCTACATGATGATTGTATATACATTTTGTATGAAGGGTTGAATGACATATATTTCAGTTATTTGTATGGATTCATTTCTTAGGAACTAATATTTGTCTTTTTATCATGCTATAGATAAATTATCCATCATGCCAAGGAAATGATCAGGAATTAAACCAACATAGGAAGAGATAGAAGCTAAGAGTACAAAGAAAGCAACGACTATGAGGGAACTTCGTGAGAAGAGGAAATTGGACACGATAAATGAAGACATGCCAATTGAGGAGGAACCTCAACAATCAACAAGAGATATGGTATTGGAAGCACAAAGGGAACAAATGCAAAATCTTCGTGCTATGAGAGATTTGAATACCGCAATTGGAGACAATCCTCTACTGCAATTCAAGATGGAGGGACACCATCTACTGCATCTCAAGTTGAGAGTACATCATCACTCACATGTGAGGAAGGAGGTATGCCATCATTCCCACCTCAACCTCAAGGTATGTCATCTATTCCATCTCTGATCGAAGGTATGCCATCTAGCCCATCTCATTTAAATATTGATGAAATTCCTAATGTTGAGATGAATTTACCTTTCTTAACATCACCTAGAATTATTCATAGGAAGCCAAAGTATTTGATTGATATTGATGAAAATATTTTGTAGCCAATGGAAGGTAAAATTCCAAAATGTACTTGTAGAAGATATGCTCATAATATTTGGAGAGTGTTCTTTGAAAAGTTAAATGAGACCGCAAGATGTCAACTATTTGTTGAAATGATGCGAAGTATAAAGTATAGGTCCATCATGAAGATTGTTGGGTTGAGAACATCAGAGGCTTCAAGTGAAAAATCTATTGTCAAGAATCTAATGAGTGCATATGAGAGTGTGGGTAACACCTCACACACAAAAGATAGTAATGTCACACGATGTGTTATTACATCGACAATAGTAAGTAATCAAACGAGGAAAGCTCATCTCATTAGAAAGACGAGTCAAGCATTGAGAATTAATAGAAAAACTTTATCAAGAGCCATTAGAAGGTGCCAATGAATTATGGACATTCTCGGGGAGACTACCATGAAAAGATAAACCAATTATTAAAGAATTAAGATCACTAATTGAAGACTTTTGGAAAAATTACACAAGGGTATCTCTGAATCAAAGGGATGTGGTAAGAAGGAGAATCAATAGTCGAAACCGTGAGCCACATCCAAAGCATTTTTTGGATATGACTCACACAATTTTTTGGTAAATTTCTAGAGATGTATCCAGAAATTAAAATTTCTCAAAGATATTTTGAAATGCTAAAACCTTTCTATGTAAAAATAAATCACACATGCACTACTTGTTGTTGTAGATTACATATTGAATTTTCTAACCATTTTGATGTTTATCGATCTATATGTTTAGATTTGCATACTAACAATGTTTTATAGGATTGTGGCATACATATCCCACGAACATCTTCAAGAGACTTCATATCAACAATTTTATGTCAAAGAGAGGAAGGTCAAATGGTCAAATATTCTACAGGAAATTGTGCTTGGATGGCACATGTCAGCATTGTGATGGCTTGCAATGTATGCCACTATGTGAACATATGGAAAGCACATGTATGCAGTTGGAAACAAACTAGTAGAGTTTGGAAAGTATAAAAAAGTGGCCTACAATACAAAAGATGGTAAAGAAGCAAAGATGTGTGAATTGGTTATTCAAAAGATTCCAGTGTATCAGTTCATGTCTACATTTCGTGACAGTATAGTGTATGAATATGCAAGGCATACCCATAGAGATTGATGGTTGGACTTGCAATTCAAGTTATGCAAGGACGCATTTCCACTTGATAGCATTGTTTCAGTTGTTGACTTTGCATAGAACTACAATCTACAACCACAACATGAGGTGCAATCACAATATTACAACTCCACACAAGTTTCCATATTTGTGCACATCGCATTCATTCATGTGAATGATAGTGTAGAGGATGACAGAAAGATCATAAGGGAGTATCATTTTTATATTAGTGATGATCGCATGCATTCTACAGAGTTTGTGCAAGGTTTCTTTCAGGTGTTCTACAATGATTTGGCTAGAAGGGGCATATCATAGAGTCAACATATCATATGGTCGGATAACTATGCATCACAATTGAAGAACTTGTAGAATTTCTATTGGCTGAGTAGGAGACATAATATTATATGTGTTTATAGCATATGTGAAACTTTTGTGAGGCCGAGCATGGAAAGGGGGAGCATGATGGTGCAGGAGCATGTATCAAAAGAGCCATAACACAAGAAGAGTTAAAGTATAAAGATAATGTAAAGTTGACAGATACAAAATCAATCATCAAGTGGTGTAATGCTTCAATGGGTCTAGGTAATGACGGTAAGTCTTCAATTCCTAAATTTTTTTGGTTGATAGATGATACTAACATTGCACCATATGAGGACTGTTGTACACTGATAGTACCAAGTGAGCTACACTCTTTCAGAAGCTCAATTGTAGGTTCATGGAGTATCCATATGCAGAAGATGGCATGCTTTTGTTATTCATGTACAATTCAAGCCTGGAATGAGTGCAAGTCAAAGGAGTGGGTTGACGAATGGTGGTTAAGTTATCTTAGCCCACTTGACACTTATCAACCCCCAACAACACTGGAACTGATAGAGATGGAATCATCAGTTGACTTTGACCACATATATGATCTAGTTCAACCAGGTAATATATCTACTTGTATAGTTTTTGAAATTCCTAATGTTATCTTACTTTGTAGTGTTTTAGTAATGTTGACTAATTTCATCTAATTTGCTACACATATCATTGTAGGGCATGTTTATGCAGTTATTGCAGATGAAGATAATGGAGAGGGAACAAATTATTACTTGTGTCATTGTCTTGAGGCCAAAAAGAAATTGGAGGCCCCAGCTACAAATGGAGAAAACATCGAATACCCTACAGGCTTAGTGGTTGTTATTGGAACATGGCTTAGAAGGTACCCACATAAGAGTGTTAATGTTTGGTTGTTTTAGGACTTTGACATGCATCAGAAGATTATTCATTACTCAAACCTTGTCATGGCATCCAATGTTCATTTGATACAATTTCAGGGTAGACCTTTGAACAAGACCTTGTGGAAGGTGCATGAGTCTGACCATGAGGTAATACTTGACACAATAAAGAGTAGAACAAACCCAGATGGTTCATTGGATTAATTTGTAAGTATTCACATTTATTTTGTAAAGTCATGTTACATTGATTTGTAAGTATGCACATTAATTTGTAAGTTTACATAGGTTTGTCTTTTTTTTATTTGCTGCTGCATTTTTACACATATACAGTGAATATTGTGATGAATATGTTTATCATTGATGTCAAAGTGCTTGGATGTTAGTAATTGAGTAAGGAATGCATAATTGTGCAAGTCTATTGGTTGTCTATTGTTTGATGATACCATTATGCTTTCAGGATATGTTGTTGGGTTTTGTGATATAAAGACACTTGCTTCTTCATAGAGTATGTGATGTGATGCACAGAGTTGTAGTGCTTCAAAACAAGGCATGAACTTGAATAGTGAAGATCTCACTCAAGCAATGGTATAAACTTGACAAGATGGTATACATTTGATGTTTGCATCATCATCATGTTATGCTTCATGGGGTTAGATCTAAATGATGGATGAAGTTGATCCTTATTGGTCTTAATCATGTTCACTCATGTCATATCAAGATTCATGTCACAGGGTTTGGATGTTAGTTCATAACATTCATATTTATCATGTTATTGTTGACCTATTTTGCCTCTGCCCAGAGCCAAATATTCCACCTTATATTTTTCTTGAAAATCTTTTAGAAATGCATGTACACGGTGTAAATTCTTCAAATACTCATGCATGCCTTCTCAAAAAATCTCAAAATCTTTCTTGAGGAATCCTTGCAAAAAACCCAGAAAAACCCAGAAATCTTTTATTTTCAAGTGCTTTCTATCGCTAGAATTTTCTCATTTTTATAGCTTGTATTTGTATGTATTTTTGAATGTACATTTGCATATACATTCACCTTCAACATACAAAGGAATATGCAAAGGCTATATACAAGTTTTTTCTTGTATATCGGCAATGTACAAAAATATACAAAGGGGTTTGTATGTACAAAAGAAAATATACATTGGCGGGCTTGTAGAATTTCCATCGGCTTTCAAAGAAATGGAACAATTGTGTTGTATGCATTTTTCAATGCATATCCAGCCTGCATAGACATTGGGGAATCTTTCGCAGATTCCCAGAATATTCTACGAATGTACATCAAGATAGTTGTATATCGAGTTTGTATGTTTGCACATACAACCCAATATACAATGAAAAACATACAAGGCCGACTTTGATACATGTGCTACAGTGGAATGTATGTTGCCAATATACATTCACAATATACAAAGACAAAGATGCATTTGCTATAGTGTCTTGTATTTTTCGCTTTGTATGTTTTCACATGCATTCGCCGATATACAAGTAGATGCAACTGGTGGGGCCCGCGTATATGCAAAGAAGATTGTATGTTTCAAAGATACAAAGGATCACATGAACAGTGGAATGTATATCGGATTGTATGTTCGCGCATACAAGGCCAATATACAAGGAATTATATATAACCCCGACCCGAATAGAAATTTCAATTTATTCTATGTTGTTCTCGGGTCCACCTTGTATAAAGGGCGATTGTATATTGCGATATACAAGTCAAAGATACAAAGGATGTATACAAGGCGGATTTGAATCCAAGATCAAATTTAGCATATTGAGGTGTCAGGTCCGCCTTGTATGTATAAGTGTTTTGTATATTTGAACATGCAAAGAAATATACAAAGAAAGGTGAGACAAGCTGAACCCGACGGGGCAATCAAATATAGTTAATGATCATTTTGGAGTCCATGACTTGTATGCTGCGACATACAAAGGAAAGGAAACAAAGTTAACATACAAATGGTGGGGCCTACATACAAGGGTGATTATATGTAATTACAAGTTACAAATTCAAGGAAAATGCATCAGCTACAGTGGCTTGTATATTTTTGACTTGTATATCAGTGACATACAAACCGATATAGAAGCAGTGAACATACATGGAGGAACATGCAATTTTTTAGCGATGGCCCCAAGCTTCATTCCAGTGACGAATCAGATAGTGCCACGTGTCAGATGAGATATAAGGCCAATTCAAAAGGTAAAGGCCTGTGTATATGCAGATTCAAAATGCATATACACAGGCCATTTTCAAAAAGGCTGTTTTAAGCGCCAAAAGCAGAAAGATATACAAGGGTTTTTCGGCAAGACCTTATGCATCGACGGCTTGACTGAGGGTCATCCCGATAGCCCGATATACAAAGTGCTTTGTACATGCAAAGGAAGTTTTAGAAGAGGATTCAGAGGCTGATATATACACAAATGCAAAGCGATATATACAGGCGGTTGACTGAAACTTTGACCGCCTGTATCTCCTCCATCCTGGTGAGTTTCGACATGCTGCAAGAGGCAAAAATGCATGTTTTTGTCCCTTCTTTCATTTGGCGAGGTTTTTAGGGGTTTTTGTCACCTTTCAGTTTTGAATCTGGCTTTGCATTTTTTGGTCAAGTTGACGTTTTAGTAACTTTTGGGGCAAGATGCAGATATGTTTTGCATTCATTTATGACGATCGATGAGTAAGCAGCTCGCATTAATGATCAGAAATATCTTTTCCCCACCTTATTTCAGATATTTTCATATATGCATTTCTGAGGATCGATGAGTAAGCTGCTTGTATTAATGATTGAAAATATCTTCTATCTGCCCAGTGCCAGATATTGGACGCCATAACTTCTATAGCTGGACAGTCATTCATGGGAGGATTTTTTTCTGAGGCAGCTCTTAGAACAAATTTTGTAACCGCCCTAGGTTAATTTGGAATGCTATATATATGCATTCATATGTTGTATACCAGGTTGTTGGAAATTTTTTAGCATTCAAGCTTTTTCTATTTCCAAATAGAGCTTTCTACTACTGTAATTGTGCCTTCCCACTGAATATATTCAGGTTATTTTGCCTCTTTGGACTGATTTCTAGTCCTGTGTGAATCTGCATATGGTTGTTTGTGAATGTTTTTATTCCTCTCAATCATCTGATTTCTCACCTTTGCTAGGATCAATCGAATTTGTGTATGTCTGCTTGCTATATTTGGTTATGCTATACATTTTCTCAGTATTATGGGGGTTCTTTTATTAAACTTGGTGAATCACCCTTTTTGTTTTTTTAAGCTTTTGTCTCATCTTTCATTTTAAAGCATTCCTTCTCCCTTTTCCCCAAAAATTTAGTAGTTTTAGGTGATAACCAATGAAGGAAGCCGGCCTTCTCTGGAGGTCTAATCTCATTTAGCAAAGTCCCACACTTAGAGATCATTCCCATGTTACTCCAGATTGTAGGGGTTTCACAACTGTATGCAAGGGTGCAAATCTGAGTGATAACAACTTTTGGCACGCCCGGTGGGACTCGAAGTCAGAGCAACAATCAACTTAACAATCATTATTGCTGGTTTTGATGTGCAGCCAGTGATTTTCAAACCTGTAAGAGGTTAAACTTGCATATCTAGTGACTCACACTAAGGAAGAACAAAAAGATTAGTTTTGTTGATACATGTTTTATGAGAAGGATTCAAACCAGGAGTTCAAGCTCATTTGAATATTTGCAGTTGTCTCCACCTAGAAGGCAGAGTAGAACTATAGCAAGGACTCCAGTTTTCTAAAAGGATACATTCAACTCCACTGAATTTCAGACCAGTTGCTTCTGTATTTCCTGTGGAAACTCAAGCAAATCTACCCCCAGCTGCTCAGATGGCAAGAAATCAGCCATTCATGGCTTTTGATGGGGGCAGCCCTTTAAACCTAATAGTACATGATGTTATACCCATGCTAGCTTTGAAGAGTCTACCCTATTTCATAGGGGAAAATCAGACTACTCCTATTGAGCACATTAGGGACATAGCATCTCTGTGTGGTGTACATCATGTCACTCAAGAAAGTGTAGCCATCAGGCTGCTGGCTGCCTCATTCAAAGGGAAGGCATTGCAATGGTTCAGGAGTCTACCAGTGCAGACTATTACAACCTAGGATGATCTAGGGGAGAAATTAAACAAACAATTCTAAGATAAATCAGATAATCTATCATTGGTTGAATAGATGACCACCATAAAGAGAGCTCCTCAGGAGAAAATGATGGATTTTAACTTCAGATTTCAAAGCAGCAATCCCAGAGCAGGCAACCTTATCAACCACAACCTCAAGGCCAAAATCAGCATTATCAAGCTAATAGGCCACCTTATCAAGGCAATTATCAAGTTCCCAGGCAAAATATGAATCAGAGGCCTTTTCAGCCTTATAATCCAGCACCTATTAATGCAATAAGGGATCTTGTCCCTACTCAGAACAACCTTGCAGCTGAGTATGAGTGGTACTATCCATGCAATCAGCCACATAGTCAAGTAGCCTGCTCGAATGGGGTTATAAATTAGGCTTTAATGGTGCAAAACATGGTAGTCTCATAGCCAAATACACCTAATGATGGAGCTGTGCAACAGCAGGAGCAACCTAAGGGAGATGCTACTTTCATGAACTGGTAGGAAGGTGAATTTTGTGGCATGAATAGAGATAATACGCCAGTAGCAGCAAATACAAGAACCAAGAAGAGGGGTTATGAGATGGCGCAAGAAACAAATAAAGGAAAAGCACCTGCTAACACTTCTACATCCCAAATTCCCCATATTTTACAAAGAAATACTTCAGCAACAGCAAGGGAAATGCCTCGTTTACAGGCTGATACTGTTGCTACAAAATCACAACAAAAGGTAAGTGTCACTCCACCTTTCAATATTATTGAAAATATGAGGAAGATGAATGTGACAATGTCTATGTGGGATTCATTAGCCATCCCAAGCCAAAAAGACATATTGCAATCTACCTTATCTAATTTAAAAGTGTCTAAAGATACAACTATCGACCCAACTAGGGCTGTCCTTACCAATTCCTCTCAGGATAATAGCAAACAACCAAACAAAGGTGCTAAGCCTCTCCCATTTTAAGTATCTTTGATAATTGGAGACAAGTTAGTACACAATTGTAGGGTAGATAGTGGTGCAAGTAGTTCTGTGATGCCAAAACAAATTGCAGACCAGTGAGGATTGAGGTACCAACCCTTGGAGAAAGGTGTGCTTCAATTAGATGGCACGGCTGTTAATACTGTGGGTGTAATAAAAGACCTAGGTCTCACTCTGTATACCTGCCCCAATGTTTCCATCTCCTAGGAGGTATTTATCATAGATTTGCCTCCTTATTTTGCCATGTGCTTATCAAGAGAATTTACCTCCAAGATAGGAGGATATATATCCTCAGACTGGTCCCACATGTTTTTTAGGACCAGATATGGTACCAAAGTAACTTTAAAATCTGAGTTGCTTTCAAATCATCACATAGAGCCTTACACACCAAGTGATGTTAATACAAATTGCATTATTTCTGATGATCTTGAACTTGTGACTACTCAAGAACTACAAGCTGAAAATATACCAAAAGTGCTATTGAGGGAGTGGTCCTCAGAAAATGTTGTAGATAATCCTGAGGCACACATTCAAGAAACTGGTATGGGAATTTACATACAACATGAGCTTGAAACAACAATTCCAAATATGGTAAAGGATGTAGGATGGTACATAGAGCAGCAAGAGGAAGTATGGAAAATGTATTTTGATGGCTCTAGGAGCATAAATGGATCTGGTGGTGGTGCAATGCTTGTATCTCCACAAGGTGAAAGATTTTTTTTTGCTTTCGTTTTCCCTTCTCATGTACCAATAACACTGCTGAGTATGAGGGATTGATCCAAGGTATGCAGTGGGCCAGAAAGAGGAAGATTGGCTGTTTGCAAGTGTTTGGAGATAGTGAACTTATTATAAATTAGGTAAGAGGGCTGCATGTCACCAAGAATGATACTTTGAAATGCTATAAGGATAGGGTCTAGAACATGATTGAAGAATTTGATGCTTTCAATCTGATCTCTATTCCAAGGAGTTAGAACTATCATGCTGATAGGTTAGCTGTAATTGGGGCTCAGTTTGACATCCCTAGTGATATTCAAAGGGAGAAGGTATAGCCTCATGTAAAAATAGTTGACAGACCCTCTATCCCTGACAATAATATTTATTGGCAAGTTTTTGAAAGTGATGAGCAGATTTTACAGTTCCTGTTAGAAGAAGATGAATTTTCTGTGATGAATCAGGATAAACTCAAACAACAGTATGGCAATGATCAAATTGTTCAGCTGAGAACAAACAAGTTGCCCAAGGGATTGGTAACCTTGGAATCTATTTTTGGCACTGATGATCAGATGAAGAAGACCAAAACTGGCATGCAGATAAAAGAGGAACATTACAAGGAGTTGGAAATTTTCAAGGGAAAACTTCTCAAAATAGGTAAAATCTGTTCACCTGAAGATAGGAGAGCCTTCATTGCCCTTTGTCAAGAGTTTGAAGATCTATTTGCTTGGGATTATTCAGACCTGAAGGGATTTGATCCTCATATTGCCTAGCATACCATAGAGTTAGAACCAGGTACAAAACCTGTGAGGTAGAAGCAAAGACCTCTAAATCCAAAGCTTGAGCCTCTAATGATTAAAGAACTAACCAAACTGATTGAGGGGAAAATCATTTTTCCAATCAAGCATACTTCTTGGGTCTCTAACCTTGTCCCTGTGAGGAAGAAGAATGGAGAGATTAGGCTATGTGTCGACTTTAGAGACCTCAATAGGGCCTCCCTAAAAGACCACTATCCATTGCCCTCAATGGAATAAATTCTATAGGTAGTGGTTGGCTTAGAAAGATTCTCCTTGCTTGACGGATATTCTGTCTATAATCAAGTGTTAGTCAAGGAGGAAGATCAATTTAAAACCGCTTTCACTACCAAATGGGGTACCATGGCCTACAAAAGAATGCCTTTTGGCCTCTCGAATGCTGGCTCTACTTTTCAGAGAACCATGGATATGGCCTTTAAGGGTTGGATGTATAAATTAGTGTTGTTATACCTTGATGACATCACAATTTTTTCTAAGAACATAGCTGAGCATTTATCACATTTGAGGTTAGTATTTGAAAGATGCAAGGAATTCAGGATATCTCTCAATCCCAGGAAGTGCATATTCATTATATACGAAGGAAAGTTGTTAGGGCACATTGTATCAAAGGAAGGCATTACCATTGACGCTAAAAGTGTAAGAGCTATTCTGGAGTTGCCCTTACCCAGCCACAAGAAGGGGCTTCAAAGTTTTATTGGCAGAATTAATTTTCTGTGAAGATTCATCCCTGATATTGCAAATCTTTTGAAGCCTTTGACATCCATGTTAAAGAAGAATACAATTTTTAGTTGGACGAAGGAGGCCAAACTTAGTTTTGAATCCATAAAAGAAGCATTGTCATCTGCGCCGACTCTAGTAAACCCTGACTTCTCCAAAGATTTTATTTTGTATGCTTATGGCAGCCTGGATACAATCTCTGTGATTTTGGTACAACAAAAAAGTGGTATTTTTGAGCAACCAATTGCTTTCTTTAGCCAGGGGTTGGAGGAGTATGAGCAAAGGTATAGCTTTGTTGAGAAACATGTCCTGGCAGTGGTGAGGAGCCTCAAGAAATTTTGGCATCTTGTTTCTAATAACAAGATACATCTGATGGTCACTCATCCCAGTGTGAAAGAGTTCCTGTTAAGTAAAGATGTGAATGAGAAAAGGGCTGGTTGGATCACCAGAGTCATGGAGTATGACGTGGAGATCAAGATAACCAAGCTTGTCAGAGGCAGGGGACTCAGTGAACAACTTGCTACCAGTTCAGAGAATGAAATAGGAAAAAAAGAGGAGGTGCTTCTGACTATTGAAGAAGAGCATCAGAATGATACAGCAGCAGTAGGCACCAGTTGGGTGAATGACATGACTCAATTTCTGCAAACTGGTGAATGTCCAACAGGTCTAGATAGAACCAAAAGAAGATATTTTAGACTACAATCCATTCCATATGTTTTAATAAATGGCATCCTCTTCAGAAAGGACTTTAGTGGTGTATTGTTAAGGTGCATCAATAAAGATCAGACTAACAAGGTGCTACATGAATTTCATGATGGAACAGCAGGGGGTCATTTTGCCCCAAGGACTACTACTTGGAAAATAATGAGAGCTAGCTATTACTAGCCCAGCTTATTTAAGGATGCCCATGCATGGGCTGGAAAATGTATAAAGTGTGCCATTTTTGCCGGCAAGGAAAGGCTGCTAGCTTTACCTCTACAGCCAATTCAGGTAGAGCAACCCTTTATGAGATGGGGCATTGATTTTATAGGTCCTATTAACCCACCATCAAGTGCAGGCCACAGATGGATTCTTACAGCTATAGATTATTTCACAAGGTGGATTGAAGCAGTGGCCCTGAAAGAATCCAATGAGAAAGCTGTTTTAAATTTTTATTGTGATTTGGTTTCCAGATTTGGAGTACCTAAGTCTATTGTCTCAGATAATGCTTTGGCCTTTGTAGGATTGAAAATAACTAACTGGGCTGTTAAGAATGGGATTTATTTGAATACTTCATCAAATTATTGCCCACAGGGTAATGGTTTGGCTAAATCTACAAATAAAAACCTCATAAGGATTATTAAAAGATCAATGGAGGACAACCAGAGGACCTAGCACACTAATTTGAAATTTTCTCTATGGGCAGATAAAATAACTCCTAAAAGGTCTATTAGGAACTCTCCATATCTGCTAGTGTATGGAAAAGAGGCAAGGTTGCCTATGTCTATGGAACTGCCAGCACTAGACATCATGAATCAGCTGGAGATGTTTGAAGCAGAAAGTTCCATGGCTGCCAGATATGCTCAACTAATGGAGCTTGAAGAAATCAGAGACAAGGCTATGAAGACTATGGAGTATCATCAGCTTCAAACAAAAAGAAATTTTGATAAGAAGGCCACCCCCAGAAATTTTAGAATGGGTGATATGGTGCTCAAGTGGGATGAATTAAAAAGTAGACCAGGAAAGCATTCCAAGTTTGACCACATATGGAGTGGCCCATTTCTCATTACTGAATGCAAGGAGCACAATGCATTTTAGTTGTCAAATATGAATGGAGAAAATCTGCCTATCCCAGTCAATGGGATACACTTGAAGAGGTGTTTTGAGGTATGACTTACCTTGTAAAGCAGTAGATTAGATTTTTTTCTTTCAAATAAATGCTGATGCACAATAGTTTGGATCCTTTTGTTTTCCCTAAGTGCTGCCTAGCACAGTTAAAGAGTTTGCCTTTAGCATTTTGTTTTGGTTTTAACCTTCCAAATGTTCTTCACTGTCAAGATGCTGAGTTACTAAAATCAGGATTCCTTATCAAGACATATTTTGTTTCTGTATGACTCCATGCAAAATGGACCCTTAAGGCCACGAATCTTATGTTTAGCAGGCAAACATCCCATAGAAGCCGCCAAATTGTTGACCTATTTTGCCTCTGCCTAGAGCCAAATATTCCACCTTATATTTTTCTTGAAAATCTTTTTAGAAATGCATGTACAAGGTGTAAATTCTTCAAATACTCATGCATGCCTTGTCAAAAAATCCCAAAATCTTGCCTAAGGAATCCTTACAAAAAACCCAGAAAAACCTAGAAATCTTTTATTTTCAAGTGCTTTCTATCGCTGGGATTTTCTCATTTTTATAGCTTGTATTGGTATGTATTTTTGAATGTACATTTGCATATACATTCACCTTCAACATACAAAGGAATATGCAAAGGCTATCTACAAGTTTTTGCTTATATATCGACAATGTACAAAAATATACAAAGGGGTTTGTATGTACAAGAGCAAATATACATTGGCGGGCTTGCATAATTTCCATCGGCTTTCAAAGGAATGGAACAATTGAGTTGTATGCATTTTTCAATGTATATCGGGCCTGCATATACATTGGGGAATCTTTCACAGATTCTTAGAATATTCTATGAATGTACATCAAGATAGTTGTATATTAGGTTTGTATGTTTGCACATACAACCCAATATACAATGAAAAACATACAAGGCCGACTTTGATACATGTGCTACAGTGGAATTTATGTCGCCAATATACATTCGCAATATACAAAGACAAAGATTCATTTGCTACAGTGTCTTGTATTTTTCACTTTGTATGTTTTCACATGCATTCACCGATATACAAGTAGATGCAACTGGTGGGGCCCGCGCATATGCAAAGAAGATTGTATGTTTCAAAGATACAAAGGATCACATGAACAGTGGAATGTATATCAGATTGTATGTTTGCACATACAAGACCGATTAACAAGGAATTATATACAACCCAGACCCGAATAGAAGTTTCAATTGATTCTATGTTGTTCTTGGGTCCGCCTTGTATAAAGGGCGATTGTATATTGCGATATACATGTCAAAGATACAAAGGATGTATACAAGGTGGATTTGAATCCAAGATCAAATTCAGCATATTCAGGTGTTAGGTCTGCCTTGTATGTATAAGTGTTTTGTATATTTGAACATGCAAAGAAATATACAAAGAAAGGTGATACAAGTTGAACCTGACGGGGCAATCAAATATAGTTAATGATCATTTTGGAGTCCATGACTTGTATGCTGCGACATACAAAGGAAAGGAAATAAAGTTAACATACAAATGGTGGGGCCTACATACAAGGGTGATTATATGTATATTTTCACTTGTATATCAGCGACATACAAACCAATATACAAGCAGTGAACATGCAGTTTTTTAGCGATGGCCCTAAGCTTCATTCCAGTGACGAATCAGATAGTGCCACATGTCAGATGAGATACAAGGCTGATTCAAAAGGTAAAGGCCTACATATATGCAGATTCAAAATGCATATATACAGGGCATTTTCAAAAAGGCTGTTTTAAGCGCCAAAAGCAGAAAGATATACAAGGGTTTTTCGACAAGACCTTATGCATCGGCAGCTTGACTGAGGGTCATCCTGACAGCCCGATATACAAAGTACTTTGTACATGCAAAGACAGTTTTAGAAGTTGATTCAAAGGCTGATATATACACATATGCAAAGCGATATATATAGGCGATTGACTGAAACTTTGACCACCTGTATCTCCTCCATCCTGGGAATTTTGACATGCTGCAAGAGGTAAAAATGCATGTTTTTGTCCCTTCTTTCATTTGACGGGGTTTTTAGGGCTTTTTGTCACCTTTCAGTTTTGAATCTGGCTTTGCATTTTTTAGTCAAGTTGACATTTCAGTGACTTTTGGAGCAGGATGCAGATATGTTTTGCATTCATTTCTGAGGATTGATGAGTAAGCAGCTCACATTAATGATCAAAAATATCTTTTCCCCACCCTGTTTCAGATATTTTCATATATGCATTTCTGAGGATCGATGAGTAAGCTGCTTGTATTAATGATTGAAAATATCTTCTATCTGTCCAGTGCCAGATATTGGATGCCATAAATTCTATAGCTAGACAGTCATTCATGGGAGGATTTTTTTCTGAGGCAGCTCTTAGAGCAAATTTTGTAACTGCCCTAGGTTAATTTGGAATGCTATATATATGCATTCATATGTTGTATACTAGGTTGTTGGAAATTTTTTAGCATTCAGGCTTTTTCTGTTTCCAAACAGAGCTTTCTACTACTGTAATTGTGCCTTCCCACTGAATATATTCAAGTTATTTTGCCTCTTTGGACTGATTTCTAGTCCTGTGTGAATCTACATATGGTTGTTTGTTAATGTTTTTGTTCCTCTCAATCATCTGATTTCTCACCTTTGCTAGGATCAATCGAATCTGTGTATGTCTGCTTTCTATATTTGGTTATGCTACGCATTTTCTTAGTATTGTGGGGGTTCTTTTATTAAACTTGGTGAATCACCCTTTTTTGTTTTTTTCAAGGTTTTGTCTCATCTTTTATTTTAAATCATTATTTCTCCCTTTTCCCCCAAAATTCAGTAGTTTTAGGTGATAACTAGTTAAGGAAGCCGGCCTTCTCCGGAGGTCTGATCTCATTTAGCAAAGTCCCACACTTAGAGATCATTCCCATGTTACTCTAGATTGCAGAGGTTTCACAACTATATGCAAGGGTGCAAATCTGAGTGATAACAGTTACAATACCAGGACATAGTTGCTTATGTCATTGGTTCATGCCATTGGAGCATTGGATTTGGTTGTGGTTCTTCATCATAACATGTCATGTTTTCAGGAGTTAGATTGGGTTGTGGTTCTTCCTCATGACATGAGTTTGTTCATGTCTTCATACTTCTTTGTGCTTCATGTCTTCTGTGTTCTCAGTGTCTTCATGTGTCAAATATTTCTTCAATGTCCTCATGATGTTGATGTTGATCACAAAATATGGTGTTAAGGTCATGTTGATGTTGATTGATGAGTTGTGGTTGTTGAAAGTTTTGGAAGTCTAAAGGATGTCACAGTGGTAGTGTTCATATCACAACTGTAGAGGTTTAAACATTCAAAACTAGTTAGAGTTTTTAAGTTAAAGTTATTAGTTATGTTTTAAACCCTAAGTGTATTGTCTTTAAAGACCTAGTTTGGTAAGTTTTGTTTGTGTTATACTCTCTATTTAATCTATCTCAAATAACCTTCTGTGTTCTTCATGTGGCCTTTAGCACTTAGGTTATATTATGTTTAGGGTTATCTAGTCCTCAACCTCCTAAAAATCCTAGTCTTTACTTTGCTCTAAAATCTAAGTTAATACCTTACACCCATACTGGCGATATTGTACCGGTGATATCCCTGAAGAGTCCAAAGTGCAAAAAGGCAGCAATTTTTGACGAGCTATCACTCAAAAACCATGATACTTAGAAACATTTTGTCTAAGGTAACACAATCATGTAGAATCTCTCTACAATAACCTCTCTTGGTTTTTTATATCTCTGAGGTATTTTCCCATGGTGAACGGTTTTCTGCTGCCCCAAAAATTGTCAAAAGGAGGTAGTGTAAAGTTGCAAAGGGGTGTAACTTTCATTTTTCTCTTGATGTGACCAAACTGATAGTTCCAACGTGTCCAAATGGGTACGTTTAGGCTAGGTATGGTCCTATTTTGCACCCAAACATGCCGAAACAGTTCGAACTACATTGTATCAGCGATATCCGTGAAGAATCCAAAGTGCAAAAAGACATCAATCTTTGATGAGCTGTTACTCAGAACTCATGACACTTAGAAATATTTCATCTGAGGAAAAGTAATCATGTAGAGCTCCTCTACAATAACCTCTCTCAGTTTTAGATATATCTGAGGTGTTTGTCTGTGGTGAAAGGTTTTCTGCTGCCCCAAAAATCATCAGGAGGTACTATAAAGTTGCAAAGGGGTGTAACTTTTGTCCTGCTCCTGATGTGACTAAACCAATAGTTCCAACGCATCTAGATGGCTATGTTTAGGCTATAAATGGTCCTTTTTTGTACCCAAACATGCCAAAATAGTTCAAGCTACATTGTACCGATGATATCCCTGAAGAGTCCAAAGTGTAAAAAGGCAACAATATTTGAGGAGCTGTTACTCGAAAACCATGATACTTAGGAACATTCTATCTAAGGAAACGTGATTACATAGAACCCCTCTACAATAACCTCTCTCAGTTTTTGATATCTCTGAGGCATTTTCTCGTGGTGAAAATTTTTCTGCTGCCGTAAAAATCATCAGAAGGAGGTAGTGTAAAGTTGCAAAGGGGTGTAACTTTTGTCCTGCTCCTGATGCAACCAAACCAATAGTTTCAACATGTCTAGAAGGGTATGTTTATGCTAGGCATGGTCCTATTTTACATCCAAACATGCCGAAACAGTTCAAGCTACATTGTATCGGCGATATCCTTGAAGAGTCCAAAGTGCAAAAAGGTAGCAATATTTGATGAGATGTTACTCGAAAACCATGACACTTAAAAACATTCCATCTAAGGATATGGGATCACATAGGGTCCCTCTACAATAACCTCTCTTAGTTTTTTATATCTCTAATGTGTTTGCCCATGGTGAAAGTTTTTCTGCTACCCCAAAAATGGTCAAATACATGCAATGTAAAGTTGCAAAGGGGTGTAACTTTTGTTCTGCTCCTCATGCGGCCAAACCGACAGTTCCAATGCATCTAGATGGGTACATTTAGGCTAGGCATGGTCCTGTTTTGCACCCAAACATGCCAAAACAGTTTGAGCTACATTGTATCGACGATATCCCTTAAGAGAACACAATACAAAAAGGCATTCAATCTTTGACAAGTTGTTACTTAGAAATCATGTCACTTAGAAACATTTTATCTGAGGCTACAGGATCACATAGGGTCCCTCTACAATAACTTCTCTCAGTTTTTTATATCTTTGAGGCCTTTGCCCGTGGTGAAAGTTTTTCTGCTACCCCCAAAATGGTCAAATGCATGTAGTGTAAAGTTGCAAAGGGGTGTAACTTTCATTTTGCTCCTTGTGCAGCCAAACTAACTGTTCCAACGTGTTTGTATGGGTATGTTTAGGCTAGGCATAGTCTTGGCCTCTAACAAATACTGCTAAGAAACTGACTGTTCCAACTGTTGAAAAGAAAACGGAACCAACTGTTGAAAAGAAGGAAGAATCTGAACCTCTACTTGATGAGGAGAGGTCTGTAAAAAATAGAAGGATAACAGCAAAGATTTTCACTTGTGGACCTTAAAATTTGATGGCTCAAGATGCAGATAAGGGTCTGGTGCTGGGATTGAATTGATCAGCCCCACTGAGAGTTCATATCTAGCGTCACAGAGACTACAGTTTCCATGCACAAACAATGTCACTGAATACGAAGCATTAGTGTAGGGGTTGCTGCTCTCATTATAGAAGAAAGTCAAAATTATCCAGGTGTTTGGTGATTCTGATTTAGTGGTGAAACAAGTGAGAAAATAATACTCATGTAATGATAAGAGATTGAGTAGGTATAGGAATAGAATCTGGGATCTGATCGAGTGCTTTGATGGTTTTAACATCCAAGTCATCCCAAGAAGATAGAATCATGTTGCAAATGCTCTAGCTCCAAAACCAAGTACCTTAGAACCATCATCTATGGAAAGACTAAAGAATTTTTCTGTGGAATTTGAGGCTACTCTGTCCGTGCCTGATAATGTCACCAATTTCCAAGTTTTTGAAGATGATCAACACATCATTAATTTCCTTACTTCATCAGATGTGTTCACTGCTCAGATAATAGATGAAGAAGAAATAAAACCAATTGAAATGGATTTAGAAGGAGTACTAAACTTGAAAACCAACACAATCCCATGAGGAATGGTAGAATTGGAAAGACTGTTTGATGCAGATAATTTAGGGACTCAAAGGAAAGAAGAAGAATCCCTAGGAGGAAAATGTGAACCATTTAACTTAGGGACAAAAGAAAATGTGAAGAACGTGTTCATTGGGAAAGCTAGTACTGAAAAGGAAAGGACATAAATCATACATGCATTAAGAGATTATCATGAGGTTATAGCCTAGAGTTATGAAGATCTAAAGACTTACGACACCTCGATCATCACACACACCATCCCGCTGAAGCCAGGAGCAAAGCTGTTTAGACAAAGATAGAGGCTAGTAAATGCTTTGCTCGAACCTTTAATTTTCAAAGAAGTTTAGAAGCTACTATCAGCTAGGATAATATTTCCAATGAGACATTCCATATGGGTAGCAAAT
The DNA here is from genome assembly GCA_027924645.1 of Cunninghamia lanceolata. Taxonomy (NCBI): domain Eukaryota; kingdom Viridiplantae; phylum Streptophyta; class Pinopsida; order Cupressales; family Cupressaceae; genus Cunninghamia; species Cunninghamia lanceolata. The sequence goes on from BSBN01000814.1 coordinate 9,277,760, forward strand.
TTAGTGCCAGTCTGAAAGAAAAATAGAGAAATCAGACTCTGTGTCAATTTTTGTAATTTAAATAGAGCATCTGAAAAGAACAATTACCCACTACCTTCCTTGGATGAAGTGTTACAGATTGTTAACAGGTCCCAAATGATGTCATTCCTGGATGGATATTCTGGTTATAACCAGGTGATGGTACAATATGAAGACAGATTGAAAACTTCCTTCACCTGTAAATGGGGCATTTATGCCTACCGCCAAATGCCATTTGGCTTGATAAATGCTGGCGCAACTTTTTAGCATGCGATGGATGTTGCTTTTAACGAGTTGGTTGGAAAATATATTATCATCTACATGGATGATCTAACAATGTTCTCAAAAAGGTGAGAGGATCATGTAACAGATCTGAGAAAGGTGTTGTAAAGATGCAAAGATTATGGCATATCGCTCAACCCCAAGAAGTGTATTTTTGGGGTAACTAAAGGAAAGTTGCTGGGACATGTAATATATGAGCAAGGAATATCTATTAACCTAAACTAGATCCAAGCAATACTCAAGATACCTCCCCCAGCCAGCAAGAAGGAACTTAAGTCATATTTTGGTAAGATCAACTTTGTACGTAAATTCATTACAGGGTTTGTTGAGATTGTTCAACCTCTCAACGCCATGCTGAAGAAAGATGCCAAAATGGACTGGACTCCAGAAGCCAAGGCTGCATTCATAGAAATTAAGCAAGCCATATCTAATGCACCTATACTAGTGAGTCCAGATTACACTTTGCCATTTCACATATATTCGTTTGTCTTTGAACACACTTGTGCTACAATGTTAACACAAAACAGGGCAGTTGATGATGAAAGGCCCATTGCTTTCATGAGTACCCCATTGAAAGACGCAGAGTTAAGGTATCCAAATGTAGAAAAATAGGCGTATGCTCTAGTGAAGGTAGTTAAGAGATTCTATCATTACATCCTAAGAAGTCAAGTGATTGCCATCGTCCTAGATGCAGCAGTTAAAGCATTACTGATGCAGAGTGAATTAGGAGAAAGAAGAGGGAAGTGGGTCACTATATTGTAGGAATTCAACATAGATATTCAACCCATGAAATTGGTAAGAGGCCAGGCCCTGACAAGAATAATGGCTAAAGTAGGACCAAACCTGGCTTCTCAGCAGTATCTGTTAGAGGATGTTTCAAAAGATGAATGGTATGGTGATATTATATTTTATTTACTCAATCAATGCTATCGACCATAGCTAAATTTAGTGCAAAGGGCTCTCAAACTGAAAAGCAGCGGTTATATGATAAAGGGATCAATCCTTTACAAGAAAAATCATGAAGGTATCTACCTAAGATTTCTAGGTAAATTAGAGGTCCATTAGGTGCTCACCAGTTTTCACGAGAGATTCAGGACATGTCATGGGTCAATGCACTCAATAGCTAATCAGGTTCTTCGTGCCGGGTATTACTGGCCAACCTTGTTCAAAGATGCACATTCACATGTAAGAACCTGTCATATCTGTCAGACTGCCGCACATAGAGAATGATACGTAGCCATGCCTTTACAAATAGTAGTGGAGGTATGACCATTTGCTCAATGAGGCCTCGACTTTATCGGTATGATCAATCCGCCCTCCTCTACCAGCCACAGGTATATTTGACCGCTACTAATTACTGCACTCGATGGTCTGAGGCAATAGCTTGTAAGCAATGTACCACAGAGGTAGTTATTGAGTTTGTTGAAAAGCATATTATCACTAGATTTGGTTTTCCATTTGCTTTAGTTTGTGATAATGGCTCTGCCTTTTTATCATTACATTTTTCTAACTAGGCATTCGATTATGGAATTACTCTCAAGTTCTCATCTAATTACTATCCACAAGGGAATGGGGTAGCTGAATCAACAAACAAAAACATGCTCGAGGTCATTAAGAAACTATTAGACAAAAACCCCAGAGACTAGCATACTCATCTTAGGTTCGCTTTATGGGCTGATAGAATCTGACACAAAGCAGCCTTGAACACATCTCCTTATCATTTGGTCTATGGGATTGAACCTATCTTTCCCATCCATTTGAGAATCCCGATACTTCAATTCATGCAAGACTACCTTGAAACTGACGACCATGTGTCCTCTAGGTTGGCTCAATTACTGCACCTTGAAGAAAAACCTGACGCTGCCATAGAAAACTTTGCCAAACATCAGGGAGTCATGAAACGGTGGTTCGATAAAAGAGCCAAGGTCAAAGCCTTCCGCATTTCAGATTTGGTCCTATATTGGGACAAAGCACATGAAAAGAAGGGAGAACATGGTAAGTTTGACAAACTTTGGTTGGGTCCCTATCAATCTACGAGATCCTTGGGGATAGTACATATCGACTCAAGAGCCTTACTGGTGAGGAGCTGCCACTGCCTGTCAATGGCCAATTCCTAAAGCACTACTTTCAGGCCTGAGAGGCAGTCATGCCTCATTTTAGTGTATGTAGTTAGGGGGATTTGTTTTCTTTGGTTAGTTTAGGTTGCCTTTAGCTTAGTTTGCTTTCTTGCCTTTACTCTCCTTAGGTGTTGGCTCCTTAGGTGTTGGGTGCTTTCCTTAGTTTAGTTGTCCTTCTATTTTTGTTTGCTACGCTCACTCTTCCACGGGGTCTTTGTTGTTAAGGTCGTGGTAGTTGTGTAGACCTACAAGTGCTTCTTTAATTGGGTGAATAATCATGAGTTTTCTTTCGATAAGCCAAGGTTTCTACCTAGTCTTTGCTGTGGGTTTCGTTGTTAGGCCAAGGGGTATGGTGTCTGTTCATTGAAAATAAGTTATTAGTCAGTGCACCTGAAGTATTTTCTAACCATATACCTTCTACACTTTAAATAATCCTGAAGTAGCTAGGCAAGTCTAGGTGATCTTGTGTCAAGTGAAATGGGCTGATTTCTTCTCCTACCACATGCACTATCAATCGAGACAAAGGCAAGTGACACTAAGTGTTATTAGCCTACATCGGGTAAAAATAAAAGGTGTTTCTCAACACCAGACCCATCACAATGCAAATAAAGAAACTACCAAATTGCAAAATTCTTACCAGAAAAGATTAGCATAAAATATCATTGTATCTAGTCTAAGGCTCAACAATACTTCAAAATTTGAGCATTTCCTGGTGGTAGAATGATCTCAGCCTTCTAGCTTTTCTCAGGGGATCCCATGTGAACTTAGTTCCGGAAGGATGGGAATGAATACAACTGCACACATTCAGGTTCTCAGGATGTGGATGGTTGCACTAGTCTGTAATCTTAGGTTCTTTGATAAGATACCTTACCTTTTCATTTGAATAAGTGGGGAACACAGAGATTCTGGGTTCAAACTGAATGTTTATCGTCGAAATGCTTGGGAGCATTTCCCAGCAGAGTCGCCATTTGTTGTACCTTGCACACACGCCCCATTCAAAATGGAGACCCCCTTCTTTTGATTTGGCTAGAGAGTCATTTGATCTTCTGATCTCCTAGTGATTGTGTGGTCAACAAGTGCATTTTGACCTTGATTCAAAGGGTGATATTCAAAAAATCACTTCAATATCTGCTAGAATGAACCCTTGTTTTCCACTTTAGTGCCTTGTCTGACCTTTTGCGCTGAAATGTGCCTTGTTTGACCTTTTGTGCTAAAATTTGCCTTGTCCGACCTTGCGCTATATTGCCCTTCAACTGACTTCTGCGCTAAAGGCCTATCGCTCCAACCTTTGCGCTAATTTTCTCACTGACTGGCTTGGCATTAAAAATCATTAATTTGGACTCCTGCACTAAAAACAGCTGCATCCGACTTGCGCTAAAATCAATAACCAATGACTAAGTCAGACAACCTCGAAAGGCCGGCAAGTCGGATGAACCCGATTCCTCCACAAAATTGTGTTAACTGAACTTCCAAGACTTGCACTGAATGCTGCCCCGTCTGACCATGTCCGACATATCAAAATTCTCTGCCAGGTCTGAGCTAAAGGAAATCTGCACAAAATCTAAACTGACAGTTCATACGTCTGTGCATTAATGGCAGAATTTGTAGGGGTTAAATAGGAAATTAATCAAGTTTTAAGTCATTCAATCATGTTTTAGCTAGAAATTCTGAGCTCCATCCACCCTCTGTCGATTTGCTTGAGCTCAAACCCATGACCTGCCTGCACGTTGACGCACCATTGCTCTTACTAGGTAGGATTTCAACCCTCATTTTCAAGCTCTCATTTTCAAACAAGTTAGGGTTTAGATTAAACAACGAGTTTTTGGTTAGGAAAATAAATGATTAATCTACATTTTGGGGTTAGGGTTTCATAAAACTATGAGTCTACATTTAAACCCTAGTTTTAGCTAGCCGTGAAATTGAATAAGTCACTATGTGTTAGAAAGCCAAACTTGGATAATTTTTGACATGTGAAGCCCTCAGATTTCCTTGGCACTAAAATACGCCCTGACTGACCTGTGAAACTAACCATTAATTAAGTCAGTCAGACACCTCCAAGTTTTGCACCAAGTGCCTAGTGCTATTTAGCACTAAAACTAACCTCATCTAACCAACGCACCCAAAATGCATTTCTCTGATTTGGTCGGAAGACCTCAAGAACCCCACAAGATCTGAAAACACATTTTGTGCTAGAAAGTGACCCCTCCAACATTGTGCTATAAGACCAGGTCTCTGACCTGGTCGGATGACCCATACTCTCCTGCAAGGTTGGTGCCACCTGAAAACCCCACCGGGAGCTTACCTTGACTTAGCGCTAAAAGTGACCTCATCTGACCTGTGCTATTATATCCTCCAATCAACTTAGTCGGACACTATCCAATTCCATGCAAATCAGACCGGGCCGATATCCATGCAAACGCAATACAATTCACATCAACAAGATTTTGTGCCAAAAACTCAACCGATGGACTTGACAACTGTCAGAGGTTGGAGACCTCCAAATTCTACGCAAGTCAGACACTATCAAAGTCTGTGCTAAAACTCAAAAGCAAGTAAAGCATGCGGTCGGACCTACCCGATTTTCCAGCCGAGGTTGGATGACCTCAAATTTAGCGCTTTTCCTTCTGAGGGTCGGACAACCCTCAATTTAGCGCAAAATGGTGTAAATGATTGAATTTCTTGAAATTTTTAAAGGGAAGGTGGTTCAAAATGATGAGATTAATGTTTTAGTGCATTGTTAAGGGTAATTTTCATGAATTTTCTTGCAACATTATATATTTGATTACATGCCATGTTATTATAGTTAGATTTAAATTACCTTTAGAGGCATGTTAGTCATACATTGCATTGATTTGTCTAGACTTAGGAGTCTCTTCCAGTATGTCAAGCTTATAAGGTCCGGTCCTGCAGAACTAAATGACTGCTCGAGCCCAAGCAATGAAGTACGAGTTCAAAGGAATCCCTATGGAAACCAAGATCCACTCTAGATGGAGTAATGTTGGGGACATAGACTTAGGTTACATTGACCTGGATGACTTCAGACTAAGAGTCTTTGGTCCAAGCCCAACCCCTAGAGCCAGAATACTTAGGGATTGCGGTATTGGATAGGCTGCTGCATTCCCTACTTTAGTACAGTGTGCAGAGTTAATAGCCACCTATGCAGACAAGTATGATATTATGACAAGGACCATTCAGATGGTAGATGGGGAAATTCTAGCCGATCTAACCCCACCTTCTCTAGTTGAGACCTTTGACATTCCCTGGCACAAGGTTATGACTATGCCAGATAAACAGGGATCAAAGACAACATACAATAAGGATGTAGAGGGATGTAGGAAATACATAAATGACCATTGGGTTAAAAGCAAGAAATCTGCTCTCATCAAGCTCCCTAGAGTACTATACAGGAGTGATTTCCATGATGAGATCGGGGACATAGTAACCTTTTTGAGCAGAATCTATGGGTTACCAACTGCCTCTACCTTTGAGGATTGGATGTTTGTCATAATCTCTGAGATATTGAAGGGAACTAAGTTCCATTGGGCTCAAATCCTTAGTGACAACATCCATGAAGCCTTCAACAACTTCAATGAAAACAAATACTTCAGATGGACGTCCTATGTTGTCTATGCATTGGCAAGAAGGAATCACTACGATGGACTATCCTAGGTTGGTGAAGTTGGAAATGATGAGAAGACATAGATCAAAGTATATGAATGCTATTGACAACTAACTTCATCCCAATCATTGATACATTTCAAAAGGGTAAATGATGCATTCATCATGTACATAGCTAGAAAGTTGCAGGGCAACACAGCCTTGAGGATTTCCACCAAGGCTATGAATGAAATAACCAGATATGGTAGGTGGTATATCCAATTTGAGAAGTTTACGTACATAAGGATACAAGGCTTCACTAGAATGGCCTATAGACTTCCTCTGTACCCTGATGATAAGACAGTGCTTCTGGAGCTGTCGAGGCAACTGATAGCTTGTACAGAGAAACTTAAGCACTTGCATAGGCCTAGTGTTCAATTTCCTATCAAATTTGGCAAAGGAATTTATGCATGCCCTTGTCTGGCATCAGCAGAACATTCAGATAAAGAGCTTCAACTCTTGAATTTAAACTTCTACAATGCAAGGGGTCATTTTGATCCAAACAGAGTGATGGAAAGATTTGTAAGCAAGAAGCTCTTTCACAAAGTGCACATTGAAGACTTTTGGGCCAATTGCCCTGATGATTATGAGATTATGAAGAAGGCACATGCAAGGCTGCCCCTAGACTTCATCAAAAAGTTTCATATAATGGTAGTCCCTGATCAGTTGCAAGATGATGAAAATGTTATGCTCAGAGGATCATGGGAGGCACAATACCATCAACCCATTCCATTGCCAAACTAGGCTAATGCAGAAGAGATCTCCCTAGATGTTGTTAGGAGGGAACCAATCAGACTAAGTAAGGCCTGGGTCAGATCACAGGTGGCTATTCTGAATGAACAAGGAGTCCAGCTTACTTACACAGCATTAGAATCAGATAAAGACTCCGGGGAAGAAGAGGATGAACCCATTCAGGTCATAGATGAGGCAGAGCTAGCTGAAAAATAGAAATCAGATAATGAAGAACACACATCTCTGGCAGAAAAGACAAAGAAAATGAAGAAGCCATCTGTAAGGTCTCCCCAGAAGAAAGACCAACCTCCTTCAGCCAGGACTAGGACTTCCAAGAGAAAGGATATGCCAAGTGGTGCTGGAGAAAGCTCTAAGGCTAAGAAGGTAAGAGTGAAAGAAGCTAACACGGGGGCTGCCACAACTAAAGATGATTCCAATCCTCCAACTGTCCAACCTCCTACATAAAGTGTTGACACTACTGTCTCAACCCCTGATGTCTTTGCTGCCACTTCTTCTTCCATTCCTCCTTCCTCTACTGCATCCACCTCATCTATAACTTCAGCCTCTATAATTCAAGAGACATCTCCTGCCACCTCTCCTACCTCTACCATCACCACCACCTCTTGTTCACTAGTAATTTCTTCTAGTGACTCTAGCAATCCTATTTCCTCCACTCTCACCATCTCATACCCTTCCACTTCATCTACACCTTCTTCTCCTTTACCATTGCCTCCTATTTCCACCATCCTTTCCCCCCTCTTTCCTTACCTTCACTATCCTTTTCTTCATCCATTACCATTTCTTCCTCCTTGTCACCAGTCTTAACTAACCTAACACAGGTCAGTTTGCCTTCCTTAACCATCTCTTCTGTTGTCCCTATTTCACAAATGCCCGCGGATTCATTGGCAGTGCCACTGCTGCCCGGGATTGAGAAGGTGTGTGCAGAATTGGGGTTGAAAGAACCTGAACTAGCAACTAAGGAGGAAAAGGAGATATTATCTAAAGTAAACAATGAAAGCTTCCTTGAACCTTCAGCTAATGTGGAAATTATTGACATATCTGATAGTCCCCTTGGTAAAGATCAAAAGGAGGAAGTTTTAAGGATTGCACATGAGAATGTGGTGATAAATCTGAAGGACTTGGCACAAGAGGAAGAAAAGGAAGAGGAGAAAAGTCCAAAGAAGAATGAAGAGAAAGAACAAGAACAATCCAAAGAATTGGCTATATCTGATAAGAACGGAGCTTCTGAATTAAACAAATCTTCTTCTCCTGAGTGGCTGCAAGGTAGAATGGCATATCCCGAACCACAGGTGGAAGTTTTTCAGCTTGATCTGAGTGCTATCCTGTCACAAGCTCAGAAGCCTCAGAAGCAAAAAAGGGCTAAGATTCAATCAAGGAAATATAAGAATGAATCATGATCAAGGATAGCAGAAATAGTGGTCCTGCCAGCTGACATAACAAGAGACCAAGTCAGGGCAGAAGATTATGTCATATCTACAGTTGATTTAGGTCCAACCACTTGTTCTCAAAGAGTGGATGATTTCAAAGGATTAGTCACATCAATTTTGGAGTAACTAGACAAAGATGAAATGTCTAAAATAGACTTGAAAGAGCAAAACGAGGAGCTACGAGCATGTCTTCAATTTTTGATAAAGCCAGTAGATACAAGAGGAGACATAAGGACAATATGTACTTTCTTGTCTACCGATTGGATGGCTAAATTAGGTGAGGTAAGATCAAAATCCCAAGGCACAGAAAATTGGTTACAAAAGGTTTTTGAAATGGGATGCGAAGCCATAAGTGCCTCTGCTCAAGTTCACCAAAAAATGGTAGATTTGCATGAGAAATGGAAAGACTTGCGGGAAGAATGTGATTCTTTTGATGAGTATTATTCACACATGTATCCCCAGATCAAAGGTATCAGAGAATTGCCAACTCAGAACTTAGTCACAGAGAACATTTTGACTGGGAATCAACTACCAAAGGCTATTGAATGGTTTCAGCAACTACTGTTGAGAAAGGAGACCTTTGAACATATAAAGGAAGCATACAAACCAGCTGATGAAGAATTGAGATCAGTTATATATGACATTAGTGACTCCTTGAGGGACTATAGAGAAGAGTCCTATGATGATTATGCCCCATTTGATGTCAAAAAATGCAAGGACAAGTTGCATAAAATAATTTTTGAAGATGCTGCACTCAGTATGGAGGAAAGAATAGACAAGGCAAGTGACCTCAAGGCTGAATTCAAGGCATTTCAGAAGGCAGGGGCAGAGATAGAAAGAATACATGGCAAATTCAGTCAAGAGCTGGAAGTGTTTGATTACCAGATACATCATTTAAAGGATCTAGAACCATCTGACATTAATCCTGCACTCGATGCCTAGTTGACTTATCACAACAAGCTTGCCAGCGAAGACAAAATTGACTTAGATAAGGAGTCCTAATATTATTTCGAACATTCTAGTGATACAATCCCATGACAATGGTAAATTTCTATATTCGGGGTAGCATGTGACTCTATTTTGTCTTTTTCTTGCTTCCAAAATGCTCTTTTCTATTCATATACTAAGTTGGCTAGTCAAAATGACTAGATTCAATGTATCTGGGACTATTTTTCATCTTTTCATAAAGGACAAACTATAATCTGAGAATTGATGTGAGTTATTATTGATGTAATCTAGACCATCAGTGTTGAGTTAATCTCCACCGTTCATTTGAAAGCTAGGGTATGCTGCTTTTCTATATAAAGGGCTACCATTTCCACTATTTGTAAGAGAGATTTTGATACCGAATTGTTGACTCTATGCCATTTGAGCTAATACAAAGCAAGTTTCTACAATAAATCTAAGAATTTGTATCTTTTGTTGATTCATCTTTTGGTTTTCATGGTTCACATCTTTCTCTCCCATAGTTAGATTAATTGTGCTTTCATAATATTCATGGTTTGCTGAAGTATTTGATGAACATTCTAAGTCCATACTTTTAGTTGTTTACTGATGGTAAATAGCTGTGTAAAGTTAATCTGGGCTGATTATTCGTGCTAAAGTTCAATTGCATTTCATAAGTTAAGTTGTACCGCTCATTGGGTATTTAACAAATGAATGCGATCTGAAAATTTGTTGACCTCCATTGAAGATAGCACCGTTTTCTGCAGCACTGTAACACCCATTTCAGTTTGGTAACTCAGGAAGCTGGTTCAAAGTTTGGAATGTTTGTCTACTGAAGGTAACCTTGGCATTATGAATGTCACTTAGGATCCCTCTAAAACCCTAACCTTTGCCTTTTCTCTTAAATCATTATTAGTTGTTAGATTAAGAATCTCTGCAACATTTTATCTTGTTTATCAGCTGAAATTATAATAGGGTTTATGTGTATTTGCTGCCCCAAACCTGAAGATTTGTAGATTGCATGTAAGACCCCTTGTAGGCATAGCTAGAATATACCAACTAAGAAATTCCAAGCAGGTTAAGACCTAGCTGTATTATCCTTGGAGTAGTCTTACCTAGGGTAAGATACTTTTCAAGAGATATGTGAAAACAACAATCACACCTGCATTGTTCCGTACTAAAACCACCATCATCTCCCAAATTACAAAACTACTAAAAAAAGATGCATTGAAATAGCCAAAAAAATATGGTTTCATTTATGTAAAATGGGATTTGCTAGGGAAAACCATAGAAGGTTTTTTTATACATTTATTTCAGTCCCCATATAGTCCTCTACAACAATATTAAAACTTAAGCATATACACTCAAAATAAAATCATCTTACAAGCTCTAACACAAGTCCTTCATGAGTTTAATGGCCATAAAGGCCAAGCTAAAATGAGTGTAGTGACCATTTAGACTCACAAGGTATGGGGGTGTCCCATGCTAAAATTATCATATAAATATTATTGCAATATCCCCTTGGTCACTTGCAAAATTAGATAGAGTTGTTTGTGAAACTATGAGACATGATCCTTAGTGTTGTGCAAATGGCACATGATCTAAATGGTTGTGTAAGATTTATAGGGTGTCTTTTGAGTTGCACAAAAGACACCCTATAACTATGTGAATTATGCATGGTGCAAGGAACCATGATCTTTTTGTTGGATCCAGTGGCATTGTTTAGGTGGAACATGATGCAAGGACTTATGCACAAGGTTGTACATTTCTATGTGAGTGACTAAGTCTAACATGCAAGCTTGTGCAATAGCATGTAGATCATGATGTGAACAAAAAAATTTGCTTTCTACTTATCCATTTAACCAATCTTCCTTTCTCTATTTTCTCAGGCATGTCTAGTTTTGAGAGACTAAAATTTTTGACCCAAAAATCAAATTCTCTTATCATCAATTGGGATGGATTCTTTGACAATTAAACTTTAAAATCTAGAGACATACAAAAATGATTTGTATTAACCAAATATCCATATAGGCATACATCAATATCTATCAATATAAGTATAACATATATACAAAATAGCTGTATAGGGTTACAAGAATGCCATATAGGCATACAATGTCAACTATATGCAATACAAAAAATATGCCCACAAATTCCATATAGGTATACAACAAAGGAACACAATAAAAAGTCATTCCCCTCTGTCTAGTGAAGAGAATAGATCATGGGCAGCTTGATTTTCGAGGGGATGGAGATGTGTATGAGGGTGGTCTACTACGAACCTGAGGGCTCCTCCTCCTATTTAGTTGTTCATGGATCTGTAGTTGTTACAATAAAAAGTATAGACATTAATATATAGAAATTACATTATAAAAAAAGAAACATTTAACAAAATAATCACTTACCACTATCTGAAAATCTATCTCCTTATTTGCCTCCGTACTAGGATTAGGCTGTGGCAATGTCATGTCCTCTAGAAACCATCCAGATAGAAATTAAACTTCAAATCAATTATCATTTGATTTTTCAAAATAAACAACTATAACAACGAATGTAATTTGAAATTTACTAATCTGCCTCATACCCTCATCAAAGGCATGGAGATATGAATCACAAAGGACACACCATGCTCCATTGCCCTATGAACTTCGGGAAGTGTCTCCGTATCCTGCATCATCTGAAAACAAAAAAACATTATTAGAATATATTAGGCTCATGATTCAAGATTCCAATAACACCTCTTTGCAGCTTAGAATGTCTCTATTTTGACTCTATCCAAACATTTAGTGCCTATAACAGTCCTAAGTTTATCCCAAACAACATTTCATCCTACATAGCTCCCTTTATGACAATGCCTCCAATGATTATGACAATCATAGATCATAAATGATAACAAATCTCCTTCGCCAACTTGGTCATGCATTCTTGTGCAATCATAATCTAGTCATTTTAACACAATTTTTAGAAGTTGCATGAAGGCTTCAAGGGTGCTTACTGTTGTAACAATCAAGGACTGTCATGTTCATGAGAAATTACATTAGTAATAGTAGTGAGGGATACCATGACAATCAAGTGGGTTATGGATGTTGTCATCGTGATAGAATCCTAGGGTTTATTATTTTGTTATTCAAATATTGAAGATTCCATGTTGAAACCCTACAGTAATGTTTGAGATTATTATCCATTTTGAAAATGTTGTCATATGCATGTGTGTGAATGTCAAGGTGGTGTAAACACCTTTTGTGCCAAATGGTGAACCCCTACACCTCTGAGGCCTTAACAGGTCTAACAACATTAAGATGTTGCACCTAGGTGCCAAGTGTCATGATTTAGTTAAGAGGTGGGCCTAGTGTTTTAAGAGAAAAAAGCAAGCAAAAAGAGACACTTGATATGTTTGTGCTCTTCCGAGAGCAAGGTAGTTTTGACACTTTCATGGAGTAGCACCATGTTGTCATGTGGTGATGGGACCCACTATTTGGTAGAGGCTGCGAGAGGCTCTCTGAACCATTGATTGTAGGCCATAGGATCTAACAATCTGTACATTATGAAGGACCTTTCAAAGAAGAAAAGGGAAATGAGGCACTGACAATAGATACAAATGAGTCAGCAACCCTCCAAGGCTTGTGAAGAGGATAGATGCATCTCCCAGCCATGGTGTGACACTTGGTAGTTAGGTGATGCATCAAAGAGGTAGTTGAGGCTCCTACAATTTCTTGGTGTTATGGAGTAAAAAGTAGACATATGTCTTTTTACCTCCTTGTTTAGCTCCTAGGCCCTCGTGATTTCATTATACATCTTAAATATTCATCCCGATGTAAAATCCCCTGAAACCAATGCAAATTGGGAACTAGGGGACCATTCTTAGCCTTACCCTAGACCAAAGAGGTGCCTTGGGACTTGGCCGCTTGCGCCTAAGTCCTCCCTGATTGGTCAGGGTAAATTTCAATGAATGTCGGCATAGGACCTTTAAAAAGGTTTCTCCTTGTTGGCTCTTTTGATTAATTTCACGAGTGTTAGCGGGAAAGCATATCTAAGTGTGTTTTTGAATTCATTTGTAACCTAGATGGATATAGAGAACTTATGATCTTGGAGCAAAGACCATTCGAAACATTCATTGGGTTTCTAGAGTAGATTTGTGTTTGTATTGTGGCACAGTACCGCGCTTTGGGTTCTAGTTCAGCGCTTCTAGTAACACAGTAAGACGCTTTTGGTCTGCAACACATCGTGTTTGGAAACAGAGTGTAGCGCTATTGGTATCACAATAAGTCACGTTCGGTAAGACAGTACAGTGCTTTTGGTCAAATTGATTTATTTTTGCTAACTTGTCAGAGTTTGTGGAACTAATTGACTTGTTGTAGCTTCTTATCACTCACACGGAGAAAATAGGTTTTTCTAATATGTTCATGCAGGACAAGCATTGAAGAAATCTTGGTTTATCTCACTAAGTCTTAGAAACATATTGCCTTCTTAAGGGATAATTGAACAAATCATTTCAGCAATCTAAGTCTTAGGAACATATTGCCTTTCTTAAGGGACAATGGACATGTATGCGAAAACACCTCAATTTTCTCAGGGATAATGGACATGAATGCCAAACACTTCAATTTCATAAGGGACAATTGACAACTACAAACATGTGTGTGCCTAATTTAGTTGCACCTTATTTTTCTTATAATGGGACAATTGAACATTTGTTTGACGTGCTTGCTCTTACATTTCAGTATTTTCTTTAGAAGGGCCTGCTTTTGAATTGTGTTTCATCCAAAAGGGATGACCCTAAGCAGAGTTTTCCTTTAAACCGCTATATAAGAGGGATAAGGCGAAAGCCAAGTCCTAACCGATGTCAGCCTTACCTTGTCGTGCCAAACTGAAAAGAGGTTTACTAGCTCTTTGTGGAAACAATTTTCACATTGAGCGAAGTGTTTGATACTCTTAGTAGGATTGGTTAAAGATTTTAGTAGCTTGTCGCATTGCTCGTAAGGCGTTGGTCCCTCAAAGTTACTAAGAACCATTCTAGATAGAGACTACCCGACCTACCTCCAAACATTGCGGTAATCATCAGTGCAAGGGGAATCGATTTAAGCCCTTAAGATACTCACCATTTCCTCCCTTGAGAAGAGATAGTATTCCCTTGGCCATAAAGCTCTTGTGACCTACTTGACCTTTCCAAGGGAAGGATGAGATATCCCTACCTATCGTCTCTCGCAAAGATACAAAATATATGACACCTTTATGGATTGATATTTTTATCGACGGAGTATTAAGCTGTGAGCTGATCTACTACAATGAAACCTTGTCTCTAGGGATAACAAGTGCTTGTTATTGATTGCAACTGTCTTATACCTATGGAAATATTGGGCTTTTTTGTGAGCCTTGAACATACACTATCTGTTGTGTCAGTCCTTTTTAGACCACTTGTTTGCTGTGTTTTCTCTTGCCAAAGACAAATCCAATCAGAACCATAACCAATTCTATCAAAATTTGCCTTTTAGAAGCATCAGACACTACTTCAGCACCTCTGGTATTACAGCAGCTCACCTTTGGTATAACAGTAGATCGCCTTTGGTATAGCAGTACCTCACCTCTGGCAACCCTACTTTAGCGCCCTTGGAATACAGTAGCTCGCTTTTGGTAACTGTAGCTCGCCTTTGGTATAGCAATACCTCACCTTTGGTAGCTCAGTCCATCATCTTTGGTATCACAGTAGCACACTTTTGGTTGCACAGTCCTGCACTTCTGGTCAAACAGTATAGCGCCTTTGGTCCAGTTACTTGTGCATCAGGAGTTTGTCTTTCTCAAAACACAAGCAAAATCTCAGTATTACCTTTTGTCCTAGTGTATTCCATGGTAACCACTAGACTCCAGCAAACTATGAAGTCCAAGGAAGTTGTCCCTAGGAAGCGCAAATCACCTCCTCACACACCGCAATCAGGCCATCTCAACATTACTCCCAAGGTTACTCCTAGAACACCCGCGGAAAGATCTACCAATTGTTCCAACATGCCGCACCTTGATCAACCCAACAATCCTCAAGAAGGTAGGGCCCCTTTGGTAAATGTACCTCACTATACCATTGGCATACCTCTGAATTTTGTCCCACAAGGTTATACTGCAGATTTAGCCCCATCTCAAGAAGAGCGACACTTTGAAATGGGTCAATCCTCTCAAGAAGATGGGCAAGATCTTGAAGAATTCATACAAGATCCTAGAGTTGTAGCTTCCTTTGACAAAATCCTTAGTGAGAACCAAGATCATTTCTTTCGCTTGCTTGCAGAGCAAGGCACCAAGTTACCTCAGGATTTTGATCTTTCAATCTCAAGGAGACAAACAACACTCTAAACACCATACAAGCGGTGCAAACCATGTCAACAGTGACCACGCCTTTACCCGAACTAGGCTTACAAGGAAGAACGATTAAGAATCCCCTTTATCAAAACCCAACAGGAAAGAGGGCCATTTCACCACTTCTGACTCCTATGGAGATCTACAAAAATCAACAAGAAACTCTCCAATGTCAAGCGGAGCTAGCTAAGCAAGCCACCTTAGCTCGATCAAATATACAACAAACTCCTAAAGTGTCCACACCAATCGCAAGTGGAATCTTGGTTACCCCTTCACGAATAGGTTTCCCACCCAATTACAATCCGGGGAACAACTATGTAGCCATGCAATAAGGGTCTCAACACATACCACCTCCCATATCATCAAACCTCCATGTCTCTCAACCAATTAGAGTCATGCAATCCCCCCCACAAAATTCTTCTACACTCATCCCCAATCAACCATCGCAAATCACTTCTACCTATGTCCCTCCTCCACAGCGATCATCCGCGCTAAACTTCTTCAACACCTTGCCTATTCACCCTCAACATTCCCAACATCAAGTTTCCCAAAGCTATGTGCCGCCATCACAACCTAATCAAACGCACTTTAGCTTTCCTCCACCCAATTCTTTTATTCAACCATCACAAAGCCAACATTCTTACCTAGTGCCACCTCCCCCTCTTCCAAATCAAAACCTCCCATTCCAACCCAATCTGAACCAAACGTATAACGCATATGACCCCAACCAATCTTACGACCCTTATAATACCAACGCTCATGGCTTACAATACAATCTTTCGTATGGGCAGCAACAACCGCTTCTAGGACAACAGGAGATGTTTCCAACCCGTCCCACGGCAATGGAGCTAAAAATCATGAAAGTTCAACAACAGCTATCTGATCTTACGTTTGGCCACACCAAGAAGACCTTCTCTTTGGAAGAAGTGTGTCCTTATCCTTTTGATCGGTCATTACCTATGATCCCTTTTCCTCAAAATTTTACTATTCCTAAGTTTGATAAATACAAAGGAAAAGGTGACCCAAAAGACCATCTCAGGGAATTCTATCTTGTTTACTTCGAGGTCTCACATAACGACACATATCTTATGTGTCTCTTTCCTCGCAGTCTTGGAGGTCAAGCTATAGAATGGTTCTCACACTTGCCTATGGGTATCAAGTCTTTTAACGAGCTAGCAGAGAAATTTGCCACCCATTTCTCCTACAATGCAGAGCATGAAATCTCCATGACTCATCTATGCAACAATAAATAGAAAAATGGAGAAACTTTCATTTCTTTTCTTCAACGATGGAGACAAATGGCTAGCAAATTCCCTTTCAAGATTCCTAAGAAATAGCTTGTTAGCATATTTGTGTAGAACCTCAACCAAGAGTTAGGTTTCCATTTGCAAATTCTTAGTGCTACAACCTTCGATGAAATCACATATAAGGGAATCAACATTGAAAAGGCCCTCATTGCTAAGGGCGTGGTCAAAATCTTCAAAGAAATAAAAGACAATGCTCCTCAACACCAAACAAATGATAAACCCAAATATTGGAACAAAAACAAAAACGTGGTCAATGATGGGGTGGTCAATTCTAAACATGTCCAAACTTTGTAAATGTCGCTACAGCTTTCTAAACTAAGTCAAGCTCCTCTTCAACAATAATAACAACAAAGACAACCTTATCAAAACCAACAATAGCGACAACAAGAGTGACCTCAACAAGATTACCCTCCGCGACGTCAATTCACTCCCTTGGGAGAACCCATAGAATCGATCTTACAGAAGCTTTTACACAAAGGCCTCATCACCTTACCCGATGCTCCCCCATATGGAGAACCAGTTTACAAAACTACATGGTATAGAGAAAATGAATATTGTGAATTCCATCGGAGCAAAGGGCACAGAACTGCATCATGCATGAAACTCAAGCACCTAATCGAAAATCTCATCGAAGGCAACCAAATCTCTTTTGGAGATAAACCACCAGCTCAACACACGAACAAAGACCTCAACATGTACAAGGAACCATTCCCTCACCATGGTCCACCTCCTCCTCAAGATAAAGGTAAAGGTATCAATCATGCTACCACTTCCTTTGATTCCATTGTAGGTCATTTTGAAGAGAGTCGAGTGTCTACACTCACAATCAAAGGCAAATCTATGGATTGCACTGTTACAACTCATCATGGTCGTGTCACCATTCATGGTCCTACACCCAGTCTTCTGGCTCAATCTGATTATAATCTTGTCGAACATCTAGGGAAAATGCCAGCACAGATCTCTATCTTGGACCTTCTATGGTCATCACCTACACATAGAGTAGTGCTAGAAAAAGCCCTCCAAGAGTCTTCAGTTCCTAACAACATAGCGGTCGCAGATTTCCAAGCTATAGTAGGTAACATTGCTTCACCCTATAATGTGGTCTTCTCTAAGAAAGATCTCCCATCCCATGATCCATGTCACAATGATGCCCTTCATATTGAGGTTCTCATCCATAAACACAAAATCAAGTGTATACTCATAGATGGTGGGGTTGGTCTCAACATATGTTCTTTAAAGTTACTTAAGCAATTGGGATACTCTAAGGATCATGTCAACACTGATCAAAGTATTACAATCAAGGGATATGATGATGCTGAATGCTGTTCAGAAGGTATTATCCACTTGCCTATACAACTAGGCCCTGTCATGCTTGAAACCATATGTCAAGTCCTGGATATTGAGCTACCTTACAACATTATCCTAGGCCTCCCATGGATCAATGCAATGAAAGTTGTTCCCTCCACGTACCATCAGTCTCTAAAGTTCCCATACAATGGCATGGAGATCACTATCCCAAGAGACCCCAATCCTTTTGAATGTTGTTGTGTCTTGCAAGGCAGTTATAAGAATTGCAACCAAGTGCCTAACAATGCAAAAGCCCTTGATTCCCCACTATATGTTGATCCTGCAACTCTGACTCAAGCCTCTACAAGTGAACCTAATCCTATTCCTAAAATCAAAGTGCACATCTGTGATATAGGATTTGGAACTTATGATATCTCAAAATCTTGTTGTGTAGGGCAGATGCCTTTATCTCCAAAATCTTACGGCCAACCACCCATTGCCAAAGTAACCAAAAAAGTAGCTATTCCTCCCCCAACATTTCTAACCCAATTCCAACAAGGATGGTTATTGGAGGAGGAAACTATTGAGGGCATTTCTTCTTGGCTTTATAAGGAGAAAGAACCAGTCACAATACCAGTCAAGCAATATGGCAATGGCTTAAGGATAGTAAAAAACATGGGCTATAAAGGCAAAGGTGGCCTTGGGAAACAGAATCAAGGAACTATGGAACCCATTGTTGTGACAAAGAAACTAGACAAGAAGAGTTTAGGATTTGGTAAGAAGGTACTGCACGCCTTGGACATCGAGTATATCCTTGATGAGGTAGCTGAAACTTTTCCCGCTGATTCCACGTCTAATGAGGATATCATCAATGACTCTTCCCTCCATATGACCAACCTATTCGCAGAATCCTCCATTTTTACACTATCCTCCGTATCCTTAACCTCCACCACAAACACCCAGAATGTAACACTTGTCTACCCTGAACTTATCGATTGGGACCAACAAGGGTCCCCCATTATAGATGTATTTCAGAATGACAAAGCTTTAGCTGAGTTCACGGGACTTCAGGAAGGTATCCCTCTTGGCGATCATAAAGTAGGTTTTGTAATGGAACTAGAGCCAACTACTTATTTTGGTGAGAATGCCAAATCCTCCAGTCGCAAAAGTAAAAATAAAGAAAGATCTCTAGGTGAAAACCACACTGTGGCACCTCCTGATCACAAAATAGTAAAAACAAAGGACGTATCCAAAGGTGAAAACCCAACTGTGGCACCTGAGGATGGAGGATTTGACCTTCCCCTACCATCTAAGTATCAAGAGAAGTCAGCTCTCCTAGTGGAAGATTCTACAGAGATAAACCTTGGCATAGAGCAAAATCTAAAGACTACATTCCTAGCAGCATCACTATCAGAAACAGAGCACAGGAATCTGAACAAATTCTTCTTATAGAGAACCATCAACTTTGCATGGACCTATGCTGATATGCCAAGGTTAGACCCTAAGCTAGTAGTTCATTATCTCACAGTTGATCCAAAAGTGAAACCAGTCAAGCAAAAACTGAGAAAGATGCACCCATAGATAGCTCTCTTGGTAAAAGTGGAAATACAGAAGTTGTTAGATGCAAAGTTCATACGACCTATTGACTATTTAGACTGGGTATCAAACATTGTACCTATGTCTAAACCCAATGGGCGCATCTGCATGTGTAATGATTTTAGAGATCTAAATAAAGCATGTCCCAAAGATGACTTTCCACTACCGAACATTGAAATTATAGTAGACTTGACTGCAAGTCACGAAATGCTTTCTTTCATGGATGGATTCTCAGGCTACAATTAGATAAGGATAGCAGAAGAAGATCAACATAAAACAACCTTTACTTGTCCTTGGGGAAACTATTGTTGGTGTGTCATGCCGTTTAGTCTAAAGAATGCAGGAGCAACCTATCAGAGAGCAATGACAGTGATATTCCATGACCTCTTTCATCATATCATGGAGGACTATGTTGATAACATACTAGCTAAATCTTCTAGGGCAGATCACATACAGGTTCTAAGACAAATCTTTGACAGGCTCGAGAAATACCAGGTAAGACTCAATCCAAAGAAGTGTGTCTTTGGTGTAACATCAGGAAAGCTGTTAGGGTATATTGTATCTCATAGAGGCATCAAAGTAGACCCAGCAAAAGTAAAGGCTATAGTAGAGATGCCTCCACCAAAGAACCTCAAAGCATTAAGGAGCCTTCAGGGAAGGTTGCAATCCATCAGGCGTTTCATCTCACAACTAGCTGATAAATGTCAACCATTTCAACACTTACTCCAAAAGGATGTCTCATTTCGATGGGACAATAAGTGTCAAGCAGCATTTGATCAACTTAAAGAGAACCTGGCTACACCTCCTATATTGGTTCCACCAGTTGCTGATAAACCTTTGATATTATACATCTCAACTACAACTTCGGCCCTAGGGGCCTTGCTAGCACAACATGATGAAATAGGAAAAGAGCATGCAATTTATTATATCAGTAGAACCTTGGTGGGATATGAACTCAATTATTCACCGATGGAAAGAGCTTGTTTAGTAGTAGTGTTCGCTTCCCAAAAGCTGTGGCATTACATGTTAAACCAACACACAAATCTTATAGTAAAAATTGATCCCTTGAAGTATCTACTAGCAAAAGTAGCTCTTACAGGCAGACTAGCTAAATGGGTCATGATCCTTAGTGAGTTTGACATTGAGTATATGGATCGTAAAGCAATCAAAGGACAGGCCCTAGCAGATCAACTAGCAGAAGCACCCATGACAGATACACACCCTATGGTAGAAAACTTTCCAGATGAGAATCTATTCACTCTTTCTAACTCAATAATGTGGAAGTTGTACTTTGATGGTTCCTACACACAGCATGGATCAGGGGCTGGCATCTTATTTGTCACACCTCAAAATGACTATATTCCAAAGTCATATCGGCTTGCATTCCCTTGCACCAACAACATCATTGAGTATGAAGCACTCCTCATAGGTCTCAATACAGCAGTTCAATGGGACATTACAGAATTACAAGTATATGGAGACTCACAGCTAGTCATTCGCCAAGTCACAGATGAGTACCAAACAAAAGATGAAAAGTTGGTCCCCTACAAACAACTAGTGGATGCCTACAAACCACATTTTTCTAGCATCACATTTGAGCAAATTCCAAGAGAGCATAACAAAGCTGCGGATTCTATGGCTTCTGTAGGGTCACTGATTGACATGCTAGCAAATACACAGAAATGTGAATTCTTGATCGAGCAGTTGTTGATACCAGCCATCGATGTTCCTGTTATTTAAATTATCTGCGAACTTGTTGGTCCCAATTCCCTATGGTACAAAGACATCTATGAATACCTTCAACACAATACCTTTCCCTTTGACCTATCATCCACCCAACGCAAAACCTTACATCATTCTAGGTGATACACTATATCATCAAAGTCTCGATGGTATCCTCTTATGATGTCTTAACGCGGAAGAAGCCGAAGCTACCTTACGAGACATACACGAGGTGTCTGTGGTGCACATTCTACTAGTCCTAATCTAGCTAAGAAGATACTCAAAATAGGTTATTACTAGCCTACAATAGAGTAAGATGCTACACAGTTTGCTACGAAGTGTCTACAATGCCAGCAGCATGGAGATTTGATTCACGCACCAGCTCACAAACTACAACCTATGACAACTCCTTGGCCTTTTTCTCAATGGGGTCTCGACCTCGTAGGACAAATCCACCCATCCTCATCCAATGGCCACAAGTTTATCATTACTGCCACTGAGTACTTCATGAAGTGGGTTGAAGCCATCCCCATGACCTATATCACCGATAAGCAAATAGCCAAGTTTATCCTTAACTACCTCATATGCCGGTATGGTATTCCCCAAGCCATTGTCACTGATAATGGGAGACCATTCAAGAATCAAGATGTCAGTGCCTTATGCACACAATACAATATCCAACATCACTTTTCAACTCCCTACTATCCGCAGAGTAACAGCCAAGCTGAGGCTTCCAATAAAACCATTCTCAAAATCCTTAAGAAAACGGTCAATGAAGCTGGTCGTGATTGGCTCTTGCAACTCAATCCCACCCTATGGGCCTACTGCACTAATATCAAAATACCAACTGGTGCCACACCTTATGCCTTGGTCTATGGCTCTGAAGCCATCCTACCTATAGAGGTCGAGATCCCATCCCTCAAAGTATCTATGCAGAACCTGATCGGTGGAGAAGAGTATCGCACTTCCTGATTAGCTAAGCTTGAACTACTAGATGAGAGGTGCCTTGTAGCACTCAATCATCTCCATGTCTACCAAAACTGCCTCCAGCATAATTACAACAAAAAGATCAAGGAAAGACGGTTTCAAGTTGGTGATCTTGTACTTAAAGAGAATCAGAGAAATCAAGTAGATCGAGAAAAGAAAGGCAAGTTTGAGCCTTACTGGTTAGGTCCCTTTATTGTCACAGCAGCATATGGATCAGGAGATTATACTTTAGCTACACCTGACGGCATTCCTCTAGATGAGCCACTTAATAGTGTCCATCTCAAGAAGTTCTATGCCTAATCCTCAGAGTATTCCAAAAAAAAACAAATAATCTGTCCTATGGTGAAAACCTGGCAAACAGGCACCTTGGATACGTACCATAGTGAAAACCTGGCAAACAGGCGCTATGTGTAGAGTCAGTATCCATCATCTATCGAGTCTCGTCCACTCCGTGTCTAGTTCACAAGCAACTTTCATCCATCCATCCATAATAAAACCATTGACCTTGTTTGCATTTCCATCTCCGTATCTAGTATAGCTTGGAAATTTGAGCATACATCGCATCGATTGAGCAACCTTCATGATCTCTTGACATTGATCTTTGAGCACTTTACTTTCTTGTTGCAACCATGGTTTTGCAATACTATTGAGCAATCCACATCCATTCAAAGGGAACAATACAAATCTCAGTAAAAGCTTTCATGTTTCATTGATTATTATTAATGGCTTTTATTTAGATCGGTTCTCTTTATGTTATTGGGTTTTTGATTTGTTTAGTTTATCATAGTCAATTTTCCTCATACACACATGTCCCTATAATTTTTTGGAAGAATATGAGCTCTTGGTAAATAGTTATAACAAAAGTCAATTTTTAGCTTCGTAGGTTGATTATTGAATGACATTGTTTGGTGTAGATCATATATTTGCTTCTTTCAATGATCCTTCTATATGTGTGATTGATTTGTCTAGAAAGGAAGGACTTGCACGTGATTGTAGGTCAAAGTTCTTAGAAATGAGTCATCCATCTATCATCGGAGCCCAAATTGTATTGAGTTTGTATCAATTTCTTCATCAGATGTTCATTGTGATAGTGTAGGTGATTTGGGTTTGTGGGAAGTTAATATATATTCATTCACAAAGGTAAATTGATGTGCAGTCAATAGCCAATGAACTTATAAGGGTTGATATAAGTGTTTGGGAGTTTGAAACAAAGGAAACATGTTAGTTTAATTGTTTGACCTCTTAACATGAGAGATAAAACCAAGTGAATACAGATCTTATGAGAATAATAATCTTCTCAACATCAATTTTGAGAATTGTGGGTTGTGGTTGAAGAGGTGTGGGATCCATCCTCTCTTAGATTAAAAACATGATAGGGAGAACCACAAGTGCATTGTGACTTCATTTATTTTTAAAAAATGAACATAACCAAAATGGGAAGGAGCATAGAAGGCACCAATGGGAAGATGAAGCACCATCTTAATGGTTTTAAATAAAAAGGAAGAACATTGCAGATAGAGGGATTTAGCCACAAAGAAAAAAAAACAAGAGTAAGATACCAAGAAGGAAAGAAAATGTAGTGAACATAAAATTGATGTTGTGGCTGATAAATAAAGAAAGAGAAAGAAATTGAACATTGTGAGTGGTTTGTGAGGAGGCACCAAAATAGGTAAGAAAGAGGCATACAGGGAAGAAAATTGCAGTACCTAAGCTACCAGGGAAGTTAGATCAATGCCAATAAAAGGATAATAACCTTTGGAGAAGATAGAATAAAAAACTAGAGAGAATGGATCGTTGCCAGGAAACATGAAATAAGTGATTAGAAAATGTGAGGAAAGGACCACTCCAAAACTAGAAGGAGAGATTTTAAGTTGCTAATTGTATTTGCAGATTGGTTCACAAAGTGTGAGAGCCAATGAGATGGGAAGAGAACTTGATGAAAACTAGTGCAAGTGTAGAGTTTTAGTTTCATAACTAACCTTGTTTTAATAACAATAGAGGAAGCGGCTGAGATGAGGAAGATTGTAGGAAGATTCAGGGGAAATATGGGTGGCTAGTATAAGGCAGAGATGGAACATTTTGAGGAGTCATACACTGTACCCAAGAAGAAAATGAGCTACCTCATAGAGGCTAGAATATATCTATGCTATTGGAGACCTTGTGCAAAGTAGAGAGAGGGGTGGTAGACTGAACATAGAGGAAGTCTTAAAAACAGAGTAAGTAGAGTGTCATGTGTAGCTAAGAAGGCCATTAAAGGCCATATCTATAACATTTTTACAGATTGATTTTGTTTTGAATAAATAACATCATAATTTTGGTTGCGATCTTTTACTGTGTTGGGCATAGTATTTTCCCATGTGAGTGTGTATGTTTGATTGTGTGAGTTTTTGTCAATTGTTTGTGTTTTTGTCAAGAGGGGAGCACCCTCTTGCATTAATACTCTAGGTTGATACCTAAAATAGTGCTAGGCATATTTAGAATTGTATAGACTTATAAAGGAAAATAAACTTTCCATAAGGGTAGTCTATCCTAATCTAATAAGATGCACACACATAACTACAATTAATCAAGACTAATTAATGATAAGTTTGGAATTGATAATCATGATAATTTACAATAGCTATTATAGGAAATGTAAATTATAATAAATAGCGATACTTAGCTTTGTGACCAAAGAATTATACAATCTAGAATATCACAAAACTTTGAATGTTTCAAGATTTGAAACAAATGATGGTAATCTAGAGTTCACCTAGGAATATTTTTTTTGATTTACTCTATGAAGGTTGAGTTCAAGGATTATGGATAAGTCCATAATTATGGATTTGTCCTACTTGCGAACTTGTATCGTGAAATTACAAACTTATGTTCTCCACTTCACTTGATTCACCTTAGTTCCTTATTCTTCTTTTGGTATTTGAGGCTTGGCAATATTTAAGAATACCCTAGTAGGGTTGTCATTGCATTGCTAGAAGAAATGGTCTCCTATCTCAACCCATAAAAATGTGTACACAAGATCATAAACAACACTCTTTAGTCATGCATATGCTCCTAGGAATGTTCATGTAGATCTAAATTCTTTCTAGTGCTCTAATTGAAGTGTAAAATGCAAATATAGCTCTCATATCTTGGATGTGTAAATGAATGCATTTACTTCCTTTAAAGACATGAATATAGAAATAAATCATACAAATTTGTGTTTAGTCGACCCTTGGAGGGGAAACGATTGGTGAGAGTTAGCCAAATTTGAATTTGAAAGGATCAAGTCCATGACTATGAGGTCACCCTCACAATTTTGAAAATAATTTCAGACATAGAAGGGGCCAAATCAACATACATGGGAATATGTGTTGGCAAATGTATTGGGATATGTGAAGATAAAGATGGTATAGGGGATAAGTGTGTAGGAATGTGTGTAATGGATAGGTAGGTAGCATACGGTGAGGGACCTGACTTTGCATATTTAAGTTATGTCATTTGTCAATATGTCAATGTTGGAATTGCATGCTTCTAGATTTAACTGTGTTAGATATTATTTCCTCAACGTTTTGGATCACACTCAGTGAACCATCATCAGGAGATAGAGAGCAAGAGAAGAGAATACTAATGATGAATTGCAGACCAAGCTACTAAAAAAGGTAGGAAAGTAGTGAGGTGGCATGGGGACCTAGGGAACTCTAAGGGGAGGAGAAACTAACTCTAAGACCACAAATTAAGGAAAAATGAAACCATTAAATAAATCAAAAACACCTACACATAGAAGGCAAATATATGAGATATAAAAACAAATAAGAAAACAAACACCAAAATAAGTATATATATGTGTGTGTGTGTGTGTGTATGAAAATAAGTTAAAAAAACAAATAGGCATACATACAACCAAAAGAAATGTGTACAATAACCTATAAAAAGGCATAAAACATAAAACTTAAAAAAGTAAGAGTATACAAATAACTATATAAGTAGTATATATATCTAGAAGACATACACACAAATAATTGTACATACCATAAAAATAAAAAAGGGGTAAACATGCAACTTAAATAAAGACATCAAAACATAAAAATACAACACACAAGAAGAATGTATACACCTATATGTATATCCCCAAGAGTATACATAAACAGGTATAAAAGTGTATGTGTGAGAAAATTTTAAGAGAAATTAAAAATAGAAAGGGATACAAAAAGGAACAAAAAGGATAAAAATAGATACAAAATATTAGTATAAAAAAATATATATGTATATGTATCACCATTCATATATATATATATATATATATATATATATATATATATATATATATATATATATACTGTAGACACCCAAAAATGTCCACTTGTCGCAACGTTGCATCACTTAGGCATCTTGTCGCATTTTCGCCCTAGATATCCATACTGTCACCTAACCTAGCATCTTCCTCTAATAAATTAAATAAATATAACATTTATTTAATTTATTCCATCCCCTAGCATTATTAAATAAATATAATTTTTTTATTTATTTAATTTTCCCTTTCCTCTTAAATTAAATAAAATAAATCTTTTTATTTTAATTTAATTTATCATATTTATCCTCGCATGCATCATAAATTAAATAATTTAATTATTTAATTATGATTTTGCCCACCTTCCATTTCTATCTTAACTAATCTCTCTAATCACTCTTCCACCTTCCATTTTCATCTCCACTCATCACTCAACTCATTTCTCTCACTTTCTAATTATCTCTCGAGTGAACTCTTCCACTTTCCATTTCCTCTCCCAAGTTGCACAATGCAACTTTCCATTTTTAATATTACTCACAAATTGGAATGTTTATCCTTCCATTTTCTCATTATGCTCTATAAATTGACCAATTTTCATGCCATTGGCATGGATGAATCTTCTAAGCATTGTTACTCTGCCAAATTTCCTCCTCATCCATCAATCTACCTATTTTCCTCTATCAACCTCAATCCCATCAAACTATCATCCTATCAACCATTAAGCTGCAGAACATGAGCAATCAACAATCGAATCATCTGAAGAATCAACATGCATCAACATTTCAAGACATCTGAGGTATTCGTGAAATTTGGGTAAGAAGGTAGTGTGCATGTTATTATTTATCTTCCATTTTATCTGAATTTTGTCATTTACATTATGGCATGCCTAGTGGGACCCACTTCTCCTAATTCAATTTTATGGTTTTGCAAGTTTTTATAGTAAAAATTTGTGTTGTTGCTTATCCCCATTGTCGAGTTTTGCAGAACAACTTGTTGGAAATAAGGCAGATAACTGAGAGGGGGGGTGAATTAGTTATCTTAAATTTCTTAACTTTCTTTTCTTCTTTAACAATAGTGTAGTATCAAAACATATAAGCATAAATGAACATGAGAGCAAAAATAAAATCAACACAAATAACACAAGGATTTTTACGTGGAAAGCCCTGTTAAGGGAAAAACCACGGGGTAACTAACCCAAGATTGTATTCTCTGTTAAAAGAATAAGAAGTACAAAATGACACTTGCCAATTAGGGCTCACTGCCTGAGCACACTGCTCACAAGAGGCTCACTGCCTACAATAGTATATAGAAAGAAACCAGGTATTTGAACTGATGAGAAGCATTCACATATGCTAAAGTTCAGTTCTGGTTAGGCTCAATATACTGATCTACTACACTTCATTCTTCCTCTGTTTTGGTGTTGTTGTTCTGTCACATACCAGGCCTATATATCTGCTTCCACACTTATCTCTGCCTTTTCTCACATGCTATATCTCCACACACACACCTTCACATCGAAATCCATCTGGTATATATATCCACACCAAGGATTTCAACATCATTCTAGTCGACATCCAGAATACTCAAGATTTTCGCAAACTCTGGTCTGTCGGCTGAATCCATGCTTACTAAGTGATGTGTATCAAAGAGATAGTTATAGAAGTCATCAATCATGTCAGCCAACCATGAATGATCTCTTAAGTAGCTTGATTACCATCAATTTCTCATCCGGATTAAGGTCTGATGCTCTGTCGGTCAGTTCTTTCTCAGTCTATTCTGCCTGTCAGGAACCCAACACTTAGGTGCTCATATCTTTTCACTCTTTTATCACCGGAGGCTCAATCTCTGGAATGTGGCAATCATGGTATTCCTCTTGACTTCCCCAAGTCTACACTTTGCTGAGATACATCCTCTGAGAGATCTGGACCTGATTGTCAAACCTTGTTGCATGCTCTGTTCTTGTTCACCGGACCAAAACACTCTTCAATCTGACTTCCGGTATAGACATACTATGTGCTGCAGAAGTGTGGGATAAGCTTTGTTGCCATCAATGACAACAATCATGAAGCCACACAGCATCTCTTGCCAACAATCTCCCCCTTTGGCATTGATGGCAACACTTAGTGAAAAATGACTAAGTGTTGTAACAAACTCCCCCTTGGCTGATGCTCTGTCTTATGTACACTATTACCAGAGCTCCCCCTTAGCTAGATTCCACATTTTTCACTACTCCTCACTCCCCCTTTGACATCAATGGCAAAGGGTGAAATCCGCACACCAAAACTTTCAAAAATCAATCTATATATTGCCGCATAAGTATATATACAAGTTGTAGTTACATATACTTCAGTATATCTGCAAAGGTGGTTTTCAACTAGACAAAATCTATTGCCCAACTTTGCTTCATCCTGTCCAAAATTGAGATATGACCACTTAACAAAAATGCAAAATCTTCTGCCCTCTTTAAGTCTGTCGGATCACTAGTCGGGGCTGTGGTCTGAGCATCAGTTAGGGCCTCATGCATGGCCTCTAACTTAGGGATAATTATCCCTCTAAGTTCACTCATTCTACTTATTCTATTCTTCTATTCCTTGTCAAGCCTCTTTAACTCATTTATAGTGACAATAGTCTAGCACTCTTGATTCATTATGGATGAGGTTAGAGGATCAAAATTTTGAGATAAACTTGACAGTTTACCCTCTTGTTCTTCCACCTTCTTTGCAATGTCAGTTGTCACTGTGGACCAAGATAAACAAAATTTGTATAATTCTCTGCCATCTTTAACAGCATTTTCTAAGCTCTTTATCCCCATAACTGGATTTCTCCTATCATTTGCTATGAGTCCCTACACTTCAGAGAATCTCTTTCCCAAAAACTCTTTTCGGACTTTCTCTTCTGCAAATTTCTCCAAAGAATCAA
This sequence comes from Cunninghamia lanceolata, assembly GCA_027924645.1. Lineage (NCBI taxonomy): Eukaryota > Viridiplantae > Streptophyta > Pinopsida > Cupressales > Cupressaceae > Cunninghamia > Cunninghamia lanceolata. The sequence continues at coordinate 9,307,386 of BSBN01000814.1, forward strand.
AATGTGTGCTAATATAATTAATAAGAGATTTCAAGTTACCAGATGAAGAGGCTGAAGGATCCTTCTGGAAGGATGGCATGATCTTCTCCAACACACTGGATGCAATCTCTATCAGCTCACAGTCTTCCATATGAGACTTCAGAAGCTTTTCTTTTGCTTTGGCTTAAGCAAAAGATGCTACCTTCATTGTCTGGACTGGAGAGAGAGAGTCAAAATTGAGTGGTCCTTGGAATAGCTCCGGTTCATCTAATTCCATCATTTCTTTGGTCAAGAAGTCTTTAACTGCTTCTGCAGTGTCTCTTGCTGGAGACAGAGTCTTCTGTCCTTCTGCAACCTTAGAGCTATCACCTGGGGTCTTCTCTATTTGATCTTCTTCTCTTCCCTTTACCTCTTCTTCTTGACTGATTTTCTCTTCTTTTCTTTCTTCTCCTTCAGTTCCGGAGTTAGCTGGGGGATCCGGAAGAGAGATGTTTACTTCTTCATGGACTTCCTCTTCTAGAACAGAGGAATCCAAGTCCTTAGTCTTCTCCTCACCTATCTCCTTTGACTCTTCTACAATTTTCTTAGTAGAATCTTCCTTGGATGCACTTGATCCTTCAATATCTATGGAAGAAGGTTCATCACTTATGTCCTCTATAATAGGAAGATTGAATCTTTTATATGCATTCTGGAGGATGTCTTCAATCTCTTTTTCCACTTGATCAGTCTCTCTGAGCATAAGCTTGTTCATTCTGGCTTTGCTCCAAAACTCATCCTTGCAATCCTTGAAGATCATGTTCATTTGTTTTGGAGTGATGGAAGGATAGAGCTGAATAGCTATCTATTCCCAGATCTCCAAATCCTTTTCCTTGGCATTGTCTTTTCTGAGTTCAAGTACTTTCTCTAAACTCTTGGGGATTAGAGAGATGATTTCAATGAATGCTTTATTATATATGTTTAAGTACTTAAATGTAGCTTCTTCCAAGATCCTTTTGTCTGTGTCACTATACTCATCATAGAATTCTGTCATTGGTTACAGATTCCCATCCATAGTAATTGCCTTGATGACATCATTGATGGACAGAGTAGGCCTTTCAACAAATTCTTCTGCTTCTTCTTCCTTGTTTTCACCGGCAGAGGATTCCCCGAAAGTTTTCTTTTTCTTCTTCATTTTCTTAACCTCCTCATCTGCCTCTGTCTCTTCATCATCCTTTTGACTTATGTAGGATCTTGTAGCCTTGGTTTTTTTTCTCTTTTCTCCCTTTCTGGATGTCTTTGCTTCCAGTTTGGAGGATTTTGAGCTCTTAGAGGTGGTAGGTGCAGAACTCTTTGAGGATCTAGTCTGGAAGGGGGCTTGCACTGGATCACTTTCCTTTTCTGCTTCGTGTCTCTCTTTTTTTGCTTTTTCTATCTTCTCTCTATTGGCATCAACAATCTCCTTTGATATGCCATATTTCTTGGCAATTTCCTCTACTTCCTTCTTGACTTTTCTCTTTATTTCAGTTTGCCTTAGTTCAACATGAATTTTCACACTCAATTCTTGAAAGGTGCCAAACCTTTCTGCCTCAGGGTCCTTAGGCTAACTTAATAGGTGTTGGACATGTAATTCCAAGATTTTCTCATCCACCTCATAGCCCATTGGAATAATCCAGACTAATCTGGGCTCTACCGCCTCCATTAGGCATTGATCAATGTCTACCATAAAACACATTGTATCTTTGTATTTTTCAACTATTGTCTGAGGAATTTTTTCTCTGGCCTGCATCATACCTTGGAAATTCTTGAAACATCCCCAGAGAGCTGTGCTTTGAGCCTTGGCATCACCAAGCCCATACATATAATCTCTGATTTGTATGGCAACTAGTCTATCATTTTGCCATACCCAACCACTGGATCCAGGTAGCTCATTCATATAGTAAAAGAATAGACATAGTATCAAGCCACCGTACTTAAATGAATTCTTCTTATCCTTCTTTATTTTCTATAAATTCTCTAACAGTTGGTTCAGGAGAAGCTCACAAAGATCATAGTCAGCATTTTTCCTTAGCATTTCATATGCAGTATATATAGCAATTTCGGATACTGAATTCTCCCTGCTGGAGTGATATATTTTGTAACCAATTACCATAGAGGCAAATTTGATATCCGGATCTATGATGTCTTCTATTGTCATTGCCCTCTTGTCAAATTTTGATCTGGTAGCCTCACTTACAATTTGGTTTTTGACTGATTTGAGAGAAGGCAACCCACCGGATGAGTGCAATCTGGTTACCGCCCCAATGGCATCTTTTGTGATCTTAAATGGCCTCATCAACCACATGAAGTTGTCATGCATTCTGCTCAGAACATACTGGACCCATTCATCTTCTGCAAAATAGGGGAAATGGATGTAATGTCCAAAATGCTTATCCCAGATGGCCTTGTATTGGGGTTTAAGTTCAAATGTTTCATCTATTAATTCCTTGTGATAGATATCCATCAGCTTGGATTCCTCAATGTTGGTGTGAATGTATACCCTAACATCTTCTACATGCAGAATCCCATGCGGAATGCTAGAGAATGCGCCTAGGGGATCAACTTCTAGGGATTTGTAGGGATGTTTCTTGAACTTAGGGCGCTGCCTATCAGTGATCTTAACAACATTTAGAGTAGCCATCTTTCAAAAGATTTAGAGAGAGATATTCAAGAGCGGAAATACCTTTGTACGCTTCTAGGGTTCACAATAAGAGCCGAAAAGATTGTTGGTTGAATCAAATTCTGCGGTTGATCCTTGAGAGGGTTGAAGCAATCTTGTTGCAGAGCTCTTTCTTTCTTCTTCTCAAATGAAAATGTGCAAATGATGAACATAAGAACCCTTTTATTTCTGCACAAACCCTAATTCCATATTGCAATAAATGCACAACTTAAATCATTCTGGTTGCCTTGTTCCCCTTGTTCTGAGAGAGATCCTTCCGGATCACTGAGATGCACTTAGAATGATAACTTACAATGTATCTCCCTTCCTTGAATCATCCTATTTATCCACAGATCAAGGTATTTAAATTTTGAATCATACCGGATCTAACTGTGAAAATCCTGTTTTTACCAGATGACTGTCAAACCAGATCAATTTTGGATGATTAGCCTCTTCAACCTTCTTGCAGATCTTTTATATTTTTACCAAGGGTTATTTAGATATCTCTTTGAGAACTCTTCAATCCACTACACTCCATGTGCCAATTTAGGCACCAATTGACTGGCTGGGAGAAATTGTTTTCTTTTCTGACTCCCCCTGAGCCAGAGCTTGTCTATTTAGTTTCTGGAAGGAATATTAGCACCAGATTCTGGTGCGGATCCATCCCCAAAATTTTTTGTACTTCTCTTCACCCAAATCTTATTCATCTCCCTTTGAACTTCATCCACATTCACTTTTTCTTTTCCTTTATCTTGATTTTGATTATGATGCACCGGACCCCTTTTATCCTGATTCTTACTTTTGCAGAATTTGGCAATATGACTGGATCTATTGCAATTGTAGCTAGCTATATTTTTTTGCATATTTGACTGATATCCTCTTGATCTGCATTGATTAGCCATATATCCCATTCTATTGCATGCAAAGCATCTACCATTGAATGAATTGTTTATTTGCATATTTCTACATTCATGAGATTTGTGACCATACCTTTTATAGTTAAAACACTATCCAGAGAAGGATGAATTAGTCTGATTCATTCTTCTTCTACACTGATTTGTTTTATTACCAAAGTTATTACAATTGTGGCAGTATTCATTGAAGGATGGATATCTTTGAGCATTTGGTTGCCTTACCAAAGGTCTTCTAGGCCTGTACCTTAGATTTCCTAATCCAGAGTTCTTCTGACCGGATCCAAAACTTTCACCTTTCTCATAGCCCAAGCCATGCCTGTCATCTACCCTCTTTTGGCTTTCAAGAAGAACTTCAAGTTGAGCAGATCTTATCTTGAATTTTTCTTTATATTCATTTGTTGTTTGAAGATCCCTTTTAAGAGTGTCTATCTGATTTTCAAGTTGTTCTTCATTATCTCTAGCTTCTTCAAGATCAGATTCTAGATGCCTGATTATTCTATCCATTTTGTGGCAGTCTTCTGACTTCTCCTTAAGAGATTGTTTTAGATTATCTTCCATTTTTCTTTTTTCTTCAATTTCTTGGGTGAATTTCATAACCTCTGATTCCATTTCATGTCTTACCATAATGACCTCTTTTGATAGATTCTCACATAACTTGTTTTTCTCATTCAGATCTTCATTAGTATCATTGGCTTCACTTTGACTTTCTAATTGTTGAAGAAGTTCCTTTCTCTTTTTCACAGAGATACTCAATTTTTCTTTTAGTTCAATTATGAAGTCATCAGCTTGTTTGAGTCTTTCCCTTAGGTTATTGACTTCAGAGTGAGATTGCTCAAGATCATCTAGGGTAGACTGAAGTTGTTCCCTCATACCATACATATCCATTGAGATTCCTAGATCTTCCTCAAGCTGTTAGGCTCTGTTTGGAGGAACTTGGCTCTGATACCAATTGTTGGAAAAAAGGAAGATAACTAAGAGGGGGGGTGAATCAGTTATCTTAAATTTCTTAACTTTCTTTTCTTCTTTAACAATAGTGCAATATCAAAACATATAAGCATAAATGAACATGAGAGCATAAATAAAATCAACACACATAACACAAGGATTTTTACGTGGAAAACCCTGTTAAGGGAAAAACCACGGGGTGACTAACCCAAGATTGTATTCTCTATTAAAAGAATAAGAAGTACAAAATGGCACTTGTCAATTAGGGCTCACTGCCCGAGCACATTGCTCACAAAGGCTCACTACCTACAATAGTTTATAGAAATTAACTAGGTATTTGAACTGATGAGAAGCATTCACATATGCTGAGATTCAGTTCTGGTTAGGCTCAATACACTGATCTACTGCACTTCATTCTTCCTTTGTTTTGGTGCTGCTATTCTGTCACATACCGGACCTGTATATCTGCTTCCACACTTATCTCTACCTTTTCTCGCACGCTATATCTCCACACACACATCTTCACATCAAAATCCATCTAGTATATATATCCGCACCAAGGATTTCAACATCATTCTAGTCAGCATCTGGAATACTCAAGATTTTCGCAAACTCTGGTCTGTCGGCTGAATCTATGCTTACTAAGTGATGCATATCAAAGAGATAGTTATAGAAGTCATCAATCATGTTAGCCAACCATGAATGATCTCTTAAGTAGCTTGATCACCATCAATTTCTCATCTGGATTAAGGTCTGATGCTCTGTCAGTCAGTTCTTTCTCAGTCTATTTTGCCTGTCAGGAACCCAACACTTAGGTGCTCATATCTTTTCACTCTTTTATCACCGGAGGCTCAATCTCTGGAATGTGGCAGTCATGGTATTCCTCTTAACTTCCCCAAGTCCACACTTTGCTGAGATACATCCTCTGAGAGATCTGGACCTGATTATCAAACCTTGCTACATGCTATGTTCTTGTTCACTGGACTAAAACACTCTTCAATCTGACTTCCGGTATAGACATACTATGTGCTGCAGAAGTGTGGGATAAGATTTGTTGCCATCAATGACAATAATCATGAAGCCACATAGTGTCTCTTTCCAACACAACTATCACAAATGACCTTCGGGATAGAAACGGACTGTGCCATCACGTCTGGGAGGCCGATTCCAAGCTTCTGGACTATAAATTTGCATATCTTTTGTCATAGGAAACTTTCTTGTTAAAATTTGAATTTTTTTAACCTGGCAACCATACTATACTTATCCGTACAACACGGACTACCATTGGGTTTGATTTTCTTCTTACGTGATACATGGCTTGTGTAGTGACATTTTCATTATTCATTGTAGGGGAGGTTTCAATATTTGCTGTGTTAAAAGTCTTTGTCAAGACCAACTAAGAAATCCCTCTGCTGTGAAAATCCCATTCGGCCAAGCATAAAACCCTAAGTCTACCCCTATTGACATCCTTAAAATCTTGGTCGCCACTGAAGCCTGGCCATTCCACCGCCAAATCGCCATCGCTTTGTAATGCCCCACCATGCAACCCTAGAGATAAGTCCAACTAAGCAATAAAAAAGGGCAAATTTTTTTTTTAAAGAAGAAATGATAACACATCATAACATAGACTAATAGCAACAAGGTTGAACTATCATCTCTAGGGAATTACATAGCTGCATTATTGCAATTAAATAATATTCAACAACATACATAGTTTATTCACATAAACCAAGTGAATCAAACTAGCATCTTTTATTATAACATCTAAATACATCAAGAAGTTTGCACTAAAATTACCAGATAACACATCATCAGATAGTCGCTTAAATCACATAGTAAAACTAATCTACATAATCAATTAACCCATAACTGGTCACAACATAAGCATAATGTACTAATCATAAGCATCAACAGTGTCATCATAGTAAACAATAATGAGTGTCATCAAAATGATAAATCCATCATCAATAATATGTCATAATGTCTAGATATAAAGGAACAACTAATAGTCTATCAAAAAACCAAAATGAGGGGCACTACATCCTCCCCCCTAGGATCAAGCTTACTCCTGGAAGCCTGCAACAAGATAAGGGTAAAAATCTTGCATCCCGACACAACCTCCCAAGAACTGAAGAATCAACATTAGGATCCCACTGGACCCTTACCTGCTCTATGCCCTACCCCTGAGGGTCTACTCCCGATGCTATAGAACGCGCATGAGCTCTAAAAAAAGTTGCCCATCCTCTACCTGCAGCCTCCAAGACTATCCCGTGATGCTCTGCCTGGCAGTGTTCAATCACTGCAAACACTCTATGAGACCTCCTTGCATCACATACAATCGGCTCTGAAGTTGTCGGCCTCTGACCAAATCCTGTAGCGTTCTTCCGTGGACACTGCCTGGCTATATGGCCCTGCTAGCCATAAGAGAAACATCATGTACTTCTACCAAAACCTCTGCCACTTGAGAAAGCATTGGACTGCTGAAAACTATCTCTACTAACTGCAGACTGTGTGCTCTGAGCTAGTTGATCAATACGATCACGTCTAGCTCGCTGCCAACTTTGATTCTTCTTAGACTGAAATCTATTACCTTGCTGAGGCTGAGAATTCTTTGGTTGTGACTGAGAATACTACTGTTGCTGCTTCTCACCCTTAGCAGGTGCATGATGACCTATGGAAGAATCTACTACCTGTGTCTGACCACCTCGAGACCTAAAGCCTGTATAAGGTGCACTACCAATATGCACACCCATATGACCTGCAAGAGCCATAGCCAAATTCTCCTCTACCAAATAGGCCTTCTCAATTGCTACCTCCATGGTCTTAGGTTTGAAAACCCGAACTCCTCCATTGATATGGGCATTTAAGCCCCTAATGAAGTGTTGAACTAACATAGCCTCATCATTGCCAATGCCTGCGTACTACTTAAGCTCATAGAATATACGCTCATACTGCTCTACTAACATGGCCATCTATCTCAACTAATGGAACTCGTCTGCATGATGCTGCTTCTAGTGATCCGATAGGAAATGAGCTCTGAACCTCTCCAAGAACATTTCCCAAGAAACTGTACCAATGTCCAAGTGCAACTTCTATTCCTCCAAACTCCACCAAGCAGAAGCAAAACCTCTCAGATGTAAGATGACACATCTCACCTTGGTGTTACTACCATACAGATGCATGGAAAAACACCTACCCAAATCCAATAACCAGGTCTCCACCTCCAAACCACTACCAAATCCATCAAAAATGGGAGGGTGTACCCTCAACAAATCTCTGATGTGACTGGCTAAGGTAGCCTCCTGTTCTGTTGTCATCTCTCTCCTTCTAGGAGACCTTTCTCTTTCCCTTACATCTGGCTAATCAACCTCCTACCTAGGACCTAGATGAACAAGGGCCTCCTCAAGTAAGTGACACAATTGAGCTCCCTCTGGTTGACCTTGATTATCCATATTCTGGCCCCCACCTTCCTAAGCACTCTCATGAGGGGAACTAGGAGGAGGGCTACCACCACCACCTCTCCCGTGTCCGCTACCTTGACCTCTAGGCATCTTCCGACACAAACACCACCCAAGGACAACCTTAGGTTGTTAGGTGAGGAAGACAAAAAGGGAAACATACTCTATAGAATCTAAGCAACTAGGACAACATAATGGGCTTATATACACCTAGAGTACCCAGTGTTTGAAAACCTGGCTCTAATACCAAATGTAATGCCCCGCCATGCAACCCTAGAGATAAGTCCAACTAAGCAATAAAAAAGGGCAATTTTTTTTTTAAAGAAGAAATGATAACACATCATAACATAGACTAATAGCAACAAGGTTGATCTATCATCTCTAGGGAATTACATAGCTGCATTATTGCAATTAAACAATATTCAACAACATACATAGTTTATTCAAATAAACCAAGTGAATCAAACTAGCATCTTTTATTACAACATCCAAATACATCAAGAAGTTTGCACTAAAATTACCAGATAACACATCATCAGATAGTCGCATAAATCACAAAGTAAAACTAATCTACATAATCAATTAACCCATAACTGATCACAATATAAGCATAATGTACTAATCATAAGCATCAACAGTGTCATCATAATAAACATCAATGAGTGTTATCAAAACAATAAATCCATCATCAATAATATGTCATAATGTCTAGATATAAAGGAACAACTAACAGTCTATTATAAAACCAAAATAAGGGGCACTACACTGCTTCCTTTGCAAACTGCTGTCGAAACCCATCGAGATCTTTTGTCTCATGGTCGTCTCTCCTCACAGTATGATTGCAATCCTCACAGTATAGTCGAAACTCGTCGAGATATTTTGTCTTAGGTTGCGGTATCAAAGTCTAAGGTGGCCATTTCAGCCCCTAAAGTCAATGTTCAAAATCTCATCGCAACCCTAATCCCAGTCAAACATTCAAAACCACGGTTTGAAATCTTGAAACCGCCTCAGTTGCCACCATTTGGTCGCCCGCTTCATAGTGTTTTTCCTACCACCTTTCCATAGTCACTATTGATTAGCTTGTCGACTGCCTAGCTGATGGTAGTTGGTTGTCAATGATGTCAAATGGTTGTTGCAGAATTACATCATCTTGTGTCTTGTTAAAATTGTCATGATTGATCTTTACAGATACATATATCAATTGAAGTTGTGAGTTGATCTCAGTATTCAATGGCAATAGCATATTCTTCAGTTGTGAGTTGATCATCATACAAACAAATGTTGAAATCAAGGAGATTGGTCTCCATAATATCCTTTAGTTGGTTTTAACATGTTCTCAGGATGGATTCTCATGTTTAGTGTGTATATTGGTTCATATCTTCAAAGGTCACCTTTCAGGAGGTAAGTGCAAAAGGTTGTTGCAGAGATATGTGTGTTCATCAAGAGTTGTGTGAAGTTGTTAATAGGAGCAGGAGACATCATCTTGTGTATGATAGTAAAGTGGTTTTATTCTGTTATCATGTTGAAGTTTGAGTGGTATTGAGATACTAAGGAATTCAGTTAGACCAGTTGTTGCTTTTCCTTGGTAATGTTGATCAAGTTGTTTATATTGAACATCAGAAGCATTGTTTGTTATCTTGAAAAAGTTAGAGGAATAAGCTTGTTTAGTTCTTGTTGTAGCTCATAACAAGATTGGAATTATTTTTTATTGAAGTTTATAAGCTCAAGGTTTACAAAGGAGTTGATAAAGTTCTATTTTTCATATATTTATGTTATAATTTCAGACTGACCTGTGACAGAAGGTCATTTCACTAAACGTCACCTGGTGGAGGGTTTAATACCACAAGGCAACTGGCCCCTTTCCCCCTTTCCACCGATAGTGCAAGTCATCTACATGCACGGGCTATTTTAAAAAGATTTCAATGTTCTTGAATTTAAATTTGTCACCGCCAAAAAGGTAAAAAGGCATGGTTTTGTGTGAGGCCGAGGCATTAAGGAAAAAGCTTTTTTCTTTCTTGAAAATATGTGAAGAGTTTAGAATTTCTTTTAAGCCCGAATCAAATATAAATAGTTTCTTTTTAAAAAACTTAGTAATTTCCTTTTGGTCGGTCCCTTTTCTGACAAATGTGAGGAGTTCTTTTTTAAGGAGATTTATATTGTTTTTTTCTAAAAAGGAAAAATCTTTATGAAGATATTTTTGTATATTGGAAGTCACAAAAGAGATAAACATCAAAAAAAATTTGAGGAGATTTTTTTTTGGGATATGAAGAATATTATTGAAAAGAATATGAAGGATCGTGTTTGCAGAGAAGATAAACGAAATTTTTGAGAAGGAGATGAAAGATTGGAGGGATATTCAAAATGAAAATTGAAAAGAAATTGATTTTTTTTGCAGAGATGTAATTCATTTGGTTCAGGATTTGTTGCAGGTTCTTTATAAGGAAGAAGTTGAAAAGATTTTTTATTTGCAGGAGATTATCTTTTGAAGATATTTTTTGGGATGAAGTTTAAGAGTTTGATGATTAAATTTTCTTGCAGGAATATCAAGAGAAAGATAATATTTTCAGGGCAGATTGGTGCAAAAATAAATATGATTTCTAACTCTTATTTTGCAGATTGATTGAAGGCTCATTTTGATATTATTTTGTAGGTGAAGAAAATAATTTTTGTGTGAGATCTTAAAAATGGAAAATGATCAGGAAATTGAAGAGAATTGAAATGAAAAGTCTCAAATATGAAAAGATATTCTTTCATCTCTAAGAGGAAATAATAATGAAAATTTGGTTGAAGAAATTTGCAGATTGAAGGGTTTTGTGAATTAGAAAGGGCAGTTGTATTTTATTTGACAGAAATGAAACATACAGAAGATGGAAGGTGGAAGGACATTCAACTTGTATAAAAATGATTTTCAGGTGCATTAATGTATGACTTGCAAGACAGAGATGAAATATACAGAGTAAAGTAGTGTTGTTGAGCATATCAGAATACAGGATTGATATGCAGTGTTGTTGAATGGATTATAATACAGGATTGATACGCAGTGTTGTTGAATGAAATAGAATACAAGATTGATATGCAGTGTTGTTGAATGGATCAGAATACAGTGTTGTTGATATGCAGTGTTGTTTGTATATGGAGCTTGTTTGCAGAAGTATGTAAAAGAAAATGGTCTTGATTTAAAAATCAAACAGGAGGTATAAGGTTGTATACAATGGTGCAAATCTGATTGAACAGCAATCATGTCTTGCACACAAAGTTTGATGTTTTGTTTATAGTGATTGTGTTTGCCAGTGAGGCACAGTATGCTTGTGGTCAGTGAGACCTCTTATGTCAGTGAGACATTTGTAAGAAGATTTTTCATTTAAGCCAGTGAGGCAGTTCTGGAGTGGTTTTTCTACCCCTAGAGGGTTTTCCACTCGTGCATATCTTGTGTCATGATTCATATTGATCATCTTTGTGTGTGTTTGATTTACTTATGAAGTTTTGTTCTTTTTTGTATTCACAGTCATGTGCATTTTACAAATCAATGGTATCTTTCTTTTGAGCTCTAAAAGTTGAAGTTTAAACAAAGGTTTTGAAAATTCATACAACACTGATTCACCCCCCCTCTCAGTGTTGCCCTTGATTCCTACACTAGCCTCCACAGGACCTTCAACCTTGACTTTACCTTTGACCTTTGACCTTCGACCTTCTACTTTCATTCAACTAGCAGTCGACCCTCATTTGACTATAGTTCCACCTCCATTCAACTTTCATTTGACCTTTGACCTCAACCCCCAACACTCTGTCGATTCTCACATTTTCATCGACCTTTATTCATATCACCGACTCTCACATTTCTATCAACCTCTATTAAAAAGGTTATTAGGGTTGTCGACCTAGCATATGAATATATGTCTTTAGACATCAATTTAGCATTTGGCATATAGGTTTTAAAGTTATAAGTTAACTTATGCTTTGGGCTTTGAAATCTTAACACTTTATCAAAGGGGGGGTCTACTCGACCTAAATTTGTAATCATAACAGCAGAGGTGATCAAACAAAAATTTTTGCAAAACCATTCAAAAATCAAAAGTCAACCTTCCAAAAGCCAAAAAAGTCAAACTATAACCAAACAAGTCAAACCTGATTTCATATCCTTGCCAAAGAGGGATTATTTTTTCTTTTTGCCATAACAAGACCATACAGGCCAAATCGCGCGAACAAATACTCATCAGAAAGCTAACAGAGTGAATTTCATAGTTGTGAAGGTTTCGATAGGTAATGTCATCATTTCAGTGGGTAATTTCTTAGTGGAACATTAGCGCTCTTTCAAACTTAAAATGCACATAACTGGAGCAAAACACATCCAAATTTAATGAATTTTTTTTTTAAATCACATGGAATCATTTGAATTTTCTGTTTATGTACTCTATTTTTCTATATCAGATCATTTATTCAAGATTTTTAATAGATTGTTTTTTCTGGAAACTAATAATTCATCTGTGCATCTTGTCAAAACACGCTTGTCAAAGAATGGAGAAAACAAACCACTGATCTATCTTCTACAGGTTCGATTGGTCCAAGACAAATAATCATTTATCATTAGAGTAGGCACACTTCATTTGGTGATTAAAATTAACACTATCTTCTTTGTGTCTTCTTTTCTGTTCTTTGCTTACTTGCTAAGTCTATGTGTAACCCAACTTAGCAATAGAAGTATCCTCTTGCCCCGCCTATCCAATGGATTTGGGGTGCATGAGAAACTGTTGCTAACTCTAAAGGGCCTACCTTCCCATTGTGAGAAGGGGTATGACCCAAGTGGAAACAAGTCAAAGCCAGACCATTCCAAGTTGATATATAAATAATGTGTTTGTGACAAAAGTCACAAATGACAGGTGTTGTTCCGCTATACTGATGAATATTTCCCCCAAAACCCTACAGAGCCTAACCTCTATAGGCTGGGAAGCCTCCTTAACGGAGTGAATCACCGCATGTATAGTCACCCGAACAAAAACTCTAACTAAAAACTATGTTTAGCAGCCAAAAACCCCTATCTGTTGGTATAAGAGGAAACTCTGATAGCCGTCCCACATTTTTGTGGCTTATGATAGAGATAGAAAGGTACCTCAAGATCTACACGTCTTGAGGACCTGGAACTTGGTGTGCCTAAGAAGTGAGTGCACTGTAAGGGGGAGCTCATGTCCCAAGTTCCTGGAGCTATACACCATAAGTAGGCGCGACTGGGTAAAACCAACTGGGAACCCAACAGATACTGTCCTTGCCTAGCCTGGGTTGTTACAATGTTTGTGAGTGGCTTGTGTATGAGTGTCTTCCATCTTGTTTGCTTTCCATAAAATTTGCCAAAAAAGCTATCAAAACCAAAATCCTTGTCACAAAATAATCTCATACAATCTCATCCTAACACACATCCTAATCCATGGCATCCACATCCTCTAATCCTAATCATCCTAGCCAAGTCATCATTCTAATCATATCCTAACCATTACCCAATCAACTTCATCCATTTCATATCCAAATCACATCTTATTCATCCCAAATCCTCATACCATAATCTACCGCTTCTAAACATGGACATGACATTCCCAAACAAGACCTATGAGAATGATCCTTATGGCACCCTAAGAATGCTTGATACCCTTAAGTGGCTATATAGAAAGGAACTAGTCCCTACACCACCACAACACCAGACAATTCCACCTCATTCCTATGTGGCATCCTCTTTCATTTCACACCAACCTAATCCGTCCACATATCATAACAATTCCACATCACCTCATCTTATTCCTTATCAATCTAGTCCATCTGTATTTCAAATCACTTCCACATCACCTTATCCCACATCTTCCCATAACAATGCCGCATCACCATACCCTACTTCTTCCAATACCAACTACCAAGCCTATCAATGGTCTCCACAACAAGAATATCAAACACCGTTGATAGACCTAAGTCAACCTTTGCACCAACACCTAATATCCTTTGATACTCATGATACCTTTGATAGGGGAGAAATCAATCTAGAGTATGTATCCCATAAGTCACCTTCACCTTCCAATCAAACGCAAACACATGAGCCAGCTAGTCCTCTCCCAACACCTTCATGTCTTCCCAATCCTAGTCCATTGATCCATCAACCTTCTAATCCATCAAGCCCTCCACTAAAGGATCCCTTAGAGATGACCCTACAACAATTGGTCCAAGAAAATTTGATTGAGCTTCCACCAATAACATCCTTTGAATAAATCTACTTTAAGCCCCATTGGTATAAAGATGGTGAATATTGTGCATACCATAGGTGTAAGGGCCATCTCATATCCACTTGTACACAATTTAAAAGATTGATCAAGAACCTAGAAGATTGTGGCAAGATTGTGTTAGATAAAACCAATCTGTCTAATCCCCTTATCCTTCCATCTAGCCCAAGTCCTAGCCCATCTAATCCCACTATCCATCTCACAAGCCCTAATCCAATTAGCCTTCTACCTAATCCCAATCATGAGCCTTCAGCATCCATCAACCCTCCACCTACAAAGGATGTGATTCAAGGACTACTAGAAAGGAATAAACAATCCCCATGTCAGACACCCATCAATGAGCCTACCAAAGAACCTTTGAATGCTATGTCCACTTCTACAACCCCATCATGTGGTTCACAACCCCTTGAACATATTAAAAATTTTCTTCCCGTGAGCTCATTGCCCTCTCATGTTGTTGACCAAGAACTCGTCCAAGAGCCTCATACTTCCATTCAAGCAACCCAAGAGGTATGTCAAGGAAATAATCCTAAGCATGTGGAAATACCAACTCCCTATCTAAGTCAAGATCGAATCCTTTTCCTTCATCCCATCCATAACATCTATCTTTTCTATGATCAAGATGATACCTATGAAGAATCTACCCATGAGCATATTGATCTTATCCATAATCCCATACCCATCCATGAGCAAGATATCCAAATTGCTCCTGTTTATCCTCCATCTAGCCCTAATGTGCAAACTTCCACTTCTCATAATTAGACATGTGCCTCCCAAGAACACATAAGCATAGAAGATCAAACAAATACCTTGGATCTTAGTGAGCATAATGAACACAATCATGATCCTAATGATCCTCCTTCCACATTCACCTTCGACCCTATCGCAACTCCACCATCATGTCCTATTAGTCTATCCACCTTTATCCATGAGTGTTCCTCCTTAGAACACCAACAACCATTATCCTCTATTTCACCTTCTCCATCCAATAAGGAGCTCGTGTCTAGTGTTCCACCTACATCTAGTCCCATAGTCAATCGCATCCTCCAAAACATGAATTATCAAGGTAAAGGCTTAGGCCTTCTTGAACAAGGAGTTTTGGAGCCAATCCATGTCAAGGGTCCTTTGCACTCATTTGGCCTTGGATACACACCTTAAGGTCAATAATCTAATGATGTTGGTACTTCATCCATTCATCCTAAGTCCACCATTTCCTATCACAAATCCCATCATACATCCAAAACATATGTCGCCATTCCACCTCCATCATCCTACAAATTGCAAAAGCATGTGACCATACATCTCCCACCATCAACTTTACCTCTGTTACTTCCAACTCCTAACATCCCTCCATCGAACCTACATCCATTACTTCCAACACCTTATCCATCCACCCATAAATCTTCTACAAAACCCAATCATGACCATCATATGCACATATTGTCTAAACATGAAGCTTCCTCTCCTTCCACTCATCCCATGGGATTCAAAAGCAAAAATTTGGATGCCTACACTCATAAAGCCAAAAATTTTATAAATCCTAACGCCTTAGGGTACAAAAGCAAAGAATCAAAGGAACATCCATCTCAAAAGTTGCATACACCCACACACCTTAAAGCAAAAATGAAAAAGGTGTGGGTCCCTAAGCGACAAGCAACTACTTCAAATCCATCTCTAAAGCTGCATGCAACCACCCACCTTAAAGCAAATCTGAAAAATGTGTGGGTCCCTAAGTAAAAATCCATCAAGTCAAATGAGGCATCCACCTCTCAAAAATCCCAATCATCCACTTCCATCCAAATATCCCATTCCGTCCAAAAGTTTCAAATTCGCCCATCCCACATGAAAAGAAAAAACCATAAAAATACTAAGTCCATGTGGGTACCTAAATCACTTTGTCACCCCTCTCACAAGCAAACAACACCATTGCTTCCTACATCGTCTTCCCACCAAAAGCTTCAATGTTTATCACGGTGTGTGCAACCGTTGGTCGTGATTCCTTTCCATCCCGTAACACTTCCACATACCTCCATCTTCCCACCTTTCATTTATTATCCTACACATCTTCCAAATCACCTTCCTATGGTCCATGCTTTTTCATAAGCCCTCCATCCATAAGTCCTACATAATCCACATCATGATCCACTATCACACCTTCCATAATCCACCATCTACCTAATCCATTTTCACACAATCTCCCTTACCAACATCTATGAGCACACTTGACATGGTCCATGCGACAACATACACCTAGCGGGACTATAACCTTCATGGAACTAGACACTTGAGTCCCTTTCATCCATATCCCCCCTATCCTATTCCAAAAAAAAGTCAAAAAAAAAGAAAAAGAAAAAAAATCAAAAAAGTCAAAAAAACAAAGAGAAAAAAAAATAAAAAATAAAAAACAAATGAAAAGAGAAAAAAAGTAAAGAGAAATCCCTTCGTCGAATGGTGAAAACTTGGCAAACAGGCGTCCTGGATAAGTACCATGATGAAAACCTGGCAAATAAGTGTCATGCGTAATTTTGAACTTCTATGTTGAACCTACACTTAGGGGCACCTTTGTCTCATCCACCATATCATTTTCAACATGTCTTACTATGCCATCCTACCATCCCTATTCCATTACACCTGCACATACCTATCCTATTGAGTCTATTCATCCACCCTTCCTCTTTTGATCTTGATAAAGATTGGGGGCAAAATGTTGAAACATGCCTTGGAAAAAACTCTTGGTATACCTCATCCCTTCCAATCCATCCTATCATCCTATCATCATCCCGTTGTCATAAGCCCAATCCTATCACTATCCTATCATCATAAGCTTTGTCATGTCAAATCCTACCTAGCATGGGGCATGTTATTCTGATTCTACATAACCTTTGGAGATCACATCCTAGCTCTCTTATGCATACATTCGATGTTACCTATCCTCTTATCCATCCACCTATCACTAGTCTTCCATCCTATCCACTATAGCCTATCCTTTTACCTATCTATCTATCATAAGATTTCTATTCTATCACCCATCTCTTATCCATCTTACCTACCTCTTGCCACCTAGACTTGGTCCTCCCTTATCACTAGGCTATTGTAAATCTATTGACATCCCAAAAACTCAAAAAACCAAAAAATCATAAAAAGCCCTCGAAAAAAACCAAAAAATCATAAATTGTCCTGAAAAAATCCAAAAAATCATTTAAACTATCCTAAATAAATCCAAAAAATAATAATATGTCTTGAAAAAATTAAAAAAATCATATAAAAAGTCATGAAAAAATCCAAAAAATTATAAAATGACCTGAAAAAATCCAAAAAAATCAAATATCCAACAAAAACTCTTCCAATCAATCAAATCACAGCTCATCAAATTCAAATCAATCACATTCATCAAAACAAACCTAATCAAAACATCAAATTAAGCCAATCTATTAATCATCAAATCCATCAAATCAAACCTAATCCAATCATCACATCAATCCATCACATCACTCAAACAAACCCAATCAAATCATCAAATCCAAGCAATCATACCAATCCATCAAATCAAAATATCCAACAAAAATTCTTCCAATCAACCAAATCAATCTCATAAATTCTTTTAATCAGTCAAATCAAAGTTCATCTAATTCAAATCAATCATCAAACTCAAAACAAATCCAATCACACCTATCCAATCAAATCAAATCAATCCCATCTCATCAAACATCCAGTCAATCCCATCAATCCCAATCAATCCAATCAATCAATGAAAATTACATCAATCTATCCACTTTCATCATCACCGACCCTATCAGAACTACATCTCATCTCTATCGTTAAGTGCCTTGATCTCGTGGATATAGGGTATGTAGGCAGTTTTGAGTACGGAGGAAGTGCCCAGATTCAAGCACAAATGATATTCCTCTTTCTTCCATCTCTCACCTTCTTCTATCATCTATCTTCATCAATTCATCAATCTTTCAAAACAATTCTTCCAATCAAAGCACTCAAATCAATTCTTCAAATCAAATCCAATCAATCATTTCCTCAAATCATCAATATATTACTTCTTCCAATCGGGTAAGTGCAGGAAGATGGGGGGCCAAAAAGGGGTCTTAAGTGGCCACTTTTTTTTTGAAATCAGGAAATACTGGCCTTGGATGAGAAATTGAGCATAGTTACACTCAAAATTTGGAGATGCAACCAAAACAATGTCCGTAGTGCTCCGAGTTTACTTTCTAAACTACTATTTTTTTTTTAAAATGGCATAGATTAAGGGGTTCAAAAGAGGGAGCCACAGAAATTGGTGTTGTTTCTGTCAAAAAAACATAACATAGCATGTTTTGTGGCTCCCTCAAAAGGTCAACTTTTTTTTGGTATTTTTAAAATCGCTTTAGTGAGAAATTAGCTAATAGCATGTAGTTTATGCCCGATTTTTCTGATAATTGTTTGATGAATATTTGATTTTTTACTAATTTTCAAAGTGGACACATCTTAAAAAATAGAATTTTGGCCGTGCTACCCCTATAAATTTTGAAAACTAATCGAAAATCATTTTTTTCTTTTTTTAATATTTGTAGAATGGAGTCTAGTTTCTAAATATGTAATTTTTTTGAAATTTCAATGAATAGTTAATTTACAATGAAAAAAAGACCAAACAGTGGTTTTTGCCCAAAAACGGACACACAAACAAAAGAAATTAAAGATGAAAGGCTTAACATTGTTAAAATGTGAAAAAAATTACATTGTCAGATAGCTGAGAGAAAGCTTAACATTACCTAGGTGTTCGATTTGTTTGACCTTGAAACACGTGCAAATCTGAGGGTTAGCACGAACGAAATTATCTAAAATCTTGAAGAATATGGAAAAACACATCTGTTACAGTCCAAAAGGCACTCCAAGCCTTTGGGTTGGAAATCCAAAGCAAATCCCAAGCCCAAGGCTTGGGATTCCCAAAGCAAGACATAACGCGAGTGCGTTATAACGTGAGCGCATTATAACGCGCTCGCATTATTCTTTTCTTTGCATTTTTCCTTTTCCACAAAAGTTTGTGTTGTTTTTCATGTTTTAAGTAATGCGAGCGCGTTATGTTTAACTTAATTTTTTATGTTTAAGGCTATTAATCATGTATGTATGTATGCCTATATGTATGTATGTATGTATGCCTATATGTATGTATGTATGTATCTATGTATGCCTATATGTATGTATGTATCTATGTATGCCTATATGTATGTATGTATAGTGTCGACGGTAGAGGAGGGTAGAGATGGGAGTGAGCCAGATAGGGGAGGAGAGGGGTGGATAAGGATTGAGTGATTAAGGTTTAAGGTTAAGGGTTGAACATTTAGGGATAGGATTTAGAGTTTAGGGATAAGGGATTAGAGTTTAGGACCTTGAGGGATTAGGGTTTAGGGTTGAGGCTTTAGGGATAGCGTTTAGGGTTAAGGGTCGAGAGATTAGGGTTAAGGTAGAGTGTTGAGGGTAGAGGGATTAGGGATAGGGTTTAGGGTTGAAAGTTTAGGGTTGAGGGATTAGGGTTTAAGGTATAGTTTAGTAGTTCTTGTGGATAGAGCCAGTAAACAATGGGAGATTATTTACCTGTTTCATAACAATATACCTCCCCTAAGTGCGGGGTGGACAGCAAGAAACATAGATGTACCCCAATGCAAAGCTTTTCTCATAATGATCATCCTTCTGATTTCAACTGTTAATTACTCACTGTGGATGTACCATATGCAAAGCTTTTCTCATAGTGTGTACACCTATTGGCATAATGAACCCCAGATGGGCCAGAAAAACATGCCATATAACATTACTAACATTAAAAAAGTTCATAGCCATTTTTCTGACATATTCTTGCAACTCAAATATCTTTAAGAGAAGAGTGTAAAAAATGATGGGTTTAACAACCTAACATAAGGCAAAGTAGTTTTGTTGGGTTTAGGGCTAGGGTTTAGGGTTTAGGGTTGAGGAATTAGGGTTTAGGGTTGAGGGATTATGGTTTAAGGTATAGTGTTGAGGGCTGAGGGTTTAGGGACAGGGTTTAGGGTTGAGGAATTAGGGTTTAGGGTTGACGGATTAGGGTTTAATGTTGAGAGTTGAGGGTTGAGGGTTGAGGATTTAGGGATAGGGTTGATGGTCAAGGGATTAGGGTTAAAGTAGAGTGTTGAGGGTAGAGGGATTAGGGATAGGTTTTAGGGTTGAAGGTTTAACAATTGAGGGTTGAGGCTTTAGGGCTGAGGGTTAAGGGATTAGGGTTTAAAATATAGTGTTGAGTGTCGAGGGTTTATGGATAGGTTTTAGGGTTTAATTTTTAAGGGTTAAGGGTTGAGGGATAGTGTTTAGGGTTTAGGGATAAGGGATTAGGGTTTAAGGTATACTGTCGAGGGTTGAGGGTTTAGGAATAGGGATAGAGTTTAGGGTTTAGGGTTGAGGGTTGAGGTATTAGGCTTGAGGGTTGAGGGATTAGGGTTTAAGGTATAGTGTCAAGGGTTGAGGGTTTATTAATAGTGTTTAGGGTTGAGGGTTGATGGATTAGGTTTTAGGGTTGATGGATTAGGGTTTAAGGTATAGTGTTGAGGGTTGAGGGTTTAGGGTTAATAGATTAGGGTTTAGGGTTGATGAATTAGTGTTTAATGTCAAGGTTAGGGTTAGAGTGTCGAGGGTAAAGGGATTAGAGATAGGGTTTAGGGTTGAAGGTTTAAGAATTGAGGGTTGAGGCTTTAGGGATGAGGGTTTAAGGCTTAAGATATAGTGTCAAGTGTTGAGGGTATAGGGATAGGGTTTAAGTTTTAAGGGTTAAGGGATAGGGATTAGGGTTTAAGGTATAGTGTTGAGGGTTGATGGTTTAGGGATAGGGTTTAGGTTTGAGGGATTAGGGTTTACGGTTGATGAATTAGGGTTTAATGTTTAGAGTTGAGGGTTGATGGTTGACGGTTGATGGTTGAGGTTGAGGGATAGGGTTAATGGTCAAGGGATTAGGGTTGGTAGAGGGATTAGGGTTTAAGGTATAGTATCGAGCATGTTGAGGGTCTAGGAATAGGGATAGCATTTAGGGTTTAGGGATGAGGGATTAGAGTTGAGGGATGACGGATGACAGATTAGGGTCGAGGGTTGAGGGATTAGGGTTTAGGGACAAGGTTTGGGGTTAGGGTTGAGGGATTAGGCTTTAAGGTATAGTGTTGAGGGTTTAGGGATAGGGTTTAGGGTTGAGGGATTAGGGTTTAGGGTTGACGGATTAGGGTTTAGGTTTGACAGATTAGGGTTTAATGTTGAGAGTTGAGAGTTGAGGGTTGAGGGTTGAGGGTTTAGGGATAGGGTTGATGGTCAAGGGATTAGGGTTAAATTAGAGTGTTGAGGGTAGTGGGATTAGGGATAGGGTTTAGGGTTGAAGGTTTAACGATTGAGGGTTGAGGCTTTACAGCTGAGGGTTAAGGGATTGGGGTTTAAAATATAGTGTTGAGCGTCGAGGGTTTATGGATAGGTTTTAGGGTTTAATTTTTTAGGGTTAAGGGTTGAGGGATAGTGTTTAGGGTTTAGGGATAAGGGATTAGGGTTTAAGGTATAGTGTCGAGGGTTGAGGGTTTAGGAATAGGGATAGAGTTTAGGGTTTAGGGATGAGGGATTAGGGTTGAGGGTTGAGGTATTAGGGTTGAGGGTTGAGGGATTAGGGTTTAAGGTATAGTGTCAAGGGTTAAGGGTTTATTAACAGTGTTTAGGGTTGAGGGTTAATGGATTAGGTTTTAGGGTTGATGGATTAGGGTTTAAGGTATAGTGTTGAGGGTTGAGGGTTTAGGGTTGACAGATTAGGGTTTAGGGTTAACAGATTAGGGTTTAGGGTTGACAGATTAGTGTTTAATGTCAAGGTTAGGGTTAGAGTGTCGAGGGTAAAGGGATTAGGGATAGGGTTTAGGGTTGAAGGTTTAAGAATTGAGGGTTGAGGCTTTAGGGATGAGGGTTTAAGGCTTAAGATATAGTGTCAAGTGTTGAGGGTATAGGGATAGGGTTCAAGTTTTAAGGGTTAAGGGATAGGAATTAGGGTTTAAGGTATAGTGTTGAGGGTTGATGGTTTAGGGATAGGGTTTAGGTTTGAGGGATTAGGGTTTACGGTTGATGAATTAGGGTTTAATGTTTAGAGTTGAGGGTTGAGGGTTGAGGGTTGACGGTTGAGGGTTGAGGTTGAGGGATAGGGTTAATGGTCAAGGGATTAGGGTTAAATAAGAGTGTCGAGGGTAGAGGGATTAGGGTTTAAGGTATAGTATCGAGCAGGGTCTAGGAATAGGGATAGCGTTTAGGGTTTAGGGATGAGGGATTAGAGTTGAGGGATGACAGATTAGCATTGAGGGTTGAGGGATTAGGGTTTAGGGACAAGGTTTAGGGTTCGGGTTGAGGGATTAGAGTTTAAGGTATAGTGTTGAGGGTTTAGGGATAAGGTTTAGGGTTGAGGGATTAAAGTGAAGGGTTGAGGGATTAGGATTTGATGTTGAGGTTTGAGGGTTTAGGGTTTAGGGTTTAGGGTTAGGGTTGAGAGTTGAGGGATCAGAGTTAAGGGTTGAGGGATTAGGGTTTGACGTCGAGGGTTGAGGGTTGAGGTTCAAGGGTCAAGGGTTTAGGGATAGGGTTGAGGTTTAAGGGATTAGGGTTAAAGTAGAGTGTGGAGGGTGTAAGGATTAGGGATAGGGTTGGAGGCTTTAGGGATAAGGGATTAGGGTTTAAGGTATAGTATCGAGTCTGTTGAGAGTTTAGGAATAGGGATAGCATTTAGGGTTTAGGGATGAGGGATTAGAGTTGAGGGATGATGGATTAGGGTTGAGGGTTGAGGGATTAGGGTTTAGGGATAAGGTTTAGGGTTGAGGGTTGAGGGATTAGGGTTTAAGGTATAGTGTTGAGGGTTGAGGGTTTAGGATTAGGGTGTAGGGTTGACAGATTAGCATTTAATGTCAAGGTTAGGGTTAGAGTGTCGAGGGTAGAGGGATTAGGGATAGGGTTTAGGGTTGAAGGTTTAAGGATTAAGGGTTGAGGCTTTAGGGATGAGGGTTTAAGGCTTAAGATATAGTGTCAAGTGTTGAGGGTGTAGGGATAGGGTTTAAGTTTTAAGGGTTAAGGGTTGAGGGATAGGGATTAGGGTTTAAGGTATAGTGTTGAGGGTTGATGGTTTAGGGATAGGGTTTAGGTTTGAGGGATTAGGGTTTAGGGTTGATGAATTAGGGTTTAATGTTGAGAGTTGAGGGTTGAGGGTTGAGGGTTGAGGGTTGAGGTTGAGGGATAGGGTTAATGGTCAAGGGATTAGGGTTAAATAAGAGTGTCGAGGGTAGAGGGATTAGGGTTTAATGTATAGTATCAAGCCTGTTGAGGGTCTAGGAATAGGGATAGCGTTTAGGGTTTAGGGATGAGGGATTAGAGTTGAGGGATGACGGATGACGGATTAGGGTTGAGGGTTGAGGGATTAGGGTTTAGGGACAAGGTTTAGGGTTAGGGTTGAGGGATTAGGGTTTAAGGTATAGTGTTGAGGGTTTAGGGATAGGGTTTAGGGTTGAGGGATTAGAGTGAAGGGTTGAGGGATTAGGATTTGACGTTGAGGGTTGAGGGTTTAGTGTTTAGGGTTTAGGGTTAGGGTTGAGAGTTGAGGGATCAGAGTTAAGGGTTGAGGGATTAGGGTTTGATGTCGAGGGTTGAGGGTTGAGGTTCGAGGGTCAAGGGTTTAGGGATAGGGTTGAGGTTCAAGGGATTAGGGTTCAAGTAAAGTGTGGAGGGTGTAAGGATTAGGGATAGGGTTGGAGGGTTTAGGGATAAGGGATTAGGGTTTAAGGTATAGTATCGAGTCTATTGAGGGTTTAGAATAGGGATAGCATTTAGGGTTTAGGGATGAGGGATTAGAGTTGAGGGATGATGGATTAGGGTTGAGGGTTGAGGGTTGAGGGATTAGGGTTTAGGGTTTAAGGGGGAGGTATATTGTTATGAAATAGGCAAATAATCTCCCATTGTTTACTGGCTCTATCCACAAGAACTACTAAACTATACCTTAAACCCTAATCCCTCAACCCTAAACTTTCAACCCTAAACCCTATCCTTAATCCCTCTACCCTCAACACTCTACCTTAACCCTAATCCCTCGACCCTTAACCCTAAATGCTATCCCTAAAGCCTCAACCCTAAACCCTAATCCCTCAAGGTCCTAAACTCTAATCCCTTATCCTTAAACTCTAAATCCTATCCCTAAATGCTCAACCCTTAACCTTAAACCTTAATCACTCAATCCTTATCCACCCCTCTCCTCCCCTATCTGGCTCACTCCCATCTCTACCCTCCTCTACTGTCGACACTATACATACATACATATAGGCATACATACATACATGATTAATAGCCTTAAACATAAAAAAATTTAAGTTGAACATAACGCGCTCACGTTATTTAAGACATGAAAAATTAGCACAAACTTTTGTAGAAAAGGAAAAATGCAAAGAAAAGAATAACGTGAGCGTGTTATAACACACTCTCTGTTACATCCCTCCTTTTGAAAACAATGATGCTATTTACTTTCTTACAAATTTCAGTAAATTACTATGTTGTGAACGACTTGAAAACTGGAAATTTATCTTACAAAGTTGTTTTATGAAATTGCGGAATCTATTGATTACGATCAAGTGTTATGTAGACTAAAAGTCTTTATATTAAATGCAATGATGTTTGAATATATTATATTTGGATCATAGATGCTTTGACCACAAAATTGTATGCGAGTTTTGTCGATGCAGGAACAGGTGGACCGTGTTCGACGGAAGAGAAAGTATCTTCGAGAGAGAGTATAGACTCTGGAAACTAACCAAAGGTGTTAGTCACTGAGATTGCCAAACAGATAGATAAACCTGGGAACCATCAAGTAAGTCTTGTTTGTCGATTTGGGTAGTTTAATTGATGTCGTCGACAAAGGATAAAGTAAACATCCTAGTCGAAAGTCGTCTTGTAGAATCTTGGAGTCGTCTATGGCGTCATAAGTTCCTAATAGCAAGTCGACGTATTTGAGATGTTTGATATTGATGTCTATAAGTATTTACTGAGTCATCTTGTGGTGAATATGCAAATCTTGTCTCGAAGTCGTAATTGCAAGAAGTCGACCTTAAGCGTCAAACGTTGTGAGAATTCGTTTGCGATACGATCAATCCGTCGTGATTGTCGTAAATCGCGTCGAATTTATGTTGCGAATATTTTCTTTTCGCGTAGATCGACGAATGTCGATTTGAAGCCATAGGTTGAGGTAATTTATTTTAGTCGTCATGTAGCGTGAGTTTTTCCTTCTAGTTTAGACCGTGTTTTGCTGTCAATTTAACCTTGAAGATCTCTTATTAAGTGGGTTTTTGTCTCCTTTTCATTTTCGATCAACACGATGCTTTAGTCATTGCCTTATCACCGCCATGCCAAACTTAAACTCCATAATACATCTTGTAGTGGTCTTGGATTGATTTAGATGCCATGGTTATCGAGTGAAGGTAGAATTGTTGTGTCTTCTAGCGGACCACGTCACCAAAGGAGTCACCACCTTTTTTGTATGGTCATGTTACGTGAGAAGTCGGGTTCAAGTTTAATTATGTCAACCCATGTGTATAGATTTACGTCAACCGAAAATTCTTTGGTGGGATTCTTTTAACCAAGACGTGAGAGGTCAGCTCACGAATTGGAGAGGGTGTAACCTTTTCTAATGCCGATCTCCCATCACCTTGGAGTGTGGAGAAGCATCGGAGGTCGTGGGTTCGATTATCACTGACGGCGTTTATTCTCAATGAACTTTGATTTGAAAGTGCTAATTAATGATGGTATACGTTTGAAAAGTCGGTTGAAAGTGGTTAACTTCTTTAGTGAAGAATCTGCGGAGAGAGAGAACGTTTCCTATATCTCTACGCAGCATGGGAAGTGGTTGTAACTTCCTTCGTGGGCAGTGAGGACAGCGTGGAGCGACAGTTAGTGAAGAGTGTTATTTTTTGCAAGGTTGAGGGAAAGTATTCCCGGTGCCCCGTCGACGGTTAAGGCAGATCTATTGCTACAGTTATGGACTGCTGGTGTGTAGGCCATCGCGGGAGTGAGAGTAGGGAGGATCTACTCCAACGTGGAGGAAAACTAGGAGTCGGGCAAGGACGAAAGCAGTTAGTAGAGAGAAGGCAGTAAAGGGAGTACGAGTTAGGAATTAGACTGTGGAGAGAGGAGCACGGGAGAGAAAGGGAGTAGTAAGGTAGCGTGAGAGGGTATTTTGCGAAGGATGTAGGAGGTCGTTCTTTTGGAAAAAAAGGAGTAAGAGTTGAGAAGGAAGCGAGGAAGAGTTTAAACTGTGCTGTGAGGAACGAAAAGAACAGTGAGAGTTTAAACTGTGCTGTGAGGAACGAAAAGAACAGTGAGAGTTTAGACTGTGGAGAGAGGAGCGAAAAGGAGTAAGAGTTGAGACTGTGTAGTGAGGAGTAAAAAGGCAGTAAGAGTTTAGAACAGTGCTGTGAGGAGAGCGAAGAAGGCAGTAAGGGTTTAGAACTGTGCAGTGAAGAAACGAGAGTCAGAGAGCCCTCGGAGTGAAAGAGCACTCCAGCAACCTTCGTTTTTAATAACAGGTTCTTTATCTTTACCATTTGTCTCAGTTTTAAACAGCAAGTAAGAGAGTCTCATGGTTATGGAAGACTATTATGTTTAAATATGAGTAGAATAGAATGATAACGCAAGTTTAATACAATTTCAGTGTGCGGTTAATTCCTTGAAATAGCTTTATTGCTGTGTAGGGCATGTGATAAACTCAGAAACTAATGTATGCTGTCACATTACTGTGTTTTAAGATTAGAAAACTCTGAAAAAGAAGTGTTACTGCCTTCTAGGAAATGTAAACTCTGAAACTGTAGTTGTTCTCATCATAAATGACGATGTATAGCAAAAGAACGCTGCTCTCTAAAGTATATGCATTTAGGAATGAACTTGTCTTGATGCAAGACGTAATTTACCTTCTGTGAACAATAAACAATGACGTAAGATAGAAGAATTGCCTTTAGGTCTGTGTTATGAACATAAAACTGCCTTGGAGGTTTTTGAACGATGCTCCACGTGAATGCTATGCAGGAGTCAAACCGTAGTTAGTAAGCATGTTCGACGTATAGCTAGAGAATGCATTTGTAAACAGCCGATGTCTTATCCGTTTAATATCTTTATCTACATTTGAAAGATTCCCAAACCTTTTAGATTTATTTACGGCTCTCAGCTATTTAAATCTTGTGAAACTAATGACTCAGAAAGAGGAGTAGGAAGATAAAAGTGTTGGTAATGTTTAGGAACCGTTTTGGTTCCGAAATGATCAATTTGAGCTGAAAACCCGCATGTGAGTCGAGATTGCGTTGCATGCGACGATGTTAGAATCGTTTAACCATGTAGACCATATGAGTCTAAAACCCTAGAATTCTGGGATAACGGAAAATGATTTAGATACTTGTGTATGTTGAGTTAACATGGGAACCAAGTAAACAGATTTGAAACCACTTAGGAGTGGACGTGTCTAAATAATGATTTTTCAGGATAATGGGATTATGAAAGTCTGAATTCGAGATTAGAATAATATTGCGCAATGCGCTATTATAGGGGGATATCCTAAGCCTTGAGGTCATCAAGGTCGGCAAATGAGTTCAAACTATACAAATAGGAAACTGTAGGATTTTGACCAGTTCAAGTCGAGTAGGGTGGGTGAACCAAGATCATGCGTTTTTTTTAAAACGCTAACTAAATACAAATCCTTTGGCCAAGGTGGTGTACTATCCTCAAGTGCATCGAACGTTCACCGTAACTGGATGGCGTTTCTTGTGGAGTGTCGTGCATGACTAGAGGGTATCTAAGGATCTGTACGATAACAAGATACGTAGGTTACAACACCAGAGCTCAGATGGCAAACACCGATGGTTATCCTAAGTCTATCCTCTTGAGTAGGGTAGGGCCACTTCCGGTTAGGAAGGAGTGTAGGAGACCGACGGTCTGTGGTTGGAGGTTAAGCTCCTTGAAGATACTTTCTCTTCCCAATATTGAGGAACTGCCGAGTCTTGAATGTGAAGGGTTGACAATCGAGATGCATGATAATGGTATGTTTCCGATATTTGTCATTTCATGAAAATTTCATTTGTTAGAAAACAAAGTGTATTATGAATATCATTTCTTTCAGTCTTTATGAGAATGCAATAATGTTTATGATAAATTGAAAAATGTTGTAATGGTTTAGAGATGAGAAACTTTTTGATTACTTTGTTTTTAAAAAAAAAAAAAATTAAATTACCGTAGTGAAAATTTAGTTACTTCTTGTCATTTTGGTTTTGGTTGTTACACTCTCGTTATAACGCGCTCGTGTTTTGACCTAATTTTTTTTGAAATTAATTTGGCCCCCCATCTTCTTGCACTTACCCAATCATCCATCAATAAACTCAAATGCAAGTCATCTTTATCCATACCAATCAAGTCAATCAAGCTTGTCAAATTATCCAATCACATCCTTGGTCTTGATCCTACCCTTGTTGTAAACCTAATCAATCAATTATCAATCATCCTTGTGTTGGTCTAGGGATATATCATTCCCCGCCATGACAACACTATCCTTATCTATCATCATCAATCATTGGTTTACAGCTTGATAGGGGCAATACCTTGTTTGTTTTTGTATCATTTGTGCATGCATGTTTGCTTGCTTGTGTGTGTTATCATTTTTATCTTGCATTTGCATCAGATCTAACCCAGCTAATATTCATATCTTGTATCTAGACAAGGTTGTATTATGTTGGGGCATGGGACACATCGTCACGTTGGTCCTTATACCCTGGTGCATAACATCTCGTGCTATATCAAACATATGGTTGCTCACTTTCATTGCAGCACAATGTATCCTTCATCTCTTTCCTCCATTTCCTTGTCTTTCTTCCTTGGCCAATCTATTTCATTTTGAGAGCCTACCCATGTTTGTCCAACCCGCCTATCCTCTTGAGGGGGCATCATCATCCCATCCTCATCTTATCCTCATCCTATCTTTCCATCATCCTATCTTTTTCCTCTATCCATAACTTAGCTTCTTTGAAACGATGTTACTCGACACAAATGTCATCATCTCGAATATCATCTCAAAGAGGGGCAAAATGTAGACACCCAAAAATGTCCACTTGTTGCAATGTTGCATCACTTAGGCATTTTGTCGCATTTTTGCCCTAGATGTCCATACCGTCACCTAACCTAGCATCTTCCTCTAATAAATTAAATAAATATAACATTTATTTAATTTATTCCATACCCTAGCATTATTAAATAAATAAATTTTATTTATTTATTTAATTTTCCCTTTCCTCTTAAATTAAATAAAATAAATCTTTTTATTTTATTTTAATTTATCATATTTATCCTCGCATGCATCATAAATTAAATAATTTAATTATTTAATTATGATTTTGCCCACCTTCCATTTCTATCTTAACTAATCTCTCTAATCACTCTTCCACCTTCCATTTTCATCTCCACTCATCACTCAACTCATTTCTCTCACTTTCTAATTATCTCTCAAGTGAACTCTTCCACTTTCCATTTCCTCTCCCAAGTTGAACAATGCAACTTTCTATTTTCAATATTACTCACAAATTGGAATGTTTATCCTTCCATTTTCTCATTATGCTCTATAAATTGACCAAATTTCATGCCATTCGCATGGATGAATCTTCTAAGCACCGTTACTCTGTCGAATTTCCTCCTCATCCATCAATCTACCTATTTTCCTCTATCAACATCAATCCCATCAAACTATCATCCTATCAACTGTTAAGCTACAGAATATGAGCAATCAACAATCGAATCATCCAAAGGATCAACATGCATCAACATTTCAAGACATCTGAGGTATTTGTGAAATTTGGGTAAGAAGGTAGTGTGCATGTTATTATTTATCTTCCATTTTATCCAAATTTTGTCGTTTACACACACACACACACACACACACACACACACACACACACACACACACACACATATGAAGGAACAAAGAGATCACACAAATAGAGGAAGGGGGAAAATAGGAAAGGTCTAAAAAACTTAAAACTAGAACGGAATAAAGACAAGAACAAGACAATATAACTACACCTACACATATAGATATGTAATAAAATGAAGTAACAAGTGAAAGCATGTGGGTGTATGAGCACACACACACACATGCATGACTATGTGTATATATATGTAAAGTATCTCTACATATATATACCTATATACATGAAAATATATAGATATATATGTAAAAGCAAATATATATATATATATATATATATATATATATATATATATATATATATATATATATATATATATATATATATATAAACAAACAAAGAACTAAAACTAATTAAAGGGGAGAAAAAATGGAAAGGCTAGGATAGGCCAGAAGGAGACAAACATAGGGGTAGGTGGGTGTGAGGGTGTGAAACTATGTGTGAGCAGGAGAGATGAGAAAGAAGAGAAGATGGGGGAGACAAGGAAAGGGAGGGAGCAACTGAGGATGAAAGTAAGTGAGAGACTGAAATAAGGGAACTTGAGGAGGAAAAGAAACCACAAGAGAAGGGAGGGGACCCGGATTGAGAAAGGAGAAGGGAGGGGACTTGGGATGAAAAGAAGTGGAGATGGTTAGACAAAGAGGACTAAAGAAACAAGAGAAGAGCAAAGGGGGGGGAAGGGAAGACATCGAGAGAAGGAAATCAGCAAGGGGGAGGAGAGCAGTTTCTGAGGAGGGTTAGTAAGGGTTGCCACGAAAAACTAAGACTCCAACCCTCATCTCGATTGAGGTTCCGGGGGTGATTGCTAATTTCTATAGCCTCTTGGAGTTTCCTTTTGAAGTTGTCCTCCTTGACCAAAGTTTGAGTGTCTTCTAAGAAAATGTGATGTTTGGTTTTTGAGGAGTGTTCTGCAAGGGCATATTTTTGTGTTCATTCATGTTTGATGTCGACACTGTGCTCTTTGATCCTAGTGCTAAAAGAGTGACCCGTCTCTCCAATGTAGGGGTGCCACATGAACAATTGATCTTGTAAACTCCTAAGTTAAGGAAGAGGTCTCTAGGGTCTTTGGGAGAGGGGATGTGGTTCCTAAGAGAGGAAATAGTATCTAACACAGTTAAATCTAGAAGCATGCAATTCCAACATTATGGACTGTGGAAAACTAATGACTTCCAATATGTCAATGTATCAAGACACTCTCCTCAAAATGGGCACAAAACATATGGGAAATGACATGGATATACAAATATCACCATTAAAAGATATATGAAAGTAAATTTTAGCTTTATATGTCACATCCAATAATAACATAAAAAAATGATTTCATTTTTTCACAATAAGAAAAATAAGAAACAATACTAAAAAATTGCTTCTCACAAGTTCCTCTTATGCCAACTCTAAATAACTATTGCCTATCTTAAAATCTCAATGCCTTCTTTCACTTTCTTAATTTTTAAAATTTTCTATATTTTTAATAAATACAAAATATAATTTTATAGATTTATTTTTAAAAATTTGAAAAATAATTTTATAATAAGGTAGATCTTTTCACAACTATTTTCTCACCTAAAATAAGAGTCAAATTATAAGGTACTACATTAGACGATTTAGAATATGAAACTGCATTGGACAATTTAGAATGCTAAATTGCATTGGATAAGTATGCTTTTTCAAAATCGTTCCAAAAGCATTATTTTGAATGGAAAAAAATATTTAAAAGATTCTATATTAAATTCATAAAAACATTGAATAGATATTCTTTTCAATTGACAAAATCATTCCATAAATACTATTTGGAATTATTGGTATTAGATGTTGAATTACAAAAAATATTGGATTTGGAATCACATTTGAAATTACAAAAAGTATTAAAAAATTCTATTTAATCAAAAGATTCAGTCGCAATTTAAAAGATCCAATTGGAACAAATTGGATAAAATTGAATAATGTAACGCAAGATGCAATTAACCAACATTCATCAAGTTGGAGAAAATGTCAGAAATAATGGTTCAATCACTCTATTCTTTGAACTTTTGAAAATATCAATCAAAATTTGAACACTTTTGTATTGTTCAATATCTCCCCTATGTAACATGATGGGATTGCTTAGCTACTATGTTCATAGAGGCAATAACAATTAATGCACCGGAAAATTAGAAAATATTCAAGTACCTAAAAGTGCTAGCTATATCAGAGTGATTATGCTAGAGTTAAGTCATATAGCTTCTCATTTGTTATGGCTTGGACCTTTCATGGCTGATATTGGTGTGCAAACTCCTTTTATATTTTAAGAGAGGGAAATGATATATGATTTATTTGAAGCTGCCATGGACATGCGAATGATGCACAATTATTTTTTATTGGAGGAGTAGCTGTAGATTTACCCTAAAGTTGGATAGATAAATGCTTAGTTTTTTTCTATTATTTCTTCCCAAAAGTGATAGAATATGAAAGGCTTATTACACACAATTCTATCTTTTTGAAACGAGTTGAGGGAGTACGCATTATTAGTAGAGAAGAAGCAATAGATTGGAGTTTATCAGGACCCATGCTACGAGCTTCCGGAATCCAATGGTATCTTCGTAAAGTGGGTCATTATGAATGTTAAGATAAATTGGACTGTGAAATCCAATGGCAAAAAGAAGGAGATTCATTAGCTCGTTATTTGCTTCGAATGGGGGAAATGAAAGAATCTATAAAAATAATTAGACAGGCCCTAGAAGTAATTCTGGGAGGTCCCTATGAGAATTTAGAGATCCAACGTTTAAATAAGGAAAAGATTCACAATGGAACGATTTTGAATCTCGATTTATTAGTAAAAAACCTTCCCCTACTTTTGAATTATCAGAACAAGAACATTATGTGAGAGTAGAAGCTCCCAAAGGGGAATTAGAAATTTTTTAATAGGACATGATAATATTTTTCTCAGGAGATGGAAAATCTAACCACTTGGTCTTATTATTTTGTAGATTCCTCCTCAACTGATTAAAATGATGAAATTAGCTAATATTATGACGATTTTGGGTAGTATAGATATAATTATGAGAGAGGTTGATCGTTAATTTTTCTTTCATGCCAATTAAAATGATAGAGATATACAACCTAACAAAGAGAAAGTGGAGGTTTAATCTTGAGTTATTTAAAAAAAATCAAAACTCATCTCCCATTGAAATGATGATAGCCCATAATACTACCATTTAAAAGAAAAAAACTATGGCATGCTAGATTGAGAAAGTCCATGCCAATCTTTAAAAAAACAAAGAGAGAATCAAAGAAAACGACTTTGGGCCCTGAGTAGTAGTAGGTATTTATAAAATATTAGTAGGTACGAGTAATAGGTATAGGTAGTAAGTATATATAAACAAGCCAATAAAAAAAATGAACCAATCAAAATTTTGTTTGGAGGTTAGTTGTGGGTATCAATGTATTTATTAAAAAAAAATTCCCAGACATAAGATTCGGAGTAAATTGAAGACAATTAGCTAATTTTAAGAAACTGCAACAGATACCAGTCATTTCCTCAATCACCTTATTGTTAAGATAGTGCGGAGGGTGTATAAGGTAGTGCGGAGGGTCATCTGTCAAATAGCTTACCCACTTGTCTTGCAATCAAAGTAATTGTTCTCTTACCCATAGAGACCAACCATGAAAACAGTGAAATGTCAATGACAAGTGTGAGAAATATCTTGTAATGCTCAAACATCTTGTGCACAACAGTGTGAACATAATTTACACAGACAGAATATTTTAAAGATAGCATCTTGGGATGCCATACGTCTAAATCTCAGTTACACCATTTGTTTAAAGCTTAATAGGGTTATCTGCCCAGGTTAAGACTTCAACAATTGGATTAAAAAGCTGCAAACAAGCTCATTGTCTAATACAGTAGAAGACAGCCATGGACAACTCTGAATCGCTGAACAATAGGTACTAACTTTGTCATCTCTGTGTTTTTGGGGGTTTCGTAGTAATTTTTTTGAGATTTAATCCCAGATAATTTCAATTTCAGATGGTGGAATGAGGGCACGGTGGCAGTGGTAACAGGGGGCAACAAAGGCATCGGCTATGCAATTGTTCGTCAGTTGGCAAAGCATGGGATCCATGTGATATTAACAGCAAGAGATGATGAAAGAGGTAAGGCAACTGCCAAGAGTCTCAACAATGAGGGGTTTCATAACGTTGTGTTTCATCAGGTGAATGTGCAGGATGAGACGAGCATTTATGTGTTTGCCAACTGGATGAAAGAGAACTATGCCAAACTTGATATCCTGGTATTGTATCATATTCTGCTTTGCTGCGCATTAATTGAATTCAATATTTTTAATATTTGTAATTCATTTTGCAGCGGACTCGTTCTTTTTTAAGGCCCCAATCTTTTTTATAGAGATCAAGAAAGATATATCAAATAACCCTAAGGAACAAATAGTGCTGTAAACCAACAGCAACCACACCAAATTGTTGAGTATGTGAAGTCCAACTGTCACATTGACCAATGACTCTTCACATTCTGTTCTTTTGATATTCGCCGTCCCTTGTATCTATGTTATGAGACTTTGTTTCTCATTGTTGTATCACTGATGAAACATCATTGTACACGCTGCTGTGAACATCAATAAAACAGAGTTTCGCCTGCTTTTCCCATGGACGTAGCCATTAATGGTGAACCACGTAAATCTTGTTGTCTCTATGTGTGTTTATTTCTGATGTGTTCATTGTTTGCTAGTCTATTCACTTAGTTTAGTCTTCTGCTGCTCTTTATACTCTACACAAATAACACCTCATCAGAGGGGACAAAAACAGCAAACATAGGTATACCACTCAAAAAGACTAAGGCACCAACACAAGGTAGATTGAAGCTGTACCTCTTCAAAAAGCTCTGTACACTACCAATAGCCCTACCAATAGCTCTACCCATAGATTCATTGAAGCTGTACCTCTCCAAAAAGCTCTGTACACTACCAATAGCCCTACCAATAGCTCTACCATAGACTCATTGACGCTGTACCTCTCCAAAGAGCTCTGTACACTACCAATAGCTCTACCCATAGACTCATTGAAGCTGTACCTCTCCAAAGAGCTCTGTACACTACCAATAGCTCTACCCATAGATTCATTGAAGCAGATTTCCTTGAAATTTTCTCTTTTGACAATTATAGACTTTTCTTTATATTTGTGTCCTAACTTATTCCAACTTCGATAACTATGAATTTTTTTATATTTAAATGCTTCTAATTTATTCTAACTTTTAATAGTGAGGGTTTTCAACAAATTCAAGCCCATTTAACTTGCTCTAACAATTTTATTTGTGGTGATTTCCTCACTCTCAAGCCCATTTAGTTTGTCCCAACTCTTTTAAGTTTTAACCATAGTTAAGCCCATCAAATAGCTTTCTCCAATACTCTTAATTATGGAAAATTATCTTGTTTCAACATTTTTATAACATAAA
Source organism: Cunninghamia lanceolata (assembly GCA_027924645.1). Taxonomy (NCBI): domain Eukaryota; kingdom Viridiplantae; phylum Streptophyta; class Pinopsida; order Cupressales; family Cupressaceae; genus Cunninghamia; species Cunninghamia lanceolata. The sequence continues at coordinate 9,343,066 of BSBN01000814.1, forward strand.
AATAATAATAATCAAGCCTACTTATCATGCTCTAACACCCCCTAATTATATATTTTCCCTCACATTCAGGCCTGCAATTAGCTTACTTACCTACACATTTCTCCCAATTTTATTTTCTTTTAGTTTGCTCTTACACCCTTGATAATGAAGTTTTCCAATCTTCAACTATAATATTTTCTCTCATTTAAGACCACCTATCTTGCTCCAACCTTAAATACTAATTATTCCTCTTTTCAGACCACTTAGGCTATAATGGTATTACTAATTCAGCCTTGAAAATACAGGTTAACAATGCTGCAATATTGGGACTTGCAATAGATTATGACATTTTGAAGGCCAACAAAACTGATCCCTCCATGTTATTTGTAAGTCCTTTTAATTGATTTTGGTTATTCAAGATTTCATTCAATTTGAGATCATCTTACTAACTTTTTAACCTTGTTTAAAAAAGACTCCATCTGAAAGCACTGTGGAACTGGAAGGAATATCTGAATCTTATGAAATGGCAAAAGAGTGCATTGACACTAACTATTATGGCACAAAAAGAATGGTGGAAGCTCTTCTTCCTCTTTTGAAATTTGCTAGTGAAGGTGGTGGTCGAATTGTGAATGTATCTTCTAGTTGTGGGGTCTTAGAGGTAAGTCAGTAAATTCTAGATAAAGAGATGGTATTTAAGAACCAAAAAGTAAATAGTCCATAAGGTATTCGTTATTTAGAATTTTAAATGTTTGAAATAACAAATAGTATATAAATTGTTTAAGCTTTAACTTAATTAATGGTTATTACAGTGAAAAAAAGTCTTTTAAAAAAGAAAAATACAAATACAAATACTTAACAAGAAAATAGAATATTAAATGAATAAATAAGTTGTTTTTTAAATTTTTACCTTTAATAAGATATTAAAAAATTTTAAATATTTAAAACCTAATATATTTATTGGAATTTAAAGAATGGATATTATATGCAACCCCTCTTAAATTGTTCACTGTTTTTTCTTGGATTGGCATTTGATACAGCACATTCCAAGTGAGACACTGAGGCAACAGTTGAGCAATCTCCATGATTTGACAGAGGAAAAAATAGATGCTTTCCTTCAAAGTTTCTTGAGAGATTTTCAACAAGGGCTGTTGAAAAGCAATGGTTGGCATGTTCCATATTCAGCTTACTATACTTCTAAGGCTGCTCTAAATGCTTATACCCGTCTTCTTACACTCCAACATCCTGATTTGTATGTGAACTGTGTTCATCCAGGAGTTGTAAAGACGGATATGAACTTTAATATGGGATGGCTGTCACTTGATGAAGGAGCAAAAGGTCCTGTCATGGTGGCCCTTCTTCCTCCAGGCTCACCTTCTGGTCAATATTATGATGAAATAGAAATAGCTAGCTTTGATGTCTTACCTAATATAGAGGGTCCATAGTTTGAAATGACAGCTATAAATTTTTGGTTAATGTTTACCTGCAACTCTATATTTAATGAAGTACCATTCCACCATCAAGGAAATGGCTATATATTCAATTTGGAATAAATTTAATGAAGTATAATTTGGCCGTGTGAACAAATTTATAGCCTTTTTGGCCAGGCACTGCACATTTATCTTTCTATTTTAAATAAAGCTATAGCTTCAGCTGCATAATCTGTGAATTCAGTGCAAAGATTGACAACTTTCAACCAGCTCTACTGTCCCCAAGTGAGTGAAAGTCCACAACTTTGAGAGGTTGATGGAAAGCAAACGATTCCCAATGATGCGAGCCACATTCCCTAAACTTTCATCTGTGATCTGGGGGCTGTCGATTAAATTGCAGAGCAAATAAAAGAAAGAAGATGCAGAAATATAAAGACAGATTGAAAAACACAAACACGCAGAAGTTTTTAAAGTGGTTCACCAATATGGCTATGTCCACTATTGAAAGCAGGGGAAAATCTTTTTATTAATCTCAGTTTCTTACAGTACATATGCTACTGCATATCTCCTTTTATAAGGAAGAACTTTACATTTCCAGGTTCGAAAATAATAGCATTCCTTCAGGAATGGAACGTGAAGAGTCACGGGAGTCCAAACAAGAAGTCCGTTGGACTTCATATACCCAACAATCTCCCACTTGGAGTCCAACTACTGCTGTAACATACCAGACATTCCCCTACCTATTTCTTATTGTTATTTAATTACCAGACCAACCAGCCAGTCCATTACATCCACTGGCCAGTCCATGTGTGAATGCTGCCATTGGCCATACCTACGAATTTGTACATTTACCATATCTCCATCTGCAATAGACTCTGCAGCATGGGCAATGAAGTCTATCCGAAGTGTTCCTTCTGCATCACGACTCGCAGCACTTGGCTTATAATTTAAATGGTTCTCCTGAATAAGAAGAGGAATGAGATCTGGATCTGTCATGCAAAAATCCATTCTTTCATCAAGTCTTAGCCTGCCTCCTTCATATCCAAGCAACTTGTCCACATCTGTAAATGGTGTAACATGTTCATCTTTTGCATTACTCTGCAAACGAGCTTTCATATCAACATATTTAAGGACAGAAAATGAGAGGCTCATGTATTGCATTTGATTTATTGCCATCCGCATATTTCCATTGGCATGCTCACCAATTTCCTCAAGTGCTATCTCGTCAACCTTAACACCCTCCAATTCTGCAATTTGATGTAGCCTTAACACCCTCCAAGACTTGGAACCTTTCCTTAAGCCAATCTTCACTTTAATGTTGGACTTTGCCTCTGCCAAAGAATCCCTTAGGTTTTGAGCTTGAGCTGGACCCCGAGAACCCCAACCAATAACTCCAATCTGCTTGATGCCCCTGAATGCCTCGGGAAGCGGCTTGAACAGATCTCTGCCTCCTCTCACAATAAACTCATCTTTGCCAGCGAGAGTTATCTTTCCTTTGGTGAAAACCTCGGTCTGAAAAACAAGAGATGTTGCATTGTAATCTGGAGAATAGACAGAAGAAATTGGGGGTAGCTGAGCAGCTGAAAAATCGTTTAATATGTTTGAAAAAATATCCATCCCATCAATACGATAGGAATCATACTTAAGCATTTCCATATATAAGTTTTCAGCTCTCTCATAATCGCGTGAATTATAAAATCCAGATGCAATCTGACCTGAAATATAGTCACTAAAAGAAAAAATTTCCTGCAGCTTCGCATATTTTTCCAAACCTTCAATGTTTTTTTGTAACTCTAGATAAGCACTTGCAAGAAAAAAATCTTTCATCCAGTGATCCCTCAATTCAAGACTGTTTAGGATACTGATATCTGTACATAAAGCTTGTAGCTCAAGCCATGCACTCCAGTTCCACAGATAGGCATCAACAGATTTTACAAGAAGATCATGAGCTGATGAATCCTTTCCACGTTCATGTAGCACAATCCCTTACAAATACATTCCGAATGCATCAAGAGTGCCATTAGATAGCTCTTGTTCTAGTCCAGACAACTCACTGTTGAGGCCATCACTCTTCCCTAGAGGACCACCAAGTTCTATCGCTTCTTCCTCTTTTCGCTTCTCCCCAGCCAGATATAAAGAGTAACAGCGTAAAAACAAAGCCTTCTTTCCAGGGATTTCCCTGAGCACAAATGTGGCCCGCCGGTACTCACATGTATCAAAATAACTCTTGGCAAGCATACAGCGATCGTGCTCCATCTCTGCTTCTTGAAACAAAGGTTTTCCATATCCACTTTGAACATCACGAAAGGATGCCCCTGAACCTGGCCTCAACACCACTTCCCTTTCATCGTAGCTATTCTGCTCTGTGTTGACTTGGGTTTTGGTCCATCTGCCCATGGAATCAGACTCAGCGCCACCATAGCCCAAACTCCTAGAATCCAATCCAACCTTTCGGGCATCGTACAAAGAATCGAAATGCTGAGTCTGGCGAAATCTATCAGACTGCTGCTCAAGACCCAAAGACAACCTTGACTGCCATCTGCGAGACGAAACCTTGTCCACAGCACTCGCTTGAGCAAACCTCTATGCCACAGACTCCGCACACAATGACGATGAAGAAAAGGTCTCAGACTTGACAATTCCCTCTTGCTCCTGAGCATCTACTTCCGTTTCAACTCCGGCATCATGATTCTTGGACGTGTGATTTTCTGCCAAATGACGATGCCCTGAATGTGAACGGCTATGCTCCAAGTGAGAATTACTTGCATGCTTCTTCCCTTGTCGGTATTCTTCTTCATCATCCCTGGTTTTGGAATCATTCTCTTGGAATTTTCTCTTCTCCCCTCTATCTCTGGCCTCGGGATTATCACCATCATCCTCTCTTTTTCGCCGCTTGTGAGGGCGACTATCGCGGTCTCTTTCTCCACCATCTCTACCCTCATAAGAGCGCTTGGGCCTCTCTGCACTTACACTTTCTTTCACAAACATTTGATCAAATTCCAATAGGTTAAGAAATTCATCAATGACGGAATCGACTACATCATCTAACCTATTCATTTCATATGAAGCAAGACTCTCTACGACATATAGGGTGCCTACTTTGCTGCCTCGAGCAATTACCAAGGCCCCTTTTGTGACTTTCCATCTATTCAATTCAAAATCGACTTTACTTCCTTGTGAAAGTCGCTGTCTAGCTAAAATGAAATTTTGTTTGAGCTGAGGGACATATATAACATCTTGCAATAGTCAACTATTTCCATTTTTTAATTTTAACAAAACATCCCTTTTGCCAATAACATCACAAAATTCATTATTGCCAAGAAGAACCTTACCAAAGTCACCGCTTTGCAAATTAATGAAGTACTCCTTGCACGGAGTGGCATGAAGCGATGCTCCTGAAGCGAGCACCCAAAGATTTGGTGGTATTTCTTCTGAAGCTGAAACAAGAACACCAATTGTTGCACTGGCATCCTCTTCACGTACCGGATTCAGTTCATCTTCTTTTGGCTGATTTCCAGCCTTCTTCAAAAACCAACAATTCTTCTTGATGTGGCCTTGCTTGCCACAATACAAGCAACCAACATCTCTCTCGCTGGATTTTAGACTCCCTTGTGATTTCCTACGACTTCTTTTATCAATCAGCATTGCTCCCATTCAAACTCAAACCTCTCATGCCAAATGATCCAGCACCATGGCCCTGATACCAATTGTTGATTAAATTGCAGAGCAAATAAAAGAAAGAAGATCGCAGAAAAATAAAGACAGATTGAAAAACACAAACACACAGAAGTTTTTAAAGTGGTTCACCAATATGGCTATGTCCACTATCGAAAGCAGGGGAAAATCTTTTATTGATCTCAGTTTCTTACAGTACACATATGCTACAGCATATCTCCTTTTATAAGGAAGAACTTCACATTTCCAGGTTCGAAAATAATAACATTCCTTCAAGAATGGAACGTGAAGAGTCACGGGAGTCCAAACAAGAAGTCCGTTGGACTTCATATATCCAACAGGGGCAAAGGGATAGATCTAAATGGTGAATCTTTTTGTATCTTTGCAAAATCCTGGGAAGCAACTCTGATCTCATTAATTGCACTTCCTTCCTAGACCTCGCTGCCAAAGAGAAAAAAATGTTTGCTGACTAGGCACCATGTCTTTCTGTCTGTGGGATCCTACAGTTTGTCAATAATAGTTACAAGGATCTCATCATCCGGGACACCAATGATTGAGCTACACTGGACAGCCGCTCTCTTCATTGCAAGGAATTAAAATCATAAACCTCCTGTGCTTAAGGTTTCCCAAGTCACAAACAACGTCTGAACAAAACCTAAACTCTCCTTTTGATCTGAGACATTAGAGATAAAATCAAATTGCTAGACCTTTGCAAGATCCTTGGAGATAATCCTGCTTTATCTATATCTCAATGTAACCATTTACGAATCCACTCTATATTCAGATTAGCTTTTGGGGGTAATTGGGTAATCCAAATCCACTCTATATTCAGATTAGTTTTTGGGGTAATCCAAAAATGTTGTGAGATTGCTACAGAACCCAAAACCTGATTTTACAAATGTAAGAGCAAATCATAATTTAAGTAAGTCTTGTACAAAGCCTCGCAGCAATTTTATTAAATGCTGAAAATGTGTAGAAGCCCAATCAGAGGCTGAATATTTCCTCTGAAAGCCAACTACAATTTTATATTCTGAAGAACTATTACAAGCAGAGAATGAAGGCATTATTTGAGACAGTTCAGGAATCAAAGAACAAACATGCTAGAAGAAATGATCGGTTTAAAGAGAAACTCAATTTCACACATCCACCATACCCGATGTGACAATCATCAAATTTATATTTGAGCCTGCTGAGGCTCAGAGCTTAAATGTGGAGAAAAGGTGCTTATAAAGTCTAAGATGTCAGCTCTGTGAACTTGATTGTGCTTAAATTACAGAGTAGCTTATAATATATGAAAAGACTCCAAATCTTTTATCCAAGCTCATCACGATTCAAACCTATTTCTTCACCACTGAAAACACAAATTATTCCCAATCCCTTGTGTTTCAAAGCTACGTCCTCCCCACTCAAACATAAAATCCTTTAAACCCCTTATGACTCCAATTTAAGGGAGAGGATCCAGTAGTTGAGCACCCTAATTTCATGCCTCTCAAAATTATATGTGGCAATCTGAATCACTCCAAAATTTTTACAGCAGCTTATTTGGCAAGGCCCCTGCTTATAACTAAGGTTTCAGGGCCACATCATCAAATATGATGTCAAATCAGCATGTTTTTTGTTGAGGTGTCCAATAGTTCTCCAAAAAAAATGGTAGACCAATAGGTGTACATTAAATCATGTTTTGTTGGTGCATTGATGTAGCATCACATGATTGATTGCTTTTTAGATCTAAAGAGCATATTTCATTCAATTATAAGTACTTATATAACACTAACAACCTTAAAATCATAACTGCTACTGCTAAACTTTTAAAAATATTAGACTTTAAATACACAAATACTATCACAGCTATTGGAACATCCTCAGCAATTGGGTCTTCTCCCCTATATCTCCCCCCACTCAAACCCAAAATCTTAGCTGTAATTAATTGGCTAGTCTAAAAATTCAACTGCCGACCTACACTTAGTAATTAGGATGTCTCTAATCCACAAACTTTTAAGGACTAGTCGAAACACATGGTAATCCAAGCGTCTAATGTAAACTTATTCAAACCTTTCAGAGTCTGAGCTGGTGCTGCACATAAAATTTAGGATATTTTCAGTTGCCTTGGGTTCTGTATATTTCTGAAATATTCACTTCTATTTTGGTTGAGAAAACCAGGATTCCCGAGATCCTCCACGATTCTGATTCGGTTGTGAAGTCCAACTATCCCTGACTTTCTAACTTCCTTGTTCTTCAGACACTTCATCTGCCTTGAAGAGTGTAATATATATTTGAGATTCAATCACTTGTATTGGATGGTGAAACTTTGTATTTATTGCTGTGAATAATAAGAGATGAATACCCTGCTTTTCCGGTGAATGTAGTCAAATTGGTGAACCACATAATTCGTTGTGTTGTGTGTATTTTATTGTGTGTTCTGTTTATTGTTAATATGTTGTTTTAGGTTCTTCATTTTGTTTCAATTACTTAACAATTGGTATGGAGAATTGAGGAGAGATGCAGGAGGCAAATAAGTGGAGGATTGACAAATTATCAGGGCAAAACTTCGGGATGTGGAAGCTGTAACTAGAAGCTCTGTTAATTCGAAGAGACCTCTCAATTACGCTAGAGGGAAAATCAAAGCCTGCTACAATGTCTGATGAAAATTGGGACAAATTGGACAAGAAAGCAGTGGCAACAATTATCCTCTCTTTATCTAGTAATGTTTTGTTTAATGTTGCAACAGAGAAGACAGTGAAAGGTCTATGGGATTGTTTGTCCGACATGTATGAGATGTCTTCAACTTCAAACAAAGTTTTCTTAATGAAGAAATTGTACAACTTGAAGATGAAGGAAGGCCATAATTTATCAAACCACTTGAATGAATTTAACACATTGATCAGCCAATTAATTTCTGTTAATATCAAATTGGAAGATGAAATAAAGGCTATCTTGTTATTGTGTTCTCTACTAGATAGCTGGGAAGGAGTTGTTATGACTGTTAGCAACTCAACATTTTGCAAGAAGGGAAGCGTGCTCAATTTTGATGATGTTGTAGGGATTCTTCTCAGTGAGGACATGAGAAGAAAAAATCAAGGTACTTCATCGGGAAATGCTTTGATAACTTGCAGTAGGGGGGGATCACAAGAATGAGGGAGGAATAACCATAGAAGAATATCAAAATCCATCAAGAGATCAAAGCCTAGAGGCAGAAATAATAGTTGTTGGTATTGTGGTAAGGAAGGCCACATAAAGAGGAATTGTTGGTCATTCAAGAATGTTGAAAGTTAGTCAAAATAAAATGAGGTAAATGCAACAAATGAAGAAGATGTAGGTGCTCTTGTTCTATCTATAGCAGAAAGATGGTAACTTTGGTAAGGTTTATCTTGATGATGATGAACCTTGTGATATTGTTGGCAAAGGAGATGTTTTATTGAAACTAAAAAATGGTAACAGATGGCTGCTACAAGATGTTAGACATGTCCCTCAACTCGAAAGAAATTTAATTTCAGCTAAACAGTTGGATGCTCAAGGTTGCAACATTAAATTTGAATCAACTATGTGGAAGGTAACAAAAGGAGCCTTGGTGATTGTTAGAAGTAGCAAATTGGGCACTTTGTATGTGCTAGAGAGTCGGGCTGAAGTGGGAGTTGCAATGGCAGTTGCGGACAATAGCACAAAACTTTGGCATAAAAGGCTCGGTCACATGAGTAAGAAGGGCCTTGAGATTTTGCACAAAAAGGATCAACTTACAGGTTTGAAATCAGTGAATTTAGAGTTGTGTGAGCATTGTATATACGACAAACAAAAGAGGACCAAATTCTCCACCAAGGAACATGACAAGAAGACACAACCGCTGGAGTTAATGCACTCAGATGTCTTTGGCCCCACGGAGGTAACATCAATTGGTGGGTCAAACTATTTGGTCACTTTTTTAGATGATTGCACTAGGAAGGTTTGGGTTTATATGTTGAAAAGGAAATCTAAAGTTTTTGGCATGTTTAAAAATTTCAAAGCACTTATAGAAAACTAAATTGGAAAAAAAATTAAGTGCTTAAAAACTGATAACGGTGATGAATTCTATTCAATAGGATTTGATTAATTTTGTGCAAAGAATGGTATTAAGAGGATTAAGATTGTTCATCTTACACCACAAGAAAATGGTGCATCTGAAAGATTGAATAGAACTATTTTGGAGAAAGCACGTAGCATGCTCTTGAATGTAGGTTTGGAAAACAATTTTGGGTGGAGGCTATAAATACAATGTTGTATTTGATTACAAGGTCCATCCTCTTAGTTGGATTTTGAAGTTCTAGAGAAGAAGTGGCTGGGAAAGAGGATTTCCTACAATCATCTGTGGGTGTTCGGGTGTGAAGCTTTCATTCATATCTCACAAGAAAAAAGAACAAAGCTTGATGTGAAGTCCAAAAGATGTGTTTTCATTGGATACGAAGATGAGAAATATGGTTACTAGCTATGGGATCCAGTTTCTAAGCGGGTTACTCATAACAAAGATGTGATCTTCAATGAAAAGATAATGCTAAGTTTGTCAGAATAGGGGATGCCTGCAAAGGAATATGTGCCACTGGATGATATCATAGATGGAAGTGATGTGTTAAATTCACAACATATATAGTTGCAACCTAACACATTTCAAAGCATGCCAAATACTCAACATCATCCAAATCAAACTCAAAATATGCAAGAGACATTTCAAACTAAGCCGCCCATCATATCACAAAACTTGCAGCCAAATTGGGAGAGAAGCTTGGTGCAGGATATTGTTTCAAACCTGCTGCCCAATACAGAAAAGCTATCGCTGCATACTAATTTAAATTTGTCACAAGACAATACACATCTGCCGCCACACTCTTCAAGCTTGCCGCCTCTAAATCAGTCCTCCAAGACATATTTATCTCTGTTGCCCAACACTATGCAGTTGTTGCCCATCTCAAATCTGTAGCCTAATTCACAAGGCATTCAACATCCTAATCAATTGCTCCATAATAATGAGTCGCCCAATACAAGAGGTATGTCACCTATTACAAGGCTATCTACACATGCTCTGCCACAACAACATAATGTTGGAAATCCTGAAGAGGAGACTTCACAAGAATTAATTTCTCAGTTGAGGAGATCCACCAGGGAACACATACCTCCAACTCATCTAACCTATTGTTCAATTGATCTAAGCTTAACACATCATTAGCACAGATGGAGGATGAGAGATCAGGAACTAACATTCTGAATTGCTCCTTCCACTGATCCAAAGGCTTCACCTACTTATTTTTATTCAAAATATCTGGGATTATTTTCCTATCAATTTGCTTTAGCAAATGCAACTTGTCTCCCATATACTTGTCAAACCTTAACTGATATGAGACAATATCTTCCAACATTATGATCATATCATATGTTGGTGTAATCTCAGCAGGAGTTGTAGGATCAAACCTAGCACATCTGTGGATTTGCCTTATCATGGAAGTCTTGGGCAACCACTTATCAATTATCCCTTTTAGATTCTCCTTACCTTTCACATGTTTATCAAAAGCTACTCTTAAATCTGAATAAGCCTTCTAGGAAGCATCAGCCTTATTTATTACCTTGGCAATTCTGTGATTCATCAAATCATTGACAAGTTTACCTATTATTTAAATTTTATTCTGCATAGGTCCCTCCAATTTATCCTTGAGCTTTTCTGAAAGTAAGGATTCCCTATCCAAAAAAATTGGTTCTATAGAAGTTGAAGGAGTACAAATTACTGGAACAAGGGGGTCTAAGCTAAAGAGATTTATAGTGACTCAACTCTGCCATAGCCTGTATATATTTTTCATTCAATTGATCATATTCCTTCTACAATTTCATAGTGGTAGCTTCAATAAACAGGGTTGTGTGCACATTCAGGGATGCAGCTTGAGGAGAAAGTGTATCCGATAACCTTTTGACAATGACATTCCCTGTTAAATCATGCATAGTATCTACTACTTTTGGCTTGTTTGTATTCGGGGCCATTGCCCATATTGCCAAGGTCTTAAATTTAAGGTTAAACCCTGAACCAAAGAAAGCCTGGTCAGCTTGTTCCTTTGTAGCAAATACTTCCTCATCCTATCTCCTTATTGTATCAAGAGCAAGTATAGTAGTTATATCCCAATGTGGTAATAGTAACAAGCCACTACTCTCAACCATTTGCCTTCCTTCTTCAAGAGTAATCTGACCAATATCCTAACTTACCTCCTACAACACCTTTTGAGTGATTTATTCATATTGGTTAGGATGTGCATTGCTTTTGGCCTCCATTCATTTTTGGAACTCTGCACTCCTTAATCTTAGGACAAAACCTGTGAACTTAGGAGACTTAAAAAATTCATCATCAAACAAGAATTGTGTATAAGCCAATGCTTATATGTCATTTGTTTCATCTTTCCCTTGTCTAAGACCCACATCCATTCTATCCTCTGGTGGAGGATTCACCACAACCCTTACTGGTGATGCCATGGGTTGATTTACTTCCTCTTCTTTCCTTAATGTACTCTCTATAGTACCTTCCAAGTTAACCATTTCAACTTCTGTATCTCTACCTTCAAGATCAATCAATTTCCTCTTCTTAGAAGGAGAAGGCAGAGGGACATCAACACTCTGAGATTTCTCAGGGGTAGTGGACTCACTCTCCACTCTAACATAGTGCTCATATGGAGCATTTTTATCATATGGAGGCTTCTCTTCTAGTGCAGGAGCCATTCCAATCAATATCTCAACATGATCCAATATCCTCTGTATCCTGACAATAGGATCCTTTTCTTCTGCAAAGGCACTACGATAATTGGCATGCATGCTACTCTTTTCTCCTTCTATCTCCTGAACCCTATTCCATCTACTTCTCTTATCTTTCACCTCCTCCATAAACAAATAGTTTCTAACCACATCTTCTTCAAACAAGAGCACATGCCTATATGCAGGTCTCTTGATACTCAATCTGATCTTATTAATGAATCCCTTGGGATCAAAATCCCTTAAGGACTCTTTTCCTATTCTGTAAGACTGAAGAAGCAAATATATTTGATCTAAACCATCTTTATTCATGGCCCAAAAATCACCAAATTTTGTAGTAGGGAAGAATGACCCCTTTTTCTGCCCTCTTAAATAAGATTTATCTGACTCATTCAATTGCCATATCACCTCCAGAAAAGCAAGCCTCCTTGGAACAAACTTTGATAACACATGAGGGCTCACTGGACACCCATATACCCCAATGGTAGTAGTATCTGTGTGTAAGAACCAATCACCCCAATTATACTCAATTCCCATTTCAGGGGTTCTGTCCATTGGTCTCAGGAAGTCCATGATTTCTCTAGGTGTTCTATCTTGTGGTGGCTGCATATAACTCAAAAGCCTTCTAACAAAATGTTATTCAAAAATCACATAATTAGAAGTATCACAATGCTTATCTAGCATGTGAGTCCAACACTGAATAGGAAGAGGCATACCCTTTTCATCAACTTGATTGACCTACAAAGCATCATGCCATGATTTATCCCCTGCATATAAAAACATGTGGCACATCAAGGAGTACCATCTGAATTCTATTTTAAAATCCATCTTGTCTTCATTTTTCCTAATAGCTATCAACTACTCATTCATTTTGTTTGCAACATATGTGGCATAATCATGTACTTAATGTTCACCATCTGATCTTGAATGTCAGCCACCATAAGCATAAGAGCAACATGCATATTTTCTATGGCATCTTGTCCCAAGACTTGACACAGTGAGTGATATGTTTTGATGAAATAATCAGAGAAAAAATCAATTCCCAAAGGTTCTTTCTCATTTGGGGAAATCTTGAGGGGCCTATTATTAGTTCCTTTTATTTTGTGTCTTGGAAGTAACACAATTCTATAAATACTCTTATTCTTCCTATATCTATCATTGAAAGCTTCTAAATCAATGCCCTTGCTATCTGCAGGATTCAATCCAAAGACTCTGGAGATATATTCCTTTGTTATTTTGATCATCCCCACATCATTCCCAATCAATATCATTCTCCTGTGTGGGTCATATCTCCTAGCTACAACCTTGACAAAATCAACATTAATGTATACATTTGGTACTACAAGTTTTGCCAGGTCTAATGTCCATGCATGTGATATGGGGCCCCTAGCACATCTTCTCTTGTACCAGAGATTAAATAATGCCCATCCCCTTACGAGAATTTTGGTGCATCTCTGCACTCGTGGGCTTTATCTAATAATCTATCATTAACCCCTCTTGGACCAAAAACATTGAAAGGTTTCCTCGATGATCCAAGCAACTATATCATCAAATCTTTACCTAATGTTCTTTGGATGTAGATGGATGACCCGTCGATTGACTCATTTTATTGAATTGTAGATTTTTAGGGCTTCTAAAACACTAGGGCTTATGATAATTGCTCAATTTTATGACTCTTTTCCTCTTACATAAGAAGAAGAACACTTAAAAGCCAATCAATATGAACAGAGTAAAGCTCAATTTTCCACCAACTTGGATATCCACTTGCAAACCCTAACCTTCGCCAGAGAAATGCCAAGAGATTGAGTTGCCAAAAAATTCTTCTCACATCATAAAATGATCATCATTGTGACTACAACAAAATATTTATTTTCATCGAGCAATCGTATAATTTACCTATATTAGTCATTTCTGCCATTATTACCCATTCACTTGAATAGAGTGTCTATAATAGTTGAATTTGAACTTTTGAATATCGGTCGTTGATGAAAGGACCATCATGGCATGATCAATGGCTTATAAGAGTCTGGTAGATTTGAAAAATCCACCACACACTCTGAAAATTTTTGATCAATCATATTCAGCCATTTAGGATTACATTTCCATGTCAAAAATCAAGACTTACCACTTGTCATCATTTCGCAGTCCTACGCTTCTCATCGGGTCCCCATTCTCTGATACTACGGACTTGCGCTATGCATCCATGTGGAACACACTTTCGTTCAGGCTTTGTTTGCATTTTGATTGACTAAGTACATGTGGTGATAAGTCGCAATAGCGTGGGGGTGATTGGATTCTGACAACTTGTGCTCCGCAGTAGTGCACAACCAATTAAAAGGTGCATAGATGGACCACTCTCACTGCTAACTTCAACACGCTTGCGGGCCCATTGAACAAATGGTAACAAATCACAACAGCACAGCCTCAATAGGGTACATACCTTGGGGGCTCACAGTCTCATGCCAAGCTGCCAAGTGTCATTACCCTATTTGACTCCCGCACTATAGACTTAAATTTTAATATTTTCTTTGATGGGCAATAGTAACCAGTGACCTAGAACAAAGGGGTTGGTGGAGCATGACATACAAGAGCTTAAGTTATAACTTAGACAACCGGTGACTAGGACCAAAAGGTCAACATTAAAACATAACACAAAAGGGATAGATACTTGGGAGACTTAGGTTTCTAACCCTAGGGCATAAAAGATAGTCTGCAAAGCACTCCAAACCCTAAAACCTAAGAATGAACCAAGGAACTTGACCATGTATCCTTAATTTTCAGCACAGACCACCAGTGGCTCTAGTTGGGGATGCGTGATTTACCAAAGCATGGCAAGGACTATAAAACTTTGGGAAGTAGACCAAAAAAGGGGCAAAACACAAAAACAAATAGACAACTATACAAGATATACACTATGTATAGATGTGCATGGAATATAACCTACTTAAGAAAAGTAGGGTTTCAAGAATTGTCCATGCATGAACAATTCCTGAACTTCTCCAGTCAAACTCTACAAGAAATAAGAATTTTCATGATGTGTATTGCTAATCAGATAAGGACCAGTCTAGAGTGGATCAAACTTGCCATGTTTTCATTTCTCTTGACACCTTGCATTCCACATCAAGACCATATCACCTACCTTGAATTTTCTATCTGAATATGTCTTATCAAATAGATACTTGACTTGCTACTGCTTCCTAATGTTCATTTTTTGTGTTGTCCTTCTTGTCTCATCCAATTCAACCAATTGATTTATCCTATTATTCATGACTGTGTCAATATCATCATCATACTCATGTATAAACTTGTAAACTGACAAACGATTGTTAACATGGATTCTAGATTCCATTCCATATAGCAGTTCATAAGGAGATTTGCCAGTAGCCTTTTTAACTGTAACCCTATCATCCCACAATGTAATTCTGAGTTTTGAGTCCCATGACTTCTTATTCTTACCTATCATTCTCTTTATAATCTTCATCAAACTTTTATTGCTAGACTTAGCC
Source organism: Cunninghamia lanceolata (assembly GCA_027924645.1). NCBI lineage: Eukaryota > Viridiplantae > Streptophyta > Pinopsida > Cupressales > Cupressaceae > Cunninghamia > Cunninghamia lanceolata. The sequence goes on from BSBN01000814.1 coordinate 9,358,403, forward strand.
TATCCATTTCCCTGAGGGTGATAAGTTGAAGAATAAGATTAAGTAATACCAAATTCATTGCAAAAACCTACAAAATCATTTGATCTGAAACACATGGCATTATCTATAACCAATTTGTATGTTACTCCAAACCTAGTAATGATATGTTTCATCACAAAGTCTGAAAATGCTTTGATTGTTTCTCTCCTAGTAGGTGATGCAGGAGCATCCCTGGTTCAAGAGCAATCTTGCATCAACAAAAAAAAAACATTTACATTTCAGTTCAGTTCAGGCAGTTCAGCTAGAAGCAGTTTTCATCTTGTAGTCTAGTTTTGGCATTTCACACCTTGCGGATCTGGACTTAGCATCTACATCATATCAAGAATTCAGAGCATTTGGATCAGTCACCAGAAAGTTATCGCTATCAGAAGATCGATTGTTTTCTCAGAACAGAGCATCTTGACAGTCTCAGATAATTAGCTAAAGGAGAAGGCTTGCAGATCGTTCCTTGACTTGTGGATCCTAATGACACACCATTCAATGATCCTTGGTTTGTGGCTGACCTTCCCTGGAGGTCCGCACATTGTTCCATTAATTTGAGGAAGTGTTCTATGCATTTAGGTCTGACCTATCTGTGAACACGTTACAACTCTTCATTGGAGTTTGTGACCTTCCTTGGCTGATGCGGAGGAATCTATTGGTCTGAAAATGATATATATTGATGTAATAGATCCTTAGGAAAGTAGCTATTGACATAAGAAAGATCTAATAGTTTAGATTTTGTGCGAAGGAGCTTTAAAGCTTTATCTTGCGCATGTATGTAATCAGGCCAGTGAGCCCTAATTGGAAGCCCAGATGTTGCCGGCCAGATTGTATTTGAATTCTATGGTATACTAAATGATTGAATCTGCATTTGTTCCATTTCCATGAGTTGTTTCTGTTGTGTTTACTCTTGCTGCACGGTCTGGATAGTTCATTCTATGAACCCTCCTACCGTGACTGCACCAGTAGGGATTGCTTCAATCCACTTGGTGAAATAATCAGTAGCAACAAGAATCCAACTGTATCCTCCAATGGATTTTTCTACAATCTCTCCAATGAAATCTATACCCCACTATTGAAAAGGTGCCTCTATAATCACTGTTTTTAATGGTAAAACACTAGAATGTTTCAATTTTCCAAAAAATCTTTGGTATGCATCAGAAGTTCTCACTAATTTCTGAGCATCAACAAAGAGAGTAGCCACCTATAGCTAGACCTAAGTACCCTATGTGCAGTAGTCTTCGCCATAAAATGACCTCCACATATTCCACTGTATACTTCATCTAATATCTTAGAAGCTTGACTGTTGTCAACACATCTAAGGAGAACACCATATGGATTTCTCCAATACAATTCTTCTTGGAGTATAACATATTTTATTGCTTGTATTTTCAAATTCCTTTTTATTCTCATTTAACTTGCTAGGACATGTCATAGTTTGCAAATAATAGACAATATCCTTATACCAAGGAGAAGTTTGCAAATTTCACTTCTGGGAAGATGTATCTTCTTGAACATGATTCACCTGAACAACCTCCAAATTAAACTATGCCATTATCTTAGCTAATCCTTGACCTCCCACAAACTTTGTAATCTGAATGTCAATATTGAACTCTTGGATCTTATTTATCCACCTACACCTCCTTCCAGTAACTTCTTGTTGTGTAAAAATATCTTTAACTATAGCATGGGGGACGTAGGCTACAATTTGGGCTCCTACTAGGTAAGGTCTAAAATTCTTAGCTGCATTTAACAAAGCATAAGCTTTTTTTTCCATAATATCATATTTTAACAATAAAGACTTACTGAAAAATGCTATAGGTTGCTCATATCCTTCATTATTTTTTTGCAATAACACTGCTACTATAGTGTGAAAAGAGGCAAATGAAAAAAGCTGAAAAGGCTTTGACAAGTCTGCTGACTTCAATACAGGAGCCCTCTTAATCGCTTCTTTAATATCATGAAAAGCTCTAATAGCCTCATCACCCCATAAAATAGATTCCCCTTTCTTCAACATTTTTAAGATGGCCTTTGTTGTTTTTGCAAAATTTGTGACAAACCTTCTAACAAAGTTTATTTGGCCAAAGAAAGATTTATCTCTTTAACATTTTTTGGAACTAGTATCCTGGCAATGGTAGTAACTCTTTCAAGATCAATTTTGATACCCTCTTTGGACACAATATGGCCCAACAACTTTCCCTCAGTGACACCAAAGGTACATTTCTTTGGGTTTTTTGATGATATACCATACTCTATTGCTCTAATAAAAATCCTCTCAAGGTGCATACAATGTGCTTCTTCCTTTTTTGAGAAAGCAGTCAAGTAATCCTGATACACCACCATAATAGTATCAATCAAGCCAACAAATGCAACATCCATTGCTCTCTGAAATGTAGCCCCAACATTTGTCAATCCAAAAGGCATCCTTACATAAACATAAGTACCCCAAGGTGTTGTGAAAGCTATTTTATATTTCTTTGATTCCTTGATCTTAACTTGATTGTATCTAGAAAACCCATCCATCATGGATAACAACTCACATCCAATTACCTTTTGTAACAGTGCTTCCATATTGGGCAATGGATAATTGTCTTTTAGTGAAGAAACATTTAAATTTCTAAAATAAACACACAACCTAATTGATGAGAGCCAATTATGCTCCATTTTATGCCATATTTTAAGCCTTTCCATGCACCTTCATACTCATCCCCACATTCCATTTCCATTCAACATCTTACCATTTTGCCATTTTAAGTTGATTATGATTTAATATATATAAGTGATATTTATATAGTTTTTGGATAAAAATGTGGAAAATAATTATTGATTGTCTTGATGATGCAATGAGGGTGTGGTTAGGGTGTAACTTGCTCAATCATGTGGGTTTTATTCACTAATTTCAAGTTTTGAATGCACTTGCTTTGAAAACAGGCCTAAAGCCTTGTAGCCCTACCTAGGCTATTTTTCTGCCATAACTTTCATGGATTTAGCCCACTTGGAAATATGATTGGTGTTTGGAGTACCCTCTATCAATTTATTAAACATATCCCAAAATGAGGTAGGGTTGTTTCAAAATGTAGGGCTCAAAACTGAAAAACACAGTCTGCCAATAGGCCTAATTAGGCCTCTTTAACAAAGGAGCTTGTACCAAATTTAGATTCCTACTTCCCAAACCACTTGGGAACCTTGTATTATGCTACAAATGACTCAAATAGGCTAGACACACCCCCTACAACCTCTTTAATCTTCAAATTTTAAGACTGTCCTACTAATAGGCCTAATACTTGGGTCTTATTAGGCCAAAACATGGTCAAAGTTGGTCAAAACCCCACCTTCACTTCTGCAAAGCATTGGAACACGTGTATTGATCCTAGGGCATCCCATTCCACTAGTCTAGAGGGAGTTTGAATAGCCAAATGGGCAAAAGTCACATTTATCAACTCTTAGGAACCCTAGATTAGGGTTAGGACAGTTTTTAGGAAAAGGCTTGGTTCTCCTTCCAATTGCAATGGTTTTGGCTCCAATTAGACTCAAAAGATAGAAGACTCCTTCCTCTAACTGTTCCAAGTGGTTTCAATCCTTGGCAATACAGTACAGGGCCATGGTACGCCCTGGATCAGTCAGGAAACAGTGTAAAAAATGCAATTTTGACAATTTCTGGAAAAAAAAACGTGATTAGTCGATCATATTTTAATGAAATGGACTCCAATCAAGTGCATATGATAGGTAAATTTCCCCTCTACCTTTTCCAAGTGGTTTCCCCTCCTGAAATTACCGTACAGTGTCGGGGTATGGCCTGGAACAGTCCCTTTGTAAGAAAAAAAATAGTCAAAAAAATAGTTCAAAAAAATAGTTGATATCTTCCTCAATCCGTGATGAAATTGATTCAAATGAAAGACAAAGGGAGGGTAGTCACCCCTACAACACTTGCAAATGATCTTCACACCATTACAGTACCGTACAATAGCAGGGTACGGATTAGAACAAGGAGATATGCAGAAAAATAATAGAAAACTGGGTTTTTATTGAATGAATTGCTTTATTTTCTGCTATCTCTCCCTTCCTTTGGCTAGAATGAAGGTTCTTAAATATAATTAGACTTGTTCCCATTGGTTATGCCCTGTCTTTTCTCAAGGTGACCTTTGGGAACTAACATTTGTTAAGAGTTTTCTAATATTACAAGTATTATGCATATGCTTTCACCTTGATTTAACTAATACCACACTAATATGATTCTAGACTTAAGGATTTATCCTTTTAAACCCTATCACTTGGATCTAAGACTAATTCACTTCCTTGAAACCTTTAGAACATTCATTTTTGACTGAGTATTAAGCCAAGATTGGCTTGGGTGCTCCTGCACCACTTGATTAATAAGCATTGTTATTCTACGCCTTGGAAAATATATCTTGCAACATGCTTCCTGTCACCTTCTGTACAGAACCTTCCTGTCACTCAGCATTGCCACATGGATTGTACTCACATTTAATTCTTCTATGTTGGACCTATTTATGTGTTCGTGATAATTCCATGGTTACTAGGTTGAGCATGCACCATCTATGATGAAATTTTATAATTGCGACTATAGGCGTCTTCCAATTTATGCTGTTGCCACGTTCCTATACAACTCAACCCGCGACTTCTCCAAATGGCTGGAAATAAAGATTAGAATTTACAATCAATGATGCACTTGCCAGCTAAGAGAGGGAAATCGAATATATTTCCATTCTCTATTTCTGTCCACCATTGTAACAAGACTATTTTTAATATGCACCCACTTCAGCTCATTCTCAAATGTTCTCGTCAAAAATATGCCAGATATGAACAATCAATTTTGCGTTGTAATTTTTGGGAAAATGAGGGTAAATATCAAAAATCCAAGACATGGGTTTTGTCCAGAATAGGCCCAATTAAGTTTCCATGCAAAAAAATCCTTAGAAAATGAAGGATCTGAATGATATGGGTGGTTTTCTAAAGGTAATGTTTCCTAATTTATTGTTGTGGCCGGTTGACAAATTTTCCTCAATTACAAAACCAAATTCGACCTGTTTTTAGGTGATTGGTGTTTGAGAGATCCTTGACATGTGATCTTGTTTGTATTAAAAACCATTTTGTAACCTGCTCATAGATTAGGAATTCTAATTTGGGAGAATCAGTTGTGATTTATCCTTTAGCTCTCTGTGTATTTAAATGAAGCCATTAGTCATAGGGGGGAGCAGAGATTATTGTATGCAGATTATTATACACAGACCTCTATATTATTTTTTGATAATAAAAATAGTGCCTCTTTTGATCATGACAGCATAGGAAAGCTCTTGTTCTATTCACCTTGCAAACCATGGAGCAAGGGCCCACTCTATGGTGAAGCACAGTGACGTTTATTTTCTGTGTGTTGTTTGTTTCTAGTTTTTTTAAACTTTAATAATCCTGTGATTTAAATTTGAGTAGTTTAGTTTGATAGAACATTTTGTGATTTGAGTTTCATTTGCAATAGTTCATTAAAGTTTGGTTTTCAGTATTATTGATTTAATGAGAAGTTTTGTTAATAAATCATTTTCTTTATTTTAAAATTTGCTATGTGTGTAGTTCCTGTCGTCAGAATCACTTTGATTTGCAATAGGTTTATTTTCATAGCTGCATTCATAACCACTCATCTCACGACTTTCACCCCTTTGTGGCATATAGTCCTGATACCTCTCATAAGTCTACACCCCCGGATTGACACGTATAGACCGAACTGAAATTCATTATAAAACATCAAATCTATTTGACTCTTTGCCCCAATTTTGGCCTATCATTTTGGCGCTGTTGCCGGGGAGAGGTGTCAAAGGCATGTTAGCGCAGTGAGTTGAGTTAGAATCAATGCATTAGGAAGAAAGCTCACGCGACTATGCTGATATTAAGGCATTGTTTAAATTAAAGATTTAAAATGTCATGTTAAATATCCCCGCCATAGTCCATTAATAAATATATATAATATTATATGATATTATCTATAAATATTTTAAATATAATATATTAACTAATATACTATATTTATAAATAACTATAAATGTAAATATTAATAATTTAAATATTATTATAATAATATAATAATAAATGTATTATAAATACAAATATAATATATAATATATATCATTAAATATAAATAACAAATATAATTATCAATATAAATACACATATTATATAATAATATAAATATTAGTAATTTAAATATTATTATAAACATATCTAAATAATATTGTAAAATGATATGCTTTGTTGCAAGTAGCCAATGTCATAAGGTAAGTATATATATTATTTAGAGGTATAGGCAGCCCTATGTTTAAGGCAGCAAATAATACAGAACATATTAATTAATATCCAATGAACAACTATTATGTTAGAAAAGGCAACAACAGCGGCCATTGGAAAAGGGTATATTCTTGGAAGATATATAAAAGGGAAATAAGGAGATGATAAAAAGGAAAAAGGAAAAGTAAATAAAATATAAGGCAGAAATGGCAGGAAATAAAGTCTATTGAGCAGCAAGCAAGATATTTTCTGAATAATATTTATGAGTTGAATACAATTTTGATATAAATATAGCAACAAGAAGAAAATAGATAAATATGATATAAGATCATAGAACACATTGAGAGATTGGAGGTATACTTGTTAGGATGAAGCAGCATTAATACCTCGAAAGGTAGATAATGGAATGGACCGTGTTACATCATACTTAGGCAATGGATAAGACCTATAGTGGAATGGACATATGCTACATCATACAAGGGCAATAAGTAAGACCTGCGGTGGAATGGGCATGTGTTACATCATATAAGGGCACTTAGTAAGACCTAAGGTGGAATGGGCATATGTTACATCATACAAAGGCACTACCCATAGAGGATGATTCATGCAACCTAACAAGAGATAGTAGCCCATCTCCACTAGGGTTTGAAAATGAATAAGATTAAATATAATAGGCAACCCTAAGTATGAATCGACTTAAGGATTGAATAATTGAATTATTGATTTAAGTTGATACTGTTTATGTGGTTGCTAACCCTGATTTGATTATTTTAATATCTATTACTAATGTTTTCTTTAAGAAGTAATTCTCGTGTGCAAGGTGAAAAATAAGGATCTTCTTATAAGGGACATTACAAGTGGTATTAGAGCAGTATTCTTGTCATCCTGTGAATAATAGTTGACTTCCAATTCTAAAAAAAATAAAATAAAATAAAAAATAAAAAATCAAAAAATAAGAATCAATGAAAATCGTATGTATGAATTTCATGAATTGCTGGAATAATGGTGTTTAATACATTGCTAATATATATATATATATATATATATATATATATATATATATATATATATATATATATATATATATATGATGCAACATTAAAAAATTAAAATCTACTAAATATGTTTTTGATTATATAAGCGGCAAAAGAGGGTGCCGATCCCATAACACTAAGGCTAAAAAGGCGCACCAAAAACTAAAAGAGTTTAAAATAAACCATCAGAGTTTGAGCAAAAAACCAGTAGACCAAAACAACCAGAAACAACTGAAACAACAGAACCAACAGAAAGACACAAACAAGCCACCAGCGGCTAATTAAACATTTTGTCCCAGTCATCGACCAGGAACTAGAACACGTCCTGGCAGTCCTTCAACTTCTTGCCTTTCTTGCCTTTGTCATATTCCAGCTCCGTCTCCTGAAGAACAACCAATGTCGTGGCAGATCTGTGCATCACCTTAGCAGAGAATTTGACTAGAGTGCTAAATTTATGTTCTAGATTGCTAATCCCCGCTGTCAGGTCTTCAATCTCTTTGTTCTTACTGATTTTGGCACCTTTTTTCTAGTTACCTTTACCTTTACCTTTCTTCCCCTTCTCAGAACTAACCGAGTCCGAACATTGAACGTTAAATTCATGGAAGTTGTTGGGTCCCTTTTCTTCCACCACAATCTTATCATTTTTAATCTCTTTGTTAACAGAAAATTCACCACCCAAGAATTTAGTTTCCACCACCTCAGTGTCTACCTTGTTATTTCTTTTAAAACTAGTGCCATGCTGCTCAACCGACATCCTTTGGTTCTTATCCTTCAACTCTTCCTCTCCCTGTTGTCCCTTCGAATCTTCCTTATTCACTTCCTCTATCCGATCTTCCCCCTGCAGCTCTCCATAATCAATCTTCTGCATGTCCTCATTCATCTCCTTCGCACGCGGCTCCTCAATAGTGGTTTCCCTTTTCAAGGCTGTCAACTGCTGGGGCGTGGGGGCTGGCTTAGTAGCAAGCCTGGAGGATCTTCTAGCTGACGGAACCCTAGGTTTGCTGTCAGTAATGGTGTAGTCTTCATCCACACTGTCAGTATTCTCACTTTCCTCCTCTGAACTTACCTCCTCCACCATCAAGGGCTTAGAAACCCTCGTACCACTACCAGTGCCCCTATCATCCACCATGCCGCTACGAAATTTATTAAGGGGGGTAACCTGAGCAGGAGTAGCTTGCCGCTACGAAATCTACTAAATATGTTATGATGCAACATTAAAAAATTAAAATTTACTTACAAATATGTAATAAATAATGAGTAAATAAGGAAAAATAAATAAAAATAAAACAACTCGTAATAACAATAAATATATATATATAAGATATCTCTATTAAATTCTTATAAAGTAATATATATTTGACAAAGTTATTTTCATCTCAATTTAATGTTATTTTATGCCTATAAGATTACATCATATTATATATATATATATTCAATTAATATTATATTTGTATAAATACATCATATATTTTATATATACATATCTTTTCAAGAAACACATATATAAATTAATTAACCATGTATGATCTATATAAATATAAAATTTGTGATCATAATAAAACCCACAATCCTATTAAACATAGCTATAATTTTATAAAAAAAAACATTATATACTTTAATATTAAATTTATTATTACCAATTTAACATTTTATGTATACTTTACCAATTTAACATTTTATGTATACTTTAATATTAAATTACCTATATTTTTGCCTAATCCTTTAATCTTAATTGTGATTGCTTGAGGACAAGCAATCTTGAGTGGGGAGGGTTGTCATGTGCGGATATTAAGGCATTGTTTAAATTAAAGATTTAAAATGTCATGTTAAATATCCCCGCCATAGTCCATTAATAAATATATATAATATTATATGATATTATCTATCAATATTTTAAATATAATATATTAATGGATATACTATATTTATAAATAACTCTAAATGTAAATATTAATAATTTAAATATTATTATAATCATTTATTATAATAATATAATAATATAAATATAATAATAAATGTATTATAAATACAAATATAATATATAATATAGATCATTAAATATAAATAACAAATATAATTATCAATATAAATACAAATATTATATATTACTATTATTATATAATAATATAAATTATAATTATCAATATAAAAATAATTATTAACTATTATCAATATTATATAATAATATAAATATTAGTAATTTAAATATTATTATAACCATATATAAATAATATTGTAAAATGGTATGCTTTGTTGCAAGTAGCCAATGTCATAAGGTAAGTATATATATTATTTAGAGGCAATGCTTAAGATTATAGACAACCCTATGTTTAAGGCAACAAATAATACATAACATATTAATTAGTATCTAATGAACAACTATTATGTTAGAAAAGACAGCAACAACCACAGTTGGAAAGGGTATATCCTTTTACCCACGGTAAAACCCTTGCAAGATATATAAAAGGGAAATAAGGAGATGATAAAAGGAAAAAGGAAAAGTAAATAAAATATAAGGTAGAAATGGAAGGAAATAAAGTCTATTGAGCAACAAGCAAGATATTTTCTGAATAATATTTATGAGTTGAATACAATTTTGATATAAATATAACAACAAGAAGAAAATAGATAAATATGATATAAGATCATAGAACACATTGAGAGATTGGAGGTAGACTTGTTAGGATGAAACAACATTAATACCTCGAAAGGTAGATAAGACTGGTGGTGGAATGGACCATGTTACATCATACTTAGGCAATGGATAAGACCTACGATGGAATGGACATATGCTACAAGGGCAATAAGTAAGACTTGCGGTGGAATGGGCATGTGTTACATCATACAAGGGCACTTAGTAAGACCTAAGGTGGAATGGGCATGTGTTACATCATACAAAGGCACTACCCGTAGAGGATGATTCATGCAACCTAACAAGAGATAGTAGCCCATCTCCACTAGGGTTTGAAAATGAATAAGATTAACATATAATAGACAACCCTAAGTATGAATCCACTTAAGGATTGAATAATTGATTTATGTTGATACTGTTTATGTGGTTACTAACCCTGATTTGATTATTTTAATATCTATTACTAATGTTTCCTTTAAGAAGTAATTCTCGTGTGCAAGGTGGAAAATGAGGATCTTCTTATAAGGGACATTACAGCGACTATCGAGCTCGCTTGGGTGACTACTCCTAATTTGTGTTGTTTAAATCATATAGATGCATTGTTAGAATTTGTAGGTAGACTTTAGAAATTAAAACCATTTATATATATCCACACCCATTGTTGTGAGTCAATTGAATAGATGTAATTTTGAAGAAACAACACAAAAATGTTAAAAATGTTGCATTTTCAAGGGAGTTCAAACATGTAAGTTTTGGGAGAAAAATGGTTCAAAAATAAAGAATCCAAAGGGCACACAAGAGGGAAAATGTGCTTGGCGGCGGGGGCACTGCCCCTCGACCCTGACCTATATTGTGACATGGAGCATGCCCTAGGTACTGCCCCGGGGCCCCGTAAGGGGTGGTGCCCCTTGACCCCACTAGGGGCTATCACCCCCAGACCCTCACTTTCAAATTTAAAAACAAAAGAAGAAACTGGTGGGGGAATCACGTCGAAACAAAGTGATGGTTTTATAGCCCCTCTACCTAATGGATGCAACTTAGAATATCTTGATCTTTCATTACCATTGTCACATGCATCTACAAATTTTATTTCTATAGATGAACAAGAACATATAATTGATGAATTTTTAGGACAATGGAATTTTGAAAATGAAGATTTAACCATGTGTTGTTCTAATTGTTGCAAGGAGGAAGCTAAGTGCACATGCCAAGTTGATCAAGAGGACGTGCTAATGGATATACAAGTTATAAGTGAGCCTCATCAAAATAAAGGTGAACATGAACCAGTCTCCTTTGTGACTCAAGGACAACTTCAAGCATCAAATTGGGAAGATCAAGGTATGCTTGATGATGTTAACATGTCTTATCATTTTATTGGATTAGGCATACAACGTGTTTCTTCACAAAATGCTTCTTCACCTACTATGTATGGTGAATGGAAAAATGTATGCTCACAACAACCACAATATCCATTATTATCATCTTCATTATTACCATCTTCATTATACCCGTCCTACTTGATCCCACCCACTCTATATCCACAACAATTCTTACCATTTTCATTATCCCATTCATATCATATACTATCCACTTCACCATATCCACCAAAGGAAATTATGATGCTTAATAAAACATTACATAATAAGGTGGTTGAAACTACATATAATAATGCAAATTCATCGATCCCTTTACATTCTAATAATATGCTTGAAATTGGCCAATCACAATTGAAGTATATTGCTGCGATTACGGGATGTGATTTTGATTTGATTGCATTAGAAGAACAATGTGATCAACTAAAAGATAATCAATTTAGTTCTTCTTATCTCCTTAATGGATCACAACTTTTAGAAATAATTCACACACATAAGGAAACAATTCAATGTGATTCTAATTTTATAATTGAAATGATAAATATGTGTGTTGAAATTAATCATGCAAAAAGAAATGGTGAACTATATGCCTTAATGATTCAAGAGTTGTGTGAGATACATAATCAAATCCTACAAGATCTATTTATAAATATTTTTATACTCAAACATCTAGATCTTTGAAGGACTATGGTAAAACTGTGTATTCCTCACACACTTATTGATCTAGGTCCTATAATTGATTTTATGATTAAGACGAACTAGAAAAGTTTGAATGCATTAATGACCACATAAAACATGCTACAAATGGATGATCATTCATTAAATATGGATCAAGGTATTATTAAATATGCCACTTTCTTCTTTGGATTATCCTAATGCCCTCGTGATTTTACAATGTGCAATTAAGTTGGGGGGGAAATCCATTGAATTTTGGAACTCTTTAGTTGATCATTCATTAAAAAAATGCTCAAGGTATTACTAAACATGTCACTTTATTTCTTGATTCTTTGGATTCTTCTAATTCCCTCATAATCTTACAGTATGAAATTAAGTTGGGGGGGGGGGGGGGGGAATCCATTGAATTTTGGAAATCTTTGGTTGATTGTTGATAAAGCCTTCATTGATTATTTCTTTGGTGCTTCTAATAAAACCACATGTGTGAGCTTTGGACCAAATCAAGGTATGCATTATTTTGTTAATTATTGTGTCTATGCAAGCATTCATTGTAATGATATTCATTCATTTTATTACTATTAGGAATTTAAATTCATATAAATAACTCTACAATTCATTTTCTTATGATGGTGGAGTTATTAAATGAATGATATTGCATTACTATACTTGATATGCTTGGTCATGAGAATATGCTTACAGGTTTCTTATCATGGTTACTCCTTGCACCAGTACCAGTTGTTGATGCTTCTCTACATGAACATTGAATGACACACTTTGATTGGCTTTGCTAACATTTTGTTGTCCTTGTTAGCTGTATGGGGAACATCAAGTTTCCTTTGCGCTTCTCTCTTGGAGATCACAAGAGGATTATTGGGCAAAATGTGAACAAAATTTATGGGTAGAACTTCTCTTGATGCCAGACCATGTGGAAGACAATATGCAACTTGGTCTATGAGATCAACGAATCTTGTAGTACTATGTTCTTGATCTACACATCTAGAGACAACTTGAAGACACGAGTAAGGGATTGAATACATTATAATGCAAATCATCACACTCCATCATAGAGATAAGTATCCACCTACCTAAAATTGTGTGGACACATTTGACAAGTTGAGAGACTACAATTGGTCTTTCACTATGCAACCTTGTCTTTGGTAAGGTAGTTGTATTATTTGCAGCTACTACTTTTCATACAACTTTAGAAATAGTTATGGATATCTCTCATTCTTAAAAGGAAAGGATAGTATCACTTCAAGAGATGTAAACTTGATTGGAGTCATCACAGAGTAGTGTCTTCCCAAGATTGTAGCTATTGTATGTAATTCTTTCAACCAAGTGATTAGGCATGTGTTCCAAAGTTCTACAGGCAACTTTCAAGCATAGTGGCATGAGCAGCAATGGTGTTATGAACTATGCATGGTCAATCTTGATGAAGGTATATTTCTTGTTGATCATCATTTCAAGTTCTACAGTCACCTTTCAGATATAGTGGAATAAGCTAAATGAGATCCAGATTATTTGTAGTGGTGGTTATATGTTCCAGATTGTGCTTAGGTTATTATTGGTCATCATTTCAAATACTACAAGCAATTGATTTTCACAATTACTTTTATTGAAGGGATTTAGATGGAACTCTAGGATTTTGATGTTATCATCATCCATATGAGAGTTTCATTTTATTTGGTCATTATATGTAGTTTATCAAGAAGAAAAAAATTGAAAAAATTTGAAAAAATGGAAAAAATGAAAAAAGAAGGAAAAAAAGGAAAAAAAAAATTCTAACAATGAAAACCTTCGGGCATTGTTAGACAACTACAATTTGAAAACCAGTTTTTGGCAGATTGTAGTTGAATAAAATTCTTAGTGGTGAAAATTGTTTCTACAGTGCCACTAAGTGGTAAGTGATTGAAAACTGGCTTACTAGCAGTCACTTGTCGTTATCAAAATTGAAAAAATGAAAATAAAAATAAAAATGAAAAAAAATGAAAAATGAAAAAAATTGAAAAAATATTTGCATGGGCTAATCATTTTGTAGGTACACTTTGTTGCTTCCATGGTTGTTTGAGTTCCTCTAGCACCTCCTATTGCTCACTTCTGTAGATGTGCTCTCATTTGTCATGGTTAGCCTAACTTTGACCTCCTGTAACACAAAGTTACACATTCAGTTGAGGTGTTAGAAAAAGTGAAGAGAGACGCCAAGCTACCATCAATATGTTCCATAATGCTTCAAGTCTGATGGAGATCTTTCATGTGTGGTGTGGCTATAATCCTTATTACATTTTTTCTTTCCTTCCTTGTTGGACATTCACAGTTGCAGTTTTTGGTTCCATCTTGGAGATTCACAGTCACTGAGTTCTTTTGGCTACCCAACCTTGGCATACTTGGACATGCAGGTCGGTAAAACAATCAATTTTATTTTTCATTATTTTATCTCTTAAACTTTATTAATATTTCTTATTATATTAATCATATATGCAACATCCTTTCCTCTCCCTATTTCCTGAGGACGGTCAACCCTTTAAGTTGGTGGGAGGTATACCATCCTTATTACCTATCGTTTCATCCATTATATCACATTATCCTTAATCATCCCATCATAGTTCACCATGCATGATCATTTCATATTGCTTATCATTTCACCCTTCATGTTTCTTATCATTTAATCTTTCATGTTGCTTGTAAATTTACCTATTTTAGATAGCTCATGATTGTTAAGATAAATTTTTCATGACACCTCCTATATATAGCATTTCAAAAATATAATGAAAAAAGAATGAGAAAAAGAAAAAAGAAGAAAAATGAAAATAAAAAATGAAGAAAAATAAAAAGATGGAGGAGGTACAATAGTTAAACTAAAGATACAAGTTGGAAAACTATTAAGGAGCAATGTGATTATGCATGAGCTATGGTGAAGAAGGAAAATTCCATAATCCCAAGGTTACCGTCTCAAAAATAAAGATTGCACGAGGACGTGCAATATGCTAAGTTGGGGGGATGATGAGAGCCAATTATGCTCCATTTTATGCCTTTCCATGCACCTTCATACTCATCCCCACATTCCATTTCCATTCAACATCTTACCATTTTGTCATTTTAAGCTAATTATGATTTAATATATATAAGTGATATTTATATAGTTTTTGGATAAAAATGTGGAAAATAATTATTGATTGTCTTGATTAATAAGCATTGTTATTTTACGCCTTGGAAAATATATCTTACAGCATGCTTCTTGTCGCCTTCTGTGCAGAACCTTCCTGTCACTCAGCATTGCCACATGGATTGTACTCACATTTAATTCTTCTATGTTGGACCTATTTATGTGTTCATGATAATTCCATGGTTACTAGGTTGAGAATGCACCATCTATGATGAACTTTTATGATTGCGACTATAGGCGTCTTCCAATTATGCTGCTGCCATGTTCCTATACAACTCAACCCGTGACTTCTCCAAATGGTTGGAAATAAAGATTAGAATTTACAATCAATGATGCACTTGCTAGCTAAGAGAGGGAAATCGAATATATTTCCATTCTCTATTTCTGTCCACCATTGTAACAAGACTATTTTTAATATGCACCCACTTCAACTCATGCTCAAATGTTCCTAGTAAAAAATATGCCAGATATGAACAGTTAATTTTGCGTTGTAATTTTTGGGAAGATGAGGGCAAATATCAAAAATCCAAGACACGGGTTTTGTCCAAAATAGCCCCAATTAAGTTTCCACATGGCAAAATCCTTAGAAAATGAAGGATCTGAAGGATATGGGTGGTTTTCTAAAGGTAATGTTTCCTAATTTATTGTTGCGGCTGGTTGACAAATTTTCCTCAAATACAAAACCAAATTCGACCTGTTTTCAGGTGATTGGTGTTGGAGAGATCCTTAACATGTGATCTTGTTTGTATTAAAAACCATTTTGTAACCTGCTCACAGATTAGGAATTCCAATTTGGGAGAATCAGTTGTGATTTATCCTTTAGCTCTCTGTGTATTTAAATGAAGCCATTAGTCATAGGGGGGAGCAGAGATTATTGTACGTAGATTTGTGTAGCAGATTATTATACACAGACTTCTATATTATTTTTTGACAATAAAAATAGTACCTTTTCTGATCATGACAGTGTAGGAAAGCTCTTGTTCTATTCACCCTACAAACCATGGAGCAAGGGCCCACTCTGTGGTGAAGCACGTTGACGTTTATTTTCTCTGTGTTGTTTGTTTCTAGTTTTTTTTAAACTTTAACAATCCTGTGATTTAAATTTGAGTAGTTTAGTTTGATAGAACATTTTATGATTTGAGTTTCATTTGCAATAGTTCATTAAAGTTTTTTTTTCAGTATTATTGATTTAATGAGAAGTTTTGTTAATAAATCATTTACTTTATTTTAAAATTTTCTATGTGTGTAGTTCCTGTTGTCAGAATCACTTTGATTTGCAACAGGTTTATTTTCATAGCTGCATTCATAACCACTCATCTCATGACTTTCACCCCTTTGTGGCATATAGTCCTGATACCTCTCATAAGTCTATGCCCCCAGATTGACACGTATAGACCAAACTAAAATTCATTATAAAATGTCAAATCCATTTCACTCTTTGCCCCAGTTTTGGCCTATCCCTAATGTCACCATTTTTCTTCCTTACTAGCCTTAAATTAGAAACCCAAGTAGAATGTCTAATAGGTTTTATAATGCCTCCATCTCCGAGTTTCATAAGTTTCTGCTGCATCTTTGGTGCCAAAGTTGGATTTATTGGTCTTTGCTTCTGCCTAAAAGGTTTGGGCCCTAGTTTCAAAGGAATTTCATGTTGGAATAAATCCTCTCTATAAGCTTTCAAATTATCATAGGACTAGACAAAAACATGTTTATACTTTTTAAGAAAAGCTACTAGCATTGTCCTTACCTTTGTACTTAACTTCCTTCCAATATAGACCTTTTTTGGAGCAATTTCTGTCCCTAGATACTGATCATGCACTAGGGTGGACTTTGTAATTTGTCTATCATTGTTATCAAAGTTCCTTTCTAAAGAAACCAACCCCTTAGGAATATTATTTGTTTTACGCTGAGTGACTTCATTTCCAAATAATGTTTCTTTTCCATTAACCACTTGCACAAAATCCTGGAAATCAATTTCTTGATTATCAGATTCATCTATGCATTGCAAAAAAATAGTTAAGTCTTTATCATCATTGAAAACTTGTCAGTTACAAATATTCTCTGGGACTGAGGGTCTTGTCTTGACTTCTACTTTAGATACATCAGCTGATACATCAGCTAAAGTAACATCATCTGGTCTAATAGCAACATCTCCTAGAAATTATGCCATTACATTTCTTGACCTATCCAACCAATTAATGGAGAATGCATCAAAAAACTCAATTGCATCCCAAACCACATTTTTATATTGTTTCATTCTCTTATGTTTTGATGCATATTTTCCTCTTACTTATGAAATCACTAGTTCTAAATCATCCAACACTTTGAACACTTTAATTCCATGTTTGACAACAATATTCAATCCTAGAAGGAGTGCTTCATATTGTTCTATGTTATTTGTGCACTCAAAATTAAGAAGGAAAGAAAACTTGAAAAGCCTTTTCTCATGTGACACAAAAATAATACCAGCAGTAGACCCATTTCTTGAAGAAGTTCCATCAAAATACATTGACCATATTTAATTTTTTAGTATTAGATGTTTGAATTTCTTTCAACATGGGCTCTTTACTCATTGAGTTAGATTCTCTAACTAGAGAAACAACTCTAAAATGATCAAGGTCAATATCCAAAAAACATACCTATTCCACATGTTCTTGATCCTCAACCAAGATGGTAGATCTTTTCTTCCTATCCAATCTGACATCTTTACCATTCATAGGGATCATAGAATAGGACAAGTCTAGCTACATGCTTCCACCCACTGTTGTAGCCCACTTTCTAGATAACAACATTCCATACTCAGGTGGGATGTCAACCACAATAATATTCATACTATATTTATTCTCAAGGAAAGCAACCAGTCTAAATTCCACATCTCTCATAATACCAATGACAGGTACTTCTCTTGAATCCATGGCAAAACATTTTCCATATGCTTTATTTACTTGCATACCCAATTCTTTCATAATTGCAAAGGGCATAACATTAGTAGAAGCTCATCAATCTATCATACAATTCTTAACCAGTTTATTATTTATGAGAAAAGTGACATAGAAAGGTTCTACCTAAGTAGGGATTTTTGTCACAGTTGTCCTTAAATAAACCTCCAGAATCTCATCAGCTGATTCTTCCTCAACCTCATTTACCTGCTTCTTTCCCTTTGTACTCTGGTTAGGGGTCTGCTTTATCATATATGGCTGCTCTGTAGCATTGTTTATCAAGGCCAATGCCTTATCCTTATGTTCCTCTATTATCATCATCTCTAATAATGGGATTGAAACCTTTATCTGAGACAAGACTTGTGTCATATCAAAGGGAACATAATGTTGTGTATGAGCAGATGAGTGAGCTAGACCTATAGCCAGATTCTTACTTTTCTCCTGAGCCTGCATTGTCTTAACATCACTAGTACTGGTGGGGACATCTATGTTTTGCTTATCAGTGTTTGCATGCAATTTCTTACTTTTAGAAGTCTTAACCTTTTCTTCTAAATTTTTAGTAGCACTTTGACTTGCGATACAGTCTTGAGTCTTCTTTGTACATAAATCATCTATCTCATTCTGATCCTGACCCTGAGTCTTTCTTCTCAAATTATAATTACTTCTAAATTGTGCAATTGCAGCCATTGTCAATGCCTTAATCTCTTCATCTGAAGGTCTTCTTAATCTTGCATCATTATTGTAAGAATGAAAATCATACACAATTGAATTAGTTTCCTCATTATCAGATGAAATCTTATGAGTCTCCTAGTTCAAACTAGTAAATAACATATCTATTTGACTATCCTCATTGTAATGGGAATCATTACATTCATCACAAGGGATGGCAAATTCATGAAAAGATTGTGCAACCATGCACTATGCTGTTACATGTGGCATCTGACAAACTACAAACCATGGAGTCTCATCAATCATATTAACATTGTTCTTCCTAAGAGGATCTGAAGTTTCTCTATTGGAAGGATTCCTTTGATTATTAGGCATTGGCTTACCGTTATGCCAAGTAGTATTATAAGGCTGGTTTAACAACTTAGGCATTCTCTCCTGCTCGAGATAATTTTGTCTATAAGTGGGTAAACCTTTTTCAATTCTTGCCACTCTATAACTTAAATCCTTTAATGCACTTATTACCTTATCCAATTTATCTTCAGTTGCAGGTACCCTAGCTTTTGTGTTTTGAGATTTTTGCAAGATTGTGACATCATCTCTTTTATTCACTTTCCCTGATGCTTTCCTATTACTCTCAATGTGTATTGCCAATTCCTTAAAGGAATCTCTCAAAGTTTGAGGATTCTTATCTGTTAACTCATAACCCTTCTTAACATCATGTAAGCATTACATTACAACACCAAACACAGACTTATTTTTCCTCATATATGGGGGAATCTTGTTAAAAACCTTAGTAAACCTATCATTAAAATATGAGACGGATTCATTATAGCCCTTAGTAATGCTAGTAAACTCATTTATCACAAATATTGGATCAGTCTTGTCATCATACTATTGTCTGAAATCTCTCTTAAATTCATCCCAAGAGTTAATATTTGCATCAGGAAGATTCCTGTACCAATCCCTGGCTTCATCAACCAATGATTGCATAAATAGTTTCATGATTACATCTTCATCTTTTACTTCATAATCATCCATTAGGTTTGAAAATGCTTTCAAATGATCCTCACTAGATAGAGAATTATTCCCAGAAAACTTTACTAAATCTTTCCTTATATCATTTGGGATAGGATTTGAGTAACCAGGGATACCTATGAAATCAAGCTATCTGTACCTTTCAAGCTACAAGGGTCTCCTGGCATAAACATTTGTTGTTGCAACATTTGCTTGCACATTTGGTTGTCCATGTATATTTTTTTGTCCATGAACATTCTGTTGTGGATTTACATGAGGGTTTTGTTGACCCAGATTATGACTGTAACACTCGCCTTGCACACCTCAAAGAAATACACATTTATGCTACATGAAACAGGAACATTTTTTTTTTTTAAATGATTAAGATATCAAAGAAATGTTAACATAACTAATTACGACATATTCTCTAAGGATACAAGGCTGCATTACTTTACAAACCAACTAACATAATTTAACATTCATTAGTGACTGATCTCAAAACCAAGATCAATTAATTAACTTATTCACATTCATTGCAAATCATCAAAAAACGGAATCTGCATGATAAAATACATAACTGAAATGCTTTCATATAAGTACATCAAGACATCATTACATTACCATTTAGTCTACATCAAAATTACATACATAAAGAATGTTCTGTTACACAAATCTGGTACATGGTTATACACTTACATCATCATCATTGGAACAAGTACAACTGGAACAAATCCTGTTCTGCATATGATCTTGACAAGAATAACCAATGGATAAAATAGCTCTTCCACCCG
Source organism: Cunninghamia lanceolata (assembly GCA_027924645.1). Lineage (NCBI taxonomy): Eukaryota > Viridiplantae > Streptophyta > Pinopsida > Cupressales > Cupressaceae > Cunninghamia > Cunninghamia lanceolata. Next base: position 9,379,005 of record BSBN01000814.1, read on the forward strand.
ACCATGTGGAACCCTAAGGTCCACCCCCTGAGCTAGGAGTTAACATGAGGTCCCAAACAATAACAGTCAGGTAGATGAAAGACAAACAAGAACAAAGGATGACCCAACTCCAATACAACACATGGCTATAACAATACAACACAACATAACTTAACTTAACTTTCACTTCCAGAGGCGACACAAAACAAATGAGGAGAGATCAAACAAGGGATGCTAGGTTGTAGTAGGGAGAGTGTCATCGCACGGTCCTAACATGGGTTATCCTGACAGCCTCTCACTAGGCGCCGGCCCCCATCTATGGTTATCCTGACAGCCTCTCACTAGGCGCCGGCCCCATAGGGTGACACATGCGGAATCGATCTTCCTTTCATGAGGACAAGGAAGTCAATCATGCCGACCAGGCCTTCTCTACCCATCCTTAGTCTAAACAAGCACTACAGGCCATGGGAGAGGAATCCATTAATCTTATTAATGTGAAATCTACCCTTAACCCCCTAGTTTATTTTTAGGTTATCACTTGATTAAACTACTTCCAACGGGTTATCCTGACTGCCACTTTGGGCGCCGGCCCCACGTTGAAAGCCACTCTCCTTCCTAACACCTAGTAAACCTTAAAACATCATGCAAAACTTAATAACAACACACGTATAAGTACACTGCAAGGCATGAACCTTCTTGCATCAAAATAGAATCATAACATCAATTGTTATCCAACACTTTTAACATTGCAAGACTTTATTCTTTTACAGATCTCGGATCTCTCCTTACGACAAAACAGTACAATAAGATCACATGAGGTTTGATATCTCATCCTGAGATTATTACTTTACAAGACACAACATTCAACCCTGGTAGTACCTCATTATACTTCCTACTATGTTTGATACACATAAACGCTATTACATCGTAATTACAAAAAACAACAATACACAAGTTAACGACAACTTAGCCTCTGGAATACAAGTTTGAACAACCTCAATCTGACTCATTACAGCACTCATACAATTCAATTCAATTCAGATTCAGGAGATGAAATGCTACAACTCATTCTCAGTTTAATGCAAACAACTTCTGAAATTATATTATAACAATAATTGAAGTATCCTATATCCATTCTCCATAGTTCCCTAGTACTCATGCACTCGATTATCATATCCTCCAAATATTTCTAAAGTTTCAAGGTTATAAGAAATTGAACTTATAGAGAATGCTAATAGCTAGACCTAAAAGGATTATGGATCAATTATACGGTTGAAGCTTTTAAAAGTATTATTGCACTAATCAAGAACATTATGAATTAATTATTCATAACTTCCAAATCATGTTGCTCACTAAATCCTCGATAAACCCTTTCCTTGAATTGACTCTAGAAAGCAATATTACAAAACAAATTATCCTACCATAAAACCTAATTGTTCCTACAATGGAATAGCAATAACATTATTATTATATTAGGTATTTGACCATCATCTTTCGTTTTGACCTAATAATAAGAATAGTAAAGATTATTATTATTATTATTATTATTGTAATAATGACAATAATGATAATAATAATAACTATAATTATAACAATTATACTAATAATAGCATTGATATTAATAGTACTTCTATTAATATGCATTTAAACACATTGTAAAGTAAATAAACATTCCTTAGGGTTAATCTAAGCCAATCAGACGAAATGCATACAAGAAAGCACAACTAACCTGGATTAACAATGACGGGTTTCTGCAGACTAGAGTTGAAACGATAAACCTTAATGCATGGAAAAATAAATAAGAAAACTCTGTTTCTGCCTCCAAAATATGACCTCTTCTCAGTGAAGTGCATCAGATTCCGCACAGAGTCTGTGAGCTGTCTAGGGTTGTGTCTGCAACTACAGTTTTGTCCTCTGCTATTAGATTTGTCCCTACGCAAAGACTACTTCTATACTTATGCTCACCTAATTTGCCTCAGCTTCTTCTACCTTTCCTAATATCCAAGGACTGGCAGTAGATTTCTTTAGGCAGTCCAACGCCAGGTCTAAAACTCCTCATAGTTGAGCAGATTTCTAAGTGTATCGGTGCTGTTTTGAATTCCCTGGCCTGGCTGGGCCAGACAAGTTGACCTTGATGAAGATGTTGGCAATATATGCCTTCCTTGCTGATTTAATATTTGCTGACTATTTGTTGCACTAAAGCTTGCCATGCAGACCTTTCATAATGAAATGGTGAACCAAGAGCAGAATATGTAGTAAAGGATTATTCATAGTGTTGGTTTTTCTTCTGAATCAGCATTAGGGTTTGCCAGTTCTAATGCACAGGCAGATTCAACCAACTAATACAGGAGGTTGCGTGAGCTCCTCCCCTTCACTTCTGGTTCTGCCGCACCAAGGGGGGTATCCCTATAACTCAAGATGTAACCTTGACTAGCTCAAAGATAGAAAGATCTAACTTGACAACAACAGGCAGAATACTCTCATGTATGGACCAAGATCTGTATGATAGATCACAAGGTGGGCAACGTTCTTGGACATATATGTCTGGTTAGGTATGAGAGCATGTAGGGGTTCCTACTTCTAATCCTACAACTAACAGGTGGAAGGATGAGATGGTTTGATTTGGTGTTTGGATGCAAAGCTGGACATGGTGTATAACCTCAACACAGAGCTAGATTGGTGCCTATCCAGGGCTTGGAATCGGTAGACATACACCTGTGAATGATCAGCATGAATAGCTAAAACTGGATTTCAGGGGGATACACATGATATCTGCCTTACAGATATCTCCCAATACAGAGTGTTAAGCTGTCTATACTTAGGGCATCCCTATTGCAGTAAGAAAATACATGCAAAACTGGAGACAGAATCAGCATAACACATGCAAACATAGCATTATTCATATAAGATTAACCATGAAATCAGTGGATTCATGCCAAATCGTACAACAGGAGATACATAAACTCACAAGTTTAGCTGTACAGAGCAACCAAAACGAACTGTATTGTGTTACAGAGCCAAAATGTTCAACTTTCAACCTTCAAATGAGCAACACAACCTGCTATATACAGCAAGGAAGGTTCCCAACATTAATTACATAGTTGACCAAAAAACCCGCCAGATACACAGTATCAGAAAAATGGCGCTCAACGTATTGAATGCCGCAGGTAGAAGAGGGGACAGAAGAGGATCTTGAGCCATGAGCTGCCAACCGTGGATGTACAACTTCAGTCGGGTACTGGATCCGTCCACGCCATCGCCCATACCTCTGCAACAATCACCATTAATGGCGCACCAACCCGCGGCCTTGGGAAATGCAGAAAACTATGCGTCACAACCGTTTCCCGCCAAGATACATCATCATGATATTTGAAAATATGCAGGATCGAATTATCCCACATGCACCCCGTAGCAACCATTTCAACACTTTATATACTAGGTCGCGAGCATATATGATGTCGGTGCTTTTGCTCCCGACGACACTAGTATAAGACCTTCATCATCCTCATCCTCCAGCAGCATGATATCCTGTTGCTTGAAATATCACCCTGACGTCAGCATCATCATCGCAATATCACCTACATGATAATCGCCTTCATCGGCACAACCTGATGCATCGGAGGAAGATCCTCCTGCTTAGCCGATACTAAATGTCTGGCCGATGAACATCCTGATGACGTCAACGTCATATCCTGCTGACATCACCATCATCCGTCTGCATACCACGCCTTTCTCATATCCGGATGATGTCATCATCACATTGGCACCGGGGTGATATTAGTAAGATCAACCTGATATTTCAGAATATCACTCTGCATACAAAATATCATGATGCACTGTAGACCGGATGATGATGATGACCTCTACTGCAGGATCGGGATGATATCCAAACATCACCCGATATTGAAACATGATGACCCTGATGAAACATCCGGTCAATAAAAAATGATAATGATGATGACCCCCTCCCTTAGAATATCATGATGATGATGATCTTCTCTCCTTAAGAAAATATGATGTTGCAGCTGAAAAATGCTGAGGAGGTCCAACACTTAGGAAAATGGGCAAGAAGATATAGGGTTCAAATGAAGAAACCCCCTAAACATGAAAAATCAACCTCCAGGTCAAAACGAGTACCAAGACATAGGATTCAAGAGGTCAACAGTAGACCTGGCCATCTTGTCCCGTCTGAGAAAATCACTTTTGGAAGCTCGCCTCTGAATAGTGTCAAACCAACGACCCCAGCCACTTCTGAGAGGTGACGACCTCTCACCGCCCTTGAGCAACAATGCATCCTCAATGGCATATACTTCTTCTAGTCCATTCCTAATGCCTTCGTCAATTGGTTCGTCATCTGAACTAAATGTCTCTTTCATTCTCTCGTCACTGCCTGCCACCGAATCATCAGCAATTGCATCCTCCCACTCTCCATTAGTTTGAATATCAATATCAATTTTAGACTCTTGACCATGACCAAATTTTGGATTCGCTGTATGTGAAAAGGCCGCCAGTCTTTGTGGGCGTTTTGGAAAGGCCTTCCTGGTCACCCCCATGGCGTGATCCCAGAACAATCCTGCCCTCCCCTGAAAAGATACAGTCTTTTGTGTTCTCGTTTCCTCGGATTGAATAAAATCTCTAGTTTTCCTTTGTTCCTCGCTATAATTTGCTCGTGGAATACTTTTTATCTGTCCCGTTCTCTCCAGCCTTTTTCCTGAATTATCATGACCCTCTTGGATGTCATTACTTTTCCCATCTGTTTCTATACCTTGTAAGTCATTCTCTGCACCCTGCGTTTCCAAATCTTTCTCCTGACTTTCTCCAAAACTGTCGCTCATCCCTTCATCTGCATCCTCGTCCATTTCATCAATTTTGTCCTCAAAACCATCAAAATCCTCTGTTGCATCATTTTCATCAGAATCTCCTTCCAAATTATCTCTCCGCTCCAAACTGTCATCAGCAAACCTGGTTGAAAAGGCTTTATCTAAAACCCTAGCTTCTATATCCCTGCTTATAAGTTCCTTTCTGGCAGCAGAAAACATACTTACCTGGAGCGATTTCGTCTCGAGGGTCGCATGGACGCCTAGCTTGGTATGGAGCAAAGACACCGACAATAACAGAAGGAAAACCGCCATGCCCACGCATAAGTTGGATTTGCATCGTGATTTCGACATGCCCGGTTTGAAAATTCGAGGTCGGTCTTTGCTTCTTTTTTTTTTTAGCATCTTGATTAGCCCTTTCAATTCAGGTATCTGTTTCAATTCATTTATCTGTATGATGTGAGATGACGATCTCTGCAGATGGAATGAAGTTGTAGTTTTTATGTCTCATGGAGCTGCAGGTATACCACAGAAGCAAACTGCTTCCTTTGGAACAAAATTCCTGCCTTTTCAACAAGAGGCTCTAAACCTGTCTGCTGGAGTTCAAAACATAATTGCAAAGCTTCGAAGCCATGGATGCCTTCGCCCCTCAACCAATATTGATATCCGTAACACTCAAGACTTTTTCTAAAGACTAAAACTTATTTCTCGCATAATTCTGACCAGGAGAAAAAATATTATAAAACAAAGCTTCAATGAAAGATGTCTATACGGGCCTGAGAGAATATATAGCATCCAGGGTCTAGTGTTACCTGCGACTTCCCGCGATCGATCTAAAATTACTTACAGAATCGGCAGTGCCATGTAAGAGAGTTCAATGAGCATTCCACTCATCATGGCAATGTTTTGGCATTTCAAATCGAATGCATAGAAGTTGTTAAGAGGATACAACGTGAATGGAAACATCACAAAGGTGATCTCCTTCAAATGTAACCTGGCCTTGATTATCGAATTGCCGAGTCCGTTTCAATTGCTGAAGTTCCACGCTTCTTTTCCCAGCCTTCTACTTTCTTCTTCTACCTGCAAAGTTGTTCTCTTTGCCTCTACAAGCTTCCCTTTTATAACACAATCCCTTCTACCATCCAAGGAACTCGGCACGCGATCCCGTGCATCTCCCTCCTCGAGAAAGACTTTTATTTAATTTCATACTCTCAAGAGGTTATTCCTTTTTTAAATACTAACACACAATTCCGGCAACATTAATTATTTTATAGCCGACCAAGCATAAAGCATTTAATAAAGTTATAATATTACAACTATCTATAATAGTACAACTATATATTAATTTATTTTATTAATTTAGTTGCAAATCACTAATTACAAAGTAACTTACAACTATTTAATTTATTTAAATATTTATTGCAAATAATATTATATTAAATAATACAAAACCTCTTACAATCTTTATGTAACAATAATACTTCTATTAAAATAATAATTTATTTACAACAATAATCAACAACTATCGACTCAATATTATCTTTTACAACTACATTTAATTATCAACATTATACTTTCCGTAATATAATTCTAGTTAATGCACAACGACACCTTACACACTTAGACACTTTCTAACCTAGTTAGACTCCAAGGTGCAATATTACCTGTCTGCAAATCATGATCGAATGACAGACAAGGACCAAAAGGATAAACTAACAACCAGACCACACTGACATGGGACCTCACATTAACTCCAAACAACTAATCCATTGGCGAAGACATGCTCAGACCTGTAATCAGGTGGAGTCGATGCCTAGTACCTGCATTCCTGCAACAACACACGGTTAAGCATTCAAGATATATATCCATCACATGCAGTCCTATAGTGAATGGACATCGCAGTGGTGTAGGGTACTCGAGAGCGAGTAATGCAACACTGTTCCATTCACGTTTATGAATAAACGATTAACTATGTTGAACAAGATATCTGATATTAATCAACAACATAAAACATTCAATCCTCTTACACTCCAGTATCGCAATTAACATCAAACATCAGTAACATCTAGTTTATTTATCAAATTCTAAAGCATAAAATAACCTATTCTAACATCAACATCTGTTATCATAACAATCAGGTTCATAATGAAGTAACAAGATAACAAGAGATCCATCATCTACGGTCTAAGACACTATCATAAAGTCTAAGCAAACACCAATCTGATGGACAACGAGATGAGGGGCACTACAATGATCTGCTTGCACATTGTGTATATGACCAACTCCTTGTCTTGCATGGGGGTGATGCATGAAATGCTGACCTACCCATCCAATATTGGCATTCTGAGCCTGAGTTACCACCTATGTTTGGGGATTTGGCACAATTTGTTGTTGTTGATGCTTTTGGACAGTCATAACAACTGTCATTGTTGGGACATTTCCCTGTTGTAATATAGGATTACTTGTGCCTATTAAGGGTTCCCTTTGTCCATAACTTGAAACCATCAATCCTTGTGAAACCCTATTAATATTAGGAATTGGAGGAACATAGTCACATGCTTCTTTTATTACACTAATTCTTCTCTTCATGTCATCTCGAATTCTCTTTTCTTCTAATATATCTAATTCAATCTTTAAATCATTTACCTTTTGTAGTAACTCATCTTTTGTTTGCACTTTTGTTCTTGAGGTTGAGGCTTCAGGGAAAACATGGACACTCTGTGTATTTGTCACTATGATTGCATTGACAGAATCTGTATATATAGGGTTACAAAATGTCTGGGATTGAGGTAAGTTCCGAATACTAGCCTGATGGATCAAATCAATCTCCTTTTCTATTCTACCTTGATACTCAGAGTTTTGCCAAAGATCTTGATTTCTGATATTCTCAACGGTTAATTCAAGAACCCCAGGGCTAACATATTTGACACCCTATATACTTCTAGTAGGGCTTTCATCACCACTAGAATCTATTGCATGAGGAAAGGGGTTGTAGGGAGTAGTATGTGACTTACCAATACCTTTTTCTTTTCGTTCTGGTCTTGCATTTGTTTGATCTCCAATCAATAACCTATTTTCATGGTTATTCTTATACTGAGATATTCTTCCATTCATTTTAAAATAAGATCTAATACTTGTATTTGGAGATATCAGAGTCACCACCCAAAAAGAACTTTGTGGGAGTATTAATATGATTCAGGGTTTCAATAATCATTTCTTTCCCTAGTAGAGTCACCAATCTATTGGTTCTTCCAGTTGATTGCCTGATTATCTCTATAAAGTAACCATCTTTAATACTCAAGATTCTTAGATCAATGGCCAACGAACAAGAGCCAATAAGTTGATCTCCTCTGCACTTCAGGGTTTGCTAGACCTAGGGGTATTCCCTTTACAACAACATCAATTGTTCAAACCCTAATTACCACAAGATGTTGCAAAATTAGAAATGTTCTCATTCATATTCACTAAGGCTGTGAAATTACTTCTTTAAACTGGCCAGGTCTTTGGAGATTTATTCATTGTTGGCTTTGAGAACATATATAAAAACTACCTAAACTAATGCTAAAAAAACAAAATAATTCTAATGATTTATCTTGTAAAGTATTGATTCTGGGTCTAGGGCAAGATAAAACTTCTGACCGGTACCTATCTAGGGTACAAAGTCAAACTATTTCCTACAAGTACCTCTTTTTAACATATAAACTTCAAACACAGAGGATTTATGTGTATCATTGCCTTACAATGACATATCCAAGAGAGAATATTCCACACATTTCTTCTTCAATAATCCCTAATGTGATACATAACTTCCTATATCTTATTTAAAGCATTTTAATCTATTAATTGAACAAAAGCAACAAATAGGACATTCAATATAGCAAGTGTGTATAGACAATCTCATAAACAATTGATTCATTTATTCATAAATGAGATGCATACATTCAAGGAGACAAATATATGAAACACATGCTAGATGCATTTTTCATATGATTCATTCTGAATTGAAAAATTTCATAAAAAATATTTTACACTAGCAAAGCTGTATGTCTGTAACCCAAAATATTATACTTCAAAAAATATCTGCCCAAGAGTGGCGTTATAGAATCCAGAATCCCCTTTACAATGGAAAAACAAGATTTTAAATAAAAAAACAAGAGAGCTTGTCAGACTAAGGCTTAACTCAACATTGTTAGTTACAACTTTAACCTTTACATTCAATGAATTGAGGCATAGGAACATGCGCTTAGTTTACAACAAAATATATCTCCGAAAAATAGTTCCTTGTAAAAGTTGCAACCACTGAGAAGAGCAATCCTAATGCTAATGAAGAAACTACTAGAACTACCTTTTCCGAAATTAGACTCCCAACCATATTGAACTCCAATTCTATGTTTTAATCATTATATTTCTCGACCCATGCAACACACATCATCTCCATAGGCCATTGGAATGGGAGCACCTTTGCAAATTTGTCATTATTGCCTGCATACTTGGCATCCAAGATTGCCCTAGTTTCTCTGTTGAAACTATCAAGGGTCATCTCTAGAGAAAACAATTCATCTAACCTATTGTTCAATTGATCTAAGATAAACACATCATTATCACAAATGGCAGATGAGAGATCAGGAACTAACATTCTAAATTGCTCCTTCCACTGATCCAGAGGCTTCACAGGCTACTTATTTTCATTCAAAATATCTGGAATTATCTTCCTATCAATTTTCTCCAGCAAGTACAACTTGTCTCCCACATACTTGTCAAACCTTAACTGGTATGAGACAATCTCTTCCAACATTATGATCATATCATATGTTGGTGTAGTCTCAACAAGAGCTACAGGATCAAACTTGGCACATCTATGGATTTGCCTTAACGTGGAAGTCTTGGGCAACCAATTATCAATTATCCCTTTCAGATTCTCCTTTTCTTGCACATGTTTATCAAAAGCTACTCTTAAATTTGAATAAGCCTTCCAGGAAACATCAACCTTATTTATTACCTTGGCAATCCTGTGATTCATCAAATCATTGACAAGTTTACCTATTATTTCAATTTTATTCTACATAGATCCCTCCAATTTATCCTTGACCTCCTTTATTTTTGAAAGCAAGGATTCCTTTTTCCATGGAAATGGTTCTACAAAATTTGAAGGAGTAGAAATTACTAGAACAGGGGATCCAAGCTAAAAGATCATTTGTAGTGACTCAACTATGCCATAGCTTGTGTATATTTTTCATTCAATTGATCATATTCCTTCTGCAATTTCATAGTGGCAACTTCAATAAACAAGGTTGTGTGCATGTTCAGGGATGCAACTTGAGGAGAAAGTGTATTTAATAACCTTTTGACAATGACATTCCTTGTTAAATCATGCACACTATCTACTAATTTTGGATTGTTTGTATTTTGGCCTCCTCCACTATTTTTTGGAACTCTGCACTCCTCAATCTCATAACAAAACCTTTGAAGTCAAGACACTTAACAAATTCATCATCATACATGAACTATTTACAAGCCAACGCTTGTATGTCATCGTTTCATCTTTCCCTTGTTAGAGACCCACATCCATTCTATCCTTTGGTGGAGGATTCACCACAACCCTTACTGGTGATACCATGGGTTGATTTACTTCCCCTTCTTCCCTTAATTTAATCTTTGTAGTATCTTCTAAGTTAACCATTTCAACTTCTATATCTCACCTTCAATATTAATCAATTTCCTCTTCTTAGAAGAAGGAAGAGGGACATTAGCACTTTGAGATTTTTTAGGGGTAGTGGACTCACTCTCCACTCTAACATGGCACTCATATGGAGCATTCTTATCATATGGAGGCCTCTCTTCTAGTGCATAAGCCTTTCCAATTAATATTTCAGCATGATCCAATATCCTATGTATCTTGACAATAGGATCCTTTTCTTTTGCAAAGGCACCAAGATAATTGCATGCATCCTGCTCTTTTGTTATTCTATCTCCTAAACCCTTTTCCATCTACTTCTCTATCTTTCAACTCCTCCATAGACAAACAGTTTTTGATCACATCTTATTCAAACAAGAGCACATGCTTGTATGCAGGTCTCTTGATACTCAATCTAATCTTATTAATGAATCCGTCAGGATCAAAATCCCTTAAGGACTCTTTTCCCATTCTGTAAGACTGAAGAAGCAAATATATCTGATATAAACCATCTTTATTCATGGCCCAAAAATCACCAAATTTTGTAGAAGAAGGGAAGAATGTCCCCTATTCTACCCTCTCAAATGATTTTTATTTGACTCATTTAATTGTCATATCACCTCTAGATAAGAAAGCCTCCATGGAACAAACTTTGGTAACACATGATAGCTCACTAGACACCCATATACCCAAATGACAGTAGTATCTATGTGTAAGAACCAATCACCCCAATTATGCTCAATTCCCATTTCAGGGGTTCTATCCATTGGTCTCAGGAAGTCCATGATTTCTCTAGGTATTCTGTCATGTGGTGGCTCCATATAACTCAAAAGTCTTTTGACAAAATGTTCTTCAAAAATCACATAATTAGAAGTATCACAATGCTCATCTAGCATGTGAGTCCAACACTAAATAGGAAGAGGCATACCCTTTTCATCCACTTGATTGACCTACAAAGCAGCATGCCATGCTTTATCCCCTGCATATAAAAACATGTGGCACATCAAGGAGTACCATCTAAATTCTATTTTAAACTCCATCTTGTTTTCATTCTATCTGATAGCTATCAACTACTCATCCATTTTGTTTGCAACATATGTGGCATAATATCGTAGTGAATGTACTTAGTGCCTTCTACTTTCTATGGCTTTCTAGGGTTTTTAGGGTTTCTACTTTCTTTGTCTCTGATGATGGAGGTTACTGCCTTGGGCAGTACCTCTGGGAACCACACCTTGGAGAGTGAGGACCTTTCCAAGGGATGGAAAGGGGTTTTGACAGGGAAGAAGATTCTCTCCCCTAAAGGCGCTTTTGGGGTTCCAGTTCAAAAGGAAATGGCGGAAGGTATGGCTTTGGACATACCTGATGATTTGGTCGAGGAAATAGTGGCGACCATGGATCTGGCCTTGGTCGGTAAGTTCTTCTACCTTTGCCCTAATATTGAGATGGTGTGGAAGTGGGTGTCTAATCGGTGGAGGATCAAAGGTAGTGTTTCTATCATCGCTATGGCAAGAGGTTTGTTCTTATTTAAATTTACAAATAGGGAGGATATGTTAGTTGTTCTAGCGGGGGGGCCATGGCTTTATGGCACTCATTCGCTCGCTTTGTGTTCCTGGAAACCTGGATTTGATCCCAGTACAAATTTAAACTAGACTGGCCCAGTTTGGGTGAGGCTCCTGGGGTTTCCCTTGGAATATTGGGATGAAAGGATATTTTCTGCTATAGGTAATACCTTTGGTCAGTATGTGACTTTGGATAACACCACTCGGGCTAAGTCTCGTTGTGTGTATGCCAGATTCTGTGTTAATGTGGAGATTCACAAAACCCTCCCCATGTCTATAGAGTTAAACTCTAAATATGGGATCTGGACCCAGCCGATTCTCTATGAAAATGCTACTACTTTCTGTCAGATTTGTAAGAAGAAGGGCCATTTAATGACCCATTGTAAGTTGAGGCAAACGGGAGACAATGCTGATCTTAACAAAGAGGGTGATGATAACTCATCCAAAGAAGACATCCCTGACAATCAGGTAATGGGGGGTAATGAGGGAAATGTTATTACAAAAAAATCTATAGAGAAGGATATGGAGATGGGTTATCAGAAGACTAGTGAGGATGACCACCAGCACCTTGATCAATAGGATACTCACAATCCTCTGGTGCTTGAAGAGGGTGAGATTCAGTCCCAGTCAGTGGAGGTTGCTGATGAGGGCGAAGAGACCTTGGTTATTGTTGAGTTGAATGCCCAACTCCCAGAATCGGTCTGCAGTAATAGTGTTGCAACCTTCCAACCATCCTCTAAGCAGAAATCTTCTCTTGTTCTAGACAGAACTACGGTTGAGTCCACTAAGGAGGGATTTTTTGAGAACCAGGTAGCTATTCCTTCCCTGTCCACTGGAATCAGACCTAGTGGGGTTGGTAATGACCAAGATGATTGGATTACCCCTAAGAAAAAGAATCGTAGGACTAAAAAGTCTGCTGATGTTGGAACAGACTCTAGACAAGGAAGACCAACTCTTAGAGAAACAAGGCAAGGAGATATTGCCAGGGAGATTGCCAGTGGTAAGCAAAAAACACTGGAGATTCAATCTCAAAAACCTTTTAAATGAGAATCCTTTCTTGGAACTTGAGGGGCTTCAATAGCTCCACTAAATAGTTTGAAGTGAAAAACTGTATTCTGGATCATAAGATAGATATTCTTTTACTTCAAGAAGTTAAGATGACTGAGGAGAACTTTAAGAGGATAGCTGATAAAATCTGGCCCAAGGCTGCTTTCTGTATTAGACCAGCTACGGGAGCCTCTAGAGGGATTGTCACCATGTGGAATGATGCTAAAATCCATGGTACTCTTGCTGCTTCCAGTAAGCATTTTTTTGTTGTCAACTTCTCTCTACCTTCTTTAAATTGGTCCCTGATTAATATTTATGCCCCGAACACTAGGGCTCTGAGGAAAACCTTGTGGATAGATTTATGTAATACTCTTTCCACTTCCCCTCATTCTCTTTGGATGTTGGCTGGAGACTTTAACACTCCCCTATATCCTTCAGAGAAAATTGGGGGTATTCTAGACTATACTGATAGTATGTTGGATTTTGTGGAATTTATCAATTCCTTTGGATTGCTGGATGTGGAGCTTCAGAATCAGAATTTTACCTAGTCTAACAGAAGAAGGGGAGATCAAATGATACAAGTTAAATTGGACAGATTTCTTATTTCCAACAATTGGGATAACCAACATAATATGAGTCTGGAAGCCTTATCTAGAACCATATCTGACCATAGTCCTATTCTCTTCAATTGGAAGGATCAATGTAAGTGTGGCCCCTTCCATTTTAGATTTGAAGCTATGTGGATTAAACATAAAGACTTTAGAAATCTTGTGGCTTATTGGTGGAAAATTCCAATTCAGGGTACTCCTATGTTTAGGCTGGTCAAGAAGCTCCTTCATATTAAACAAGAAGTTCATGGGTGGAACAAAACATAGTTTTGGCAATGTGTTCATTCAGAAGAAAACTATCTCTGGAAGATTAGTTGATCTTCAACATCTAATGGCTCAAGGAGTTGTTACTGATGACATTACCCAGGAGAAAAGTAATCTGATTTCTAATTGGAAGAATCTTATGAGCAAAGAAGAAATTTTCTAGAAACAAAAGTCCAGGGTTCAGTGGCTCAAAGAAGGGGATAGAAATACTGCTTTTTTTCATCTTTTAGCTATGAAGCATAGGAAAGCCAATTCTATTTCTAAATTATGTTTGGAGGATGACAATATTATCACCGAGGATAATGAGATTGGGGATCAAGCTATGTTGTTTTTTCAAAATTTGCTGTCAGAGCAAGCTGATAATGCTGTCAATGGGCAGATTATGGATCAGTTCTTGGATAAAATCCCTTCGTTGATTATAGAAGAGGACAACATCAAAATGTTAAAACCAATTTCTGAGGAGGAGGTTCGTGTTGTCTTATTTTCTATGGGTCCTTTCAAAGCTCCTGGCCCTGATGGCTTTCCTCTGATATTCTTTCAGGAATATTGGGATATTGTGGGCTTTGATGTTACTATTGCTGGCAGGGATTTCTTTAGAACTGGTAAACTTCTAAAGCAGTTTAACAATACTTTTATTGTGCTTGTCCCTAAAAAGCCTAAGCCTATGCATCTCTCTGATTTCAGACCTATTAGCCTATGTAATACCATCTATAAGCTGTGTACTAAATTGATTGTTCTGAGGTTTCAGCCTTTTCTGGATAAAATTATTTCTCCTTCTCAGAAAGGCTTTGTCCCTGGTCGTCAAATTCTTGATGCTATTATTTCCACTCATGAAACTATCCATTCTTTGGATAAGAGCAGGATCCCTGGTATGGTTCTTAAGCTAGATATCTCTAAGGCCTATGATAGAGTCTCATGGAAGTTCCTGTTTAAAGTCATTCAAAAATTTGGTTTTAATGATAAAATATCCCTTCTCATTCGAGAGGCTATTTCTACTGCTAAATTCTTTGCTCTGGTTAATGGGGTTCCTAAGGGTTTTTTCTCATCCTTAAGGGGGATTAGACAGGGAGATCCTCTTTCACCATATTTGTTTATCATGATGGCTGAGGCCCTTGGGAGATATGTTCATTCTAAGATTACCTCTAAGGAAATTGTTGGTATTAAACCTGCCTCTTCTCTCCCTTCTATGTCTATACAACAGTTTGTGGATGATACCATCCTCTTTGGTATCTCGTCTGTGGTTGAAGCTCGAAGTTGGAAGAATATTCTAAATGACTATGCCAAAGCCTCTGGTCAATACATTAATTTTCAGAAGAGCAATGTATATTTTTTTAATACTCCGATTGATCTCCGGCGAAAAATCATTAATATCATTGGCTGTGCTGAGGCTGACCTTCCTGCTATTTATCTTGGCCTCCCTCGCACTGTTAAAGAGGTTTCTCAGGGATTTTGGAATGGAATTCTGGAATCTACTCAAAAGAAGTTGGTTGGCTAGAAGGGGAAGTTCCTCAGTAGTGTTGGTAAATTACAGCTTTTACAAGCCTCTTTACAAGGTATTCCTACTTATTTCCTTTCTCTTTTTAAAATGCCTAAGTTTATTGCTGACAAGTTGGAGTAGATCCAAATAAAATTCCTATGGACAGGGGTGGAAGATAAACAAAGAATGTCTTTGGTTAGCTGGGAGAAAGTTTGTCTTCCCAAATCTCATGGTGGTCTTAACATTAGATTAGTTCAGAACATGAATAAAGCCCTCCTTTCCAGAATTAACTGGAATTTGGTCGATAGTCATAAAGAGTGGGTGGCTATTATGCAAGCCAATATCTTCATGGAACTGATAACCTTAGTTTCCTTCAGCAGGAGGGGCTTCCTCAGGGCTCTGTTATTTGGAATAAAATGCTGAAGTCTAGAAGCTTACTCAAACAAGGGCTTAGATGGAAATTAGGGAATGGTAATTCTATCAAATTTTGGGAAGACATATGGGTGATTGATAAGGCCCTTGATGCTCAAGGAGATTATGGAGTTGTTGCTGGCATTGCTAAACAGTTTTTTGGGTCCAAAGTTTGTCATTATATTCACAATAATAATGGTATTAGGCTTTGGAAAAATCTTTTAGATTGTTGTGCTCAATGACCTGAGCTCACTCCTAGGATGCATTCTATTCAAAAATTGATGCTGGGGGTTAGAATTCCTCTCTTTTCTAGGGAAGATGAGTTGTATTGGTGGCCGGATAAGAAAGGTCAATTTTCTGTTAAGTCTGCTTACCATCTGCTGATCCCTGATGTGCATAAAAATGAGCTTTGGAGGAAAGTTTGGAATCATAAACTTATTCCTAAAATTAAGATGTTTTGGTGGGCTACTATTCATAACAAAATTTTAACTCAAGATAATCTTCAGAGGAGGGGATTCACTTTGGTGAATAGGTGTTTTCTATGCCTTGAGAAGGAGGAAACAGTCTCTCATTTAATTCTGCACTGTGAATTTGCCAGGGAGATTTGGAATACTATTTTAAGGAACTTTGGCATTCAATGGGTTTGTAATCCTTATGTTAGGGAAGTCATTTGTAACTGGTGCCCTACTTTCTCTCATCCATGGCTTGTTGAGCTTTGTAACCAAACTCTACCTTGTCTTGGTTGGACTTTATGGAAGGAACGAAACAACAAAATATTTAGGAAAGCTGCCAAGGATTCCTCTCAAGTCTTTCAATCCTTTTCAAAGATCCTTATGGAAAGTGTGATCAACTCCCACATCAAAACTGTGGACAAACCTCTTACTCAAGAGGAAGAGCAAATTGTGATTAATTGGAGAATTCTAAACCAAATTTCAAATTATGATAATTCTAAACAGATGCAGAGATTAAATACTAGATGGATTCCCCCAAAGCCCCATTGGCTCAAACTTAACTTTGATGGGGCCTCAAAGGCTGATGGTAAGGCTAGTGGTGGTGGAATTATCAGGGATGATAAAGGATGGCTAGTTGCTGCCTATGCTAGTGGAATAGGTTTTCAAAGCAATAATTATGCTGAAGCCTCTACTCTTTTATGGGGGGTGAAATTGGCTATTTCACTTGATATTCAGCAATTGTATATACAGGGGGATTCTAAACTGATCATTGATGCTGTTACTAGAGTGTCAACTTGTGGCTGGAAACTTAAAGATATTATAGTTGACATCCAAATCCTTCTACAACGGATCTCTAGAGTTGATATATCTCTATATATAGAGAGGGAAATGGGGTTACTAATGCCCTTGCGGACTATGGCCATCAATTTTCAAATTGGCGATGTTGACACCAACTTCAAAACATTCCCTTAAACATAAGGGATTTGATTCAAAAGGAGCTAACTTGTCAAGGATGACTCATCATGCTAAGAGAGACAGATTGTTTTGTCAGCTTTCTTGGGAGCTGCTGACATGTATCTCGAAGTACAGGTTGTTGTGTACTTCTTTGCTTAATGTCATTTCCACATTATTACTCCCTTGTGTTAAGGCGAGTTGCTTATTTTATAATCATAGTGAAGTTATGATTATTATGATCGAGCATGGGAAGGGCAAGCTTCAATTGGATTTTTGAAAGGTGGCTCTTATTAATGATAATTCGTGCAGCCTTATTATTATCATTCCTTATCAAGTTGTTACTTTTTACTCTGTGAATTTTTGGTTTTGGGGGTTCTGCATTATTGCTTCAAAGACTAAAATGGGAGGAGATAGGATTCACACAGAGCCTATTTACTATTGCGAATTTAAGGATAATGATGTGGTCTGGCACTATAGGGAAGGTGGTATCAGCCCTTTTCTAGAATGCCTTAATGGATATGATGAAAACCTGTCTGAGCAATTTGCCCGGTCCTAACAAAATCAGAGAGTTACTGTTGGGAGAATTGGGTTTGAGATTTCTGAGAAAGTAATTGCCATGGCAACTAGTTTGTCTACTAAGGGGACCAAGCTAAAAAGGAAAGTGAAAGTGGTGGACCATTCTAACCAGAATTTGTTCTTAGGGGAAGGAGAAGAACTTGTTCCCTACCAAGGAGGGTTTGAACGGGTCAAGCTGCTAGAGCCGTGGGATGAAATATGCTTCCTCCTCATGAAATACTTCACTCTGGAGGGTTGATTTACCAGGTTTTATAATTACCATCTCCCTTTGCTTAATCATTTTAGGTGCAATGCTCATATTAGTTTCCCTTTCTATTTACTGTCACATTCGGTCTTTAGGGCTAAAGCAAAGATGGTTAAAAAACCTTCCAAGAAACCTATTCCTTTGCATCAAGGTCTTATCCTCTATTTATACAATTTTCATCTTGCTTTGGAACCGCCTAAGCCTATCTAGACCCACAGTGGTGAGATTTCTGCCAATCCTAATGATACTACCGTCTCTGAAGAGCCATGCCCTTCCCCTGCTTCTCATAAAATGAAAGGGGTTTCTTTTTCTCTGTCTAATGAGGAGACCACCATGGTAACCGTTACTCATACTCTAGCCTCTAAAGGGAGTGTTAAAGTAAGAAGAGGAAAATTAGGGAGATGGAGGAGGATATTGTGGGGGACGCTGTGGGGACCCCTAAAAATCTTAGCAGTACCCCTGTGGGACCTGACAGCAAATCTAATCAGTCTACTAAAGATAAGAAGGAGGGTTTCTCTGCCGGGGTTAGGAGGTCGGGTAGGATTGCTGGTAAGCCTGCGCCGAAAGCTAAACTGATTGATTATTCAGAGAGTGCTTCTGATGCCTCCACTCAGGGGGATGATCAATTAAATGCTAAAGACCTTGATGGTCAAGAGATTTCTGAAGATGTTGAGGGCAAGAATGAAAATAAATAGACTAATGTAGGTGCTATCGGTGACCCTGAGGACAATGTTGTCGAAAGGGAAAGGATGATTGTGGAGGAAGCTGGTGATGAGACTGAGGAAGGTGATGACCACAGACACGATATTGTTGTCCTGAGGGGTCGTGTGGAGAAGCTAGAACAAAAGATTTCTGATATGGGAGATCTCATGAGCAACATGCTTCGTCGTATGGCTTTGCTTAATCTTTCTATGTTGTAGGATCTTGGGACTACTGCTGCTGATGAAAAGGAGGAGAATTTCAAAAAGTTGGATGAATTTATTGAATTTCTGGCTAAAAGATGGGAGAATGTTTCTCCCTAGTTCTATTTATTGTTATGTTGTCTATTCTCTGCTGCTTTCTATTTGCTGTCTTTAGACTGTTTATGTTGTTTATGCTGGTTATGCGGGTTATGCTATAATGGTTTCGAGGCTCTTTTGTTCTTAAGCCTCTAGGGTTTCTTTTTGTTCTAGTGTAAGGGTTCAGCCCCTAGTTTTTTCCACCTTATATAATCAAAAACATATGTGGCATAATCATACTTAGTGTTCACCATCTGATCCTAAATGTTAGCTGCCATAAGCATAAGAGAAACAAAAATATTTTATTTGGCATATTGTTCCAAGACTTGACACAATGATTGATATGTTTTGATGAAATAATCATAGAAAATTCTAAAGGTTCTTTCTTATTTAGGGAAATCTTGAGGGGCCTATTATCAATTCCTTTTATTCTCTGTCTTGGAAGTAACATAGTTTTATAACTACTCTTATTATTCCTGTATCTATCATTGAAAGTTTCTAAATCAATGCCCTTGCTGGCTACAAGATTTAATCCAAAGACTCTAGAGATATATTCCTTTTTTTATTTTAATCATCCCCACATCATTCCCAACCAACACCATTCTCCCGTGAGGGTCATATCTCCTGGCTACAACCTTGACAAAATCAACATTAATGTATACATTCGGTACTACAAGTTTTGTTGGGTCTAATGTCCATGCATGTGATATGAGGGGCCCTAGCACATCTTCTCTTGTACTAGTGATTAAATAATGCCCATCTTGTTACAAGAATTCCAACATTTCTACACCCATGGGCTCTATTTAATAATCTATCCTTAACCCCTCCTAGGCCACAAACATTGAAAGGTTTCCTCGATGATCCAGACAACTATATCATCAATTCCTGATCTAATATTCTTTTATATGTAGATGGTTGACCCATCGATTGACTCATTTTATCAAATTATAGGTTTGTAGGGCTTCTAAAACACTAGGGCTTATGATAATTGCTCAATTTTATGACTTTTTTGCTTTTACACAAGAAAAAGAACACTTAAAAACTAATCAATATGAATAGAGTAAAGCTCAATTTTCCACCAACTTGGATATCCACCTGCAAACCCTAACCTTCACCAAATAAATGCTGAGAGATTGAGTCACCAAAAAATTCTTCTCACATCATAAAATGATCATCATTGTGGCTACAACACACTATTTTCTTTCATTGGGCAACCCTGCAATTTATCGATATCAATCATTTCTGCCATTACTACCCGTTCACTTGAATAGAGTGTCGACAATAGTTGAATTTGAACTTTTGAATATCAGTCGTCAATGAAAGGACTGTTGTGGCATGATCAATGATTTAGAATAGTTCAGGAGATTTGAAAAATCTACCGCAAACTTTGAAATTTTTTGATCAATCTTATTCATCCATTTAGGATTACTTTTCCATATCAATCATCAAGACTTGCCATGTGTCATCACTTCGCAGTCCCATGCTTCTCATCAGGTCCCCATTCTCTGATACTGCAGGCTTGTGCTATGCATCCATGTGGAACGTACTTGCCTTTGGGCTTTGTTTGCATTTTGATTGACTAAGCACACGTGGCAATAAATTGCAACAATGTGGGGGTGATTTGATTCTGACAACTTGTCCTCCTTAATAGTATGCAACCAATTAAAAGGCATACAATTAGACTACTCTTACTGCTAACTTCAACATGTTTGTAGGTCCATTGAAAATATGACAACAAATCACAACAGCGTAGCCTAAACAAGGTACATACTTTGGGGGCTCACGAGCTCACATTGAGTCACCAAGTGTCATTACCAAATCCAACTCCCGCACTATAGACTTAAATTTTAATATTTAAATTTGACGGGTAATACTAACCAGTGACCTATAACAAAGGGGTTGGTGGAGCATGACATACAAGGGCTTAAGTTATAACTTAGAGGACTGATGACCGGGACCAAAAGGTCAACATTAAAACATAATGCAAAAGGGATAGATACTTAGGAGAATTAGGTTTCTAACCCTAGGGCATAAAACATAGTTTACAAAGTACTCCAAACTCTAAAACCTAAGAATGAACCAGGGAACTTGACCATGTATCCTAAAATTTTAGCATAGACCACCACATTCTACTATTACTCCTTTACGCATAGAACTTTCTACACATGAACAACCACCTTTGGTTTTTATCAAGATACTTCTCATAATGAAGGTGTCTGTACTCATGGTTCCCAAACTAGTGTTGACTTGGTTCTTGATTTATCTTCTATAATAAATAGTAAATATACTAAGGCATTTTATATCTAATAGAAATTGGGATATAATGGAAAATGGATTATATTTAAAACAAGAATAATAGAACCCATTCAATCAACACAAAGGCAAGACACCAAGGGTATAGGTTATTTTCCTAAGTTAAAGATAAAGATTCTAAAAAATCACCAAAAATAATCTTTCAATTGACATGCATGGTCAATCA
The DNA here is from genome assembly GCA_027924645.1 of Cunninghamia lanceolata. NCBI lineage: Eukaryota > Viridiplantae > Streptophyta > Pinopsida > Cupressales > Cupressaceae > Cunninghamia > Cunninghamia lanceolata. The sequence goes on from BSBN01000814.1 coordinate 9,400,544, forward strand.
TGGTAAAAATCTAAAACTAATGCATCCCAAATATATTTATAATGCATTATTTTAATATAATTTTAAAAATAATGAGGCATTGATTGATTATTTAGAGTATTTTATGTTCAACTATTTGGTAATTGTGTTGGATAAAAAGGTTAGAGATAACAAGATTAATGGTTACCAAAAGGTATTGAGATCATTAAGGTTTCATATAAGTTAAATATTTTAACTAAGAATATGATGTTGTTCTAACAACAAGTGATATTTTTTTGTTCAACTACTAGGGATTTCATGAAAGTTCTGGTCAAACCTTTAAAAATTCATTTTAAGGACACTTCTCACTAGATGTGATGATGCAACGAGTCACATGATGAGTTAGACCTCCAAACCTTAGTTATACATAGATAAGAGTCCATACTACATTTCTAAAAAAATGGAGCTCCTATGATATTCCATGTAAGCGCTACTTGGTTATAAAGTTAGTTGTATTATAGATATTTAAAAAAAGGCATTTCTAATTTAGAAATTATGGTTTCAAATAGATATTTTACCTAGTTTATAATTTATAAATTAGGGTTTCAAATAGACATTTTAGGGTTTAAAATTTAGAAATTAGGGTTTCACATCTATGCATTTTAGGGTGTTACTAATTATTTTAGGGTTTCAAAATAGATGATTTAGGGTTTAATTTTTAGAAAATTTAGGGTACCATATTACAACTTTTCAATTAAACTATAAATGAAATCAAAATACATTGAAGTAAAGCCATCTAGTTTTAAAAAATACCTAGTAAAAACTATGAAAATGATTATTTTCTTGGCATGCTACCCACCCATGTCAGCAACAACTCCCAAGAGACCTCCCTTCGAAGCCACATGGCACAATGAGGATAGAAATGGGTTGGTGTCACTGAGAAATCCATCCTCGAAGGGTCCTATAGGTTTGTTTATTGCTTGGAATGTTGAAAACGAAGGGTTGAAAGTGAAAAGATAGGTAGAAAAGTCATTTCTCTTGGATATAATGCTTTAAAATAATAATAAAATAATGCCTTCATTCAAAGGCAACCTTCGTTTGAAGGCAAATTTCACTTAACCTTCAAACAAATGCACCTTCATTCAAATAAATATCTTTGAATGAAGGTGTTTTCTAATATTATGCCACATTCGACTAGAAAAATATAATGTCTGAAGTTTGGAACTCACTATTGTGTCTTTTCCCTAGACTTGTCATGGAGTTATATTTCATTTTGAACACTTTTATTTTATTGTGGATACTTATATTTAGTATATATTTTGGACTCTTCTATTTTATTTTGTACTTCTATTTTCTAACTATTAATTGATTTACTAATTACTGATTTGATAATTTATTAATTACTAATTCACTAATTTACAAAGTAATAACTAAATTAACCTACCCATTTAAAAACTAAATGATTAACTAAACTAAATTTAATTATTTATTACATTGAGAAACATTCTATAGTGATAGCAAGGAATGGAATAAAAACCTCTTAAATTAAATTTGATAACCTTTTACTCATCATAAAATTAATATTTAATAATAATGTATAATATTAGGATAGTTTATATATAAATTTTCAAATCATAAAAAGTGATTATTATAGAAGGTTATAGAACTTTTGGGGAAGTTATTAGAAGATTTGTTTAGATTGGATAGAGAGGGAATACTGGAAAAGCTATGAGATCTGGCTTCACTAGATGGGCTTATCAAAAAATTCTTTTGGGTGGTGAAGAGGTTAATCGAGGAGGGATTCAACCCTATGACCATGGAAGAAATGATGGGCAAGATGGAGGCAGAGAGGGAGACTTCATTGGTCACTATGGGCATTGTGCAAGAGGATAAAATCACCACTATTGATGTTTTCCTCAACCATTTCATGGACTTGGGCATGGCCAAGTTGGATGACATCACAAAATATGGATTTTTTTCCCTACAAACCACTAAAGGCATAAATTTGGTGTTTAATCTTGTTTTTCAAGAATTTTTTTGTGATTGTTATCTATTCAAAGTTTCCTTTAAAATGTTAAGACATATCTTATTTGAAAAATGTATATTATAGATCATATATATTTAATTATAAATATATCTTAAAATCTTCTCTTTCATGCAATATAGTCTTCCCAAAATTTTGATTGTATGGTATGATAAAAATATCTAAATGCACCCATATGGCCATCAAATTTAGGCCCTGACACACACCGAGAATCAATAAACAATGGAAGAAGAATATAGAAGAGACAAAATAGCAAGAAAATTTAGTTAAAGATGTAAATTTTGAGGAAGAAATATATGAGTAGGCACAAAAGTTATGAACTTGTCTAGGAAGTTGTAAAGTTGTGGTAAATACTAAGAAAAAATGGAGATTTTAGTGAATGAACAACAATTTAGGGTTTAAAAATAGTAAGAATTAGGTTCATTGGTGAGAAATTGAATGTGGCATTTGAGAAAAAATGGCAACTTTAGAAAATAAATAACAATTTAGTGTCCGAAGAAAGTGAAGGTTGCACTACAAATATTAATGAAAACTAGAGATTTTAGTGAAGGAATAATGGAGCAAGGGTAGAAAAGGGTAAAGGTTGTGTTTATCTAGGAAGAAAGAGTGATGTAAGTGCAAATGCTTGAGAAAATGGAGATTATAGTGGAGAAGCATAGTAGGAAAAAAAATGTTAAAGTGTATGTTTATCAAGGAAGAAATAATGAGAAACAATTGGGGGTTAAAAAAAGTTAGAGAATTTAATGTTGGGGAGAAATAGTTTCAAAATAAGGGCAAATGTGAAGAAAATATTGGTGATTTTAGTGAAGGAATGACACATTAAAATCAAAATAAATTGATTCTTAAATAAATTTTTTTTTTGTGTCCATATATGTATGTAGTAAATAAAATAGTTCTAGAGTAAAATAAAATTAGCTCTTCAGGTAAATAAAATATTTCTCAAATGTTTTTATCTTTTATCTTTAAAAATTATGTATATTTTTTAAATTAGTAAAAGTATAGTTTTTAAATGTATAATTTATTATATTTATTTTAGTTTTTCAATAAATAACTTTTAAAGTATTTGTTTTAAATATATAATTTAAAATTTATTTTTAAATAGATAATTTTTTGTAGTTAAAATTTATTGTATAAAAATTCAATAAAAGTTGTTATTTGAATGGATGTATATGGTCGTTTTGAGCTTGTACACATATAAAACTTAACTCCGTTATTATTATGTTGAGAGGTATTCTATAGTGGCATCAAAGAGTGTTATGTTGTGGTGCGCATATAAAAAACTAAAACACAATTGACATATATTTAAAAAACTAAAACTATAAATTTAAAACTATTAAAAAGTAACTTATAAGTATATAATATTTACTACACTTATTTTTTTAATGAATAAGTCCTATATTACTTTCTATAAACTAAAAAGGAAATACTATAATATTCACAAAAAAATAAGGGTGGTGGAGAGGCACACCCACAAGTATAAATAGGACAAAGTCCAAAACAAAAACAAAAATCACAAAGGGCCAAGCCCAAATATAACTATGCAGCTAAAGTAATTCCAGAAGGAGGAGGATCTTTATTATCTGGCTTCCAAATGTCCCTAGGGATTGTATCATCAATAGACTCCCAACTAATGAGAGCACCCTCCTCTTCAATAGTATCATTTGAGGGATGCTAAGAACAGATAGGGGAAATGTCTAGCTCAATGTGAGGAAACTTACCAAAATCTCGCCATCTAGGAGCACTATGCCCATGAGAAGAGGTTGAAGGAAGCCTAGAAGGCTGAGATCATCCACCATGTGAAACATTATCTATAGAACCCAGAGGTTGAGAGCCATAGGATCGAGAGCCTATATCTCTTTTGGAAGACTAGTTGTGACCACATCGATGCCCTTGAAAAGGAGAAGAGGGATCAAGTGGAACTCTAGCAATAGTGCAAGGAGCATTCCCCTAGTGGTCCAAAAGCTCTTGGAGATGAGAAACCTCAATGTAACTTTACAATCTTGCATTTGAATCCACATAAGAACATTAGAGAAAATCATGATACAAAGAAAAACAAACATTAGTAGAGCATCCTAAAAAGAGAGTTACATTTCTATCTTTCCAAATACTAAAGAGAATTTCCTCCTTGAAAGCATGCCAAATCTGGGTATACTTGAATGGGAGACAAGGCTAGTCTCCAAGAACTACCATATGCCAAGAAAAAGGAGTAGGTTGAATGGGCCTGAAAAAATCATGAATCCAATTCCAATCTTCCTAAGCTTTAGTACAAAACCAGAAAAGATGTTTGAGATTCTCAATCTATCCATAGAAAGGACAACAGGGATTAAGAATACTCATATGAGCCAATTGAGCACTAATAGGAAGTCCTTGATAAAGAATGCACTAGGTAAAGTGAGGCAACTTAGGCTCTGGAATGATGAACCAAATACACTAGAACTGATGATGCCATGTACCAAGAGAGGACTGAAGCTACCAATGATGGTTTAGCTGATCCACCATAGGAAGATAAGGTACCAATCACAAATATCCTTTATGAGGCCTATAATTCGACAATGGTGTATCTAGATATCATTTCCAATCCTTCCACCAAGGTTTAAAAGATATAACCCCAATCTTGTAAATCATCTAGGGAGGAATGACATAAGTCACATACTAAAAAGTCCCTTGGTCATGATTGATAAGATTAAACTTCATTTTAAATTTAGGCCAAGAAAGAAAATTCTTGGTGGCTCTATTAATGAAATTTGGTAGCACATGAATACCACTTTTAAATAATTTAAAGGCATGAATATATGGAAATTTAGCTAGAGGATGGTATTGAGAAGAGAGAATAGGAGAACACCAAATAGACTACTGGTTGATAGAAAGGCCATTGTAGAAATTATCTCCCACCCAAAGAAGCTGAGGTTTAATGGTTTTCTAGGATTTCCAAATGCTCTTGATTACAAACATGTCTTGAATCTTGATGGGTTCTCTCATTCTAAGGATAGTACCAAAATCAAGGCCTTTCTAAGATGGTTGGCATGAGAGCACACCACAACTAAACCACCAGCATCATGAGGAAGGCAATATTATTCCTAAGCAACATGATTGTTGGTAGTAGTTAGGATAGTAACCTAAACCCACTGCAAATGGTTGCACAGCACAAGGCCAACTAGGCCTAGTAGGAATAGACCAATTTTGTAAGGGAGATATCCCTAATGTACTCCTATGTATATAAGAATAGTAGAAGTAGTAGTAGAAAGTAAGATAGATAGAGGAGAATATAGAACATAGACGAAGTTACATGCCTACCATTTTAATACTTGATGAATATATATATGATGAAGATAAGGGTTTTGAAGGACTATTTGATTGTTTAAGATCTGTATAATGCATTATATGTTATAATAAGTTACCATGTTATGCTAAATATTACCACAATTGATCTAACTCTTCTCTCACTATCATAATCATGGTATAAAGACTACATGCAAGACACTAGGGCTTGAAACTTTAGTCTATGATCCCATCATTCCTTGCTAACATTTTGGTTCCCTTGTTGGGACCCTAGTAAAATAGTGAAGAATAATGTAGAACATTGAAAAGAAAAGAAGTGTAGAATAAAAGAAATTATAAAGGGAAACACTATAACTAAGGAAATTCTTTTTATGTGATTTACAAAAGATCTCCTTGGTTATAACCTTATGAGAGGGGGCTAGGAACCTAAGGGATAACAAATGGAAAGGGGGGGATCTGAAAAGATCCCTAAAAATATGTGACCAATCAAAGTAGGCCAACCATGGGATACATAAGGACTAATGAAATACCAAATCTTAAAAAGCCATGGAAAAAGGAGACAACAAGAGATTAAGGGAAATTAAGGAAAAAATCCAATTAGCAATAGAAATGAACATGGAGGAAAAGAACCAAAAACAAACCCAAGAATGCCAAGAAATGTATTATAGAAGGATGGAGAAAATAGAGGAGATAGAGGAAAAGCATGCCAAAAGGGATGTGGTTGTAAAAGATATAAAGAAAGAGATAGAGCATGCTAGAGGGGCTACAACTAAGGAGGACAACACTAGGTTACATAATTTGAAGAAATGAGTGAGCGCACCACAAGGGAAACAACTAATAACATAGGAATAGAATTAAACAACACTCCAGAACAAATGAATTCTCATCTAGAAAAAGAAAAAAAAATATCAATAACATGGAAGGAAGTATCAAAACATATGGGTTATCCAGGAAAACATGGGAGGAATGGTGTAATGGTATGGAGATTCCACCACTACCATAATTAAATAAAACACCACATATTGAACCTAACTTATCTAACATCTAATTTACAATCAATGAGAATTTCAAACAATTACTGGACCCCATGAAAAATTTACAACCTTTAAAGTTTGACGCAGAGTATTTGTTGCAATTGGTCAATAAGAGTGTGAGGAAAATAAGAGATGAGGGTTTACAAGTGGTACCTAATAGAAATAATATCATGTCCAATCATGTGATTGAAATAAGAGAAGAAAATTGGATTACACCATTAACTAATAGTATGTCTCTAACTAATCAAAGAATATCTCCTAAACAAAGCATCACTTTGAAGAGGTACAACCCTTCGACTTCGAGTCATCCCCATGCCCTATAAAGGAAAAAGGATTTCACCACAAAGCCAAAGTAAATATTTCAATCAAGCAATAGATCCACAACAACAATTTATTAAAGATTGTGAAGCTATATTGGGGAAAGAATATTTTGACATTCAATTACCAAGGGATAAAGGAAGAGAAAATAAACCTACTCAACAGAAAAATCATAAGGGAAAAAAGTGATTACCAAAGAAAAATCACCACAAAGAAGGAAAAGAGCCCAAAACTACGATGGATTCCCCAATAAAACTACCAGTATTTGGAAAAGATACCATAAAGGCTATGGAACACATATTCATGTTAGAATCTATTTGGTAAAGAAAAGGTGCAATTAGGGATTAAGCTAAATTATTCAATTTGGTGGGAACATTAAGAAATGATGCCCTCAACTAGTATAGGAAGACTTACCCACAACATGATAAGGAATGGAAAGAAGTTAAAAAGGCTTTTTTAGATAATTTTCAATCCCCATAAATTCCCACAGAGAGTGTTAGTAAAATGTGAGACTTAGTTCAAGAAGGAGAGTTAATAAAAGAGTATGACCGAAGGTTCAATGATACATTATGGAAGTTAGAAGAACCATTATTAGAAAAATAGCATATAGAATGGTTTTTCTTAGGACTAATTCCATAAATCAGGATGTCCTTAGATGGAAGAACATTTACAACATACTCTAAAGTGGTAACTCTTTCCTGCCACATAGAAGCACAAACTTGGAGATGGAAATAAAAAGCAAATGAAAACAAAGAAATGGAAAAACTAAAATTGGAACTAAAAGATCAATACAACTTAGACACTTTACTTTTGGAGAAGAGTTCTAGGAAAAGAAACAAAAGACAAAACAAAAAGAATTGGTCCAACACAAGGGTAAGAATAAGGTTGTGGTAATAACAAAACATGGAACAAACACCACAAAAACAAAACAATTATAGATGACATAAAAAATGAAGAGGATGAAGAAGAAGAAGAGGAAGAAGACAACTTCTTCCCTAGTAAATATCAACATGATAAATAATAGAAGAATATAAATGCATCATAAACAAAGAGAACAACAAAGAAAAACAACAAAATAGCTTCTTTTTAGAAGAAGTTTTGGTACTAAAACAGTTAACCAAGTTAACAAAGCAAAACAACCTGATAGAAAAGTTGTGATAATTTTGTAAATAATTGAATAAACAAATAGTCCAAAACCCTTAGATTTGAAAAATGACTAAAATAGACAGGTCATGGAAAACCATACCATTAATGATCACCACACATATTAGCCATAGGAAAATTAAACAAGTAATGGTAGATCTAGGAGTAGATGTAAATATATTTTCAAGGAGAGTTTGAGAACAACTAGGCAAGCCAAAACTAGAAGAGATTCCATACAACATTAGCCTAGTTGATGGATCCTTAATTGACACAATAGGCACATGGAAAAAAAGTAGAAGTTAATGTATTAGGGATAAAACAAGTTGTTGATTTCAAAATTGTTGCTATGAAAGAACCATTTGATACTTTCAATGCACTATTAGGACTACAATGGCTTGTGAATGCAAATGGCATAATAATCTAAAAAAGGGAAGAAATATCCTTTGTAAATGAGAATAGAACAATCCACATACCATTAGGCATAGACATAGACAATGCATACATAGAATAAATAGCCCAAGTGGAACATAGCGATGAAGATTCTAAAATCATGTACTCTATACCCAAGATACCCAAATTGAAACCCTTAGAAGAACCTAATGTAGAAGGTGAAATAGAAATTGAAAGTGACAATGAAAGTACTAATAGTGAAGATGTTTTAAATGCCCTTCTTAGAGAAGAACCAGAATTGAAATCATAAAAAATTAGAGGATTCAAAAGATTTTTCATAATACATAGAACAAGGGAAAACTCACTGTACCTTACTATATTCAATGAAAACCTACCGCAAAGAACTGATAACATATTAGGAGACCACTCTATAAACTCCATCCAAAAATACATCAAATAGACTACATTTCACATGGCATCTCACACATTAATCTACCAAGGTACTTAGGGATTGGAGACCTCAAAACCTATTTGGAAGATATGGAAAGGACTTTTGATAAAGAAAAACTAAGGTTAGATGCCCTACAACATACACTGGTGTGCAATGCAACAAGTTGGTGGAAAATTCACAAAGAAAATATTCCCCAATGACAACTTTAAAATGTTAATAGAAACAAGATACCTGCAGGAGGAAGGAGAATATGAAATAATTATGAAATACAATGGGACAATATCACCAAATGAACATCTAGACATTTGTATAATTACATGGAAGGATGGAAAAGAATATGACACATGGCTATATATACAAATGTTTTACTGGACCCTCACACTAGTAGCACAAACCTGGTACATTAACTAGGAAAGAACATAAACAAAGGATTCGGTAGAACTCCAACAAGATTTCATACATACATTTTCATTCTATAATCCAAATAAAGATATCCATAATGCATTACTTAAGATGAAACAAATCATATTCAAACTAATGAAGAAATACATAACAAACATCTATCAACAAACTTGGCCACCACTAAAGTCAGAAGGAGTATGGAAGCTTATAAAAGAGATGAATAAGGAAAATTAGTATTCTGAAAGAAGATGCTACATAACATACTAGAAGGATAATGATGACAAACCAAAATTGGATATAGAAGTAAAACAAGGGGAAAGAGAGATATCATTAGATAGTGACTCAAAGAAAAAATATTACAATCAACCATTAAGACTAAGAGAAGAAAATATAGCTACATCAGGAGATCCGAATCTTCCAAAGATTGGAGATTATTAGGATGAGAAGGTGGTAATGTAGGTATCAAAAATATTATGATAATAGAAAGATCTTTTCCCTCACACATTCACTGACCTAAAAGGAATTAAAGAAAAGGTATGAGTCATGAAAATACAGTTAAGAGAAGGGGTAAAACTATAGAAGAAAAGACCTTATAGGCTAAATCCAAATATGAAAAAGAACGTAAAAGTGGAACTGGATAAAATGATAGATGAAGGAATTATAAAGCCAGTGGAAGATGTAGAATGGATTAGCCCTATGGTTGTAGAAAATAAAAAAGATAGGAGAAATAAGAATCTACATAGATTTCAGGGAACTAAAATAAGCCTGTATATATGATCCTTTTCCAACACCTTTCACAGAGGAGATATTGGAGTCAGTTGCAAGTAGAGAAATCTATTCTTTCATAGATGGATTTTCTAGCTACCACCAGGTTAAAATTAGAGAAGAACACCAACTCAAAACAACTTTTACCATAGAATGGAGCTCATTCATGTATATGGTGATGCCCTTTGGATTAAAAATGCATCAACAGTTTTTAGTTGTATAATGGTCAATGCCTTTAAATAATTTATCCATGATTTACTAGAAGTCTATTTAGATGATTGGAAAATTTTTGAACTAGTGAAAGACCATGTACAAACATTCTGTATGATGTTGAACAAATGCAAAAGCCTACAAATTTCTCTAATCTTAAATAAATGCATATTTATGGTGCCTTTTGGCACACTATTAGGACATATTATATGTAAATAAGGGCTAATGGTGGATCCCCTAAAAGTTACATTGATTATGACATTACCACCACCAAAGACACTACTTGAGGTCAAAACTTTTCTAGGATACACTGGATACCACCGCAAATTCATTAGAGGATATACAACAATAGTAACTTGCTTAGAAGAATTACTAAAGAAGAAATCAAACAAAACAATTGAATGGAATGAGTGTCAATAATCATTTGACACATTAAAACAACAGATTGCAGAAGTACCCATTCTAATCTTCCCAGACTAGACATCTATAGCATTTGCGAGTAGAAAACTCTCAAAAGTAGAAAAGAACTACACAAATACATAGAGAGAAGCACTAGCAATGGTGTATGCACTTCAAAAATTTAGACACTATTTACTATCTACACCATTCATAGTTTACACAAATCATGAACCACCCAAGTACTTATTAAACAAACCCATTACTCATGGAAGAATATACAGGTGGTTGCTCCTATTTTAGGAGTTTGATTTTAACATCATGGTAAAACTAGAGAATAATAATCAAGGCCTTGAATACCTCTCCAAAATAGAAACCGAAGAAGAACTTGATATCCAGGAAGAAGATCTCCCTAGTGTAATTCTATTTAGAGTAATTATGGCACCTGAAGAACTTCATGACATAGAAAGCCTATTATCTACAAGGAAATTCCCATCGAATATCAAACCATAGGACAAACAAATATTATTATGGAAATCTCTACCCTACACATTGATAGAGGGAGAATTACATCTAATAGGGAGAGATGACATTATCAGAAGGGTAGTTTATGAACATGAAAGGGAAGATATATTCAGGGAAGCCCATGAAGGAATATTAGGTGGACATAACTCAGGGCAAGCTATTGCAAAGAAGGTAAAACTAGCAGGGCTTTGGTGGCCAACTGTCCATAAGGATACAAAGAAATATGTTAAATAGTGTGATATATGTCAAAGGGTTGGAAGACCTACCACAAGGGATGAGATTCCCTTAAGACTAGTTTTAGCCTAAATACCATCCAAAAAATGGGCTCTAAATTTCATAGGACCAATCGACCCTCTAGTAAAATACTCAAAAGCAAGATTCATTACTACAGGAGTGGAATACTTAACAAAATGGGTGGAAGTAGAGACAACAAGGGATTTCATAGCCAATAATGCCACAAAGTTCCTATATGAGAACATAATCACAAGGTTTGTGATGAAGGGGTTAAATCACAAAACACACAATAATAGATATTGAACACAGCAAATAGAACTTTCTTTTATTGAACTGGGCAAATCATTACATTACAAAAGGTCAATTACAATCAGAGGATAAATCTTCTACTGGCTGCAACACATTACAGCTTTCGCAACCTCAAGACTCTAGAATCTTTAGCCTTCTGTAACCCCAAATCAGCTAGGGTTTCTATTTTTCCACCTATTGTTGACTCCACATTGGCCCCCTTGACTCTACCCCACCCAGGGTTCCCAAAATAGTCATAAATAGCACTTTTTGATGGCCTCCAGCTAAATTTCAAATTTTACAACTCCCTCCAAAAGTAGGTCAACTTCCGGGAAGCATAACTTTTGATCTGGGTGTCCGATTGACGAACTATTTTAAGCGCCGGAAAGATTGCGATGTAAAATATCACGCTGAAAATCCGTAAATGGATTTCTATTAACTTTTTGAGATGTTATGAGAAGTTTTAGTGCCTCATATCTCGTTCCGTAAATTTTTAGGGGCTTTTCAGAAAACAAAAACTTTAATATTTTTCAGCTCACAAATAATCTTTACCTGATTCCTTTGCCAAAGGTCTTATATTTCCATTATGTAACTTTCTGGAAGTTTTTGCTTCATTACGTGCCCAAATGCAAACTTTCTAAAAATAGCAGGTACACTTTCCTAAATAGGCAAGTCGCTATTTTTAGCAGTTTTGGAAAAACTGAAAGTCCTACATTATTATTCTAAATATTATGGAACCAAAAACACTAATTATGGGAAGAAATGAGAACAACTACAATGGTTTTGAATTAACTTCTTTTTGGGTGATGCAAGATTGCCCTTACACCTCTGGATGCTCCTGCATTAGTTTGGCTACCCATTGAGCATAATCGGTGATCAAGGTAAACACTTTGTAAATAACGTAATTGTAGAATTCTTGAACACTTTTATGATCACTCACAACAAAAGTTCCCCATATCATCCACAAGCTAATGGCGCAAGCGAGACACTCAATAAATTATAGGAACAACATTGACAAAGATATGCAGCAGAAACAAAACATATTGGGACATCAAAATTCTCTTTGTCCTATGGACATATAGAACATCATACAAAAGAGAAACTGAGTTTACACCATTTGAGCTAGTATATTGGATGGATGCCATTTTACCTATAAGCTTTATTACTCCAAAGTTTTGTACCACACTAGCTCTACGGTTAAGAAAATAAGATTCATTAGAACAAAGAATAGAAGATCTTGAAAAAATAGATGAGAATAGACTATTTGTGGTATACCACCAAAACCTAGAATAGAAAAGACAAAAATCTTGGCACGATAGGACTTTACACCATAAAACATTATAGAAAGATGACTTGGAATTGTTATATGGTAGAAAGTTCAAGAAACACTTGGAAAATTAAAAGTATGATGGATAGGACCATATTATATTGACAAAATTTCTACATCCGGAGTAGTTAGGTTGAAAACGATTGATGGAAAACCTTAACATGGTATACAAATGGCACCAGACTAAAACACTACCATCAAGAGATAGAGTAAAGAAAAAACTAGTAAAATCAAATTTGGATTATATGTAATAAATGTGCAATAGTTACCATAAAAGTGTATACCATTGGAGAATGAAGCCATGAAAAAAGTAACGGCTATAAAATCCCATGAAAACATAAACAAGAAAAAGTAATAAATGTAAAAGATCATAGTTACAATTATAAAATGAAGATCTCAACAAAGACTCCAACACCAATTTTACACTCTAAGTATTTGTGAGCTCAAATGATATTATAAAACAAAGAAACCACTAGCTAAATACAAAACAGTGATGGCTATTCTAGTTTTCGTAGATGTCTCTAACAAACCTCACCCAAGATATAAGAAATTTCCTTACAAGGTGATGGAGGTCAATCCAGATGGGGATTTTTCTGCCATCCCACCAATGTCATCTATACAAAGGATGTCTAAAAATTTATATAAATGCACTAATATCAAAGATAGATCATATGAAGTTTGAGGAGCTTCGAAGAGCACTCCTCCAACCATATTAGACACAATATTTACCACAATACTAGGAGGTGGAGAAAAAGAAACTAGACATATGTAAATAATTCCTTGACTTCTCTATGGAGCATGACTAGGTTAGGATCATACTGAGTAGAATTCATGATAAATTCATCTCCCTGGACAATCCATACTAGATCACAAAACAAGTGATGACAGGCCTTTGTGCTATAGGAGAGTTACCATCAAAGAAGGAAATACAAAATGAGAAGGTTACAAAGCTGACCAAAGCTACATACCATGGGAGAAATCTGAATGTAACAAAAATCACAAATCCTATAGTGTGGTATTCAACCATGGGGTAGTGTATAAAATCTACTATGCAAACCAAGAAGAAACAACAACTGGTACCACCATTCACATCGTATATCAAATGGTGGTTGAGGGGAAAAACATTGACTTATGCAAGGTCCTCCATGAGAAGCTAATGGAGAACCTACAAAAGAAAAAGAATGCACAATACCACTTTCAATATGATACTTTTATCATATGCCTTATATTTTATTTTTTTAATGTACTGCCATCTTTCTCCAGAAAGGCATGGAAAACACATATACCAATTTTAATAGCCCTATTCTCTAACAAGACTAAAAATAAAATATTTACCATGAGATAAAAACACATAAGGTGAAAAAGATTGAACTTCCATTTTTTTTGAATTGAAATAAACTCAAAGAATTAAGATACATCAATAAACATAATTTCCTTCTTGAAATAAACAACATGCCATAATTTACAAAATTGACATCTTGTCATTTCAGTTACAATGATATACATTTACATAGTTTAAGAACACAAGTCACTTATCCAATAGATATGCTGCATATGGAATTTTGACATCCATATCGCAAGTCTCGGTGAGTCTTCTGCTAGAGAGAGCATCTTCCGAGTGCTTTACCTCCAACCACATACCAGCGGTCCCCTGTACACTTTCCAACTTGAAGTGGCCCTATCCTTCATGAAGAGTATAGACATAAAGTAACCAATGATTATTTTCCATCTGAGTACTGGTGTTGTATCCTACATAACACTATCGATCACATAACCCTAGACAATCCTCTAGCTAAGTATGATCATTCTTACAGGTTATGCAATCTGGATACGGTGAACCGACTAATGCACGCAGAGACGTATGCATTACTTTGGCCAAAGGTTCTATATGAATAGACGTTTAAAATAAATGTAGTCATAATGTTTACCCACCTCTAACTCAACTTGGATACTATCATATCTTGTAGTTTGACTTGGTCAACTAGGTTTAACTATAGAGTTTTATCTAACTCGAATCTAGTCTTCCCGACTTAGATGGATTCTCAAGACACTATCATTCGTACCATAGACCTTATGGATTGACTATCTACTCAAAAATACCTTTTTACAAACTCACAAAATCTAAAGTTTGCTACTTGTTGACATCTTCGACTTAAGTCGACTTGTAAACAAATAGGTTTATATACCAAGGATAAACATTATCGATAAGGACACGTCTTCCTTCTAACAAGTAAATAAAATGGACATTATCATTTAGGGTATTCGACCTTATTTTTTAACCCATAAAGAAAAAGCTAAAACTAGTTGTAACAAAAAAGATACCTTTAATAACTTTACCCAACTAGGTTAATCTAGGGTTTTGTCTTCCCTTTATCTCATCACAAAATAATAACAAACTTACTTAATCTCAAAAGTAAAATTTATTATAAAGAAGAGATTATCCTCTTGTCTTATCCCGACTACGAGGTTGTTTAAATCTCACGAACCATAATAGTTTCATATATGAGTATACTTCAGTTATATCTAAACCAAAGGTTCCTTCCACTCAAGACTATACTTCGACTAGATTTGGTTTGATTCTATGAAGATGATAGACTAATTCAGCTTGTTTGTTGAATAGTTACTCTATCAATATTACACTATGTCTTTATTGACCATAACCTCACAGTTAATATAATATCCTTGTTGTATAAGCATGATAAAGTTGCATATATATACTTATGTTACTCAGTAACATACAACATATTTACTCTATATGCATATATACACTATATTTTACAACCAATAAGTTTCAATATGGACAAAATAAGGAAACTATTTACATAGTGACAAAAGAACATGTACAATACGATCATTTATAGAGGATGCATACGAAGAAGCTTCACAACTTATGTACTCTTCGAGTCTCTACCTAAGCTTGTCATACGACCACAAGTATATAATTATATGTGTTCTCTTTTTTAACACAACACTCACAATATGCAAAAATACCTATAGCTACTATTATTGCTTTGTTACAAACCTCTATGTTTGACTATGTTTACAACATGCATCCTACAACAAGAGAAAACTAGAGAGAACTTATATATAATTGACTAGCTCTTATTATAGAGCCTACATTCACATGCATAATAGATTACTGAATTTAAAAGAGTTTTCACTCCATTCGAAAATCAATAGAGTTTCCTAAATAAAGGTATCGAATCTTACCTACACGCCTCACAAATGTGAATGGTAGATACATAGATTTGATAGACAATGCCTTATCAATCTCTCTGCTAAGCTCACGTCGGCCTATGTATGTTTCCTCCTCCTACAATATCTCGACTCTTTTCTTCTAAGAAAAGCAATATCTATAATTCTTCTATTGTCAGCTCTATGATGATTGTTGTTATCTCCTCCCAAGTTATTCACTACTGAGATGGCTATCCTATGCTCTTCTCTTTCTCTGCTCAAAATTATGTTCAACTCCCCTAAAAATAATAGTGTTTTTCCTTCTTAACTCAAATGAAAAACCATACTCTATTTTCCCTCTACTCCACTAACAATTCGTTTAAGAGACTTGTCCACATGCCATGAAAATTTCAACTTAATAAGCCTCCATATGCTCTCGGCTCGAGCATGTAGATTGGGGAGAATGTGGGCACTAAAGTACCACTCCTCAAGACATCAACGACTCTTTCTAAGCATTCAATGCTTATCTAAGACGGTTGAGAATGAATGCTTCCCTAATAAAGGAGGTCATTAACATACATCCCATTAACAACCTTGTTCTAACCACTTTTAGTTTTACATAACATAATAGTCTATGAACATAGATAATAATATCAATAGGATTAATAATAATGTTTTTACGTAAACTTAAACATAAATGTGATTGGGTTGAGTTCATGTCCCCTTCACAAACTAAAAGCAAAACATGTTGATTTCATTTTGACAACAAACAAAATATTCGATGTTATAACTATAACATGAAACACGCTAACATTTTTGCCAACTATGTCATTGAAAATGCAAACATGATCTTGTTTACGACATAAAGAATGACGTGATCGATAGAAAGTCATGTTAGTCACAAAATGACTATCGTTCAACATCGATTTCACAAAACAACAAGGTTGATGTGACATGACATCAAAAGGATTCTAAACAATATCGACAACTTATCAAAACGACCAACTAACTTAAATCGCTTTGAAAAACATGACTTACCTCAATCATCAAGGGTTTACTGATTGAAGGTACACAATACTCAGATGGCAAATGGACGGTTCATAACCAAAGGTCTATTCTCCTCTCCTTAGAAGCTACTCTCTCTCTTTTCTGAGAGTAACCAAAACCTATTTTCCTGCATTCAACTTGCAATTACCGAATCATGATCAGTGCATCGTTAGTCCATTCATAAATCTTATGAATAACAAATCAAATTCTCATAACGTAATTTAATGAACCGTTTAATCACATGCATTATACTTAATCACATGTATTGATATTTAATTTAATTAATGATTTACTCTAACATTATAACATAACGTCAAATCATTTTTTCCATAAATTCACTTCTATTCATGTAAAAGTAAATAGTAAAATCAAAGCTAAAATTAGGGATGTAACACCAATGGTTACACAAATAAAATACCACACCTAGCAATTCAAGGATACAGTAGCATATATTGTTGCATAGTGGGGATTCTTCAAATCTCTCCAACAACAAATGCAAAAAAGAGAAAGGGTGTCATATGAAATGGTGAAGGAGTATGCAAAAGTTATAGTTTTCCTGGTGGATAAGGATTTCACACTAATGGAGGTAGTTGAACCTAGGGTTTCTTGGATCCTTAAGCTGCCCTACGAAGTAAGTAATGACCTAATCGAGTCATATGCTAAAAATCTCTTTAAGGAACCCAAGGACCAAAATGTGGAGAGATTTGGGACATACTAGGAGTTCATGGATACATAGCATAAGAAGAATGCAGAGGAGCAACTAGAAAAAACAAAGAGAAATTAAAAGAAAAATGGGGAATCCCACCCCAAGATCCACCATAGACAAGCTCCACCACATTGCAGATAAGAAGATCAGAGACATTGAACATAGGAACTTCGAGATCCCAAGATGAAATATGAACATGAATGTCTTCTCAAGTAGTGCCTATGTCTACTCCATAAAGTGGATTTGACTATTATCTCTCTGATTCAAAAATTTCAATTAGCAGAGATTTTCATAGCACAACCCAAGAACATATATTGAAACAACATGTCAAGAGTGTAGAGCGGCTAGAGGATGCCATAACTATAATTTAGAATAAGCTACCCTAGTTGCGGAGATCTACATCACTTCCATTGGACCAACAACTGAAAATGTTAATGGATGGGGTCAAAACAAAGATAGATACTCAAGTCACCACAATAAAAAAATGGACAGTAGAGATAGAAAAGAATGAAATGGATGAAGCAAGAGAGAAGTGTGCTACAACACACATGTAGTTGGAAACACAAATCAATGCTATGCAAAAAACAAATAATGACATTAACACTTTGTACCAAGTTTTCCTACAATGGACTACACTTAGAAAAGGCCTCAAAAACCAAATAGATCAGATGGAGGAACAAATCTTACAAGTGGTAGGGACATATGACCCAACTCAAGATGTAGATTGCACAATAAGGGCCCAGGTAGAAACAATGTACAATCAACTCCAACAAGTGAAAGATCAAAGATAGATGATCAAAAGCCAAATCAAATAGCTTAGGGAGGTGGTAACTCTAAGGTTGACCCATATAACTGGCATACTGAGAAAAGAAAAGAAGACTGCATAACAAATATAGATCCTAACCAAGGTTGTAGAGGTAGAAACAATGTTAATTCAGAACCATGGACAAATCCAAGTGCTACAACAAGAAAAAACTCAATGGGATACAACATTTGTACAACTCAAGACTATATATAATAATATTCTACCTACAAACTAGTTTTGCATATATTGAGGATAAGACGTAGTTTCAAAGTGGGGGATGATGTTGGTAGTAGTTAGGACAATAACCTAAACCCACCATAGATGGCTGCAAAAGGGTTATGGAGCACAAGGCCAAATAGACCTAGCAGGAATAGACCTATTTTGTAAGAGACATTTCCCTAATGTACTCCTACGTATATAATAATAGTAGTAGTAGAAATTAAAATAGATAGAGGATAATATAGAACAAAGTAGAAGTTGCATGTTTGCCATTGTAATACTTGATATATATATATATATATATATATATATATATATATATAAGGACCAACTGATTGTTTAAGATCTGCATAATGCATTATATGTTATAATAAGTTATTGCATCATGCTAAATCTTACTATAATCGATCTAACTCTTCTCTCACTATCATAACAAAGGTATAAAAACTACATGCAAGATACTAGGGCTCAGAGATTTAGTCTATGCTCCCCTCATTCCTTGCTAAATTTGATGAAAACCTTGATGGCCATCATTGGAAGCCCGAAGAAAGTCTTTGAGTAGTTTTTCAATTTTCAAATAGGAAGCATTGGAGGGAACCCAACAAAAGAATGTGACTGGAAAGAAATATTTTAGAGAAAACCTGGAACATACCATCCAAATAAAGAAGCTTGGTAAGAAAGAGGCTTGGTAATATTTTTGAAAATAAAAGGGAATGCCCAAAAAATAGAAAACTTCCTTGTGCTCAATCCATTTCTAGACAAAATTGGCTAACCAATTTGGCATGGGAAGAAAAGATTGTCTATAACATTGAGTCTTTTTCCATTGAATGCTCAAACCAAAAGCCTAGAAAAAATATCTAGGCAATGCAAGGCCTAATTGACATTATTTTCTTCCTCAATGAGAGTGAGGAAAGAATCATCGACAAAATGACCATTAACCATCTATTGCAAAGAGTTGGGAAGAGATATCCCCTTAATAAAAGACTAGGAAACTGTATGAACTAAGAGGTAGACAAATCCTTTTGTAACAAGAACATAAATAGTCAGGGCAAGAGGGAAACCTTGATAGATTGACATAAGTATCCTAAAAGTCAGATTGTTGACAATTAATGGTAATGTAAGTTGATGTATCAAAAAATAACTTTTGCATAGATTAGATGAAGTAGGAACCAAATCCAAGTGCCTGAAGCATGGAAAGGATAAAAGGCCATTCAATATAGTCGTAAGCATTGGAAAAATCAATCTCAATGAAAATGATAGGCTACTGGAGTGGAAAGCCCATTCCATCACTTCCTACACCATAATGCTTTTATCCAAAATAAACCTAGATTTAATAAATCCTATCTATTCATGGTGAACTAGTTGAGGAAGCAACGTTTGAGCTTGAGAGCCAAAGCCTTGACAATAATCTTGTAAGAGACATTCAACAAGGTGATTAGTAGCCAATTATAAATTTCTTTAGGATTGCTAGATTTAGGTATGAATTTAATATTCTCTTGTAATTAACTTTCCTAAATATTTAGAATGAAAAGCCTTAAGATATACCTTGTGAATGTTTTCTCCTATACTATCCTACAAGGATTTATTAAATTCACAAGGAAAACCATCCAAACTAGGGTCCTTGTCATTAGACATGGAAAAAAGCCTCCCTCAAGTCATCTTGGGTGAGAAGTTGATCACAAAGAATGTGCTGGGAATTGGAAACTTGGCAAGCGACCACATTGAAACACTGTTGTAATGTAGCTGACTGAGCCAAAGTATACTCCTGAGCAACAAAAATTTTCTCATAGTGATAGAAAAAAACTAAAGAATATTATGAAGCTCATTCAAGAGCTACAACCCCTCTTTAATTTTCTTGATGGATTGAGAAGTATGGCATGCACACAAATCTTGAAAGAGTTATTTTGAGACCTTGTCTCTAATCTTGAGTCAGTGAATCCAAGCTTTGGTCTAGGCTCCTCGTGCTATGTGAGCATATGCAACCTACTTTTGGTGGTAGATCTAACCCACATAAAGCTAAGTGATGGAATTGAATAGTTGCACTTCCAAAGTGGTAATGGCTTGGAAGTGTTCAGAGGTGGTAGCCTCATAAGAGAAGTGGTATAAGTGGGCCAACTAACACCCATAAATGTAGGTTCAAGGTATAATGGACCTCCCATGGAAGTAATCTATTCGTAATGCTTGATTTTAGTTTCCAAGTCTAGACATTCTTTGTTTACAAGAGGTTAAAGTTTCTAGTTTTTTGCTTTCTATAGCTTGTGTTATTTGGCCTTCTAGTCATTTCTTATTTAGTAACCAGGAAGTAGGTTAGGGTGGTGTTGTCAAATTTCTCTCTCCTATGTGGAATCAACACTCAATTGACTAGGGATGTGACCCCACCAATTGGGCATTGTAGGCTTTTTCAACATTAATAATCATTCCTTTGGATTTATTAACATTTATGTTTTAAATGATGTTGTTGGAAGATATACCCTCTAGATATAGATCGCTAATTCAATGTTTGATACCACATGAGTCTTTGCAAGAATTTTAATATGATAGAAATGGCCTATCGTAAATGTGGGGCCTTGCTTGTGTGCTAGATAGCTAGCAAGAGAGATGATTGGTTCTTTATATATAATAAATTGGGATTTTTTGATCCCAATCTTGGCCACCACCAAGATCATATGATGTGGTACACTTAGAGAAATTTGGAAGCTAGCCTTGATAGAGTATTCAAGCATCTAGATCAATCCATGTTATTAAATCAATCCTTTTTTTCCTTTGCCATCTATTATTCCTTTCTTGTGGAGTCTATGTTAGATTTTGTCCTTTCATACTGCTTCCCAATTCAGTTTTGTATTGAGTGGCAAGTTTCCAAATCCAAGATCATGAAGATAAAGTTTTTCCTCATGTCATTACTTAATCACAAAGCCACATCATCTCACATTCAATGTGTCTAGAATTTAGAACCACATCTTATGCATGGGATCAAGTGGATAGTGTGGTGGAATGATGCCATAACCTATACCTCCCACTTCCATTCCAAGAGATACAATTCATAAATGAGTTTCGAGAGTCATCTCCTCATTATAACCCTTATCTAGAGTGGAATAACTATTATGTAGAATGGCTTCATTAGCATCAAAACTTCCTATCTAGAAGTTAATCCAAATTAGCAAGTGTTTCTTTAGCATAAAATCTCTCTCTTCTAGTCACCTTCATGGGTTGTGAGACCTCCTCTATCCAACAAGAGAAGGGGACGCATGTTGGACGTTAACAACTAGTGGCCAAGACAACTTGTTGAAGCTACTAGTGGAGCTCTTACATTTTTTTCCTCACCAGAAGTCTCCATGAGAGAGGAGAATTTAGGTTTACCTAAATTTGGAGGTTTTGAAACATTGTTTGAATCCTAACCTGTAGATCTAGAAGATGGCTTGGGATAGGCTTGTTATTACTGGAGTTCTTGTCTTTATGACTAACTTTTAACTAAATTGAGTTTTCCAAACTCAAATAGTCTTGTGAGTCTTTACAGGGGTCTCAATAGTCCTTTTAAAGGTTTTGAAAGAGTTTCATGATGTTAAAAGGCATGCTATTTTACTTTGTCAAGGATATTTTAGAGTCTAAGTCTTGGAAAGTAAACCTTAATGTCTTCAAAATCACAAACATGCATTGGAGGGAATTTCTCTTTTGAAAATTATTTAAGTCTTTGAGGAAGTCTTGTTTTAGGTTTAGGTTTTGTCAATGTTGAGGATTTTTTGCTAACTCTAGGTTGCTCTAGTTTGTGGGGAAAGCATACCAGGAGATCAAACATCATGAAAATTCATGAAGGAAGAACTAGGAGAGTGAAGAGCCAAGAAATCTTTGTCTCAAGCCTATCGCTGAAAGACAAATTGTATGTTTCAACACCTAGGTCTTGTATGTTCCAAACCCTTGAAACTTGGATTCAAGGTAGGCATTCAACATGATTCATCAAAATGGAAGAGTAAGGATGCAAGATGCCCTTAGAACACATGTAGTTTAAGGTTTTCTATACCATATGTGGTTCTTGCAGGATGGAGATAGGTTACAGTATAAAGTTTGAAGTAAACCATGTACAAGCCTCCAACAAGATCTATAGCTCCAAAGAGATCTATAGCTTTAATGAAGAAAGCATGGAAGGGTCTTGGAGGTGATGTTGAATGAAAGTTTCATATTGATATAACATGTTGTTCAAACTGCACATAGGCATAACAAACATTACAAAACTCTTGCATGGTCTTTGAAAGGTTGTGAGGGCAATGTGTAGATTTAGGACGATGTCCCCAAGTGACTAATGTTGTATGAAGTCTATGAAGATGTTTGAGATTCATTTCAAGTGATGCAATGACATTGTATGTGGTTTTATAAGTGTATGATAGTGTAAAGGGGCATGCTCAACCTTGTGAGGTTTGCCAAGGGTCTAAGAGACTCCATTCATCATTCAAAAGAGCATATATGACCCTAGGCCCTACATGATAGCCTAGAAGTTTTGCACAATAAAATCAAAGATCTACATATCATTCAAGAGATCTGTCAGATCTCTCACAGTGCTAAAACTCTTCCATTAGTTCATTATTACCATAAATATCCTTCTTAGGATCTTGTCAAGCATTTAAAAGTCTATCAAGGGTGTGGAAGTTTTGTCTAAGCGTTAGCAAGGACTATCAAGTCACATAGGCCCTGTATTACCTTCTAAAGGTTTGCACCACCAGCTTAAGCCTATGAAGTGTTAGTGTGAAAAGCTGCATTATGTAACTAGTTCTCCTTTGACTAGTAGACCTATTCACACCTTAGCTTAAGATCACCTAGAAGATAAGATTCCCTTTGTCTCACCTCATGTGGACTCAACACATGTCCTCACACTTGTCTCAAGTGTTCAACACGTGTCATTCACTTTTGATGGCTAGTCATCCTTAGAGTCCTACTATCTTACCTTATCAACCTTGCCTTTATAAGCAAGGTCTCTTTGCACATTACATTACGCTTTTTTATAGTTATTGGCTTTGTTATTTTGCTCATATTCATTTGTGGAAGTATTATTTGATGTTTCATTCATGTTGCTGCTCCAACATGGTATCAGAGCAAGGAGTCGCAAGTCCCTTCCCGCTTTTTTTGGTGAATCTAACACTCAGCCCCATCACCAAAGCATCGTGGATCCAAACATACCTTGGTGTTGAGTCCAGAAGGCTTGAGAAATGAAGAATAACCTTTTGTTTGATGAAATTTAGTAACTTCAATTTTTTGCAAAAAACATTAGCCCCTGCACCCTTGCACTATATGGGTGTTGTCCTATACAAACTTGTATAGAATTTTAAGGTGTAAAATATATATATTTTTTTTTTTTGGTAGAGGGCACTTTGGCTCCCTACATTTTTCTTTTTTTTGGGTCAATTAATGTGAGTTGCAAGTTCAGGTCTCATTTTGGGCCTATTTTTGGCCCTAATCAGCCCTGGTTTGGTGCATCCTTGGATTCATCCAAGTGTTTCGGCCCAACAGGTCGTTTGGCCCCTTGGAACTCAACAATCTTCTCAAGCTGACCCTTGACCTCAAATACTATCCACTTCAATTTTATTGAAGATCCCCACGAGACTCTCTATGAACGAGGTGCCCTACATACTCAGCCTCTCCAAGTTCCAAGTTCTAGGACACTTGGCCCTATTTTTGGGCTCATTCCACAGCTCCAATCAGGCTCTCTGCAAACCTTGGTGCACCAGGCCCAGTTGGCCTTTCCTTGTTGATAAAGGATCTGCATTTTGTGATCCTTTTGAGCTCGTTTCAATTTTTTTGGCCCATTTAAGGTGCTCACAAACCCTTCATCCCTATCATAATTTATGTGGCCTTTTTGTCACTGTTGGGTAGTCACTGGTTCATGGTTTCATTGAAGGGTTTATATATAGTTGCATGTAGAGAGGGTTTCTAGTTTGGAGGCATCCCTGTCCGCTTTGGTTCCACTACCATTAAAGGATTTGCCAAAATCCAAAAGTCACGGTTCTTAATTTGTTGGGCGGCAGCTTCAAACATTGTTTGTTACATGCAGGTAGAGATTATTGTAAGCTCATGTTTTTTTGTGACTGATATTCCATTCGTGGTTTCATTGAAGGGCGCTACTTCTGACTAAATTTTTGTTCATGATCTTCCCCTCTCATGCTGGTTGTTTGAAGGGTTTATATCTGTTGCAGGTCGCAACTTTGGCCAAAACTGACGCCTTCGACTCTTGCACAATCTCCCAAGGGTCGAGCCATTGCCAAATGCCACCATTGGTGCTCTGCCTGGTAAATGGCCACGAGCCTTCTATGGTTTACTTCTGTGTTCTATTTTCTTTAAGTTTCCATGTTCTATTTGCTTTAATCCCTCATCTTCTTCCTGGTCATTCAATGGTGTTTTAAATGTTAACTAACTCCTTTTGACTAAGTCATGGCTATGTGACTTTGTCCCAAATTCTTTATGGATTATGCTAACTTAGTAATTTTGTGACTTTAAGGAAGGGGTTC
Organism: Cunninghamia lanceolata; assembly: GCA_027924645.1. Lineage (NCBI taxonomy): Eukaryota > Viridiplantae > Streptophyta > Pinopsida > Cupressales > Cupressaceae > Cunninghamia > Cunninghamia lanceolata. The sequence goes on from BSBN01000814.1 coordinate 9,425,750, forward strand.
CATGGAGCTGCTAGAGGATATATTTTTGTGGAGCAAAGGGCCCCATGGAACCTAAAAAAGTTTGCTAATGCTTAAATTAGAATCTTTTCCTCCAAAATAGGAGCAGCTACTATTTAAGTGGTTGTTTTTGAGCGGGTGCAGATGGGGTGGGGTTGAAACTTTCCCCCACCAGCTTAGGGAGTTAACTACTAGATTTTTCATTACCGCCCCTTAATTTAGGGGAAAATTTGGAGGGAATTTTTCCACTTTATGTTTTTATTTTCGTGAAGGCCAAAGAAATAATAGTAAATTATGAATTTATTATAATAGATCCTTAATTTATAACATTTATTTATTGTAGTACCCGCAACTACAAAATTCATGGGACCACCCACTATAAAATGCTCCTAAAATATCTCAGCAGCACCGCTGAGATAATTTAGGAAGCCCCCACCCATGGGACCGCTTCCTAAGTCACTAAATTTTTAACAAATCCTTTCTTATTTATTCTCTATGTTTGTTAGTTTTATTTATGGAATCATGGCTTTGTGACTATAAGTCACTAATTTGTAACAAATTTCCTTAGTATTGTCGAATATTTTGTAAGAGTAGCATTAAGTGTTAAAAGCAAATTATGTCCATGCAACATTTAATGTTGCAATGTAACTAGTGTTAACTATAAAATGTTCTTCACATTTTATGTTACACTCTATGTCACCATAAGCCGCTAACATTTTATGCTCAAGTTCACATATTCAATGTTCATTGAAGCAAACTGCCATAACCCATACATTGCTCTACAAGGGGGAGTATCTTCATTTTGCGATAACTTTCGCAAACGAAGGCCTATTTTCACAAATTTATAGTCCACAGAAAGGTATTTCTACCAACTTCGTTGTGACAAAGTTTATTTTTCCCAATCTTTCTATTTTGATTAATTATTTTAGCTCCAAAGTTCAATTGTGCTTTAAATTTTGATGGGGCATAACTTTCACCCCATTTTTCAAAATTTCACACAATTTTTTTGAAACATATCATAAAAAATGCAAGGAACTTGATTATAAATGTAATTTTCAGATTAGGATAGCCATTCTTTTTATCAAATTTGCAAAAATCACCGTGTATTATAAATGGTTGATTTTGGCTTTCTAGTTGCTTCAATTGTAATCAAAATCTTGTCTCAATTTTTCTAGGGAGCTTATATTCAAAATTAATCAAATTCAGGGGATTGTGAGGCACAATTTAAGTGCCTACTTGTGTCATCTTCACTAATGGAATCTAAAATTGACCTGTTAACTCCACACAACTACCACACTTGGAAATTTGAAGTTAGGCAGCTACTTCAATCTAAGGTCTTATGGAGAATGTTAAGTAATGAAATACCTGAATTCACAAGGGAATTTGAGCATTTTGTATACAAACAAATTATATGAAGCCATGGGCATTATTGGCTTACATGTATCAGATAATCTTCAATTTCATTTCACAAATTGTACAAATCCTAAAGAAATGCAGGATAGATTATCTGATTTGTTTGGTTCCATTAATGAGTTTCGTAGTTTACAGCTTGATGTTGAATTAACATCTTTGCCTCTTGATGCATTTTCCTCAATTGAAGACTTTCTAGTTAAATTCAAGTCTATACTTTTCCTTCTTGATGGTTGTGGTAAATCTAAAATAGAAAAGGAAGTGTCTTTTTGATATTGTCAAAGTTGAAAGGACCATATCAGGTCTTCTCTTCTACCTTCTACTCTATTATGGATGCACTTGGCACAAATTTCAAGATGCCTACTTTTGAGCATTTTTGTGATAGACTCATGAGAGAACAATCTAAGTTACTCTCCATGGATGCAATCACCTCAAAAAGTTAGGCACGTGTAGTTCAATCATTTAAGGGTAAAGGCAAGAAATTCAACAAATCTAAGGCAAATTCCAGTTCAACAAGTGAGAATACCTATACACAGAAACATAAGTCTGATAAGCACGCCACTACATCTTCTAAGTCAAATGAGAATCCCTCGAAGTCAAATGAGAATCCCTCAAAGACAAATAAGAAGAAAAGTAAAGGGCCCTATTCTTATTGTGGAAAACCAAGTCATGATATGACTCATTGCTTTCAAAGGATGGAAGCCTTGGAATAGGCTATGAAGAAGCACAATATTTATTTACCTAAACCCCAAAAAGGACATGCCCTTACAACTAAAGGTTTGGATACATCTAATGCAAGTTGGATACTTGACTCAAGATCCTCTCATCACATGACTAATTCACATGATCTTCTTGAGAATCTTTCTGATAGTTTGACATCTTAGATTACAATGGGTAACTCTACACAGATTCTAGTTTTGGGCCAAGTTCTATTTAGTTGATAGATGATTACATTGAGGATGTACTCTATGTTCTTGATATTTCTACCAATCTTCTCTCCATCTACCAGATTTTCCATACCGGGGAAGGAAATATAGTTGAGTTCTCCCCACATAATGTAGTTATTAGAGAACTACAAAATCTTGAGAATAGTGTTGTTTTAGGCAAAGTTCATCATGGGTCAAGATTGTATAGGTTTCATTCTTTTGAGTCATCTTGTGGATCATCACACATTGCCCATGTAGATTCTTTGAGTCGACATTGGCATGAGAGGTTTCGACACATCAATTATAGATATCTTCAGTAGTTGAGTATGTTTGATGTAGAAGAGAGATCTAGCCTAAAAGGTTAAACTAAGTCAAACCAAATTCCATTAAGATTGAGACACAAACCAAGCTTTTCTTCTACCCTTGAGGGAGATCTAAACTATAGGGGTTTTTCCTCTTTGTTGTATAGAGGAGACATCAACCAAATTCAACCAACCAAACTAGGGTAAAAGATCAAACCCTAAATGAGCAAGATTGACCTACAGACAACTATCAGAAATAGAAACAAAAAATGTAAAATAATAGCATTGATGGAGAGATGGAGCAGAGTAGGAACCTAGGCCTAAAATGTCAGAGGTACCAGGGCATTGGGTGCCCTAGACCTTAATTAGGGTTTTGCAGAAACTTAGAGATTCACTTGACCTGTACCTGCAAAACCTTCCTTCTTCTTGGATGTTGTCTCTCGAACCTGTTACTTCAACCTACACACACAAAAGAAGGAAAAATTAGTGTGGCTATATAGGATTTTGCCTTAGTCAAGCCCCCATTTTGGTATTCCTACCTCACAGATAGCCAAGATTAGAACAAGATGTTGTGTGTGCTTAGAAACCCTAAGTGTGAGTAGTAACTTACGAGATCTAATTAAATATATCAAACCCTAACCCTAGATGACTCAAGAAAATAGGATAGAATGATACAAAAGATGCTTCACTCAAGGAAACATACAACTTCACCTCATGGATGAGGACTCACTAAAGTTTTACTGAATAAGAAGGTGATGCAACCATACCCTTGAAGGGTACTCAAGCCAATCTCAAGTTGGTGGTTCCAACCCTTCTCCCAATCATGCAAAGTGCTTCAACCTAGGAATGAATGAGATAGACTCAAGATCTCACTTCCTAGCCTTCATACAAATCCTTCCAAAAGCAAAGTAAAACTCCACTTGATCAAATAAAAACCTGCAATAATTCAATAGCATACAGAGCATAATATCTGCATAGACAACTTTTATCATTCATCTAATATCAAGATCACATCTAGTTTCAAATGAAGAGGCTACTTGCTTTTATACAAGGCTTTAGGAATGAGTAATTTGAATTAAAGAGCCAAAAACACGTGTCAAAAAGTAAATTTGAGTTTAGGGTCAGTCTAACCATCATAAAAACCAACTTGTCGATTTAATTTGCCTCCCTAAAAACACAGGAGAGACCAGGGCGCCAGGTGCCCTAGGACCTTTGGGAGAATTAAGTTACAAGCTCATATTTAAGGTGGTGCTAACTCCAAATTTTAAATTGGTTTTCAGGTTACGACAAAACTTTAACCAAAATCATGACATTTCATAAAATCGGGCTCGATTAGGACTTTAGGGTAGACCTAAAAATGAACTAGGCTTGGGATCACTAAAGGGAGGTGCTAAACATAATGAAATTGTGCTTGCACAACCAAGGAGCACAATTTATGACATAATATTTAGCCCCCACTTTAGCAGTCATATGACACTACGTGCATATGCAAGCTAAAGGACAGGAAAGTAAAACATTGTAAAGGATATCAAAAAGGATACTGTAGAGGACACGGATCATCACCGAGTGAGAGGGTGAAGCCCCTAGTTTGTGATCCTGCAAACAATAGAGTCAGGAAATCAGATCCTACAACAAGAATTGTTAGCGAGATAAACTCATCCTACAACCAACATATGTATGTGTTAGTCCAAACCTCTAAAGGGGAAAGGTGATGAGAGATGATCAGAGTGAAATTCATGGGTAGATATATGCCCCCTATTTTTGCTCATTTCTTTAGGATGTAGAAACATGGTGGTGATCTTTCCACCTTGACTTTCTATAGTAGCATTTGACGAATATGCTTTGGTAGGGTCATTTTATTGAATAACACCAAGACACAAAACATATGATTGTAGAGACAAAGGAACTAGGATTTTAACGCCATTAACGACACTCAAATATGACTTCATTAGCCTAAGTTATTGATGTTTAGATGAAGAGAGGTTGAGGAGATGTAGTCTTCAACTCTGGATAGTAATTAGGAGTTCTTAGCTTTTTACTATAAGTAGTAAAGGAAGTTCTCAATTTTTACTATTCTTTTTTCCATTTTTAGTTTTAGAGGAGATTGAGCAAGGAGGAGAGCGATCATGCCATGATGAAGACCATATCAACCACTAAGGCTGGATGTATAGCGGTGCCAAGTAGCTCAAGGGCTAGACGGGCATGGAGTAGGCTTCTGTCCAACTTGTAATTTTTCATTTATTCTATTATTTTAATATATTTTTATCATTTTTCAAGCCAGAATGGACCCAGGGGACATTTTGTTGTCATCCTAGGGTGCCATTAACCCCCTGGGGCGCCCCAGACCTTCCTGAGTGCCCAGGTCCTTCCTGAGTGCCCTATCCTTTCAGGATACTCTAGTCTAGGATCAAGGCTACTTTTGATTTCTTTGATTATTTTTGAAGCTTTTTGGATTGAATTTTGATGTATTCTTTATTTATCATGTTTCAGGTATGCCTAGGGATGTGAGAGCATACCGACAACCATTTATTTACATTGTTGTGTAGCCGCATAGGTACACTCACTAACATAGAGATTGGGCATCTGTGAGATGTTGGATTGTGGTGGGTGTATATGATGCCCACAATGACATATCATTGTATGATGTTGATGGCGTTTATGGAGTGGTGGAGCTCAGATACTTCCATCTTTCATCTTCCGACGGGGGAGATGACAGTTACACTAGAGGATGTGTACCAGATATTATGATTACTTGTGCAAGGTGAGATAGTTAGGGTCATCAAGCAGAGGTCTAAGGACTACACTCAGGCAAGCCAGATGTAGTGTCTTGGTCACACAATGTCATCGAGTGATCGAGGACATATTGATATTTGATGGCTGGAGTAGGGTGCAGTTGTCACACCGATCATCCATCGCATCATGATCACTAAGAGGCACTCACCTTCATGGGAGCCTTGTCCATATGATTATAGTGATGGAGGAGCAGGTGCCAATATACTCCTGGGGAAAGAGTATGTTAGCTGACTTGTATTATGATTTGGGTTGCTATGTGCACTATGAGGCACACACCTTGATGATATGCACGCTCCTGCAGGTGTGGGCATTCGAGCATATTACATGCACGCAGCCAATGGGATATCTGTTAGAGCCTATCAGGACATGTCCAAGAGCACACACATACAAGCTAAGGAGACCATGGAGATGGGGTGATTTGTTATATTGGAGAGTAGTATTTGATAGGCTATAGCCAGAGGTCATCTTGTGGAGACCATATAGGTTATGCAAGATGTGGATGGGACATATTGGATAGCTAGAGAGGATGCAAAGAGATCAATTTTTAGTCGGTCACAGAGATCGCATTGTAGTTGCATTCTATTATGATAGGATTATGAGGTAGTTCGGTTGAGTGCAGGGGGTTCCTGCCACACGGTCATTCTATGAATGGTTCTCATGTTGTGGGGTGTGGCCTTGTGATCAGGCACATCTTACCATTGCTAACATGGTGTTGATTGATTAAGATTATGTCACCAAGGATGAAGATCCTATCTTTGAGGATGATGATGTAGGTGTTAGCCCAACATACATAGCTTGGTGGGAGACAACACGTCTCGCTCTATTTTTTCTTGTAGATCATGCCATTGGTGATCCCAAATCCTGGGTGGAGTGAGGAGATGAATCAAAGGAGTGGGAAGGAGAGAGCAGAGGAGATTGTGTTAGAGGTGATGATGATGGTGATGATGATGAGGAGGATCCACCGATGCCAGTGCCAATGTCTAAAGGGAGATGGTGCCAGGGAGCGGAGGGTGTAGGGTTGAGGAGGAGAGACCTAGGGTCTAACCTCGTAGCCGGCAACCATTGCGCATTGCCAGAGGAGTACAACATCGATACGAGCACAGACAGTCAAGTGATGGTACCACTATGATGCCCCCAATAGCAGGGATGACTACATACATTAGCACAGTCACCGTTCCAATCGATCGAGATTGGCAAGAGGGTGATCCTAGTGAGTAATTGATTATTGTACTTGTGTTTGTTGAAGTATTGAATGTATTAATGATTTTTTTGATTGAGATATTGATATGATCTTTATTTTTGTTTTGTAATTGGTACTAGGGCATGGTACGACCTTCTGGGTCGATTCATCATAGAGATGATACCTACTGAGTCGACCAAGAAGCCAATGTGGGCTTGTTATAGGCCACCGCACATAGCGGGTTGACATGCAAAGATAAATGATCATGTCACACGACTGAGAGTAGCCTATGAGAAGGGACAGGTAGCACAAGATCATCTCAAGGTCAAGAGAGATTAGGTGATCCAGAGAGTAGCAGGTGCTGAGGAGGCACATGATGTACTTTAGATACAGATAGATCAACATAGAGTAGTAGCGACACCATGGGATGATCATAGTTTTATAAGTTATCTACATGCATAGGTGGACCAACTGTAAGTCGAGAGAGATCAATTTTAGCAGGTATATATAGATTCTACACGGGAGGTGGGAGAGCTTAGGGGCATACAATCATGGAGTAGCTCTAGGAGTTACTCATGATTAGTAGCCTCACATAAACAACCTTCCATCACTTAGGCTTCACTAGTTCCTGAGGGATCTAGATGCCATGGTCCAGCATCTTGATAAGATATTTGCATTGTATTATGATACACCACATTTTGATATAGTGGTGGATTTTTTATTATCATGTAGTCAAGCTCTTATGATATATATGATGTTTTGATTGATGCTCATTGTGTGTACTTTAGATTCTATGTGTGATCTACTTATGAAGTAAATGCAACAAAGATCTAATAGTATTTGTATGTATGTCAAATTTAAATGCAATGTGATTGTGTAAAGAATTATTTGTAATTGTTTAACAAACGCAACAGTAATTTAATTTAATTGATACATGTATGTGATTGAAGGATCAAATAAACACACATATATTTGATTAGACATTTTAAAAGTATATACACATGTTGAGATAATTCAATTGTGATCCAATTAACAACATTGTAATATTGTTAAATTAGATATGACAATTATTATTGAACATGGTGCATATCTAACATTTTATATGCTAACAACTAAGTAATTTTCTAAACTAAGAAAACTACCTTAATGAATCAAGACAAACTACGTATTTTTTTTAGGATTGAAACAAACAATAAAATAGGAAAATTGAATTTACTATCTAACAATCATTTTCTTTATAAAGAAAGTGTTAGCATTCAAATGAAGATAAAGATTAGGCACGTAATATCTATGCAAATACATTTTGTTAATAGGTTCTTTGAGAGGTGTACCATGCATATCAGATAGTTTATATGCACCCAATCTAAAGACTTCAGTGATGATGTATGGTCCTGTTGTTGGCTATTTTGACACATCAACTCTAAGAAGAACAAATGACACTCTACTTTTCCTTAAAGGCAACCTGATGATGTTATGATTGCCCCAAGGTCCCTATTATGTTGGGTCATAGTAGTGTTGGAGTAGCTGAGTGGACAATGTGACTATTTGTTCAAGGGGCCCCTGCTGGTAGTATCAATCTGGGTGTTTGGCAACCTCTGTAAGGTAGATATTCTTTGAGATGCAAAATGCTAATCCTATAGTTAATCTATATAAAAAAAGGGGAAAAATGAGGTTAGGGTTTAGAAGGAAAAGAAAATGCAAAATGATTGGACAACCTCTGCACCTAGATTTTCACTTCACATAACAGTGTCAATGAGATCAAATTAAACAAGTAATGGATGACTAGTATTTCACACAATCATGTACATTGCAAGTGCAAGATTCTAAGCAAAATAAGTAGAAGAATAGGAATATGAAAACACCATATTACATGCGTAGAATTCAAACCCTATTCAACCACTAGGTTAATGATTTTTTAATTAGGAACAAGATTCATCAACATAAGCTATGTGCAAGGAAAAGAAAACACAAACACATTACCACCAATGGGTAGAAACACAAGAATAGTTGAAATTGTCTTCTCATTAGCTAGAAAAATATTGACAGATTACAAAAGAGAAGGATTCCCACACCCTAAATGCATATCTTATATGCCTCTTACATGCCATCAAAATAAAAGAATAGCTTGCACTAGTACAATTATTTTATGTTTCCCCCCTTTACAAATGACACAGCTTCCCTTTACTTATAGGGAGCTTCTCAAAATTACAAAATGAAGTATACATAGGTTAGCATAGAATCCCTTAAGTGGGTCGGCCTCCAAAAGTATGACACTGTTTACTACAAAAAATTAATTCACTCTCAGCACCTAGGTTTGGAAAATTTGGATAGCAACAATAACATCTCTTGTGGCCATCCCTTAGTGATATGTGTCTTTCATCCTTATGGACAAGTGAGACTTCTTCACCTTATCCTGCAGCTTAACCATCTCAACCACCTATCCTAGAATCTTGTAAACAGGGTCTTCATCTTCATTAAATCATCTATCCTCTGTTCGATGAGAGGCTATTGTAAGAGCTCCAGGAACTCCTTGATCAAGTGAGAAACAATGAAAACAATAGCAAAAAGGTCTTTGAATGTGCAGGGGATAGATGAAATGAATGATTCCACCTTAGCCAATTCTCCTTTATTGCTTCTATCCTAGCCTTGAGTTTCTCCTTGCACTTATTTAGCACTTTGGCCCTTAATTTTCTTGCAAGTAGCCATGCATTGGGCAATCCTATAGTGTTGCTGCTAACCACTCCCATCTGTATGAGCTATGTTGAAGTAGTGCCTTGCATTTTCTATAGGATGGGGAGTTGTTGTTCCCACATGACCAATTCATTGTTGATGGAGCTCTCAGACACCACCATTTCTTCATTCTCTGAATCTAGGCTATGATAGGCCTTTATGGCCTTTTAATGGTCTCCACACCAAGGGTCTCTAATGAGAATTTCCATGTTGTGGTTGCAGGGAGGATCTCTTGGGGGTCAGTAGGCTGCTGATCTTTGTTGACTGCCTCTAGTAGAGTTGGGGTAGAGGGTCTTGAATCAGTGGGCCCAACTAAGTGTTTTATGTAGGATGTTAGGTGGGAAATTTTTCCTTAGAGTTCTTCTTTTGTGTCTTCATCTTTCTTCATCTTGGCTAAGATGGTCAAGACAGACTCTGTGAGGGCATGCTTTTGCTCCTTCTTGGTTTAGTGCCCCAACACTACTTGTTTTACATTTTAATCAATAGGAGTCATGGCGGTTTCATCTTTTTCTACTATAGGTGTTTCTATGGGAGCTGTCCTGACTCCCTGTTGATCAACAATGACATGTGATAGGACCCTAGCCTTCTTTCTCTTTGGTTGTTCCTGGAGGGCTTCTGCAATGGTGACTAGGTTCTCATCTTTTGTGTACACTTTCTTCCTCTTTCCCACTGCTACATTCAACCAAGTGGAGAGGCCCTGGCATGTGGTGTCAGTTAATGGAGAAGACCTAGGTGGTGGTGGTGATGACACCTATGGTGGGGACCTTGTAGGGGACAGTGTCAACACCACTATCTTCACAAAATCTTCTGATGCCTCACCTTGAGGTGGAGAAGAGGTGGCCAGGTCGATTATCTTGTCCAAGTTCAAAACATCTTGGAGCTCCTCCTTATGCAATGGTAGGGATGACACCCTTTGTTCACTTCCTCTATGCATTGGTGGATCTGCAATTGATGTGATATGTGGCCCTTGGGAAGGGGCAGCCATGAGAGGGGGTGAGGGAGGCGGTGAAACAAGAGGAGTATTTTGTCTGGGAGGAGGAGTGGCATGTCTTGTTGCAAGGGTAGAGGTAATTGTCACTCCTTTGGAGGAAGGTAGAGGTCAACTCCTCATCTTCCAGACTAAGGTAATGCGGTCTTCTTCATTCGTGTCACTGGAATATTCCAAGACCACCTTAGCCTTTTCTTTCTTCTAAGTACTAGCAGGGGCTCTGGTATCTCTCCTCTTTCTAGGGGCTGCTAGATCCACCTTGGGCTTCTTGGTCACATGGGAGGACTCACCTTGACCCACTTGCTTGGGTTGATCTTTCCTTTTTTAGGGGTCCACCATAGGGAATGGTTTGAGTAACCATTTCTTGGTCTTTTTAAGGTCTTCTCTATCATCTAGGGAGGTATTCTCATCCTGTCCCTAATTAACATCCTCTAGGGGTTTGTTATAAATCCGATTATGTTCATAGGTTGGGTCTAGGACCCTTCCATCCTCTTTCATCCCCTTGGATACTTTGGGAGGATCAACCAAATTTAGCTTCTTTACTAAGCGCACATCCAACCTAGAATAATCCCTGAGTCTAACTTCATGGTCATTCATGCAGTCCACCTAGTGATCCTCAACATCATCCTCATGTATGAACTAGGTCCCAATGAGGGGGCTAACCCATCTAATCGAATCAAATCTGGTTCTAGTAACATCAAACAAATCTAACCCCCAAGGTGAGATTTCCAGCTCTACAAACTTAGCCTGTGTGATGCTCTGGAAAGTGTAGCCCCTATTTTAATAGGGAACTTGAAGCTTGGCTTATGCTTACTGACTATGAGCTTATATACTTTTGAAACTTGTCTGCAAATCTCCAATAGTACCACCTTGTCATTAGGATACCTTAGGAGCTTGTATGGGGGCTCTGAGCAGCCCATTAGCCTGATGTAAGAAAATGTATTGAATTGGATGTATCAATATCCCCAATTGGCCTTCTCGTCGCATACTTCTAGGAAGAGTCTTTGTGAGTAATCATTGTCCAGGGCCCTAATGATGGTGTAGACAAAGGCATCATTAACTATCTTATATTACTTGAGGCTCCTTAGGAGCTCTAATTGTGGAAAATGTTGATATACTGATACCTCTTTCCTTTGGAGGGACCCCACTTGTTATTGCAAGTATGGGCCTAAATGGTGTTGTCATTGATGTCAACATACTCCTATTGCATTGATGATAAGGATTGATGAGCTATGTTCTGAGGATATTGATAAAATTAGTCCTAATCAGGAACAGAGAAGAACAGTGAAGGCAGTAAGGTAAAGATCCCAGTTAAGATGAAGGTCAGAGGAAGCGCTTCAAAGGGTTTGTAGATGGTGCAGAGTAAAACCAGATAACATACAAAACAGGTTGAATAATCCTTGAAAAGCCCACAAAATAACCTTTACAATGTATATCGGCAAGACAATTTTAAATGTCACACCGAAATATACCTATTCTTGCCTATCGGCAAGACTGTACACCATCGGTCAAATGAAAAAGACTTTCGCCGATACATATCTCTCAGCGATAAGTGGCTTCGGTTATGTGCCTATCGGCATGATACTATTCTATCGGTGAGTTCCTTGAATCTTCTGCCGATGCTATCGGTCACACCGATGAGCGTCTAACTCCCACTTCTCCATCGGTCTGACTTGATCGTCGGTGGGACTTTTCTCTTCTCTACCGATATTGTATCTCACACCGATGTGCTTATCACCAAGAAGCTGTCGGTAAGACTTCTTGAATCTCACCCCGATCGGCTTGACATAAATCATCGGCCACTTCATAAATTCCTTCGCCGATAAGTCTCCTCTCCCCGATGGTTAGAACCATCGGCTAGACCGATACTGTCGGCCTAACTTTTTGTGAGTCTCCCGATGTGGTCACTCTTGTTGATGCATTAACGAGACTTCATTGTCGGTCAGATACATTCTTCGGTCGGACCTGAGGCTCTTCCACCGACATTCCTTCTCACCCTGATGCCTTAGGTCAAGGTAATCATCGGTGAGACTTTCACCGTCAGGCCAGCCGCTTTTAGTTCCTCCGATGATGATTCTTTCGCCGATGACTTCGGCCACACAATACATGACCTCCTACCACCGGTAACTCCTTTGTATTTCCTTCCACTGCGACCGCTACTGCCGGTAAACATTTGTATCTACCCCAATGTACATTAACAATGTACATTCGCTCATACATACAATCATGAAATGCAATTGTTGGATACACATATATTGTCTGCGACATATAAATGACAGATACTCACAAATTGTATCTTCATACAAATACAGTATATGCACAAACTGCTCCGACATACAATGAACGTATACACATGAAATGCTAATTCCTTCTCTGCACATTCTTGCAACTGAACGGACAACACACAGAAAACTACAAAAAGCTATAGAACAGAAATAAATCTAACTACACGGAGGTCATTCCACTGGTTTCAAAGAAACCCACCAGTGGAATGACTCCAAATCGATGTTCTGTAATTAGACCAGGAACTGAACCTTTTCTATTCCTTCCAGAGATTATACATACAAATTATTTTCTTTTCTCTTTTTGTTCGTTCACTCTCTCTCTACACAAACAGAGACCAACTATATAAGGACTCTTAATTGACAGTTACACACGGTGGAAGGTGAATCACCTATAACCACCCTGCCAATCGGTTACAAACCTTTCAGACATTCAGTTCGGTTATGTATAAAAACTACTCAACATTATGCCGTTACTTGGCCATGTATGACTCCATGGGGCACGAAGGCCTTACAATATTACACTTTGGACATAACATAAAATGTAGGGAATCTTCCAGATTCTTCAAGTTTTGAGGTGCTCCTGTACCATACTCCAAGACTTGAAAATTTTCCATGTCCCATGGAAATGCTCAGTGAAAAGCCTGTAATATCTTTTGACTTTCTCGATGTCTGCAATGCTAACTGGATGCCTCTGCTGCTTCCTCTTCATCCTCAACTGTGCCTTCTATCAATGGCTACCTCCGAAATGTAACAACTGAAATCCACTCCTTCATGCTACACCAACACATCTGTCCCTCACCTAGGAGTCCTCTCTTGCCTCTCGCCCCAGGACTTTTGGCAACACCAACTGGACCTCCTTCTCAGGCCCATGACAGATCTCTCATCTGCCTACTGTAGCGAGTGAATCTGCACCTGCAACTGGAAGTCAGCAAAATTCTTTTCTAGCACACTTTCTTTCAGCTTCTTGCTTCTTCTGTCTATTCAGTGACAGAATACCAATACACAAATAGCCCAGTCCTTTCGCTGGGCTCTGATACCAATTTGATGCAGAGGAAAACCAGATAACATACAAAACAGGTTGAATAATCCTTGAAAAGCCCACAAAATAACCTTTACAGTGTATATCGGCAAGACAATTTTAAATGTCACACCGAAATATACCTATTCTTGCCTATTGGCAAGACTGTACACCATCGGTCAAACGAAAAAGACTTTCGCCGATACATATCTCTTAGTGATAAGTGGCTTCGGTTATGTGCCTATCGGCATGATACTATTCTATCGGCGAGTTCCTTGAATCTTCTGCCGATGCTATCGGTCACACCGATGAGCGTCTAACTCCCACTTCTCCATCGGTCTGACTTGATCGTCGGTGGGACTTTTCTCTTCTCTACCGATATTGTATCTCACACCAATGTGCTTATCACCAAGAAGCTGTTGGTAAGACTTCTTGAATCTCACCCCGATCGGCTTGACATAAATCATCGGCCACTTCATAAATTCCTTCGCCGATAAGTCTCCTCTCCCCGATGGTTAGAACCATCGGCTAGACCGATACTGTCGGCCTAACTTTTTGTGAGTCTCCCGATGTGGTCACTCTTGTCGATGCATTAACGAGACTTCATTGTCGGTCAGATACATTCTTCGGTCGGACCTGAGGCTCTTCCACCGACATTCCTTCTCACCCTGATGCCTTAGGTCAAGGTAATCATCGGTGAGACTTTCACCGTCAGGCCAGCCGCTTTCAGTTCCTCCGATGATGATTCTTTCGCCGATGACTTCGGCCACACAATACATGACCTCCTACCACCGGTAACTCCTTTGTATTTCCTTCCACTGCGACCGCTACTGCCGGTAAACATTTGTATCTACCCCAATGTACATTAACAATGTACATTCGCTCATACATACAATCATGAAATGCAATTGTTGGATACACATATATTGTCTACGACATACAAATGACAGATACTCACAAATTGTATCTTCATACAAATACAGTATATGCACAAACTGCTCCGACATACAATGAACGTATACACATGAAATGCTAATTCCTTCTTTGCACATTCTTGCAACCGAATGGACAACACACAGAAAACTACAAAAAGCTATAGAACAGAAATAAATCTAACTACACAGAGGTCATTCCACTGGTTTCGAAGAAACCCACCAGTGGAATGACTCCAAATCGATGTTCTATAATTAGACCAGGAACTGAACCTTTTCTATTCCTTCCAGAGATTATACATACAAATTGTTTTCTTTTCTCTTTCTGTTCGTTCACTCTCTCTCTACACGAACAGAGACCAACTATATAAGGACTCTTAATTGACAGTTACACACGGTGGAAGGTGAATCACCTATAACCACCCTGCCAATCGGTTACAAACCTTTCAGACATTCAGTTTGGTTACGTATACAAACTACTCAACATTATGCCGTTACTTGGCCATGTATGACTCCATGGGGCACGAAGGCCTTACAATATTACACTTTGGACATAACATAAAATGTAGGGAATCTTCCAGATTCTTCAAGTTTTGAGGTGCTCCTGCACCAGTAGATATGTGTCTTAAGATGATCCAGTAAATATTTCAGAGGTTTGCATGAAGACCTGAAGAAATTATGGCCACTTAAGTTAAACTGGCTCTGGCAGGTGTTCAGAGGTGATAGAGTGACACAGATAGGTCCGGTGAGATTCAGAAATGCAATATCCTATTCTATAGATTTGGTGGAGTGTTTAGGAAGCCAATATGGATTAACAACCCAATTGGTTTGTGGTCTGGAGGTCCACAAGCATCTATTCCAATATGACAGTGATGACAGATTGTGTTCTTGAGGTTCTGGATGAAGGAGAGAATGATTTCAGTAGACATAAGTAGTGTGGATGTTCTTGGTGATTCAGGCAAGCTTGTGGGGGTCTTTGGATTGTGTCTAGTTCATGTTGGTGGTTCGCAATGAAGATTGAGCTCGTAATTGAAGAATTACTTCCGGATGATGATGTTCTTCCTAAGTCTGGCCGACTGGATGAGTTACACATCCTACAGATGATCTTGAAGATGTTCTATGAAGAATGGTGTGTTCCTAAAGAAATATTAAAGTTTCGGATCTGTGTGGCCGATAGTGTGTTGATCCGCATGAAGTCTTTTTCTAATAAGTCATGTTGTATTTAAGTATGTGCTCTGTAATGTATGCTGACTTGGATGATAATTCCTAAGTCGATGTGTTGTATAAATAAGGAGTTGTAAAGTCATTTCAATTGTATCTGATGGAGATGTGAGTGTGGTAGAGAGGCAGAAAGCGAAAGACAGAGTAGAAGTGTTGGGCTTAAATGGAATTGACTCAAGCATGGTGAAGATGCTATTGTTCAGTTCAAGTATGTAATACTTATTATTCTGTAGACAGTGTGTCTCCTATAGGTAGTGGGCCTCTTATGAGTAGTGTGCTCGGGCAGTGAGCCCTAATTGGCATGTACCATTTTGTTCTTTCTATTCTTCTAACAGAGAATACAATCTTGGGTTAGTCACCCCGTGGTTTTTCCCTTAACTGGGTTTTCCACGTCAAAATCTTGGTGTCATGTTTTTGCTCTTGAATTGTCGCATTACATTTCCATGATTGATTTATTATTATGCTGCTAGATTAAGAAAAGAATTTGAGTGATTATTTAAGAAAGTTTTAGACAATTGATTCACCCCCCCTCTCAGTTGTCTGTCTTAAATTTAACAATTGGTATCAGAGCAAGGTTCCTCTAAAAGGAGCTTAACTGCTTGAGGAGATTCAGGATGTCGTCCTACAAGAAGGATAGTCTGAGGTTTGATGGAACCAATTTCACTCTCTGGAAAAGTCGCATGGAATGTCACTTGCAATGTATGAGAATGCAGTATTGGATCATGGCTTCAAAGAAGTATACTCCTACACAAAATGGTCCAAGAACCATAGATGAAATTAGAGATGCTGAAAACAATCTATGGACTAAAGAAGCTCTTCTAAGTGCCTTGTCTGACTCAGAGCTGACAAATGTTGTTGACTTGCAAACTGCTTTCGAGATTTGGGAAAAACTGGAACTTCTGCATGAAGGAGACAAGTATGTTAAATGTGCCAAGCTACAGAGTCTGAAAGGAAAATGTGAAAATATGAAGATGAAAATATTACTACATTTATGCCAAGAGTAAATGAGCTTGTTTGTGGCATTAGATGTGCTGGTGGAGTCTTGGATGAAGATGAGATTGTCGGCAAAGTTCTCAGATCCCTTCCTGATTCTTACAAGTACAAGGTTGCTGCTATTGAAGAATTCAAATCTATTTCAGGTATCACAAGAGATCAATTGGTTGGTAAATTGGCTGCATTTGAATTGACTGAGTTTGGAGATGCCCCCCCCAAGACTGAATCTGCATTCAAAGCTAGTGCCTCTGTTAAAGGAAAACAAAAGTTTGATCTGGTAGAGAACTCTTCAAAGAAACTATCATGGTATGAGAAAGAAAGAAAATATTTGGAAGAAGATGATGCATAAGCTGCTCAACTTGAAGCCCTTATTGCAAAAAGACTGCCAAGAGGATCCGGTAAGTATGAAGGGAAATTGCCTTTTAAGTGTTTCAATTGCAACAAGACCATTTTGCCTCAAGGTGTCTGAAAAGATTTTCAAGGCCAAATTCTAACAGATCAAGGTTCTAAAAGAAATGTTACTATGTTCATGAAGAAGATGATGATGATGATGAAGGAGTAACAGATGATAAATCAGAAATAGGAAATAAATCCGGAAGTGACTGGGTGTTTATTGCCATCAAGGAAGAAGATCCAATGCCCTCTGAATCTGCTAATCATAAAATTGTAGAAAGAGATCTGGCTACCCAAGTTGAAAAAAGGGATGATTGGGTCATTGATAGTGGATGCTCTCACCATATGACAGGTGACAAAAATAAGTTCATAGATTTGGAAAGGTAGGAAGGAGGAGTGGTAAAATTTGGTGATAATTCTGCTGGCAGAATCAGAGGTAGAGGAACTATCTCTTTTGATGGAAAGAACAAAACCAGTAATGTTTTGTATGTTGAAGGTCTGAAGCACAATCTTCTTAGTGTTGGCCAGCTGGTGGACAAAGGTTATGATCTCTGATTCAAGAATGGAAAATGCAAGATCTTTGAAAGCTCTGGAACTGAGATTGCATCTGGTACTCAAACAAAAGGTAATATCTTCCACTTAGTTGGTACTGGTCAAAGTTGTCTATTTGTTCAAATTGATCAGAGTTGGTTATGGCATAGGAGAATGTGTCATGTGAATTTTGATAATATCATCAAGATAAGCAACACTTAGGCTGTAAGAGATCTTCCAAGATTGGTAAAACCTACCAATAGTTTGTGCAAAGAATGTCAGTTGGGTAAACAAAGTAGAATCTCATTCAAAAGCAAGGAACAATCTTGTACCAGATTATTGGACTTAGTTCACACTGATCTATGTGGTCTGGCAAGAATCAGGAGTGTGCAAGGTGATAGATACTTCATGTTATTAATTGATGATCATTCCTAGATGATGTGGGTGACTTTTCGGAAAGAAAAATCAGAAGCTCTTGAGAAATTCAAAATATTCAAGGCTATGGTAGAGAATGAAACTAGATTAAAATTAAAATGTCTGAGGTCTGATAGAGGTGGAGAATTCACATCCAGTGAGTTCATAGAATTCTGTGAAAAACATGGAATAAAGAGATAGTTGTCTGCTCATAGGACTCCACAGCAGAATGGAGTAGTAGAGAGAAAGAACCAGACCATCTAGGAAGCATCTAGAACCATGATGATGGAAGCAAATGTTCCTCAGATCTATTGGAGAGAAGCTGTAAGCACTGCAGTCTATACTCTCAATTGAGTACAAATCAGAAGCAATACCGATAAGACTGCCTATGAACTTTGGTTTGGCATCACTCCCACTGTGAGGTATTTCAGAGTATTTGGTAGCAAATGTTACATTAAAAGAGATGTAGATCTAGGAAAATTTGATGCTAGAAGTGATGAAGGAATATTCTTGGGTTATTCTACTCAAAGAAAAGCATATCGGTGTTATAACAAGAGATTAAGGATGATTGTTGAAAGTACAAATGTGAATGTTGATGAAGGTGTTGAAAAACCCTCAAGGTTTTATGAATATGATGAAGATGATCTAAATGATGTTTTTGTTCAAGAAGTCCAAGCTCCCTCTAAAATCCAGATTCAGATTGATCTGGAAAATCAGGAAGAAGAGATAAGTTTGAATGGACCTGGTCAAGAATCAGAAGTGCAAGAAACTCTCAAAGTTCCCAGGTATGTAACACTGAATCACTCTGAAGATCAGATCATAGGTGATAAAAGCAAAGGTGTATAAACAAGAAGAAAGATTGCTCAAGATTCAAAAGAGTATTGTTTGATTTCAAAGATTGAACCTAAAATAGTAAATGAAGCTTGCAATGATGAAAACTAGACTAAAGATATGGAGGAAGAGCTGATGCAAATTGAGAAAAATCACACTTGGGATCTTGTTCCCAGACCTAATAATAAGAATGTGATTGGAACCAAATGGGTATTCCGGAATAAACTGAATGAAGATGGTGAAGTAGTCAGAAACAAAGCCAGATTGGTTTGCAAAGGTTACTCTCACGTAGAAGGAGTTGATTTTGAAGAGACTTTTGCTCTGGTGGCAAGAATTGAAGTAGTCAGATTATTTCTTGCTTTTGCTGCCTTCAAAGATTTCAAAGTATTTCAGATGGATGTGAAGTCTGCCTTCCTGAATGGTGACTTGGAAGAAGAAGTTTACATTGAGCAACTGGATGGATTTCAATTGTTTGATCATGGTGATATGGTCTGCAAGTTGAAGAAAGCACTGTATGGACTCAAGCAAGCTCTAAGAGCTTGGTATGAAAGATTGGATAAGCATCTCTTAAAGATTGGTTTCAACAAAGGTACTGTTGACAGTAATTTGTATTTCAAAATTGATCATGAAAATATCTTGATTGTTGAAGTATTTGTTGATGACATCATTTTTTGGGGAAGAGATAGTATGTGCAAAACCTTTGCAAATCAAATGAAAAGTGAATTTGAGATGTCCATGTTTGGGGAAATGAATTTCTTCTTGGGTCTGCAAATCACTCAAACAAAGAAAGGAATCTTCATTTCTCAGACCAAATATGTGAAAGAATTGTTGAAGAAATTTGGGATGGAAGACTCAAAACCAATGAATACTCCCATGGCAACTAGATGCAAATTGAGCAAAGATGATGACTCTCCTAAGGCTGATCAGAAAAAGTATAGGTCAATGATTGGAGGATTATTGTATCTCACTCAAACTAGACCTAACATTATGAATGTTGTTGGTCTTGTTGCTAGATTCCAAGCTAATCCTAGAGAATCTCATGTCATGGCAGTCAAGAAGATTTTTAGATATCTAAAAGGAACAGTTGAGTATGGTCTATGGTACCCTAGAGATCATGATTTCTCTCTTCATACATATACAAATGCAGATTGGGCAGGAGATGTGGATGACTGGAAGAGTACCAATGGTGGAGCATTCTTTTTAGGGAAGAGATTGGTTTCTTGGCTAAGCAAGAAACAAGAGGCAATATCTTTGTCCATTGTAGAAGCAAAATATATTGCAGCAGCAGGTAGTTGCACTCAAGTATTGTGGATGAAGCAAATACTAAGGGACATCAGAGTGGAGTATAAGGAACCTATCACAATCTTCTATGATAATTCAAGTGCAATAAACATATTAAAGAATCCGGTGTTGCATTCAAAGACTAAACACATATCCATCAAGTTTCACTTTTTAAGAGAGCAAGTGAATGAAAATGAAGTCAGATTGGAGTTTGTGCCTTCCAAGGATCAGATTGCAAATATTTTTACTAAACCTCTACCTAAGGGCTTTTTTAAGTATCTCAGGGAGAAGTTAGGGGTTATTACCCCTCCAGTTCTGAATTAAGGTGCACTATTGTGCATTAGTTCAGTGGATCTCACAGCTATATCTTGTGGTCTAGATTGATGTTTGGGAAGCTGTTACTCAGGGGGAGTAGCTTGTATGATTTTGAATTGATGTAAGTATGTGCCCTTTGCCATTGATGTCAAAGGGGGAGAGAAGACATGTGAAAAACAAGTGGTTGCTGATCAAAGGGGGAGCAGGAAAGGAAGAGAAGATATGTGAATGGTTTTTGTTAATAGGGGGAGTTGTGACAGTGTGGAGAGGTTCTTGCCTTAATGGGTAAAATAATTTTTCACATCATATGTTGCCATCAATGACAAAGGGGGAGATTGTTGCAAGTATGGGCCTAACCAGTGTTGTCATTGATGTCAACATACTCCTATTGCATTGATGATAAGGATTGATGAGCTATGTGCTGAGGATATTGAAAAAATTAGTCCTAATCAGGAACAGAGAAGAATAGTGAAGGTAGTAAAGTAAAGATCTTAGTAAAGATGAAGATCAGAGGAAGCGCTTCAAAGGGTTTGTAGATATGTGTCTTAAGATGATCCAGTAAATATTTCAAAGGTCCGCATGAAGACCTGAAGAAATTATGGCCACTTAAGTAAAACCAGCTCCGGCAGGTGTTCAGAGGTGACAGAGTGACACAGATAGGTTCGATGAGATCTGGAAATGCAATATCCTATTCTGCGGATTTGGTGGAGTGTTTAGGAAGCCAATATGGATTGACAACCCAATTGGTTTGTGGTCCGAAGGTCTGCAAACATCTATTCCATGATAGTGATGACAGACTGTGTTCTTGAGGTTCTGGATAAAGGAGAGAATGATTTAAGTAGGCATAAGTAGTGTGGATGTTCTTGGTGATTCAGACAAGCTTGTGGGGGTCTTTGGATTGTGTCCAGTTCATGTTGGTGGTTCGCAATGAAGTTTGAGCTTGTAATTGAAGAATTACTTCCGGATGATGATGTTCTTCCCAAGTTTGGCCGACCGGATGAGTTACACATCCTGCGGATGATCTTGAAGATGTTCTATGAAGAATGGCGTGTTCCTAAATAAATATTGAAGTTTCAGATCTGTGTGGCCGACAGTGTGTTGATCCACGTGAAGTCTTTTTGTAATAAGTCATGTTGTATTTAAGTATGTGCTCTGTAATGTATGCCGACTTGGATGATAATTCCTAAGTTGATGTGTTGTATAAATAAGGAGTTGTAAAGTCATTTTAATTGTATCTGATGGAGATGTGAGTGTGGTAGAGAGGCGAAAAGTGAAAGACAGAGCAAAAGTGTTGGGGTTAAATGGAATTGACTCAAGCATGGTGAAGATGCTATTCTTCAGTTCAAGTATGTAATACTTATTATTTTGTAGATAGTGTGTCTCTTGTAGGCAGTGGGCCTCTTGTGAGCAATGTGCTTGGGTAGTGAGCCCTAATTGGCATGTGCCATTTTGTTCTTTCTATTCTTCTAACAGAGAATACAATCTTGGGTTAGTCACCCCGTGGTTTTTCCCTTAACCAGGTTTTCCATGTCAAAATCTTGGTGTCATGTGTTTTTGCTCTTGAATTGTTGCATTACATTTCCATGATTGATTTATTATTATTTTGCTAGATTAAGAAAAGAATTTAAGTGATTATTTAAGAAAGTTTTAGACAACTGATTCACCCCCCCTCTCAGTTGTTTGTCTTAAATCTAATAGTTGTAGCCCAGGGAAACTAGCCTGATAGGATAACAAGTTGAAAAGATAGGAAGTCATATAGAATTGCCATGTTTTCTCCTTTGTGGACAATTGTTCATCCAACTTATTACTGATAAAGGATACCCAATCAATATGCTTCCCATTGACAACCTTCATACATAAGTAACACATCCAAGGGTGCCACCTGTTAATAGTAGGTAGGCCAAACACCTGACTGAGCAACGAGATAAATTCCTTACCATCATCCTTGAACTCACTTCGGGCCTGCACTACTACCATTTTTAATGGATGCTTTCTTTGGGTTTCCAGTAGCTACTGGTTGATATAGGTGGTGGTTTCTAGAGTAGAAGGTCTTCGTAGATGTAATGAATATCTTCTCATAGGGTTAGAAGATAGGAATGCCAAACACTGTCTATCATATCAGAGGAGATGTCTAGAATAACCTACCCTATCAGCCTGATGATCATTTTACTTCCAACCTTATAGGATTTTGCACATGCTAGAACCAATTCTAGAGTTTGAAGGGAGATGGGGAAAGCCACAACTTGTATCGGCCCAAATGTGACCATTTGTTGGGCCTAAAAAGACCTCCCCTCTGTAGTATTGATCTTCCCTAAGAAGGCATGTGCGTTAGGAACTCCTAAGTCTATGTCCCTGATCTTAGAGAACTGGCTTATCATCTTTGATGGGGGAAGATATCCCTTGTAGTCTTGTTTGACTTGCCTGATAGGTGCATCCTCTGCCATGATTTACAATTCTATAAGCAATGCGATGGTTAGATTAAGTCAGATCAAATGAACTAGTTATCATTATAAAAGTAACATAGCGGGGATCGAGCCTTGGACCTGATCCCTTCTTTGCGCCATTAAGATGGTATAGAGTAAGGCAAACTATGATCTCGATCCTGTTAAGAAATACAAAGGTAATTGTCAAGGGTCAGAGGTCGGGGTTGACTTGGTACCTCTAACTCCTGATTCATAACTACTCAGTGGAAGCCCCATGATCTTGATCCTGATAATGTCATACAGACGAAGTTGTCAGGGATTGGAGATTGGGGGTGACTCAGTTCTTCTAACTCTTAGTTTGAAAGGAGTTAAGTGAAAGACCTGCAAGCCTAATTTCGATAGGGCTAAACAAAGGTAACGTGTCAGGAATCATAGACCAAGAATGACTTCTGCCTTGTGTCCACCTAGAAAGTGACTTGTTAAGGGTATCATGGTGAGGCCGATCTCGACAATGGTAAATATAAGGATAAATAGCATTGGGGACCAAGACCTTGACAAGATCACTAACTGTGGTATCTCCTTATTGACAATAAGGAAAATCATCAACAGTCCAAGGATTTTAAAAGGGGGAAGCAACTTACTTGTTAAATCACAGTAATTGAGGAAAAAGTAAAGCACACTATAGGAGCACTATGAGGACCATGCATTTGAAAGCAAACCCTAAGACTATGAGAGACCCAAGAAAACACTTAGGGATGCATTCAAGACTTGAACAAGGGAACAAAAATCCAATGCTAAAGCAATAAATAGATCATACTCTAACTATATTTGTACAAACTAGATCAAAATCAACAATAACACCCCTTACCTAGCTCAAAGAAATAGTAAGCAAGGCATGATGACCTGGGAATTCCTGACAAGCCCGACATGTTTAATATTCTCCTATCGACTGAAATTTGTTGGAAAAATCAAAATGAGATCTCAGATTTATGAGGGAGGGTTTGCTATGGAGTTGAGATCTTAGGATGCAAAGACGAAAAATGAGAAAGTGATCAGTGAAACACAATAAAAACCCACTTTTGCACATCAGAAACTAGCCATAAATGTGCTGCCAGGAGTAGATAGGGCACTAGTCATATCCTTTGTCAGGGGTAACCCTCGAGGCTATGCTCTCGATCATGCTGGGAGGACAAACACTGAAGCCCCAACCTAGGTGACACATAGTTCTAATCTTTTGTCCCTTAGGGCAGGGATTCTAGAAATTTTTTACAGCCAATGCTAGCATGACTAACTAAACAGGTTGGCTAATTCCACAAAGAAGGGGTATCAAGAAGTCGGAGATGCTTCTATTGTTGTTCCAAAATGACAAACCCTGCAAGCTCGATAGGTAACCATACCACAACAGTCTAAATGAAATCAATACGTCAAGTGAGAGGGTAGTAGAAACTACAAAGAAGAAAGGAAAAAAAGGGGGGTCCCTATTTTCCATGCCTAAATGGGGTGTGCTGTGCAGGGCTCAAGAAATGCCAACCAAAACAGGAAAAATGTCCCAGAGCATTTTAAGGAGAAAACTAATCAAGGACTCAAAACCCAAAATCTTCCACTCATTCCAGGAGCTATGACTATTAGGATAAACCAAGAGCAAGGATGACATCGCACAAGATCAAATGCATCTGAAATCCAAGTGTGCACATGATCCATTACCCTTCTCTAGATAGGAAAGATTTTGTTAATCACAAACTAGAGATTGGGTTAGGTAAAGTGGATCTTGCTTTCATATGATCACTTGGACATTGCTCTGTTGCTAGTCAGGCATTCATAGCCATGATAGAGATATCACAAACCCCACCCAAGGCCTTGTTCTACTGCCAACTAGGCATCCATAGCCTCGGTAAAGATTGTTCGGATCACCCAAATAGTTGAGCTCTCACTAGTTTCCTTTCTTTCTTTTATTTTCTTTTAATTTCCTTCTCTCCCTCTCTCTCTTTTGACAACTATCTCAACTTGTAAGCACTGAAGCCTACCACTGGGTTGGGGGGTTAAGGCCAACCTATAAGGAGAAAACCACTCCTAGGTTAAGCTAGAGGTGGTGATCTAGACAGACAAAATCATAAGATTTTCACCCAACAATCAGCTGTAACAACTCGTTTTGACATGCCTAAGGAAGATTTTAATGTGTAATTGTATATAAGATCTCCAAAAAACATTACCCTGAGTACAAAGGTTGTTCTAACCCTTAGTTGGACTAGTATACCCACCAGTCAAAATGAATGATAGAACTGAAAGCTGAGAAAACATGACTGATTTCCATACTAAAAATGAATAGAAACACCTTTTTGGCAATGGTTCCACCATCACCAATCCTTTTACCAACCAAAACAAGCACTGGATGAGTAGAAGCAGGTTTGAAATGCAGGCTTGCAGAAATGAACTTGAAACTTATTTTCAGAAATTAGACAAAACAAGAAAATTGGAAAAGAATGTGCAAATTAAACAATAAAAAGGCAAACACTAAGAAAAAAGCAAAGGAAAACCCAAATAACCAACCAACAGACTCAAAACAAGACTCCTAACCTAACTATTTACAAAAGAGACCAAAGGGTCTCTTCATCAGACTCTCTCAGTTTGGGAAGTAGTGTTTGAGGTACTGTCCATTGACTGGCAATGGCACAAGTTCCCCAAATAGAGAGTTGATGTGGAAGGTATTTTCCCCAAGGATCTCAACAATTTGATAGGGTCCTAACAAGAGTTTGTCAAACTTTGAATGGCCTCCTCTCTTTTCTTTAGCTTTGTCCCATATGAGAACCAAATCACTGATCCTAAAAGCCTTGCCTGTAGCCCTTCTATCAAACCACCTTTTAACAATCCCTTGATGTTTCATTAAGTGTTCTAGGGAAACATCTCTTTTCTCTTCTAGGTTCAAGAGGTTCAACAATCTAGCCTCTACCTTGTCTTCTACTCCCAAGTAATCCCTAGAAAATTTTAAAGTGGAAATTTTCAAGTTCACAGGGAAAATGGGGTTCTGACCATAGACTAGCTAGTAGGGGGAAGTGTCCAATTAAGATTTTACCCAGGTTCTATCAGCCCATAATGCAAACTTTAGTTGTGTGTGCCAATCCCTAGGGTTTTTTTCCAAGAGCTTTCTAATGACATCAATTACATTTTTGTTTGTAGATTCAGAAACACCATTCCCTTAAGGATAATAATTAGAAGAAAAATTAATAATTACCTTATTTTCAAGAGTCCATTGTAATAATTTAGTAGATGAGAAGGCATGACCGTTGTCACATACCAGAGCAAAAGGCATACCAAACCTGGTGATGACGTGTTCTTCCAAAAACTTGATGACTATGTCAGTAGTGCAATCCTTGCAAGATAACACCTCACTCCACCACATACAGTAATATGTTGCTCTTAGGATGAATATGTGCCCTGCAGAGGAACTTGGGTTAATCATACCAATGAAATCTAGGCCCCATTGGGCAAAGGGTCTTACCTCATACACTAGTTTTAGGGGCATGGAAAAGTTTCGTTATCTCGAAGTTGATGTCTAGCAAGTATAGCCTTTCTTGACATGTTGATGGGTGTCTTTGAAGATATGGGGCCAATAGTATCTAGCTCTAAGTATCTAGTGCACTATAGCATCCCCTAATCCATGTCCAGTTCTAAACTCATCATGAAATTTAGTCAATACCTGCTCTGATTCTTATTTATTCAGGCATCTAAGCTACAACCCCTCAAAATTCCTCGTGTATAGGACTCTTGATTTGATCATATATTTCTAACTTTTAATTCTCAAGGCTCTCCTCTAAGTGGAGTTCATATGCTCAAGACATCTATTACTGAATAGATATTGCACAATGTCTTGATACCAAGGGTCCATAGTGATGTTTTCTACTGAATAATGATGACAGCCAATAAGTGGATCTGACTCTGCTAGGGTTTTAGATAGCCCTTGTTCCCTGATCAGCTTCATTGGATGTATTTCCAAATCAAATTCTTGTAGGGTCATCATTCACTTTCCTCTCCTTTCTCCCAGTTCATTCTGCATCAACATAGACTTAACCAATGGGTATGCGACAATAGCCATGACTTTGCTTCTCAATATACAATGCCTAAATTTATTTATGACTTTCATTAGGGCATAAGCCTGTTTCTCCATGTATGGATACTTGACCTCTGCATCTTTGAATGGAGCACTCATGAATACAATAGGCCTTTCATCTCCCTCTCCTTTTCTCTGAGTCAAGACAACTACACAAGAAACTTCAGACGCAAAAGAATAGATGTAAAAGGGGAGAGTATAATTAGGGCTAGTTAATATAGGAGCTTGGGCAATAGAACTTTTAATCTTTGAAAAGGATTGTTTAGCTCCAATGGGCCACTCTACCTTAGCATCCTTCTTCAACATATAATTTTAAGGCTTGACTATCCTAGCAAATTCTATGATAAACTTTCTAAAAAAATTAATCTTACCAAAGAAGGATTTGAGTTCCTTTTTGCTTCTAGGCAAGGGGGTCTTCTAGATTGCCTCAACTCTCTCAAGATCAATGGAGATCCCTTCCTCAGATATAATATGTCCTAAAACTTCCCTTCTGTCACCTTGAAAATGCACTTCTTAGGGTTCAAGGAGACCCCATACTATCTGCATCTGTGAAGTATTTTCCTTAAATTGTTTACATGGTCAGGTCAGTTTTTAGAAAAGACAATGAGATCATCCATGTAGATTATGATGCATTTGTCAACCAAACCCTTAAAATCCATATCCATAGCTCTCTAAAAAGTGGCACTTGCATTGATCAGGCCGAAAGGTATCCTTCTATAAGCATAATTGCCCCATTTACAAGTGAAAGTAATCTTCAGTCGGTCTTCCTCTTCAATCATGACTTGATTATATCCTAAAAATCCATCAAGGAAGGACATCATCTAAGAGCCATTGACAATCTGTAGTACTTCGTCGAGGGAAGGGAGTGGGTAATTATCTTTCCTAGAGGCTCAATTTAAGTTCCAAAAATCCACACATAGCCTTATCTCTCCATTCCTTTTCCTGACTGGAACCAAGTTGGCCACCCAAGTGGACTGCCTTACAGCGAAGATGATCTTGGCGGATAACAATTTTTGTACTTCATTGTATATCGGTAGTTCCAATAGGGCATTGGCATATCTGAGTTTTTATTGGAATGGTTTGGAATTGGGCTTCAGAGAGATAGTGTGTTGAAAGATGGATGTATCAAAAGTCTTCAAATCCTCATAACTCTAAGCTATGACATCCCTGAATTCTTTTAATGCCTGAATGATCCCTTCTGTTTCTTCAAGACGACGGGCTAAATCAAATGAAAATGTTTTTGACTTTTTGTTCATCACCAAGGTTGATAGTGTCATATTTACCACCTTCCAAATCTTCTGGGTTTTTTTCTTCAATTTCTAGTCCATGTTGAATTATCTTTCTAGCATTATTAGTCTTTTAGGAATGTTGTTGTTCTTTAGATTGTTGATCTCCCCTTAATCAATTTTAAAGGGGTCTCCGTCACACTCATCAATGATTTATGCCTCGAAGACACTAGTGTTAGTAATAAAATTAGGAATATGTTTGTCATCCTTGAATACCTGAAAGTGCTTGACATTGTTTGGAACTACCGGGCATGGGACCAACTCCACCGAGAATTTCTTCAACCTTGAGACTGCCATGGACTCTAGGGTGGTGGCCTCAATTGCCAGTGAATCTGCTATTTGATTCCTCCACCTAGGTATAGACCTTATGTCGAAGGCTTCAAAATCCTCGATGAGATCCCATACTCTATTTCTGTAAGCAACTAGTCTTTTGTCATGACAGGCATATCAACTTCTCACTTGTCTAATCACCAACTAGGAGTCCCCTTGCACCTATAGCAGCTTTGCCCCTTTGTGATGAGCCAATAGTAGTCCTCTTATCAAGGCTTCATACTCAGACATGTTTGTATAAGGGAATTGCAGCCTATAGGAGGTGAAGAATGCCCTTCCCTTCAGGTTCACCAGTTCTACTCCAGCTCCACAACCTTGCTTACACTTTGAGCCATCAAATTTGAGGGTCCACAAGCCACTATTGTGGGAAGGGTATGCTTTTTGAATAGGCTTTGTCTGAAGAGGTGCTTCTTCAACCTGTTTGGTCCTCTCTTCAACCTCAGTGTGTAAAACTATCACTTCTTTCTTTGGAGATTCTAAGGGTACCTCAACACATTCGGTGCCCCCTCTTCAGCTCCATCATCTATCCCTCCCCCTATTTCAATGACACTAATTGTTCTAAGACATTCGAGATAGGACAATTCAGAATGAGTCTTGATGTACTCTGCACCAATTTGGCAGTAGAAGATCAACTATTTGGGTATGTAGACCTAGGAATTCCTTGCCTTGAGATAGCTTCTATATGAATTCTCTTAAGTAGTTCTTATCTCCCCTTTCAATGGTTAGCCCCATCATAATGTTCTTGGTAGACACCTAAGTGCACATTTGCAAAGATCACTTCATTAGGATGATTATATTCAGTAATCACATGTTTTAACCTGGGCTCACTAAGGATCTAAATTTGATTAGAATTCCCTTTCTAGGGGACCCACATGTGGGAGAAATCTATAGAAAAATAACCATTCAAACTCCTGGTCCAGTCTTTACTTAACAACATATCATAAAATTTAAGGATTTCTACCCCCTGGATATCAATGTTACATCCCCAATTTTTGTCTTGCTATACTTTTTACTTTTACTTGGACATAAGTAAATTTATTATGATGTTTGGATCAATGACAAGGAAAGACATGGATTATATTGAATGTCATTTATGAAATTATGGAAATGATTATGTTATTATCAATTTAATATTTGCATTATGAGATTTGATTTATTATTTGAATACTGATGCACTGATCATATTTTGTTTGGTTACAAGTTTGATATAGGAATACAGGTTTTCAGATGACTCTCGGAGAAAAGAGAGAATCTTTTGAGGAGAGAGATATAGACCTTGGGTTATGAGTGGTTTATTTGCCAAATCAAGTATAAGTGTTTAACAAAAATGTGAACCAATGTGTCGTAAGAGGTAAGTCTTGTCTTGTCAGTTTACTTTTGAACCCAAATTGACAGATAGTCGATATCTCATGAATCTTTGCAAATCGTAGTGTGTCAGCATAGTTGTTAGTAACATAAATGATGTCATTTGTGTGTGAACTGTGACTATTTACGTTTAATGTAAAAGTTATGACGTTATTGTCGTAAAATGGTGGTATTATTATTAATAAGTCACTTAGTGTTTTTCATTGTCGACGTTTAACGTCAAATGTCGATCTCATCGAGTTGATGTGATTTTATCGACAGATTGTGAAGGGGAGACAAGCTCAACCCATTCACATTATCTGTAATCCTTTGTTTTAATATTATCATTTTCATTGATTAAATCATAACTATCAAATAGAGATAATGTTATGTAAACCATATTTGATATAATCAAATAGGTACATATATATGCATCGAATGAGGATAATACCTCATGATAAGTATTAATATTTACTCTTGAGCAACCGTAGGCATATATTATGGAGTGCCTTCATTATAACTCCTTATTGGATTAAATCACCCCTTGTGATCATTAATTGCTCAAAGTTAGTTTAATGAGTTGGTAGCCTCTTAGAAGAGGAGTGGCGGATCACCCAGCTGCCATCGCTGATCTCCTCAAATGATGCTTTCATCATCAACATATGTCGATGTTTGCATATTTCTAGCTGGTGTTTGGAGTCAAACCATAAAACAAAAATTATTGGAATTAAATGAGTTTTCAACTGCTAAGAGTGGGAGAGAATGGAGAGGACGACTCATTATGAGTTTGTTTGAGCTCTTAAAGCCACGACTTAGCTAGTCGATGGCGTATCTTTTGTGGACATGTTATGTTTGCTGAGTCTTGGTCATTAGAAGAAAAAGAATTTGCGGTCGTCAGTAAGGGAAGAAGTTATAGAAAAGTGGATAACATGGCTGTCTGGGATGAACACAAAAGTTTACTACCTACCAATATATCTCTGTAAACTATCGCTGTTAGGTAAATACTCCTACAAGATATGCTTTATAAGACAATGATAATTTGAATGATTGCTTGTCTTGGACAATCATTTAATTTAGTTTGGTTATCCTTTTAGTATACTGTGTAAACTGTGCAAAGGGGATAAGCTGACTATGTCAACTTGAATACTATTGATTTAACTCGATTGACTGAGTCGACTATGTATGTGTATATCTTAGTATAACTAGAGAAGCATCGACTTACCCTGAAAAGGCCAATGTAAG
This sequence comes from Cunninghamia lanceolata, assembly GCA_027924645.1. Taxonomy (NCBI): domain Eukaryota; kingdom Viridiplantae; phylum Streptophyta; class Pinopsida; order Cupressales; family Cupressaceae; genus Cunninghamia; species Cunninghamia lanceolata. Next base: position 9,457,020 of record BSBN01000814.1, read on the forward strand.
CTTTTGCAATGATATCTGTTTCATTATCATTTCGGGTCGATCATACTTCTGTCATTAAATCGATATACAGACCCATTTATTGTTTGGGAAATAAACGAATTCTTTAGATGGAGATTATTATAGTTATCTAGTGTTTAGAAAACCAGTCGCTCTATTGAATGAGCAATCATTTTGAAATAAGTCAATTATTTTATCATAGGATAGTTATGTATTTAACTCTCGTCGAGATTAGTGCAAATGGTACTTGTAATAGAAAACTTACCAGCCAAGAGTAATATGGGATAAATTATTAAGGGGTGTCATTACCATTTTGAAACCACTCTTGTTTTAATTTCTATACATTGTCAAAATGATTTCTTATCCAAAGAACTTAGATTCTTGGTGGTCTATGATAACTATGGTATAACCTATTGAGTGGTAGAAGAACTAGGGATAGTTTGATAAATAGGATAAATGTCAAAAGATCTTCTTAATGTCTATACTAGTAATCTTGATGAGTATAGCTTATAGTAAACCATTATGTGGAAATAGACTATGTCTATATAGAAACAACCTTGTATAAAATCATATATGAGTATATATGAAGTGATGGTTAATGACATCACGTAGAGGTAAATTGAAAGGTATTCATATTCCTTTTGAATAGAAGTTATTATCTTCACAAGAATTATAGTATTCCTTACCATGGTTGAGTTAAACCAAAAGTTGATTATGAACCTTAAGCCTTATAGAAATGAGATATGGATATATATTGAAATATCGTAATATTCAAGGGTTGTTATAAAACCCTAGAGTCGATTATGAACCAAATGAATGGTTGTCATTTAGACTTATCTAAGTCAAGAAAACTATTATCATGACAAGATGATTAAACCATTTACGTAAATATAGTTGGTGTGAATAACTACGAGAATACGACAATATCCAAGTCGAGTAGGGTTGGGTGAACACAACGACCATGTTCATTTTGAATGTTATTGATATTAAAAACTTTGGCCAAAGTAATGCATTTGTTTTCTACATGCATTGTTAGTTCACTGTATTTGGATTGCTCATCCTATTGGAAATCATACTTAGCTAGAGGGTATCTAGGGTTGTATGGTTGATAGAGTTGAGTAGGATACAACACTATGTACTTGGGAAAGGAAAGTTACCACTAGTCACCTAAGGTCTATATTCCTCATGAAGGGTAGGGCCACTTCCTTTGTGGAAGATGTGTGGGAGACTGTCAGTCTGTGGATGGAGGTAAATCACTAGAATGATACTCTCTCTCCAAGTAGGAAACATGCCGAGACTTGTGATAAAGATGTCTGATATTCATAAGCAATATTTATTCCAAAATTTGTATAAGTATTTGATTTACATTTGTAAACATTGCAATTGAGAAAGATAATATTATTGTATTTAATTTTGTAAAGAGAAATCTTGTAATTGTAGTTACTTGATTATATGTTGAATAAAAAGAAAATTTTTCTCTATCTCATTTTTACCTTGTTGATTTACTCTATGGTAAATTTCTAGTTTTACTATTTTTTAGAACATGGATGTTACATATGGTATCAGAGCTATCAGGTTCAACACTAGGGCTTATTAGACCACTATGCTTGCCTGTAGTCAACATTATGCGGTTAGCTAATGTTTGAAAATTTTTGTGCCAGAATGGTACGTCTTAAGAAGACAACAAGAAAGTCTATTAATATGAGTCAACTTTTCCTTAAAGAAAAAAGAGAATGTGAGGCCATTATCAAAACCTTTAAGGGAACCAATGATGAGAGTGACATTTGGTTAAGTGATATTGAAACTCTGGCGACTGTCTTAACTTGAATCAAGCGAGTGGGAAGGGAAAACATGGAAAGAGTTAAGATCACTACCAAAATCATAGAGTATATGTTAGATGAGGAAACAACTATGGTTAGGCGAGATCCCCACATACCCCCAACTATTGAGATCATAGAAGTTAGGTCCGATAGTGAGTTAGAGGGTTATATACCTCAAGATTATGTATCTAAAAATGAATCTGAAGGATATACTCCTCTTGAGCATGAATTTTGAAGTCATTTCTTGTATAAATGAATAATACTCTATACTTTTGAAATGAAATAAATAAAAATAAGTTGTTTTTGTACCAAACTATTGTTTAATTGAGTTTAATATGTTTTGATTTAATGGGATGCATTATAATCATGAACTAATGGACAACTCAATATTCTCAGGTGTGAGAAATTGATAAACATGGTTCGAACAAGAACTAACCAAGGAGAAACTAAAGAGGAAAATCACCTGCCTAATAATAAGCTAGACCAAATCATAACCATGCTTGAGGAAACCAAGAAAAGACTGGGTGATTTGGAAAAGAAGGTAGATGATAAAGGGAATACTAAGGGAGGAGGTGAAAACTCTCATGGAGAAAGTGGAGAAAATCATGAAGATCACAGTAAGAGTATGGAACCTCATAAAGAGGCAAGGGATAGATTAACCTCAGAGCTCTCAAAGGATATGAATAAGGTTACTCCACCAAAAATTTGATGGGACAATGACCGAAGATGTTGCAGAAGCTTGGTTAACAGAAATGGAAAATTTTTTTGAGATAAGAAATTACTCAGAAGTGACCAAGGCAGTATGGGGAGCATTCCAACTGGCAGGAGAAGCATCCACTTGGTGGATGAATAAGAAGATTGAATTGAATTTAAGCTCTCTAAGGGTAACTTGGGATGAGTTCGTGGAGCTCTTTCACAAGAGATGGTTACCGCAACTCTATTTTGATCAGAAACTGACTGATTTTTAGAATCTTCATCAAGGAGATATGACAGTGGTGGAATATGGAGAAAAATTCACCTGACTCTTGAAGTATGTTCCTTAGTACCAAAAAGATGAGAGATTCAGGATCAAAAAATTCATCATGGGCTTAAATGCTCAAATTGGTGGTGAAGTGGATGTGCATGGTCCGACAACAATGGATCAAGTGTACGAGAAGGCGATCAAGCAAGAGAAAAAGCTGAAATCTATCTTGGCTTATCATGATAGAAGCCACAAGAGGTTTAGTGGAACTCCTAACAACCAACCATACAAGAAAAGATATGAAAAGAGTTATGAGAACAAGAGAAAAGATAAAGGATCTTAGAAAAGCAAGGGTGGATCTGGAAATGAGAAGAAGAATAGCAATTTCAAAAGGAGCGAGGATAACAATGGGAAGACTTCAGATAAGAAAGGACCTATTAGAGGATGCTTTACTTGTGGGGGCAACCATTATGCAAATCATTGCCCTAATAAGAATCAAAACGGTCAACAAAGAGGTAGTGCATTACCTACTTAGTAAGAAGCATTCCAGTAAAGGATTCATGCAGCTCTCAACAATCATCAAGAAGAGTATCAAATCACACCCATTGAGATGACAGGTACTTTGTTTGGAGTCCCTATATCTATTTTGATTGATGCAGGAGCCACTAAAAACTTTGTTTCTCCTAGAATTTTGAATAAATATCCTAGAAAAGCTGGGTACATGTCTAGACCATGGTCAGTAGAATATGCTAACCAATCTAAGGCTTGGGTAGAGCAATGTTTGTTTGAAGGAAAGATTGATCTCCCTAGTTTCTCAACTGAAGTAAACCTGTATGTAGCTCCCTTAGGATCCTATGATGTAATCCTAGGAATGAGTTGGCTGTGGAAACATAGAGCTAAGGTTGACTATTTTTTAAAAATAGTTGAATGCTTAGATGATTTGGGAAATCAAACCCAAATCCAGGGGGTTCAAATAGAAGTTAAAATCAGACCTATTTCTGCCAAGCAATTGAAAAGGGCTAGAAGGAAGGGTTGTCAGTTGTTTGTAGTTAAAATGGAACAAGTAAAGGAAGGGTTAGAAAACCCTAGTTCATCTTTTAGAGAAAAGTATCCTTTTCTTCGGGAGTTTCAGGATGTGTTCCTAGAAGAACTACTAGGATTGGCTCCCAAGAGGGTTTTTGATTTTGCAATTGATATTAAACCAGGATCTGAGCCTATATCAAAAGCACCCTACTGTATGACAACTACAGAGTTAATGGAATTGAAAGCACAATTACAAGAATTGTTGGCAAAAGGTTTGATCAGACCCAGTGTTTCACCTTGGGGTGCTACAGTTATTTTTGTCAAGAAGAAGGATGGAGCCCTTCAGTTATGCATAGATTATCATATGCTTAATAAAGCAATGGTAAAGAACATATATCCTTTGCCATGTATTGATGATCTTTTTGATTAGATACGCTACTATGTTTTCAAAAATTAATTTGCGATCAGGATATCATCAACTAAGACTGAAAGATGAGGATATTCATAAGATAGCTTTTAGAACCAGATATGGACACCATGAGTTTACAGTGTTGCCATTTGGTTTGACGAATGCACCTGCTACATTCATGAATCTCATGAATAGTGTATTCAGAGATTGGACAAGTTTGTTGTAGTCTTTTTGGATGATATACTCATTTACTCTAAGAATGAAGAAGAACATCAATGATATCTGCAAATAGTTCTGCAACGGTTAAGAGAACATAAGTTATATGGGAAACTGTCTAAGTGTACATTCTTCCAGAAGGAGATCCAATACCTAGGGCATATTATATCAGCTAATTGAATATCTGTTGATCCTGCAAAAATCACAGCTATTCTGGATTGGCCTGTACCCACAAATGTGCATGAGGTGCGTAGTTTCATGGGCCTGGTTGGCTATTATAGGAAGTTTGTTTTAAATTTCTCTAGTATTGCTAGTCCAATCACTTCCCTAGAGAGGAAAGGAAAGAGATTTGAATGGACAGACAAATGTCAGGGTGCATTTGATCTCTTAAAAGAAAAGTTAACTACAACTCCAATCTTGAAAGTTCCTAACCCTGAAGGACAATTTGAGGTAATTATAGATGTCTCAGGAGAATGATTAGGAGGAGTGCTTATGCAAGATTGAAGAGTTATAACATATGAGTTAAGGAAATTGAAACCCTATGAGAAAAATTATGCACCACATGATCTGGAATTGGCAGTAGTAACTCATGCCTTGTAGATGTGGAGACACTGTTTGTTGGGGAAGACTTTTGTACTTAAGTTAGACCATCAAAGTCTTAAGTATATTTTCTCTCAACTGCATTTGAATGCTCGACAAAGGAGATGGTTAGAATTGATATTTGACTATGACTTTGAGATAAACTACATCAAAGGAAAAGAGAATAGAGGAGCTGATGCTTTGAGTCGTAGAAGACGTATAGCTTCTATTGTTTCTATTCATAGAAATTTCAAAGATTTGGTGTTACAAAATTTGTCTGGTGATGAGTATTATGAGCAAGTTAAGCAGGCTCTGGAAGATAATCCTAGAGACCCAAGGTATGATGGGTTTATGTTTGAGTCAGATGGACTATTAAGGTATAAGAGTAGAATGTATGTCCCTAATGTAGCTGGTTTAAGGGATCTCGTATGGAAAGAAGTTCATACTGCACCATATTTTGGACATCCAGGAGTGACCAAAATTCTAGCGGATGTTAAAACTATTTATTTCTGGAAAGGAATAAAAAATGATACTGCAAGATATGTAGCAAGCTATTTAGAATGTTAGAGGGTAAAAATAGAACATCAACACCCTGCAGGGTTGTTGTACCCACATGATGTGCTAGAATGGAAATGGCAAGTTATTAGTATGGATTTTGTTCAAGGTCTTCCTATGTCAAGGAATAGACATGATTCCATTTTAGTTGTGGTTGATAAACTCACAAAGGTAGCTCATTTTATACCAAAAAAATTGATTGATGGAGCACCCATGTTAGCTTGCAAATTTGTACAAGAAGTGTTTAGATTGCATAGCTTCCCTGAAAAGATTATCTTGGATAGAGATGCGCGTATAACATCAAGGTTTTGGCAAACTTGTTTTCTACGCTAGGAATTAAACTCAATGTGAGTACAACTTATCATCCTAAAACCGATGGGCAAACTGAAAGAGTTAACCAAGTTTTGGAAGACTTGTTGAGAATGTATTGCATGGATCAACAATATAAGTGGGATGAATACTTACCACTTGTAGAATTTTCTTACAACAATTCGTATCATTCCACTATTAAGATGGCACCATTTGAAGCATTATATGGAAGAAGATGTCAAACTCTTATAAGCTTGGATAAGCTAGAAGATAGGATTAGCATCGAATCATAAATGCTAGCTATAATGGAAGAAAAAAGTTAAGCTAATCAGAAAAAGATTGGCAGAAGCCAATGATAGGCAAAAGAGCTATGCAGATGCAAAGAGTGTACTGAGACATCTCTCTGTTGGAGAGAAAGTTCTCTCAAGAGTTAAATCTTAGAAAAGTTCTATCAAGTTTGGAAAGTCTTCTAAGCTAGCTCCTCGTTATGTGGGACCCTTTGAAGTACTTGAAGTGGTCAATCCGGTTGCCTACATAATTGCTCGACCATCAGCCTTGTCTAGAATGCACAATGTTTTTCATGTTTCTTATTTGAAGAAATATAATGTAGGTAATAACCATATTTTGAATTGGAATTCTTTACAGATGTAGGACCCAGGGGTGGTCCCGATCGAGCCACTCAAGGTGTTAGAAACTTGCAAGCTCCGCTTGCGTAACAGAGAGGTCTTGCAGTGCAAGGTCCAATGGGACCAGATGCTGAGGAAAATGCTACATGGGAGGATTACCATGAGTTTTCCCAAAAGTTTCCTCATTTATTTAATGTTGTTACGAGTTGAAAACAATGAACTTGCTTTTTAGTCACTTTTTGATACTTTATATCATTGAGGATGATGAATCTTTAGGGGAAGGATATGTTACATCCCCAATTTTTGTCTTGCTATACTTTTTACTTTTACTTGGACATAAGTAAATTTATTATGATGTTTGGATCAATGACAAGGAAAGACATGGATTATATTGAATGTTATTTATGAAATTATGGAAATGATTATGTTATTATCGATTTAATATTTGCATTATGAGATTTGATTTAATAGACCTTAGGTTACGAGTGGTTTATTTGCCAAATTGAGTATAAGTGTTTAACGAAAATATGAACCAATGTGTCGTAAGAGGTAAGTCTTGTCTTGTCAATTTACTTTTGAACCCAAATCGACAGATAGTTGATATCTCACGAATCTTGGCAAATCGTAGTGTGTCGTCATAGTCGTTAGTAACATAAACGACGTCATTTGTGTGAACTGTGAACGTTTAACGTAAAAGTTACGACGTTATTGTCGTAAAATGGTGGTGTTATTATTAATAAGTCACGTAGTGTTTTTTATTATCGACGTTTAACATCAAATGTCGATCTCGTCGAGTTGACATGATTTTATCGATGGATTGTGAAGGGGAGACAAGTTCAACCCATTCACATTATCCGTAATCCTTTGTTTTAATATTATCATTTTCATTGATTAAATCATAACTATCAAATAGAGATAATGTTATGTAAACCATATTTGATATAATCAAATAGGTACATATATATGCATCGAATGAGAATAATACCTCATGATAATTATTAATATTTACTCTTGAGCAACCGTATGCATATATTATGGAGTGCCTTCATTATAACTGCTTATTGGATTGAATCACCCCTTGTGATCATTAATTGCTCAAAGTTAGTTTAATGGGTTGGCGGCCTTTTAGAAGAGGAGTGGCGGATAATGCAGCTGACATCCCTGATCTCCTCAAATGATGCTTTCATCATCAACATATGTTGATGTTTGCATATTTCTAGCTGGTGTTTGGAGTCGAACCATAAAGTAAAAACCATTGGAATTAAATGAGTTTTCAACTGCTAAGAGTGGGAGCGAATGGAGAGGATGACTCATTATGAGTCTATTTGAGCTCTTAAAGCCACGACTTAGCTAGTCGATGACATATCTTTTGTGTACATGTTATGTTTTCTGAGTCTTGGTCATTAGAAGAAAAAGAACTCACGGTGGTCAGTAAAGGAAGAAGTTATAGAAAAGTGGAGAACGTGGTTGTCTGGGATGAACATAGAAGTTTTCTACCTACCAATATATCTCTGTAAACCATTGCTGTCAGGTAAATACTCCTGCAAGATATGCTTTATAAGATAATGATAATTTGAATAATTGCTTGTCTTGGACAATCATTTAATTTAGTTTGGTTATCCTTTTAGTATATTGTGTAAACTATTCAAAGGAGATAAGCCGACTGTGTCACCTTGAATACTATCAATTTAACTCGATTGACTGAGTTGGCTATGTATGTGTATATCTTAGTATAACCAGAGAAGTGTCAACTTAGCCTGAAAAGGCCAATGTAAGCTTTTGCAATGATATCTATTTCATTATCATTTCGGGTCGATAATACTTCTATCGTTAAATCGATATACAGACCCATTTATTGTTTGGGAAATAAACGAACTCTTTAGATGGAGATTATTATAGTTTTCTAGTGTTTAGAAAACCAGTCACTCTATTGAATGAGCATTCATTTTAAAATAAGTTGATTATTTTATCATAGAATAGTTATGTATTTAACTCTCATTGAGATGAGTGTAAATGGTACTTGTTATAGAAAACTTACCAACCAAGAGTAATACAGAATAAAGTATTAAGGGGTGTCATTACCATTTTGAAACCATTCTTGTTTTAATTTCTATACATTGTCAAAATGATTTCTTATCCAAAGAACTTAGATTCTTGGTCGTCTATGATAACTATGGTATAACCTATTGAGTGGTAGAAGAACTAGGGATAGTTTGATAAACATGATAAATGTCAAAAGATCTTCTTAATGTCTATACTAGTAATCTTGATGAGTATAGCTTATAGTAAACCATTATGTGGAAATAGACTATGTCTATATAGAAACAACCTTGTATAAAATCATATATGAGTATATATGAAGTGATGGTTAATGACATCACGTAGAGGTAAATTGAAAAGCATTCATATTCCTTTTGAATAGAAGTTATTATCTTCACAAGAATTATAGTATTCCTAACCATGGTTGAGTTAAACCAAAGGTCGATTATGAACCTTAGCCTTACAGAAATGAGATATGGATATAAATTGGAATATCGTAATATTCAAGGGTTGTTATAAAAACCCTAGAGTTGATTATGAACCAAATGAATGGTTATGTCATTTAGACTTATCTAAGTCAAGAAAACTATTATCATGACAAGATGATTAAACCATTTATGTAAATATAGTTGGTGTGAATAACTGCAAGAATACAACAATATCCAAGTCAAGTAGGGGTGGGTGAACACAATGAACACGTTCATTTTGAACGTTATTGATATTAAAAACTTTGTCCAAAGTAATGCATTTGTTTTTTGCATGCATTGTCAATTCACTGTATTCGGATTGCTCATCCTATCAGAAATCATACTTAGCTAGAGGGTATCTAGGGTTGTATGGTTGATAGAGTTGAGTAGGATATAACACTATGTACTCAGGAAAAGAAAATTACCATTGGTCACCTAAGGTCTATATTCCTCGCGAAGGGTAGGGCCACTTCCTATGTGGAAGATGTGTGGGAGACCGCTGGTCTGTGGATGGAGGTAAATCACTGGAAAGATACTCTCTCTCAAAGTAGGAAACATGCCGGGACTTGTGATAAATATGTTTGATATTCAAAAGTAGTATTTATTCCAAAATTTGTATAAGTATTTGATTTACATTTGTAAACATTGTAATTGAGAAATACAATATGGTTGTATTGTATTTTGTAAAGAGAAATCTTGTAATTGTAGTTACTTGATTATATGTTGAAGAAAAAGAAAAATTTTCTCTATCTCATTTTTACCTTGTTGATTTACTCTATGGTAAATATTTGGTTTTACTATGTTTTTAGAACATGGATGTTACAATCAATATGACTCTGAATGCAAGGATCAGATACTAGCTAGATATGAACATCTTTGATTTCTCCTATAACTTTTACTTATGTTTTGTCTAACTACACCACCTTTCTATTTGTCTTAGTGGGAGTAAGGCTGAGCTTCTGACATATAGAATAGGGCACGACATTCCCATAAGCCCTAGAATTAACTAAACAATTGTTCAAGTTCTTTCTAGCCATTTTGACACTAAGAACAGTGGTGCACCTATCTTCTCTTTGTACAGTGCTTCCAAGATGTCTTCAGTTACAGTCTTCACATTTGTACTTTCATGCTTTAATTGATCTTGCCCTTGTAAGACTCTGAGTAATGCCTCCCTCTAAGTGGGACACTCCTGTACTACATCCAACATAGACATATTAGCTTTGGTTTACTTCATATCGTCCACTAGGTCGTATTTGGAGCTAGTTGAACTCTATCCTTTGTATTGGTTGGCTCCTAAATGTTCCAATTGCTAGCCCTATTGGGGGAGTAGGGTTGTTATCTACATTAAGGTCAGGTGGAACACTATTATAGTTTGGGTAGAGGTAGTGAGGGGGTCTTAACCTTTGTTTCTCAAGTAGTAGTTGTTTTTGACTTGTTGATAGGCTTGAACTTTGGTCTCAGGCTCATTGTCTTCTTCATAAGGGAAAATAAAGGTGTCAAATTGCATAGAAGGCCCTACATCTCCAGAGTGTGAGTTATTTTCTTCCTACAACATATGTCAGTCAGCCTAAAAGATCTGGGTTATTTTGGACATCTCAGGAAGACTACAAAATGTATCGCCGATGAAAAAACTATCAGCAAGAGAGATAAAGTCAGAGTGAAAATTTTAAACTATGCTGATCTCAGAAGTCATACTGATGGACATAAGTTCAGACAGAGATATATGTACTCTCGCCGATGAGTTGATACACTAGTTGTGTCGGCATGACATACACCATCGGAACAGATTTTTATGTCTTCCTGACTATGCAAGTCACCCTAATGAGAAGGTATTAAGATGTTTTGGCAAGAGTCCCACCGATATACCTCAATGAACAAAAGATATAAGAGAAACATATTAGGGAGACTTAATGTATCGGAATAACATTCCATTCTCTTAGCGATAGCTCTTGTTAGCTCGATGGCTACAAGGTAACTACTGTTCGTCAGAAAAACACTTGCCGATGTCCAAAGGGAACCTCAATAGTCAGGACCACCTTGATATCAGGGTGAAATGCATAATGTCTCCCCGAAATGTTAAGAATAGAAAAACAAGAAAAGGAGATTTGTGCATGATCGATGAAATTGTCAAGAAGTCTTCCCGATAAAATTAGAGAAGTAAAAGGGCACTTCGCATTAGAAAGACATTAAGATAGTCTTGGCGATCGGTTGAGAATGTATAAACAAAAGATGGTGCCAAAATGAATAGATAGATCATCTTGAGATCAAAATAGTCTTCCCGATACAAAGATGTTGTATTGCTCTGACATTTTCAAAGCCCGAGAAGCCTGCTGCATTCAATTCTAGTGGTTGACATTAATGGCCATTTGAGCATAACCTTATATAATCTACTCTAAATCATAATGAATTAAAATAAATAAAAAATCTTCAAGAGTTGCGGTGGAAGAGTGGGGAATTGACTAGAGGCCGAGAAATTCACGACGCCAAAGACATACCAGTAAGCATACCAGACCTTCCTATTACTGATAAATTATAAAGTCAAATTCGTTGTTTGGCATAAAGATAAAATGGAGGGTCCTGTGAAAACAAAAAGAAAGCAGCAAACTGAAACTAGCCAAACTAAGGGCAAAAAGAAAAAGGTTGAAATAGGGAAGGGAAAAAAGGCACAAGAATGAAAACTCAACCAAGACCTTATAGACCAATTGCTTGGTTTAGGACCGAAGGCTAGAAGAACTGCACAAGTTAGGGCCGACATGGAAAGATTAGAGGACAAATATAAACATGTGGGAAACATATGGACTCCTATCAGAGGATTCAAATTATTTATGTTTAACTACTATCAGAGGAATAGGTTGGAGCTTGTCTGTAACCATTGGAATCTTAACTTGGGGAAGTTAGTTGTCACAGATGTCTTTGTAAATATAGATCTCCTAAAACTTTTGGCCTACCACTATAACCCTGACCTAAAAGCCATCTGCAACCTATAAGGGGAACCATTTATTCATGTGTCTAAAAATACAGTATGTGAAGTTTTTGGCCTGGATGACACATGCAATACTCCCATAATATATGAGGATTTAGAAAAGGAGTATTTGAGAATGGATACCACTTATAAGGGATGGAGATTGCCATTGTATAGACCCAGAGAGGAGGGAAATTTAGTGCCACTCAAGGAAGGTGATGGACCTCCTTTTCATGTTGATTTATTTGAACCCTATATGAAATATACATATTATTCAGTGGGACAAGTATTGGGAACAAAAGTCCCTAAATTCATGTCCATAATGCCCATGGTCATCTCTGCAGACATCCAATGCCATCATGCAAGGTCTTTTGATTATGCTTCACACATCTCTAGGGGAATTGATTTAGGATTGATGGCCATTAAAAATGATTCTCCCACAATGAGTTTCAAGCATTATTCTTCCCTTATGCATATGGTGTTGTATTATGGACAAGAATTAAGAATATGGCTAGAACAATTGAGAATTACACAGTTTGATAAGAGGGGTCAGCCGCTACCCATACAATTATGGACTTCCATCCGGGATAGTAGATTCGTAAATTCCTGTTCTGTACATTTCAAAGAATTCGTTGTCAAAACATTGTACAGATGTTATGGTTATCCATGTAGTTATTCTTTATCAGATGAGATCAAAAAAATTTTAAGGCCTAAGGATTTTGGTGGACCACCGACTGTGAATCATAACTGGGGTGACTGGTATTGTTTCCTTGACTCCACCATGATTAGAGTGTATGGCTTTGAAGATACTCCATTTTTGTTACCTAAAATTGTACCAGACACGATTGCCTACTTGGAAATTGTCAGGCAGTTGGACTATTCAAATGTTATGAATTTGAGTGCCTATGATAAGCAATCTTTCATGCTAAGTACATTATGATTTGGAGATTTTACTGTGTTGTCAAGAGAAGGTTATGACCTTATTCGTGATAAATTGTTACATTTTAATTGGAGAAAAGCAATACCAAGAAAAGGGTTTGACCTTGAAGGTTTCATTGATCTTGCAAGAAGGAAACAAAATCTAAGTGGATATATCCACGTTCCATTTCCTCAAGATGATGTTATCAGGAACATGGAGGAGGCAGACGCTGAATTGGCATTTTATGAATATAATCAAGAAGTTGAAAAGAAGAGGAGAGAGACACAAGAGGTAGAGGTGTTATCCTCTGACAGTGAAGGATCTTTTGATAAAAGATCTCAAGATCAGCCTGACATAATCCCTAAATTTAGAATTGAAGAATACAGGCCTCTAGACAGGGAGTTAGAGATTGAGGAGACATTTGATACTGATGCTAGGCAGTTGGCTTACAAATCCTTTATCTCATATGATCAGTTCATTCAGTCCCTAGAATTTAAATCTTTCTTGTATAAACATAAATGCAAAGCAATCAGAGAATCAATTCTACATATCACACTAAATAATGAAAAATAGTTATTGAATACTTTGAAAATAGATGTTGAAAATGAAATAAAAAACATGACTCCAGAGAAAGGGAGGAAACTCTTAGAAGAAGCTGGTGTGATGATTTTTCCTGGTTTGGACTTGAAGTCTTCTTTGATTTTTGATAGCTTTCTGTATAATTATAATGCCAAACATAAACTCAGTTTAGAAGGTGTGATAGAGGTGTATACTAGATCACTATACAATCTTGATGAAGAATCTCTTATGATATGGGCCCTATACCCTCCACACTAGAAGCTTACCATTATTGACACTAAAAAAGCATTTGGCCATGTGATGACACTAAAAGTGGGTGAGACCGATCCTGTGATTACTGCAGATATTGGTATTAATGTGGCTAAATTAATTAAAGCACATATTCAAATCCTGATATGAGAAAGAGATATGTATAAATTAAACTGTGAGAGAATGCGTAAAGAAAATGATTTCTTAAGAGATTTGGTCCCTACCAAGATGTTAACCCAAGGGGAAAACTCTCAGACAATGGACAAGGGTGAAGCATCACAGGAGAATACTCAGATAGCCCAGGCTAGATTCAATGCACTTTCCACAGTATTCAAAAGGAGACATACTAACATGATGACGTGGATGAATAAATTCTGGGTTACCCATTCCAAAAATCAAACTGCTCTCCAAGAACATGAAAGATTGGCTAACAAAATTCAAGAGAAACTCCAAGAAATTTAGAACAGAGACAAGCCTGATGTTGAGGCCATTGCCAATACTAAGGACTTCTTCAGGGTACACATAAATTTTCATGAGGACCTTCGAGTAGAAGCTAAGGAATTCATTGATGCTTCCAGGGAAGGAGTGCCTGCATTATTCAATGATGATAAGAGTCTGAGAAGTCAGCAGGATTGGGCAAAGGAATGCCAATTGATCCTATATAAAGCCTTGGAGGCTATGAAAATTGAAGATCAAACATTAGAGGAGTCCTGTGCATGCATGGAGAAAATGGTTACTATAAGGAATGCTGTGGAGTGTGCATATACTCACTTAAGCCAAAAGTATTTGGATCATATTACTAAAATCCATTTATGGCTTATTAGAGCCTAATGATAATTTGTTTGTTATTGCTAAAATTCCAAAAGACACTTGTAAAGGGGTACATCCTCTTCAAAATATAGCTATATAAGCCAGGAGAGTAGGAATGAAATATGATTACCATTTCATATTTAGGTAGGGCATTACTAAGAAGATAGATTGTATCCATCCCACTCATCCACCTTCATATTTCAAAAGACTTATGCAATTACTATATATTATCTGAAGTAATATAATGGAGAAGATTCATATTACATAGTGATCTATTTTCAGTGTTCAACTGTTGTGTTGATTTATTATGCTCATATGTTATTTGGTTGTCTCCAAAGTGGCTGTTTATGTTATCCAAATTGATGTCAATACACATTTGCTATAATTGTGTGATGCTACTGATTGGTTTATGTGTGCCAAAGGATTAAATTACCTTTTAAGCAATCTAATTTGATTGGTTCCTGTGTGGATTAAAATCCTTTTAAATAAATTGTCTTAATTGGTTTCTCCTCACATTTGAATTAAAATCCTTTCACAACTTCACAATAACATAAGGGGATATCACTAGGATCAGTAAGAAGAGCTCAAATAACTAACATACTTGCACATTTGTATAAGGTACAAACATTTAAAAGCACCCAATTGTTAGAGTTAAGCTGAAGTAAATCTACCAATCTTACACACCTGTCTCCATAATTATCATATACCCACTGACTCCATCCACCCAATAGATTAGGCACTAATCAATTTTAGAACACTTTATACAAATCTGATCCATATTCTTAAATATTTAAAGATTTTATTTGGAGTTAGTAAGCAAGCCCTACAATTATCTCACACTTGTGTGCCATAAGTGAGTAAAATTGGTCAAGTCAGAATCCACTTAGACTTTAAATCTACCTTATCATTTAGGTACACCCACCTAGGCCTGGTAGAGCATAAAGAGTAGGGGGTTTTTAGTTGCATAAACCCTGTCTTGTTGACCAAAAATGTATCAAGAGACTAGCACCCTCTTCTCGTCTAAAACTAGCATTTTTGAGACAACAATCCCCATGGTTATATGTATGTGAGGGGTTGACTTTCAACCTAGTGAGTTTATTTGTGACTTCGGCTAGTGCCTTCATTACAGCTTCTAATTTAGAGGTCAAATGTGAAGTCTGAGTTGAGTAGGGTTGTGATGTCCCTATAGGTGTGCTAGCTTGGTGTGTATATTAGGAGTTGACTATGTTGACTTGATTTACTACAGGATGATCGAAGAAGGAATTACCCATATATTGGGGTGTAGTTTGGTTATTGTAAACTTGCCCTAGAGTAGGCAACATAGGGTTTAGGCCAATATGGTTTAGAGGTTGGGCATAATTGATTTGTGGCCCTACTTGCAAGCTACCATTTGGAGCTAGGTTCATAAAGGGAGTATTGTGGGTGAGGGCATTATTTAAGGTAGAAATCTAATTTGGCATCCCAAGGAAACCTATGGAAGGCAAATTTATGAAAGCTCCTCCAGTGACGGGGTACATCTCCCTATGTAATTTGATAGCTTCAACATAAACAGTTGCAAGGGAGGTAGGGTTCTACTAAGTCCTGCTAAGTAAAACTATTGTGAAAGGGTCAATAGCCCTAAGATAAGTCTGAATTGCAGTTGCTTCATCAACCACATAAGATTAGGTAAGCCTCTTATAGAGTTTACAAAATCTTGTGTTAAACATGGTTAAAGGCTCATTTGGTTGTATCTTACAAGTGGCAAATTGTTGGTATATGGTGCCAGGGTCTATATATACCCTAAATTATTTTATGAAGGCAACTTCTCTAAAGTTCCCATGTGATGACAGATCTTGTGGGTAAATTAAGTACCATGAATAAGAAACCTCTCCCAAGGAGTAAGAGAAGAGACTCAGGACTACATCCAAATGGGGAATACCAGCCCTACTAACAGCCTCCTTGAAAGCCTAAATATGTTCTTATGTGCTCCTACTTTCTCCATAGATATACTTAGGTTAGAATTTCTTAGGGTTTTTAGGAATATCATGGACTAATCCTACAAGTTGTAGGGTGAATGGTCTACTCAAAAGAAGGTAGCCATTGATAATTGAGGTGGTTCTTCAGGGAGGGTATCTAGGTCTTCATATCTGACAGGGCTAACTAACCTAGTGTTTACCCTTCTCCATTTACCATGGTCACTCCTGATCCTTCGGTGGTATTGGAGCTCTTGAAGTTTGATTTATCCAACTGACCTAGACCTAGTTAATCTTCTTTCAGAAGTCAAAGGAAACCTAGGTGAATCCAGATCAATCAGGCCCTCCTTCTAGCACCAGTTTTGTTGATGGTTGTTTTGACACATCAACTCTAAGTAGAGCAAATGACACTCTACTTCTCCTAAAAGGGAAACTCATGATGTTATGATCGCCCCAAGGTCCCTCTAATGCTGGGTCACAGCAGTGTTGGAGTAGCTGAGTGGACAATGTGATTGTTTGTTCAAGGGGCCTATGCTAGTAGTATCAATTTGGATGTTTGGCAACCTCTGTAACATAGATATTCTTTGAGATGCAAAATGCTAATCCTATAATTACTCTAGGTAAAAAAGGAGGAAAAGGTAGGTTATGGTTTAGAAGGAAAAGAAAATGCAAAATGATCAAATAGCCTCTGCACCTGGCTTTTCACTTCACATAATAGTTTCAATGAGATCAAAGTAAACAAGCAATGGATGACTGGTATTTCATACAATCATGTACATTGCAAGTGTAAGATTCTAAGGAAAAGAAGTAGAAGAACATGAATATGAAAACATCATATTACATGCACATAATTCAAACCCTATTTAATCACCAGGTTAATGATTTGTCAGTTAGGAACAAGATTCATCAACATAAGTTATGTGCAAGGAAAAGAAAACATAGACACATTACCACCAATATAGGAATAGTTGAAATTGTCTTCTCATTAGTTGGAAAAATATTCATAGGTTACAAAAGAGCAGGATTCCCACACCCTAAATGCATATCATATATGCCTCTTACATGCCATCAAAATAAAAGAATAGCTTGCACTAGCACAAGTCTTCTATGTTTCCCCCCTTTACAAATGACATAGCTTCCCTTTATTTATAGGGAGCTTCTCAAAATTATGAAATGAAGTATACATAGGTTAGCACAAAATCCCTTGAGCGGGTTGGACTCCAAAAATATGACACTATTTACTACAAAAAATTAATTCCCTGTCAGCACCTAGATTTGGAAAATTTGGATAGCAGTAGTAATCTCTCCTATGCCTGACCCTTGGTGATATTTGTCTTTTATCCTTATAGACAAGTGAGACTTCTTCACCTTATTTTGTAGCTTAACCATCTCAACCACCTAGTCCTAGAATCCTGTAAATAGGGTCTTCATCTTCATTAAATCATCTATACTTTGTTTGGTGAGAGGCTATTGTAAGAGTTCCTGGAACTCCTTGATCAAGTGAGAAGTAGGGAAAACAATAGAAAAAGGGTCTTTGAATGTGCATGGGATAGATGAAATGAATGATTCCACCTTAGCCAATTTCTCCTTTACTGCTTCTATCCTAGCCTTGAGTTTCTCCTTGTACTTCTTTAGAACTTTGGCCCTTAGTTTTGATGCAAGAAGCCATTCATTGGGTAATCCTGTAGTGTTGTTGCTAACCACTCCCATCTGTATGAGCTACGTTGAAGCAGTGCCTTACATTTTTTACAAGATAGGGAGTTGTTCCCACATGACCAATTTATTGTTGATGGAGCTCTCGGACACCACCATTTCTTCATTCTCTGAATCCAAGGTGTGGTAGGACTTTATGGTCTTCACGATGGTCTCCACATCAAGGGTCTCTAATGTGATTTTCCATGTTTTGGCTGTAGGAAGGATCCCTTGGGGGTCAGCAAGCTAATGATCTTTGTTGAGTGCCTCTAGTGGAGCTGGGGCAAAGGGTCTTGAATCAGTGGGCCCAACTAGGTGTTTGATGTAGGTTGTTAGGTGGGCAATTTGTCCTCAGAGTACTTCTTTTGTGTCTCTTCTTTCTTCATCCTGGCTAAGATGGCCAAGACAGACTCTATGAGGGCATGCTTTTGCTCCTGCTTGGTTTAGTACCCCAGCTCTACTTGGTGCACATTATAATCATCAGGAGTCATGGCAGTTTCATTTTTGTCTACTATAGGTGTTTCTATGTGAGCTAGTATGACTTCCTACTAATCAATAGTGACATGTGATAGGACCCTAGCCTTCTTTCTCTTTGGTTGTTCCTAGAGGGCTTCTACAATGGTGTCTAGGTACTCATCTTATGTGTACACTTTCTTCCTCTTTCCCACTGCTACATTCAACCAAGTGGGGAGGCCATGGCCTATGGTGTTAGTCAATGGAGAAGACCTAGGTGGTGGTGGTGATGAAACCTAAGGTGGGGACCTTGTAGGGGACGGTATCAACACCATTATCTTCGCAGAATCTTCTGATGCCTCACCTTGAGGTGGTGAAGAGGTGGCCAAGTCAATTATCTTTTCCAACTTCAAAACATCTTGGAGCTCCTCCTTATACAATGGTGGGGATGATGCCCTCTACTCACTTCCTCCCTAAGATAGTGGTTCTGTAGTTGATGTGATAGGTGGCCCTTGGAAAGGGGCAACCATGAGAGGGGGTGAGGGAGGCGGTGAAACAGGAGGAGTATTCTGTCTGGGAGGAGGAGTGGCATGTCTTGTTGCAGGGGTAGAGGCAATTATCACTCCTTCAAAGGAAGGTGGAGGCCCATTCCTCATCTTCCAGACTAAGGGAATGTGGTCTTCTTCATCTGTCACTAGAATCTTCGAAGACTACCTTAGCCTTTTCTTTCTTCTCAGTAGCAGCAGTGGCTCTGGTACCTCTCCCCTTTCCAGGGGCTGCAGGAGCTACCTTGTGCTTCTTGATCACCTAGGAGGACTCACCTTGATCCACTTGCTTGTGCTAATCTTTCCTTTTGTAGGGGTCCACCATAGGGAAAGGTTTGAGTAACCATTTCTTGGTCCTTTTAAGGACTTCTTGAGCTCTGTCCTTTAAGGAAGCATCCTCATCCTCTCCCTAATTAATATCCTCTAGGGGTTGTTTATAAATATGATTTTGTTCATAGGTTGGGTCTAGAACCTTTCCATCCTCTTTCATCCCCTTGGGTACATTAGGAAGGTCCACCAAATTTACCTTCTTTACTAAGCGTACATCCAATATAGAATAATCCTTGAGTCTGACTTCATGGTCATCCATGCAGTCTGCCCAGTGATCCTCAACAACATTATCATGTATGAACCAAGTCCCAATGAGGGGGCTAACCCATCTAATCCCAACAAATCTGGCTCTGGTAACATCAAACAAATCTAACCCCCAAGGTGCCATTTCTAGCTCTATAGGCTTAGCCTGTGTGATGCCGTGGAAAGTGTAGCCCCTATTTTACTAGGGAATTTGAAGCTTGGCTTATGCTTGTTCACTATGAGGTTATATACTTCTAAAACTTGTATGCAAATCTCTAGTAGTACCACCTTGTCATTAGGATATCTTGGGAGCTTGTATGGTGGCCTTGAGAAGCCCATTACCCTAATGTAAGAAAATGTCTTGAATTGGATGTACCAATGTCCCCAATTGGCCATCTCATCACATGCTTCTAGGGAGAGTCTTTGTGAGTAATCATTCTCCAAGGCCTTGATGATGGCATAGACAAAGGCATCATTAACTATCTTGTAGTACTTGAGGCTCCCCAAGAGCTCCAATTGTGGAAATTGTTGATATACTGATACCTCTCCCCTTTGGAGGGACCCCACCTATTGCAACCCAGGGAAACTAGCTTGATAGGCTAACAAGTAGACAAGATAGGAAGTCATATAAAATTCCCCTATTTTCTCCACTGTGGACAATTATTCATCCAACTTATTATTGATAAAGGATCCCCAATCAACATGCTTCCCTTCAACAACCTTCATACAAAAGTAGCACATCCAAGGGTGCCACTTGTTAGTAGAAGGTAGGCCAAACACCTGACTGAGTAATGAGATAAATTCCTTACCATCATCGTTAAAGTCACTTCTGGGTTGCACTATTACCATTTTCATTGGATGTTTTCTTTAGGTTTTCAGTAACTGCTAGTTGATATAGGTGGTGGTTGTTTTAGGCTTTCTAGAGTAGGTCTCAGTAGATGTAATTGATATATTCTCATAGGGTTGGAAGATAGGAATGATAAACACTATGTCTATCATATCAAAGGAGATGTTCAGAATAACCTACCTTGCTAGCCCGATGATCCTTTTGCTTCTAGCCTTATAGGATTTTGCACATGCTAGAACCAATCCTGGAGATTGAAGGGAGATGGGGAAAGCCACAGCTTGGATCATCCCAGACGTGGCCATTTGTTAGGCCTAAAAGACCTCCTCTCTACAGTATTGATCTTCCCCAAGAAGGCCTATGCGTCAGGAACAGGATTATCATCTTTGATGGGGGAAGATATCCCTTGTAGTCTTGTTTGACTTCCTTGATAGGTGCATCCTCTTCCATGATTTACAACTCTGTAGGCAATGTCATAGTTAGATCAAGTCAGATCAAATGAACTAGTTATGATTATAAAAGTAACATGGTGGGGATTGGACCTTGAGTTTGATCCCTTCTTTTCTCCATTAAGACGGTACAGAGTAAGGCAACCTATGATCCCGATCCTATTAAGAAATGCAAAGGTAATTTTTAGGGGTCAGACATTGGGGATGATTTGGTACCTCTAATTCTTGATTCATAACTACTAAGTGGAAGCCCTGTGATCTTGATCCTGCTAAGGTTATACAGATGAAGTCGTCAGGGATCAAAGATCAGGGGTGACTTGGTTCTTCTAACTCCTGGTTTAAAAGGAGTTAAGTGAAAGACCCACGAGCCCAATTCTGATAGGGCTAGATAAAGGTAACACATCAAGAATCGGAGACTAGGAACGACTTCTACCTTATGACCACCAGGAAAGTGACTCGTTAAGGGCATCTCCATGAGGCCAATCCTAACAACTATAAATACAAGGATAAATAGCATCAGGGAACGAGACCTCAATAGGATCACTAACTATGGCATCTCCTTGTCAAAAATAAGGCAAATCATAAAAAAACCAAGGATTTTAAAAGGGGGAACCAACTTACTTGTTAAATCACACCAATTGAGGAAAAAGTAAAACATGCTACAGGAGCACTATGGGGACCACTCATTTGAAAGCAAACCTAAAGACTGCGAGGGACCCAAGAAAACACTTAGGGATACATTCAAGACTTGAACAAGGGAACAAAAATACAATGCTAAAGTAATAAACATATCATACTCTAACTATATTTGTGTAAATTAGATCAAATCAACAGTAAAACCCCCTACCTAGCTTAAAGAAACAGTAAGGTAGGTGCAGCAACTGGAGAAATCCCTTCCTGACAAGCCTGATGTGTTTAATATTCTCCTATCAACCAAAATTTGTTGGAAAAATTGAAATGAGATCTCAGATTTCTGAGGGAGGGTTTGCTATGGAGTTGAGATCTCAGGATGCAAAGACAAAAAATAAGAAAGTGATCAGTGAAAATCAATAAAAACCCCTTTTTTCCACATGGGAAACTGCCCATAAATGCACCACCAGGGGTAGATAGGGCACCAGTCATATCCTTCGTCAGGAGTAACCCTCGGGGTTGCGCTCCCAATCACGCTAGGAGGACAAACTCCAAAGCCTGACATAGGTGACACATAGTGCGAATCTATTGTCCCTTAAGGCAGGGACTCTAGAAATCTTTTACAACCAATGCTAGCATGACTAACCAAATAGACTAGCCAATTCCACATAGAAGGGGTATCGGGAAGTTGGGGATGCTTCTATTATTGTTCTAGAATGACAAACCCCATGGTCCTGATAGGTAAGTATACCACAATAGCCTGCATGAAATCAATATGTCAAGTGAGAGGCTAGTAGAAACCACAAAGTAGAAAGGAAAAAAATGGGTCCCTATTTACCATGCCCAAATAGGGTGTGTTGTGCAGGGCTCAATAGGTCCTAGCCAATTCAGACTAAATTTCCCTTTTTCACCAGGAGGTGCATTGACCTTGCGTTGATTTTAGTAGAGTATAAGATCTCTAATATTGAATGAATGATGACTAACATGTTCATTATACGAGAATTGAATAGTCTTTTGATGGGCTTGGAGATGTTCGAGAGCATTTATGTGTTGTTCATCAAGCATCTCAAGTTGTTGAAGTCATAGTTTCGTTGAGTATTTTCATCAAGAATGTCATTGAGAGAAATTCACAGTGAAGGAATTTATAACTCCAAAGAAATCATCACATCGGCACCATATACAAGGTTGTACAGGTGGTACTTATAGCCATATGCACACTCATTTGGTAGGCCCATAATGCATAAGATAGTTGAGTATGCCAATCCTTTAGATGTTTATTAATAGTTTTTAGAGTAATTTGTCCAATTATTTTATTAGAAGCCTCTGCTTGTCCATTTAATTGTGGATAAGGCATGGAGAAGTGATGTTGAATATGATATTTTTCTAGGAATTTCTTCACATATTTGTTCTTAAATGATGCACCATTGTCAGAAACCAAAGTGGAAGGAATGCCAAATCGAGAGAATAAGTTATCTTGGATGAAACAATAGATTATTTCAGCAGTCATGGATTGGAGAGGAGCCTCTTTGACCCATTTTGTGAAGTAGTTAGTAGCTGTAAGAATGAAAGTGTGTCCTTGAGAAGAAGGAGGTGAAAGTTTTCCAATAAGATCCAAGCCCCACATGGAAAATGGCCAAGGTGAAACTTGTACACGAACTTCCTATGCAGGAGCTCGAATGAGATTGTTATGTTGTTGAAACTGTGGACACTTTTTGACAAAGGCAAAGGAATCTCATTCCATGTTTTTCCAATATTAACCCATACGAATCAATTTTTGAATTAGAGATTTTCCACTGAAATTTCCTTCATGGGCACCTAAATGTGCCTCTTCTAGGGCAATCAGGATCTCAGATTTGTTAAGGCAATGAAGGAGAAGACCTTTATAGATTCAATGATATAGTATTATTTGATAAGATGATATAGCATGCCACAATTTTGCATATGCAAGTTCAGACACTTTTGGATGCTAGATTAGGAAAGGTACCATTGTGCAAATATTGGAATATATGGGAGTACTATTCAACTGAATCTATGTTACTACAAAAGGCAATATTAGATACTTCAGATATTGAAGGTGATTTGAGATTATGAATGTAATTCCCAAAGAATCATCAAGCTATATAAGGGAAGCAATGCTTGCCATTGCATTCACATGTTGATTGCCTTTTTTTCGAATTTTGTCAATTGTAAAGGATGAGAAATTCTTCAATAGTGATAAGGCCAAGTCTCGATACTGAGATACCTTATAGATTGCTTTGCTTGATAAGGTCTAGTGACTTGTCTTATGATTAATTGAGAATCACTAAATATATAGATGTGTTTAATGTTGAGAGATAGAGCGGCACACAAGCCAACAATAAGGGCTTTGTACTCTATAATGTTGTTGGTATATAAAAAGTTGAGATAGTAAGATAGAGGAATCAACTTACCTAATGGAGGTATTAGTATAACACTAGCATCAGAACTGGTTCGACATCTAGAACCATTGAAGAATAGCTTCCACCTTGTTGACTTTTCTTTGAATCAGCATTAGGATTTGCCAGTTCTAATGCACAGGCAGATTCAGCCAACTGAATACAGGAGGTTGCGTGAGCTCCTCCCCTTCACTTCTAGTTCTGCTGCACCAAGGGGGGTATCCCTATAACTCAAGATGTAACCTTGACTAGCTCAAAGATAGAAAGATCTAACTTGACAACAACAGGCAGAATACTCTCATGTATGGACCAAGATCTGCATGATAGATCACAAGGCTGGCAACATTCTTGGACATGATGTCTGGTTGGGTATGAGAGCATGCAGGGGGTTCCTAATCCTACTCCTACAACTAACAGGTGGAAGTATGAAATGTTTTAGTTTGAAGTTTGGATGCAAAGCTGGACATGGTGTATAACACAAGAACACAGCATGATTGGTGCCTATCCAGGGCTTGGAGTCGGTAGACATACACCTGTGAATGATCAGCATGAATAGCTAAAACTGGATTTCAGGGGGATACACATGATATCTGCCTTACAGATATCTCCCAATGAAGAGTGTTGAGTTATCTCTACTTATGGCATCCCTACTGCAGTATACCCTTCCCAATGTTCAACCTGAAAACAATTTAATCTACCCCTTGAGCAGAAGTTAAAAGGTTAGACATTCAACATAGGAATTCTATGCTCTAGAATCTAAACATTACCCAAATATCCAGATCCAGAAGAAGAATACATGCAATACTGGAGACAGAATTAACACAACACATGCTAAGATAGCATTACTCATACAAGATCAACCATGAAATCAGTGGATTCATGCCAAATCGTACAACAGGAGATACATAAACTCACAAGTTTGACTATACAGAGCAACCAGATCAGCTGGTTTTGGATTACAGGGCCAAAAATCATCAACTTTCAACAACCTTGAATGAATAACACCGTCTGCCTTATATAGCAGGAGGGTGTATTCAACATTAACTACCAGGTTGACCAAAAATCCCGCCAGATACACAGTATCATAAAAATGGCGCTCAAACATTAATGCAGCAGGTGGGGGAGGAGACAGGAATATTTTTCGAGCCATGCGCCACCGTCCACTGATGTACACCTCCAATCGGGTACAGGATCCATCCACGCCATCGCCCATACCTCTGCAACAATCACCATTAATGGCGCACCAACCCGCGGCCTTGGGAAGAACATCAATTCTGCATCGCAAGCATTTCCCGCCGAGATTCATCATCATGATATTTGAAAATGCAGGATATCAATTATCCCACATGCACCCCGCAGCAACCTCATTAACACTTTATATACTAGGTCATGAGCATATATGATGTCGGTGCTTTTGCTCCTGACGACACTAGTATAAGACTTCATCATCATCATCCTCCAGCAGCATGATATCCTGTTGTTCGAAATATCACCCTGACGTCATCATGATATTTGAAATATAACCTGCATGATAATCGGCACAACCTGATCCATCGGAGGAACATCCTCCTGCTGAGCTTATACCAAAAGTCTGGCCGATGAACATCCTGATGACGTCATCATCATATCCTGCTGACGTCATCATCATATCTGCCTACTGCGCACCTCCTCATATCCGGATGACGTCATCATCATGTTTGCAAATATCGGGAGATCTCCTCAAGATGATCAGTGTTAGAAATATGATCCCCCCGGGACCTTGATGACGTCATCATCATATTAACATCATCATGATATTCGGAAGACAACCGGATATTTGGAAATATCATCCTGATGTTCAAATATCAGGTTGTACTATAGCTTCACTATAAGATCGGGGTGATAGATGAATATGATGATGCTTGAAAAGATCACCCCCAGTAGATAATGCACGAAGCCGGCAGGCAGATATCTCCTTGATATCAGCATCATCATGATGCTGGAACAAACATATATCCGGGTGATATGAAAATATCACCCCCTCCTTCAGAAATATCATGATGCAGATAGGCAGAGAAGTAGATATCACCCTGATATAAGGATGACGTCATCATCATCAGGATGACAAAACAACGAACAAGAAGTGATACAACATCATCAGGATGATATTGACTAAGATCATCCTGACGTTCAAAATATGATGACCCCCGCAAGCAACACGGTGATAACTGGAAATATCATGATGATGACGACGACCCTTAGGAAAAAACAAGTTAGGTCGAACAACTTAGAGAATAACCTCCTCAGGATATTGGGGCAACATCATCATCATGTTTGGGCAAGGTGATAAATGGAAGATCACCGGATACTTGAAAGATCACCCCCGCAAGCAAATCAAGGCGCACTGTAGCTCGTCAGCATCATCAGGATAAAAACCAAACATCACCCGATATTTCAATATGATGATGACGATGAGAAACCGGTCGACGGAGAGCACGATGATGCTGACCTTCATCGAAACAAACATGATGATGATGACTTCCTCCTCAAGAAAATATGATGATGCAGCTGAAAACTGCTGAGGAGGTCCAACACTTAGAACGTTTTTTGGATACTTAGGGAGAGTGCCTGAATGAAAATTGCTCAAAAAACTACCAGTCAATTCAGGCGCTAACACACCTATTATCCACATCCAGGTAAAGGATTTGATCATCAAGGAATGATTCTTGGTTCGGAATGGAAAATGGTGAAGTAGCTTCGGCTAAGTGGTCAGTCAACACTTGAACCTTAATTACCTTTTGGGAGACAAACTTAAGATCAAATTCCATTAACAACATAACCCACTTCACTAAATGTCTTGAAATATCTATTTTAGTAAAGAGATGTTTCAAAGGATTGAATTTTACAATTACATTAATTTCATCATTTAGTAGATAATATCTCAATTTTTATGTTGCAAAAATGAGAGCTAGGCACTGCTTTTCTATTGCAGAATATCACATTTCATAATCGAGCAAAGTTCACCTGATATAATATATGTGTTCTTTACCATCGTCATCATGTTGTGCTAACAATGTTGCGAGAGCATTAGGAGATGCATGTGTAGAGAATAAATGGTCATCCAGAGATGACAGGTTGTAATATAGGAGGATTAGCTAGGTAGCTTTTGAGATCATCAAAAGATTTTTGGCAATCCTTATCCCAATTGAAGTTAGATTCTTTCTTAAGTAGTGGTGTAAAAGGGTGAGTTCGAACCACAATTTGTGAGACAAATCAACGGGTGGACTGTATCTTCCCTTGTAAACTACGAAGTTGTAAAATATTTTTAGGAGGTGTCATGTTGACAATGCCATCAATCTTTTTCATATCCACCTCAATACCATGATGCCAAACAATGAATCCCAATAAATTACTACTATCAATGCCAAAGACACACTTACGAGGATTCAAGTGCATGTTGTATTTACATATACGTTAAAAAATTTGATGGAGAATTTTGACATGATCCTGACGCAAAATGGACTTGGCCAAAATGTCATCGACATAATCCTCTAAAATTTTATGCATGAAATCATGAAAGATGAGTGTCATAGCATGTTGATAAGTCACACCAGCATTCTTTAATCCAAATGGCATGACAACCCAACAAAATGTTCCCCAAGGAGTTATAAAAGTAATTTTATATTGATCTGGAGGATTGATGAATATTTGATTATAACTAGAGAAACCATCCATAAAGGAAAGTAACTGCAGGACCATCCATAAAGGAAAGTAAGGCATGGCCTGCAGTGGAATCAACAATCATATCAATATTAGGAAGAGGAAAATCATCCTTTAAAGATGGTTTATTTAAATCTTGAAAGTCATTGCAAATTCGAATATGGTTTCTAGATTTAGCAACAACCACAGTATTCAAGATCCAAGGTGAGTACTCAATAGGGTGGATAAAACCTACTTGAAGAAGCTTCTCTATCCCATCTTTGACTAACAATGCAACCTTAGGATTCATCTCATGAATCTTTTGTTTTATAGGTTTAGCATCAGGATGAATGACGATATTATGTGTTGCTATCTTAGGCTCAATGTTGGGCATGTCAGAATATGTCCAAGCAAAGAGGTCAGGATATTCATGCAAAAGAGAAGTAAGCTCTTGTTTTTGTTTAGGATCTAGATAGTTTCCAATAGGGATAATTTTTTCAAGGTTATCCTTATCCATCAAGACATCGACAGTCTTTCCATTAAGGAGAGTATTGTTGTCTGGGAGATTAGGAGGATGAAGGGATTCCTTAGGTGATTCTTGAGATGTTGAAGTACCATTAGATAAACAAATGTCTTTCCCAAAGTATGCTTCCACATTTAAACAATAAGGAAATCCACAATCGTGATGGTAATGAGGCAAATGATCATAAGCTCCTAGGAATTTAGCCAAAGCTTCATCCATTGAAAAACTATCCAAAGGAATATTTCTAGAATCACAATTTGTGTCAATTAATTTTGAATATACCCAAATAAGTGTTGAAATATAATCTGTAGATGATGAAATTGTGTTTACATATAAATTAGGAAGGTGATCAGCTTTAGTGGGCTATAAAGGATGGTATCCAAGTCCAAACAAAGGGCAAGGTGGATTAGCCTCTAAGGGGACTTTAATGCCTTGTTCCGTTATACCACAACCATTACTGTTGTATCTACACTGAGAGAGAATTAGAAACCCTTGACCATAAATAGATGCCATTTCCTAAGAGGAAGGAGGTGCCTCACATGTATCATATGTTGTGGTATTAAAGTATTGTCATCATTACTTTTCAAAGAAATCTTAGGTGTCTTAGGAGTAGAAATTGAAGCAACCTTAGAATTTTTTGGCTTTAACGATGAGACTTTATACTTCCCTACAAAGGTAGGTGTATTGCCTAATGAACCCCAATCATCGCCAAAAAGTGTATTTGAAGGTGAATTAGGTTCTTCTACAATAACCTCCATAGGAGGGGGATAAGAATTAACTTTAGAAAGAGGAAAAACTAAAGTAAAGGGTTTAAAATATTGTCTATTTTTAGCTTTAGTTTGTAGACAAATTTCTAGAATTGAATCAGTTTCAATTATTTGGAGCTTGTTGTTATGAACAAACTTAATTGATTGATGAAGGGTAGATGGGACTTTCCCATGGCATGAATCCAGGGTCTACCAAGAAGAATATTGTATGAAAGAGAATTAGGGATGACATGGATAAGGGTAGGAAATGTCACAAGTCTATCCTTAACAAGTAAGGTGATAGTACCTAATGATTGTCTACCAACACTATCAAATCCACGAATGTTGAGTTTATCTAGTTTAATGAGAGATGTATCAACATTGATTTTATGTAACAAGTCTATGCCACAAACATTAAGACATGATCAACTATCAATCATGGTACGCCTGTTACATATGAAAAGGGAGAAATGATGAGTGAATGTATGTGAATACATAGATCAAACCCTCCTTTCACTATAACAATCAAGAACAAAACTGAGCCAAGTCACTTCAAGATGCTAGAGGACTCAACTACTAATTTTGTTCTCTTATTTTCTATAGAAAGATGCGATTTAACCAAGCCTTTATCAAGTCCTAGGCCAATCAATGCACTAAACCCTAGATTTGTGATAATCATCTTATAATAGACAAATAGCAATGGAAATTCAGGATATGAAAGTACTAGGATGATCAATGAGATGTTGCAACCTATCCTTGAGAAGCTAAAATGTTAGAAGACTTTGGGGCTAGCACCTGAGTCTAGAAAGTCCTGATCTCTAAAAGCTCTAAATTGGAAAAATGTCATAAATGATGCTTTGATGTTGTTTCCAGGGTTTGTTTTAGCTGTTGGACACTGGGGCAAGCGCCCAAGTCTTCTATGGAGGAATTTCTAAACTTTGTTTTCGGATCCACAATGTTTATCTCGTAAGCAACCTCCTTTTACCTTCACTTCTACAATTCCCGCACCTGTAACCTACACACTATAAGAAAAGGGGTTTGGGGGTTGTGGTGTTTAGGGATTTGCCTCAGTCAAATCATGAGTTAGCATTCAAGCTTTCCCAACACTGTTGTTAGAGAGAGAACATGTCCTTGTAGGATAGAAGCTAACGATAATCCAAATTATGATGAAATGATTCAGACACAATGATGTCACCTCGGTGGTGAAGTACTTAGGAAGATGAAGGTTCTTCAACTCATAAGGATGTTGATGATGATTCTAAATTTGTAACAAACACAATACTAACACAAATCTGCAACAATAACACAATAAATGCCTGGAATGCTCCTTTGCTCAATATCATAACCTTGTTATCATCAACTTGTTACAAAATGAATTCAAATGCTTGTTTATATATGATATCCCATTAAACTTTCACAAATTAATTGAAAGATCCAACAAGGAAGGACCCATTTAAGAGTCCTATGCCGACATACATTTAATTTTACCCCAACCAATCAGAATGGACTTGGGTGCAAGTACCCAAGTCCCAAGGTATATTTTTGGTCAGGACCTAAGCATTAGATGGACCCCTAGTTCCCATTTGACATGGGTTTTGGGGGATTTCTCATCAGGATGAATATTTTGCTTTGTAGAGTGTAAACACGGGGACCTAGCAGCTAAAATAGGAGGTAAAAAGGCATGTGTCCACTTTTTATTCCATAACATTTAGCCCTTACTTTAATGTGTGTGTGATCCTACGATTCAACACATGCATTAAAGTATGGTTGAAGCATATCAAAGACTAGAATGAAGACACACCTTAAGCTTGAAGGACTATTTCTATCCACCAGACTTAGGCAAACATAAGAAAACACTTAAACATTCACATAAGACATAGTGAATCCAGTAAGGAAGCATGTAATACATAGAGAATATAGTGAAAGCATGCAATACATAGAGAAGACATGAGCACAGTCATGCAATACATGAAGTATACATGAAGAGAAGACATGATTAAGCAATTACATATCTATATATAATGCTAGCTAAAGAACACAAAACACATACAGCATGGGGGGCTCATCACCACACATCTTTAGACCATGCCAAAAACATGCAAGATACGCAAGGAAGACACAAAATACATAGAAGACACAGGGAATACACAAGCGCTGCATAGTATGTTGTCCACACACTATACGTCTTATACATGACAAACACAGGTGATAGGAAAGAGCTCGTTGCTACACTCCACTATCTAAGACATGCCAAACACACCTAACAGTTGAGCTACACTACCACAACCAACAAAGACACACTTGAGGGTGAATGAATCAAGATCCAACCCTACATCATGATACACCATCCCACCTTTCACAGAAGGGTTTTGTTTAAAAGGATGCGCACTAGCTCAAGAGATACACAATCCCGCCTCATGATGAGGGATTTTTCTTAAAAAGATGTGCACTAGCTCAAGAGATACACCATCCCTCCTCATGATGAGGGCTTACAAACACGCTTTGTTAGTGTAAAAGTAATCAAGTAGATACCATTATATATGCCCCCACCTTAAGGTGGTTGATCCCGCTTTTCGGTATTAAGCACATTAAGGTAGAGTGGAAACATGCAAGGGAACATGAGATTTTACAAAGCCCATGCCCCAAAGTGACATGTGCCATGATTGTCGAATGTTCCCTCAAACACATTGATGTCATATGCTAAGAAAATCAATAAGATATAAGCTTTGGTTAGAAAATCTTACTCTAAGATAACAACCAAATCAATGCATGAAAGCTACGTAGAAATCATATCACATAATAGACCAAGGCTATACTTGTAGGTTCAGAACTGAGTATAACTGTGAGGTTATACTACAGGTATCTTAGAACCGAGTGTAGCAACATGGTGAGATACAAAACAATCCAAAGTGCATAGAAGCAGATTTAGAGCATTGCAAAAGTTTTTTACAATAAATATCACAACATGAATCACAACATGGAGTGATTCCACTAGTCAAGCGTTGGATATATATATCAACCCCATCTTCATATATGGACTAGGTCCATTTTTTCTTTTCTTGTTGAAGAGACACACGGTCCTTATCAGTATTTGTTTGTTTTTGCCATTCATTAACTAGTAGAGCCACTGAAGAAGAGAAACAATAAAATAAGAGTGGAGACAAAAGTGACTTAGGTTTACAACATGGGAAGATGACCCCAAGAAATTCTCCACAATGTCATGCCCCCAAGGCACAACACACAACAATAAAATAGAGTAGAGGAAAAGTAGAAGAATAGAGAGACACATAGAGGAATGGTCACAACAGAGGAAGTCTCCTTGTTTCCTTGACCTTACAAGAGTATTAAGGGTCATCCAAAGAGACCTAAACAACATTTAACACAACACAGGGGAACACAAAATAGAGGAGAAGGCCACATAAGCAAGTAAATCAAAGAGGTGCTACATCAAAGGTGGCTAAAATGAGTTTAGAAATACTTACCTGTTTCACAACTAAACTAGCGGTTGTCATCAAGCAAACCATCTTCCTCCAAATCTCGAATGCAAGAGGAAATAGGTACATAAGGTACTATTGCCCAACTTGAATCATTATCCTTTAACTCTTCAACCTTTAGCTCTTCCTTGTTTGATTTAATAGTAGTTGGTGGAATGTTTTCTTGTTGAGTTGTTGTTTGTCGAGCTAAGGTTTGTCTCTTCCTCCTTTCTCTTGCTTGCCTATTCCTTTGTGTTTTATTAGTGATGTTTTCAAAAGGATTCTCATGGATTTCCATAGTCTTTGACATCTCAGAGGAGGAAGCTAGTAAAAAATTGATCTTCTTGGATAAGCTGCTTTGTTTTTTATGAGTAGCTCCTGATCCTTGTAAGGATGGTGGAGGAGGAACCTCGGCAAAGACTCCTTTACCTCATGGTCGAGGGAGTTCTTTCAATTTGGGCTGCTCTACACTTTCTACTTGTTCAATAGGAGGTCCAGCCAATTTTGTTATTAACTTTGCCTTGTATCTTTGGTATGCCAAGAACAATTGATCTTCTTTTGGTTGAGCAGACTCAGTAGACTGTGGCCAAAAGTACTCTAGGCTGAAATTTCCACAAGTAACCATAGGCTTCCATCTACTATGGTGGACAACATGCACTCTCCCTTGGTGAGAAAATTTTAATCATTTATGAATTGTAGAGGGGACTGCTTTCATGGATTTGAGCCATGGATGACCTAGTTTCACACAAAATAGGTCAGAGGTAGGAATGATATCAAATGATTGTTCCAAAGCTTTTTCAACTACTTTGATCAATAATGTAATCTTCCTAATAGCTAGGAGGAATCTCTATTATGTGTCTTGACCATCATACATGTGGGTTTATAAGATTCTTGTATCAAATCATGCATGTAGAGGAACTCTTCAGTAATCACATTTGTTATACAATTCGGATCAATAAGGACTCCTCTTGTAGGATTTCCACTTATACGTGCAGTAATGTAAAGAGGTCCCTCAATGTCTCCAATTTTTTTATCATGTGGTGTAAATGTTATTTCAGGTTCAAGAGTCTTCCCCTTCCTATAAACTCGAGGAGGGACCATACCACTCTTGTTTTGATGAGAGGCCATGTATGTGAGACTGTTTCACACCAAGGCACTAGTTTGAGGAAATAAGGTTTTTGAAAATAAAAAACACACTAATTTCACTACAAAAAAGTAAGTATGATGTAAATAGTTCTACACAACAAGGAAAAATGAATTATCTAAAAGTTTTCTTAAAGAAATGTGAAGAAAGTGTGTAAAACGTTGAATGTTGAAATACACAATGTGTAATTGCATAATTTGAATTTTAAATACAAGAACACACCATGAAGAAACACTACAACTCAAAATAAGATTTGAATGAGTATTTAAAGAGAGTAGAAAAATCTAAAATAAGATTTTGACTACAAACCCTATCTTTTCAAAAAATAAGGTTACATGAAAAATGCCAATTTTTAACAAAACACTAGCAAATGAGATATGCAAATGCAAGGTGTGATATCATGAAATGATTAATTATTGTAATTTGTCTCAGATCTGATGTATAAATCAGATTTTCAAGTGTTTTCAATGATATGCAATGAAAATGATGCAAAACTATGCCTTTATGCAAACCTAGAATGCTTATTTTTTTAATTTTTAAAAATGTATGCAAGATTTTCAATGAAGAATGATAACTACAATATGAATTAATGCAAGATCAGATTTCAACACTTAGCAAGATGCAAATTATTTAAAACATGGGTTCACCAAAATGTTATGTATGAAAAGGAACAGATGATGAGTGAATTTATGTGAGTACACTAGATCAAACACTCCTTTCACTATAACATTCAAGGACAAAATTGAGGCAAATCACTTCAAGATGCTAGAGGACTTAGCTACTGATTTTGTTCTCTTGTTTGCTATGGAAAGATGTGATTCAACCAAGCCTTTTATCAAACCCTAGGCCAATCAATGCACTAAACCTTATAATTGTGATAATCAACTTATAACAGACAAACAACAATAGAAAGTCACGATCTAAAAGTACCAAGATGATCAGTAAGATGTCGCAACTAAAATGTCAAAAGACTCTGGGGCTAGCACTCGAGTCTAAAAAGTCTCAATCTCTGAAATCTTTGAACTAGAAAAATGTTGTAAATGATGCTCTGATGTTGTTTCCAGGGTTTGTTTTAGCTGTTGGACACTGGGGCTAGCACCCAAGTCTGCTATGGAAGAATTTTTGAACTCTATTTTTAGATCCTACATCTTTATCCCTTAAGTAGCCTCCCTATACCTTCACTTCTGCAATTCCCACGCACAAGAAGATAAGGGGTTTCGGGGTTGTGGTGTTTAGGGATTTGCCTCAGTCAAATCCTAGGTTAGCATTCAAGCTTTCCCAACACCGTTGTTAGAGAGAGAGCGTGTCATTGCAGGACAAAGGTTAAAGATAATCCTAATGATGATGAAATGATTCAAACACAATGATGTCACCTCAGTGGTGAAGTCCTTAGGAGGATGAAGGTTCTTCAACTCATAAGGATGTTGATGATGATTCCAAATATGCAACAAACACAATACTAACACAAGGAATGCCTTGAATGCTCCTTTGCTCAATATCATAACCTTTCTATCATCAACTTGTTACAAAATGCATTCGAATGCTTGTTTATATATGTTATCCAATTAAACTTTCACAAATTAATTGAAAGAGTCGATAAGGAAGGATCCATTTAAGAGTCCTATGCCAACATACATTTATTTTACCCCAACCAATCAGGGTGGACTTGAGCGTGGGGGCCCAAGTCCCAAGGTTCCTTTTTGGTCATGACCTAAGCATTAAATGGGCCCCTAGTTCCCATTTGACATGGGTTTCGGGGGATTTATTATCGGGATGAATATTTTGCATTGTATAGTGTAAACACAAGGACCTAGGAGCTAAACTAGGAGATAAAAAGGTATGTGTCCACTTCATAAGATTATATCCCTTTCATTGAGCTCTCCTAATGAATAAATATTATATTAATTTTAAAAAAAGATTCTTTATTTTGTCAAAAGATGTTTTTTTTGGTCAAAAGTTGCTTTCTTTTTGTCAAAAGATGCTTTCTTTTACTTTCTAAAAAATAATACATTTTAAAAACCTTGGAAGTTTATTAGAAAAGTTGGGTTAAATGTGAGTTAAATATTATTAAAATATAATAAAATTTTCAAAATTTTTATAGCAAGTTAGATTTGGAGAATGAACTTTCTTTTATTTTTTAAACTTTACTTGAGTCCTTTTTTTTATTTTTTATTTTTCTATATTTTTTTCTATTATAATTATTATAAATTAATTAATAAAAAATAACTAAAGTAAATAAAAGAAAGTCTGTTCTCCAACTTAAACTTGCTATAAAATTTTTGAATAATAATTTTAATTAATTAATTTATAATAATTATAATAGAAACAAATATAGAAAGGTAAAAAAACAAAAAAAAGGACTCAAGTAGAGTTTAAGAAAATAAAAGAAAGTTTCATTCTCCAACTTAAGTTTATTATTAAATAAAATAAATAAGTTTATTATAAAATAAAATAAATAATATATATTAATTTTTTTTTTGAGAAAAAGTGGCAAAGCCACTAAAATTATATTAATTATAAAATGAAATTTACAAAATGCCAGATTCAATAATGCATACCGGCAGGAAAGAATCAGCAATGAAAACCTCTGGTTGTAGCCCTTTAAAATAGATACAATAGAAAATTGACTCAGAAGGATGAGTCAACCCCAAAAAAGTCTGTGGCTTAAAACCTTACAAGAATAAAACTTTGTGCAACCAACACTATTACAAACTAACCAACTGATAAAGTCAACAGATAACAAAACTGTCTCAAAACACAAAGATTTTAATTGCCCTCCTACAATTTTCATCATCAAGACCCTGCAAATCAAGAGCCTTTACGTGTGTATACATATTAATATAAAAAAATAAGATAGAGAAATTGTGACTTTTTAAATTTTATTTATGTTCATTTATTTTGCAACTTTTTATTTTTATTTATTTTTAACCAATATTGCTGCACACAAAAATTAAAAATTAAAGAAGTATCAATTGCAATTTTTTAAATTTTTATTTATTATTATATGTAGCCAATCTTGCTTAAATTTTTAATTTTTATTTATTTTTGTCACAATTTTTTTGATTTTATATATAATACAAAAATTGAAAAAATTTAAAAGTCATCTTCATCTCCAATATAATATAAAAATTTGGCGGGTAAAAGTTTATATTTTAATTTTTTTGAATTTAAAACAAGAAAAAGACTAAAATTTAGTGAGTTAAAGTTTATATTTTAAAAGATTTTGAATCTAAAACAAAAAAAGACTCAAATTTGGGGGAAAATTTTATTTTAAAAAAATTGAATCTAAAACAAGAAAAGGCTCCATAAGTTATTTGCAGAAAATTATTGATTTTAAGAACTTATATGATAAAATAATTACAAGTGATTTATTTAATGCTTGTGCACTTACAAAGATTTATAGCTCTAGCAATCACTCATATTGAAAGCAACAAAATAAATAATTATCCTTTTCTTTACCAATATACTTAATATTGTCTTGTCTAACTAAATTATGCATTAATATTGAGTATTATGTTTTTCTACAATGAATAATTCAAATACAAGTGTTGCTGAAAATGTTCCATGTTGTAGAGGGCAACATAGAGCAAATGAATATGTTGATATTCCTATTCTGCCACCAAAAGAAATTGTCTTACAATTTACTCAACCTGGAGGTAAGAGAGTTGCATTGAGAGCTAAACATGCTCAACGTCAAATCTTTGTAGATGAAAATATTTTAGAAAATAATGGATGCTAGCTACAATCATCTAGAAATGATGTTCTTTCAAGATCTACAAATGAATGTGTTATTGTAATTAGTAGGCAACCTTTATCACCTATTTTGAAAGGTAATAATACTTCAACGCAACCATCTTCTCAACAAGATTTTTTGTAAAATCAAATAGAGATGCAAGAAAAAATGAGAAGATTAGAAACTAATAACAAGGCTCTTTTAGATGAAATAACAATATTGAAGGATTCAATTATAGAAAAAGATTTGCTCATAGCTCAAATTTAAGAAAGACTAAGCACATTTGGGTGTGTTTCTTCTCATCCCTTCACCTTTTCTTCAAATTTTTAGCAGCATAGTAACATGGATAATACAAATGTAGTAGCAAATCACTCAATTATTAATACAAATGTACCAGCAAGTAATTCATCCCAAGAAAATTTCAATATAGATATAAAGACACAATATTTATAGAGATGCTTGAAAATTCTAGATGCTTGGAAGCTAATAGTAATGCTGATGAAGAGAAAATTAGAAACTATAATGCAAAGCAAGTGGATTGTATAAGACAAGGTTCACAATATAAAAGGAAACAATTATTAGAGGTGAAAAAGGGTGGAGATGATATTATGAGAGATTGAAAGAGGGAAGAAATAAATTTAAAGAAGTTGGAAAATGGTATAGTGGAAAAGAAATTAAGGAAGTGAATGATGATGATATTATTGCTAGAATTGGGCACTTTATTAGCAAGAATTATAAGGAAGAGTCTCAGGTTGAGGATGTACTTGTTCATTTGAATGGAGTTATTGATAAAATTCATTCCATTATTGTCACAGAAATTCGAAAGGACTTTTTACCTAGGAACATTGCTTCTATTTTTGTCGAATCAAGTATGACTCATAAGGCATTGCAATGCCTAAAAAATATAGATAGATATGGTTTATGATGCAGAGGTGGCACAAGGGAAGCAACAACACAATGGTTTACTACCCACTCACCCATTCACCTAGCCTTCAACCAAGCAAAGCCACTCACCAAATGCAAATTATGGATTTGTGGTCTAGGCTATTGTCTAACCCCTGAGACTATTTCTACACCCTATGGCAGGTCTGAAAATACCTTACCAACACTTGGTTTGATCACCAACTTCATTCAACTCTCTAACCTTGACTAGGCCTAGTGAGGCTACTAGCCCTCCAAAACTAGTTTTCTTCACAACAAATGACAAAACCCCAAAGGACTAGGAAAAAAAATGGTGATTTTGGATATCCTCTATGGGACTCTAACAAACCTCCAAATCGCCAATCCCAACTCTACTCCAGCAGTTCAAAACCCCCACTAGGTCTCTAGGCCTAATTGATCACTTTAGGCCTGGGTTACAAAGCAAAGGGTTGAAATTGGGTTCATAGGTTAGGGGCAGGAATTTAGAATGTCTCTACTAGGTCCCTACAACACAAAACCACCATTCTTTCATTCACCTTGTCTGGATTCTGTCACCTACAACAGCAAATAGCATAAAACAGGCCAAATACATGGTAATACTTGACCTAGGGCATCAAATTAAAAATAGAAGACTACATTTCCTGACAAAAACCTTTTGGAATCTTATAGTACATATCCCTAGCCTACATTTCACCAATTTTTGTGAATTTTCACCGGTGGGAATGCATTTTAGGGCTGGATTTCTATGGCTGCCCTAGAAAACAGGGTTTCTAGACCTGTTTTGAAAGAAAAATCAATAACTTTTGATCCTGACCACTTCAGGACCTCAAACTAGTTGTATTAGAACCTTGACTCCAAGTTCTTTCAGAAAAAGTACATTAGACCAAGAGTTAAGTCCGTATAGTCTGTATAGAAACATGTTTTCTTCAGAAAAAATAGTCAAATTCTTGATTTTTGTGCCCAAAATTGCATACAAAATCTCTTTTTTCCATACTGGAGCCAGATATCCACCATATTAACCCTTCCAAGTTGGTTTCCAACTTCTACAACAGCATTCAACTGCCCAAAGTGGTTTTTTTGAACCGACCCAACACATAACACCTTTGACAACTATGGTGTTTTGCATTAACACAAGGAGGTTGATTTGTTTGGCTTGTCCAATGGAGTCCAAATGATCAACACACTCCTTCCAACATACTAAAACACTAAAACAACCAAAAAAAAAACTCAAAACCAATCCTTAGACCTTCTAGGCCTAATTGGCACAACAAGGGTCCAAATGGACTAAGAAGGATTTGAGGTTTATATAGTCACCCCAAACCTCTTGACCATACAAAATGGACCAAACAACAATGGCTAAAAGCCTTATTACAAAATACATTGAACAAAAAAAACACAACTTCTCAAAATGCATCAAAATGCCTTTAGGAACCAAGGTGCTCCTAGGTGCCCTGCACCATACACCCACTGTCAAAGAGAACTCAAGTCTCTTGAGTTGGAATGTTGTCAAATGTGAAACCTACCTTCTCAATGTCTGCCTTGCTCATCCAAGTGGCATCCTCCTGAGGTTTGTTTAGCCACTTCACCAAATAGTCATGATAGGTGTGCCTTCTAGTTTGTTTTGCAATCCTCTTGTCCAAAATGCACTCAATCTGATTTGGAGAGGAAGGAATGAGTTCTTGGAGTGTCTGATCAGTTTGATCTTCTTCAATAGCAGTCTGAGGATCAGATCCTTTATAGGGATAAAGGTCTAAAACATTAAAAATTGGAGATAAAGTAATGCCATCCGGAAGTCTAATTTTATATGCATTTTCTCCACATTTCTTGAGCACTTCACAACGCCCAATCTTCTTCATGAGTAGCTTGGTATGTTTACCTATAGGGAGCCTCTCCTTCTTCAGATGGACCATTACCAAATCACCTTCCTTGTACTGCAAATCCCTTCTTTTCCTGTCAGCAAATTGTTTGTACTTCTGTGAAGTGGACATTAATTTCTGTTGTACTTGTTCATGGACATCTTTCATGACTTGAATGAAGTCTTTAGCCAAGGCACTACTGTTTTCCAGTCCTTTAACCTCCCTAAGTTCCAAAATACCCCTTGGGTGAGTGCCATAAACAATTTGGAAAGGAGACAGACCGGTGCTTCTATTGACAGTGTCATTGTATGAGAACTCTGCCTGAGCCAAAATTGAATCCCAACTAGCACCCTGCTCCTTTGTTAGGCATCGTAGGAGGTTTCCAAGTGACCTATTAATCACCTCTGTTTGTCCATCAGACTGAGGGTGATAGGCAGATGATAGGGATAAATTTGTACCTAGTCTCTTCCAAAGTGTCCTCCAGAAGTGTCCTATAAACTTGGGGTCTTTGTCTGAGATGACTGACAAAGGTAAACCATGTAATCTGACTATTTCCTTGAAGAAAAGACTTGCTATGTGTGAGGCATCATGTGTGGTTTTGCATGGGATGAAGTGAGCCATTTTTGAGAACCTATCTACAACCACAAAAATGCTGTCATGTCCATTCTTTGTCCTAGGCAAACCAAGTACAAAGTCCATGCTGATGGAATCCCAAGGCTTTGAAGGAATAGGTAGAGGAGTGTATAAACCTGCATTGGATGTATGCCCCTTTGTTCTTTGGCAAATTTGACAAGTTTCAACAAACTTCCTTACATCGGTTGGCAATTTGGGCCAAATATAGTACCTCCTAACCAATTCTAGGGTCTTATCAATACCAAAGTGGCCTAACATGCTGCCATAGTGCTTTTCCTTTATTATATTCTCTCTAACAGACCCTCTTGGGATACACAACATGCTACCCTTGAAAAGATATCCATCTTGCAACAAAACATTAGAAAAATCAGTATTATACCTTCCTGTCATGGCCTTACAAGAGAGGTATGGTTCTTTGAAGTCCTCATTTGCTGCATACTGATCTTTGATGGCTTGAATACCTGTACTTTCCAACTGTATGGGCTGCACAATAAGATTCCTCCTACTTAAGGCATCGGCTACCTTATTGGCCACTCCTTTCTTGTGTTTTATGGAGAAGGTGTATGCTTGGATGTACTCCATCCCCTTGACATGTCTGTGATTCAACTTTTGCTACCTATTCAAGAAGCTTAATGCATGGTTATCAGTAAAAACTATAAATTCCTTTGGCAATAAGTAGTGT
Organism: Cunninghamia lanceolata; assembly: GCA_027924645.1. Lineage (NCBI taxonomy): Eukaryota > Viridiplantae > Streptophyta > Pinopsida > Cupressales > Cupressaceae > Cunninghamia > Cunninghamia lanceolata. The sequence goes on from BSBN01000814.1 coordinate 9,498,482, forward strand.
CTCCATTTCGTCAATGACTGAACCATGGCATATAACTCTAGATCATAGGTGGAGTAGTTTTGTTTCGCCTCATTTAACTTCTCACTAAAGAAGGCTACAGGCCTTCCATCTTGACTTAAGACTCCCCCAATAGCCCTCTTACTTGCATCACACTCTACCACAAAGACCTTGTCAAAATTAGGTAGCACTAGGACTGGTTTTTCTGAAATTTTTTTCTTTAACAGTTCAAAGGCTTGAGTGGCCTCATTTTTCCACACAAATACACATTTCTTGCCCCCTTTTATGATGTCAACAAGTGGAGCACAAATGCCACTAAACCCTCTAATGAACTTTCTATAAAAGCTACACAAACCATGGAAACTCCTTACCTCTGAGGCTATTGTAGGTGTTGGCCAATTAAGAATGGCTTCGACCTTGCTTGGATCCATTTTTAGGCTGCCCTTGGAGATGACAAACCCCAAAAATATCAACTCTTTTTGTAGGAAGACACATTTGTCAAGATTGATTCTCAACTTCTCCTCTTGAAGCCTCTTGAGCACTTGATGGATATGCCTTATGTGGTCTTCCTTGCTGTCACTAAAAATCACTATATCATCCAAATATACAACAATAAACTTGTTAAGGAAAGGTTTTAGCACTTCATTCATCAATCTCATGAAGGTGCTTGGTGCATTTGACAAGCCAAAAGGCATGACAACCCATTCAAATAGTCCTTCATTGGTTTTGAAGGTGGTTTTCCACTCATCCCCTTCCCTTATCCTGATTTGGTGGTAACCACTTTTTAGATCTATCTTGGTAAAATACTTAGCCCTACCCAAGCAATCCATTAAATCTTCTATTCTAGGCATTGGAAATCTATACCTGATAGTAATCTTGTTGATGGCCCTAGAATCAGTGCATAGTCTCCATGTTCCTTCCTTCTTGGGTGCAAGCACTGCAGGTACTGCACATGGGCTAATACTCCTCCTGATAAGCCCTCTATCCAACAAGTCTTGGATTTGTCTTGCCACTTCAGCATTTTGCTCTAGAGTCAACTTGTAGGCTACTTGGTTTGGTAGGGTGGATCCAGGGATGAGATCAATGCAATGACTAATCTCCCTCTTTGGTGGAAGAGCATCCTTGCCTTCATCAGCTATCACATCCTTAAACCTCTCCAATAGTGTTTCCACTTCCTTTGGTCCAATCCTCCTAAGAGGTTGCTGCACTTTGACCTTCTTGCGATTCACATCCTTGGGATGACTACTGCAAAACATGGCACTTTCTCTTCCTTGACATTAGCCAAAAACTCTTTTTCACCTACCAACATAACTGAACTAGAAATGACTTTCTCTTTGCAAACATCAATCAAAGGAGTCATTGTAAACTTTTCACCATTCTTGGACAAATGAATCACATTGTTCTTACCATCATGTTGGGCACTTGTGTCATGCTACCAAGGCCTTCTAAGAACAAGGTGGCATGCATCCATATCCACTATCTCACAAAGAACCTTATCATGATATTCACCTATCTTGAATTCAACCCAACATTGCTCTTTCAGCACAATTTGTTGTTCCTTGGTTAGCCAAAAGACTCTATAGGGGTTAGGATGAGGCATTCTTTCCAATCCTAACTTAGTCACCATTTCATTAGAAGCCAAATTTTCAGAGGAACCTGAATCTACTATTACCTTGCAAACTTTTCCTTTCACCTTGCAAGTGGTTCTGAACAAGTTGTTCCTTTGGGGCTGCTCCTTGGTGGATGGCATGATGAGGGATCTATTAAATATGATGCATTCTCCACTCTCAGGTGCTGCAGACTTGGAAGAGGCTATCTGGTAACTTGTGGTGCTTTGATAGTCCTCTTCTTGAAGGAGTTGTACTCTTCTTTCTTTCTGATTTGCAGCAGTGTTTCCCATCTTCTCCGGGCACCTAAAGGACTGATGTCCAATCTGATTGCAAGAGAAATACCTTCTAGTAAACACATTGGGACCTATGCCCCCACTTCTTCCTCTGCCATTTCCTCTCCCTCTAAACTGACCCTTATCAGCACTATTTTTATCAGCCTGCCCTTGGCTTCCTTCTTGTGATCCGCCACCTTGGAGTCTAGAGAAATTATCTCTATTTTGAAATCTGCCCCTACCCCTAAAGTTCTGATTTCCTCTGCCTCTGCTGCAGTTGCCAAAATCCCCTTTTCTTCTCTGCTTATCCTCAATCCTCAGTGCCATTTGGAAGCACTTATGGACTGTCTCTGGGTTAAAGAGAGTTAATTCATCTTGAATGGAGAACTTAAGGCCATTGAGATACCTTGCAAGCTTCTATTTTTCATTCTCAGGCATCTTGGCTTTCAATGTCATCTTGTGAAACTCTTCTGTGTAGGTGCTCATGTCCATGTCCTTTTGTCTCAAGTTGTGCAACTTCTTGTTCAAGTTGACCTCATAATGCTCAGGGACAAATTGCTTCTTGATTTCAAGTACCATCTTCCTCCATGTAGAGATAGGATTCCTATCATCTTCTATCCTCTCATTTTGAATAAAATTCCACCAACTCAAGGCTGGCCCTTTCATTCTTGACTTGGCAATCCTTACTTTCTAATTTTCTACCACTTCTTTACATTCAAAATAGTTCTCCATTTCCTCAATCCAATCAAGGCACTCCTTTGGATTCATCTTACCAGGAAACATAGGTAAGTCTACCTTAGTGTCCTTCCTACTCAACTTTCCAAGTGCATCTAGGAATTGTCTCTCTGACATGCCTCCTTGTGGCTCTTCCATAGGCACTTCTTCTTCCTCATGTTGATCCTCTTCATCTGAATCCAAAATGACCTCTGGCTTCTTCTTCTTGTCTTTGTCTTTCTTCAACTTTTCTATCTCAGCCTCCATCCTTTTGTTCTTGGCTGCTTGCTCTCTCACTATCTTTGCCAACTCAGCATTAGTCACTCTTGAAGGGACTTCCTCCTCTTCTTCTCTATCTCCCATCTCTTTGATGGCTCTAATACCACCTGATGCAGAGGTGGCACAAGGGAAGCAACAACACAATGGTTTACTACCCACTCACCCACTCACTTAGCCTTCAACCAAGCAAAGCCACTCACCAAATGCAAATTATGGATTTATGGTCTAGGCTATTGTCTAACCCCTGAGACTATTTCTACACCCTATGGCAGGTCTGAAAACACCTTACCAACACTTGGTTTGATCACCAACTTCATTCAACTCTCTAACCTTGACTAGGCCTAGTGAGGCTACTAGCCCTCCAAAACTAGTTTTCTTCACAATAAATGACAAAACCCCAAAGGACTAGGCAAACAAATGGTGATTTTGGATATCCTCTATGGGACTCTAACAAACCTCCAAATCGCCAATCCCAACTCTACTCCAGCAGTTCAAAACCCCCACTAGGTCTCTAGGCCTAATTGATCACTTTAGGCCTGGGTTACAAAGCAAATGGTTCAAATTTGGTTCATAGGTCAGGGGCAGGAATTTAGAATGTCTCTACTAGGTCCCTACAATACAAAACCACCATTCTTTCATTCACCTTGTCTGGATTTTGTCACCTACAACAGCAAATAGCATAAAACAGGCCAAATACATGGTAATACTTGACCTAGGGCATCAAATTAAAAATAGAAGACTGCATTTCCTGACAAAAACCTTTTGGAATCTTATAGTACATATCCCTAGCCTACATTTCACTAATTTTTGTGAATTTTCACCAGTGGGAATGCATTCTAGGGCCGGATTTCTATGGCTGCCCTAGAAAATAGGGTTTCTAGACCTATTTTGAAAGAAAAATCAATAACTTTTGATCCCGACCACTTTAGGACCTCAAATTAGTTGCATTAGAACCCCGACTCCAAGTGCTTTCAGAAAAAGTACATTAGACCAAGAGTTAAATCCATACAGTCCATATAGAAACATGTTTTCTTCAGAAAAATAGTCAAATTCTTGATTTTTGTGCCCAAAATTGCATACAAAATCTCTTTTTTCCATACTGGAGTCAGATATCCACCATATTAACCCATCCAAGTTGGTTTCCAACTTCTGCAATAGCATTCAACTGCCCAAAGTGGTTTTTTTGAACTGACCCAACACATAACACCTTTGACAACTATGGTGTTTTGCATTAACACAAGGAGGTTGATTTGTTTGGCTTGTCCAATGGAGTCCAAATGATCAACACACTCCTTCCAACATACTAAAACACTAAAACAACCAAAAAAAAACTCAAAACCAATCCTTAGACCTTCTAGGCCTAATTTTCACAACAAGGGTCCAAATGGACTAAGAAGGATTTGAGGTTTATATAGTCACCCTAAACCTCTTGACCATACAAAATGGACCAAACAACATGGCTAAAAGCCTTATTACAAAACACATTGAACAAAAAAAACATAACTTCTCAAAATGCATCAAAATGCCTTTAGGAACCAAGGTGCTCCTAGGTGCCCTACACCAGTTTACTTAAAGGTGTGACCCCAAAAGTTGTTTGTGATGAGATGAAGTTATGGGCTGAGGAAGATAAACCATTGAATATGCATTGGGTTAGAACAGATGGTTTGACCTTTGGGGTAAGAGTTATGAATGTAGCAGGTCATATGCTACATTTATGGTTGAAACATATGAGAAGAAAAATGGAATATTGGTATCTGAAGTTTCTTTCAAATTAGGAATTGATTCTTGTGTACATTATGACCAAGGTGGTCAGATATGTGAGATTTTATTTGAGTTGCTAGAAGATAGTGGGTTGATGTCTTGTATTAGCCTTAGAAAATTTGATGGAAAAGAAGAATACAAATAGGTTTTGTCACATGCAACAGATCCTAAATTTGAAGATAATTTAATGAAGCAAATAATTGTTCTTTCCAATGAAGGCATTCTCACATAAGATGGCAGATGATTTAAGGTTAATTTGTATGAGTGTCATGATTTGGTGGCAATTTGTAGTTTGATATGTAATAATGAAGTTTCAGTAATGGGGAATAATTTTTGCCCTTGGTACACTTGTCAAAAGAGAGACATACACATGGTTTCCACAAAGCATTATATTAAGGAAGATGTTACAATCTTTAGTATTTTAAAGCTATACTCAATGCCTCCTAGATTATTACTTGTAAGCCATTTTTAAATTGAGTTGATAATTGATATGTTAGCTATTTAACATTATTTGTCAATCTAATCTTGTGTGTTAATTTTAGGAAATGAACATTTATGACGCATTTGATTACAACACACTATGGGAAGAGAAAATGGATTTGTACCTTACAGAAATTGATGCAAAATTATGTGGTGTTGATCTAAAAGTTGTGAAGAAGTGGTCAATGGATAGAAAGAATGAGTTCAAGGTACATTTTATTGTAATTAACTATTTTTTTGGTTTGTTTTCTAATTAAAGGTATAATTTAAAATAGACTAAATTCATTTACAACCATTACAGCTGACACCTGGGTCAATGTCAAAGCTCGTATATTGTGCTCATCATGCTAAAATTCATACTATACTAAAGATGTTGCAAGAAATAAAAAGAGTGGCACAAGGACATGAAAAGAAACATCCACCTAATCCTAATGATAAATTAAAGTTCTCTCAAATATGGGAAGAGCTTGAAAAAATTGGTGTTTCTTGTAAGCTTGGGAATGTAGTGACTCATAAAGGCCTAAAGTATCAGGATCTCAACTATGGACAATTAGATGGTTCAATATCTGACAAGATCCTCTTCCACCATGAAGGAATTTTACAGGTGAGTTTTGTTTAACATTTATATATTGGTAACACCTAAATTGTTTTGTCTGTATTCTAGTTTTAATAAAAATCCATGAAGTCAATTGACAATTATAAACTTACCTTATATATTGAACACTTATTTTGAATCTCTATAATATTCTTCTTAATTTTTATATTGATTTTCATTACAGTTATTAAAGGTATCCCAAATGAAGAGTCTTACAATAAGTTAGTAAGGATGTGGAAGACTTACAAAGAATTGCACAAGTTACAGTTGCAAGCCTCTCGAGGACATGATCCATATCAATATGAGGAAAGGTAAAACTCTATTAAAATATGCATATGTGTAATGCTTAATTACATTTGTGATCAGTTTTTTATCGTAGAAAATTTTGGGTAATATAATAATGTTTAAATCTTATCTTATTGTCAATGTAGGATTAGCCTCCTTTCTACAGAGTGGTATTGGTTGTGTTCAAGTTGCTTTGGAGATGAGATGGTTCCATATATGCATGTTCAAGGAGCTCATGCTCTAGAAATGAAAAAAGCTATATTTCCATGGACTATAGGACAGTTAAGGAATGAGGTTATGGAACGTAAGCATAGGGAAATGAAAAACTTGAATACAAACCAAGGATGTGGCACAAAGCCTCTAATGATTGAAGGTCAAAGTTTGGTTGAGAAAAATACATTTGAAAAAGATAGAATGTGTCTTGTTAATGAGATGAGGGCACAATTTTTCAAGCTTATTATAAGATCTCAAGGACAAGTTTCAATAAAACAAAGATAAATAAAGTGCTATCCACTCATGTTCGAAGAGATCTTCATGTGGAGTATGAGAAGGCACCACAAAATGTTGATTTGCAAAAAGCAAGAGATTTGGCTTCTTATTATGAGGATGTCACTCCTAAGCAAGTCAAACAAATATTCACTTCATGGCACAAAAGAAATAGGACAATAGCATATCCTCCTATGGTAAAGATGTTGTTTCATGATTATCTTAAATTTTTAAATGAAATAACTAATATAAATTTTTAGAAGTTGTTTTGTTATATTTTGTAGAATCAATATTTATCTAGAATTAGACCGATAAGTGAATATGCAAAAGATGCTTATTTAAGTTCACACCATTTTGGCAAATCTCATGGCAAGAAAAAGCATTAATTGGATCCATTGTTGAAAGTTCACAAAGAACTTGATACACAACATGATCTTGTTACAAATATGGAAATAGACTTAGAGATGCAAATGGACAATAGTGCTCAAAATACATGTAAGAGAGCTCATTGCATCCAACCTTCAGAAAATATGATTGAAACAACAAAAGAGACATCCAATTCTCAAATAAGAAAGAGAAATATGAAGAAGAAGAATTTTCATAAAGTAGAAGATTCAAGACTTTATTCAAATTGGAATGCATGAAGTTGAGAATAGTGTTAAAGAAACCCTTAATATCATTAGTATATTGAGATATTGTAGCTTCATATTTATTCTTGTTATACTATTGGCATTGTTGTCACTGTTGTTGTGATTAATTGTGTTGTTGTTACAATAATGTTATACTGCTATCATGATATATTTATTGCTGCTATAGTACTATCACAGTCTTAATTTTGATGTCATTTTACTCAATGTTAGTTAAACTTGTAGAAATTTGAGTATCTCTCTATGACTCTATATATACATACATATGACTCTATAACCCTTGTGTATTTTATGGTTATATATATTTAGTTGGCAGTGATGTTTCTGAGTGATTCCATGATATTCTATGTACCTATAGCTTGATTTCATAATTATATTACTATGTTTAATTAGACAATGGAAAGACTGCAATCTGATATGGGCTTTAATGGAGTTTGTAACAACAAGTTTAAAAGTGATTTTGGTGCAAGGGAATTCTCAATAGGTAATTGACCAGGTTAAATGAAGGTGGGAATTGAAACATTAGAAGATAAGAGGCCTTGAGGAGTTTTGAAATGGAATTTGTGCATGTCATAAGACGATAGGATAAATTTCTAAACTTATTGTCAATAAGAGAGCAGAGATATTGATAGAAAACTTAAACATTCAAATTCAAGAATGTTTTTGTAAGGGAATTTTTTGATAAAGGCACTACCCCAATGGTTGGAGGAATTAGTAAAAGAAAACCATCAAAGGCTAAGTAAATTTTTGTAACAATACCAAAAGAAGTGCATAAACAAGTCTAACTTACAAAAACAAGAAGGAAACACAAGATCAGAGAATATAGTGTTTTAAGCACAAAATAGACCCCAAGTAAATTACATATAACTATTTGGAGGAGAGGAAAGCAATTTAATTCTCATACCACAGGTTGAGCTCAAACTTGGTGAAGAAAAATGGATGGAGTCTACATTCAATGATAGCCTCTACTACCCTGTTATACTACTATTGCTGTTGTCACTACTGTCATGATTAATTTTATTGTTGTTACACAACTCTTGCTGTTGTCACTGCTATCATGATTAGTTTTATTGTTGTTACACTACTATTGCTTCTATCACTACTATCATGATTAATTTTATTATTGTCATACTAGTGTTGTTGCTGTCACTTCTGTCATGATTAATTTTATTGAGCTGTTACATTGATGTTATATTGTTGTCATTATATATTTACTGCTGCTATATTATTGTCAAAGTCTTAATTTTGATGTCATGTTACTCAATATTAGTTAAACTTCTACAATTAAGCATGGAGGTTGTTAAGTCTTGACAAATGTTTGCGAGGAGGGACTTGATATTAAGATTGATATTATGGCTTCAATCTACATAGCTTTAACATGATGTAAATAAAACCATAAACTATAATAGGTAGTGTGATAGATTCTAAATGATTAGGTTATGGAATTGTAGGAAAATGTATTTTATATAATTTTTTTTAAGAAAAAGAAAGAAATTATAAATAACAATAAATTTGTTTGTACTTTTAAAATTGAGGTTGAAGAAAGGAATATGAAGGAGAACATTGAGATAAAGAGTTGCGTTGATGACTCTTAAATATGCAAACTTTGTGTGAGGTCATTTCTCCAATAAATAGAAATACACATCTTTGGTTTTCATAATAAACAAGATCTTGTAGAGATCCATGATTTTCTCTAAAGAGGTAGTAAAACCTACCACATATCTCACAATACACCAGACACCTAAACATAAAATATATTTTTTAATTTCAATTCACTATTGTAATGTTTACAAATGCATTGATCTCTCTAAATAATGTGTTTCAATTCCATGTGAAGCTAATGAGAGTAGACTTGCAATTAGTCAAAAGAAAATATTAAACCAAAAGAAAACCTAATGTACTTGGGAGAAATAATTCATCCATCTTCTATATGAATATAGTGCTTCAAATAGTGATACAATTTTGTTGATAATAGTTCTATTGGTTCTATCCAAGTTGATTAGATCAATAAGAGAGAAAAGATATTGGTAGTAGACTTAAAACATTCAAATTCAAGAATGCTTCTATAAGGGAATTTCTGCTATACTACTGCAATCTTATATGGGCTTTGATGGAGTTTGTCTTGACAATAATAACTTTGTGGCACTATCATTGCGAATAATATTTTAGACTTGAAACCTATTTTTCTTTCCACTTCAACTTGTTGGACATGGGGGAGAAAGGTACACTTGTAGCCTATCACACTTACTATTTGATTATATATAAAGAGGTGAAGTAGATTGAAAGAATATTATGTTAATATAGGTTGTGTGCTGACTATGTCAATTTGATGACAGTCCTGAAATGGATACTTTCCCTACAAACACTTATGATGATTGAGTCATTTAAGTAAATTGGATTAGGGTTGTCATCTATGTGAAGTAGATTACCATTATGAGGATTGGTTAAGTATACCATTTGTGATATGATTGTTGTAAGTTTCTATGTATGGGAGTTGTATACTTGTAACTATGATAAAATGGGGACTACCCTAGGCAAGGATAGTTTAACTAGATTTTAAAGTTCAATGTAGTCTTATTAAGTCTTATTAATGAAATGACATTTAAGGAACCATATAAGGAACCCGTCCAAAAAAAAATAGATGTTTTATGGACCCATACAAGGTGTTTAGATAGTAGTATTATGAAAACCAACAATAAATAAGGTTACATATGGAGATAAATCCCCTTCATATCAGCCATATATATTTAGAAAATTATCCCAAAACAGGGCTTAAAGTAGGCATGTTGGGTCCCCCTATGTCAGGTGGAGTAGGAAGCACACTTGGTTGATGGTTTTCAAGTTTATCACAAATACTAGAAACTTCAGCTATCATATCATTGAGTCTACATTCAATGATAGCCTCTACTACCCTGTTATACTATTGTTGTTGTCGCTACTGTCATGATTATTTTTATTGTTGTTACACTCATCTCTTTTCGACAATCCACTTCATACTTGTCATCCCATGACTTATGGCACTCACAACTTACCATTAATGCAATTGAAGGTATATTGTTCCTCAAGTATGTTAGTCATACCTAGACTAAATGAGTTGACAACTGAGCCATAGTTATTTTGACATTTCCACAATTAAATACAAACACCAAACTACCCTAATGCAATAGTGTATTGAATGTAGAAGTTGAGAGAGAAGAGATGAAAGTAGAGGGAGGGCCTAAAGTTTAAAGCAATAGTTCATGCCCACTTGCATGCCCATCTAATTTTTTGGTGGAAAGAGCAGCTTGGATGCCCCTTCCCAACAATCTTCTTTTTGGTTCAAGAGCATGGAAAAAATAATTCAAAAGAAGAGATGAAAGTTCATGGCCTCTGATGTTCTCTAGAAGCCATTCGTCTGCTCATGGTTGCTTGCATAAGACCTTCCAGTTCATGTTTTTAGAAGGCAATTGATATGGACACCCTTCCTCTACATTGTTCAAGGGCCATGTACCCTATTTTCCTAATTAGGAAGCTAGTTTCAGGTGGGATTCATAGGTCCTTAGAGAGTGACCAGGGTGGCACTTTGCAATCAAGAATCAAAGATCCTTACGACGGTGATTATTGGAGCACTTTGTGATCAAACAAACTGGAAGGAAGAAAATCTGAGATAAAATAAAGGGAGTGCTTAGGGTTTACAAAAGCTTCTCATGGCTACTCACTTGAACACCTCACAATCAGTTTTTTGCAAAGTAAACCATAGGTGAAGATAACAGCTAACAAAATTGAATCTTTACACAAATATAAGACAAAACATATGCAGAAGGCATGAGATTAGAGAACAAGATGCTCAAATAAGTATAGTATCCAAGTGTAAGCTCAATAGAAACAAAAAGGAAAAATTCCTAGTAAAGAATTATGGGTGTATAATTCCAACATTAGAAAATTTGTTAAAAAAATTGTAATGATAAATAAAAGTTAAAGAATAAACATGTTTGAAAAGCTATAATTTAAAGAATTATAATTTTTAATAGAGTTAATAATGTTAATGCATCTGCCTTTATCATTAGCCATATATGATACTCTACAAGTCACTTATAGCAAGGAATAATTATGCAATGCATCTACCATTCCAATTAATTGGAATCAACATAAGCAAACTTGCACCAATGGATCCAAAATATTTCCTACTCCTCACAACCTGGACCAGGTGTAATTATCATGCCCACATTTCCCATGTGGTCACAACACACAACACATGTGTCATGTCCACATTTGTCATGTGGTCATGACACAAAACATCAAAAACTTTTCCCACTCGACTCTAGAAACCCCCTCGCGCACAGCATGCGTGCTCGAAGACATACGCACGAAGGTGAAGATCTCAGTCGACGTCGGGGTAATGTGAAGTCCTTTCGCAACCCTTGTGAAATGATAGTCTACTAAGGGGGTTATGCAACGTGAGGAGCATCGCCAATAGGGTTAGTGTCCATAATCAGATCTAACCCTAAGGTTCCTAGATGAAGCAGTGTGATTTCGACAAGTGTTAAAATCTAACCTAGAAAACTAGAACATAATTAAGTTAAATTAAAGCCATAAAAAACTTAATTAAATTACTCTATAATAATTCATGCGATAAGGTAAAGGCATGAAATAAATTACTTAATTTACCCATCGATCATTTTTTTGGAGAAAATTTGGTAGCATAGTGCCACCTCATTATTAATGGAGAAATAATTTTTAAATAAACAACCTTTATTACAACCTTACCAAAAGGAAATATGAATTAAATCTAACTACACCTGTAAAATAATTTATTTTAACGTTCACTCAAGGCAATGAAAATAAAATACATTCATATTAATTAATTATATCAATTAATTAAAATTTGCATAGGATTAGCACAATATAAAGGTGAAGGGATAAATAAATAAATTTTTAAATAAGACAACAATAATTCCCACACCAAAATTCCCACTAAAAGGAAATCCACTAATTAAGTTAAAAAAAAAAGACTAGAGTTAAATTTAAGCCCACTTACCCAGTACATCAAAAAATAATTAAATAAGAAATAAAAAGATTTTAAAATTAAATAAATTAAAACCCACTTATCCTAATAAATCAAAAAGCAATTAAATAAGACAATAAAAAGATTTTAAAATTAAATAAATTAAAACCCACTTAACCCAATAAATCAAAAAGTAATTAAATAAGACAATAAAAGGATTTAAAATTAAATAAATTAAAACCCACTTATCCCAATAAATCAAAAAGTAATTAAATAAGACAATAAAAGGATTTAAAATTAAATAAATTAAAACCTACTTATCCTAATAAATCAAAAAGCAATTAAATAAGACAATAAAAGGATTTAAAATTAAATAAATTAAAATCCACTAAAAAACAATTTAAAATCCTAAAAATTAAAAAGGCATTAAAAGGATGGAAATAACCCCAATAAAATGCTAAATTTATTATCCCAAAATTTAAATAGACATTTTAAAAAGGGATGACTAAGTTCAAAGCAAAATGCCTTCCAAAATAAATGAGAGGAAAAGATGTCACATTCACATGGGGAAAGACAATTTATTTCCTTTTTTTTTCTTTTTCTATTCTCATCTAATTTATTTCCTCTCCTGAACCCTAACCCTGTTTTGTCTCTATTATTTTCTAAGTTTTCTTTTCTTCTCCTATTCTAACTCTATTCTCTTTTTCTGTTCTCTCCTCTCATGTTTTCTTGCAAGTTTTCTTCCAAGGCTGCCATGGAAGCTCTCAGCTATATGATTTCACAAGCATATACATAGGGGTTTGATATATATATGTGTGTGTGTGTGTGTGTGTGTGTGTGTGTGTGTTGCTGGTTGGATTTTGGAAAAAAAACTAGATATGAAATGTATATATCTTTTTATTTAACATACAATGTGTATATATATATATATATTATTTAACATATATATATATACTTTGCTGGTTGGATTCTGAAAAAAACCCAGATATGAAATGTATATATCTTTTTATTTAACATATAGTATATATATATAACAAAGTTTGTAATGTAGGTTTATTACGGCAGCGGCCGCCATTGAGGACAAAACACATACGGAAATGCATCTGAGGGGGCCATGGGCAGAAGGAAACACAGTCGTTGTTTTTGTTAAAGGGGCGCCGGGTGCCAAGTATTAAAGGGGAATGGTAGATGTGGGGCGGCCTCCCCGCCCACCCTCCACAAATATGTGGAGGGTGGACGGGGGTCTGTCCCCCCTCCACCCTTATGCTGAGCTCAAAACTGGCAGTGACCCCCTTGGATTTTATTCTTTTTTGTAACAACAAAAAAAAACATTACAATACAACCTGTTAGGGCATACTAAACCCTAATTCAAATTATTTTATTATTATTATTTTCTATTGTTTGGAAATGGTAACAAAAAAATAATATATGTTTGAAAACATATATATATATATATATATTCACATTTTCAATACTCACATTCATTTCTGCTGAGTTAAATTTGTTGTTTATAAAAGATAACTAGTACATTTAAAATATACAAATAAGGTAGAATTTTTCAATACTCACATTCATTTCTGCTGAGTTAAATTTGTTGTTTATAAAAGATAACTAGTACATTTAAAATATACAAATAAGGCAGAATTATATATATATACCAAAATATTCTTTCTGCTTTTTTTTTTTTTTTTAAATAATGCAATAAGGAACTTTCAACAGCAAGCCATAATAATATTATCTTCCTTTTTTTTTTCAAAATACACAGTTGCATTTATGCAATCTTTCATTGGTAAACTACAATTAAACTTAAGTTTCTCTTTCCTCTTTTTTTTAACAACAATATTCTATTTAAAAGAGGAGAGTAGGGAGAGAGAGAGAGTCTTCTTCACTCATTCATAAAAAATATTTTCACAAGCATTGCAAGGAAGTGAAACAACCAGATTTTATTTGCACAAATATAAATGCATAAAAATAAATATCCCTTTTCTTTCCTTCACAAAAGGATATACAAAATAGAATACTCTCAACCACACAATTCTTTTACAAGCCAAAAGGGCAAGGCATCCAAATGCCTTAAATTACAAAAATATACAAAGCCCAAATTTCTTCCAAGTTTCACCAAGACTCCAAGATCACCAACCTGCAACAAAACTAAATGAAGCCTTCACATGCCCATTGGGATGCTTGCCTCCCAACAACAGACTCAAGAAGAGTCACCGTCGAGCTTGGAGGTCACCCAAGCAATAGGGTTCAAACCACAACAAGAACAACACACCAAAAACACACTCACGCAAGTAAGAACAACCCCACCCAAAGATTGCACAACACAAATCCATTTGCATGGATATTTGGGGGTAGGAGAGTGGACTGCTCTCAACTCTAGAGGGACACCCAAAAATCTCAATACTCATATTTCTCATAACACAAGGCTTCTAGCCTTAAACTTTCTCAAATTTCACATTACCAAGGCACTCATGCGTTCACAAAAATCTCATTTCTTCTCAAATTTCACATTTCCAAGGCACTCATGCCTTCACAAAAATCTCATTTCTTCCCAAAATACCTCATGGCTATCAATATCTCAATAAAAATGGTGAGGGTGACCTCGAGGAGGTTCACTCCTCTCCCACCCCAAACGAGATGAGCTCTCTCCAAAATGTGGAGCTTCATGCAAACACCCACAAAGAAACCCACACAACAAAACACTAAGATTCACAAATGCACAAACAATCATCAATACATTGAAATGTAAAACAAAGGGAAGGCTTATAGCTTGAAGCTTACCTTTAAAGCCCCAAATGGTAAGAGTTGTTGGAGATCTCCTCCAAATCTCCCTCCAAGCTTCTTGCCTTCAAAACTTTCTCCAAAACTCTAGGTAACTCTCTCCCCAAACAATCATCAAGAAAAATGAGTAAAAAGAAGAACCCTCTCCCTCTCTCAAAGAGGGAGTTTAATAGGCTACACACAAGAGCCTTAAGGAATGAGAAGGTGACACATGTCACCTTCCCCTTCCTCCCACAATCCCACTCACCATCTCCAAGGGATGAGGAGGTGACACATGTCACACTCCTATCCCTCAAAGCCTCACATTCTCACACAAGTGCTCTCACACATGTGTGAGAGTATAGTGGAGATGTGAGTCCAACTTGGAGACTCCATGAGGATAAGAATGAGATACATGTCCACACCTTGTCCATCAAGGCAATCCCATTCCCTCCAATATGCTCTCACACATGTGTGAGAGCATAGGGATGGGATCCTCTCACACTTGAAGGCCTTGGGAGCTTCCCAAGCCTTCAAGATAAGGTAGACCAAACCAAGGGTAGTGGGGGTGGTCAAGGTGGACCCTTGACTTGCTAACCCCATAACCAAATTAAAAAATTCGTCACGTTACTTCAGGGTAAGGTTAAAGTGACTCCATGGAGGTATAACTAAGGTTTAATATGTCCAAGTTGGCCCTAGACCCTAGGGGTATGACCTAGGGTCATTATTAGGACAAAATAAACATCATAGGGTGCATAAAATCACTAAAAAAGGCCCAACAAAATAAATGACACCAAATGGTGCAAATTAAACAATCCACATTTACAACACATTAATAAAATAATAGAAAAGGGTGAAACCTAATCAGAATAAAACATAAATGCAGACATCACGAAATAATAATTCACCAACACAATTGACCTTGGTCCCTCTTGGGACTAGGTCAACTAAACATGGATTTCACAAGGGGTTATTGCATGACCTTCAAATTTTCCATGGGCATGGAAAATTTACTTGCACACTTCCACAAACGGATTAGTAGTACATGTTCATCATAGCTGAAGCGAAAGGAAAACATACACACACAACATCACATAATCACAGACATCCTTGATAATACACGTGCTAACATAAATATGCTCCATAATTCATTTTCATTTCTAATAATAAAATTCAGGAACATACTCTGCATAGTATTTCATCAATTTACTCATCAACCAAATATTTTAATCGCATCAACTTAAGCTCTAATTAGACATCATAGAATCAACTATAATCTCACGTGCATAGCTATAACATCATCACAACATAATCCATAAATCAACCAAGGCGTGAGGTAAGCCTAGGAAATGTCAAGGTATCTACGGGGATTAGCCACCCCAAAATTGTCCACATGACAAAGGTAATCTGAACAATAAGTTTCATAAGCAAGCAAGAAGTACAACACATGGTAGCCTCACACTACAACACTAAAGGTTCTAGATTAAGTACAAACATGTGATATTCCAACAGTCCCAGTTAGGGTGTGCATCACTTACACATACCCAAACTAACATAACCACCTTAAACAAAAGATCCAAAACAACACTACACTGTCTCAAAGATAGGGTCACACTCCCATAGATTAAACCCTTAGCTTGGCGAAGAAAAAAAAATCACATGGTCTAAAAGTGCAACTAATCCAATCACACAAGGGTGGGTCTCACAGTAATCACAGAGCTTAGAGAAGTGTTTTGATCCCTACTAAATTCTAATTTCATAAGATCATGGCCAAGGCCTCTATCATTAGAAGAGCCCACATCACAACCCCTTCAATGTTAGATATCTGATACGAATCAGGTTTTTTCTTAATTTCTTTTCAAAACAAGATCTACAACCATCTATATAAAATCAATTTTTAAACCCATTCCCTCAATGTTGTTTTGTTGGTAGGTTATTCCATCTTAGAGGCTAGATTCATAGGGAGGTCCCTCTAGAATGTAGAGAAGACTGCAAAGTGGTTCCAATCTCTAAGTCAATGAACATTTGTTTGTGTGTTATGAGATGCACTTTCAAGCTTTAGCCATAGAACAACATTATTTTACATTTAGTAACATAGTAGTGATCTTACAAATTCAAATTATATACACAACATTGAAGAAGAAATTATCCTCCTTTGGAGTTTGGAATAACTTCTTTGCAAAAGTTACGTTAGATGTTCATCTAGTATTGTTAGATACATTGCATTAGTAGAGGATTCTTTGTGCAAGAGATGAAGTACACAATGTCAATGTTCTTAGTTCAAAACATGATAATGATGCAGAATATGTGTTTTTTTGTATATGCAGTTAGTTATAGTCACTCTATTGTTGGTTTGTCATTAATAAGACTGCATTGAGATTATCTTTCTAGAGAATGTTGTAGAGAAGAAGAGAAATGTTCAATGGAGATTGTTGGATTGTTGTATTGTTTGTAGAGTTGAGTTCAATGGACATCAGTCCTTGAATGACATCGGTCCTTGAATCAATGGACATCAGTCCTTCAATGATATCAGTCCTTGAATCAATGGACATCAATCCTTGACAATGTTAGTGTTTAGTTTCAGTTGTGAGAAGACTTTGCATCATATCTGCATCCTTTCCTTTGATCTGCATAGTTCTTACTTTTATATTGAGAAGAGCAATGTAAAGCATCAATGTGTATTTAGATCAGGTCTTCATCCTTGAGCATATGTTTCTACATCATTGTTACAATCATATCTTGATATTGATTTGCCAAATGCACTAAAAAATTCATGACCAAGAAGCTATACTAAACAAATAGCATGAATACACTATTTCAATAGGAAAATAGCTAGGTTTCTTCTCGCCGGACCCAACCTACCTCTAGACATATGGCCATTAGCTCTTTGCATGATTTTAATTGTGAAATAGAAGGGAGGTTGAATTTGTTGAAAAGGCATGCAGTTGAAGTTGAAATGTGTGATGAACATCACTCATTTTTGTTGGGATACAAAAAAACAAGAGTAGTTGTTGGAACCTTTAATAAATGAGTTTATCCTTTAATCATTTATTAGCTTTTGAGGCAATTATGTGTAAAACATTTTTGTGGAAGTTACATTGAGTTGGTGTCAATCTTCAGGCAGTTGCTCGTCCCAGATCGTGCAGGGAGATATGTATACTTCTCTTTCAAGAATAGAAAAATGGTCTTGGTCATACAATATATAGTTAAAAAGATGGAGACAGGGGGTTTTACATAAGGTAGATGCACAAAGAAAAAGTGAAATGAGATAAATACCTTATGTTTTTTGTAGACCTTCAAAGTTTCTCACAGTAGGCATTGAAAGATTTCCATTATATATGTGAGCAATTTGTCTAAGACAGTATGTTGTTTGTTGGATATTGTCTTTGAGATTGGTAATATCACTGTTGAGATTCATGTAGTATAGGGTTTGGTATAGGGTAGGGCAAATGCAAATGGTGCAGTCCATGTCATATTTATTACATTCATCTGCATAACATTCTAAAATCAGTGTTTGAAAAAGGTTGTAAGAGTTCAGGAGTTTATTGTAAGAAGTTCAGGGGTGTCAAGTCATTGCTTGCCTACAAGACTGTCAGACCTATTCATTTTCAAACACATCAAAGTCATTGTTTACATACAACTTTTTGTGAAAAAAAAAAGGGGTTGGTGCCTGATGAGACAATTTATTGTCTCATCTATTAGCTAAATAAAAGCATATATTTTGCTTAATTAGTGTCATTGCATGTATTAATGTTATTACATGTTTTGCCTTGTAATCAACAATTAGTATTCTAAAGATTAAATTCTATCAATTTGAAATGCCAACAAACTTCCTAAAAAGAAGCACGAAAAGAGGGAGTTAAAAAATGAAGTCTTAGTAAAACAGTGATATCTCCATCATTTCTCAATGAAATCTAGAATTTCAAAATGATCTAGAAAGATGGGAATGAGGGGAACAAAACCCAATTTTTTTAAAGATATTCACCAAAATAAATGAACAATTTGTGATTGAAATTGACTAAAACAAAATTGGCATGAATGAAGGCAGTGAAATTAGAGGAAGAAGATTTAGTTTTTCTCCCCTAAAATAGGATCACAGATCCACATTCTTGGTGGATTGATTGAGAATAAGCATTCTATAAATGCATTGTAATCAAGGAATCAAATGGGAAGAGTTTTATGAAATAATATAGTTTAGTCTTTTAGCAGTAGTAGTCTAGATAGCTCCGGATAGTTCCATTTCTTAGCAGTCTTTTAATTTCCTATTCTTTACATTTCCAGTATTTCCCTTTACAACTTTCTTAGGATAGATTTCATTCCAGCATTTTCATTTACAAGCTTTTAGATTAGGTTTGATTCCAGCAATTTGTTTTCCAACAAGTTGTTTTCTAGCGAGTGTGTTTATTCTATTTGTAGAAAAAGAATGTCATGTAAATGATTTCTTCTCCCTCTTGCATATCACCATGGACACCGCCTTGGTTTGACATTTTTAATTAAATGATGAGGACTGCAACAACCCTCATCATTTTTGGTACCGTTTCTAGGGATAGGTGTCATTAGGGAGTTGTTGTTGATCTGGTGACAACAGATCAAAAGAAAAAATTAGTTTGGCAAGTCCTTTTTTAGGTTTATTATTTTAGAAACTCTCCCCCAAAACAACAGATCCAAAGGAAGATGTTCTTGCATGCAAAGGTGACGGATTTTGTGTAATCTCCTCAACTGGAGGACCATGACTTCAAGCCTCAACAAGAAAAAAATTATTGTTTGGACACCTTCAAAGTCCAAGGAGGGCTGCCCGATCATATATTTGAAGGATAAGGAGCTGCATCTAGTTATGCATGCAACAGAATGTGAGGAAGGATTGCATGATCTTTCTAATCAGTCCATGCATCTACTCAAATCATATATTATGGAGAAGGATACTATTTCAAAGAAAGGTGAAGCATCAGAGTTCAAATATTCAGTCATGTTCTCATGGTTTTCCTCTTCTTTCAAAATGTTGAATGCATGGATCCATCTTTTGAGAAAAGGATGTTATTTTCCACAACTAGTTAATGGTTTTTTGTAACCTATCGCCACATCAATAAGTAGAGTAGGATAGAGTAGGTTTCTTTTCTGCAAATAAGTGCTTTGCACATGCTATGCCTTCTTCTCTAAAGCTCAAAAACATGCATTTCTACATAAAAATGGCTCCCAAAAGCTTTTACGGATTTCTTTTGGCATTTGAAGGCATTCTGGATCTCTCCATAGCTATGCATGGGCTCTATTTCCATCATTAAAACATTCTGGATCTCTCTGAAGCTGTTAAAGGAGGAAAAATAGTTAGCTCTGGATAGTTCCAGATTAGCTCTGGAGGGCTCTGGAGAGTCCCAGAGTAACTCATAACTGACCATGAAGAAAGGACAACAAGCTCTAGATAGCTCCAGAGTAACTTAGAACTTTTTCAAAGAATCTCCAAAGCACCTCTCAGAAAAATCTTCAGAGCAATTGCAATAAAGGTGAAGAAATTGGCTCCAAAATCTCACTATGAGTTGCAAGAGGACTTGCAACATTTTAGGTGTGGGGGAGATAATGAGACAATTTATTGTCTCATCTATTAGCTAAATAAAAGCATATATTTTGCTTAATTAGTGTCATTTCATGTATTAATGTTATTACATGTTTTTCCTTGTAATCAACAATTAGTATTCTAAAGATTAAATTCTATCAATTTGAAACACCAACAAACTTCCTAAAAAGAAGCACGAAAAGAGGGAGTTAAAAAATGCAATCTTAGAAAAATAGTGATATCTCCCTCATTTCCTAATGAAATCTAGAATTTCAAAGTGATCTAGAAAGATAGGAACAAGGGGAACAAAACCCAGAAACCTTTTAAAGATATTCACCAAAATAAATGAGCAATTCGTGACTGAAATTGACTAAAACAAAAGTGGCGTAAATGAAGGCAACGAAATCAGAGGAAGAAGATTTAGTTTTTCTCCCCCAAAATAGGATCTCAGATCCACATTCTTGGTGAATTGATTGAGAATAAGCATTCTATAAATGCATTGTAATCAAGGAATCAAATGGGAAGAGTTTTATGGAATAATATAGTTCAGTCTTTTAACAGTAATAGTCTGGATAGCTCCGGATAGTTCCATTTCTTAGCAGTCTTTCAATTTCCTGTTCTTTACATTTCCAATATTTCCCTTTACAAGTTTCTTAGGATAGATTTCATTCCAGCATTTTCATTTACAAGCTCTTAGATTAGGTTTGATTCCAACAATTTGTTTTATTGCAAGTGTGTTTATTCTGTTTGTAGAAAAATAATGTCATGCAAATGATTTTTTCTTCCTCTTGCATATCGCCATGGGTACCGCCTTGGTTTGACATTTTTAATTAAATGATGAGGACTGCAGCCACCCTCATCAGTGCCTCTTGAGCTTGGTACCTCATTGCATTGAGTTGGTGCTCAATTAGGTGTACCTGCAGGTTGGTGCCTCTGAACAATGTCTTAATTTTGGGTGTTAATGCACACACACACACACACTGATGTTATTGTTGATACACTAATTTTATACTACTATCATGATATATTTATTTCTATTATACTACCATACATGTCTTAATTTTGATGTCATGTTACTCAATTCTAGTTAAACTTGTAGAAATTTGAGTATCTAGAGACAACCCACGTAAGAGCCAAAACTTCAACATGCCAAAGCCTCACCAAGTTGAACAAGTGAAATTGGGCTACCCTCATGTTTGTGTGAAGATGAACATAAGAAAACAACATTCATAACAAGGAATAATTGTATGAGCAACTAGTATTGCCATTTGGGTTAACTTAAGTTAAGTTTATATAACATTTTACAAATAGCAAAAGTCTTATGTATTAGTAATGTAGTATATTGCATAGAACCAATCTAGTTGTAAACTAGTCTAAAAAGAGTATTTGCTATTATTTTTTTAAAACTTATATTTACAAATGTGGGGCACCAGTTCTTATGCCTTTTCTATAACAATCATGCACAGGATCCCATTGGCACACATCCCATGAAAAATAAACAAAAACTTGAGGTTGCAAGCTTTTGTGCAAGTAGCAAAATTTGAATGTTGGTCCCACATGCCATTTGTTAGGAGGTTGAGTCCAGTGAATTGAACCCGAAATTGGTTGAAATCTACCTGGAAATGCTTCCCATGTGTAAAAAACAACTTCTTTAAAATTCTCATAGCCTTGAATAGAAAACTCTAATGAGTTATTCCTACTAACAAACCCAGGCAGAATAGAGTGCATTGCAATTACTTCAAAAGTGACCATATAACTTTCATTTGAACATGGAATTTCTACATATGTTTTAGAATGTATGAGGTTCCTACACATAAGATGATTATAAAATTTATTTGATATGAGTTGAATGTTGTGGCGATGCATACAATGAGGCTGAAAAATATGGAGATATGAAGGCAATGCATTTTGTGAACCATATTCTGAAGATGCAGCCAATCTACTTGTGACCACTTCCTCCTCACCTTGTATTACAAGAAGCTGAAAAATAGTATAGTTTCCATTATTCATACTAATGAAATGACAAAAAAATGACTCCCCATATCAAGTATGAGAAGCCCATCATTTTATAGACTTCTCGGTAAAAAGAACATCCTCAACCCCTGCAGCAACAACAACCATAAACAAACATTTAGAAACAAAACATAAGTTTTATATATTACTTTAAATAATAAATTAATAGAACATTTTTTGCCATCAACAATTCCAGATGGAATCAACAAAGCTTGCTATGTATAAAAGACCTCACATGGATGCAAATTAACACCTTGGAGAATTTGGTGACCTCTACCCACAACATCCACATGAATTTCAAAGATTCGTACCCAATAAGATGTTTTAGCAGTATGTACATCTACTAAACATTCCAACACTTCCACTAGATATGGGACTTCTAGTGACTCATCTTTATCCATGCTAGGAAGATTATCATAATAAATCTGAACATACATACCTGGTTTGATTATAAAATCAAATGGATATGAGCTATGTACCAATAGACAATCCAAATGAATGAATTTCTTTCCATCAATCTTCACAAAAGGGCCTATTTTTGACAAGGGAGGAACATCTGAATTAGATCCCAAATAATACCCTCTCTTGATGACTCCGGTGGTAGCTATTTTATGATGGTAATCACAACCAATACAATAAAAAAAATGTGATTTTATTACATTTAATGAAGGATAGTGCAACATAATCTTTCCATCTTCATTTGCATGTACCATATATACAGGAAAAATATTTTCATACCTATTTGTCAATGTATCATTGGAACCAAGAGTATACAAATTAGGATCATCATTACAAGGGTCTAAACAAGACAACTCTATGTCTCCTGTGTGTGACTCATCAATAACTCTGCACAAAACTATATTTTTAGTACCATTTTCTTCTTTAACCATTGCAACAGTATCAAATGATGAAACTTTACCATTGACATGCTGTGTAGTTGACCGGTTTTGAAGTTGGTAACGTATAGGTTTGTCATTACAAGTAATTTCAAATACAACCCCACAAGTTGATACATTCTCACTGATGTATTCTTTTGCAATTGCTCTCGTTGATTTTGGTTTCTTATGTTGTTTGTGAGGTACCATATCCTTTTTATGTCTTTGTGACTTAGTCAAATTTTTATCTGTAAGCCACATTACTTCTTCCCAAATCTGTACTGGCAATGGTTGAGGCAATGGGCTAGGCCATTGAATATCCAATGGTAAATTCTTGTGTTTAGCTTCTACTTGTTGGGATTTTTAGCTATCCATTGATGAAATGATGACTCCTACAGGCATAAAATAAAATAGATTAAATGTTTGTATAATATATACAAACTTTTTGAAAGAAACAAAATTGTAAAATAACAAATATATAACATTATATCAAATGAGTCAATCAATTAAAATAGTAAAATAATGAAGATTCCTCCATCATGAGTTGACAATATGTCATGTCTATATTATTGATTATCGAGATAGAATTTTAACAAGTTTTGGAATAAAATCAAGGTTTCAAAAGGTAGGAAATATAAGGAATGCCAAAGATATATTTTGAGAAAGCTAACAAGCATCTAAATTCCTTTGTCTTGATTTTGACCATTAAACCAATTTTAAATTAAAACAAAGCACAAGTGGAAGAAAGAAATGTTTTGTAATAGTATCAAAGGCTCCAAATAGAAAAGAGGAGGCATGATGCTAAACTTAATGATGCATTTTGAGAAGGATTTCTTAGTTGAGATCGACCTAATTGGCAATTCTACAGAATTTTAGATGTTTAATAGAACCGAGGGGTGTATGTATTAATGTACAATGCAATTTGCAAATGCTAACAAAATTTTGAGTTTAGTTTGAGGTGTATGTATTAATGTGCAGGTATTTATGCATTAGATTCAGATTATTACATTCTAAATTTGAAACTATATATGAACAACTTCATTATTAAAACTCATAATCATGCAAGAGCATCAGGCGGACTGACAATCGACATCACCCAAAATTATTTTCAGTTTGATTTTATTTGGTGGTCATTGGCATCTCTTGGCATCACAAAACTTCAAAGTTGACACAAATTGCAAGAATCAAACTTTCGTCAGTTCACAGTTTCGAGACTTCGCAAGCAATTTTGTGAAATTTATTCCCAAGAATCCATAAGAGCTAGAGTAGAATCCTTTTGTATACGTATTCTTGGAGGTACCATGTCGAATGTGCAAAAAGAATCAAATTCATATCCTTCACTATTTGGGAGAAATTAATGCTGTAAATTTGTGTTGTTAACATGTTGAAAGTGTGTTGCTGGTTTACAAAAAGTTCAAAATTTTAAAATTTATGAGGGTTGGAGCGAAATCCTTTTGTAGAGGACTTAAGGGGGGGCATTTCACACCTTTGGGCTAATTTTTGTGTGAAACCAAGCAGTTTGAGTTTTTCGCCTACTGGCACCCAATCCCGCACATTGTCGCAGTTGCATCAATAGATTTTTTTTCTCTTAGTTGTTAATACAGGTTTGAAAGGTATTGTTCATAGTGTTTTAATGACTTTATATTTTCCATATGAGATGTATATCTTTGGAGGCATTTCAAAATGTATCAACGATAGATTTGGAGAGTGGGCATTAAAGGAACAATGCCACATTTTAGCATGATTATTTTGCATTAAAGAAGACATAAATATATGTAAGACAAAGAAGGAAACCATGGAAGATGAAACACCTCATAAAAGGTAGTGAATTCAAACTAGAATTAAAAGAGTTCTATAAAGCACAAATATTTAAAAGTGGCTTTTGGGATTCATATTCGACATAGTGAAGAGACACCTTGTTGTGGAGGCAAATTTAAAAAGAATTATTGCTGCAGTTTTGAACTAGATTTCTTCAAGGTAAATTTTGGGGAGAGAGAGATCTCAGCCCATGTGAGGGGATTAGGAAGAAGAGAATTGCTGAGTGGGTGTGTGGGGAAGAAAATAAATTTCCCATAATTTGAAGAGGCCATTGTGAGGCCAATTTGTGATGTAAATATGTTGCAGATTTTGATTGAATAAAATAGAAATTCTTGTTTGCAATATGTTTTGTGTTTGCAAGTTTGAATGGGTGGGTAGGAGAGAGATCTTTGCATTACATAAGAGAATAATGATATGTGCTTGGTATTGAAGAAAAGTGAACAAAAATAGAAGAATCATGTACTAACAGTTGGTTCAACATGCTTAAATAATTGTTTCTCATGATACAGAAATTTCCAGAGCAATGTAACTTTCTTGTTTCTCTACTAGTTGTGACTGTAGTTTCTCTTGCTGCAGTTGTTTGTAATTTTTTCCTTTCTAATTAATTCAATAAGAAAAATATGCAAAGAACAACCGTTGTGGGATTTTTGTCCAAATGCCCAATGTTAATTTGAATGGATGCATGATACTTTGATATTATCAATTGATTTGTGGCAGACCATTTTCTGGAGATGCAAAGTCTACATTATGCCCTCTTTTGTTTTGCATGATGCATAGATTATCCAAACCCAACAACATTTGTAATATTTTTTTAATATGGGTTTTGCTTGAGAAAACTCCAGGTGAAAATGCATGATTTGTTTTAATTTTGAATAAACCAAATAAATAAAAATTAAGCACATATTTTTTAAAAAAAAAACATTAACCTTGTAGCTGCAATTTTTTTAAAAAAATTTGAGATTCAGATGATGCAAATTTTTGAGTATAGGTTTTTCTTGAGAAAACTCCATGACCATGTTAATACAAAAAAAATTCTCTCAGATTTAAACATCACCCTACAATCAAATTCATTGCTTTTCTAATATTCAAGGTGCAAATGCACGATTTTTTCTACTTTCAATGAACAAAATAAATAAAAACTAAGAAATTTTTTTAAAAATATATACCTTAAGCTTGCAGCTGCAAATTTTTAAAAGAATTTGAAGTTTTGATTCAGAGTTGCATGTAATTTTGTGTTAAAAAAACTAAGAGAAAAATTCAATTCAAAATAAAAACATAAAAATTTTAGAAATCTTTATTTCTATAACTCAACTTAAAAAATTCCAATTCATAATAAAAATAAAAAATTTACAAAAAATTATTTCCATAAATCAACTTAAAAAAAAAATAGAAACATTTATTTCATATAACTCAACTTTAAAAAACAAAAAAAATAGAAACATTTATTTTATATAACTCAACTTTAAAAAAACAAATTAACTTGGGTTAACTTTTCAATGTTTTTAATTTTTTTTTTAGAGAGAACATGTGCACATTTTAATGAAATATATATATTTTTAACTTATTTAAAATTTTAATTTAATTTTTCCAAATAGGAGAAGTTTTGTGGTTGGAAAAACCTTATGTTTTTACTCCATAACACTGTCTAACCCTCATTTTATTGATAATGATGAATATCATAAGAGGCTCATATTGGTTTTGAACTTCTATGGGTGGTAATTCATGCGGTTGAAAAATGATATCTATTTTTGTCACATGCATACAATCTAATAGGGCTGCTACATCATTTGGCTTAATAGCACGTGGAACAATCACCTTTTGTAAAGCTTCTTGGAGCATTCTGTGGTATGTAGGTGATGTTTGTATCAAATCCCTACAGAGATCTTTGCTGGAGTAGAACAAAGCTGCTCAACAAGATCATAATCTCTACTAGTATGAGGAGGAAGATGAGGTGCATGAGGAACAATAGGTTGAGAAGGTGGAAGAGAAGATGGAATAAATGTTATTGGTTTCTTTTGTTTATTGTTTCTAGTGTTATATGTGTGAGAAACCTCATGATGCATGGGTTGTTGCAACATATTTTGATTGAGTTGATTGTTTCTAGTGATTTTTTTTGCATAGTTTAAGATATAACCAGGAGGTCTAGGTGTTTTTGGAGAACATCCTATTGTGATAGATTGTGAGGAGTAGCATTATGAAGATGCACAACAATTTTTGGTTTCTCAGGGTCTTTTTGGGAACTAGAAACATAAATTGTATTAATGAGTATTTGAAATAGAGATGTTTTAGGAGTTGTAGAGGATGATTCTGTAGAGATGAATTCATCTAAGGCTTCATCTAACATGTCAAAATCATCACTACTAAATGGCTTATCAAATGCATTGAAATCTTGAAGAAAGAAGTCCAACATATTTGCATACCCTACTTTTTTCAAACTTTATAGAAATGAAGTGAAGGAGAGGGATTGAAATGAAGTTTTTTTATTCTTTTGTGCTACAAAAAATGAAATATACCAAGCTATGCATAGGAAAAAAAAGTATGCTATCCAATGACTAGCTAAAACATAACCAATATTTTTCAATTTTCAAGCTAGAATTACCATAAAATGAGATCTTTGATAACCCTAATCAATGTATATGTATCAATGCAAGGTGTGCATCTAAGGAATGTGTATCAAACTTAGTTATAATTAGACCTAAAGCATCATATCAGAAAATAATATTGAGTTGCAATGATCTAATCTTATGAAATGTAAACAATGTAAAAAGTACATTTTTTTAAAATCAAAATCAAATGCTTGTTTTTCCAATTTCACATGTCAAAACACAAATAATTCACTAAACACAAAGGATGATAAGGTACAGAGAATAAAATTATTTTAATCAACTTAACAATGTTGTACAAATATCTGAAACAATTCACTAATCCACAAACCCTGGGTTCAAGATTAGCTAGATTTCTAGGAAAAGCAAGGTTTTTTGTTATCCTCATGATGTATTAAATGTTAAAAGTGATGTATGCAAGTATAAAAATGATGAATGAACTCAATTTTAATCAGATCTAGGATAGAAAACAAATTATCTTTAGATTAGAAGGATGTAAGAGTGTAACAAGAGTCGGGTTCACCAAAATGTTTGATGGAGAAGAGAGATCTAGCCTAAAAGGTTAAACTAGGTCAAGCCTGTTAGGAATTTACAGGTGTTGGTTAATAGATTTGTCATTCAACTCTATATTCTCTCACCCAAACAATGACAAATGTAACCATAGCTGAGTTAGTTACAATGGTGTTTTATAACTGACTCTCTGCTTATTTTACAATGTGGTAGCTACCTTCCTATGATATACAATGAATTAAACTACTTGTTGCTTTTAACCAAAAAGCAAGGGAAAGGTAATGCTTTTGACCAGAAAGCTTTGAAAGGAAAATTCTCACTTATATAACAACTGAAAATAAAGAAGCTCAAAGACTCCAAACACTGAATTATAGCTGACTGAGAAAAGAATTTAAATTTCCATCACCATGACATATTCATTCAAAGATAAACATTCACAGCAATGAATTCAATGAACATCAAATTCTTCAATACAAATAAGATAACCACTGGCAACACATCCAACATAAGAAGAATGGTATTTCAAACACCACAGCACAAAGACTATATCTGCTCGAACACCCAGCAATATTTCTCATTTCTATATTGAAGAAAATTGAAATCAAAACATATGAAAGATATCTAACTTAATGAGTAAAACAAAGTTTGCCCAAAAAGAAAATCCATACTATGTCTCGCATAATGTATTTATAATGTCCACATAATAACTGTCTTTAGAAAAGAGAACAGTTTCTTGAAGACAACCATTTTTAAAATAATAAAGTCTTTAGAAAAGTCTTTGAGCCAAATATTTAGAAATGCATAAAAGAAACAAAGTCTAACTCGCCACCCCTTTGCTTTCCTTTGGGTCTTCAATGCTTTCCCTGCCTTGATCCTCTGCCATCTTCTCTCGCACCTTCATTTTTAACTTGTATTCCTGATACTTAGTTATAATGGCGGTGATGCTCTTGCTTCCTGGAGTTGTAATAATCTGTAACCTATTTTTGAATCTCACCAACATTTTACTTATCCCTACTATATCTTCTTGAATATCATCGCCTCTATTTTTTAAACCATTAAGATAGAGTTACATAAGGCCCATTTTACCAAGTAATTCCCCAGTAATACTGTCAAGGTCTGAGAGTTCTTTGTAAAGCATGCCCTTAGCTTCTTTCATGATTTCCTTAGGATCTTGCAAGTTCTCTCCAAACTCATCTAAAATGTTTATGTCCAGTGCTCTGCAATCATTCTTAATACCAATCATTATATCAAGATTATCACACAAGGATTTGTTAATCTATTCAATGAGATTGTCATACATGCTCAATTTCCACTCCAATAAATTAGCCCAGGATGGATCAATCTCATGGGGATCACTGGCCAAATTTTATTTTAGAAGAGTTAGAGAATCCATGGCAACTAATTCAGAAATTTCTTTTGAGAGTACATAAGTACTACTCTACTCTTTCCTTATCTATTGCAGTTCACTGACTAACTCTTTCCTTTTATTATGTACTTGAGTATAACATTGTGTTGCCTTGGTCAAGAAGAACAAAATTTCATAGGACAGTTTCTCTACCCACTCAGTAACAGCTTTAGCAAAATTTAGATTCTTTTTAATTTGTTGCATAGTACTCGCATCCACTCCTACAACTTTTGAACTAGGTGCATCTTGAGATGTGGGTGTCACAATGGATTGAATAAATCTACTCAAAGATAAAACATGAGATTGAAGTTTTATATTTTCTTTCCTCTCTTCTTTGGCCCTCTTAATTAAAGCACTTACAAAAAAATTTGCATGATATGCCTCCCCCTCCAGAGTAGAAGGACCCAAGTCTATATGACTTATTTTGTAATCTACTTCAATTATTTCATCCTCATTCAGATCTTTTACCGGGTTGGTAATCTCTAATATCTGATGACCGGAGGCAACATCATTCACCATTCTAGACATTCTTTTGGCCTTTTTAGGCTTGGAAGTAGTTTGCAGCAATTTAGCAATTGTATCCACCTCAACTGCTATTGTGGGTACAACTTTTCTCTTCTTATCCACAACTTTCTTTAACCACCCTGGTCAGGATGACACCATATCAGTATTCACATTGCTTGAAACAATTTTAACCTAATTATCAATAGGAACAGAGATGGATACTTCCTCAGTGGTAGGAGAAGAAGGAATTTCCATGAATGGAGGAAACGAACTATCATCAACAATTTGTTCAAAAATAGAATCAGAAACTATAGGTGCAGGTTTAGCTAGAGTATTTTTCTTTTTTGGAGTAGGCAAGGGTAAACTATCCAATTCACAGGCCAATTTTAACTTCAGAATTTCCTCTGGCTTTTCTCCATCACCTCCAGATTGTGAATTAGAATTAGACTGCAATGTCTCTTGCCTCCCAGAAGAAATACGAGCACCAAAACTTTGTGTGGACCTTTTCTCATTGGTCTTGGAACTTCCTTGTTCATGAGAAGAACTAGCAAAACCATGCCATCTCCCAGCCAACCAATCCTCAGTCCTTCTAATCACAATAGCAAAACAAATTCTTAGGTCCATAACCTCCTTCTCTGACCAATTGATTCGAGGAAGGGGTTTAGAAACTAGGGTTTGATATTCATCATCAATTATTTCAGAATTTTCTTCAACACCATCTAGAATGTATATAGAAAGACCAAATACTTGAATTTGACTCAATGTGACTCTCATGCAATTTCTCCTTTGAACTTCCCGGTCATCTATATATAGTCTTCCCAAAAATCCTCTATACTTGGAAGGTGTTCATAAGAACTAGAACCATGAAAGTTTAAATTCACATAATTTTAACTATCAAAATTAGGTCTCATTGACAAAGAATGAAGGTTAAACTCAATCAAAACATGTTCTACCCCTTTGGCAATCTCATTTGTTTTGCATGAATATGAAGATAGCTTCAAAGGGAAATCATACCCTTTCTTTCTCATGCTTCTATATTTGACATTTACAATAGACATCTACTTACAAATTTCTAGAAAAATAATAAAGTCATTAGGATACCTGAGCAATTTTGTTGGGGCATTTTCATAACCGCCCACTCTTAAATAAGTGAACTTGTTAAACTGAGTGTAGAAACTTCCAAACTCCATGATCAAGGAAGCTACTTCAGGTGAAATCCTCAACTCAAAATTATCACCCAATTTTCTCACTATAAACATTAAAAGGCATCATTTACACAGTAGTAATCCTTCATTCCCACATCCCTTTTCAGTTGAGGAAAATAATTATACATAGGTGTGTTTGGAGTTAAAGACCCATGTGGCCTCAACCTAGCCCAAACAACCTCTTAGCTGGCTAAAATGTATATCAAGTATGAACACATGTGAAAAGTTAAAGTCTCTTGAAATTCAACCAGTTGCTTGTTCAAATGATAACTAATAAATTCAGCCCAATTTATAAATTTATCTTCGCTACATATCAACAAGATAAAACGACACATCCAATCTTCAAAAGAATCCATGTTTTCACTTCCAACTATGCGATGCAACAAAGTAATAATATTTGAAATTCATCCTTAAAATGTGGTCTCCTCAACTTTTGGGGTAATTGAGACTTACCTCTCTTTTCATACTTTAACCAATTTCATGCAATGGAATTCTTACACCAATCTTCATTTGTTTGGAATAACTCCATTCTAATGGCAACAGACATGTCCTCAAATTCTTGCTTCTCTAGAATCCTTAATGCACGGGTGATAGTTTCAGGGTCAATCTTTCCTACCACCGACCCGTCCTTAGCTCTAATTTCAAGGGCCTTAGGAATGTACCTTCTCACACAAGCCGCAATTAGGTCCTCAGTCTGTATAGAGATGGGAAAACCTCCTGCATGCGCTGAACCACTCTGCACAATCTTTTCTGCAAAAGGTGATTTGTCTTCTTTCTACAAATGGGACCAAAATTCTTCCAAATCAATATGGCCGAGCTTAGTATCACTTATGCTAGACAAGCTGCACTCAATACTAGAGTTATGAGGAGCTCCTTGATATTTGAATTTCATCACCACTGGAAGCATAGACGAAAATGGCTAAGTACTGAAAAAGGAATGGCACAATACGAGAGGAATGGCCGCTGCATAACTTAGAGAAAAATCTGCCACTGGGAGCATATATGTATGCTGGAGGAATGCCATGATATATTTTAAATGCTAAGTTAACGTGGCGTTAAGAGCCTACCTTGAGAAAACAACCTTGAGATTTGCCTGCTCTTTGAAAATCTGGAAAAGACATTCGTTTCATGTGCAATACCTATTATTAAATGATTATTATGAGTCTTGGAAACTAGACCACCACATCTATGTCATGGAGTCGCTAGCTTTCAAATATTTAGAACCTCAAGTCGGGGGTGTCAAAGTTTTGAAAACCTCTGACTTGGCAACTACAAAGACAACCACTGGGAGAAAAGACTTAACAATGTGATGCATGGGTTCGATAACTTCCGAACAATGCAACAAGGTTAAGAACTTTGGGAAACTAGTGACTAAGTTAGGAAAAACTTAGCATGCGTGACTCTTAAGGATTTTCAAAGGCAACAAAGGTTAACATAGAATCATTTGGACTTAGACAAATAATTGATGAAACATGAGAATGGGCAATGAAAAATACAAGACCCAGAAACAAATAAGGATGGTAACAACAGGTAGATCAAACCAATTCCACATAACCCAAAGGAGATAATAATGCATACAATATCACAGATTTACCGAAATGTAAAGATCAATAGACAATCAATAAGATAACACAAGATATACCATGGGAAAACCCTTATTGAGGGAAAAAACCCAACCTCCAAAAGCATCCATACTCAATGTATTATTCAGCAATAAGAAATTACAATACACTCACAGAGTCTTCATGAACACCTCTGAAATATCAAGCTCCTCTACTGCAACCTCCATGTATCCAAGCATGAATCCACACATCCCATGCCATGCTTTACAATGTGCACTCACAAGAGAAAATTCAATACAATGATAACCTCTCACAAACCTCCAAAAAATAAGAGACAACCCTAACCATTAACCTTGTGCTTGCTTTTATAGACTCAAGCTCACACAAATACAACTTGTGGTATTGAATAAAAACAATGTGACTCAAAACCATGAGCACAAAACCATTGAGCCCAAAATTAATTATTTTACACAAATAATTAATATTTTCCTTATGTCTCCCAATGTTAAATACAACTTTTACAAGTGATACCAAATAAACATTTAATGTGGATAAACACATCAATTAAGATGCACCACAAAAGAATATTTATTTTACATAATTAAATTAATTAATGTTATGCAAGGTGAACAACACCTTTTTCCCAACATTCTCCCACTTGTTGTATACATTGCATAAGGGTCAATCAATTAAATACGTCATCATAGGCAAACATGAAACCACATGAATCTCCAAAATGCTCTCATGATCCATCAAGATACCTACAATAAAACCAAAGTAACCACCATCTCAAGCAAGAACTCCTCTCATCTTCCAACCACCTATGGAAGAAAAGGAACATACCAAGGTGAAGATGCACCAATCCAAAGAACACTAGCATCAAATCCAAGTGTTAAAAAAAGCTCCAAGTAGCTATCAAAGGTAAAAACCCACATGACTAGAAATAGCACCACAACATATGATAATTCATCCAATCATCCATACCTCATAGGTATGAACAACATCAGTAGACTAATGCCAACAACATATTAAACCCATATACTGCAATAATAAGCTCCATGTATAAAACTTGTCAATGAAGAACACATACATCTAGGAACTCCCACTGCATGGGTAATGTCAAATCTGAAAATAGACCCAAGACATATGAAGTCTACCAATCAACACTCAAACCAAGGTGTGGCTAATCAACAAGCCAATATAGTATCAAGAACAATCACAATGATCCACACATGCAAGAAAAATCACTGCATTCTCTCTCACAACATGTCACCATAACTATCCCAAGTCCAACCATATCAACATGATCCTCCAAGAAGTAGCCATAAGACAAAGAGAGAAAACCTGTAAATCATAATTTCTTACCAACACCTCAAAGTGCAAAGTTGTGTCAAGTATGATCTCCTCTACAATCCCAAATGAAAAACCTCAACAACACCCAATCATTCAATCTCATAGATCAAATGAACATATATATCATGTAACCAACATGGGTGTAAGCCTCTCTAACCAATGAAGATCAAACTCATAATCATTCCATAACTAGGAATAAGCCCAATAACATCTCCTAAACTCCTCATAATGGACATCATAAATCAAACCATATGAACAAAGAGATAACCATGCCAATGTCCCTCAAATGAACCCTCCAAAACCAATAACCATAGCTAAAGATCCATAACCATGAGAAGATAAAACATAAAGCAAAATGCATCTAAAAGGATGGGCAATACCTTATAGATGATAAACTAACAAGTAGACCAAGAGTGGGGAATGAGAATTCCCCTCCAGGATACATCAAGTCACAAAGACTCTCTCCAAGAACAATCTCCTCTAGGTCCATAATGAACTCGTGTCCATATCTAGGTGTAGGCTCCTCGGTCTATCTGTTGAAACCTCCAATGAGTAACTGTCTCAACAAGTGTCTAATCCAAAGAGAACTCTAGCCTCACCTAAGTCTCCAAGTATTCAAGAGTACCTACATGATCAATCCATGCCAAACTCCAAATACAACATCACACTATCATGAAGCTCCCAAGCACATGACCAATGTACTTAATACCAAGAGAACCATACAAGACTAATGTCAAAGCTCCAACTGCACATCTGCATAATCAAAGAACCCATCATGACATCATGACCTAATCTTCTCCTCAAAAGAAGATCACATGCATCAATGCACACATCTTGTCTCAAGAGAACCTGTATCATGCCAAAACTCAAAACTAGTATCAAGAGTAAATCATGACACAATACCAACATCTCTAAACAAAGGATCAACATGTCAAACTGACAAGTCATAAATCAACACCTCAAACAAAGACTCCAAGAGTCCTCCATGGTAAACACTGATGTCAAAATCTCCAACAACATGAAGGTAACCATCTACTAACAATAGAACTCATGATGTTAAAGCACTCTAACTGAAACATGAATCATAATCCAAGAGCCTCTCCAAGACACCCACAACCACTGAAGAAGATCATCCATCACTAATGATGAATCCATATCACTACCAAAGCTCCCACTAAATCATGACATTGAGCTATACATGGCAATAAAGTAATCATCTCCTAAATGAAGATCATCCATGGCCCCAACACAATCAAGGAATCCTACTGTAACATCAACAACTCTCAAAAGGTAAAGTAAAACCATGATCTCCAAACTAAGAAGATAAACCATCACTATGAAAAAGCTCACATAAAACCATGTATCCAAGCTATCCATGACATTGTGATAAACATGCTATAAGTCCCAATAACTGACTATCCAGGCACTCTAATCATCCATCCTCTTATCTCAATGCAACATACCAATGTACACATGACCACAAACAAGGCCAACTAATAAAGTCTGCATAAACACTGAATCGATCTCATGGATCAAGACAGTCCACATACGAGTCATCTCACTATAGCAAAGGGGTAGCTAATCCACAAAACTACATAACTCAAAGATCCAAAACAAATGTAACATGCAAACTCATCATCACAATAGTAACTTGCAAACCAAGATATCAAAGAAGACAACATGTAGATTCCAAGACTCAAACACCAAATCAATACTAGATTCGATTTGCCAAACAAGTCCACAACACAAGTAACCATAATCAAGTAACTAATCAAGCATCCAGGAGATAAGAACAATCCCCTAAAATAACACCACCTGTAATCATGAATCAAATATCAAAGCCCATACCTGTCAATTGCATACATGATCGTGTCGTGTCAATGCAAAAGTGTACCTACATATACATAACACCATAATCATCATCATCACTATACCTATACTCAAATCCCACTGAAACAAGACTCCAAGTCTCACATGTGTATCAATCATGTCCTCAAACCAGAAGATAACCTGTGTACCTATCTCCATCAAAGTTCAAACTCTGAAAACACCTGTAAGCCTATAACTAGAAGTACCAAATATGAAAACCTTCTATACCATGATGATGGTCACATAGCAACATACACTCCCACAAGTTTGTGCCCAAAACTCTATCCAAATGCACTCAAAATCATACCCTAAATATCTATCTCCCACAAGTGATCAAACAAGTACCAAACTCTCTCTGCACACCAAAATGAAAATCTACATGATCTAATCTATAGTACATAGTAATATCTTTCCAATGTCTATCTGAAATTGAAAATCTGATTCCGTATGTAAAAGTTATGAGCATAAAATTGTCCCAGAGTAATGTCTGGCTTCAAGGCATCAAACTCTGATACAAATAGAAAAATATGATCACCAAACCTACATCACTGCGTATTTCTTGGAGAGACCTTTCCAACGCCTATAAGAAGTTGAAAAATTGATATCATGGGTGAAAGTTATGCCTCCCAGAAGAAAAATACTCTTCGATGGCTAACAGGGGACCCCTGGTGGGACCTTGGTACCCTGCTGATGTCATCGCTGACATGGCGCTGATGCAAGTGCTGACTATGCACATAATTGGACACTAAGGTGGTGGGTGACATGGCAAGGTTGACTACTGATGTCACCATTGACTTTTACCAGCAGATTTTGCATGAGGTTTAAATTTTATTTTTGTTTCCACA
Source organism: Cunninghamia lanceolata (assembly GCA_027924645.1). NCBI lineage: Eukaryota > Viridiplantae > Streptophyta > Pinopsida > Cupressales > Cupressaceae > Cunninghamia > Cunninghamia lanceolata. Next base: position 9,535,465 of record BSBN01000814.1, read on the forward strand.
GACCCCAAACACAATAAAAAGGGGTTTACTTTTTAATAAGGTCCATTAAAAATTATTCGTTGTCATTAATATTTTATCAAGTGTTGAATTAAATAAAAATTTTGTTTTTTTTAAATCTTAATTCCCCCGTGGGGGGGCTCTGCCTGCCGGTGGCGGCCAAGGGCTGCCAGACTAGTAGCCATGGCTAGGGTCCTAAGGCCCCACTGGCAAAGCTTGCCTACTGGTGGCCTTTCCAACCATGGCAAGGAGCCGACATGCCCCTGCTGCATGGGGGGGTCTGCGTACCCCCTACCAAAACTCCTTATTTTTTTCAATATCTTTTCAAAAACATTTTTTTTAATATAGTTTTCAAACAATTTTTTTTTCAAACAAATTATATAAAAAATGGTTTTTATTGTGCAGGAATATAGTTTTTTTTCTCTGTGTACCTATAGGTTCGTACGGCCGTACAACCGAACTGGGCAGAGGCAAAAAAAATTCCTGAAGCTCTAGTGACCAAAATAGGTCAAATTTTATATGAATCTTCGCCTCTTGGGCCTCCTAGGCTCAATGGCAAGGTCCGTTTTGTCCCAGGAGGTCATCTACAAAAATTCCTCCTCAAAACCCTCATATCAAAGCACATAATCAGGAAACCCTTTGCCAAGATTTTTCACCTTTAGATCTGCAATAACCACAACAAATCTGAAACACCCACAATCCCAAATCTGCAACACAACAACCTGCACAAATCCTCATATCCTGTATTGTCCAAAATCCTTCTTGCATTGTCATGGATTTAGCTTTGTACTAGATCTACACAAACAAGGGTTATACTAAAACATGGATCTATGAAAACACCCAGAACCATTTAATGTATAGATACATCACATGAAGCACATACAAGTAGCATGCAAGTACATGCAAGCCATGAAAAGCCTTAAAGCTTTGATACCACTTGTTAGGAATTTACAGGTAGATCAAACCAATTCCACATAACCCAAAGGAGATAATGATGCATACAATCTTACAGATTACCATAATGCAAAGATCAATAAACAATCAACAAGATAACACAAGATATACCTTGGGAAAACCCTCATTGAGGGAAAAAACCAACCTCCAAAAGCATCCATACTCAATGTATTATTTAGTAATAAGAAATTATAATACACTCATAGAGTCTCCATGAACACCTCTGAAACATCAAGCTCCTCTACTGCAACCTTCATGTATCCAAGCATGAATCCACACATCCCATGCCATGCTTTACAATGTGCACTCACAAGACAAAACTCAAAACAATGATAACCTCTCACAAACCTCCAAAAAATAAGAGCCAACCCTAACCACTAACTTTGTGCTTGCTTTTATAGACTCAAGCTCACACAAATACAACTTGTGGTATTGGATAAAAAAATGTGACTCAAAACTATGAGCACAAAACCATTGACCCCAAAATTAATTATTTTGCACAAATAATTAATATTTGCCTTATGTCTCCCAATGTTAAATACAACTTTTACAAGTGATACCAAATAAATATTTAATGTGGCTAAATACATCAATTAAGATGCACCACAAAATAATATTTATTTTACATAATTAAATTAATTAATGTTATGCAAGGTGAACAACACCTTTTTCCCAACAAAACCTTCTTCCATTAAAATTGAGATAGAAACTGAGCTTGGCTTATACTCTTTAGGGAGAGCCAAACTACAAGGGTTTTGCCTCTTTGTTGTATAGAGGAGATGTTAACCAAATTCAACCAACAAAACTAGGGTAAAAGATCAAACCCTAAATGAGCAAGATTGACCTATAAATGACTGTCAGAAATAGAAACATAAAATCTTAAAGGATAGAAGAGATGGAGAGATGGAGTAGAGCAAGAACTTGGGCCTAAAATGTCAGAGGAACCAGGGTGTTGGGTGCCCTAGACCCTAATTAAGGTTTTGCAGAAACTCAGAGCTTCACCCGACCTGTACTTGTAAAACCTTCCTTCTTCTTGGATCTTGTCTCCTGAAACCTATTACTTCAACCTGCACATGTAAAAGAAGGAAAAAATGTTGTGGCTATATAGTATCTTGCCTTAAATTCAAGCCATTTTTTTGGTATTCCTACCTCATGGATAACCAAGATTAGAGCAAGATGTTGTGTGTGCTTAGAAACTCTAAGTGTGAGCAGTAACATGCGAAATCTAATCAAATATATCAAACCCTAACCCAAGATGATTCAATAAAATAGATAGAATGATACAAAAGATGATTCACTCAAGGAAACATACAACTTCACCTCATGGATGAGGATTCACCGAAGGTTTGCTGAATAAGAAGGCGATGCAACCATATCCTTGGAGGGTACTCAAGCCAATCTCAAGTTGGTGGTTCCAACCCTTCTCCCAATCATGTAAAGTGCTTCAACCTAGGAATGAATGAGATAGACTCAAGATCTCACTTCCTAGCCTTCATACAAATCCTTCCAAGAACAAAATAAAACTCCACTTGATAAAATAGAAACCTGCAATAATTCAATAGCACACAGAGCATAATATCTACATAGAGAGCATTTATCATTCATCTAATATGAAGATCATGTCTAGCTTCAAATGAAGAGGTTACTTGCTTTTATACAAGGCTTTAGGAATGATTAATTTGAATTAAAGAGCCAACAACACTAGTCAAAAAGAAAATTTGAGTTTAGGGTCAGTCTAACCATCATAAAAGATGACTTGTGGACTTAATTTGCCTCCCTAAAAACATGGGAGGGACCAAGGCACTAGACGCCCTAATCCCTTTGGGAAAATTAAGTTACAAGCCTGTATTTAAGGTGGTACTAACTCCAAATTTCAAATTAGTTTTCGGTTATGGCCAAACTTTAACCAAAATCACAACATTTCATAAAATTGACACCCAATTAGGACTTCAGGGTAGACCTGAAAATTAATTAGGGTTGGGATCACTAAAGGGAGGTGCTAAACATAGTGAAAATTTGCTTGCACAACCAAGGAGCACAATTTATAACATAATAGAGTACACATGATATGGTACTTGGTCTTCCAAAGGTTTCATGCATAGATGGAGTATGTTGAGGTTGTTTCCTTGGCAAGAATCATCAGGATCCCTTTCCTAAGGGAAAGGCTCACTGTGCCTCTACCTTGCTTGGGTTGGTTCATAGTGACCTCATGTCATTTCCAACTCATCTTTTTCTAGAGCCAACTATCTACTCACATTCATTGATGATTTATCTCATCACACATGGGTGTACTTTCTCAAGTACAAAAGTGATGTCTTCACTACTTTTAGGAACTTCAGGGTCTTCATGGAGAAGCAATCGGGTTCTTCTATTTGGTAGCTTTGTACATATAATGGGGGGAGTATATGAACCATTTTTTTTAGGATTATTGGACTGAGCATGGTATACTTCATCAATATTCAGTTCCCTATACTCCTCAGTAAAATGGTGGTGCTGAAATAAAAAATAGATCTCTCAAGGAGATAGAGAACTATATGCTTTAGTCTCAGTCTATGGCCACTTCATTTTGGGCTGAAGCTAACAATTGTGCTAATTATATTTAGAACTACACACCCCATAAAGTGGTTCATAATATCACTCCAGAGGAGGCTTGGTCCAACATCAAGCTAGATGGTTCCTTCTTTAGGGTATTTGGTAGTGAGGCTTGGGCATTCATACAAGATGGTTAGTGTAAAACAATGGAGAAGAAAAGTTGACGTTTCATCTTTGTTGGCTATTATGAGGATATGAAGGCTTATTGGTTGTTTGATCCACCACTCGGGATGTCTACTTTAGATGAGATGCCCAATTTGATGAGTCCTTCCATATTGATCCTACATCCACTTCTTCATCACTACTTACTCCACTCCCTACATCACATGATAATACATTAGCACTTGAGGATACTTTAGATGATGGTCTTGGTATTCATTCATCACCATCTCCACCTCCTCCTACTCATGTTTTTCCTAGATGGGCCCGCAGTACTATTTAGGAGCTAGATCTTTAGTTGGTGATCCTATGTGTTCTCATCATGCTTGCTCATAGACTTATGGCACTAGTCTTTTGGGTCATGTTATATCCACTAATCCATAGAGTTTTTCAGAGGCTTCAGGTATTCTAGAGTGGGATAGTGCTATGGAGGATGAGTATTCTTCTTTGACGAAGAATCATACTTGGGATTTGGTTTCTCTTCCTAAGGGAAGAAAGTTGGTTTGGTACAAGTGGGTGTACCACACCAAGTGTGCAGCAGATGGTTCTATTGAAAGATACAAGGCACGTCTTGTTGCTAAGGGTTTTTCATAGGTTGAGGGTATTGATTACTCTAAAACCTTTGCCCCTATAGCCAAGATGGATTATGTTTTCCTTGTTCTTTCTATTGCTACATCTCACAGATGGTGGGTATTTTAGATGGATGTGAAGAGTGTCTTCTTGCACGGTGATCTTCATGAGGAGATCTACATGGAGAAGCCTCTAGGATTTGTACAAGACTCTTCACTTATATTAAGGCTTCAATGTTATTTATATGGTCCCAAACAAGCCCCTCAGGCTTGGTATGAGAATATCAATGGCTTCTTTCTTTCATCTAGTTTCACTCATTGCCACTTGGATCACACTATATATATTCAATGTCATGGAGATGATTTTTTGATACTAATCTTGTATGTAGATGATTTGTTCATCACTAGTAGTTCATCATCCATGATCTGAGATATTCAAAACTCTTTGATGGAGCACTTCGACATGACAGATCTTGGGATTTTGTACTACTTTCTTGGTCTTCAGGGTCTTCAGTCTACTGAGGGGATCTCCATTTATTAGTAGAAGTATACTATTGACTCGCTTCATCATTTTTGCATGGCTGATTGTAAGCTTGCACCTACACCATTTCAGTCTAGTGTAACTTTGACTGCCACTTGCACACCACCTAGTGTTGATGCTACTTTGTATAGACAGTTAGTAATCTTTTGTATTTGACACACTCATCCTTATATCACCTTCACTATTGGGCTTGTCTCTTGGTTTTCACATGACCCTTATGAGAGTCATTGGTAGGTAGCCAAGCATATTTTGAGGTACATTCAGGGCACTACACATTTTGGATTTCAGTACACACTAAGAGCTTCACACATAGTAGGCTTCACTAACTTAGATTGGACCAATGATGTTGACTCACGGAAGTCCACTTCCAGGTTTGTTTTTTCCCTTGGTTCTAGTCCTGTTGCATGGTCTTGCAAGAAGTAATTTGTTATTGCATTATCATCCACTGAGGCTAAGTATCAAAGTGTAGTACGTCCTATTTATAAAATTCTATGGCTTCGATAGCTTATGAAAGAGTTTAGTCTACCACTTGATCATCCTACTATTCTTTGGTGTGATAACCAATGTGCCATTCATATTTCTCTCAATCCAATTGAGCATCAGAGGATGAAGAACATTGACATACACATGCATTTCATTTGATAGCTTATCCATGATGGTGTTCTCTCCTTAGATTATTTGTCTACTCAGGAACATATTGTAGACATCTTCACTAAACCTTTGGCATCGCCTCTCTATCTTCAATTGTGACATATGCTTGGGATAAAGGAATTTGTCCTTGGGGGGTCATCTTGAGTTCTCCTTCCTTTGTTCTCTTTTTTGGAGAGGAGTTTTTTCCCACTGGTTTTCTCTTTTTCTCTATTTGTGAGAGACTTTATTGTAGATGGGTACCTCATCAGGCCTTGTTATGGGACCCATCTTTTGTTTTCTCTTTAAGTATCACTTAAGGGTGGGTGTTACTATGAAAAGTGTATTATGTAACTAGTTCTCTTTTGAATAGTAGACCTATTCACACCTTATCTTAAGTTCACCTAGAGGATAAGATTCCCTTTTGTCTCACCTCATGTGGACTCAACACATGTACTCACACTTGTCTCAAGTGTTCAACATGAGTAACTCACTTTTGAGGGGTAGTCAAACTTAGATTCCTACCATTTTACCTCATCGACCTTGCCTTTATAAGCAAGGCCTCTTTGTACATTTAATTATTCTTTTTGTTGATAGTTATTAGATTTGTTATTTTTCTCATATTCATTTTTGGAAGTATTATTTGATATTGCATTTATATTGCTGCTCCAACATGAAGATCTTGAACGCTACTTATGACACCAAAAGAAGGATATGGAATGGTGGGTGAGTCTGTGAAAGAGTGATGGAGCACTATCAAGATAGTAAGAATATGTATCAAGGAATGCTTGAAATGACTGATAATATAGCTTGAGGATTTCAGGTTGGAAGTCCTAAGAGGCATGTACATCAAGAAATGTTGGCGGAATGTGTGGATCTAAGGATAGTGGTAGGTTTGTTGAAAGAGAGCCTTAATAGGAGCATAAATGACCTACAAAGGTCAATACAAATCATATGAAACCCCATAAGTACTCTATCAAGAGAATAAGACTCGGTAACATGAGGAAATAGAGTTCATGAAGAGGAAAAAGAATCTAAATGTTGTCTAGCTATGTAATAGTCTAGTGTTGAAATACATATTATGCATTTCAACTTGGGAGATTAGTAGGGATAAAAGGGTTTGTTCACCATTCCAAAGGCTAACTGATCATTTTTACGGGTTTGTTCAAACTTGTAAGACATGTCAAGACCCCTGTAGAAGTGTTAAATGTAGAATAAGTTGGTTGGAAAAAATAGAATGGTCATCAATGATACAGTTAAGAGTCCATAGTGATGGATAACCTTTATCCCACACCCTCAAGGGATTAGGTTAGTTCAAAATCATAAAGAACATGCCCTATGATTATGAAAAGGATGGTTTTAGAATGTGTAATGACTAGTAAGAGCAGTTATAGTAGCACTTCACCATCTTGCATTCATCCTAGAGAGTGGAGGTAGTTGTTTGAGCTTTCTTAGGAGCATTTTCAGGCCTTTTAGTCGTAAAAGTCAACAAGCATCTTCTTCCATGCCATGTTAGAGTCTTTGAAGGAGAAAAATAAGGAGGAAAGTTTTTTGAGTTCCCAAGAGAGGTTTAACTCCAACATTGAATGAGCAGTTGTATTCACTTATCTGAAAACAAGACCCCTATATTCTCTCAAACATGTTGTATCTGCATAGATAGGCCTTGTAATGAAAAAGATGGATGATTATCTCTAATTTTTAAAAGATAATTTGTAATTTTGGAACCCTATATTAGGTGTAATATGCCTTTTGATCAATAAAAAATATTGATTTTGCCTTTGTCATACATTTTTTAAGTGTGTTTCATTGAAAGAACGTGAAATCATCTTGCGAATCATTAATTCCTCTATGATTTTAGTTATCTTTCTTAACCTTTGCAATAACTTTATAAGCATTGTGCATACATATCAACTGTTTCAAGATCATACTGTACATGCAAAAATTGATACATGAGTTCTTTAACTAAATTTGGTGCATCACCACTTAAATTTCAATCTTTTTTATTTTTTCCCCTTTTGCACTGATGAATGATAGAATAGATTAAGATTAGTTTCACATATGAAAACTTATTACAGACAGGGAACCAACCCTTCATCTAGAGGTTTGGCTTCAAACAACAAGGTCCCAACCCTTGAAGTCATCCCAATGGTATCCTTGAATTGTTGAACCAAGTTCAATAAGGGTGCAAGTTCAAGTGATATAATAGTTTCTAGCACGCTTTTTGGGACTAGTTTGATGGTCCTAACACCATCCATTAAAGTTTTTGGTGTGTTCTTCAGTTCATCTTGCTATTTAGAGTAGTTTCTTCAACACCATGGCGACTCTAAGATCGAATCTATTGGCTTAAGTAGTCCAAGTTCTTAAAGACTATCAAGGATCAAGATTCAGGTGATATTCTTGATCTTTTCCTTCTTTTGAAGCTATCTAATCACCTGGTGACTCTGTTGGTATGTACCTAGTTCTCAAGAAGTAGATCTAATTGCTCTTGTTTTAAGTATATTTGAATGAATTTCTACTTTCTATGAGGATTCTAACATGTAAAACTATCATTGAAAATATGTCCCTTCACTTCCTCTTTGTCAAAATATAGTTTTTGTGCCTTCCTATCATCCATATCAGACTGAAAATGCTCTTGGTTTCATCCCAAATAACCCGGTCACAATAAGATCATCATTCTCATGTCATGTTTACCTCCCTCCCACCCCTGTTCATCCTTCTTGGTAGCCTATCCATGCTTATAATCAACCTCAAGAAGACTATTTTGCTCCCAATTAGCATGTTTTCACTCCTAGTCAACCCTAAGGTATTGACAATATGGAAGTTGGTAGTCTCATAGGTATGATTTTAAACTTACAAAAATAGATAGATGTTGTTACAAGAGAGTAGGAGTGTTATTTGCAGCAGGAAGAGATTGCTTATTAATCTTATCTACACTAGTAGGGGATGGAGACACATAAAAGGTATGAAGAAGAATGTTTTGCTAGATAGGTTGTAGTTAAGGAGGAGCAGATGAAGCAAGTGCTTGTCCAAACACAAAGGCAAGAAAGCCAATCAATCTCTTTCATTCCTAGTTTCAGACCAACTTCTCTTACAACTATGGATTAGCCTATAAAAGAGGAGGTTTCCACATTCAAAATCCCAAGATTCAAGGAAGGAAAATCATCTAAACCTTCAAGTAAGTCTCCTTGTTTTAAAATTCTAAGTTTTAGAGGCCTTCATCCTTTGCAAGAGCATGTACCTGTGCAATCTTAGTCTATTATCCCTTAGGAACAACCCTCTCAAGAGCCTTTTCTCCTTCAGGAAACTCAAGAAACCCTTCAAATCCCATCCCAAATCAACCTTCTTGTCCTAGCACTATTTCACTTTTCAAAGGTGGATCAGTTGTTTGGAAAGCCAGTTGGTTGGATGAGCAAGAGAAGGAGGTGTTAGAAGAAAAAGAAGAACTATTTTCTATCTATGACTTCATGCATTATGAAAACTAAAAAAACATAGCTTTAAAAAGAAGAGAATGAGAAGGATCAACTAGAATAGTAGAACATTGAACAAATGGGAAGTGATGAAAGAGAAGAGTTGGTATTTTTATTTGATCAGCTGCCTTACATTGTTGACAAAGATGAAGAGAGCATACTAATGCTCACATCAACAAAAAATTTGAAACAACAATATGTTGTTAAATACTTTGATGATTTTTTGGTCCATGGAAACAAATGTGGGAATAAAGTTCCAACTCGTGAAGAAGAACATAAGGATAGCCCTATTTGGGAGAAAGGAAAGATTGATGTGCATAAGGTTGCTCATCAAGTTGAACAAGATATTAAACAAGAACCTATGCTCAAGGGCGAAGATCTTAATATTTATTCAAACCTTCAAGAGATCTTCCATGAAAGCTAAGATGAGTCATCTCATGCAGAAGAGTAAAAAAAAGTTTGAAAAAGACCTCTTTTGGGATGAGCTAGAGGACTTCTGTTCAAGCTTTGACATCAAACTAGCATCTCTTAAAGAAGGAATTCATGAGCAATATGAACATCAGGTGGAAGTATCCATATTTCCAAATGAGTCACTAGGGCCAAAGCATCCCAATTAGTGGGATAGTGAAGAACCAGAGTATAAGCATGAAATCAGTACCAATTGTTCAAACATTGTCTTTTCAAGGGGATGTCCTATTAGACATCTAGCCTAGTTGAAGACCGACAAGAAGAAGTCACCGCATGTCATGCTTGATCCAAAGGATAAGATTGAGCACCAAGAAGGACAAAATCAAGCTACCTATCCACTTCAAGGAAATATTTCTAGTCAACTCAAGTGGGTAAGTGAGTTTGTTTTCATCCTTGGAGAAGTATTTCACCAGTTTGTTGAATACCCACTCTTTCTTCACCTCTTGTTGGTTGTTCACAAGCATGAAAAGCATCCTAAGTTGATCAGAAAAGGTATTTATTTTGATAAACTAGTCAATGGATTTGTTTGAGTGATCTCTTGTTAGTTAGTTTAGGTAAGGTTAGTTTGTGTTAGTTTTTCTTTTCCTCCAAGTTTTGTTGCACATGCTACATTCTCATTAGGAAAATGCATGTTTAGTTGTCTTTCAGGTAGTGTTTTGTTTTGTCATTGTTTTGTTTGTTGTTTGGGGTAGTTTCAGTTGTTTTGATCAAGTCTAGGCTCTTCTTGTAAGATTGTTCTAGGCTTTTTATGACTCCTATGCCCAATGAATGCTTTAAGGCCACTAGATCCTAGTGTTTAGTAGGCAAACACCCCATAGAAGTTTCCAGAATATTAACTAATTTGAGTTTTCCAAACTCAAATAGTCTTGTGAGTCTTTACAATGGTCTCAATAGTCATTTTAAAGGTTTTGAAAGAGTTTCATGATGTTAAAAGGCATGTTATTTTACTTTGTCAATGATATTTTAGAGTCTAAGTCTTGAAAACTCAATATTAATGTATCCAAAATCATGAACATGGATTGGATGGAATTTCTCTTTTGAAAAGTGTTGAAGCCTTTGAGGAAGTCTTGTTTGAGGTTCAGTCAATGTTCAGGGTTTTTTGCTAACTATAGGTTGTTCCAGTTCATGGGGAAATCATACCAAGAGATCAGAGATCATGAAACTCCATGAAGGAGAAACCATGAGAGTGAAGAACCAAGAAATCTTTGTCTCGGGTCTATCGCTGAAATACACATTGTATATTTCAACACCTAGGTCTTGTATGTTCCAAACCCTTGAAACATGGATTCAAGGCAGACATTCAACATAATTCATCAAAATAAAAGGGTAAGGATGTAGGAGACCCTTAGAACACCTATAGTTTAAAGTTTTCTATACCATATGTGGTTCCTACAAGATGGAGATAGGTTATAGTATAAGGTTTGAAGGTAGAGTTTCTAAATCATGTACAAGCCTCCAAAGAGATCTATAGCCTTAATAAATAAATCATGGAAGGGTCTTGGAGGTGATGTTGAATGAAAGTTTCATACTGATATGACATGTTGTTCAAAGTGCATATAAGCATAACAAACATTACACAACTCTTGCATAGTCTTTGAAAGGTTGTGAGGGCAATGTATAGATTTAGGATGATGTAACCAAGTGACTAATGTTGTATGAAGTCTATGAAGATGTTTGAGATCCATTTCAAATGATGCAATGATGTTGAAGGTAGTTTTATAAGTGTATGACAATAAAAAGGGGCATGCTTAGTCTTGTGAGGTCTTCCAAGGGTCTAAGAGATTCCATTCATCATTTGAAAGAGTATATATGATCCTAAGCCCTAGATGATAACCTAGAAGGTATGCATAATATAATCAGATATATCTACATATCATTCAAGAGATCTATCATATCTCTCACAATGCAAAAACTCTTCCATTAATCCATTATAACCCTACATATTCTTCTTAGGATCCTATCAAGGATTTAAAAGTCTATCAGGGGTGTGGTAGTTTTTTCTAAGCATTAGCAAGGAGTATAAAATCATATAGGCCTTGTATTACCTTTTGAAGGTCTATACCACCATCTTAGACCTATGAAGATCCTGAATCCTCCTTATGACACTAGAAGAAGGATGTGGAATGATGGGTGAGTATGTGCAAGAGTGATGGAGCACTGTCAAGACATCAAGAAGATGTATCAAGGAATACTTGAAAGGACTGAGGATACAACTTGAGGATTTCAATTTGGAAGTACGAGGAGGCTTCTACATCAAGAAATGTTTAGGGAATGTAAGGATCTAACGATAGTGTTGGGTTTGTTGAAAGAGAGTCTTAATAAGAGCATGAATAACCTATAGAGATCAATTGATACACATCATATGAAACCCCATCAACACTCTATCAAGAGAATAAGACCTAGTAACATGAGAAAATAGGGTTCATGAAGAGAAAAAGGGATCTAAATGTTGTCTAACTGTGTAATAGTCCAATGTTGAAACACATGTGTATTTCAACCTAGGAGATCGGTAGGAGTAAAAGGGTTTGTTCACCATTCCAAAGGCATAACTGTTCATTTTTTAGGGCCTATTCAGACTTCTAAGACATGTCAAGATCACCTAGATAAGTTTCCAATGCAGACTAAGTTGGTTGGAAAGCATAGAATGGTCATCAATGATGTAGTTAAGAGTCCATACTAATGGATAACCTTTATCCCACACCCTCAAGGGATTAGGTTATTTCAAAATCATAAATAACATGCCCTGTGATTATGCAAAGGATGGTTTTGGAAGGATTAATGACCAGTAAGAGTAGTTATAGCAGCACTTCACAATCATGCATTTATCCTAGAGAGTGGAGGCAGTTGTTTAAGACTTCTTAGGAGCATTTTCAAGCCTTTCGGTTGGAAAAGTCAACAAGAATCTTCTTCCACGCCATGTTGGAGTCTTTGAAGGAGAGAAATAAGGAGGAAATTTTTCCCAGTACCTAAGAGAGGTTTGACTTCAACATTGAATGAGCAGTTGTATTCATTTCCTTGAAAACAAGACCCCTATATTCTCTCAAACATGTTGTATCTACATAGATATGACTTGTAATGAACAATATGGATGATTATATCTAATTTTTAGAAGAGAAATTGTAATTTTGGAACCTTGTATCAGTTGTAATATGCCTTTTGATCAATAAAAATTGTTGATTTTTCCTGTCATACAATTTTCACTGTGTTTCATTGAAAGAATGTGAAATCATCTTGTGAATCATCAATTTTTCTATGATTTTAGCTGTCCTTCTTAACCTCTACAAAGAACTTTATGAGCATTGTGCATACATATCAACCGTTTCAAGGTCACATTGTGCATACAAAAAATGATACATGAGTTATTTAACTAAATTTGGCAGATCACCACTTAAATTTTAGTTTTTTTTCCTTTTTCACCTTTTCCATTGATGAATGATAGAATAGAGTAGGATTAGTTTCACATCTAAAAACTTATTACAGATAGGGAATTGACCCTTCTTCTAGAGGTTTGGTTTCAAACAACAAGGTCCCACACCTTGAAGTCATCCCAATGATATCCTTGAATTGTTGAACCAGGTTCAACAAGGGTGTAGTTATGAGTGATAACACTAACCACTATAGATCAACCTTCCTTGCCTTTTGTAGAAGGTGGTAACCTAGAAATGGGTTGTATAGAATTTTACAGATGTAGCTCCTAGAAGCCAAAGGACAACCCCAATCTTATGATCATAGGATTGGCACTAGTAATAGGTACTCAAAAGCTTGCTATAGAGAACATGTTGATGTATCATGTTTAACCAATATGGATATCAAAAGATACTTTAAGGTCCTTGTATAAGTGGACACCTCAACACAAACCCACTATTGAGGATGAACGGAATAGAACCATTTAGGTTCAACTCAAACCATAGAGCCTAGAAAAGAGGATATTTGGCTCAAAAAGTTCTAGCATGACAAAGGAAACCCATGAAAATCAACCCAAATGGGGACTCTAAGGGACTTTTCATTAGAGATGACAAAGTCTCAAGTCTAGGGTTTGAAAACAAGCAAGGAGGAATGGACAAGATAAGGACCATAACTAAGGATAGCCTCAGCATGATTGGCTTTAAAAAAACAAAAAAGAAAAAAAACCCTTTGGTGAGGTTTTGCATGACATCAAAATGGATCCCATGTAGGACCCAAGCCCTATTGATCAAGTCTTTGAGCATGTTTTCAGGGGGAACCTACCCACAAAATACCCTATCATGGTAAAATTTTCTAACTAGTGGCATGCATTATCAAATTCAAGAATAAGAAGAATACCATTTGATGGTGTTTTAGGGGATGTACCTCATGAAACACCTTGAGAACATACTTCCTAGGTCACTTGAGCTGGGGTGCCATTATTTATCATCATTGAGCCTTCAACTCCAATAGTAGTAGTTGCAAAGGAATGAAATATTGAAGCCATTTAAAGGGTGAGAAAATCACCTACAAGTGTGGTGATGTAAAGAGTGTCATAATTAATGCAGACAAAATCAAAATAATTCTTATTTTCAAAGTACTATGGCATAGATGTAAGTAAACCCAAAATTTACCACACTTTTCAAATTGAAAACAAAACAAAAGAATTACCAAAATAACAAATGGTGGCTTTTCCAAAAGTAAAATTAAAAGTTACATACAAAAGTAAAACAAGCAGTTGGGATGTAGTAGAGGATGGTGGTGAAGAGGATGATGACAAGGATGATGGAGGGAGCAACATTGATTTTGGGCTAGAAGGCAAGTGGAATGAGTTTTTTAATGAGGAAAAGGATGAACACCTCATTAAAATTTGATGGGAGGATTATCAGTTTGTTGGTTCAGTTTCTCAACATGCTCATGAGTCTTCGTACCTTCTCTATCCTTCCATAGAGTTTGCCCATGATCCTATTGTGGAGATGGATTTGAGGGGCTCCAGTAGTGTGGGTAAGAGTTTCACAACCAAGGCTTTCATCGGTGCCTCCTCTAGGGCTATGGGGTCACGGTTAGGGGAAATTTGTTTACTTTCTCCTACATCCAAGGGCTCTTTGCATGGTTTGAAATGTGGGTTTCTTATCCCCCTATGTTCTTTTCTCTAAATGTGTCTTTTCTTTTCAATGTGATGAGGAAATAATTTGCAAGTTCAATTGATGGGTTATGTAAAGTACTTCACAATGGTGATGAGGTTGTTCTTGCTCCCTATGTTTCTCATTGGGCTATTTTGTGTCTTCTAGTTGAGACCTTTTATTGTTCTTTTGAGGTGTAGGTTGGTTCAAGGATGCTAACATCCTTTGTGCAAGTGATTTCCATCCCACATGTTGGGTCTTTCTCTTCGAATCAGCAGAGGGTTTGCCAGTTCCAATGCACAAGCAGATTTGGCCAACAAATATAAGAGGTTGTGTGAGATACCTCCCCTTCACTTCTAGTTCTGCCACACCAAGAAGTATCCCTATAGCTAAAGATTTAACATTTGACTCACTCCCAATAGAAACATTTAGCTTTACAACAACAGGCAGAATACTCTCATGTATGGACCAAGATTTACATGATAGATCATAAGGTTGGCAACTTTCTTGGACATATCTAACTAGTTGAGGATGAGAGTATGTAGGGGTCCTAATTCTACTCCTACAAACTAATAGGTTGGAATTATGAAAGGATTTGTTTTAATGTTTTGGATGCAAGATAGGGGTTTTGGAAACATAACACAACACAAGAAGCAGACTGGTGCCTATCTTAGGGCAAGGAGTCAACTAGATGTATACAAGTGAATGATTTGCACTGACATTCAAGTTTCAAGGCACTGGATTGGTATTTGCCTTACAAACACCACCCAAGGATGAGTATTCAACTGCCTCTACTTACAAACATCCCTACTGCCATACATTCTTCTTCATACTTAACTTAAAACAGTTTAATCCACTCCTTGAATGGAAGTTAGAGATCAAGCATGCAATATAGAAATCTATATCCTAGAATCTTAGTAACCCTTAGCAACCAGATTCAAAAGAAGGGATGCATACAACAAATGGAGACAAATAGCTAAACACATGCAAAGAAACATTTTTCATATAAAAATGACATGAAACTGAACATGTATGCAACATGTATTCAAAATGCAACTCATAAACTCCAAAAGAGACAGAACAACCAAGAAAAGCTTTGTTTTCATTATTGCTCCAAAAATTTTGCCCAAGTCTTCAACAACCAAAAAAATGAGTGACACAGTCCTCTTATACATCAAGAATGTGTACTCAACAATTAATTACATGGTCATTTCAAAATACCACTAGATATAATGCACCATCAAAATGGCATCCAAAACATTCAATGCAGCCGTGAGAAGAAGAGGAAAGGGCAGGTGGGTTTGGGATATGAGCCGCTGACTGAAGATTTTTGCCCTTAAAAATGGTAGTTGACTTGTCAATCAAGACCATGCCTCTGCAAATTTGCCATTAATGGCCAATCGACCGATTTCAAGATACAGCAAAGGTTTGCATGTTCTTGAAGTTCCTTCCATTTGAAAAGCAACTGTGAACACAAAAATTCCTCCTTTGAACATTCTGAACAATGATCGTCGATTCCTTTCCTCCCGCCGAGATCTGTGGCTTCAAATCACTTTGAAAAGTCATCGGCCAATTAAAATATGCCACGTAGGTAGCTTCTCCTTTTTGACTTTTCACATCGCGAACATACATTTCTACCTTTTTACCCTTTTAACTTTAAATCTTTGCATATGCAGTTGTATATATATACAACTGCCCCTGGACACGTGGCAGCCTACCATTAGATCACCATCGCTGAAAAAATGCATTTTTGAGTTATTGGGACCCACCACTACATCCTATTCACCATCGGACCATTGCATCTTTTCCTGCACCTACGGTTGTATATACATACAATCACCCTGCATACAAGGGTGGACCCCAAATCCTCATGAAACAAATTTGAAATTACCATTGGGTTCAGCTTGTATCTCTTTCCTTGTACATCGCTCATTGTATATCGCACATACAATGTGTAATGTATATACAATCTGCAGATTCCAACACATTTATCAATCATATTGGAATAACCTTTGAAATCCGTGTTGTATCTTCACTTTGCATCTCGCCTTGTATATTGCACATACAATGCGCAATATACAACTTGTAGACCCTAAATCTTCATAAAACAATTTGAAACTTCAATCGAGTTCGGGCGTTGTATGTCAGGAATGAATATTGTAATGTATATGTAATTGTATGTGCAAAGATACAATCACATATACATGCAATTGGTGGACCCCACCTTTTGTATATGCATCGGCCTTTGTATCTTTCACCTTGTATGTTACCGCCTTTGCATATGTCTTCTTTGCATATTTCCTTTGTATCATCAGCCATCAAAAAGACTATTAGTTGATCTGCCGATGCATATTGTCATGCCAAAAATCCCCTTGTATGTTGGCCTTGTATGTTACTTTGTATATGCATCAGCCTATCGGTGAGACTGTTGCATGACTTACCAATACAGATTGTTTCGTCGATGATCCCTTGTACATCTGGGGGCCTGACCACTGTTTTCAACCTGATTTGGAACTTTTTTGAGATCCACATTGTATATCACCCATTGTATATCGAATATACAACAACATATACATGCAACCCTTCGATACAAACACAGAATATTCTAGGAATCTACCATGTACATCCACTTTTGCACCTCCAGAATTGTATCTAAAAGACACATACAAACCTGATATGTATACAATGATACATACAACCATTTTTCTCCATTCTAAAGCCGATTGAACTTCTTTTTCTGGTCCAGCATCATACATTTGCACTTGCACACAAGATACAACGGCCATATACATACAAATATACAAGGATACAAATGTACATACAATTCAACTTTGAAGGCCGAAGGACTTAGAATTTTCTGGGTTTGAAAGAAAATGCCTGCGAATTCAACTATTTGAAACCCAAACATGTAGCCGGTACCAACATTGGCTCTGTTTGGGGATGCATGCCTCTTGTAAGCATGGCAAGAGCTCCATATCTCTGGGATGCAGACCAGGCCTTATCCATTGGGCAATAGAGTCAAACGCCACATCAACCTGCATCACAAATCACACATTTTTTAAAATTTACTTGGTGGC
Source organism: Cunninghamia lanceolata (assembly GCA_027924645.1). NCBI lineage: Eukaryota > Viridiplantae > Streptophyta > Pinopsida > Cupressales > Cupressaceae > Cunninghamia > Cunninghamia lanceolata. The sequence continues at coordinate 9,552,982 of BSBN01000814.1, forward strand.
CCAGGGCCACCAAAAAAGAAAAACCAGAATTTCCCTTTGTCAAATACCCTACTTTCATCTGATTTCACTAGATCAAGCCTGAAGATACTGCCATGATCTACCCACAAACAACCCTTGTCATTTACATGTTCAACCATCTCATTGAGCTTGCCCTTGTCAGCACTACCTTTGTCAACCTTATGCAAACAACCTTCAGCATCAAGCAACATGTGAATGTCATATTCATCAAACAATGCATTCTCATATGACATATAACACTTATCATCATCTATATCAGCAATATGCATTGTAAAATGATCTCCCAGCTGGACTAAAAACTGAAAGCGCTCATAGTCCACCATATAGCTAGGATCATCAGGCCTCATTTTATCATAAGCTGGCATATCAAAGAAGAAACTTTCATATTTATATTTGTGCACCTCATGCAAACAACCTTCAGCTGCACCAAATAGGAATGGCTCAGACTCAGGCACCTCTCTGCAACAACCTTTATGACAAATGTTGGTTGCCCTTTCATCAAGATGAAATTCAGAATCCTTATCAATAACAATGCCTTGATTTTCACCATACTCAACCAGATCCTCCTTAGCATATGTATCATTTGCATGGAAAAGAGTTGATCCAAGTGTTTCAGCTTCATTATAGTATGCCACTGGTTCATAGGCAGCTAAACATGCATCTTCATTACTACATGCACCAATGAATCCCTTGTGTTGAGGAGTATTAGCCTGTGTGTCATAAACAAAACTAGAATTAATGAAAGAACAATCATACTCAACACTACTACTTGTTTCAATCTTTGTTTGCTCTTCATCATCTCCATGTGTCTGAATAAAAGGCAATGATTCAAACATGGACCTGTTCCCTTGTTTGCTTATCTCTTCTCTATCATGTGCACAATACTCACAATCATCCCCACAAACCCAGTCCAACAAATACTCATTGCTGCCCATAACCTCATCATTGTTTTCAGAACCAAAACCTCAACCTTGAATTGGGTGTCATCATTAAGTTCTAACATGGCATTCTTAACTTTTATATTTTCATTTTCACATTTATCTTCAAATGATGCCATGATCACTTGGTCATTTGCAACCACACAACTGCTATTCATACCAAAGCTTGTGGACAGGGAATTCTGCATGTGCTCATTCCTCATTCTTTCTGAATCTTCTAAAAACTTGTATGCCATCTGCATACTTGTTATCTTGAATTCCCTCAACAAGCACTAGAGCCCTTCTCAAAGGCTTCAAAATATATACCAATGCAGGCTAGAGTATCAGGTCTGAAGTCTTCAGGGATTTGTGAAAGGGCTACTGCAAATCTATGACTAAAATCAATATTGGGCTCTTCATCTTGTCTTCTAATTTCCATTAATCTTGCAACAAGATCAACAGGTTCTCTTGCAAATTCCTTTCTAAAACAGTCAACAAGTTCATCCCAACAGGCAAAGGATCTCTTAGGAAAGCTCAAATACCAATCTCTAGCTCTTGCACCGAAGGATCTAACAAAAAACCTCATCCACATATCCTCATCTCTAAATGAGTGCTTCTCTATGAAGCTGTGAAAGTTTTGGATATGTGCACCCACATCACACACACTGTGTCCACTAAATCTAGGCATTTGATTGTAAATATGAGCAGGCATACTTTCAACTTCATAGTCAACCCATGACAAATCTAGTTGGTCATACAAAGGATCAAAAGAGCTGACAAGAGGTTTAGCATTTTAGCTAGTAGACACAATAGGGTTATTATTTAACTAAGCCTGCCTAGCTTCTAAGGATATAAACCTTTTCTTTATCTCTTCAAATTTTTTACACAGCATTTCATCCCCCTCTTGGATGAGTATGGGTGTATACATATTTGGATTCATATAAATCTCACTTTCAGACATCTTGTATCTACCTAAGACCTAAGGTCTCCTTAGGTATTCAACTTGTACAAAAACACAACAAATAAAAGTGGGAAGAATCTGGGTACCTTTTTTCAACCAGATACCAGAGTCTTGAATAGAATATTTTTAGATCACAGCAACATACATTAGCCTTTCATGTGCACTGAGAACTTTTTTGCAGAGTCGCCACCTCTCCAAAGAGGATAACACCTTCAAACAACTGAAAGCTCATCATAGAACAAATATTTTTTTGAGTTCATTCTTCCAACAGAGCACCATTATTCACATGAAAGATCCAGATATCAACTCCCCAGTAGAGTTGCCATTTTGTTAGTGACTTGGATGGGCAAGAATTTACTCTTTTAATTTAACTCCCCAGTAGAGTCACCACTTTGTTGGTGACTTGGATGGGCAAGAATTTACTCTTTTACTTCAACTCCCCAGCAGAGTTGCCACTTTGTTGGGTCTTTCTCTTTGAATCAGCAGAGGGTTTGCCAGTTCCAATGCACAGGCAGATTTAGCCAACAAATACAGGAGGTTGTGTGCATTGCCTCCCCTTCACTTCTGGTTCTGCTGCACCAAGGGGGTATCCCTATAGCTAAATATTTAACATTTGACTCACTCCCAATAGAAAGATTTAGCTTTACAACATGTTGGGTGAATATTTTGTCGTTTAGCTAACTAATGACAAAATGGTTATATCGCCACAGCTATGATGAGACTAAGTCTCTCCTCTCAACAAAGGGAGGTTCCCTCTAGATAATGAGCTCTTTCTAACAAACAACTTTCAATACTAAAATAAACTAAAACTATTCGTGGGGTGTTTCCATTGCATCCTATTCTCTTTTTTTAGAATAGATGTTTCTCTCTTACAAAATAACAGCTTCACAAAAGATGATATTTGATAATTCTTGAACCGAGACAAACCATAGAAACACAAAGTTTTCTATCGTTTGGCTTATTTCTCACAAACAAACTTAATTGAATTCAAATGCAGCCCAAAGTCTCCACTTTCACCCAATATGATATAACTAACTTGAACACAACAATTTACAGCACAAAGTCTCTAAACAATTCCGTTCCCACAAATAAATACAAACTCCCGCAATGAGAAAAATGGCACGAAGTCTATTCAACCAAAACAAGAACATTCCTCTCAAATCTCAATAAAATCCATGATTTCAACAATGATTCAATATAATATAACACCAATGACATAAGAACATTGATATCATAAAGCAAAATGATTCAACTCAAAGTTTGATACTCAAATTGCCTTTTTATATTGATATTCACTTGAAGAATATGATAAACATAAAAAGATCAAAGTCTTGAAATGTTTTCCAATTTGGTAGAGTTTCTTTGCAATAGAAAAAAGATTAAAATTACAATAGAGGCCATCTTTATTTATAGGGAGGAGCCTGGAGCAAAAATAGGAAATTTAGAACTACTTTGACTTATTCAACAAAAGAGTCCTATTTGACTTGGGACTTCCTTTGTCTCACATGTAATTACATTTTGGAAAATTACATGTGAATATGTCCACAACAAAATTCAAATGACATGTACAAGAAAAATAAACTAAGGCACTAGCTTCCTTCGTCATTCTTCTTTAGAAAATCCTCGTACATGGCCTGTATGGCTGCCATCTCGCATGCATCTAGTTTAGCTATATTTTCTGAGATAGTGCAGGCCCGAAGAATTGCATCTTTTACTACCTTTACTACCTTTTCATGTTTGTCCAGATTGTCCTTCAAGTTCTCTAAAGTTGAATGTTGATCATATAGATTATCCATAGAAAGTACTGAGGGCACCTCCATAGAAAGAACTGAAATGCTTCAACTCAGAGCGTGAGGCTTCAAGTTGCGCGTTCCTTCCCCAGCAGAGTCGCCAAAAAACTATTGGGTGAATATTTTGTCGTTTAGCTAACTAATGACAAAATGGTTATATCGCCACAGCTATGATGAGACTAAGTCTCTCCTCTCAACAAAGGGAGGTTCCCTCTAGATAATGAGCTCTTTCTAACAAACAACTTTCAATACTAAAATAAACTAAAACTATTCGTGGGGTGTTTCCATTGCATCCTATTCTCTTTTTTTAGAATAGATGTTTCTCTCTTACAAAATAACAGCTTCACAAAAGATGATATTTGATAATTCTTGAACCGAGACAAACCATAGAAACACAAAGTTTTCTATCGTTTGGCTTATTTCTCACAAACAAACTTAATTGAATTCAAATGCAGCCCAAAGTCTCCACTTTCACCCATTATGATATAGCTAACTTGAACACAATAGTTTACAACACAAAGTCTCTAAACAATTCTATTCCCACAAATAAATACAAACTCCCGTAATGAGAAAAATGGCACGAAGTCTATTCAACCAAAACAAGAACACTCCTCTCAAATCTCAATAAACTCCATGATTGCAACAATGATTCAACATAATATAACACCAATGGCATAAGAACATTGATATCATAAAACAATATGATTCAACTCAAAGTTTGATACTCAAATTGCCTTCTTATATTGATATTCGCTTGAAGAATATGATAAACATAAAAAGCTCAAAGTCTTGAAATGTTTTCCAATTTGGCAGAGTTTCTTTGCAATAGAAAAAAGATCAAAATTACAATAGAGGCCCTCTTTATTTATAGGGAGGAGCCTTGAGCAAAAATAGGAAATTTAGAACTACTTTGACTTATTCAACAAAAGAGTCCTATTTGACTTGGGACTTCCTTTGTCTCACATGTAATTACATTTTGGAAAATTACATGTGAATATGTCCACAACAAAATTCAAATGACATGTACAAGAAAAATAAACTAAGGCACTAGCTTCCTCTATCATTCTTCTTTAGAAAATCCTGGTACATGGTCTGTATGGCTGCCATCTCACATGCATCTGGTTTAGCTGTATTTTCTGAGATAGTGTGGGCCTGAAGAATTGCATCTTTTACTGCCTTTACTGCCTTTTCATGTTTGTCAAGATTGTCCTTCAAGTTCTCTAAAGTTGAATGTTGATCATATAGATTATCCATGGAAAGTATTGATGGCGCCTCCTCTTCGAATTTCCTTTGAACCATCTTTTCAAAGGAACTTACCATTTCCTCTGCTGAGAGGAACTTATGATCTTCACCTGTGAGGGTGCATGGAAGTTCTTCCAGTCTGTGTAGAAGCGTGACATCACTATCTTCACTGGTTTCCCAACCTTGACATAGATCTTCAAGTAAACCTTTTATTATGTGGATACGATGAGCCAGAGTCTCCTTGGTTTTGAGATATGATTCCCTGTTTGCAATGACCCCGATGGTGATCAGATTCTTTATCTTAATCTTTTTCATATCTATCCACTCCTCCAAACTCTCTTCTTGATCTTGTAGCTCTTGTGAGAGTAGGTCAACCAGGTTGTCCAGCTCAGCTTTAGCTTTATCCATCTTCTCTTTTCTTTCTACAATGGTTTTTAGCAGAATTTGTCCTTGAGCTAACAAACTCTCCACAATATCTCCTACCACCCTTCCTCTGGCTTGTGCTTTTTCAACCTTCTAGATCAGGGGATCTTCTAATGTCACTGCCATGGGTTCTACAATTTTTGATGACTTTACTATCTTTTGAAGAACAGAAGTAAGTTGTTTTGCTTTGGCCTTATACTGTCCTTTCTCTTTTTTGACTTCATCATACTTTTCAAGCAAAGTGCTGGCAGTAGTTTGAAAATATGCTTTTATGCCCTCATGAGTTAGCTTGCCCAACTCAACTCTTGAAATGACATAATTATTCATTTCAAAATTGTCAACAGTGGCATCTTCTAGAGGTTTGGCAATTTCTGTGTATCTAATTCCTTTCTCATTGATAAGCCTAGAAACAGTCTTAGGCTTTTTCTTCAGAGTCTTTGCTTTGACAAGTAACAGCTTTTCAATATCAATCTCATCAGGTGAAATAGCTTACTTCTTCCTCTTTGGAGTATATGCAGATAACCATGGGGGAAGCATAGAAGCATTAACAACCAGAGATGAATCTACTACTTGTTTTTCTAGATCCATATTTATACCTATTATAGTCACAATAGGATTGGTGTTGGTAAAAACCACACCTGTATCAACAACCTTTTCTGAAGCATCCAGAAGATTTTCTAAGATAGATTGTTCACCAATGTCAAAAGATGGAGAAGATAAACTTGGGATGGAACCGAAAGAATAAAAAATGGTCCCAAAACTGGTTTTTACAGAAGTAGGGGTATTATCAGAAGAAACAACAAAGATAGGTGAAAGAGGAACATTTGAAATCACTGGGAAACTACCAAAAATTGGAACATGAGGAGGAGGTGTAGAAACTTGTGTTCCAGTGGGAAGATCTTTCTCAGGCGATTGAGGTGGATCACCAAGTTGTTCCTCTTTTGTATCCTCATCTTTACCTTATTCAGTTTCATCTTCTTCATCAGATTTATCAGATACTTTTGTTTGCTGAGCATCCTTTGACTTCTGAACATTTTTTTCTTCAACCTCAACATCTTCAATCTCCATTTGATCAATATTAGTATCTTCAATGCCTGATTCAGTGACATTGGAAGTTTCTGCAACTTCCTTCTTCTTCCCTCCTTTTGATACAAACTTAATTTTTGGTTTGTGTATCTTAGATGAAGAAGAGGGGTCACTCTTATTTTTGGTTCTGTTCTCTACCTTCTTACCTGTTTGTTCCTATGCTTCAGTCTCTAACCCTGTGAGGAACTCTTTCAATTTAATCCCTTTACTTTCCAACCACACATTTGTGTTGGACAAGATTGGTTGAAACCTTTTGCTTATGGATGTTTCTTCTTTAAATGACCATTTCACCTCTGGAAGAGGTGAGGCTTCAACATTCTTTGTGTTATATTTGGGATCTAGAACATCTCCATCATCCTCCATTCCATCTGGAATATCAGCGAGGCCCAGCTCTTCAATCTGACTTAGGTGAAGCCTGCAGTAGTGTAGCTTTTTGATCTCATTCTGTGTCCTAAGATCAGCCCAAATATCTTCAACCATTGGTACATGGAAGGTTGACTTCCTTTTGATCATATCTTGAACTCTTTTGAACTCAAAATGGTCTCTTTTCTTGTAGGTTCTCATAGTAACCAGCTGTAATTCAAAATCCACTATTTTTGCTTTGTTAGCTAATTGAATTGAATACCTTCCAATTTCAACAGGGAACTTTATCCCTGACTTCTTTAGCTCCATTTGTTTATTGTGCACTACAATCAGCTATCTGCATAGCTCCATGAGAACAATATGGTCACTAGGATACCGCGGAAGAATATAAAGGTAACCGGGATAATACCCTACCCTAAGATATGTGAAGGTGGGGAATTATAGAAACAAGCAACCAAAAGAATTCACTACCTCCCAAGCTTCATCTGAGACTCTTTTCTGAACAAGTTCATTATCCCAAAGGCACATGAATACTGAAAAGAAGGCATCATTGACCCTTCAGAAATGATGAATTGATCCCTTCAGAGTAATTTGAGGGTAATACTCATATACAGGGACCAATCTCCTGTCACCAACCTAAGTCAAACCTGGAAAGCTTCTCATGCTAGTAGCTGCATATACAAGATACGAGGTCATATAGAATTTGAATGTGGTGTTGACCTTTACCAGTTGCTCATGCAGTGCATTACTAATCTGCTCTCCCCAGAATATTCTCTGTGTACCTCGAAGAATCACCTTGATGTAAGTGTACATCCATTCTTGGAACTTGGAAGAAAAGGGGAGTCCTCTGATGTGACTCAAAAGAGTAATCAAATCACAAACTTCTTCTACAAAGTCACTCCTAGGAAGATCCTTTGGCCATCTGGTCAGATTACTTTTAGGGATTTTCAACCATTTGTTGTTTATGTACCTTCTTACAGCTTCCACATCTATGTCATAATCCTTTTGACCCTGAGCAAAGTCAATCTGTGTAATGTTCACAATGGGTGGACACATGAAGATTTTGTCAAGGAATTCTGCATCCAATCTCATGATCACATTCCCTTAAGAATCTGTCACAACTCTAGTGTCCCTTTTGTAATGACTGGCTACCTGAAGAACGAACTTGGGATTGTGTGCAGAAACTAGAAATGATGCAACCAAATGAATATTACTATCAATGATCTTCTGCATATGCCTAGAAGGATTTGTCTGTTTTGTTCTTTCCACAAATTCTACCATGTCTACATGTCCTATTTCTATATCTTTGATTTCATCAATATTTGACTGCACTGCCGTCACCAAAAAGACACCTTGGTACTTGTATTTCATGATTTTTGCTTTTGATGGAGATGGCTCCGACATTAGCTCTGAAGAGAATGTTTAGATAGATGTCTACCATGAACACTTGTTGAGAACTGCAAAAGGCCATGATCTCGCAGTTAGGGGAAAAATGGATAAAGTGGGATAACCGTGATTTGATGATCATGGATAGGAAAACATGCATTGAAGGGCTTGAGTGCATGCAAATCAAGGTAAGGGCGAAAGCGGGCTAACAGGTCTTGAAAGGTGAATTTTCCCAGTGCTAAGAAAAAATCAAGAAAATGTGCACGAGCGGTCAAAATGACTACTCCTGCATGAGGAATTACTTGCACATGTGTAAAGTCGGTTGTTTTAGCTGCTTGTACATGTTTTGGGAGGAATTTATCATTATCATGCAAAGTCAGTGAAAAATACCGACATTGCGTGTGATTTCTTTTTTGGAAGAATATTTTATATGTAGGGGCGGTCAGAATGACCGCCCTTACATCAGAGTATTTTGTAACTTTGAAGACATGTGCATGGTTGGTATATTTCACCGCCTTTACATGTTTTTGGAAGAATTGCAAATGCATGATGTTTTAGTGGCAAAAATTGCTGACATTGCATGTGATAGGAATTGCAAGGTTTTCGTGTAAGGGCGGTGAATTTTGCCACCCATACACTCACACTTGAACACATCTTCAAATACATAAGCGGCTAATATGACCGACATCACAATGTTTATGTAAGAATTAGTTTTCAATAAACATGTTTTTGAAGGTTAAAGCTTTGTCGTGTGGGTATGCAGAAATCAACTTCTCATGAGGCAAAATTTTGGCAAACACTCACAATAAAATATCTGGCTAGACGGGATTTGAACAAAACTAGGGTTTTACGAATGACACAAAAGAAGAAAGATGTAAAAAATATGATTTTGTTTTGAACAATATACAAATAATATAATCCTTAAAGGACATGGGTTTAATCACTTCAACTTAACAAGAAATAGAAAACTTTAACAAAGAAACAATAAAGAAAAACACTTACCTGTTAAAAGGAAGAAACCCTAAGTGTGCCAATGACAACTTGAAATCCATTGGAATCCAAAAGCAACATGATCAAACGGTTGGCGGAGGGATTCATGAATCAAATGGGAGGTTTAGAATAAAATAAATGATGAGAAATGATGAGTTAACATATTAAAAAGGCCTGAAAGACATGATCTTAATGCCAACATGAGTGGCAATTAATGCCACTAGAGTTCATGATTTCAAAGATTAACCTCACTCGGGTGGTGAAAATTGCCGATTGAACATGTGTTAATGGGAATGCAATGGCGGTAGAAATCACCACTTTTACATTTGCTTTTTCTAGCGAGGAATATGTTACGGTGGTAGAAATCACCGCCCAGGCATGAGTAAATGAAAAACTATGTAAAAGCAGCAAAAATTGCCGACACTACATTGGCAAACAAAAAGATATGCAAAGTTGGTAATTTTTACCGACATTACACATAAAGACTCAAAATTTCACTAACACCCCAAAAATGACCAGAATTGATATTTTGCTCAGTTTACGACTTAATCGATTTGCACAAACTTCTAGGAATCGATTCGAGGGAATGTCATGAACTAGTTTAGGATTGCAAACGACTTCACATGGGACCAAGAGAATCTTGTCTCGATTTGTGAACTTAGAGTGTAGATTACAAAATAGACAAGTTTCGTAGGGGTTGTCTACAAAAACAAGCGTAGCTAATTTTGAGAACAACACAACAACAGGCAGAATACTCTCATGTATGGACCAAGATTTACATGATAGATCACAAGGTTAGCAACTTTCTTGGACATATCTAACTGGTTGAGGATGAGAGTATGCAGGGGTCCTAATTCTACTCCTACAAACTAACAGGTTGGAATTATGAAAGGATTTGTTTTAATGTTTTGGATGCAAGACAGGGGTTTTGGAAACATAACACAACACAAGAAGCAGACTGGTGCCTATTTCAGGTCAAGGAGTCAATTAGACGTATACAAGTGAATGATTTGCACTAGCATTCAAGTTTCAAGGGGTTGGATTGGTATTTGCCTTACAAACACTACCCAAGGATGAGTATTCAACTACCTCTACTTACAAACATCCCTGCTGCCATACATTCTTCTTCATACTTACCTAAAAATAGTTTAACCCACTCCTTGAATGGAAGTTAGAGATCAAGCATGCAATACAGAAATCTATATCCTAGAATCTTAGTAACCCTTAGCAACCAGATTCAAAAGAAGGGATGCATACAACAAATGGAGACAAACAGCTAAACACATGCAAAGAAGCATTTGTCATATAAAAATGACATGAAACTGAACATGTATGCAACATGCATTCAAAATGCAACTCATAAACTCCAAAATAGACAGAACAACCAAGAAAAGCTCTATTTTCGTTATTGCTCCAAAAATTTTGCCCAAGTTTTCAACAACCAAAAAAATGAGTGACACAGTCTTCTTATACATCAAGAACGTGTACTCAACAATTAATTACATGGTCATTTCAAAATACCACCAGATATAATGCACCATCAAAATGGCACCCAAAACATTCAATGCAGCTGTGAGAAGAAGAGGAAAGGGTAGGTGGGTTCAAGATGTGAGCCGTTGAATGAAGATTTTTGCCCTTAAAAATGGTAGTTGACCTGTCAATCAAGACCATGCCTCTGCAAATTTGCCATTAATGGCCAACCTACCGATTTCAAGATACAGCAACGGTTCGCATGTTCTTGAAGTTCCTTCCATTTGAAAAGCAACTACAAACACAAAAATTCCTCCTTTAAACATTCTAAACAATGACCATCGATTCATTTCCTCCTGCCAAGATCTACAGCTTCAAATCACTTTGAAAAGTCACTGGCCAATTAAAATATGCCACACAGGTAGCTTCTCCTTTTTGACTTTTCACATCGCGAACATACATTTCTACCTTTTCACCATTTTTACCTTTAAATCCTTGCATATGCAGTTGTATATATATACAACTACCCCTAGACACGTGGCAGCCTACCATTGGATCGCCATCGCTGAAAAAATGCATTTTTGAGTTATCGGGACCCACCACTACATCCTATTTGGCATCAGACCATTGCATCTTTTCCTGCACCTGCGGTTGTATATGAGATTGTATATACATACAATCACCCTGCATACAAGGGTGGACACCAAATCCTCATGAAATAAATTTGAAATTACCATCGAGTCCAGCTTGTATCTCCTTCCTTGTACATCACTCATTGTATATCACACATACAATGTGCAATGTATATACAATCCGTGGATTCCAACACATTTATCAATCAGATTGGAATAACGTTTGAAATTTGCATTGTATCTTCACTTTGCATCTCGCCTTGTATATTGCACATACAATGCGCAATATACAATCCGTAGACCCCAAATCTTCATAAAACAATTTGAAACTTCAATCAGGTCTGGGCGTTGTATGTCGGGAATGAATATTGCAATGTATATGCAATTGTATGTGCAAAGATATAATCACATATACATGCAATTGGTGGACCCCACCTTTTGTATATGCATCAACCTTTGTGTCTTTCGCCTTGTATGTTACTACCTTTGCATATGTCTTCTTTGCATATTTCCTTTGTATCATTGGCCATCAGAAAGACTATTAGTTGAGCTGTAGATGCATATTGTCACGCTGAAAATCCCATTGTATGTTAGCCTTATATGTTACTTTGTATATGCATTGGCCTATTGGTGAGATTGTTGCATGAGTCGCCAGTACATATTGTTTCGCCGATGATCCCTTGTACATCTGCGGGCCCGACCACTGTTTTCAACCTGATTTGGAATGTTTTTTAGATCTGCGTTGTATATCACCCATTGTATATCGAATATACAACAACATATACATGCAACCCTTCGATACAAACATAGAATATTCCAAGAATCTACCATGTACATCCACTTTTGCACCTCCAGAATTGTATCTAAAAGACACATACAAACCTGATATGTATACAATGATACATAAAACCATTTTTCTCCATTCTGAAGGTGATTGAACTTCTTTTTCGAGTTCGGTGTTGTACATTTGCACTTGCACACAAGATACAATGGCCATATACATACAAAGGTAGAAGGATACAAATGTACATACAATTCAACTGCGAAGGCCGAAGGACTTAGAATTTTCTAGGTTTGAAAGAAAATGCTTGCGAATTCAACTACTCAAAACCCAAACATGTAGCAGGCACCAACACCACCTATTAGCACTTGTTGACTATAATTATTCCTAGGTAATTGATTCCTCTAGGGATGAGGATGGTATAGTTAAGAATTAAATGGGTTAATGTGGTTAATGGTATTCAAAACTCCATTTTTGCATTTATGTCTCCTTTGCAGTTGGTTGGGGACAATGATAATCTCCTCATATATATATATTCTACATTCACTTGTGGATAAGGCTTCTTCAAGGATGGGGTCTTCTCTAGTAGGGAATTTTTTTAGAGCCAGGGTAAACATTGACATCTTCATAGAATGGGCCTTGAGGAAATGGAAGGTTTGTAACCATTCTAATATTGTTGTGATGAGTAATGGATTCTTCTTGATATCCTTCATGTCCATGGAGGATAATGTTTAAATCCTCAGGGATAGTATGTGGTTTCTAGGTAAGTTAGGGCTCTTCCTAAAAAATGGGAACAATGTTCAATCCTATAAAGGAATGCTCGAACAAGGTTCTTGTTTGGGTGAGACTTCTTGTCTTGCCATTGGAATATTGGGTGGTGGAGGTCTTGGAGGGTATTGCTAGCTTTATCAAGCAGCTAATAGCCATTGATGATGTGACCATATTTAGGAAATGCTTGGTGTTTGCTAGATTTTTTTATGAATGTATTTAGTGCTCCCTTCTTATATTACTTTGTCATCCAAATTTGGGAAGTGGGTGCAATAGATTGCATATGAAGGCTCCTCTATCTGGTGCTAATTTTGCCACAAGCTGGGTCACTCTATTGCCATTTGCCCATCCAATAGGAGGAAGTCTTATTCATGGAGGAAAAAAGAGGTTACACACCCTAGCCTCTCTCAACCTTTAGTAGTTTTTAGTGATATGGTTGTGGGGGGTCTTCTTTAGATAGGTATTTCGTTGACATCACTATTGTGGATGGGAAGGGCTTAGATCTAGCTAATAGGAATGTGCAAATGAGGATCTAAAGGATTCCCCTCTCTCACATATTTTTCTCTCTAATTGTAAGGTTAAAAGGAAGATTCCAATGGAGGAGAGGCTAGTGAAGAGTCCTATGGATTCTTCTAGTTTTGGGGCAGTATTAAAAAAAAAGAATTTTCTAGTAAAGAATTTAGTACCAATGAATCAATGGATAGGTATGGTGGCTATATTCAAAGCTCTTTGGAAAACTTTGGATTCAAGCCACCATGATTTGGTGGTTTTCTTGATGTATCTTTGAATTTATTTCTATTATCTTGCCCATGTTGGGTTGTTCTATGAGTGTTGCAAGTCATTTCTTTATCTTTTTTATCCTTCTTGTGATCCTTTGTTGAGTTCTAGGCTGCATTGATATATCTTGTTTTAGATTTATAAAGGTTTGGGGACATTTCAGAATGCCTACTTTACCCTTATACAAAACAAGTGTATTACAAATAAAATAAAGTAAACAATATAGATAGATAAATAGCTAGAAGCCAATATCTCTTGACATTTTTTTGGATAAATATATTTAAGATATTTAATAATTTAATTAAATAAATTATACTAAATTACTTACAATTACTAACCTACCAATTAAATTATTTAACTAGTTTTTAAAGTGCTAATTAAATTAAACTACCAATTTGGAATCTAAATGATTAACCAAATTAATTAACTATTTATTACTAATTTAGTAAAATGATTTACTAAAATTAATAAATTACTAATTTACCAACCGTAATAGTCATTAATTCACTAATTACTAACATACCAATTCCTAATTCCCTAATTTATAATTTAGGGACTACCCACATCTATTTAATTTAAATAAATATATAACTTTGAGTTTTATTTTGCTATAAAATATAGAAGAACAACATTAATAAAAACAATTCAAGAAATAGATCAAGGTCTTTCATTCAACTTTAAGATCATTAAAAAAATAATTAATTAATGAAAAATGTATATATTATAATTTGGATCTAAAACTACATCATAATAGTTCAAGGATATACAAGTATGTACTTGATCTATAAAATGTTGGCTAGTTAAAATTTAGTAGTTTCATTTAACTATAAATCACTAAGTTGAATCTATGGATTAGGTTCATTTTTATATGCATAAAGATCATAGAGATCATTCCACAATATTTGAACTATAGTAGAGAACACATAATTCTATAGTTATTAAAGTATAGTAGTTTTAGATTTGATCATAAAAAATTGATTTGGACCATCAAAACATAATCTTCAATAAATACTTTATTTTTACATTTAAAGACAAGTTCTTAATCCCTCTTTTGTTATTTCAAAAATATATCTAAAATTGTTAGTATCTCAAATAAATAATTTTACAATATTTAGTAATTATTACTTATTTGCTTTATTTATTTTAAATTATTATTTGATAAATTATGTTTTATTTCTTTTCAAATTAATAGTCATACATAAAGTTATAGGCTAATTTATTCAATTAACACTTTGATACAAACTAGTTACTATTATGTACAAGTTCTATAAAAAATTTATCTACCTAATTTAAAGATGTCGTATTTTTGGCAACTTCTACTAAATAAGTAAAGAACTTCCTAACCATAATTTACCATATGAAAATCTTCAATGAAAAAGTTTAAAGATAAATCTTGAAAAAGACTTCTTTAAAATAGAAAAACTTCTACTCTAAAAAGGAAAAATACATAGAGGTTTAATTTATTAAATTTATATTGAATATAGTATAATGCCTTTTCATGGATGACAAAAAGATACTTCATTAAGTTTAGAGTTGTAAGTAGTAAGACATTAAGCAAAATATAAGTGTTAAGTATTTTAGACTATAGATCCTCTATCTTATTTATGACATCAAAGCTAGCTATTTTTGTTTGATCATAATATTGACCAGAAGGTGAGCCTGGAGGAAGAAGTGCTAGCATGATAGGGCCTTTTGCTCCTTCATCAATTGATATTTCTCCACTATTTAAGTTTAAATCTGTCTTGAGGAATCCTGGATTAACGCAGTTCACGTACAAATCAGGATGTTGGAGTGCAAGAAGACGAGTATAAGCATTTATACACGCCTTAGAAATAAAGTAGGATGGTATTGAAATAGGCCAACCATTGCTTTTCAACAATCCTTGTTGAAAATCCTTGAAAAAACTTTGGAGAAATATATGTATTTTATCCTCTGTCAAATCATCGAGGTTGCTCAATTGTTGCCTCAAAGTCTCACTTGGAATGTACTGTAAAAAAAATACCAAACAAATGAAAATAAATAAATAAGTGAATGATTTAAGAGGAGTTACATATAGTATCCATTGTTTAAATTCAGACTAAATGTACTATTAGTTTTTTACAATATTTTTAATATCTATTAAAGATAATAAGTTATGTAAGTACTTATTTAATACCTTATTTCGTTATTTCCTTGTGAGATACTTGTATGTTTCCTAACCTTACAAATTATTATTTCTTAATTATTTCAACAATTAAGTAAAGTAAAGTTCAAATAGTTAACATATTATTTTAATTTCCAACATTCAAAACTACAAATAACAAACACCTTATAAACTATTTACTTGTAAGCCTTAATCACCATTTCTTCATCTAGAGTTTATTGACTTACCTCTAAGACCCCAAGACTAGAAGATATATTTACCATTCTTTTGGTGCCATAGTAGTTAATTTCAATGCACTCCTTTGACATTTCATAAGATTCAGATATTCCTTCGACAGTGCAATCTCCAAGGGAAGTCTTTTTTAAACAAGGTTAAAATGTTAGCATGATGATCTCAAATTGAATGAAAACTTGAATAATCAAAGTTAGCTAAAAGTACTTACAAAAAACTTGGTAGGATCAGTTTTGTTGGCCTTCAAAATGTCATAATCTATTGCAAGCCCCAATATTGCAGCATTATTAACCTGTTTTCAAGGTTGGATTAGTAATACCATGATAGCCCAGGTGGACTAAAAAGATGAATAATTTGTACTTAAGGTTGGAACAAGTTAGGTAGTCTTAAATGAATGAAAATTCTATGGCTAACGGCTAGAAAACTTCATGGTCAAGGGTGTAAAAGTAAGCTAAAGGAACATAAAAATCATGATAAATTTGTAGGTAGGAGTGAACTATAATAAGTTAAGAAGGTTTAGATGTCAGAAAAATTTATAATTGAAGGTGTTAGAGCATATTAAATAGACTTGATCATAAAAAAGAAATTATGTTATAAGAATATTAGAACAAATTAAGCAAAATTCAATAATTACGAGTATTGGAGAGAGCTAAGTGGCCTAATGTGAGGGATGGGCCCCGTAGAAAGGATAGGTCAAGAAAAGAAACCAATCTGCTACCCAAAAAAAATATCGATTTCAGTTATCACATAAAGAAATAGTGCAGGGAAGAAAAAGATAATACAGTACCAGGATATCAAGTTTGCCATAGTGCTCTTTCACCCAATTGGCAAACATATGGATGCTCCTCTCATCCTGCACATCCACCTGATGGAACACAACGTTATGAAACCCTTCATCATTCAGACCCTTGGCTGCAGCCTTCCCTCTTTCTTCATCTCTTGCTGTTAATATGACACGGATCCCATGCTCTGCCAACTGACGAGCAATTGCATAGCCAAGGCCCTTGTTGGCCCCTGTTACCACTCCCACTGTGTCCTCATTCCACCATCTGAAATTGAAATTATCTGGGATTAAATGTCAAGAAAATTTACTATGAAATCCCCAAAAGAACAGAGATGACAAAGTTAGTATCTATTGTTCAGCGATTCAGAGCTGTCCATGGCTGTCTTCTATTGTATTAGACAGTGAGTTTGTTTGCAGGTTTTTAATCCAATTGTTAAAAATCTTAACCTGGGTAGATAAGCCTATTGAACTTTAAACAAATGGTGGGTTGAGATTTAGATGTATGGCCTCCCAAGGTATAGTATTGAAAGTATGTTCACACGGGTCATTCTTAAATATCATCCATTTCAACAGTCAAAAGGTCAATTTTGGCCTATTGTAAGATATTTGCTTTTGGATGATATTTAAGTAGTGTGTTCGGACAGGTAAGCCTATTGAACTTTAAACAAACTGTGGGTTGAGATTTAGACGTATGGCCTCCCAAGGTACAGTATTGAAAGTATGTTCAAAGGGGCCATTCTTAAATATCATCCATTTCAACAGTCAAAGATCAATTTTGGCCCATTTTAAAATATTTGTTTCAAAGATCAATTTTGACCCATTTTAAAATATTTGTTTTTTACTAATTATTTGACCAATGAAATGAATGATATTTAAATAGTGTTCCTACTAGTGTGCCCATTTCAAAATATCTTTCAGTTATAATTCACATTCTACTGTTTTCAAGATTGGCTTATAGGGGTTGGTGTGGATTGCAATGAAGTGATGTTAGGTTTGTGGTGTTGCAGTGTTTAGACGATTGGGCAGATTACTACTCTCCGCACTATCTTGAGCAGAGGTAAAATGATGGGTAGGCATCAATTTAGACTTATGGCCTCCCCAAGGTACCGTATTCAAAATGCTGACTATATAACAGTATGTTCACACTGGTGTTCACAAGCTGTTCACCGTTTCAATATATTTCTCTTTCAGTTGTCATCACAATCCATTATTTTCCAGATTGGCTACTATGGGTTAGTGAGCAATTGCTGTCATCGCATTGAAATACCGTATTCAAAATGCCTCCCAAGATACCGTATTCAAATTGCTGACTATATAATTAGTCGATAGGCTTTTATATGTGAGCATTATAGTGCTCAGAATTGTCTCACGCCATTGAAAAAAAAAAAAATATCATGCCGGAAAATTTTCTAAACTCATCGGTTGTTCCTATCGGCGTATTCCTTGAACCTCGTATGGGTGCAAGTGCTAGTAGCGTGTTCAGACTGCTGTTCACAAGCTGCTCACCATTTCAATATATTTCTCTTTCGGTTGTCATCACAATCCACCATTTTCAAGATTGGCTACTATGGGTTAGTGAGCAATTACTGTCATCGCATTGAAATACCATAATCAAAATGTCTCCCAAGGTACCGTATTCAAAATGCTGCCTATATAATAATGTGTTCACACTGGTGTTCAGATGCTGTTCACCATTTCAATGTATTTCTCTTTCAGTTGTCATCAGAATCTACCATTTTCAAGATTGTCTACTATAGTGAGCAATTGCTGTCATCACATTGAAGTAATGCAAAAACAGGCACCTTTGGGATTGTCATGTTTGTGGTGTTGTATTCATTGGGCTATTCACATTCCACTGTTTACAAGATTGGCTTCTATGGGTTACAGAGCAATTAGTTTCATTGCATTGAAGTAATACAGGAGCAGAGGGCAAGCTTGGGATTGATACGTTTGTGGTGTTGTATTATTGGGCTATTTGTCTTTCAATTATTATCCACATTCTACCGTTTACAAGATTGTATTCTATTTGTAGATTGATACCTACAATTTAAAATATAAAATGAAAATATAAATAAATAAATAAAAACACTTACCAATGTTTAAAATGTAAGCATAAAAGATAAACAAAATTTTAATTAGTTCAACTTCTTTTATACTTACATTTCAAATTTTGATAAGTATTCTCTTAGTTGTAAGCATCAATTTATTTATTACAAAACAATTTACCTCCCTATGAGTAAAAGTGAAGACAATTACTTAACCTTGAAGATTTTAAGAAACTGTAACATGTACCGATGATAACCTCAATCAAATAGCCCAATCCCAAGCTTAAGCACTGTCACATTACTTCATTGCAAGCAAAGTAATTGCTCGCTAACCCTTTTCATACGTACTTAGTACTCGTGGTGATTCAATTATGCTACAAATTTAGAGGATAATACACTAGTGAGGTACAGATTTATTATAACTAGTAATTGACAAAGCAAGCAAAATATAAATTGCCAATTATTGAAGTTGAACAAGATAGCTTTTTTGAGAGTTCATGTAAATTTGATAAAGTCTATGGAAGATATGCATGCCTTCTACTATGTTTCATTCCTTTGAATTGAACTCATTTATAGATTTGTAAAGCCAAACTAGAAAACTCACTAAAAATAGCAAACTAGGGTTCCCACCAAAAATCAAAGAGTCACTATACTCATGTCCTCCTTGGAAGTTGAAACCGATAGTCAAATGAAGACATACTAAATGAAAAATACTATGAAAATTATTCAATTTTGGTACCCCAACTTGATAGGATCATAACTACTAACCTATTGAACCGAAATTAAACTAGTTCAATGTGTTGGAATGGTCTTCAAGATACCTATTTTAATTTGATCAAATGGCATCCTTTAACTTTCCTTCTAAACAACCATGGATAGTCTCAACTCTCAAGGGCCAAAGGCCTTCAAATTTCGAAAACATAGAAAACACCCAAAATTGCTCTTTCATCCAATTGGCAAACACATGGATGCTCCTCTCATCCTACACATCCACCTAATGGAACACAACGTTCTGAAACCCTTCATCATTCCGACTCTTGGCGGCAGCCTTCCCTCTTTCTTATCTCTTGCTATTTTTTTAAAAAGAAAAAGGTGGGAGACCACCCGTACCAAGGATTATATTAAATAAAAAGCGATTACAAGATAATGGGAAGGCAAAGGCCTCAACCCCAAGGATCATACAATTCAGGCCAGCGAGACCTATCAGCTGGCAGTCACATCCTTAAAAAGGTCTATCAACAGACACTTATAGACGAGAACAGCAGAGGGCAGATTGCTTTCTCTTCCTCAACAGACTGAAACTTGGAAACTTTTCCTAGCATGTCTGAGTCAGAACTGCATTGAGTTGGGTATTCCCATTTGTGGATTGGGATAAATATTTGTTTTTTCAGAAGAGTCTCCATCTTGAAAGATTTGTAATTCTAGTAGAGGCAAAGATATGAAAATCCAACCAAAGGCAATGACAAAAAAGGCTCCAATGGAGGTACTTGAAGGCTCCAAAGGTGGTCGAGAGCTCCTGGGTCACAACAAAGAAAAGATCAGACTTCCAAAAGAGATCAGAGAGTCCAACAAGATCGTCCTCTGAGCAGATTGGGAATCAAAAGACACCTCCTGGTCTTTCTGATCTAAGGCATAATTGGCCAACCAATTGGCCACTTTATTTCCCTCTCTATAGCAGTGTGCAATCTCATATGAATCAAAGCACTGCAAACAAGACCACGCTTGCTCAAGGATGTAATGGATGGACCAATTATCAGATTTCTTTGACTGGAAGGCTGAAACAATGACAAGAGAGTCCCCTTCAATAGAAATCGATTTAAACCCTCTTTCCTTTGCAAAGAGAAGAGAGTGCAGGAGTGCAAGGGCCTCTGCAGTATTATTTGTTCCATTGGGAAGTTTCATTGCCTTGGCTACAAGGAGTTCACCTTTACTATTTCTGATAATGCAGCCCAGGCCTAAAGGACCTGGATTACCTCTGCAGGCTTCGTCAAAGTTTACTTTGACTAAAGGGTCATAGGGAGGAAGCCATTTGATGGAAGACCTATCCACTTTGGAAATGGAGGAAAAGGCTCCGTTGGAAGGTTTAATCCTCACGATCCTTTTCTAGTTGGGGAGGATAGATTCATCCCAATTGGTCCAGTTGGAGTCTCTACACTGTGTCCTCTGAAACTTTGCATCAACTGTTTCTGAAATAAGGGATTCAATATCCAACCATAACAACTCCCAACTCTTTGAAGAGTCTCTAAAAACTCTTGAATTTCTCTCTTTCCAAATTAACCACAGCAAGATCGAAGGACTAACAATCCATAAGATGTGAAAAAAATCCTCTTTGAAATGAGTAGGCCAGCTTTTCAGCGATTGAGAAAGAGAAGAGGGAAGAGCATCCTGCCAATTTAACTTAGACATTAGATGTCCCCAGCATGCCTAAGAAAATCTGCAATGCATAGAAATGTGATCAACTGATTCCTTTTCCTCATGACAAAAAACACAATCAAAATTTGCACCTAGTGACAATCTTTCTATTCTATCTCCTGTGAGGATCTTATTATTGAAAGCCAACCAAGTAAATGTTCCAGCCTTGGGAAGAACATGATCTGCCCAACAAAGAAAAGAGGGCCACTCCACCTTCGACCTGGAGGAAAGAGACTTATATCCAAACTTGGCTTTATATTTCCCAGACCCATCACCCAGCCAAACCAATTCGTCCTCCTTGGCAGAGAAAAAAATACTTCTATCATTAAGGATCTTAGTCAAAGCGCTTTTTTGCTCCTGGGGGAAGTTACAGTTATCAAAGCTCTTCCAGATGATTTTTGTTGGAACAGATGTAGTATCCACTGTAAAATAGTCAGAAACTTTCAATCCCCAAAAAGTTTTAAGAAAGGCTTCTGCTTCTTTAAAATTCCCCAAAGAGAAAATTTTCTTCCAACCATTCCACGAGTCATCCCAGAAAGTTGCTTTTTTGCCATTAAAGATCATCCAAGATAACTTTGGAAGGATAACTTGCCTACATTTCACTATGAAGTTCCAAATGGAAGAACCTTTGGGAGGATTTAAGACTGTAAAAATTCTTTCTGGCTTTCTAGAGTCCAAATATTTTTTCTGCATGATCATGACCCATTTAGCTTGAGGATTTTTGTACATTTTCCATGCTAGTTTTGCTCCAAGTGCCAGGTTTTGTAGATCCATATTAATGACTCCTACCCCGCCTTGAGATTTAGGGGTACAAACTTTATCCCAAGCAATTAAATGGATCTTCTTGTCTGAAGTTCCTTGCCAAAGGAAGTTCCTGCAGAGTTTTCATGCTTGTGCTAAGATGCCTTTTGGGATTCGAAGAGACGAGAGCATATAGATCGAAACCACTGATAAGACTATTTTAACCAAAGTGAGTCTACCTGCAAGGGACAACCAATTTCCCTTCCAAGAACAGATTTTCTGGGATAAACTTTCGAGGACACCATTCCACAGGGTATTCTTTTGTCTACCATTAAAAAGAGGGATGCCCAGATATTTACCTGGGAGTGAATCCAGTTTAAAATTGAAAAGAGATGCTAGCTCAATTTGCCTGGCCTGTGAAGTATTAAAAAGATACAACTTAGATTTGTTGGTGTTGACCAATTGACCAGAGGCATCACAGTATACTGAGAGGACTTGCTTAATTGCGGCTGCTTCTTTTTTGTTGGCTCTACCTAAAAGGATAGTATCATTTGCAAAAAGAGCATGGGTTAAAGATTCTGAAAAAGCCTTCAATTTGATCCCATTCCAAAGCCTCTGACGTGAAGCATCCTTGATCACCCACGTGAGAGCTTTCGCCATCAGGATGAATAGGTAAGGGGAAATGGGGTCGCCTTGGCAAAGACCTCTCGAAGTCTGAAATGAAGGAGACTCACTGCCATTAATTAAGACTGAAGTTGTAACACTTGAAATGTAGGAGAAGCCCAACGAACAAAGGACATGGCATAGAAAATTCCATTCTCCTTGCTCATATTTAACTTTAAAACCATGCTGGGATTGTTATCATACTTGAGTGAGTGCAAAATTTCATGAGTTAAAATGGCCCCTTCACCTGTTTCTTTTCCCAGAACAAACCCCCCTTGCTCTTTAGATATTAAAAGGGGAAGAAAAGAAGCTAATCTTAAAGCTATAGCTTTGGAGATAACTTTATAAATAAAGTTGCAGAGAGAAATAGGTAGAAAATCTTCAAAAATCATTGGAGTATTTACCTTAGGGATTAAAACCAAACTGGTTCTATTGAATTCTTTCAGCACATTTGAAAATTTCCTGGATTCCTCGACAGCTAATAACACATCTCTGCCTACAAACTCCCAACAATTTTGGAAAAAAGAACCAGTCGAGCCATTCGGGCCTAGGGCTTTACTTCCGTCCAAGGAAAAAACTGTGGCTCTAACTTCCTCAAGGGATAATTCCCTAAGCAACTCCCTGTTGTGATCATCTGTGACTCTTTTGGGCAGATTGAAAGAGGTAAGAGATTGTGGATTGGGCGATTTGTTACTTGTGAGAAGATTTTTGAAGAAAGACTTTGCCTCCTCTTTAATGGAATTTGTATCATGAATGAAGGAACCATCCTGCCTCTAGATACATTGGATAGTTGTCTTGTGTCTGCAGGCTTTAGTAGAAAGGTGGAAAAAGGCAGTGTTGCGATCACCCTCTTTGAGCTAGGTTTCTCGAGATTTTTGCCGCCAAAAGATCTCTTCCCATTGAAGAATCTCTTCCAGCTGCAATTTGAGAGACTTTTCTTTGAGGAAGGAGACGTTATCCATGCCCAAACACATAACTTCATTTTCGAACTTTGCTATCTCTTTGATAATTCTATCCTTCTCAAAAACTATATTCTTAAACTGAGATGTATTCCAACTATAAATCTTTGATTTGACAAAATCCAATTTTGTTTCCAGCTGGAACATTCTGGAACCCTTGACAAAGGGGGTTGAAGCCCACTAGGATTTGACATTTTGCAAGAAATCTTTATCTCTAAACCACATCTCTTGGAACTTAAAGAAACTTTTGATAAATAAATGCTCAGTGCCCACCACAAGGCTAATAGGAAAAAGATTAGAACCAAGAAAAGGGAGAATTTGAGAGGAGACAAAAAGATTTCCCATTAGACACTGTGAGGAGCACAGGAAACAGTCCAACCTTTCAGCAATCTGTGAATGGTCATAACATCTGTTAGTCCAAGTGAAGAAACCGTTCATGGGTCTGCAATCTAAGAGGCCATTAGAGTCAACAAACTCCTTGAAGTCTGCCATAGCCTGGGTAAAGTTAAAATTGCCTCCTAGTTTCTTCGATCTGTCTAATATGATGTTGAAATCGCCTCCTAAAATGACCAACTCATGCTTTAGCATGGACAAGATGCTAGAAATATGTCTCCATAAAACTAGCTTTTGAGAGGTACCCGTAGGACCATAAACATTCATGATCCACAGGTCTTTCCCATGAAGGACACCCGAGAATTTCCCCAATAACCAGTTTTCCCTGTTCCCCACAACCTAAAAAATAGGTAGATATTTCTTCCATAGGATAGCAATCCTGCCAGAGGCACCCATAGCAGGATGAAATTATGCATTCCAGTTTTTCCATTTACTAAAGAAGTGCACCCCAAAGTTTGAAGAAAGCTTAGTTTCCTGGAGTTGAAGGACATCTGCTCTAGCTCCCTCAAGTTGAGACTTGATGAGGTGGGACTTGTTAGGGGTGTTTAAGCCCCTAACATTCCACGAAAGGACCTTCATTGCCCTCGAGGGGAGCTGAATTCTCCCCTCTTCTTTCTTGAAATTATCCCACCATTCTCTACAGCTACCTCTTGGTCGTTCTTCTCTTTAGCCTTCTTTTGCCTGGAACTTCTCCTAGAAGGCATGTTTATCAGATTTCTCTGGATCAGTTGGGTTTGAGAAATGCCCATATCAGATCCGCCAACCTGTGCTTCATGCTCTTGTAAGACTTCATCAACCAAGTCTTCAAATGAGGTGGAGGTCACCTTTGCTAAGACCTTCTCATACAGATCCTGAAGCTTTACATCTGAATTCATAGAGGATTCATGTGTCTTGGTTACCTCGAGGTCAGCCTACAACTCATCAACAGCCTCCTGGTAGGTCTCCTCAACCCTCACAAGAGAAGAGGGCAACTCGAAGGGTTCACCATTGTTCATATCTTTTATCATTGGAGGGTGTTGATAACTGAAAGGGGGGGTGAATTAGTTATCCTTAATCTTTCTTACAATTCAAACATTTAGATCCACTTTGTTATTCATTAGCATAGCATTTAATCATTCATGAAAGCATAAAGCATAAACACCAGAGCAGATAAACATCAACACATGAGACACCAAGATTTTGACGTTGAAAACCCGGTTAAGGGAAAAACCACGGGGTGATTAACCCAAGGATTATTCTATGTTAGAAGAATAAGAAAAAGATGGCACATGCCAATTAGGGCTCATTTCCCGAGCACATTGCTCACAAGAGGTACACTGCCTACAAAGAGACACACTGTCTACAAAGTGATAAGAATCACAATCTTGAACTGGAGAATGACATCATTACCATGTTTGGATCAGTTCCATTTAAGCCCAAAACCCTTGCTCTGCCTTTCGCACTTCTCTTCGCTATACCACACTCATCACTGCAAGACACACTTCAAAATGAATTCACAAACCCTTATTTATACAAGGCATCGACTTAGGAACAATCATCTAAGTCGGAAAACATCTACAAGATCATTCGCAAGGCGTGTAATACATCTGGTCGGCCTGTCTCTGGAAGAACACCAACAACCGGTGGTCAATACATCAAATCCAAACTCTAACTTCAATGCGGACCACCAACATGAACTGAACATGATCCAATGATCATCATAACCTTCCCTGAATCACCAATAACATCTGCACTTCATCAGCTTACCAGAATTCTTCTCTTCTTCATCTAGAACTTCAAGAACATAGTCTGTCATCACTGTCATAATGAGAAAGGTGCTTCCGGACCTCCAAATCATTCACAAATCTATTTGTCACTTCACACTGACCTCTTAAACACTCTCTCCAATCCACAGAGTGAGATAATGCAATTCTGGATCTCACTGGACCTTTCTGTGACCCTCTGTCACCTCTGAACGCCTACTGGAACCGGTTCCACACAAACAGCCATAACTTCTTCAGATCTTTATGCGGACCTCTGAAATATTAATTGGAACATCTCAAGACTCATATCTACAAGCCCTTCAATCCGCATCCTCGGTTTCTCAACCTATTGAGTACTTTTGCCTTCTTCTTATCACTGTTCTTCACTGTTCTTGATTGAGACTAATTTTCTCAATATCCTCAGCACACAGCTCATCCAATCCTTCTTATCAATGCAATATGAGTATGTTGACGTCAATGACAACACTGTTTAACCTCATACTTGCAACAATCTCCCCCTTTGTCATTGATGACAACATATGGTGTGAAAAACCATCAAGACAAGAACTTCTCCTTTCTGTCACAGCTCCCCCTATCAGCAACACTTCTTCACATGTCTTCTCTTCCTTTACTGCTCCCCCTTTGATCATTAACCACTTGTTTTTCACATGTCTTCTCTCCCCCTTTGACATCAATGGCAAAGGGCTCATACTTGCAGTTCTAACACATCAGAATCATACTAGCTGCTCCCCCTTAGTAGCAACGCCCTATCATCAATCCGGATCACAAGATATGACTGTGATATCCACCGGACTGATGCACATCAGTGCATCCTAGTTCAGCACCGGAGGGGCCATGATCCCTAACTTCTCCCTAAGATACTCAAAAGAGTCCTTGGGAAGAGGTTTAGTAAAAATATCTACAAGCTGATCTTTGGAGGGCACATACTCCAATCTGACTTCACCCTTGTTCACTTGTTCTCTCAAAAAGTGAAATTTGATAGATATATGCTTGGTCTTAGAATGTAATACCAGATTCTTAGAAATATTTATTGTACTTGAATTATCACAGAAAATTGTGATAGGCTCCTCATATTCTACTTGAATATCTCTTAGCATTTCCTTCATCCACAAAAGTTGAGTGCAACTACCTGTTGCTGCAATGCATTCTACTTCTGTTGTAGATAGTGATATTGCTTCTTGTTTCTTGCTTAGCCAAGAAACCAACCTTTTTCCCAAAAAGAATGCTCCTCCACTTGTACTCTTCCTATCATCCACATCTCCTGCCCAATCTGCATATGTATATGCATGTAGAGAAAAGTCATGATCTCTGGGATACCATAGGCCATACTCAACTGTTCCTTTCAAGTACCTAAATTTTTTTTGATTGCCATAACATGAGATTCTTTGGGATCAGCCTGGAATCTTGCCACAAGACCAACTGCCTGCATTATATCTGGTCTAGTCTGAGTGAGATACAGTAATCCACCAATCATTGATCTGTACTTTGTCTGATCTATCTTAGGAGATTCATCATCTTTACTCAACTTACATCCGGTAGCCATAGGAGTGTTCATTGGCTTTGAATCTTCCATTCCAAATTTCTTCAATAGCTCTTTCACGTACTTGGTCTGAGAGATAAAGATTCCTTTCTTTGTCTGAGTAATTTGCAGACCCAAGAAGAAATTCATTTCACCGAGCATTGACATTTCAAACTCACTTTTCATTTGGTTTGCAAAGGTTTTACACATACTGTCTCTTCCCCCAAAAATGATATCATCTACAAATACTTCAACAATCAAGATGTTTTCATGATCAATTTTGAAATATAGATTACTATCAGCAGTACCTTTGTTGAAACCAATCTTCAAAAGATGTTTGTCCAGCCTCTCATACCATGCTCTTGGAGCTTGCTTTAGACCATACAGTGCCTTCTTTAATTTGTAGACCATATCACCATGCTCTGATAACTAAAATCCATCTGGTTGTTCAATGTACACTTCTTCTTCTAGGTCACCATTCAGGAAAGTAGATTTGACATCCATCTGATACACTTTGAAGTCCTTGAAGGTAGCAAATGCAAGAAATAGTCTGACTGCTTCAATTCTTGCCACCAGAGCAAAGGTTTCCTCAAAATCAATCCCTTCTATTTGAGAGTATCCTTTGCAGACTAATCTGGCCTTATTTCTGATTACTTCACCAACTTCATTTAGTTTGTTCCAGAAGACCCATTTGGTTCTAATCACATTTTTCTTACTAGGTCTGGAAACAAGATCCCAAGTATGATTTTTCTCAATTTGCATCAACTCTTCCTCCATTGCTTTTGTCCAATTTTCATCATTACATGCTTCATTTATTGTCTTAGGTTCAATCTTTGAAATTAGACAACATTCATCTGAATTTTGAGCAACATTCCTTCTAGTTTGCACACCTTTGCTTTTGTCACCTATGATCTGATCTTCAGAGTGGTTCAGTCTTACATACTTTGGAACTTTGGGAATTTCTTGCACTTCTGCTTCTTGATCAGGCTCATCTAGACCTAACTCTTCTTCCTGATTTACCGAATCAGTCTGAATCTAACCTTCAGGAGAGGATGGAGCTCCTTGAATCAGAACATCATTCTGATCATCTTCATCATACTCATAAAATCTTGAGGGCTTCTCAATTCCTTCATCAACTTTCACATTAGTACTTTCTATCATCTTTCTCAGTCTCTTATTGTAACACCGGTATGCTTTGCTTTGAGTGGAGTAACCCAAGAAGATTCCTTCATCACTTCTAGCATCAAACTTTCCTAGATCTTCATCTCTTTTAATGTAACATTTGCTACCAAATACTCTGAAATATCTCACAGTAGGAGTGATGCCAAACCAAAGTTCATAGGGAGTCTTACCGGTATTGTTTCTGATTTGAACTCGATTGAGAGTGTAGACTGCAGTGCTGACAGCTTCTCTTTAAAACATTTGAGGAACATTTGCTTCCAACATCATTGTCTTGGCAGCTTCCTGGATGGTCCGGTTCTTTCTCTCAACTACTCCATTCTGCTGTGGAGTCCTAGGAGCAGACAACTGTCTCTTTATACCATGCTTCTCACAAAAGTCTATGAACTCACCAGATGTGAATTCACCACCTCTATTAGACCTTAGACACTTCAGTTTTAATCCAGTTTGATTCTCTACCATAGCTTTGAAGATTTTGAACTTTTCAAAGGCTTTTGACTTCTCTTTCAGAAAGGTGGCCCACATTATCTGGGAATAATCATCAATTAGTAACATGAAGTATCTATCACCTTGCATACTCTTGACTCTTGTCGGACCACATAGATCAGTATGAACTAATTCCAATAATCCGGTAGAGGACTAATCTTTGCTTTTGAATGAAACTTTGCTCTGTTTACCTAGCTGACATTCTTTGCATAAACCATTTGTAGGTTTTACCAATTTTGGAAGATCTCTAACAGCCTACGTATTGCTTATCCTAATGATGTTATCAAAATTTACATGACACATCCTTCTATGCCACAACCAGCTCTGATCAACTTGAACAAGTAGACAACTTTTATCAGCACCAACCAAGTGAAAGATATTACCTTTAGTTTGAGTACCGGATGCAATCTCTATTTCAGATCTTTCAAAGATTTTGCATTTTCCATCCTTGAATCTAAGATCATAACCTTTATCCACCAACTGTCCAACACTGAGAAGATTATGCTTCAAACCTTCAACATAGAGCACATTACCAGTTTTGTTTCTTCCATTAAAAGAAATAGTTCCTCTTCCTCTGATTCTACCAGCTGAATTATCACCAAACCTTACCACTCCTCCTTCATACCTTTCCAAATCTAAGAACTTGTTCTTGTCACCTGTCATATGGTGAGAGCATCCACTGTCAATAACCCAATCATCCTTTTCTTCAACTTGGGCAACCAAAGCTCTTTCTTCAATCTTATGATTGATAGATATTGGATCTTCTTCCTTGATAGCAATAAGCACCCATTCATTTCCGGATTTGTTTCCTATCTCTGATTCATCATCTGTTACTCCTTCATTATCAGCTTCTTCATGAACATAATAACAATTCTTTTGAAACTTTTGTCTGTTAGTATTTGACCTGGTAGATCTTTCTGGACATCTTGAGGCAAAGTGACCAATCTTATTGCAGTTGAAGCATTTAAAAGGTAGTTTTCCTTCATACTTACCGGATCCTCTTGGAAATCTCTTTGCAATGAGGGCTTCAAGATGAGCTATTTCTACTTCTTCCTCTTCCATGTCTTTCCTTGCTTGATCATACCATGACAGCTTCCTTGAAGAGTTTTCTCCCGGATCAAATCTTTGTTTGCCTTTCACATAGGCACTGGCTTTGAATGCAGATTCAGTCTTGGGTGGATCATCTCCAAACTCGGTCATTTCAAATGCAACCAGTTTGCTAGCCAATTGTTCTCTTGTGACAGTTGTATGGGCTATGAATTCATCAATGGCAGCAACCTTGATTTTGTAGGCAGTAGGAAGAGATCTGAGTATTTTGTAAACAATTTTATTTTCATCTAAAACTCCACCAGCATTCTTGATTCCACATACTAGCTCATTTACCCTTGGCATAAAGGTAGTGATATTTTCATCATCTCTCATCTTCAATCTTTCAAATTTCCCTTTGAGACTTTGCAACCTTGCACTCTTAACAAACTCATCTCCTTCATGCAGAAGTTCCAGTTTAATCCAGATCTCATAGGCAGTTGGTAGGTCAATAACATTGGAGAGCTCTGAGTTGGTTAATGCACTTAGAAGAGCCTCTTTAGTCCGCAGATTGTTTTCAGCATCTGTGATTTCATTTAGAGTTGTCAGACCACCCTGTGGAGGTTTATATGCTTTTTCGACTATGGACAAATTCGCCTTTCCCATACACTCCAAGTGACATTTCATGCGGCCTTTCCAAAGAGTGAAGTTGGTTCCATCAAACTTCAGACTGTCCTTCTTGTATGACGACATCCTAGATCTCCTCAAGCGGTTAAGCTCTCTTTAGAGGAAATTGGCTCTGATACCAATTGTTGATAACTGAGAGGGGGGGTGAATCAGTTATCCTTAATCTTTCTTACAATTCAAACATTCAGATCCACTTTATTATTCATTAGCATAGCATTTAATCATTCATGAAAGCATAAAGCATAAACACTAGAGCAGATAAACATCAACACATGAGACACTGAGATTTTGACGTGGAAAACCCAGTTAAGGGAAAAACCACGGGCTGATTAACCCAAGGATTATTCTCTATTAGAAGAATAAGAAAAAGATGGCACATGCCAATTAGGGTTCACTGCCCAAGCACACTGCTCACAAGAGGCACACTGCCTACAAAGAGACACACTATCTACAAAGTGATAAGAATCACAATCTTGAACTGGAGAATGACATCATTACCATGTCTGGATCAGTTCCATTTAAGCCCAAAACCCTTGCTTTGCCTTTCGCACTTCTCTTTGCCATACCACACTCATCACCACAAGACACACTTTAAAATGAATTCACAAACCCTTATTTATACAAGGCATCAACTTAGGAACAATCATCTAAGTCGGCAAACATCTACAAGATCATTCGCAAGGTGTGTAATACATCCGGTCGGCCTGTCTCTGGAAGAACACCAACAAACGGTGGTCAATACATCAAATCCAAACTCTAACTTCAATGCGGACCACCAACATGAACTGAACATGATCCAACAATCATCATAACCTTCCCTGAATCACCAATAACATCCGCACTTCATCAGCTTACCAGAATTCTTCTCTTCTTCATCTGGAACTTCAAGAACATAGTCTGTCATCACTGTCATAATGAGAAAGGTGCTTCCGGACCTCCAAATCATTCACAAATCTATTTGTCACTTCACACTGACCTCTTAAACACTCTCTCCAATCCACAGAGTGAGATAATGCAATTCTGGATCTCACCGGACCTTTCTGTGACCCTCTGTCACGTCTGAACGCCTGCCGAAGCCAGTTCCACACAAACAGCCATAACTTCTTCAGATCTTTATGCGGACCTCTGAAATATTAACTAGAACATCTCAAGACTCATATCTACAAACCCTTTAATCTGCATCCTCTGATTCTCAACCTATTGAGTACTTTTGCCTTCTTCTTATCACTGTTCTTCACTGTTCCTGATTGAGACTAATTTTCTCAATATCCTCAGCACATAGCTCATCCAATCCTTCTTATCAATGTAATATGAGTATGTTGACATCAATGACAACACTGGTTAACCTCATACTTGCAACAGAGGGATCTTGATGTTGCAAGTATGAGGTAAACCAGTGTTGTCATTGATGTCAACATACTCATATTGCTTTGACAAGAAGGATTCAATGAGCAGTGTGCTGAGGATATTGAGAAAATTAGCCTCAGTCAGGAACAGTAAAGAACAGTGATGAGAAGAAGGCAAATGTACTGTATAGGATGCGAACCGGAGGATGCGGATTAAAGGGTTTGTAGATATGAGTCTTGAGATGCTTCAGTTAAGATTTCAGAGGTCCGCATGAAGATCTGAAGGAGTTGTGGCTGTCGGTGTAGAACCGGTTCTGGCAAGTATTCAGAGGTGACAAAGGATCACAAAAAGGTCCGGTGAGGTCCGGAACTGTATAATCCTAATCTGCGGATTGGAAGGAGTCTTTGGGATGTCCTTGTGATGTGCCATCTCGAGTTGTGTATAATTTGGAGGTCCGGAAGTACCTCCTGCATTATGACAGTGGCGACAGACAGTGTTCTTGAAGTTCCGGATAAGGAGGATAAGAGATTTCAGTAAGTAAAGGAAATGTGGATGTACCTGGTCATTTAGGCAGGCTTGTGAAGGTTCTTGGATCATGTTGAGGTTGTGTTGTTGGTCCGCATTGATAGTAGAGCCCGGAATTGAAGATATTCTTCCGGATGAAGTTCTTGCTCTGTTTAGTCGACCGGATGAGTTGTTCATCCTGCGAATGTTCTTGTGGTGGCCGACCGGATGTGTTATTCATCTTGCGGATACTCTTATGGTTGTTTGCCGACTTAGATGTTTGTTCCTAAGTCGATGTCTTGTATAAATAACGGTTTGTGAGTTCATTTCGAAGTGTGGATTGTGTGGATGGGTGTGGCATAGTGAAGAGAAGTGCAAAAGGCAGAGCAGAGGTTTTTGGGCTTAAATGGAACTGATCCGGACATGGTAGAGATGTCATTCTCCAGTTCAAGATTGTGATTCTTATCACTTTGTAGACAGTGTGTCTCCTTGTAGGCAGTGGGCCTCTTTGTGAGCAGTGTGCTCGGGCAGTGAGCCCTAATTGGCAAGTGCCATTCTTTTTCTTATTCTTTTAACAGAGAATAATCCTTGGGTTAATCACCCCGTGGTTTTTCCCTTAACCGGGTTTTCCACGTCAAAATCTTGGTGTTCAATGTGTTGATGTTTATCTGCTCTTGTGTTTATGTATTATGCTTTCATGGATGATTAATTGATATGCTGTTAACTAACAATGAAGAATCAAGTGTTTGAAAGAACAAGAAGTTTTATACAACTGATTCACCCCCCCTCTCAGTTGTATGCCTTAAATCCAACAATTGGTATCAGAGCCAAGTTCCTCTGAAAGAAGCTTAACCGCTTGAGGAGATCTAGGATGTCATCATACAAAAAGGATAGTCCGAAGTTTGATGGAACCAATTTTACTCTCTGGAAGGGTCGCATGAAATGTCACCTGGAATGTATGGGAAAAGCATACTTGGCCATGGTTTCAAAACCATATGTACCTCCACAAGGTGGTCCAACAACTCTGAATGAAATCACAGAAGTTGAAAATAATCTGCGGACCAAGGAAGCTCTTCTAAGCACATTGAATGACTCAGATCTCTCAAATGTTATTGACCTACCAACTGCATATGAGATCCTGACTAAACTGGAACTTCTGTATGAAGGAGATGAGTTTGTCAAAAGTGCAAGGTTGCAAAGTCTGAAAGGGAAATTCGAAAGATTGAAGATGAGAGATGATGAAAACATCACTACTTTTATGCCAAGAGTGAATGATCTAGTGTGTGGAATTAGAAATGCTGGTGGAACTCTGGATGAAAATGAGATCGTTTGCAAAATCCTTAGATCCCTTCCTGCTGCCTAGAAAATCAAGGTTGCTGCAATTGATGAATTCAGAGCCCACACAACTGTCACAAGAGAACAATTGGCTGACAAGCTAGCTGCATTTGAAATGACCGAGTTTGGAGATGATCTTCCCAAGACTGAATCTGCTTTCAAAGCCAGTGCCTATGTGAAAGGCAAACATAGAATTGATCCGGGAGAAAACTCTTCAAGAAAGATGACATGGTATGATCAAGCAAGAAGAGACATGGAAGAAGAAGAAGCAGAAACAGCTCAACTTGAAGCCATCATTGCAAAAAGACTACCAAGAGGATCCGGTAAGTATGAAGGAAAACTACCCTTTAAGTGCTTCAACTGCAATAAGATTGGTCATTTTGCTTCAAGATGTCTGGAAAGATCTGCAAGGTCTAATACTAACAGACAAAGGTTTCAAAAGAATTGCTATTATGTTCATGAAGAAGATGACAATGAAGGAGTAATAGATGATGAATCAGAACTAGGAAGCAAATCCAGAAATGAGTGGGTGTTTATTGCCATCAAGGAAGAAGATTCAATACTCTCTGAATCTGTCAATCACAAAGTTGTTGAAAAAGCTTTGGCTGCTCAAGTGGAAGAAAAGGATGATTGGGTCATTGACAGTGGATGTTCTCACCATATGACTGGTGACAAGAATAAGTTCTTGAATTTGGAAAGGTATGAAGGAGGAATGGTAAAGTTTGGTGACAATTCTGCTGGCAGAATCAGAGGCAGGGGAACTATTTCCTTTGATGGAAAGAGCAAAACAGGTAATGTACTATATGTTGAAGGATTGAAGCACAATCTTCTCAGTGTTGGTCAGTTAGTAGACAAAGGCTATGATCTTCGGTTTAAGAATGGAAAATGTAGAATCTTTACAAGCTCCGGAACTGAAATTGCATCCGGTACTCAGACAAAAGGTAATATCTTTCATCTGGTTGGTTCAAATAAAAGTTGTTTGTTTGTTCAAATTGATCAGAGTTGGTTATGGCATAGAAGAATGTGTCATGTAAATTTTGATAACATCATCAAGATAAGCAATACTCAGGTTGTAAGAGATCTTCCAAAATTGATGAAACCTACAAATAGTGTGTGCAAAGAATGTCAGTTAGGTAAACAAAGCAGAGTCTCTTTCAAAAGCAAAGATCAGTCTTCTACCGGATTGTTGGAATTAGTACATACTGATCTCTGTGGTCCGACAAGAATCAAGAGTCTGCTAGGTGATAGATATTTCATGTTGTTAATTGATGACCATTCCCGGATGATGTGGGTTACCTTTCTAAAAGAAAAATCAGAAGCATTTGAGAAGTTCAAAATCTTCAAAGCTATGGTAGAGAATCAAACCGGATTGAAACTAAAGTGTCTAAGGTCTGATAGAGGTGGTGAATTTACATCTGGTGAGTTCATTGACTTTTGTGAGAAGCAGGGTATAAGGAGACAATTGTCTGCTCCTAGGACTCCACAGCAGAATGGAGTAGTTGAAAGAAAGAACCGGACCATCCAGGAAGCTGCCAGGACAATGATGTTGGAAGCAAATGTTCCTCAGATGTTCTGGAAAGAAGCTATCAGCACTGCAGTCTACACTCTAAATCGAGTTCAAATCAGAAACAATACCGGTAAGACCCCCTACGAACTCTGGTTTGGCATCACTCCCACTGTGAAATATTTCAGGGTATTTGGTAGCAAGTGTTATATCAAAAGAGATGAAGATCTAGGAAAGTTTGATGCTAGAAGTGATGAAGGAATTTTCTTGGGCTACTCCACTCAAAGCAAAGCATACCGGTGTTACAATAAGAGACTGAGGAAGATGATAGAAAGCACTAATGTGAAAGTTGATGAAGGAATTGAGAAGCCCTCAAGATTTTATGAATCTGATGAAGATGACCAAGACAGTGTTCAAGGAACTCAATCCTCTTCGGTAAGACAGAGTCAGCCTGATCCGGTAAATCAGGAAGAAGAGATAGGTCTGAATGAGCCTGATCAAGAAGCAGCAGTGTAGGATACTCCCAAAATTCCAAGGTATGTGACACTAAACCACTCTGAAGATCAGATCATAGGTGACAGAAGCAAAGGTGTGCAAACTAGAAGGAATGTTGCTCAAAATTAGGATGAATGTTGTCTGATTTCAAAGATTGAACCTAAAATAGTAAATGAAGTCTGCAATGATGAAAACTAGACTAAAGCAATGAAAGATGAATTAATGCAAATTGAGAAAAATCATACTTGGGATCTTGTTCCCAGACCTAGAGAGAGGAATGTGATTGGAACCAAATGGGTCTTCCGGAACAAATTAAATGAAGCTGGTAAAGTAATCAGAAACAAAGCTAGATTGGTCTGCAAAGGCTACTCCCAAATAGAAGGAATTGATTATGAAGAGACCTTTGCTCCTGTGGCAAGAATTGAAGCAGTCAGATTATTTCTTGCATTTGCTGCCTTCAAAGACTTCAAGGTATATCAGATGGATGTCAAGTCTGCCTTCCTAAATGGTGATCTGGAAGAAGAAGTTTACATTGAACAACAGGATGGATTTCAATTATCTGACAATGATGATATGGTCTGTAAGTTAAAGAAAGCATTGTATGGATTAAAACAAGCTCCAAGAGCATGGTATGAAAGGTTGGATAAGCATCTTGTGCAGATTGGATTCAGCAAAGGTACTGCTGACAGTAACTTATATTTCAAAATTGATCATGAAAACATTTTGATTGTTGAAGTGTTTGTAGATGATATCATTTTTGGAGGAAGAGATAGTATGTGCAAAACTTTTGCAAATCAGATGAAATGTGAGTTTGAAATGTCTATGCTTGGTGAAATGAATTTCTTCTTGGGTCTGCAAATTACTCAAACAAAGAAAGGAATCTACATTTCTCAGACCAAATATGTGAAAGAATTGTTAAGGAAATTTGGTATGGAAGATTCAAAACC
Organism: Cunninghamia lanceolata; assembly: GCA_027924645.1. NCBI lineage: Eukaryota > Viridiplantae > Streptophyta > Pinopsida > Cupressales > Cupressaceae > Cunninghamia > Cunninghamia lanceolata. Next base: position 9,589,749 of record BSBN01000814.1, read on the forward strand.
AATGAACACTCCCATGACAACCGGATGTAAGTTGAGCAAAGATGATGACTCCCCAAAGGCAGATCAGACAATGTATAGATCAATGATTGGTGGACTGTTGTATCTCACTTAGACTAGACCAGATATAATGCAGGCTGTTGGTCTTGTGGCAAGATTCCAGGCTGACCCTAGAGAATCTCATGTTATGGCAATCAAAAGAATTTTTAGGTATTTGAAAGGAACAGTTGAGTATGGTCTATGGTACCCTAGAGATCCAGACTTCTCTCTTCATGCTTACACAGATGCATATTGGGTAGGAGATGTAGATGATCGAAAGAGCACCAGTGGTGGAGCATTCTTTTTGGGGAAAAGATTGGTTTCTTGGCTAAGCAAGAAACAAGATGCAATATCTCTATCTACAACTGAAGCAGAATACATTGCAGCAGCAAGTAGTTGTACTCAAATCCTATGGATGAAGCAGATGCTAAGAGATCTTAAAATTGAATATGCGGAGCCTATCACAATTTTCTGTGATAATTCAAGTGCAATTAATATTTCCAAGAATCCGATATTACACTCTAAGACTAAGCACATATCTATCAAGTTTCACTTCTTGAGAGAACAAGTGAACAAGGAAGAAGTTAGGTTGGAGTATGTTCCCTCCAAGGATCAGATTGCAGATATCTTTACTAAACCTCTTCCCAAGGACTCTTTTGAATATCTCCGGGAGAAGTTAGGGGTCATGGCCCCTCCGGTGATGAACTAGGATGCACTGATGTGCATCAGTCCGGTGGATATCACAGTCATATCTTGTGATTCGGATTGATGATGGGGAGCTGCTACTAAGGGGGAGTAGCTGGTATGATTCTGATGTGTTAAAATTGCAAGTATGAGCCCTTTGCCATTGATGTCAAAGGGGGAGAGAAGACATGTGCAAAACAAGTAGCTGATGATCAAAAGGGGAGCAGTAAATGAGGAGAAGACATGTTGCTGATAGGGGGAGAAGTGACAGAAAGGAGAAGTTTCTTGTCTTGATGGTTTTTTACATCATATGTTGCCATCAATAACAAAGGGGGAGATTGTTGCAAGTATGAGGTAAACCAGTGTTGTCATTGATGTCAACATACTCATATTGCTTTGACAAGAAGGATTCAATGAGCAGTGTGCTGAGGATATTGAGAAAATTAGCCTCAGTCAGGAACAGTAAAGAACAGTGATGAGAAGAAGGCAAATGTACTGTATAGGATGCGAACCGGAGGATGCGGATTAAAGGGTTTGTAGATATGAGTCTTGAGATGCTTCAGTTAAGATTTCAGAGGTTCGCATGAAGATCTGAAGGAGTTGTGGCTGTCGGTGTAGAACCGGTTTCGGCAAGTATTCAGAGGTGACAGAGGATCACAAAAAGGTCCGGTGAGGTCCGGAACTGTATAATCCTAATCTGTGGATTGGAAGGAGTCTTTGGGATGTCCTTGTGATGTGCCATCTTGAGTTGTGTATAATTTGGAGGTCCGGAAGTACCTCCTGCATTATGACAGTGGCGACAGACAGTGTTCTTGAAGTTCCGGATAAGGAGGATAAGAGATTTCAGTAAGTAAAGGAAATGCGGACGTACCTGGTCATTCAGGCAGGCTTGTGAAGGTTCTTGGATCATGTTGAGGTTGTGTTGTTGGTCCGCATTGATAGTAGAGCCCGGAATTGAAGATATTCTTCCGAATGAAGTTCTTGCTCTGTTTAGCCGACTGGATGAGTTGTTCATCCTGCGAATGTTCTTGTGGTGGCCGACCGGATGTGTTATTCATCTTGCGGATACTCTTATGGTTGTTTGCCGACTTAGATGTTTGTTCCTAAGTCGATGTCTTGTATAAATAATGGTTTGTGAGTTCATTTCGAAGTGTGGATTGTGTGGATGAGTGTGGTATAGCGAAGAGAAGTGCGAAAGGCAGAGCAGAGGTTTTTGGGCTTAAATGGAACTGATCCGGACATGGTAGAGATGTCATTCTCCAGTTCAAGATTATGATTCTTATCACTTTGTAGACAGTGTGTCTCCTTGTAGGTAGTGGCCCTCTTTGTGAGCAGTGTGCTCGGGCAGTGAGCCCTAATTGGCAAGTGCCATTCTTTTTCTTATTCTTTTAACAGAGAATAATCCTTGGGTTAATCACCCCGTGGTTTTTCCCTTAACCGGGTTTTCCACGTCAAAATCTTGGTGTTCAATGTGTTGATGTTTATCTGCTCTTGTGTTTATGTATTATGCTTTCATGGATGATTAATTGATATGCTGTTAACTAACAACGAAGAATCAAGTGTTTGAAAGAACAAGAAGTTTTATACAACTGATTCACCCCCCCTCTCAGTTGTATGCCTTAAATCCAACACTTGACGCATGCACCCTCCTCTTGTTGATCAGAGCTGAGATAAGCTTGCTCATTTCCAGAGATGAAATTAAGGGCCCTCTTTGGGACTTGCAAAGAAAAGTCTTCTTCTTGCATCTGGAGCATAGCTGGGTAAGTTTCCTGATTCCTTAAATCCTTGGTCAGGACCAGCTGGGTGGGCAGCCCCTTGAAAATGATCACTCCAGGAATGGGGTCTTGAAGGACTGTATTACTTGTCTGACGGAGAAACTCATTAAGCCTTTCCATGTCTTCCTAAAGGAGCCCATATTGTAAAAGAATCTCCTGAAGCCAGAAACCTTGGGAAGTCCATAACTTAACTCTTTTAGGAAGGAGATCTTTTGCTTTTGAAAGGATACAAATTTTTGGGGTAGTGTCACTGAGGCTAGTCGGTGGAATATCCACCTCTTGGCAAAAACCCAGAGAGTTCCCAATGCTCTTGAGAATCTCCATGTCTCTATACTCAAGTGGGAGGTAGGGGAGTTCTATCCAGAATGGGACCATAGGTATTCATTCTTTCCCCACATTAAAGTTTGGTTTCCATTCTTGACAGAAAACAACCGTTTGACCAAACCTCCAAAGCTTCTTGCAAAGAATTTTGTCCCGCTCACCCTTATCCAAAAAAGGAAACAAAAGAAGCTATTCCCTAAATCACTGCAAACATCTTTAGTCTCTGGCCAGGCATTTTGATACCACTCTTTTAGGTCATCAAAGTAGAAGTGAGGAGAAAGGACCTTGCCAATGAGGGCTTTTTCGCGTAGGGATGAGGTCTTCTCAAAAACACCTCCTTCAAGCTTCTCCAAAAAGACTTCCTTGTACTCTTTGCATCTTATGACCTCTTTGACTTTAGGAATCCAGTCTTTCTTTTTCTTATGATCAGATGCCGCCCTTTTACACTCGCTTGTTGAAGAATACCTCTTTCTCTAGGCTTCGTCTCTTGGATCAAAACTAGGTTTGTTGAAAAAACCCTCACTCCTCCTGTGTGCTTGAGAGTCCCTCCTTTGATGGCTGTTTTGTGGTCCTTTTTGGAAATCCATAAAAGATTCATACTAAGACTTTAGTGGTTTCAAAACATTTGACCTAGCCAACCCTCTTGGACCTCTCTTCCCCCATTTGTCTCCTACTCCTTTCCTTGTGTCATAGATATGGACATGTGGTGAGTCATTGAATTTGATCTTCCTTTTGGGAATGTGCAAAGGACGTCTTCCAAAGTCATGAGTTAGAGGCACCTTCCCTAGTGGATTTATAGTGGAGCACGATAATAGAGCCGTTATGTATTGTGCAATTCTATAACTTCTTAAATTTTTAAAATTTAAGTATTGTATTGCTTGTAATGAGCTGAGTATTAGTCATATCTCTTGCTGTTAATATCACACGGATCCCATGCTCTGCCAATTGATGAACAATTGCATAGCTAATGCCCTTGTTGGCCCCTATTACCACTCCCATTGTGTCCTCATTTCACCATCTGAAATTGAAATTATCTAGGATTAAATGTCAAAAAAATTTACTATGAAACCCCCAAAAGAAGAGAGATGACAAAGTTAGTACCTATTGTTCAGCGATTCAGAGCTGTCCATGGCTATCTTGTATTGTATTAGACAGTGAGTTTGTTTGTAAGTTTTTAATCCAATTGTTAAAAATCTTAACCTGGGTAGATAAGACTATTGAGGTTTAAACAAACGGTGGGTTGAGATTTAGACGTATGGGTTGAGATTTAGATGTTCACCATTTCAAGATATTTCTTTTTTTAAGTTGTCATCACAATCCACCATTTTCAACAAGATGTTCACCATTTCAATATTTCTCTTTTTCAGTTGTCATCACAATCCACTATATTCAACAAGATGTTCATCATTTCAAAATATTTCTCTTTTCCAATTGTCATCAGTGGATCATCCACCATTTTCAAGATAGGCTACTATGGGTTAGTGAGCAATTATTGTCATCACATTGAAGTAAAGTAGAAATAGGCACCTTTGGGATTGTTATGTTTGTGGTGTTGTATTGATTGGGCTATCCACATTCCACTCTTTACAAGATTGGGCTTTAAAGGTTAGAGAGCAATTATTTTCCTAGCATTGAAGTAATGCAGGAGCAGAGGGTAAGCTTGGGATTGATAATTTGTGGTGTTGTATTATTGGACTATTTATGTTTCAGTTGTCATCCACATTCTACTATTTTACAAGATTGGTTTCTATGGGTTAGAGAGCAATTATTTTTATTGCATTGAAACAATGCAGAAGCAGAAGGTAAGTTTGGGATTGATACATTTGTGTTGTTGTATTGATTGGGCTATTTGTCTTTCAGTTCTTACCCACATTCTACGGTTTTTAAGATTGTATTCTATTTGTTGATTGATACCTACAATTTAAAATATTAATAAATAAATAAATAAATAAATAAATAAAAACACTTACCAATGTTTAAAAATGTAAGTATAAAAGATAAACAAAATTTTGATTAGTTGATGTAGGAGCATCCAAGTGAATGGGCTATCTTGCATCAACCAAAAATATTTCAGTTTGTTTTCTTCATTTTTTTGGTGTGCGTGTGGCTTTGATGGCATCTCTCAAGCTTGGGAATGTGTGGCACAATCAGGTTCGCAATATTTCAGCTTTCTTCATACTGCAATCTTGGCACATAATAGACTACTTTCACAAAATCAATTGTTCAAGGGGATTGACAAGGTTTGGTGACAAATCCTCTTATGAGTAGGTTGTTGACTTCATTTCAAAATTGATACCGAAGATTTTGTGATCAGATTCTTCCTAGTTTTGGAGATATAATTGTTTTGTGACTTGTGTTGGTAGTTTGGCGAAATGTTAAAATTTTAATTTTTGTGAGGCTTGACGTAGAATGATTTGGTGTAGGTCTTAGGATTGTTGCATTACACATTTTTTGTGAGTTTTCAGGTGATTTCGAGCTCATGGTAAAAAGTTATTTCAAAAGTTGGTTTTCAACTTCGTTGGTGGATTGTTGAATAGCACGACTTTTTGTGGTCCATATATTTGTTTCTTTCAATGATATTCTATGGATATTTCCCAGAGCTACTTTCTTTATAGACTAATGGTTAGTCATTGGATCAGTGAGAATTAAACGATGAAGCTCATTAAATAAAGTCTGCAACTGATTTGAAAATGATCTTGGAGTATGTCTGCCTGCGATTACATGTGCTCTAGTGTATCGAGTAAACTTTTGAACAGCTTGTTGTTCATAAGGCCTTGTAGATTGGATGATGATATCTTGTGGGTTAGGTGGGATGAAGCCATCCTTGCAGTCACTTGCAACAGACCAATTTGATCATGAACAAGAATCGCATAATGAGGGCTTGCCAGATATGCACGATCACTATTTAACAAAATGCCTCAAGGGAATGTGAAGGGTGTGGTATTTGAAATACCTCATAGTGGTTGGAAATAGCTATGCTATGGGACATGGTAAGTTGAGTTATTAATGAATATTGACAATGTTTATTTATTATGTTAGCAAACGTCTAAAAATGGGCCTGCGCGGGTTATGAGGGGGGGAATTAACCCATGTCATGATGTTGTTATTAAGAAGAGATTCATTTGACTCATCTTCATTCCACTTGGAACGTGTGCCTCTTCTCATTTCATGAGGTCGAAGAAAATTAGATAGATATTACTATTCATAAGAAATTCAGATGTTAAAGGAAGATGATTCAACCACTTAAAGGAAGAGGGGGATTTTGATAGAGGCATCGCTGCCCAAAGAGAAGGAAGATAGTGTGGAAAGAACTTGGTGGCTTGTGTAGAGGAAATTAAAATAGAAACAAGAGAGAGGTGTGCATGGCATTCAAAAGGAAAGAAATAGCTGAGATCAAAATACCACGCCTAAGTTTTGAAAGGGGGATATAGGGAGAAAAGTGGAATCGGCCTGGAAAAAGAAAGAGGGATCAACTGCCAAAAGACTTGAATGAAAGAAAGAATTTGGCATTCATGTCTACCACAAAGGGTAAGAGGAAGAAAACCAATAATAGTGAAAACAAGTCTATAGGAGGAAAGGAAATTGCTACCAGCTATCGGGAATAGGGAGTGAGGAGGTATTACAGAGCAGAATAAAAGATAAGAAGATTAAAGTTTGGCTAAAAAAAGAGAAACAAATAGAGGAGTGTGAAATGCCCAGCAAGGTAGAGGAAGGGAAGGAAGGAGCAAACAAAATACCAGAGAGAGATCAAGATGAGGAAATTCTATTAAAGTAAATGTGTAAATTGAGTGGTAGGTTTTTTGTATTCTTGTTTTGAATAAAGAAGTCTAATACAATTGTGAGTTAATTTGTTCTGTTGCAATCTTGTCTTGTGAGTTTTAGTTTTGTGTTTGTGAATGTTTGATTAGGAGAGGGGAGTACCATTTGCACCATATGGTATCAGAGCCAAAGTTCTTGAGAGCATATGTGGAGCACCGAATGTGAGGCAGCCTATGTCGGGACCTATAGGTAGAGAAGAGCGAGAAGGTGGTAGAAAGCTCATGTGAGGGTTGTTGTAGGTAGGAGAAGTCTTGAGCAGCGAGAGAGATTGAAGCCATAAATAGGTTGAGAGTGTGATGTGTCCCAGATTGCAACAAACAAGATGAGAGCATTCTTGTAGAAACCCGTGATATGGGAGGGTTGGAAACAGTATGAGAAGAGGAATATTTTTGAGATGGTGGTAGATATAAATATAAGGATGAATCGATTGGAAGCTATGCAAAGTGGAGAGATTATGAGTAATGAGGTCACCACGAAGGAGTATGAGAAAGAAGAGGTACATGCAACAATAGTGGCTGAAGATGACAAAGAGGATGCAAGTACAGATATTGTAGTTGTTGCAGTGGTGGAATACGAAGAGGTTGCAGTAGATGCTGATGATGGAGGTGATTTAATGTTGAAGTTTTTGGTGATTGAAGAAGAGTGGATGTCGAAGCTTGTTGTTGTAGCGAAGGGAGAAGAATGAAAAGTTGTAGCTGACAAGGATGTGGAAGATGTCGTAGTGAAAATTGATGTTGTAGCTGTGAATAAAGATGAGGTAAATCTATTTTATGATGATATTTTGTTTTCAGATAAGATGGTAGAATAAGAGATGGTTAGAGAACAAAAGTATGTAGAGAAAATGGAGATTGTTGTAGATGCTATGAGTTTGTGCATAGAAATTGTAAAGGATGCTGCAGGATTTTGGTGTAGGTGGTCGATTTGCAGTGGACTAGATCCCACGAAGGAGGAGAGGAGAGTAGGGAGTATTTGGTGGAGGAGGATGGTACATGGTGAATACAAATCCACGAAGGGAGAGAAGAATGGTGAGAAGAGTTGTGGGAGGAGGATCACACTTGTGTCGGTGAGATGCTGGAAAAAGAAGAAGAAGAAATAAACATGTGTGTATTTCACAGTGATGGAGTTTGTTGTAGATTGCTTGCAATTTGAAAGGGTGTTCCTATCACTCAACTCCACCTTTGTGAGCCTATGCTCACAAACTTTCTACCCAGCATGTCTGATGCAGGAGCATCTAGGTTAATGGGCTATCCTGCATCGACCAAAAACATTTTAATTTATTTTCTTCATTTTTTGGTGTGTGTGTGGCTTTTGATGGCATCTCTCAGGCTTGGGAATGTGTGGCACAATCAGGTTCGCAATATTTTAGTTTTCTTCATACTAGAGTCTTGGCACGTAACAGGCTTGATTTCACGAAAACAATTATTCGGGTGGATTGATGAGGTTTGGTGATGAATCCTCTTATGAGAAGGTTGTTGAATCCTTTTCAAAATTGATGCCAAAGATTTCTTGATCAGATTCTTCCTAGTTTTGGAGATAACTGTTTCATAACTCGCACTAAAAGTTTGGAGAAACATTAAAATTTTAATTTCTGTGAGGCTTGACATAGAATGATTTGGTGGAGGTCTTAGGAGTATTCAATTACACATCTCTACAATTTTTTAGGTGATTCTGAGCTCCTGGTAAAAAGTTATCTCAAAAGTTGGTTTTCAACTTCGTTGGCAGATTATCAAATGACATGGCTTTGTGTGGTCAATGTATTTATTTCTTTCAATGATATTTTGTTGATATTTCCTAGAGCTACTTCCTAAATATAGGTTGATGGTTAGTCCTTACATCAGTGATAATTAAAAGATGAAGCTCATTAAATAAAGTCTACATCTGATTTGAAAACATTCCTGGAGTATGTTTGCTTGCAATTACATGTGCTCTAGTGTATCAAGTAAACTTTCAAACAACTTGTTGTTCATAAGGCCTTGTAGATTAGACAATGATATCTTGTGGGTCAGGTGGGATGAAGTCATCCTTGCAGTCACTTGCAATAGACCAGTTTGATCATGAACAAGAATCGTGTAATGAGAGCGTGCCAGATATGCACGATTACTATTTGACAAAATGCCTCAAGGGAATGTGAAGGGCGTGGTATTTGGAATACCTCATAGTGGCCAAAAATAGCTATGCTATGGGATGTGGTAAGTTTAATTATTAATGAATATTGATAATGTTTATTTATTATGTTAGTAAACGTCCAAAAAAGGGCCTGTGCAGGTTATGTGGGGGGAATTAACCCACATCATGATGTTGTTATTAAGAAGAGAGTCATTTGACATCTTCATTCCACTTGGAATGTGTTCCTCTTCTCATTCCATGAGGTTGAAGAAAATTAGATAGATATTGCTATTCGTAAGAAGTTCAGATGTTAGAGGAAGATGATTCAACCTCTTAAAGGAAGAGGGGGGTTTTGACAGAGGTGTCTCTTCCCAAAGAGAAGGAAGATAGTGTGGAAAGAACTTGGTGGCCTGTATAGAGGAAATCAAAATAGAAACAAGAGAGAGGTATGCATGGTGATCAAAAGGAAAGAAACAACTGAGACAAAAATACCACACATATGTTTTGAAAGGGGGATATAGCCCTAGAGAAAAGTGGAATAGGCTTGAGAAAAGAAAGAGGGATCGACTACCAAAAGACTTGAATAAATGAAATAATTTGGGGTTCGGGTCTACCAAAAAGGATAAGAGGAAGGAAACCAATGACAGTGAAAACAACAAGTCTATAGGAGGAAAGGAAACCACTACCAGCTACAGGGAATAGGGAGTGAGGAGGTATTAGAAAGTGGAATAAAAGATAAGAAGATTGAAGTTTGGCTACAAAAAGAGAAACAAACAAAGGAGTGTGAAGTGAAGTGCCCAGCAAGGTAGAGGAAGGGAAGGAAGGAAAAAACAAAATACCAGAGAGAGATCAAGTTGAGGAAATGCTATTAAAGTAGATGTGTAAATTGAGTGGCAGATATTTTTGTATTCTTGTTTTGAATAAAGAAGTCTAATACAATCGTGAGTTAATTTGTTATGTTGCAACCTTGCCTTGTGAGTTTCGGTTTTGTGTTTGTGAATGTTTGATTGAAAGAGGGGAGTACCCTCTACACCATTAGTTCAATTTCTTTTAATTTATATTTATATTTTTGGAAACAATGAGATTATATAAATATCCTAATTATTTCAATTCTTTATATATATATAAAATTGAGGTAGTCAAAATTTTCACTGTCTTTTATGCTTATGTTTCAAATTTTGGTAAGTATTCTCCTAGTTGTAGGTATCAATAAATTTATTAAAAAAAATTCCCTCCCTATAAGTAAAAGTGAAGACAATTACCTAACCTTGGATATTTTAAGAAACTATAACATGTACCAATGATTCTGCCTCAATCAAATAGCCCAATCCCAAGCTAAAGCACCACCACAATACTTCATTACAAGAAAAGTAATTGCTATCTTACCATTTTCATATGTACTTAGTACTCATGGTGATTCAATTATGCTATAAATTTAGAGGATAATACATTAATGAGGTACAAAATGTATTGTAACTAGTAATTTGCAAAGAAAGCAAAATATAAATTTTTAGTTATTGAAGTTAAACAAGATAGCTTTATTGAGAGCTCATGTAAATTTGATAAACTTTATGGAAGAGATGCGTGCCTTCTACTATGTTTCATTCCTTTGAATTTAACTCATTATAGATTGCAAGGCCAAACTAGAAAACTTACTAAAAATAGCAAACGAGGGTTCCCAACAAAAACCAAAGAGTTACTATAATCATGTCCTTGAAATTTGAAATGGATAATCAAATGAGGATAAATAAACTACAAAATTAAAAGATGCTATGGAAATTATTTAATTTCGGTACCCCAACTTGGTAGGGTCATAGCTCCTAGCCTGTTGGCCCAAAATTAAACTAGTTCGATGTGTTGGAATGGTCTTCGAGATACCTCGTTTGATTTTCTCAAATAGCAGCCCTTAGCTTTCCTTCTAAACATCCATTAATAGTCTCAACAACCATTTTCACTTTGAAGGCCTTTGGAAATTCAAATTTCAAAAACATAAAAAATAAAATACCCAGAAAATAGATTTTTTTTATTTCTAAGATTTGGTCATGCAATTACAATACAAAGTGAACCTAGATTTCAGTTGGATCATTTGTCCCCCCTTGAGAAGCAATGTGCCTCATTGCTCCAAGATTCTACACCAAATCAAGAATCTTTTTGGTAATTTGGTCCCTAGTGAACCATTTGCCTTGATGAGGAAACAATCCCACCTATACCACATAGTAGAGAGGAATATGCTAATTTTTTAATGTCTTGAAAAAAACATTGGTGACTTGATATATGTTCAATGATATAATAGTTTCTAGATTTAGTTATGCACTATGAAGGTGCTCAACAACATCTAAGGTTTCCAATAATGGTCAGAAATATGGATGTAACAACAGTGCACTAAAAATGAGACACAATACAAGAAAAATGGGGTTGATTAAGCTCAAAGGAACTTTCAACAATATCTTTGAGGATGGTGTAGGGTCCAAATCAAAGGGGTGGACATTTCCTACTTGGCGCTTGAATCTACTCTTTCTTGAGATGAAGTTAAGGTTTGCCACCAACCTCAAACTAGTGAGGTGTATGATGTTGATCATGTTATTCCCTGTACTTTTCTTTGGTATGTTATCATATCTCATCATCTACTACTAGATGTAATGAACCTTCTCAACAAACTTGGATGCGTTATCCACCTCCTTCCAGGAATGTGGTGATGTCTCTTTCAACATGATAGGCAAGGCTACATTAATGGGCTCCAATGGTTGGTACCCAAGACAATATTAAAACGGACTATACTTTGTGGAGCTATGAAGTATATGGTTTTAACTATTTTGGACATAGGACAAACTTCATCCCATGTGTGCGGATGCTTTGAATTATACATCTTGAATTCTCATGTGATTGAATATCTCAGTCTATCCATTTTAACTAAAGGTAAAATGTAGAAAATTTAATCAACTTGGTATCTATTGATGGTAAAATTTGTATTTCACACACAACAATGGGAAATCTTGAAATGTGGGACCTTGCAAATCGAGATAACCTCCAAGATTTTAGAATCTGACTCTTCATGATATTTTCAATGAAGTCATTTTTAGATTTGTGGAGAGAAAAGAGAAGAAGGGAACTTGAAATTGAATCTATCTAACATAACAATAAACTTCCCAACTCGTAGAGGAATCAATTGTGCATAGGATTTTGAGACCAAAAACAAGACGAACACAGATACAATGAAGGAAAAGTCATAACACATAACCATTCAGTTTGTACAAGGTTCAAATAGTCTCAAATTTACAAAATAAAGGCCTCATGTTTGAGATAAGAAGAAGAAGAAACACTTAAAACATAAAATATGGCATAGAACACCTATTTTCCCTTCATGGGTGAATTACAATGAAGACACAAAAAGGCTTGCAAGGAATGGTGCATCGGATTCATTAAATTTAGAGAAAAATTGACATGGAGGCTTGGAAAACACTCCGTCCTTGATGAAACCACTTCTTTGTATCTGTCCTCTGTTAATCTTTTTTGCTGTTGGTAATTTCAATCTATCTATCTACTACTCAAAACCTAGAATATATAGAGGAAAAGAAAACAAAATTGTCTTTGCTATGCATGCAAAACATATATAGTTAACTCCCTATTTTATGCTTTCATATCAATCTTTATCTCATGCAAAATCCCTCCATTCGCTGCAAATTTCCCTTCTTTTAGAGTTAACTGTGGCTTCTCTTGTGTATGGCGTGAGAAAATATAAAAGCATTGCTTTTATCTCTGTTTATTGTAGCTTTAATTTAATAAAAGCGTGGAAAAGAATAAAACATTGCTTTACCTTGTTGTAGCTTTTATTTTAATAAATAAAGTTTCTATTAAAAGTTTTGCCTTATCTCCTTATCTCCCCATGAGCTATATATGGATGCAAATATTTAAATAAAGCTTTTTAGCTTTATTTCTTTGGGCCCACCAAATTTATAAAGACTCACGTGACTCATTTTAAAACTTGACTCACTTTAATCTTTTAACAATAAAAGATTAAAAAAGATTAAATGAAACCTTTTGTGAGTTTTTAATTGTAGGTTCTCCTTTGTACAAGTGGTGCTATGGCGCTCAAAGGGAGATTGGTGAACTTTGACATCCCCTAGACTGTGTGCCATTGGCTGGGTGAGCCACATGGAGGGCCTGTACACCATTTCAACTTGCCCTTTCTCTTGTGTGAATGCCACTGGATTTTCTTGGATCTACGGTTCCTGTGTGTCCATTCTCTTGAGCTAAAACTTGTTGTATAGAGGTCGCGCCTCTTTGGTGGCTACAACTTGTTTTGTTATTGGCCTACATTTTTATTACTCATGACTTTGTGCACCATTTGCATTTGATGCACTATAACTGTATACCTTCTCAATGACATGCACCATTCTTCAACACTGGCAGTGCCTTTGTTTTCTAATAGGTTGTGCCATTCTCGTGAAACCTATATGCTATGTTTTGGATTTAGAATGAACTCTACTTTCTTTTGAACTAGTCGTCTTCCTTTTGAAAGGCCAAACCTTTATAGTTTCTAATCGGGTGTGCCATCTACTAATGCTAGTATCATTAATCTCATAAGGCCGCCTTCATATTTCAAAACCCAGTGCCACATTTATTTTAATAGATATGTTGGGAAATAGGTGTTATACACCTTGCATAATATTGTATTATTTTATTCATGTAAAATAAATATTTATTTGTGGTGCATCTTAATTGAGGTGTTTAACCACATTAGATATTTATATGGAGGCCACTTGTAAAAGTTGTATGTAACATTGGGATATTATTTGTATTATTTAATTGTTAGGAAAAAAATGTGGTGCCAACATCAAATAAGGGGGTCAATGGTTTTGTATCCATGGTTTTGGAACACATTGTTTTATCCAATACCACAAGTTGTATTTGTGTGAGCTTGGTCTATAAAAGAAAGCACATGGTTAGTGGTTTAGGAGGGTTGGCTATTTCATTGTAGGTGGATTGGAGGTTTGTGAGAGTCTGTCATTATATTGAGCTCTCTCCTGTAAGTGCATATTGTAAAGCATGGAAGGTGATGTGTGGATTCATGCTTGGACACATGGAGGATGCATTGGAGGTGCTTGATGGATTTAGAAGAATTCATGGAGACTCATGGCATGTATTGTAATATCTTTATTGCTACATAATACATATGAATGTGGATGCTTTTGGAGGTTGGGTTTTTCCCTCTTGAGGGTTTTCCTAGGGTATATCTTGTGTTATCTTGTTGATTGTCATTTGATCTTTACATTATGGTTTATTTTTATATCTTATTCTCCTATTGGGTTACATAGAATTGGTTTTATTTAACCTGCAAATTCCTAACATGTGGTATCATAGCCATGTTTATGGTTGAGGGAGGTGTGAGATCCCTGGATTTGTATAACCATTATGTGTGTAGATTGGTGCAAAATGGAAGCTATGGCAATACATGGAAGGATTGAGGACATTATAAGGTTTTGTGCAAGTTGTATTTGTCATGCCTACATTTTCCATGTGGTCATGACACACAACACACATGTCATGTCCACATTTGCCATGTGGTCATGACGCGAACTACGAAAAACTTTTCTACCTAACCCTAGGAACCCCCTCGCACGCATCTACGTGCTCGGTGGCAATACGCATAAGGCGTAAACATGTTAACATAACCGCGATGATGAAAGCCATCTAGTGGGTATGCGACACGAAGTGTGTCACTTTCAGGGTTAGACTGATTTAAATCTGAACCCCTAGTTTCCTAGGTGTGAGGATGATTACGCCAACTTTGAGACCTAACTCAACTTAGGTTAGATCGTAAACAAAATAAGGATTAAGTAACATGGCAAGATGGCACATGATTAAAGTGGAATGATGGAATAAATAATTAATAAAATAATGTAAATTTAAAACCCTAGAAATCTAGGAAAAATTTGGTAGCATAACGCATTTTCAATAAACGCAAATTTAAAATTTAAAAATAAAATACCAATAAGGAATTAAATAAAATTTAAGAATAAAATTAAATTAAACTTAAGAATAATTTCAAAATGATTTAAAATAAAATAATAAAATAAATATACTGTCAAGGTTGAATAAATTGACTTGGCATAGTGGAATAAAATTTTGAAATAAAACAATAAAATAAAATAATAACAACCGCCAAATCAGATCTCAAAAATTCGAGTCCGTTAATAAACATAATTTCAGCAATTATGTTTATTATCGAACTCGAGACAATAGAGAAGGGAGGAGGCTAGGATACTCACTCCTGTAAAAAATAATAATAAAAAATAATAATAATTAAAAATGTTTAAATCTCGCCAAGGAAAAATAAAGTCAAAATCCCCACCATGGTGAATTTAAAACAAGGGGAAAAATTCTTCCCAAATAAAATAAAATTAATTCCCCAAATAAAATTATTCCACAAGGTAAATAATTCAAAAGGCAAAAATAAGTCATTCAAATTAGAAATCTATTTAAAAAGAACCCAAGAGATAAATTAAAAGCAAGTAAAGGAAATAGAGGTTTTAAATAAAGAATAAAATAAAACCCCACAAATAAAATCCTCACAAAAGAATAATACCTCTTAATTAAGGAAAGCCCTAATATCATCTTATTGTTTTCTATTTTCTAAGATGCCCTAATTTCATTGTATAATATGTTATCTCTAAAAGAAACCATAATCCTCTTATCTCTTTATTCTTTCTTTTCTTTGTTTTGTTTTCTTCCTAATTCTTGCAGGTTAGGTTTTTTTTTTTTGAACCAAAATGGGAGCCATTAAAATTCTCCTCACGGAGGTATACATTCAGATAACAAGAATCCCCATTTCTCTATTTGTGTATTTTGTATATATATATTTTTTTCTTTTTTTTTTTTTAAAGAATGAAGGATGCAAAAATATTTATATGTAAAACTATGGGAGGTAAGATCTTGTTTTCAAACTATAGGTTTGAAAAGAGAAGGGGAATGAATGGTGGGTCGAAGGCATGCGGCACCACAGTGGCGGAGGGAATGGAGGTGTGGCGGCGTGGCCACAGAGGAGGGCGGCGGAAGCCAGCGCGGAAGTCTTTTTTTTTGTGTTAGGTGGCACTGCTAGTAGTTGAATGCTGCGGTTAAAGGGAGTTCGGAGGGGGAAACAGTAGAGTAAGGAGTTTTATCAAAGGGGAAGGTGTGGGGAGGGGCCATGCCTCCCCCCACACCCACGAGTGTGGGGGGAGGCACGACCCCCTCCCCACACCAGTAACAAAGACAAGAGTCAAGGCCGTGGGGTCTGTGGTGGGCACTGCCCACCACAGCCCCACACAAAACACTTATTTATTTATTTTTTTATTTGTTTCGGTTATAAAAGGGTTTCCTTAGTGCAGTCCGCCATGGACACTTCCACGACGATTTTCTCTATTAATAAAAATTTTGTTTCTACTATATATATATATATGTATATACATATATATATCTTCATCTTCTTATAATGATACTTACAGTCAATTAAAAAAAATCCCTCAGTATTTTTTTTTTTCCTATTGCAGTATATAATTATGTGTATATACAGCAAACATGTAATATGTTATCTTTCTTCTATAATTTCTGTATCTACAGTGATAAAGAAAAAAAAAAAAGAACAACAACATGGTTAGAGGAGATATGGATGTATTGTACATATATTTATATATTTATACATAGTACACTTACTTTCACAAAACAATGGTATAAATATAAGTAATAATAGCTTTCAGATTTACACATAAAATAAATTAATATCTCTTCTCTTTTCTCCTTTTTTGAAGCACAATATACTAGGATATGCATTTTACCTAAGTTTTCTTTTTTTGTAACAGTACAACTTCCAAACCAGTAACTAATTAAATGAATTTCCAAGGCCATTTAATAGAAAACAATTTACTAGAATTTCTCTCTTCTTTCTTTGGATGCACTAAAAGTTACAAAGCAACCATTACAATGGGAATTCAATGCAACAACAGATAACAAATCTCATCTCTTTTTTTGTATGCAATAGAAAATTTATTTAAGAACATTCATAGATATTTTTTTTGAAGGCAAAATCATGGCAGCAACAAGAAGTATTTTCACATGCATTTCACAAACTATAACTCACACTTAGAGAATAACCAGCATTTTCATAAAATAAAAGAATATTTCTCTTACAGCATTTAATACATCCAAACACATGGCAATGATAACAAAACAAATTTTACATTAAGGCCATAATGGCCATGGCTCAAACAACTAATAAAATACTACTAAGCCACCCAAAAATGAGCTTCACAACAACTCCATTTCTTCACTCAAAACCTGCAAATAAACACAACAAAAAGAAGAACAACCTAGCCACTTCGAAATACCCTCCTACCTACCGTAGACCCACAAGTGGGTCACTCCCGAGCTAGGGAGGTAGGGATTCACACAAGTGTAAACATTCCACAACAAGAATCAATAACATTAACACCAAAATAGCCCCAAGGTTTAACACATAACTCAACTCATGAAAATGAGTTTGATGAGGGTAGGGAATGGACCCCTCTACTTCAAAGGCCACCCAAATACTGAAAAATACCAATCTCATGGCCTCAAGCCAAAAATCTCCAAAGCCACCACTCTCCACAAAATCACAAAATAACCTCCATGATACTCTTGCCATTCAAATAATCTCCTCAACAAGTAAAAGCCCTCAAGGCATAAATAATACAATGTGGAAGTGACCTCAAGGAGGTTCCTTTCCGCTACCCAAACAAGTTGAGCCTTACCTCCAAATGGAGGTTCTCTCACCATACTCCCATCCCACACAAAAACAATAAAAACAACAAACAACCAAGAACACAACACAACACAATAAATAAGCAAGGGTGAAGAAAACATAGTTTAAGAGGCTTACCTTCAAATACCTATAATGGAAGCACGTTTGGTGAAGAGCTCCAAGCTTTCCCAAACCTTCCAATCTTCAAGAATTCCTCTAACTTCCTCAAAACTCCTCCCAAAATAGAATGAAACTCCAAAATGCAAGAACCCCCACACTCCTCAACAAGAGGAGATAATATAGGCCATCCATTTTGGCCTTGAGGAATGAGAAGGTGACACTTGTCACCTTCTCCTTCCTCCTCCAATGTCACTTGCAAGGGAGAGGAAGTGTGAGGGTGACAAGTGTCATCCTCCAATTCCCTCTCAATCCTCACCTTATCCACTTGTGTTCTCACACATGTGTGAGAGGACAAGTGGTGAGGTGGCATTCTCACTCAAACCTCCAAGAGGATAAGGGATACCATATGGCATCCTCTTATTCTCTCAAAGAGCCATCTCCCTCCAAGATGCTCTCACACGTGTGTGAGAGTCTTGGAGGAAGATCCCACACACTTGGGAGTCTTGGAGACCTCCCAAGTTTTCCTTGGGAAAGGAGTCCCAAACTTTGGGAAGGGAGATGAATCTTTCCCAAAGCATGACTCATCTCCCACCTTCTCTAATTTCAAATTTCGTCACTTTGACTAAAACATAGTTTAGAGTGACCAAAAGTGAGTTAATCCAAGGGTTAGATAGTCCAAGTTGACCCTAGACCCATGGGTAACCACCTAGGGTAAAATTTGGGACACTAAGGTTCACCAAGGGGGTCATAAATCCACTTTAAATGGCCTAAAAAATAAAACAAATACCAAGTGGTGTAATTCAAATAAAAATTATACAAAACTTATTATTAATTAAATAAACAAAAGGGTACTAGGCCAAAATGATAAAAATTAAATCAAGCACTTAAATCAATATTCAAATTTTAAACGTGATCCTTATCCCTCTTGGGAATGGATCAGTTTCACAGGGGATAACATTGGTGTGAATTCTACCTCCAAGTTCCTATGGCTAGGGAATGTAAAACCTGCACATTTCAATCAAGTGTCAATCATATGATGAATAATCATAGCCAAAGCAACTAGAATTAAATACAAGCCATCAAATACAACAATAATCAACTATAACATAACTCTGAATTAAACTGCATTTTCTATCACATGCCAAATAATCCTCACCACATAAATAACTAGAATTCACATCACAAAACATCATCTAATATATCTCATATGTCGAATCACAAAATATCATCAAATATGATGAAATCGAATCACATATGTCTAATCAATGTCCTATCATAATTAGGAGATAAAATCAAGTCTGCATAATGAAACCATAGTCACTAAAAGTCTGATAATGTCATCAACTGAAATGCATAATGATCAAAATAAGGAAGGTAAAATAATCAGCCCCACATCCTCCCCCTAGGACTAAACTCCCTCTTGGAAGTCATCAAAAAGGTGAGGATATAGAGCCCTCAAACTAGTTGCATCCTCCCAAGTCGCTGTGACCTCATCATAACTATCCCACTAGACCCTAACCTAGTCCAACTCTCAACCTTGAAGGCCTAGCGTCTGACGAGCCAATATGTGAATTGGTTCCAAAGCCAACTGCCCATCCACCTCTACCTATAGAGCACTCCAGTCTAGTACATGAGATAAATAAGATATATATTGCCTCAATACAGAAATATGAAAGACATCGTGGATACGTGACAGGCTAGGTGGCAATGCTAGACAATAGGCAACTGGTGCTATCCGCTCCAAAATCTCAAAGGGTCCTACAAACTGTGGTGCGAGCTTAGAGCCCTTTCCATAACGGATTGGACTCTTGTGTGGATGCACTCTAAGGAATACCCTGTCACCCACTGAGAATCTCTGATCAGTCCTTTTAGCATCAGTATACTTCTGTCTATCCTGTGCCTCCTGTAATCTTTGCCTAATAAGTGTGACCTGCTGCTTCATATCTTGAACTAGCTCTAGACCAATGGAAACTCTGTCCTCTATCTGATCCCAACTCAATGGTGTCCTACATGGTCTATCGTACAAAGCCTAAAAGGGAGGCATACCCAACGAGCTGTGATGCCCATTATTGTAGGTAAAATCAACCAGATACAGATACTCCTCCCATCTAGATTAATGGTCCATAACATACATCTGAAGCATGTCCTCCAACACTTGATTCACCCACTCTGTCTGCCCATCTATCTCGGGATGATAAGCAGAGCTAAAGTTGAACTGTGTGCCCTGTTGGGTCTCAAAAATGCAGGTTGTGGATTCTAAGGGGATGCCAAGCCCTATGGTCAAATTCACAACATTTTTGAGCCAATGACTGGAGTTTGACCTTAACGATCAACTTCTCCCTACGCTTTAGGTCTTGCTACAACCTAGGCGGGTGAACCTTTGATTATCAAAGTAGGTTGTATGATTAAATCTATGTTGGTTTGCTGCTAGTTTATCCAATTACAATGGCATGCTTGTAAATTAGATAAGATATTGTAAACTAAATTCTAAATAAAGCAAATGATCTAATCTAAATTCTAACAGAAATAAATAACAAATAACATGAAATGAATCTAAACTATAACAATAAAACAATGTAAAGATTTTAATTATAAGATGAATCAATAGTTAGACTGGTGCTTTGTCTGTTCGGGCAACGGAGTCAGCATGTCAAAAACAAATAACTTGTATCAGGTAATAACTCGATCTGATTGGCACATACAACAGTTTGCAACTTGTACAAATGTGCGAGGAAGAAATTATTAATTCATTCTTAATAATCCAAAGGACATAATTGAATTAAATGCAAAATATTAAAAGGATTTTAATCTTCCCGGGAAGAACCAATTTAACTTTGCAATATAATAAATTAGATCAACTGTGGAGACAAATTAATAACCCTAATCAATTAATCATACTTAATAATCCATTCAACATTCTAAGACTACTATAATAGATGAGAAAGGATTTAATTCTCTCTGAGAAACCAATCAAATCAACTACACTGAATTAGCAAATGTAATCAGACAATTTGAACATATCCTTAACACATTCAAATCGAATAATCAGAAAATGAATGACATGGAGATAATTAAATTGATTGAATTTAAACAACAAACAGATGATACCATCACAGTGTATTTTGAATTCGAATCCTCAACTGCTGCCTCAGAATGTATCACGCACCATTGTCTTTCTTAGAATGAAAATGCACCGAATGATCAAATTTGCATCAGATTCTAATCCTAAAATGCTTCCATTATCTTTTTGTAAAAATATTTGTTCCTAACCTAATTTCTAACCTAATTCTAACTCCATCCTCCCTTCCTTCTCCAGGTCCTGGGATCTCTATTTAAAGAGATGCAACAAGCCTCAGACCCATTACAAACTTCATGACGGTTGATAATTGATTAACCATGAAAACCGACATTATTCATTTAAATAACATGATTTAAAAGACTTAACAAATCCTTGAAGGTTGGAATAAAATATATAATCTTCCCTGTTGAGAGCATTTAACTGCCAGTCGAGAGCCACTTCATTGCATTCAACACAACCCTAATCCTGCAAAGAAAACAAATTAATCATTAGATAAGCAATATATAACATATAACTTACTTTGAGGTAATCCTTAGGACCTGTGGTGCGCGGTATAGTTTCCTTACTTCCGTTGTATATTCGCTCATGTATTTAGGGTTTTATCCTTTCCATAGAAATCCCTAACTTCTTTTCCTTTATGTTGAATGCCTTTGGCAGAAAATGAAATATTCCATATTAACTTTCATTATAGTAACATCGAGAAGAAAATAAAATAATTATTTCATCTCTTCTTTGACCATTAATCTTTATTTTCACATTTGCTAGTTATATTTTTCATATTTGTTGTGAAAATAATTACCCTTAATTAGGGTTTGACAATAACCTTCATAAAAATAATAATTATTATTCCTATTTACCTTCCCTTAATTATTATTTTTCATTTGTATTAACCCACATATCTTTCACTTAAGTTGGACAAAATTAATTCAAAAACTATTACCCCTTCTCGGCAAAATATTTTACCAACCTATATATGCAGTTGAAAAAAGATTACCACTTGGTTAATTCATTCTGGAAAATAATTTATCTCCAAGCAAAAATAAATTTGATTACAAAATCTTCATTTGGTAATTTGATCATATCCACAAGTAAAATGATTCGTCACCTTATATCCGCATCCATATTTTGGCGAAAACATTTTAACATTATATTATTCTTTATCACATTCATTCATCATTAGTAAATTTAATTAACTCACTCCCAGAAAATCTTCATTTTGATGGGAAGCCCTTGTAATTCTTGACAGTCATATATCTTGAGCGTCTCCAGCATCAATGCCTTCCTCCCCTTGAAAGTGAACATTCAAGCGTCCTTTCAGCTTTCTGGCTTGTCTCATTTGCAGTTGATTGTATGAATCTTCCAAGACATATGCTCTTTGCACAGATATGTGCATAGAACTGTAATTTTAATAATCTTGATGTTTATTTTTGACCTAAAATATGCACGTTTATTGTCAAATTTAATTAAACGTGGAACCTTTAACAAGAGAGAGAGGGACTTCTTAAGCAATCCTGAATTTTGGTAGACAAAGGCATTCAAAAGTCTCTTGTGCTTCTCTTATACTGTGCTGGTGTTCGTCTTTTGAGATACGATAGTATCTCTCAGCATGTTGCCGTTGACCAATTAACTGAGCAAATATTTCATTGTGAGTGATGACTATCAGTTGAAAATTTTCCTGGTTTTTCCTGTTTGCTTTCTGACCTCGAGTGTTGGCCAAGCGTGCTCATGCTTCAGACAACATCTCTTTTTCATTTTTATCCATATCAAATGGATCAGGCCTTATAGGTTTGTATTCTGGATTAGGATCTATTTCACTAGGCCTTAACTTCCGAGGATCATCAGCCAGTTCATAGTTTTCATCCTTTACACATGCCGCATCCAAGAGTTTCTCGTAACGTTCCAGGCACTGAGATATAGTTCGCCCAACAATTGGTGCAATTGTCCTCCACTGTGTCGGCATAAGTTTTGCAAGATGAAGTAGCTTCTCATCCTCTTCTCTTGTCCATTCTGTCAATTTCCCTCTTAACCGTGATCTTTTTCCTATGGCACCCTTTTCTTCACTGTAGAATGTTAGTGTATGAATTTAACCGATTGTCCACTCAGATTTTTCTCTATATCACTCATGGCAATAGCTATGCCAATCATCTATATGTCTGCTTGTCTTTTATTGTTTTTATATTGACGGTATGCATCGTATGCCCTAGCATGGACACCTAAGAAACTGGGATTGTCATTGCTTTTTAAGGTTTCTCTTGATATTTGTCTTTCTGGTGTTAGATGTTTGGCAAAGATAGTTTGGACTATTTGATTTTCCAAACTTTCAGTGATGTTCTAATTTCTACTAATTGACAGTCTGTAAACAATTCAAGTCATTTAGACTCTAGAGTATCTGATACATGCCAGTTAGTATCTCTTATTCACAATAATATGACTAACCTTCCTAGATAAAATATGGCGGATATCCTTTCACATACAATGATGTGGTCCGTGCTTTCTTGCAGAATTTTGTTTACCTTGGTTGTATGTTTTCTCTGTAGAGTTCAGTTTTAAGTTAAACGGGCAAAGAATGTACAATAAGTTACATTTCTTGATATCGCTAACCCAATGTGTACAATTTAAATGCTGGTTAGTTGAAAATATGTAGTTCATAAATCTTTAATATGATCTCAATGTTCTAGCATTTAATGGTAGGATATTTGCAATACATCATTGGGCAGCAAACTGCACCAAGTGCAATGATGGCTCAAAAAGAAGAATCATGACAAGCTCTCAACGAAAATGACAGGAACGTGGATGACAAGTATTGGCAATTACATCTTGCAGTTACAGCCTGAATCAAAATTTCAAACAAGGTAAACCATGCCAACCTCTTAAAGAGAGATATGAGGAATACCCAATGTCACAGAAGGACCCTTGCAGTTCTTTCTCAAAAAGTTGTATCCCACATCAATAGCTAGCTTCTTCAGACAAGACGAATCTCTCTTTGCTTTCACATAGGAGTGCCCCAATATAAAGGTAGCTCTAGCTTCTGTTGCCTCATTAAGTTCTTGCAGCTCATCTCTTACATCAGGATTCATTTCAGGGCTATCAGGCACCATGAATCGCACTTTTTTTCTTCGTGCTAAATGGGGAGAATCAATTTCTATAAGGTCTTATATGCTTTGAATGGTGGGTGATAGAGTTGCAGAGTGTATGCTCTCTTGTGTTTCATAACTCAGATTCCTCTCCATTCCAGACTGCAAGGGAGGAGTTCCAATCACAGCCATTTTCCCATCTGCAGAGTAATTGCCACTTGAACTAGAATTTCTTTCTTCAGACATTATAAACTCCCCAAGGTTAAAGATAAGCTAGTTCTCAAACTGATCATCAACTCTATGGACATCCCTATAACCATACCTGACAATGCATTGGTATAATCTGTATTCTTTGGGTCCTACGCATCCAATAAGGAAGCATTCCTCTGGGGGCACATATGGTACCGGTACTGATTTAATGCATATAAAAACAAGCACCTTGTGAAATGCTGGAAGATTTGTTACAAAGTATGTAAAATTTGCAGGTATCCTAGTGACAATTTCTGTATATACAAGTCCAATACCAGGAACACGAGCAATTCCCAGAGTAGGACCAAGTCCAAGCAACCATTTTATGGACACCTTGTTATGCAGGTCAAACTCGTACTTCTTTATTGTGCCGTAATGCCACACATACATGATTGTCATGAATATGAAAGCTAGACAAATTGGCACCCAAGCCAGTGTCTTCTCCATACATTGAGTCAACTTTAAACCAAGAATAAAAGCAGAGGTGTAAAGCAAAAAACACCTATATGTCAAGGATGATTCGCTTTCAAGCTTCACAAGTAAACTCCTATCTGTTGTTCACAATAGAATCAAGGCATTTTCTTCATACTTTTGCAGGTCTGTATGGCAGATTTCAACATCCTTTGGAGGGGTTTTCCTGAATAGCAACATCCTTTTCAATGTCTCCTTCCTTTCTTATCTCTTTTACCATTGCTAGCAGTCCTACATATAGTTTTCATCTCTCCCTGGTACTGTTTTTCATCTCTAGAAGGGTAGTTGTTCAAATATTTGAAAATCAAAGCATTGGGACAGCGAAGTGGAGGTCATCTTTCAGACCTTGAGTTATCATCAAAGTAAAAGATTCAATTGAAGTATTGTCGAGGGTGAAGTTAGTTTCAGAGCGTCAAGAGCGGCAAGGAGTGTTCATCAAGATTATGTTCATGAGTTTTCAATGACTTTCACAAGCTCCAAAATACTAGCATGATTTTCAGGATCCAGCCAACAAAATCAACTGATTATTCTTAAAGCTTCGCAAAAGATTGATTGTAATATGTGACCAGTGCTCTTCTCTACTTATCATTAGATAGTTTAAGCGCTACAGTTCAAGTTGTATGTATGCACATATGGAGATGGGTGGTTACTTGTTCTTGTCGATTTCTGTAGGATCTATGTGAATGTGAACAATGTTGGCACAGCTTTTAAATGCCTCTAACTTACCAGTTACCCTATCATCAAACTATTCGTCAAAAGAAAGTAACAAGTCAGCTTTATCTATTGCATAATTTGTATAAACAACACCATGCATTCCTTAAGAGATTTAACATTTTTTTAAGGCCATCATGTGCATCAAAGGCATCAAGGACTGCTCGGAAGACAAATGATGCTCCAAAGAATAAAGCAGCATGCTTCCGGGCTTGATCTTGTGAGCAATCAAGAATTTGAAGAGCTAATTCAACCACAGTATGGACAATATCTAGGGGAAGTGCACATACACGTTCCATGATACCCTGAAGAGATCCAATAGAAAATAAACACAATGAAATCCCTAAGAAACATTTCTGACACTCGTGGAATTGCAAGAAGTTTCTGTACCCCACCACGGTCAACAAACAATGCAGCAAATTTATGATGAGCAGCAAGAGTAGAAATCAATTTCAATACCTCAGATAACATGGCAGAGGTCTTTGAAGAATCCTCAACTTTTGATTGTCGCTGTAGTAAGGCATGACAAACATCTACTCCCTTTTCATGAAGCACGATCCAAACAATCGAATGTCTGCCACAAGATGTCTATGTGTGCTATTTTGAGTTTTCTAACTAACTTATCAAAAGATTAGTCATATTATACTAACAGAAAATAGGGGGCAGAAAATTTTCATGGCAATTACAAGACATGCAATCACTCACCTTGGGGCAATACGCGGAGGAATTTCTTGGGCAAATCTAGCTAGTCTCCAGTTCAAATATGCAAGTACAACTTCAGTCAGTGGTTTCCAAAGCTCACTTTCTCCAAGATTCCAAACATCCCCTAACTATCCCGAAAATTTTGTATTTAGTCGGGTATCCTTTTTTGAAAAACCTAACTGGAAATTTCCAATTCCAACATAGGCTCCGTCTGGGGATGTATGTCCCTTGCGGACATAGCAAGATCCTAGATCTTTGGGAAGTAGGCCAGTGCCTTATCCATTGGGTGACAAAGTCTACTTTTGCCCCAAAACTGATATGGTCAAAATACCATATCAACAAAGAAAATCCATGTCTTTCCCCTATCAAAAACCTTGTTTTGATCATGTTGTAATGAAACCAATTTGAATATATCATTTAAGTTCGCATGATTGGTCATATCCATATTTTTTAACAATGGTTCATTGATTTTGCTATATTCTTCATGATTATGCATCTGAAAATCATACGCAATTTGAGAACTCCCAAATGAAAACCCATTTTTATCGTGATATTTTAAGTAACAATATTCGCTATCATCCCCCAAATGATAATTCTCTATATGAACTAAAAAATAGGGAAAATCAGACTGTATTTGATATTCACTTTTTTCAATGTTAGCATTATCTAATGGTATTATATCAGATTCAAAGTTGTCACCACTACCTTCAGTACTATATGTATTTTCCCCATACAACTGTGATATCCAGACTTTATTATTACAAGGTTTGATAGAACTTATCTCTAGACAATCTTTGCTATGAAACTCGTAATCACTAGATGTTTCTACCTCAACTAAATATGATCCTGATGTTATCCTTTCATGCTAATCGTATGGTCTGCTATCATGCAACGTATCCTCACTGTCAAAGCATATGTATGATGGACATGAAACTTTCAAATCACCCCCATGTGCATATTTTTGATATTCTATGGTGAGTAACTGTGAGATTTGATCACTGTCAAGTGAATATGCCTCTTCATCCATCATGTTTCCAACATTTTCTTCATCTCTTTCAACATTACCACAATGCTCAAGATCATTAAAATTAGATACACCTATTTTGTCAGCATGTTTACAAGATGACACATCACTTTGGTTATCTGAAGGCACTCCATCCCTCTCATAATTTAGATCTGAATGCACATGAAATTCTTGTTCAGGAATATCTTGGCAAAGTATCACCTCATCTTCTTTTACTATGTTATCATACAATGGATTTGAACAAACTTGAAAATTATCCTCAGACATGTATATTTCCTCCTCATTGTCATCTTGTCCTGATTGCAAATACTCATTCCCCTTTTCTTCCCAACACTGTTGGTTATTTTCCTCTTCATCCCAACACTGCTGATCCATATATGGTGGTGGGTGGGTGGGTAAAAACTCTGTTTTATATAAAGATTGATAGTAAGCATTGCGATGCGGCACATATTGCTGGTGTTGTGGGGTATAGTGTTGTCCTAGTGGTGAATAGTGTTGAGGAATGGTACTTGCATTTATAAGTTGGGGATCTTGTGGTGGCTTATTAGGCTGGATAGGGTTATGGTATGGATCATGAGGTAATCTCAGAGTATGTGGAGCATAGGTGTTCTGAGAGGGTGCATGTGAATTGACATCACCACTTTGTTTACGTGGAGGGATAAGTTTCGATGGTTCCAGTACCTGGAGGCCCAATTGTGCCAGCTGTCTATCCAATTCTACTATTTGTCTATCTAGTTCTTTGCTTTTTTGTATCATCCATGATCTCCTGAGCTGTTGTTCTCCCCATTCTAAATACATTTCTAATTCCTGATCAGTCATGCTATTAAAGTCAACAACAGTTTGATTAAAGAGCTTCTCCTCATCATGGGGGCTATTATAGTCATTATTTTCATTTGCATACCCATCATTTAATGGTTCTCTTTCATGTCTCCTTAGTTCAAAGAATGTATCTAAAGGGGGTATGTTATATTTTTCCATCTTTCATCAATTTTATTTTCGGAGTCACCACCTCTTGTGAGAAGAGGAAAATCAAAATACATTTCTTCCCAGCGGAGTCTTTTAATTAAAACTTTAGATTGACTCTATGACAAATGGCTTTAGATTTTTAGGCAAAACTCTCCCCAGTAGAGTCGCCAATTTGTTGAGTAGACTCGGATGGGGAGTGCAGATTTCACAATTATGAATCTATGTTTGAAGACCTGATTTAAAAGTTTTAATGACTCTATAAGGCGAGATGGCCTACTACTGGATTTTCTCAAGTTGTCCCCAGCGGAGTCGCCAATTTGTTGGGTCTCAAAAATGCAGGTTGTGGATTCTAAGGGGATGCCAAGCCCTATGGTCAGATTCACAACATTTTTGAGCCAATGAGTGGAGTTTGACCTTAACGATCAACTTCTCCCTATGCTTTAGGTCCTACTACAACCTAGGCAGGTGAACCTTTGATTATCAAAGCAGGTTGTATGATTAAATCTATGTTGGTTTGCTGCTAGTTTATCCAATTACAATGGCATGCTTGTAAATTAGATAAGATATTGTAAACTAAATTCTAAATAAAGCAAATGATTTAATCTAAATTCTAACAGAAATAAATAACAAATAACATGAAATGAATCTAAACTATAACAATAAAACAATGTAAAGATTTTAATTATAAGATGAATCAATAGTTAGACTGGTGCTTTGTCTGTTCGGGCAACGGAGTCAGCATGTCAAAAACAAATAACTTGTATCAGGTAATAACTCGATCTGATTGGCACATACAACAGTTTGCAACTTGTACAAACGTGCAAGGAAGAAATTATTAATTCATTCTTAATAATCCAAAGGACATAATTGAATTAAATGCAAAATATGAAAAGGATTTTAATCTTCCCGGGAAGAACCAATTTAACTTTGCAATATAATAAATTAGATCAACTGTGGAGACAAATTAATAACCCTAATCAATTAATCATACTTAATAATCCATTCAACATTCTAAGACTACTATAATTGATGAGAAAGGGTTTAATTCTCTCTGAGAAACCAATCAAATCAACTACACTGAATTAGCAAATGTAATCAGACAATTTGAACATATCCTTAACACATTCAAATTGAATAATCAGAAAATGAATGGCATGGAGATAATTAAATTGATTGAATTTAAACAACAAACAGATGATATCGTCATAGTGTATTTCGAATTCGAATCCTCAATTGCTGCCTCAGAATGTATCACGCACCATTGTCTTTCTCAGAATGAAAATGCACCGAAGGATCAATTTTGCATCAGATTCTAATCCTAAAATGCTTCCATTATCTTTTTGTAAAAATATCTGTTCCTAACCTAATTTCTAACCTAATTCTAACTCCGTCCTCCCTTCCTTCTCCGGGTCCTGGGATCTCTATTTAAAGAGATGCAACAAGCCTCAGACCCGTTACAAACTTCATGACGGTTGATAATTGATTAACCATGAAAACTGACATTATTCATTTAAATAACATGATTTAAAAGACTTAACAAATCCTCGAAGGTTGGAATAAAATATATAATCTTCCCCGTTGAGAGCATTTAACCGCCAGTCGAGAGCCACTTCATTGCATTCAACACAACCCTAATCCTGCAAAGAAAACAAATTAATCATTAGATAAGCAATATATAACATATAACTTACTTTGAGGTAATCCTTAGGACCTGTGGCGCACGGTATAGTTTCCTTACTTCCGTTGTATATTCGCTCATGTATTTAGGGTTTTATCCTTTCCATAGAAATCCCTAACTTCTTTTCCTTTATGTTGAATGCCTTTGGCAGAAAATGAAATATTCCATATTAACTTTCATTATAGTAACAGCGAGAAGAAAATAAAATAATTATTTCATCTCTTCTTTGACCATTAATCTTTATTTTCACATTTGCTAGTTATATTTTTCATATTTGTTGCGAAAATAATTACCCTTAATTAGCATTTGACAATAACCTTCATAAAAATAATAATTATTATTCCTATTTACCTTCCCTTAATTATTATTTTTCATTTGTATTAACCCGCATATCTTTCACTTAAGTTGGACAAAATTAATTCAAAAACTATTACCCCTTCTCGGCAAAATATTTTACCAACCTATATATGCAGTTGAAAAAAGATTACTACTTGGTTAATTCATTCTGGAAAATAATTTATCTCCAAGCGAAAATAAATTTGATTACAAAATCTTCATTTGGTAATTTGATCATAGCCACAAGTAAAATGATTCGTCACCTTATATCCGCATCCATATTTTGGCGAAAACATTTTAACATTGTATTATTCTTTATTACATTCATTCATCATTAGTAAATTTAATTAACTCACTCCCAGAAAATCTTCATTTTGATGGGAAGCCCTTGTAATTCTTGACAGTCATATATCTTGAGCGTCTCCAGCATCAATGCCTTCCTCCCCTTGAAAGTGAACATTCAAGCGTCCTTTCAGCTTTCTGGCTTGTCTCATTCGCAGTTGATTGTATGAATCCTCCAAGACATATGCTCTTCGCATAGATATGCGCATAGAACTGTAATTTTGATAATCTTGATGTTTATTTTTAACCTAAAATATGCACGTTTATTGTCAAATTTAATTAAACGTGGAACCTTTAACAAGAGAGAGAGGGACTTCTTAAGCAATCCTGAATTTTGGCAGACAAAGGCATTCAAAAGTCTCTTGTGCTTCTCTTATACTGTGCTGGTGTTCGTCTTTTGAGATATGATAGTATCTCTCAGCATGTTGCCGTTGACCAATTAACTGAGCAAATCTTTCATCGTGAGTGATGACTATCAGTTGAAAGTTTTCCTGGTTTTTCTTGTTTGCTTTCTGACCTTGAGTGTTGGCCAAGCGAGCTCGTGCTTCAAACAACATCTCTTTTTCATTTTTATCCATATCAACTGGATCAGGCCTTATAGGTTTGTATTCTGGATTAGGATCTATTTCACCAGGCCTTAACTTCTGAGGATCATCAGCCGGTTCATAGTTTTCATCCTTTACACATGCCGCATCCAAGAGTTTCTCGTAACGTTCCAGGCACTGAGATATAGTTCACCCAACAATTGGTGCAATTGTCCTCAACTGTGTTGGCATAAGTTTTACAAGATGAAGTAGCTTCTCATCCTCTTCTCTTGTCCATTCTGTTAATTTTCCTCTTAACCGTGATCTTTTTCCTCTGGCACCCTTTTCTTCACTGCAGAATGTTAGCGTATGAATTTAACCGATTGTCCACTCAGATTTTTCTCTATATCACTCATGGCAACAGCTATGCCAATCATCTATATGTCTGCTTGTCTTTTATTTTTTTTATATTGACGGTATGCATTGTATGCCCTAGCATGGACACCTGAGAAACTGGGATTGTCATTGCTTTTTAAAGTTTCTCTTGATATTTGTCTTTTTGGTGTTAGATGTTTGGCAAAGATAGTTTGGACTATTTAATTTTCCAAACTTTCAGTGATCTAATTTCTACTAATTGACAGTCTGTAAACAATTCAAGTCATTTAGACTCTAGAGTATCTGATACATACCAGTTAGTATCTCTTATTCACAATAATATGACTAACCTGCCTAGATAAAATATGGCAGATATCCTTTCACATACAATGATGTGGTCCATGCTTTCTTGCAGAATTTTGTTTACCTTGGTTGTATGTTTTCTCTGTAGAGTTCAGTTTTAAGTTAAACGGGCAAAGAATGTACAGTAAGTTACATTTCTTGATATCGCTAACCCAATGTGTACAATTTAAATGCTGGTTAGTTGAAAATATGTAGTTCATAAATCTTCAATATGATCTCAATGTTCCAGCATTTAATGGTAGGATATTTGTAATACATCATTGGGCAGCAAACTACACCAAGTGCAATGATGGCTCAAAAAGAAGAATCATGACAAGCTCTCAACAAAAATGACAGGAACGTGGATGACAAGTATTGGCAATTACATCTTGCAGTTACAGCCTGAATCAAAATTTCAAACAAGGTAAACCATGCCAACCTCTAAAAGAGAGATATGAGGAATACCCAATGTCACAGAAGGACCCTTGCAGTTCTTTCTCAAAAAGTTGTATCCCACATCAATAGCTAGCTTCTTCAGACAAGACGAATCTCTCTTTGCTTTCACATAGGAGTGCCCCAATATAAAGGCAGCTCCAGCTTCTGTTGCCTCATTAAGCTCTTGTAGCTCATCTCTTACATCAGGATTCATTTCAGGGCTGTCAGGCACCATGAATCGCACTTTTTTTCTTCGTGCTAAATGGGGAGAATCAATTTCTATAAGGTCTTGTATGCTTTGAATGGTGGGTGATAGAGTTGTAGAGTGTACGCTCTCTTGTGTTTCATAACTCAGATTCCTCTCCATTCCAGACTGCAAGGGAGGAGTTCCAATCACAGCCATTTTCCCATCTGTAGAGTAATTGCCACTTGAACTAGAATTTGTTTCTTCAGACATTATAAACTCCCCAAGGTTAAAGATAAGCTGGTTCTCAAACTGATCATCAACTCTGTGGACATCCCTATAACCATACTTGATAATGCATCGGTATAATCTGTATTCTTTGGGTCCTACGCATCCAATAAGGAAGTGTTCCTCTGGGGGCACATATGGTACCGGTACTGATTTAATGCATATAAAAACAAGCACCTTGTGAAATGCTGGAAGATTTGTTACAAAGTATGTAAAATTTGTAGGTATCCCAGTGACAAGTTCTGTATATACAAGTCCAATACCAGGAAGACAAGCAATCCCTAGAGTAGGACCAAGTCCAAGCAGCCATTTTATGGACACCTTGTTATGTAGGTCAAACTCGTACTTCTTTATTGTGCCGTAATGCCACACATACATATTGTCATGAATATGAAAGCTAGACAAATTGGCACCCAAGCCAGTGTCTTCAGCCATACATTGAGTCAACTTTGAAGCAAGAATAAAAGTAGAGGTTTAAAGCAAAAAACACCTATATGTCAAGGATGATTCGCTTTCAAGCTTCACAAGTAAACTCCTATCTGTTGTTCACAATAGAATCAAGGCATTTTCTTCATACTTTTGCAGGTCTGTATGGGCAGATTTTAACATCTTTTGGAGGGGTTTTCCTGAATAGCAACATCCTTTTCAATGTCTCCTTCCTTTCTTATCTCTTTTACCATTGCTAGCGGTCCTACATATAGTTTTCATCTCTCCCTGGTACTGTTTTTCATCTCTAGAAGGGTAGTTATTCAAATATTTGAAAATCAAAGCATTGGGACAGCGAAGTGGAGGTCATCTTTCAGACCTTGAGTTATCATCAAAGTAAAAGATTCAATTGAAGTATTGTCGAGGGTGAAGTTAGTTTCAAAGCGTCAAGAGCAGCAAGGAGTGTTCATCAAGATTATGTTCATGAGTTTTCAATGACTTTCACAAGCTCCAAAATACTAGCATGATTTTCAGGATCCAGCCAGCAAAATCGACTGATTATTCTTAAAGCTTCACAAAAGATTAATTGTAATATGTGACCAGTGCTCTTCTCTACTTATCATTAGATAGTTTAAGTGCTACAGTTCAAGTTGTATGTATGCACATATAGAGATGGGTGGTTACTTGTTCTTGCCGATTTCTGTAGGATCTATGTGAATGTGAACAATGTTGGCACGGCTTGTAAATGCCTCTAACTTACTAGTTACCCTATCATCAAACTATTCATCAAAAGAAAGTAACAAGTCAGCTTTATCTATTGCATAATTTGCATAAACAACACCATGCATTCCTTAAGAGATTTAACATTTTTTGAAGGCCATCATGTGCATCAAAGGCATCAAGGACTGCTCAGAAGACAAATGATGCTCCAAAGAATAAAGCAGCATGCTTCCGGGCTTGATCTTGTGAGCAATCAAGAAGTTGAAGAGCTAATTCAACCATAGTATGGACAATATCTAGGGGAAGTGCACATACACGTTCCATTATACCCTGAAGAGATCCAATAGCAAATAAACACAATGAAATCCCTAAGAAACATTTCTGACACTCGTGGAACTGCAAGAAGTTTCTGTACCCCACCACGGTCAACAATCAATGCAGCAAATTTCCGATGAGCAGCAAGAGTAGAAATCAGTTTCAATACCTCAGATAACATGGCAGAGGTCTTTGAAGAATCCTCAACTTTTGATTGTCGCTGCAGTAAGGCATGACAAACATCTACTCCCTTTTCATGAAGCATGATTCAAACAATCGAATGTCTGCCACAAGATGTCTATGTGTGCTATTTTGAGTTTTCTAACTAACTTATCAAAAGATTAGTCATATTATACTAACAGAAAATAGGGGGCAGAAAATTTTCATGGCAATTACAAGACATGCAATCACTCACCTTGGGGCAATACGCAGAGGAATTTCTTGGGCAAATCTAGCTAGTCTCCAGTTCAAATATGCAAGTACAACTTCAGTCAGTGGTTTCCAAAGCTCACTTTCTCCAAGATTCCAAACATCCCCTAACTATCCCAAAAATTTTGTATTTAGTCGGGTATCCTTTTTTGAAAAAACTAACTGGAAATTTCTAGTTCCAACATGCCCAACGCCTGCTATAAGGCTCTCCAGAATGCTGAGGTGAATACAGAATCCCTCTCTGAAATAATTTAGCGAGGTACTCCATGTAATCTCACAATATCGTCTAAGAATACTCTCGCCACTACTGGTGCATTGTACGTCATGCATACATGTGAGAAATGTGCCACCTTGGTCAACTTGTCAACTGTCACCATGATGGCATCATGGTGATGTGAAGACATAGGAAGACCAACAATAAAATCCATGGAAATGGTGTCCCATTTCTACTCAGGTATATTATGTGGGTATAGAAGACTTGCTAGATGCTGATGCTCGACCTTGACCCTCTGGCACTCAAGGCATCGAGCAACAAACTCTGCAATATCTCGCCTCATACCCACCCAATGCTATAGTTGTCATAGGTTGGCATACATCTTCTTCACCCCCAGATGTGCTGCATATGGTGCTCTGTGAGCCTCTAATAACACTACAATACGTAGGTCACCTACGCGGGGTACATAGTTGCGCTATTGATGATGAAGAAATCCATCTACCTCAAGTGAATACCTTGCAAACTTGCCCACAAGGGCCCTCTGTGAATTGATCTCTTGCTGCACCTCAAGAAACCACTCATCCTCTGGCAGATGCTGAATAATGCATCCTCTCAAATCCACACTCAGAGTCAAGGTCAAGAGCTCATGGCACCTTTGACTCAATGCATCAGCAACCACATTCTCCTTCCCTTTGATGTAGTGGACATCAAAGTCATACTCGCAAAGGAACTCCATCCAATGCCACTGACGAGCGTTAAGATTCAGTTGAGTAAAGATATACTGAAGGCTATGATGATCTGAATGGAGCTCAAAATGATGACCCAATAAGAAATGTCTCCAATAAACTAGAGCATGAACCACTGCCGCTAACTCCAAGTCGTGCGTGGGGTAGTTCAGCTCATGGGTCTTGAGCTTTTGCAACTCATATGCGATCACTCTACCACCCTACATAAGTACAGCTCCCAATCCCTCAAGTGATGCATCTGTGCAAACCATAAAATCTGCTACAGGATCAGGAACTGCTAAAATGGGAGTGCTAGTAAGAAGCTCCTTGAGGACCCCGAAGGCCCTCTCACACTACTCAGTCCAAAGAAAGCTCTTCCCTATCTATTGAAGGGAAGTGATGGGGTGTGCTATCTAAAAAAATCCTCAACAAATCTATGGTAATAACCAGCTAACCCCATAAAACTCCTGACCTCTGTCACACTAGTGGGTGCTAGCCAATCCTTGATAGCCCTGATCTTCGATGGATCTACTGAGATTCCATTGCCAGATAGGATATGCCCCAGATACTGAACCTCTGTCCTGAAAATACACACTTTGCCAAGTTCCCATAAAGATTATGCTCCCTCAAACACTGTAGAATCTAACGAAGGTACTCCTCATGCTCCTCCTTAGTCTGTGAATAGATCAAAATGTCATCGAGGAAAATGATCACGAACTGATCTAAATAAGTATGAAATACCCCATTCATGAGACTCGTGAACACTGCAGGGGCGTTCGTCAAGCCGAAGGGAACCACAGTGAACTCATAGTGGCCATATCAAGTCTGGAAAGTGGTCTTATGGATATCCACCTCTGTGATACATAACTGATGATAACTAGACTTCAGGTCTATCTTAGAGAACACCCTGGCTCCCTGCATCTAATAAAAAGATCATCAATCCTAGGTAGAGGATAACAGTTCTTCACCATCACCTTATTCAACTGCCTGTAGTCCATGCACAAATGAAGAGACCCATCTTTCTTCTTCACAAAGATGAAAGGAGCGCCCCAAGGTGAAACGCTTGGTCGGATGTGCCCCTTCTCAAGTAAGTCCTCCAACTGTAACTTGAGCTCAGTGACCTCATGTGTAGTCATCTTGTAGGGTGCACGAGACATTGGCTCAGCACCTGGCACTAAGTCAATGTGAAAGTCTACCTCATTTCGGGGTGGCATCCCTGGTAACTCTATGGGAAACACATAAGCAAACTCTCTAAGGATGGGATGATCATCCAAAGGTGCCTTAGGCTTGTCATGTGATCTGTCACTCACTGTGATGGAGAACATTTGGCATCCCTTCCGTATGTAGTGCTTAAGCTGCTAAGAGGATATCATATGCACTGATATGGGCTTTTGAATGCCCACTATCTCAACTGATGTACCGTGATTGTCTAAATAGCTGATCACTTTTTGGCGACAATCTAGCTTTGCTCAATGAGCCGCAAGCTAATCGATACCCAACACCACATCATAGGAACCTAATGTCATAACTCTAAGGTCACATGCTATGGCAAAGGGTCTCAAAGCAATCTCATAGTCATGGACTAAGGCATCTACTATCATCTTGGCCCCTGAGGCCAAATCAACCACCCACCTATCACCCTGCCTAGAGGCCACCAGCCTACAATGCTCCACTAATGATGGAGATATGAAAGAGTCAGTAGCACCAGAATCAAAGAGAATAGAAATGGGATTACCCCCAATCATACCTGATGTCTCAGTCACCGATGCCTAAAAATTAGCCTGCAGTTATCAATTGCTATGAACATATGGTGGGATCTACCCACATCACCAACAGTTTGCTTGGATCCTCCTGCACGAGGCTATCCCCCTGCTATAAAACCCTATGGACACTCTCTAGCTAGGTGTCCTACTCCACCAAAAACATAACAACGGCCCCTAGCCTGTACTTGTCTAGTCTGAGTCCTACTCGATTGCTGCTGTCCTGATCTACTAGTAGACCCCTGTGAGCCCCTATAAGACTGCTGTGACCTCACGGGTCCTGTAGGTGGTCCCTACTGCCTCTAATATCTATGCGGGCCCTATTGCTACCAACCTCTATTATGTCCCCCATGTGCCCTCTGATGTGTCCTAGCTCTCTGTTGCTACTACTGTGGGGACCTAGGAGGTAAGGGTGCGGAACTAAATCCTCCCCTATGAGGTGGTTGTGATGGTTTACGGAAACTCTACTGATACTGCTGCTGTCCACGATCCTAAAACTAAGGGTGTGAGCTTTGCCCTCATCCCTAAATCTCCTCAGTGATATATGGCTTCTCGGCAACATCACTCAAAGTTTGGGGGTCTGCCATACGAACAGGCCCTGCTATATTGTAGTTCAGTCCTCTGATAAACTTATGAACCAGGAGTTTCTCTTCATGGAGATACTCTACATAATGGGATAACTCAGTAAATCTACCCTCATACTGTGCCACTGTAAGTCCCCTTTGCTAAAGGTCATGAAAGTCGTCTATGTGATGCTGCCTGTAATGATCTGATAAGTATCGTGCATTGAAGTGCTCAATAAAGGTCTCCCATGTAAGAGTGTCTAATGAAAGGTGTCACTTGCACTCCTCAGTGCACCACCAGGTAGCTGCTACATCTCGCAACAAGTGTACTGATACATGAGCCTTTATGTTGCCCTTGTAAGGACACAACGTGAAGCATCTGTCTAAGCTGATGAGCCAGGCCTCTACCTCGGCTCCCTTGTGGTCTAGACAAATGTAGGAGGGTTCAACCTCAACAAATCCCTGATGGGATCTCCTCTATCTCTGTGCCTCCTAATAGGCTCATCTATATAATAGTCATGAGGTCTGTGAACAATGTGCTCTACTCGTACTGCCTCATCATGCCTAGCATGACGTGAAGGGCTCCTGCTACGGGCCCTGTCAGCCAAACCAACCTCCTCTATCTCTGGCACCTCAACATAAGGCTCCACACGTGGTACCCCTTGCGGCTCAATGTAGGACTCCACACGTGGCTCGATACGGGACTCAGCACATGGCTCCACGTGTGGCTCCTCTCGTGGATCCTCGTGGGGCTTGACACGTGGCTCTATGCGTGGCTCAACTACAGCCGGTGGAAGCCTATCTAAAACTACCTGTAAAGCCTGTAATATCTATGGCTCAATATCTGGTAGGGCCGATGGTGCATGCGGTGCCTATAGGACTGGCTAATCCTGTCCCTCAGCTGAAGAGTCAGTGTGAATCTCGGGGGATGGAGTGCGGAGGGACCGTGCCCGCTAAACTTGTTGGGGAGGCATCCTACAAAAATGAGGTAACCACAAATTAATCAAAGTTGTGGAAATAACAATGTGCCCAAAACAAGCCCAGTGTTTAAACTTAGGCTCTAATACCAAATGTCATGCGCGCATTTCCCATGCGGTCACGACACACAACACATGTGTCATGTCCACATTTGCCATGTGGTCATGACATGAACTATGAAAAACTTTTCTACCTATCCCTAGGAACCCCCTCACATGCGTTTGCATGCTCGGTGGTAATACACATAAGGCATAAACATGTTAACATAACCGTGATGATGAAAGCCCTCTAGGGGGTATGCGACACGAAGTGTGTCACTTTTGGGGTTAGACTGATTTAAATCTGAACCCCTAGTTTCCTAGGTGTGAGGATGATTACGCCGATTTCGAGACCTAACTCAACTTAGGTTAGATTGTAAATGAAATAAGGATTAAGTAACATGGAAAGATGGCGCATGATTAAAGTGGAATAATGGAATGAATAATTAATAAAATAATGTAAATTTAAAACATTAGAAATCTAGGAAAACTTTGACAGCATAACGCGTTTTTGATAATTGCAAATTTAAAATTTAAAAATAAAATACCAATAAGGAATTAAATAAAATTTAAGAATAAAATTAAATTAAACTTAAGAACAATATCAAAATGATTTAAAATAAAATAATAAAATAAATATATTGTCAAGGTTGAATAAATCGACCTAGCATAGCGGAATAAAATTTTGAAATAAAATAATAACAACCGCTAAATCAGATCTCAAAGATTTGAGTTCGTTAATAAACATAATTTCGGTAATTATGTTTATTATCAAACTTGGGACAATAGAGAAGAGAGGAGGCTAAGATACTCACTCGAATAAAAAAATAATAAAAAAAAAAAATTAAAAATGTTTAAATCCTGCCAAGGAAAAATAAAATCAAAATCCCCACCATGGTGAATTTAAAACAAGGGGGAAAATTCTTCCCAAATAAAATAAAATCAATTCCCCAAATAAAATTATTCCACAAGGTAAATAATTCAAAAGGCAAAAATAACTCATTCAAATTAGAAATCTATTTAAAAAGAACCCAAGAGATAAATTAAAAGCTAGTAAAGGAAATAGAGGTTTTAAATAAAGAATAAAATGAAACCCCACAAATAAAATCCTCACAAAAAGAATAATACCTCTTCATTAAGGAAAGCCCTAATCTCATCTTATTGTTTTCTATTTTCTAAGATGCCCTAATTTCATTTTAGAATATGTTATCTCTAAGAGAAACCCTAATCCTCTTATCTATTTATTCTTTCTTTTCTTTGTTTTGTTTTCTTCCTCATTCTTGCAGGTTAGGTTTTTTTTTTTTGAACCAGAATGGGTGCCACTAAAATTCTCCTCACGGAGGTATACATTCAAATAACAAGAATCCCCATTTCTCTATTTGTGTATTATATATATATATACACTTAAAAAAAAGAATGAAGGATGCAAAAATATTTATATGTAAAACTGTGGGAGGTAAGATCTTGTTTTCAAACTATAGGTTTGAAAAGAGAAGGGGAATGAATGGTGGGTCGAAGACATGCGGCGCCACAGTGGCGGAGGGAATGGAGGTGTGGCGGTGTGGCCACAGAGGAGGGCAGTGGAAGGCAACGCAGAAGTTTTTTTTGTGTTAGGTGGCGCTGCTAGCAACTGAACGCTGTGGTTAAAGGGAGTTTGGAGGGGGAAATGACGAAGTAAGGAGTTTTATCAAAGGGAAAGGTGTGGGGAGGGGGCCATGCCTCCCCCCTCCCCACACCAGTAACAAAGACAAGAGCCAAGGCCATGGGGTTTGTGGTGGGTGTTGCCCACCACAACCCCACACAAAACACTTTTTTTTTTAATTTGTTTCAGTTATAAAACAGTTTCCTTAGTGCAGTCTGCCATGGACACTTCCACGACAATTTTCTCTGTTAATAAAAATTTTGTTTCTAATATATATGATATATATATATATATATATTTTCTATATATATATCTTCATCTTCTTACAATGATAATTATAGTGAATTAAAAAAAATCCCTCAATATTTATTTATTTATTTATTTTTTCCTATTGCAGTATATAATTATGTGTATATGCAGCAAACATATAATATGTAATCTTTCTTCTATAATTTTTGTATCTACAATGATAAAGAAAAAAAATAAATGAACAACAACATGGTTAGAAGAGATATGGATGTATTGTACATATATTTATATATTTATACACAGTACACTTACTTTCACAAAACAATGGTATAAATATAAGTAATAATAGCTTTTAGATTTACACATAAAATAAATTAATATCTCTTCTCTTTTCTCCTTTTTTTGAAGCACAATATACTAAGATATGCATTTTATCTAAGTTTTCTTTTTTGTAATAGTACAATTTCCAAACCAGCAATTAATTAAATGAATTTCCAAGGCCATCTAACAGAAAATAATTTACTAGAATTTCTCTCTTCTTTCCTTGGATGCACTAAAAGTTACAAAGCAACCATTACAATGGGAATTCAATGCAACAACAGATAACAAATCTCATCTCTATTTTTTGTATGCAATAGAAAATTTGTTTAACAACATTCATAGATTTTTTTTTTTAAGGGAAAATCATGGCAGCAACAAGAAGTATTTTTACATGCATTTCACAAACTATAACTCACACTTAGAGAATAACTAGTATTTTAATAAAATAAAAGAATATTTCTCTTACAACATTTAATATAGCCAAACACATGGCAAGGATAACAAAACAAATTTTACATTAAGGCAACAATGGCCATGGCTCAAACAGCCAATAAAATATACTAAGCCACCCAAAAATGAGCTCCACAACAACTCCATTTCTTCACTCAAAACCTACAAATAAACACAACAAAAAGAAGAACAACCTAGGCACTTCAAAATGCCCTCCTCCCTACTATAGACCTGCAAGTCAGTCACCCCTGAGCTAGGGAGGTAGGGATTCACACAGGTGTAAACATTCCACAACAAGAATCAATAACATCAACACCAAAACAGCCCCAAGGTTTAACACATAACTCAACTCATGAAAATGAGTTTGATGAGGGTAAGGAATGGACCCCTCTACTTCGAAGGCCGCCCAAATATTGAAAAATACCAATCTCATGGCTTCAAGCAAAAAATCTCCAAAGCCACCACTCTCCACAAAATCACAAAATAACCTCCATGGCACTCTTGCCATTCAAATAATCTCCTCAACAAGTAAGAGCCCTCAAGGCATAAATAATACAATGTGGAAGTGACCTCAAGGAGGTTCCTTTCCCCTACCCAAACAAGTTGAGCCTTACCTCCAAATGGAGGTGCTCTCACCATTCTACCATCCCACACAAAAACAATGAAAACAACAAACAACCAAGAACACAACATAACACAATAAATAAGCAA
The DNA here is from genome assembly GCA_027924645.1 of Cunninghamia lanceolata. Classification (NCBI taxonomy): domain Eukaryota; kingdom Viridiplantae; phylum Streptophyta; class Pinopsida; order Cupressales; family Cupressaceae; genus Cunninghamia; species Cunninghamia lanceolata. The sequence continues at coordinate 9,631,686 of BSBN01000814.1, forward strand.
GGGTGAAGAAAACACAGTTTAAGAGGCTTACCTTCAAAGCCCTATAATGGAAGCATGTTCGGTGAAAAGCTCCAAGCTTTCCCAAACCTTCCAATCTTCAAGAATTCCTCTAACTTTCCCAAAATTCCTCCCAAATTAGAAAGAAACTCCAAAATGCAAGAACCCCCACACTCCTCAACAAGAGGAGATAATATAGGCCATCCATTTTGGCCTTGAGGAATGAAAAGGTGACACTTGTCACCTCCTCCTTCCTCCTCTAATGCCACTTGCAAGGGAGAGGAAGTGTGAGGGTGACAAGTGTCATCCTCCAATTCCCTCTCAATCCTCACCTTATCCACTTGTGCTCTCACACATGTGTGAGAGGACAAGTGTTGAGGTGGCATTCCCACTCAAACCTCCAAGAGGATAAGGGATGCCATATGGCATCCTCTTATTCTCTCAAAGAGCCATCTCCCTCCAAGATGCTCTCACACGTGTGTGAGAGTCTTGGAGGAAGATCCCAGACACTTGGGAGTCTTGGAGACCTCCCAAGTCTTCCTTGGGAAATGATTTCCAAACTTTGGGAAGGGAGATGAGTCTTTCCCAAAGCATGACTCATCTCCCACCTTCTCTAATTTCAAATTTCGTCACTTTGACTAAACCATAGTTTAGAGTGACCAAAAGTGAGTTAATCCAAGGGTTAGATAGTCCAAGTTGACCCTAGACCAATGGGTAACCACCTAGGGTAAATTTTGGGACACTAAGGTTCAACAAGGGGGTCATAAATCCACTTTAAATGGCCTAAAAAATAAAACAAATACCAAGTGGTGTAAGTCAAATAAAAATTATACAACACTTATTATTAATTAAATAAACAAAGGGGTACTAGGCCAAAATGATAAAAAATTAAATCAAGCACTTAAATCAACATTCAAATTTCAAACGTGATCCTTATCCTTCTTGGGAATGGATCAGTTTCATAGGGGATAACATTGGTGTGAATTCTACCTGCAATTTCCTGTGGCTAGGGAATGTAAAACCTGGACATCTCGATCAAGTGTCAATCATATCATGAATAATCATAGCTGAAGAAACTGGAATTAAATACAAGCCATCGAATACAACAATAATCAACTATAACATAACTCTGAATTAAACTGCATTTTCTATCACATGCCAAATAATCTTCATCACATAAATAAATAGAATTCACATCACAAAACATCATCTAATATATCTCATATGTTGAATCACAAAATATCATCAAATATGATGAAATCGAATCACATATGTCTAATCAATGTCCTATCATAATCAGGAGATAAAATTAAGTCTGCATAATGAAACCATAGTCACTAAAAGTCTGATAATGTCATCAACTGAAATGCATAACGATCAAAATAAGGAAGGTAAAATAATCGGCCTCACAGTATTACAGATTGGGGGATCTAGGTATTGGAGATTTGTTGTGTATGTTGTAGATCTGATGATTAAGAAATCATAGCTAAAAAGGGTTTCTTGGATTGGCTTTATGAGGGTTTTGAGGAGGAATTTTCACATATGACCCCTCGGACAAAACGAACCTCGCCATTGAGTCCAAGAGGCCCAAGAGGTGAAGAAAAATATATAATATGCCATGTTCGGTTACAGGAGCAAAATGCAAAATTTTTAAATCCCTTGGTTTGGCGGTACGACCATACGGCCTCGTTACCAGTATGCTACAGGTACGCTCAGAAAAAATTATTATTTTATTCATGCATAATGGGTTATTTGTCTATAGTTGAAAAAAAATTAAATAAAAAACTATAGTGCAATCTTAAATTTCAAGATTTACAAAAAAAAAAATTAGATGGTACAGGGGTTTGCAGACCCCTTGTATGCCTGTCAAGTTGGTCAACCCCTGGCCGACATTGTTAGACCAGAAAGGTTAACGGCAAGGGAAGGCTGAGTGGGAAGGCTTCAGCCTCGTACTGGCGGCCAAACCCCCAGGCTCGGTCGTGGCCACAGGCTGACTGACGCCAGGGTGTACTGCCACCCAATGGGCTTTTAAAACAAAAATAATATATTTTTAATGATAGGTGGTAGAAAAATAGTTTATGACAGAAACAAAATATTTTAAATCCAGACTATATTAAAATTTCAAACTTGGAGTCCGTGAAACATTAAACCAAATTTTATACCTTTTGGAGTCTACCACCTGCCTACATCAAGGATCAGTGATGATCTCATCCTACATAGTCAGTGCCATAGTATGCCTAGTCAACGCTTGCATTAGCGCCACATCAGCAGTACAGGTGGGTCTTGCCAAGGGTCCCCTTTTAGGCCTTAGAGGGCATTTTCTTTCAGGGAGCATAACTTTCACCCACAGTATCAATTTTTTGACTTTTTATAGGCATCAAAAAGGTCTCTCCAAGCACTACGCAGTGGTATAAGTTTCATGATCAGATTTTTCTATTTGTGTTAGAATTTATTACCTAAAGCCAGGCATTGCTCTGGGACAATTTTATGCTCATAACTTTTGCATATGGAATTAGATTTTTGATTTTGGATAGATGTTGGAGAGCTATTACAGTTTGCTATAGTTTGGATTATGTAGATTTTCAATTTGGTGTGTAGAGAGAGATTGGTACTTGTTTGATCACTTGTAGGAGCCTAAGATTCAAAGTGTGTTTATGAGTGCATTCGGACGGATTTTTGGGCACAAACCTATGGGAGTGCATGTTGTTTGTGAGATCATCAACATGGTATAGTAGTTTTTTAGATTTGGTGCTTCTAGATATAGGTTTACAGGTGTTTTTAGAGTTTCGACTTTGATGGAGACAGGTACACATGTCTTCTGGTTTGAGAACATGGTTGATACGCGTGTGAGACTTGGAGTTATGTTTTAGTGGGATTTGAGTACAGGTACAACGATGACGATGATTATGGTGTCATGGATATGCAAGTACACTTTTTCATTGGCATGACATGATCATGCATGTGATTGACAGGTATGGGCTATGATGTTCAATTCATGATTACAGTTGGTTTTGTGGTGTTGTTTTAGGGGATTGTTCTTATCTCATGGATGCTTGATTAGTTTCTAGACTATGGTTACTCATTTGTGGACTTGTTGGAAAATTGAATCTAACATTGATTTGGTGTTTGAGTCTTGGAGAATACAGGTTGTCTTCTTTGATATATTAGTTTGCATATTACTAGTGTGATGATGAGTTTGCATGTTACATTTGTTTTTGATCTACGAGTTATGTAGTTTTGTGGGTTGATCACCTATTTAGCTACAGTGGGATGACTTGGATGTGGACTATATCCATGAGATTGATTCAGTGTTTATGTAGACTTTGTTAGTTGGCCTTGTCTATGGTCATTTGTACATTGGTATGTTGTATTGAGATGAGAGGATGGATGATTAGAGTGCTTGGATAGTCAGTTGTTGGGACTTGTAACATGTTTATCATGATTTCATGGATAGCTTTAATACATGTTTTTATGTGAGCTTTTGACAATGATGGTTTTATCTTCTTGGTTTGGAGATTATGGTTTACTCAACCTTTTGGGAGCTATTGATGTTATAGTGGGATTCCTTGATTGGTTTGGGTCCATGGATAATCTTCATTTAGGAGATGGTTACTTTTTTGCCATGCATAGCTCAGTATCACAGTTTAGTGGGAGCTTTGGCAGCATTATTGATTCATCATTTTTGATGGATGATCTTCTGCAGTGGTTGTGGTTGTCTTGGAGAGGCTCTTGGATTATGATTCTTGTTTTCAGTGAGAGTACTTTGACATCCTGAGTTCCATTGTTAGTAGATGGTTATCTTCATGTGATTGGAGATGTTGACATCTTGGTTTACCATGGAGGACTTTGTTGGTTGATATTGTGTCTTGATGGACTGTTGATACCAGTTTAGAGTTTTGGCATGATATAGGTTCTCTTGAGATAGGATGTATGCATTGTTGCATGTGATCTCCTTGGAGAAGATGTTTAGATCACGATATCATGATGGGCTTCTTGATTATGCAGATGTGTAGTTGGAGCATTGACAGTGATCTTGCTGGTTCTCTTAGTATTGAGTGCTTTGGTCATTTGCTTCAGAGCTTCATGATAGTACGGTGTTGCATTTGGAATTTAGCATGGACTGATCATGGAGGTGCTCATGGATACTTGGAGACTTAGGTGAGGTTGGAGTTCTCTTGGGATTAGAGACACTTGTTGAGATGGTTACTCATTGGAGGTTTCAACAGATAGACTGAGGAGCCTTACACTTGGATATGGATCTAGAAGAGATTGTTCTTGGAGAGTCATTGTGGTGTGGTGTATCCTAGAGGAGCATTCCCATTCCCCACTCTTGGTCTCCTCAATGTTTTATCATCTATGAGGTATTGCCCATCCTTTTAGATGTGTTTTGCTTTATGCTTTATTTTCTCATAGATATGGATCTTGAGCTACATTTATTGGTTATGGAGGGTTCATTTGAGGGAAGTTAGCATGGTTATCTCCTTGTTCATATGGTTTGATTTATGATGTTCATTATGAGGAGTTTAGGAGATCTGATTGGGCTTATTCCTGATTATGGAATGGTTATGAGTTTGATCTACCTTGATTAGAGAGGCTTACATCCATGTTGGTTACATGATACATATATGTTCATTTGATCTTATGAGATTGAATGGTTGGGTGTTGTTGAGGATTTTCTTTTGGGGTTGTAGAGGAGATCATACTTGACACAACTTAGCACTTTGAGGTGTTTGTAGAAGGACATTATGATTTATAGGTTTTCTCTCTTTGTCTTATGGCTACTTCCTAGATGATCATGTTGATATGATTGGACTTGAGAGAGTTATGGTGACATGTTGTGAGAAAGTATGCAATGATTTATCATGCATGTGTGGATCATTGTGATTGTTCTTGACACTGCATTGGCTTATTCAAATTAGCCACACCTCGGTTTGAGTATTGATTGATAAACTTGATATGCCTTTGATCTATTTTTAGATTTGACATTACCCATGCAGTGGGAGTTCCTAGATTTATGTGTTCTTCAGTGACAGGTTTTATACATGGAGCTTGTGATTGCAGTATATGGGTTGGATATGTTGTTGGCATGAGTTTATTGATGTTGTTGATACTTATGAGGTATGGATGGTTGGATGTATTAGCATATGCTGTGGATGGTATTTTTATTCATGTGGGTTTTTTTACCATTAACAACATCTTGGAGCCTTTTGGATTCACTTGTATTTGATGCTTGTGTTCTTTGGATTGGTGCATCCTCACCTTGGCATGTTCCTTTTCTTCCATAGGTGGCACATTGGAGGATGAGAGGAGTTCTTGCTTGAGATGGTGATCACTTTGATTTTATTGTAGGTATCTTGATGGAGCATGAGAGCATGCTGGAGATTCATGTGATTTCATGTTTTCCTATGATGATGTGTTTCATTGATTAACCCTTATGCAACATATACAACAAGTGGGAGAATGTTGGGAAATAGGTGTTGTACACCTTGCCTAATATTTTATTATTTTATTCATGTAAAATAAATATTTATTTGTGGTGCTTCTTAATTGATGTGTTTAACCACATTAGATATTTATTTGGAGGCCACTTGTAAAAGTTGTATGTAACATTGGGATATTATTGGTATTATTTAATTCTTAGGAAAAAAATGTAGTACCAACATTAAATAAGGGGGTCAATGGTTTTGTGTATCCATGGTTTTGGAACACATGGTTTTATCCAATACCACAAGTTGTATTTGTGTGATCTTGGTCTATAAAAACAAGCACATGATTAGTGATTTAGGTGGGTTGGCTATTTCATTATAGGTGGATTGGAGGTTTGTGAGAGACTATCATTGTATTGAGGTTTCTCCTGTAAGTGCATATTGTGAAGCATGACAGGTGATGTGTGGATTCATGCTTGGACACATGGAGGATGCATTAGAGGTGCTTGATAGATTCAGAGGTATTCATGGAGACTCATGGCATGTATTGTAATATCTTTATTGTTACATAATACATATGAGTGTGGATGCTTTTGGAGGCTGGGTTTTTCCCTCTTAAGGGTTTTCCAAGGGTATATCTTGTGTTATCTTGTTGATTGTCATTTGATCTTTGCATTATGGTTCATTTCTGCATCTTATTCTCCTATTGGGTTATGTGGAATTGGTTTTATTTGACCTAGAAATTCCTAACAGGATGTGCCATCTTATATTAGACCTGCACCCCATTGGTTAGGTTACGCCTTTGATATGCTGAGCTTGAGTTTGTGAAAGCAAGCACCTCCACTTACTGTGTTGATCCACCATTGCCCAATAGTTGATGCCTTAATCTGGTTTGTGCATCATTTATAAACTGGGTGCCTTCATCTCATGGTCATTCCTATTTGTTTCACAGTGGCTTGCATCTATTCATATATGGCAGTACCATGTTCTAATAACCTACACTTTCATTCAGTAGGTCACGCCTCATGATTGGTGGTGCCTTTGTGTTTAGATTGCTAAGTCTTGCACTTGATACTATCATACGTAGTGTCTCATGATTTGCATGAATGCGCCACACTTTTGTGATGTTGTTGGTTTATGTGGGCTTTGGTTTCCAATAGAGGTGGCACCTTGATGTAGAGACTATCCCTCAATCCATAACTTTTGTCTCTACTATTATGGCTATGCTGCATTGTTTTTCTCTCCCTACACCATTAATCAAAATGGCTTGTGCTTATGATTTGTTTTAGATTACTCCCCTTTGAAATGGATCATTTCCCATTGAAATGGATTGAGCCTTTAATATAACCTACATAAGCATTGTATGTCATTCCTCAAAAAACCAACACCATGTTTTGAGGGATTGCACCATCCTCTTTGGCCGAGATTATGCTCTAATAACCTGTGCTATGGTATATGGAGGTTGTACCTTATCCTTTGATGTCTACCTTTGTATCTTTATGGACTGAACCATACTCTTTGGACTATGCCTTTGCATCTAAGGCTGGGCCTTTCTTTGTTGATGGTTGTGCCAATTTTAGAGATGCGTTTTGATTTCAAAGTAGCACGATATCTTACTAAAGTTTGCAATTTGCACTTGTAGACTACATCTTAAATATATAGATGACTTACACTTTATATTGTTGATATGCCTTGAACAACTGAGAGGGGGGGTGAATCAGTTGTCTCAAAAACTTAAACACTTCTGCAATTAAACATCAATCACTTATCCACAATTATTATGATTTAACAATGAATGAATGAAATCAAAAACTTAACCATAGATACAACATCAAACAAAAGAGACACCAGATTTTACATGGAAAACCCCAAGGTAGGAAAAAACATGGAGAGGATTAGCTCTCAATATATATTGCAATCTTGAAATAATGATGTTCAGGCTTGGTCACCCCACAGGCCTAAACATACTAGCTTACTGCCATGAAGAACAACTAGGTCTACCAGGCTCACTACCTCAACCCTAAACCTAGCAAGATTACAATAAGGGCTATTAAACCTTGAGGGATATTAAACCCTACTGGTGGCTCACTACCATGATCAACACCTTTTTATGTCTGTGTTTGATATACAATAATTCCTCTGCTTTGCTCTGTCTCTACTCTGCTCTGCCTCTTCTTAGCTATGCCTCTTCTCTGCTCTACCTTTTGGACCTTTCTTAATATCTTTCCATGACTCAACTACAAGTATTTATACACTTCATCAACCTTGGAATGATCATCAAGGTTGGCATTACAATCATCAACCATTGGAACAATCTCCAAGGTTAGCATTACAAACATTTACAAAATAGGTCCTGACCTATTACAATATTATGCAAAGGAAATAAAGTAAAGATGTATGCAGATCATGTCATGCCTTAGCTAGGACTCAAACATGATCTTCCATGCCACACCATGCTTCCACAATAACTGGAATTAACCAAGTCGACTAGGACTAGTTACATGTTACACTGTCTGGGAACAATCTTCAAACATGATCTCAATTCATTAATGTGGACCAATGTCAAGATAGAAAAATGATTAGGATACATCCATAGGCATGTTATAATCATCAGGAGAAACCACATGAACCTTAACCACTTTAGCCATATGAATCTTCTCACTGGAACACATGAACTTCACTGTCTTCAACTGACATAAAAGAAAGATAGCTTGCGGACCACTAAAACATGAACCACTCATTTGTAGGCACTTATTATCATCCCAGACTTCCCTCTTGAACCACAGAACAAAATACTTTATTGCGGAGGAATGCGGAGCAAAACACTTTCTCCCTATCACCAGAGAATAATCAAAAGGAGCAGGCTTTACTCTGGTGAATGCAACTTTCTCACTACTTCACATCGGAGGCTCAAACTCAGGATTTAGCATCTTCAAACATCCCTTTGAACAACTTCCAATCAACGGACCTAGATCTGTAAGTAGAAGGAAATGCAGCGCAATCTACCAGACTGTTCTTTAGCATACAATTCTCTATCTATACTGCACTTCATTGTAACTTGCTTAATTCTTCCGAAGAGGCCAATTTTCTCAATATCCTCAACACACAAGGCTTCTAAACAAGTAAAAGAATAGAACATAGTTGACACCAATTGTAGTGCCCCTCCATTCTCACCTTGGATGTGCAGGTGGTCGAGCTAAGGAGCATGAAGATGAAGGTAAAATACTTGAAATACTTAGGGTATGATAAACATGTTGATGGTAAACTCACTGTTATGATACTCATTGATGTTTACTATGATGACACTATTAATACTTTATAATTAGTACATTATGCTTATGTTGTAATCAATTATGGGTTAATTGATTATGTAGATTAGTTTTACTACGTGATTTATGCAACTATCTGACTATGTGTTATCTGGTTGTCTAGTTACTAATGAACTTGTTTAATGTGGATATTGTGATGTGTTTTGTAAAGGGACAATGTAGTATTACTCATAATGAGTACCCTACTACACTGTGATTCCCTATCACTATGTGCTTGTTTGGATGATTATAAATATGTTTATATTCGATACTTTTGTTTGTTGCAGGTTGCAGGTACCAGGCATCGACTCCACTTGAATTGGCAGGTCTAAGCGTGCCTTCATACCAATGGAGATGACATGAGGTCCCTTAGTTGACATCATTCTTGATGAGGATGAGTTCTGAGTCCTGAGTTTTGTCAGTTTGGTTGATTGGTGCATGACTGTGAGTCTTTGTTATTCTTTGGTATGTTGTTGTTGGAAATGACTGGTTGGTAGTCCTTGAGTAGATTAGTGTGGTCTATTGTTCATTTAATGGAAATTATTAATCTATTTTAAATAAATAATATTAATTTTTTTAGGTATATTAAGTATTTGTTAGAAATTAAATTAATAAAATAGCTAATAATAATAATAAATAAATTATAAATATTTAATATCATATTAAGTGAATAAATATTCTTTTGTGTAATTATTTAAGACATTATTTTATATTCTTGAATTAATAATATTTAGTGAGTTGTTGGATAAGTGAATAATAATTATTCAGATTGGAGAATTTGGCTAGAGGTGGTTATTGAATGCATTTAATTTTTGAGAAAGTGGGGTTTAGTAATTGGAGAGTTATGGGATGGAATCTTTGGTTTTGGCTATTTTTATGATAGTGGGGATATTTGAAGGGGGTTCTCTAGAAATTTTAGGGGATTTTTTGACAGAAGAAGAATTAGGGAAGAGAGAAAATCAATGGGAAGAGAATTCTGAAGTTCAAGGACAAAAATTCCAGGTATGTCTATGAATAATTGAATAAAAATAATTTGTGATTAATGTGTTTCTGCGTAGGAATATCTCTATCTCTCTTATGTGGTTTTAATAATCTTTGCATGCTTGTTAGCTTGAGTATTGTTCCTCTAATCAGTCATTTTCATGCTTGGTAGTTGATCTATCTTCATGTCGCCTACTATCCGTGGTCTTCCTGTATTTCTTTATCTGTGGCATTCATCTTGAACATTTTGATCCTCCAAAATTTTGCCCTGTATATTTGAACAACAATAGTATAACTTATAGGATTCAACAAAAATGCAAGTAGCTCTCTATGAGACATTCTATCAATCAATTTGCATGTTAAGTCTATGCTTGCATGTTTTGCATACATATCTACCTGCCCATTAACAAGTGATGCAATTGTCATGTACCATGCTATGTATGTTGTCATTCCAAGCCCAATAAATGACTAAATTAGGTAGTTATAGAATGATGGAATAAAGACTCTGGTTGCACGACAAGCTCCAAAGATGTATGTCCAGGTTCTCTTGTCCAGATTATCATTTATATAATAGATGTTTCTATAGACAAAGTAGGCCCCAGCACCATAAATACAAAAGAAAATACAAAAACCAGATGATTAATATTTTGCATTCTAAGGAAATGTACAGTTTTAGGCAAGGCCAATGGCTTTCCAATAGGCACCAATAATCCATCTAGAACCTCAAATCACTACAAAGGACACAATATCTTCTGTAAGTGTGATGTGCTAATATCAGTGCCAATACTCAATTGCAAATGCGTATTCTCATTAAAAGGCTTATCTGAACTTGGATTCCATAAGTAAAAATATGCACATAAACAATTTGGTTTTGTGACACCCAAATTGGTCATGCCAAATAGTAATGGTTGTCTTTGATATTCATGTTGCTTTATTCATTTTCTTTAATTGCACAAATGTTGCATTCTAATGTCTATCTTTTGGTGTCTAGCTGAACCTCCTGTAAATGCCAACTCTGTGGAGAACACTATGAAATCCAAAACTCTCAACCTGTAAACATTAAACATTAAGCATTAAACATTAAACTTCTAAAATCATATTTTCTTTCCTTATCAAACCCTTTAATTCTTCAACAATTCTTTTATTGAGATCTACAAGCAACACAAACATTGTAGATAGAAAATGAATAAGATTTTATGAATTTATTTTCCCATTAGCATAGGATTTTAATGGAATTTAGTTAGCAAGTCTTGCAATTATAAATTAGCTCATTTTAAGGTTAATGAATTGAAATCATATTAGGAAGATTCTATTTTAACTTCTGTCATAAATGTTAGAATTTGTATTGCATAGATTTTACCATTTTTAATAATCTATTCATTTATTAGAATGTAATCAAGTTTATAATTAGAGAATATTTACTTAAATTATATGATATTTAATTGTTGTGTGTCTAGAAAAGATTGGTAAATTTGTAAAGTTCATAACTTAATTATTTAGTTAAGTTAATATACCTTGTCATAATATAAATATTAGATTGTTCTTATTTTAAATATTGATTTAAATTAGTTTTGAATTTAAATTATTATTATTCAAATTATTTAACTTATAGATCATTCTTTTCTTAGTATTCTTTTGTGATTTCTTTTAAATATGTAAATTAGAAACTAAATCTTAATAGACTTGTTTAGAATCCTCTTTTATTTAGAAACTAAATCTTTTTATTCCTTTAGAATGTACCATTCTTCTTGAATTATTAAATAAGATTTTTTCTCTTGTTTATTTAAAGGTAAATATGACTTTGCCTTGTAAATAAAGAAAGAAATTATCTTGTTATATATGAAGTATTTATCTTGTATATATAGAAAGTTTCTATATTGTAAATATGATTTTACCTTGTATATTTAAGAATATTAGTAGTTTTATCTATTGTAAGAGAATAGGATATGGATAATACATAAGGCTTCTTAATATATAATTGTCTTAGTCAAATTGATGTAAATTATCATATTATAAATATTGAATTGTTACTTTAGATCTAGTTATAGGGTGTGTATGATGACCTTAGTTAAGTCTTTAATTATAGTATGAATTAGAATATTTTAAGTAGTGTGCATAGTTAGTCTATGAATTTAATTTATGATTGTTATATGTCTAGATATCTTTGATATATTTTGGTGGAAATAGTTTAGATTTAGTAAGACTTATATATATATATATATATATATATGCTTTCTCTTCACCTTAAGGAACTTTGTCGTCATTTAATGGAGTCTAATCTTATTTAGGATTTAAATTAAAGATTGTGCCTAGTTATGAAATTGGGTGAGTAAGTGGAGGTTAGGTTTGATATGATATAAAATGTTTAGCATTTAACTCATAATTTCTAAAGATTTAAATGGATGATTGGTTTTAATCTACTTTATGATCCTTTATGTTTTGCTTATACAATTATTTTGAATAGAAATCACAAGTTGTCTATAATTTTAATAAGATCCACATTAGTGTAGAAAGAGATTTAGTCTAATAACGGGTAGTATCTTGTTTGACTAATTTTTTTGTTATAGGATAATTGGTAACCCTTCAAGTTATTATTGTTCTGAATTGTTGGGATAGAGTTACCTTATGTTGTTAGATGATTGATCATGCTTGACATAATGTTATGTTCTTTAAGACCATTATTAGCTCATCAGATCATATGATTGCATTTGTGGTTTTGTTATTGAATTATTAATGGAGGATTTTGGGTTATGATGTGCTTTGGAAAGTGAATGTGATGTATGACCATTGCATTTTAATGGTGTCATGTGTTTGTGTTATTTGGAGAAAGTGGTTTCCAGAGGCCTAGGAGGGTGTGATTATGTAGGGGTTGGCTATGTGTGCATCTTGTGAGTTGAATGAAATGCATTCTTGAAATATGGTTTATTATTCATGTTGGAATGACACATGTGCAAGATGGAGAATGCCTTGCTCAGTGTACTTATCAGTGTGATTATGATGAGCATGCAAGATGGAAATGCCTTGATTGTGTAATGTGAAATGATGTATATTTTAAAGAATGTGATAGTTCGAGCTTGGTTTATGGTATCGGTTGTGAGAATCTAGATGTAGTTAAGGAGGAGTGGCTTCCAATGTGGGGCCGGTGCCCAAAGTGGCTAGCTAGGGTAACCCATTGGGAGTTTTGTAATCAAGTGATAACCTAATAAATCTAGGGGTTGGGTAGTCTTCACACTAGTTAAGATAATTGGATTCCTCACCCATGCCTGTAGTGCTCATTTAGGCTAAGGATGGGATGAGAAGGCCTGGTTGGCAAGATCAACTTTCTTGTCCTCACGAAAGGAATGTTGGTTCCACATGTGTCACCCTATGGGGCCAGCATCTAGTAAGAGACTGTCAGGGTAACCATAGATGGGGGTTGGTGCCTAGAAAGAGACTGTCAGTGTAATCCATGGATGGGGGCCAGTGTCTAGCTAGAGACTGTCAGTGTAATCCATGGATGGGGGCCAGTGTCTAGCTAGATACTGTCAGGGTAACCTATTTTAGGACCATGCGATGACACTCATCCCTACTACAGTCTAGAATTCTCTAATTGTTTTTCTCCATTCGTTATGTGATTGCCTCTGGAAGTGTTGTTGAGTTACTTGTGTTAGTTACCTATGTTGTAATGGAGTCATGTGTAGTCCTTGTTCCTTTTAGACTACTATCTACCATTCTATCTAGTGAACTATGGGACTTCATTGTTATCTCCTAGCATGAGGGGTGGACCTCAGGGTTCCACATGGTTGGGTGGTTGTTCTTTATTCCATTGTTTTTTTGGCATCATGGCTCACATGTAAAGAAGATGTAACTCTCATGATTCCAGTTTGCACCTATATTCAAAGACTATTATTTGTATTATTTGCATCTAGATCTATGTATCAGTGGAATTCATTATGTAATTTGATGTATTCAGAAAAAGAACTTTTGTAACAATGAAATTATGTAATTCCGGTAGGACATTGATTTAATTAATATAATAACATTATCAAATATAATAATATTTATTTATATTGTTACATTATAATAATATTATATATTATTTTAATATAATATAATTATATATTAATAATAATATTACTAATATAATATTAATTATTATAAACCCTAACTATTTTATAGTATTAATTATTAAAAATCCTAATTATTTTAAATCAAAATTATATAGCATAACAATATTAAATATAATAATATTAAATTTATATTATTATTACATTATTATAAAATGTTAATTAAATTAATATATAATTATATTAATTTAATTAAACTTTTGCACTATTTGAACTTTTAGATGTGGGTTGTTTAAACTTTACCATTAGCTAAGGAGTAGAAAATCGTAAATGAAAAAATTATGGCTTTGTTAACCTATGATTCACTAGCTCCCATAAGGTAGCCAAATTTTTTTTTAAATAAAATAATTTCAAAATAAATACATCAATCTTTTGGGCAAGATGATAGTAGAAGTAAGAAACATTAACCCAAAATGCATGCTCTCGGACCTCCGGAGTACCATTCACAGGGAAGCATTCATCAGGTTGGTACCACACATTATTCTTCAGATTATCAGATCCTCTTGCAGAAGTGTTGTAGTGGGAAATTTAAGGTACCCAACCTCACAAGTATAGTCTCCATTGGCTTCAAGAGAAACCTCATCATTCTTTCCTTGTCCATATCTCTAATAACATACAAGTCAAACAATTATATTAAAGTTTGTGCAATAACAGGGGTAAAATAGATTTAAATAGACCTAAACAAACTTAATATATGAAAACTTGCCAGTTCTAGAGGCCAGTATGAGCCCATTGGTGAGGAATAGTAACATCCCCAATGTGGTAGTTAGAATTTCCATTTCCTACAATTCCATAATGTACAACTCCTTTCACAAGTGAGCAGCAACTATGTAGTTATTCCTACATTGGTCTATATCAATACCCAACAAACTCAGAATAGTAACCACAAAACCAAACTAGTAAACTGACCCTCTTAAGACACCTTAGAACCCACTTAAATGTGAGGCATGTTGTTTGCAGTCAGAAACTGCATTGATTGTATACCAATCTAAAACCACTCTACTTAAATATCATCCACTTCAATGGTCAAATAGTCAATAGTCATTTTACACCTCATTCACAACAAAAAGTGGTAAATATTTGTCCTATTTTTATTGGCCAAAATTAACTTTTAAGTGTTAAAGTGGATGATATTTAAGAACAACCATCTAAAACAATAACAATACCATTGTTATCTACTAACTAGTTTTTAATTTTTTAAATCAGTGGAACAAATAACAACTTAATACATTATTATCATTTAACTACAAACCTTTATAGTATTTCATTCCATTATAATATTTCAGTCCCACACTTAAAAACAAAACTCAACTCTTAAGATATATAACTTAAATGAACTTAAAAATTGAACTCATCAAAATAGAGGACATAATTATAATTTGTAATAGAGAAATTCTTAAACTTTTGTCTTGGAGACCACATTCATATTGAAAGACCAAGAAGCACTTCATCATGCAATACATAATGATCACATAAAATTATATTTTCAGATAATATTTCTCGTATTTTTGGTTAAAATTTTATTTTTCAACTTTTCCACATTATTCTTTAGAAATTATTAGATGCTCCTAGTTATTCTAAGTTAATGTTCATTTCAATTAGCCAACTCATTTTATATGTGTACATTGGTAAATTTTCTTTAACTTGAAATTCATAGCCTTTTTATATGGAAATCAAAAAACTATTTCAAAATCAAGCATTCCTTCAATCTTCAATAAGGATAGTATATATTGTTCGCAAATCATCAAAAGGGTTAATCAAACTGTCAAAGTATAAAATACAAATATATGTAGAAAAAATAAAATTGTCCACCCACATTGAAGAAAATAGAAATTAATCAAGATTACACCCCAGGCAAATCATTCACATAAAATTTATTAGCTACTCTCATTATGAAAATTCTTTTAAAAAAATCTAAGAATTTCAAATCACACATTCATTTCAATTATGAACTAGTTGACCCAAAGAACTATTTGCATTATGGATTACCATTCCTAGTCATGTCATGACCGCAATGACTCTCCCAATGTGAAACCTTTGACCTACAAAAGATAATACCTTATTAGTCAATAATTACAGTTTTAAAACAAAACTATAAATTAAATTTGATATAACGGTAAGAGGAATAGTTCAAATCCACCATTGTGATGAGATAAGACTATTAGGTCCAGTCTTCTTAAAAAATGAAATGAAATTTTGTTTACTTTACACCCAGGAGACCAATTGTTAATTGTAAAACAAAAAAACAATGAAAAGCCTTGTTCTAGCATCTGAAGCAGGGCAATTTTCTAGAATACAACCCAACATTGGGTGAGGACTAATATTATGCACATAAGAGGTCGCAACAACCATAACTATAGGCTATAATTACTTACAGACATTAACTACTTCACCAGAGCCTGCAAAACAACATACACCCAATTAAAACCCTAGCCACATAGAACCCCAACACAAACCCCTACCATAAAACTGTAACTAAAAAAAATTGGTTCTAAGTTGCCCAAAACACTCGTCAACGCCATTGCCAAAAAATTATAAACGCAAAAAGCAAAAAATGAAGAAGGCAACTTATTTTTTAAAGAAAAAGGTGTTAAGCCACCAATAAATTAATTAAAAGGAGTATGCATATAGAAGCATGGATGCCATATCCAAGAAGTCCTCAAAAAATATTACCAAAAGCCCTTCAAATTTTTGAAATAACAATTTTAAAACTGAAAAAAGGCCCTGTAAAGACTTGAAAAAGAAAAAGTAAAACTAACCAAAAGGAGCATCCAAACAAGCAAATAAGAACTAGGAAGAAAGCATAAACAAATCCACACCTGCTGCCTCAAGGGCCACCATCCCCAATTTTGGTGGTTCCTGGGAGAACGACCTATACCAAAGGGACGTCGTCATCCTAGTCATCATTTAGGTCCACCTCATCTTCATTGTCAGAATTATCATAATACTCCATTGGTAGGTGTGGAGACATGTCAGGGGCATGTATCCTAAGGAATCTAATGGCTATACAAACTTCTCTAATCCTCTAGACCTTACGCTTGGAAAAGGCGTATGCAAGCACACTCAATTCATGGTCTAGGTCATTCATGCAAAGAGAACAAAGGCTAGACTGTAGAGCTCTATAAATGGCTTGAATTGGCATTGAAGTTCTAAGGTTTTGAATATTGAAAAGCCCACCGATGAGAGCGTCTCCCTGAAGCAAGTCATAATTTCTAAGTGTTGGAGTCCACCTATCCACCATTTGTAGTTGATTGTAAAATAAACTAGCTGCTATGGCGTGTACATACTCGCCGTCCTGCACCAAATCCATGATATTGGAGAGGATGTGTGATATGATGTCAGAGTGGTAAAGGACCCGACCCTCATATCCTTTCATCCACCTATTGCCGACAACATTCCTCATGGAAAATTGGGCCAAAGTGCAATCACACTCGATCAAAAGCATCATGTCTGAAACCCTGATACTCCCACGTACCTCAGGATCACCTTGAATCAGAGGAAGGAATAGCCTTTGATTAAGCCTCCTATCTGCCATTACACTTGAGACAAAAATGAAGAAGGCAACTTACCCAAGCTTCAAAGAAAACCTTCTCTGAACTGTAATCCCAAAGCCTTAAACCCTACCAAAGCCCTTGAAATGAATTAAATGCACATAGATATTATAACAATGAGCTTTGAATATGCAACGAGGCTTGTCCCTTATTAGTGCACAAAAAAAGTCATTACAGCAGAAGTGTAGTAGTGATTTGAACACTGCATTCTCACCACCACTCCCAAACAATTACAAGCTCTTTTCTAGGATTACAATTTAATGAAAAACAAACAAATAACATAAAAAATGTTACCAATGGCGTCGCTGGTTAAGAAATAGTTTTTCCTATGCTGCCGCCCATTGTTAACTGACAAGCTACCCCTCCATTGGTAAGCAGTGCCACAAAACATAAGACCACCATGCAAAAAGAATACAATGCTATTTTCACCTGAGAAAACTTAGCAATGACAAAGTGGGTGTTGGGAGAGCTCAAATTGAATGCCAAAGAAGTGGGTGATAATGGTGCTTCCCAAACCATAACTACCCACAACCAAGCCTTCCCCATATTCTTTCCTTGAATATGGGAAGTGATGGGAGTCAAGGAATTCCCTCTATAATTTTTATATAGTTTAATTTTAAATATTTTATCTTGTGACAAATTATACACGTTAATTTAAATTAGGAGAATAAAAATGTACACACATCTTGTGGTGCCACTATATAACGCCTTTCGGCATAATGAATATTACACAATAAAATAAATTAATATTTAGATGTGATCTAAATATTAATTTATTTTATTGTGTAATATTTATATTAATATAATATTCATCCTTATGAAAATTACTTAATATTTTATTCATTATAAATTATTACTAATAAAATTTATATTAAATTGTTTCTTATATAAATTTATAATGTATTTATATTTATGTTATATTATAGTAAAAAAATTTGCACTTTAATAAAAAAATATTAAATATCAATTAATATAAATTTTATTATTAATATATACAAAAGGAAATGTGAGATATTGGAGTGTAAAACAAGATATCTTTCTAAATTCCCTACTTGATAGTTTATTTATTTTATGTAATTTCATTGTTTATTATTAAAAAAGCCTATATAGGTTTTGAAGGGATCCTAAAACCTTTTAAATGCACATAAGAATATTAAAAAATATATATTAAATATGAATTAATATACATTTCATTATTAAATAAATATTAAATATTGAAACATTATACTGATTTAAATATTTAATATATTTGTATATATTAATTATAAAATTCTTATTTTAAATATCAATAGAATAATATAATTCACAATATATTAATGATAATAGTTATATTAAATTATTGATTATACAAACAAATGGAATTATCATTATAATATATTTATATTTATGTTATATTATAGTAAAATGAAATATTGATATATATTTGTGTATAAATTTTAAATATTAATATATTTTTAATAATCTAAATAGTAATATATTATATTGTGTAATATTCATATTTAATTTTTCTTCAATGTAATTATAATATTAGAATTAATATATATACAATGAAGGACAACATAAATAATCATATAAATATCAATATTATATTATTATGAATATTACACAACATAAATTGAAATAAATCTACAAAGAAATGTGAGATATTGGAGTGGAAAACAAAATCTCTCTCTAAATTCCCTACTTGATAGTTTCGTTATTTTAGGGCACTTCAATAATGGATACTCTTATGACATGTTATGTTAAGGCTAGGGATATGTCTTCTATGGAGGTGTTATTTGTGAGGCTGATTATTTTCACTTCCCTATTTTGATTGTTTACATTTTAGATGATGACATTATCAGACTTTGAGAGACTATTATTTCCATTATGCAGATTAGATTATAGCTCCTGACTTTTGGTTTGACATTGATTAGACATGTGGTGATTTGATTTGATCATATTTTGATGTTATGATGATATTAGATATATGAGATATAGTTGATGATGATCATTGGTGTGATTTCAAGTTCATTATGTGGATATATTATTTGATGATGATTATGAGACATTAGATAGAAAATGTAGTTTTCATATTAAATTATGTTGAAAATGATTAATGTTGTATGAAATGACATGAATTTAATTTTAGTTGCTTCAGCTATGTTTATCCATGATGTGATTGACACTTCACCTAGTTGTGCAAGATGACATTCCCAGGCCATGGGAAATCAGAGGTAGAGTTCACACATATGTTATCCCATGTGAAACTGATCCATTCCCAAGAGGGATGAGGATCACGTGTGATCAGATGTTGCTTGTGTGCATGCTTTATTTATTTATTTTGGCCTAGTGACCCCTTTCTTAGTTGATTTATATCATGTGTTGTATATTTAAAAATTGTTTTACACCACTTGGTATTATTTTTTTATTTATGGGTCATTTAAAGTGAATTTATGCCTCCCTAGGTGTACCTTAGTGTCCCAAACTTACCCTAGGTGGTTACCCTTGGGTCTAGGGTCAATTTTGACTAACTAAACCTTAGGGTAACTCACTTTTGGTCACTTTAAACTAGGGTTTAGTCAAAGTGACGAATTTTGAAACGGCTAAGGGTGGGAGATGAGTCATGCTTTGGGAAAAACACATCTCCCTTCCCAAAGCTTGGGGATCCCTTCACCAAGAAGACTTGTGAGGTCTTCAAGACTCCCAAGTGTGTGGGATCTCCCTCTAAGACTCTCACACACATGTGAGAGCATCTTGGAGGGAGATGAATCTCTTGGAGAATAAGAGGATGCCATATGGCATCCCTTATCCTCATGGAGGCTTGAAGGGAATTGCCACCTCACCACTTGGTCTCTCACACATGTGTGAGAGTACAAATCGATAAGGTGAGGGATAGAATGGAATTAGAGGGTGACACTTATCACCCTCACACTCCTTCTCCCTTACAAGTGGCATGGGATGAGGAAGGAGAAGGTGACAAGTGTCACCTTCTCATTCCTCAAGGCCAAATTGGAAGGCCTATATTAGCTCCTCTTGGAGAGGAGTGTGGGGTTCTTTTTTTTGAAAATTTCTTTTATTCTTGGAGGTTTTGAGAGTGTTAGAGAAATTTTGGGAGAGTTGGAGAAATTTTTGGGAAGCTTGGAGCTCTTCATCAAACGTGTTTCCATTTTAGGGTTTTTGAAGGTAAGCTCCATGGCTATGGCCATTACCCTTTTTGCTTATGTTTTCTTTTGTCTATGTGGTTGCATATTATGTGGGATGTCATTTTATTTTTGTGTGGGATGGGTGTGGTGAGAGCACCTCCATTTTGGAGGAAAGGCTCAACTAGTTTGGGGTAGGGGAGAGTGAACCTCCTCGAGGTCATCTCCTTTGTGTTGTACTATTTTAGCCTTGAGGACATCATATGAGTTTTGGAAACAATATGTGATTTGGCATGAATGCCATTGTGATTTTTGAGTTTTGGTGGAAAATGTGTTTGGCTTGAGGCCTTGGGATTTATGTGATCTTTGGAGTTGTTGGGGTGGCATCTTGAGTTGAGGGGTCCACTTCCCTACCCCCTCCAAACTCAAGTTATTGAGTTTTGTATGTGTAAATCCATGGGAATAAATTTTTGTGTGTTTGAAAATTTCATTTGTTGTGGTGTGTGTGTGCAAAATTGTGTGAATCCTACCTCCCCAACTCGGGGGTGACCCACTAGTGGGTCTATGGTAGGGAGGAGGGCATTCCTTAGTGGCTTGGTTCCCCCTTTGTGTTTATGTTTTGTAGATCATTGTTGGGCTCTTGAAAAATTGAAGAAGAAGTTTCATCTCAGCATTATTTACTTTATTTGTTTTGGCTAGTTTTTGGAAGCCATGGCCTTGGTGGCCCTATTGTTGAGCTATAAATTATTACTTTCCTTGTTCTTGAGTGTGGAAAAGAAATTTAAAAGTGTAATATTCCTCTATATGTATTAAAAAAAATATAAATTTTCATTGATTTGTTATTATGGTTATGTGGTTTTTGGAAGGTTTGTCAAAAGAGATTTTATTTAGTTGCTATTCTTTACTTCAAAAAATATATAGTTGCTGTCAAATTCATTCAAAAAGAATAGATATATATGTTGTAGTATTGCTGTGATTGGATGTTTATTTAGAAAGGAGAATAGATTTGTCCTATTGTAATGGGTTTTATGAATAAAGAAAATGTTTAGATTTCTCATGTGAAAATTTTGTTTCATGAAATGTATATTTTGGAAAATGGTTCAAATTGTTTTATTGTTTGATAGCAAAGAACTTGCCCTATTCAAATTTCTGTCAAAAGAAAATACACTATTTTACTCATTTATTCTGTAAAAAAAAAGAGAAATAGCATATCTGTTATATTTAATAAAAAATATATATGTTTATATTTCTATTTATTTGCAAGAAAATAAGTATATTCTACTGGTTTAATTTATGTCACAAATCTAATTATTTCATCCCATTAAATGATTGTTTATATATATATATATATATATTTGTGTTTTAAATACATCTTACCTTACTGTTGAACTGAATAAACTATATTTATATAGCACTGTATATATATATATATACAAACTATATTGTTTAAAATGTAATAGTGAACAAATTAAAAACTAAATGAAGGAGAGACTTGGCCGAACCCTAGAATGATTCGAGGGTTTGTTTTGTTTGTTTTAACAAATAAAAAAGAAGCATTGTGGATAGCAGCCACAGACCACTGCCCACAGGCCATGCCTTGATGTATATGGGGGTGTGGGGAGGGGGGTCGAACCCCCCTCCCCACACCTCTCTACCACTTAAACTATCACCGTGGCCCATTGGAAAATAAACGCAGTGATGCTGCTTATACGCTGCCCCTCCTTCGGCTCTGCCCTCCCTTGCATCCGCCCTTCAACCTCATACAGCTGTTTTACATCTAATTAATATCTGCACAATATATATATATGTGTGTGTGTGTGTGTGTGTGTGTGTGTGTGTGTGTGTGTGTGTGTGTGTGTGTGTGTGTGCATTTATAACAAAAAAAATATGTCAGAAAAAAAAATGAAACCCTGTGTATATTCAACAAAAATATACCTCTATGAGAGGATCCCATCATGGCGGCCTCCTTAACAAACCTTCAACCTGCAACAAAAATGGAGAAACAATGGAGGCAAAACAAAAGAGGAGAAAAGAAAAAGAATAAGATAAGGTTTTTGCCATAAGGAAATAATCGAATAAGATTAGGGCTTCCATTTGAGAAAACAATAAAATAATGGAGATAGGACTTACTTAGAGAATGTGTAGGAAATTAGAAGTTTATTTTATTTACCCATTATTTTCATTCCATGTGCACAGGAAACTAAGTTTCCCTCTCTTTTGCTTTTCAAGCCTTTTTGATTTGTTTGACTTTATTGTGTTTTATTCAAGTTGATTTTAATATTCTTTTGGGGTTTGGATTTTTAATTCCATGTGGAATTTATTCTTGTGGGAATGGGAATTGTCTTATTTTAATGGGATGCTTCATCCCTTGGCCTTTTAATTTTGTTGGCATCCTTATTATTTTCTAGTGGATTTTATTTCAATATTATTGGGGAAACCTTGTGATTTAAATTCCTTTTAATTTAATCAATTTTATCCTAGAGGAGATGTTTTAATTTATTCCCTTTGTCTATCTTTTTAACTTGAGTTAATTAATAAATATAATTGTCAAAATTATATTTATTAGACTTAAGTAGGGAGTTTTAATTTGGTCATTTATTTTAATTCGAATTTTATAATTTTGTTGAGTGGTTAAATTTATTTGACCTTGAAATTTTATTTAATTTATCCTTATATTTCATTATTTTAATTTTTGCATTAATTGCTTCTTGGGGATTTCTTTTTTAAATATTTATTTCAATTATTGAAAACGCGTTATGCTGTCAAAATTTTCCTAGAATTTAGGGTTTTATTTTTATGGCATTTGGTGACGTTCATATAATCACTCCACTTCATCATGCAACCATCTTTTTATTGAAGCATCATTTTATTTTATTTCAATTACGCATTAGAATTAGGGTTTGACTTTTGAGTCTGTCAAAATAATTTCTCACCTAGGAAACTTACAGTTTTGAAGTAAATCAATTCTAACCCTAGTAGCGACACTCTTCACGTCGCATAACCCCCTAGTCAGCTATCATCATGTAGGGGATTACGTAGGTAGATGCACTTCCCCAATTATCAATTGACATGTTTACGCCTTATGTGTATTGCCACCGAGCACGCCGATGCGTGTGAGGGGGTTTCTAGGGAGACGTGGAAAAGTTTTTGATATTTCGTGTCATGACCACATGACAAATGTGGACATGACATGTGTGTTGTGTGTCGTGATCGCATGGGAAATGTGGGCATGATATTTGGTATCAGAGCCCAAGTTTAAACACTAGGCTTGTTTAGGGCACATTATTATTCCGTAACTTTGATTAATTTGTGGTTACCTCATTTTTGTAGGATGCCTTCCCGTCAAGTTCAGCAAGTGCGTTCACAACACACAGAGTTCGTAGAGGTTCATAGTGACTCTTCAGCTGAGGGACATGCACCGTCAGTCCCACAGGTACCGTAGGCACCACTAGCCCTACCTATACCAGATATTGGGCCATAGATATTGTAGGCTCTATAGGCAGTGTTAGATAGACTACCACCGGCCACAGCTGAGCCTTGCATAGAGCCACATGTTGAGCCCCACGTTGATCCCTGAGAGGAGCCACGCGTGGAGCCACGAGTAGAGTCACATGTTGAGCCATGTGTGGAGCCCCACATTGAGCTACAAGGCACCACGTGTGGAGCCATATGTTGAGATACCAGATATGATGGCAGAGGAGGTTAGATCGGCCTACAGGGCCCATAGCAGGAGCCCTTCACATCATGCTAGGCATGAGGAGATAGTGTGAGTGGAGCAGATTGTTCACAGGCCTTATGATTATTATGCAGATGAGCCTATCAGAGGGCACAGAGACCGAGGAGATCCCATCAGGGATTTGTTGAGGTTGAATCCACCTACATTCATCAAGACCATAGAGGGAGCTGAGGCAGAGGCCTAGGTCATCAGCTTAGATAGATGCTTTGCATTGCCTCCTTACAAGGGAAGCACAAAGGCACGTGTGATAGTCCACCTGTTGCAAGATGCAGCAGCTACTTGGTGGCACACTGAGTGGAAGCACCATCTATCATTGGACACACTCACATGGAAGACTTTCATTAAGTGCTTCAATGCACGATATTTATCAGATCACTACAAGCAGTGTTGCATAGATGATTTTCACGACTGTAATGCCCTGCTAGAAAATCCCAGAGGACAACACAACTATGCTAAATAAATAGGACAAATCTTTTTTTTTAAAGATAGAATAACAAAGTAATGTCAACCACATCAATACAGATCATTAAACTATCTTATCCTCTAAGGTTTCCACAGCTGCATTACTTACTAAACTAGTTACAAGATCAAGAATTAACTAGCATCAATAATTCAATTCTAATCTATTGCTTCACATGTGAGAACACATACATTTCCATGAAATAACATTAAATGAGAAATCGACAAGATCATATAATTAGAATTACAAGTACATATACAATTTCCCATACATAAGGGTACGTCATTACATCATTCACACTATCACTTTCTAAATTACCTTGGAATACTTACAATATGATAAATCTAATACACCAAACTAGCACCTGAGCACAAATAGCTGTCTCATCAAACTGGAACATGATCTGGAAACTGCAACACAAGGTCCATTCTTCTCGCACATAAACTGGAGCAAGGGAAAACCAATGGAATAAGATCTTCCACCTGACCATGTGGAACCCTAAGGTCCACCCCCCGAGCTAGGAGATAACATAAGGTTCCACAGCAACAACCAGACAAGGAGTCGAAGACTAACAACTGCAAGGACTACACAGGACTCAAATACAACATAGGTGAACAAGACAACACGAGCAGCATAAACAACACTTCCACACTTAACAAGACTTCCAGCGGCATTCACACAACATAAGAAAGAACAACAAAGAGGGAATACTAGACTACAGTAGGGATGAGTGTCATCGCATGGTCCTAGCATGGGTTACCCTGACAATCTCTAGCTAGACGCCAGTCCCCATCCATGGGTTACCCTGACAGTCTCTCACTAGGTACTGGCCCCCATCTATGGTTACCCTGACAGTCTCTCACTAGACACCAGCCCCATAGGGTGACACATATGGAATCAACCTCCCTTTCATGAGGACAAGGAAGTTGATTTTGCTAACCACGGCCTTCTCATCTCATCCTTAGCCTAAATGAGCACTACAATCATGAGTGAGGCATCCAATTATCTTGATTAATGTGAAAGCTCTCCAACTCTCCAAATTTGATTATTAAGTTATCACTGGATTAACAACTTCCAATGGGTTACCCTAATAGCCACTTTGGGCACTGGCCCCACATTGGAAGCCACTTCCCTTCCTGCATCTAGAAGACCCTTAACCAACAAGCATAACAACAAGTATCCACATACCGTGCAAGGCATTTTCCTTCTTGCATACAAATCTCAACAAAATTATCCAGAGCAAGGCATGGGTTCTCTTGCTCCAAAAATTTCAATCGAAACAAAGTGTAATCCAGAGCAAGGCATGGGTCCTCTTGCTCCCAAAATCTCAACCATAAAATGAACCAACATAGAAATTTATGACATGCCTAATACAATAATGAACCACAACAATAAAGAAGGACTCTACCACCTCATCATGAAAACAACATCAACATGAGTTTAAACATAATTGCACGAATTAGGAAAACTAAACATGGTATTATCCTTCTTGCTCAATCATCATAACCACATGAATCCATAAACAGAGGGAAGTAAACACTACATAAAACCACTAGTCATACACACGACTCCCCCTCTAGGCCTCTGGAATCAACTTCCCTAATGACACAGACACATGACACCTCTGTAACACAATGGTTCCATTCAACGTTCACTTCCAAATGCACAACATAGACTAAGAACTTTAACCAATAATTCACTTACAACACATAATGGAAACACATGAAATATTGTAACAAGCATGGGACTAAAAAAATGTAACATTAATTCCAAACATGGTCAAACATTCAACAAACATAAGGTGGATCTATCTCTACAGTGCAGGACTTAATATTCTAGCACTTACATAATAACTAGTCACCCCTTTAATATCTTCTAAAGTTATATACCTCATGTCTACTAGATTGGTATGATTCATGTTTGCATTACCTACACACTTAATAACATTCATTAAGGCACTAGATTTCAAGAATGGTATAAGATATCATGTCCTTCAAATAGATCAAAGAGAAAACATAAGATTAGGATTATAATTTTTCAAATAATGATCATAATGACATTATTCTAACTTATTTAATTAATAGAATAAAACCTTAACAAGATCATTATTCTATACAATGGTATTAATGACCAAGATGATAACCAACATTACTTTTCGAAGTAGAACAACTCCTAAATTAACCTATTCCAACCATAGATTAGGGTTTCTAACAAGTAAGATCTTAAATCAATCCGGTTATCAAAATACTTCAACAATATCACTTGCAACACGACTCAGATAAAATGATTATTTAAAACTAATGAGAAATAACACATCTATAATCTAATTCAATACCATACAGTGTTCTCTCAACATAGCCAAATTCATAGAACATTAATAATAAAATTTTAATACCAAACTAATTACATTAATCTAAAACTCTTATTTTCAAACCTATAAAAAAATATTCAATACATTAAATTACATTTATTCCATTCCCTCACAATACATAAATTAATAGCATAATTACATTTCTTAATTTCATATACTAATTACATATCTTAATTTCATACACTAGTAAATTAAAGAGACCCTCTCTAATAATAATTAGATTAATACACATATAATAATAATCTAGATAATTATAAATACTATTAAATATAAATTTAAAAGCAAGGCTAAAAGCCTATAATATTAGAATGTTATAAATATCTTACACTAGTTAGAATCACAAGATACCAAACCCAAAGCTACAATGAAAGAACATTATTCTAAGGTTAGCTTGAGAGGAAAGGAATATAGAATAATAAAACATTCCTATAGATCTAACATCTTCATCAAATCTACCACACTTTTAACCACCTACATAAGATAAGATTATCACAAAATGAATTTGTTAAGAAGGCTTTAGAAGCTAACAAACAATGTAAAATGTGAAAGCATAGACAGAGCATGCAAACTAGTTGATGGAATGTCTCAAAGAGAGTCATATGATGGAAAATAATGATCATAGGATATGCACAAAATGAATTTGTTGAAAAATCTTAGAGAAACCCAATTCGAAAATATAGAGTTATTGGTGAAGCAACTAACTGTTTTAAGACAGATGAAACTGGTGAGAGGTAGATAGTAACAAAACATTCATATCTCCAAAACAACGAACTGGGTATGGCTGAATTTTGGATATAATTTAGATAACTAGGTCATGCACCATATATCAAAACTTTGAAGGAACCCAGTTTGTAAAATGAAAGTTATGGCTAATGATACAGCCTGCTAAAACAGAGAAGAAATGGCTGAGAGGTAGACCGTCACAACTGGGTATGGACGAATTTTGGATATAATTTAAACAACTAGGTCATGCACCATATATCAAATTTTTGGAGGAACCCAGTTTGTAAAATGAAAGTTATGGTTGACGCAATAGACTATAAAAAAAGAGATGAAATGGGCAAGAGATAGACAGTCACATCAATCGGTGATTCCCAGAAATGCAATGATATAGACATGCACAATTGGATCTAATAACAAGGTTTCTAACCACTCAAGAAAATTACAATCAATAGGAAAAATTATAAATCAAACATTTGCTTCAACAGAAAAATGAGACAGAAATTAGAACCAAAGGAACCCGATTTCGCTTGCTTGACTGGCTGAAGATTCGATGTCGGGTTCAACTGTTGCAGCCACAAACCATTCTCTTCCCCAAAAGTTCCATCTGGTGAAGATTCTTATGAGAGAGAAATCCCCCCCTAAATACAGCCCAAAAACTCCCTATCTAGAGAAAGAAATCCCCTAAAATCTTCCAGAAGATTACCCCCACAAGAGGAAATAACTCCTACAAGAACAATATCTTACAGTTTGCTATTTTTAACATTTTACAACTAGACCAAGATAAATATATTTTATGGAAACACATAAATATTATTTATTTATTTAACTCTAGTTGCAATTACATTTATTACTATTATTATTATTATTTATTAACTTAACTTCTAGAATAATATATTTTTCATAAACTAAATTTACATAAGGACATTTATATATTTATTTATTTAGCAAAAATGCTTCATAACTAATTATTTTATTTTAAGGCAACAATAACCAAAACAATACCAACAAAATAACCCAACTGTCAAACCATACTTGACTACTATGCAAGATCAGAAAATAAGACCACCACAACAATGACTGACTATCATGACCAAACCGACAACGCTGACAGGGTACACAATCAGATACTCATCCTCTTCAAGGATGATGGCTAGGCTAGGCTAGGGGACCATATGTTATCTCCATTCCACAACTTCCATTGGTATGAAGGCACGCTTAGACCTGCCAATTCAGGTGGAGTCGATACATGGTACTTGCAATCTGTAGCAAACAAAAGTATCGAATACATACATATAATCATCCAAGCATGCACATAGTGACAGGGAATCGTAGCGTAGTAGGGTACTCATTATGAGTAATACTACACTATCCCTTCACAAAACACATCACAAGTATCCACATTAAACAAATTCATTAGTAACTAAACAATCAGATAACACATAGACAGATAATCACATTAATCACGTAGTAAAACTAATTTACATAATCAATTAACCTATAACTGATCACATCATAAGCAA
Source organism: Cunninghamia lanceolata (assembly GCA_027924645.1). Lineage (NCBI taxonomy): Eukaryota > Viridiplantae > Streptophyta > Pinopsida > Cupressales > Cupressaceae > Cunninghamia > Cunninghamia lanceolata. The sequence goes on from BSBN01000814.1 coordinate 9,660,987, forward strand.
AATGTATTAATCATAAAGTATCAACAATGTCATCATAATAAACACCAATGAGTGTCATCAACTATATCATAATAGTAAGCTTACCATCAACATGTCTATCATACCCTACGTATTCCTAGTATTTTACCTTCTTCTTCATGCTCCTTAGCCCGACCACCTGCTCATCTAGGGTGAGAATGGAGGGGCACTACAACAACCTTCAGTAGAGAGGACTTACGGTTGCTTAGTATGAGGGTAGATTCACCGAGTTGTCTCGATATGTGGAGTATCTCCATGACGAGAAGCTCTTGGTTCATAAGTTTATCAGAGAATTGAACCATAACATAGCAGGGCATGTACGCATGGCAGACCCCTAGACATTGAGTGATACTGTTGAGAAGACATACATAGCTGAGGAGATACAGGGATGGGGACAAAGTTCACACCCTTAGTTTCAGGATCATGGGCAGCAGCAACATCAACAGAGTTACTATAGACCACCACTGCCACCTCAAAGCGGATGATTTAGTTCTACATCGTTACCTCCTAGGCCCCCATAGCAGTAGCAGAGATCCAGGCCATAGCAGAGGGCACATGGGGGCATAATCGAGGTTGGTAGTAGTAGGGTCCGCGTAGAGATCAGAGGCAGCAGGGACCACTTTCAGGACCCATGAGGTCACAGTAGTCATATAGGGGTTCATAGGGGTCTACAGGTAGATCTGGATAGTAACAGTCAAGTAGGACTCAGACTGGATAGGTACAGGCTAGGGGCCCATGTTATGTATGTGGTGGAACATGAAATCTAGCCAGAGAGTGTCCATAGGGCTTTACAGTGGGGGGTAGCCTCATACAGGAGGATCAGAGCAGATGGTTGGAGATGTGGGTAGGTCCCACCGCATGTTCGCAGCGGTTGATAACCGCTAGGCTAATTTTCAGGCATCAGTGATTGAAACATCAGGTATGATAGGGGATGTCTCCATTTCTATTCTTTTTGACTCTAGTGCTACTGACTCTTTCATATCTCCATCATTAGTGGAGTGTTACAGGCTGGTGGCCTCTAGGCAGGGTGATTGGTGGGTGGTTGAGTTGGCCTCAGGGGCCAAGATGACAGTAGATGCCTTAGTGCATGACTATGAGATATCTTTGGGACCCTTTGCCACAGTATGTGACCTTAGAGTTATGACATTAGGATCCTACGATGTGGTTTTAGGTATGGACTGGCTTGCGGCTCATCAAGCCAAGCTAGATTATCGCCAAAAAGTGATTAGCTGCTTAGACGATCATGGTACATCAGTTGAGATGGTGTGCATTCAGAAGCCCACAATAGTTCATATGATATCCACTCAGTAGCTTAAGTACTGCATGTGGAAGGGATGCCAGATATTCGCTATTATAGTGAGTGACAGATTAGATGATGAGCCTGAGGCATCTTTGGATGACCATCCCATCCTGAGAGAGTTTGCTGATGTGCTTCTAGCAGAGTTACCGAGGATGCCACCCTGTCGTGAGGTAGACTTTCATATTGACTTAGTACCGGGTGTCGAGCCAGTGTCTTGTGCACCCTACAGGATGACCACTCATGAGCTCACAAAGCTCAAGTTACATCTTGAGGACTTGCTCGAGAAGGGACACATCTGACCTAGCATTTCACCTTGAGGCGCTCCTATCATCTTCGTGAAGAAGAAGGATGGGTCTCTTCGTTTATGCATGGATTATAGGCAGTTGAATAAGGTGGTGGTGAAGAACCGTTATCCTCTACCCAGGATTGATGATCTACTTGACCAGATGTAGGGAGCTAGGGTTTTCTCTAAGATTGACCTGAAGTCTGACTACCATCAGTTGATAATCACAGAGGGGGATATCCATAAGACCACATTCCGGACTTGATATGGCCACTATGAGTTCACTGTGGTCCCCTTCAGTTTGACAAACGCTCCTGCAGTGTTCATGAGTCTCATGAATGGGGTGTTCCATACCTACTTGGATCGGTTCATGATTATTTTCCTCGATGACATATTGATCTATTCACAGACTGAGGAGGAGCATGAGGAGCACCTACGTCAGGTTCTATAGTGTTTGAGGGAGCAGAATCTTTATGAAAACTTGGCGAAGTGTCCATTTTTAGGATAGAGGTACAGTACTTGGGTACATCCTATCTGGTGATTGAATCTATGTAGATCCATCGAGATCAAGGCTATCAAAGATTGGCCAGCACCCACCAGTGTGACAAAGGTCAAGAGTTTTATGGGGTTAGCTGGTTATTACCGTAGATTTGTTGAGGGTTTCTCTTAGATAGTGCACCCCATCACTTCCCTTCAGCAGAAAGGGAAGAGTTTTCTTTGGACTGAGCAGTGTGAGAGGGCCTTTGGGGTCCTCAAGGAGCATCTTACCAGTGCTCCCATTTTAGCAGTTCCTGATCCAACAGCATATTTTATGGTTTGCATGGATACATCACTTGAGGGTTTGGGAGCCATACTTATGCAGGGTGGTAGAGCGATCGCGTATGAGTCACGAAAGCTTAAGACCCATGAGCTAAACTACCCCACTCATGATTTGGAGCTTGCAACAATGGTTCATGCTCTAGTCCATTGCGACATTTCTTATTGGGTCATCGATTTGAGTTTCATTCAGATCATCACAGCCTTCAGTACATATTCACATAGTTAAATCTGAATGCCCGTCAGTGGCATTGGATGGAGTTTCTTTGCGAGTAAGACTTTGATGTCCACTACATCAAAGGGAAGGAGAACGTGGTGGCTGACACATCGAGTCAGAGGCACCATGAGTTCTTGACCTTGACTTTGAGTGTGGACTTGAGAGGACACATTATTCAGCATCTGCCTGAGGATGAGTGGTTTCTTGAGGTGTAGCAGGAGATCCATTCATAGAAGGCCTTTGTGGGAAAGTTTGTAGGGTACTCACTTGAGGTAGATGGGTTACTTCATCATTTACAGCACATCTATGTACCCTGGGTAGGTGACCTACGTACTGTACTATTATTAGAGGCTCACAGAGCACCATATGCAGCACATCCAGGGGTGAAGAAGATGCATGCTAACCTACGACAACTATACCATTGGGTGGGTATGAGATGGGATATTGTAGAATTTGTTTCTCGATGCCTTGAGTGCCAGAGGGTCAAGGCCGAGCATCAGCATCCAGTGGGTCTTTTATACCCTAATGAGATACCTAAGTGGAAATGGGACACCATTTCCATGGATTTCATTGTTGGTCTTCCTATGTCTTCATGTCACCATGATGCCATCATGGTGATAGTCAACAAGTTGACCAAGGTGGCGCATTTCTTAGCTGTACGCACGACATACAATGTACCAGCAGTGGCGAGAATATTCTTGGACGATATTGTGAGATTACATGGGGTACCTCACCGCATCATTTCTGACAGGGATTCAGTGTTCACTTTAGCCTTTTAGAGAGCTTTGCAGTAGGCATTGGGCACACAACTCAACTTTAGTTCTGCATATCACCCTGAGATAGATGGACAGACAGAGTGGGTGAATCAGGTGTTGGAGGACATGCTTTGTATGTATGTTATGGACCATCAGTCTAGATGGGAGGAGTATCTCTATCTGGTTGAGTTTTCCTACAATAATGGGCATTATAGCCCATTAGGTATACCTCCTTTTCAGGCTTTATATGGCAGACCATGTAGGACACCATTGAGTTGGGATCAGATAGAGGATAGGGTTGCCATTAGTCCAGAGTTGGTTCAGGATATGGAGCAGCAGGTCACACTAATTAGGTAGAGACTTTAGGAGGCACATGATAGACAGAAGAAGTCTAAGAGACTTGATCAGAGCTTCTTAGTTGGGGACAGAGTAATCCTCAGAGTGTGGTCACACAAGAGTCCAATCCATTATGGAAAGGGCTCTAAGCTCGCACCATGGTTTGTAGGACCTTTTGTGATCTTGGAGCAGATAGGACCTGTTGCCTACTGTCTAGCATTGCCACGTAGCCTGTCATGTATCCATGATGTTTTTCATATTTCTGTATTGAGGCGATATATATTTAATTTATCTCATGTATTGGACTGGAGTGCTCTTCAAGTAGAGGCAGAGGGTAGTTGGCTTTGAAGCTAATTCACATATTGGCTTGTCAGACTCTGGGCCTTTGAGGTCAAGAGCTAGACCAGGTTAGGGTCCAGTGGGATCGTTATGATGAGGTCACAGTGACTTGGGAGGATACAGCTAGTTTGCTGGCACTCTATCCTCACCTTTTTGATGACTTCTAGGAAGAAGTTTAGTCTTAGGGGGGAGGATGTGAGGCTGATTATTTTCACTTCCCTATTTTGATCATTTACATTTTAGATGATGACATTATCAGACTTTGAGAGACTATTATTTCCATTATGCAAATTAGATTATTGCTCCTGACTTTTGGTTTGACATTGATTAGACATGTGGTGATTTGGTTTGATCATATTTTGATGTTATTATGATATTAGATATATGAGATATATTTGATGATGATTATTGGTGTGATTTCAAGTTCATTATGTGGATATATTATTTGATGATGATTATGAGACATTAGATAGAAAATGTAGTTTTAATATTAAATTATGTTGCAAATGATTAATGTTGTATGAAATGACATGAATCTAATTTCAGTTGCTTTAGCTATGATTATCCATAATGTGATTGACACTTGATCTAGTTGTGCAAGATGACATTCCTAGGCCACAGGAATCAGAGGTAGTGTTCACACATTTGTTATTCCCTGTGAAACTGATCCATTCCCAAGAGAGATGAGGATCACGTGTGATCGGATTTTGCTTGCATGCATGCTTAATTTATTTATTTTGGCCTAGTGACCCCTTTCTTAGCTGATTTATATCATGTGTTGTATATTTATAAATTGTTTTACACCACTTGGTATTTTTTTTATTTATGGGCCATTTAAAGTGAATTTATGCCTCCTTAGGTGTACCTTAGTGTCCCAAACTTACCCTAGGTGGTTACCCTTGGGTCTAGGGTCAATTTTGACTAACTAAACCTTAAGGTAACTCACTTTTGATCACTTTAAACTAGGGTTTAGTCAAAGTGACGAATTTTGAAATGGCTAAGGGTGGGAGATGAGTCATGCTTTGGGAAAGTGAGAGGAACCTCCTACAACAATATAATGAAAAATGCACGAAATAACAGAAATAGCAGAACACAGAAGGAATTTATTAATCGTAGGTCACTTCGAGGGGCCAACCTCCTTTGAGTAAGCTTAATACAATAAACTCATGGATGCCTTAATTGGCCTCAACACATACTTATATACTAAGTCTAATCTAAACAACTATTACTCCCCATGAATGTGGGATAATACAATATACTCACGAGACGACTTACAAAGCATATGCGTCCAACAGCGATATACTGACAAAGTAAAGAGAAGGGCTAAACACGGGTTCCTAACATCCCCTCCCTCTTAGAAAATCTTTGTTCTCAAAGCTTAAGATGTGGAAACTGTTGTTGAATCTGAAGGAGTCGTTCCCATGTAGCATCCTCTGGTTGCATTCTGTGCCACTGAATTAATACCTCTATGATGGATCGAGAGAGAAGCTAACAAGTGCACTTGTCGAGGATTGCCTCCAGCTCCAAAATGATGGAACCTTCATTATCCAGTTCTGGTAAAATAGTTTGTACTCTAATGTTGGTGCCAAGAACTTTATTTAGACAAGAGACATGAAATACTGGATGAACGCGGGACGGAGGAAGCTCCAACTTATAAGCAATTGACCCAATCTTCTGAAGAACCTTATATGGCCCATAGAACTTTGGAGCCAGCTTATGATGCCCTTTGAGTTTCAGGGAGGATTGTTTGTATGGCTGTAGATGAAGAAATACTATATCACCTACTTGAAAAGTGCACTCAAAATGGTGTTGATCAGCTTGTTGTTTCATTCGATTTCTTGCCATGTGAAGATTGTCCTGCAAAATATGAAGAATCTGATCTCAGGTTCAGAGAACCATGTCAACTGCATGAACTGGTGAATTGCTAGGGGTGTATGGAAGAAGCACTGACAGTGCCTAACCATAGACTGCTTCATATGGAGTCATTTTAGATGCAGTGTGGTAGGAGGTATTGTACCACCATTCAGCGAGAGGGAGCCACTTTGCCCATTGATGCTGTTGTTTTGAGGTGAAACAATGAAGATAAGGTTCCAAACATTTGTTGATAACTTTAGTCTGACCATCTGTTTGTGGGTGATACCCTGAACTCATCTTCAGTTTGGTACTAGTGTGGTGAAATAGTTCTATCCAAAAATGACTGGTGAAAGTTGCATCATGATCTGAGACAATGGAAGAAGGGATTCCATGAAGACGGACGATCTAGTCCATGAAAATATATGCGACTGAGGAGGCAGTATAGGGATGGATGACGGCACAAAAATGACTATATTTGGAGAGGCGATCAACTATAGCCAATATCACTATTTTCCCTCCAGATTTAGGGAGCCCCTCAATGAAATCCATAGAAATATCTGTCCAAATCTATATAGGGACAGGCAGGGGTTCAAACAATCTAGGAAGGAGTGTCATTTCACCCTTGTTGTGCTGGCAGGTATCACATTCAACCACCATCTATTGAATTGTCCTTTTCATTCCCTTCCAAAAGAAGTTATGCCATGCCCACTCATAAGTTTTGAGGAACCCAAAGTGCCCTACTGATGGAGAAGCATGGAGTTCATAGAAGACAGCCTATTGAAGATCTGTGCTCTGGGGAAGCACCATATGACCCTTGTATCTTAGAGAAGCACCATCCCAAGAGTAATGTGGTACAACAGAAGGGTTATTGGTGAACTATTGGATGATTTGGGATAATGAAGAGTCATTGACATAGCCCTGTTGGACAGATTCCAACCAATTTGGAACAAGCATATAAATAGCTGAAAGAGAAGCTTGGTCATCAAATGTGTGAGAAAGAGCATTCGCCACAATATTGTCCTTACCCTTCTTGTAAGTGATCTCATAGTCATAACCCATGAGTTTGCTAACCCATTTCTGTTGTGTTGGGGAGGAGACCCATTGTTCCAAGAAATATTTCAGACTCTGGTGATCAGTCTTGATGCAGAAATGATTCCCTAATAGGTATGGCCGCCACTTCTGTACTGCATGCAAAATAGCCATCATTTCCTTCTCATATGTAGAGAGTACTAAATTATTACCTAAAAGGGTTCTGCTGGTGAATGCCATGGGATGTTCATCTTGAAGGAGAATAGCACCAAGTCCATTGCCGCAAGCATCACTCTGAATAGTGAAGGTCTTGGAAAAATCTGGCATAGTTAGAACAAGTGTAGTACACATAGCTTGTTTTAGTTTTTCAAATACACACTCAGTAGCATCTATCCATGTAAAAGCATCCTTTTTCAACAAAACTATTAATGCAGCTGCAATCTTCCCATAATCCTTGACAAACTTACGGTAGTAGCCAATCAGTCCCAAAAAACCATGGAGGCTCTTGAGTGTCTGAGGATGTAGCCAATTTTTCATGACATCTATTTTGGCAGGATCCACTCGAACCCCTTGGGCTGAAATAATATGCCCGAGATACTCCACTTCCTCCTACCCAAAAACACATTTAGACTGTTTTGCACAGAGATGATGATAAGAGAGAAGTTGCAGGACAAGATCTAGATGCTTGAGATGCTCATCCAATGTTTTACTATAGATGAGGATATCATCAAAGAAGACCAGAATGAATTTCTGCAAGTAGGGCCAGAATGTTTTATTCATCAATGCCTGGAATGTGGAAGGAGCATTAGTGAGGCCAAAGGGCATGACCAAAAATTCATAGTGGCCATCATGCGTGCAGAAAGCCATTTTAGGGATATCATCCTCATGAACCCAAATTTGGTGATACCCAAAACAAGGATCCAATTTGGAGAAAAAATGAGCGCCATGAAGCTCATCAACAACAAGAATCAAAAACTTATCCTTGATTGTGATGTGATTAAGTGCTCAGAAGTTAATGCAGAGGCACCATGACCCATCTTTTTTCTAGACAAGAATAACTGGTGAAGAAAAGGAACTAGTACTAGGGTGAATAATACCTTGCTTTAGTAAGTCCTAAACGAGCATCTCAATCTCTATCTTTTGGTGAAATGGGTAGCAATAGGGCCTAATGTTGGGAGGAATGCTTCCAGGAAGGAGATGAATATGATGGTTCTCTGGTCGGGAAGGTAGCAATCCCATTGGTTTAGCAAAGGCACATGCATATTTATCCAAAATTCATTGTAGATCTGAAGGAGTAGTGGAGACTGTGGATGGTTGCATTTGAATGGAATGGAGCTGAGTGATGACACCATGTGAATTCTTCTTAAGGAGATTTTCCATGCGATGTGAACTGATGATGCTGAGAGACCCTGGTTGTAAGCCCTTCAATGTGTGTTTTTGCTCATTGTCTGAAAACTGCATCCAAAGTTCAGTAAAATCCCATAAGATGGGTCCAAGTGTGCATAACCATTGAGCACCCAAAACCACATCACATCTGCCTAAGGGCAAGGCAAACATATCGAAGACCAGGTTATAATCTCCAATAGAGATACGCACATTATGACACTTCCCTTTGCGAGGTAATGTGCCCCCATTTGCAATCATGACTTCAAAGTTGGAGCAAGGATGGGTAAAACAATCAGCCTGTTTGGTGATCTGAGGGTCAATGAAGTTATGAGTGCTACCAGAATCAATGAGTATTGTAAGAGGGATCTTCTTGAAGTAATCCTTGACCCGCATGGTTTGTGGGGTGGTGACTCTTGCTAAAGCATGGAGGGAGATCTCTAGGTGGTCGTCCTGAGAAGGAGGGTCAACAAGCAGTGGATGAATGTTAACCTAATCATCTATTGTATCTTGAGCATCTTCATAAACTTTAGTTGCAGGTAGAGAATCCACATCTAAGAGATAGAGCTTTTGCTCAACACATCTATGTCCCCAAGTGAATTTCTCATCACAATTATAACAAAGCCCTTTGTCTCTACGTGCCCTCATCTCTACTTCAAACAAATGCTTGATAAGATTTTTTCTAGGAGCTGGCATGATTGGAGGTCTTTGGGAAACCATATTTCTGAATGAAACTAAAGTGGATTTGGAGTGCTATTGAGCTGTGATCTTGTCCTCCGCCAACTTAGCCAACCCTAGGGCTTCCATTATTGTGCTAGGATGGAACATTTTAACCTCAAATTGGATTGCATCCTTCAGACCACTAACAAAACAACTTCTAAAGAATTCATCAGACAATCCCTCTATGTGATTGGCTAGTTTCTCAAATTTTGTCTGATATTCTCTCAAAGTGCTAGTTTGGTGAAGTTTAGTGAGTGCTCCTGTGAAGTCATCAAAAGCACTAGGGCCAAATCGTTGCAAAATGAGTTTGCAAAAATTTGTCCATTTTGGCTCTTCATGAGCCTTGATGTACCAATGGAACCATTGAAGGGCTTCATGTTCCAAATGAAAGGATGCAAATGGGACTTTGTTGACATCAAAAGTATTATATAGACTAAAATATTGTTCTGCCTGGTATAGCCATCCAGGCAGATCATCACAATTGAAGAGAGGAAAATCAAGCTTCGTCCCATGAAAACTGCTGGAAGAAGAGAACCTAGTGTCTACAGAAGACTTTAGCTGTCGTCTATTGTTCATGGGTTAATGCTGAAGATTGAGGCCAAGAATTTTTTCATCCAGATCTTGGAGTTTGGTCTTAAGGGCTACAAGTTCATCCTCCATGTTTTTTGCTCCTGCACGGGTGACAACCATAACCAAGAGTTTTTTTTGGGGAATGGGTAGAAAAACAAAAACAAAAACTTTTTTAGTAAAGAAAAATTTGGATTTGGGAAAAACTCTAATGGGTAATTGGGGTTTGATTAGGTTTTGGATACTTTCTGAGGGGCAGGGAAGTAGAAAATGGGAATTTTAGAAGTGGGGTGAAAGAATGGGAAAATTTGTCCAAGAGGGACAAAGGAGTAGAAATAGGAAATGAACACTGGAAAAATTTGAAGGCGATTGGGTGAGAATCGAAGAAGTTATGGAAAACCCTAAAAATAGACAAATGTGGGATTTCTGGCTTCGATAAGTGGAATTTGGGATAGGGTCCTCAAGGAAGGAAATATGCAAAATGGAATTTCAGGGGTTCTAGTGAATTTTTAGAGGAAATGGCTCTGGACAGATGCAATCTATGATTTATCAGCTAGCAATAGATATGGACCCCATGTAAGTTCAGCTTCCTGAAGGTTTAGGGGATTCACTCAGCTACCAATGTTGTCTAATGGCTTGCATATTGGGGCAATACCCCTCACTCCACGGCTCAGGTAAAAATGATAACCACTTTGCCACAAATGACAGCTCTTGGTTTACCTCATGGATGGGAACTAGTCAATCAGGTAGGGGTCATTGCCCTTTTCATTGGTAGGTTCTCTCAATGGGCCAGCTACTTCAAGGTTCCTGTGGTACTCCTCACAATGAGTTTTAGGGCTATGCCTAGGCACTTCCCACAGTTAAGCAGATAAGGATTATTCCTTGATCCAAACCTGCAATTGAAATGAACAATATAGATGCAAAGAAAAAAGAACTACTGCAATAATCACAACGCTTGGAGGCCACTGCGAAAAAAAAATTTGGCAAAAATTCTACCGAGCGAGCCCAAGAAAGCGCTCTGATACCAGATGAGAGGAACCTCTTACAACAATATAATAAAAAATGCATGAAATAACAGAAATAGTAGAAAATAGAAGGAATTTATTGATCATAGGCCACTACAAGGGGGCACCTCCTTTGAGTAAGCTCAATACAATAAACTCATGGATGCCTTCATTGGCCTCAACACGTACTTATATACTAAGTCTAATCTAAATAACTATTACTCCCCATGAATGTGGGATAATACAATATACTCATGGGATGACTTACAAAGCATATGCATCCAATAGCAATATACTGACAAAGTAAAGAGAAGGACTAAATGGGTAAGTGCAAAAAGATGGGGGGCCAAAAATGGGTATTAAGTGGCCACCTTTTTTCTGAAATCAGGAAATACTGGCCTTAGATGAGAAATTGAGCATAGTTACACTCAAAATTTGGAGATAGAACCAAAACAATGTTCGTAGTGCTCCGAGTCTACTTTCTAAACTACTATTTTTTTAAAAAATGGCATAGATTAAGGGGTTCAAAAGAGGGAGCCACATAAATTGGTGTTGTTTCTGTCAAAAAAACATAACATAGCATGTTTTGTGGCTCCCTCAAAAGGTCAACTTTTTTGGTATTTTTAAAATTGCTTTAGTAAGAAATTAGCTAATAGCATGTAGTTTATGCCCAATTTTTCTAATAATTTTTTGATGAATATTTGATTTTTTTACTAATTTTCAAAGTGGACACATCCTAAAAAAAAAAAATTTGGCCGTGCTACCCCTATAAATTTTGAAAACTAATTGAAATTTATTTTTTTCTTTTTTTAATATTTGTAGAATGGAGTCTAGTTTCTAAATATGTAATTTTTTTGAAATTTCAATAAATAGTTAATTTACAATAAAAAAAAGACCAAACAGTGGTTTTTGCTCAAAAACGGACACACAAGCAAAAGAAATTAAAGATGAAAGGCTTAACATTGTTAAAATGTGAAAAAAATTACATCGTCAAATAGCTAAGAGAAAGCCTAACATTACCCAGGTGTTTGATTTGTTTGACCTTGAAACAAGTGCAAATCTGGGGGTTAGCACAAACAAAATTATGTGAAATCTTGAAGAATATGGAAAAACATGTCTGTGGATGTTGAAAAGGCACTCCAAGCCTTTGGGTTGGAAATCCAAAGCAAATCCCAAGCCCAAGGCTTGGGATTCCCAAAGAAAAACATAATGCGAGCACGTTATAATGTGCTCGTATTAGTTTTTGCTTTGCATTTTTCCTTTTCCACAAAAGTTTGTGTTGTTTGTCATATTTGAAATAACACGAGCACATTATAACGCGCTCGCATTATATTCCCCTTAAATTTTTTATGTTCAAGGCTATTAATCATGTATGTATGTATGTATGCCTATATGTATGTATGTATGTATGTATGTATCTATGTATGCCTATATGTATGTATGTATAGTGTCAAGGGTAGAGGAGGGTAGAGATGGGAGTGAGCAAGATAGGGGAGGAGAGGGGTGGATAAGGATTGAGTGATTAAGGTTTAAGGTTGAGGGTTGAGTGTTTAGGGATAGGATTTAGAGTTTAGGGATAAGGGATTAGAGTTTAGGACCTTGAGGGATTAGGGTTTAGGGTTGAGGCTTTAGGGATACCGTTTAGGGTTAAGGGTCGAGGGATTAGGGTTAAGGTAGAGTGTTGAGGGTAGAGGGATTAGGGATAGGGTTTAGGGTTGAGGGATTAGGGTTTAAGGTATAGTTTAGTAGTTCTTGTGGATAGAGCCAATAAACAATGGGAGATTATTTGCCTATTTCACAACAATATACCTCCCCTAAGTGTGGGGTGGACAACAAGAAACATAGATGTACCCCAATGATCATCCTTCTGATTTCAACTATTAATTACTCACTGTGGATGTACCATACGCAAAGCTTTTCTCATAATGTGTACACCTATTGGCATAATGAACCCCAGATGGGCTAGAAAAACATGCCATATAACATTACTAACATTAAAAAAGTTCATAGCCATTTTTCTGACATATTCTTGCAACTCAAATATCTTTAAGAGAAGAGTGTCAAAAATGATGGGTTTAACAACCTAACATAAGGAAAAGCAGTTTTGTTGGGTTTAGGGATAGGGTTTAGGGTTTAGGGTAGAGGGATTAGGGTTTAGGGTTGAGGGACTATGGTTTAAGGTATAGTTTTGAGGGTTGAGGGTTTAGGGATAGGGTTTAGGGTTGAGGGATTAGGGTTTAGGTTTCACGGATTAGGGTTTAAGGTTGAGAGTTAAGGGTTGAGGGTTGAGGGTTTGGGGATAGGGTTGATGTTCAAGGGATTAGGGTTAAAGTAGAGTGTTGAGGGTAGAGGGATTAGGGATAGGGTTTAGGGTTGAAGGTTTATCGATTGAGGGTTGAGGCTTTAGGGCTGAGGGTTAAGGGATTGGGGTTTAAAATATAGTGTTGAGCATTGAGGGTTTATGGATAGGTTTTAGGGTTTAATTTTTAAGGGTTAAGGGTTGAGGGATAGGGTTTAGGGTTTAGGGATAAGGGATTAGGGTTTAAGGTATAGTGTCGAGGGTTGAGGGTTTAGGAATAGGGATATTATTTAGGGTTTAGGGATGAGGGATTAGGGTTGAGGGTTGAGGGATTAGGGTTTAAGGTATAGTGTTGAGGGTTGAGGGTTTATTGATAGTGTTTAGGGTTGAGGGTTGAGGGATTAGGTTTTAGGGTTGATGGATTAGGGTTTAAGGTATAGTGTTGAGGGTTGAGGTTTAGGATTGATGGATTAGTGTTTAATGTCAAGGTTAGGGTTAGAGTGTCGAGGGTAGAGGGATTAGGGATAGGGTTTAGGGTTGAATGTTTAAGGATTGAGGGTTGAGGCTTTAGGGATGAGGGTTTAAGGCTTAAGTTATAGTGTCAAGTGTTGAGGGTGTGTGGATAGGGTTTAAGTTTTAAGGATTAAGGGTTGAGGGATAGGGATTAGGGTTTATGGTATAGTGTTAAGGGTTGATGGTTTAGGGATAAGGTTTAGGTTTGAGGGATTAGGGTTTAGGGTTGATGAATTAGGGTTTAATGTTGAGAGTTGAGGGTTGAGGTTGAGGGATAGGGTTAATGGTCAAGGGATTAGGGTTAAGTAAGAGCGTCGAGGGTAGATGGATTAGGGATAGGGTTTAAGGTTGACGGTTTAAGGATTTAGAGTTGAGGCTTTAGGGATGAGGGTTAAGGGATTAGGGTTTAAGAAATAGTGTCGAGTGTCGAGCATGTAGGGATAGGTTTTAGGGTTCAAGTTTTAAGGGTTAAGGGTCGAGGGACTAGAGTTAAGGGTTGAGGGATTAGGGTTTGACGTTGAGGGTTGAGTACATTGCAATTCAAGGGTTAAGGGTTTTGGGATAGGGTTCAGGGTCGAGAGATTAGGGTTAAAGTAGAGTGTCAAGGATATAAGGATTAGGGATAGGGTTGGAGGGTTTAGGGATAAGGGATGAGGGTTTAAGGTATAGTATCGAGCCCATTGAGGGTCTAAGAATAGGGATAGCGTTTAGGGTTTAGGGATGAGGGATTAGAGTTGAGAGATGATGGATTAGGGTTGAGGATTGAGGGTTGAGGGTTGAGGGATTCGGTTTTAGGGATAAGGTTTAGGGTTGAGGGTTGAGGGATTAGGGTTTAAGGTATAGTGTTGAGGGTTTAGGGATAGGGTTTAGGGTTGAGGGATTAGAGTGAAGGGTTGAGAGATTAGGATTTGACATTGAGGGTTGAGGGTTCAGGCTTTAAGGTTTAGGGTTTAGGGATAGGGTTGAGGGTTGAGGGATCTGAGTTAAGGGTTGAGGGACTAGGGTTTGACATTGAGGGTTGAGTACATTAAAGTTCAAGGGTTAAGGGTTTTAGGATAGGGTTAAGGGTTGAGGGATTAGGGTTAAAGTAGAATGTCAAGGGTATAAGGATTAGGGATAGGGTTGGAGGGTTTAGGGATAAGGGATTAGCGTTTAAGGTAAAGTATCGAGCCCATTAAGAGTTTAGGAATAGGGATGGCATTTAGAGTTTAGGGATGAGGGATTAGAGTTGAGGGATGATGGATTAGGGTTGAGGGTTGAGGGATTAGGGTTAAGGGATAAGGTTTAGGGTTGAGGGTTGAGGGATTAGGGTTTAAGGTATAGTGTTGAGGTTTTAGGGATAGGGTTTAGGGTTGAGGGATTAGAGTGAAGGGTTGAGGGATTAGGATTTGATGTTGAGGGTTAAGGCTTTAGGGTTAGGTTTTAGGGATAGGGTTGAGGGTCGAAGGATCAGAGTTAAGGGTTGAGGGATTAGGGTTTGACATTGAGGGTTGAGTACATTGAGGTTCGAGGGTTAAGGGTTTCGGGATAGGGTTGAGGGTCAAGGGATTAGGGTTAAATTAGAGTGTCGAGGGTATAAGGATTAGGGATAGGGTTGGAGGGTTTAGGGATAAGGGATTAGGGTTTAATGTATAGTATTGAGCCCATTGAGGGTTTAGGAATAGGGATAGCATTTAGGGTTTAGGGATGAGGGATTAGAGTTGGGGTAAGTGCAAAAAGATGGGGGGCCAAAAAGTGGCCAAATGATTTAAAAAAAAAATACATAACGCGAGCACATTATGAACAACTATAAATAAATAAAAAGCGTTGTCATTTCATTTCATTTCTATTTTTCTCCTCTATCCTCACAGCTTACAAACCCTACAAAGCGCGCTCGTGTTTTGGAAAAGCTAATTCAACAACAAAATCTCATGATTCATCACTAAAATGCCACCACGACATCAAGCACGCCAAAGGAGTGAGTGTTATTTGTTTTCTTGTTTGAATTTGCTTCTAAATAGGTAGGTTTGAGTTATTTTTTGATGTATATTTCGTTAATTGTTAGGAAATGTTAATGTACCTCCTCCTCCTCAAAATCCACAAAATCCTGAGGAGGAAATACCTGTAGAACAACAACCTCCTCCATCCATTCCTTAGCATGCCCTTGGAACACAAGAAAATATAATGGTGCAAATTGAAAACAACAAAAAAGAAATTGAAGATATAATTGCAAGGTTGAAAGATCCTTCCACTTCAACCTTGCATAGGTCCACGCTTGCTGAATCTCTTGAATCTATGTTATCAAATGTAGATTCAATTAGCAAGCAAATAACTAGTTGGACAGATAAGAGGAGAGAGTTTAGAGAATATTATGTAGACAAGCTATCATACCAAGATGTGAAAAAATTACAAATTACAAAATTAGACTTGTGTTCAATTTTCACAAACCCACAAACAAATCAACCTCCACCCATTACATGCAAGAGGTTCCCTATCCATTGGTGCAACAACCAAGCGATAAGGGACAATTTTGGGCAGAGGTGGTGGATGTTTTTTGACCATCCTCCATGCAATAATAATGAGGTCCCACAATACTTTTTGAGAAAACTCTACTGCGAGTTTGTCCTCAATAAAGTGCCAAACTATTTTGATATGCAGGACTTCCATGGTAGAGGTGGGGTGTCAGCACAAGATAGACAAGGGGCACGTCTTGACCCATAGCAGGCAGTGAGGCAAGTAATCAGTAGACCAGTCCATGAGCATGTTTCTATCCCTTCCATTGTGAAGGAGAGTGTTGAGGTTGATACACTTCAGTCCATTAGTGCCTTGACCCAGAGCATCATAGCGCATGCTAGTCCTGTAGCATAGAGTGGGTTGGGAGATAGTGCGAGGAGTAGGGTCCCACCCCATACTTGTCAAATTTGTGGGTTAGTCTATGGTTATGACCCCATGGATAGTCAAGACATAGGTGTACAGGCTACATCTGCAGCTGAGCAGATGGTGATGACAGATACCCTCTTGAGTGAGACTTCAGCCTTGATACTCAGGTAAACATTAGCAAGTTTATTGAATTTAATTTATTAAATTTTATTTTTGAAATGCAAGATTAACTAATTTAAATTGATGATTTTAATGAAATTTCAAGGTCATAGTGTCGATGCAGTTTTCAATGGTTCACCACCTACATTTTACACTAGATCATCTACTGGCAGGGTATGTAACTAGTAAACAATTATAAATATTACATGTGAATAGCATCATTATATGAATGGTATTCTAATATCTGATTTTGGATGTTGAATAGGTTAATATTGTAGATTTCACGGCAACACCTGCCAGCGGTGGTGGACTTCAAAGTTTTACGGAGGTAATAAAATAAATAGTTTAATGAATGAATTGTACTTACTAGATTTTTGTATGTGACTTGTGTGTTTTATTGTGTGTACTTCCATGTTTAGATGAATGTGTGTGTATGTTAGGAGCCATGATTTGCATCACTAATATAGTTTTTGTAATTGAATAATGTTATTTTATTTGCAAATGATGCAGGCTACGGAGACACCTCCCGATGTTCAGAGGGCAATGGAGCATGGTCTGGCCTCTACAATTCATAGCTCCATGGCATTGACAGGGGTATGAGGCAGATTAGTAAATTTCAATTTACATTCATTGTTATAGTTGTCTATTTTTGAAAAATCAAAAGATTATTGATTTAAAGTTTAATTTCTATCTGGATGGTTTCTATAAGACTTGACATCACCAGGGCCTATTCCTGCTACTGAGGCAAGTGAGAAGACAGATTATATGTTAATAGTAAGTGATTATTTTGTTAAATGTTTCATTTTTTATAACATGTAATTTCAATATATTAATGTCTATACTTTTTATTGTAACAGGTAAAGATGCAGGAATAACTAAATAGGAGGAGTAGCCCTCAGGTTCGTAGTAGACCACCCACATGCGTGTCTCCATCCCCTAGAAGATCAAAGGCTACCCATGGTTTATTCTCTTCACCAGCTAGAGGGGAATGACTTTTTATTGTGTTCCTTTGTTGTATGCCTATATGGCATTTGTGGACATATATTTTGTATTGTACATAGTTGACATTATATGCCTATATGGCATTCTTGTAAGCCTATATGGCTATTTTGTATATATGTTATACTTATATCAACAGATATTGATGTATGCCTATATGGATATTTGGTTAATACAAATCTTTTTTATTGATGGCATCCATACTTGCATTATAATCCATGTTTGAATGGATATTTGTAGATGGCTACTTCAACTATTTAAAGTCCAATTGTATTACATAGGATGTTTGTTGATCCAATAAGCTAGCTATTGTTATTCAAGTATCACCTAAACCTCATTTTGGAACTAAAAGATAAAAGTTGTATTTAAAAAAAAAATGAATCATCCTGTTGAACAGAAAATATTAATATTCTTTATGAGTATCATAGAATGTCAACTATATGCAATACAAAAAAATGAATCATCATGTTATTCTTTATGTTTGAGATCCTGAAAATGACTAAGTCTAGTAGCCTGATATCCTGAAACACTAGGATGAATATCCAAGTCATTAGGATGATTGTGCCTTGAGAAATAGTCATTAAGATGAGCACCTAAAGGATACTTTCTTAAGCATTCAAACATTGAGCAACAAGCATGAAGGGTTAAGACGCAATTTGCAACTCATAAAGCCTCAAAAGGGCGCCCAACTTAGAGAGAGCATTCATTTAAGACAAGGTGCCCATTGACACTTGTTCCACCATAAAAGTGCACCTAAGCTGGAAGGAGAACAAGCCTCTAGTAAGTGATGCACACCTATTGTCTAAACCACTTCATTATGGCACCCTAGCATGAGGCGGAGTATATAAGTCAATAGGAAATGGCACCTAGAATGCAAATGAAGGACTAAGTGGCATTTTCAATAAGCATCAATTCACCTTGAGCTTTCAATAAATACATCAAATTGAGCCCCATAAGCCTAGGTGCCCTTTGCCTTCAAAAGAACCTTGTATCGATGTCAAGAGTTGGATTGTTGATGACTTCCCAAGCTAGAGATAATAGTGAAAACAATCCTTCCACCATCAGGATATTAAAAAAAATCATAATGTAATGATATATGGGATAACTAACATACCCCTTGTGAAAAGGATGAGCGCTTAGGGATGAGATAGTCTTCATAAGAGTTTAAATAAGAACATCATCAAAATGTGCCTTGGTAGAGAGACTTGTGACCATCATCAAATGAGCCAAAATATCTATCTCCAATGACTTGACACAGATCCCAAAACCACCTATTGGACCAATAGGATCCTAGGTGCTCACTTCATGCATTATGATTTCTAGGCGCCAGTTTGATGCTCCATCATAAGGAAAGTGTGCCCACACTTGCAAGTGTTTTTCTTTAGGATCTAGGCACCAATTGAAGGTTGTAGTTGCCAAGAAGAGCACCTAGCAAGAGGAAGTCTTTTAGAGTCTCCAAAACACATCAAACACTTGACTAACAACAAGATAACTTTTTCCCAAGTTAGGCGCTTCAAGAGAGAAGTTGAAACATGAATAAGCGCCAACTTGTCTAGGCGCAAACTCAAGCTTGTTGAGGATACACATGGCGGCCAACATTCCTTGGTGATTTCATGAACTTCAAACACTCAGAACTGTTCAAGGAATGCCCAATGCCCCTTCTTGATGATAGGCCACCAAAGTGAGGGTGGAATTGCGCCTTGATGGCATTAGGCGCTATCTAGAGTATGCTACTCCATGGAAATGTGCCTTCTTGCTTAGAGTCTTAATGAAAAGTCCCGGAGGTTAAGATGTGCCTTATCTTAATGAGGTGCAACTCTTGGGTAAGAAAGCTTGTAAAGTGCACCTAACTTAGTGAAGAGGTTGATAACTTCTAAACCCTTCCTAGAACTTAGATTTCTTCAACTGAAGATCATCTTGCAACAATACATCACCAAACTTTCAATCACAAGATCAATTCAAACTTAGGTGCTCATTAAGAGTCTTTCCAATATTGGTGCATCTCAGAGGTTGAACTGGCAAGAGATGGCACCTAGCTACCTAGACCTTGTTTCAATATGTTTGAGTTCGAAAGTTGACTCAATGGTATCAAGATGGCGCCATAGAGTCTTTGGACTAGTTCCTTAGAGTTTCAAAAAAATTATGGCTCCTTCAAAATTCCTCCTACATGCTTAGGTGCCATTTCAAGGTCCTCGAACCATGATGTAGTGCCTTATTGCTCTAGGCACCCATTCATGATTGTGCAACTTGAGATTGGCGCCTAGAGTGAATAGGCTTTCATCCTGACTTAATTCACTAAGGCAACCTCATCTTGAAGGCCAAACAACTTTTCCTGCCAGAGCACCTTGATTGAAGACTCCACATCCTTGGGTGCTCATTTGGACAATTTGATGTGAAATTGGTGCCTAGACTCCAAGAGTCAACTTTCTGCTTTCCAGACTTAGCCAAATTTTGAGTTTCTGACTTTGTTCTTGTAAAACAATGAGATTGAGTTAGTCAAAAACCAATTCATTCCCTCATCATTTTGAATTAGCCTCTAGGAATGAGTAATAGGCTAATCCATTCTTCACTTGATGATCAAGCCAGAAATGGGGACATGATAGGGTAAGTTATATCTAATGACATCACCTAATTGAGCACCTAGGAGGTATAAAGCTTAACGTTGACATGAGGACAAGTGCTTAGTAAAGGAGAGTTTCTCAAACATTTAAACACGTGAATGAAGTCATAGAAATGCATTGAGTCATCTAGGTGCCATTTTCCCCTTGTGTACCCTTACATTTGTGCCTAAGAAGAAGTTGCAACTTTACACTGCCTCCTTCTGACAATTTTTGGGATAGCAGAAAACCTTTCACCATGAGAAAATGTCTTAGAGATATAAAAAACTAAGAGAGGTTATTATAGAGGCACTCTACATGATTGCGTTGCCTCAGACAGAATGTTTCTAAGTGACACAGTTTTCAAGTAACATTTTGTCAAAAATTGCTGCCTTTTTGCACTTTGGACTCTTCAGGGATATCATCGATACAATGTAGCTTGAACTGTTTTGACATGTTTGGGTGAAAAATAAGACCATACCTAGCGTAAATGTACCCATCTGCATGCGTTGGAACAATCAGTTTGGTCACATCAGGAGCAGGATGAAAGTTACACCCCTTTGCAACTTTACACTGCCTCCTTCTAACGATTTTTGGGGCAGCAGAAAACCTTTCACCACGGGCAAATGCCTCAGAGATATAAAAAACCGAGAGAGATTATTGTAGAAGCACTCTACATAATTGTGTTGCCTCAGACAGAATATTTCTAAGTGACACGATTTTAGAGTAACATCTCGTCAAAGATTGCTGCCTTTTTGCACTTTGGACTCTTCAGGGATATCGTCGGTACAATGTAGCTCGGACTGTTTCGACATGTTTGGGTGAAAAATAGGACCATGCCTAGCATAAATGTACCCATCCTGATGCGTTGAAAAAGTTAGTTTGGTCGCATCAGGAGTAGGACACCAAAAATGCATAACATGATGATGTAAAAACGTGTATATGTGTAAAAATGTAGGAGGAAATAAAAAAAAGACAAACCTTAATTGTTAGTGTGCATACTTACAACTCAATGTAACATGACTTTACAAAATCAATGTGAATACTTAAAAATTAATCCAATGAACCATCTGGGTCTGCTCTACTCTTTATTGTGTCAAGTATTGCTTCATGGTCAGACTCACGCACCTTCCAGAAGATTTTGTTCAAAGGTCTACCCTGATACTTTAGCAAATGAACATTGGATGCCATGACAAGGTTTGAGTAATGAAAAATCTTCTGATGTGTGAAGTCCTGAAACAGCCAAAAATTAACACTCATATGTGGGTACCTTCTAAGCCATGTTCCAGTAATAACCACTGAGCCTGTAGGGTATTCGATGTTTTCTCCATCTGTAACAGGGGCCTCTAATTTCTTTTTGGCCTTAACACAATGACATAAGTAATAATCTGTTCCCTCTTCATTATCTTTATTTGCAATAACTGCATATACATGCCCTACATTGATATGTGTAGCAAATTAGATGAAATCAGTCAACATTACAAAAACACTACAAAGTAAGATGACATTACCTAGTTGAACTGGATGAAATTAGATGCATATACGTGCCCTATATTACCTGGTTAAACTAAATCTGATATGTGGTCAAAGTCAACTGATGATTCCATCTGTGTTAGTTCCAGTGCCGTTGGGGGTCGATACGTGTCAAGTGGGCTAAGATAACTTAACTGCCATTCGTCAACCCACTCCTTTGACTCACACTCATCCCAGACTTGAATTGTATAGGAAGAACAAAAGCATGACATCTTTCATGTATGGATACTCCATGAACCTGCAATTTAGCTTCTGAAAGAGTGCATCTCATTTGATCCTGTCAGTGTACAACAATCCTCATATGGTGCAATGTTAGTATCATCTATCAACCAAAAAAATCTACGAACTGAAGACTTACCTTCATTACCTGGACCCATGGAAGCATTACACCACTCAACAATCAATTTTGCATCTGTCAACTTTGCATTGTCTTTATACTTTAACTCTTCTCATGCTATGGCTATTTTGATACATGCTCCTGCACCATCATGTTCCTCCTTTCCATGCTCGGCCTTACAAAAGTTCCACATATGTTGAATACCTGTAAAATTATGCCTCCTACTCAGCCAATAGAAATTTTGTGAGTTCTTGAATTATGATGCACAGTTATCCGACCATATGATATGCTGACTGAATGATATGCCCCTTCTAGCCAAATCATTGTAGAAGACCTGAAAGCAACCTTGCACAAACTCTGTAGAATGCGTACGATCATCGCTAATATAGAAATTATACTCCCTTATGATCTTTTTGTCATCCCTTGTACTATCATTCACATGAATGAATGCGATGTGCACAAATACAGAAACCTGCGTGGAGTTGTAATACTGTGATTGCACCTCACGCTATGGCTGTAGACTGTAGTTCTCTACAAAGTTGATGAATGAAACAATGCTACCAACAAGAAATGTGTCCTTGCATAACTTGAATTGCAAGTCTAACCATCGAGCTCTATGGGCATGTCTTACATACTCATACACTATGTTGTCACAAAATATAGGCATAAACTGATACACTGGAATCTTTTCAATAACTAATTCACACCTCTTTGCTTCTTTACCATCTTTTTTACTGTATGCCACTATTTTATACTTGCTAAACTCTACTAGTTCATTTCCAACCACGTGTGTTCTTTCAATATGTTCACATATTGGCAAATGTTGCAAGCCACCGCAACGATGACATGTGTCATCCAAGCATAATTTCTTGTAGAATATTTGACCTTCCTCTCTTTCACATAAAATTCTTGATATGAAGTCTCTTGAAGATGTTGGTGGGGTACATATGGCACAACCCTGCAAAACATTGTTAGTATGCATATCTAAACATATAGACCTATAAGCATCAAAATGGTTAGAAAATTCAATATGTAATCTACAACAATAAGTAGTGCGTGTGTGATTTATCTTGACATAGAAAGGTTTTAGCATTTCAAAATATCTTTGACAAATTTTAATTTGAGGATACTTCTCTAGAAATTTACCATAAAACTATGTTTGAGTCTCATCCAAAAAATGCTTTGAATGTGGCTCACGGTTCTGACTACCGATTCTCCTTCTTACCACATCCCTTTGATTCAGAGATACCCTTGTGTAATTCTTCCAAAAGTCTTCAATTAGTGATCTCAATGCTTCAACAATTGGTTTATCTTTTCGTGGTAGTCTCCCTGAGAACGTCCATAATTCATTAGCATTAGTGCCCTCAATTCTTTGGTGTCTTCCAACAGCTCTTGATAAATTTTTCCTATTAATTCTCAATTTTTGATTCATCTTTCTAATGAGACGAGCTTTCCTTGTTTGACTACTTACTATAGTCGATGTAATCACACGCCATGTTGCATTACTATCTTTTGTGCATGAGGTGTTACCCACTCTCTCATACACACTCATTAGATTCTTGACAATAGATTTTTCACTTGAAGCCTCTGATGTTCTCAACCCAAGAATCTTCATAATGGACCTATACTTTATACTTCGCATCATTTCAATGAATAGTTAACATCTTGCAGTCTCATTTAACTTTTCAAAGAACAATCTCCAAATCTTATGAGCATATCTTCTACAAGTGCATTTTGGAATCTTACCTTCCATTGGCTGTAAAATATTCTCATCAATTTCAATCAAATACTTTGGCTTTCTAAGCAAAATTCTAGGTGGTGTTAAGTTAGGTAAATTCATCTCAACATTGGGAATTTCATCAATATTTAAATGAGATGGGCTAGATGGCATACCTTCGATCGAAGATGAAATAGATGACATACCTTGAGGTTGAGGTGGGAACAATGGCGTACCTCCATCATCACATGTGAGTGATGATGTACTCTCAACTTGAGCTGTGGTAGATGGTGTCCATACATGTTGACTTGCGGTAGAGGATGTGTCTCCAACTATGGTATTCAAATCTCTCGTAGCACGAAGTTTTTGCATTCGTTCAATTTTGTGCCACCAATACCATATCTCTTTGTGATGGTTGTGGTTCCTCTTCAATTGGTATGTCTTCATTTATCGTGTCCAATTTCCTCTTCTCATGAAGTTCCCTCATAGCCAGTACTTTCTTTACATTCTTAGCTTCTATCTCTTCCTGTGTTGGTTTAATTCTTGATCGTTTCCTCGGCATGATGGAGAATTTGTCTGTAGCATGATAAAGAGACCAATATTACTTCCTAAGAAATGAATACAAGATAATAGTGGGATTGTATTTTTATTATGTTGTAAGGATTTATTCTTGTATAGTTTGACATCATGGTATGTTAAGGTCTGTTTATTACACATAATTATTAAAGAGCCCAAGTGTAGAAAATATACATGGCATCATGTGAGATTGTAGGCTGCTTTCTTGATTGGGAATGTGTCTATTTTAAACATGTATGATAAAGCATGATAAAGTAATTCAATCTGAATTAAGGAAAATGTAAAGAACATGCATGTAAAGACTTGACATACCTAAAAAATGAAGATTCAAATGGAGAGAGTAGCCAATTATGTAGTGTTTTTCTTCTTGCATCAAACTCCTCAATAATTTGAGTTTTTCACCACTTGCTTCCTTTTCAATGTTAAATTGAATAACACTCAAATATAATTACTAACAACAATACTATTAACCAATCTATAATGTTAAATTCCTAAAATTGAATCACAATTAACATTGCAACACTACAAAAATTGAAATTTGAATAGATATATATCAAACTTGGTGTGAAAACTATGTTATTTCCTCCTTCTCAAGTTGGCAATGCAGAAAAGGTGGTGGAAAGATCATGCAAAGGTGGTACAATGTGTCAAATGTGCATGTGAACTTCCCAATAGCATGAAAGCACTTTTTTTTGTCAGAGCACGCGCAGAATTAGTATGAAAATAGAGCATGTGGGCTTGGATCACGGGGGTCAATACATTTTTACCGTTTCTATAGCAAGACAAAATGTGAGCACATTATAACGCGCTCGCATTTTGTCCTGCTATAGATTATCACATCTTGTGCATTTCTCTTTCCAAACCTTCCCCTTCAGACTTGAATGACCACAAGGTTTTTGAGGGAGAACTTTTCCTGTTTCTTGCAAGAGCTTGCCAGATGCTCCACCATATGATAGGCATAACAATGAAGGGGCAAGCCCTCATAATCAAGTTCTTGATAGAAAATGCCCATCGAGGAAGAAAGACAGATCTTCTTTGGAAGCAGAAGTTCTAGTTTGTGACAAATCCTTATCCCTAAACCCTAAACCCTCAACCCTTAATGTCAGATCCTAATCCCTCAACCCTTCACTCTAATCCCTCAACCCTAAACCATATCCCTAAACCTTCAACACTATACCTTAAACCCTAATCCCTCAACCATAAACCATATCCCTAAACCCTAATCCCTCAACCCTAAACCTTATCCCTAAAACCTTATCCCTCAACCCTCAACACTCAACAATCAATGTCAAACCCTAATCCCTCAACCCTTAACTCTAATCCCTCGACCCTAAACCTTATCCCTAAAACCTTATCCCTAAACCCTAATCCCTCAACCCTCAACCCTTAACCCTATCCCTAAACCCTTGACCCTTAAACCTCAACAGTCAACCCTCAACGTCAAACCCTAATCCCTCAACCCTTAACTCTAATCCCTCAACCCTCAACCCTATCCCTAAACCCTAAACCCTAAAGCCTCAACCCTCAACCCTCAACGTCAAATCCTAATCCCTCAACCCTAAACCATATCCCTAAACCCTCAACACTATACCTTAAACCCTAATCCCTTATCCCTAAACCCTCCAACCCTATCCCTAATCCTTATACCCTGCACACTCTACTTTAACCCTAATCCCTTGACCCTCAACCCTATCCCTAAACCCTCAAACCTCAAACCTCAACCCTTAATGTCAACCCCTAATCCCTCAACCCTTAACTCTAATCCCTTGACCCTCAACCCTATCCCTAAAGCCACAACCCTAAAGCCTCAACCCTCAACGTCAAATCCTAATCCCTCAACCCTTCACTCTAATCCCTCAACCCTAATCCCTATCCCTAAACCCTCAACACTATACCTTAAACCCTAATCCCTCAACCCTCAACCCTAAACCTTATCCCTCAACCCTCAACCCTAATCCATCATCCCTCAACTGTAATCCCTCATCCCTAAACCCTAAATGCTATCCCTATTCGTAAACCCTCAACCGACTCAACACTATACCTTAAACCCTAATCTCTTATCCCTAAACCCTCCAACCCTATCCCTAATCCTTATACCCTCCACACTCTACTTTAACCCTAATCCCTCGACCCTCAACCCTATCCCTAAACCCTTGAACCTCAACCCGCAACCCTCAATGTCAACCCCTAATCCCTCAACCCTTAACTCTAATCCCTGGATCCTCAACCCTATCCCTAAAGCCTCAACCCTAAAGCCTTAACCCTCAATGTCAAATCCTAATCCCTCAACCCTTCACTCTAATCCCTCAACCCTAAACCCCATCCCTAAACCCTCAACACTATACCTTAAACCCTAATCCCTCAACCCTCAACACTAAACCTTATCCCTAAACCCTAATCCCTCAACCCTCAACCCTAATCCGTCATCCCTCAACTCTAATCCCTCATCCCTAAATCCTAAATGCTATCCCTATTCCTAAACCCTCAACTAAATTGATACTATACCTTAAACCCTAATCCCTTATCCCTAAACCCTCCAACCCTATCCCTAATCCTTATACCCTCCACACTCTACTTTAACCTTGATCCCTCGACCCTCAACCCTATCCCTAAACCCTCAACCCTCAATGTCAACCCCTAATCCCTCAACCCTTAACTCTAATCCCTTGACCCTTAACCCTATCCCTAAAGCCTCAACCCTCAACCCTTCACTCTAATCCCTCAACCCTAAACCCTATCTGTAAACCCTCAACACTATACCTTAAACCCTAATCCGTCAACCCTCAACCCTAAACCTTATCCCTAAACCCTAATCCCTCAACCCTCAACCCTAATCCGTCATCCCTCAACTCTAATCCCTCATCCTTAAACCCTAAATGCTATCCCTATACCTAAACCCTCAACCGACTCGATACTATACCTTAAACGCTAATCCCTTATCCCTAAACCCTCCAACCCTATCCCTAATCCTTATACCCTCCACACTCTACTTTAACCTTAATCCCTCGACCCTCAACCCTATCCCTAAACCCTCGAACCTCAACCCTCAACCCTCAACATCAACCCCTAGTCCCTCAACCCTTAACTCTAATCCCTCGACCCTCAACCCTATCCCTAAAGCCTCAACCCTAAAGCCTCAAACCTCAACATCAAATCGTAATCCCTCAACCCTTCACTCTAATCCCTCAACCCTAAACCCTATCCCTAAACCCTCAACACTATACCTTAAACGCTAATCCCTCAACCCTCAACCCTAAACCTTATCCCTAAACTCTAATCCCTCAACCCTCAACCCTAATATGTCATCCCTTAACTCTAATCCCTCATCCCTAAACCCTAAATGTTATCCCTATTCCTAAACCCTAAACACTATCCCTATTCCTAGACCCTCAATAGGCTCAATACTATACCTTAAACCCTAATCCCTTATCCCTAAACCCTCAAACCCTACCCCTTAACCCTCAACCCTATCCCAAAACCCTTAACCCTTGAACCTCAATGTACTCAACCCTCAACGTCAAACGCTAATCCCTCAACCCTTAACTCTGATCCCTCGACACTTAACCCTTAAAACTTGAACCCTAAAACCTATCCGTACATGCTCGACACTCGACACTATATCTTAAACCCTAATCCCTTAACCCTCATCCCAAAAGCCTCAACCCTAAATCATTAAACCTTCAACCCTAAACCCTATCCCTAATCCCTCTACCCTCAACACTCTAATTTAACCCTAATCCCTTGACCATTAACCCTATCCCTCAACCTCAACCCTTAACCCTCAGCCCTCAACTCTCAACATTAAACCCTAATTCATCAACCCTAAACCCTAATCCCTCAAACCTAAACCCTATCCCTAAACCATCAAACCTCAACACTATACCTTAAACCCTAATCCCTATCCCTTAACCCTTAACCCTTAAAACTTAAACCCTATCCCTACACCCTCAACACTTGACACTATATCTTAAGCCTTAAACCCTCATCCCTAAAGCCTCAACCCTCAATCCTTAAACCTTCAACCCTAAATCCTATACCTAATCCCTCTACCCTCGACACTCTAACCCTAACCTTGACATTAAATGCTAATCCGTCAACACTAAACCCTATCCCTAAACCCTCAACCCTCAACACTATACCTTAAACCCTAATCCATCAACCCTAAAACCTAATCCCTCAACCCTCAACCCTAAACACATAAATAAACCCTCAACCCTTGACACTATACCTTAAACCCTATGGGAAAATCTTTGCGTATGGTACATCCACAATAAGTAAGTAATAGTTGAAATCAGAAGGATGATCATTATGAGAAAAGATTTGCATTGGGGTACATCTATGTTTCTTGCTGTCCACCCCACACTTAGGGAAGGTATATTGTTATGAAATAGTCAAATAATCTCCCATTGTTTACTTTCTCTATCCACAAAAACTACTAAACTATACCTTAAACCCTAATCCCTCAACCCTAAACTTTGAACCCTAAACCCTATCCCTAATCCCTCTACCCTCAACAATCTATCTTAAACCTAATCCCTCAACCCTTAACCCTAAACACTATCCCTAAAGCCTCAACCCTAAACCCTAATCCCTCAAGGTCCTAAACTCTAATCGCTTATCCCTAAATTCTAAATCCTATCCCTAAATGCTCAACCCTCAACCTTAAATCTTAATCACTGAATCCTTATCCACCCCTCTCCTCCCCTATCTAGCTCACTCCCATCTCTACCCTCCTCTGCCCTTGACACTATACATACATAAATATAGGCATACATAGATACATACATACATATAGACATACATAGATACATACATACATACATACGATAGGCATGCATACATACATACATGATTAATAGACTTCAATAGAAAAAAATTTATGGGGAACATAATGCGAGCACGTTATAACGCGCTCGCGTTATGTCAAACATGACAAACAATAGACTTGCGGAAAAGGAAAATGCAAAGCAAAACATAACGCGAGCGCGTTATAATTCGCTCGCGTTATGTCTTGCTTTGGGAATCCTAAGCCTTGGGCTTGGGATTTGCTTTGGATTTCCAACCCAAAGGCTTGGAGTGCCTTTTGAATAGTCACAGACATGTTTTTCCATATTCTTCAAGATTTCACATAATTTTGTTCGTGCTAACCCTCAGATTTGCACATGTTTCAAGGTCAAACAAATCAAACCCCTGGGTAATGTTAGGCTTTCTCTTAGCCACAAAACATGCTATGTTATGTTTTTTTGACAGAAATAACACCAATTTCTGTGGCTCCCTCTTTTGAACCCCTTAATCTATGTCATTTTCAAAAAAAATAGTAGTTTAGAAAGTAGACTCGAAGCACTATGAACATTGTTTTGGTTGCATATCCAAATTTTGAGTGTAACTATGCTCAATTTCTCATCCAAGGCCAGTATTTCCAAATTTAAAAAAAAAAGTGGCCACTTAAGACCCCTTTTTGGCCTCCCATCTTCTTGCACTTACCTGTTGAGGGATGACGGATTAGGGTTGAGGGTTGAGGGATTAGGGTTTAGGGATAAGGTTTAGGGTTGAGGGTTGAGGGATTAGGGTTTAAGGTATAGTGTTGAGGGTTTAGGGATAGGGTTTAGGGTTGACTGATTAGAGTGAAGGGTTGAGGGATTAGGATTTGATGTTGAGAGTTGAGGGTTGAGGCTTTAGGGTTTAGGGTTTAGGGATAAGGGATTAGGGTTTAATGTATAGTATCGAGCATGTTGAGGGTTTAGGAATAGGGATAGAATTTAGGGTTTAGGGATGAGGGATTAGAGTTGAGGGATGACAGATTAGGGTTGAGGGTTGAGGGATTAGGGTTTAGGGATAAGGCTTAGGGTTGAGGGTTGATGGATTAGGGTTTAAGGTATAGTGTTGAGGGTTTAGGTATAGGGTTTAGGGTTGATGGATTAGAGTGAAGGGTTGAGGGATTAGGATTTGACATTGAGGGTTGAGGGTTGAGGCTTTAGGGTTTAGGGTTCAGGGATAGGGTTGAGGGTCGAGGGATCAGAGTTAAGGGTTGAGGGATTAGGGTTTGACATTGAGGGTTGAGTACATTGAGGTTCAAGGGTTAAGGGTTTTAGGATAGGGTTGAGGGTTGAGGGATTAGGGTTAAAGTAGAGTGTCGAGGGTATAAGGATTAGGGATAGGGTTGGAGGGTTTAGGGATAAGAGATTAGGGTTTAAGGTATAGTATCGAACCTGTTGAGGGTTGAGGTTCGAGGGTCAAGGGTTTCCAGGTAGGGTTGAGGGTCGAGGGATTAGGGTTAAATTAGAGTGTCGAGAGTATAAGGATTAGGGATAGGGTTGGAGGGTTTAGGGATAAGGGATTAGGGTTTAAGGTATAGTATCGAGCCCATTGAGGGTTTAAGAATAAGGATAGCATTTAGGGTTTTAGGGATGAGGGATTAGAGTTGAGGGATGACAGATTAGGGTTGAGGGTTGAGGGATTAGGGTTTAGGGATAAGGTTTAGGGTTGAGGGTTGAGGGATTAGGGTTTAAGGTATAGTATTGAGGGTTTAGGGATAGGGTTTAGGGTTGAGGGATTAGAGTGAAGGGTCGAGGGATCAGAGTTAAGGGTTGAGGGATTAGGGTTTGACATTGAGGGTTGAGTATATTAACGTTTGAGGGTTAAGGGTTTCGGGATAGGGTTGAGGGTTGAGGGATTAGGGTTAAAGTAGAGTGTCGAGGGTATAAGGATTAGGGATAGTGATGCAGAGCACATAGTGGAAGTGTTCAAATCAAGGATGAATATCCATCAAACCCATAGTATAGAAATATTATTGCTTAACCAGCTTTAAATAACTTCCTCAAGGTCCAAATGATACTGAACTACACACACATTCTTCATTATCGACGAGACTAAACATTGTCGGCACATTCAAAAACTCTTTCGTTGATCTCACTTCTCTCACTGACAGCTCAACACTATGCTCCAATCGTCGGTATGACCTTTACCATTGGCAAGCTTGAGAACCGCTCCAATGATACACACTAATCACTCTGATATACCTTCAAACCATACTTGTCACCCAGACTCCTTTCATCAGTGAATGCCTATGAACTCAGACCGATGCACTGATGGACTCACTCTAGCGTCAACCGTGATTTTCTCTGTCAGCAACACAATCACTATCGGCCATACTAGCATTAACTTTTCTGATACACCAATACCAATCACCTTCAGTTAGACTTTTGTCATCGACGAATGTTTATACGCTTGGGCTGATGTGCCAATGATCCTTCTCTTCTTTAGTGTGACAAATGCTATCTATGGGCCTAACACTGTTGATTGGTGTAGGTTTCAAAAGCTCCTCTAAGAGGCTTGTTACACCGATGACACTTTGTTTACTCTACAACTCACGTAAACACTGAACAAATGAACAGAACTAGAAACTCAACAGAACGGTAGGTCTATAATCTTCTAGAGGTGAGATATTGTAAAGGTGCTATCGAAGGTGAGATAGGTAAAATATTTATGGATCAATCTATAGCAAGACAAAACGCGAGCACGTTATAACACACTCACATTTTGCCCTGCTATAGAAATGGTAAAAAAGTGTTGACCCCCGCGATCCAGGCCCACATGCTCTATTTTCATACTGATTATGTGCATGGTCTGACAAAAAAGAAGTGCTTTCATGCTGTTGGGAAGTTCACATGCACATTTTACACATTCTACCACCTTTGCATGATCTTTCCACCACCTTTTCTACTTTTCCAACTTAAGAAGGAAGAAATAACATAGTTTTCACACCAAGTTTGATATATATATCTATTCAAGTTTCAATTTTTGTAGTGTTGCAATGTTAATTGTGATTCAATTTTTGGAATTTAACATTATAGATTGGTTATAGTATTATTGTTAGTAATTATATTTGAGTGTTATTAAATTTAACATTGAAAAGGAAGCAAGTGGTGAAAAACACAAATTGTTGAGGAGTTTGATGCAAGAAGAAAAAAACACTACATAATTGGGTACTCCTTCCATTCAAATCTTCATTTTTTAGGTATGTCAAGTCTTTACATACATGTTCTTTACATTTTTCTTAATTCTATTTGAATTACTTTATCATGCTTTATCATACATGTTTAAAATAGACACAGTCCCAATCAAGAAAGCAGCCTACAATCTAACATGATGCCATGTATATTTTCTACACTTGGGCTCTTTAATAATTATGTGTAATAAACAGACCTTAACATACCATGATGTCAAACTATACAAGAATAAATCCGTACAACATAATAAAAATACAATCCCACTATTATCTTGTATTCATTTCTTAGGAACTAATATTGGTCTCTTTATCATGCTATAGACAAATTCTCCGTTATGCCGAGGAAACAATCAAAAATTCAACCAACACAGGAAGAGATAGAAGCTAAGAATGCAAAGAAAGTAGTGGCTATGAGGGAACTTCGTGAGAAGAGGAAATTGGACATGATAAATGAAGACATGCCAATTGGAAAGGAACCACAACCATCACAAAGAGATATGGTATTGGTGGTACAAAGAGAACGAATGCAAAAACTTCATGCTACGAGAGATTTGAATACCATAGTTGGAGACACATCCTCTACTGTAAATCAACATGTAGGGACACCATCTACCACATCTCAAGTTGAGAGTACATCATCACTCACATATGATGAAGGAGGTATGCCATCATTCCCACCTCAACCTCAAGATATGTCATCTATTCCATCTTCGATCAAAGGTATGCCATCTAGCCCATCTCATTTAAATATTGATGAAATTCCTAATTTTGAGATGAATTTACCTAACTTAACACCACCTAGAATTTTGCATAGAAAGCCAAAGTATTTGATTGATAATTTCTATATTAGTGATGATCGCATGCATTCTACGGAGTTTGTGCAAGGTTGCTTTCAGGTGTTCTACAATGATTTGGCTAGAAGGGGCATATCATTCAGTCAGCATATCATATGGTCAGATAACTATGGGTCACAATTCAAGAACTCATGGAATTTCTATTAGCTAAGTAGGAGGCATAATTTTACAGGTATTCAGCATATGTGGAACTTTTGTGAGGCCAGGCATGGAAAGGAGGAGCATGTATGAAAAGAGCCATAGAACGAGAAGAGTTAAAGTATAAAGACAATGCAAAGTTGACAGATGCAAAATTGATTGTCGAGTGGTGTAATGCTTCCATGGGTCTAGGTAATGAAGGTAAGTCTTCAGTTTGTAGATTTTTTTGGTTGATAGATGATACTAACATTGCACCATATGAGGACTGTTGTACATTGACAAGATCAAATGAGATGCACTCTTTTAGAAGCTCAATTGTAGGTTCATGGAGTATCCATACGTGAAAGATGTCATGTTTTTGTTCTTCCTGTACAATTCAAGTCTGGGATGAGTGTGAGTCAAAGGAGTGGGTTGACGAATTGCAGTTAAGTTATCTTAGCCCACTTGACACGTATTGACCCCCGACGGCACTAGAACTAACACAGATGGAATCATCAGTTGACTTTGACACATATCAGATTTAGTTCAATGAGGTAATATATGGTATGTATATGCATCTAATTTCATCTAGTTCAACCAGGTAATGTCATCTTACTTTGTAGTGTTTTTGTAATGTTGACTAATTTCATCTAATTTTCTACACATATCAATGTAGGGCACGTATATGTAATTATTGCAGATGAAGATAATCAAGAAGGAACAGATTATTACTTATCTTGTTGTGTTTAGGCCAAAAAGAAATTGGAGGCCCCTGTTATAGATAGAGAAAACATAGAATACCCTACAGGCTCATTGGTTATTACTGGAACATGGCTTAGAAGGTACCCACATAAGAGTGTTAATGTTTGGCTATTTCAGGACTTTGACACACATCAGAAGATTCTTCATTACTCAAACCTTGTCATGGAATCCAATGTTCATTTGATAAAGTATCGGGGTAGACCTTTGAACAAAATCTCGTGGAAGGTGCATGAGTCTGACCATGAAGCAATACTTGACACAATAAAGTGTAGAGCAGACCCAAATGGTTCATTGGATTAATTTTTAAGTATTCACATTGATTTTGTAAAGTTATGTTACATTGAGTTGTAAGTATGCAAATTAATTTGTAAGGTTTGTCTTTTTTTAATTTCCTACTACATTTTTACACATATACACATTTTTACATCATCATGTTATGCATTTTTGGTGTCCTGCTCCTGATGCAACCAAACTGATAGTTCCAACACATCTGGATGGTACGTTTAGGCTAGGTATTATTATGTTTTTCACCCAAACATGTTGAAACAGTCTGAGCTACATTGTACTGATGATATCCCTGAAGAGTCCAAAGTACAAAAAGGTAGCAATCTTTGATGAGATGTTACTCAAAAACTGTGTCACTTAGAAACATTTTGTCTAAGGAAACATGATCATGTAGAGTTCCTCTATAATAATCTCTCTCAGTTATTTATATCTCTAAGGCATTCGCCCATGGTGAAAGGTTTTCTGTTGCCCCAAAAATCATCAGAAGGAGGCAGTTTAAAGTTGCAAAGGGGTGTAACTTTCATCCTGCTCCTGATGCAACCAAACTGACTATTCCAACGCATCTAGATGGGTACATTTATGCTAGGCATGGTCCTATTTTTCACCCAAACATGTCGAAACAGTCTGAGCTACATTGTACTGATGATATCCGTGAAGAGTCCAAAAAGCAAAAAGGTAGCAATCTTTCACGAGATGTTACTCAAAAACTGTGTCACTTAGAAACATTCCATCTGAGGAAACACGATCATGTAGAGTGCCTCTACAATAACCTCTCTCAATTTTTTATATCTCTAAGGCATTTGCCCATAGTGAAAGGTTTTCTGCTTCCCCAAAAATCGTCAGAAGGAGGTAGTGTAAAGTTGCAAAGGGGTGTAACTTTCATCCTATTCCTGATGCGACCAAACTGATTGTTCCAATGCATCTGGATGGGTACATTTATGCTAGGAATGGTCCTATTGTTCACCCAAACATGTCGAAACAATCTGAGGTACATTGTACCAACGATATCCCTGAAGAGTCCAAAGTGTAAAAAGGCAGCAATCTTTGATAAGATGTTACTCAAAAACTGTGTCATTTAGAAACATTTTGTCTAAGGTAACATGATCATGTAGAGTGCCTCTACAATAACCTCTCTCAGTTTTTATATCTCTCAGGCATTTTCCCATGGAGAAAGGTTTTCTTCTGCCCCAAAAATTGTCAGAAGGAGGTAGTGTAAAGTTGCAAAGCATTGCTAAGAAATCCTCAATACTCAAACACTCCAATGCACTGAAGAAACTTCTTCTTAGGCACAAATGTAAGGGTACACAAGGGGAAAGTGGCTCCTAGATGACTTAGTGCAGTTCTATGACTTCATTCACATGTTTAAATGTTTGAGAAACTCTCCTTTACTAAGCGCTTGTCCTCATGTCAATGTTAAGCTTTATACCTCCTAGGCACTCAATTAGGTGATGTCATTAGATATAACTTACCCTTAGGTGCCAATGTAGCTTCTTCAATCTATCACACTTCTAGGCACTCAAATCTGAGGTCTTGGACTTGTATCTTATTCCTAGGCGCAATTGGATGATCTTCCTAGATCTAGGTGCTCATAATTGTGGGAAATTACATGAAGGGGTGCCTAAGTCCAATTTGACTTTGTATTTGATATTTTATTACTCTAATTAACTAGGAATGGCTCAATTTCTAAAGTGCTGACTCAATAATGTAAGTTTGAGGTCTTTTCCTCCTAGGCGCCAATTAATGAGTTCACTAGATGCAATTTCTCGTTAGGTGCCAAAACTAGATAGTAGAGATAAGAGGAGGTGCTTAGCATCAATTTAGGCTCTATTCATTATTTGTAAGACCTTGAATGATTAAACATGGTTTAAGTAAGCCTTTCTCTCTTGGAACTTACTCAATGATATAGATTTGTGATACTTTATCTAAGGCACCAATCTAGATCTATATGGAGGTGAAAGAGTGCCCAACATCATGAAGCTTTATACTTGGCATTTTTTATGCTTTAAATAATTATGGTCTTAGGATGACTTTTCCCATCTAGGTGCCTACTCTTAGATGTCCTTAGATGCAATTTCAATCTAGGAACTCATGGAGGTATTGAATGACAAGCAAAGGTGCCTTAGCTTACTTAGCCCATTTCTTTGGATTTTGATGATCTTGACTCTTAAATGTGATCTAGTCTCATGCTCTTAAGCTCTCCTCTTACAAGGCGCCATATTGAATGGATTTAAACTCTCTTGTTATGCTTAGGCACCAATTCAAGGTCATTTTGAAGGCAAAGAGTGCCTAGAATCCATTTGACTTAGCTTTTAACATTTCAACAAGTTTAAGCAATGGGAGAGATCTCGTCAAGGAGTCCACTCAAAGGATTGTTTCATGTCAACTCTTCCTAGGTGCCAATGTGTGATTAGATGACAAGGAAAGTGTGCCTAAACTCCAAACATTCAATCAATCTTCATATACATACTTCTCTCCCTCAAGGTGCTCAAAGTGGTTAACTCATTCTTCAATTCCTTATTCTAGTTGGTTCTAAGACCTTTAGGCACCATCATTCACCAATTCAAACCTTCAAACACTTTTAAGGCACTCAAAAAGATGTCCATCACCAATCCACTCCTTAGGCGCTCAAATTTGATTGTAGAAGCAAGAAATTGTGCCTAAGGTTTATGTTGCTCAAGACCTTCTTTGCAAGGCGCCTTAGATGATGATCAAGGTGTGAAAATGTGCCTTACTTGAATTTGGATTATTCCTTGATATTTTAAGGCTTTTAACACTTGTTTGCACCCTTGTATGACTACATCACCCTTAGGCACTCATTTTGAGGTGTTATTCATCTACTATGTTACCAAGGTGCCAAAATTGGTGATATGAAGCATGAAGGGCGCCTAAACTCATAATGTGTTTTCCTTGTCAAATTTTCAATGCTTAAGGTCATTTGTATCAATTCCATTCAAGAAGCCATAACTTGGGATGATTAAAGGTTTGTTTTCTTCTCTAGGCACACTTTGAGGTGTCAATCTTAGGCATTGATTTGAGTCTGCAGAGGTGGGAAAGCACGCCTAACTCCCTAGAGAAATTTTGCACCTAGAAGTGTAAGTCCTAGAGGATAAGGTATATTGAATATACATTAAATATTTTTCAATATACCTTTCAGGATGTTTGATATAGGTCTCGAATCCACCGGATTTAACATGTAGATTATAGAATTTGGAGGATCCACCAGATTTCAGACTTAGTCAATTTTTAGTGTTTCAGGATATCAGGCTACCAAACTTAGTCATTTTCAGCATCTTAAACATAAAGAATAACATGATGATTCATTTTTTTGTATTGCATATAGTTGACATTGCATGCTACTGATAAAGAATATTAATATTTTCTGTTCAACATGATGATTCATTTTTTTTTAAATACAACTTTTATCTTTTAGTTCCAAAATGAGGTTTAGGTGATACTTGAATAACAATAGCTAGCTTATTGGATCAACAAACATCCTATGTAATACAATTGGACTTTAAATATTTGAAGTAGCCATCTACAAATATGCATTCAAACGTGAATTTATAATGCAAGTATGGACGCCATCAATAAAAAAGATTTGTATTAACCAAATATCTATATAGGCATACATCAATATCTATCGATATAAGTATAACATATATACAAAAAGCCATATAGGCTTACAAGAATGCCATATAGGCATACAATGTCAACTATATACAATACAAAATATATGTCCACAAATGCCATATAGGCATACAACAAAGGAACACAATAAAAAGTCATTCCCCTCTAGCTAGTGAAGAGAATAGATCACAGGCAGCCTTTGATCTTCTAGGGGATAGAGACGCACATGTGGGTGGTCTACTACGAACCCGAGGGCTGCTCCTCCTATTTAGTTCTTCCTACATCTTTAGTTGTTACAATAAAAAGTATAGACATTAATATATAGAAATTACATGTTATTAAAAATGAAACATTTAACAAAATAATCACTTACTGCTACCATATAATCTATCTCCTCACTTGCCTCAGTAGCAGGAATAGGCCATGGTGATGTCATGTCCTATAGAAACCATCCAGATAGAAATTAAACTTCAAATCAATAATCTTTTGATTTTTCAAAAATAAACAACTATAACAATGAATGTAAATTTAAATTTACTAATCTACCTCATACACTTGTCAATGCCATGGAGCTATGAATTGCAGAGCTCAACCATGCTCCATTGCCCTATGAACATCGGGAGGTGTCTCCATAGCCTGCATCATCTGGAAATAAAACAACATTATTCAATTACAAAAACTATAATATTGATGCAAATCATGGCTCCTAACATACACAGACGTTCATCTAAACATGGAAGTACACATAATAAAGCACACAAGTCACATACAAAAATCTATTAAGTACAATTCATTCATTAAACTATTTATTTTATTACCTCTGTGAAGCTTTGAAGTCCACCACCGCTGGCAGGTGTTGCCGTGAAATCTCCAATATTGACCTAGTCAACATCCAAAATCAGATATTAATACCATTCATATAACGATGCTATTCACATGTAATATTTATAGTTGTTTACTAGTTACATACCCCGACAGTAGATGATCTAGTGTAATATGCAGGTGGAGAACCACTGAAAATTACATCAACACTATGACCCCGAAATTTCATTAAAATCATCAAACTAAATTAGTTAATCTTGCATTTCAAAAATAAAATTTAATAAATTAAATTCAATAAACTTGCTAATATTTATCTGAGTATCAAGGCTGAAAGTCTCACTTAGGAGGGTATCTGTCGTCACCATCTGCTCAGCTACAGATGTAGCCTGTGCACCTGCGTCTTGACTATCCATGGGGTCATAACCACAGGCTGACCTACAAGTCTGACAAGTATGGGGTGGGATCCTACTCCTCGCACTATCTCCCAACCCTCTAACAAGTATGGGGTGGGACCCTACTCCTCGCACTATCTCCCAACCCACTCTGTGCTATAGGACTAGCATGCTCTATGATGCTCTGGGTCAAGACACTAATGAACTGAAGTATATCGACCTCAACACTCTCCTTCATAATGGAAGGGATAGAAACATGATCATGGGCTAGTTTACTGATCACTTGTCTCACTGCTCGCTATGGGTCAACACGTGCCCCTGGTCTATCTTGTGCTAACCCCCCACCTCTACCCTGGAAGTCCCGCATATCAAAATAGTTTGGTACTTTATTAAGGACAAACTCGCCGTAGAGTTTCCTCAAAAAGTATTGCGGGACCTCATTATTATTGCATGGAGGATGGTCAAAAACCATCCACCACCTCTACCCAAAATTATCCCTTATCGCTTGGTTGTTACACCAATGTCTAGGGAACCTCTTGCATGTAATCGGTGGAGGTTGATTTGTTTGTGGGTTTGTGAAAATTGAACACAAGTCTAATTTTGTAATTTGTAATTTTTCACATCTTGGTATGACAGCTTGTCTGCATAATAGTCTCTAAACTCTCTCCTCTTATCCATCCAGCTAGATATTTGCTTGCTAATTGAATCTATATTTGATAACATAGATTCAAGAGATTCAACAAGCATGGACCTATGCAAGGTTGAAGTGGAAGGATCTTTCAACCTTGCAATTATATCTTCAATTTCTTTTTTGTTATTTTCAATTTGCCCCATTATATTTTCTTGTGTTCCAGGGGCATGTCAAGGAATGGATGGAGGAGGTTGTTGTTTTGCAAGATTTTGTGGAGGATGAGGAGGAGGATGAGGAGGAGGAGGATGAGGAGAAGGAGGTGCATTAACATTTCCTGACAATTAACGAAATTTACATCAAAAATCAACTCAAACCTACCTATTTAGAAACAAATTCAAACAAAAAATAAATAAAACTCACTCCTTTGGCATGCTCAATGTCATGGTAGCATTTTGGCGATGAATTGTAAAGATTTTTGTGTTGAATTGAGTTTTCCAAAACGCGAGCGCGCTTCCTAGGGTTTGCAGGCCACAGGTATATAGGAGAAAAAGGAAATGAAATGAAGTGAAAAGCTTTTTTTAATAAGAAGTAATAACGCACTCATGTTATGCATTATTTTTTTTGAAAACAATTTGGCCACTTTTTGGCCCCCCATCTTTCTGTACTTACCCAAACATGGGTTCCTAATAGAAAGACACATCTCCCTTCCCAAAGTTTGGGGATCCCTTCACCAAGAAGACTTGCGAGGTCTTCAAGACTCCCAGGTGTGTGGGATCTCCCTCCAAGACTCTCACACACGTGTGAGAGCATCTTGGAGGGAGATGGCTCTCTTGGAGAATAAGAGGATGCTATATGGCATCCCTTATCCTCATGGAGGCTTGAAGGGAATTGCCACCTCACCACTTGGTCTCTCACACGTGTGAGAGTACAAGTGGATAAGGTGAGGGATAGAATGGAATTGGAGGGTGACACTTGTCACCCTCACACTCCTTCTCCCTTGCAAGTGGCATGGGATGAGGAAGGAGAAATTGAAAGGCCTATATTACCTCCTCTTGGAGAGGAGTGTGGGATTCTTCTTTTTTTAAAAAAAAAAAATTTTTAGTCTTGGAGGTTTTGAGAGTGTTGGAGAAATTTTGGGAGAGCTGGAAAATTTTTTGGGAAGCTTGGAGCTCTTCATCAAACATGCTTCCATTTTAGGGCTTTTGAAGGTAAGCTCCATGGCTATGACCATTACCCTTTTTGCTTATGTTTTCTTTTGTCTATGTGGTTGCATATTATGTGGGTTGTCATTTTATTTTTGTGTGGGATGGGTGTGGTGAGAGCACCTCCATTTTGGAGGAAAGGCTCAACTAGTTTGGGGTAGGGGAGAGTGAACCTCCTCAAGGTCATCTCCTTTATGTTGTACTATTTTAGCGTTGAGGGCATCATATGAGTTTTGGAAACAATATGTGATTTGGCATGAGTGCAATTGTGATTTTTGAGTTTTGGTGGAAAGTGTGTTTGGCTTGAGGCCTTGGGATTTCTGTGATCTTTGGAGTTGTTGCGGTGGCCTCTTGAGTTGAGGGGTCCACTTCCCTACCCCCTCCAAACTCAATTTATTGAGTGTTGTATGTGCAAATCCATGGGAGTAAATTTTTGTGTGTTTGAAAATTTCATTTGTTGTGGTGTGTGTGTGCAAAACTGTGTGAATCCTACCTCCCCAGCTCGAGGGTGACCCACTGGCAAGTCTATGGTAGGGAGGAGGGCATTCCTTAGTGGCTTGGTTCCCCCTTTGTGTTTATGTTTTTGCAGGTCATTGTTGGGCTCTTAGAAAATTGAAGAAGAAGTTTCATTTCAGCATTATTTACTTTATTTGTTTTGGCTGGTTTTTGGAAGCCATGGCCTTGGTGGCCCTATTGTTGAGCTATAAATTGTTACTCTCCTTGTGCTTGAGTGTGGAAAAGAAATTCAAAAGTGTAATATTCCTCTATATGTATTAAAAAAAATATATAAATGTTCATTGATTTATTATTGTGGTTATGTCCAGTTTTTGGAAGGTTTGTCAAAAGAGATTTTATTTAGTTGTTGTTCTTTACTTCAAAAAATATATAGTTGCTATCAAATTCATTCAAAAAGAATAGATATATATGTTGCAATATTGCCGTTATTGGATGTTTATTTAGAAAGGAGAATAGATTTGTCCTATTGTAATGGGTTTTATGAATAAAGAAAATGTTTAGATTTCTCATGTGAAAATTTTGTTTCATGAAATGTATATTTTAGAAAATGGTTCAAATTGTTTTATTGTTTGACATCAAAGAACTTGCCCTATTCAAATTTTTGTCAAAAGAAAATATACTATTTTGCTCATTTATTCTATAAAAAAAAAGAGAGAGAAATAATATATCTGTTATATTTAATAAAAAAAAATTATGTTTGTATGTATGTTTATTTGCAAGAAAACAAGTATATTCTACTAGTTTAATTTATGTCACAACTCTGATTATTTCATCCCAATAAATGATTGTTTATATGTATGTATGTATATATTAAATGTGTATATATTTATATTTTAAATACATCTTACCTTACTGTTGAACTGAATAAACTATATATATATTTAAATATAATAAAAAAATAGTATTGTTTAAAATGTAATAGTGAACAAATAAAAAACTAAATGAAGGAGAGACTTGGCCGAACCCTAGAATGATTCGAGGGTTTGTTTGGTTTGTTTTAACAAATTAAAAAAAAAGCACTGTGGATGGCAGCCACAGACCGCCGCCCACAGGTCGTGCCTTGATGTATATGGGGGTGTGGGGAGGGGGGTCGAACCCCCACCCACAGCCTTGGGTGTGGGTGGGGGTTCGACCCCCCTCTCCATACCCCTCTACCATTTAAACTATCACTGCAGCCCATGGGAAAATAAACACAGTGGTGCTGCTTATATGTAACCCCTCCTTCGGCTCTGCCCTCCCTTGCATCCGCCCTTCAACCTCATACAGTTGCTTGGCATCTAATTAATATCTGCAATATATATATATTGCTAGCTGTATTTTAAAAACACAAAACAAAAGATATCCCCAGATCTATATATATTTATATAAATGTATTTATTTAGGTAGGTATATATATAACAAAAAAATATGTAAGAAAAAATAAACAAGAAAAAATAAACAAAACCCTGTGTATATTCAACAAAAATATACCTCTGTGAGAGGATCCCATCATGGCGGTCTCCTCAACAAACCTTCAACCTGCAACAAAAATGGAGAAACAATGGAGGCAAAACAAAAGAGGAGAAAAGAAAAAGAATACGATAGGGTTTTTTTCATAAGGAAATAATAGAATAAGATTAGGGCTTCCATTTGAGAAAACAATAAAATAATGGAGATAGGGCTTTCTTACTTGGAGGATGTGTAGGAAATTAGGAGTTTATTTTATTTCCCTCTCTTTTGCTTTTCAAGCCTTTTTGATTTGTTTGACTTTATTGTGTTTTATTCAAGTTGATTTTAATATTCTTTTGGGGTTTGGATTTTTAATTCCATGTGGAATTTATTCTTATGGGAATGAGAATTGTCTTATTTTAATGGGATGCTTCATCCCTTGGCCTTTTAATTTTGTTGGCATCCTTATTATTTTCTAGTGGATTTTATTTCAATTTTATTGGGGAAACCTTGTGATTTAAATTCATTTTAATTTAATCAATTTTATCCCGGAGGGGATGTTTTAATTTATTCCCTTTGTCTATCTTTCTAACTTGAGTTAATTAATAAATATAATTGTTGAAATTATATTTATTAAAAGACTTAAGTAGGGAGTTTTAATTTGGTCATTTATTTTAATTTAAATTTTATAATTTTGTTGAGTGGTTAAATTTATTTGACCTTGGAATTTTATTTAATTTATCCTTATATTTCATTATTTTAATTTTTGTATTAATTGTTTCTTGGGGATTTCCTTTTAAAATATTTATTTCAATTATTGAAAATGTGTTATGCTGTCAAAATTTTCTTAGAATTTAGGGTTTTATTTTTATGGCATTTGGTGACTTTCATATAATCACTCCACTTCATCATGCAACCATCTTTTCATTGAAGCATCATTTTATTTGATTTTAATTAAGCATTAGTGTCATGCCCACATTTCCCATGCGGTCACAACATGTATTACATGTGTCATGTCCACATGGTGCATGTGGACATGACACGTGTGATACGTGTTAGAATTGCATGAGAAATGTGGGCATGACATTTGGTATCAGAGCTAAGTTTAAACACTGGGCATAATTGGGCACGTTATTATTTTGCAACGTTGA
Organism: Cunninghamia lanceolata; assembly: GCA_027924645.1. Lineage (NCBI taxonomy): Eukaryota > Viridiplantae > Streptophyta > Pinopsida > Cupressales > Cupressaceae > Cunninghamia > Cunninghamia lanceolata. The sequence continues at coordinate 9,704,992 of BSBN01000814.1, forward strand.
TTAATTAGAGTCTACCATGTTTTGTAGGATGCCTCCCTGGCGTGCTCAACGAGTGCGATCACGCAACACAACATCCGTTGAGGTGTATAGTGATTCCTCGGCTGAGGGACAAGGACGCGCAGTTATCATAGATCCACCCATACCACAGGCACCACCTGAACCATAGGCACCACCCATACCATAGGCACCACCTGAACCACAAGCAAACCCATACCATAGGCACCACCAGTAATTGACCTAGGCCCATAGATTCTTCAGACACTGGAGGTTTTGTTAGAGCGGTTACCACCAGCTATTCCAAAGCCACGTAATGAGCCTCGCGTTGATCCATGAGAAGAGCCATGTAATGAGCCACATGCATAATTGCATGCTGAGCCATATGTGGAACCCCGCATAGATCTGTTAGAGGTGCCACGTATGGAGCCTTTCGTTGAGATTTTTGACACTACAGTAGAAGAGGTAGGGTCAGCCTACCATGCACGGAGTAGGAGTCCACTGAGACACTCAAGATGAGATGAGACCAGGAGGGTAGGACAGGTATACCATGGACCGTATGAGTATGGATTAGATGAGCCGATTATAGGGCTCAAAGACAGAGGAGATCCCATTAGAGATCTGCTTAGGTTCAACCCATCTACTTTTGTAGGAGCTACCGAGGGAGTTGTGGCCGAGGCTTGGTTGATTAGTCTGAATAGGTGTTTCACCTTGCGACCTTATGGGAGCAACATGAAAGCACAAGTGGCAGTGCATCTCTTGAGAGATGCAGCAGCTACCTGGTGGTGCATTGAGGAGTGCAAGCGCCGACTATCCCTAGATACACTCACTTGGGATATCTTCATAGAGCGCTTTAATGTACAATATTTGTCAGAGCATTACAGATAGCGCAGGATTGATGAGTTCCATGAGTTACAGCAGAGAGGACTCACTGTTGCTCAATATGAGAGCCGGTTCATCGAGCTTTCTCGTTACGCGGAGTACCTCCAGGACTAGAAACTCTTGGTACACAAATTCATCAGAGGCCTGAATCATGAGATAGCAAGACCAGTATGTATGGCAGATCTCCAGACCATAAGTGAGACTATTGAAAAGGCTCTTATTATAGAGGAAATTCAGGGATGAGGGTAGAATTCACGCCCGCAGTATCAAGATCATAATCCCCAACAACAACAAAATTTCTGTAGACCACAATTTACACCACAGACAGGAGGGTTTAATTCCTCATCATTACCTCCTCCACAATAGCATCAGCAAAAATCTAGGCCCCAACAGAGGGTTCAAGGGGGACAAAACCGTGGATGGCAGCAGCGGGGCCAACGTAGAGACCAGAGACAGCAGGGTCTTCTGCGGAACCTGCAAGGTCTCAGCAATCAAACAGAGGTTCACAGGGGTCAACTAGGCAGACTGGACAATAGCAATTAGGTAGGACTTAGTCTGTATAGTTACAGGCTAGGGGCCCGTGCTATGTATGTGGTGGGGTAGGGCATTTAGCCAGGGAGTGTCCACAAGGATTTATAGCAGGAGGATTTGAGTAGACTGTAGGTGACATGGGCAGATCCCACTGCATGTTTGCAGTGGTTGACAATTGCCAGGCTGATTTCCAAGCTTCAGTCATTGAGACAACAGGTACAATTGGGGATTTCCCTATCTCTATTTTTTTGACTCTGGAGCTACTGATTCTTTTCTATCTACATGGTTAGTGGAACGTTGCAGGCTGGTGGCTTATAGGCAGGACATTAGGTGGGAGGTTGAGTTGGCCTCTAGGATCAAGATGTCAATAGATACCATGGTTAGAGATTGTGAGATCTCCTTAGGTTCCTTCACTACAACATGTGACCTTAGGGTTATGCCATTAGGATCCTATGGAGTAGTTCTGGGTATGGACTGGCTTGCGGCTCATAGAGCTAAACTATATTGTCACCAGAGGATGATTAGTTGCTTAGACGATCATGGCACACTGGTCGAGATAGTGGGCATTTAGAAGCCCATGATGGTTCATATGATATCCGCTCAGTAGCTTAAGCGCTGCATGCGGACGGGTTGTCAGATGTTTGCTATTATGGTTAGTGATAGATCAGAGGATGAGCCTAAGACTACCTTAGATGATAACCCTATCTTGAGAGACTTTGCCGACGTATTCCCGCCGGAGTTACCAAGTATGCCTCCATGCAGAGAGGTTGATTTCCACATTGACTTAGTGCCAGGTGCAGAACCTGTGTCTCGTGTACCCTACAGAATGACTACACATAAGCTTACAGAACTTAAACTGCAGTTAGAGGAATTACTTGAAAAGTGGCACATTTGACCTAGAATTTCACCCTGGGGCACACCAGTCATCTTCGTGAAGAAGAAGGATAGGTCTCTTCGACTATGCATGGATTACAGGCAGTTGAACAAGGTGATGGTGAAGAACCGTTATCCTCTGCCTAGGATTGATGACCTCTTTGATCAGATGCAAGGAGCTAGAGTGTTCTCAAAAATTGATTTAAAATCTGGGTATCACCAATTGTGCATCACAGAGGTAGACATTCATAAGACTGCTTTTCAAACTAGATATGGCCATTATGAGTTCACCGTGGTACCCTTCGATTTGATGAACGCCCCTGTAGTATTCATGAGTCTCATGAACGGGGTGTTCTGTACTTACTTGGATCGGTTTGTGATCACATTTCTTGATGATATTTTGATTTATTCGTGAACTGAGGAGGAACATGTGGATCATTTGCGTCAAGTTTTGCGGCGCTTACGAGAGTAGCAGCTTTATGGCAACCTAGTAAAGTGTGCCTTCTTCAGGACAGAGGTGCAATACTTGGGGCACATCTTATCAGGTGATGGCATCTCCGTAGATCTATTGAAGATTAGAGCAATTTAGGACTGGCCAGCACCCACTAGTGTGACAGAAGTCAAGAGCTTTATGGGATTAGCCGGTTATTACCGTAGATTTGTCGAGAGCTTTTCTAGGATAGCACATCCCATCACTTCCCTTCAGTGAAAAGGGAAAAGTTTCACTTGGACTGAGCAGTGTGAGAAGGCCTTTGGGATCCTCAAGGACCGTCTTACCAGTGCTCCCATTTTAGCGGTTCTAGATCCTTCAGAGGATTTTGTTGTTTGCATAGATGCATCATTAGAGGGTTTGGGAGCCATGCTTATGCAGGGAGGTAGAGCGATTGCATACGAATCGTGCAAACTTAAGACACATGAACTAAACTACCCTACTCACTATTTAGAGCTCGCAGTAGTTATTCATGCTCTTGTTCGTTGGAGACATTTTCTCTTAGGTCGACACTTTGAGCTCCATTCAGATCACCATAGCTTATAGTACATTTTTACATAGCCAAATCTGAATGCTCACCAGCGGTGTTGGATGGAGTTCTTATGCGAGTATGACTTTGATGTCCACTATATCAAAGGGAAGGAGAACATGGTTGCTGACACTTTAAGTCGGAGGCGCCACAAGATCCTGACCTTGACATTAAAGGTGAACTTGAGGGACCGCATCTTACAGCATCTACCAGAGGACGAGTGGTTTCTTGAGGTGCAGCAAGAAATTCAGAATCAAGGGACCCACAAGGGTAAATTTATAGGATATTCTCTTGAGTCTGATGGTTTGGTTGGACATCAGCAGCGCATCTATGTACCCCGTGTAGGTGACCTGCATACAGTGATTCTTTCAGAGGCTCATAGAGCACCTTATGCAGCACATCCAAGAGTGAAGAAGATGCATGCTGATTTGCGACAATTATATCATTGGACTGGGATGAGATGAGACATTGCAAAATATGTTGCTCATTGCCTTGAGTGTCAGAGGGTCAAGGCCAAGCATCAACATCCAGCAGGACTATTGTACTCTCACAAGATACCTGAGTGGAAATGGGACACCATTTCCATGAACTTTATCGTTGGTCTACCTATGTCATCACGTCGTCATAATGCCATCATGGTGATAGTTGACAAGTTGACCAAGGTGGCTCATTTCTCACCTGTATGCACGACATACGATGCACCATCAGTAGTGAGAGTGTTCTTAGATTAGATTGTTAGACTTCATGGAGTACCTCGCCGCATCATTTCTGATAGAGACTCTATATTCACTTCATCATTTTGGAGAGCCTTACATCAGGCATTGGGCACATAGCTCAACTTTAGTTCAGCGTACCATTCAGAGACCGACAGATAGACAGAGAGAGTTAATTAGGTGTTAGAAGATATGCTTTGTATGTATGTTATGGACCACCAGTCTAGATGGGAGGAGTATCTGTATCTGGTTGAGTTTGCCTACAATAATGGGCATCACAGCTCATTGGGTATGCCTCATTTCCAAGCTTTATACAGCAGACCGCGCAGGACACCATTGAGTTGGGATTAGATAGAGGACGGGGTCGCCATTGGTCCAGAACTAGTTCAACACATGGAGCAGCAGATTGCACTAATTAAACAGAGACTTTAGGATGCACATGATAGACAGAAGAAGTATGCCACTGCAAAGAGAACTGATCGGAGCTTCTCACTAGGTGACGGTATTTTTGAGAGTGCGACCGTACAAGAGTCCAATTTGTTATAGAAAGGGCTCTAAACTTGCACCTTAGTTTGTAGGACCTTTTGAGATTTTAGAGCGGATAGGACCTATAGCCTATTGTCTCACCTTGCCACCTAGCCTGTCATGTATCCACAATGTTTTTCATGTTTCAGTTTTATGTCATTATATTTCTGACTTGTCTCACATATTGGATTGGAGTGCTCTTTAGGTAGAGGCAGACAGACAACTGGCCTTGGAGCCAATTCACATATTGGCTCATCGGACGCTGGGCCTTCGAGGTCGAGAGCTGGACCAGGTTAAGGTCTAGTGGGACATGTATGTTGAGGTCACCGCAACATGGGAGGATGCAACGAGACTGAGGACTCTGTATCCTCACCTCTTTGATGACTTCTAGGAGGAAGTACAGTCTTAGGGGGGAGGATGTGAGGCCTACACTTTTTCATTTCCATACATGTGACTATTTAGCTTACTGTTGTTGGTATTTTTATATTTATGGGACTGTTGTTCCTAGATTTTCAAACTATTAAACCTTATTATGTTAAATGAAAACTAATTGGGTGATGTTAGTTAGATGTTTGCTTTAAGAGAAAACAAAATAGGTGATGTTATATAGATGTTTATTCTATTAGGAAAACTAATCAGGTTTAATGTTTACATTACAGGAAAACTAATTCGGTGAGGTTAGATAGAAAATTTTCATGTGATTTCATTATGTTTATAAGAACTATAGTATGCTTTAGAAATGTATGTATTAAATTTGCTTCAACTATGATATGTATATGTGGAATTAACTTTGAGATTGAGTGTGCATGTATTTCTAACAAAACCACAGATATAGGAGATTATTCTACACCTTATGTCATAATCCCTTATGAAGTTGATCTAGTTCCATGAGGAACCAAGATCAACTCTGTGTTTGGTGCAATGTTGTAATGTTGTAATATTGTCTTGCATGAAGTTGAATAGGTTAGGTCTACCCTTTTGTAAAATTGAATTATGATTTGTGTTGTAAGAATTGTATTTGAATTTCATTTATTTAATTTAAATTTTTGAGACCCTTTTCTTATTTCTTAACTTGACCCTAGTTGTCCTAACTAAGTTTAAATTGACCCTGGGTTATACCCCATGGGTTTAGGGTCACTTTTGACTTGAGTAACCCTTAGTTAACCTCCGTATGGTCACCTTAACTTCACAGTGAAGTTAAGTGATGAATTTAGAGGCATGGGAAGGATAGGATGAGTGGGATCAACACTCAAGCCCATCCTTTCTCCATTTCTAAAGTTTGAAATGACTCCATGGTCCACCAATAATGGAGGGACTTATCTTCTTGTTCCCTCACTTTTGGTGAGAGTCCCCATGAAGTGGTGTGGTCCTCTATGGGTGGGGATATGTTTTTTAAATTCCACTTGGGATAGTGGAAAAAGGAGTGGGGTTATTTAAATATTACAATCTTACAAAAATTCATAAATATTACAATCTTTAATTCATTTTTTGTCCTCATATATGAATTTAAAATTCAGAAATAATGAGAGCCCTTAATGTCATAATCCACTCTTCGCAAATTTTTTTTTTTTTAATTCATCCACTATGAATTTAAAATTCACAAATAATGAGAGCCCTTAATGTCATAATCCACTCTTCCCAAAAAAATAAATTTATAATTCATCCACTATGAATTTAAAATTCACAAATAATGAGAGCCCTTAATGTCATAATCCACTCTTCCCAAAAAAAAAAAAATTTTAATTCATCCACTATGAATTTAAAATTCACAAATAATGAGAGCCCTTGATGTCATAATCCACTCTTCCCAAAAACATGAATTTGTAATTCATCCACTATAAATTTAGAATCAAGGGGCCCATAAGAGTAAATTTATAGGATATTCTCTTGAGTTTGATGGTTTGGTTAGACATTAGCAGCGCATCTATGTACCTCGTGCAGGTGACCTGTATACAGTGATTCTTCCAGAGGCTCATAGAGCACCTTATGCAGCACATCCAAGAGTGAAGAAGATGCATGTTGATTTGTGACAGTTATATCATTGGACTGGGATGAGATGAGACATTGCAGAATATGTTGCTCATTGCCTTGAGTGTTAGAGGGTCAAGGCTGAGCATCAACATCCAACAAGACTGTTATACCCTCATGAGATACCTGAGTGGAAATGGGACACCATTTCCATGGACTTTATCATTGGTCTACCTTTGTCATCACGTTGTCATAATGCCATCATGGTGATAGTTGACAAGTTGACCAAGGTGACGCATTTCTCACCTATACGCATAACATACAATACACCATCAGTGGCGAGAGTCTTCTTAGATCAGATTGTTAGACTTCATGGAGTAACCTCACCGCATCATTACTGATAGAGACTCTATATTCACTTCATCATTTTGGAGAGCCTTACATCAAGTGTTGGGCACACAGCTCAACTTCAGTTCAGCGTACCATCCAGAAATCAACGGATAGACAGAGAGAGTTAATTAGGTGTTAGAAGATATGCTTCGTATGTATGTTATGGACCACCAGTCTAGATGGGAGGAGTATTTGTATCTGGCTGAGTTTGCCTACAATAATGGGCATCACAGTTCATTGGGTATGCCTCCTTTCCAGGCTTTATACGATAGACCATGCAGGACACCATTGAGTTGGGATCAGATAGAGGACAGGGTTGCCATTGGTCCAGCACTAGTTTAAGACATGGAGCAGCAGATTGCACTGATTAAACAAACTTCAGGAGGCACAAGATAGATAGAAGAAGTATGCCGATGCAAAGAGAACTGATTGGAGCTTCTCACTAGGTGACAGGGTATTTTTGAGAGTGCGACTACACAAGAGTCCAATCTGTTACGGAAAGGGCTCTAAACTTGCACCTCAGTTTGTAGGACCTTTTGAGATTTTGGAGTGGATAGGACCTGTAGCCTATCGTCTCACCTTGCCACCTAGCCTGTCGCGTATCCACGATATTTTTCATGTTTCAGTTTTACGTCATTATATCTTTGACTTATCTCACATATTGGATTGGAGTGCTCTTCAGGTAGAGGCAAACGGACAGCTGGCATTGGAGCCAATTTGCATATTGGCTTGTCGAACGCTGGGCCTTTGAGGTCAAGAGCTGGACCAGGTTAAGGTCTAGTGGGACATGTATGTCGAGGTCACCGCAACATGGGAGGATGCAGCAAGACTGAGGACTCTATATCCTCACCTCTTTGATGACTTCCATGAGGAAGTACAGTCTTAGGGGGGAGGATGTGAGGCCTACACTTTTTCATTTCCGTACATGTGACTATTTAGCTTACTGTTGTTGGTATTTTTATATTTATGGGACTATTGTTCCCAGATTTTCAAACTATTAAACCTTATTATGTTAAAGGAAAACTAATTGGGTGATGTTAGTTAGATGTTTGCTTTAAGAGAAAACAAATTAGGTGATGTTATATAGATGTTTATTCTATTAAAAAAACTAATCAGGTTCAATGTTTAGATTACAGGAAAACTAATTAGGTGAGGTTAGATAAAAAAATTTTATGTGATTTCATTATGTTTATAAGAACTGTGGTATGCTTTAGAAATGCATGTATTAAATTTGTTTTGGCTATGATATGTATATGTGGAATTAACTTTGAGATTGAGTGTGCAGGTATTTCTAACAAAACCACAGATACAGGAGATTATTCCACACCTTATGTAATAATCTCTTGTGAAGCCGATCTAGTTCCATGAGGAACCAAGATCAACTCTGTGTTTGGTGCAATGTTGTAATGTTGTAATAGTGTCTTGTATGAGGTTGAATGGGTTAGGTCTACCCTTTTTGTAAAATTAAATTATGATTTGTGTTGTAAGAATTGTATTTGGATTTTATTTATTTAACTTAAATTTTTGAGACCCTTTTCTCATGTCTTAACTTGACCCTAGGTGTCCTAACTAAGTTTAAATTGACCCTAGGTTATACCCCATGGGTCTAGGGTCACTTTTGACTTGGGTAACCCTTAGTTAACCTCCATATGGTCACCTTAACGTCACAGTGAAGTTAAGTGACGAATTTGGAGGCATGGGAAGGATAGGATGAGTGGGATCAACACTCAAGCCCATCATTTCTCCATTTCCAAGGCTTGAAATGACTCCATGGTCCACCAATAATGGAGGGGCTTATCTTCTTGTTCCCTCACTTTTGGTGAGAGTCCCCATGAAGTGGTGTGGTCCTTCATGGGTGGGGATATATTTTTTTAATTCCACTTGGGATAGTGGAAAAAGGAGTGGGGTTATTTAAATATTACAATCTTAAAAAAATTCATAAATATTACAATCTTTAATTCATTTTTTGTCCTCACATATGAATTTAAAATTCACAAATAATGAGAGCCCTTAATGTCATAATCCACTCTTCCTAAAAAAAGAAATTTTTAATTCATCCACTATGAATTTAAAATTCACAAATAATGAGAGCCCTTGATGTCATAATCCACTCTTCCCAAAAAAATAAGTTTTTAATTCATCCACTATGAATTTAAAATTCACAAATAATGTGAGCCCTTGATGTCATAATCCACTCTTCCCAAAATTTTTTTTTTTAATTCATCCACTATGAATTTAAAATTCACAAATAATATGAGCCCTTGATCTCAACTCTTGATCCTCACTTTCCATTCCCTTTTCAGAAAATCTATAAATAAGACCCTTCTTTAAGCAATGAGGGAGACTTGATTTTTGCAGGGGAACTTGATTCTTGTAGGGGAACTTCATTCTTGCAAGGGGACTTCATTCTTGCATTCTTATCATGCCTAATTTCGTCTAGGAAATCTTCTTCTGGCATCCTCATAATGCCCAATTCCTTCTCTATTCTCCTCTTCATAGCCTCATAATGCCAAAATTATTCTAGCCATCCTATATCCTCCATTCATTATCCCTTGCTTGTGATCATAGAGAGATTTTTTTTTTGAGAAGGAGAGATTGGGAGAAGAGACTAAGTGTGGAGCTCTTCATTAACTTCATCCATTAAAGGGCTTTTTAAGGTTGGATTTCATGGCTTTTCCTTTGTATTTCTATTTGTTGCATGAAGGATGTGCGAAAATTATTTATTTGGATTTCATGGCTTTTCCTATGTATTTCTATTTGTTGTATGAAGGATGTGTGAAAATTATTTATTTTACTTGTGTTGTAAATTTTGTTATTGTGGGGAAATTTTATTGGGTTGTTGACAGAGCTTCTTCCACTTGGGAGAAATCCTCATCAACTGTGGGGTGTTGACAGAGCGTCTTCCACTTAGGAGAAATACTCATCAAGTGTGGGGTAAGGGAGGAGTGATCCTCCTCGAGTGCATGCCTTGTTTCTTTTGAGATGTTGAAAGCCTTGAGGGCATTTGTGTGAATTTGAGAAAATTGGTTATATAGCTTGAGAGCCAAATATGATAATTCCTTAAAATCTGATGATCTTGTTTGGCTTGAGGCCATGAGAAAAATTGTGTTGAATTATTGTGAAGGGTGGTACTCTTGAGTTGAGTGTGTCCACTCTCTTACCCCTCTATAAACTCACCTTTGTTGAGTTTTTGTGTTGTGTAAATATCTATGGGTGTATGTGTGTTCTGATGTGTTGTTTTTTTTACCTATTATGAAGTGGATTTGGATTCCCTAGGTGTGTGGATAATCTCCCTAGCTCAGGGGTGACCCTCTTGCAGGTCTACGGTAGGGAGGAGAGTAGCTTGTGTGGTATTTCTTCCCTTGTGTGTTATGCAGGTATTCTTGGAGCTATTTGTAAAGTTTAGAGAAGTTTCTTGTGTTGGAAAAATATTTTATTTTCCTTTACTCTTAAGGATTAGTGACTGCATCCTGGTTGATTCGTCAAAAGGAGAAAGTTATCTCCTTATTGTTGTATAAATTGGTATTTTGAAGTTGGGAAGAAATCCTCTATTTTTGGGTTGATGTTTGTATTTCTATTGTTCATTAAGTTTTAACATTGTAAAATAAGGAAAGGAAGAGAAAATTTGTTTTTAAAAGGATATTAGACTCGTCTAGTTCCTTCTTCTTCTACTTGCAAAGTTGCGAGTTAGTTGATGTTTTAATTAAGTTTGTAAAAATATTATTTCTGTGCAAGCTTAGTAGAAATATTAGTTTTAAATTTTGTTATAAGTCAATTTGTAATTTTGCTACCATGAAAGAAATAAAATTTGGGTTGCAGTATTGCTTTTGAAATTACCGCCACCTTGAGGGTCTCTTCCTAGGATGGGGACCATTTTACTATTCACTTTACACTATTTACTATTCACTTTTCACTATTTATTTTTACTATACACTACTTACTTTTACTATTCACTTTTCACTATTCATTGAAGGCAAACTCTATGTAGTTTAAAACATTTGACTTGAAATAGAAATTTTAATCGAGGAAAGTGAGATTTATTTATGCATAATGTATAATACGAATTGAATAGATGTTTAAACTCACAGTTGCAATTCACAAATATATTATTTATACAATTACAATTTAAAAAGAGCATAGGTAAATATATTTTAATTTTAAGGAAGAGTTTCTCGGAAGTTTTAACAATTATCCTAAATTAAATGACAGGAAAATGAAGAGGAAAGTATGATCCCTTCATTTACAAAGGACACTGAAAATAAATGCAAACAAGCCATCACAGGCATTCCATTAGTGGCCATTTTAAACTCAACTATAGATTTAGAGAATAAACGTCTAATTAAAAAAAAAAGAGAAAGAGAAAGAACAACTAACCTTGGAAAACAAAGAGGAGAAAATGCGTTGCATTTCCAAACAGGGCTAAGAGAACTAAGTAAGTTTAACCTACCGTTAATCCTGTTTAGGAACAGGTTGAGTATTAAAATTAATTCAAACGTTGAACTAAAACCTAGAACGGAACCCTAGGGGGACTGAGTCAAGGGAAGTTAACCAACCCTGGGTAAGTGATCTAGTTAACCAAGAAATTAGGAATAATGTAAAGGATGTAGTGTTATTACTGTTCGATAAAGAACGTGAAGAAAAAAAATAGGATAACATAAGATCTTGCACAACGGGAAGGGAAATGAGATAGAAATACAATCAAAATTAAATTTTAGAGAAATGATAAAATGAATGTGATAGAAATACAATCAAAACTAAATTCCAAGAAAAGGAAGAGAGGGCAAATGAATAGGCTTGGTTGAAAATGCTAAGTCTAAAGGAGGAGAAATTAATATTAAATTCCAGAAAATGGAAAGAAGAATCAGATGATCATGCTTTACTGAAAAATGATCTATCACCTAAACCAATTGTTGTTCAAATATAATTCGTGAGATTAATCTAAGTCAAGAAACTACGCATTTCCTTGTGTAGGGTGTGCGCACATGTATTTGGTACGCCGCCGACAACTATATTATTTTTGCCTTAAGCATATGCCGCCAAGCACGCCTACGCATGCGAGGGGATTTCTAGGGAAGAGTGGGAAAATTTTTGGTATTTCATATCATGACCACATGGCACATTTCCCATGCGGTCACAACACGCATCACATGTGTCATGTCCACATGTGCCATGTGGTCATGACACAAAATACCAAAAAATTTCCCACTCTTCCCTAGAATCCTCTCGCACGCGTAGGCGTGCTTAGCGGTGTATGCTTAAGGTGAAAACAATACAGTTGTTGGCAGCGTACCAAATACATGTGTGCACACCCTACATAAGGAAATGCATGGTTTCCTAACTTAGATTAATCTCATGAATTATATTTGAACAACAATTGTTTTAGGTGATAGATCATTTTTCAGTAAAACATGATCATCTGATTCTTCTTTCCATTTTCTAGAATTTAATATTAATTTCTCCTCCTTCAGACTTAGCATTTTCAACCAAGCCCGTTCATTTGCCCTCAAGTGAACACCTGTGCCTCCTAAAATCTTTGTTCAATTAGTGCAATCTACTATTCCATGTCCTGAACTAGTTCTGGACCAATGGCGACCCTATCCTCTATCCGATCCTAACTCAATAGTGTCCTGCACGGTCTGCCATATAAATCCTGGAAAGGAGGCATACCCAATGAGCTGTGATGCCCATTATTGTAGGCAAACTCAACCAGAGACAGATACTCCTCCCATCTAGACTGGTGGTCCATAACATACATACGAAGCATATCTTATAACACCTGATTAATTCTCTCTATCTACATGTAGATTTTCTGGTGGAGTGTATATAAGGAAGCATCACATAGAAAAAGTTGTGATGATACCAAAAAATTTCCCACTCTTCCCTAGAAATCCCCTCGCATGCGTATGCGTGCTTGGTGGTGTACGCTTAAGGCAAAAACAATACAGTTGTCAGCGGCGTACCAAATACATGTGCGCACACCCTACACAAGGAAACGTGTGGTTTCCTGATTTAGATTAATCTCACAAATTATATTTGAATAATAATTATTTTAGGTGATAGATCATTTTTTAGCAAAGCACGATCATCTGATTCTTCTTTCCATTTTTTGGAATTTAATATTAATTTCTCCTCCTTCAGACTTAGCATTTTCAACCAAGCCTGTTCATTTGCCCTCTCTTCCTTTTCTTGGAATTTAGTTTTGATTGTATTTCTATCACATTCATTTCACCATTTCTCTAAAATTTAATTTTGATTGTATTTCTATCTCATTTCCCTTCCCGTTGTGCAAGATCTTCTTATGTTATCCTATTTTTTTCTTCACATTCTTTATCGAACAGCAATAACACTACATCCTTTACATTATTCCTAATTTCTTGGTAAACTAGATCACTTACACAGGGTTGGTTAACTTCACTTGACTCAGTCCCCCTATGGTTCTGTTCTAGGTTTTAGTTCAATGTTTGAATTAATTTTAATACTCAACCTATTCCTAAACAGGATTAATGGTAGGTTAAACTTACTTAGTTCTCTTAGCCCTATTCGGAAATGCCACACATTTTCTCCTCTTTGTTTTCCAAGGTTAGTAGTTCTTTCTCTTTCTCTTTTTTTTTTAATTGGACGTTTATTCTCTAAATCTACAGTTGAGTTTAAAATGGCCACTCATGGAATGTCTGTGATGGCTTGTTTGCATTTATTTTCAGTGTCCTTTGTAAATGAAGGGATCATATTTTCCTCTTCATTTTCCTGTCATTTAATTTAGGATAATTGTTAAAACTTCCAAGAAACTCTTCATTAAAATTAAAATATATTTACCTATGCTCTTTTTAAATTGTAATTGTATAAATAATGTATTTCTAAATTGCAACTCTGAGTTTAAACATCTATTCAATTCGTATTATACATTATGCATAAATAAATCCCACTTTCCTCGATTAAAATTTCTATTTCAAGTCAAATGTTTTAAACTACATATAGTTTGCCTTCAATGAATAGTGAAAAGTGAATAGTAAAAGTAAATAGTGTATAGTAAAAATGAATAGTGAAAAGTGAATAGTAAAATGGTCCCCATCCTAGGAAGAGACCCTCAAGGTGGCGGTAATTTTAAAAGCAATACTGCAACCCAAATTTCATTTCTTTCATGGTAGCAAAATTACAACTTGACTTATAACAAAATTTAAAACTAATATTTCTACTAAGCTTGCACAGAAATAATATTTTTACAAACTTAATTAAAACATCAACTAACTCACAACTTTGCAAGTAGAAGAACAAGGAACTAGACGAGTCTAATATCCTTTTAAAAACAAATTTTCTCTTCCTTTCCTCATTTTACAATGGTAAAACTTAATGAACAATAGAAATACAAACATCAACCCAAAAATAGAGGATTTCTTCCCAACTTCAAAATACCAATTTATACAACAATAGGGAGATAACTTTCTCCTTTTGACGAATCAACCAGATGCAGTCACTAATCCTTAAGAGTAAAGGAAAATAAAATATTTTTCCAACACAACAAACTTCTCCAAACTTCACAAATAGCTCCAAGAATACCTGCATAACACACAAGGGAAGAAACACCACACAAGCTGCTCTCCTCCCTATCGTAGACCTACAAGAGGGTCACCCCCGAGCTAGGGAGATTATCCACACACCTAGGGAATCCAAATCCACTTCACAACAGGTAAAAAAAACAACACATCAGAACACACATACACCCATAGATATTTACACAACACAAAAACTCAACAAAGGTGAGTTTACAGAGGGGTAAGAGAGTGGACACACTCAACTCTAGAGTACCACCCTTCACAATAATTCAACACAATTTTTCTCATGGCCTCAAGCCAAACAAGATCATCAGATTTCAAGGAATTATCATATTTGGCTCTCAAGCCATATAACCAATTTTCTCAAATTCACACAAATGCCCTCAAGGCTTTCAACATCTCAAAAGAAACAAGGCATGCACTCGAGGAGGATCACTCCTCCCTTACCCCACACTTGATGAGCATTTCTCCCAAGTGGAAGACACTCTGTCAACACCCCACAATTGATGAGCATTTCTCCCAAGTGGAAGAAGTTCTGTCAACAACCCAATAAAATTTTCCCACAATAACAAAATTTACAACACAAGCAAAATAAATAATTTTCACACATCCTTCATGCAACAAATAAATAATTTTCGCACATCTTTAATGCAACAAATAGAAATACAAAGAAAAAGCCATGAAATCCAACCTTAAAAAGCCCTTTAATGGATGAAGTTGATGAAGAGCTCCACACTTAGTCTCTTCTCCCAATCTTTCCTTCTCAAAAAAAAAATCTCTCTATGATCACAAGCAAGGGATAATGAATGGAGGATATAAGATGGCTAGAATAATTTCGGCATTATGAGGCTATGAAGAGGAGAATAGAGAAGGAATTGGGCATTATGAGGATGCCAGAAGAAGATTTCCTAGAGGAAATTAGGCATGATAAGAATGCAAGAATGAAGTCCCCTTGTAAGAATGAAGTTCCCTTGCAAGAATCAAGTTCCCCTGCAAAAATCAAGTCTTCCTCATTGCTTAGAGAAGGGACTTATTTATAGATTTTCTGAAAAGGGAATGGAAGGTGAGGATCAAGAGTTGAGATCAAGGGCTCACATTATTTGTGAATTTTAAATTCATAGTTGATGAATTAAAAATTCATTTTTTTGGGAAGAGTGGATTATGACATGAAGGGCTCACATTATTTGTGAATTTTAAATTTATAGTGGATGAATTATTTTTTTTTTTTGGGAAGAGTGGATTATGACATCAAGGGCTCTCATTATTTGTGAATTTTAAATTCATAGTGGATGAATTAAAAATTTATTTTTTTGGGAAGAGTGGATTATGACATTAAGGGCTCTCATTATTTGTGAATTTTAAATTCATAGTGGATGAATTAAAAATTTATTTTTTTGGGAAGAGTGGATTATGACATTAAGGGCTCTTATTATTTGTGAATTTTAAATTCATAGTGGATGAATTAAAAATTCCTTTTTTTTGGGAAAAGTGGATTATGACATTAAGGGCTTTCATTATTTGTGAATTTTAAATTCATATGTGAGGACAAAAAATGAATTAAAGGTTGTAATATTTATGAATTTTTTTAAGATTGTAATATTTAAATAACCCCACTCCTTTTTCCACTATCTCAAGTGGAATTAAAAAAACATATCCCCACCCATGAAGGACCACACCACTTCATGGGGACTCTCACCAAAAGTGAGGGAACAAGAAGATAAGCCCCTCCATTCATGGTGGACCATGGAGTCATTTCAAGCCTTGGAAATGGAGAAAGGATGGGCTTGAGTATTGATCCCACTCATCCTATCCTTCCCATGCCTCCAAATTCGTCACTTAACTTCACTGTGAAGTTAAGGTGACCATACAGAGGTTAACTAAGGGTTACCCAAGTCAACAGTGACCCTAGACCCATGGGGTATAACCCAGGGTCAATTTAAACTTAGTTAGGACACCCAGGGTCAAGTTAAGACACAAGAAAAGGGTCTCAAAAATTTAAATTAAATAAATAAAATTCAAATACAATTCTTACAACACAAATCATAATTTAATTTTACAAAAGGGTAGACCTAACCCATTCAACCTCATGCAAGACAATATTACAACATTACAACATTGCACCAAACACAAAGTTGATCATGGTTCCTCATGGAACTAGATTAGCTTCACAAGGGATTATGACATAAGGTGTGGAATAATCTCTTGTATCTGTGGTTTTGTTAGAAATACCTGCACACTCAATCTCAAAGTTAATTCCACATATACATATCATAGCCAAAGTAAATTTGATACATGTATTTATAAAGCATACTACAGTTCTTATAAACATAATGAAATCACATAAAAATTTTCTATCTAACCTCACCGAATTAGTTTTCCTGTAATGTAAACATTAAATCCAATTAGTTTTTCTAATAGAATAAACATCTATATAACATTACCCAATTTGTTTTCTCTTAAAGCAAACATCTAACTAACATCACCCAATTAGTTTTCCTTTAACATAATAAGGTTTAATAGTTTGAAAATCTGAGAACAACAGTCCCATAAATATAAAAATACCAACAACAATAAGCTAAATAGTCACATGTATGGAAATGAAAAAGTGTAGGCCTCACAATTAGAATTAGGGTTTGACTTTTGAGTCCGTCGAAATCATTTCACTCACCTAGGAAACTTAGAGTTTTGAAGTAAATCAATTCTAACCCTAGTAGCGACGCTCTTTGCATCGCATAACCCCCTAGTCAGCTATCATCATGTAGGGGATTACGTAGGTAGACGCACTTCCCTAATTATCGATTGACATGTTTACACCTTATGCATATTGCCACCGATCATGCTAACACGTGCGAGAGGGTTTCCAGGGACACGTGGAAAAGTTTTGATATTTCGTGTCATGACCACATGACAAATGTGGACATGACACGTGTGTTGCATGTCATGACTACATGGGAAATGTGGGAATGACATTATTTTATCATTTCTTATCTTTTCCTTCATGGAGTTGATTAGTACTTATCCATACCTATCATATACACTTATGTAATTTATGCATCAACATAATGATGATCATATGGATTGTGATAGTTGTGAGTACATAACTAGTGAGGATATACATTATGGCACACCTTGGTGGAGGGCCATAGAATATATAGTTTTATCCCTTTCACCTATACATTAAATGATTACAACTTTTAATGATACATCTATTATATGTCATGTTAGATTGTCTCCATAGATTCATGTTCTTTTAATGCATCAACTTCTTTTATACTTGATAGTGTGTATAATGATAATTTTTCTCTCATTTTAAACCTATGGACATATGATATAGATACACATCGTACCTTCACCCACATATGATCATGATCCACCTTCACTCATCCCTAGTGATATACTTGTTTCTTTTAGAATATTTATTTGTAATGTTTATCCTAGCAATGAAATTTATGATGATTGTACTTCTTCTATCTCGTGATAGCTTATACACAGCAATTTAAATTGGAAGAATAAGAATGTACACACATTGTGTGATGCCACTATATAACACCTCATGGCGTAATCATTATTTATAATTACTAATATCGTAACAAAAATAAATAGCTACAAAAATAGTGTTTATATTGTAAGTCTAATACAAGGACATTACCACAATTGATTATATTAATAAACTATTACAAAAAGCATTATAAACATAATACATTTGACTATATTACAACAATAGTAATTGATTATACCAAACATTCAGCTACAAACATGACGTTACAAATCATTTGATTTTTTTTATGAACATTTCAATATTGAAAACTAATTAAATGAATTTAAATGTTAGAGTATAGGGTGGTGACAACATTGAAAGTAGATGTCCTACAAAGAAGCCCTAGAAGGTGCCCTATGAATTGATCAATCCACTATGGACAGTGAAAGGAGAATGTATGAAATTGATGGAATGTTGGTTACCCAAAACTAGTGAAATAATCAATATTTAAACAATAACAATAGTAATAATGCCTCTACAACCAAGATCCTAAGAAGTAAAAAAGTGCAATGACAGATGGAGTCATAGATGTTCCACCTCTAAAGTAATAGAAACCAAAACAATAATCACAATTACAACAATAACAACTATAATAGAAACAATAATTACCCAAATCAAGAAAAATAGAAAGTACATGGGATGGAGAATACTTTTGATTGTCCTCCTCAAAATGACTACCCTCAAAGGAAAAACTACTCTTAGAGAAATAATTGACAAAAAAAAATCATAATTTCAATGAAAATTGATACAACCCCAACCAAGGACCTAGCTATTATGATCTTAAAAAAATTTACTCATTCCACGAGACTAGAGGGCATGATATAGAAACCTATTAAGACTATAATTAGTTCATCTCCAAACTCCCAGAGGAACAACACCTTTTCATCAAAATGTTCCTCCACCCTCATGAGGTTTCAAATAATGGTAGTCATCATGGGCCCACTACCCCTCAAAATTCAAAATTTATGGATCTATCAAAATCTATTCCCTCTACACTAACAGTCTAGCAATATGATTTAAACTAATTTCTCTAACCCCTCTATATCTAGATCGACAAGTGTCCCAAACCTACAAGGGCCAATTTTTTCCATCCAATCAGGTATAAAGCAGCACACTAAAATGTTATGGTTAGTTGAGTTAGTCTAGAATGATGAAGGCTAAGAGATCCATGCAACCCAATCAATTAAACAACATAGACACACTATTTTTGCAATCCATATCCCTAGAACCTATTGGCCCCATGATCTCATAGATGATCTCAAGAGTAGATTCACTAACATTTCATCATAGACCTCTCACAAAATATCTATCTCATCAACCATCCTTATTGGAGGCCATTTGATATTAACCCTTGAAAAGCTAAATTTCAAGATTTGAGATTCTTCAATCTCAAGAACATGATTGCAATGAAAGAGTTAGCTAGAAGAGGGAATCCTACCCTATACCTACAAGTTTGTATCTATGACACTTGCATCAAAAGAAATCTAGCAAATGATGGAGCCATAGTAAACATCATCCCCTTTTATCTCTTAAAGAGAAAGGAGTATTTTGAAATGAGCATCACCTATTTTCAAGGCACTCTATGTGTGTATTTTTAAATAAAGGTGTCAAGTTAGGCCCAAAACAAGACATGGATGATGCTCCTAGCTAGCTAGTGGAATAGGTTGATGCCTCCATAATGGGAAAAGTAGTGCTCAAGATAGTAACATGCTAGGATAAATGTTTATGATCATTAGAAAAGGGAGTGATCTAAGGTAATGCATCTAATGACATAATCATAGAATTGTCCCCATGAAAAAGGAAAAGGTAATGAACATGTGATAGAGCTAGCTAGTTTCTAAGCAATGACTACATAGAAGGAGAATATGAATGAAGTGTGATAAGATTGAATAGAATAGATGAAGCTATACAAAGACAAGAAGAACACTCAAGGATCTATGTACACAAAGTTAGGAACATGTAATGGGTAGTTAAGTACCATGATTATGAATAATATGTCATAATCTCTAGTATTAATATATCAACAACACAAGGAATGATCTAGGAACCATGATTATGAATAATATGTCATAATCTTTTCAAGGAGGATGTATAGAATGGGAAGTTTGTAAAGGTGGCTTGGAAGAAAGATCATGCATAGAATCACATTGAAGTGGATCCATGTATAGAGGGAAAGGCTTAATAGAGGAGTAGAAAAAGAAGAATAAGGAGAACATCAACATCAATATCATAATGTAACTCATCTAATATAGAATCTAGAAATCATGTAGCCTAATCATCATGTGTAATACATGTTCCTCAAGACTAATTATGTCATCCTTAGAATGAAGAGAGGTTTTATAAATAAAAGCAAGAGGTACAACATGGTAGGAAGTAGGAGAGATGAGGCTCAAATGGAGAGTAAATATCATAAGGAATATGGAATGATCATGATATCATGGCCTATACATGTAGGAATTCTCATAGAAGGAGGAGGAGAGGGTGGGGAAGGAATAGTGAAACAAATGTCATTATTTAAATCAAGGAGTATAATAAGTATAATAGAGGGAGGAGAAGGTAGAGAGGAGATAGTGGTAGAGAAAGTGGCATATAAGAGCATGAGAATATCCATATCATAGGGATATAAATGCCAAGGAAACAAATGAAAGTGGGATATAAGAAAAAATATAGCCAAGATATGATCAACTTAAAGCCGAGAAGAGTCCAAGATTACGAGGACTAAAATTTGATCAAGGACAATGGGATGGGTAGAAAATCACTAATAGAAAAAGTAAGAATCAAGAAAGGATATAATAAGGGAGGAAAGGGAAATGGGAGAAGGCATGTCATAGGATAAGAAAATCTAAGGATGGGATGGAAGGAAAGGTGAAGGAAAAGAAAACTAACAATGAACATAGAGTAGGTGTTGGGAAAGTTAGGGTAAGTGTTAGGAATGCTAAGGTATGTGTTGAGAAAAGAAGAAAGAGAAGGAATTGTGTAGGAAAGGTGGCAATAGGTTTTGGTGTCTAGGAAAGCCAACATCATTCTCTCTCTCATCCTCTCTTCCTCACTTCCACTCTTTTCCTAATTAAGACACTATCTCTCTCTCACTTCCACTCTTCCTAATTCTCTCTCTCCCTAAGTTTCTCTCTCATCCTCTCTTCCTCACTTCTTCTCTATCCCAAACTCTCTCTCTCCCAACTAAACATATAATTTCAAACATATAGAAGGCAAAACTAAGGTAAGGAAGAATGTCAAACATATAGAAGGTGAAATGTTAATCATGTCAAACATGTCTCTCACTCTCACTCTCTCTCTCTCTCTGTCTCTCTCTTCCTAAGTCTCTCTCTTTCCCCAAGCCTCTATCTCTCTCTCCCTAAGGATATGGTAGACCCATAGAAGACGAAATGAGGATAACCAAATCATGTTAAACATGAAGAATCTGAAATGAAGATATACAAAGCATGGAAACCAAATTGTAGGTGAAATGAGGATAATCAAAATATGTCAGACATCTCTCTCATAAAGAAAGAAAAACTAAGGTAAGGAAGAATTCCAAACATATAGAAGGTGAAATGTTAATCATGTCAAACATGGACCTCTCTCTCTATGTCTCTCTCTTCCTAAGTCTCTCTCTCTTTCCCCAAGCCTCTATCTCTCTTTCCCTAAGGATATGGTAGACCCATAGAAGATAAAATGAGGATAACCAAATAATGTCAAACATTAAGAATCTGAAATGAATATATGAAAAGCATGGAAACCATTTTGTAGGTGAAATGAGGACAAGAAAATCATGCCAATTATCTCTTTCTCTCTCTCTCTCTCTTTGATTGATAAACATGTTATTTGACCCATCAAAACTAATATTTTTGGAAGGTTTACCAAAACAATGGGCAAGGTATATTTGTGCTACAACTTTACTTGTCTTCGTTACTAGTATTAGGATGAGAATGGGCTACAAGAGATTAAGCACTAGAAGTTGAATCATCAAGTTGCTTCCTACATTTTTTCTACAAATTTACCTCTCTCTCTCTCTCTCTCTCCCCCTAAGTCTCTCTCTCTCTTTCCCTAACTATCTCTCTACCCCTAAGGATATGCTAGACCAATAGAAGATAAAATGAGGATAAGAAAATCACATTGAACATGTAGAAGCTAAAATGAGGATAACCAGATCATGCCAAACATATATATATATATATATATATATATATATATATATATATATCTCAGATAAACATATAATGTCAAACATATAGAAGGTGAAATTAAGGTAATAAAATATGTCAAAAATATAGAAGGTGAAATGAGGATATAATAATCTTTTGTTGATTTTTAAAGCTTCTCTTTGCTTCAAGAATATAAAATTCTCTACTAACAATACCAACCATGAGAATATGGAAGCTTGTTTGGCACTACTAATCTACATGAATAACACTACTAGAAATAAATAAAGAGAAGAAAAGAAACATTTAATCAAATCACAAAACTTAAGAAGTGTACATATAGCATATCTTTGTGGCATTCCAAGTTAATTCAATCCAATGAACTATGTGGATCCACTACTTTTTATGATGTTTAGTAGGAAAAGAGGGAACATGGGATTGATAGGTGATTTATTTTAGATCCTCCTTTCACTACAAACATTCAAGGACATTCAACTGAGTTGAATCACAACCTCTACAAGAGGATTCACCTATAGGTTGATGGTCACTTGTAATGATGTAGAAATTTAGAATTTGTTGATTAATGAATTAATTTAATACCCAGTTATGCTTAAAACCCTAATTATGTAAAATCGTAAATAAATGGATGAATCTTGGTAAATTCTCCTAGAAAGAGATGTAATATTTAGATTAGATACATACCAGGTTTTGAGATTCTAGATGCGGGAAAGTTGGGGGCTAAAGAGTAGGTGCCCAAGCCCAAGGTACGATTTTTTGCAGAGATTCCTGGAAATGGTCTGTGACAGAGTATTGGGGCAGGTAACCTATTTTTGCTATCCTAGAGGTTTTCTGCCCTAAAGATCTGGAAGGCTTTAGGGTGAGTACCCAAGCCTAGGTCCTATTTTTTTTCTTAGATCTACAATCCCAATACTCTGTCACAGCCTCCTGCAACTCCACTTCTGCATAACATGACACCTGTCACCTGTAATTAAAAAGAAGGGGGTGGGGGTTGTGGTGTTTAGGAGCTTGCCTCAGTCAAGCCCTAGAGTGGAATTCAAGCCTTCCAACACTGTTGTTTGATAAAGAGTGCATATCCCTATAGGATAGAGGCAAAAAAAAATGTTAAACTTGATAAATGATTGATTCAACACAAATAGATATCACCTTGGAGGTGTAGCTCATATGTAGATGAAAATCTTCAACACATGAGAAGATTAAGCCAAATCTGCATAACAAACACAATAACAAGACAAGTCTACTATGCCACAATGAATGCTTTGAATGCTCTAAAATCATAAGTTGGCCAAAAGTTCATAATCATCTTCTAGTCATCTTCTAGTTTACAAATGAAACCCTAAACATGCTTATATATGCATTCCCGCTACAAATTTCATAATTCAAACTTAAGATGTCAGCCACAAAACCTTTTAACAGTCACATAATGGACATTTAAATTTAGGACCTACCTAAAATAGGGCAGGACTAGGGCGCGAGGGCCCAAGCACCTAGGTCCTATTTTAGGGTAGGGTTAAGCCCATAGATCTCCCTCAAGCCCCATTTGACATGGGTTTCAGGCCATTTTCCATCGGGAGTAAAAATGAACAAGCATAATGAAAACCAAGAGACCTGTGAGCTAAATTTAAGAGGTAAAAGTCCTAGGGGGACATTTTATGACTAAACATATGGTGTCAAGTATTGCTTCATGGTTAGACTCGAGAGCTGTTCATAAGTTTTTATTCAACGGTCTACCCTCATATTTTTATCAATTAAACATTTGATGCCACAACAGGGTTATAATAATGAAGAATTTTCCTATGTGTGAAATTCCTTGAACAACCACAAATTAGACTTTTTCATTGGATACCTTCTAAGCCATGTTCTAGTAATAACCACCAATTTTGTACAACACTCAATGTTTTCTCCATCTATGACAAGGGTTGTCCATTTCTTTTTTGTCTCAACACAAAGACATAAATAATAATCCATTCCTTCATCATTATCTTCATTCATAATAACTATGTAAACATGCCCTACATTAAATTGCACAAAAAAGATTAATTCAATAAATGATACAAAAACAATACAACATAATCTAAAATATATTAATTTTCATTAAGAATGTATCTATAATACATGGTTCAACTAGATCTGAACTATGGTCAAAGTCAATTGATGATTACATATGCATGAGTTGTAGTGCTCATATAAGTTGATAGTCTCAAGTGGGCTTAAAGTTCTAGCATGCTATTCATTAACCTGGCATTCTTTTGACTCACACTCATTTCAAGAAAAATCTATACATGATGAACAAAAGCACACCATTTTCCTAGAATGAATAGTCCATTAAGCTACATTTGAGATTCTAAAAGAGTGGAACTAACTCAATCTTTTCCTTGTATAGTAATTTTCATATTTTGTAATGTTAGCTTCTTTTATCAACCAAAAAATCTATGAGCTGTAGACTTACCTTGATTACTTAGACCTATTATAGAGTTACATCATTTGATGATGGATGTTACATCAGTCAACTTTACACTGTCTTTGTACTTCAACTCTTCTCATGCTAAGGTTCTTTTAATACATGCTCCAACACCATCATTCTCCTTTTTTCCATGCCCAGCCTCAAAAAAAATTTATATATGTTGAACACCACTCATTATATGCATCCTACCCAACCAATAGAACATCCATGAATTCTTAAATTGCGATGCACAATTATCTAACCATATGATATGCTAACCAAATATGATGTTCTTGCTACGCAAGTTATCATAAAACATATGAAAGCAACCTTGCACAAACTTTATAGAATATGTGCGATCATCACTAATATAAAAAAGATGTACTCCCTCAAGATTTTTCTATCTTCCTTTGTACTATTGAGTGCATGAATGAATGTTATATGCAAAATTATACCAACTTGAGTGGAGTTGTCGTACTATGATTGAATCTCATTCTATGGTTGTAATGTATATATCTCTGTAAAGTCTACAATTGACATAATCGTATGAAGAGAAAATGTGTCCTTGCATAACTTGAATTGCAACTCCAACCATTGAGCTCTATGTGTATTCCTTGCATACTCATTATAGACACCTAAAATTGACTTGCTCTGCAAACCAATTTATCCCTCCTGTTAATTGAATAAATTCAGTTAATCCCTAACCATCTGTCTATCCCTTGTGATCAATTAATTAATTTAATTTATCACTAGACCTTACAACACTATCCTTATCTATTAACTAAATATTTCTAATATTTATTTGGCTATTTTGTCCATCTCCCTAATCCCTATTAATTAGATAAATCATTCTTATCTAATTAATCTAGCCTACTAATTGACCTACCCTACCCTACCCTAGCCTACCTCATCCTAGCCCTAGGATTAATTAAACAATACCTATGTTAATTAATCCTAACCTCTCATTTGGGTGGTCAAACCTAGTTTAACACCCTTCTCCACATCCTCCAAATAAAAAATTGAAACATATCACACATCACATTTACTTCTCTTACAAACCCCTTACCACCCCCATACCTCATTTATCACCTCTTATCCCCAAAATAAATTTTTAATTCATTTGCCATTCCCCATATGATTCTTTAATTCATAAATATTCCTTCACACCCATACCTCATTTATCACCCCTTTCCCCAAAATGAATAAGAGATTTACTTTTATTCCTAGCCCTTGGTCTCATCTTTTGATCCTCACCCTCCATCCTCATTTCCAAAACTCTGTAAATGAGACCCCTCTCTAAGCCATTTAGAGGGACTTCTTCATGCATCAAACCTCTGCCAAAATCTCTCCACAATCTCCTCATCATACCATCATAATGCCAAAATTATCCCTCATCTCCATCTAATCTATCAATCCCCATATTATTTACATTGTGTTGAAAGCATTGAGCAATCCACATACATTCTAGTCTTGGGTAAAATCTCAGGAGCTCTATCGGGTGCAACTCCTTCCCTCTCTTGGATTTGTGAGTCAAAAAGAAGGTATAATCATTTGTTTTGCATTTGATTTATATTTCATCTTCATTTTGTTCTCATAGATTACACTCATAAACGCCCGGTGGGACCCATAAGGTCCCAATCTAACTATCTTGTGAGTTTTTTTTGTGAAAGACGTGTTTTTTACAGATTGACGCCATCTCTTTGTGCAGTGGCGCCATTTTACCTATGTTTTGGTGCTATTTTCTATCTGTTTTAGCACTATTTGTAGCACGGCAATCCCCTCATCTTCGACTCAAATCTAATACTCTTTTTCTTGTTTTCTAGCTTTTCAAGCATTTTAGCTCTCAAGTTTTACAGGTTTTATGCAGAAACAAGGAGAAACTATGGCAAACTTTTCCTAAAATCATCCATTAACCAACTCTGTGTTGTATTGGTGCTATCGGCACCTAGAGTAGTGCCTTCGTCTGAGACAAATCAACCAAACCAAACTCCTGTGCAAAGTGGTGCTATCTTCTGTTTTAGCGCTATATTACTTATGTATTAGCGTTATTTTCTGTATTAGTGCTATCTTCTGTATTAGTGCTATATTGCTTCTGTATTAGCGCTATTTTATGTATCAACGCTATCTTCTGTATTAGCGCTATATTGCTTCTGTATTAGTGTTGTTTTCTGTATTAGCACTATCTTCTATATTAGCGTTATCTTTCCTTTGGATTAGCGCTATTTTTCTATATTAGTGCTATCTTCTGTATTAGCACTATCTTGCCTCTGTTTTGGTGCTATTTTTCTGTACTAGCTTAGGGATCTGTGCAGGGTTGGGTCTATTTTCTACAGGTCATCCAAGACCATCATCTCAAAAACTACTAACATCTTTTGCAAGGATTTAGTAGATTAGACACATCTTCTTTGGTGCACTAAAAGGAACCTTTATTTTTCTTAACTTAGAAAACACTTGAATTTGGTGCATAAAATCAATCTTGCTTAACAAACAAACAACAATCAAACATTTCATTTGGTGCACCTAAAAAGAATCGTTGTGTGCCTTAGTGTAGAAAATATTTGATTTTGGTGCTCTAAAATTAATCATTGCTTGCCAATAACTCTACAAAATATTTCAATTTTGGGCTTTAAAAAGAACCACAAGTTGCATCAATTGAAATCATTAGATTAAAAAGAACAACAATCTACATTCTTCACTCATATAATCAAGAAAATCAATCTAATTTATGTGAAGTGTTTTTTGTGGTTTATGTTTGTGGTGTGAAAAGTGTATGCTCTTCCCTCGCACCATTTGGTGACCTTGGGAATCAAAAGCTTCTCACAACACTTGCATTAATCACCCCCAACATAATCCAAAGAACTAAAATGAACCATGTTTAGTGTGATGCAAGCACAACAAATACGTATGCTCTCCCCTAGCATCTTTGTATGAACTTGGGGATCAAAAGTATTTTTGTGTTTGTATTGCTTTTGTTAATCCTTAGAGGGCCTGCCACCCCACTTCGAAAGGTGGGAACGACCCAAGCGGCAACAAGCTAAAGCTAAGATCTTTCAAGCCGCTATATAAATTAATGTGTTTGTGACGAAAGTCATAAGCAACAGGTGTTGTTGTGTTATACCGATAGCCAACCTCCCCCAAAACCCTCCAAGGTGTAGCCCTTGGAGGCTGGGAGACTCCATAACGGAGAGTAGCGCTGCTGCATGTATAACCACCTGAATGAAAGCACTCACTATGAACCTTTATTTTAGTGGCCAAAATCCCTAAGGTTGTACATGCTTGATTATCAAATTTTTCATAAATCAAACCTTTGGCCATTGTGTTTTCTTACTTGATTGTTTGTATACTTGCCAAGAAAAATCAAATTCATCCATCAATCCAACCATTCACATCCTTTAGCGCCATTTTCTTCTATTTTAGCACCATTTTCCATCTGTTTTAGCACCTTCTTCATCCATGTCCAAATATCAAATTTTCCCATCAAAAACATCAATTTTATTAGCCCATTTTCAAAAAAATTCCAGTCGAGGGCTACGCCTCTGCACCCCCCCTCACGTTGGGCCGGGTTTTCCTCCCAACACTACTAAACCATCCCCCCATTTATCAAACCCCATAAGTTGAGCTTATCCAATCCCTTTATTTGAGCTTGATCAAATTCTAATCCACTTCCTCTCTAGTCATAATCTATCTTCATCATCCTAATCATTCTTATCCACTTCATCTTAATCCAATCACCCATCTATCCTAATCATCCTAACCATCTATCTTATCCACGTCATCATCCAAATCATTCAATCCAATCTTATCCTAATCACCTTCATCATCCTTAATCTAATTCATAAACATCATTCTTATCCCATCATTCTAATCCAATCAAATCTAAAATCCAACCAAATCCATAATCTTCCAAACCATATTCCAAATCCAATCCAAAATCAACATCGATCCCAATCAACATCCAAGTCCCCCAACATCATTATCAAAATCCAAATCCAAATCAACCCAATCAAAAATCAAGACCTTAGTTGATTATTATCAACCTTTATTCACACTTGCTTGAGATCATTAGTCTATCTTAAGTAAATCATTCAAATCAACAATCAAGCAAATCAATTCTATTACTTAAGTGTCATTAGTCCACCTTAAGTATAGAAAATCATCCATCCTCTGAAGCAAATTGAATCACCCTAAGGTCCTGGAATTTGACTCCCAACATCGCAATCATCCATCATCCCCCATCATCCCATACCATCTCCAATAACATGGATCCTTATGAAGCAATGCAACACTTACAAAGACTTAGAAAAGTCTATGAAAACATGGATCCTAATGCTAAGGAAAAATGGAAAAATGACATTATAGATATGCCCTTAGCACACCTCATCATTGGGGAATCCCAAACCTCATACCAACCTTCATCATATCAACCAACACCCTACACATCATCCCCATCCACATCATATCAATCTTCATTCTTTCAACCATCATATCAACAAACATCCTACATATCCACACCATCAACCTCCTACCAACTTCCATCATATCAACCTTCAACACCCTACATATCAACTCCATCATCCTCATATCAACCTTCAACCTCATACCAACTTCCATCATATCAACCTTCATCATATCAACCTTTACCCTCATATCAATCTCCAACCCCGTACACATCCATGCCATCATACTTATCCAACCAATCAATACCTCCACCTTATCCATTCCCCAACCTTTGTCATGCTAAATTTGATCAAGGGAACACCAATCTATCACACCCTATCTCTGAAATCCAAACCTTCTATCAACCACCATTTTCCCATACAAATCCCCCATCCCCTAATCCCCATCCTCTAATCCTCCCATCACAATATCCCTCCAACCTTACCAATCTTAATCCATCACCTTATGTACCTCCCAATCCACTAATCCCTATCACCCATCCACCATCTAATCCACCATCAAATCTTCCAAATCCTAACACTATGACATCCAAAGAATCCTTGTGGGATTTCCTCCAAAGAACATCACCAAGAAAAGCAATGGAATCCCCCAAATCCTCCACCCCTCCAACACCACCATCTAGTCCCACACTTATCCTTGAACCCATCCATGAACCATCATTACCATCATTATCCAATCCAAATCCTAATCCTACACCATCCACCATCATTATCCATCCATTACAATGTTCTTCAACCCATACACTCATGAAGGATACCATCCATTGGCTATTAGCAAGGAATCAATCACCCTCATGCAATCCAACATCCACCAAATCTGTTGAACAATCCCCTATCATAAGTCAAGAACCATCATGTAGCCATGTTCAAGAACCCATAAGTCAAGCACCTATTGCATCCATCCAAGCACCTATCACATCCATCCAAGCACCCACCACATCTATCCAAGTCACTCCCACTTCTGTCAAACCACATGAGTTATGTCAAGAATCAAATCCAAAGCATGTTGAAACATCAACCCCTTCTCTTAATCAAGATCTCACCATCCCATCCAATCCCATCCCAATCCCCTACCATCTATTGATCAACTTATTAATCTCACACCATCTTCTACCACCCCTTTACCATCCCACATGAATCCTTCACCTCCATCCACCAATCCCATCCCAAATCCATCCCCTTATCCACTTGGAAAAAGCACCTTCATCCATGGTAAACCCCTTGTAGGATGTGAACAACTTCCATCCACCACCTATCTATCTTCAATAAATAATGGACTCACGTCTTGTTTCCAAAGCACCAAACATACCATTGCATGTCACATGCTCCAACACAAGAACTATCAAGGCAAAGGCTTAGGCCTTCATGAACAAGGCATCTTGGAGCCCATTCACACCACATTCCATCCATCCTCGTATGGCCTTGGCTATACATTCCAAGAAAAACAACCTAAACATGTTGGTACCATCCACTCACCTTCCAAAATCCATTCATCCAATCCCAAACATGGTGCATCTCATCGCACCCCCAAAGCATATGTCGCCATCCCTCCTCCATCATCCTATCATTTGCAAAAGCATGTGACCATCTATCTTCCTCCATCAAAATTACCTCCACTACTTCCAACTCCAAATATTCCTATTAAATCCACTTTACCTCCTATTTTACCAACTCCCAACATCCCTATCCACAAATCCTCTTATCCTCCCATCCTCCCAACTCCCAATATCCCCATCATCAAATCCCCTCATCCATCTATCCAAAAATCCACTTTTTACCCCTCCACCCACAAACCCCCTAAATTTCCCAATCAAGACCAACAAAAACACACATCTTTCAAACATGAAGCTTCCCCCAAATCCATGGGATTCAAAAGTAATAATTTGAATGCCTCAATACATAAAGCACAAAAGCCTAAATATGTTATCCCTTCCAAGCAAAATCAAAAATCCAAAAGGCTATCAAAGCCCACACCATCACAAGAAAAAGCAAAAACAAAAATGGTGTGGGTCCCTAAACAAAAAGCACCAAACTCTAATGAGGCATCCACATCCCAATCTACCCCAAAATCCCAAACATCCCCCCCATCTGAAAATCCATAAATCCTAAGTCTATTTGGGTCCCTAAAACCCCAAATCTACCATCCAAAAATCCCCCATCCCAATCCCCATTACTCCCAACTCCACATCCAAAGTACAAGCTTCCAAATACATCACGGTGTGTGAAACCATTGGTCTTGGTTCCCCTCCACCACTTAACATTTGCACATACCCACATCTCTGCATCTTTCATTCACTATCCTACATATCTTCCCCATCACATTCCAATGGTCCATGCTTTCGCATAATCCACATCATAATCCACATAATCCACATCATAATCCATTCCATATTTTCCTATCTACCAACATCTATGCAATCATCATCCATAAGGCTATCCAACATGGGACCATCTTCGCCTTGCTATGGAAACAGATGCTAGAGTCCCCATTCCATCAAAAAAGCAAAAAAAATTAAAAAATCAAGAAAATAGTAAAGAGAAAAAATCTGTTCAATGGTGAAAACCACTCCTTGTGGTGCCTTGGGCAAGTACCTTGATGAAAAACCCTTGTGGGTGTCATGTGTAATCCCTTCTCCATCCATTTTGTATCCCTACACTTGGGGGCAAATCATCTAATCATCCACATCCATAACATCCTTTTGCATATCCTATCCATGTATCTTTATCCTATCATTTCCCATCCATCCTATCCATTATATCTTGCTTTTACCATCTCCCACCTTAGATCTTGATGAAGACAAGGGGCAAAATATCAACAACATGCTTTGGACACCTCTCGGCATACTTCATTTCCAAGTATATCCCCCATCCATTCTACTCCAAAGTCGATCCATTCAAACATGAACCCATCATGCAAAATTCTAAGCATTGGGGCATATGATTCCTTGCAACCTAGCCCTTGGAGAAAATCCTAAAACCCCCCATCCATATATCGTGCATACCTATCCTATCCTTCATCCCTCTCTTCCATCTATCTAACATGCATCCCTATTGCTTGTCCATTCATCTATCATGAATTAGTTATCCATCATCTTTCATCGCCAATCCCCCTATCCAACCCTATCACCTTCACCTCTAAACTTGGTGTTCCCTTGTCATTGGTATCTAGCATAAAGGTTACCCACACAAAATCCAATGCAACCATCTCATAATAAACCATTCCTTTTCCAAAATCAGAAAATCCAAAAACAATACAAAATAAAAAAAATCCAAAAAAAATCAAAAAACACCAAAAACAATACAAAATCTAAAAATCCAAAAAAATTAAAATATCCACAAAAACAATCATCATCACAATCACACAAATCATCCAACACATTTCATCTTCCAACATCATCACATCTATCATCACCCCACATCATCATCACAAATCAAAACTACATATCATAACCACCTACATCTTAATGTGCCTTGATCCCGTGGATACAGGGTATGTAGGCAGTCTGGGATACGAAGGACATTTCTAGTACTTAGGTACATAAGATGCACCCATCCAATCCACTGAGCTTACACTAGATCCAAGCATCACATTACCTATCAAAGCATCATCCCTTAACAAAAATCATCAACTATCAAATCAACATCGACCACAACTTGTAACCATCATATCCTGAGCCAACCTTACAACATCAACTACACATGATCCAATCATCTATCAATTCTTGCCTTAGGATATATCTTTCCTACAATAGGTAGAATCTATCAAATCATTATCCATTTTGGCAAGAGATACAGTGGCTACTTGTTTGGTTCGTTGGTCTTTTTGTTTTTGATTTTTATCTTTTGTCCTATTCAAAGATCACATCAAAGCTACCTTGATCTCACTATATCATGGTATGTGGTGAAAACATCTAGAATGGGGCATAGTCTTATTTTTCTATGTTGTGCTTGTGGGTTGGTTTCATTACTCCAAGCTATTATCATATCTTGTTGATCATAGGGTCGGTTCTAGCATATTGATCCCCTTATGCATCTAAGGTTCATCATACCTTTTGTGTACTAAGGACTTATGCTATGAGTCCCCTTCCCTCATCAAGACAAGGTTGTACTATCTTGGGCATGCATGGGATCATCCCTTTGTTTGTGTGTCTAGTCCATGCAAATGTTGGATAAACATCATCACTCTGGTCTTCTATACCTTGGTGAACATATCCACTTTGCTATATCAAACCTAGGGTTGCTCTAAATCATTTTCAGCACAATGATCATTCACCAATCAATCTCCCACCATCATCATCCTTTCATCTCACCACTTAACCTCCAACCACTTCTACCAATCTGTTCCATCCATTTTGAGAGCACAACCGTGTTCTTGCAACCCACCTATCCTCTCGAGGGGGCATCACCCTTACCAATTATCCCCAAACCTTACCCTATTCTTCTAAGCCAAAATCTTTTTTCTATCCAATCCAACTCTATGTTTTAACTTCTTTGAAATGATGTTACTTAGCCACAACACCATCTCAAAGAGGGGCAAATGTAGACACCTAAAATTGACTTGCTCTGCAAACCAATTTATCCCTCCTGTTAGTTGAATAAATTCAATTAATCCCTAACCATCTGTCTATCCCTTGTGACAATTAATTCATTTAATTTATCACTAGACCTTACAACACTATCCTCATCTATTAAATAAATATTTCTAATATTTATTTGGCTATTTTGTCCATCTCCCTAATCCCTATTAATTAGATAAATCATTCTTATCTAATTAATCTAGCCTACTAATTGACCTACCCTACCCTACCCTAGCCTACTTCATCCTAGCCCTAGGATTAATTAAACAATACCTATGTTAATTAATCTTAACCTCTCATTTGGGTGGTCAAACCTAGTTTAACACCCTTCCCCACATCTTCCAAATAAAAAATTGAAACATATCACACATCACATTTACTTCTCTTACAAACCCCTTACCACCCCCATACCTCATTTATCACCTCTTATCCCCAAAATAAATTTTTAATTCATTTGCCATTCCCCATATGATTCTTTAATTCATAAATATTCCTTCACACCCATACCTCATTTATCACCCCTTTCCCCAAAATGAATAAGAGATTTACTTTTATTCCTAGCCCTTGATCTCATCTTTTGATCCTCACCCTCCATCCTCATTTCCAAAACTCTATAAATGAGACCCCTCTCTAAGCCATTTAGAGGGACTTCTTCATGCATCAAACCTCTGCCAAAATCTCTCCACAATCTCCTCATCATACCATCATAATGCCAAAATTATCCCTCATCTCCATCTAATCTATCAATCCCCATCTCATTTACATTGTGTTGAAAGAATTGAGTAATCCACATACATTCTAGTCTTGGGTAAAATCTGAGGAGCTCTATCAGATGAAAATCCTTCCCTCTCTTGGATTTGTGAGTCAAAAAGAAGGTATAATTGTTTGTTTTGCATTTGATTTATATTTCATCTTCATTTTGTTCTCATAGATTACACTCATAAACTATCTTTTTCTTGAAAAAAAGGCATAAATGTAGATGCTGTTATTTATTCACTCACCAATTCACATCTTTTTGCCTCTTAACCATCTTTTAGAGTGTACACCATTGATTTATATTTCTCCAAAGGTACTAGTTCATTTTCAATTGCATGTGTACACACTTTCTCAAACATTGCAAACCTTCGTAACTATCACATTTTCCATCTAAGCATGATTTCTTATAAAGAAACTTTCCATCTACTCTTTCACAAAAAAACACTTGAAATTAAGTCTCTTACTGATTTGGGTGAAGCTTCTATCATAGACTCCTACAAAATATCATTAGTATGCAAAGATACACATATTTGTCAAAAAATATCATAATTCATAGAAAATTCCATGTGAACACTACAACAAGTTGTGTGTTTGTGATTTATTTTGACATAATTCTTCCATTTCAAAATACCTTTGAATAATTTGAATTTGAGGATAACTCTCTACAAATTTGGAGAAAAAATGTGTTTGAGTCATATCTAAGTAATGCTTTGGATGTGGCTCATGGTTTTGACAACCAATTCTCCTTTTTACAACATCCCTTTGATTAGGAGACACTCTTCTATTATTTCTCCAAAAAAATTCAATTAGGGATTTTAAGGCTTTAACTATGACTATATATTTCCATGCGAGTCTACTAGAAAATGCCCATAGTTCATTGCTATTCAGGTCCTCAACTCTTTCATGCCTCCCAACAACTTTTATCAATGTTTTTCTACTTATATTTAGTGCTTGACTTGTTTTTCTTATCAATTGAGATTTCTTTGTTTGATTGCTCACTATAGTTGTTGTAATGAAATGTCATGTATCATTACTATCTTTGGTGCTTGAGGTGGAACCAATGCTTTGATATGCATTGATTAGATTTTTTACAATAGATTTTTCACTATTGTTTTTTGATATTCTTAGACCAAGAATCTTCATGATTGGCCTAAACTTAATATTTTTCATCATTTCAACAAAAAAATTGACATCTTCCAATTTCACTTATGTTTTCAAAAAATATGTTCCATATCTTATTCACATTTATTCTATTGTAAGTATGTTTAGGAATCTTATAAGGCATTGGTTTTAGAATATTCTCTTCAATTTCAATAAAAAAAATTAGGCTTTTTATGCAAAATTCTAGGTGTTCTGAATGGAAAACTTGAATCATTAGCTAAATTTTTCTCATTCAACACTTGATAAATTGGTGTAACATCTATATTCACATTTGAAAATGCATCATCATTTTCAATCAGTGATTGAACATTTTCTACAGTGTTAAATTGAGATGGAAAATATGGCATACCTTCAACTCTCGCATTCAATTTCTTACTTGCATGAAGTTTTTGTATTTGCTCCCTTTGTTTCTCCAAATCCTTCTCTCTCTTGGATGTGGGTGATCCCACAATATTGTGTCCCACTTCTTGGCCAAAGTGGGACATTGAAATCAACATTTTTAACCAAATTTTCACTTTCTAACACCTATAGCAACTAATCCGTTAAGAATTTGAAGATGATGTGACCTAGTGATTTTTGATATTTTGTGTTTAGATTCTAAATGTATATATTTTTTAATTTTAAGAAATAATTTATGAATTTTTTTGCGTAACTTTTAATAACTTATTTTTTATATTTAACAATATTTTTAAAAAGTGACATTTATACCATACAACATAACTTTTTATATATTCCTAAATTCTAATCTACATTTATATTATCCAAACAAAAGTAAAAGGTCACAGAATGGTTTAACAACTGAAGATGAAGGTAACAATATAATTATAAACAAACTTTTGCTTTCAATCTGTTGTCAATGGTTTCCTATGGTTTTTTAGGGTTTCTATTTTTTCTCTGATGATGGAGGTTACTACCTTGGATAGTACCTCAGGGGCCCCAGCCATTGGTGGGTGAGGATTGTTCTAAGGGATGGAAAGGGGTTTTGACAGGGAAGAAGAATCTCTCCCCTAAAGGCTCTTTTGGAGTTCCAGTTCAAAAGGAATCGGTGGAAGGTATGGTTCTGGATATACCTGATGATTTGGTCGAGGAATAGTGGTAGCCATGGATCTGGCTCTGGTTGGTAAGTTTTTCTCTCTTCACCCTAATATTGAGATGGTACAGAAGTGGGTCTCTAATCGGTAGAGGATCAAAGGTAGCATTTCTATCATCGCTATGGCAAGAGGATTGTTCTTATTTAAATTTACCAGTAAAGAGGATATGTTAACTATTTTGGTGGGACGGCCGTGGCTTTATGGCACTCATTCGCTAGCTTTGTGTACTTGGAAACCTGGGTTTGACCCTAGCATGGATCTAAATTAGACTTCCCTAGTATGGGTGAGGTTCTCGAGGTTTCCCTTGGAATATTGGGATGAAAAGATCATTTTGGCTATTGGCAATACCTTTGGTCAGTATGTGACTCTGGATAACACCACTAGGGCTAAATCCTATTGTGTGTATGCTAGATTCTATGTTAATGTGGAGATCCACAAAACTCTCCCCTTGTCCATAGAGTTAAACTCTAAATATAGGACCTGGACCCAGCCGATCATATATGAAAATGCTACTAGTTTCTATCAGATTTGTAAGAAGAAGGGTCATTTAATGACCCATTGTAAGTTGAAGCAAATAAGGGAGAGCAGTGATCTCAATCTAGAGGGTGATGATAATGCATCCAAAGAAGACATCCCTGACAATCAGGGAATGGGGGCAATGAGGAAAATGTTATTATAGAAGACTCAATAGATAAGGATATGGAGATGGGTTCTCAGAAGGCTGGTGGGAATGACTGTCAGCACCTTATTCAACAGGATACTCAAAATCCTCTAGTGCTTGAAGAGGGTGAGATTCAATCCCAGACAGTGGAGGTTGATGTTGAGGGTGAAGAGACCCCTGTCACTATTGGGCTGCATGCCCAACTCCCAGAATCAGATTGCAATAATAGTGATGCGACCATCCAACCACCTTCTAATCAGAGGTCTTCTTCTATTCTAGATAGGACCACAGTTGAGAACATTGAGGAGGGACTTGTTGAGAATCAGACAGCTATTCCTTCTCTATCCACTAGAATTGGACCTAGTGGTAATTATAATGACTAAGATGACTGGATTACCCCTAAGAAAAAGAATCGTAGGAGTAAAAAGTCTACTAATTTTGGAACAGACTCTAGGTAAGGCAGACTGACTCTTAGAGAAACAAGGCAAAGAGAGATTTCCAGGGAGATTGCCAGTGGTAAGAAAAAAAATGGAGATTCAATCTCAAAAACCTCCTAAATGAGAATTCTTTCTTGGAATTTGCGGGGTTTCAATAGCCCTACCAAATAGTTTGAAGTGAAAAACTGTGTTCTAGATCATAAGATAGATATTCTTTTACTTCAGGAAGTTAAGATGACTGAGGACAACTTTAAGTTGATAGTTGATAAAATCCAGCCTAAGGCTGCTTTCTGTATGAGCCCGGCTATGGGTGCCTCTGGAGGGATTGTTACCATGTGGAATGATGCTAAAATCCATGGTACTCTTTCTACCTCCAGTAAGCATTTTGTAATTGTTAACTTCTCCTTGCCTTCTTCTAATTGGTCCCTAATTAATATTTATGCCCCGAACACTAAGGCTCTATGGAAAACCTTGTGGATAGATTTGTCTCATTCTCTATCCACTTCCCCTCGTTCTTTTTGGATGTTGGCTGGAGACTTTAATACTCCATTATATCCTTCAGAGAAAATAGGGGGTATTCTAGATTATTCTAATAGTATGTTTGATTTTGCAGAGTTTATTAATACCTTTGGGTTGCTAGATGTGGAGCTTTAGAATAACAATTTTACCTGGTCTAACAGAAGAAGAGGAGATCAAATGATACAAGTTAAATTGGATAGATTTCTTGTTTCTAACAATTGGGTCAATCACCATAATCTGAGTCTGGAGGCTTTACCTAGAACCATTTATGATCATAGTCCTATTCTCTTTAGTTGGAAGGACCAGCATAAGCGTGGCCCCTTCCCTTTTAGATTTGAAGCTATGTGGATTAAACATAAAGATTTTAGAAATCTTCTGGCCCATTGGTGGCAAATTCCAATTCAGGGTACCCTTATGTTCCGGTTGGTCAAGAAACTCCTTCATATTAAACAAGAGGTTCATGGTTGGAACAAATATAGATTTGGAAATGTGTTTGCTT
The DNA here is from genome assembly GCA_027924645.1 of Cunninghamia lanceolata. Lineage (NCBI taxonomy): Eukaryota > Viridiplantae > Streptophyta > Pinopsida > Cupressales > Cupressaceae > Cunninghamia > Cunninghamia lanceolata. Next base: position 9,743,736 of record BSBN01000814.1, read on the forward strand.
AGAAGAAAACTGTCTCTGGTAAATTAGCTAACCTTTAACATCTCATGGATCAAGGGGTTACTACTGATGACATTACCCAGGAGGAAAGTAAGCTAATTTCTGATTGGAAAAATCTTATGAGCAAAGAAGAAATACAGAAGTCCAGAGTTCAATGGCTCAAAGAAGGGGATCAGAATACTACCTTTTTTCATCTTTCAGCTATGAAGCATAGGAAAGCTAATTCCATTTCTCAATTATGTTTGGAGGATGGCAATATCATCACTGAGGACAATGACATTGGGAATCAAGCTGTGTTGTTTTTCCAGAATTTGTTGTCGGAACATGTTGATAATGCTGTCAATGGGCAGATTATGGACCAGTTCCTGGATACAATCCCCTCGTTGATTACGGAAGAGGACAACATTGAAATGTTAAAACCAATTTCTAAGGAAGAGGTTCATGCTGTCTTGTTTTCCATGGGTCCTTTCAAAGCTCCTGGCCTGGATGGCTTTCCTCTGATATTTTTTTAGGAATATTGGGACATTGTGGGCTTTGATGTAACTGTTGTTGTTAGGGACTTCTTCAGAACTGGTAAACTTCTAAAGCAGATCAACAATACTTTTATTGCTCTTGTTCCTAAGAAGCCTAAGCCCATGCATCTTTCTGATTTTAGACCTATTAGATTGTACAATACCATCTATAAGATGTGCACTAAATTGATTGTTTTGAGGTTTTAGCCTTTCTTGGATAAAATTATTTCCCCTTCTCAGAAAGGCTTTGTCCCTAGTCATCAAATTCTTGATGCTGTTATTTCCACTCATGAAACTATCCATTCTATGAACAAGAGCAGGATCCCTGGTATGGTTCTTAAGTTAGATATCTCTAAGGCCTATGATAGAGTCTCATGGAAATTTTTATTTAAAATCATCACTAAATTTGGTTTTAATGATAAAATATCCCTTCTCATTCGAGAAGTTGTCTCTACTGCTAAATTCTCTGTTTTGGTTAATGGGATTCCCAGAGGTTTTTTCTCTTCAATGAGGGGGATCAGACAGGGAGATCCTCTTTCACCATATTTGTTTATCATGATGGCTGAGGCCCTTGGGAGATTTGTTCACTCTAAGATTACCTCTAAGGAAATTGTGGGCATTAGACCTGCTTCTTCTCTCCCTCCTATGTTTGTGCAGTAGTTTGTGGATGATACCATCCTTTTTGGTATCTCTTCTGTGGTTGAAACTCGAAGTTGGAAGAATATTCTCAATGACTATGCTAAAGCCTCGAGTCAATACATAAATTTTTAGAAAAGCAATGTGTATTTTTTCAACACTCAGGGTGATCTCCAGAGAAAAATTATTAATATTATTGGCTGTGCTGAGGCTAACTTTCCTGCTGTTTATCCTGGCCTCCCTCTCACTATTAAAGAGGTTTCTCGGGGATTTTGGAATGGAATTCTAGAATGAACCCAAAAGAAGTTGGTTAGATGGAAGGGGAAGCTCCTCAGTAGTGCTGGTAAATTACAACTTTTACAAGCTTCCTTACAAGGTATTCCTACTTATTTCCTTTCTCTTTTTAAAATGCCTAGGTTTATTGCTGACAAGCTAGAGCAGATCCAAAGAAATTTCCTCTGGACAGGTGTGGAAGATAAAAAGAGAATATCTTTGGTTAGTTGGGAGAAAGTTTGTCTTCCCAAATCTCATGGTGGTCTTAATATTAGATCTGTGAGGAATATGAATAAAGCCCTCCTTTCCAAAATTAACTGGAATTTGGTCCATAGTAATAAAGAGTGGGTGGCTATTATGCAAGCCAAGTATCTTCAGGGAACTGATAATGTTAGTTTCCTTCATCAAGAGGGGCTTCCTTAGAGCTCTATTATTTGGAACAAAATGCTAAAGTCCAGAAGCTTACTTCAACAAGGGCTTAGATGGAAACTGGGGAATGGTAATTCTATCAACTTCTGGGAGGAAATTTGGGTGGATGATAAGACCCTTGATGCTCAGGGAGATTATGGTATTGTCGCTAGTATTGCTAAATAGTTTTTTGGGTCCAAAGTTTGTCATTATATTCATAGTGACAATGGTATCAAGATTTGGAAAAACCTTCTGGATTGTTGTGCTCAATGCCCTGAGCTTACTTCTAGGATGCATTCTATTCAACAAAAGCTGATGGGTGTTAGAATTCCCCTCTTCCCTAGGGAAGATGAGTTGTATTGGTGGCCGGATAAGAAGGGTTGGTTTTGTGTTAACTCTACTTACCATCTGCTGGTCCCTGATGTGTATAAAAATGAGCTTTGGAGGAAAGTCTGGAATCATAAGCTTATTCCTAAAATTAATATGTTTTGGTGGTCTATTGTTCATAACAAAATCTTAACTCAAGATAATTTACAATAGAGGGGTTTCACTCTGGTGAATAGGTGTTTCCTGTGCCTGGAAAAGGAGGAAACTGTCTCTCATTTAATTCTTCACTATGATTTTGCCAGGGAAATTTGGAATACTATTTTAAGGAACTTCGGTCTTCAATGGGTTTGTAATCTTGATGTTAGGGAAGTCATTGCTAATTGGTACTCTACTTTCTCTCATCCTTGGCTTGTTGAAATTTGGAACCAAACACTTTCTTGTCTTGGTTGGACCTTATGGAAGGAACGAAACAACAAAATTTTTAGGGAAACTATCAAGGATTCCTCTCAAGTTTTTCAATCTTTTTCCAAGATCCTTATGGAAAGTGTTTTTAACTCCCACATTAAAACTGCTGACAAACCGCTTACTCAAGAGGAAGAACAAATTGCTATTAATTGGAGAATTTTAAACCAAATCCTGACTTATGATAACTCTAAACAGCTGCAGAGATTAAATACCAGATGAATTCCCCTAAGGCCCCTTTGGCTCAAACTTAACTTTGATGGAGCCTCTAAGGTTGATGGTAAGGCAAGTGGTGGTGGGATTATCAAGGATGACAAAGGGTGGCTAGTTGCTGCCTATGCTGGTGGGATAGGTTTTCAAAGCAATAACTATCCTGAAGCCTTTGCTCTTTTATGAGGGGTGAAATTGGCCATTTCACTTGACATTCAGCAATTGTATATACAGGGGGATTCTAAATTGATCATTGATGCAGTTACTAAAGTGTTGACTTGTGGGTGGAAACTCAAAGACATTATAATTGATATCCAAATCCTTCTATAGAAAATCTCTAGAGTTGAAATCTTGCATATATAGAGAGAGGGGAATGGGGTAGCCGATGCCCTGGCAGATTATGGCCAGCAATTTTCAAATTGGCGATGTTGGCGCCAATTTAAAAACGTCCCTTTAAATATAAGGAATTTGATTCAAAAAGAGCTGACCTGTCAAGGATGACTCATCATGCTAAGAGAGATAGCTTGTTCCGTCGACCTTGTTGGGCACTGCTAACATGTATCTTGAAGTACAAGATATTGTATACTCTTTTATTCAATGTCATTTCTGCTTTATTACTCCCTTGTGTTAAGGTGAGTTGCTTATTTGATAGTCATAAGGATTTTATGATTATTATGCTCGAGCATGGGAAGGGCAGGCTCCAATTAGTTTCTAGGATGGCGTTCTTGATTAATGATAACTTGTGCAATCTCATTCTCATTATTTTCTATCAAGCTATTACTTTTACCTTTCAAAATCACTCTGGGAATTTTAAGCCTTGGGTGTTCTGTGTTATTGCAAGGAAGACTAAAATGGGAGGAGATAGGATTCGTACCGAGCCAATTCCTATTGTGAATTCAAAGATAATGCCATGGTCTAGCATTACTGCAAGGAAGGTGGAATCAACCCTTTTCTGGAATGCCTTAATGGATTTGATGAGAATCTGTCTGTGTAATTTGCTCAGTCCTGGCAAAATCGTAGAGTGACTGTTGGGAGAATTGGGTTCGAGATCTCTGAGAAAGTAATTGCTATGGTGACTGGTCTATCTACTAAGGGGACTAAGTTGCAAAGGAAGGTGAAAGTGGTGGACCATTCTAACCAGAAGTTGTTTTTAGGGGAAGGTGAAGAACTTGTTCCCTACCAGGGAGGGTTTGAACGGGCCAAGCTGCCAGAGCTATGGGATAAAATGTGTCTTCTCCTCATGAAATACTTCACTTTAGAGGGTTAGTTTACCAGGTTTTATAATTACCACCTCCCTTTGCTTAATCATTTTAGGCACAATGCTCATATTAGTTTTCCTTTCTATTTATTGTCGTCTCTTTAACATTCGATCTTTAGGGCTAAACCAATGACTGATAAGAAACCATCCAAGAAAACCGTTCCTTTGCATCAAGGTCTTATCCTCTGCTTATACAATTTCCACCTTGCTTTGGAGCTGCCTAAGCCTATCTAAACCCATAGTGGTGAGGTTTCTGTCAACCCGAATGATATTGCCGCTTCTAAAGAACCTTGCCCTTCCCCTGCTTCTCATAAATTGAAAGTGGTTTCTTTTTCTCTGTCCACTAAGGAGACCACCATGGTTGTTGTTACTCATACTCTAGTTTCTAAAGGGAGTGTGAAAAGCAAGAAGAGGAAAACCAGGGGGTTGGAGGAGGATATTGTGGGGGACACTATGGGGACCCCTAAAAATCTGAGCAGTGACCTTGTGGGACTTGGCAGTAAAAATAAAGATAATCTGTTTGCTAAAGAAAAGGAGGGGTTCTCTTCTGGGGTTAGGAGGTCAGGTAGGATTGCTGGTAAGCCTGCGCTGAAAGCTAAACTTATTGATTACTCAGAAAGTGCTTCTGATGCCTCCACTTAGGAGGATGATCAATTGACTACTAAAGACCTTGAGGTTCAAGAGATCTCTGAAGATGAAGAGGGTAAGAATGAACATAATCAGGTTGATGTTTCAGGAGGTGCTGATGGGGATCTTGAGGACAATGCTAGTGAAGGGGACAGAATGTTTGTGGAGGAGGCTGGTAATGAGATTGAGGTGGGTGATGACCACAGGCATGATATTGCTGTCCTAAGGGGTCATGTGGAGGAGCTGGAGCAGAAGGTTTTTTCTATGGGTGAGTTCATAAGCAGTGGGCTCCATCGTACGACATTGCTTTATCTTTCTCTATTGTAGGATATTGGGACTAATGCTGATGCTGATAAGGAGGACAAATTCAAAAAGCTGGATGAAATTATTGAATTCTTGGCTAAAGGATGGGATAATGTTTCTCATTAGTTTTGTTTCTTTCTATGCTGTCTATTTTCTGCTACTTTCTATCTGCTGACTATAGGCTGTTCATGTTGTTTATGTTGTTTATGTGGGTTATGCTGTAGTGGTTTTGAGGCTCTTCTGTTCTTAAGCCTCTGGGGTTTCTTTTTGTCTTAATATAAGGGTTCGGCCCCTAGTTTTTGCCAAATTATATAATCAAAAATATAACTTTTTATATAGTAAGGATATAATTATTAATTTTTAAACATATATTTGCAACACCAATATCTAATGCGTAGATATTTTTCATAATTTTTTGTTGCATTTTTTAATTAATTATTGAAGTGAGATTAATTATAATTTAGACATAAATAAAAATAATATTGCAAAAATGTAGAGGAATGAAAGGGGCAAAAATTTAGGTTTTGATCAGGAGCAGTGTCAAGGTCTCTGAGTGGAGAAGCTTGAGCAGGGGAGAAGGAATCTATTAGAGAAAAAGGAAGGAAATGGATCGACCTCATGGGCTCATGACACAAAAAGTGAAATTCCTATGGAATATCTTCATGAGAGAGCTTGTAAAGAAGAATGGAGAAGTCATTTAGAAGATGAAAGATTCAAAAGCCATGGCAATTAGAGAAACGGAGACAGAAACTTTCATCCACAAAATCAAAATTATCAGAGGGCACAAGGACAAGATCAATTCTTCAAGAGGTGAAATATGAATCAAAGGAGGAACCCTAGGTTCTCAGGAAAGGGTGGTTCAGGTAAGAAAAATCCTTCAGAGCAAAGAAACATCTAGAATCAAGGTAACAAAATTTCAATGGTGATGCCCTCAAAACTTTTAGGCCCCTTAATAGAGTGACTGAATAAACTAGGGTTGATTGGAAAATGGTTTGGGCCTAATTTAGATTGGAAGGGGCTAGTCCAATGGTGGCAAGACCGCTGCGAGAAGGATCTAAAAATGAAAGCACTATCAAATGGTTTCTTTGTGATCATCTGTCCCTCGACCAAAATCAAGACATAAAATTTTGGAAGGAATTTGGCTTCTGGATGGCTATGGTTTTTACCTAAAAAAATGGGAGATAGGATTCAACCCTCGCAATCATCAGATGGTCTATGTGCAAGATTAGTACAAATTGCCAAATCTGCCTTTGGAATTCTGACAACCTGAGATCTTGGAAGAAATGGGAAATTTTTTGGGAAAATTCATTTACGCTGAAGAATGGTCTGAGGGGGATGGAAAGATTCTTTTGTTAGATTGTGCGTGGAGAATAAAGCCGATGCTTTTTTCTAGAAGTAAAATAAAATCTACACTAATTGGTGGACTCTAAAACAAGAGCTAATCTTTGACCCTAGGCCCAAAGGTACTCCAATACAAGCTCTAGGCTGGCACTTGTGGGATCTCCCCACTGAAAAGAAAGAGGAAATCAATAACCCTGATCTTCTTAAATCCAAAGAAACTAGGGCCCCAGTGTGTTCCAACAATCTAATGGAGAATCACATTGAATGCGATAAAGAGGGACCAGATCCCTTAAAGGAGCTTGCGAGGAGAGAAGTCAATCAAGAGGCAGAGAAGAAGGACTCCATCCCTAATTTGGAGAATTCTAATTCAGTAAAGACCTCGTGGGCTCAAGTGGAAAATTTGGACAAGAAAATCTTAGCCACTCTAGATTTGCTTCACCTAGAAATGTAGAAAGTAGATCTAAACTCTATAATAGAAGTAGGAAAGGAATTGATAGTTTTGGCTAAGGAAGCAAAGGAAGGCTCCATTCTAATAGATAATGGAGCAGTGGGGTAGGATTGGCTGGGAGATGGAGATGATGAAGATCAGGAGATGAACTTGGTGGATGAAACCCCCTCTATTTTGCAAACAAAGTTCCTAGCTCTCTCAGATGTGGAAGCAAAGGGTGGACCCCCTCCCAAAGGGAGCCTGGGGCTAGGTCAAAGGGATACAATAAAATTAGTGCTTGATTGTGGAGAGGCTAAAGGAAGAGGTAGGTTGCCAAACATAGAAAAACTAAAATTAGATGGAGAAGCTTGCAGGTAGCTTAAGATTGAAGATTTATTGAAAGTAGGGAAGGGGGTCCCCTTCCTAAAAAGCAATGAAGATCCCATCCTGGAACATTAGGGGATTAAATGCCCCTAACAAAAGAAGCCTATTCAGGCTTCACTTAAATTCATTTTAATCAGACATATGGTTAATCCAGGAGTCAAAGCTGAGTCAGGATGAGAGAAAATTTTGGTAGGAGTCTAGGCTGGTGGAAATTTGCGGGGGTCAACTCCTCAGGAGGTCTCATTACTCTTTGGAGACCCCAAATAGTCATGGTGGAGACAGTGGCCAATAGAAAACTATGGATTTCTAGTAAGGTAAGAAGTCTAGCCTCTAATCTTTGCTTTTTGCTTATCAACATTTATGGCCCCAATTCATGTCTGGAGAAAAAGGAACCATGGAAAGAGATAGATACCCTCTGCAACAGTCATGATTTTTATTTTTACAGCCTAGGTGGGGATTTTAATGCAATTATGAGAGTGGAGGACAAAAAAGGGGGTGTTGGGAGAAAACTTCAATCTCAGGTGGATTTTGAGGATTTTGTTGAAAGAAATCAACTGTTTGAGAACCCTATGGAAAATGGAGGCTTCATCTAGACCAATAGGAGACTTAGCTTTAGCAATATAGCTAAGGAATTAGATAGATTTCTCTTCAAAAGAGATTTGAGTAAATTTCCTTTTTGCCTGGAAGGTAAGATCTTGCTGCTGTAGGTTTTGATCACTACCCTATTTGTTTGGATATAATTGGGGAAAAGAAACCAGCGAGGAGCCCTTTTAAGTTTGAAAACATGTGGTTTAAAGACCCCAGTTTTTTGGAGTTGGTCAAACTGTGGTGGAATAAATCCAAGCCGAAAGGAACAAAATTTTTCGTCATAGCAACAAAACTCAAAATTATCAAGCAAAACGTAAAAGAGTGGAATAGGGTGCACTTTAAGAACATTTTTGAAGAAAAGAAGCTAGTTGAAGAAGAGCTTTCTTCATTGAATGAAAAAATTCTAAAGGAAGGAATGGATGGCAATAGTTTTCTATTAGAAAAGGAACTACCTAGTAAGTTAGGGGATCTAATTTCCAAGGAAGAGATATTTTGGTGCCAGAAGTCCAGGGAAGTGTGGCTAAGGGTTGGAGATAAAAACACAAAATTCTTTCATAATTCTACAAGAGCCAGAAGAGAAGTCAACAGGATCTCTTCAATCAATATAGCATATGGATCCATCATTGACAAGATCAAATATATCAACAAAGAGGAAGTCACTTTTTTTTAGAATTTTCTAAATGACGGAGAGGGCTCTAACTTGGGTAGTCATCAACAGCTTCTAAGATGCATTCCTAGACTTGTCACAGAAGAGTACAACAAAATTTTAACTGCAAAGTTTGTAACAGAGAAAGAAATTAAAGAGGGAATTTTTGGTCTTCACCCAGATAAAGCCCCTAGACCTGATGGGTTCCTGACAACTTTCTTTCAAAAGTGCTGGGATTTTATGGGCAAGGAGATTACTGAAGTAGTTGAGGACTCTAGGAGCTTAGGTATGGTCTTAAAGGAGACCAACAACACCTTTTTAGCCCTCATTCCTAAAAAGAGAAACCCAAATCTTTGGAGGAATTTTGGCCCATTCCTTTATGCAATACACTATACAAAATTTTGGCAAAAGTAGTAGCAAATAGATTGAAGGTCATTTTGCCTGACTTAATTGCGGAAGGTAGACCGGTTTTGTCTCGAGAAGATCAATTTTAGATGGAGTCATCATTGCTCATGAATTTATTCATTCTATTCAAAAGTCTAGAAAACCAGCAATGTTGATCAAGTTGGACATAAAGAAGGCCTATGATAAGGTAAACTAGAGATTCTTGTTTAAGGTTTTATATGCCTTTGGTTTTGACAAGTCCTGGATCAATTGAATTTTCAAATGGGTGGCCTTCCCTAAGTTCTCTGTACTCATAAATAGATCCCCTGAAGGTTTTTTTAATGCATCTAGATGACTCAGACAGGGAGACCCATTGTCTCTACTTCTATTCATCCTAATGGTTGAGGCTCTTGGTAGATCTTTTCAATTGGCCAAACAAGAGGGGCAGATTCAAGGTATTCAAATCTCTCGGGGAGTGTAGCAAGTCACCCATCAATAATTCACTGATGATACCATGCTCTTTGGAGTTGCAAAAGAAAGAGAAGCCAGATGGTTCAAACTCATTCTGGAACAATATTCTTTGACTTCAGGTCAGGAAGTAAGTATTGCAAAATCAGAAGTTTTTTTCTTACTTCAAGTAGCATAAAAGAAAATAGAATTCTCAAGCTACTGAGGTTCAAAAGAGTAGAACTACCCTACAAATATTTGGGTTTGCCTCTTGCAAAGGGAGTCATACCTGGGAACCTTTGGGAGGCACTGGTTGATAGAATAAAAAATAGACTTGCTTCATGGAAAAGCAAGTGGGTTTCGTGGGCTGGCTGGCTAACGATGCTCAAGGCGGTGATCTCTACAATCCTGACCTACATGATGTCTTTTTTACCTCTTTCAAAAGTAGTCCTAAAAGATTTGAATCAGAAAATGAAAACTTTCTTTTGGCAAGGTAACTTGGAACAACACAAATTTCCTTTGATTAAATGGAACCAAGTTTGCGAGCAAAAGAAGGAAAATGGCACTGGCTTGAAGAATCTAGAATTGCAAAATCTTGCCCTATGATCAAAATTGGTGTGGGCTATCCATGAAAAGCCTGAACTCCAATGGGTCAAGATAGTCAAAGCCAAATATTTGGAAGAAGAGGAAAATAGCATCTTCACTATGAGATTCCTTCCAAAAGGCTCAAGGATTTGGAACTTCATAAGCAATTATAGAATTCTGATCCAAGATCATTTAACTTGGGAAATTAGAGATGGAAGTAAGGCCCTCTTCTAGGAAGACCCTGGAATGGGCACTCCAAAATTTCTGAGAAGATTGATCTAGACCCAGTCAGGTTGATCACAAAATTAAGCTGGGGAGATAAAGTCAAAGACTACATTGATCCTACCTCTATTAGTGCAAGTGTGTTGGTTTCTTGGAAAAATGTCAAAGTCCTTGGTGTGGATCATAGATTGGCAGTAGCTTATAAGGAGGCATTGTAGACCCAAAGGCTTGGTTTATGAATAGGTTCAGATGAATTAAGATGGAATGCCTCCCCGTTAGGGAAGTATAGTGTAAGAGATGGCTATAGAGCCCTTATAGAACATCCAGAAGTAGAGGCAAGGGTTCTCACAAGAGACAGATTTAAAAAGCTGGGGTTTGCAGGCCCTTCTAGATGTGTGCTGTATAAGAAAGAAGAAGAGTCAGGGGATCACCTTTTCCTCAATTGCGGCTTCTCCTCCAGATGCTGGACTTGGTTGTGTGACAAACTCCAATGGTCTTCTGCTCTACCTTCAAAACTCAGATCTTCTTCTGTCTTGGCCTTCCCTCTACAAGGAATCTATTTTTGGAAGTTTATGGGTGTCCAGCCCCTCCCTACTTCTATGGGAACTCTGGAAGGAGTGAAATTGTAGGATCTTCCAAGATAAGTAAATTCCTTTTTCCTCCTTTGTAAATAAATTAGAGGTAAACATCGTTGAAGTTGAGAATGTAAGACTGTTAGAAAGGGGATCTAGAAATAAGAAATTCAATTTGTGGGATGGTGCTATGAGGAAGAAATGGCAAAGCCTCCTTCTTCTAGCCATGGATCTCTCTAATCAAGACCTTCTGAGAGTTGCAAGGAGCTTAGTGCAATGGACCCCTCCAGAAGAAGGTTGGTTCAAATTGAACTTTGATGGGGCTGCAAGAGGAAATCTAGGAGTGTCTGGTGCTAGGTGCATAGCTCAGGATTGGAATGGCAGGACTATTGGAAGATTAGCAGAAAATATTCAGGTAGGAACAAATAACTTGGCAGAAATGCAAGCATTAATCTTGGGTCTAAGATTGTGCCAAGAACTCAATATTAAAAAATTGGAAGTAGAAGGGGACTCCTTGTTGGTTATAAATGGCCTCAGGACCAAGAGGATGGTGAATTGGAGGTTGAATGCATTGCTTGAGAAGGTAATTTCTCTTCTAGATTTCTTTGACTTGACCATAATTAAGCATGTCTTCAGGGAAGGTAATTTAGAGGTAGATGCTCTCTTGAATCTAGTAGTAGATGGAAGAAATTTCAAAGACATTTTTGCCATTCACCTTAGCCAATCTTGATTGAGCCTGTGGGTGGAAGGTGTTGGAATTAGGTCAGACAACTAAGAGGTGGGGTGAATTGGTTGTCCCACAATTTAACCTTTTCTAATTTTAATCTTCTTTCTCAACTTACAAATAGATTATTGATGTAATCATTAAAGCATGAATCAACAACACATGAGCAGAAACAAAATGAACACACATAACACCAGAATTTTTGTGTGGAAACCCAGTTAAGGGAAAACCATGGTGGGGGTTAACCAACAAAATTCATACCCTATTAAAAGTACTTAAAAGAAATGGGAAGGCACTTGCCTTCGGGTGCAATGCCTAGAGCTCACTGCTCAAAGAGGCTCACTACCTACAGGAGACTCACTACCTACAAGATTTTATGTTTAATACAGAAAGAATGAACTGAGAACTAGCATCTTCATCATGTCTGGTTCAGTCCCATTGAAATCCCACAAAATGTCTACTCTAGCCCCAAGCACTTCTTCACTATCTCTTCATCCTTTACTGCTCTTGTTCTTCTACTCCTCCTCTTCTCTGCTCTGCCTCTGTACCTTTCTTAAAGGATTTTATCATTTTCACTCTAACACCTTTCCACAACTCGATCACAAGTATTTATACACTTCATCAACCTTGAAATTAACATCAAGGTCGGCACTACAAACATCTGACTTAATGAAAATCATTATATTGTTAGCCAAACATAGCTGGGACTTGAATCTTCCTCAACCGACACACCATGCTATATAGAACCTCTCTTAGATCATCCACAACATGCATAAATCATCTGGTCAGCCAAAACTGAAAAGAACAGGAACACTCGAAGAGATATCTTCAACCACGAGCTCAACTCTCAATGCAAACCACCAACACAATAGGAACATGATCCAAAGACACCCACAAGCACAATGAAATCAACAGGAACAACCGCATCACCTCCAATCAACAGAATCTCTTGCATCTTCATATTAGAACTCAAGAACACTAATTGCCATGACTATCACACTAGAAAGATTACTTGCAGACCTCCAAACCATGAACCACTTGAGTTGAGGATACACACCAACATCCCAAACATGCTTCTAGAACCACAGACCATAATATTTCAATGTAGAGCAATCTGGACAAACTAACTATCACTATGTTTCCTCTGAATGACTGAAAAACCCGGTTCTACTCAGAAGGCCATAACTTCACCAATACTTCATGTGGACCTCTCAAATCTTAACTGGAGCAACTATAGACCATCCTCTACAAACCCTTTGATCCACAGATTTTGATATTCATCTTACTGGGAGTGCGGAGCAATCTACTGCACTGTCTTCACTGTTTCTAACAAAGAGATATATGACTCACTTGTTCCTTCTGGAGAGGCTAATTTTCTCAATATCCTCAACATTCTAGTCTTCAAAATAGGAAATAGATTAGGATATAGTTGACACCAATGACAACAAAAATATGTTGACATCAATGACAACACCGATTAGGCACATATTTGCAACAATCTCCTCCTTTGTCATTGATGGCAACATATGATGTGAAAAATTGATTCAACCATCAAGACAAGAACTTCTCCCCCTTTCTCTTAACACACTTGCAACCATTTTTCTTTACAGCTCCCCCTTTCACTAGCAACTATTTACTTCCAAGTTTTTTTGTTTACAGCTCCCCCTTTCACCAGCAACTATTTACTTCTGAGTTTTTCACATGACTTCTCTCCCCCTTTGACATCAATGGTAAAGGGCACATATTTGCAATCATCTCTCCCTCTTCTTGTTCTTTAGATCAAATCAGACTGAATTGCAGAATTAGTATAGTGACTACTCCCTATGAGTAGTAGCCCCTTAACATCAATCCAGACCACAAGATATGACTATGGATTCCACTAGATTGATGCACCCTAGTGCATCTTAGTTCTAATCAAGAGGGGTAATAACCCCTAGCTTCCCTCTGAGATACTCAAAAGTATCCTTTGGCAGAGGCTTAGTGAAAATATCTACAATCTAATCCTTTAAAGAAAAAAACTCCAGTTTGACTTCATTCTCATTTACCTTCTCTCTCAAGGAGTGAAACTTAATGGATATGTGCTTTGTCTTTGAATACAACATCAGATTCTTTGAGATGTTTATTGCACTTGAATTATCACAGAAGATTGTAACAGGCTCTTCAAACACAATTCTGATATCCTTCAACATTTGCTTCATCCACAAGACTTGAGTACAATTACTTGCTGCTATATACTTTGCCTCTACAGTAGACATAGATATTGCCTCTTTCTTTTTGCTCAGCCAAGAAACCAATCTCTTTCCCAAGAAGAATGCACCACCACTAGTATTTTTCCTGTCATCCACATCTTCTACCCAATCAACATCTGTGTAGGCATGAAGAGTGAAGTCATCATCCTTAGAATACCATAAGCCATAATCAAATGTCCCCTTTAGATATCTAAAAATTGTTTTAACTGCTACAACATGAGATTCTCTAGGATCAACTTGAAATCTAGCAATAATTCCAACTACATTCATAATATCAGGTCTAGTTTGAGTTAGATAAAGCAGTCCTCCAATCATTGATCTATACCTTTTCTGATCTGACTTAGGGGAATCATCATCTTTACTCAACTTGCATCCAGTTACCATAGGAGTACCCACTGGTTTTGAATCCTCCATTCAAAAAAATTTCAATAGCTCTCTCACATACTTAGACTGAGATATAAAGATACCTTTGTCTGATTGAGTGATTTGCAGACCTAATAAGAAATTCATTTCACCAAACATGGACATCTCAAATTCATTTTGCATCTGATTAGCAAATTTCTTACACATGCTCCCATTTCCACCAAAGATGATATCATCAACAAATACCTCAACAATTAAGATGTGCTCATTATCAATTTTGAAATAAAGATTACTGTTAGCAGTCTCTTTGCTAAATCCTAGTTTAAGCAGATACTTATCTAATCTTGCATACCAGGCTCTTGGGGCTTGTTTAAGTCCATACAAAGCTTTCCTCAATCTGTAGACCATATCTAGGTCTCCATTCAAGAATGCTAACTTGACATCCATCTGGTAAACTTTGAAATCTTTGAAAGTAGCAAGGAAAGAAATAATCTAACTGCTTCTATTCTTACCACAGGAGCAAAAGTTTCTTCAAAATCAATTCCTTCTACCTGAGAATATCATTTGCACACTAATCTTACATTGTTTCTCACAACTTCACCATCTTCATTTAGTTTATTCCGAAAGACCCATTTAGTTCCAATCATATTTTTGTCTTCAGGTCTAGGAACAAGATCCCAAGTGTGATTCTTTTCAATTTGCATTAATTCTTTTTTCATTGCTTTTACCTAATTTTCATCATTGCAAGCTTCACTTACTATTTTTGGTTCAATCTTTGAAATAAAACAAATCTCCTCTTGTTCTTTAGCAATTCTTCTTCTAGTTCAAACACCTTTGTTTCTATCTCCTATGATTTGATCTTCATAATGATTTAGCCTTACATACCTAGGAGTTTTGGGATTTGCTTGAACTTCTGATTCTTAAACTTGTTCCTCATCATCTACACTAGCTTCTTGAATTTCTAGATTTTATGGAGTAGTCAAAGTCTGAGTTTGAGTCTAAACTTGTTTTCCATTATTTGGACTCTCATCATCTGATTCATATCAAGAAGGTCCTTCTTTGCTTTCATCAACCTTGACATTAGCACTGTCAATAATCTTTTTCAATCTCTTGTTAAAGCATTGGTATACCTTGCTTTGAGTAGAGTAACCTAGAAATATTCCTTCATTACTTCTTGCATCAAACTTTCCTAGATCCTCATCTCTTTTGATATAGCATTTACTACCAAAAACTTTGAAATATTTCACTATAGGAAGATGACCAAACCATAGTTCATAAGGTGTCTTACGAGAATTACCTTTGATCTACACCCAGTTAAGAGTGTAGACAACAATACTCATAGCTTCTCTCTAATAGACTTTTGGAACATTTGCTTCCATCATCATGGTCCTAGCATCTTCTTAGATGGTCAGGTTCTTTCTTTCTACAACTCCATTCTACTGAGGAGTCGTAAGAGCAGATAACTGTCTTTTAATTCCATGCTTTTCACATAATGTATCAAACTCACCGGAGATAAACTCTCCACCTCTGTCGGATCTTAGACACTTTATATTTACACCAATCTCATTCTCCACCATAACCTTGAACACCTTGAATTTGTCAATAGCTTCTAATTTTTCTTTCAAGAAGGTTACCCACATCATCCAGGAGTAATCATCAATCAACAACATAAAATATCTGTCTCCTTGCACACTCCTAATTCTAGCAGGACCACATAGATCAGTATGCACAAGTTCCAACAATCCACTTGAATTTTGTTCTTTGCTCTTGAATGTAGTTCTGCTCTATTTACCCAATTGACATTCTCTACACATGCTATCAGTAGGTTTCACAAGTTTTGGAAGATCTCTCATAGCCTGAGTAGAACTTATCTTGACAATGTTATCAAAATTCACATGATACATTCTCCTATGCCATAACCAACTCTAATCAATCTGAGCAATCAAGAAACTCTTACCAGAACTACTTAAATGAAAGATGTTACCTCTAGTTTGAGTACCAGATGCAATTTTAGTTCCAGATCTTTCCAAGATTTTGCATTTTCTATCCTTGAATCAGAGATCATAACCCTTGTCAACCAACTGTCCAACACTGAGAAGATTATGCTTCAATCTTTCCACATATAGAACATCATTAGTGTTATTCTTACCATCAAAAGAGATGGATCCTTTGCCACAGATTCTACCAGCTGAGTTGTCTCCAAACTTCACAATTCCACCTTCATATTTTTCAAAACTTACAAACTTACTTTTATCACAGGTCATATGATGAGAACATCCACTGTCAATCACCCATTCATCCTTTTCTTCAATCTGAGCAGCTAAGGTACTTTCAACATTCACACAGCTAGTAGATTTAGTAGACACTGGATCTTCCTTGATAGCAATGAACACCAAGTCATTTTCAGAGGTACTTCCTTTATCAGATTCATCATCTATGACTCCTTCAGCTTCTTTGACATAGTAGCATTTCTTCGACCCCTAGGTCTGTTAGGGTTTGGTTTTGAAACCCTCTCCAGACATCTTGAAGAAAAATGACCGATCTTAGTGCAAGCAAAACATTTGAAAGGCAACATTCCTTCATACTTACCAGATCCTCTTGGTAATCTTTTGGCAATAAGGGCTTCAAGTTGTTCAAACCCAGATTCATCTTCAACAAGTTCCTTTCTTGCTGTTTCATATCTAGTTGATCTTCTTGAAGAGCTTTCACCTAGATCAAATCTTTATTTTCCAAAAATACTGGCCTTAAATGTAGATTTTGATTTGGGAAGAGAATCACCGAACTCACTCATTTCAAAGGCTAAAATCTTGCCAACCAACTGATCTCTTGTAAATTTTATGACAGTCCTGATCTCCTCAACAGTAGCAACTTTATGTTTGTATAAATTAGGTAAGGATCTGAGCACTTTTGTAACAATCTCTGATACTTCCAATTTTCCACCAGCACACCTAATACCACACACAAGTTCATTTACCTTATGTATGTAGGAAGTGATGTTTTCATCTTCACTCATCCTTAAACTTTCATATCTACCTCTCAGAGTTTGTAACTTAGCACATTTGACATATTCATCACCTTCATATAGATTTTCCAATTTCTTCCAAATTTCATGAGCAATTTTTAGCTCCAATACATTTGTCATTTTTGTATCAATCAAGGCACTCAACAAAGCTTCTTTAGCTCAAATATTGTTTTCAACATCTCTGATTTGATCTACAGTTGTAGGACCATTCTGCAGAGGCTTATACTCATTGTTTGTTATCAACCAATACTGATCACCCATGCATTGCAAGTGACATTCCATCTAACTTTTCCAAAGGGAGTAATTTGTTTCATCAAATCTAGGACTATCCTTTTTGTATGTCATCATCTTGGATCTCCTCAAGCGGTCAAGCTTCTTTTAGAGGAACTGACTATGATACCAATTATTGGAATTAGGTCAGACAACTAAGAGGGGGGTGAATTAGTTGTCCCACAATTTAACCTTTTCTAATTTTAATCTTCTTTAACTTACAAATAGATTAATGATGTAAACATTAAAGCATGAATCAACAACACATGAGCAGAAACAAAATGAACACACATAACACCAGAATTTTTACGTGAAAACCTAGTTAAGGGAAAACCATGGTGGGGGTTAACCCACAAAATTCATACCCTATTAAAAGTACTTAAAAGAAATGGGAAGGCACTTGCCTTTGGGTGCACTACCCAAAGCTCATTGCTCAAAGAGGCTCACTACCTACAAGATTTTATGTTTAATATAGAAAGAATGAACTGAGAACTAGCATCTTCTTCATGCCTGGTTTAGTCCCATTAAAAACCCACAAAACTTCTTCTCTGTCCCCAATCACATCTTCACTATCTCTTCATCCTTTATTGCTCTTGTTCTTTTGCTCCTCCTCTCTGCTCTGCCTCTGTACCTTTCTTAGAATTTTATCATTTTCTCTCTAACACCTTTCCACAACTCGATCACAAGTATTTATATACTTCATCAACCTTAAAATTAACATCAAGGTCGGCACTACAAACATATGACTTAATGAGAATCATTATACTATTGGCCAAACATAGCTAGGACTTGAATCTTCCTCAACCAACATGCCACACTTCATATAACCTCTCTTAGATCATCTGCAACATGCATAAATCATCCGGTTGGCCAAAACTAAAAAGAGCAAGAACACCCGAAGAGATGTCTTCAACTATGAGCTCAATTCTCAATGCGGACCACCAACACAATAGGAACATGATCCAAAGACACCCATAAGCACAATGAAATCAATAGGAACAATTGCACCACTTCAAATCAACAGAATCTCTTGCATCTTCATATTGGAACTCAGTAACACTAATTGCCATGACTGTCACACTAGAAAGATTGCTTGCAGACCTCCAAACCATGAACCACTTGAGTTGAGGATACACACCAACATCCTAAACATGCTTCCAGAACCACAGACTGTAATATTTCAATGCAGAGCAATCCAGACCAACTAATTGTCACTTTGTTTCCTCTGAACAACTAAAAAACCTGGTTCTACTTAGAAGGCCATAACTTCACCAGTATTCCATGCGGACTTCTCAAATCTTAACTGGAGCAACTGTAGACCATTCTCTACAAACCCTTTGATCCACAGATTCTGATATTCATCTTACTGGGAGTGCGGACCAATCTATTTCACTGAACTGCACTATCTTAATTGTTTCAAACAAAGAGATATATGACTCACTTGTTCCTTCCGGAGAGGCTAATTTTCTCAATATCCTCAACATTCCAATATTCTAAATAGGAAATAGATTAGGATATAGTTGACACCAATGGCAAAAAGAATATGTTGACATCAATGACAATACCGATTAGGCACATATTTGCAACAGAAGCACGAGAGACCTTCCACATAGTCCTATGTGGAAGGTCTAGGGCTCGGTGGCAGTGATGGGTCTGGTCAACTTCCTCATGACATAGTGGCACATCCTTCTAGTTCACACATTCTTTGATGAGACCTGGTAATCATTTGAGCCTTTCATAGTTGTCAAATCTTATTACTTGTCATGCTCTGATGATGGGACACTGTACCCAAGCGGATGATGAAAGATTGTGGAGATAAGGGGAAGTTAAGAGGATGATTAAGGTATCAGAATTTAGTACTTCATACCTATTTGGCATGCGAAAATTGCACTTTCAATCCTTTGTAGAGGAGGAATAATCATTGCCATATATGGGAAATGCCATAGCTTCATTGGCATGCAAACTGGTACATACTCCTCTTAACTGCTCAAAGCATCCCAATGGTCTTTTAACCAACGTTGGTAGAAGACATTCTCTCATCCCCTTGGAGTGTGTCACAGAGAGTAGCTATGGATACCCCAGTAAGACTAGTAGGCAAAAAGAGCCAAATGGCATTCCCTTGCAAGATTTCTATCCTTCGGCCCTTGAGGATTATGAAAACTAGTCATCCCTTGGCAATAGTTGATGGGTTCCAATGTTGACTTATTTTTATGCTATTTCCTATGCATCCAGACTTTATACCTATGATATTTCTGATACTTTTCTAAGACATTACTACTATAATATGTTGTCTTTGATATATATTCTGCAAACCTTGAACCTAATCTGCCAATATGAAACATGGTGATAATATTTGTCAATTGCATGAGTTAGACATAAGTATGTATGCATATGAATGAGATTTTATAGATTAATTATGAAGGTTATTTTGTATGCATATGTTTTATCGATTAACCCTATGCAGCAGCAAGTTGGTAGCATTAAGGAGAGGAGAATTTACAGCACGCTATGAAATAGAGCATTGAAGGAAGTCACAGTTAAAGTGCCAACTAAAGTTGAACGTGATCATCATGGAAGAATAAATACAAGAGAAGAAGAATACTTGTTCTAGGATTCCAATTACAGTTTATGTGTTTTCATCCATGAGTTAGTGTGTAGGAATTTCTATTTGAGCAGGACTCTACTTCCTTTGTTGCGGTTAGAATAATAAATTGATCTCAAACCTATACCCTGATATCTAGGGATGAATTTATGATCACGTTAATTGGTAGTTACATCATACTCTCCTAGTTCTGTATAAGTTAGGAGGGATGAGTTCGATGGTAAGTTAGTTTTTCTTTCCAAGATACTTTAATTTACAATTGCTCAACGGTTACTCTATTTTTATGTTGGAAGATACAGACATGTTTTATTGAACATAATTTGAGAAGATTTTTCTTTGATATGAAGTGAATACAACTATGTGTTATGAGAATCTAAAGTAGATTTCACTTCCAAATTAAGTGAGATAGTTCCCTGAGCTGGCCACTCAAGGTACTAAGCCTCACTTCATATATTTCCTTGTTTATTCATGCATTTCTAGTTAGAACTATTTTCATGTTATTTCATAAAATTGCATTGTGGAATGAGTAAGATATCTTGATTGCTATTTCTAGCAGTTGTGATTCTTGAATAAATTGTATATTCTAAGTCCTCCAGAGGTTAGTGTCAATTCTTTTATCATTCTATGTATTTTGAGTTAATTCTATAACTCCTTGTTGAATATAGTTATCTTTAGCTTGTGCTGCAGGTATCCGTAGCCATTGGGTTTTGTAGTCATTTTTATTATTTTTGCTATTCTTACATTTCTGTGCATTATAGCCAATTGAACTAGTTAGAATAGGTCTGTATGAGTTAGTTTAGGATAGGAATGAGTCTTGAAGGCATATATAATGTAGACATCATCATAAGCTTATGCTCCTTGGTCGATAATTCAATGTAGGAATGCAATGATAGAGTGGACTGTTCAGATAGGTTTACTCTTGAATTTTATTTAAGTTTACAACACATTAGTTTTCCTCTACATTTTTGGTGCCATTGCTGGGGATGGTGCTATCTTCATAGTCTCAATAGTTTTATATTCTTTCATAGTTTAAATCTTGATTTCAGCATTAGACTTAATAAATTCACTTTTCGGGAAACACCAGACATTCTACTAACATTGTGTAGGACCACTAAAACATAAAGCTCAAATTACTGTATGCAAAGGCAAAGAGATAACCAAGGTGGATTCCTCCCTTTGACTTCTCAGGACAATGAGGACACAACTGACTTTATCAATTATACAATAGAAAGTGCTGAAGAGGAGTTCCCTTTTACATCTTCGTCAACACTATCTACATCTCCATCAGCTTCCTCCATAGCTATAGAAGGGACTTTTAGAACCATGGGAGATAATTAGTAGATGATCCTCTAGAACAAGCAACATTTAAATTCCTATCCCAAACCCAGCACAAGATGCTACTCTTAAAAATATACCACCTTCTGCATTGCCTATTTTCTATAGCTTGGTGACTGAAGATCCTAACACTTTCCTATTCGAGATTGATGTCTTGTGTAGGAGTTATGACTGTACCACTAATCCTTACAGACTCAAACTATTCCCTACCACACTAAAAGATGTTGCTTTAAGATGGTTTATGGGGTTGGGAAAAGATGTTATTCCAAACTAGGATACCATGAAGACAAAGTTCCTGGCAAAATACAAAGACTACTACAGAGGACATGATAGGAGAGATGACATCTTTAGGATGTCACAGAAAGAGAATGAGCCACTAGAGGACTATGTGGAAAGATTCCAATTTGCCTTGAAGAAGAACCCTCAAAATAGATTGTCTGAAGAATCACTGAAGCTAGTCTTTTTGAGGGGGATCAATGATGACTGCATGGATGCCCTCAATTTTATTGGAATTGGGGACATATCTCAACTTCCTTTTGAGGATGTTTGCAAGGCTTGCAAAAATTATTCTAGAACCTTTTCCAAAAAACTGAGGGGAGAAAGAACAACCATTACAGGCAAGGCAACCAATGGGGTCTCTAGAGTGGAGATTAGTAACCTGCTGACAAACATGAAAGAGGACATTATTAGCCATATGGCTACTCAGCTAGACACTCTTCACATCAAAAAGAAACAAAAAGAGGCAGATGCAATGCTTACTGAATATTGCTCTAGCTACAGATAGAGGAAGGCCAATTGCAAATGCAAAAGAGTGGCCAGTAGCCAACAAGAAAAGATTGAACAACTAGAATTACAGCCATTTGAAGAAGATGATGGACAACTGTTCTTCATTACTCAGTGGAGACCATGGCAGCAAAGACAAGGTATGCCCTCTGATCCATTTAGTTATAATTCCCCCTTTTCTGCTACAAACTAGAATTTTTCTATTTGGAATACTCAATAGTGGCCTAGCAATCAAAATGCATGGCAAAACCCACAATGGAAAAATCCCTAATGGCCTACCCCACAAACTGGTTGGAGTCAACAATAACCAAATCCATGGCCTCAACAAAATTTCCAAGGTCCCAACTATAACCCTCAATGGCCTAATCAGCAATAACAATGGTAGCCTCAATGGAACAAGGGCCAACAATGGCAGCAAAATACACAATACTAGCAACCAATGATTCCATCTCAGCCTTAACAACTAGCCATAATTTTGCCATCAACACCTCAAAATCCACCTCCTAGAACTACCCAAATCCCTGCCCAACCTACACCTAACCCCAATAACAAGCCTATCTAGCAGGCTTATACTAATGAGGTAATGCAATATCCCACCTATGGGGTAGAAGTGAGTAATTTTCATCTTAGATCAGGGAAGCAACTTGCAGGGCCTTCATCTCCCCAAATTACAGAGCTTGAAGATGAAGAACCCACTGAAGAAGCCTCAGCTAAACCATCTTTGGAACCTGAACCAACCCATGATGTCTAGACTACCTTACATAAGAAGTCTCCTCCTTTCCCTGAGCAATTGGCCATCCAGAAGAAAACATCCCAAATTGATATTGTCCTTCTCAGCCAACTCAAAAATATAAGCATCAAGATTTCCTTAATCCAAGCCATCAAGGATATTCCTATCTACACCAAGACTATTAGGGATCTTTGCATAAAGAAGATAGGAAGGAAGAGAATAGACCCTCAAACAGTGCATGTGTTAGGTAATCTTGCTAATGTCATGTTGGGTAATATAACTATTCCCAAATATACAGATCTAGGTAGTCCAATGATGGATGTCAAGATCAATGGGACTCTGATTAAGAATACTCTAATAGATTTAGGAGCTACAATTAATGTCATGACCAAGGAAACAATGTAGACACTCCAATTAAACAACCTTAGACCTACTTAGATAGTTTTGCAATTAGCTGATAGGTCTATAGTCAAACTAGAAGGAATCATAGAAGATTTGGTCATTGCATTAGATTCTTGGGAATACCCTATTGATTTTATAGTATTGCAGCTAAAGGTTAATCTTGCTAGTTATCCTCTTATACTAGGCAAACCATGGCTTGCCACTACTGATGCATTTATAGGTTGCAAGTCTAGTAACATGATCATCTCCAATGAGACTGTGACCAAGAAGTTGGTTTTATATCCACCAGCCCAGCCATACCATGAGCTTGAGCAGACCATTTGGCCTAGCCTGGAGGATGAGGATACCTATTCTTTGCAAACCCTGATGACTATTGAATGTAGCACTTTATTGAATATTCTAGATGAAGATGAATTAATTACTCACATTATACAAAATAATTGTGGGAGGCACCCACATTAGCAAGACTGCCTATCTTGCTTACGAGACCCTTTGAGTAGCATAATATCCAATAGTTCATCAGAAGAAGTCTCCCAAATATTCCATACATTATTACCTAAGCAATGCTTACCTGTATTACCCAGCCTTGATTTGTCTTCTGTGCAAGAACTGTCCAAACAATTAGAAATCAAGTCAAGTAAGATGTTGAATATTAACAATACATTGACTGATGAACAACAACAATCCCTACATAAAATATTGCATACACACTTAGTAGCATTCACCTGGGATTACAATGATATGAAAGGCATTGATCCAACCTTGTGCATGAATAAGATATACATAGATGATGGGTATAGACCCATTAGGTAGTAGCAGAGGTGAATGAATCCAACCCTTAGAGAGATTGTGAAAGCTGAGCTTCAGAAGCTTCTAGATGCAGGATTTATATAGCCGATTTTAGATAGTGAATGGGTTTCACCATTGATCATAGTGCCCAGGAAAGGTAGCAAATGGAGAGTTTGTGTTGATTACATAGAACTAAATACTACTACCAGGAAGGATCACTTTCCATTGCCATTTATTGACCAAGTTCTTGATTCTTTAGCAGACAAGAAATATTTATCCTTTCTTGATGGTTTTAGTGGCTATAACCAGATTAAGATTATTCGAGAGGATCAAGATAAGATAATATTTACTTTCCCTTGGGGGACATATGCATACTCTGTCTTACCCTTTGGTTTGTGCAATACTCCAGCTACATTTCAAAGAGCAGTCCTTAGCATTTTCTCTAATTTTGCCCATGACAGTATGGAGATTTATATGGATGACTTCACCACATATGGTGACACATATGATGAAGCTCTACACAATTTGGAAAAGGTGTTAAAAATATGTATAGAGCACAACCTCTCTTTGAGTAATGAAAAGTGTTTTCTGATGATGACACAAGGAGTAGTCTTGGGACATTTTATCTCCAGTGTAGAAAAACAAGTGGACCCAAAGAAGATTGAAGTTATTTCCACCCTGCCTTTTCCACAGAAACAAAAGGATGTAAGGAGCTTCCTGGGACATGCAGGATACTACAGGAGGTTCATTCAAGATTTTAGCAAGATTGTTGCACCTCTATTTACTCTACTAAGCAAGGATAGTGAATTTGAATGGACATCAGTTTGTCAAACTTCTTTTCAAAAGATGAAAA
The DNA here is from genome assembly GCA_027924645.1 of Cunninghamia lanceolata. Taxonomy (NCBI): domain Eukaryota; kingdom Viridiplantae; phylum Streptophyta; class Pinopsida; order Cupressales; family Cupressaceae; genus Cunninghamia; species Cunninghamia lanceolata. The sequence goes on from BSBN01000814.1 coordinate 9,768,467, forward strand.
CATCCTTGACATAGGTCCCTGTGCTTAGAGGTCTGAATTGGACACTACCTTTTCACATCCATACAGATGCATCAGACTTTGCCATTGGAGTATTTTTAGTCCAGCAAGAATGAACTAAGGAATATGCCATATACTATGTAAGTAAAAATCTACAAGGAGCTGAGTTAAACTACACTGTGATAGAGAAAGAGATGTTGGTAGTTGTTTATGCCATTAACAAATTTAGGCACTATATAACTAGTTACAAGGTGTTTATACACATAGATCATGCTACAATTAGGTATTTGATGAATAAGCCAATAGTGGGTGGCAGAATTGTAAGATGGTTATTGTTGTTATAGGAGTTTGATATTACAATTGTTGACAAACTAGGTAAGGCCAATGTAGTTGCTGATTTTCTGTCTAGACTACCTGCACAATCTTCAGATGGAGTGGTTGATGATTCTTTTCCTTATGAGCATCTATTTTCTCTCACTATACACACTCCATGGTATGCAGACATAGCCAATTATTTGGTTACAAGGTAGATTCCAAGATACTTCTCTCCAAGGGAGAAGAGACAAATAGTTCACAAATGTTTCTCTTACTCTTGGATTTCTGGATTCATATTTTACACTGGCCCAAACAATATTATGAGAAGATGTATTAGAGAGGATGAAGTGTTTGATATAATGAAGGTCTGCCATGATGAACCTTGTGGGGTACGTTTTGCAGCCAAGAGGACAACCTTCAAGATACTAACAATAGGGTATTACTGGCCAACACTTCATAAAGATGTTGTCAAGTACACTAGGAGCTATGATAGATGTTAGTGAATGGGGAGGCCTACAAGAAGTGATGAAATTCCCTTGTAGCCATAGATCTCTTTGGCTCCCTTTGACAAGTGGGGATTGGATTTTATGGCCCTATATCTCCTACATCAAACAACAAAGAATATATCCTAGTGTGTACTGATTACTTGACTAAATGGGTTGAAGTTAAGGCATTACATTTTGCAAGAGATGGCAATGTGGAAAATTTCCTATATGAGGACATTTTCACTAGGTATGGTGTGCCAAGGGAGATAGTAACTAATCAAGGACCACAATTTACATCTGATTTAATCACCAAATTGGTTGAGGAATATTAGATAAGACATAAGAAATCCACTCCCTACCATCCTCAAGCCAATGGTCAGGTGGAAGTTACAAATAGGGAGATTGAGAATATCTTGACAAAGACAGTGAACCTTCATAGAAGAGATTGGGTTTCTAGGCTCCCAGAAGTTGTTTGGGCATACAGAACAACCTGGAAGACAACTATAGGGTTTACACCTTATGAGTTGGTCTATGGCAAGACAACAGTCCTGTCTATCAAATGTGAACACAAAACCCTAAGGACAATAGTGGAACTAGGAATGGACTTGACCACAACACAACAAGATAGGCTACAACATTTGAATGCTTTAGATGAAATCCAATTGGAGGCCATTCATCACACAGAGGTCATACATAAACAAAGGGAAAAATGGCTTGACAAGTACATCAAGACAAAGGAATTCACTGCAGGTGACTGGGCACTCCTTTATGATTCAAGATACAAGGACTTCAAGGGAAAGTTTTAGTCATGTTGATTAGGCCCATATGAGATCAAGCAAGTCTTTCCTAATGGTGTAGTTCAATTGTAGACTATTGATGAAGTTCAGTTTTCACTGCTAGTAAATGGACACAAGCTAAAACTGTATAAAAAGTCACTTCAGAAGGATGACTTTCTTGTTTCTATAGCTGGTCAGTATGGTACTCCTACCACTCCTGATGACAAAGATGCAACACCAAATGATACACCTTCAGATGTAGATCCACCAACACTATCTAGTGATGTGGAGGTTGAGTTATAGTACTCAACTGCTGTTGCTGAAACATAACTTTTATGCTTTATAAATCACATGCACACACTGCACATTGTACATGATGACCACAGTCACTTTTAGAGGAACCTATTTTTCACACCACATAGGGACCTATTGTAGATTGGGCCTTGATTTACTATTTTTGAATATATTCAGTTGGGACCTGTGCTGTGGGTGCCTGTAGCAACAAGTGTCTATGAAACTTTTCAAACATTGGGCATGCATTTAATTATTCTTACCATGCATTTCCATACTGCTCCACGTGCTTCCATCACCTTCAATAATCTAATGGTAGCGACATGTTTGTTTGACTTGTATTAACCAACTATTACTTCAACTATTGTGGTTTGTCCAATCGAATAAATCCCGACGTACCCACCACCCTTCCATCTACTCTATGCATATCACTCCGCTCGTGCCAAATGAATGCAAATGTACTGATCTCCTTTTCTAAGGTGAACCACTCAATTCTTTCCATAACCAATGCACATAAGGTAACCTTTTAATGATTATCTTAAAATTTCTATTTATATTCATTATTACTAAGTGTTTATCTTATGCATGCGGCAATATATCACCCTTTTCATGCAATCATTACTCTTTCATCCCTGCACATTCATTCGTGAAGTGTGGTCACTTCACCTTTCAGTTGGGGGGAGGGGTATATGGTCTTTTTTATTTTATGTTTTACCATCAATCAAATTTTCCTTAAGCTACTGTCAAGTTTTTTCTATGTCATTTTCTATGTTAGTCTACCCACCTTGAATTGTGAGCTTGTTATTTCCCTAAGAGTGAACTGAATTTCAAATTTTTATTACTAACAAAGCACTCTAAAAGCTACAGTTGGGGGGTGAAAGAATTGACAGGTAGTTTTCCGAGGTGGTAAAATTGGAATTAGGCAAAATTAGGAAAAATTGAGAAGTGATAAGAGTGTAAAATACAAGTGCAATGGGGGCTGATGTAATTAGAAGAGAACCATCGGTGCATAAGGAGATATTGGAAGATGTATTGGTTCTCCCACTCTTTACCAGAGTGGGGTGGTTAGACTATTTTCTAAAGTTAACAAAGTATGACAATGATATGGTAAGGGATTTTGTAGCAACTATGTAGTATGACGAAGCAATAGTAAGGCGATTAGTTGTGGACGCCTCTGAAACAACTATTGCCTAAGTCACTAGATTACCATAAATAGGGTCCAAGTATCTAGCCCGTACTGATGCAGCAGTGGCAAGGGAGGAATTTTGTGAGCATGGTGAGAACTTGGATTCAACCACTCAAGGTACAAAAAGATTATCCCTTCCATTCTTCTAGGGGAAATGTGATTTGTATATTATCAAATATATCACTTGTGATGGTAGACTAACTTGTTGTATACTGTACACTTTAAATTGTTGAATCACCTAGGCCATGACAAACTGGTTAATGTTCCCAATTATCTGTACAATATGTTAAAGAGAATGGCATTTGAGTATCAGAAAAGACAAATAGAGACTACATTGTCTCATCATTGTTTGGTAGCCCTACTGGTTAAAAGAAGTTTGAGAATCCAGCACCCATAGGTTAGCTGGGATACTTTTAAACAATGCAAGGATATTTCAGAACTACTAGAAGTAGATGAAACTCAACAAGAGCCAGAGCTAAAAGCTAAACCTAATGTTGAACGAAAGGATGAACCTGAAGTTGAGCCTGAACGAGAAGAGTTGCAGGAAGAAATTCCTCCAGAAACTAGGTCAGTGATAGTGGGAGAAACCTCAATTCCTAACCCTAAACCTAAGAAGAGAACTATGAGAAGTGATACTTCCACTTCTTCTAAGAAGAAGAAGAAGAAGAAGAGTAAGGAGAAAATAGAGAAGCATAAGGGCATTGAGAAGGAGAAGGGTGCAGGGGAAAGGAAAAAGAGGAGAGGTCAGAAAAAGAGAAAAAGTGAGGATAAGCCAGAAACTACCACACCTAGTCATTTAGGGAGGTTGAGGAGACATAATGTAGGAAAAAGAGTTGAGGAGGAATAAGGGGAAGCAGAAAAGGAAGAAGCATAAAAGTAGCAAGATCCAACATTGTTGGACATAGCTTCAGAGAAGGAAGGAAATGTCCCTGGGAATACTCCTATTGATTCAAGTATACTTGCCAAATGAAGAAGGTATGTTTCTTCATCCTCTAGTTTTGATTTAGAGGACATTTTCATTGCAAGAAAGATGGGAAAAATAGTTCCTGGTGGCCTTGTTAGAGAAATCTTTAATGTTACTAAAAATAAGGATGAAGGTTTTGATGTTGAACAAGAAAAAGAGTTGTTAGAAGATAGAAATATGAGGCAAGAACTTTAGGAAGCCCTTAATAGAATCAAACAATTAGATGAACAAGTGAAACAATATGAGGAAAAGGATAGGGAGAAAGAGATAAGAATAAAGGAATTGGAGGAGAAAATTAAGACATATGGTCATGGCTCTAACATGGATCTCTTAGCACAAGTGATTGAGAGTAAAATGGAAAATGAGGAAAAAGAAACTCCAATCCTACAGCCTACTATAATAAGACCTCCAACATGCCTCACTATTATGTCTATGGGTTTTGAATTGATAAAGTCCAATGATGAATTCAATCAAGATAAAAAAAAATGGGAGAAGGAGAAATAAATTCTTAATACATCATTGGAAAGTAAAAATGCTGAGCTAAAAAGGGTGGAAAGGAAGCTAATAGAAGTAGTTGATAGGGTAATTCAAATCATAGAATGTAGACCTCCATCAAAAGTTTATGCCTTATTACTCAAAGAAAAGTTTCTTAGTTTTTAATTCAATAGATTCATCAATGATTAGTCCATTTCCATCTATTCAAGGCATGATTTTTTCCAGTTATTTCAAGGAGTCAGTTTGGAAGAACAAGATTAGTTGTGTGAATACTATTTGCACAATTATTTGATAGAAGAAGATACAGAGTGGAATCCCTTGATCTATGCTGGTGATCTTCAAGTTAGAGCATTGAGGTCTTACCTCAGAAATGAGTAGCTTAGAGGGGAGCTAATAGATAAATATGAGGAACAGGAAAAGAAAGTGCTATTGTAGATTAAGAAGGAAGCCTTAGATCCCAAAGTAATCCTGACCCAATGGCTAACACTACTTACTCATAAGGGTCCAGATAAGGTAATTATGGATTTGAGACTCAGGGATTATAGAAGAATATAGTGGTTGGCAGTATCTATCATTCAGAATTGCAAGAGGTATGTGCAGAATAGATGGGATAGTTTGACCCCAGAGTTGTAGAAGAAAGAGCCTCATTCTCTCCACAACTTCATGAATATGTTTGAGAGGTTGCACAGGTATATCCAGATCTCAAAGAAAAAATGAGTTGAATGGCTACCCCTTACTTATCACCCTCCAATTCTTCTTTATCCAGTACCCACTGGGCAAGAGGAAGTGGTGATGAGTACAGGCATGCTAAATCAATCAGGATGGAGAAACTTGCATGCTACAATGGTTTTTATCTTAAACAGGGAAAGGGGGTCATATATGGATCTGAGGTAGATAACTTTGCATTATAACCTTTTCCTCTAGATGTTTTATTGAAAATTTTACTTTAGGACAAGCAAAAGTCTAAGTTGGGGGGAGATGATGGGTTCAAATGTTGACTTCTTTTTATGCAATTTCCTATGCTTCTAGACTTTATACTATGATATTTCAAATACTTTTCTAAGATATTACTACTATAATATGTTGTCTTTGATATATATTCTGCAAACCTTGAACCTAATCTACCAATATGAAACATGGTGATAATATTTTTTGATTGCATGAGTTAGACATAAGTATGTATGTATATGAATGAGATTTTATAGATTAATTATGAAGGTTATTTTGTATACATATGTTTTATGGATTAACCCTATGCAGTAGCAAGTTGGTAGCGTTAAGGAGAGGAGAATTCGTAGCACACTACGAAACAGAGCATTGAAGGAAGTCATAATTAAAGTGCCAACTGAAGCTGAACATGATCATCATGGAAGAATAAATACAAGAGAAGAAGACTTGTTCTAGGATTCCAATGGCAGTTTATGTGTTTTTATTTATGAGCTAGTGTATAGGAATTTCTGTTTGAGTAGTACTTTGCTTCCTTTGTTACAGTTAGAATAATAAATTGATCTCAAACCTATACCCTGATATCTAGGGATGAATTTATGATCACGTTAATTGGTAGTTACATCGTACTCTCCTAGTTCTGTATAAGTTAGGAGGGATGAGTTCAATGGTAAGTTAGTTTTTCTTTCTAAGATACTTTAATTTACAATTGCTCAATGGTTACTCTATTTTTATGTTGGAAGATACAAACATGTTTTATTGAACATAATCTGAGAAGCTTTTGCTTTGATATGAAGTGAATACAATTATGTGTTATGAGAATCTGAAGTAGATTTCATTTCTAGATTAAGTGAGATAGTTACCTGAGCTGGCCACTTAAGGTACTAACCCTCACTTCATATATTTCCTTATTTATTCATGGATTTCTAGTTAGAACTTTTTTCATGTTATTTCATAAAATTTCATTGTGGAATGAGTAAGATATCTTGATTGCTATTTCTAGCAATTGTGATTCTTGAATAGATTGTCTATTCTAAGTCCTCCAAAGGGTAGTGTCAATTCTTTTATCATTATGTGTATTTTGAATTAATTTTGTAACTCCCTGTTGAATATAGTTATCTTCATCTTGTGCTACAGGTACCCGTAGCCATTAGGTTTTGTAGTCATATTTATTGTTTTTGTTGTTCTTACATTCCTATGCATTCTAGCCAACTAAACTAGTTAGAATAGGTCGGTATGAGTTAGTTTAGGATAGGAATGAGTCTTAAAGGCATATGTAATGTAGGCATCATCATAAGCTTATGCTCCTTGGTCGATAATTTAATGTAGGAATGCAATGATAGAGTAGACTGTTCAGATAGGTTTACCCCTGAATTTTATTTAAGTCTACAACACATTAGTTTTCCTCTACAATAGCAGCGATCAAAAGGATTCTGGGCAAATATTTCTTGCAGCGTAGGGACCGATATAGAGTAAATTCTGATATATCCTCCTACTTCGTTTCTTCGTTGCTGGACGTAGGTGAGGAGAAATCAATGATCATCCATCTAGCAAGGGAGCTCTTTAAGCCTAAGCTGCTACGTGGTTTAGAGGAGGCCATCGAGATGGCCAAGGTGGGGGTTGGCTTTCCGCGCGTCTCTGATTATGAAAAGTACAAGGCAGGAGTGGAGGACATCCTGTGGATTCTGTTTCTAGGCAACTTCATTAAGTCCACTTTGATCAAACACCGTGAGAGGGCTGAGGAGGGGTACAGCTTCCTAAAGTGCTTCTGCAACCTAATGTAGCCTTTCAGAGTGCAGTGGCTATATGAGTTTGCAGATTTGGTCTAAGCAGAAGAAGAGGTGGTGGATCTGGATTAAATCCCAGTTTCATTCAGGTTCCTTTTTTGATGTTGCATATTCTATGGCGGCCATGTTACTTGCACTTATTTTACTTCTATTAATAAAATGTAAATACTGATAGGCAGTCTAGTTGTTTGGTTTAGGGGTTAGGTCTCCATAGAAAAATGTTACGGGGATGGGATGTTTAAGCAATGATTTTGGCCCTGTGTGGCTTTTTGATATCAGGCCCTATTTGGCCACTATGAATTATTATTAGTTTGGGTAGGGGATGCATAATTGAAACAGCCATGGCAGCTCACATAGTGTAATCCTTTTTTGATATTCCTATGTAATATAATATATCTTACTGATCGAAAAAAAATTATAATTCAGACATAGGTTTATACCATACAACATAAATTTTATATATGTATCCAAATTAACTTTTTTTTTGTTGAAATAAGGACATCAATACCTAATGTTCAATTTTTTTTCAAAAAAAAATTCTCTATTTTAAAAAATTTTCCGCATATGTGGAATAGAGACCTTGATGTTCGGTTAATAACCTATGTTCACTAGAAAATAGAAACTAAATATAATAATCAAATGAAATATATTCAAAATCATATTTTTTACAAAGCTTATACTAAGGGCTACATACTTACAAATTATAATTTTGAAATGACTTCATTTGATCCCCAAAAAAGTGAAGCAAAATTGATTTTTTGTTAGCATTTTGATAGGTGCAGAGGAGACTCCATCAAGGGTTTGATTTAAGACTAGGGCGTTATTTCCAAGGGGGTTTGATCTAAGGGGGTTTTATCTAACCCCCTTCAATTAAACCCTTTTAGATGAAACTCTCAAGGCTTAAATTGTTCTTTTTTCTAAAAACTATGTGATTTTAGACAAAAATTAGGATGTCCCATAAGTGGGACATGCTATTATGGCCACACCCATGCTTTGAAATGATTCAATTCAATTGGAAAATATGGTTGATCTTCATTTATGGAGTTCAATTTCTTATTTTAAAGAAGTTTTCTCATTTTTTCTCTTTTCTTTGCATTCCCAACTTCACGCTCCTCTGGTGTTTGAGTTTTTGGTCATTTCCTCGACATGATATTGAATTCTATATCAGTCTAAAACAAATGATTAAAAAACACAAAATTTAATAACTGATAATTTATCAAATTTACATACAAAACATGCAATTAAAATGTTTTTTCTCAATGTAAGACAAAAATCTAGTTAATTTCATCAATCAAGTATTCCAATTCATCAAAACATGAAAACAATGATTTACAATATCAAATTTAATTTAAAAACATGTAATTGGAATCTTCTACATCGATACAAGAACAAAAAGTGAACTAATTTTGTCAAGAAATCATTGTAGATCTTCAAAATCATGAAAGTAGTCTTTGTATGTTAGAAAAAGTGTAGACCAAGAGAATAAAATAGAGAATGTGGGCCAAAATCACGTGATATGCCTTTTTGTAGGCCATTGGTCAACATTTTAACCAATATAAAATGTGAGTGCGTTATAATGCACTCATGTTTTTTATTGTTTTAGAAAATTCCAACCCTAAGGGTTGGATTTTCCTTAGGCATCCAACCCAAATGGTTGTTTTTGGATTAAGTGTGTCATACACCTTCCAAGTCCTAATATTTGAAATGTTTATTTAATTATATTTATTATGCGCTCACATATTTTGGGCATCCCACTTGGAGAAGCACTATGTTTCACTTGTAGTTTGTATTTTGGCAATTTGTATTTATCACTTAGTGTCATGGAAGTTGCTAAATGTAAATATGACAACTTGTAAGGTGTGTAAGAGTTGCTAAAATGGAAAGAGCTTGTGAAAAAGGAAACTACCTTGGAAACTTGACAAGCATGATTTTAGGAGATTGTGAAAGCATGATTTTAGGAGCCAAAAATGGAGAGCCATATTTGAAGAGTTGGTTATGATTTGAGTAACTTTCTATATTATGGTGGATTTGATTCTCCATGACTAGACATTGTAAGTCATGGTTTGGAGTTTCCATTTTGGATGTTTCTTGTAATGGAACTCCTATAAATTGAATGCTTAAAGAGTCATTTGTGAGGAGAGGATTTTTTATGCAGGGTTATATTGTCAGTTTTCCTCCAGAGAAGAAAGATGTAAATATCCATGTTAAGGGTTTGAGCCTAAAAGTGTATTGTAACATTGTTGTTGTAGATTAATACATTGCTTCGATTCATTGGAGTGTGGGGATTTTACCTGAAAGGGTTTTCCCCTCATGTATTGGTGTTTCTTCTCTTCTATCTATTTTCTTCTTCTTTCATGTTCTTAAAGTGTTAATTTACATGTCGTTATTCTACTGAAAGTTTATTAGATCTGTAAGCTACATTATCTTTCCTCTAAGGGTTAATGTGATGGGAAATAGACTATGTATGTCTACACTTTAAGGGTATAGTAGTATGTGCTTGCATCAAGTTAATGAATATCTATTTAAGTAAAATATAGGATGTTGTAAGGTGCATGCTAGGTTCTCTTTTCCCTTTCAATTGGTATCAGAGCTATGGTGGTTCCATGGTTGTATGAGATTGCATGTGTTGGTTCCATGGTGTTTAAGGTTCTGGGCATTTCTTCTGTTGCAATTTCTTAGCTTTGCAAGCTTGATGGAATCTGTTGGAAGGAATTGGTTGACTATTAATCCTTGTTTGAGTGGAAGTCTTGTAGTTGATCTTGTTTGTAGGTTACAAAAGGCATTTGAAAGATGGAGAAGATGGAGTATTATGTAGTTTATCATGTGGTTACATTTAATATGATATTGATCTAGAGCTCCTGTTTGATAGTATGTAAAAACCCTCATGCATGGTGGTTGTGTTCTTTCATTCTATGGTCATGTGTAGTAGAGTAATTGTGTTGGGTGTCTATTCTTGGCTCCCTGATCACATGGAGAAACTTGAGTTGTCATGACTATGGTTTTATGTTCTTATGTTGGGTGCTTGGTTTTAGTCCCTGGCATTGGAAGACATTGTTTTGTTAACCTCAAATGCATGTAGGATATGGAGTTGGTCATTAGATGATTTGAAAGCTTCTAAAACAACCTAGCTCCTATGTATGCTTGTACATAGTGGTGATTGTGGAGTTGGTCTACAAGTGGGCCTAAAGTTCTTGGACCTCTTCTTCCTTTTTGGTTGGTTGTGCTTGTATGTCTCAATTTCATGTTGGTTGGATCTAAGGATTTTGTGGATTTTCCATTCAAAATCTATGGTTATGCTTATCTGTGTTATTCCATTATTCTAGTTTAACTATTTTGGTGGTTTCTAGACTTGTGGGTCTTCTAGATTATAAGTGGATATGGATTTGTATGTATGTAAGTGACTGGCACTGGTTTTGCAAGTTTTACATAGTTAATCAAAACTTGTGGTTTTGTAGATCTATGGATAAACTATTTTTTTAGATTATGATTCCTTGGGGGTGTTTTTGGATGTAAGATAGTTACAGATTTGCATGTATGCTTCATGCATGGTGTGAGGAGGTTTTTAGATTTCTTAGTGTGGAGATGTTGGTATGTGATTAGTCACTCAACATTTTTGTAGTGTTTGATTGATAGGTTCCTTGACTGTGATTACTGGTTCTGTATTTGTTTGGTAAATCAAATTAGGAGTTAATCTAGTGTTTGAGTCTTGAAATCTACATGTTAGCTTCTTTCATGTCTTAGTTTACAGGTTACTAATATGATGATGAGTTTGCATGTTTCATTTTTTTTGGATTTTCAAGTTTTGTAGTTTTGTGGGTTGGCCACCCATTGGTTGCAGTAAGATGACTCAAATGTGGATTGTCTATATCCATGAGATTGATTCAATGTTGATGCAAACTTTGTTATTTGGCCTTGTGTTTGGTCATTTGTGCATTAGTATGTTGCATTGGGATGAGTGGATGGTGTTGGCCTTGGCTTTGTTTTGGCATTGATATCAAAGGTCATTTATTCCTCCATGGTCAATGCACTCTATTCCTGTGTTAAATCAAGCTGCTTAACATTAGTGTTCATCCTTGTTATATGTTAAAGGGTGTAGAGATTGTGAAGTGTAGAATGTTGCTTCAAGGTAAATTTTTGAGAAGGCATTTCAATGTTGTTTATTGCAGTGGCAAAGTGTAAAGTGTTTGATAGATACAAGAATCCTAATAGTTTTCATTTGGTAAATATGGCATGTGATAACTAGGACTTGTATAAAGGTTTCAACTTTACTATGTTATTGTTATAGTGGCTCTTGTCTTAGTTTATGATGCAGAGTGGCACAATGGAAGCAACAAAGGTCTACTCTTCTCTCTGCCCACTCACCCACTTCACCACCTTATACAAGCAAAGTCACACTAAGGGCAAATTAGGGGTTTTATTAACCAGACTATTGTCCAACTCTCAAGACTATTTCCACATCTTCTAATAGGTGTACCAACACCTTCCTTGCAGTTGGTTTGATCCCCAACTTCACCCAACTCTCCAACCTTCACTTGGCCTATTGAGGCTACTAGTCCTCCTAAACCTGTTTTCACAACATAACTTGACAAAACCCTGAATGACTAGACAAACAAATGGTGGATTCTAATACCCTCTCTGGGACTCTAAAAAACCTCCAAGCCTCCAGTTCCAACTCTACTCCAGCAACCCAAAACACCCACTAGGTCTCTAGGCCTAATTGATCACTTTAGGTCTAGGTTACAAAGCAAAGGGTCTAAGTTGGGGTCATAGATCTGGGACAGGAATTTGGAGCACTTCCACAACCTTCAAACATCTCAAAACTACCATCCATTCACTCACCCTATCAGGATTTTTTCATTCACTTCACCAAATTGCATAATTTCAGTCAAATACATAGAGATATTTGACCTAGGGCATCACTCCAAAATTTTAAGACAGTCTTTCCCAGCAAAAAGCTTTTGGAATCATGTAAAGTACATCCCTAGTCTACATTTCACTAATTTGCACATGGTTTCACTAGTTGGGATGCATTCTAGGGCCGGATTTGTATGACAAACCCCAAAAAATAAGGTTTTAGACCAGTTTGGACACAAAATGCAATATCTCCCTTCTACGATCACTTCAAGACCTCAAATTTGAAGCATTCAAACCCTAACTCAAACTAGTTTTAGAAAAAGTACATTGATCCACTTGGCCAATCCATACAGGCCATACAACAATAGAAAAGTAGGGAAAAATAGTCACCTTTCTTGATTTCTATGCCTAAAATTCCATACAAAAACTCCTCCCCCATCCTGGAGTGAGAAAAATGACATATACACCAATCCAAGTCAGTAGACAACCTCCAAATGCAGTTTTAACTATCCAAAATGAGTTGTAACCAGCCAAATGTGTCATTAACACCATTGGCAACATTTGACCCTATGGTATTTTTGCATTAACACCAAGATACCGATTGGTTTAACTTGTCAAATGGATCTCCAATGACCAATACACTCTCTAGACCATGCAAAAACACAAAACTAGCAAATAGACTCAAAGAAAACCTCTTTAGACCTACTAGGCCTAAGTGGCACAACTAGGGTCCAAGTGGACTAAGAATGATTGAGGTTTATATGATTTCCCAATCATCTTGACCACACAAAAGGACCTTACATCCATGGTTAAAAAAGCCTTATTACCAAAACATACTGAACAAGAAACTTAACTTATCAAAATGCTACCAAAATGCTTTTAGGAATCAAGATGCTCCTAGGTGCCCTGTACCATACATCCACTGTCAAATAGAACTCAAGTCTCTTGAGTTGGAATGTTATCAAATGTGAATCCTGCCTTCTTAATGGCTTCTCTGCTCATCCAAGATGCATCTTCCTGAGGTTTTTTGAGCCACTTGACCAAATATTCATAGTAGGTGTGCCTCCTAGTCTGTTTAGCCACCCTGTGATCCAAAATGCATTCAATCTGATCAGGAGATGAAGGAATTAGGTCCTGGAGTGTCTGATCAGTTTGTTCTTTTGCCACAGTTGTCTGAGGATTAGATCCCTTATAGGGATAAAGGTCTGCTACATTGAAGATTGGTGACAAGGCAATGCCATCCAGAAGTCTGATTTTGTAGGCATTTTCTCCACATTTCTTTAGCACTTCACAAGGCCCAATCTTCTTCATAAGTAGCTTGGTGTATTTACCTATAGGTAGCCTCTCCTTTTTTAGATGCACCATGACCAAATCCCCTTCTTTGAACTATAGATCCCTTCTCTTTCTGTCAATAGACTGTTTGTATTTTGCAGAGGTAGACTGTAATTTTTGTTTTAATTGCTCATGGACATCTTTCATCACTTGGACAAAGTCTTTAGCCAATGCACTACTCTTCTCTAGTCCTCCAACCTCTCTAAGTTCCAAAATACCCCTTGTGTGAGTGCCATAAACAATTTGAAAAGGTGACAGGCTGGTGCTTCTGTTGACAGTGTCATTGTATGAGAACTCTGCCTAGGCCAAAACTGAATCCCAACTAGCACCCTGCTCTTTAGTTAGGCACCTTAGGAGGTTACCAAGTGACCTGTTGATCACCTCAGTCTGACCATCAGACTGAAGATGATAGGCTAATGACAAGGACAGATTTGCACCTAGTCTTTTCCAAAGCGTCCTCCAGAAGTGTCCTATGAACTTGGGGTCTCTGTCAGAGATTATGGACAAAGGTAAACCATGTAATCTAACTATTTCTTTGAAGAAAAGACCTATTATGTGTGAGACATCATGTGTGGTTTTACATGGGATGAAGTGAGCCATTTTTTAGAACCTATCGACAACCACAAAAATGCTGTCATGTCCATTCTTGGTCCTAGGCAAACCAAGTACAAAGTCCATGCTAATGGAATCCCAAGGCTTTGAAGGGATAGGTAGTGGAGTGTAGAGACCTGCATTGGATGTATGTCCCTTGGCTCTTTGATAGATTTGACAAGTCTCTACAAACTTTCTTACATCAGATGGTAACCTTGGCCAATAGTAGTATCTTCTAACCAATTCTAGGGTCTTATCAATACCAAAGTGGCTTGCCATACTGCCACAATGCTTCTCCTGAATGATACACTCTCTAATAGACCCTCTTGGAATACACAATAGGCTACCTTTGAAAAGAAATCCATCTTGTATCAAAAAATCACAAAAATTAGTGTTATACCTATCTGTCATGGCTTTGCAAGATTGGTAAGGTTCCTTGAAGTATTCATCTTCTGCATACTGATCCTTAATGGCATGTGTACCTATACTCTCCAACTGAATGGTTTGAACAACAAGATTCCTCCTACTTAAGGCATCGGCTGCCTTATTGGCCACTCCTTTCTTGTGTTTAATTGAGAATGTGTATGCTTGGATGTACTCCATCCACTTGATATGCCTGTGGTTTAACTTCTGCTGCCTGTTCAAGAAGCTCAAAGCATGGTTATCAGTAAAAACAACAAACTCCTTGGGTAGTAAATAATGTCTCCATTTTCTCAATGATTGGACCATTGCATATAATTCTAGATCATAGGTAGAATAGTTCTGTTTTGCCTCATTTAACTTCTCACTAAAGAAGGCTACAGGCCTCCCATCTTGACTTAGGACTCCTCCAACAGCCCTCTTACTTGCATCACACTCAACCACAAAGGTCTTATCAAAATCAGGCAGCACTAGGACCAGTTGTTCTGATATTTTCTTCTTTAACAGTTCAAAGGCTTGATTGGCCTCATTTGTCCATACAAACACACATTTCTTGCCCCCTTTTATGGTGTCAACAAGTGGAGCACAAATGGCACTAAACCCTCTAATGAACTTTCTATAAAAACTGCACAAACCATGGAAACTCCTTACCTCAGAGGCTGTAGTAGGTGTGGGCCAATTAAGAATGGCTTCCACTTTGCTTGGATCCATCTTGAGGCTGCCCTTTGAGATGACAAACCCCAAAAATGTCAATTATTCTTGTAGGAAGAAACATTTGTCAAGGTTAATTCTCAACTTCTCCTCTTGAAGCCTCCTAAGCACTTGATGGATATGTCTTATGTGATCTTCCTTGCTGTCACTAAAAACCAATATATCATCCAAATATACAACAATGAACTTGTTAAGGAAAAGTTTTAGCACCTCATTCATCAACCTCATGAACATGCTTGGTGCATTTGATAAGCCAAAAGGCATGACAACCCATTCAAATAGCCCTTCATTGGTGTTGAAGGCCGTTTTCCACTCATCCCCTTCCCTTATCCTAATTTGGTGATAACCACTTTTCAAATCCATCTTGGTAAAATATTTAGCCCTACCCAAGCAATCCATTAAATCTTCTATTCTAGGCATTGGAAATCTATACCTGATAGTAATCTTATTGATGGCCCTGGAATCAGTGCATAGTCTCCATGTGCCTTCCTTCTTGGGTGCAAGTACTACAGGTACTGCACATGGGCTAATACTCCTCCTTATAATCCCTTTATCCAACAAGTCTTGGATTTGTCTTGCCACTTCTATATTTTGCTCTGGGGTCAACTTGTAGGCTGCTTGGTTTGGTAGAGTGGATCTAGGGATGAGATCAATGCAATGACTAATCTCCCTCTTTGGTGGAAGGGCATCCTTACTTTCATCAGCTATCACATCATGAAACTTCTCCAATAGTTCCTCCACTTCTTTTGGTCCAATCCTCCTAAGAGGCTGCTGCACTTTGATCTTCTTAGGATTTGCATCCTTGGGCTTGATGACCACTACAAAACATGGCACTTTCTCCTCCTTGAGGTTAGCCAAAAACTCTTTTTCACCTACTAACATAATTAAACTAGGAATAATCTTTTCCTTGTTGTCCTTAATCATAGGAGTCATTGTGAAATTTTCACCATTTTTAGACAAATGAATTACATTTTTCTTACCATCATGTTGGGCACTTGTATCATGTTGCCAAGGCCTTCCAAGAAGAAGGTGGCATGCATCCATATCTACTATCTCACAAAGAATCCTATCATGATATTCACCTATCTTGAATTCAACCCAACATTGTTCTTTCACCACAATTTGTTGGTCCTTGGTTAACCAAAAGACTCTATAAGGGTTAGGATGAGGTATCCTTTACAATCCTCACTTAGTCACCATTTCATTAGAAGCTAAATTCTCAGAAGAACATGAATCAACTATTACCTTGCAGACTTTTCCTTTCACCTTGCAAGTGGTTCTAAACAAATTGTTTCTTTGGGGCTGCTCCTTGGTGGCTGGTATGATGAGAGACTGGTTAAACATGATGCATTCTCCACTCTCTGGTGCTGCAGGCTTGGAAGAGGTAGTTTGGTATGATGTGGTGCTTTGACAGTCATCCTCTTGAAGGAGCTACACCCTTCTATCTTTCTGATGTGCAGTAGTGTTTCCCATCTTCTCCGGGCACCTAAAGGACTGATGTCCTATCTGATTGCAGGAGAAACACCTTCCAATGAACATAGTGGAACCCCTGCCTCCACTTCTTCCTCTACCATTACCTCTCCCTCTAAACTGACCATGATCAGTACTGTTTCTATCAGCCTACACTTGACTGCCCTCTTGTGATCTGCCATCTTGGGGTCTAGAAAAGTTTTCCTTGTTCTAAAATCTGCCTCTACCTCTGAAATTTAGATTGCCTCTACCCCTACTGTTTGAATCACCTCTCCTTCTTTGTTTGTCTTCAATCCTCAATGCCATTTGAAAACACTTACGCACTGTCTCAGGGTTAAAGAGACTTAATTCATCTTGAATGGAGAACTTAAGACCATTAAGATACCTTGCAAGCTTCTGTTTTTCATTCTTAGGCATCTTGGCTTTCAAAGACATCTTGTGAAACTCCTCGGTGTATGTGCTCACATCCATGTCCTTCTGTCTCAATTTTTGCAACTTCTTGTGCAAGTTGACTTCATAGTCTTCAGGAACAAATTGCTTCTTGATTTCAAGCACCATCTTCCTCCATGTAGTGATAGGGTTCCTATCATCCTCTATCCTCTCATTTTGAATGAAGTTCCACCAACTTAAGGTTGGCCCCTTCATTCTAGATTTGGCAATTCTCACCTTATGATTTTCTACCACTTCCTCACATTCAAAATAGTTCTCCATTGCCTCTATCTAATCAAGGCACTCCTCTGGATTCATCTTACTAGGAAACATAGGTAAATCCACCTTACTGTCCTTCCTACTCAACTTTCCAAGTGCATCTAGGAATTGTCTTTCTGACATGCCTCCTTGTGGTTCTTCCATTGGCACTTCTTTTTCTTCGTCTTGATCCTCTTCATCTAAATCCAAGATGACCTCTGGCTTCTTCTTCTTATCCTTGTCCTTCTTTAACTTCTCTATCTTAGCCTCCAACCTTTTGTTCTTGGCTGCTTGCTCTCTCACTATCTTTACCAATTCAACATTAGTCACCTTTTGAGGAATTTCCTCCTCTTCTTCTCTATCTCCCATCTCTTTGATGGCTCTGATACCACCTAATGCAAAGTGGCACAATGGAAGCAACAAAGGTCTACTCTTCTCTCTGCCCACTCACCCACTTCACCACCTTATACAAGCAAAGTCACACTGAGGGCAAATTAGGGGTTTTATTAACCAGACTATTGTCCAACTCTCAAGACTATTTCCACATCTTCTAACAGGTGTACCAACACCTTCCTTACAGTTGGTTTGATCCCCAACTTCACCCAACTCTCCAACCTTCACTTGGCCTATTGAGGCTACTAGTCCTCCTAAATCTGTTTTCACAACATAACTTGACAAAACCCTGAATGACTAGACAAACAAATGGTGGATTCTAATACCCTCTATGGGACTCTAACAAACCTCCAAGCCTCTAGTTCCAACTCTACTCCAGCAACCCAAAACACCCACTAGGTCTCTAGGCCTAATTGATCACTTTAGGTCTAGGTTACAAAGCAAAGGGTCTAAGTTGGGGTCATAGATCCGGGACAGGAATTTGGAGCACTTCCACAACCTTCAAACATCTCAAAACTACCATCCATTCACTCACCCTATCAGGATTTTGTCATTCACTTCACCAAATTGCATAATTTCAGTCAAATACATAGAGATATTTGAACTAGGGCATCACTCCAAAATTCGAAGACAGTCTTTCCCAGCAAAAAGCTTTTGGAATCATGTAAAGTACATCCCTAGTCTACATTTCACTAATTTGCATGTGGTTTCACTGGTTGGAATGCATTCTAGGGCCGGATTTGTATGACAAACCCTAGAAAACAAGGTTTTAGACTAGTTTGGACACAAAATGCAATATCTCCCTCCTACGATCACTTCAAGACCTTAAATTTGAAGCATTCGAACCCTAACTCAAACTAGTTTTAGAAAAAGTACATTGATCCACCTGGCCAATCCATACAGGTCGTACAACAACATAAAAGCAAGGAAAAACAATCACCTTTGTTGATTTCTATGCCCAAAATTCTGTACAGAAACTCCTCCCCCATCCTAGAGTGAGAAAAACAACATATACACTGATCCAAGTCAGTAGACAACCTCCAAATGCAGTTTTAACTATCCAAAACGAGTTGTAACCGGCCAAATGTGTCATTGACACCATTGGCAACATTTGAACCTATGGTATTTTTGCATTAACACCAAGATACCGATTGGTTCAACTTGTCAAATGGATCTCCAATGACCAATACACTCTCTAGACCATGCAAAAACA
The DNA here is from genome assembly GCA_027924645.1 of Cunninghamia lanceolata. Taxonomy (NCBI): domain Eukaryota; kingdom Viridiplantae; phylum Streptophyta; class Pinopsida; order Cupressales; family Cupressaceae; genus Cunninghamia; species Cunninghamia lanceolata. Next base: position 9,787,379 of record BSBN01000814.1, read on the forward strand.
CAAAACTAGCAAATAGACTCAAAGAATACCTCTTTAGACCTACTAGGCCTAAGTGACACAACTAGGGTCCTTGTGGACTAAGAATGATTGAGGTTTATATGATTTTCCAATCATCTTGACCACACAAAAGGACCTTACATCCATGGTAAAAAAAGCCTTATTACCAAAACATACTGAACAAGAAACTTAACTTATCAAAATGCTACCAAAATGCTTTTAGGAATCAAGATGCTCCTAGGTGCCTTGCACCAGTTTACAAGGGTCAATAGTTGGTGATCAGCAACATTATACAAAGGGTCCTTAAGTCTTTTTAGGCAAGCATATTCAATTCAAAAGAGATAGTGTCATTTGATGATATTAGTACAAGGACTATATTTGATCTTTGAAGGTCATCATTTGGTTAAATGTTATTGATTTTGTTTGATTTAAAATCACTATGGACAAAGGCTATTCGATGGGCTCTTAAGTTGATGAGTTGACCAGCAGGTCTCGGTTTTCTTAGTAGGTAAAAGGTTGACATTTTTATTTAATGGTCAACAACCCTTTTAGGGAAGACTCAGACTCTGGTGACCTTGGTATATCGGGCAAAAAGGTAGTTTTGTTGTTCATTTCACAAGGTTAAACTTTAGAAAATGAAGGGCACTCGACTTAGGGTTTGACTAGTGCTGAAAGAGTTGGAGATTTGGTGAAATCATGAGGTGAATATTGTGAGATGTGACAAAGCTAATGCCACTGTGAGCAGTAGGAAAGAATAAAAGGAGCTCGACAATTATTTTTATCACTTGAAGCTTGAGGGCACAACAAAGACCTTGATTTGTTGGCAATTATTTAGGTGATATCTTTCCTTCTTGGGTGAATGTTGAGGTTTTAGTTTTGATATGGTTGGGGTTTGCTACAATGGACTATTGATGTGGTTGTAAACTGAACTCTATTAAACCCTTTCTTTGAAATGGTTAGGGTTTCATTCTAAACGGTAGTTTGAGAATTTTTTTGTTATACGTCTGTGGTTACTCAAACCCTCATGGTGAAACTTTGCAATACTCAAACAGTGAACATTGTTGAGAAGTCTTACATGCTCAAACTTCTCCTAAATGGGTCCATTCAACCTCCTAATCATGACAGTTATTGGCTCAAGGAAAAATTGCTTCAGGCAATTGGATAGGAACATTTACATGTACAAACTATTTGATGAAAGAACAAGAAAGGTGTGAGACAATATAAAAATATGCAAAACACTTTGTTGAATTATTGATTTTACTGTACTTGCAATATCATTGAGATAGCAACAATGTGTCTAAATGCAAAATCATTCTTGAATTGATAAGTTGTATGTGCACATTTATGTTTATGATTCTTGAGTCTCAAATGAAATGAGACAGTTAAGATCTAGATTGTAAAGAAATAAAGAAACCCTTTGTATTTTAGATCTTCATTTGATCTTTGAGATGTTGTTGAAAATGCCAGTGAGCCACTTGATTGTCAGTGAGACACTAATTTCTAGTGAGGCATCAAATATCTAGTGAGGCACATTTTGCCAGTGAGGCATTTGTTCTTGTCAGTGATACATTTTGTGTAGCTAGTGAGGCATGATTTTGATTAAGCCAGTGAGGCAATTTCTGAGTAGTTTTTCTGCCCCATGAGGGTTTTCCACTCATGAAATTTATTATGTCATGATCTCAATTGATGTGTGATCCATTTGTCTTTCATGTTTGAACATTTAGTTTTTTTGTTGTTGTTTTGATAAATTATATTGTCAACATCACTACTTTCTATTTTTCAAGTTTGATAAAAAGTGAATGAATTGTTTTTATTTACAACACTGATTCACCCCCCCTCTTAGTGTTGTCTGTACTCCAATAAGTGGTATCAGAGCATAGATTCGCTATAGAAGTCTAAGAGGCTTGGTTAGGTCATGATAGCGGAGTACCATGGGAAAGTGTAGAAGAAATAGAGAAAAGAAAGAGGCCAAACAAAAGGTTGTACAACAAACCCCAGTTAAGTCATGTGATGAGTTGTTGCATGAGTTTCATCTAAATGTTGATATAAAGAATGATTAAAAAAAGACTTTACTGTAAGTATAGATGAACAAAGACTTGATAAGAGAAAAGGTGATTTTATTGTTGAGATTGATGATGAAGAAAAAGATCTCGTTGTAGATGAAGATGATTGTGAAGTAGATGTTGAAGGTGAACTTTTGTGTGCTCTTGCTACAATCAAGCAATTTAGAAAAGAAAATCAAAGATTAAGAAATAAACTTCAGCAAGAAAAAGATTCCAAAGACAAGATATGTTTAGATTTTGCAAAAGTTTCTTTAGAGTTTAAAGAGGCAAGAAATCAGGTTGTTAACCTAAAGAGTCAAGTTGATGAATCTGACAAACTAATTATTAGGCTAAAGACTGAAATAGAGGAAGCCAAAAGAAAAATAGATGTAACAAAATCTGACCTTGAGGTGAAAAGAATTGAATGTCTGAAATTAGAGGCAGAAATTATCAATCTAAGAAAAGATTATGAAGGTCTCAAGGTCTTGTCTAAGAGATATTAGGAGTTTGAAGAGAGTACAAGCAAATTACATGAAATGTTGAGAAAAAAAAAACACTATAAAGACACCACAGGCTTAGGATATGAGGAAGGACAGACCTCTAAGGTAAGAAAGACACCTAGGAAGAAGATAGACTTGAGTTATCATGTTGTTGCTCCAGAAGATCAAGAAGGAAGAACAATCAAGTCTACAAGATTTCTACCTACCAAGCACTCAATGAGGTACAATTACTCTTAGTTTCATGGTTATTGCTATTTCTGTCATGTTTATGGTCATAGAGAAAGAGATTGTACAAGAAATTATAGAATGTATGAAAGACATGATTTTGTCAAGAATGTAAATAGAAGTTCTTATAACATGCCTAGCAAAAATTATCCTTTCTTTGGTCTAGACAAAAACATTATATGTTATAGATGTAATAAATCTAGACACAAAGCACAATGGTGTAGGAATAGTTTGATACAATCAACCAAGGGTTATGTGATCAAACAAAAGCAAGAGAATATCTTAAACAAGAAGAAGAAAGGTTCTATACAAGTATGGAGAAGAAAACAAGGTCCACGAGATGAACAACCAAAACTAATGCATGTTACTCAAAAGACATTATCCTTTGCATGAGAACTGGATTAAAGTTAGGGGGAGTTGTGTATGGTTTTATTATTCATCCTCATGAAAACATATCAGTGGTTTTACTATGATGGTAATAGTATTTGTTCATGTTGTTTCATGCCTCTTAGACTTTCAAGTGCTTCATTATGCTAATGGTGACTTTGATTTCTTCAATGTGAATCCAGTCCAAGGAGTTTCTTGTATGATAAAGATCATGATGACAAGAGAAGTATTGTTATGTTGTTTTTGACAGCAAAACGATCAGATATGGTGTTCATGTTTACTTATCTTTATGCTCATTTCTTCATACAAGACTATGCTTGTATTCAAATACATCTATCTCATATCAATGGTCAGTAAGAAGTTGAGAGATTACTATCAGGAGAAGATGTTATGGATTTGTTGTATGGAGTAGTTTTATGGAACTGAGCAGACTTGGAGACTTGTAGATTTTGTATCTCAAAGAATGTCATAGAGAGTTTGGCTTTCTCGAAGAAGTAGTGTATCAAATAGACCTTGTTAGAATGAGTTGAATCAAACATATCCTTCTTATAATCTTGGTGCAATTAGTTAGTCTTATTGCAGCTCAGTCTTATGCTTTGATGATGCTTTTCTCATTGCATTCATGCTTCCGTGTTTCCACTCATTTGATCAATTAGTCATTACTATTCCTATTGTTGTTGCATTACTGTTTTCCATACTATTGCTGTTGCATTACTATTTTCCATTCCTTTTATCAGTCATGGGGACACAATACAGTTTTGGACTTCACGCTATAGGCACTTGCTTGTTCTGGTATGTATGGGATATTGGTATACGTCATGACTGTTGAGATGTGTTACACTATGATAGTTTACATGAGGTTACATTTGATATTTTTATGACTGTGCTTGCAATTTTAACAGTGGTATTTTGGGTTTACATAGTGGACACATTGTTATTATAGTATGGTGTTTTGGCAACTGATGACTTTGTTGGTGAACATTTCATTTACAGTTTGAATCAGTGCTTAGTAATTTGATACAGTTGGTCATACATTTTCCTAGTGGTCACATTGCACCATTGGCTTGGCATAGTTGGTATCTTTTGCACACTTTGGCACTGTGTCTTCATACTTTTTAAGCTCCATACATATTACTCTGTTGCCTTTGGTAGTTTGTTGACTCTGGTTTCACCTTATAACTTGCTCAGTAGTCTTTTACATTAGGGGGAGATGAATCTCTCATGCTTTATTTGGCAGTTCAGCTCATATACTGTATACTTCTCTCATGTTTTATTTATCAATCTCATGCTTTTATTTGATAGTGAATGAAGTGAGTTACATTGGTGACAGCTTATCTTTTACAATGACAGTGGTTGGATAGCAAGTAATGTGCTACTTGATATTTAATGGACAATGTGGTATCACTATGGAGTATTTGCTCTTGTGTTTATATAAACTTGGATCACTTTTGTTTGTGTGGCATAGTTAAACATAGTGATGATTGAAAAGTTGAACCTAGCTTGACCACATAAATATGATTGTAATATTCTGCTTGTACCAACATTTGGACAGTGAACTTATCTCAAGAATGATATGTATAATCAATAATTAGTGGCAGAATTCTCTTATTGTTGCATTAGTTTGGTAGTGCTATTTGTTGTATGAGAAATCTACAATTTTCCTTGATCTTGTTGGTATCATGGTAGTGACATGCTCAGGTGTGCTTTTCAATCTTTATGGTATGCTCACTATTCTTAGTATTTAGTGCTTTTGCAAGTAATAGTTTGTTTTTGATTAATAACTCTAAGACAACTTTGAGATTGCATGAGGCAGTAGAATTTGAGACAATCACATTGTCTTGAGGTGTTGTTTGTTGATGCAATAGAAAGTAGCATGTGTTCATTATTGTTGTTTGAAGACCATGCTAAGTTGGATAAAGTTACACATAGCCTAGTGACTTTGGATAGTTGTTACTTGAATAGTGATATGATCGGCTCACTGATTTGATGCACAGTGAATGCGACAGTGACACTAAACCCAGGATTATAGTGAATTTGGGTTGCTCTTACATTGTTTGCTTACATATTTACCTTGACAGTGGTGACAATGTGATATTGATATTGGCAAACTCTGCAACTTCTATCAACATTCTTATAATATGGAGCTTATCAAATGTTTGTAGTACTCTGTGATTGCAGATATCTCTCATGAATGTCAAATATTTTTGTTTTTATTCAATGGAGCTCATTTGCAGGGGGAGTGATTGCTTTACAATCTAGTGTGCCTTGTCATTGTTGTAAAAGAGGGACAATAATTTGGTTGGCCTTGGTACATACATGTCTTGGTAATCATGATTGTGATACATAGATACAATGCAGCTTGGTACATGGTACATTTTCACAATGATTAATTAGTATCGTATCCTCCAATGTGCTATCTACTCTGCTCTAATAGTTTATACTTGGTGTAGTAGTTCCTTCTTATTGGACATCTATCATATGTTTTATCTCAATTAGGGGATAGTGCATACTCATATTTGTTGCATATTTCCTTGGGTATTTTTGTCAAAGCGGGAGAAGACATGACATTTGTCGGGTAATTTTTTATAGTGTTTTAGTGATTCATGTTTAGTGATTGATAGTGTTATTTGCCACATTGATTCAATGATTATCTTTGAGGAGCAAGCAGTTTATTTTCATACAGAAAGGAGCAAAGTTTGAGGTTGACATCAATATCAAAGGGGGAGTTTGTTGGCCTTGGCATTGTTTTAGCATTGATGTCAAAGGTCATCTATTCCTTCATGGTCTATGCACTCTATTCCTTTGTTAAATCAAGTTGCTTAACATTAGTGTTCATCCTTGTTATATGTTAAAGGGTGTAGAGATTGTGAAGAGTAGAATTTTGCTTCAAGGTAAATTTCTGAGAAGGCATTTCAATGTTGTTTATTGTAGTGACAAAGTGCAAAGTGTTTGATAGATACAAGAATCCTAATAGTTTTCATTTAGTAAATATGGCATGCGATAACTAGGACTTGTATAAAGGTTTCAACTTTATTATGTTATTATTATAGTGGCTCTTATCTTGGTTTACCAGGGTCAATAGTTGGTGATCAACAACATTATACAAAGGGTCCTTAAGTCTTTTTTGGCAAGCATATCCAATTCAAAAGAGATAGTGTCATTTGATGATATTAGTGCAAGGACTATATTCGATCTTTTAAGGTCATCATTTGGTTAAATGTTATTGATTTTGTTTGATTTAAAATCAATATGGACAAAGGCTATTCAATGGGCTCTTAAGTTGATGACCTGATCAGCAGGTCTTGGTTTTCTCAACAGGCAAAAGGTTGACATTTTTGTTTAATGGTCATCAACCCTTTTAGGGTAGTCTCAGACTCTCGGTGACCTTGGTATATCAAGAAAAAAGGCAATTTTGTTGTTCATTTTGCAAGGTTGAACTTTGGAAAATGAAGAGCTCTCGACTTAGGGTTTGACTAGTGCTGAAAGTGTTGGAGATTTGGTGAAATCATGAGGTGAATATTGTGAAATGTGACAAAGGTAAGCTCACTGTGAGCAGTAGCAAATAATAAACCTATCTCGATAGTTATTTTTGTCACTTGAAGCTTGAGGACATAGTAAAGACCTTGATTTGTCGGCAGTTATTCAGGTGATATCTTTCCTTCTTGGGTGAATGGTGAGGTTTTGGTTTTGATATGGTTAGTGTTTGCTACAATGGACTATTGATGTGGTTGTAAACTGAAATCTGTTAAACCCATTCTTTGAAATGGTTAGGGTTTCATTCTAAATAGTAGTTTGATAATTTTGTTGTTATACTTATGTGGTTACTCAAACCCTCATGGTTAACCTTTGCAATACTCAAACATTGAACATTGTTGACAAGTCTTACATTCTCAAACTTCTCCTAAATGGGTCCATTTGACCTCCTAATCTTGATAGTTATTGGCTCAAGGTTACATGTACAAACTATTTGCTGAAAGAACAAGAAAGGTGTGAGACAGTATAAAAAGATGCAAAACACTTTGTTGAAATATTGATTGTAATGTACTTGCAATAACATTGAGATAGCAACAATGTGTCTAAATACAAAATCATTATTGAATTGATAAGTTGTATGTGCACATTTATGGTTATGATTCTTGAGTCTCAAATGAAATGAGATAGTCAAGATCTAGATTATAAAGAAACAGAGAAACCCTCTATATTTTATATCTTCATTTGATCTTTGAGATGTTGTTGAAAATGCTAGTGAGGTACACTATTCCAGTGAAGCACCTAATTGTTAGTGAGACACTAATTGCCAGTGAGGCATCCAATAACCAGTGAGGCACATTCTGCCAGTGAGGCATTTGTTCTTGTCAATGAGACATTTTGTGTAGCTAGTGAGGTGTGATTTTGATTAAGACAATGAGGCAATTTCTGAGTGGTTTTTTGCCCCATGAGGGTTTTCCACTCATGAAATTTATTTTGTCATGGTCTCAATTGATGTGTGATCCATTTGTTTTTATGCTTGAACATTCAATTTTTTTGTTGTTTTTGCTTTGAAAAATTATACTGTTAGCATCACTACTTTCTATTTTTTATGTTTGAGAAAAAGTGAATGAATTGTTTTTATTTACAACATTGATTCATGCCCCCCTCTCAGTGTTGTTTGTACTCCAATAGATGGATACTTAGAGTGCCTGGATAGTTGATTGTTGGGACTTGTAGCATGTTTATCATGGTGTCATGGATAGCTTGGATACATGGTTATGTGTGAGCTTTTGAAAGTGATGGTTTTATCTTCTTGCTTGGAGATCTTGGTTCTACTTTATTCTTTTGCATTGCTGGTATTGTATAGGTTGATTATTAGATTGTATTAGAGCCATGTATGATATTCATTCAAAGGATGGTTATCACAATGCCTTGATAAGCCTGGTATCACAATTTTAGTGGTAGCTTTGGCAGTGATGTGGATCTATCACTTGGTGATGGATAATCTTCTACAATGGTTGTAGGTGTCATGGTAAGGCTTTTGGATTATGACTCTTGTATGTTGTGAAATTATTTTGAGATCCTAATTTCCATTGTTAGAGGATGATTATCTGCATGTGATTAGAGATGGTATTATGACTTGTTGGTTTTAATAGATAAATCTTATTTTGAGTGATTATTTGGTATTGTGCCATGATGGACTCTTTTTTCTAAGATTGGACTTTTGGCATGATGGTGTCCCTTTGGCAAGATATGTTCATTAGAGTAAGTAGTGATCTCCTAGGAGGAGATGTTAGATCATGATGTCATGTGTGTTCCTATATTTTACAAACATGCAGTGGGAGCTTTGATAGTGGTCTAGTGAAGTTCTCTTAGGTTTTGAGTATTAATCATTTGCTTGAAGCTTCATGATTTTGCAGGGTGCATTTTAAGTCAGCATGAATTGGTTGATGGATGCTCATGGATACTAGAGAGACTTGAGGTAGGGATAGAGATCTCTTGTTGTGGGGATCATATGTTGGAATGATGAAATTTTAGCAGAAAGATCGAGGAGCCTTCACTTGGGTATGGACAGTTCATGTTTGGAGCTGAGAGGAGATTGTTCTTGGAGAGAGTCTATGAGGCTTAGTATATCTTAGTTGAGCATTCTCATTCCCCGCTCTTAGTTCACTCAACACAAAATGATCTGATAGGTATTTCCCATGTTTTAGATTCATTTTGTTTTAATCTTTAATTTATCATGGATATGGATCTTGAGCTATAGTTTCTAGTTTTGGAGGGTTCATTTGAGGAGTACTTGGTATTATTATCTCCTTGGGATTTTCAATTGGGGTTTTGTGAAGGAAATCTTACTTGGCACAATATATCACATGGTGGTGTTGGTAAGACATGATATGGTTTGTAGTTTCTCTTTATGGTCTCATGTTTCTTCCTAGAGGTTCTTATTCATCTAGTATGATCACTAGTTTTGTGGTCATCTACTATTGTTGTACTTTATTATTTTTTAGCAACAATATGTATTCTTTTAATGTATATCAATGGAGGACTTGGGAGAATGGGAGGAGATCAAAGGTGAGAGAGAGTAGAAAACTATTTGTGGAAGCATGTTTTGTTTTGTAGCAGGTTGGTTGTAGTTTGCAGATCATTGTGATTCTTCTTTGTATTACATGATTTGATTATTAACAAGAAATTTTATGTAAGTGTTGATTGGTAGACTTTGAGTTGTTTTAGCTAACATTGCTCATGTAGTATGAGTCCTAGGATATATGTATGTCTTTTGGACTGTAGTATCAAGGGTCTTCCAATTTTTTGCATATCAGTGGCTTTGGTGTGTTTGTTATCATGGGAGATGGTAACTTTGAGCAAGATAATGTATTATATAGGGATGAGAGCTGTAGTATGGGCTAGATATGTCATGTGTAGAAGGTCTATCAATGGTGGGTTTTTTAGTGGGATGTAAAAAACTAGTTGCGGTTGTTATTTTAATAGTTTTGGAGCATCCATGCTCAATCTTGTTTTGTAGGAAGTTTGGAATTCTGAGTTGTGTTATGGTAATGGGTTTGAAGTTGGATACATTGGTGTGTCTATGTGACTTTTAGTGTTTCATCATGTTTTTGGAATTCTCATATTTTGTCATGTTGGTAATCACTTGGAAGATGTTGCATGTGCTTCTGTAAATATCATGAGAACAGTGGAGTTCAGTTGAGATAGTATGGAAACCTTGATGTTTCACAAATAGTTTGTGTTTCCCTTTGGCTCTTGTAAGTTATATGACAAGTGGGAGAATTTTTGGATTAGGTGTGTCATTCACCTTACAAGTCCTAATATTTGAAATATTTATTTAATTGTATTTGTTATACATGCACATATTTTGGGCATCCCACTTGGAGTGGCACTATGTGTCACTTGTAGTTTGTATTTTGGAAATTTTTATTTATCACTTAGTGTCATGGAAGTTGCTAAATACAAATATGACAACTTATAAGGTGTGTAAGAGTTGCTAAAGAGGAAAGAGCTTGTGAAAAAGGAAATTACCTTGGAAACTTGACAAGCATGATTTTAGGAGCCAAAAATGGAGAGCCATATTTGGAGAATCAGTTATGATTTGATTAACTTTCTATATTATAGTGGATTTGATTCTCCATGACTAGGCATTGTAACTCATGGTTTTGATTTTCTATTTTGGTGGTTTCTTATATTGGAACTCCTATAAATTGAATGCTTGAAGAGTCATTTGTGAGGAGAGGATTTTTATGCAAGTTTATGTTGTCAATTTTCCTCTAGAGAAGGAAGATGTAAATCTCCATGTTAAGGCTTTGGGCTTGCAAGTGTATTGTAACATTGGTGTTGTATAATACATTGGTTCGATGCTTTAGAGTGTGGGGTTTTTTACTCAAAAGGGTTAAATTCCCCATGTATATTGGTGTTTCTTCTCTTCTATCAATTTTCTTCTTCTTTCATGTTCTTAAAGTGTTAATTTACATGCCATTGTGCTGCTGAAATTTTCTTAGATCTATAAGCTACATTATCTTTCCTCAAAAGGTTAATGTGATGAGAAATCAACTATGTTTGTTTCCACTTTAAGGGCATAGTAGTATGTGCTTGCATCAAGTTATTGAATAGCTATTTAAGTAAAATATAGGATGTTATATGGTTCATGCTAGGTTCTCTTTTCTCTTTCAAGTTGGACCTACCATTTGGATCCCAAAGACGTGTTTTCAACAAAAGTTAGAAAATCAACTAAATATTGAGCGTGCTCTCAATTAGGTTTACACGATTTTCAATGTTAATATGAAAAAATGATAGGATGAATTCAAGTTTTTTATTAGCTTTATAACCATGTATTGTTTTCTAAAATCTGATAACATTAAGGTTTCCATCTTCAAGTTCTTTTACTAATGTGTTGTTTATTTTTGCAGAAAACCCATGTCTAGTATTTCTGGTTTCTTTTTTATTTGTTTGTCAAAATTTGAAATAAATTACATTTTTAGATTCTAGACTCAATTATATACACATTGAAAAAAATTCTTTTGATTAGTTTTCAAAAAAATTAGGGGGAAGCACACTCAAATTTTTATTTTTCAGGATGTGTCCACTTTGAAAATTCATAAAAAATCATATATTCATTAAAAAATTAACATAAAAATCAGGCATAAACTAAATGGTTTTAGCTAATTTTTCACCGAAAAGATTTGTGAAATACTTAAAAAAAGTCATCATTTTAGGGGGAGCACACCAAACGCTATGTTATATTTTTCAGAACAAAAATAGGATCACTTTGTGTGCTCGCCCTATTTTTTTGGATCAAGAAACTACATACTTGGGGTCTCCTCCCATTTATATTAAAGAATTAACAAAAAAATCTAATAGAGCTTGATAAACCAACAAAAAACCACCACTTAAACTATTGGTTAGGTCCACAACAAAATCCTTGATATATAACCTATCTACAACTGCTACAATCATACATAAAACTATATACAGTTTGAGATTTTACATTGCAAAATATAGCCACCTATTAAGACTATCTACCAAAGAAAACAGAGCCAACAATCTCAGGTGTTGCAGTCCATTGCATACTATGTTTCCAAGATTTCCTGCATCCAATCATCCTCCACATCAAGTCCCATGAGCATCTTGAGAAAAACAATGCCACAAACCGCCCTCCTCCAATACCCTGCGATCTTCTCAATGTTGGATTCAACGATGAAGTGATTCCACTCAACAACATGCCTAGCCACATTGACCCTATGATTTCCTTCAGAAGTAGAATCCCAATACCACTATGTGCTACACCCAAAACCTCTTTCCATCCCCCTCTGAAATCTTCTTCCACAAAGGATTCCATCAATCTCTGAAACACCGCCTTCTCCTCATTCGAGTCTAACAGGACTGCCAAAAACATTAAAGATAAATCTGAATTAAACCTATACTTGTTTGCATTCACCATGTATTCCTCACCCAAGACCCATTTAATGGAGAATGGGACAATGTTGCTCTTCAGTTTAAAGACCTACTTCATTTGCCTGTCTTAAATGTGCCCCAAAAAGGACATTTGTCTTTTATATCATACCAACTAAATCAAAGTATCCATAGATGACAGAGAGGGAGAAACAAAAATAAAATTTATCACTTGAAACAACTCTTTATTTCCACCCAACCCAAGCTGCTTCCCAGAAAATAGGTACCCACACGCTCCACCAGCTCCATCACACCACATAGAAAAGACATAATGTCAAAGAGATGAGTGGTTGTTATCATTAAGCTAAACCTTGAAAAGAATGGCATGCTATAAGTTTATAGCCAAATTAGCTAACGTGTCAGCCTTGTCATTCCCATCTCTATAGACCTAGTTAACTACCACACTCCCAATGCCTTGTAATAATTTCAATGCCTCTCTTAATAATGCATTAAGTTTCCAATTTAAAATCTCCCTTTTTCTAATTCAATTTATAACAATTAAGGAATCACCTTCAATTTCCACCTTATACACCTTAAGATGATGGCAGAGATTGAGCCCTAGGATGAGAGCCTGAAGCTCAGCTTCATTATTTGACGCATGAGCTAACTTCTTTGCCACTTTTCTGATGATCTCCCCTTTCTAATTGCACACCAGACAACTAGAACTAGACTCTCCCAGATTGACTTTTGATGCTCCATCAAAGTTTAACTTAACCCATCCTTTTGCTGGCAGCACCCACCTAGCCTCCCTTCTTTTCTTTAGGGAATCTACTCCCCCATCCCTATTAACATGGGTGTGCTCCTCCTATTTGAACCTCTTTATCTCCACCATTTAAAAAAGATAGTAGTTTAGAAACTATATTTTAAACACTACAAATCTTGTTCTTATCACATCTTCTAATTATATTGTGGCTATCTTCAATTTCTCATGCAAGATCAGTTTTTACTAATTTTAGAAAAAAAAAGTGACCACTTTTGACCCCCTTTTGATCCCCCATTTCCATGCATGTATACCCTTATCTAAATTTGAAAAAATATACATAAGATTGTTCTATTCTTCATTCTATACACAAAAAATTACATTTTTTATTTTTTTGTGCAAGTTATGTGACACACATGCTCAGTGATGCAATTTTCAAGATGCATCCACTTCAATAAATAATTAAAAGAATAATTAAAAAATACACAACTTGTAGTACCCAGTCTTGGTTATATTTCTACCAAATAGTTTTCATAAATACCTAACACAAGAAAAAAAATAGGGTGGACATTCCAGACACTGTGTTATATTCTAGTGATAAAAATAAGAGTGCTTTTGTATGTGCTCAACATTTCATCCTCTTAACCTTAGTTATTTTTTATAAGCCTCGGTAGTTTAGAAATTAGATTCAAAGTACTAAAATTCTTGTCCTTATCATATCTTCAAATTTTGAGTGTACATATCTTGAATTACTCATCCAAGTCTAGGTTTAACTAATTTTAGGGAAAAAGTGACCACTTTTGACCTACCTTTTCTCCCCTATTTCCATGCACTTACCCCATGGTGTTCATACATTGTTCATAAAATTTTCTCACTTTTACACACTTAGGGATCTTAAAAGAACTTGTCTAACTATTGTAGCTTGGAAGGTTCTATTAGTTTCAAGACATACAACTGAGAGGGGGGGTGAATCAGTTGTCTCAAAACTCTCTTATTAACCACTTAAATCCTTCTTGTAATTCAACAGCATAATAATAAATCAATCATGGAATCATAATGCAACAATTTAAGAGCAGAAATACATTAACACATATGAAACCAATAATTTAACGTGGAAAACCCAATTAAGGGAAAAACCACGGGGTGACTAACCCAAGATTGTATTCTCTGTTAAAAGAATAAGAAGAACAAAATGGCACATGGCAATTAGGGCTCACTGCCTGAGCACACTGCTCACAAGAGGCCCACTGTCTACAAGAGACACACTGTCTACATAATGATAAATATTACATACTTGAACTAAAGAATAGCATCTTCACCATGCTTGAGTCAATTCTATTAAAGCCCAACACTTTTGCTCTACCTTTCACTCTTCTCATCTCTACCACACTCTCATCTCCACCAAGATACTTTTGAAATGACTTCACAACTTCTTATTTATACAAGACATTGATTTTGAGATAATCATCCAAGTCGGCATACTTTACAGAGCAAATATACAAATACAACTTGACTAATTACAAAAGACTTCATATGAATCACCACACTGTAGGCTACATAGATCTGGGACTTCAATCTTCTATGAGGAACATGACATGCTTCGTAGAACATCTTTAGAATCATCCACAACATGTGTAACTCATCCGATCGGCCAAGTTTAGAAAGAACATCATCATCTAGAAGTAATTCTTCAATCACGAGCTCAATCTTCAATGCGGACCACCAACATGAACTGGACATAATCCAGAGACCTCCACAAGCTTACCTAAATCACCAAGAACATCCACACTACTTCTGCTTACTAAAATCATTCTCTCCTTCATCCAGAACCTCAAGAACACAGTCTATCATCACTGTCATATTGGAATAGATGCTTGCGGACCTCCAAACCATGAACCAATTGAGTTGTCAATTCACATTGACTTCCCAAACACTCCACCAAATCCACATAACAAGATATTGCATTTCTGGATCTCACTGGACCTTTTTGTGTCACTATGTCACCTTTGAACATTTGCTAGAGCTGGATTTACCCATATGGCCATAACTTCTTCAAATCTTCATGCAGACCTCTCAAATCTTTAATGGATCACCTTTAGACACATATCTACAAACCCTTTGATGTGCATCCTTTGATCTACATCTTAGCTAGGATCTTTGCTTCACTGTCTTCACTGTTCTTCTCTGTTCCTGATAGGACTAATTTTCTCAATATCCTCAGCATACAACTCATCCAATCTGTAATGCCCCTCATTTTGTCCTAAGATAATTGGTAGTTTTATATTGCTCTTTGCCAGTTAAAGATGTTTGTGTTGTTGTTATGCTTGTGAGCTGAGATGGTATAGTATTACTCTTTCGAGTACCCTACTACACTGCAATTCCCTGACTTTGTGTGCTTGATGTATTTGCATATACTCATATACAATCTATTGTTTTGATGCAGGTTGCAGGTACTGGGCCTCGACTCCACCTAACTTAGTATGTCTGAGTAGGCCCTACACCAATGGATAACATTGATGGGAGATAACATGAGGTTTTCCCTAGGTCAATTTCTGTTTTCAGTTAGTGTCATGGGTCTTGTTGTCACTCTAAGATTCTTTTCTCAGGTTTGGTCATCATCAATATGTAATTGTCTTTGCTTGATTTTGTTGGTTTCAGTCTATGTGAAATGTTTGGAAATGAATAATAATAATATTAAGTTAGATATAATAGTTTTGCTAGTCATTATTCACTATTGTGGACTTGGGAATATTATGTGTTGTGGTATAGATCAAGTTAGTAATTTTGTTGATTTTAATGAATTCTGATTAGATATTGTCCTAAGTCATGGATAATATTTTATGATTAATACTATATAGTAGTTTGAAATATTTTTTAGTTAATAATTTATTGTTGTGAGTTGTCGGATGAGAATTTGATTTGGGGATAATCTCTCTGTCAAAGAAAATTAATTATCTTCTATTTTTAGTGAGTAGTGGGATTCTCTGTATCAGATTTGTGATAATGGAAATTAATGAGTCTTGGCTAATTTTGCTTCTGGGGGTTATCTTTTGGGGGAAGTCCTTTTCTGAGAAGGGGGAGGAGGGTTTTGAAGTTTTAGTGTGAAAGCGTGAGCTGCGGGGTTGGATTTGGAGGCAGCAACGACTCCTAGCCATCAAGTATTCGTATTTCAGGTTCTATCTCTGTATGACATGGTCTTGGATTCTATTTTGATTGCATACCAGGATTATACATGGTCTTGGTTTGATTTTGCCTGAGAAAAGTTTGTTTACATGATCTATTTGCATGCCATGAGTGATTTCATAATTTGATCTTTTGGGAAATTTCTATCTGAATGTTTTGGGTATAGTCGCTTGCTTCACTTCATATTTTGCATGCTTACCCAACGAATTATTCTTATATCTTCAGGTGATCATTGCTCTGCTTAGAATGATAAAAAAATTAGATCCTATCTCTTTTATCTTGTAACAGTTTTGAAGTTAATTCTATTTATTTTGTGTGCCAACAACATTCGCATAAAATTCTTAACTCCATTAGTTCACTACTCTGTTAATAGGATTGACTTCCCTTTTCTTTAAATTGATTTTATTATTATCATGTCTCGTTGAACTTAGAAGCTTGTCTTTGCAAATGAAAAACACTAGTATGACAGTAACAAAAGAAAACATTTGAACTTAGGCAGTTGCAACTCCAGCATCTGTCAAAACGTCTCTAGCTTTTTGCGTGATGGATGCCCATTTCTATCACAAAATATCAGCAAGGTAGTCAAAATTGATTTTACACTTACCAATTGTATTGCCTGTTCAACAAATCAATTTTTGTTCTTACCCTGAGATCATCGATTTACATGACATCTCTTCGAAGCTTTCCATCAAGGAATCTTTGTACCTCGCCTGTTATCGTGTCTTGCATGCATAGTGTGTTATAATGGCATCAGCCTTGCTTTAATCTTTTCATTAGTATCACGACCACCATGGTTAGTGTCTCAGCATTGCCTAAGGATTAAAATTTAAATTCATTAGAGGAGGGATGCAAGCATGTTACCTTTCCTTCAAATTTTGTTTTGCATACTTCCACCACTGCCCCCATACGTTTGATTGCTTGAATTTGTCTTGAAACCTTGCCTGTAGGGTTGTACTCTCTCTCTTCTCTCTCCTAAAATGATCCTGCCAAGAATTCATACTTTTCTCTCAATGGCTTTCGGTGATCTTTTGTCTTCTACAGAAAATGAAGTATTACCACTTTCATGCACCGTGGTCTCTTAAAATACTTATGGGTTTATAGTTAAAAGTTAGTAATTAGTGGATTTAGAAAGCTTCTAAATGAACTCCTTGAGTACCTTAATAACTCAGGTTAGAATGTTTCCTGGCGGTGTTGTAAATTGGAGATAAGAATTAGTTTCCTTAGTTAACTTCTGGTATTTAAAAGTAATACTAGTATGCTCTTACCGATTTAGTTGTAAGTCAGTTTTGGAATGTAATTTAATTAGTTTACATTGTATGCTATTTATTGGAATTGTTGAGTCTTTGAGATCTCTATAGCAGGATTTATTTATGCGAACAGTAGGGTCACAGATTCAACTAGGGGAAAACACTTTTGAAGCACTGATATGATTTATCAGATAAGCATATGAGATTGATGTTATCATTGAATCTTCGTTTGTAAAGAAATGTGAGCAGATATGTTTTCTATGATTGCCATCCATTGTGGATTGGTTAGGAGCTAGTTTGTCATGTTCACATATTGTGGCAATGCAATGATGTTTGTTTGTTGAGTCAGAGACAATATTCAGCCTAGATGTCCAATCCAGTGCCAAGTCCATAATAATTCTTCTCAACGACCTAATTAGCAATCTTGAACATTAGTTAAAGTCTTGAACCAAGATCGAATCTAGATCCATTTTGTTATTTCAATAATATCTATGACCTGAGACTATATTCAGCCTCTGTGTCCCTATTTCAAGAGTATCGTGGGAACCCTTCTAATCCAAGCATCGTCAAAACTATACCAAGATTTATTAGGCCTTAAAGGAACCCTGACCTAAGGTATCCTATAGTAAACTTTAAGATCACATTGAGGTATGGGTAATAAAGTTGCCAGATTTTATGGACGTCTTGTTACTCACTGGTAGAGAGACTTGTGATTCAATCTTTCATTGAGAAATACCCTTTTTTCTAAGCTTTCATTTTAGCACTAGTTGGTGGTATAATGGCATAGGTTCTGTTTAGACTCACTAAATCATAAATTTAGAGCATTCCATTATGCAAGGTGCTAGTCAAATGTTTGCGATACTTCATGTGCATAGTCATAGAGGTGCATGTAATTTATTGTATCTTATTATACCAATGTTTGTCAATATTTGATACCTTCTTAATTGTAGGTAAATTTTATATTGGGTTTTACCTTTATGTATTTGCATGCTTTTAGAATACAATTATATGTTCAAGATAGGATGATGGTTGTTATTTTATTTCCCGTGTAGAATTAGATATATACTATCTTAGAAGTTAGAAAGTTATAGTTGCTATCATAATGAAAGCAAGTATTTGTAAATTTAGAAAGTCAATGCATATAAGTGTTTAGTTCTTTTTGGTCTAGACTAAAATAGTAATTACATTGATATTGATTAAACAATGATAGATGAAATTAGATTTTAGAATAGAATGATATATGTTATTATTATTAGAATTTTGTTTAAGAAAGGTAAAATTTTATAGTGATGATAATTAGGAATAGAGTCTTAATACTCTGTTAGATTCTTGAACTGTGTTATGGCTTAATGATCAATATCATTGTGCAATGTTAATGTGAAGAAGCTTTGCCTTGCAATTTAATAGGTTTATCTTACAATATAATTACTTGACATGGTTAGTAACCTTGTAATTGTTACAATAGAATAGAATTGCTTAGGATTGTATATTAATAGAAATCTTTTAAGTTGTTGATGTGGGTAATAAAAATTTGATACTTGTTTATGAACATTATTTTCAACGTCGTAGGCACTGATGATATTAGTATTATAAGTTTAAATGTTGTCAGTAACCTTCTCTTTTGAGGGATCTTAGTAGTAGGAATAGGACTTTAATGCATCTTGTCTATGACTAACCTTCTTGGTAATAAATTTGTAGGAGCTTGATGTCATGATTCGATTCTTAATATTGTTTTATTGATTGGCTTTATATCTTTAGAGTCATAGATTTACTTGCAGGTTGAGTTGAGATTGGGATGATCATGGTTATTCTTTTTAAAAGTGAATAGATGAATGGTAGTAGTAAGTTACTAAATAAATCATAGAGGCAATTGTAGATCTTTGTGATTTGATTAGAATACTGTTATCTAAAGTAAGTTTATGACTTAATCTAATAAGAGAGATTTAAAGCCTTTTATTGAATCCATGACTGACATAGTTCAAAAAGAGTAGTAGTACTTGGGTTTTGGATATATATTTATTCCTGATATTTATTGTTGTTTTTAAACCGATGTGATATACCGATGCAATTGGGTCATTGCATTTATTTTGGTTTTGAGTCTTGCTATTATATTTGGTGACCATGTTAGTTTCATGGGAGTTTAAGGTTGTTAAGCATCATGTTTTGGATAGTTGTCTTTTGATAATTGTTTTGAAATCTTCTAGCTCCAGAGGCTTGTTACCTTGAAATTTAGTATGATTTTTTTGGCAAGAATGTATTGGTGATGTGTATGGGAAAGATTGTTCTTTGAATTTGAAAATTTGTTGATTAAATGTTTTATCTGATTGGGATTTTGAAATGGACAAGGGTAAGTTTCATGGTTGAGATTTTGGATTTATAATGGTCTAAGTAATGTATTGGTTGGTGAAAAGATAGAAGCCTTTCAATCCCTTGTCCATGCATGTTATTGGTTCTAAATTATGGTTAGGGGTACTAGTTGTGTGTAGGAGAGTGGCTTTCATGGTGGGGTCGGTGCCAAGGTGGATGCCTGGGTAACCCCATGGAAGTTGTAATTAAGTGATAACTTGATAGTTTATCTAGGTGGGTTGGGTAGAAATTCACATAACGAGATAAGAATGATGCCTCACCCATGCCTTGAGTGCTCTCTAGGCTAAGGATGGGATGAGAAGTCCTGGTTGGCAAGGTCGACCTCCTTGTCTTCATGAGAGGATGTGTCGACTCTGCATGTGTCACCCTATGGGGCCGGTGCCTAGAGAGAAGCTACCAGGGTAACCATAGATGGGGGCCGACTTCTAGAGAGAGATAGCCTGGGTAACCCATGCTAGGACCATATGATGACACTCTCCCTACTACAGTCTAGTTACTCCCTATTATCTTTTGTTGATGCCTCTGGAGTACTATCTTGTCTTGTGCAGTTTTGATAATATGTTTTGTCTATGTCGAGTCTGTTTCTATTTGTTTGTTTTTGTTGTTGTATCCTTTGACCTAGATGAACCTCATTGTTATCTCCTAGCTCAGAGGGGTGGACCTCAGGGTTCCACATGGTTGGGTGGAAGAGCTATCCATTGGTCTTCTTAGATGTTATGGTTTGAGATCAATGCAGAAGTGTTCCAGTCCCTGATTTGTTCTACACCTTCAGAGTTGTGGTATTCATTCATAATTGTACTATTCTGTAAACCAATGTGATCGGTCTTGTAATCTTGTATTGAACCTTTGTAATTATTCATCTCTGCAAATGTATAATGTAATACTTTACAGTTGTATTATGATGCTTATCACTTGTATTGTTAAAATATTATCTAATGCAGTTATGTTCCCTTGAGGTGTTAGTTGTTCATTTCATTTAATCTTGGTAATAGCGTAATTGCATTTAACGATTAATGTATCTTCTTCCTTAAAAAAAAATTTCTGTTTCTTTTGCTCATGTTAGACTAACAGTCTAGGGTTGCATGATGGGGCATCACATTTGGTATCAGAGCCAGGTTTGAACACCGGGTACTCTGGTTAATATTGAGCCCATTATGTAACCTAGTGCTTAAACTCTGTAAGTTAAACTATTTCCCTTTTAAAGTATTCCTTAATTTCAAGTTGTCCCTCAGAGGTATGTTTTTATATGAAGATACTTAAGTCCAGATGCGAGATCCCTATCCTTATCTTGTTGCAGGCTTCCAGGAGTAAGCCTGATCCTAGGGGGGAGGATGTAATGCCCCTCATTTTGTCTTGAGATAATTGGTAGTTTTATATTGCTCTTTGCCAGTTAAAGATGCTTGTGTTTTTGTTATGCTTGTGAGCTAGGATGGTGTAGTATTACTCATTCGAATACCCTACTACACTGTAATTCCCTGACTCTGTGTGCTTGATGTATTTGCATATACTCATATATAATCCATTGTTCTGATGCAGGTTGCAGGTACCGAGCCTCGACTCCACCTAACTTAACAGGTCTGAGCAGGCCCTACACTAATGGATAACGTTGATGGGAGATAACATGAGGTTTTCCCTAGGTCAATTTCTATTTTTAGTTAGTGTCATGGGTCTTGTTGTCGCTCTAAGCTTCTTGTCTCAGCTTTGGTCATCATCAATATGTAATTGTCTTTGCTTTATTTGGTTGGTTTCAGTCTATGTGAAATATTTGGAAATGAATAATAATAATATTAAGTTAGATATAATAGTTTTGCTAGTCGTTATTCATTATTGTGGATTTGGGAATATTATTTATGTATTGTGGTATAGATCAAGTTAGTAATTTTATTGATTTTAATGAATTCTAATTAGATATTGTCCTAAGTCATGGATAATATTTTATGATTAATACTATATGGTAGTTTGAAATATTTTTTAGTTAATAATTTATTGTTGTGAGTTGTTGAATGAGAATTCAATTTGGGGAGAATCTCTCTGTCAAAGAAAATTAATTGTCTTCTATTTTTAGTGAGTAGTGGGATTCTCTGTATTAGATTTGTGATAATGGAAATTAATGAGTCTTGGCTAATTTTTCTTCTGGGGGTTATCTTTTGGGGGAAGTCATTTTTTGAGAAGGGGGGGAGGGTTTGGAAGTTTTGGTGTGGAAGCGTCAGCTGCAGGGTTGGATTTGGAGGTAGCAATGACTCCTAGCCAACAAGTATTCGTATTTCAGGTTCTCTCTCTGCATGACATGATCTTGGATTCTATTTTGATTGCATACCGACATTATACATGGTCTTGGTTTAATTTTTCATGAGAAAAGTTTGTTTACATGATCTATTTGCATGCCATGAGTGATTTCATAATTTGATCTTTTGGGGAATTTCTATCTAAATGTTTTGGGTTTAGTTGCTTGCTTCACTTCATATTCTACATGCTTATCCAACGAATTATTCTTGTATCTTTGGGTGATCATTGCTCTGCTTAGAATGATAAAAAAAATTAGATCCCATCTCTTTTATCTTGTAACAATTTTGAAGTTAAATCTATTTATTTTGTGTGCCAACAACATTCGCTTAAAATTCTTAACTCCTCCATTAGTTCACTGCTCTATCAATAGGATTGACTTCCCTTTTCTTTAAATTGATTTTATTATTATCATGTCTTGTTGAACTCAGAAGCATGTCTTTGCGAATGAAAAACACTAGTGTGTTAGCAGCAAAAGAAAACATTTGAACTTAGGCAGTTGTAACTCCAAAAATCTATCAAAACATCTCTAGCTTTTTATGTGATGGATGCCCATTTCTATCCCAAAACTCCCATTCTGGCGCTTGTGGGAAGGACGTCAGCAAGGTAGTCGAAATTGATTTTACACTTACCAATTGTATTGCCTATTCAACAAATCAATTTTTGTTCTTATCCTAAGATCATCGCTTTACATGACATCTCTTTGAAGCTTTCCATCAAGGAATCTTCTTTGTGCCTCACTTGTTATCATGTCTTGCATGCATAGTGTGTTATAATGGCGTCAGCCTTGCTTTAATCTTTTCGTTAGTATCACGACTGCCATGGTTAGTGTCTCAGTGTTGCCTAAGGATTAAAACTTAAATTCATTAGAGGAGGGATGCAAGCATGTTACCTTCGCTTCAAATTTTGTTTTGATTACCTCCACCGCTGCCCCCATACATTTGATTGCTTGAATCTGTCTTGAAACCTTACCTGTAGGGTCGTACTCTCTCTCTCCCTCTCTCCTAGAATGATCCTGCCAAGAATTCATACTTTTCTCTCAATGGATTTGGGTGATCTTTTGCCTTCTGCAGAAAATGAAGTATTACCACTTTCATGCACCGTGGTCTCTTAAAAGACTTATGGGTTTATAGTTAAAAGTTAGTAATTAGTGGATTTAGAAATCTTTTAAATGAACTCCTTGAGTACCTTAATAACTCAAGTTAGAATGTTTCCTAGCGGTGTTGTAAATTGGAGATAAGAATTAGTTTCCTTAGTTAACTTCTGGTATTTAAAATTAATACTAGTATGCTCTTATCGATTTAGGTGTAAGTTAGTTTTGGAATGTAATTTAATTAGTTAACATTGTTAGCTATTTATTAGAATTGTGGAGTCTTTGAGATCTCTGTAGCAGGATTAAGTTATGCGAACAGTAGGGTCACAGATTCAACTAGGGGAAAACACTTTTGAAGCACCAGTATGATTTATTAGATAAGCATATGAGATTGATGTTATCACTGAATCTTTGTTTGTAAAGAAATGTGAGCAGATATGTTTTCTATGATTGCCATCCATTGTGGATTGGTTAGGAGCCAGTTTGTTATGTTCACATATTCTGGCAATGCAATGATGTTTGTTTGCTAAGTCAGAGACCATATTCAGCCTGCATGTCCAATCCAGTGCCAAGTCCATAATAATTCTTCTCAACGACCCAATTAGTAATCTTGAACATTAGTTAAAGTCTTGAACCAAGATTGAATCTAGATCCATTTTGTTATTTCAATAATGTCTATGACCTTGAGACTATATTCAGCCTCTGTGTCTCTATTTCAAGAGTATCGTGGGAACCCTTCTAATCCAAGCATCGTCAAAATTATACCAATATTTATTAGGCTTTAAACGAACCTTGACCTAAGGTATCCTATAGTAAACGTTAAGATCACATTAAGGTATGGGTAATAAAGTTGCCAGATTTTATGGACGTCTTGTTACTCACTAGTAGAGAAACTTGTGAATCAAGCTTTCATTGAGAAATACCCTTTTTTCTAAGCTTTCATTTTAGCATGAGTTGGTGGTATAATGGCATAGGTTTTGTTTAGACTCACTAAATCATAAATTTAGAGCATTCCATTATGCAAGGTGCTAGTCAAATGTTAGCGATACTTCATGTGCATAGTCATAGAGGTGCATGTAATTTATTGTATCTTAGTATACTGGTGTTTGTCAATATTTGATACATTCTTAATTGTAGGTAAATTTTATATTGGGTTTTACCTTTATGTATTTGCATGCTTTTAGAATACAATTATATGTTTAAAATAGGATGATGGTTGTTATTTTCTTTCCTATGTAGAATTAGATATATACTATCTTAGAAGTTAGAAAGTTATAGTTGGTATCATAATGAAAGCAAGTATTTGTAAATTTAGAAAGTCAATGCATATAACTGTTTAGTTCTTTTTGGTCTATACTAAAATAGTAATTACATTGATATTGATTAAACAATGATAGATGAAATTAGATTTTAGAATAGAATAGTACATGTTATTATTATTAGAATTTTGTTTAAGAAAGGTAAAATTTTATAGTGATGATAATTAGGAATAGAGTCTTAATACTTTGTTAGATTCTTGAACTGTGTTATGGCTTAATGGTCAGTATCATTATGTAATGTTGATGTGAAGAAGCTTCACCTTACAATTTAATAGGTTTATCCTACAATATAATTACTTGGCATGCTTAGTAACCTCGTAATTGTTACAATAGAATAGAATTTCTTAGGATTGTGTATTAATAGAAATCTTTTAAAGTTGTTGATGTGGGTAATAAAAATTTGATACTTCTTTATGAACATTGTTTTTAACATCATAGGCACTGATGATATTAGTATTATAAGTTTAAATGTTGTCAGTAACCTTCTCTTTTGAGGGATCTTAGTAGTAGGAATAGGACTTTAATGCATCTTGTCTATGACTAACCTTCTTGGTAATAAATTTGTAGGAGCTTGATGTCATGATTCGATTCTTAATATTGTTTTATTGATTTGCTTTATATGTTTAGAGTCATAGATTTACTCACAGGTTGAGTTGAGATTGGGATGATCAAGGTTATTCTTTTTAAAAGTGAATAGATGAATGGTAGTAGTAAGTTACTAAATAAATCATAGAGGGAATTATAGATCTTTGTGATTTGATTAGAATATTGTTATCTTAAGTAAGTTTATGACTTAATCTAATAAAAGAGATTTAAAGCCTTTTATTGAATCCATGATTGACATAGTTCAAAAAGAGTAGTAGTACTTGGGTTTTGGATATATATTTATTCCCTGTGTCTATTGTTGTTTTTAAACCGATGTGATATACCGATGCAATTGGGTCATTGAATTTATTTTGGTTTTGAGTCTTGCTATTATATTTGGTGACCATATTAGTTTCGTGGGAGTTTAAGGTTGTTAAGCGTCATGTTTTAGATAGTTGTCTTTTGATAATTGTGTTGAAATCTTTTAGCTCCAGAGGCTTGTTACCTTGAAATTTAGTATGATTTTTGTGGAAAGAATGTATTGGTGATGTGTATGGGAAAGATTGTTCTTTGAATTTAAAAATTTGTTGATTAAATGTTTTATTTGATTGGGATTTTAAAATGGACAAGGGTAAGTTTTGTGGTTGAGATTTTGGATTTAAAATGGCCTAAGTAATGTATTGGTTGGTGAAAAGATAGAAGCCTTTCAATCCCTTGTCCATGCATGTTATTGGTTCTAAATTATGGTTAGGGGTACTAGTTGTGTGTAGGAGAGTGGCTTTCATGGTGGGGCCGGTGCCAAGGTGGCTACCTGGGTAACCCCATGGAAGTTGTAATTAAGTGATAACTTGATAATTTATCTAGGTCGGTTGGGTAGAAATTTACATATTAAGATAAGAATGATGCCTCACCCATGCCTTGAGTGCTCTCATAGGCTAAGGATGGGATGAGAAGGCCTAGTTGGCAAGGTTGACCTCCTTGTCTTCATGAGAGGATGTGTCAACTCCACATGTGTCACCCTATGGGGCCAGTGCCTAGAGAGAGGCTGCCAGGGTAACCATAGATGGAGCCCGGCTTCTAGAGAGAGATAGCCTAGGTAACACATGCTAGGACCATGCGATGACACTCTCCCTACTACAATCTAGTTACTTCCTGTTATCTTTTGTTGATGCCTCTGGAGTACTATCTTGTCTTGTACAATCTTGATAATCTATTTTGTCTACGTTAAGTCTATTTCTATTTGTTTGTTTTTGTTGTTGTATCCTTTGACCTAGATGAACCTCATTGTTATCTCCTAGCTCAGAGGGGTGGACCTCAGGGTTCCACATGGTTGGGTGGAAGAGCTATCCATTGGTCTTCTTGGATGTTATGGTTTGAGATCAATGCAGAAGTGTTCCAGTTCTTGATGTGTTCTACACCTTCAGAGTTGTGGTATTCATTCATAATTGTACTATTCTGTAAACTGATATGATCAGTCTTGTAATCTCGTATTAAACCTTTGCAATTATTCATCTATGTAAATGTAGAATGTAATACTTTACGGTTGTATTATGATGCTTATCACTTGTATTGTTAAAATATTATCTGATGCAGTTATGTTCCCTAGAGGTGTTAGCTATTCATTTCATTTAATGTTGTTAATAGTTTAATTGCATTTAGGGATTATTATATCTTCTTCCTTCAAAAAAAAATATTTCTGTTTCTTTTGCTCATGTTAGACTAACACTCTAGGGTTGCATGATGGGGCATCACACATTCCTTGACATCAATGCAATAGGAGTATGTTGACATCAATGACAACACCGATTAGGCCCATACTTGCAACAATCTCCCTCTTTGTCATTGATGGCAACATATGATGTGAAAAAATATTTTAACCATCAAGACAAGAACTTCTCCTCACTAACTGACATAACTCCCCCTATCAACAACAACCATTCACATGTTTTCTCTTCTTTTACTGCTCCCCCTTTGATCAACAACCACTTTTTGTTTTTCACATGTCTTCTCTCCCCCTTTGACATCAATGGGCACATACTTGCATCACTCAGAATCATAAAGACTACTACCCCTGAGTAGCATCTTCCCATCATCATATGGACCACAAGATATGACTATGAGATCCACCAGACTGATGCACATCAGTGCACCTTAATTTAGAATCAGAGGGGTAATGACCCCTAACTTCTCCCTGAGATACTCAAAAGAGTCCTTAGGTAGAGGTTAAGTAAAAATATCTGCAATCTGATCTTTAGAGAGCACAAGCTCCAATCTGACTTCATTTTTGTTCACTTCCTCTCTCATAAAGTGAAATTGATGGATATATGTTTTGTCTTTGAATGCAACACCAGATTTTTTGATATATTTATTGCACTTGAATTATCACAGAAGATTGTGATGGGTTCCTCATACTCTACTCTGATGTCTCTTAGCATTTGCTTCATCCACAATACTTGAGTGCAACTACCTGCTGCTGCAATATATTCTACTTCTACAATGGACAGAGATATTGCCTCTTGTTTCTTGCTCAGCCAAGAAACCAATCTTTTCCCTAAAAAGAATGCTCCACCACTGGCAGTCTTCTGGTCATCCACATCTCCTGCCCAATCTGCATCTGTATAAGCATGAAGAGAGAAATCATGATCTCTAGGATACCATAAACCATACTCAACTATTCCTTTTAGATATCTAAGAATCCTCTTGATTGCCATGACATGAGATTCTCTAGGATCAGCTTGGAATCTAGCAACAAGACCAACAACATTCATAATGTCAGGTCTAGTTTGAGTAAGATAAAATAGTCCTCCAATCATTGACCTGTACTTTTTCTGATCAGCCTTAGGAGAGTCATCATCTTTTCTCAATTTACATCTGGTTGCCATGGGAGTATTCATTGGTTTTGAGTCTTCCATCCCAAATTTCTTCAACAACTCTTTCACATATTTGGTCTGTGAAATAAAGATTCCTTTCTTTGTTTGAGTGATTTGCTGACCCAAGAAGAAATTTATTTCTCCAAACATGGACATCTCAATTTCACTTTTCATTTGATTTGCAAAAGTTTTGCACATACTATCTCTTCCTCCAAAAACCATATCATCAACAAATACTTCAACAATCAAGATATTTTCATGATCAATTTTGAAGTACAAGTTATTGTCAGCAGTACCTTTGTTGAAACCAATCTTCAAAGGATGCTTATCCAGTCTTTCATACCAGGCTCTTGGGGCTTGTTTGAGTCCATACAATGCTTTCTTCAACTTGCAGACCATATCACCATGATTAGACAATTGAAATCCATCCAGTTGCTCAATGTATAGTTCTTCTTCCAAGTCACCATTCAGGAAGGCAGACTTGACATCCATCTAATATACTTTGAAATCCTTGAAGGCAGCAAAGACAAGAAATAATCTGACTACTTCAATTCTCGCCACCGGAGCAAAAGTTTCTTCAAAATCAACTCCTTCTACTTGAGAATAACCCTTGCAGACCAATCTGGCTTTGTTTCTGACTACTTCACCATCTTCATTTAGTTTATTCCAGAAGACCCATTTGGTTCTAATCACATTTTTGTTTCTAGGTCTGGGAACAAGATCCCAAGTGTGATTTTTCTCAATTTGCATCAGCTCTTCCTTCATTGCTTTAGTCCAGCTTTCATCATTGCATGCTTCACTCGCATTTTTTGGTTCAAACTTTGAAATTAGACAATACTTTTCTGAGTCTTGAGAAATCTTTCTTCTTGTTTGAACACCTTTACTTTGATC
The DNA here is from genome assembly GCA_027924645.1 of Cunninghamia lanceolata. Lineage (NCBI taxonomy): Eukaryota > Viridiplantae > Streptophyta > Pinopsida > Cupressales > Cupressaceae > Cunninghamia > Cunninghamia lanceolata. Next base: position 9,815,999 of record BSBN01000814.1, read on the forward strand.
TGATCTTCAGAGTGATCCAGTCTTACATACTTGGGAGTTTTGGGAATTTCTTGCACTTCTGTTTCTTGAATAGGTTCATCCAAACTTATCTCTTCTTCTTGATTCTTTGGATCAGTCTGGATCTGAATTTTAGAAGGGGCTTGGACTTCTTGGACCAAAACATCATTCTGATCATCTTCATCATATTCACAAAAACTTGAGGGTTTTTCAATACCTTCATCAACCTTCACATTTATACTTTCTATAATCTTTCTCAATCTCTTGTTATAACACTAGTATGCTTTGCTTTGAGTAGAATAACCCAAGAATATTCCTTCATCACTTCTAGCATCAAATTTTCCAAGGTCTTCATCTCTTTTAATATAACATTTTCTACCAAAGACTCTAAAATACTTCATAGTGGGAGTGATGCCAAACCAGAGTTCATAAGGGGTCTTACCAGTATTGCTTTTGATTTGTACTTGATTAAGAGTATAGACAACAGTGCTTATAGCTTCTCTCCAGTAGATCTAAGGAACATTTTCTTCCATCATCATAGTTCTAGATGCTTCTTGGATGGTCTATTTCTTTCTCTCCACTACTCCATTCTGATGTGGAGTCCTTGGAGCAGACAACTGTCTTTTTATCCCATGTTTCTCACAGAATTCTATGAAATCTTCAGATGTGAATTCTCCACCTCTATTAGACCTGAGACATTTTATGTTTAATCTAGTTTCATTCTCTACCATAGCTTTGAATATTTTGAATTTCTCAAGAGCCTCAGATTTCTCTTTCAGAAAAGTCACCCACATCATCCAGGAGTGATCATAAATTAATAACATGAAGTATCTATCACCTTGCAAAATCCTAATTCTTGTTAGTCCACATAGATCAGTATGAACTAAGTCCAACAATCTGGTAGAAGATTGTTCCTTATTTTTAAATGTGACTCTGCTATGCTTACCCAGTTGACATTCTTTGCACAAACTATTAGTAGGTTTCACTAGTCTTGGAAGATCTCTTACAACCTAAGTGTTACTTATCTTGATGATATTATCAAAATTCACATGACACATTCTCCTATCCCACAACCAACTCTGATCAATTTGGACAAATAAATGACTTTTTCCAGTACCAAGTGGAAGATGTTACCTTTTGTTTGAGTACCGGATGCAATCTCTGTTCTAGAACTTTCAAAGATCTTACATTTTCTATTTTTGAATCAAAGATCATAGACTTTGTCCACCAACTGTCCAACACTGAGAAGATTGTGCTTTAGACCTTCAACATACAGTACATTACTAGTTTTGTTCTTTCCATCAAAAGAAATAGTTCCTCTACCTCTGATTCTGCTAGCGAAATTATCACCAAATTTTACCACTCCTTCATATCTTTCCAAATCTATGAACTTATTTTTGTCACCTGTCATATAGTGGGAGCATCCACTGTCAATGACCCAGTCATCCTTTTCTTCAACTTGGGCAGCTAGAGCTCTTTCTATCATTTTATGATTGACAAATTTAGAGGGCATTGGATCTTCTTCTTTGATGGCAATAAACACCCAATCACTCCTGGATTTGTTTCTTGTCTCTGATTCATCATCTATTACTCCATCATCATCATCTTCATGAACATAGTAACATTTCTTTTGGAATCTTGATCTGTTTGGATTTACCCTTGAAAATCTTTCTGGACAACTTAAGGCAAAATGACCAATCTTATTGCAGTTGAAACATTTAAAGGGCAATTTTCCTTCATACTTACTGGATCCTCTTGGTAGTCTTTTTGCAATAAGGGATTCAAGTTGAGTAGCTTCTACTTCATCTTCTTCCAAATCTTTTCTTGCTTTTCAATACCATGATAGTTTCTTTGAGGAGTTCTCTCCTGGATCAAACTTTTGTTTTCCTTTTACAGATGCACTAGCTTTGAATGCAGATTCAGTCTTGGGGGTTGCATCTCCAAACTTGGCCAATTCAAATGCAGCTAATTTTCTAACTAATTGATCCCTTGTGATATGCAAAAAAGATCTGAATTCTTCAATAGCAACAACCTTGTATTTGTAAGAAGGAGGTAGGGATCTGAGAACTTTGGCAACAATCTCATCTTCATCCAAGATTCCACCAGCACACCTAATGCCACAAACAAGCTCATTTACTTTTGGCATAAATGTAGTGATATTTTTATCTTCATTCATCTTCACGTTTTCAAATTTTCCTTTCAAACTCTGTAGCTTGGCACATTTAACATATTTGTCTCCTTCATGCAGAAGTTCTAGTTTTTCCTAAATCTCATATGCAATTTTTATATCTATAACATTTCTCAGCTCTAAGTCAGATAAGGCACTTAGCAGAGCTTCTTTAGCCTAAAGATTATCTTCAACATCTTTGATTTCATCTACAGTTTTCAGACCATTCTTTGGAGGGACATACATCTTTGAAGCCATGATCCAATATTGCATTCCCATACATTGCAGGTGGCATTCCATGCGGTTTTTCCAAAGAGTGTAATTGGTTCCATCAAACCTCAGACTATCCTTCTTATAGGAAAACATCCTGGATCTCCTCAAGTGGTTAAGCTCCTTTTAGAGGAACTTAGCTCTGATACCAATTGTTAGTTTCAAGATAGACAACTGAGGGGGGGGTGAATCAGTTGTCTCAAAACTTTCTCTTATTAACCACTTAAATCCTTCTTGTAATTCAACAGCATAATAATAAATCAATCATGGAATCACAATGCAACAATTTAAGAACAGAAATACATTAACACATATGACACCAATATTTTAACGTGGAAAACCTAGTTAAGGGAAAAACCATGGGGTGACTAACCCAAGATTGTATTCTATGTTAAAGAATAAGAAGAATAAAATGACACATGCCAATTAGGGCTCACTGCTTGAGCACACTGCTCACAAGAGGCCCATTGCCTACAAGAGACACACTGTCTACAAAATGATAAATATTACATACTTGAACTGAAGAATAGCATCTTCACCATGCTTGAGTTAGTTCCATTAAATCCCAACACTTCTACTCTACCTTTCACTCTTCTCCTCTCTACCACACTCTCATCTCCACCAAGATACTTTTGAAATGACTTCACAACTTCTTATTTATACAAGACATTGACTTTGGGATAATCATCCAAGTCGGCATACTTTACAGAGCAAATACACAAATACAACTTGACTAATTACAAAAGACTTCATGTGAATCACTACACTATCAGCTAAATAGATCTGGGACTTCAATCTTCTTTGAGGAACATGCCATGCTTCGCAGAACATCTTTAGAATCATCCGCAAGATGTGTAACTCATCCGATTGGCCAAGTTTAGGAAGAATATCATCATCCAGAAGTAATTCTTCAATCACGAGCTCAATCTTCAATGCATACCACCAACACGAATTGGACAGAATCCAGAGACCTCCACAAGCTTGCCTAAATCACCAAGAACATCCACACTACTTCTGCTTACTGAAATCATTCTCTCCTTCATCTGAAAACTCAAGAACATAGTCTGTCATCACTTTCATATTGGAATAGATGCTCTCCAAACCATGAACCAATTAAGTTGTCAATTCACATTGACTTCCCAAACACTCCACCAAATCCACATAACAAGATATTGCATTTCTGGATCTCACCAGACCTATTTGTGTCACTCTGTCACCTCTGAACATTTGTCAGAGCCGGATTTACCCATATGGCCATAACTTCTTCAAATCTTCATGCGGACCTCTCAAATCTTTACTGGATCACCTTTAGACACATATCTACAAACCCTTTGATACACATCCTCTAATCTTCATCTTAGTTGGGATCATTGTTTCACTATCTTCACTGTTCTTCTCTATTCCTAATAGGACTAATTTTCTCAATATCCTCAGCATACAACTCATCCAATCCTTGACATCAATGACAACACTAGTTAGGCCCATACTTGCAATAGGTTCAAGAGCCTTGAGTGGTGGAACAAGGTCTCCCCTATCCTAAAACCTCCCACTTGTACATGTTGACACTATTCATAACTTGTCATGATGCTAAGTTTATAAAGTTATTCATTCTACATCCTAGCATTGCATGAATTTCCCCTTTTACAACTTTTGATTTGATGTTGAATCGACAAACTACATTAAGTTGGCTAAAACTAGGAGCTACTATTTTAAAGGACCTACTACTTAACTATAAGAACAAATAAGATGTCTAGATGTGCCATGATCTTCTCACACTGTCATGTCCAAGTTTTTCACTTTTATGTTCTTAGCTCTCTTAAGAGGCCTCATCCACTTATTATAGCTAGAAAGGTTTGGGAGCCTTAGGTGGTGGAACAAGGACTACTCTAGCACAAGACCACCCATACATACATAATAGCGTTGTTGGTTACTTGCTATGGTGCTCTATTTGCAAATCTACTGTAATGGTCCCGCCAAGTAACCCTAGAGGACAACACAAAACCAAGTTAAATTAATGGGACAATTTTTTTTTTTGTAAGAAAATAACAATTGAATGCATAACATAACACAATCAACTAAACCTAGGTCCTCTGATATTCCTTGACTGTGATACTTACAAAGCTAACATCAAGGTTATTAAAACATATCATAAACATAATCGATTTAGCATTCAAGGTTTACTTTAAAGAACCACATCAAAAGATTCTACATTACTTACTTCCATAGCATGACAACTGATAATCATCATTAATGATCATTTCTAGCTAACTAACATATGAAAGATGCATTAATTAACAATACTTTTCACAAGATGAAAACATTAATAATCATTACATCATTACAATATTTATAACATTGTTTCCCCTAGTACATGAGGAAGACTACATCAGATTATAATAATTGATATAGCGGACGCACAATCTAATATGCAAATACATGCTAGGAAGCCTTCTCAAACAAGAACAAGGTCTAGAGTCCATGGCGTAATGACCAATCTCTACGCACATGATCATGCAACAAGAATACCCAATGGAGAAAAAGCACTAACCACCCAACCATGTGGAACCCTGAGGTCCACCACCCATGCTAGGAGATAACACAAGGTCCCTCATCCAGCAGATAGTTAGGAAAGCAATAGGATGACATACATAAGAGCTATACATGACTCCAACACAATACTGCTAACACACCAACATCACTTACAACACTTACTTCACTTCCAGAGGCACTCATACATTAAGAGGAAATGCAACAAGGGAGTGCTAGGCTGCAATAGGGAGGGGTGTCATCACATAGATTGATATGGGCTATCCTAGTAGATCTTCCTAGGCCCCGGTCCCCCATCTTGGGTTATCCTGGCAGCCTCTCCTGATCCCTGGCCCCCATAAAATAAAAAAATTATTTACCATGAATAGTTATATTTGAAAATAGTGACAATATTCTAATTAATTAAATCACCTAACAATTTTACTAATAACTATAGAATAATTATAAAGATAAGAATTATTTATTTGCTAATTAGTTACAAGAGTAAACCAAATGATTTACTATTACTCCGGATCATTTAATTTGAATGACCTATCTACTTACAGAACAAATTAATCCATTTAATTATTTTACACCATTTTTTTTATGATAACGGTAATTAACAAGGTAGATCGATATAATTTGTCTTATAGTTGAGTAATTTATATATAACCGATTGATAAGAGAAATAAGGTCTATTAATCATAGTCACAACAAGTTTGATAAAGAAACATAGATTTAGCGATTTAAGGGCAATAGACATCTACAAGGATAAAGTTTGGTTGAGAGGCTACACAAAAGCATGATTTCTACATAATCGTAATGATATCTCACTTTTCAAATATATCAAAGAGCTGAGTTGAAAATCTATGATTGGTATCAATGGAAAGATAATAAAATGAAATTAGGCTTACTCAAAGATATAAGGATTCAAGTCAGACCAAAGGAATTAGTTTAACCAAAGACTTTAAACATTATAAAGATCAATAGAAACATCCAGTGAATACAAGCATCATGGTTCAACTAAGATCAGTAATTAAACATAAACACTTAAGGCTTAAAATATTCCTTATAAAGGCACTAAGGCTACACCTTCTTGAAAGAATAAGGAATTACTCAACTTAGAAGATTGCTCCAATGGTTTCATTGATAGTAAGATAAGAAATAAATAAATATAAGGATATTTAGTAGATTTCATATATATAGTACACAAATCTCTATACTTTGATAAAAATTAGCAAGTTATTAAGAAACTCTTTGACTTCTTAATTTCATTAGAATAGAAATATGTATTTCATGAAACGATAAAAGAATTTAAACCTTAGAAGGATATGCAAATGAGTATAAAGGTGTTTCAAATTCCTAATACTTGAATTCAATATCTTCTAGAAAACATATACTTTATTCCAATCCTAGCGTACTATCAAACTAAATATCTAAAGGTATTCCATCCCTTATTTCCCTGATTGATCTAGTCTCAAAAACTAAGGGGCATATTAAGAAAGTTGAATTTAATTCATAGAAGACATCGTAGTATTTTAAGTTACAGCAACAGGAAATATTCCCTTCTCATACAACTAGTTGAGAGCGCCTTACTAGGCTAATGCTATATTTTTGTTTAAAAAAAAAGACATTATCCTATTATGCAAGTGTCCATGCTAAAAAATAATTCCATGAAACTTGTAACTACCAAACAAACTTAGGGAAGTATGGCGCATATAAGGCTATGGACTGGTATAGGTATAGGAGCACGAGTTTAGATCATTGGCTCACCCAACACATGCAATAGTGCAAAAACAACAATAGAAAATGATGGTTTTCTAACGCATATTACATGCAACACAAATAAGAGATTTGTTTGTGTTTTAAGACATAAATATGATTGTGGAAGGTGTGCATGTGAAATGTGAAATAATAGACAAGGTACACGAGCTATTTGTCAGAATACCTCAAATAGATATCAACGCATGAAATGAAATGATTATAGGATATGCACAAAATGTGTTTGTTAAAAAACTTTAGAAAAGTTCAACCAAATGTAATTGGTAGATGATGTAAAGCTAGACTCCGAAACCTTTCCTAGCATCCTACTAGTGCTAAAATGGTAGCATAGACAAGGAACATGAGCTGATTGACATAATGCCTCAAGAAACTATTTTTCAGAATGCCATTATTGAAGGATATACAAAATGGTGAAGCATAGGCAAGGAGTGAAATGTTGGATAGAATGCCCCAAAGAAATGTGTTCTCATGGAATGAGGAAACATAGACAAGGCACGTAAACTATTTGACAACGCACCTCAAAGAGATGGAATCTCATGGAATGCAATACTTGTAGGTTATGCATGGAAACAAGTGTCGCGCAGGTCAAAAGAGGAGGGATATAAACATAAAACTTCAATCACATGAGTAACCCTTAATGCATTATGAATGATGTTATTTGAAAAGAGTGCATGGTTGACCTTTATGGTAGTGATGGCTAATTAGGGATACCCAAAACTATTTCATTGAGATACTACTTAATGTCATGGCAGTTGCTGAGTGCATGAGTTTTCTTGGTGCAAGTAGTGTTAAGTGTAGAAAAGATAATGACGACAACAACAAACAAACGATCATATAGAAGATTAAACTCAAAATAAAATTCTCATACCTGATGTTATCTGCAGCTCTATAATACAATTCACAGTAGCTCACAATATAATACCATACAATCCCACCCTCTATTGTACCTATATAGGGAATTAAATATCCTCCCCATCGACTAACAATAGACATATATTTAACCTCATCATCAGAAGACAAACATGCATACATCAAGGCATAAGAGAGGGAGGAGTGGTCTGACAACCATTTCATATCATAAAGATTTGTGCAGACATGAGGATTGGGCTGCATTTATAGACCATGAATACCAACAAGTAGATCACAAATGAATAAAGGCTCACAAGAATTTATAGCGGTATCTTTGATAATATGCCACAAAAGGTTAAATGCCACACAGAGAATTATATAAAAAACACTTGGATGATTGGCAACAAAATTAGATAAATTTTCTTTGTACTATTCTCCAATATGCAAACAAAGAACTTGAAGAGAATAATAGGTGATCAGAATTTAGAATCAAGACAACATCACCATGAAATACTCCATATCCATTATACGAAATGGAAGAGACCACAAAACTCATAGTAAATTTGAAAACAATTATCTATCTTTTAATGCATAAGATAACCAAGTCACATTATCAAACAAAATTAAACCAAAAACCAAAACAATTATCTGACCACTAACCAGGGTCAAAAAGAAAAAATTTAAGCAACAATGACTGACCATCGATTGTACTGACAAGGTATCAAACTGGGTACTCATCCTCTTCGAGGATGATGGATAGGGTAGGGGACCAAGTGCCATCTCTAGTCAACTAATTCCATTGGGTTCAAGGCACACTCAAACTTGCCAATTCAGGTGGAGTTGATGCCTAGTATCTGTTCACTCAACATACAAGTTAGAGCACATGTGCATAATAGCCAAAGAACTAGGGAAGGGACTCTAGAAATCGTATCTCATATCCATATGTTCCCCATACATCCAATGGTATCATTCCGTCCTTTCCACTTGTCCTAACAACATACTACTACATCACCTAACTATCCAAATAGATCTCTGGATAATAATAATAACATAACAATACGCATCATGCTCCCAAAAGTATTAACAGAAGCTCATGTTCCATCCTCATCGTCATGTTCCTTAGATAGACTACCTGTACATCCCAGGTGAGAATGGAGGGGCACTATGTCCTCCCCCCCTAATACTTGACTTACTCCTAGAAGTCACAAACTAGGGTGGAAACATAACACATTAGTACTGCAAAGTTCTATTACCAACATCAAAGCTGCTTCATTCCATCAAAATAATATACACTAGATTTGCCTATGAAATTAATTCATTTGACAAGGATATATACTTATTTAGTCCATTCCAAACATGACCTATCCTTTTAGTTTCCAATGTTACACTAATAACACAATCAAGACTTGCATTTCAAAATAATTCCATAGTACATAAACCATTCAAAATCCTTACATATTAGCATTGACACCCATCAGTTTCTCTCCAGACAAAGAAATCATTGCACCCTTTTAATCCTAACTAGCAGAATTTCTCATAAAAGTGATCAATTTCAAATGCATTACTATTTCATTACAATCCCTCTTCCAATTCACTGCTTCACAATTGATACATTAGAATGCTACATTTCCATAAAACACAATATAATTGTACACACCAGGTACACATTTTTCTTTAAATAGCCATCATTTATAAACAAAACATTCCACTTTATTCATTTTACAACACTAAATCTCATAACATATTCAACAAAAGATCACAATTTTTACACCTTTTTAGAAGCATGGAAACATAATTTATCATTTCATAAGTACTATATTCATGATTTAACATGCATTCTTCACATACACACGAATGCACATCACCGGGAATCACATCACAAGGCTACATAAGGGTCCCTCTAGACACCGGGAAGCAACATACTAATCCAAGATACATAATCCATGAGCCAAGAACCAATATCCATCTCACATAATCCATACTGTTGGGAATTAAGGTGTCTCAACCTTGGTAATTCTCTGCATTTGTAATGTTTGTATTTATTATTCAATTGCCTATGTTGTAAATAATTGGAAATTCCATGTTGTCATATTGTGGGATGTGGCACAGTGATGTGTCAATCCTACATGGATTATGACAACTTGTTATTTTGTCCTCACATGAGGAGATAGGCACCCCACTTAGTGGTAGGAATATTCTGCCATGTGTCGGCATCTTCTATGTTGTGTAAGGAATGTTTGACTGAAATGGTTATGACGGATTCCTATGACGAATCTATGACATGTAAGAGTCAAGAATAGAAGGTTGTAAAAAAGGTAATGACATGTGTCATGTAGCATCTTTGAATGAGGCATATTTGGGTGCTCCAAGGTGGAATATGATGTGTTGTAAGAGAATATGCTATTTATAGCATGTGTATGACAGATTCTCTTACAACTGTAAGTTGTAACCTCTATGAGAGATTCTATGACAATCATAAGTGTCATAAGAGTATCTGTCATAGCCCATTTTGGAAAGTGGTGACCTCTTTGGGATGGGAACTATGGACAAGTGTCAGACACATTCTGTAATGTTGACCAAGTGTCCCTAGGCATGGGTTTTGGTCCAAGATGCCATATTGGATGCCCATTCCAAGAAAGGTCCAAAATTGCCTTGTATGTTCTATTTAAACAGGTGTTTGGAGATGGAGTTTGTATCACAAGTTTACAGGTACTCTTATGCTACCGGATTGACTCCAGACATGAGTGTCGAAAACCATTAAATCTTGCATTGCAAGTGTGTTGTAAACATTCTTTCAGATTTGTTAATACATTGTGCAGGTTTCTAAGTGTGGGGTTTTTCACTCGATAAGGGTTTTCCCCACCATAAATCTTTGTCTCTCTTCTTTTGTCTTCTTTCTGGATCTTGTGTTTTGCTTCTATATCTCATGTTAATGGTTTAACATTGCTGTAAATAGTTAGGATAAATTTGAATTTGCATAGCCCTCTCCTTAATAGATTAGTGTAGGAAGCATTTCCGCACACCTAGCTTCCTTTCACATACCTCACACTCAATGGCTTGATGGTGTTAGGCCACACACACATGGTGAGACCATCCAAACAAGACCATAATGATATATCTCTTGTTATATAAGGCGGTTAGCCTCTAAGAGATAGTCATCACACATAGGTGGGTAGTGGGTCCTAGCTGTGCAACAGCCTCACATTCCCCCATCCTCAAGGTTCCCTGTGTTTACTTCCTCGTATACACTCACCAAGTCCACCTCATACATCCTTGGAGAGGAATCACAATACGACACATGGCCGACATAAAAAACAATAAAGATAAACTAGTTTAGCCACCAAAGTCATAAATAAATATCAATAAAGATTCAATTTTAGAAATAAAGCAAGAAATACAATTTCAACACTAAATCAAATGTAACCACAAGGGCTCTGAGCAAATGAGATCATAAGGTGTGGCTAAACCATCACAATCAAACATAAACAAAATGTCAGCTTTCACAGTTAATAGAAAATCATCAATACCATAAAGAAATACACAATCTTTAAAATTACACTGTACAACACTGCATGACTAGATACTAGCCACCACACGAGGAAGGATGGAACAATGTTAGGCTATAGCAATAGCCCTCATGTGGTGCAGAGTGAGCACACCATCCACATGGCTCAGAGTGTACTCCTCAGCTACACCCTGCATCACGTCGTCACACGGCATGGACTAGCCAAGTGGCCCACACACTCCTTGGTTGTCTTCATGGGATGTACACCCCGGCCGCATCCCGCATCACATCTCAGTGTGGCATGATCATACGCCAGCTGGAGAAGGCACATACTAGATGTATGTCGCATGGCAGTGTGTCTGTGGCTCTGTGGAAGTGGACACACCCAGAACACACCCTACATTGCAATACCTCATAGATAAGGCACACACAGGTACTCACCATAGCCAGAGGTATGCATGGCTAGGACATACCCATATGCTAACTGACCAAAACACTATTAAAATCAAACATGAGTATCCCTCTACAAGTGTACGAAGCCCCATTACGCTTATCACACAAGTAGGCTATCAACACAATCTCATAGTGCACCTTCACGTGTCTATGCATGTGGCATCATGTCCTCGAGCCCAGCTTGATACCATCAGCCACATGGCACATCACCAGCACTGTGTTAGAACATCAGTGGGGTGTGGCATCGTACCTATTGCATCATGTCGAAACATGTGCAGATACGGAATCCATCTCAACATGGGTAACAAACCTCCCTCCACATGCTGGACCTCAAAATATACATGGGGCACATGGTCTCACTTGGGTTGTCCAAGTAGGTCCCTTTCACCCTAGACCTCGGCCCCCAAGTGGTGACACATGTCATCACATAGTTCCAGTTGGGTTGTCCATGCAGGTCCCTCTCACCCTAGACCCCGGTCCCCAACTGACAACTCATGTGACATATCATACCTTTCGTGAAGACAAGGTAGATGATCATCCAAGATATACCATCAATATGCTCAAGAATTGTGGGGATTAGGCTAGCACATATGGATCAAGTATCTTGATCCATCATAAGGGGAAGTAGTGAGTACTTTCTTTGGGATCGGTTGAGCTAAACACCCCACCCAAGGAACTTTGTGGCTGCTACTACCCCTTCACAGACTGAGGGACTGGAGAACTAAAAGAAGAGAATCTATGAAACCAATTTCTAGCTACTCTCATAAATTTCAACCACACGTGGGTTGGCCCTCAATCAGGTTGCAAACATACAAGAACACATAAAGGTATGGTTAATTCCACACCTAAATTACAACATATTCCCCATGGATGGGTACCCAATATCACCATCCCATAGACACAAAAAGCAAGTACAGGTTATTCACAACACTCAACCAATGCACAGTTACTGGTTCCTCACATTTACAGGGGGGTTACATTCACACAATTCCATTACTACTCAAGGATCACATTCCATAAATACATTTATTTTCATAACCAATGTGATTCCCTTTCCAAGATAATATCACATCATGCAATGCAAAACTTAATCACCTAAATCTACTTCCAAATGCGTAGATTGAATACCTAGCAACTACACTCATTCCGTCTTTTATACATAAGCCCAAAGTAAGGAATGTAGTTCTAGGAGAACATAAGATCCATTACTAAAGAAAAAAAATCAACAATTACAAGCATCCAAGGAAACACACCCAACAGGGGAATACACAAAGCGTCTAATCATCTATCTAACATCTCCACTAGGTGATTAGATTAAAACATGATATCTAACTCAAGGATCCTATGACCTTCTAGCCACCCAATAGACATCTGAGAACACATGCATAAGAGAAGTTACTATAAGGAGACATGGGCAACAACATTAACTAGAGATCCCAGTGCTGCAACTTGGCTCTAATACCAGGTGTAATGCTCCCACCAAGGAACCCCAAAGGACAACACAAAACTAGGTCAAATTAATGGGACAATATTTATTTATTTATTTGTAATCAAATAACAATTGAATGCATAACATAACATAATCAACTAAACCTAGGTCCTCTGAGATTCCTCGATTGCGCTACTTACAAAGCTATCATCAAGGTTACTAAAACATATCATAAACATGATCAATTTAACATTCCAGGTTTATTTTAAAGCACCACATCAAAAGATTCTACATTACTTACGTCCATAGAATGACAAATGATAATCATCATTAATGATCATTTCTAGCTAACTAACATATGAAAGATGCATTAATTAACAATACTTTTCACAAGATGAAAACATTAATAATCATTACATTGTTACAATATTTAAAGCATTGTTTCCCCTAGTACATGAGGAAGATTACATCAGATTATAATAATTGATACATCAGACACACAATCTAATATGTAAATACATGCTAGGAAGCCTTCTCAAATAGGAACAAGGTCTGGAGTCCATGGCGTAATGACCAATCTCTACATACACAATCATGCAACAAGAATACCCAATGGAGAAAAAGCACCAACCACCCGACCATGTGGAACCCTAAGGTCCACCCCTCATGCTAGGAGATAACACAAGGTCCCTCATCCGGCAGATAGGCAGGAAAGCAACAGGTTGACATACACAAGAGCTATACATGACTCCAACACAACACTGCTAACACACCAACATCACTTACAACACTTACTTCACTTCCAGAGGCACTCATACATCAAGAGGAAATGTAACAAGGGAGGGCTAGGTTGCAATAGGGAGGAGTGTCATCACATAGCTTGATATGGGCTATCCTGGTAGATCTTCCTAGGCCCCGATCCCCCATCCTGGGTTATCCTGGTAGCCTCTCCCGATCCCTAGCCCCCATAAAATAAAAAAATTATTTACCCCAAATAGTTATATTTGAAAATAGTAAAAATATTCTAATTAATTAAATCCCCTAACAATTTTACTAATAACTATAGAATAATTATAAAGATAAGAATTATTTATTTGCTAATTAGTTACAAGAGTAAACCAAATCATTTGCTATTTACTCTGAATCATTTAATTTGAATGACCTATCTACTTACAGAACAAATTAATCCATCTAATTATTTTACACCATTTGTTTTTTGTATTTTATGATAATGGTAATTAACAAGGTAGATTGATATAATTTGTCTTATAGTTGAGTATTTTATACATAACCGATTGATAAGAGAAATAAGGTCTATTAACCATAGTCACAACAAGTTTGATAAAGAAACATAGATTTATTGATTTAAGGGCAATAGACATCTACAAGAATAAAATTTGGTTGAGAGGCTACATGAAAGCATGATTTCTACATAATTGTAATCATATCTCACTTTTCAAATAAATCAAAGAGCTGAGTTAAAAATCTATGGTTGGTATCAATGGAAAGATAATAAACTAAAATTAGGCTTACTCAAAGATATAAAGATTCAAGTTAGACCAAAGGAATTAGTTTAACCAAAGACTTTAAACATTATAAAGATCAATAGAAACATCCAGTTTCTACAAGCATCATGGTTCGACTAAGATCAATAACTAAACATAAACATTTAAGGCTTAAAATATTGCTTATAAAGGCACTAAGGCTGCACCTTCTTGAAATAATAAGGAATTACTAAACTTAGAAGATTGCTCCAATGGTTTCATTGACAGTAAGATAAGAAATAAATAAATATAAGGATATTTAGTAGATTTCATATATACAGTAGACAAATCTCTATACTATGATAAAAATTAGCAAGTTACTAAGAAACTCTTTAACTTCTTGATTTCATTAGAATAGAAATATGCATTTCATGAAATGATAAAAGAATCTAAACCTTAGAAGGATATGCAAATGAGTATAAAGGTGTTTCAATTTCCTAATACTTGAATTCAATATCTTCTAGAAAACATATACTTTATTCCAATCCTAGCGTACTATCAAACTAAATATCTAATGGTATTCCATCCCTTATTTCCCTGATTGATCTAGTCTCAAAAACTAAGGGGCATATTAAGAAAGTTGAATTAAATTCATAGAAGACATCGTAGTATTTTAAGTTACAGCTACAGGAATATTCCCTTCTCATACAACCAGTTGAGAGCGCCTTACTAGGCTAATGCTAGATTTTTGTTTAAAAAAAAGAAATTATCCTATTATGCAAGCGTCCATGCCAAAAAAGAATTCCATGAAACTTGTAACTACCAAACAAAGTTAGGGAATTATGGCGCATATAAGGTTATGGATTGGCACAAGTATAGGAGCATGAGTTTAGATCATTGGCTTGCCCAACACATGCAATAGTGCAAAAACAACAATAAAAAATGATAATCTTCTAACACATATTACATGCAACACAACTAAGAGATTTGTTTGCCTTTTAAGACATAAATATGATTCTGGAAGGCGTGCATGCAAAATGTGAAATAATAGACAAGGCACACAAGCTATTTGTCAGATTGACTCAAATAGATATCAACTCATGAAATGAAATGATTATAGGATACGCACAAAATGCGTTTGTTAAAAAATCTTTAGAAATGTTCAACCAAATGCAATTGGCAGATGTAAAGCCAGACTCTGAAACCTTTCCCAGCATATTGCAGGATATACAAAATGTGGAAGCATAGGTGAGGGGTGAAATGTTGGACAAAATGCCCCAAAGAAATTTGTTCTCATGGAATGAGGAAGCATAGACAAGGTGTGTAAACTGTTTGACAGCGCGCCTTAAAGAGATGGAATCTCATTTAATGCAATACTTTTAGGATATTAATGGAAATAAGTGTCACACAGGTCAAAAGAGGAGGGATATAAACATACAACTTCAATCACATGAGTAACCCTTAATGCCTTATGAATGATGTTATTTGAAAAGAGTGCATGGTTGACCTTTATGGCAGTGATGGCTAATTGGGGATACCCAAAACTATTTCATCGAGATACTACTTAATGTCATGGCGGTTGCTGAGTGCATGAGTTTTCTTGGTGCAAGTAGTGTTAAGTGTAGAAAAGATAATGACAACATAAAATAAAGAAACGATCATATAGAAGATTAAACTCAGAATAAAATTCTCATAGCTAATGTTATCTTCAGCTCTACAATACAATTCACGGCAGCTCACAATACAATACCATACAATCCCCCCCTCTGTTGTACCTACAGCGAATTACATATCCTCCCCATCGACTAACAATAGACATATATTTAACCTCATCATCAGAAGACAAACATGCATAGGTCGAGGCATAAGAGAGGGAGGAGTGGTCTGACAACCATTTCATATCATAAAGATTTGTGCAGATGTGAGGATTGGGCTACATTTATAGACCATGAACACCACAAGTAGATCACAAATGAATAAAGGCTCACAAGAATTTATACGGTATCTATGATAATATGCTACATGTAACGCCCAAGTCATGGTGTGATTTGCACTAGCTTATGGACTGTTTTTGAAGTCACCGTTGAACTTTTCAGAGAAAACTGTATTCCCCACAAAAATAGAAGAAAGTTGTGGAAAATGGGAAGAAAGTTAGGGTTCTTTGGCAGCGTCACCTCCATGTCTTCTACAAACTCTCTTGTTCAGAAAAATTTGCACCATTAATCTGACGATCTCCTCAACGGTATCTGTAGACACCATCTTAACAGTCTCAAGACATCAACAAGCGAAGGCAAACAAATCTTCAAACATACATTATATCAATTCAACCTTCCAATCACAGATCAGATCCACGTGATAGATCAAAACCGCAACAGTTGGGATCAAGCCCACGATGCTCAAAATCGATCTGCAATGTTTTCTACACAATATTAAAGAAATAGAACCCCGCAAATCTGGATTTGTTCACACAGCCGATGCTCTTCAAGGCTCCACACGTGTCTCAGCCAGCCCTACAAGGGGCGCCAGATCACTACCAAGCGCAGAACTGCTCTTTCGAGCTTGCAATCTCTGCAATTTGACCCGGGGACCTTCCTTGGCCTATAAACATTTTATCAGCCGAAGCACCTCGCCTCCGTAACCCTCTGGATTTTAACGGTGATTTAATCAATAGCGGTTTGTACATTCACCCGATCCATTGTAGATATCAGATCTCTATCAACAAAACTAAGGTTCGATGCCGTTTTAAATCTGGGCAGCTAAATATGTGTGCCCCCAACGATATATGCTCAGAGGTTTCATTTAAAAGAAACGCCATTACATTGAATCCTGCCTGGGTTGTTTGTTCTCGCCGCTTCATGAGGAATACCACGGATGCTGGGGATAGTAGACGCAATGATTACCATTTAAGAATGAGACAATATTTCATGGAATGGGTCGATTGCATTTAACTGCGATTACACAAGTACAGATTGCAACACTCGATCCCTGCATTGCTGCCATTTCCAAATCAATTGCTGATGATGGCAGTGCCGAATGGATGCTGACAGTACAGTTAATTGTCTGAGAGGACACAGAATTTGCAGAAAACAATACATAATTGAATATGTGCAGGAAGTTTACAAAGAGAGGTCTGAGAGATCTTAAAGAAATATCATTTTACATCTTCAAACCCTACCAATTTTACGCCGGTCTGAGAGAGTGCATACAGATGGAATTGCCGAAATACATCCACCATGATATGAAGAAGACTATCAAAAATGAATTATTGCAGGGATGATTGAATGATTTGGCAGAACAGTGGAAGGAAGACAATCGAATAACGGAATCCTTGAGCAGAAAGGAAGAATTTAAAACCCTAAGAGAAGATACTGTTTAAACATAGAGAGAATAGTCTACAGACATGAGCTTTGATGGCACAACACAGAATACAAACTGATTTCAGATCGTAATATATCTTAAAGTGGATGTCCAATCAACAAACTATTTGGAATCAAATAAACAGCAACAACATTCGCAGATTCGGAATAAAGTTCAGAGATAAGGCATTCGACGGAACCTGGCTACGATGTCAAATCGACGAGTCTGCTTCAATTGCTGCAGTTCCAAGCTTCTTATTCCAGCCTTCTTCTCTTTTCTTTCACCTGTAATGCTCTCCTCTTTGCCTCTACAGCTTTTCTTTTATAACACAGTCCCTTCCTTCTTCCAAGGGACTCGGTACGTGATCCTATGCATCTCCCCCCTCGAGCTATATTTTATTTAATTTAAAGATCCCAAAATGTTATTTATTAGAACAAATATCAAATAAAGGCTACGGGTGAGAGCATATTAGACAACAATTACAGCAGGTTAGTTAAATGAGTGTGCAACACAAATTTTATGTAATCATAGAGGAGGTAAATCCCACGGTTATGCCATGACCGCTGGATAACAAGATTATAAAGGAGACGTTGAAATGCAATAAGATTAAATCTGTATGCATAAATCTCTCTAGACATACAACTAACTGGGAACCGCGACCTATAAGAATGAGAGAACAGCATAATCTATGCAAATTGGATTAACAGTGAAAGCAGCGATCCATTCTAGTTAGAACATTTATTTTAACTAAAATATAAGCAGAAATTTTTAGAGGACCGTACCTTGTGGCAGAAGAGATTTTGAAACAAATTGTCAAATTACATTGGATCATGATGACATGTATAATAGGGTAGGTATAATTTACTTACACTAAGGTAGGTTATAGTATTTTAGAGGCATTGTTGAATAACTAATTGTCATATTAATTTTATTTACAATGTTCATTTAATGTTCTTTGGATGAAAAATATTTACTATCTTATATCCCATTGAATTTATTATTATTGTTATTGTTATTGTTAATATTATTATCTATGTTATTGTTTAACATTATTATTATTAATTCAAATGATATTGTTGTCATCTCCAAGCCGTCTAAAAAAGGTATGGGAGGAAATCTAATGTGGAATTTACAAGTCGTTCACATTGTATTAAGAAGGAGTTTTAGTGATGTAACTCTGGAAATTAAATTTAAACTATATGAAATCAAGAATTCTTGTTGTCGTAATATGATAAATTGCTAGTGGTCAAAATTCCAGAGGCATAGTATGTCGTGTCTAAGTACAACCAACATATGGATAGGTGTTCTAGTGTTGTGTTGTCATAAACATGTAATTCTAATTGAGTATGAAGTACAATCTATCATGAATGAAGAATTGTCGAAAGTTGTTTTGTGGATATAATATTCTCTGGATGAGATATTTAACTAGTTGTGACTATCTTGTATCCATTTTGTCGTAATTGTTATACGGAGAGACCTGGTATCTGTAAAAGTGTAAAATGTTGTAATGCTATAGGCGATGGATAACAATTGGTGTTATGATTCTGTGTGTAATGCAAGAGGGTTTATGCCTTGCAATGAACATGTATGTGTATTGTTATAATGCCTTGTATGATGGTTAGGGTTTACTAGGTGTTAGGAAGGAGAGTGGCTTTCAACGTGGGGCCGGCGCCCAAAGTGGCAGTCAGGATAACCCGTTGAAAGTAGATTAATCAAGTGATAACCTAAAATGAACTAGGGGGTTAAGGGTAGTTTTCATATTAAACAAGATTAATGGATTCCTCTTCCATGGCCTGTAGTGCTTGTATAGACTGAGGATGGGTAGAGAAAGCCTGGTTGGCATGATTGACTTCCTTGTCCTCACGAAAGGAAGGTCGATTCCGCATGTGTCACCCTATGGGGCCGGCGCCTAGTGAGAGGCTGTCAGGATAACCATAGATTGGGGCCGGTGCCTAGTGAGAGGCTATCAGGATAACCCATGCTAGGACCGTGCGATGACACTCTCCCTACTACAACCTAGCATTCCTTGTTTGGTCTCTCCACTTACGTTATGTTTCGCCTCTGGAAGTTCAGTTGTGTTGTGTTGTTTATGTTATTGCCATGTGTTGTATTGGTGTTTGGTCATCCTTTGTTCTTGTTTGTCTTTTGTCTGCCTGACTGTCATTGTCTGGGACCTCATGTTAACTCTTAGCTCGGGGGGTGGACCTTAGGGTTCCACATGGTCGGGTGGAAGAGATTTATTATCCATTGGTTATTCCTTGTCAAGTTCTTATGCAGAAAAGATTTATTCCAGTTTTCAGACAATTGTACTTGTCCCAGTTGATGAAGATGTAGGTGTACAATCTTGTACCAGATTTGTGCGACAGAACATTCATAATGTAAGTCATTATGATGTAGTCTGAAAATGGCAATGTTATGATGTCATGTTGTACTTATGTGTAATAAAAGCATTTCAATTATGTTAGTTGGTTTGTAAAGTAATGCATCCTTGAATCCTTAGAGAATATGTCATAATTAGTTATGTTACCATTACTGTGTTATCTTAATCTTTTTAAAAAAAAAAAAATTCTGTTTCATATAGCTTAAGTGTGTATTTCTTTAAGGTGTTCAAGGCGGGCGTTACACTACAAAAGGTTAAATGCCACATGGATAATTATATACAGAACAAGGATGATTGGCAAGAAAATTAGAAAATCTTTATTATACTGTTCTCCAATATGCAAACAAGGAACTTTAAGAGAGTAATAGGTGATCAGAATTTAGAATCAAGACAACATCACCATGAAATACTCCATTTCCATTATACGAAATGGAAGAAACCACAAAACTCACAGTAAATATGAAAATAATTATCTATCTTTTAATGCATAAGATAACCAAGGTATATTATCAGACAAAATTAAACCAAAACCAAAACAATTATCTGACCACTAACCAGGGTCAAAAAAAAAACTTCAAGCAACATTGACTGACCACTGACTGTACTAACAAGGTATCAAACTGGGTGCTCATCTTCTTCGAGGATGATGGCTAGGGCAAGGGACCAAGTGCTATCTCTAGTCAACTAATTCCATTGGGTTCAAGGCAAGCTCAAACCTGCCAATTCAGGTGGAGTCGATGCCTGGTACCTATTCACTCAACATACAAGTTAGAGCACATGTGCATAATAGCCGAAGCACTAGGGAAGGGACTCTAGCAATCGTATCTCATACCCATATGTTCCCCATACATCCAATGGTATGATGCCACCCTTTCCACCTGTCCTAACAATATACTACTACATCACCTAACTATCCAAATAAATCTCTACATAATAATAATAACATAACAATATGCATCATGCTCCCAAAAGTATTAACAGAAGCTCATGTTCCATCCTCATCGTCAGGTTCCTTAGTTAGACTACCTACACATCCCAGGTGAGAATGGAGGGGCACTACATCTACTCCCTCTACCTATAGATATAATATCAACACCTATAAATATAATATCAAGAGCTAACAAACAACCATATATATAAGAAAAAATACTATTTTAGTAATTTATGACTAGATTTTCAATGGCTAGTCCTAGATTTTTGTTTTACTAAATCCATGGTTTAAATTTCTTTGATTCTTAATGTTTACCATCAAGTCTAAAATTATTAGAAGTATATGGATCCATAATTTAAACTGAGTAATAAAGTGAAGTTTAATATTCATGTTGTTCGATAATTACGTAAATATTTATTTTTCATTGTGTTGTGACCCTCTAGTGCTTGTTATACTTTTCAACCTACAAAATACCTCTAAAATTACCAAAGAAAGATGTTCCTATAAAGTGCCTCATTTTGGGCCACTTTTACTTTGACATTAACTCCTATATAATTTTTTCATCTTTGTAATCTACATCTCCATATGGCTTGGGACATGTCACATTTAGCAAAAGAATCACCATGCATAATCACATTTGAGAGAGCTATCTCAGTTCCAATACTATGAACAATCACATTACTTGGGAAAAGTATAAATATTAGTAAAGAAAACATGAAGGTGAATCTCTTAAATGTCCCTTTTCCTCTATTTTATTTTAGCTTCTCAAATTGTACTACAATAGGAAATCTAAAACAATAATGAAAGAACTTTCCCAACACTCATGGGCACACAAAGATAGAAGAAAATGAATAGAAAATGAACACCCTTGAAGCCATAAATTTTTAAAATTTACATCAAATATAGAAAAGGAAAAGATACAAGAAAACAACCAAATATAAGCTAGCGGTTGAGGAAAAGGTACTCAAATTTTTCTTCTTAAAAATGATAGGAACAATAGGTAAGAAGTCCTCCAAGCTTCCTAATATTTACTCTCAATTCCAAGATATGACATTGCAAATCCAACTCCCATGAATCCATGTCTCCTCATTGGGGCTATCTAAAAACTCCCCAAATCTTAAAGATGTTTTTTTTGTTTTGTTATCCTCTCGAGTGGCTAGATAATCTTGACAAAATTTTGCAAAATCTCAAGAATATAAAATATTTCTTCTCTATGTATTTTTGTAATTTGAAGAAAACTGAAAATAAAAATAAATAATTCTATAGAACTTAGTAACTCGAGATCCTACACTTTATTAGTATATGCTAGTAACATGGAGTACATTTCCCATTCAATCAACTATCAACTAATTAAAGACTATTGTGTACATAGATATCTTAATATTTTATGTTTTCTCTTCCTACAAGTAGCAATTTAAGATTTGATAAGAGTTCTCTATTACAAACCATGTGATACATTCATAATAATTTTCAAGCTCCATTTGTAAAGATGTAAAAGATATGGAAGCATAACAAATATGTCTCATATATTGATTTTGAGAAGCCATGATGGTATACAAAATTTGAACAAAATAAATGCCTAAACAAATCCATATAGATAAACAATTACATACATAAGGACTATGGAGTGCCATCAACAACCAACCTCTCTTGGCCTACTGAGAAAATGAATGTACCTAATCTTATAATTGACATCTCCCCTTTATCAATCAAACCTTCTATGCTTGAAACTTGATTGTAGCTCTAGCTATTAATACAAATAAACAATATACAAATTTGTATACAAAGCATGACACATAAAATGAAATAAGTAAATAAACACTTATTGCAAAATTGTAATTCACATCAATCATTGTCTGTTTCTCATCATTGACCCAAGTGATAGGTGCACAAACCTAAGTTCTCACCTCCTCTTGTGGCAAACATGAAGAAATAGTTTAAATTAAAGATGAATGCCATTTATTTGAACTAAATTATGTTAGTTAAGACAATAAATTCATAATAAAATTTACATTACAATCTCATACCTATGTAAAAGGCATATAGAAGATGTTATTCTTGCAGCAACACCCATCTCTAGTGATTCACAAAGATGGGGAGGAGGTTATAATGAATTCATAAACTAAAAACAATAAGAAGGTTATCTAACCAAAATAATGACTCATGCACATACACTATATAATATATTTAGATACATTACATAGTTAATTATCTACATACATGATGATTGAAAATACTAAAATCTACCTCAATGAAACTTAAGAAATGACTATTACCACCAACATGACTAGATATGGAAGGTCCAACATCTACTTGTTCAACATCAAAATGTGACTTTAAGATTAAGATTGATATATGAAAAATAAATTGACCCATGTAATATATTTACTAATTTATTACAATTGTACTTGATAAGATGTCAAGCCATGAAACTATGTGATGCAATGGCATGGGATGTAGGATGCATTGTGTGATCCTAAAATTTTATAATCAATACACATCTTTTCATCAATTTTCACTCATAATGGATTAACATAATATTTCTAAAACTCAAAAGAAATATACTAAATTGCATAACTTTATTTAAATTACTTGTGTGTCAATACTAAAGGTTGCGTCTAGTAAGGTATCTATCATGATCATACTCTCCAACATAGAAAGATGTTGTGGCTCATTATGTGTGGCATACTCCTTAGTATACACAGCTCATCATGCTTAGCATATGGATCCTCCTCCTCAACCTGTGTCACATCCTCATCAAGATATTCACCTCCAACACAATGAGCCCCATAATTATCACATACATGGGCAGTGCCACAAGATTGGAAAGGTCTCTTCTCAAGTCATCCCTCCCAACATCACTCTGAGAAATCCATGTCACATGTTGTACAAGGGAACTGACCAATGAACTTAGAGCATGGAGAGTTTGAACCTCCACAGTCTCCTTCACAGTTGATGGGAGTGTCACATGGTGAAGTGGCTTATCTGCAAGGATAATGTGGTCAATCTTCTGTACTCCAAGTGCCCCCTTGATTTAGTGTAGCCTACTCCCCCTTGAAAATTTATGTGATCAAAATAGTTTGGAATCCCATATATCACAAACTCACAGTATAGTTTCTTAAGAAATTACAAAGGAACCTCATAATTGTTGCATGGGGGCTAATAAAAAACTATCCACCACCTATCCCAAAATTTATTCTTTATATTTTGGTGATTGTACTAGTGGATAGATAATCCCTTCACATTAGTTGGGATGGGTTGACTGGTTTGTGGGTCTATAAAGAGGATGCATATTATATCTCTTTTAATATC
The DNA here is from genome assembly GCA_027924645.1 of Cunninghamia lanceolata. Classification (NCBI taxonomy): domain Eukaryota; kingdom Viridiplantae; phylum Streptophyta; class Pinopsida; order Cupressales; family Cupressaceae; genus Cunninghamia; species Cunninghamia lanceolata. The sequence goes on from BSBN01000814.1 coordinate 9,840,441, forward strand.
TTTCCTCTTTTCACATTGTCATAAGAATTTTTGACGTAAAATTGGTAACACTAGTTTTTATGGGAATACCATGTCTCAAATTGTCCTATGATGAGTCTACATTAGCAATCAATTTTTTAATTTTTTTTCTAATGAATCATGCTAAGGGTTTTTCATTCTAGGATTGTTTAGTGAATTAACTAATTGCTTGATGTGAGCTTCATTTTCTTGGATGACTCCTAATAAATTCTCTTTTGAATTGGGAGAATTTTGTTGAAATTATAGAGGGATTGGTGGGTTTTGTTTGGAAACTTGTTCACCTATAACATATTGTTATAGTTGAACATTTGCATGACCTAGTTTGTATAATTCAAAAACAAATGAGATAAAATTTGATTAAAATATTAAAATTATAACATAATTCCAATTAAACAACTAAATATGAGAAACAAATTGTTTTAAATATCTTTTCTATGTGGTAATATTGATGAATGATGAACTAGTGAGTGACATGAAGCTTCAAAGACAAAAAATTATAGCACACTTGCGGATTTATGCTACTCATATTTTTCTTGGAGAAAACAATGAAGAATATGCATGTTTGGCCACAGGTGCCATGTTTATGTTTTTCCTCAAGATAATGCATACACACTGACATTATAAGACAAACATGTTATGGCCTTTATGACTACAAACCATCATGCATTCGCATAATTTGTTAGTGGGCTCATGTTTAGTTAATTTGATTTTAAATTCTCCTTTTGGCCACCTTTTGGCCCCCCAGCTTTGTGCACATACCTAGACATGTGTATACTCCTAGAATGCTTGTGTAGAACTAGATTACTTTTATTTGCACCAATTGAAGTGTTGTAATGCCTTAGAAGAAGATAGAACTTATGTGTTCTAGATTAGGAGTAGATTCCTTGATGTGTAAAAAGTAGAAGGACATAGTAATCACACACAATTTGTGTTTAATTTGTCCTTAGACGGAAAGGGACTAGTGCGAGTCAACAAGAAATTGAATTTTAATTTTTTTATTTGAAAGGATCAAGTTTGTGACCACAAAAATGATCTAGGACATTGAGAGGATCAAATTAGCATAGATAATGGATATATGGAAGTATGTGCATGTAATGAGTGTAATAAATGTATAGATGGGGTGAATGTATGGAGACATGTGAACATATGGATGGAGTAAGACATAAGTGTATAAATTTATATAATGGATAGGTAGATGGCATTGGGAAAGAGGCTCAACTTTACATAAAATTACACCATTTATCAACATATCAAAACACTCTCCTCAAAATAAACACAAAACTAAATAGAAAATAGTATAAGTATACAAATTTTGTGCACTTGGATTGGATGCAGGGACAAGGAGATTGAGAGCGAGTGCCTATTGGACATTTGGTTGGAGGTTTATGTGCAACAAACAACTCTCTCCTTTGTAAATTCTAGAGTGTCCTTGTGGGTTTTAGTGACTCTTGGTTACGATGTCACTTCCTCTACTCCATGTAAGGGTCTGTATAAGGGTTTCCTACTACCCCTTGGTCAATCAAGAGGTGTTGGGACCTCCAAATTGATGACGCCAAGCTATATGTATAATCAAAGGGAGAAAAATTTGGGGAGAAATTAGGCCCAGATGATGACTCCTTATCCTCACCCAGTTAATGATTTGATAAAGCATAGTGTTATGGAGGTTTCACCTTATTTTGTAAGGTCACCTTTTATTAAATCTCTTATAGAGGTTAGGTCTCATTCTGAAGCATGTGGGTTGGAGAAGGTTGGAAACTACAATTTGGCCCAATGCCCTATGAATTAGTTTATTTTCAAACCACCTTGAACAGTCAGTTTGGTCATTGATTGGTGGGTGTTTAACCATGCTGGTTCCTCTTGGTTTTTCTTTTAGGTTAGTTTTATCTTCAACCTAGGGGCTAATCACCTCTTGTTGTTGTGTTTGGGGCCTTCCTTGGCCTCTTAAGGATTCTAATGTTGGTTGCTGGCTATTTTTTTCAGCAGCTTGACTATAACTATGTTGTTGTTGTTCTGTCTTGGTTCATGTTGTTCTTTTGCTATTATTTTTCCTTGTTTGTCTCACTCTTTGTGGGGCTTGGCTCCTTTACCATTGGGTTGTCTTTTGTATAAGGGTGGGGTCCTTTTCAAACCTCTTTACCTTAATCAAAAACAAAAATATACAAATGTCACCATTGTAATTATATATTATTACAAATCTTACAAATTGTATAAAAAATTATCTACCTAATTTAAGATGGTAATTATATTTTTGTTAACTTTTACTTAAAAACAAAAAAGAGATCCTAACCATAATTTACTATATCGAGTCTCAAATGAGAGAATTCAAGGATAAAATCTTGAAAAAACAAATTCCTATTTTTTTTCAAAATCTCGTATTGAAAAATAAATATTTTTAAACTGTTTTTTTTTTACTTGGGGAGAAAAAAAGCAAAAGGAATAAATTTCCTTAACATATGTTTATTCATGAGGCAAAATTATACTTTATTAAATTTATACTGAACTAGTTAGTACTTGAATATATCCCCATTTCATCAATGTAGGAATGATATTTCATGAAATTTTGAGTTGCTACAAGTAGTAAAACATTAAGCGAAACCCATAACTGTTACCTATTTCTAGCCTATGGACCCTCCTTGTTAGGTAAGACATCAAAAGTAGCTATTTCTGTTTCGTCATAATATTGACCAGAAGGTGAGCCTGGAGGAAGAAGGGCTAGCATGAGAGGACCTTTTGCTCCTTCATCAATTGACAACCTTCCTGAATTAAATGTCATATCAGTCTTTACGAATCCTAAATGAACATAATTCACATACAAATCAGAATGTTGGAGTGCAAGAAGGCGGGTATAAGAATTTAGAGCAGCCTTAGAAATGAAGTAGGTTGGTTGCCAATCAGGCCAACCATTTCTTTTCAACAGCTCTTGTTGAAAATCGTCCAAAAAACTTTGGAGGAATGCATCTATTTTTTCCTCTGTCAAATCATTGAGGTTGCTCAATTGTTGCCTCAAAGTTTCACTTGGAATGTACTGTAACAAATGTCAAATAAATTAAAATAAATGAGTGAATAATTTAAGAGAGGTTGTATATACTATACATTGTTTAAATTCAAGATAAATGTACTCTTAATTTTTTGCAATATTTTATTAAAGATAATTTAAAATAATATGTCTTCATTTAATATCATATTTCCTTGCAAAATACTTGGATATTTTTTCACCTTAAAAACTTTTTATTTTTATCATATCAACAATTGAAAAAAATAAAGCTTAAACAAATAACATGTTATTTGTTGTTTAGAACATCAAAAATCTTAAATAACAAACATCTTATGAACTATTTACTTTTAAACTTTAAACACCATTTTTTTAATTTAAAGTTTATTGACTTACCTCTATGACCCCAACATGAGAAGATACATTTACATTTCAACCACCACCTTTACCAGCAAGTTTTAAAAGAGGAAGAAGAGCTTTCACCATTCTTTTGGTGCCATAGTAGTTAATATCAAAGCACTCCTTTGCCATTTCATAAGAGTCAAATATTCCTTCTATAGTGTTTCCAAGGGAAGCCTTTTCTAGACAAGGTTAAAAAGTTAGTACAAGGTGATCTCAAATCTAATGAAATCTTGAATAATTAAAGTAAGCTAAAGGACTTACGAAGAATTTGGTAAGATCAATATTGTGGGCCTTCAAAATGTCATAATTTATTTCAAGTCCTGATATTGCAGCATTATTAACCTATATTTTCAAGGCTGGATTAGTAATATATTGATAGCCCAAATGGATAGAAAAGAAGAGTAATTTGTACTTAAGTTTGGAGCAAGATAGGCAGTCTTTAAATAAAAGAAAATTCCATAGTTAAAGGTTGGAAAACTGCATGGTCAAGGCTGTAAGAACGAGCTAGAAAAACATAAAAATCCAGATGAATTTGTAGGTAAGAGTATTGTGGGTTATGAAAAGAAACCAGTCTACTCTGAAAGGATGGGTCATGAAAACAACTAGTCTGCTGCAAAAAAATACTGATTTCAATTGATCACATAAATAAATAGTGCAGCGAAGAAAAACATAATACAGTACCAAAATATCGAGTTTGGCATACTGCTCTTTCACCCAATTGGCAAACACATGGATGCTCCTCTCATCCTGCACATCCACCTGATGGAACACAACGTTATGAAACCTTCATCATTCAGACTCTTGGCTGCTGCCTTACGTCTTTCTTCATCTCTTGCCGTTAATATGACACGGATCCCATGCTCTGCCAACTGACGAACAATTGCATAGCCAATGCTCTTGTTGGCCCCTGTCACCACTCCCACCGTGTCCTCATTCCACCATCTGAAATTGAAATTAGCTGGGATTAAATGTCAAAAAAATTACAATGAAACCCCAAAAATACAGAGATGACAAAGTTAGAACCTATTGTTCAGCGATTCAGAGGTCTCCATGGCTGTCTTGTATTAGGCAGTGAGTTTGTTTGCAGGTTTTTAATCCAATTGTTAAAAATCCAAGCCTATTGAGCTTTAAACAAACGGTGGGTTGAGACTTAGACGTGTTCACCATTTCAAGATATTTGTTTTTTTCAGTTGTCATCACAATCCATCATTTGGGACAAGATGTTCACCATTTCAAGATATTTATCTTTTTCAGTTGTCATCAGAATCTACCATTTTTAACAAGAATTTCACCATTTCAAGATATTTATCTTTTTCAATTGTCATGACAATCTACCATTTTTAACAAGGTGTTCACTATTTCAGGATATTTCTCTTTTTCAGTTATTATCACAATCCACCATTTTTAACAAGATGTTCACCATTTCAAGATATTTATCTTTTTCAGTTGTCATTACAGTCCACCATTTTTAACAAGAATTTTACCATTTCAAGATATTTATCTTTTTCAGTTGTCATCACAATCTACCATTTTTAACAAGATGTTCACCATTTCAAGGTATTTCTCTTTTTCAGTTGTTATCACAATCCACCATTTTTAACAAGATGTTCACCATTTCAAGATATTTCTCTTTTTAAATTGTTATGACAATCCACCATTTTTAACAAGATGTTCACCATTTCAAGATATTTCTGTTTTTCAGTTGTTATCCACATTCTACAGTTTATAAGATTGTATTCTATTTGTTGATTGATACCTATAATTTAAAATATTAAAAATTAAAAATTAAAATAAATAAATAAATAAAAACACTTACCAATGTTTAAAATATAAGTATAAAAAATAAGCAAAATTTTGATTAGTTCAATTTCTTTTAATTTATATTTATATGTTTGGAAACAATTAGATTATATAAATATTCTAATTATTTCCTATATATATATGAAGTTGAGGTAGTCAAAATTTTCTTTTATCTTTTATGCTTAAGCTTCAAATTTTGGTAAGTATTCTCCTAGTTGCAAGCATCAATTAATTTATTAAAAAAAAATCCCTCCCTATGGGTAAAAGTGAAGACATTTACCTAACCTTGGAAATTTTAAGAAACTATAACATGTACCAATGATTCTACCTCAACCAAATAGCTCAATGCCAAGCTAAAGCACTACCACATTAGTTCATTGCAAGAAAAGTAATTGCTAGCTAACCCTTTTCATATGTACTCAGTACTCGTGGTGATTCAATTATGCTATAAGTTTAGAGGGTAATACACTAGTGTGGTACCAAATGTATTATAACTAGTAATTGTCAAAGCAAGCAAAATATAAATTGTCGATTATTGAAGTTGAACAACATAGTTTTATTGAGAGCTCATGTAAATTTGATAAACTCTATGCAAGAGATGCATGCCTTCTGCTATGTTTCTTTCCTTTGAATTGAACCCATTTATAGATTTGCAAAGCCAAACTAGAAAACTTACTAAAAATAGCAAACTGGGGTTCCCAACAAAAACCAAAGGATCACTATACTCATGTCCTCCATGAAAGTTGAAATGTATAGTGAAATGAGGACAAATAAACTACAGAATTAAAAAATACTAGGAAACTATTTAATTTTGGTACCCCAACTTGGTAGGGTCATACCTCATAGCGTATTGGGCCGAAATTAAACTAGTTTGATGTTTTGGAATGGTCTTCAAGATACCTCTTTTGATGTGCTCAAATAGTAGCCATTAGCTTTCCTTCTAAACAACCATTTGATAGTCTCAACATCCATTTTCACTTTGAAGGCCTTTGGAAATTCAAATTTTGAAAACATAGAAAATACCCAAAAAATAGATTTTTGATATTTCTAAGATTTAGCATGCAATTGCGATAGATAATGAACCTAGATGTCAATTGGATCAGTTGTACCCCCTTAGAAGTAATGGGCCCTATGGCTTCAAGATTCTACATCAAATCAAGAAGCTTTTTGGCAATTTGGTCCCTAGTGAACTAGTTTCCTTGATGAGGAAACTATTACAAGTATACCGCATAGTAGAGAGGAATATGCTAATTTTTTAGTGTCTTGACAAAAACATCAGTGACTTGATCTATGTTCAATGGAATAAAAGTTTCTAAATTTAGTTATGTACTATCAAGGTGCTTGACAACATTTAGAAGGTTTCCAATAATGGTGGGTGTATACACCTAAAAATGACACGACTCTATCTAAATAAATATTTTAAATATTTATTCCATTTAAATTCCTCTATCAATAAATAAATAAATCAATTTATTTATTTGATTCACATTCCTCCTCTAAAATTAAATAAAATCATTTATTTAATTAAATCTTCCAAAATTCCTCTAAAGTCATTCTAAATTAAATAATAACCAAATTATTTAATTAATTCTTCTAAATTCCAAAGTCTTCAAAAATCAAATCATTCACTATATTTAAATAAATCCAAACATTTATTTAAATTGTCCACTTCCTCCAAAATTGAATTAATACCAAAAATAATTCAATTAATCCATGTGCATGTGTAATTAAATATCTTCAATATTTAATTAGCTAAATATTCCCTCACACACATGTCCTATTTCTCCTCCAGTCAAATCAGTTAACTCATCAATCAAATCTATTAACTAATTAGTCTATTATGTTATCTCCCCAATCAATTATGTTAACTGGTCAATCATCTCAGTTAACTCCTCAATCTATGCTGTTAACTCCCATAGAGCAAGACACTTGTCCTCTCCTTATTCGTACACATCCTCTCAAGTTTCCTCAACTGTTGATCTTCTTATTCATTCTACACCATTGATCTTCTCTCTCTCAAATCTATAAATACAACCCATATTCCTCCATTTGAATCATCCAAGCTTTTAGTAAACTTACTCTGCAGGAATCATAGTGTGCCTTTAGCACCCAAACCATATCCATAGCTTGTGATCAATTGTTACCATTATCACCATTACCATTGCATTGTGAAGATCCTCTTCATTGCAAGAACTATCATAGCCATTCTCCATTGTCATCTTGGAAAAAACCAAGGAAGTGCACCTTCTGATGGCTCTATTCATCACGAGATCAATTCGAGATAGGCGACCAATGGAAGCCATGAAGTAATAAGGTTTGTAAGGTATTGTGTGCTTTGCATTTGATCTTATTTATTTCCATTTCATTGAGTTATTGGGTTATATTGATATACTGATATTATCTTCAACATTTTCCTGTAACAGTGGGAAATATCGATGTAACAGTGTGCTAAAAATGAGATGCACTACAATAAAAGGGGGTTGATTAAGCTCAAAGGAACTTTCAACAATAGCTTTGAGGATGGTATAGGGTCCATATCGAAGGGGTGGACATTTCCTACTTGGCCCTTAAAGCTACTCTTTCTTGAGATGAAGCTAAAGTTTGTCAACAGCCTCAAGCTAGTGAGATTTATGACGTTGATCATGCCATTCCTTGTAATTTTATTTGGTATTCTATCATATCTCATCATTTGCTACTATATGTAATGGACCTTCTCAACAAACTTGGATGCATTATCCACCTCCTTCCAAGAATGTGGTGATGTCTCTTTCAACATGATAGGTAAGGCTACATTAATGGGTTCTAATGGTTGGTACCTCAGACAAGATTCAAATGGACTATACTTTATGGAGCTATGAAGTATATGTAGTGTGGTAAATTATCAAAACCAGAAATTCACACTAGCTTTAGCACCCTTGTGGACTGATGTGCAGACCTCTATTGAAAGAAGACTAAATTCTGAAGCAGATGCTAGTTCCAGGTGTTATCCTCTAGCTACAAGCCATGAAAGGACCCAAAACACCTGGACACTAGGACCAAAGTGCTAGTGTCCTTGATATTTGTGAAAAAAAAGTTTTGAGTGGCCTTGGGTGTTGGCTTTGTTGCTTGGGGTGATACACTTTGTTAGCTTTTACTCGAAAGGTTTCCTTGAAAATGAATCAATTGAAATGCATATATAAATAAGTCTACCTCTCACATTAAAGTAGGTTAAGCAACATTAGGATTTCAAGTGATATTCAAGTGATCAAAGATCTATTGTGAATGTTATGTAGATTTATGTGAAGCTCTCTATTGTAGATTTATGACATTATTGCATGTTCTAGAGGATGCTTCTTCCTCCATAATCATCCTTATGGCAATCTTGCATTGTGACACCAAGTCTCACTAAGGTTTTGTGTTATGGTAAAGGTACTTTATTACAACACTCAATTATATTAATTTTGCCTCTGGTCTATAAGGACACACACTCTTGTCATCATCATATTGGTTGTTGTGGTGGTGGGAACACCATTCATGGGGTTTGACTAAGGAAAACCCCTAAAATGACCCAAACCATTTTATCTCTTATGTTTTTATAGATTACATAAGATCACAAATAGGTACATCATATTAGAGAGCAAATTAACGAATATAGATCTTGACTCTTGGAAACCAACTTCAGAGGGCCCTAAACCATAGGACACCTGCACCTAGGCAAAATAGTCCTCCTAGATCTGCCCTAATTTTTGAAAGTGATCTCTAAAAGTCTTGCATTGCTCACTTTAGGTCCTATTTTATGGGTTTTCAGTTTTGTAAGGTAAGTAATTTCCATTTTGGCATGTTTCATCATTAAAAACCCTAGATCTAGCATATTTCATCTCAATCTTCCTGATTACTATAACAAAGGAACAAAACCCTTGTAGCTTGGATCTCCTTTAGGACTGTAATCAAGCTCAATTTGTGTTACAATGTTTGATCTAAAAAAATGACTTAGTTAGCTTACGATTAACTATGTCTCTTTTTAGACCTTACATTTTGGTGAACCTAATGAGGTTTGAATTTTGGTAGCCTTCTTTGTTCAGATCTGATATGTTTGTTGTTTTAGATATGATTAGTTAATGATTTAGTTAGATACCAAGAATTTATACATATTCATTGTCTTGATTGATTGTTGAATTGATTAGACATTTATTGCATATATTTTTTCATATTGTTAATCATTTGGAAACATTAATTCATCTAGAAAACTAAAGAAAAACACTTTCTTCCATCACATCATTTGCATATTCCGTCTGATCAATACTTTCCTCTATAAGAGCATTTTGTGTGTCATAAAGATTGTGAAAAATTTTATGAGTATTGTGACCCATTGTCTTGAATCTAACATCCTTGTGAGGAGAAGTTATAAAATGATGGGTTCTAGTGCTTTAAATAGCTCCAACATTCCGACATCAGAATCTGGTGTTACTAGCTTATTCACGCATGGAATTTCATCATCTTTAGATCACATGCCTACTTTACCTATGATATTTGAAGTACAAATTTCTCATGACTCTATAGACATAGACAACCTCATGGCTCATGTCCTCGAAACACAAATTTAGAAACTAGACACTGATTTGGCTCATTTTCAGCAATTTGTAGGAACGTAACATTTAACTAAGGAAGCTATGCCTCTTGTTGAAGGTCTAAGAAATTTGTTACTCGAAGGTCATGAAGGTATAGAAATTTTACATAGCTTGGCTCATATAGTGGATAACAACATTATGTCGTCAGCTATTTGCACAAAAATAATCACTAATATGTCCTCTAAAAAACAAGCAAGGACATAGATGTTGTTACCCATACCGACATCTTCTATTTCAACATTTACTTCTTATACTGTCACCACCACTACACATCCTAGTAGTAGTGCTAACACAAGTATTGGAGTATCAAGTGGGAATCCTATACACAACTATAATGTTGTCCCGTTTACATATCATAATTCTATTTCAAATGTGTCATCACCTCCTGTTGGTCAACCTCAATCAAAATTTAATTAGCAAAAATCCAACCACACAATTTCATCACCCCTTCCTAGCATTTCTTATTCGAATCCTATCCAATCTCAAGCTACTCCACCACCTAATCCTGTATTAATCAACTTTTGTAGAATGTTAGTTCCTTACAACAACAAATAGCAAGTATGAGTTAAGGTCAATCTTAGGCTACTATTCCATATTACTACACCCATAGTCAATTTTCCTTTACCATTCTAAGAACATTGATCCTTCAGAAATTTGAAACCACTTGTTTGAGAAGTATAATGGGAAGGGAGATCCTAATAGTCATGTGGCGGCCTTTACAACTTTGTGCAGTGATTTTCTCTTTGATGATGCTATCTTAGCTAAACTCTTTCCTCGGTCACTTAAATATACAACCTTGGATTGGTTTTGTTATCTACCTATGAACTCAATCAATTATTTTCAACTTATCAATCAATTTCTATAACATTTCCAAGTGAACATTGGACCTCAAGTCTCCTTGATTGATTTGGTTCATTGCAAGCAAGGAGTGAAGGAGAAAGTGACTGATTTTATTGTGCATTACCAAGCATTATTTTTGTAAATACCATATTCTCTTCTGAATGCCGATGTACAAAGAGTTTTCATTGGAAACTTACAACCTCACATCCATGATAAGTTATTATTGATGCACTATAGTTCTTTTACACATCTTTGCATAGATCTTCACAATTATCAATTGTCAGTTAGTCAATATCAGGGTACTACCCCATTGGCTCCCATTGGTCAATCCATACACTACCTCGCATTATCATTCATTTAAAAAGAGAAACAAAAACTTTATCAAAATCAATTCATCATCTTCAAACAACATTCAAACACAAGTTCTAGCCACAACACCTTCTGCTCTGACCCGTTATAAGTTAAAACCAATGATGCAACATTTTTCACAAATTTAGGAGTCTCTTCATTCAATAATGTTGCAACTCCTAAACAATAATCTCATCATGCTTCCTCTGATTTGACAGATTGATGCTAGTAAGAAGCAATCACCTTCTTTCGACCTAGAGACCTTTTGCCAATTTTATCGTACCTTTGGACATGACACCGAGCGATGTATGCATCTTAAACATGAAGTTCAAGACCTCATTGACTCTAATGTTATCCAGGTAGCAGGTGAAAATAACAAAGGAAATAAGTTGGTTGCTCCTCCAAATTAGAATTTACAAATCTTTACAAATCCATTACCTCATCATGAAGCAAACATTATAGAAACATATATTGATGAAATACCTACCTATACATCATTTGATCATCAAGATAAAGGTTTTGACAATGTGGTTTCTCTGGTAGATGCTTGTCCTTGTTGAGAAGGAGTAGAATCTAAGCCTGCTATCTCTTTCACACCTCGTGATGCTTCTATTCAAGCACCTGAGGGACCTCTTTACATTACTACCAAGATTAGTGACAAACCCATAAGGGGAGTACTCATCGATCTTGTATGCATGGTAAATGTGGTTTCTAAAGAGTTCCTCTTTATACATGATTTACATCGAGACAAGTATGACATATTCAAAACTTTGATTAGAGCACATGATGGATCTATTTGCCCAACTCTTTGTGCCTTGACTCTTCCTGTCAAGGTCAAACCAAGAGCATTGGACATATCTTTTGTCATCTTTCCTAGCTTGGAATTATTTCACATGAAGTTGGGTCACCCGTGCCTCACCTCCATGAAATCAGTCCCCTCTATGGTTCATAAATGCTTAAAGTTTCCATTCCAAGAATAGGTGCATGCCATACATGACAGTGGATTCTAGCCCTTGGCTCATTGTAGACACTTTTTGCTTGATTATTTCTGGCCACGGCTAGTGGGGTCCTTTCAACCTCATGATGATCTTTTCTTTTTATCTTATCAAAATTTTAAAGAAAAGAAAATCATTGAATTATTTCTTAGTAAACTTGGAGCCTCTCAATCTTCTATGGTTGTGATAGTATTTCCCCTTGCCATGAGGAGTTGAATGAACACAATCTCAAATTGAAGAATCCTCCCTATTCCCGAGCATCTAGCATTTATGTTGTGGTTTCACCCCTGCCATCCTATCTAGGACCATGAGACAAATGCCCAACACAATCTAGACCTCCCCACAATTTGAGAATTATTTTTGTTCCTCCTACCTCTTTGGAGACTAGTGGAAAGAAATTAGTTACGTAGAATCTTTTTCCCGCAGTTTCTCAATCACTTGAGGATGCTTCATTACCTCCACCTATTCCACAAGTTGAGACAGAAGAGGATCCTACTTTGAGATACCTTCACCCCATGGTCTCCTAGCCTTCTGTAGTTCCTTTCATTCCTCCTCATGCTCCTCAAGCAAAGGAAGAAAAGTAACCCATGTTAGAAGATATCACAATTCCCCTTACAAATGTTACAAATCAAACAAAGTGAAACAAAAATGCAAGATAATGTAAGAAGTGATGTTGTACTCTGGCTCACCAACTTGCGATAGGAGAAGAGAGCTTTCCTCCTCACAAGCATCAACCACCAATGGATAAAAAAGATATATCTATTGATGCTTTGCCTACTCATGTGAATGATAGTGATGCATAGCCTATAGTGGCCCCTATTAACTCACCTATTGTTCTTTATTCCGATAGTGATACAAAAGATAATGGTGAACCAGGTATGGCTCTAGTACCTTGCACCACACTTGCTATAGTCCCTCTCACATCTTTCCCTTCACCCCTTTATGATGAGAAAGATTGGGAGGAGGATGATTTGCTTTAGGCCAACTTGCAAGTTTGGCCCCTTTTTCTTCTTTTCTTTTTATGTTATGATTGCATGTATTGGTATCCCCATATTGTGTTTCTTGATGTGTATTTTGTTTTCTAAGCTCTCTTTGGATAACCCTTGACACTCTTGTTTGTGCAAGGATTCAAAGGGCCCAAACCTATTGTGACATTCCTCTTTGTGTATCTTCATTCTTCTATATGTTGTAATTCGTAATTTGTTAATTTTCACTTTCATTGGATGATTTAGCATCTTCCTTTATGATTTTTTTATTTTTATGGGATATTTCTCCCTTCATCTTCATAGTTCTATTGACTAGTGGATGATGAAAGTTCTAAAAATGATTGTCCCTTTATATATAGCCATTCATATACTGACACCAGTCAAGTAGATCCCTTTTGTATTATTTCATTTTTATATTGCTTGATTTATGTGGCACTTTGTAGTTTTCTTGCATTGGGGGCAACCCCTTGTTGTGATATAGCTTTTGAGAACACACATCATTTAAGCATGTGCTTTGAGAAATCTCTCATGCTTTTTTTACATTCATTATTCATTCTACCTTAAAGCAATTACTTCCTGATAGAGTTAGAAATCACTTTAAAATGGGGCATACATCATGCTATGCACTTTATTTTGTTCATGCACCACATGGATGGTCTTGCCTCTAAAATACTTGTTGATCATCTTTGTAGCACCTTACCAGAGTTACCTAGCAAACATCACGCTTTGCCTAGCATGTAATCTCTGTATGGTTGGCGTGAATCTCACCTAGTGATTTGGTGGTCCTCAATAGCATGTGATGTCTTCACTTGGAAGGAAACTCACCTAGTAATTTAGCGGTCCATACTAGCTTGTGATGTTTTCTTTTTGTTTCTTTTCCATGAGCCACCTAGCATAATGCAACTTTCTAGCTTGTGCGCTTCATGTAACTATACATTTATGGTCACCTAGTAATTAGGCAATCCTTACTAGGTTGTGATCCATGAGAACATATTTACATGACCCTTAGTGACAGAGAAAGCTAGTGTATGTGTCATGCTTCCTTTCTTGATTGTTTACCTTTCCTTGGTTATATGTATGTGGAAACTGCTTAACTTGCATGCTCTTGTTTTTACATGTGTTCTCCATGTTTTTCTCCATGCATGTCTTCGTGTGTTTACTTCATGTATACTTTATGTCTACTTCATGTATTGCATGTATGCTTTGTGTTTTACATGTATTCATTATTGTATTCTTTGTGAATACTCCATGTATGTGTGAATTATATTAAATATCTAGTGTGTATGTAATCTCTTCTTGCTATAGTTTGTAGACCTTTAGAATCCTAAGCTTGGGGGCTTTTACAGTTCTCAACTAAGTGTTATCCTAATGGATTCGACACTCTAATGAAGGAGTTTTGTTTTCTTCGTACTTTAGTGTGTGTACGAACATAAGATCATACCCACTCTAAAGTGGGGGCTAAATGTAGTGTCATAAATTATTGACTCTAGAAATTCACACTAGTTTTAGCACCCTTATGGATTGATGTGTAGACCTCTATTGAAAGAAGACTAAATTCTAAAGTAGATGCTAGTTCCATATGTTATCCTCTATCTATAGGCCCTGAAAGGACCCAAAACACCTGGACACTAGTGCCCAAATGCTAGTGTGATTGATATTTGGAAAAATAAAGTTTTGAGTGGCCTTTAAGTGGCCTTGGGTGTCAGCCTTGTTGCTTCAGGTGAAATAGTTTGTCGGCTTTTGCTTAAAAGGTTTTCCCAAAAAATGATTTGAAATGCATGTATAAACAAGTCTACCTCTCACATTAATGCAAGTTAAGCAACATTAGGATTTCAAGTGATCAAATCTCTATTGTGAATGTTATGGAAATTTATGTTAAGCTCTCTATTGTAGATTTATGACATTATTGCAGGTTCTAGAGGAAGCTTCTTCTTCAATCATCATTCTTGAGGTGATCTTGCGTTGTGACACCAAGTCTCACTAGGGTTTCATGTTGTGGTAAAGGTACTTTATTACAACACTCATTTATATTGATTTTGCCTATGTTTTGTAAGGACATGCGCTCTTGTCATCATCATCTTGGCTATTGTGGAGATGGGAACACCATTCATGGGGTTTGATTAAGGTAACCCCCTAAAATAGCCCAAACCATTTTTCCTCTTGTGTTTGTGTAGATTACAGAAGATCGGAAACACGTACATTAGATCTGAGAGCATATTGATGAATATAGATCCTGACTCTTGGAAACCATCTTCAGAGGGCCCTAAACCCTAGGACACCTACGCCTGGGTGAAATAGTCCTCCCAAATCTACCCTAATTTTTGGCAGTGATCTTTGATAGTCCTACATTGCTTTTAGGTCTTGTTTTCTAGGTTTTCAATTTTTTAAGGTAAGTAATTTATGTTTTAGTGTGTTTCATCATTAAAAGCCCTAGATCTAGCATATTTCATCTCAATCTTCCTGATTACAACAAAGGAATAGAACCCCTATAGCTTAGCTCATCTTCAAGACTATAGTCAAGCTCAATTTGTGTTCCAATGTTTGATCTAAAAATTGACTTAGTTAGCTTATGGTTGACTAGGTCTCTTTTTAGACCTTACAATATATGGTTGTAACTATTTTAGACATAGGAAAAACTCTCATCCCATGTGCAGGGATGCTTTGAATGACACATTTGTAGAATTTGAATGATCATGTGAGTGAATATCTTGGTCTATCTATTTTAACTAAAGGTGAAATGTAGCAAATTTAGTCAACTTGATATCCATCATGACCCATAGTAGTGACCAAAATTTGTTGAGGAACCTACTATCCCTATTAGAATATTTTTTGGGTAGACCAAAATGGACCCAACCTTCTTAAAGAAAATATTAGTCGTGTGTCTTTTGCAAAAAACCATTTCTTGCAACCTACCATGATGGCCATTTTGGAGAATCTATCCACCATCATGTATATAGAGTCATGACCATGTTTGTTCAGAGCAAAAGCCTGACATGAAATTCATGGAGATAGAGTGCTAGGGCCTGTCAAGATCTATGAGATGTGTTCAATCCTTGTTTTCTTTTTGTAGGTTTTGCAATAGCATGGGATGTGAAGGATCAAATATACATAATGACATCATGATACAGTTATGGCCATTATAAGTGCCTTTGTAATACAACAATTATCTTCTCTATCCCAAACTATGATGCATCATGGTTGTTGTGTTCTTCCTAAATCATATTTTATTGTTCTCAATAGGGACATAGTTGTGTTTCATGTGACAAAGGATTCCATCTGATAGGTAGTAATCAGTGGCCTATCTACCATCTATGAGTCTTTAGTAAATTTTAGTAAAATCAAGAATAATGCAACATAATTGAGTCTAGTCTATTGTTTGGTTCATATTGGAGCCCAATATTATTGTTAGGGATGTGAATAGATGTTCACTCAAGCAATCTACAACATTATTAGTGCTTTCCTTCTTGTCACAAATATGAGTTGAAACTATTGTAGGTAGTTGGACCACCTTTGATCTAGATCTTTTTGCAACTTTCCTTATGTCTACATGAATTAGATAGGCTTGTGATCGATGTGAATTATAGTCCCTTTCCCCAAGATATAGTTCTTCCATTATATACAAGCTTAAACAATGGTATACAATTCCTTGTCGTATGTGGGGCACATGTGTACCATTTGTAAGGAAGCTAAGGTAGCGGAACAAGTTCTTACACTAATCTTAAGAGGAGGATAATGCAAAACTTTATAGATCTTTAATAGTTACATAAACTTAAACATAAATAAACATAAATATTATGCATACCACAACATAGTGATTTTCATGGGGAAAACCCTTTCAGATGAAAAATCCCACACTCCAAAAGCCACCCAATATATTATTTAGAAATCACAAAGATTACAATATACTTGTAGAGAAAGCTTCTCACAAGAGTATCACCACCAGGGATCTAGAGACAACATGACTGCTACCAGACTCTCAGAATACATCATGATACTGTAGTCTTAATACAATGCCCTCATAAAATAGGGTTACATTCTAGGACAAGACAAGCCAACAAAATATCTACCATTAGATATAAAACCTAATAATGAAAGGGCTGAATTTACAATATATCATTAATTTAATGTATGTCAGTCATTTAATAGTTTTTGTTAACAAAAAATGTTAACACACATTCCACTCCACCCCATGCTCCCATTGTATATTACACCTATTAGTGTAAATAGGATATATATATATATATATATATATATATATATATATATATATATATATATATATATATATATATATATATACATACCTTATCAACAATAAGCCTTATATAATTACAAGGTTGAGACACATTTTCCTAACAAATTTCCCACTTGTTGAACACCTTACAAGAGCAATGGGAGGGAGTAAACATTATCTCTTGATTTCTAGGGGCCAAAAGGCCCATAGTCTTTGAACACCATCTGAACTTTTCTGTGCTCATAGGCTTAGTTAAAGAATCAACAACATTCATCAAAGTTTCTACCTTAACTAGATTCACCCTATCATCTTCAACCATATCTATAACAAAAGGATACTATACATCAATGTGCTTGGTCCTTGCATGAAATGTCAGGTTCTTAGCTAGACAGGTCTATCACACTCTGATTGTCACAATAAATTGTCACTACACCTTGTTTTATTCCAATATCTGATCAACACAGTCTCTTAAGATAAATGTCTTCTTTGTAAGCAAGAGTAGCTGACATATACTTAGCTTCAATAGTGAACAAAGCAACCACAACCTGTCACTTACTCATCCAACTAATTGCACCACCAAATAAAGTAAACACATAAGCACTGGTGGATCGTCTACTATCAATATCACCCGCCCAGTCTGAATCCACATAACCATGAATATCAAGGGAAATATCATCTTCAATCAATTTACTATGATAACACAAGGAATACTCTGAGGTACCGTGCAAATATCTGAAGACTCTTTTAACTACATCCCAATGAACTCTACCAAGATTAGACATATATCTAGAAAGAACTCCCACTACTACGGCAATTTCTGGTCTAGTAAAAACTAGCATACATCAAACTTCCAACTACACTATGGTAAGGCACTCTACTCATCTCTTCCATCTCTGATGGAGATGTTGGACAATCTCAAATAGATAACTTAGTTCCAACTAAAAAGGGAACACACAATGGTCTATAGTATTACATTTTAAACCTCTACAAAATTGAATTGACATACTTACTTTGGCCAAGCCATAGCTTTCTGTTCACTCTATATCTTCTATTTTTTATCCCAAGAATGTGTCTAGCTGCACCAAGGTCTTTCATTTCAAATTTAGCAGCAAGTTGAGATTTTAGTTCTAAAATCATACCTTTCCCTTTAACAATAAATAACATATCATCAACATATAATGTAATAAACAAGAAACAATCACCATCAGTTTTATAATAAACACAATGATCTAATTTAGAATGCTCATATCCCAAACTCAACACATATGTATCAAATTTTTGGTACCACATCTTAGGACTCTATTTTAGGCTATACAAAGATTTCTTCAATTTGAAAACCAAATTACCTTTACCTTTCACCACATAGTGCTATGGATGTGTCATATAAATATCCTCCTCCAAGTCACCATGAAGGAAAGTAGTTTTCACATCCATTTTCTCAACCTCTACGTCATAAGAAGCAATAATAGAAAGCAAAAATATAATGGAGTTCATTTTCACAACAAAAGAAAATATCTCACCATAATCAACACTCTCAACTTGAGAGTAATCTTTCACAACCAACCTTGCTTTGTACTTCTCAATACCTCCATCTGAACCAATTTTTTTCTTAAACACCCATTTGTAACCAACATGTTTTCATTCTTCAGGCAATGGTACAAGATCTCATGTATCATTCTTTTTCAAAGATGTCATTTCTTCATCCATAGAAATCTTCTAGGATTTTGCATCATTCATACCTAATGCCTCTTCTATAGATCTAGGTTCATCCATGTTAGTATTCAATGAAAAAATACATCTCCAATCATTAGGTGAATACCTTTCAGGTGGTTTTCTACGCCTTGTAGACCTATGAACAAGATGAGTTGGAGGTTCTTCCTCCTCTTTTGAAGATTCAAAGCTAGATGAGCTCTCCTCAACTTCTTGTCTATCCATGGGTCTCGATCAACTCTCTCAAGTATAGAAGGAAATTGAATCACATCTTCTTGTTTACTTTATTTTGGATACAATGTAACAAAAGAAGGCTTAGTTTCTCTAAAAATAACACTTCTACTATATATTACCTTTTGTGCAACAGGATCCCAAAGCTTGTATCCTTTCACACCATAACTATATCTGATGAAGATACATTTCATAGCCCTGTTCTCCAACTTTGTTTTCTTCTCCTTTGGCACATGTGCATATGCCTCACAACCAAAAACTCTAAGATGTCTTAATGAAGGCTTGTGACTCGAACATGCCTCTATAAGCATCTTATCAACAAGAGCTGATGTAGGAGACTTGTTAACCAGGAAACAGGTAGTGGCAACTACTTCAGTCCAAAACCTTTGCTCTAGACCAACACCACTCAACATACTCATAACCTTCTCTATCAATGTCCTGTTCACTCTTTCTGCAACTCTATTCTATTGTGGAGAATACAGAGTTATCTTTTTTCTATGAATACCACAATCATTACAAAATCTATCAAAATCATTAGAGCAAAATTCACTACCATTATCAGTCCTCAAACATTTTATTTTCTTTCTAGTCTATAACTTAACCATTGCTTTAATATCTTTAAATTGAATGAAAACTTTAGATTTACTCTTTAAAAAGTATACCCATGTCCTACTATAGTCATCAATAAATGACACATCATATGTGGATTTTCCAATTGAAGGAACATCTACAAGACCAAACACATCAGAATGAATAAGATCCAATACACCACAAGATTTATGAGAACTTGAGTAAAACTAAACACAGTTTTGTTTTCCATAAATGCAATGCTCATAGAAATCAAACTCAAGATTACAATCAAACAACCCTTCAACAAGGTTTTTATTTTCCAAGTTCCTTAGACCCTTTTCTCCAATGTGGCCAAGTTTATAGTGCCATAACATAGTTTTCTCTATAGGTAACTTTGATTCAGAAGAAAGAGCACCCTGGGTAGCCAATAGACATGACCATCTATTGAAGATGAAACCCTCACCTCTTCAACATACTTTATTTTCACAGAAGTGCTATTGCACTCAATAGTGTATGCATCAAGCTTATATAATGTGCCATATCTGACACATCTAGCAATCACCATAGCACCCCTAACCATATTGCATCCTACATCAGAAGATACTACCTACACACCTACATCTATTAGTTTTCTCATAGATAACAAATTTCATGCTAATAGAGGGATATGCAACACGCCATTAATCATTTTTATTCTGCCATCGAGAAACCTGATTCTAACTTTACCATGGCCAACAATATTTAAATAAGAATCATCATCTAAGTACACCTTACCTCCATCAAATTATTCATATTTAGAAAACCAATCTCTATTAGAGGGTCATATAGAAAGATGCACCTAAATCAATTAACCATGCATCATTACCTGCACGAGTTGCCAAAGATGCGATGAATGCATCACCATCTTCCTTCTCAGACTTAGAATCAAAATCAAATCTCTTCTTTTTGTTCTTCTTTTCTTCTTTATATTCCTTACGAATATGTCCAGGCTTACTGTTGTTCCATCAAATAACTTTGGACTTTCTAGGAGATTTGGATCTCCCCTTGGACTTGGATTTATCACACTTCTCATTATTTTTATCTTTTTCCTTTGGTATTCCATGAACATTTGGGGCCTCCTTGGCACTGATGGATACCTTCCTCCTCATCTCTTCAGAAAGTAAAGAACCCACCACATCTTCAGTCTTCAATATAATAGAAGTACTCCCAATAGCCATAACAAGAGAATCCCACAAATCAGGAAAAGAACAAAGCAATATTTGATATTTCTCCTCCTCATCCATTTTGACACCAACTGATGCCAATTGAGCCACCAGTGTATTGAATGCTGCCAGATGCTCTGTAATTCATCCACCCTCTTCCATTATCAAGGAATACAATTTCTTCCTCAAGAAAATCTTGTTCACTAAAAATTTAGCTTGATACATCTCACCAAGCTTCTTCCATAGTTTCTATGCGGAGGTCTCTTCATGGACATTGATTAAAATAGAGTCTGTCAAACACAAAATGATTAGACCCTTGGATTTATAGTCCATAACATCATATTGAGTAGCCAAAGTAGGATCTACAAGCCTTGAAACCTTCTCATCAATAGCATCACACAGATCTCAATCTATCAATAGATCCTCCATATTAAGATTCCACATTTCAAAATTATTTCAAGAAAACTTATCCACCTCTAATGTCCCTGATGAAATTGCCATCTTAAAATCCTTGCAACAAGATCACAAAGTGTCTTCTACCAAAGCTCCCACTCAAATCTAGATTAGTTCAAAAAACCCAAGAACCCACAACTAAAACCAAAGGTGATCAGGCTTTGATACCACTTGTAAGGAAGCTGAGGTAGTAGAACAACTTCCTACACTAATCTTGAGAGGAGGATAATGCAAAACTTTACAGATCTTTAATAGTTACAGAAACCTAAATAGAAATAAATATAAAATCATGCATACCACAACACAGTGAATTACATGGGGAAAACCCTTTTGAGAGAAAAACCCCACACTCCAAAAGTTGCCCAATATATTATTTAGAAATCACAAAGATTACAATATACTTGTAGAGAAAGCTTCTCATAGGAGTATCACAACCAAAGGTCTAGAGACAACATAGCTGCTATTAGACTCTTAGGAATACATCATGATACCGCAGCCATAATACAACGCCCTCATAAAATAGGGTTACATTCTAGGTCAAGACAAGCCAACAAAATATCTTCCATCATATCTAAAACCTAATAATGAGCCATCCAGATTTACAATATATCATTAATTTAATGTATGTCAGCCATTTAATAGTTTTTGTTAACAAAAAATGTTAATACACATCCCACTCCACCCCACGCTCCCATTGTATATTACACCTATCAATGTAACTAGGAAATATATATAAATATATATACCCTATCAACAGTAAGCCTTATATAATTACAAAGTTGAAACACATTTTCCCAACACCATTTTAGAGAAAGTCTCAATGTGGTAGGTAACTAGATGGCCATGTTGGGTGAGAACCACTCCAAGTACATATTCAAAGGCAATATAGTTGATCTTAAAGGACTATTGTCAGTCAAGAAGAACAAGAACTAGTGCCGACCAAAGTCTCTACTTCAATTGTGTGAATACTCACTATTGTGTCTATTTATAAACAATTTTTTATTTTAATCCTCCTTGAGTGCATGAGTAATAGGCCATACCAACTATGAGAATCCAAGCTCAAACCTTTGATAAAAGTGGAGTAACAAAAGGCTATGGAGTTCTATGAGATTGATGGGAGATGGCCAATCTATAATGACCTATATCTTTTCAAGGTATTGACATAGACAACATCCTTGTCCATGGTGTATCCAAGGTACAAAATTCTTTCTATACCAAAGGAGCATTTTTCTCTAATTGTCATAGAATTGAGTGATATAATTCCTAGGTAGATAACAAGACAAACATACAAATTAGCTTTTAACCTAAAGGATTTATAGAATATGAAAATGAAACCCTAGATAAGAATACAAATGGACATTTAAATAGAGAAGAAGACTTTACAATGTACATTTATTACATGAAAGAAGATATGTACACAATAGATTTTCTAGTTAGTTTTTCTCTACCTACACCTTATATAGTGCAGGTATTTATACAAGTGGGTCATCAACTAGGTCTAGAAAATTACGTTGATAGGTGTCAATAACATTTGGTGTATTCTATCATATGGATATGGTGATGATAGGTGTCAAACTTGTATATTACACTTTATATATGGAAAAGATGGTGCTAAGTGTCAAACTTGTATGGCACCCTTTGTAGCATAGGTTTCCTAGTTGTATGCTAGTTGGATTGAAAGAACATGTCGTATAGAGGTTTCCATGTGTTGGATGGTTAGGGTTATGAACTAGATTATAACTAGGTAAAATAATTTGCACCCATGTGTAAGTCTGTTATGTGTGAGAATTATGCAAAGAGTAGTAGTGTACAGAGTTGAACTACTTGAAATAGTGATGTGCAAAGTTGTGTTAGGATTATCTAGCACAAGTTGAGAGGATATGAGTGTGTAAGATATGTAAATGTATGTTATGACAATTTTGAATGTGGATATGCTCAAATAATTCATACCTTCTTGAGAACCAATGGTCACCATTACATCAATTCTAAGTCGAGAAAACTATGCACATAGTTGTTGTAGGTTATACCAATTGGCTTAATCAACATATTGCTTAGTCTTGACTATGTATAATAGTTAATGAACACCTAGGTGAGAATTTTTCATTGTGGTATCAATGATTACATCCACCAAAGATGTACTAACATGAGTATGATCTATGTCTATGAGATGTTAGGATAGCACTAGCTCTAAAAGTGGAGGAAAGTATAATTTGAGTAGATACATGTTGAAGCCAAGATGTAGACCCAAGTAGTAGTACTATGTGTAATGCTCCCTCATTTTTGGCATGTGATAGTTGCTAGTTTTGCATTACTCTCTGCTTGATCTAAGAAAGTTGTTAGTTTTTTCTTTGCATCTAGATAGTTCTGAGACATTTGAGCTATTGAGACTATGGTTTATGCTTATTCTAATTGTGATAGATTATATTTGACTGATCTAATTCTGACATGTGGAGTGAGTTTATGATGACATTGTAGTTTTTCCAGTTATGATGAGATGGACATGTTTAGTGATGGTTTGATAATATCATGTTTATGCATTTTATTCTAAATAGAAATAATTATAGTCTTGTTTCAGAGTGAGGATGGTGTAGTACTACTCGGATTGAGCACCCTACTATGCCACGATTCTTTGTCTCGGTGTGTGTTGATATATACATATACAGTTGATCATATACAACCCATTGGTTTTCACAGAGGTTATAGGTACCGGGCCTCAACTCCACCTGACTTAGCAGGTCTAAGGGGGGCCTACACCATGGATAATGTTGACGGAGATAACTTGAGGTTTATTCCTTAGGACAGTTCAACTTTCAGTTGGTTAGTCGTCATGGGGTTAGAATGTTTGCTATCGAGTTTGGGTAGTTAGCCATGTGTATCTTGATAATGCTTAATGAGGTAATATTATATTATGAATATTAATTGTTGTCGAATGTTATGGTATTGTGTTTAAATTGGAATATTATTTAAGTAAAGTCTAATACAGATTAAATGGATTATGTTAATGATTTTATTAGTATCTATGTCATAAGTTAATATGATTAATTAGTATATCGTATTTTGAAAAATAGTATTGGATGCTAGTGTAATGATTTTTGAATAATTATTTATTGTTGGCTAGTTGTCGTATCTGTTGGAGAAATGGAAAATTCTATGTAAAGTAAATTTTCAAATTTCTCTTAATAAAGGGGATTGTGTATCATATTTGGGGGGTTTCTGGAATTAATGGTTGCTAGCTATTTTGGGTCTCAGAGGAGGTTTTGGTGGGTTTTTATGTCTGAAGTTATTTTTAGTTAAAAGGGAAGTTTTCTTAGAAAGGAGGTTTTTAGAGGGTTGTTTGGGAAAAGGAAGGGGAAGTTCTGAAAGAGTATTTGACTCTGGAGCGTGAAATTTTCAGGTATGTCTTGTGAATTTCTATATTTTCTTTGTCTTTGTTTGCTCTAAAGAATTAGATTTCTTGGTGAAGGTAATTCTAGAATGGAATTGATCTGATATTCACCCTTGTCATGTTTGTAAACTCCTTGCTTTTGTTGGTTGCTTGTTGGAAGGTTTGGAAAAACTTTTAATTCTACAAATAATCTTTTCAACCTCAACCTCTTTCTCAAATGGAATACTGCAATTTTTGTCTGTAGATTAATTTGAACTTTTCCTCATTTGTGATATTTCTCTCCTTTGATCTAATCCATGAGTTTTAATCATTTCCTACATCAATCTTCTAACCTTCAATCTTTATGGCAAAGCCTCTTTAGTCTCTATTTGCAATTAGTGTAACTCCTGGAAGGAACCAAGGTTTGGAAAAATTGTATACCTCTTCATTAAAATCAAAACAAAATTTCTCTTACCTTCCTTGAAGTCTTATCCTCTTGGACTCACCGTTCTTGCATCTCTGCTTATTGTCACAATGGTTTTTTTTCTCCAAGCTCAAATCAGTGTCCCTAGGTTGTAATGAAGTCATTGTTCTCTCTATTTTAGTTATTACCTTGTCACCTTTCTCCAAGGTAGGTGCCATAACATCATGGTTGCCTATTCTTTCTCTCTGCAGGATCATCATTTCACTCTTTATCACCTTGCCACCTTTTCATGATTGGCAACTCTTGCCTCACATGTTGATATGATAGTCATAAGTAATCCTCTTGAGGCATCGACTTATGTTTTCCTTTGGACCGCAGACACTTCTTATCATTATTCTCTTTATGCTTGTCATTTTAGACTCAGTGCTGTGAGTGTCTGTGTTCGGGGTAGCTTAGATGTTAGTGGGGCCATCACTTTTGCTTCTAACCAAAACTCGGGTGTTGATCCCTTGAAGTCGTTTGCTCTCTCTCCTAACCCTTGTCTGTTTGTGCCCTTCGTCGGTGCTCTCAGCACCCTGCAATGTTCTCCTGTTGACCTCTGCATTTTGACCATGGTATCTATCGCTCTTGACATCCTTCCCTTTCACTGGACTGATGCCATTGTGGTCATTTTACCAGTGATCTTGCTTGGCCTCTCCGTAGAAACCTTTGTTGTCACCTTTCTCAAGTTTGAAATCTTTTTAGTCTGCGTGCTGTGGTGAAGTTTGATTGAATGCTTTCTGTTATGATGTCTTTCTATCCTTTTGACCTGTGTTAGTTTGTAGATAGCTAGTCAATTTAGAAGCTTGCTTGTTTATGTTGCAAGTATGGGCCTAATCGGTGTTGTCATTGATGTCAACATACTCTTATTGCATTGATGAGAAGGATTGGATGAGCAGAGAGGATCAATGAACATAGTAAAGTGAAAATCCTAGCTAAGATGAAGATCAGATGTGGTTCAAAGGGTTTGTGGATATATGTCTTGAGATGATCTAGTAAAGATTTCGGAGGTCCGCATGAAGATCTAAAGAAGTTATGGCTACTCAAGTGAAACCGGTTCCGGCAGGTGTTCAGAGGTGACAGAGTGACACAGATAGGTTCGGTGAGATATGGAAATGCATTATCCTATTCTTTAGATTTGAGGGAGTGTTGAGGAAGTCTTCGTGAAGTGTCAAATTGATTTGCTCATGGTTTGAAGGTCCAGAAGCATCTATTACTTTGTGACAGTGATGACAGACTGTGTTCTTGAGGTTCTGAATGAAGGAGATAAGGATTTCAGTAAGCAGATGAAGTGTAGATATTCTTGGTAATTCAGGAAAGCTTGTGGTGGTCTTTGGATCGTGTCTAGTTCATGTTGGTGGTCCTCATTAAAGTTGGAGTTTGCATTTGAAGAATAATTTCCAGATGATGGTGTTCTTCCTGAGACTGGTCGACCAAATGTATTACACATCTTGTGAATGTTCTTGTAGATGTTTGCTGACTTAGATGATTATTCCTAAGTCGATGCCTTGTATAAATAAGGGATTGTAAAGTCATTTCAGTGTGTCTTGTGGAGATGAGAGTGTGGTAGCGAGCAAGAGAGCGAAAGGCAGAGCATAAGTTTTGGGCTTAAATGGAACTGATTCAAGCATGGTGAAGATGTTATTTTCCAGTTCAAGTAGATGATACTTATTATCTTGTAGATAGTGTGTCTCTTGTAGGTAGTGAGCCTCTTGTGAGCATTGTGCTCAGGCAGTGAGCCCTAAGTGGCATGTGCCATTTTGTTCTTTCTATTCTTCTAACAGAGAATACAATCTTGGGTTAATCACCCCATGGCTTTTCCCTTAACCGGGTTTTCCACGTTAAAATCTTGGTGTCTCATGTGTTGATGTGTTTCTACTCTTGAGTTAATGCTTTATGTTTTCATGACTAATTTATTATTATATTGCTGAATAACAAAGTGGATTTAAGTGTTTAATTGGAAGAATGTTTTAGACATTTGATTCACCCCCCGTCTCAGTTGTCTGTCCTGAATCTAACAATTGGTATCAGAGTCAAGTTCCTCTAAAAGGAGCTTAACTGCTTGAGGAGATCTAGGATGTTGTCCTACAAGAAGGATAGTCTAAAGTTTGATGGATCAAATTTTAATCTTTGGAAAAGTCGCATGAAGTGTCATTAGCAATGTATGGGAATGCAGTACTGGACCATGGCTTCAACAAAGTATACTCCTCCACAGGGTGGTCCGAAAGCCCCAAATGAGATCACAGATGCTGAAAACAATCTGTAGACTATAGAAGCTCTTCTAAGCACATTATCTGATTTAGAGCTTTTGAATGTTGTTGACCTACCCACTACTTTTGAGATTTCAGAAAAATTGGAACTTCTACATGAAGGAGACAAGTATGTTAAATGTGCAAGGCTACAAAGTCTGAAAGGGAAATTTGAAAATCTGAAGATGAGAGAAGATGAAAATATCACTACTTTTATGCCAAGAGTAAATGAGCTTGTTTGTGGAATTAGAAGTGCTGGTGGAGTCTTGGATGAAGATGAAATTGTTGGCAAAATTCTCAGATCCCTTCCTGCTTCTTATAAAATCAAAGTTGCTTCCAATAAAGAATTCAGAGCCCATACATCTGTCACAAGAGATCAATTAGCTAGTAAATTGGCTACATTTGAAATGACCAAGTTTGGAGATGATCCTCCCAAGACTGAATCTGCATTCAAAGCTAGTGCTTCTGTAAAAGGTAAACAAAGGTTTGATCCGGGAGAGAACTCTTCAAAGAAACTATCATGGTATGAGAAAGCAAGAAAAGACCTGGAAGAAGATGAAGCAGAAGCTGCTCAACTTGAAGCCCTTATTGCAAAAGGAGTACCAAGAGGATCCGGTAAGTATGAAGGGAAATTACCTTTTAAATGTTTTAACTGCAATAAAATTGGTCACTTTGCCTCAAGATGTCTGAAAAGATTTTCAAGGCCAAATCCTAATAGATCAAGTTTCCAAAAGAAATGTTACTATGTTCATGAAGATGATGATGATGAAGGAGTAACAGATGATGAATCAGAAACAGGAAACAAATCCGGAAGTGACTGGGTGTTTATTGCCATCAAAGAAGAAGATCCAATGCCCTCTGAATCTATTAATCATAAAATTGTGGAAAGAGCTCTGGCTGCCCAAATTGAAGAAAAGGATGATTGGGTCATTGACCGTGGATGCTCTCACCATATGATAGGTGACAAAAAATTAGTTCATAGATTTGGAAAGGTATGAAGGAGGAGTGGTAAAATTTTGTGATAATTCTGCTGGCAAAATCAGAGGAAGAGGAACTATTTCTTTTGATAGAAAGAACAAAACCAGTAATGTACTATATGTTGAAGGCCTGAAGCACAATCTTCTTAGTGTTGGACAGCTAGTGGACAAAAGTTATGATCTCTGATTCAAAAATAGAAAATGCAAGATCTTTGAAAGCTCCAGAACATAGATTACATCCGGTACTCAAACTAAAGGTAATATCTTCCACTTGGATGGTACTGGTAAAAGCTGCTTATTTGTTCAAATTGATCAGAGTTGGTTATGGCATAGGAGAATGTGTCATGTGAATTTTGATAATATCATCAAGATAAGCAATACTTAGGCTGTAAGAGATCTTCCAAGATTGGTAAAACCTACCAATAGTTTGTGCAAAGAATGTTAGTTGGGTAAACAAAGCAGAATCTCATTCAAAAGCAAGGAACAATCTTCTACCAGATTATTGGACCTAGTTCATACTGATCTGTGTGGTCCGGCAAGAATCAGGAGTGTGCAAGGTGATAGATACTTCATGTTATTAATTGATGATCATTCCCTGATGATGTGGGTGACTTTTCTGAAAGAGAAATTAGAAGCTCTTGAGAAATTTAAATTAATCAAGGCTATGGTAGAGAATGAAACCAGATTAAAATTAAAGTGTCTGAGGTCTGATAGAGGTGGAGAATTCACATCCGGTGAGTTCATAGAATTTTGTGAGAAACATGGGATAAAAAGACAGTTGCCTGCTCCAAGGACACCACAACAAAATGGAATAGTGGAAAGAAAGAACCAGACCATCTAGGAGGCATCTAGAACCATGATGATGGAAGCAAATGTTCCTCAGATCTACTAGAGAGAAGTTGTAAGCATGGCGGTCTACACTCTTAATCGAGTTCAAATCAAAAACAATGCCGGTGAGACTCCTTATGAACTCTGGTTTGGAATCACTCCCACTGTGAAGTATTTCAGAGTCTTTGGTAGCAAATGTTACATCAAAAGAGATGAAGATTTAGGCAAATTTGATGCTAGAAGTGATGAAGGAATATTCTTGGGTTACTCTACTCAAAGCAAAGCATACCGGTGTTATAACAAGAGACTAAGAAAGATTGTGGAAAGTACAAATGTAAAGGTTGATGAATGTATTGAAAAACCCTCAAGGTTTTATGAATATGATGAAGATGATCAAAATGATGTCTTGGTTCAAAAAGTCCTAGCTCCCTCTGAAATTCAGATTTAGACTATTCTGATAAATTAGGAAGAAGGGATAAGTTTGAATGAACCTATTCAAGAATTGGAAGTGCAAGAAACTTCCAAAGTTCCTAAGTATGTAAGACTGAATCATTCTGAAGATCAGATCATAGGTGATAAAAGCAAAGGTGTACAAACAAGAAGAAGGATTGCTCAAGGTTTAGAAGAATATTGTCTGATTTCAAAGCTTGAACCTACGACAGTGAATGAGGCTTGCAATGATGATAACTGGACTAAAGCAATGGAGGAAGAGCTAATGCAAATTGAGAAAAATCACACTTGGGATCTTGTTCCCAGACCTAAAACAAAAATGTGATTGGAACCAAATGGGTCTTCTGGAATAAATTGAATGAAGATGGTGAAGTAGTTAGAAACAAAGCCAGATTGGTCTGCAAGGTTTACTCTCAAGTAGAAGGAGTTGATTTTGAAGAAACTTTTTCTTCGATGGCAAGAATTGAAGCAGTCAGATTATTTCTTGCCTTTACTGCCTTCAAGGATTTCAAAGTATATCAGATGGATGTCAAATCTACCTTCCTGAATGGTGACTTGGAAGAAGAAGTTTACATTGAGCAAGTAGATGGATTTCAATTGTCTGATCATGGTGATATGGTCTGTAAATTAATGAAAGCACTTTATGGACTCAAGCAAGCTCCAAGAGCCTGGTATGAAAGATTGGATAAGCACCTTTTGAAGATTGGTTTTAACAAAGATACTGCTGACAGTAATTTGTATTTCAAAATTGATCATGAAAATATCTTGATTGTTGAAGTGTTTGTTGATGATATCATTTTTAGAGGAAGAGATAGTATGTGCAAAACCTTTGTAAATCAAATGAAAAGTGAATTTAAGACGTCCATGTTTGGGGAAATGAATTTCTTCTTGGGTTTGCAAATCACTCAAACAAAGAAAGGAATCTTCATCTCTCAAACCAAATATGTGAAAGAATTGTTGAAGAAATGTGGGATGGAAGACTCAAAACCAATGAATACTCCCATGGTAACTAGATGTAAACTGAGCAAAGATGATGACTCTCCTAAGGCTAATCAGAAAAAGTACAGGTCAATGATTGGAGGTCTATTGTATCTCACTCAAACTAGACCTGACATTATGAATGTTGTTGGTCTTGTTGCTAGATTCTAAGCTCATCCTAGAGAATCTCATATCATGGCAATCAAGAGGATTTTTAGATATCTAAAAGGGACAGTTGAGTATGGTTTGTGGTATCCTAGAGATCATGATTTCTCTCTTCATGCATATACTGATGCGGATTGGGTAGATGTGGATGACCGGAAGAGTACCAGTGGTGGAGCATTCTTTTTGGGGAAGAGATTGGTTTCTTGGCTGAGCAAGAAACAAGAGGCAAAATCTCTGTCCACTACAGAAGTAGAATATATTGCAGCAGTAGGTAGTTGGACTCAAGTATTGTGGATGAAGCAAATGCTAAGAGATATCAGAGTGAAGTATGAAGAACCTATCACAATCTTCTGTGATAATTCAAGTGCAATAAATATATCAAAGAATCTGGTGTTGCATTCAATGAATAAACACATATCCATCAAGTTTCACTTTTTGAGAGAACAAGTGAACAAGAATGAAGTTAGATTGGAGTTTGTGCCTTCCAAGGATCAGATTGCAGATATTTTTACTAAACCTCTACCTAAGGACTCTTTTGAGTATCTCAGGGAGAAGTTAGGGATTATTACCCCTCCGGTTCTAAGCTAAGGTGCACTGATATGGATCAGTCTGCTAGATCTCACAGTCATATTTTATGGTCCAGATTGATGATGGTAAGCTTCTACTCAGGGGGAGCAGCTGATATGACTCTGAAGTAATGCAAATATGTGCCCTTGGCCATTAATATCAAAGGGGGAGAGAAGACATGTGAAAAACAAGTAGTTTCTAATCAAAGGGGGAGCAAGTAAAGGAAGAGAAGACATGTGAATGGTTGTTATTGATAGGGGGGTTATGTCAGTAAGGAGAAGTTCTTGTCTTGATGGTTAAAATAGTTTTTCACATCATATGTTGCCATCAATGACAAAGGGGGAGATTGTTGCAAGTATGGGCCTAACCAGTGTTGTCATTGATGTCAACATACTCCTGTTGCATTAATGATAAGGATTGGATGAGCTTTGTGTTGAGGACATTGAGAAAATAAGTCCTAATTAGGAACAGAGAGGAACAGTGAAGACAGTGAGGTAAGGATCCTAGATAAGATGAAGATCAGAGGATACACATCAAAGGGTTTGTAGATATGTGTCTTAAGATGATCCAGTAAAGATTTCAGAGGTCCACATGAAGATCTGAAGAAGTTATGGCCACTTAAGTAAAACTAGTTCTGGCAGGTGTTCAAAGGTGATAGAGTGACACAGATAGGTCCAGTCAGATCTAGAAATGCAATATCTTGTTTTGCGGATTTGGTGGAGTGTTTAGGAAGTCAGTATGAAGTAACAACTCAATTGGTTCATGGTCTAGAGGTCCACAAGCATCTATTCCAATGTGACAGTGATGACAGACTGTGTTCTTGAGGTTTCGGAATGAAGGAGAGAATGATTTCAGTGAACAGAAGTAGTGTGGATGTTCTTGGTGATTTAGGCAAGCTCGTGGAGGTCTTTGGATTGTGTCTAGTTCATGTTGGTGGTCTGCATCAAAGATTGCACTCGTAATTGAAGAATTGTTTCTGGATGATGATGTTCTTCCCAAGTTAGGCCGACCGGATGAGTTACACTTCCTGTGGAGGATTTTGAACATGTTCTATGAAGAATGGCATGTTCCTAAAGGAAGATTGAAGTCTCAGATCTGTATGGCCTACATCATGTTGATCCGCATGAAGTCATTTGTAATTAATCATATTGTATTTATGTTTTTGCTCTGTAATGTTTTCCGACTTGGATGATTATCCCTAAGTTGATGTCTTGTATAAATAAGGAGTTGTAAAGTCATTTCAAAACATGCTTGTGAGGATGAGAGTGTGGTGACTGAAGCAAGCGAAGGGCAAAGCAGAAGTATTGAGCTTAAATAGAACTGACTCAAGCATGGTGAAGATGCTATTCCTCAATTCAAGTATGTCATACTCATTTTTCTGTAGATAGTGTGTCTCTTGTAGGCAGTGAGCCTCTTGTGAGCAGTGTGCTCAGGTAGTGAGCCCTAATTGGCATGTGCCATTTTTTTCTTTCTATTCTTCTAACAGAGAATACAATCTTGGGTTAGTCACCCCATGGTTTTTCCCTTAATCAAGCTTTGCACGTTAAAATCTTGGTGTCATATGTGTTAATGTGTTTCAATTGTTTGCATTATGTTTCCATGATTGATTTATTATGTTGCTGAATTAAGAAAAGGATTTAAGTAATTATTAAGAAGAAAAGTTTTTCACAACTGATTCACCCCCCTCTCAGTTGTCTGTCCTAAATTTAACAAATCCAACGTCGATCTAGCCTAGCCTAGGCTTTGTAACTTAAGTCACCTTCCTTATTAATCTATTTTCTTATATTTAACTAGTCATTAGAATGTAATAAAGTTATTATTAGGACAGTAGTAATTCTTTGTTATGTTTATTGTCCATCTCAATAATTGAAATTTAGCTAATTTAGATATATATATATATATATATATATATATATATATATATATATATATATATATATATATATATATATATATATATATATATATATATATATATATCTTGAGACTTAAGCATTCCTCTATTTTCTTCATGTTATGATTTTAGGTTTATTTAATGATATGGATCCACCTAATAATAGATTATACTAGTTTACCTATTGGATTATGCTAATAAAGTTTGGCTTTCATTATACCTAGTTAGACTAGAAGTTTAATTATCTAGAGAGTGGTTTAATTTATGTTGAGTAACCCATTCTATATGAAAACATTCTTGTTCTAATGATCTTCATGGAGTTCTTGAAGTCTTGAGATTTGTAAGGTAGGAGTTTAGGGCTTTCATAAAATTGCATCTATTTTAGGAAATTAGTTAATTATATTGTTAGGATTTTATTTAGAAGGAAGTTAAATTCTCTTAGTGCCATCTTGCTTATTAAATGGGTCAATAGTGATATGCTAGGTTTTGTATGACTACCAGTGCCTTATACTTTTGAGTAAAATCTTTAGTGTATCTTTGGTTGATTATGAAACAAAAGGAAAATTATCGTTTCTTGGAAGTATAGTATGTGGAACTTGTTAATAAATCATGTGTAAAGGTTATTGGCTAAAGCAGCAAATGTAATTATTTCTAATGCATGGAAGTAAGAACTTTTGGGTATAGAATGTAGCATTGTATTTACCCCCTTTTTGTGTTATGATTTCATTACATTAACCTTGTCCGGTGATAGTGTGAAGTCATCCTTGGGATTAAATTGGTTAGTTTATCAACTTTGTTAAGGATGTATTGAGTTATTTACCCCCTTGTTGATCTTGCAATAAATCATGGTCGTGGAACCTAGTATCCCTAATGAGAAAGGTGTTGTAGTAACCTAGTAAATAACTCAGTCACCGACTCTAGAGGTCTTACTGTTTGGCCTTTGGCATTGGTACTTGGGTCATACTGTCTCATGAAGTATTGTATGATTTTGAGGAGGGTAATGGGATTTACAATATTGTGGCCAAGTGAATGGCATATGTATTGGAACAAAATTGTTTTGTAACCTTTATCCTTGCATGTTGTGGTTTGGATGATTGGTCAGAGAATGCTAAGGGAGTGGCTTTCATGGTGGGGTAGGTACCTAGTGAGAGGCCGCCTGGGTAACCCCGTGGAAGTTGTAAGCAAGTGGAAACTTAATAACTTAATTAGGAGGGTTGGGGTAGAAAAACACATAACAAGATAAGTAAGATACCTCACCCATTCCTTGAGTGCTCTCGCAGGCTAAGGATGGGATGAGAAGGCTTGGTTGGCAAGGCCAACCTCCTTGTCTTCATGAGAGGACATGTCAGCTCCGCATGTGTCACCCTATGGGGCCGGTACCTAGAGAGAGGCTGCCAGGGTAACCATAGATGGGGGCCAGCTTCTGGTGAGAGATAGCCTGGGTAACCCATGCTAGGACCATGCGATGACACTCTCCTTATGCAACTCAGTTACTTTCTCTTTATCTTTGTTGATACCTCTGGAGTGTAGTCTTGTCTCCTTGTTTGATCTTAGCTTGGTGTTTGTTTGTCTTGTGGAGTACTGTTAGGTCTGTGCAGTCTGGTTATCTTGGTTGTCTGCATGGAGTCTGGATCTTGTGATTGTGTTCATGGTTGTAACCTTGTCCTAGCAGAACCTCATTGTTATCTCCTAGCTCGGTGGGGTAGACCTCAGGGTTCCACATGGTTGGGAGGTAGAGCTATCCATTGGTCTTCTTGGATGTTCGATTCGAGATTAGAGTAGAAGTGTTCCAGTTCTAGCTTGTTCTTCATCTTCAAGTTGTTGTATACATTCTTTATTGTACTAATTGTAAACTGATGTAATCAGTTTTGTAATCTTGTACTGAATTATTCATCCTAGATAATGTAAGATGTATTATTATTTTGTTGCATTAAGATGCAGATTCTTGTATGATTTTAATTTTATCTGATGCGGTTATGTTCCCTAGAAGTGTTAGTTGATCTTTTCATTGAATGTTATTATTAGTGTAGATATTTATAATGATTAATGCATTTCCTTGTTTCAAAAAATATATATTCTATATTATTGCTGTTTTTCAGTCTAGAACTCTGTAGGGTTGCATGATGGGGCATCACATTTGGTATCAGAGCCAGTTTTAAACATTGGGTACTCTCGTTATAATTGAGCCTATTATGTGACCTAGTGCTTAAACTCTGTAGATTAACTATTATTTTCCATTCTATGTGTAATAAATCATCCTTTGGTGTTATAGGTAGATGCCTAGAGGTAGGGTCTGAGGCCGTGGCAAAGGCAGTGGTCGTGGGAGAGGTGGTGGCGGTACACCTCCTCTTAGTTCTCCTCATGAGAGTGCCCATGAAGGCAGAGGTCAGAATATGGAGGGTCAGGGCTAGCCTGAGGGAGCCCAGTTGTGGCAGTTACTTGAGGAGGCTCTTGCCAGATTAGGTCCTAGACAGGAGGTTGAGCAGCCTAGAGGGGGTCAGGAGGTAGACCAACTAGAGCCTCAGGAGATAGAGAGATCACCCAGATGTAGAGAGTTGACAGCAGAGCAGGAGGCCACACTAGCTAGCCATATGAGAGATCTTTTGAGGGCACACCCACCCATTTTTGATGGATCTGGTAGAGGTCTTGAGGCGGAGACTTGGTTATTGGATTTAGGTAGGTGTTTCACCATGCATCCTTATGGAAGCAACACCAAAGCTAGATGTGTTATTTTGCATCTTTGAGGGTTTGCTTCAACTTGGTGGTAGCTAGAGGAGTAGAAGCTATGTTTGGACATTAGCACTGTGTCTTGGGAGTTGTTCTTAGAGAGATTCAGAGACCATTTTCTATCAGACCATTGGAGGCAGCGTCGCGCAGATGGCCATGACAGTTGAGCAGTATGAGCACAGATTTTATGAGCTTAAGCAATATGCGAATATCAGAGATGATGAGTCTATGTTGGTGCAGCATTTTATCAGGGGCTTGAATGCCCAGATCAGTGGAGGGGTTTGAGTATTCAAACCTAAGTCTATGGAGGTAGCAGTGGAGAAATCCTAGTTAGTGGAAGAGAATTTGGCTATGGCACTCGGTGGACATACAGGTGTGCATATTGGTAGTGCACCTTCTTCAGGTTTTGGTTCGCATGGTGGGCATACTCAGGCTTCAGGATCTCATGTATCCTCAAAGGGTGGTTGGTAGCAGCACTCTCAGGCCAAACAGAAGAATTTTTAGTTGTAGCAAGGTAATAGATTTTAGGCTTTGTATGGCCGCCCTTGTAGGACCCCATTGAGTTGGGATCGTCTTGAGGATAGAGTTCTTCTTGGTCCTGATATGCTTAGAGATATGGAGTAGTAGGTCGATAGGATTAGAGAGAATTTGGTGGTAGCTTAGGATAGACAGAAGAAGTATGCAGATGCTCATAGGATCGATCAACAGTTCTCAGTTGGTGATCGGGTGTTCTTGCGTGTGCGACCACAAAACAGTCCAATCCATTATGGAAAGGGCTCTAAGATAGCACCACGCTTTGTTGGACCTTTTGAAGTGTTAGAGAGGATCGGTCCTATTGCTTATCATCTTGCTTTGCTGCCCAGCCTTTCACGCATCCATGATGTGTTTCATGTTTCTATACTTAGACCTTATCATCCAGATATTACTCATATTCTTGATTGGACTACTCTATAGGTAGAGGACGGGCAGCTGGCTTTGGAGCCCGTAGGCATTCTACAACACATGAGACTTGCTCTTGGGGGCAGAGACATGGAACAAGTCAGGGTCTAGTGGGATCCTAATGATGAGACTTCTGCTACCTGGGAGGATGCTTCTAGGATGACAGAGTTATACCCTTATTTGTTTGTAGGCTTCCAGGAGTAAGCCTGACTTTGGGGGGGAGGATGTAATGCCCCCTCATTTTTGGCATGTGATAGTTGCTAGTTTTGCTTTACTCTCTGCTTGATCTGAGATAGTTGTTAGTTTTTTCTTTGCATCCAGACAGTTCTAAGATATTTGAGCTATTGAGACTATGGTTTATGCTTATTCTAATTGTGATAGATTATATTCGACTGATCTAATTCTGACATGTGGAGTTATTTTATGATGACATTGTGGTTTTTCCAGTTATGATGAGATGGACATGTTTAGTGATGGTTTGATAATATCATGTTTATGCATCTGATTCTAAATAGAAATAGTTATAGTCTTGTTTCAGAGCGGGGACAGTGTAGTACTACTCAGATCGAGCACCCTACTACGATGTGATTCTCTGTCTCGGTGTGTGTTGATATACACATATACAGTTGATCATATACAACCCATTGGTTTTCACATAGGTTGCAAGTACTGGACCTCGACTCCACTTGACTTAGTAGGTCTGAGCGGGCCCTACACCATGGATAATGTTGACGGAGATAACTTGAGGTTTATTCCCTAGGAT
Organism: Cunninghamia lanceolata; assembly: GCA_027924645.1. NCBI lineage: Eukaryota > Viridiplantae > Streptophyta > Pinopsida > Cupressales > Cupressaceae > Cunninghamia > Cunninghamia lanceolata. The sequence continues at coordinate 9,878,193 of BSBN01000814.1, forward strand.
AGTTCAACCTTCATTTGGTTATTCATCATGGGGTTAGAATGTTTTCTATCGAGTTTGGGTAGTTAGCCATGTGTATCTTGATAATGTTTAATGAGGTAATATTATATTATGAATATTAATTATTTTCGAATGTTATGGTATTGTGTTTAAATTGGAATATTATTTAAGTAAAGTCTAATATAGATTAAATGGATTATGTTAATGATTTTATCAGTATCTATGTCATAAGTTAATATGATTAATTAGTATATTGTATTTTTAAAAATAGTATTGGATGCTAGTTTAATGATTTTTGAATAATCATTTATTGTTGGCTAGTTGTCGTATCTGTTGGAGAAATGGAAAATTCTATGTAAAGTAAATTTTCAAATTTCTCTTAAAGAAGGGGATTGTGTATCATATTTGGGGGGTTTCTGGAATTAATGGTTGCTAGCTACTTTGGGTCTCAGATGAGGTTTTGGTGGGTTTTTTATGTTTGAAGTTATTTTTGGTTAAAAGGGAAGTTTTCTTGGAAAGGAGGTTTTCAGAGGATTGTTTGGGAAAAGGAAGGGGAACTTCTGAAAGAGGATTTGACTCTAGAGAGTGAAATTTTTAGGTATGTCTTGTGAATTTCTATATTTTCTTTGTCTTTGTTTGCTTTGAAGAATTAGATTTCTTGTTGAAGGTTATTCTAGCATGGAATTGATCTGATATTCACCCTTGTCACATTTGTAAACTCCTTACTTTTGTTGGTTGCTCGTTGGAAGGTTTGGTAAAACTTTTAATTCTGCAAATAATCTTTTCAACCTCAACCTCTTTCTCAAATGGAATGCTACAATTTTCAAATGTAGATTAATTTGAACTTTTCGTCATTTGTGATATTTCTCTCCTCTGACCTAATCCATGAGTTTTAATCATTTCCTACATCATTCTTCTAACCTTTTGTAGCAACCCACATTATATTTGTTGAGGCACATGCAATCTTGATGGCAAAACCTCTTTAGTCTCTGTCTACAATCAGTGTAACTCCTAGAAGGAACCAAGGTTTGGAAAAATTGTATACCTCTTCATTAAAAATAAAAAAAATTCTCTTACCTTCCTTGGGTCATCTTCCTTGAAGTCTTATCCTCTTGGACTCACTATTCTTTCATCTCTGCTCATTGTCACAATGGTTTTTTTTCTCTAAGCTCAAATCAGTGTCCCTAGGTTGTAATGAAGTCATTGTTCTCTCTATTTTAGTTATTGCCTTGTTACCTTTCTCCAAGGTAGGTGCCATAACATCATCGATGCCTATTCTTTCTCTTTGCAGGATCATCGTTTCACTCTTTATCACCTTGCCACCTTTTCATGATTGGCAACTCTTGCCTCACATGTTGATACGATAGTCATATGTAATCCTCTTGAGGAATTGACTCATGTTTTTCTTTGGACCGCAGACACTTCTTATCATTATTCTCTTGATGGTTGTCATTTTAGACTCAGTGCTGCAAGTGTCTGTGTTCAGGGTAGCTTAGATGTTAGTGGGGCCATCACTTTTGCTTCTACCCAAAACTCAAATGTTGATCCCTTGAAGTCATTTGCTCTCTCTCCTAACCCTTGTCTGTTCGTACCCTTCGTCGGTACTCTCAGCACCCTGCAATGTTCTCCCGTTGACCTCTGCATTTTGACCATGGTATCTACCGCTCTTAACGTCCTTCCCTTTCGTTGGACTGATGGAATCATGGTCATTTTACCAGCAATCTTTCTTGGCCTCTCCATCGAACCCTCTGTCGTCGTCTTTCTCAAGTTTGAAATCTTTTTAGTCTATGTGTTGTGGTAAAGTTTGATTGAATACTTTTTGTTATGATGTCTTTCTATCCTTTCGACCTGTGTTAGTTTGTAGACAGCCACTCGATTTAGAAGCTTACTTGTTTATTGTGTTAAGTTTTTGAGGGAGTTAGTAAGGTGGCATGGCCTTCCTTTCTTGAGCTGTCTTTTATTATGATGTGCGATTGTCGACTTGAATAGTAAGGTTGCCTCTCACGTTTATCCTTAGCCAAGTTTTTTGGTAGCGACCACCTTACTTAAGTTTGATCCTAAATTGATGACCTTTCTTCTATGTGCGGGTACAATTAGTTTGTTAGTGAATTATTTAAACAAGGTAGTTATCCATCGGAAAGGTGTGATGAGGTCCTTAGGGGAAATCCAACGTTGATCTAGCCTAGCCTAGGCTTTGTAACTTAACTCACCTTCCTTATTAATCTATTTTCTTATATTTAACTAGTCATTAGAATGTAATAAAGTTATTATTAGGATAGTAGTAATTCTTTGTTATGTTTATTGTCCATCTCAATAATTGAAATTTAGCTAATTTAGATATTTAATATATATATATATATATATATATATATATATATATATATATATATATATATATATATATATATATATATATATATATATATATATATATATATATATATATATATATATCTTGAGACTTAAGCATTCCTCTATTTGCTTCATGTTAGGATTTTAGGTTTATTTAATGGTATGGATCCACCTAATAATAGATTATACTAGTTTACCTATCGGATTATGCTAATAAAGTTTGGCTTTCTTTATACCTAGTTAGACTAGAAGTTTAATTATCTAGAGACCGGTTTAATATATGTTGAGTAACCCATTCTATATGAAAACATTCTTGTTCTAATGATCTTCATGGAGTTCTTGAAGTCTTGAGATTTGTAAGGTAGGAGTTTAGGGCTTTCATAAAAGTGCATCTATTTTAGGAAATTAGTTAATTATCTTGTTAGGATTTTATTTACAAGGAACTTAAATTCTCTTAGTACCATCTTGTTTATTAAATGGGTCAATAGTGATATGCTAGGTTTTGTATGATTACTAGTGCCTTATACTTTTGAGTAAAATCTTTAGTGTATCTTTGGTTGATTATGAAAAAAAAGGAAAATTATCATTTCTTGGAAGTATAGTATGTGGCTTGTTAATAAATCATGTGTAAAGGCTATTGGCTAAAGCATCAAATGTAATTATTTCTAATGCATGGAAGTAAAAACTTTTGGGTATAGAATGTAGCATTGTATTTACCCCCTTTTTCTGTTATGATTTCATTACGTTAACCTTGTCTGGTGATAGTGTGAAGTCATCCTTGGGATTAAATTGGTTAGTTTATCAACTTTGTTAAGGATGTATTGAGTTATTTACCCCCTTATCAATCTTGCAATAAATCATAGTCATGGAACCTAGTATCCCTAACGGGAAAGGTGTTGTAGTAACCTGGTAAAGAACTTAGTCACTGACTCTAGATGTCTTACTATTTGGTCTTTGGCATTGGTACTTGGGTCATACTGTCTCATGAAGTATTGTATGAGTTTGAGGAGGGTAATGGGATTTACAATATTGTGACCAAGTGAATGGCATGTGTATTGGAACAGAATCATTTTGTAACCTTTATCCTTGCATGTTGTGGTTTGGATGATTGGTCAGAGAATGTTAAGGGAGTGGCATTCATGGTGGGGCCGGTGTCTAGTAAGAGGCTGCCTGGGTAACTCCATGGAAGTTGTAAGCAAGTGGAAACTTAATAACTTAATTAGGAGGGTTGGGGTAGCAAAACACATAACAGGATAAGTAAGATACCTCACCCATGCCTTGAGTTCTCTCGCAGGCTAAGGATGGGATGAGAAGGCCTAGTTGGCAAGGCCGACCTCCTTGTCTTCATGAGAGGACAAGTTGGCTCCGCATGTGTCACCCTATGGGGCCAATGCCTAGAGAGAGGCTGCCAGGGTAACCATAGATGGGGGATGGCTTCTGGTGAGAGATAGCCTGGGTAACCCATGCTAGGACCATGTGATGACACTCTCCCTATGCAACTCAGTTACTTTCTCTTTATCTTTGTTGATACCTCTAGAGTGTAGTCTTGTTTCCTTGTTTAATCTTAGCTTGGTGTTTGTTTGTCTTGTGGAGTACTGTCAGGTCTGTGCAGTCTGGTTATCTTGGTTGTCTGCATGGAGTCTAGATCTTGTGATTGTGTTCATGGTTGTAACCTTGTCCTAGCAGAACCTCATTGTTATCTCCTAGCTCAGTGGGGTGAACCTCAGGGTTCCACATGGTTGGGAGGCAGAGCTATCCATTGGTCTTCTCAGATGTTCGGTTTGAGATTAGAGCAGGAGTGTTCCAGTTCTAGCTTGTTCTTCATCTTTAATTTGTTGTATACATTCTTTATTGTACTAATTGTAAACCAATGTAATCAGTTTTTTAATCTTATACTGAATTATTCGTCCCAGCTAATGTAAGATGTATTATTATTCTGTTGCGTTGAGATGTAGATTCTTGTATGATTTTAATTTTATCTGATGCGGTTATGTTCCCTAGAAGTGTTAGTTGATCTTTTCATTGAATGTTATTATTAGTGCAGATATTTATAATGATTAATGCATTTCCTTGTTTCAAAAAAAAAAATTATGTATTATTGTTGTTTTTCAGTCTAGCACTCTCTAGGGTTGCATGACGTGGCATCACACTATGGGAGGTTGATATCTAATTATTTCTCACCAATTGTGTATAGACCATAGGGAAATGGTTTGATCTTGTGGTGATGATTGGTGAAATGTTCCTTTTGAAGATTCATCTAGACTTTGTTGCTAGCCTAAAAGGTGTGTGGCATGTGATCAGAATCATGGAACTTCTTGTACTTCTATTGTTGGCATATAAAGATTTGTTAAAATTATTGATGAATGTCTTGGATGCATTAATTAAGTATTGCATTTTAACCACTTCCTATTGATGTGCATGCATCTTGGGTGCCAATGGTACACATTAAGAGATTTCAGGGGGCATGATTAGTTGGAACTCAAGAAATGTTTGGAAGGAACTATACTCCATCAAGTTGTGCAAATCTTTGTTGTAGGCATGCTAGATGTATGGTAGGATGTCATTCCAAGAGTGAAAATGCACACAAATTTGAATGAATAGAAGGTGAACCAATGTGCAATTGACCACCTTTGCTTGTCCGTTGGTCTATTGGTGATGTTGGGAAATAAGATGTCTCAACCTTTCAAATTTCCTAGATTGATTTATTAATTATTTGGTATTTTTCCATAACTTTTTTTTTTTTGTTTTTTAATGCGCCTGGTAAACTTTTTAACGTGACCGGTGATGCTGGTGCGACACGCCCTCCGGCTCCACGTGAATGCTTTTGCCCGGAGCAATGAACCGGTGAGGCCACAACTAGGGGACCTCATCCCCTAGGAAGAACACTTCAAACCCGCAAGCTCATTGGCCCAGCAAAGGCGTAAAGCCTTGCGAGCTCGTTGGCCCAGCGGGGGTTTGAACTCTGGTGGCTGCCACTACATCCTGAGCGACTTAACCATTGAACCATGCCATCATTGGCAGTATTTTTCCATAAATTATTGCATATTATTGTATTTATTTTATTTACTATTTGTACTCGAGAACAAATGGGGTGTGTGATGCTGAGTTGACATTATGTGCCACATGTTAGTGCTTTATAAGTTGTTGTGAGAGGTATTTAATTTGGCTATCTTTAGCAAATTTGGGAATCCTACTTTTATGGGATTTTATGATAGCTTATGACACATGTTATTTATGAAAAGGGTGAATGATGAAAACTAGGATGCACACTAGATCAAACCCTTTTCCATATAAAATTCAAGGACAACACCAAGCCAAATCACTACCAAATGAAGGTGGAATCAGCTACAGATCTTGTACTCAGGTATGTTATAGATGGATTAGATTAATTTAGCCTGTTTATCAAACCCTAAGTTAATAATGCATGAAACCCTAATTCTATAATGATCATCTTATAACAGAATAAGTAAAATAGATATCCAAAAACTAATTACACAAGGATGATCAGGAAGATGATAGAACTTGTCTCCTGAAAGCAAAGGTGTCAGAGGACTAATTCGGGACAACCCAAATCCTAATTGATAGAATCTGTTGAAGCTGTAAACTGGAAAGATGTTGCAGATACTATCCTAGTGTCAGATCTGAAGTAAGAAAGGGTAAAAAGACTAGGGTGCCACTGCCCAAGTCTTAGATGGAGGAATATTCTGTAACTATTGTTGGATCCTAAAACCCTAATATTCACTCAGTCTTCCTCATATCATCACATTCTCCAGATCTCGCTCCTATAACTTGCACAAAAGACAACAAGAGAGGATTTGTGGGGTTATGGTGTTTAGGGACTTGCCTTAGTCAAATCTCAAGATAGCATTCAAGCTTCCCAATACCATTTTTTGATAGAGAGTGTGTACCCTCGTGGGGCCAAAAGCTAAAAACAATGATAATGAGATGAATCAAATGATGATAAACAATGATGATATCACCTATGTGATGATCCCTTAGAATGATGAAGATCCTTCAACTCCTAAGGTGGATAGATGATAGCTTCATTCCTACAACAAACATACAATAACAACACATAAATCTACTCTAGAAACATAATGAATGATCTTGCTTGCTTTTCTTTAAGATCTCAAGTTAGCTATCTCCATTTAGGTTACAAATGAACTTAAAAAACATAATTATATATGCTTTCCCGCTCATAATAATCAAATTATACCAAAAGATCTAACAAGGAGGAACCTTGAGAAAGGTGTTAAGCTGACATAACCTTAAATTAGACCCAACCTAAAAGGGCGACATGGGTGGTACCACCCAAGTCCATAAGCCCTAATTAGGTTCAGGATAAGGTAAATCATGGGGCCTATACTCCAATTTTACATGGGTGGTAGGCAAATTTGTGTCAGGATAAACATTTTGAATGTATAATGTAATAAATGGAACCTAGGAGCTAAATAAGGAGGTAAAAAGACAAATGGACACTTTTTACTCTATAACATTTAGCCCCCACTTTAATGTGTGTATGATCTTATGGTCAGTACATGAATTAAAGTATGGTAAAAAATAAATCAAACACATTAGACACTAGAGTAAAAACACACCGTAAGTTTGGAAGACCATCTCTAGCCCCAAGCTTAGGAAAACATAAGAAAACACATGACAATCACGCAAAACATAGAGAAGACAGTAAAGAAGCACACAATACACAGAGAAGACATGAACATAGTCATGCAATACACAACATATACATGGAGAGAAGACATGATTAAATAATTATACTATACTAATAGGCAATGGGGGAGCTTATCACTACATGCCTCGATCAAAAACATGCAAAAAACACAACATGGGGGGAGCTCATCACTATGCACCTCCACAAAACATGCAAGACACATTGCGTGGGGGGAGCTCATCACTATGCACCTTCACAAAACATGCAAAACACACGGAATACACGAGCACTGTAGAGGGTGTCATTGACCCACTATACGTCTTATACACAACAAACAAGGGCGATGGGGAGGAGCTCATCGCTATGCTCCACCATCTAAAACATGCTAAATACACTAGACAGTTGAGCTGCACTACGATAACCACCAAAAACATGCTTAAGAGTGAATAACTCAAGATCCAACCCCACCTTGTTGGCAAGAGACACTATATGGATTCATGGTTGTTGTCATTGATGGCAACAAAGGTCATCCCACATATCCGCAAGTCATGGTGTGTCTCTACTGGAAGTCAGAATGAAGATTGTTGTGGTCCGGTGAACAAGAACAGAGCATATGACAAGGTTCGACAGATTGGTCCGGATCTCTCAGAGGAAGTGTCTTGGTGCAGTGCAGATTTGGGGAAGTCAAGAGGACTACCTTGAGTAGTATATTCCAAGGATTTAGCCTCCGGTGATAAACAAAGAAAAAGATATGAATAGTTGAGTACCGGATTCCTGAGAGACAGTGAGAACAGAGGAAGAACTGACTGACAGAGTATCAGACTATTTTCCGGATGTGTTACTATTGATGGTAAAGGTTGTGAAGGCATGAATCATGTTTGGCCGACATGATTAATGATATCTACAAGTATATGCTTGATCCGCATTGCTTGGTGAGCAAGGATTTAGCCGACAGAATAGAGTTTGTAAGAAACTAGACTGTTCCGGATGCCGACTAGAAAGGTGATGAAATTACTTGTGCGGATATATATAGAGGATAGATTTAGTTGTGAAATGTGTGATTGTGTGAAGGTATATGTGAATAAGTGCAGAACAGAGCAGAAGTAGTAAGAAAGATCCGGTATGTGAAAGGATAGCAGAATAAAGAACAGAGGAAAGATGAAGTGCAGCAGATCAGTGTACTGAGCCTAACCGGAACTGAACTCCAGCATATGTAGATGCTTCTAATCAGTTCAAGACTGTGATTCTTATCACTTTGTAGACAGTGTGTCTCCTTGTAGGCAGTGGGCCTCTTTGTGAGCAGTGTGCTCGGGCAGTGAGCCCTAATTGGCAAGTGCCATTTTTGTAATTCCCTATTCTTCTAACAGAGAATAATCTTTGGGTTAATCACCCCTTGGTTTTCTCCCTTAACAGGGTTTCCACATCAAAAATACTGTGTCATGTGTTTCTTATTTCATGGTAATGTTTTTGTGTTTGATTCAATGCTGCATTAATTAATAAGAAAGTTCAAAAAGGGAAATAATTAGGATAACTGATTCACCCCCTCCCCCCTCTCAGTTATCAACAATTGGTATCAGAGCAAGGTTCCTCCTAATAGAGCCTAACAGCTTGAGGAAGATCTGGGAGTTCAAATGGATGCATATGGTTTAAGGGAGCAACTCAAGACTACCCTTGAGGATCTTAAACAGTCAAATCTTGAAGTCAATGAATTAAAGGAAAGACTCAAACAGGCTGATGAATTCATGAGAGAATTAAAGGACAAATTAAGTCTCTCTATGAAAAAGAGAAAGGAGCTGCTCCAACAATTGGCAAGACAAAGTGAAGAAAGCAATACAAATGAAGAATTGACTGAGCAAACCAAGTTATGTGAAAAGTTATCAAAAGAAGTCATTATGTTAAGACATGAAATGGAATCAGGAACTATAAAGTTTACTCAAGAGATTGAAGAAAAAAGAAAAGCTGAAGACAATCTAAGACAATCTCTTAAAGAAAAATTAGAAGAATGCCACCAGATGGACAGGATTATCAGACATCTTGAATCTGATCTTGAAGATGCCAAAGATAATGAAGAAAAACTTGAGGATCAAATTGCCTCTCTCAAAAAAGATCTTCAAACAGCAAATGAATATAAAGAAAAATTCAAGATAAGTTCTGCCCAACTTGAAGTACTTCTTGGAAGTCAAAAGAGGACAGATGACAAGTATGGTTTGGGATATGAGAAAGGAGAAAGCTCCGGATCTGGTCAAAAGAATTTTGGATCAGAAAATCCAAGGAATAGGCCCAGAAGACCTCTGGTAAGACAACCCAATGCTCAAAGATATCCATCTTTCAATGGATACTGCCACAGCTGCAACCACTTTGGTCACAAAGCTAATCAGTGCAGAAAGAGAATGAATCAGATTAATTCATCCTTCTCTGGACAGTGCTTTAACTGCAAAAGGTATGGACACAAATCCCATGAATGCAGAAATATGCAAGTAAACAAATCATTCAAAGGTAGATGCTTTACATGCAATAGAGTAGGTCATATGGCTAATCAATGCAGATCAAGAGGTTATCAGTCAAATATGCAAAGAAATGTTATTTGCCAAATCTGTAATAGGTCTGGTCATAATGCTAAAGTCTGCAGAAGCAAGAATCAGGACAAAAGAGGTCCGGTGTATAATCAGAATCAAGACAAGGGTAAACAAAAGATGAATGCGGATGAAGTTAGGAATCAGATGAGCAAGATTTGGGTGAAGAAAAGTTCAGAGAATGTAGAGGTTGGATCCGCACCAGACTCTGGTGCTGATATTTCTTCCGGAAATTAAAAAGTGAGCTCTAGCTCAGGGGGAGACTCAAAGAAAATCCTGTTCCCCCAGCCAATCAAGTGGTGCCAGATGTGACACAAGATGCGGAGTAAAGGGTTTGAAGATACCAGTCCTGAGATGATCCAGACAAGATTTCAGAGGTCCGCATGAAGATATAAAGAAGTTGTGATTGATCAAGTAAAGACCTGTTCCGGGAGATGCTCCGGAATGACAGAGGACTACAAAAGGGTCCGGAGAGATCTGGAAGTACATTATTTTACTCTGCGGACTGGACAGAATGTTTGGGATGTTCTTGTAATGTGTCATCTCAATTTATTCATGATTGAAAGATCCGCATGATGTTCATAGATCAGGACTGATCCGGGATACTCCAAGCTATCCGGACAAGGCAAACCGGAATAATATAGGTGGAGCATTTATTGCAAACAGATATTAGGGTTTGCGAAATGATATAAGGGATTTCTCAACAATCACTTGATCATTCCACATCCAAGAAGAAGCTAAAAGTGGAGCTCTGCAACAAAATTCATCAAGTTTACCGAAGATCTCCTGCCAAAGTCATTACATACAGAAATCAATCCAGCTACTCCGTGCAACCGAAGACGCAAAAGGTATTTTCCACTTTCGATATCTTGCTACAAATCTTTTGAAGAAATGGCTACTCCAAATATAGTAAAAATCTCAGATAGGCCCCGACCTGAATTTAAGAAACATCCATACAAGTCATTGGAGGTAGATCCCTTAGGAGCATTTTCCAGTGTTCCTCACGGAGTTTTACACACAGAAGACATTAGGGTTTACATACATGCAAGCATTGAGGAATTTGGGGAATTCAAATTGAGAGATCTCTATCACAAACAACTGATAGACAATGCTTTTGAGCTTAAACCAGAGTATAAGGGTATCCAGAAGAAACAATTTGATCAATTCATTCATTTCCCCTGCTTTGAAGAAGATGAATGGGTCCGGTATGTACTGAGCAGGATGCATGACAACTTCCTATGGCTGGATAGACCCTGCAAGATCACAAAAGAGGCAATTAGAGCAGTAACTGGTCTATACTCTTCCGGAGGGATACCTATCCTCAAATCTGTCAAGAACAACATTGTAACTGAGGCCACCGGATCAAAATTTGATAAGAGGGCAATGACCATTGAAGATATTTCGGATCCGGATATCAAGTATGCATCCATGATAATAGGATACAAGATCTATCACTCCAGCAGGGAGAATTCTGTATCCGGAACTGCAGTATATACTGCCTATGAAATGCTAAGGAAGAATGCAGAATATGATCTCTGCGAACTACTCTTAAGCTAATTAATGGAAAATATACAGAAAATCAAGAAGGACAAAAAGAATTCCTTTAAGTATGGTACTCTTATATTATGTCTATTTTTCTACTTCATGAATGAGCTGCCCGGATCAAGTGGATGTGCATGGCAGAATGACAAACCTGTTGCAGTCCAGATAAGAGACTATTTACATGGGCTTGGGGATGCCAAAGCAAGAAATACAGCCCTATGGGGATACTTCAAAAACTTCCAAAGCATGATGCAAGCAAGAGAGAGAATTCCCCAGTCTCTTGTTGAAAAATACAAAGACTCAGTGTGCTTTATGGTGGACACTGATCAGTGCCTAATGGAGGCAGTGGAGCCAAGGACTGTCTGGATCATGCCCATGGGGTATGAAGTGGATGAACAGATAGTGGAGCTGCATGTTCAACACATGCTAAGTCAGCCCAAAGATCCTAAGGCAGAAAGGTTTGGAACCTTTGAGGAGCTGAGTGTAAAGATACATGTAGAACTCAGGGAACCTGAGATAAAGAGAAAGGTGAGAAAAGAAGTAGAGCACATTGCTCAAGGCCTAGGCATCTCAAAAGAGGCACTTGATGCCAGCAGGGAAAAGAGAAGAAAATTTGAGGAAGAAAAGAAAGAGGCAGAAAAGAAAAGCAAGAAAAGTGCTCCGATGGAATCCTCAACCCAGACCAGATCATCTAAAGGATCCACACCTATCAAAACCAAAAGCTCAAAACCGGAAGTCCAGGGATCTGGTAAAAGATCCAAGACAAAAGCCTCAAGAGCTTATCAAAGCCAAAAGGATGAAGAAGAAACTGAGTCAGATGAAGGAGTGAAAGAAATAAAGAAACAGAAAAAGAAAGGATCCGGTAAACCCTCTTCTGGCCGAGACAAGGAAGAAATGACAGAAGAATTTTCTGAAAAGCCCACCCTGTCTCTAGACAGTGTAGTCAAATCAGTCACTGTGGACGGGAACCTTCAACCGGTGGCTGAATTTTATGATGACTACAACGAGGCAGATCAAAAGATCCTGCAAGAAGCTATAATAAGGTACTTGAACATCTACAATAAAGCTTTTATTGAGATTATCTCTAAAATCCCAAAAAGCCTAGAGATGGAATTAGAGATAAGAAAGAACAATGCCATGGCAAAAGACCTTGAGATCAGGGAACAGATAGCTATTCAGCTATATCCTTCAATTGATCACAAAACAATGAACATGATATTCAAGAACTGCAAGGATGAATTCAGAAGCAAAGCAAGGATGAATCAGCTTATGCTTGGTGAAACTGACAAAGTAGCCAAGGACACTGAAGAGATCCTCTGGAATACATTCAGAAGGTTCAACATTCCTATTACAGAGGACTTAGGTGCAGAAACAGCTGCATCATCTACTCCGGAAGAAGTGCCACTAGAACAGACTAACATCTCTTCTCCGGCTTCTCCTACAGTCTCCGGATCCCAAGAAGAAGAAGAATTATAGGAGGAAGAAGCAGCAGAAAAAGAAAAAGAGGCTGACAGCACCAAGGATGCAGAAAAAGAGAAAAATCCAACAGAGAAAACCACAACTATAAGTGGTAAGAATGTGGAAGGAGATAAGACTCCTAAGGACAAAACTGCAGAAGAAAAGAAACATCTGTCTCTGGCAAGAGACACTGCACAAACTGTTCAAAAGTTTCTAAGCCAAGAAACTTTAGAGATTGATGAACCGGAGCTTCTAAAAGGCCCATTCGACTTTGACTCTCTCTCTCCGGTACAAACAATGAAGATAGCTTCATTTGCAAATGCCAAGGCAAATGAAAAACTCCTAAAGTCTCATATGGAAGACTGTGAGTTGATAGAGGCTACTTCCGGAGTGCTTGTAAAGATTATGCCATCAATCCAGATAGATCCGACAGCCTCCTCTTCTGGTAATCTCAAAACTTTAGTCAGCAGTGTTGATACACATTTTGATTCTCTAGAAAAATCAGCTGAAGAAAAGGTCCGGAAGGAATTTTTGGATAAAAGATTTTCAGAAGTATTAGGATTAATCTCTAATGATAGGAGAAATATGAGTATTGGAATAAAGAGCTTAGAAAATGCTCTTAAGGATGGCGGTGATATTTACAAATTTTGTATCTCCTGGTCAAAGGCAACAATAGAAATAGATAAGAAAATAAAAGCGGAACAGGACAAACTACAAAGTTTGTCTCAAAGTTTTGATCCTCTCTCTTCCATAGTAAATCAAGAATGTCAAACTATTGCAATCACAAATGCAATAAAGAACCTTGAGAAGGAAAGGAAGAATATCACTAACCGGATGGGAGAACTTAGAAGGATTATAATCCCTAAGTTAGAAACTATGCATGAGGCCATCAGTGATGCTCAGACCACCGCCCAAACAAATGATCCGACAGATCTCAAGAGGGCAGAAGCTTTTGCATTTTTGTTGAGTGGTCACATTTCAATTTTGGATAGAATGAAGCAAAGTTGGGCTACAGAACTGATCCAACTGAAGACATCTTTTGCAGACATTCTTCAGTTCATGTGAGTATGTAAATATGCGGCTATGTATAGAAAATTTTTGAAAATTTTGGTGTGCGGACCTACCCTTTGCCATTGATGTCAAAGGGGGAGTGAGGAGCAGTGAAAAATGAGAAATCCAACTAAGGGGGAGTTCCAGAAATTTCTGGAAATTGTATATAAAGATAGAGCATCAGCCAAGGGGGAGCATAGCATAAACACTTAGTCATTTTTCACTAAGTGTTGCCATCAATGCCAAAGGGGGAGATTGTTGGCAAGAGACACTATATGGATTCATGGTTGTTGTCATTGATGGCAACAAAGGTCATCCCACATATCCGCAAGTCATGGTGTGTCTCTACCGGAAGTCAGAATGAAGATTGTTGTGGTCCGGTGAACAAGAACAGAGCATATGGCAAGGTCTGACAGATTGGTCCGGATCTCTCAGAGGAAGTGTCTTGGTGCAGTACAGATTTGGGGAAGTCAAGAGGACTACCTTGAGTAGTATATTCCAAGGATTTAGCCTCCGGTGATAAACAAAGAAAAAGATATGAATAGTTGAGTACCGGATTCCTGAGAGACAGTGAGAACAGAGGAAGAACTGACTGACAGAGTATCAGACTATTTTCCGGATGTGTTACTGTTGATGGTAAAGGTTGTGAAGGCATGAATCATGTTTGGCTGACATGATTAATGATATCTACAAGTATATGCTTGATCCGCATTGCTTGGTGAGTAAGGATTCAGCTGACAGAACAGAGTTTGTAAGAAACTAGACTGTTCCGGATGCCGACTAGAAAGGTGATGAAATTACTTGTGTGGATATATATAGAGGATGGATTTAGTTGTGAAATGTGTGATTGTGTGAAGGTATATGCGAATAAGTGCAGAATAGAGCAGAAGTAGTAAGAAAGATCCGGTATGTGAAAGGATAGCAGAATAAAGAACAGAGGAAAGATGAAGTGCAGCAGATCAGTGTACTGAGCCTAACCGGAACTGAACTCCAGCATATATAGATGCTTCCAATCAGTTCAAGACTGTGATTCTTATCACTTTGTAGACAGTGTGTCTCCTTGTAGGCAGTGGGCCTCTTTGTGAGTAGTGTGCTCGGGCAGTGAGCCCTAATTGGCAAGTGCCATTTTTGTAATTCCCTATTCTTCTAACAGAGAATAATCTTTGGGTTAATCACCCCGTGGTTTTCTCCCTTAACAAGGTTTCCATGTCAAAAATACTGTGTCATGTGTTTCTTATTTCATGGTAATGTTTTTGTGTTTGATTCAATGCTGCATTAATTAATAAGAAAGTTCAAAAAGGGAAATAATTAGGATAACTGATTCACCCCCCCCCCCTCTAAGTTATCAACACACCTCCTATGGAGGACTTTTTCAAAAAGGATGTACAACCTACTCAAGGGTATACATCATCCTGCCTTCCACAAAAGGGATTTCAAAAGCATGCAACCCCACCTACATCACGAAGATGTCTTATTGTGAAAAGGAAGCATGCGCACAAAGTATATGAGCCCACCTGCATCGTGAAGATGCCTTGTGGTGAAAAGAAAGCATATGCAAACACACAAAACAAAGTATACAATCCCAATTGCATCGTGGAGATGTCTTACGGTGAAAAAAAAGTATATGCAAATACAATTTATCGCAATGTCTAAGATATCCAAGTATTTACCACAATTTTTCCCCCACCTTAAAGTGGTTGCTCCCACTTATCGATAGCAATTATGTTTAAGGTAAGGTTGAAAACACATGAGGGAACAAGAGCTTTCGCAAAGCCCATGCTCCAAACTAACATGTTCTTACAATTATTGAATTGTTCCCAACAATCACGATAGAACACATCAATATCATTTGCTAATAACCATTGATCAATAATAATCTTTGGTTAGAAAATTTATTCTAAGATAATAACCAAATCATTTCATGAAATTGATATAGAAATAAGGCAACACATCATTCAAACAAACCAAGGCTATACTTACGGGTTTAGAACCGAGTATAGCCATGAGCTTATACTTCAGGTATCTCAGAATTGAGTGTAGCTACAAGGTGAGAAAAAAATAACTCAAAGTGCATAGAAGAAGATTTAGAGTATTGCAAAAGTTTGTTATAGCAATTTCACAATACGATACATGATCACATCACAACACAAGGTGATTCTACTAGTCAAGCATCAGTAACAAATTACCCTTGTCTTCATATATGGACTAGGTCCATTTTTGTTGTTGTTTAGGGACACATGGTCCTTATCAAAAGTGTATATTTGTTGTCATCATTTGTCGACTAGTAGAGCCACAAGTACAATAGAAGAATGAAATCACAAAATCACGAGAGATGAGAGAGAAGATGAAAGTTAGTTAGGTTCATAGTGTGGGAAGATTCCCCCAAGACAACCTTCACAATTTTATGCCCCCAAGGCACCACAAACAACAATTACAACAAGAGAAGTGTAGAAGAATAGAGGAACAGATAGAAGGAATGCCACAATGGAGGAGGTATCCTTGTATCCTTAACCTTGCAAGAGTATCAAGGGTCATCCAAGGATACCTAAACAAACATTTAACACTACATGGAGGAACACAACACATCAACATATACACCTAAGAGGAGTAGGCCACCCTTGAGAGAAATTTGAAGAAGTGCTATATCAAGTTTCACTAAGTAATGGAGAAATACATATCTGTAGTCTAATAGAGCTTTATTCTTCTGATGCTTCATCTATTGAAAAATTTTCTAACAAGATATTTCCTAGGAGACAATCTATGTCTATCATCTTAGGATATATCAAATTGAGTGTAAGACTTGTTGATATTGTGTTAACATTAAGAGTAGGATAATGGTAAGATTTGGCAGGCATCAAAGGATGGTATCCAATACCGGCCAAAGAGCTATGTGTAATAGCTTCTAAGGGTACTTTGATTCCTTATTGTTTTATGCCACAACCATTACCTACATAGTTATAATTTTTGTAAAGGATTTGAAATCCATGACCATTTGAAAATAGGTTTCTTAGGTATTTTCAAAGATTTCTTGGATAAGATCGAGGCAACTTTTGATGCTTCAAGATTAGGGTTATTAAGTTTATATTCCTCCATAAAGGAAGGAGTAACATCTAATGAACCCCAATCATCACTAAGAAGTGCATTCAATGGTGATGTGGAGTCTTGTACAACATTATCTATGGCAAGAGCTATTGATGAATCAACTTTTAAGTTATTGAGAATCTTGTGATTGATAACTGTAAACAACTTTTTGGATCTGGGTGAGCTTCAATGGTTTGAAGTTTATTTGCATAACTAAGCTTTATTGATTGATGAAGGGTAGACAGAACTGCCCCCATGGCATGAATCCACATTCTACCAAGAATGATATTATATGAAAGTGTACTAGGCATGACATGGATAAGGGTACATAATATCACAAGTCTAGCCTTTATAGGTAAAGTTATAGTACCTAGTGATTGTCTACCAACATTATCAAAGCCACGAATGCTAAGTTTATCTAGTTTGATTAAAGATGTGTCAACCTTAATTTTGTGTAGCACATCAATGCTACAAATATTAAGAGTCGATCCATTGTCAATCATAGTTCACTTTATCAACTTTTTATTTATTATGATAGAGATTACAAGAAGATCATGTTGGTTTTGAACTTCAATTGATGGTAATTCATGTTGTTGAAACAAAATATCTATTTTTGTTGCGTGCATATGATCTAATAGAGCTACTACATCCTTTGGCTTAATAGTGGGTGATACAATCACCTTTTGTAAAGCTTCTTGGAGCATTCTATGGTATGTAGGTGAGGTTTTTATAAGTTCCTAGAGAGAGATCTTAGTGGGAGTAGCATGAAGCTACTCAACGAGATCATAATATCGACCAACATTATGAGTAAGACGAGGTGGATGAGGAAGTGTAGTTTGAGAAGCTGGTAAAGTGATCAGAACATTCGACTGTTGTTTACTTTATTTATTATTTCGTGCATTGTATGTGTAAACAACCACATTGGGTTTTTGCAGTACATTTTGATACATTTGATTTCCTTGAGTAATTTGTTTTGCATAATTAAGAATGTAACCCAACAGTCAAGGTGGTGTTGGAGTACCTTGAACTGCAATCACAAGTTTGAAGTGAGGGGACACATTAGGTGCCTTATGCACAATTTTTAGGAACATTAGTACACTTATTCACTATCCCCTTAGTAGGTTAAATAAGTTTATTAATGATTATTGAATTAATATTTTTCTTAGTTTGATTAACCTCAACATCCATCCCTAAAGGATTTAATGTGAGAGACTTTTCTTCATCTACCAATGCTTCGTCTTTTGAAGGGAGAGCATTGGAACAAAGGGAAGGTAAAGTGTTGTTAAGAGAATTGTTGATTATTGTATATTTAGTGATGTCCAAGGGGTTTGAACATGCAACCAAAGGAGAACTATCCATGGTCTTCGCATCCTTAGTGATATCCAGTGTGCTTGAACATTCAACCAAAGGAGGAAGAACAAGGGTCTTCACTTCCTTAGTGATATCCAATGTGCTTGAACATTTAATAAAAGGTGATAGATCCATAGGATGAGCCATAGAAGACTAATGTATTATGTTATTAATAGAAGATTTAATATTATTAGATGAACACCCATTATCTACCAATGAAGGATCCTTTTTGAGAGGAGCTTCTTCATCCAATAATGCTTCATCTTTGAAATGGAGAGCATTGGAATGAAAATAGGGTAGAGTGATGTTAAGGAATGTATCAATGATTCCATCTTCTTATGCCAGAATGTCCTCACAAGTGGGAACAACTTTGGGAGAAGGATCCAAATCATAGGGTGAAATAGGTAAAGCTAGGTCACCATCACATGTATTAGAGATTAGATCCATGGAAATAGAAGAAGAGCCATCATAGTCATCTTTATCATGACTATTCATGGAGTTGAATTCAGTTAGATCTTCTCATAGTGAAGGATGCTCACCAATGAGGGTTTTTAAGCTATCAAAATTAGATATGCAACCAAGGATTTCATATAAAGAGCTTTGAAAGATACCAATATCTAAAACATAAGGATGTATATTAATGAATTTGTAAAAGCTTTCAAAGTCTTTGATATATATATGCAAAGATACCAAAGAGAAATAACATGAAGATGCCATAATAAAATATCTTGGAACAACAATGTACCATCAGATCTATTCATTACTCAAGTACCACCAATATGATTATCCAAGAGAATTTTAATATTTCTTGCAAAGCTATGTGAAAGAGATATTGAAATACACAATGTGTAATTGCAAAAGTATAAATTTTCAAATCAAGGATGTGAAATGATGTAATATTTTTAAATGAATATTGATAAATATCTAATGAATCAATGCAAGATCTGATTTGATCAATCAACAAGATGCAAATGCTCGAAGCTACGGGTTCACCAAAATGTTATGTAAGAAAAAGGTGAATGATGACAACTAGGATGCACATTTGATCAAACCCTTTTCCATATAACATTCAAGGACAAGACCAAGCTAAATCACTACAAAATGAATGTGGGATTAGCTACATATTTTTTACGTAGGTATGTTATAGATGGATCAGATTTAATTTAGTCTTTTTATCAAACCCTAGGTTAATAATGCCTGAAACCCTAGTTCTATAATGATCAACTTATAACAGAATAAGTACAATAGATATCCACAAACTAATTACATAGGGATGATTAGGAAGATGATAAAACCTATCTTCTGAAAGTAGAGATGTCAAAGGATTAATTTGGGACTACCCAAGTCCTGATTGATAGAATCTGTTGAAGCTACAAACTGAAAAGATGTTGCAGTTGTTGTCTTGAGGTAATTTACGAAGTTAGAAGGGGCAAAAAGACTAGGGTTCCACCACCCAAATATTGGATGGAGGAATATTCTATAACTATTGTTAGATCCCGAAACCTTGATATTCACTTAGTCTTCTTGTATCATCACATTCTCCATATCTCGCTCCTATAACCTACACACAAGATGACAAGAGAGGGTTTGTGGGGTTATGGTGTTTAGGGACTTGCCTTACTCAAATCCTAAGATAGCATTCAAGCTTCCCAACACTATTGTTTGATAGAGAGTGTGTGCCCTCGTGGGGGCAGAGGCTAAAAATAATGATAATGAGATGAATCAAATAATGATAAACAACAATGAATTTGATGATCCCTTAGAATGATGAAGATCCTTCAACTCCTAAAGTGGATAGATGATAGCTTCATGCCTACAACAAACATAAAATAACAACACACAAATCTTCTCTAGAATCACAATAAATGTTGTTGCTTTCTTTTCTTTAAGATCCAATCTTAGCTATCTCCATCTACATTACAAATGAACTCAAAAAACACACTTATGTATGCTTTCTCACTCATAATCATCAAATTAAACCAAAAGTGTCGACAAGAAGGAACCTTGAGAAAGGTGTTAATCAAACATAACCTTAAATTAGACCCAACCTAAAAGGGGGGACATGGGTGGTACCACCCATGCCCATCAACCCTATTTAGGTCTAGGATAAAGTAAAGCATGGGGACTATACTCCAATTTTACTTGGGTTTTAGGAAAATTTGTGTCAGGAGAAACATTTTGAATTTATAATGTAATAAATGGGACCTAGGAGCTAAACAAGGAGTTAAAAATATAAATGGACACTTTTTACTCCATAACACGTAAGGTTCAAGAATAGATGGAGTTACTTTAGAATCTTGACCAGCTATGATAAACTATTATTTTTCATGAAGTTCCTATTTTGAGATGGAGAATAATGACAAGTTGGGTGCCTATGTTGGGTGGATTAAATTAGTTAATTATGATAGTTATAACAGTGCAAAAGAATATGCTACTTTTATCCTATTAGTGAGAATCTCCAAAGGTGGCATAGGTGCTACCACAATAGTGTGTCCCACTTATGGGACATCCTAATTTTTGTCTGAAATCACATAATTTTAGAAAAAATAATGATTTAAGCCTTGAGGGGTTCCATATAAAAGGGTTTAATTGAAGGAGGTTAGATAAAACCCCCTTAGATAAAACCCCCTTGGAAATAACCCTCTAGTCTTAAATCAAACCCTCAATGGAGTCTCCTTCACACCTATCAAAATGCTAACAAAAAACCAATTTTGCTTCACCTTTTCAGGGATCAAATGAAGTCATTTAGAAATTATATTTTTTAACTATGTAGCCCTTATTATAAGCTTTCCACAAAGTATGATTTTGAATATATTTCATTTGATTATTATATTTATTTTCTATTTTCTAGTGAACATAGGTTTTTCACCGAGCATCAAGGTCTCTATTCCACAAACGTGGAAAAATAAAAAACAAAGAAAAAAATTCTAAAATATATTTGTGCACTAGGTATTGATGTCCTTGTTTCAACAAAAAAAAAGGTAATTTGGATACATACAGAAAAAGTTATGTTGTATGGTATAAACCTATATTTGAATTATAATTAATCTCACTTCAAAAATTAATAAAAAAATATGCAACAAAAAAATATGAAAAAATATTGGTGCACTAGATATTGGTGTTACAAATATATGTTTAAAAATTTATAATTTTATCATTTCTATAAAAAAAATTATGATGTATGGTATAAACATCACTTTTTAAAAATAATGTTAACTATAAAAAATAAGTTATTAAAAGTTACATAAAAAATTCAAAAATCATTTATTAAAATTAAAAATATATATATTTAGAATCTACACAAAAAATCTCAAAAATCAGTAGTTCACATCATCTTCAAATTCTTAATGGTTTAGTTGCTATATATGTCTCAATGTCCCACTTTGGCCAAAAAGCGGGACACAGTATTGTGGGATCACTCACATTAGAAGTTGGGTCAAAACTAGGTGCCATCCTTCTAGGAGTTTTGGCACATGGTATTGTAAACCACAACTTGTTTCACAAGCACAAGTACATTATAGGAGTTTTATGAACACAAACCATGTAACCTTCTCACAAAACTAGTGACATTGGTACAACTTAGTCACACAAACAAACTATACATGCCACATGAGTTTGATACCCAAGGTACTACCATATCTTTGGCTAGCTTATTTCATTTAATGATTAAATAGTTGATGAGAATATAATAAAATAAAAAAATAACACTAAATCAAGATTTTAACATAGTAATAGGAGCCAACATCACTAGGATGTCCCAACTAGGAAGATGAGTAGGCCCCCAAGAACCTGCCAACTCAAGCATTAGAGAAAAAATATATGAAACATTCAATTGTATGGAGGAATATGGATAAGGATAATGATATTGTAGCCTCATTTATTTCTTAATCATAATCATGTAATCATGGTATTCACAATCATGTTTATAGGAGTTCAAAGTTAATGGGGTATTCCTCATCAGGTGCAATGAATTTGATTGACCCACTTGTTTCCTTGTCAGCCACACAAGGTGTGGTTTATGCTCTTATGTCCATGCCCCCCACATTCATGGTTTATATTGTCTACTTCTTGTGTTCAAATTTAAATTCACATTTTTAAAATCCATAGTTTGTATGTTGGTTGAATTTGTAAAATAATATAATGAATTTTAATGTGCTTAGGATGTTTCCTTGTCATCCACACAAGATGTGGTTTATGCTCTTATGTCCGTGCCCCCCACATTCATGGTTTATATTGTCTACTTCTTGTGTTCAAATTTAAATTCACATTTTTAAAATCCATAGATTGTATGTTGGTTGAATTTGTAAAATAATATAATGAATTTTAATGTGCTTAGGATGTTTCCTTGTCATCCACACAAGATGTTTTTGATCTTCCTATGTTCACATCCACCACATTTGTAATGTGCATTATGTTATGAAAACTATATATACAATTTAGATCTTGTATACTTGCAATTTTACTTGGGTCTAATTTCTTTTATTTATGTAGGATATAATGCATTCCACCTTCATCAGTTCACCCACACAAAGTGAGGTACAAATATCCATATAGGTTGAGGCATAGGTCTCCATTAAGGATCATCCAATGGTATGTATAGTTATATATTACATTGCATGATTTGGTTTTGTATTTGATGGTACATAGTTGAGTAACTAAATATTGATTCCATCTTTTTTTCTTGTAGTCTCCTAGATTTAGGACATGTTACTTGGGTTTAGGAGGAGGGGTAGTAATCTAAGCAAGTATGGGCCTCTAATTCATGTGGAAGTAGGGGGTCTCTTGATTTTGATGATGATGCAATCTATTGAAGCATGTGTACTTGCATTTAGTTCTACTTACACTCATACATATATTTGGTAGACTTCTCATAGAGTTGTATTTCATTTTGGGCACTTTTATTTTATTGTAGATACTTTTATTTAATATATATTCTGGACTCTTCTATTTTATTTTGCATGTCTATTTACTCTTTTCTAACTATTAATTGTTTTACTAATTATGAATTACTAAATTACTATTTATTAATTACTAACAACAAACTTTACATTTTTTATTACACTAATTACTAATTCACCAATTTACAAATTAATAAGTAAATTAACTTACCAGTTTACAAACTAAATGATTAACCAAACTAATTTTAACTATTTATTAACAATTTAATAAAATTAAGAAATTAATTAATTTACTAAACTAAATTATTTACAATTACTAACCTACCAATTAAGTTAATTAACCAAATTATAAACTATTAATTAAGTTAAACTACCAATTTACAAACTAAATGAGTAACCAAACTAATTAACTATTTATTACCAATTTAATCAAAATAAATTACTAAAATTAATAAATCAATAAATTTACTAATTTAGTGAACTAAATTACTAGTGATTAATTCACTAATTTCCCTCCATCTCTCTCCCTCCCTCTCTCTCATTTTAATATTAAATATAGAAGAACAATAACAACAAAAAGTGGTCGAATTCATAATAAATCATGATCATAAGAAATGTAATTAATTCATGAAAAATGTATGTATTGAAATATGCATCTAAAACTAAATCATAATAGCTCAAGGATGTACAAACATGTAATCTGATCTAAAAAAATGTTGGCAAGTTAAAATTTGGCAATTTCATTTGTATATTGAGCATTGCATTTGTCAAGAGCTCTAATTTGTAAAAATCTACTCCTAATTGACACCTAAGTGAATAAGTACCCTAAATCCAAAACTTTAAACCCTTAACAAGATCTGAGAAGAATATGGGGATGAAATTCACAATAGACACTAATATTTCATAAGTCTAGACACTAAGGTGGGCATATTTCACACAATAAAATGCACATGGATCATTTCTACAAGCACAAGCTAAATCTATGGATTACTTTTATTTACACAAACATAAAAATCATTTTGCAAAGAATGAATAGTGTTATAGTTTATTAGAGCAGAGGAGTCCTAAATTTAATTATAAAAGATTGATTTGGACCATGAGAACATAATCTTTAATAAGTACTTCATTTTTACATTTAAATATGTCCTTAATTCCTCTTTTGTTATTTACAAAGATATATCTAATATTATTATTGTCTCAAATACTCTACTTAATAATTATTACTTATTTAAACTTTTTAATCCTAAATTATTT
This sequence comes from Cunninghamia lanceolata, assembly GCA_027924645.1. Lineage (NCBI taxonomy): Eukaryota > Viridiplantae > Streptophyta > Pinopsida > Cupressales > Cupressaceae > Cunninghamia > Cunninghamia lanceolata. Next base: position 9,902,417 of record BSBN01000814.1, read on the forward strand.
GATAGATTATGTTTCATTTCCTTTCAAATTAATAGTTATACCTAAAGTTATTCAAGACTAATCTATTTAAATAACACTTTGATACAAACTCATTATTATTGTGCATGATTTATAAAAGGAATTATCTACCTAATTTAAAGATGATGCCATATTTTTGGTAACTTCTACTACAATAAATAAAGAATTTTGTAACCTTAATTTACTATAAAAAAATCTTAAATGAAAAAAATCTAGGATAGAGCTTGAAAAATATGTTTTTGTTTTTTAAAAGAGATGCATTACATCAGGTCCCTGACGATGATGTGGGGAATGTCATGATTCTTCTTATAATTAATAGTTTCATACATCTTATTGTATATGTCTATTTTGAACTTGCATGTGGACTATAATTTTCTAAATCTAGCTCATCAGAAGTTGAATTTGAAAGATTTAGTAAGTTGAAGAAGTATCCAAATTATTGGTTAATGAAATCAAATATAGACTATAGCATTGTTGCCTAAATTTTTTAATTCTATTACTTTACTTTTCCCTAATTTGTATTTGTATTGTAGTAAGAGTGACATACATGGATGTATTGGAATGGGACATTATAACATTTATTTATGGAGAGTATTTAGTTTGCAAACATTAACCATTACTTTGTAATAAAACATGATGGTGGGAAATGTCATATATTTGTGCTTTCAAGGTAGAAATATTGATAAACAAAATTGAAATAGATGAGAAAGAAATCTTGTTCAATGTGACATAATTCTTTTATTTAGAATCTGAAAAGATTAATAACCCATAAAACTAGTGCAAATGAATAGATATTAAACTATGAAAGAAAATGAAATGAAATCAAAATAGCAAAATAGAGTTAGTCTCTGAGAGTAATGCAAATGCTAGAAGAAAAATAACATTAAGAGGATGCAAAAGTAAAGGATACAAAATACAAGCCAGGTAGCATGTTTATATAGATCAAGGAGAGGAAGGTGGTGGCAACATTGACCAATGAGGAAGCAACCATCTATTGGACTAAAGATAGAAAATTATCTTCCCAAGATAGCTAATGGATGCTCACTTGTAGGAAGGTGACACCTCATAATCCACTCGCCTAATAAAATATGCTAAGTTATTAAGCTAAGAAAGATTAATAAAAGTGTACGAAAAACTTAGGAATAAAGGGAAAATAAATAACACAACTAGGAAATAAAAACCTACACTAACACCCCCCCTTAAGTGTAGCTTAGGTGGATGTAGAGATGGGTCCTAATAAATCAAGCCTGATGAGGTACCCATGTACATAAAATTCCCCCCAAATAAAGAAGCCCCCCCAAAAAAGAGAGAATAGCCCCCCAAATAGAGAGAGAAGAAACCCTCTTAGAGTAGAGAGAGTCAGGACTCCGAGTGAGATGATGAAGCCCCCAAAAGATGAAGCCTTACGCACCCCCAACAACACTCACAAATAAACTTGCTCTCAATGAAGGGTTTGGTGAAGATATCAACAACCTACTCAAAAGTTGGACATTATTGAAGGTTGATGACATGGCCATGGATGAGCTCCCAGATGTAGTACATGTGGACCTCAATGTGTTTGGTCCGCTGATGATGGACTAGATTTCGTGAGATTTGAATGGAACTCTAGTTGTCACAAAAGATGGTTGATGGCTGTCTGATCTAGATACCAAACTTAGTGAGAAGATTTTGAAGCCAAATGGCCTCAGTGGTAACTTTCACAGCTCCCTGATACTCGGCCTCAGTAGAAGATAAAGCAATAGCAGACTGCTTCTTTCTCAACCAACAAATAGGACCTAAACCAAGTGAGAAGTTGTAACTTGAAGTAGACTGTGATGCCTTGCCATGCAACCCTAGAGTGCTAGACTAACAAATGAAAATATAATAGAAATATATATATATATATTGGAAACAAGGAAATGCATTATACATTAAATATAACTGCACTAAGATCAACATTAAATGAAATGAACAACTAACACTTATAGGGAATATAACCATATTAGAGAAAAAATTAAAACCATACAAGTAAATTGCATCTCAATGCAACAGAATAATAATACATTATACATTAACAGAGATGAATAATTACAAGTTTCAAAACAATATTACAAGATCGATTACATCGGTTTACAAATAGTACAATTAAGAATGTATACAAAAACTTGAAGGTGTAGAGAAAACTGGAACCGAAACACTTCTGCTCTAATCTCGAACTGAACATCTGAGAAGGCCAATGGATAGCTCTGCCTCCCAACCATGTGGAACCCTGAGGTCCACCCCTCCAAGCTAGGAGATAACAATGAGGTTCCAATAGGTCAAGGTTACAACCATGAACACAATAAAAAGATCCAAACTCCATGCAGACAAATAGGATGACAAGACTGTACAGGCACGACAGTACTTGCCAAAATAAGACAAATCCCAACATCAAGCTAAGTTCAACCATAAAGACAAGTCTACACTCTAGAGGTAATCAACACAAGATAAAAAGGAAGTAACTGAATTACGTAAGGAGAGTGTCATCGCATGGTCCTAGCATGGGTTACTTGGGCTATCTCTCACTAGAAGCCAGCCCCCATCTATGGTTACCTTGGCAGCCTCTCTCTAAGCATCGACCCCATAGGGTGACACATGCGGAGCTGACATGTCCTCTCATGAAGACAAGGAGGTCAGCCTTTCCAACCAAGCCTTCTCATCCCATCCTTAGCTTGCGAGAGCACTCAAGGCATGGGTGATGTAGTGCCCCCTTGTTGTTGTCTTGTGATAGTGGTAGTTCTGCATTGCTCTTCGTCAGTCGGAGACAGTCATTAGTCTTTCATTACATTGATACAGTTCTGAGACATTGGATTAGTATGTTATGGTGTATGCTCACTTTGACCTTGATGGACTATGTTCGATGGATTTATTTAGTCATGTTATGAGTCATGATTCTTGCAATTATGATACGTTGGACATGATTAGTAATGGATTAATATTTGCATAGTTAAAACAATATTTAAAAAGTATTATTCCTTGTATTTAAGTGATTGTTAGGTACTTGAAATATATTGTTCTTGGGTTATAACATAAGGGTGTGTAATGTTAGACATTATTTTAAATTAGTTGTAAATCAAATTATTCCTCTTTTTCTAGTACTCTTTTTTAGGTATTAAAGACTAGAGTTATTCAAAATAAATGATGAATGGAAGTTTATTATTATTGGAAGAATGTATATAGTTAAAGTTATTAGAGAATGGTAGTCATTAAAATGTTAGCTAGAAAATAGAATGAATATACTAAATTCACATGGTTATTAATAATTGGTATATTCTTATCTCCTTGTTAAAATTAAAATGGTTACTGTATGTTGGAATCTTTGTGCCACGTAAATGTAAGAAATTATATTCATTATGTTATAGTTATCTTCTTTATTAGAAATGGTAGGTAGTAAAAATGTTGTTGGGAAGTTATGTTATTATAATTGTTGGTTAAAAATTAATGGAAGATGTTTTTCTTGGTAAACACAGGTATACATTTATAGTTTGTTTTAGTAGTAAACCTCGGATGGAAAATTCATGCTTGCAAATATTTTAATGGTGAAGAACATGGTAGTTGTTAGGAAATTTTAGTCAGTGAATTTATTTTAGAAATTTAGAGAGAATTGTTAATGTTGTGAGCTTGAATGTTCTTATAAATTGTTGTTAACTCTCATAAGTTGTTTTCATGATTGAATCTGGGGGTACATTGTATATCTTTTGTTTGTTATCCTTATAGTCATATTTTATGCTTGCAATGGATCTTGTGTTCACCTTGAGTGGATTATATGTCTATGTTTTGGTTGTTGTGAAGTAGGAATCTTGTGTGATGTCATGACCACTTGGTGTCAGATGTGGAAGCGTTGTTCTTATCAGATAATGGTTACTTTATCTTTGGTCATGTACCTAACTCCAGAGGTGTAGTTCCTAGTTTTGGTTCAAAATTATGGCATGTCAAGGCAATGGGTTCACTGGATTTTCATGTCTTGTTATGATTGGGAAATGGTCTCTTGGATATAGTACTTGGTTTCTTGATGGTATTACTCAATGTTGTAGGGACTCTAAGGACTTATTATTGTGGCCTAGTGAATGACGTAAGTTATGGCTGGGATGTGACTTTTACTTGCTTGTTGTGGTATGTATGATTAACCAGAGAATGATAAGGGAGTGGTTTTCATGGTGGGGCCGGTGCCTAGTGAGAGGCCGCTTGGGTAACCCCATGGAAGTTGTAGCAAGTGGAAACTTAATAACTTAATAAAGAGGGTTGGGGTATTAAAACACTTAACAAGATAAGTAAGACACCTCACCCATGCCTTGAGTGCTCTCACAAGCTAAGGATGGGATGAGAAGGCCTGGTTGGCAAGGCCGACCTCCTTGTCTCTAGGAGAGGAGCTGTCGGCTCCACATGTGTCACCCTACGGGACCGGTGCCTAGAGAGAGGCTGCTAGGGTAACCATATATGGGGGCTGGCTAGGGTAACCCATGCTAGGACCATGCGATGACACTCTCCTTACGCAATTTAGTTGTTACTTACTTGGTTGTGCCTCTGGACTGATGTCTTGACTTGTGTAGTTATGTTGATATGGTCGGTTGTGTCAGGTCAGTTGTTGTTCTTTTATTGTTGGATGTTGTTTCATGGCTTAGTGGAATCCTTGTCGTTATCTCCTAGCTCAGAGGGGTAGACCTCAGGGTTCCACATGGTTGGGTGGCAGAGTTATCCATTAGCCTTTTTGGAGATTCAGTTTGAGTCCTGTGTAGAGGTGTTCCAGTTCCAATTTACTTTCAACCTTCAGTGATGTTATATACTATCATATGTATTCTTTTGTAAACTGACATGATCAGTGTTATAATCTTGCACTGTAATTTGTAAATCAACTATCTTGCTAATGTAAAAGATGATCTTTCTATAGTAGCAGTAAAATGTATATCACTTGTGTGGTTTTAACTTTATATTCACTGATGCAGTTATGTTTCCCTAGAGGATCTAGAAGTGTACTTTTCTTCATGTTGTGTATTATGATATCTTTAGTTACTGTTATTGCATTTACTTGCTTCAAAAAAAAAATTATTTCTGTAAGTTTTGCACTTGTTGGTCTATCACTCTAGGGTTGCATGACGGGGCATTACAGGTGAGGTATCTTACTTATCTTGTTATGTGAATTACTATCCCAACCCTCCTAAATAAGTTATTAAGTTATCACTTGCTTACAACTTCCATGGGGTTACCCAGGTGGCCACTTTGGCACCAACCCCACCATGAAAGCCACTCTCCTAGCAATCTTAGACTAATCATCCCAAAACCAAAATATGCAAGGACAAGGGTTACAATAGATTTTCATCCAATACATATGCCATTCATTTGACCACAACAACATAAGTTCCATTGTTCTCCTCAAACTCAAACAATACATCATGAAACAATATGACACAAGTATCAAGTTGAATACCCAAACGGTTAAGCCTCTGGAGTCAGTAATTGAATTCATAACTAGGTTACTACAACACCTTTCCTGATAGGGAAACTAGGTTTAAAGGACCATAACTTTAATATGAGGTCAACAAGGGATAAAGAGGAAGAAAAATAACTCCATACCATCCTTAATACAAGTTGATATAATAAACAATTTTATCCTAAGGACAACTTCACACTAACACAAGACAAGGTTTACGAAATAAAATCATATCAAGAAAAGGGTAAATACAATATTGCAACTCATAACCAAAATATCCTTACTTCCTTGCATTAACGACAGAAGAAAATTCAAACCTTACAAGCCACAAAACCTACTCAAGAAGAATACTAGATGCACATTGAAACGACGATGATTGTAAGAGACTATAATAAGACAAAATTCAATATGATTAAATTCCTATTTTCTATAAAACAAACTTAATGAGAAAATATCTATACTAACATTTATATAAAATAACTTTCATTTTCTAAAACTATTGTTGATTTAACAACAAGCATCTCTATCAACATTACGTCACCTTTTGGCTATTCTAACATGGATTTAATGAAAGACTTAAAATCTCTCTTATTAACTAAATCCTAAACTCACTTAAGATAACAATATTCTATTCTACTATAACAGTTACGAGGTTACTATTTAATCATGCCAAATAATTATATCGAAGGATAAACCTATAAATTGTAAGTCGAAGCTTCTTCTCATCAACTTTGCACTATTATACCACATATTTATTATATGATAATTTGAATATACTGGTTATTAACAATATACCAGTGTCGCGACCATTAAGCCACATCATAGATCAAGCAATCTAATTACTAATACAATCAAATGAGTATACTTAATCCATATGTCATAAGTTTATATTTACAATCAAGGTACAAAGTATCTAAAATACATCTTCTGCCTAGTGCTAAAAAAAGAAACATATCTAACTACTACATTTGCAATAAGTGATACTTACCAAAACAATTCGATATAGCTAACATTTATCTAAAGAAACAATGCTATTTGAATCCATTGCTAGGGTAACTATTGTTTGCCCAATTTACAAATGATCGATGATAAATAATTATACTTTAATTAATTTTACTTTAAAATAATGATGTTTAACCAACATTTCTTTTACAACTGACTACATATTTTTCCTAGTGATTAGATGACATTTCTAAGCACTCATTTATTTTACTTTTAAAACAAATAACTTTACTAAGCCTATGAGATTAACCTTTCAATATCTAGGCACAATTTCTAACAATAACTCATAATGGATCAAGATTATAAAATTAGATACCTACAAATTCAGCTACAACATCCTGCCCAAGCACTACCTACATTCTAATAAATGGGATAGACAAATAGAATCTGCCTAACACTAGAGCTACCTTCCTATAAACAAAAAAGGAAACTTGCTATTCTCATTCCTGGCAGGGTTAAAGCCTACATTAAGGAGATAAATCAAAATAATTTCAGAACAAAGAACTTACTCAGACAGGCTACTAGATGAGGTATACCAGATTCCAACTTGGGGCAATCTGAAGGCTCAACTAGCATTCACTCCACGTTCTGCAAGGCTAGCCAGAAAGGGTTGAGGCACCAGATAGGAGATCCTATGACACCACTCACATGGTGTCTAAAGCAGAAAGAAAAGTTTAAAACATGAATCTGCCAAACGTTGTCAAGGGTCCAAAGTCGCTACTTCTGGAGGGATTCATTGGAAATGAAGGATGCAAAAGAATAGACTACAAAGAAGATCGATTGTTGATGGGGGTGTCATTTGAAAGAAGAAAAAAAGAAATGTCAAATTTTGTCAGGAACAAGACGTCTAGCAGCAGAGGATTTAGGAAAAAAAATCATAGACAAAATCTCTACACCTAGCCAGCACGCCATACGATGGCCTTGGAGAAGAAAGAGTTGTTTCTTCAAAATTTATTAGATCTATTCCTTATACATTGTACGGTTAGGAAGGAATTTTTAGGAAACAAGGGTCGTATGGTAGAAAATAAGAGGATTCTAATTAGCAATTTTGTTATAGACTTATCAAACTCTTTCTCTCCCATTGTATAGCTTGGCAAGAAATGCAAGGTAGAACAAAATTTAAAGGAAAAAAGTAGGGAATGGTGGCTGAGGAAGAATGAAGTTTGCAGCATACAGTTTGACCAGAATTGCCTAACCAACATTTATAAGAACAAATAATAAATCTAATAGAAACAAGAAAGTGAGGGGAAAGATTTAGGTTGTACAATGGCTCCAGAAGCTAGGAAGACCTTAGAGATTGTCACACTAAATTCAACGATCCAAAAGAGCATCAAAGAGTTTCATTTAATCCTCAGAAATCAACGTTTCAAGTAGAGAGGATGCAAATTAAATAAATTGATTTCAATGATGAAAAATGGTCAGGGTACCAAATCAATCCAACACACAGGGAACATAGAAATGATTAAGTTTTAAATTTCTGCACAGACATGATTACGAAGCACACCGTTCCACACAAGAGGCAACATAACATACCCGGAGTCCAAGCTTCAAATTTCTTTAACTTCCCCTAGTTCTTCAGCTTCCCGAAACAATTTCTTTTCAAAAACCTCCCCTTCCTCAGAACCATCCCCTCCCAAATCAACCCCCCACAGAAGCCAAAAATAGATCAAACTCATAAATTTCCACAATCATGCATCAGTTACCGAGAATCTCCATTCTTCTGAGAAATTTTCAAATTTCACTTAAAATAGAGATTTCCCCAAATCTGAAGATTCACATTTGACAACTCACACTAATCAATTTATTACCCACTACTATCCTTAAAAGATTGATATATTTATTACCCCTGAAAAGCTTCAGATATTAAATAAACATAAAGAAAGAAAAATAATAATTATTTTACTCAATAATAAATTTTACTTTAGCAATATTCCACTTTTAATGACTACTCAAAATACTATTAAATTTAGCATATAGGTAGCATTATCATTATGTTAATGTATTACCAAAAGAAACACATAGCCATAACTTAAACAAACTCAACAATGCTCCACAACACGTGACGCACAACAACATGAAGAGAGGATCAAACGTCACATCACGACACATGACCACAACTAAAAACTGAGACTAAACTAGGGGAATACACCTCATGTTATCTCCATCAATGTTATCCATTGGTGTAGGACCCACTCAGACCTACTAAGTCAGGTGGAGTCAAGGCCCAATACCTGCAACCTACATAAGAACAATAGGTTGTATATAATCAACTGCATAAGTATCAAACACACACAGAGTCAGAGAATCACGGCATAGTAGGGTGCTTGAACTGAGTATTACTACACCATCTCTGCTCTGATACAAAACTATAACCATTTCTATTTAAAATTAGATACATAAAACATGATAATATTAAACCATCACTAAACATGTCCATCTCATCATAACTAGAATAACAACAATGTCATCATAAACTCATACCACATGTCAGAACTATATCAATTGAACATAGTCTATCATGATCAAAATAAACATAAACCATAGGCCTAATAACTCAAATGTCTCAGAACTATCTACATGCAATGGAAGAACTAACAACTGTCTCAGATCAGACAAGGGGTAATGTAAAACTAACAACTATCACAAGCTAAAAATGAGGGGCATTACATCCTCCCCCTAGAGTCAGGCTTACTCCTGGAAGCCTGCAAAAAGTAAGGGTATGACTCTCTCACCTTGGAAGCATCCTCCCAGGTACTAAAAGTCTCATCACTAGGGTCCCATTGGACCCTGACCTACTCCACATCTCTGCCCTTGAAAGTTTACTCCTGATGCTGAAGCTCGCACACAATCTCCAAAGAAGGTTGTTTGTCCTCTACCTGCGGTTTCCAAGGCTATCCCATGATGCTCAATCACTGTGAACACTCTATGAGATCTCCCTGCATCATGGTGCAGGAGCACCTACCTGACAGCTGGCCTCCATGAGGCAGTTAGTTTGTTTTGAGTCTTGTTAATGTTTCAAAGAAGGTCGTATAAGACCAATGCATGTAATAAGGTCATGTTGACCATACTTTGCTATTTTTAGATAGTTTGTTAGGACAGCTGTTATGCTGTATGTTCGGTTGGATCCTCCCAGCCGCTTGGAAGCTCCTAGCCGCTTGGAGTCAGGTCGGTAGTACTCGCAGGAGATCCTATTTATACATGAGGATCGGTTGGTTTTAGACATAACATAGATTGCATTGAGCAGAGGAGTTAGATTGTGCTGTGTAAGAGATAGAGTATTGTACTTGCATCTTTTGAATCAATACAGATCCTATTTGTGTTCATTTTCTGTTTGATCTCCATTGTGAAATCGATTTGCTGGTTTGGTGGTTACATGGATTCACTAATCCATTCCACCGATTGATTCATCGAATCGGTGGAATGGCTATGTACAGTAGTTTAGGATGTAGTTTGCATTTTCTGTTTGTTCGTATGCAGGTGTGCAGGATCGCAGTCGGAAGGTGTTGGGAACCCTAGCATGGGTATGTGCTAGGTTGAGCGGATAGTTAGAGTCTGGAAGATCACCCTGAAAGTAGATCGGGTCACCCCAGGAGGTTCGGCGGATCGAAATTCGCTAAGGTTGGAAATTCATCACAACGGCATCATCAGGATATTTCTGTGTATATCCTGCAGTTACTTCGGGCGTCATCCGAGTAGATGGAGATGAACATGATACAGTCATTTGCATAAAGTGAATGTGCGTCAGGGTGATCATCATCAGGTGTTGCCGAGGAGGAGCGTATCGGCATAAGGTAGAAGATCGGGTTGATAAAACCATCGCAGGCCGATAATGTTAAGTTTGGCCGACAGCAGGATATTGAAGGAACTGCATGTGACGTCATCGTCATCAGGATAATCGTCATCAGGATATCGGAGCAGCAGGATATTGAAGGAGCTGCATGTGACGTCATCGTCATCAGGATAATCGTCATCAGGATATTGGGGTGATGTAAGCATCAGAGGAAAGGTGCATGAAGTTGAGTATCATCATCAGGATATATGAAGGGAACAAGATATTTTATATCCTGCTGATGAACATGATGTTGAACATCATGATGCTGAAGATAGAGGTTGGCGGTAAGATGAACAGTGAACGTCAGGAGGATGTTTGCGCTTGCCGAATGTGATGATGCTGCCGATAGCCGAATATGATGATGCTGCTGACAGGCGAAAGGGCGAAGGTTTGTCTTCAGGAGGATACCGGTCGGCAAGAGAAAATATGATGATGCTGACAGTGTTAAGGGAAATATGATGATGATGATGAAGGGTTACGGACATCCATACTGTATGTTAAGGTTTTAGTGTGGATGCCTCTGCATCATAGTGGTATGATGCAGAGGCATCCACATTAAAACCTTAACATACAGCATGGATGTCCGCAACCCTTCATCATCATCATCATATTTCCCTTAACACTGTAAGCATCATCATATTTTCTCTTGCTGACCGGTATCCTCCTGCAGACAAACCTTCGCCCTTTCACCTGTCAGCAGCATCATCATATTCGGCTATCGGCAGCATCATCACATTCGGCAAGCGCAAACATCCTCTTGACGTTCACTGTTCATCTTACCGCCAACCTCTACCTTCAGCATCATGATGTTCAACATCATGTTCATCAGTAGGATATAAAATATCCTGTTCCCTTCATATATCATGATGATGATACTCAACTTCACGCATCTTTCCTCCGATGCTTATGTCACCCCGATATCCTGATGACGATTATCCTGATGGCGATGACGTCACATGCAGCTCCTTCAATATCCTACTGCCTCGATATCCTGATGACGATTATCCTGATGACGATGACGTCACATGCAGTTCCTTCGATATCCTGCTGTTGGCCAAACTTAACATTATCGGCCCGCGATGGTTTTATCAACCCGATCTTCTACCTTATGCCGATACGCTCCTCCTCGGCAACACCTGATGATGATCACCCCCATGCACATTCACTTTATGCAAATGATTGCATCATGCCCACCTCCATCTACTCAGATGACGATGCCCGAAGTGACTGCAGGATATACACCATAATATCCTGATGATGCCGTTTTGACGAACTTCCAACCTTAGCGAATTTCGATCTGCCGAACCTCCTGGGATGACCCGATCTACTCTTAGGGTGATCTACTCTCAGAGGAAGATCCCAGGGCAGAGGATCCATCAGATGTTATAACTGTAACAAAGAAGGCCATATAGCCAGCAGATGTCCAGAAAAGGCCACAAGCTCAACAGGAGAAAGGAGAACAAATCTGATCCAAGAACCTGATAATCAAAGTATGACAGGCTCTACTTCTTTTCAGAGTGTGAATGCTCCTGATAATTATGGATACCCAAAAAGTGGAGAGTCTCTAATGATGAGAAGAACAGTGACTACCATGAAGGTACCTGACAAAGAATCCCCTCAAAGAAAGTCTCTTTTCAGGACTATTTGCAAAGCAGGAGGCAAGGCATGTAAAGTTTTGATTGATTCTGGTTCTACTGAAAATTTTGTGTCTGAAGAAATGGTGACAAAGCTTAAGCTTAGGAGATTGCCTCACCCATCCCCATATAAAGTCTCATGGCTTACCCAAGGTCAGCAGACAACTGTAGAAGAGCAGGCTTGGGTAGAATTTCAGATTGGAGCATATAAGGATAAGTTGTTGTTTGACATTACCAAGATGGATGCTTGCAATCTTTTATTTGGTAGACCATGGCAGTATGATTTGAAGGCACAACATGATGGTGTTAGAAACACCTATAAAATCACTAAAGATGGTAAGGTGACAGAGTTACTACCATTAACAGAGAAGGAGGAGAAATCTAAAGGAAAAGAGGTGAAGGTAATGCTGATGGAAGGTAAACAGTTCATGAAAGAAGTAGCAGCAGAAGGTGCAGTTGCATATGCCCTAATCCCATGTATGAGGGTGAATAAAGAACAACAGTAAGAAGTCAAGGAAGAGAAGAAGCAAAGGTTCATAGACCTAGTTATCCAAGAGCTATTGGATAAGTACAAAGGTATCATCTCAGAAGGAATGCCAAGATCCCTACCACCTGTCAGGGATATCAGTCACTGCATAGATTTAATTCCAAGGTCAACACTTCCAAACAAAGCAGCCTATAAGCTAACTCCAGAACAGAATGCAGAAGTAGCCAGACAAATTGAAGAATTATTGGATTCAGGATTGGGAAAAGTTTAAGTCCATGTGCAGTACCAGCTGTACTAGCACCAAAGAAGGAAGGTACTTGGAGGCTTTGCACAGATTCCAAAGCTATTAACAAGATCACAATCAGGTATAGGTTTCCAATCCCTAGGATAGAGGATTTACTTGACTGTTTGGGAGGTGCTAAGTATTTTACAAAAATAGATTTGAAGAGTGGATATCATCAGATCAGGATTAGACCAGGAGATGAATGGAAAACAGCATTCAAAACTAATGAAGGGTTATATGAGTGGAAGGTTATGCCTTTTGGTTTATCCAACGCACCCAGTACTTTTATGAGGTTGATGAATGAGGTTTTGAAAGAGTTCATTGGTAAGTTTGTCATAGTATATCTAGATGACATTCTGATTTTCAGCAACACAAAAGAAGAACATCTCAGACATATAGATTTGGTTCTTAAGAGGTTACATGAAGAGCAGCTGATGATAAATTTAGAGAAGTGTCTGTTCATGCAAGAGGAGATCACATATTTGGGTTTTGTCATTTCTCAAGGAAAGTTACAAATGGATAAGGAGAAGGTAAGTGCCATATTGTCTTGGCCAACCCAAAAGACTATGAATGATGTCAGAAGTTTCCATGGGTTAGCAACCTTCTACAGGAAGTTTATAAGAGGGTTTAGTCATATTTGTGCACCCATGCTTGATACCATCAAAGGAGGACAGAAGTGTAGATTTGATTGGACTCAAAGAGCAGATGATTCTTTTGAAACATTGAAGAAGAAGGTGGCACAGCAGCCAGTCCTTGCACTTCCAAACTTTAACAAAATCTTTTAGGTGGAATGTGATGCCAGTCACATGGCCATTGGAGCAGTACTCAGCCAAGAAGGTAGACCTGCTGCATTTTTCAATGAGAAGCCCAATGATGCTAAAAAGAGGTATTCCTCATATGATTTGGAAATGTATGCTTTAGTCCAGTCACTCAAGAAATGGAGGCATTACTTGATGCCAAAGGAATTCATAGTATTCACAGATAACTAGGCTCTGAGTTTCATAAACAGCCAGGAAAAGCTGAACCACAGGCACATGAAATGGGTAGAAACCTTACAAGCTTTTACTTTTACATTGAAGCATAAGAAATGAGTCAAGAATAAAGTTGCAGATGCTTTGAGTAGGAGAGTTCTAACAGTCAACCAGATTCAGTTAGAAAGTGTTGGCATTGATTCACTAAAGACCATGTATGAGACTGATGAAGATTTTGGGGAGATATATCATGTATGTACTTCTTTTGGAGAGAAATATCATGCTGAATTCTCTAAATTTTTGATTCAGGATGGATTGTTGTTCAAAGGTGGACAATTATGTATTCCAAGGTGTTCTATGAGGTTAAACATCATTAAGGAGAAACATTGTGGAGCTATGGCAAGTCATTTTGGTCTAGATAAGACTCTTGATCTTGTCCGAAGACATTACTTTTGGCCTAAGTTACAATCAGATGTCAGAAAGTTTGTAGAGACATGTGTGATATGTCAGAAAGCTAAAGGCAGGTCGACTAATGCAGGTTTATATCAGCCCTTACCCATTCCTTCCAGACCATGGGAAAGCATAAGTATGGATTTTGTCTTGGGTTTACCAAGGACAAGGAAAGGATTTGACAGTGTTTTTGTTGTAGTGGACAGATTCAGCAAAATGGCACATTTCTTGCCATGTAAAGCCACTGCTGATGCTTCATACATTGCAGATTTGTTTTTCAGGGAGATTGTCAGAATCCATGGATTGCCATTGAGCATAGTGTCAGATAGGGATGTGAAGTTTATTGGTCACTTCTGGAGAACTCTTTGGAGGAAACTTGGAACAAATTTGTCTTTTTCCTTTGCATATCATCCTCAAACGGATGGACAGACTGAAGTAGTGAACCGTTCCTTAGGAAATTTGCTTAGATGTTTGACAAAACAACATGGAGAAAAGTGGGATAATATTCTATCTCAAGCTGAATTTTCCTATAATGATACTGTCAATAGGAGCACAGGGAAATCACCTTTTCAGATAGTTTATGGTATGCATCCAAGAGGAATTTTGGAATTGAGAGATCTACCTACAGTAGACCCTGTTAGTGTAGAAGGTGAAGCTTTTGTAGAAGCCATCAAAGAGGTTCATGATCAAGTCAAGACCCAACTGCAGCAAACCACCTTGAAGTATAAGGAATATGCTGATAAAAAGAAGAAGGATGTACAGTTTGATGTTGGAGATTTGGTATGGGTTCATTTAAAGAAGGACAGACTTCCTAAGGGAAAATATACTAAACTTATGCAGAGAAAAGTTGGACCATGTCAGATCTTGCACAAGCATGGACAAAATGCTTATGAGATACAACTCCCACCTGATCTTGGTTTGTCCCCTATAATCAATGTATGTGATTTAACTCCATACAAGTCTTATCCAGATGCAGATCAGGAACTCCAACCGTATACAGTCAATGATAACATTCCCCAGCATGATCCTCCACAGTTGCAGAAGGTTTTGGACACCAGAGTGGTCAAACAGACACGGAACAAATAGTACTTGGAGTATCTAGTATCTTGGAAGGGAAAACCTAATTCTGAAGCAGTATGGATGACTGAAGAGCAGATCCAGAAACATGGTGCAGATCTTCATACTCTCATCTCAAGTGGACTTGAGATTTCTTCTTCTGGGGAGTATGGTGCAGGAGCACCCCTACAAGACAGGATATTGTCCGCATGACAGGACATTAGTCTATTTTTAGTATGTTTGACTTCATAATGTAATAAGGTCCATTGGACCAATGCATATGTATTAGATCAGCCTAGGAGAGTGTGCAGGTAGTTAGAGTTCGTGATCAGGTAGTATGAGCTGTCTTCTCTCCCAGCCGCTTGGAAGTTCCCAGCTGCTGGGAATCAAGTTGGTAGTACTCGTAGGATATTGCTATAAATAACTCAGATCAGTTAGGGTTTGAGATATCATAGGATCATATCAAGGAGAGTAGTAGTTGTGTTATGTTGTACTGGTGATTGAGTGAAATCCAGAGATCAGTCCAGACATTGTGAAACATTGTTGTAGAAAAAGGACATTTGTGTTTCATCTGAATAAGATCTCATCAATTGCATTATCTGGTTTATCAGTTGTGTATGTTTTGATTTCTGTTCTGATCACAGGTTAATGGATTCTTTCAACCCTTCCACCGGTTGATTCTGTGGATCGGTGGAATGGTCATGTATGATAGTTTAGTTTGCATTTTAGTTTTCTGTTTATGCATTTCATTGTTTGAGAGATCAGTTGGTAGCATGCTATGAATCAACCTAGCATCCTCATGTGCTAGGTTTAGGAAGATAAATTGTTAAGTTTTGATCTGAAGGTGTTCCGGCCCGATCATCATATTTTCTTTGTGAAATTGTGCGGTTCTATGAGTTTGCATGCAGCTGACAGATATATAGGGATCTGCATGTGCTTTTCCAGACGGAGTGAATCGCATCGTCATCTGTGAGTATATCGCTATCCGGATCAGGTTATGAAGCTGACAAAGACTGTATGTTTCAAGTGCATCAGGATGATATAGGTTGGATATATACTCAGTGTGTATATCGTCATCAGGATCATCTTTCGGGTGTATCCATCATCCGCATATCGCTATCGTATGCGGGAGGAAAAATCATTTTTTTGGCTAAGGACCGGAGGGGTCATCATCAGGATATTGCGTGACATCATCATCAGGTGCATGTGATGTCATCGTCATCAGGATATTGCGAATATCACCCTATGCAAGTTTATCCTGCTGTCGCTAAGTGTTTTGGCATCGGTGTAAGTCATCGGCATAAAGTTGGGTTAACATCATGAGGATGTTTTAGTATGACCGGATAAGTCATATCCTGATGCTGTTGTTTGTGTAGTCGGATATCGGGGTGACTTAAGCATCGAAGGAAAGGTGCTTGAAGTTGTCGTCATCAGGATATTTCAGAGGAACCAGATATTTCATATCCTGCTGATGAAGGTGATGCTGAACATCATGATGATGAAGATAGAGTTCGGCGGTAAGATGAATAGTGAACATCAGGAGGATGTTTGCGCTTGTTGAATGTGATGATGCTGCTGAGAGCCGAATATCATGATGCTGCTGACAGGCGAAAGGCGAAAGGCGATAAGGAAGTGAACAGTAGTCAGCAGGAGGATATTTCATGCTCGTTTGAAATATGATGATGCTGTCTGTGTTAGCAAGAAATATGATGATGATGAGAAGCCGATAGGATTTTAACATGCCGATTGTGTTAATGACTCCTCCTTCCCATTTGTAGGTTCTCGTTGCGTTTTACCTCTGCATCATAGTGGTATCAGAGAAAAGGAAGGATCCACACTAAAACCTTAACATACAGCATGGATGTCCTCAACCCTTCATCATCATCATCATATTTCCCTTAACACTGTCAGCATCATCATATTTTCTCTTGCCGACCGGTATCCTCCTGTAGACAAACCTTCGCCCTTTCGCCTGTCAGCAGCATCATCATATTCGGCTATCGGCAGCATCATCACATTCGGCAAGCGTAAACATCCTCCTGACGTTCACTGTTCATCTTACCGCCAACCTCTATCTTCAGCATCATGATGTTCAACATCATGTTCATCAGCAGGATATAAAATATCCTGTTCCCTTCATATATCCTGATGATGATACTCAACTTCACGCACCTTTCCTCCGATGCTTATGTCACCCCAATATCCTGATGACGATGACGTCACATGCAGCTCCTTCAATATCCTGCTGCCTCGATATCCTGATGACGATTATCTTGATGACGATGACGTCACATGCAGTTCCTTCGATATCCTGCTGTCGGCCAAACTTAACATTATCGGCCCGCGATGGTTTTATCAACCCGATCTTCTACCTTATACTGATACGCTCCTCCTCAGCAACACCTGATGATGATCACCCCCATGCACATTCACTTTATGCAAACAATTGCATCATGCTCACCTCCATCTACTCGGATGACGATGCCCGAAGTGACTATAGGATATACACCGTAATATCCTGATGATGCCGTTTTGACGAACTTCCAACCTTAGCGAATTTTGATCCGCCGAACCTCCTGGGATGACCCGATCTACTCTCAGGGTGATCTTCCAGATTCTAACTATCAGCTCTACCTAGCACATACCCATGCTAGGGTTCTCAACACCTTTCGACCGCGATCCTACACACCTGCATACGAACAAACAGAAAATGCAAACTACATCCTAAACTACTATACATAGCCATTCCACCGATTCGACGAATCAACCGGTGGAATGGATCAGTGAATCCATGTAACCACCAAACCAGCAAATCGATTTCACAATGGAGATCAAACAGAAAATGAACACAAACAGGATCTTTATTGATTCAAAAGATGCAAGCACAATACTCTGTCTCTTACACAGCACAATCTAACTCCTCTGCTCAATGCAATCTATGTTATGTCTAAAACCAACCGATCCTCATACATAAATAGGATCTCCTGCGAGTACTACCGACCTGACTCCAAGCGGCTGGGACCTTCCAAGCGGCTGGGAGGATCCAACCGAACATACAGCATAATAGCTGTCCTAACAAACTATCTAAAAATAGCAAAGTATGGTCAACATGACCTTATTACATGCATTGGTCTTATACGACCTTCTTTGAAACATTAACAAGACTCAAAACAAACTAACTGCCTCATGGAGGCCAGTTGTCAGGTAGGTGCGATGCAGAGGCATCCACACTAAAACCTTAACATACAGCATGGATGTCCGCAACCCTTCATCATCATCATCATATTTCCCTTAACACTGTCAGCATCATCATATTTTCTCTTGCCGACCGGTATCCTCCTGCAGACAAACCTTCGCCCTTTCGCCTATCAGCAGCATCATCATATTCGGCTATCGGCAGCATCATCACATTCGGCAAGCGCAAACATCCTCCTGACGTTCACTATTCATCTTACCGCCAACCTCTATCTTCAGCATCATGATGTTCAACATCATGTTCATCAGCAGGATATAAAATATCCTGTTCCCTTCATATATCCTGATGATGATACTCAACTTCATGCACCTTTCCTCCGATGCTTACGTCACCCCAATATCCTGATGACGATTATCCTGATGATGATGATGTCACATGCAGCTCCTTCAATATCCTACTGCTCCGATATCCTGATGACGATTATCCTGATGACGATGACGTCACATGCAGTTTATTCAATATCCTGCTGTCAGCCAAACTTAACATTATCGGCCCGCGATGGTTTTATCAACCCGATCTTCTACCTTATGCTGATACGCTCCTCCTCGGCAACACCTGATGATGATCACCCCGATACACATTCACTTTATGCAATCGACTGCATCATGCTCTTCTCCATCTACTCGGATGACGATGCCCGAAGTGACTGTAGGATATACACCGTAATATCCTGAAGATGCCGTTTTGATGAACTTCCAACCTTAGCGAATTTCAATCCGCCGAACCTCCTGGGATGACCCGATCTACTCTCAGGGTGATCTTCCAGATTCTAACTATCAGCTCTACCTAGCACATACCCATGCTAGGGTTCTCAACACCTTTCGACCGTGATCCTGCACACCTGCATACGAACAAACAGAAAATGCAAACTACATCCTAAACTACTGTACACAGCCATTCCACCGATTCGACGAATCAACCGGTGGAATGGATCAGTGAATCCATGTAACCACCAAACCAGCAAATCGATTTCACAATGGAGATCAAACAGAAAATGAACACAAACAGGATCTTTATTGATTCAAAAGATGCAAGTACAATACTCTGTCTCTTACACAGCACAATCTAACTCCTCTGCTCAATGCAATCTATGTTATGTCTAAAACCAACTGATCCTCATACATAAATAGGATCTCCTGCGAGTACTACCGACCTGACTCCAAGCGGCTGGGAGCTTCCAAGCGGCTGGGAGGATCCAACCGAACATATAGCATAACAGCTGTCCTAACAAACTATCTAAAAATAGCAAAGTATGGTCAACATGACCTTATTACATGCATTGGTCTTATACGACCTTCTTTGAAACATTAACAAGACTCAAAACAAACTAACTGCCTCATGGAGGCCAGCTGTCAGGTAGGTGCTCCTGCACCATACTCCCCAACAGAAAAGAACTCATGTCCCATGAGTTAGGTTGTGGAAGTCCTCCACCTTTACACTTTGCCTTTGCAGTGTCTTGACCTGTTCCGGCTTTATCCTCTGCTGTCTCTCGGCTGCTCCAAGACTTCTGAACTGTAACTTGCTTTCTTGCAAGTGAACCCTCATGCCTGTCAATGTAGGCCCTTCTCTCACATACCTTGTGTTTGTCAGGTTGTCTGACCAGGACCTCTGTCTGAACTGCCTCTTGAACTTCTGCAATGTTTAACTCTGTCTTTCTTTCAACCTCTATAGGACAAACAATAGTCCCAACTATGACAACATCCTTGTCATTCCTCTCAACTGGTTGCTGTTTGCAAACCTGTTGCTAAACCTGCTGCTGACCTCTGTCAGTCAAAACTGAAACTGTCTTCAACTTGTTGTCCTTACCAACTCCTTTCCCTGCAGTGTCCTCAACTGCCTTTATGCCTGCTCCTCTAGGCTTCTGCACAAGTTCCTTCTTTCCCATTAAAATGATCTGGGCTGCCTTCTGTACTATAGGTGCAGCATCTTCCTGCAATGGCATCAACATAATAGTTTTCCCATCTTTCTTGATGGTGTAGGTATTAGCATACCCATCATACAGTACCCTCCTATCAAATTGCCATGGTCTACCCAACAGTAGGTGACAACATTCCATGGGCAAAATGTCACACAAAACTCTATCACGATATGCTCCAATCTGAAAATCCACATATGCCTGTTCATAGACAAAAAGTGATTGACTATCACTCACCCAAGATGCCTTGTAAGGGTGTTGGTGTGGAATCCTTTCCAAATGCAGTTTATCCACCATTTCCTGAGATACCATGTTGTCTGTTGAACCAGTATCAATGACAACCTTACATACTTTACCTTTGCTCTTGCATGTGGTCTTGAAAAGAGCTCTTCTTTGCATCATATCCTTTGATATCTGCAAACTAATTCTCCTTAGCATCAATGCTTCTCCCTCCTCAGGATATCCATAACCATCAGGAACTCTATCTTCATAAGTGTTTGAACTTTGCACACTTTGCTTTACTTTCTCCTCTTGCACAAGTTGTACTCTCTTGTCATTTGTTCTATCATTTCTGGATGATGAACCTTTGCTTTCTGGACATTTGAAAAATGGATGACCAAACTCACCACAGGTGTAACACTTTCCTGAAAATGTAGTAGAACCTCTACCACTTCCAAATCTGCCTCTATTACCTTTCCATCCACCTCTGAAATCAGACTGTCCCTGTCCTTTACCAGTGTCTTCTTGACCCTCATTGGTTTGCCTTGTTGTAGGGGCTAATCCTCTTCCCCTCATATTGCTGCCTCTTCCTCTCATGGACTTATCTTGTCTCCTCTTCATCTTTTCTTCAATCCTGATTGCCATTTGGTAACAATCCTCCACACTCTTAGGGTTAGCTAAAACTAACTCATCCTGTATGTTCAATCTCAAACCAGCCAAATACCTAGCCACCTTTTCTACCTCATTCTCATGATGACCAGATCTCATACTCAACTTATAAAACTCCTCAGTATATGCCTTCACATCCATTTCCTTCTGCCTTAAAAATTGCAGCTTCTTAAACATCTGAATCTCATAATCCTTAGGCAAGAATTTACCTTTTATCCTTGCTACCATCTTATCCCATGAAGTGATCTTTGACTTCCCTTGTTTCCTTCTCTCGGATTGTACATAATCCCACCATACCAAAGCATGACCTCCTAACTTGGTCTTTGCAATCTTTACCTTCTGATCCTCAGCAACATCTTCACATTCAAAGTGATTATCAAGTGCAACAATCCAATCCAGTAACTCATCTTCATTCAAACTTCCATTATACTTGGAAACATCAACCTTTACCTTAGGTTTATCACTCTGCACTGCCTTTAACAGTTTTGCAAATCTCTGGTCTTCAGCATCCAAATCTTCAGCTACATCTTCATACTCTTCAACAGCATCTTCATCTTCTTCAGACTCACTGTCTTCCACTTCCCTCTTTTTGTTCTTCTCCAAGGCTACAAGCCTGGCTTGAAGTGCTTCAGCAAGCTCCTTCATCTTCCTCATCTCTCTGGCATGTTTTTCCTTCATCTCCTGCAATTCCCTTGCAGTACCATTACCTTTCAGAGGCATTTTGTCAACCTCTCACTCCTCTACCTCTGTCCTTTCAGTGACAGAATCAACTCTACCTCTGCCCTTTCGGTGACAGAATCAACACACAACAGCCCAGACCTTTTGCTGAGCTCTGATACCACTATGATGCAGAGGCATCCACACTAAAACCTTAACATACAGCATGGATGTCCGCAACCCTTCATCATCATCATCATATTTCCCTTAACACTATCAGCATCATCATATTTTCTCTTGCCGACCGGTATCCTCCTGCAGACAAACCTTTGCCCTTTCGCCTGTCAGTAGCATCATCATATTCGGCTATCGGCAGCATCATCACATTCGGCAAGCACAAACATCCTCCTGACGTTCACTGTTCATCTTACCGCCAACCTCTATCTTCAGCATCATGATGTTCAACATCATGTTCATCAGCAGGATATAAAATATCCTGTTCCCTTCATATATCCTGATGATGATACTCAACTTCACGCACCTTTCCTCCGATGCTTACGTCACCCCAATATCCTGATGACGATTATCCTGATGACGATGACATCACATGCAGCTCCTTCAATATCCTGCTGCTCTGATATCCTGATGATGATGACGTCACATGCAGTTTCTTCAATATCCTGCTGTCGGCCAAACTTAACATTATCGGCCCGTGATGGTTTTATCAACCCGATCTTCTACCTTATGCCGATACGCTCCTCCTCAGCAACACCTGATGATGATCACCCCGATACACATTCACTTTATGCAATCGACTGCATCATGCTCTTCTCCATCTACTCGGATGACGATGCCCGAAGTGACTGCAGGATATACACCGTAATATCCTGATGATGCCGTTTTGACGAACTTCCAACCTTAGCAAATTTTGATCCGCCGAACCTCCTGGGATGACCCGATCTACTCTCAGGGTGATCTTCCAGATTCTAACTATCAGCTCTACCTAGCACATACCCATGCTAGGGTTCTCAACACCTTTCGACCGCGATCCTGCACACCTGCATACGAACCAACAGAAAATGCAAACTACATCCTAAACTACTGTACACAGCCATTCCACCGATTCGACGAATCAACCGGTGGAATGGATCAGTGAATCCATGTAACCACCAAACCAGCAAATTGATTTCACAATGGAGATCAAACAGAAAATGAACACAAACAGGATCTTTAGTGATTCAAAAGATGCAAGTACAATACTCTGTCTCTGACACAGCACAATCTAACTCCTCTGCTCAATGCAATCTATGTTATGTCTAAAACCAACCGATCCTCATGTATAAATAGGATCTCCTGCGAGTACTATCGACCTGACTCCAAGCGGCTGGGACCTTCCAAGTGGCTGGGAGGATCCAACTGAACATACAACATAATAGCTGTCCTAACAAACTATCTAAAAATAGCAAAGTATGGTCAACATGACCTTATTACATGCATTGGTCTTATACGACCTTCTTTGAAACATTAACAAGACTCAAAACAAACTAACTGCCTCATGGAGGCCAGCTGTCAGGTAGGTGCTCCTGCACCATACTCCCCAACAGAAAAGAACTCATGTCCCATGAGTTAGGTTGTGGAAGTCCTCCACCTTTACACTTTGCCTTTGCAGTGTCTTGACCTGTTCCAGCTTTATCCTCTGCTGTCTCTCGGCTGCTCCAAGACTTCTGAACTGTAACTTGCTTTCTTGCAAGTGAACCCTCATGCCTGTCAATGTAGGCCCTTCTCTCACATACCTTGTGTTTGTCAGGTTGTCTGACTAGGACCTCTGTCTGAACTGCCTCTTGAACTTCTGCAATGTTTAACTCTGTCTTTCTTTCAACCTTTATAGGACAAACAATAGTCCCAACTATGACAACATCCTTGTCATTCCTCTCAATTGGTTGCTGTTTGCAAACCTGTTGCTGAACCTGCTGCTAACCTCTGTCAGTCAAAACTGAAACTGTCTTCAACTTGTTGTCCTTAACAACTCCTTTCCCTGCAGTGTCCTCAACTGCCTTTATGCCTGCTCCTCTAGGCTTCTGCACAAGTTCCTTCTTTCCCATTAAAATGATTTGGGATGCCTTCTGTACTACAGGTGTAGCATCTTCCTGCAATGGCATCAACATAATAGTTTTCCCATCTTTCTTGATGGTGTAGGTATTAGCATACCCATCATACAGTACCCTCCTATCAAATTGCCATGGTCTACCCAACAGTAGGTGACAACATTCCATGGGCAAAATGTCACACAAAACTCTATCACGATATGCTCCAATCTGAAAATCCACATATGCCTGTTCATAGACAAAAAGTGATTGACTATCACTCACCCAAGATGCCTTGTAAGGGTGTTGGTGTGGAATCCTTTCCAAATGCAGTTTATCCACCATTTCCTGAGATACCATGTTGTCTGTTGAACCAGTATCAATGACAACCTTACATACTTTACCTTTGCTCTTGCATGTGGTCTTGAAAAGAGCTCTTCTTTGAATCATATCCTTTGATATCTGCAAACTAATTCTCCTTAGCATCAATGCTTCTCCCTCCTCAGGATATCCATAACCATCAGGAACTCTATCTTCATAAGTGTTTGAACTTTGCACACTTTGCTCTACTTTCTCCTCTTACACAAGTTGTACTCTCTTGTCATTTGTTCTATCATTTCTGGATGATGAACCTTTGCTTTCTGGACATTTGAAAAATGGATGACCAAACTCACCACAGGTGTAACACTTTCCTGAAAATGTAGTAGAACCTCTACCACTTCCAAATCTGCCTCTATTACCTTTCCATCCACCTCTGAAATCAGACTGTCCCTGTCCTTTACCAGTGTCTTCTTGACCCTCATTGGTTTGCCTTGTTGTAGGGGCTAATCCTCTTCCCCTCATATTGCTACCTCTTCCTCTCATGGACTTATCTTGTCTCCTATTCATCTTTTTTTCAATCCTGATTGCCATTTGGTAACAATCCTCCACACTCTTAGGGTTAGCTAAAACTAACTCATCCTGTATGTTCAATCTCAAACCAGCCAAATACCTAGCCACCTTTTCTACCTCATTCTCATGATGACCAGATCTCATACTCAACTTATAAAACTCCTCAGTATATGCCTTCACATCCATTTCCTTCTGCTTAAAAATTGTAGCTTCTTAAACATCTGAATCTCATAATCCTTAGGCAAGAATTTACCTTTTGTCCTTGCTACCATCTTATCCCATGAAGTGATCTTTGACTTCCCTTGTTTCCTTCTCTCGGATTGTACATAATCCCACCATACCAAAGCATGACCTCCTAACTTGGTCTTTCCAATCTTTACCTTCTGATCCTCAGCAACATCTTCACATTCAAAGTGATTATCAAGTGCAGCAATCCAATCCAGTAACTCATCTTCATTCAAACTTCCATTATACTTGGAAACATCAACCTTTACCTTAGGTTTATCACTCTGCACTGCCTTTAATAGTTTTGCAAATCTCTGGTCTTCAGCATCCAGATCTTCAGCTACCTCTTCATACTCTTCAACAGCATCTTCATCTTCTTCAGACTCACTGTCTTCCACTTCCCTCTTTTTGTTCTTCTCCAAGGCTACAAGCTTGGCTTGAAGTGCTAAAACGCAACGGGAGCTTACAAATAGGAAGGAGGAGTCATTAACACAAACAGCATGTTAAAATCCTATCGGCTTATCAGCATCATCATATTTCTTGCTAACACAGACAGCATCATCATATTTCGAAGAGGCATGAAATATCCTCCTGCTGACTACTGTTCACTTCCTTATCACCTTTTGCCTTTCGCCTATCAGCAGCATCGTCATATTCGGCAAGCGCAAACATCCTCCTGATGTTCACTGTTGATCTTACCGCCAAACTCTATCTTCATCATCATGATGTTCAGCATCACCTTCATCAGCAGGATATAAAATATTCGGTTCCTCCGATATATCCTGATGATGACAACTTCAAGCACCTTTCCTTCGATGCTTACGTCACCCCGATATCTGACTACTCAAACAACAGCATCAGGATATGACTTATCCGGTCATATTGAAACATCCTGATGATGTTAATCAACCTTTATGCCGATGACTTGCGCCGATACCAAAACACTTAGCGACAGCAGGATAAACTTGCATAGGGTGATATTCGCAATATCTTGATGACGATGATGTCACATGCACCTGATGATGATGTCACACAATATCCTGATGATGACCCCTCCGGTCCTTAGTCAAAAAAAATGATTTTTCCTCCCGCATACGATAGCGATATGCGGATGATGGGTACACACGAAAGATGATCGTGATGGTGATATACACACTGATAATATATCCGACTTATATCATCCTGATGTACTTGAAACAAACAATCTTCACCAGCTTCATAACCCGATCCGGATAGCGATGTACTCACAGATGTCGACGCGATTCACTCCGTCTGGAAAAGCACATGCAGACCCCTGTATATCCGTCAGCTGCATGCAAACTCACAGAACCGCACAATTTTCACAAAGAAAATATGATGATCGGGCCGGATCACCTTTAAATCAAAACTTAACAGTTTATCTTCCTGAACCCTAGCACATGAGGATGCTAGGTTGATTCATAGCATGCTACCAACTGATCTCTCAAACAATGAAATGCATAAACAGAAAACTAAAATGCAAACTAAACTATCATACATGACCATTCCACCGATTCACAAAATCAACCGGTGGAAGGGTTGAAAGAATCCATCAACTTGTAATCAGAACAGAAATCAAAACATAAACAACTGATACACCAGATAATGCAATTGATGAGATCTTATTCAGATGAAACACAAATGTCCTGAACAATGTTTCACAATATCTGGACTGATCTCTGGAACTCACTCAATCACCAGTACAACATAACAAAGCTACTACTCTCCTGAACATTCTATGATTATCCCTAACCCTAACTGAGCTGAGTTATTTATAGCAATATCCTGCGAGTACTACCAACTCGATTCCCAGTGGCTGGGAGCTTCCAAGTGGCTGGGAGAGAAGACAGCTCATACTACGAGCTCTAACTGCCTGCACACTCTCCTAGGCTGATCTAATACATATGCATTGGTCCAATGGACCTTATTACATTATGAAGTCAAACATACTAAAAATAGTCTAATGTCCTGTCATGCGGACAATGAACCTATATCCTATCTTATAGGGGTGCTCCTGCACCATACTCCCCAGAAGAAGAAATCTCAAGTCCACTTGAGATGAGAGTATGAAGATCTGCACCATGTTCCTGGATCTGCTCTTCAGTCATCCATACTGCTTCGGAATTAGGTTTTCCCTTCCAAGAGACTAGATACTCCAAGTACTGTTTGTTCCGGGTCTGTTTGACCACTCTGGTGTCCAAAACCTTCTGCAACTGTGGAGGATCATGCTTGGGAATGTTATCATTGACCGTATCCTGTAGGAGTTCCGGATCTGCATCTGGATAAGACTTGTATGGAGTTAAATCACATACATTGAATATAGGGGACAAACCAAGATCAGGAGGGAGTTGTATCTCATAAGCATTCTGTCCATGCTTGTGCAAAATCTGACATGGTCCAACTTTTCTTTGCATAAGTTTAGTATATTTTCCCTTAGGAAGTCTGTCCTTCTTCAAATGAACCCATACCAAATCTCCAACATCAAACTGAACATCCTTCTTCTTTTTATCAGCATATTCCTTATACTTCAAGGTGGTTTGCTGCAGTTGGGTCTTGACTTGATCATGAACCTCTTTGATGGCTTCTGCAAAAGCTTCTCCTTCTGCACTAACAGGGTCTACTGTAGGTAGATCTCTCAATTCCAAAATTCCTCTTGGATGCATACCATAAACTATCTGAAAAGGTGATTTCCCTGTGCTCCTATTGACAGTATCATTATAGGAAAATTCAGCTTGAGATAGAATATTATCCCACTTTTCTCCATGTTGTTTTGTCAAACACCTAAGCAAATTCCCTAAGGAACGGTTCACTACTTCAGTCTGTCCATCCGTTTGAGGATGATATGCAGAGGAAAAAGACAAATTTGTTTCAAGTTTCTTCCAAAGAGTTCTCCAGAAGTGACCAATAAACTTCACATCCCTATCTGACACTATGCTCAATGGCAATCCATGGATTCTGACAATCTCCCTGAAAAACAAATCTGCAATGTATGAAGCATCAGCACTGGTTTTGCATGGTAAGAAATGTGCCATTTTGCTGAATCTATCCACTACAACAAAAACACTGTCAAACCCTTTCCTTGTCCTTGGTAAACCCAAGACAAAATCCATACTTATGCTTTCCCATGGTCTGGAAGGAATGGGTAAGGGCTGATATAAACCTGCATTAGTTGACCTGCCTTTAGCTTTCTGACATATCACACATGTCTCCACAAACTTTCTGACATCTGATTGTAACTTAGGCCAAAAGTAATGTCTTCGGACAAGATCAAGAGTCTTATCTAGACCAAAATGACCTGCCACAGCTCCACAATGTTTCTCCTTAATGATGTTTAACCTCAGAGAACACCTTGGAATACATAACTGTCCACCTTTGAACAACAATCCATCCTGAATCAAAAATTTAGAGAATTCAGCATGATATTTCTCTCCAAAAGAAGTACATACATGATATATCTCCCCAAAATCTTCATCTGTCTCATACATGGTCTTTAGTGAATCAATGCCAACACTTTCTAACTGAATCTGGTTGACTGTTAGAACTCTCCTGCTCAAAGCATCTGCAACTTTATTCTTGACTCCTTTCTTATGCTTCAATGTAAAAGGAAAAGCTTGTAAGGTTTCTACCCATTTCATGTGTCTGTGGTTCAGCTTTTCCTGGCTGTTTATGAAACTCAGAGCCTGGTTATCTGTGAATACTATGAATTCCTTTGGCATCAAGTAATGCCTCCATTTCTTGAGTGACTGGACTAAAGCATACATTTCCAAATCATATGAGGAATACCTCTTCTTAGCATCATTGAGCTTCTCACTAAAAAATGCAATAGGTCTACCTTCTTGGCTGAGTACTGCTCCAATGGCCATGTGACTGGCATCACATTCTACCTGAAAGATTTTGTTAAAGTCTGGAAGTGCAAGGACTGGCTGCTGTGCCACCTTCTTCTTCAATGTTTCAAAAGAATCATCTGCTCCTTGAGTCCAAACAAATCTGCACTTCTGTCCTCCTTTGATGGTATCAAGCATGGGTGCACAAATATGACTAAACCCTCTTATAAACTTCCTGTAGAAGGTTGCTAACCCATGGAAACTTCTGACATCATTCATAGTCTTTGGGGTTGGCCAAGACAATATGGCACTTACCTTCTCCTTATCCATCTGTAACTTTCCTTGTGAAATGACAAAACCCAAATATGTGATCTCCTCTTGCATGAACAAACACTTGTCTAAATTTATCATCAGCTGCTCTTCATGTAACCTCTTAAGAACCAAATCTATGTGTCTGAGATGTTCTTCTTTTGTGTTGCTAAAAATCAGAATGTCATCTAGATATACTATGACAAACTTACCAATGAACTCTTTCAAAACCTCATTCATCAACCTCATAAAAGTACTAGGTGCATTAGATAAACCAAAAGGCATAACCTTCCACTCATATAACCCTTCATTAGTTTTGAATGCAGGAGGATACCACTATGATGCAGAGGCATCCACACTAAAACCTTAACATACAGCATGGATGTCAGCAACCCTTCATCATCATCATCATATTTCCCTTAACACTGTCAGCATCATCATATTTTCTCTTGCCGACTGGTATCCTCCTGTAGACAAACCTTCACCCTTTCGCCTGTCAGCAGTATCATCATATTCGTCTATCGGCAGCATCATCACATTCGGCAAGCGCAAACATCCTCCTGACGTTCACTGTTCATCTTACCGCCAACCTCTATCTTCAGCATCATGATGTTCAACATCATGTTCATCAGCAGGATATAAAATATCCTGTTCCCTTCATATATCCTGATGATGATACTCAACTTCACGCACCTTTCCTCTGATGCTTACGTCACCCCAATATCCTGATGACGATTATCCTGATGATGATGATGTCACATGCAGCTCCTTCAATATCCTGCTGCTCCGATATCCTGATGACGATTATCCTGATGACGATGACGTCACATGCAGTTTCTTCAATATCCTGCTGTCAGCCAAACTTAACATTATCGGCCTGCGATGGTTTTATCAACCCGATCTTCTACCTTATGCCGATACGCTCCTCCTCGGCAACACTTGATGATGATCACCCCAATACACATTCACTTTATGCAATTGACTGCATCATGCTCTTCACCATCTACTCGGATGACGATGCCCGAAGTGACTGCAGGATATACACCGTAATATCCTGATGATGCCGTTTTGACGAACTTCCAACCTTAGCGAATTTCGATCCGCCGAACATCCTGGGATGACCCGATCTACTCTCAGGGTGATCTTCCAGATTCTAACTATTAGCTCTACCTAGCACATACCCATGCTAGGGTTCTCAACACCTTTCGACCGCGATCCTGCACACCTGCATACGAACAAACAGAAAATGCAAACTACATCCTAAACTACTGTACACAGCCATTCCACCGATTCGACGAATCAACCGGTGGAATGGATCAGTGAATCCATGTAACCACCAAACCAGCAAATCGATTTCACAATGGAGATCAAACAGAAAATGAACACAAACAGGATCTTTATTGATTCAAAAGATGCAAGTACAATAC
Source organism: Cunninghamia lanceolata (assembly GCA_027924645.1). NCBI lineage: Eukaryota > Viridiplantae > Streptophyta > Pinopsida > Cupressales > Cupressaceae > Cunninghamia > Cunninghamia lanceolata. The sequence continues at coordinate 9,933,090 of BSBN01000814.1, forward strand.
TCTGTCTCTTACACAGCACAATCTAACTCCTCTGCTTAATGCAATCTATGTTATGTCTAAAACCAACCAATCCTCATGTATAAATAGGATCTCCTGCGAGTACTACCGACCTGACTCCAAGCGGCTGGGAGCTTCCAAGTGGCGGGTCACCCCAGGAGGTTCGGCGGATCGAAATTCGCTAAGGTTGGAAATTCGTCACAACGGCATCATCAGGATATTTCTGTGTATATCCTGCAGTTACTTCGGGTGTCATCCGAGTAGATGGAGATGAACATGATGCAGTCGTTTGCATAAAGTGAATGTGCGTCGGGGTGATCATCATTAGGTGTTGCCGAGGAGGAGCGTATCGGCATAAGGTAGAAGATCGGGTTGATAAAACCGTCGCGGGCTGATAATGTTAAGTTTGGCCGACAGCAGGATATTGAAGGAACTGCATGTGATGTCATCATCATCATGATAATCGCCATCAGGATATCGGAGCAGTAGGATATTGAAGGAGCTGCATGTGACGTCATCGTCATCAGGATAATCGTCATCAAGATATCGGGGTGACGTAAGCATAGAAGGAAAGGTGCGTGAAGAGAGTCGTCGTCAGGATATATGGGAGGAACAGGATATTTTATATCCTGCTGATGAACATGATGTTGAACATCATGATGCTGAAGATAGAGGTTGGCGGTAAGATGAACAGTGAACATCAGGAGGATGTTTGCGCTTGCCAAATGTGATGATGCTGCCGATAGTCGAATATGATGATGCTGCTGACATACGAAAGGGCGAAGGCTTGTCTGCAGGAGGATATCGGTATAGGTTTCCAATCCCTAGGATAGAGGATTTACTTGACTGTTTAGGAGGTGCTAAGTATTTTACAAAAATAGATTTGAAGAGTGGATATCATCAGATCAGGATTAGACCAGGAGATGAATGGAAAACAGCATTCAAAACTAATGAAGGGTTATATGAGTGGAAGGTTATGCCTTTTGGTTTATCTAATGCACCTAGTACTTTTATGAGGTTGATGAATGAGGTTTTGAAAGAGTTCATTGGTAAGTTTGTCATAGTATATCTAGATGACATTCTGATTTTCAGCAACACAAAAGAAGAACATCTCAGACATCTAGATTTGGTTCTTAAGAGGTTACATGAAGAGCAGCTGATGATAAATTTAGACAAGTGTTTGTTCATGCAAGAGGAGATCACATATTTGGGTTTTGTCATTTCACAAGGAAAGTTACAGATGGATAAGGAGAAGGTAAGTGCCAAATTGTCTTGGCCAACCCCAAAGACTATGAATGATGTCAGAAGTTTCCACGGGTTAGCAACCTTCTACAGGAAGTTTATAAGAGGGTTTAGTCATATTTGTGCACCCATGCTTGATACCATCAAAGGAGGACAGAAGTGCAGATTTGTTTGGACTCAAGGAGCAGATGATTCTTTTGAAACATTGAAGAAGAAGGTGGCACAGTAGCCAGTCCTTGCACTTCCAGACTTTAACAAAATCTTTCAGGTAGAATGTGATGCCAGTCACATGGCCATTGGAGCAGTACTCAGCCAAGAAGGTAGACCTATTGCATTTTTCAGTGAGAAGCTCAATGATGCTAAGAAGAGGTATTCCTCATATGATTTGGAAATGTATGCTTTAGTCTAGTCACTCAAGAAATGGAGGCATTACTTGATGCCAAAGGAATTCATAGTATTCACAGATAACCAGGCTCTGAGTTTCATAAACAGCCAGGAAAAGCTGAACCACAGACACATGAAATGGGTAGAAACCTTACAAGCTTTTACTTTTACATTGAAGCATAAGAAAGGAGTCAAGAATAAAGTTGCAGATGCTTTGAGCAGGAGAGTTCTAACAGTCAACTAGATTCAGTTAGAAAGTGTTGGCATTGATTCACTAAAGACCATGTATGAGACAGATGAAGATTTTGGGGAGATATATCATGTATGTACTTCTTTTGGAGAGAAATATCATGCTGAATTCTCTGAATTTTTGATTCAGGATGGATTGTTGTTCAAAGGTGGACAGTTATGTATTCCAAGGTGTTCTATGAGGTTAAACATCATTAAGGAGAAACATTGTGGAGCTATGGCAGGTCATTTTGGTCTAGATAAGACTCTTGATCTTGTCTGAAGACATTACTTTTGGCCTAAGTTACAATTAGATGTCAGAAAGTTTGTGGGGACATGTGTGATATGTCAGAAAGCTAAAGGCAGGTCAACTAATGTAGGTTTATATCAGCCCTTACCCATTCCTTCCAGACCATGGGAAAGCATAAGTATGGATTTTGTCTTGGGTTTACCAAGGACAAGGAAAGGGTTTGACAGTGTTTTTGTTGTAGTGGATAGATTCAGCAAAATGGCACATTTCTTGCCATGCAAAACCACTGCTGATGCTTCATACATTGCAGATTTGTTTTTCAGGGAGATTGTCAGAATCCATGGATTGCCATTGAGCATAGTGTCAGATAGGGATGTGAAGTTTATTGGTCACTTCTGGAGAACTCTTTGGAGGAAACTTGGAACAAATTTGTCTTTTTCCTCTGCATATCATTCTCAAATGGATGGACAGACTGAAGTAGTGAACCATTCCTTAGGAAATTTGCTTAGGTGTTTAACAAAACAACATGGAGAAAAGTGGGATAATATTCTATCTCAAGCTGAATTTTCCTATAATGATACTGTCAATAGGAGCACAGGGAAATCACCTTTTCAGATAGTTTATGGTATGCATCCAAGAGGAATTTTGGAATTGAGAGATCTACCCACAGTAGACCCTGTTAGTGCAGAAGGAGAAGCTTTTGCAGAAGCCATAAAAGAGGTTCATGATCAAGTCAAGACCCAACTACAGCAAACCACCTTGAAATATAAGGAATATGCTGATAAAAAGAAGAAGGATGTACAGTTTGATGTTGGAGATTTGGTATGGGTTCATTTGAAGAAGGACAGACTTCCTAAGGGAAAATATACTAAACTCATGCAGAGAAAAGTTGGACCATGTCAGATTTTGCACAAGCATGGACATAATGCTTATGAGATACAACTCCCACCTGATCTTGGTTTGTCCCCTATATTCAATGTATGTGATTTAACTCCATACAAGTCTTATCCAGATGCAGATCAGGAACTCCTACAGGATACGGTCAATGATAACATTCCCAAGCATGATCCTCCACAGTTGCAGAAGGTTTTGGACACCCGAGTGGTCAAACAGACCCGGAACAAACAGTACTTGGAGTATCTAGTCTCTTGGAAGGGAAAACCTAATTCTGAAGCAGTATGGATGACTGAAGAGCAGATCCAGAAGCATGGTGCAGATCTTCATACTCTCATCTCAAGTGGACTTGAGATTTCTTCTTCTGGGGAGTATGGTGCAGGAGCACCCCTACAAGATAGGATATAGTCCGCATGACAGGACATTAGTCTATTTTTAGCATGTTTGACTTCATAATGTAATAAGGTCCATTGGACCAATGCATATGTATTAGATCAGCCTAGGAGAGTGTGCAGGTAGTTAGAGTTCGTGATCAGGTTGTCTGAGCTGTCCTCTCCCAGCCGCTTGGAAGCTCCCAGCCGCTAGGAATCGAGTTGGTAGTACTCGTAGGATATTGCTATAAATAACTCAGATCAGTCAGGGTTTGAGATATCATAGATGATAGATCATATCAAGAGAGTAGTAGTTGTGTTATGTTGTACTGGTGATTGAGTGAGTCCCAGAGATTAGTCCAGACATTGTAAAACATTGTTCAGGACATTTGTGTTTCATCTGAATAAGATCTCATCAATTGCATTATCTAGTTTATCAGTTGTTTATGTTTTGATTTCTGTTCTGATTACAAGTTGATGGATTCCTTCAACCCTTCCACCGGTTGATTCTGTGAATCGGTGGAATGGTCATGTATGATAGTTTAGTTTGCATTTTAGTTTTTTGTTTATGCATTTCATTGTTTGAGAGATCAGTTGGTAGCATGCTATGAATCAACCTAGCATCCTCATGTGCTAGGGTTCAGGAAGATAAACTGTTAAGTTTCGATTTAAAGGTGATCCGGCCCGATCATCATATTTTCTTTGTGAAAATTGTGCAGTTCTGTGAGTTTGCATGCAGCTGACGGATATACAAGGGTCTGCATGTGCTTTTCCAGATGGAGTGAATCGCGTCGACATCTGTGAGTACATCGCTATCCGGATCAGGTTATGAAGCTGACGAAGACTGTATGTTTCAAGTGCATCAGGATGATATAAGTCGGATATATACTCAGTGTGTATATCGCCATCAGGATCATCTTTCGTGTGTACCCATCATCCGCATATCGCTATCGTATGCGGGAGGAAAAATCATTTTTTTGGCTAAGGACCGGAGGGGTCATCATCAAGATATTGCGTGACATCATCATCAGGTGCATGTGACGTCATCGTCATCAGGATATTGCAAATATCACCCTATGCAAGTTTATCCTACTGTCGCTAAGTGTTTTGGCATCAGCGCAAGTCATTGGCATAAAGGTTGATTAACATCATCAGGATGTTTCAATATGACCGGATAAGTCATATCCTGATGCTGTTGTTTGAGTAGTCGGATATCGGGGTGACGTAAGCATCGAAGGAAAGGTGCTTGAAGTTGTCGTCATCAGGATATATCGGAGGAACCGGATATTTTATATCCTGCTGATGAAGGTGATGCTAAACATCATGATGATGAAGATAGAGTTTGGCGGTAAGATGAACAGTGAACATCAGGAGGATGTTTGCGCTTGCCGAATATGATGATGCTGCTGACAGGCGAAAGGTGAAAGGCGATAAGGAAGTGAACAGTAGTCAGCAGGAGGATATTTCATGCCTCTTCGAAATATGATGATGCTGATAAGACGATAGGATTTTAACATGCTGTTTGTGTTAATGACTCCTCCTTCCCATTTGTAGGCTCCCGTTGTGTTTTACCTCTGCATCATAGTGGTATCATAGTTTGAAGAAAGTTTCAGTTTTGACTGACAGAGGTCAACAGTAGGTTCAGAAACAGGTGTGCAAACAGCAACCAGTTGAGAGGAATGACAAGGATGTTGTCATAGTTGGGACTATTGTTTGCCCTATAAAAGTTGAAAGAAAGACAGAGTTGAACATTACAGCAGTTCAAAAGGCAGTTCAGACAGAGGTTCTGGTCAGACAACCTGACAAACACAAGGTATGTGAGAGAAGGGCCTACATTGACAGGCATGAGGGTTCACTTGCAAGAAAGCAAGTTACAGTTCAGAAGTCTTGGAGCAGCCGAGAGATAGCAGAGGATAAAGCCGGAACAGGTCAAGACACTGCAAAGGCAAAGTGTAAAGGTGGAGGACTTCCACAACCTAACTCATGGGACATGAGTTCTTTTCTGTTGGGGAGTATGGTGCAGGAGCACCTACCTGACAGCTGGCCTCCATGAGGCAGTTAGTTTGTTTTGAGTCTTGTTAATGTTTCAAAGAAGGTCGTATAAGACCAATGCATGTAATAAGGTCATGTTGACCATACTTTGCTATTTTTAGATAGTTTGTTAGGACAGCTGTTATGCTATATGTTTGGTTGGATCCTCCCAGCCGCTTGGAAGCTCCCAGCCGCTTGGAGTCAGGTCGGTAGTACTCGCAGGAGATCCTATTTATACATGAGGATCGGTTGGTTTTAGACATAACATAGATTGCATTGAGCAGAGGAGTTAGATTGTGCTGTGTAAGAGACAGAGTATTGTACTTGCATCTTTTGAATCAATAAAGATCCTGTTTGTGTTCATTTTCTGTTTGATCTCCATTGTGAAATTGATTTGCTGGTTTGGTGGTTACATGGATTCACTGATCCATTCCACCGGTTGATTCGTCGAATCGGTGGAATGGCTATGTACAGTAGTTTAGGATGTAGTTTGCATTTTCTGTTTGTTCGTATGCAGGTGTGCAGGATCGCAGTCGGAAGGTGTTGAGAACCCTAGCATGGGTATGTGCTAGGTTGAGCGGATAGTTAGAGTCTGGAAGATCACCCTGAAAGTAGATCGGGTCACCCCAGGAGGTTCGGCGGATCAAAATTCGCTAAGGTTGGAAATTCGTCACAACGGCATCATCAGGATATTTCTGTGTATATCCTGCAGTTACTTCGGGCGTCATCTGAGTAGATGGAGATGAACATGATGCAGTCATTTGCATAAAGTGAATGTGCGTCGGGGTGATCATCATCAGGTGTTGCCGAGGAGGAGTGTATCAGCATAAGGTAGAAGATCGGGTTGATAAAACCATCGCGGGCTGATAATGTTAAGTTTGGCTGACAGTAGGATATTGAAGGAACTGCATGTGATGTCATCGTCATCAGGATAATCGTCATCAGGATATCGGAGCAGCAGGATATTGAAGGAGCTGCATGTGACGTCATCGTCATCAGGATAATCGTCATCAGGATATTGGGGTGACGTAAGCATCGGAGGAAAGGTGCGTGAAGTTGAGTATCATCATCAGGATATATGAAGGGAACAGGATATTTTATATCCTACTGATGAACATGATGTTGAACATCATGATGCTGAAGATAGAGGTTGGCGGTAAGATGAACAGTGAACGTCAGGAGGATGTTTGTGCTTGCCGAATGTGATGATGCTGCCGATAGCCGAATATGATGATGCTGCTGATAGGCGAAAGGGCGAAGGTTTGTCTGCAGGAGGATACCGGTCGGCAAGAGAAAATATGATGATGCTGACAGTGTTAAGGGAAATATGATGATGATGATGAAGGGTTGCGGACATCCATGCTGTATGTTAAGGTTTTAGTGTGGATGCCTCTGCATCACATCACCTACGGTTGGCTCCAAAGCTGTCGGTCTCTGACTAAAACCTAAAGTGTTCCTTTGTAGACACTGCCTGGCTATATGGCCCTGCTGTCCACAAGAGAAACATCCTGAGCCTCTATCGACACCTCCTCCACCCAAAGAAGCATTAGATTGCTAAAAGTTATCTCTACTTACTGTAGACTGCATGCTTTGAGCTAGCTAATCGAAGCAGTTACACCTATTCCACTACCAAAACTGGTCTTTCTTAGACTAAAATCTATTACCTTGTCGAGGCTGAGTGTTCTTTGGTTGTGACTGAGAACACTGTTGCTGCTGCTACTAGCCTTTGTCAGGTGCATGATGGTCTCTTGAAGAGCTAGCTGCCTGAGACTGACCATCAACACCTACAGAAGGCACACTACTAATGTGCACACTTGTATGCCCACCGAGTACCATAGCCAAATTCTCCTCCACTAATCAGGCTTTCTCCATGCGACCTCCATAGACTTAGGTTTGAAGACATGAACCCCTCTGCTAATCCAAGCATTCAGGCCCCTGTTAAAATGCTGCACCAACATAGACTCATCATCTCTGATACTTGTATACTACTTGAGCTCATAGAATCTGTGTTCATACTACTCAACTAACATGGCCATTTGCCTCAACTCATGGAACTCATCTACGTGATGCTACCTGCAATGATCAGATAGAAAACAGGCTCTGAATCTCTCTAAGAACAACTCCCAAGACATAGTGCTAATGTCCAAGTGTAACTTTTGCTCCTCTAACCGCCACCAAGTCAAAGCAAAACTTCAAAGATGCAAAATAACACATCTAGATTTGGTGTTGCTACCATAAGGATGCATGGTGAAACACCTACCTAAATCTAATAACCAAGTCTCCACCTCTAGACCTCTACTAGCTCCATCAAAGATGGGAGGGCATGCCCTTAGTAAATCTTTCATATGGCTGGCTAGTGTGGCCTCCTTCTCAGCTGCCAACTCTCTCCACCTGGGTGATCTCTCTCTTTCCTAAGGCTCCGGCTGGTCTACCTCCTAGCCCCCTCTAGGCTGCTCACCCTCCTGTCTATGACCTAATCAGGCAAGAGCCTCCTCAAGTAACTGTCATAACTAGGCTCCCTCAAGATGGCCCTGACCCTCCATATTATGACCCCCGCCTTCATGGGCACTCTCGTGAGGAGAACTAGGAGGAGGTGTACAACCACCACTTCTCCCATGACCCCTACCTCTAGGCATCTACCTACAACACTCAAAAGATAATTTATTACACACAGAAAGGAAAACAATAGGGATGAAGTTAATCTACAGAGTTTAAGCACTAGATCACATAATGGGCTCAGTTATAACCAGAGTACCCAGTGTTTAAACCTAGCTCTGATACCAAATGTGATGCCCCGCCATGCAACCCTAGAGTGCTAGACTAACAAGTGACAATATAACAATTTTTTTTTTGAAACAAAGAAATGCATTACAACTTAAATATAACTGCACTAAGATAAACATTAAATGAAATGAACAACTAGCACTTCTAGGGAACATAACCTCATTACAAAAAAAATTAAAACCATACAAGTAATCTGCATCTCAATGCAACAGAATAATAATACATTATACATTAACAGAGATGAATAATTACATGTTTCAAAACAAGATTACAAGACCGATTACATCAGTTTACAAATAGTACAATTAAGAATGTATACAACAACTTGAAGGTGTAGAGCAAACTGGAACTAGAACACTTCTGCTCTAATCTCGAACCGAACATCTGAGAAGACCAATGGATAGCTCTGCCTCCCAACCATGTGGAACCCTGAGGTCCACCCCTCCAAGCTAGGAGATAACAATGAGGTTCCACTAGGTCAAGGTTATAACCATGAATAGAATAACAAGATCCAAACTCCATGCAGACAAATAGGATGATGAGACTACACAGGCATGACAATGCTCACCAAAACAGGACAAATCAAAGCATCAAGCTAAGTTCAACAATAAAGATAAGTTTGCACTCCAGAGGTAATCAACACAAGATAAAGAGGAAGTAACTGAATTGCTTAAGGAGAGTGTCATCACATGGTCCTAGCATGGGTTACCCAGGCTATCTCTCACTAGAAGCCAGCCCCCATCTATGGTTACCCTGGCATCCTCTCTCTAGGCACTGGCCCCATAGGGTGACACATGTGGAGCTGAAATGTCCTCTTATGAAGACAAGGAGGTCAGTCTTGCCAACCAGGCCTTCTCATCCCATCCTTAACTTGCGAGAGCACTCAAGGCATGGGTGAGGTATCTTACTTATCTTGTTATGTGAATTACAATCCCAACCCTCCTAAATAAGTTAATAAGTTATCACTTGCTTACAACTTCCATGGGGTTACCCAAGCGACCACTCTGGCACTGGCCCCACCATGAAAGCCACTCTCCTAGCAATCTTAGACCAATCATCCCAAAACCAAAATATGCAAGGACAAGGGTTACAATAGATTTTGATCCAATACATATGCCATTCATTTGACCACAACAACATAAGTGTCATTGTCCTCCTCTAACTCAAACAATATCATGAAACAGTATGACACAAGTATCAAGTTGAATACCCAAACGGTTAAGCCTCTGGATTCAGTAATTGAATTCATAACCAGGTTACTACAACACCTTTCCTGATAGGGAAACTAGGTTTCAATGAACATAACTTTAATATGAGTTCAACAAGGGATAAAGAGGAAGAAAAAAACTTCATACCATCCTTAATACATGTTGATACATTAAACAATTTTGTCCCAAGGATGACTTCACACTAACACAAGACAAGGTTTGAAAAATAAAATCATATCAAGAAAAAGGGTAAATACAATATTATAACTCATAACTAAAATATCCTTACTTCCTTGCATCAACGACAGAAGAAAATTCAAACCTTACAAGCCACAAAACCTACTCAAGAAGAATACTAGATGCACATTGAAACGACGATGATTCTAAGAGACTATAATAAGACAAAATTCAATATGATTAAATTCTTATTTTCTATAAAACAAGCTTAATGAGAAAATATCTATACTAACATTTTTATAAAATAACTTTCATTTTCTAAAACTATTGTTGATTTAACAACAAGCATCTCTATCAACATTACATCACCTTCTGACTATTCTAACATGGATTTAATGAAAGACTTAAAATCTCTCTTATTAACTAAATCCTAAACTCACTTAAGATAACAATATTGTATTCTACTATAATAGTTATGAGGTTACTATTCAAGCATGCCAAATAATTATATCGAAGGATAAACCTATAAATTGTAACTCAATGCTTCTTCTCATCAACTTTGCACGATTATACCACATATTTATTATACGATAATTTGAATATACTGGTTATTAACAATATACCAGTGTCACGACCATTAAGCCACATCATAGATCAAGCAATCTAATTACTAATACAATCAAATGAGTATACTTATTCCAAATATCATAAGTTTATATTTACGATCAAGGCACAAAGTATCTGAAATACATTGTCTACCTGGCGCTAAAAAAAGAAACATATCTAACTGCTACATTTGCAATAAAAACAAATCATAGAGAAAATCTCTACACCTAGCTAGCATGCCGTACAACAGCATTGGAGAAGAGAGAGTTGTTTCTTCAAAATTTATCAGATCTATTCCTTATATGTCGTACAGTTAGGAAGGAATTTTTAGGAAACAAGGGCTGTACGGGAGCGAATAAGAGGATTCTAATTAGCAATTTTTTTATAGACTTATCAAACTCTTTCTCTCCCATTGTATAGCTTGGCAAGAAATGCAAGGTAGAACAAAATTTAGAGGTAGAAAGCAGGGAATGGCGGTTGAGGAAGAATGAAGTTTGCAGGATACAGTTTGACCAAAATTGCCCAACCAACATTTATAAGAAGAAAGAATAAATCTAACAGAAACAAGAGAGTGAGGGGAAAGATTTAGGCCGTACAATGGATTCAAAAGATAGGAAGACCATAGAGATTGTCACACTAAATTCAATGATCCAAAAGAGCATCAAACAGTTTCATTTATTCCTCAGAAATCAACATTTCAAGCAGAGAGGAGGCAGATTAAATAAATTTATTTCAATGATGAAAAATGGTCAGGATACCAAATCAATCCAACACACAGGGAACATAGAAATGATTAAGTTTTAAATTTCTACACAGACATGATTACGAAGCACACCATTCCACACAAGAGGCAACATAACATACCTAGATTTCAGTCCAAGCTTCAAAATTCTTTAACTTCCCCTAGTTCTTCAGCTTCCTGAAACAATTTCTTTTCAAAAACCTCCCCTTCCTTAGAACCATCCCCTCCCAAATCAACCCTTCACAGAAGCCAAAAATAGCTCAAACTCATAAATTTCCACAATCATGCATCAGTTACCGAGAATCTCCATTCTTCCAAGAAATTTTCAAATTTCACTTAAAATAGAGATTTCCCCAAATCTGAAGATTCACATTTGACAACTCACACCAATAAATTTATTACCCACTACTATCCTTAAAAGATTGATATATTTATTACCCCTGAAAAGCTTCAGATGTTAAATAAACATAAAGAAAGAAAAAGAATAATTATTTTACTCAATAATAAATTTTACTTCAGGAATATTCCACTTTTAACAACTACTCAAAATACTATTAAATTTAGCATATAGGTAGCATTATCATTATGTTAATGTATTACCAAAAGAAACACATAGCCATAACTTAAACAAACTCAACAATGCTCCACAACACATGACACACAACAACATGAAGCGAGGATCAAATGTCACATCACAACACACGACCACAACTAAAAACTGAGACTAAACTAGGGGAATACACCTCATGTTATCTCCATCAACATTATCCATTGGTGTAGGGCCCACTTAGACCTGCTAAGTCATGTGGAATCGAGGCCCGGTACCTACAACCTGCATAAGAACAATAGGTTCTATATGATCAACTGCATAAATATCAAACACACACAGAGTCAGAGAATCATGGCATAGTAGGGTGCTCAAACCAAGTAGTACTACACCGTCCCTGCTCTGATACAAAACTATAACCATTTCTATTTAAAATTAGATACATAAAACATGATAATATTAAACCATCACTAAACATGTCCATCTCATAATAAACTCATACCACATGTTAGAACTATATCAGTCGAACATAGCCTATCATGATTAAAATAAACATAAACCATAGGCCTAATAACTCAAATGTCTCAGAACTGTCTACATGTAATGGAAGAACTAACAACTATCTTAGATCAGACAAGGGGTAATGTAAAACTAACAACTATCACAAGACAAAAATGAGGGGCATTACATAGACTTGCGATCTTAAGAATTCCCTACCCAATCTAAATTTGTGTAGCCCACCAAGTCAAGATCTATGCTTGCTACATAGTGAATCCCAAAACTATGAGTACCCTAAATGTAGTGAAGGATCTACTTGGTTGCTTTCTAGTGCAGCTCATGGGGCTCTTGCATGAATCGAGAGACCATGCCTAAAGAATATGAAATGTTGGGTCTCGTATGAGTCAGATAAATGAGACTCCTAACAAGTTATTGGTACAAAGTTCTATCAACAAATGGTGAAGAACATTGAGCCTCAAGTTTGACTCCAAAAAGAAAGGGAGTCAGAGTAGGCTTACAGTCAGCCATTTGAAACCTCGAGAGCAAATCTAGAGCATACTTGGACTGTGTGATGGTGATCTCAGAAGTAGACTAGAAGATCTCAATCTTGAGAAATTAATGCAGCAAGCCCAAGTCAGTCATTAAAAATGTATCATTAAGGGTAGTTTTGACAATCTAATGGTAGATGAAGAACTCCCTGTGATCAACAAGTCATCAACATATAGAACTAAAAATATGAGTGAATCATCTTGCTACAAAATGTAGGCATTGGGATCAGAATGACACTAAGTGAACCCAACTATTAGAAGGAAGGGGTCCATCTTGGCATACTAGGCCTAAGGAGCCTATTTGAGGCCATAGAGAGACTTCCAAAGATGGCACACAAGTGAAGAATACTGAATGAACCCCTATGGCTACTCCATGTAGATCTCCACCTGAAGGTCACCATGAAGAAAGGCACTCTTCACATCCATCTAGTGTACTTCCCAATGATTAGCTACAAAAATGGCAAGAACAAGCTAGATGGAGTTCATTCTAGTAATTAGTGTAAAATTCTCATAGTAGTCAATCCCAGGAACCTAGGAGAATCCATTGGTGACCAGGCAAGCCTTATGCTTATCAGTTGACTCATTTGCTACAAATTTTGTCTGATAGATCCACTTACATCAAACAAGTTTTCTTCCCTTAGGAAGAGGGACAAGATCCCAAGTGTGGTTCCTCAGTAAGGAACTATACTCCTCTTGCATAGTTGTATCCTACTCAGGAATACCAAAATCCCCTTGAAAAGAGTGTGGATCTGAGGCAGTAACAACGAAGATATGTGGAGTATCCTAGAATTGTGAACAAGTCCACCTGGTGTTTGATGGATCCCTAACCCAATTGCCTACATACTGCAAAGTCTCTCTAGACCAAAGTGGACTAGAAGTTGGAGAATGTGGAAGAGAATCATCACCCTCTGAATGATGACTACGAGAGGAAGGAGGTGAATCCTTTAAATCACTCTTAGGATCGAAAGTGGAGATAGAAGTCTCCTCATCATCAGGAAGCTGCTCAAATGAATTTGACTCATTAGAAGATCTGTCATGTGGCCCAAGTGACTCCAATGTCAAAGTAGAAAGAGGTGGAGAAGTGATAGGAGTTGAGCTCAAAGAGCTCTCCTCAAATTGAGCACTCCTCTCAATGAATAGCTCATGCCTAGTAGGGTGTGTTCTGATGTTCACAACATGCCCCATTTTACCCTTTAGAAAAATGAGGACCCCTTTTGTTGCTTTTTCTTTTGTGTGGGTCGGTTCTGCTTGTTTAGCAGTATAGGTAAAATGTCTTGAGTGGTTGAAATTAAGGATGTAGTGTGCTTGGGGAAAAATAGTTGCTACCAGTGCAATCTACATTAAAATTTAGCTAGGGTTTCTTTTTTAATGGTTTGAAAATTCTACGTATTTTGAGAGTTATGCCAATTTTTGTGAAAAGTCAATGTTGGGTAGTTCAGTCAAAATGTATCTCATATACATTGTCATTTGTATGTATCCTATATAATTTATTTCTTCTTTCAGTCTGTCAGGTTATGATGTTCATTGGGTTAAAATCTCACTTTATGTTTATATCTTAATGCATCCAAAACATGCATATGCAAATCCAGACCTGATAGCTTTTCATGATATGCTCTATAATGGTACAAGTCTACACTTGTATTTGTATATTACGATGTATGTATCATATATGCAAATTGAAAATATGCATTGAAGGATGTCAAGGGAGGTTCAAATTTAGCATATAAAGCCGTGGTCATCTCATTTGTATAGTTAATACATTGCTAGTATCATACTTTCTTATACAAGTGCATGAGTAGACCCAAAGGATAATTCAATTGATTTTAGAAAGTGGAGGCAAATGGTCATATTTGTATTTATCTTTGTATGTATAAGCACATGTATCTAATATGCAAATACAAAACCAAACGCGATTATAAAGTTTAGGACTTTATAAATTTTAGGTGAGGTCCGCATTTGTATATTGAGGTGCATAGATAAAGTATACAAAAGGATAAGATGCAATAATGAATGTGAAATTAATGATTAAATTGTGAAGGAAAGTGCATTTATACATAATGAAGGGTGGAAAATTCAACATCGCGTTCGCAGGTTAGAAAGTGTATATACGCGATATACAAAAGGTGATATAAATAAAATAGATACAAGACTGGATCTGAAGGTAATTACAATTTATGTTTTGTAAACTCGATGGAGTCCATGTTTGTATGTATAAGAAAATGTATAAGATATACATAAACATATACCAGAAAATATGCAAAATGAATGATAAGGAAATTGTATAAGTGCATAAAGATGTCTTGCACATGCTTTGAGATACAAAAGGTGAACTTAACATCAAAACAGGCATTAAGTTGAAATGTTTGTAATGATGTCATCACCTTTATTCTGTATATTAGTGAAAGTGTATGCATGTGCATATACAAATGGAAAAGTGCAAAGAACCAACGTATAGAAAATTCAAAATATGCATTGAACAGAAAGATAAAGTAAAAATCAAATTGTATATGTTACTCATAGAATTTAATGCATATCTACCACATAAAATACCTAATTTCAAAGGAGTAAAAGGGAATTTCGATTGCATTAATTTCATATTACATTTAGAATTTGGTTGCAGAGCACTCCATAGACCTTAAGTGCACAAAGGGCAAATTGCGATTCAAAGGTGGTTGTGGTGAGCTTGAATGGTAAAGTCTATTGCTAATAGTGTAAAAGTCAATGGTTGTGAATCAGGTATGTACCTTAATTTCCCTCTTGAGATTAACAAAATGCGATTATAGTAAATTCTATAGCAATTACAATAGGGTAATGGAAATGGTTTAAAATTAGTTCATTACTTTTATGAATTGTAAAGCTTAAATGTAAGTTGCCATACATGATTCAAAAGAGAAAATGAAAAAGCCTTGAGGTAAAACATCAATGGTAAATATATATGGTAAAAACCTTAGAAAACGTGAATGTGGTCGTAAAATGAATATGTCTTTTGACAAGATGCCACCCGAAGGCAAGAAAATTGAGGGTAAAAAATGGGAAACTAGGAAAGAAATGGTTAAGGAGGAATTTCTAAGTAAAGGGTTTAATTCCTAGATCTACTCTGCAGGATGAATTGTAGTTGATACTAAAATCAGGGATTTCGATTCTGTTGTTTTATTGTAGAAAAATTAGAGCACCTGGAGTGACTCTAGCACTGAAGAATCTGATGGATGTGGGGTTGTTTAATGTTGTTGGATTCCCACTCATGATGGAAGCTTGGGATTTGGTTATATATTGCATTTCTAAATATGACATGAATTCAAGGAAAGTGGTGCACAATGGTGTTGTCTATGCAGATTTGTTAGTGGAAAGAATAGTTGAAACCTTTTGTTTGAAGATTACTAATAAGATGAAAGAAATAGATGTGGAAAGCTATGCAACTAAATTTAAAGAAAATGAGGCATCCTGCAATAGTACAATATTCTATGGATGGTACTCTCAAGATAAGAAACCAAAGGCAGCAGGTCGAGTCACAAAACATTTATACATGATTGATTTCAAAGAGGACATTTATATGATGATCACACTGTTAAGTGGACTGGTAGGCCTTACAGATGCAAGAGAATTTGAGCCATGAATGTTTTTCATAATCTAGTTTATCAAACAAGAAACAGGAGTAGTTCACTGGGCTCAGGCTATACGTAATGCTATTTTTGCACAAATTATGAGA
Organism: Cunninghamia lanceolata; assembly: GCA_027924645.1. Taxonomy (NCBI): domain Eukaryota; kingdom Viridiplantae; phylum Streptophyta; class Pinopsida; order Cupressales; family Cupressaceae; genus Cunninghamia; species Cunninghamia lanceolata. Next base: position 9,949,303 of record BSBN01000814.1, read on the forward strand.
TGGAAAAGCAGAGGTGTTTCTTTATGTCATCATATATAGTATATTCATGTGAAGCAAAAATGCAACTGAGAGGAATATCCAGGGTTGGTACATTGGGAAATGCCCCAGGATAAATGTTGGTATATGATCATTACCCATACATACAGGAAAAGAATGTGATGCTAAATTACATAAGGGTTAATGATGTGTTTTACACATACTTGGTGAGAACATTAACAGGGCATAGAGATAAAAGGCTATCAGAAGAAGCATGGAATGCAATCAATTTGTATAGTGCATGGTATATATAATTCCCTACATTTGCTTACATTAGAACAAAGGGATTTTTGGGTAAACCTTTCAAATTGGCAAGGTACCAATCGGATAAAATGGTGCTGTCATAATTTACTAGACAAATATTAAACATTTATGGTATGTACAAAGTAAAATTCAACAGAGGTAACATTAAGTTTCCCTTTGGAATTGGTATATACCAATGTTTTAGTGAAGAGGTTGCTAAAGCATTAGAAGCAGAATTGTAGTATTATGGTTTTCAAACTTTTGATTTGGCTCAGGCTTTTGATCCATTTAGAAGAATACAGAATTATGTGGATAAGAAATTCAGACACCAGCCACATATTGAGGATTTTTGGGTAGACTGTGATAGTGAAGCAGAGGTTAGGAAAAGGGCCCACCAAAGGCTAACTTTGGATCAAATAAAGACACTGGGAGTACTTGAAGTACCCCAAGAAATCAAAGATGATGACAAGAAAGTGCTACACAATAGCTATGAAGCCAATAAGGCAGCTGATGAATTTATCATGGAGCCAGATTGGAATCAACTTGCAGAGGCTTCATTGGATGAGGTATCAAGGCCAATAATAACACATTCTAATTTATGGATAAAAGAGAAAATAGAAGAGCTAAATGCTAAAGGAATAATAGTTACATATCAAGGTAAAAAGGGCAAAAAGAGAAGTCTAGAAATGAAGATAATTTTGATGATTTATTAAGGAGAAAGAGGCAGATAGTAGAGGCTAGAATAGCCAATACAAATGCAGGAGCCACTTTATTAGATCCCTATGCATTAGGGGTAAAAATGGCTATCCCTTCAGGTACATTCACATCTGCAGAGGGAAAAACATCAACTGCATCCATCCTAGCAGAGCAAGTTCTATTACAATCATCTGTAATGCTTCAGCAAACACCAAGTGTTCAGGTCTTACCAACAACTCAGTAAACACCCTTAGTGGAAACACAAACACAACAAGAGAAACTTCAAGGATTCATTCAAGTTAAGTAGGAAATGACTGAGGAGATGTTATAAGGTGTATCCAAGGCTCAAGTGTCCACACAAGAAAATGTAGAAGTAGTGGGTGTGGACAAGGTTGTGGATGTTGATGATGTTGATGATTATAAGGATGAAAGTGGTGACGCTAACCTAGATGAGAGAAGTGAAGAGGAAAAAAGGAAGATACCTAAAAGTCATCTCATGCTAGAGGCATTCGATGCTGTAATGGCACAAAAGACAACAACAACCTCAAAAGTTCCAGAGGTTACCACACCATCAGTTGAAGATACAGAAATGGTTGATTTAATTGACAATTTAGTACCTAAAAACATCATGGAAGAAGTAAAAAAAGCTGCCAAAGAGATATTGAAAAATGAGGCAGGAGAGAAAGAAAGTGAGGACATTGATAATGTATCATTTTCTCAGGTAGAAGATACATCGGTTTAGGAAAATGTTCCTATAGATAGAATGGAGAAACAAGAAAATAAGAAGGATGAAAGAAAGGATGCATCACATGAGGTTCTTAATCTTGAATTGCCTCATGGGGAGGAACAACAAAATGTAGAAGTGCATAATGTACAACAGGAGCACCAACAAGAAGGTCAAAATGATAATCAAGAGCGTCCTCAACAACTTCATGATCAAGAACAATAGAAACAACATCAAGAATCCCCTAGGGAGCATCAAGAACATGAAGAACAAGAGCAAGAGGAAGTGATAACAGAGGAGCCTCAAGATGAGGTGATGAATGATAAAGCTGCAGATACAAGCATGGTAGTACCACCTTGGATTGGATCTGAGGTTCGGCAAGAGTCAACCATATAGTTAGTCCCAATTGATATCAAAATCTTATTAGCTAACGAGGCTGCCAAGAGAGGTAGAAGGAAAGCAAGGATCATGTCAGCAATAAAGAAGGATCCTTATGGTACAAGAACTATGTAGATGGTGGTTCCTCAAGCTGATAAAGAAAAAGGTGAAATAGGCCTAGAGGAATATAATGTTATTAGTATGAACCTAGAGCATGTAAACTAGGAACAACACATTGAAGAGTTGTAGGAGATGACCGAAGTAACTGTCACTAAGATGAGGAAGGATAAGTAGAAAATAGTGAAGTTGAAAGAGCACATTGCCCAATTGCAACAATTCATTCAGGGGATGATAGACCCTAGGCAAAGCTTGCCTAAATTACTTTGTGAACTAACAATTTTATCCAAGGAGAAAATAAATGACATGGAAAATAAAAGACATGAGGCCAGCACGTTTGAAGAATGGGTGATGAACTTTATTTAGAAAGGAGAGGAAGTCATAAAGATTGCAATTAGAAATTGGGATGCCACCCTCATAGAGAAGAATAATTGTACCAACCTTCTACAAAAATGTCAATCAAGAATAAAATAGGGTAAGTATGAATTGAATAAATTAAATGCCATGGAGGAGCATATGAATTCAATGCTTAATGAAGGGATCTTGACTCTAAAGGTTGCCTTCGAAGTACCTAGATGGAGAATGGAATTGAAATTTGAGGATGGTAGACTCAGACCCTGCATTCTTAGTGTTTAAGAGATAGAAAGAATTGTTCAAGACCTGTTGGATAAGCATGTAAAGAGGGTACATCATTTGGTGGGGCATCCTTGTTCTAAGGCTCAGGTATATGATGTATCAACAACAGTTAAAGAATTTAAAGATATTTTTCAGCCTTCCCTTGCTGATCCTGTTAATAACTTGTGTAAGAGAAATAGAGTTAATAATGGAGTTGAGTGCTAAAATCAAGAAATATCATAAAAGAAAAGAAGACATGGAGGGCAGGGTGTAGGTATTGAATAAAAGTGTGGAAATGTAGAAGTACACATGGGAGGCATCTCAAAAGACAAGCCATGTACCCATAACAGCCTTGGCAAAGAGGTATACAAATTATATGATAAAGAAGGGAGGAGAACAACAAGTGGAGGATACTAGAGACAATGATTTATATGCTTATTCATTGTATGTTTCATTATTTATTTTTTTATTCTTTTATTCCTTTAGAAAGTCAAAGACATAAAGTCAGCCCTAGAGGACATTGTGGTACTTCAAAAAAGATTCTAAAGGCATATTTACGTTCAAGAGAATATTTTCTCAAGCTATTTTGATGTGACAACTGGCAAGGAATATTCCAAGGATATTCCCATGTGCCAGCTGGTGCATAGTTGGCAAGTCTTTCTCCACCATTGATGTTGTATTTTGAATCTAGACCCTTGATGGGATTTTGTAGCTGTAGCAAAGGATCTACTATATAGGGATCTTTGCTACATTATTTTGGGACACAGGTTGTATGCAATACATAGAGATACACCAAAGCGTATGCAAGACAAGTGACTAGGAAGAGTACTTTGAGCATAGTTAGTTTTAGAAGGGATTCGCCTATGTCTGTAGGAAGGAATATGTGGAACATCTTGTTCCCTTTCTGCATTTGTGAAAACATTTGTAATTTTTGATAATACTATTGATACTTTCAAAAGATTTGAAGTCATGAAACATTGTAAATTTGGAATGGCTAGTATATATCAGTAAATGCAAACATCAAATTTCAGCATCCATTCCGGAGTGTTATTTGATTCAGGTGTTTCTGCTATATTTTTCTTGAAGATCAAAATTCTGTATGTAAATTTGTGAAATGATCTGGATTAGCATATGAGAATTTATTTACTTCTAAATTGTCCATAGTAATCAAACTTATCCACATGAGTAACAAAGCATTTTGTTTCTATCTTGATCATGTTTCTAACCCTATCTTTTATCTTTCTTTTATCAGTAGTTTAAATAAATAGCCAAAACATAGTAATCTAAAGGAAATTGTTAGAGATTCTAATAAATACATGTGAATGATAAAGATCTTTGATAATTTTCACAAAGTTTGGGATACAAAGCATGTTTCCTTAAAATTCATGCAAAGATTGGCATTAAAGTTACAATTATGTGTAAAGGATCAATGCTTTGAGAGTAATTTGGAAATATTTACAAAGATTGAGTAGTAATAGCTAGCAAATAGTAGTTAAATCATGTAAGGCCCCTTGTTAAACAGCTTCACATTGAACCCTGAGTAATTTGACATAGTCATGACCTAACTAATGAAGCCTTGGGATTGTGAATTATTATTTGATAATTCTCCATACCTTTCAAGATAGACGAAGTTCATAGTGGATTTTATCTCGTGTTGTGTGTATAACATCGACATCAATAGGGTGGAGCAACTGATAACCCTTCGTACCATCAAGATAGCCTACAAATATGCAAGGTCTACTCTATAGATCTAAGGCCTTGCATTTCTCCATAGGAATGTGGGCCCATGCAGGAGAACCAAAAACTTGAAAGTGTTTAACTGAAGGTTTCTGACCGCTCCAAGCTTCAAAAGGAGTGACTCCCTTTAAGGCTCGGTGAGGAGCATGGTTCTAGATATAACAAGCATAGTTAATGGCATCTATCTAATACTGTGGTGTAAGAGATCTAGAGTGAATCATGTAGTTCACCATTTCCTTCAAGGACCTATTCTTCTATTCTACAACAACATTCTATTGAGCATTATATGGAACAAAATGCTGCAAATCAATCCCCTTAGAAGTGCAAAACCACTCAAAATGATGGTTGACATGCTCACCACCATTGTTAATGCACAAAACTTTGATGGCTTTCTTGGATTGCTTCTCTACAAAAGTTTTGAAGTCCAGAAAATGATCAAATACCTTAGACTTCTATTTGAGAAAGTACACCCAAGTATAGCGAGAAAAGTCATTAATGAATGTTAGAACATATCTAGCCCTACTAAAAAAAGGATTTTGAAATGGACTAGCCAAATCACTGTGAACTAACTCCAGTATCTGTGAAGCTCTACATGCCTTACCTTTGTCAAATTTTTCCTTTGATGCTTACCAAGAATGTAACCTTGGCAAACACCACTTGAAAATTGAACTGAAGGCAACCCTGTGACCATGCTCTACTAGTTGAGCTACTACAAGTAGTGGTAGTTAAGAAGGCCAAATCGGTCATGCCATAACCTACTCACATCATCTAAATGAGTGAGAAAAATAGTTGAAGGAGGATCATAAAAAAATTGAGAAAATAGATAGAGTTGTGACTAATGATCTGCTCTCCCAACTGCAACTGTAGAACCACTATGCAACTCACAAATCTCCAATGAATCAAGAGTGAATTGAACCCACTTACCTGAACCTATGTGAGTGATCCGATATACTGATAGGAGGTTAGTTGATAATGAGGGCACACAAAGAACATAGAATGTGATGTCCCACACATTAATAGACCCTCTCCCACACACCTCAATAGGAGTATCATCACCCATCAAAATAGAAGGTACAGTGCATGGCTCCAAAGATGCAAGTTCTTCTCTAGATGAAGCCATGTGCTGTGAAGCACCCAAATCAAGAACCCAAGTGGATGGTGAAGAAGCAACTACTACAAGGGCCTTGCCCTTTCCTTTCCCCTTGTTTTCTTTTGCCTTGTTAGACCCCTCATTAGAACTCTATTTGATAGACTCAAGAAAACTGATATTATTCTTCTCAAGAATATGTGTCAAGTGATCAATTTGTTTCTTCAAACACTTATGTTCACCATGACCAAGTCTTTTACAATAGGCATGATGGACCTTTTCTTTCTTAGGCTTGTTGCCCTTAGAAAATTGGGTCTCATTAGTTTCTTTTGAAGCAGCTGGTATCTAATCCTTATTCTCCTTGCTATTCTTTTGTTTCTTATCCTTATTCTTGTTGTTATTGCTTTGTGCTTTTTGTTCTTTTCTACCTTGGTTGGCAGCTAGGGCATGTGACCTAGAGGACTTAAGAGTGCCCATCTGGATTAGCTTATCTTATTCCCATGTGAGAGAGATAGAAAATCATCTAAAGATGGCATGGTGAATTGAGTACCAAGTGTACCCTTAGTAGCATAGAAGGTACAAACAAACACAAAATATTCTGAACTTAACTTAGACATAATACTAAGAATCAGTTGTTCATCTTTCTTTTCAATTCCACATTGTTTTAACTGCAGTCTTAGTAATTTCAATTTTGTGAAAAAATCTTGAATTGTGTTGAAATTTCTTAGACTTAAACTAATTAGTTCATTTCCCAACATGTGACCCCTCATTGAATCTTGTGTCCCAAAATGTGTTTCTAGCTTTGTCTAGATGTCATTTGGTGTATTCAAAGACTCAATGTGAAAATGCAAATCAAGAGAAACAAACAAACACAATGTTCCATAGGCCTCGTCACATTTGATAAACCACTTAGGCTTATCTTCATATTTAGCAGGTTCAATTTCAAGTCCCATTGTTATCCTATGTAATCTAGCTTTCCTTAAGTAGATTGTCATGTGTGATATCCACTCAAAGTAGTTCTAAGGAGTTAAGATGGGTACTACTATTTGATCCATGATGAAGAAATATTGAAAAGAAATGCTGAAAAGAAGAGAACACATAAGACAACCCCCCTTTTAACTCAATCAAAGAAATCCCCCAAGCAAAGATGATTTGGTACTTTATAATTAGTGCATTTACAACTGCCACTAGCAAGAAATACTTAGTGGTCTTGATCTCAATTCTTTACAAAACCTCACAAATTAGGTGTATGTTTAAAGTACAATACCAGGACTAAAACAAATACAAATAACAAAACCACTGCAATCTACTCAAAAAATCATGCACTTTCAAAAAAATAATCACCTCGATTTGAGGTCGTATGTGAAAGTTATGATCCTTTGAAGATCCAAAAATGGGAACTGTGTAATGTCACCAATGAGAATTTGTAATTTCTAGAATATCCGTGCACTAGAATCAAGAATTGTCTACACAACCACAAAGAGAGTGGGAAAATAGTCAAAATCAAAAAATGAAGCTTAGGAAACAGAGCCAGAATGACCCAGAACGGGGCCTCAAAAGTTTGCCTTCAAAAGCAAAAATGCCTTTCATGAGGAGGTAAAGAGAAAAAGTTTAACTCTGCAAAAAATGACGCTAAGTTTAGCAAACTCCTACTAGTTTAACAGCTCTACCACATGTAAGATGAATGTTTCAAATTTAGGCACAAGGGCCAAATAACTAACATACAAGCCAAGAATCTAGCAGATGGCAGAGAAGCCAAATTTAGAGGCATGTAGGCCAACATTAAAAAAATAGACAAAAGGGTCTAAGGAGTGTATCATCCAAATGAAAGGTAGAGTTTGGGGGCCGAAGGCCACACCCCAACCTTTGGAAGACTATGACAGGAGAGACAAATCGTAAGGGAGGCTCACGGCCTGAAACAAATGTCATTGCCTTAAGAGAAGGCCCACATCCTTGGATCAAGGCATGAGGCCTTGAGTCAAGGTCTACAGTCTTGGATAAAGGCCCGCAACCTTGAACAAGGCCCATGGCCTATCCAAGGGCCTGTGGCCTATGAGGGATGGGAGGTCGCAGCCTCTAAAGGCTGAAGCCTCTTTTCCTCTCTCTTTTTTCTTTTATTTTTTGTTTCAAAATGTTTTTGATTGTTTTTTAAAATAACAAAACCTACAATGAAGAATTTTTTAGGAAAACAAGAAAAACATAATACAATTTTGACAAATTCTTACAGATCTTCCCCTTGAACAGAGTGCTGGGGGGCCAAAATGGCCTTCCAACAAAAAAATTTCCTTTTCTTCCTCCTAGTACTGAACTTGATAGTGTAATATGTCAAAATTTGTTTGTGATGCCTCTCAGATGCAATGACAAGGTCCTTTTGGCCTAAGAATGCTCTGATTGAAAACAGTCTTTAGATTTGAGCCTGAAACCCCAGTTCCACAACTTTGTCAAACGATCTCTAATTTCGGTGAAACAAAAGCCAATCTTTACTTTCTCAAGCCTCTTGGATGCATTGGAATAGCCAAAAATGTTGTCAGTATAACCAAAAATGTTGCAATCACCTAGATCTCATAAAACACATATGCAAACCCCAGAGGTTAAAAAGTTTCCATCAAACTTTTTTGATTCTCCAGATCATCTGAAGATGCAAGAGAAGAGCATACTAAGCTTTTAATAAAACATACAACAAATCTTTATTGTCCCCCCCAAATCTCTTAAATATGGAAACTAAAATCTACTCTTGCACATAGAAAAGCTTTGATACCATGCTAGAATCTGAAAAGATCAATAACCCAAAAAACTAGTACAAATGAATAGATATTAAACTATGAAAGAAAATGACATGAAATCAAAATAGTAGCATAGAGTTAGTCTCCAAGAGTAATACACATGCTAGAAGTAAAATAGCATTAAGAGGATGCAAAATCAAAGGATACAAAATACAAGCTAGATAGCATGTTTATATAGATCAGGGAGAGGGAGAAAGTGGCAACACCAACCAATGAGGAAGCAACCATCTATTGGACTAAAGATAGCAATGTATCTTCCCAAGATAGCTAATGGATGTTCACTTGTAGGAAGGTGAAACCTCATAATCTACTCACCTAATAAAACATGCTTTATTAAGCTAAGAAAGATTAATAAAAGTGTAGGAAAAACCTAGGAATAAAGGGAAAATAAATAACCCAACTAAGAAATAAAAACCTACACTAATACTTTTCAATTACTCATACTAGTTATCTCTATACTGTTCTCTTGAAAAATTTGTTGAAGATCAATGGGCCTAGTTTTTAAAAAAGAAACTAGAGCATTGATGGTGGCAACATGCATGCTATATTTCTCCAATTGTAATTTTGTACTAACAATTTTGTATTAACAATTCTATTGTTGTCAAAAGAAGATTGAACAGTAGAGATGTGTGACTGTGAACATGGAAATGAGCATTTAGGATTATAATTATAACTAGTTAATAGATCCTCTTCCAATGCCTTTGAATGGAAATGTTGGTGGTGGGGTTGGTAACTTACCTCTAGGAAGAGAGATGGGCAGTTCCAAATTGCTTGAAGAACCTCCAAGTAATTGATGGTTCTTCTTTATCATTCTTGTTGAAGATTACATGGAATTATTTGTGACCAAGTCACCAAAGTTGTACACTTTAGCTTCTATTACAAAATGTTTCATGTTCAAATTCCTTAATAAGGTGAGTATAATTTTCATTCAATTTGGAGAAAGAAACGAAAATGGGGAAAGGAAGAATCAGTTGATTGGAAATGAACTTACATAGATTTGAACTCATATAGATGAAATTTGTAATTGATCTGATAACTCTCATCAATATGGCTACAATATCATAAGCATAAGCAACCTCTTTTGTTGTATCAAATGTTCTAAGATATTGGCATTGCTTGGAGTTTGGGTCCCGGATTTCTACACCATAAAGACTCCATGGGTATTGTCTAATACCTTTGTATTTACTTAGATTCATGGAATGTTTAGATTTGGTAGCATTGAGGTATAGGGCTTTGCTTTGCCTTAAGCCTTTTGACTTTAATTGCAAGGTATTGGTGAGTTGAACATTAATAAGGTTTGATGTGGAGGAAGAATGAAAAGTGGATAGGGGAACAATAGGTTGGTTGGAAAGGAACTTGCATGCCTCCAAATTGTTGTATGAGAAATTGGTCATGGCATTGATGCCTTTCATAGATCTAGTTGCATGTTTTCTAACACCTATATATCTTCCTTCCTTTCTTTAAATTTTAAAGCTCCTAGGACTAATGCTCCAATCTAGAACTATTGGATTTTTTTTTCATTTTCTTGATACTTTGGTTTCTATAACATTTTCTCTGTTATCTTATAATCTAATTTTTCTATCATTGTCAGCTATACCCAATCTATGTAACTATTGTTGCATAATCAAATCATTCATTGCTTTAATAACTTGTAAAAGATTTGCGGCAACAAATAAACATGCTTAGAAATTTTGTTGAGAATAATTAGCTTATTATAAAATATTGATTGTTAATGTGAGTACTCTCATGAATACAATGATGTCATGTGCTTGACATACCTTGCTCAAATCAAAACTTGTTCTTTTCTTACAATGGTTTCAATATCTTCAAATATTCCAAACTACAAAGCTCTTGTCATTTCATCCTTGGCTTCTACAATGATCTCTTCTCAATATTAAGAGTATTGGAAGAAGCAAGGTAGGAGAGATGATATGCAATGCATAGTCAATGAAATGTGGAGTAATACAACAAGATGAGTAAGATGCAGATGGAAAATATGACAAAACAACTAGTATTATGAATGAAATAGAGAGCTACAAGGAATATAACTAGGTCAATTACTACAATGAAAAATCTCCACAAAAAATATCATTGTAAAGAGGGTCAACCATCATATCATCTATTGAAAGTGTTAATTACAAATGCATAAGTATGATGAAGCGAAAGAGCAATATATCTACTCAAACTACACTATTGAATGATTAAATCATTAAACACTACTTCTATGCAATCCAAGTCCAACTTCCCTATTTAGATATTAGCAATAAAACACAACCAATGGCCACTTTAATCAATGAAGTTGCAAATTTTTTGGATATATATAAAAAATAGAACAATTTCGTTATGTGTCCATTATGTAAAATTGTTGGATTTTACATATAGAAAAGTTAGGAATGATAATCCTTGACTGAAAAAGGGTGAACATCTAAAATTAGTTTGCCTTTAAATATTTAGTTCTCTAACCTTCCTTATAGAGGATTAAAATCATATGTATATATTATGGATATAAAACAGATCTTGGGAAGATGAAATGGTTCATGTCCCAAACTACTTGACCTTCCAACTACTTGGTGATTGCACTTCCCCAACAATTGGCATGTCATTCCCATGGATAATGATGAAGTGTTATGAAGATGCCATGTGTAGTGAACTACTAACTATGTAATGACCAATATGTAGCATGTAAATATACGTTGAGTCATCTGTAAAGGCACATGACAACAAACTGACATGCATGGTGATGTATGATGAGGGAGTGACTTGCACATAAGGCACACATAATACTAAATCTTATGCACTAGTATTGTTAAATCATACAATTTTAAATAGAAAGTTGTCAAAGCACATGTAAGGTTCCCTAAACTTGTGTTTCTATACACTAATCAACACTCTCATTAGATCATGCCAAATAAAAAATTTAAGTAAAATTAAGTTTATTCTATACATCAATAAGTAGCATCCATGCCAAATCAAAAATTTAAGTAAAATTAAGTTTATGCTATACATCACTAAGTAGCATCCAACATATGATAAATTTTCATATAAACTCATTTTGACGCTTGAAGAAACTACAACCCAAAAGTCCTTGGAACATAGAAAATCTTCAAAAGATGGAGGATATGTAGCCAAATGTAATAAACAAATTAACCTATATAATAACTAGCAGTTGCACAATATTTATGTGCAACATATTTGTTGATAGGCAACAATAAATCAAATTTTTATAAAAGTTAATGTTTGAAAATAGAATATATATTTGAGACAATCATTTGGCACACCCATGTGCATCTTCATTTGCCTCTAAAAGGATATTTGATAAAGATAGACCTAGACCTTCACTATTTTGTTTTGCATTAACAAAATAGAATAGTAAGATAAGTCAATCTTCAATGCTATGCAAAAAAATACAAAAAATAAGACTTTTAAGACATGCACATGAACTTGCAAAATAACTCACAACTTAAAATAAAACCTGAGACCTATGATAATCTTAAACAAGAAGCTAGTCTTGCACTTCTAACTGATAAGAAAACTTCTCATATTTTTGAGTGTGCAACAAAATACATGTTCATCAATGGTTGTGCCATCCTATGTAGAGAAAAACTCATTAACCTAGGCTTCTTTTGAGTATGCCTTTTCTCCTACAAGTTAACACTTTCAAAGATCCAAAATTTTCATATATCAAAAACTATCTCTCACTTTATTTTATTTTAAGTGATATTTTTTAATTATTATCTAATTTTAATTATTTACTTATGTTTCACAATACATTAATTATAAAGAGTACAATGAAATCATCATAATGTATAAAAGTAAATATATAAATAAATTAAAATTTTCATACATTTATTGTTCAAATCACAAGCCTTCTAAAGTGGTGTTATTGTAAGGGATAAAAGAGCATACCTTGCACTTCTACACTTTTATTTTGCACTTTGAATAAATATTTTAACTATAGTCATTATATACAGTTCACCATGTTTGATGCATAAATTAACCCCACTCTTGAACCTACTATTGGCATAGTTTTTGCCCCTACTAAAACTCTAATAAATCTTTGGTTTGGGTGGTTTTTCTAAGTCCTTTGTTCTTGGGAATATGTTTAATTAAGATGTCCACAATTTGTTTTATCCTGATAATTGTTTACTTGAATTTGGTCTTTGTTTCAATTTCTTAGTTTATTTTATTTTAAATGATATTATTTTTAATTATTATTTAGTTTTAATTGTTTACTTTTCTTTCAAAATACTTTAATTAAAAAGAGTACAAATAAATCATCATAATGTATAAATTTAAGATATATAAATAAATTAAAATTTTTATACATTTATTGCTCAAATCAAAAGCCTTCTTAAATGGTGTTATTGTAAGGGATAAAAGAGCATACCTTGCGCTTTTACACCTTTATTTTGTACTTTGAATATATTTTTAATATAGTCATTATATACAATTGGACATGTTTGATGCATAAATTAACCCCTCTTGAAACTACTATTGGCATAGTTTTTGCCCCTACTAAAACAATAAGAAATCTTTAGTTTGGGTGGTTTTTCTAAGTCCTATGTTCTTGGGACAACGTTTAATTAAGATGTTATCCAAGATTTGTTTCATCCTTATAATTTTTTACTTGAATTTGGTCTTTGTTTCAATTTCCTTGTAGCTTAAACTAGTTTATCTTCATATTGTTTCTATGCTTGGTTTTAAACTCTTAAAAGTTATTTATGCCAAAATAGGGTGGATTGTATTTTTCCTAGGTTAAATATTTGTTTTTTGTGATCATATAATTGTCACTATTATGTGATCATGTAATTACATTGACAATAGGTGTCAACATCTTGAGGCCTTTATTATGTTTCTCTATGGTGCAAGATTATACCATATTTCTCTCATGATGTCCTCTCAATGGTTCATGCCTAATAATTTGTTGCCTCTGGTGTCACTTAGTTTTAATCTTCTGGATGAAAGGTTCACCTAGTCTTAATTGGTTGAGCATGACTATGTTTGTAGCTCTTGAGAGTTCTATTCATCTATTTAAAACTAATCTAAAAGTAAATACCATATGAATCAATAATACATTTATCCCTACCTCAGTAAATAATGGTAGATGTAAACAATCATATATTTGAACCCCATGTTTTCCAGTAAATAATGGTAAGTTAGCCCCATGTTTTCCACACTGTATGAAAATGGATTCAAAAACTTAAAACAAAAAAGAAGAAACAAAAACCCTATGACATGGAAATTAGTTTATACGCTAACCTTTTAATTGTTAATCTACATATAATAGATTGTCTAGAGAAGATTTTGGCACTTCCAGAGAGGGGAATGTGTGAATTGAGAAGTAAGTAGATTTACGTGATCAAACCAGTCTATGTTTGAGAATATATTTGAATTCGGGAGTTTAATCCGAGGAATCTAAACCAAGGCATAGAAGCTCTCCACCAATATAATTTATATTTAAAAAAAAGGCCTTTGTACAGCAATAAGGGGGAAAATTTACTATGATCTCTCTACTAAGTTGGACTTTGGGGAGTTGCAAGTGGCACAAAATTTGAGTTTAGTTGTTGGAGGCTCATGCTCTTCCTAGCCGAAGAAAAGGGGCCAATCTAAGATGTGGAAGGTTGGAGGCTCATGCTCATGCTCTTCCTAGCTCATGCTCTTCCTGACCCATGGAAGGGGCTCATGAGTTTTGTTTAGAGAGATGGAAGGTGGTCCCCTCCACCTCTAGGTATTTTTAAGATTAATACAAATGGCTCTTCTAGGGGGAATCCTGGTCATGTTGGGATTGGGGGCTTAGGAAGGGATAGCTCTGGTGTTGTCATTTTTTCTTCTCTATCTATAAGGGGCAACAAACTAATAATTTGATGGAGGCTCTAGCTATTCTCTATGCTTTGGAAAAAGGATGTGCTTTGGGATGGCGCATAGTTATTTGTAAGTCTAATTCCCAGATTGTGATTAATCTTCTAAATGAGCAGGTAGTGGTTGGTGTACCATGGCAGTTGGCATCAGTGGTTCGATAAATTATTCATTTGAGTCACTTGATGGACTCTGTTTCTTTTGTCCATTTCCCTAGGGAATGGAATTATGTGGTTGATTGCTTGGCTAAGTGGGGTTTAGAGCAGGTGGGAGATTGGAATGTTGGTAGTTGGGACCAATTGTCCCAAGAAGGTGTTCAAAATTTGGAAAGGTTGATTTCAACAGATATGGATGGATAGCTGAGGCTCTTGTTTGGGGCCTTGGGGTTGGGGGTGTCCCCATGGTTTTGGTTTGGATGCTTGTTGTGATGGTGCTTTTTTCTAGACTTTTATTGTTTCTGGGGGTAGTTGTCCTCTTAGTTTTGTACTTGTGGTTTCTTTATTAACAAAATTTTACCCCTTTTTTATTAAAATTTATTGACTTAGGACAATAAAGTCTATTTGGTGTGTTTTATAGTATGGGCTATATTATTTTTTAAATTTTGGTATGGTTTATACTCTAGTCTGATAAGATTTTTTATAAATATTATGTCTTAAATCATATGAAAATGAAGATTAGATTTTACTTTTGCCACATGTAAACACATATATTTGAGTGACAATTTTAATAGTTTTTAATGTCATTCAAGTAGACAAAGAGTATGCACACATAATTTAAAGTCAAACTATACAATAAATTTGTGTATCAATTCAAATGAAAATATTAAAAAAATAACAATAATTTCATTTATGCACTAAGTGTCCACTAACATGAACCAATAAGAACATAAATATATGGTATTTTCTAAGTTATTGGATAAAAAAAAAATTATAAACTATAACACTCTTGGGAAAAAAGTTTAATGCTCTAAATGATTGGCTAAATAAGTAAAATAAATTGCATCCAGCAGATGCATAAGTATACATGTCTTCCATACGAACTAAAAATATATTCTAAAAAGTAAAAATGCATGGAGGTTAAATTATATTGTATTAAATTTATGTTGAAGTATACTATAGTGTCTAAATTTATAGCCATTTCATAAATGGAAGAAAAGGATACTTCATTAAATTTAGAGTTGCAAAAAGTAGTAAGACATTAAGAAAACTATAAAGGTGTTAAGTATTTCTATACTATATGCCCTCTATTTTATATAAGACATCAAAGCTAGCAATTTTTTTTTCATGATAGTATTGACCAGAAGGTGAGCTTGGAGGAAGAAGTGCTAGCATGATTGGACCTTTTGCTCCTTCATCAATAGATAGCCCTCCCACATTAAAGATCATATTATTCTTTATAATTCCTAGATGAACATAGTTCACATACAAATCAGAATATTGGAGTGCAAGAAGACATGTATAAGATGTTACATAGATGGCTCCTAGGGTTGTCATTGATGTCAACACTGTCACAAGAGTGTCATTGATGTCAACACTATCTTGGATGTGTGATGGTGTTCATGGTTTAATGTTATGTCACATGTTCATGGTTGGATGGCATGTCCTATCTAGCAGAGAAGATACAATTTCTTGTTGGATGCCATGTTGAATATAATTAGATTATTGAAGTTCATGGTTGGATGTCATTCCTTGATTGAATATAAAGTTATATTAAGATGGAAATTAGAAGCATTAATAAGATACATTAATATGGGAATTAGAAGGACTAAGATGGTTAGATGTGTTGCTAATGTTGAGAAGATTTTAATGGTGGCCTAATCCAAGTTTCATGATGATTGGATTACCATAAGTGTGTTTTGCAGTTTGAAGACAATGTTGAAGATAGTTACTATATGGAAATAGAATGCCTCGTATTCCTCTGCATTTGAAGATATGGCTATACAATTTTGGAACTATGTTTAGGGTGCAGTGAAGATCATAATCCCAAAGCTTCAGATCATTTGTCCTTCCATTGTGAAAGTTATGCATGATAGAGTACCGACATGTGTTCTGGCGGAGTGAGTTGGTGTTGAAGGCTTGTTGGAATGCTCCACATTCCTCTAGATTTGAATGGTTGGCTTTGCAGTTTTGTGGACATGTTTATGAATGTGCATTACTTGCTTTCTTGCAGTTTCAAGGTTCTTGGTGGTCTGCAAGCTCAATTTCTCAATGATAGTATGTTGCAATGTGTTTTGGATGATAGATTGTTCATAGAGTTCATGATTGAAGATGTGCGGCACAAAATATTTAATGTGTAGAGGTAAAGGAGTGTTTATAGATGTTGTATGAGTCATGTAGACTCATCTAGAAAAGTTTCATGAAGATCTTTCTTGTTTCCAATACTGCACAAGGTTTTCAAGTTGTTGTGGCCATTATGCTTCAAGTTTCATATGTCTTTGCTTAAGGCTGTCCTATTTTTAAATGAGTAGAGTGTGTGGATGTATTTACTTGTTGTTTAAAGTTGCAAAGGATGTTTTGGACCTAATTAAGAAAGTGTTGATATCTGCAAGGCATGTGTCTTCTATTGGTGCAGCATGTAGTTTTGTTTAAGACTTGTCCTCTACATGTTTCATGTTGTGTGTTGTTTGGCTGACTTGTATATGTATTTTTCATGTTGTCTCTGGCTGAAAAGCAATGCAATCAATGTAATATCTTGTATAAATTGTAAATCAAATTGAGTTAGGTGAGGTGTGATTGTAAAGTGATTGATAAGGTTTACAAGTAAGAAAAAGAGCAGGATGATTGCATTATGGTGTGCGACTGAAGGAGAAAGAGAAGAAGTTGTAGATGTTGTCCTAATTCATCTTGAAGACTTATATGTGACAGTCATCAAGTGTAAAGTGTGCCTAATTGATATGATCATCAAAAGGAAGTGTGAATAGGTCGTATTGTAATCATCAAAGGTGTGAACTTCAATGTCAATTTTTTGAAATTAGAATGACTGTCATATTGTAATCTGTTCTAAATGTGTTCTCAATTCAAGGAGTAGTAGCTTCCTTGGGAATGACCCTAAAACAAAGTATTCAGGGAGTAGTAGCTTCCTTGGGAGTGACCCTAAAGAAAAGTTTTTAGGGAGTAGTTTCTTCGTTGGGTTATAGTGTTAGAAATGAAGGTGCAAACCGCACAACAAAATTCTGATTCAAACCTTATTATCCTCTAAACAATGTAGAATCAATAGAGATTGTAGAAGAAATTAAAACCCAATACATAGAAATAAAAAGCATTAAGAACAAAACACATAACACAATATGTAATGTGGAGAAAACCCTTTCAGGTAAAAAACTCCACCAAGAAAAGAGGCTCCAAGTTGTATTATCTTCAAATATATGAGATTGTACAATACATGCACTTCCTCTCTCCTCCAGTCTTCAATCCAGTGGTGCATGTTACTCTCAACTCTGATAAAAATGTAGTACAAATATCCTTATAAAAGGGGGTTGCCTTCTAGGGCTTGAGATAATTGACAAAATATCGACTGTCAGATCTGTGACCTAATGATGAATGGTCCAGATTCACAATAATAAAATATCAAATAAAATGTAGTTTTGGGGGCAGTACCCCTGAACTCCCACCAAGGCGTGTGGCCCCCAGACACCCCTCTGGGGGGATGATCCCCCCAGACCCCTCGTAGGGGGGAAACCCCCCTGTGACTGCCCATCGCAGATGAATGAGCGTCAAGGACTGGATATAAACATGTAGCTGAAACAAGACCACTGTTGGTGAACCTTTCATCCCTTATGGGTGATTTACAAACAATATAAGGAGTAATTAATCACATAGGATTTACAAGGTTGATGACACATTAATCCTAACATATAGCCCTAAAACAAAGTCTACATGGAGTAGTAGCTTCCTTGGGTTGTAGACCTAGAATAAAGTTGTTATTTGAGCTTCATATATCGTGAGTTAATCCTCACTATAGTTTTTCCCTTCTTGGGTTTTCCACATATATCTGGTGTTATGTGTTGATGTGCATTGTGTTAATCTTTCATGCTTATGTTAATATGGTGATGCTTAGGTTTTAATCTGCTCTAGATAAGCTGAAGTTGTTTAGATATTCACCCCCCCAATATCCTAGTATGTTCAACAATTTGTATCAAAGCCAGGTTCCTATGAAGGAATATTAACCGCTTGAGGAAGGTCTGGGATGGCACATGATGGATCCAACAAGATACCTAGGTTTGATGTAATAAATTATGCTATTTGGAAGCTAAGGATGGAAAGCTATATCAATTTGCTAGGATGTGGTGTTTGCCATTCTGTCAAGACTAGTTACAAAGTTCCTGCCACTATTCCTACAGATCTAGACAGAGTTAAGGAATATCATAACAATGCCAAGGAAAAGTTTTCTATCATGATTGGATTAGCTAATTCAAAACTTTCAAAGGTAATGAGTTACAATTCTGCTAAAGATGTTTGAGTTAAACTTGAAACCATTTATGAAGGAGATAAGAAAGTAAAGCAAGCAAAGATGCAAATCTTCAAAAGCAAATCTGAGACCCTAAAATGACAGAGGATGAAGACATTGTTGGATATATGCTCTGGGTGAATGAAATAGTCAATGGCATCATAGGTCTTGGTGGAGAATTGAAGGAAGATGAGATTGTGAAGAATTTTCTAAGATCTCTTCCCAAATCTTAAAATCATAAGGTATCTGCTATTGAGGAGAATGCAAACTTGGATACCTACATTGTAGACAAACTATTTGGTTTCCTTACTGCTTTTGAAATGAGAGAGTTTGGCAGTGATGCTCCAAAGAAAGAAGTTGCTTTCAAAGTCAGTATGAAGACAAAGGAAGAAGTTGCTGATGAAGTTGAAGGAAATTTTGTGAGAAGACTAAAGAAAGGCACTGGAAAAAACAAAGGTAAGTTACCCTTCAAATGTTTCAATTGTGGAAAGGTTGGTCACTTTGCTTCTAAATGTCCTTTTAAGGAATCAAGGGGTAGTAACAACAGAGACAAGATCAAAAGAAGTTTGTATTCCATAGAGAACAATTACTCTTTAGAAGATGAGGATCATGATGATTCAAATGATGAAACACTTTTCATGGCCTTGAGTGTTGGTGACAAAATGGATGATGTTGGAAAATGTGAGAAGATTGATGCCTTGCAAACAAATCAAAACAATGATAGATCAATGGTTTATATGGACTGCTTTTCATGCAAGAGAAGAATCTAAGGCTTGGGTAATTGACAGTGGTTGCTCAAGTCATATGACTGGTGACAAGGAGAAGTTTATCATCCTTGAGAAGTGGGATGGTGGTGATGAGTCAACACATATATATGGAAAATGTGCTATAACTATTGATGGGAAGAATAGGATTGAGGATGTCCTCTATGTCAAAGGTCTATAATAGAATCTTCTCAGTGTCAGTTAGATGTGCAACAAAGGGTATAATCTCACCTTTCATGTCAAGGGTTGTGAAATCAGGAAGGCAGGGTTTGAAAAACTAGTTGTAGAAGGTATCAAGACATATGGTGATATCTACCATCTAAAGGAGGTAAATGGAAGAACATGTTTGTTGGATCAATCTAACGAGTGTTGGTTGTGGCACAAAAGAATTTGACACAACAATTTTGATAATTGTTATCAACTAGAATTGCACCCGTGATGCAAAGATGGAAATCTCAACAATCCTATGTAATGTGGATATACCTTTGAGCCTGTGGGGTTCTCATAGAGAAGGTGAATCTCCAGATTATGGGTTGTTTCCCCTTTAGATCTCCTAGAAATTATTGTATTTGAATGGAAAAGGGATGGAAAGATAACTAAAAATGTAATCAAATCCTAGGAGGTGATGCACCATTAATGGATGATAGCTTAAACTATCGTACTAACTCACAATTTGCTTCAACAAAGAGGTTAATCTATTCACAACTTGATTTAGGACATGAAGTACATGAATATTTCATATGGAGGTAGCTGACATTGGAAGAAGCATATCAGTTTGCCTTGAAAATTGAAGAAAAGTTGAACAAGAAGCATGAGCAGAGATAGAGAGGTAGAGGAGGCAAATTTTAGAGAGGTAGAACATTTTCCAGAGGAGAATTATCATTTGTAGAGTAGAACAGACAAGATAGCACGTTCAAGAAGGAAGACAGAGAAAACAATGCATACCGGAGAGATGACAAAACTTTCTACTGTAGAGGAAAACCTAAATCATACTAGAATGAAGGATACAAAAGATATGAAAGAGGACTTGATAAGAGAACATTTAGAGGAACCTATTTTAAGTGTGGAAGTGAAGGACATAGAGATTTTGAATGTCATCAAGGAAGTACAAGCAAGAAGATAGAGAACAGTGGAAGAGCAGCCTATGTAGAAGAAGAACCTATTGAACTTGGCGACCCCTGTTTAGTTGGTAAACCTAAGAAAGGAGAATCACTTGTCATGGGGAGAGCACTATTTCAAGCAAAGACAAATGAGGAACCATTGTAGAGGAAGAGTTTGTTCCAAACCAGATGAAAATTAGGAGGTAAATGTTGTAAAGTTATAATTGATAGTGGTAGTTTTAATAATTTTGTTTTAGAGGAGATGGTGACTAACCTGAAGTTGGAAAGATTGAAACACCCTAAGCCATATCAGATAGCATGGATTCAAGATGATCATAAGATACTGGTGAGTAAATAATGTTTAGTGAAATTTCATATTGGATCTTATCATGATGAAGTATTGTGTGATATTATTGTTGGAGTCTAGGACAACACTAAGAGGGGGGTGAATCAGTGTTGTGTAAACTTTTACAAATTTTTGTACCTTTTAAATTACAAGACAAAGAGAGATGAGGACATCAATAATTTTCTAAACACAAATGTACAAGTATGAATTAACACAAGTTATGAGACCAAGACACAAAAGATTATGTAAGAGGAAAACCAGGTCCTGGGGTAGAAAAACCTCTCAAAATTGCCTCACTGGCTTATTAAAAACCTCACTGGTTACAAATAGGCATCACTGACCAAGGAAGCTTCACTAGATTTATAAAATGCATCACTGGCATACACTAAGGTCTCACTGGCCATGCAAAGCCTCACTAGCATCAATATACAAACTCAGATTAAAATAAAGAATTTAGAGGGTTTCTCTGTTTCAATATAAATCACCTATCTCTCTTTTAATTCATATCCTGCATACATTTATACACTCAATGCAAACTTCTTCATCTGCAATTCATATATTGCCTTGTCACCAAAAAATCAAAATGATGTCTCTGTATGTATGTCTTCAAAATCTAATTCATCTACATTTTGTCTTTTGCACTAAAAAATTGTCTTCATACCCTAATTCATCTTCAAGCAAAACTTCACTGTCCCTTTGTGTCAAAATCACACATATCATAACATTATTTTTGCTATCCCATTTTACTAAAATCCATATGTCATTCCTGTAATTATATATCACAAAACATGGTGCAGAAGCACCTACCTAACAGCTGGCCTCCTTGAGGCAGTTAGTTTGTTATAGGTCCGCATGATGACATACAGGATCAGGATATAGGATAACATGATCAGGATATAGGTGAATTGTCCGCATGATGACAGGGCAGTAGGCTATTTTTAGTATGTTTGACTTTATCATGTAATAAGGTCCATTGGACCGATGCTATGTATTAGTTCAGCCTAGGAGTATGTGTAGGCAGTTAGAGATCGGGATAAGATAGTCTGAGTTGTCCTCTCTCCCAGCCGCTTGGAAGCTCCCAGCCGCTGGGAAGTGAGTTGGTAGTACTCGAAGGATTTGTGATATATACCTTCGATCTGTTAGGGTTTAGACAGATGGGTAGTTCATATTGACAGTTCATATTGAGTTTGATAGATGTTATATTTAGGAGAGTAGTACTGGTGATATGCTGTACTGGTGATCAGTCCAGATATTGTGAAGTAGAATTGTAAAAGCAGGACATTTGAATCTCAATTGAATAAGATCTCATCTTTTGCAGTATTTGAGTTGATCAGTTGTATCTGTGTTGATTTCCTTTTCTGTTTGCAAGTTAATGGGCACTTTCAACCCTTCCACCGGTTGATCCTGCAAATCGGTGGAATGGTCCTATATCATAGTTTAGTTTGCATTTGTGTTTTCTGTTTATGCATTGCATTGTTCAGGAGATCAGTTAGGAGCATGCTGTGAATCAGCCTAGCATCCTCATGTGCTAGGTCTAGAAGATAAGTTGTTAGATTTTGGTTTGAAGGTGATCCGGCCCGGTCGTCACATGATCTTTGTGAAATAGAGTGGTTCGGAGTGCTTACATGCAGTGGAAGGATACACAGGAGTCTGCATGTGCGTTTCCAGTCGGAACGAGCCGCATCATCATCTGCGGATCCATCGCCATCAGGATCGGGTCATGAAGTTGTTGAAGTTTGCATGTCGCAAGTGCATCATGATGTTTTGAGTTGGATATATACTCAGTGTATATATTGCAGTCAGGATCATCTCTCGGGGAAGTTCATCATCCGCATATCGCTAACGGATGCGGGTGTGAGTTAAGTTTTTTTGGCTAAGTGTTGAAGAGTTCATCAGGATGATGTGTGACGTCATCGTCATCAGGATATGACGTCATCGTCATCAGGATATTAAGAAATCCCTCAATGCGAGTTTATCCTGTTGTCACTAAGTGGTAAGGTATCGGCGTAGGCAGGAAGTTGTATTAGCATCATCAGGAGGTTTCGAGGAACCGGATGAACAATATCATGATGCTATTGCTTGTATCGTCGGGCAGTGGAGCATCGAAGGCAAGTTGTTGAAGTGCAACGTCATCAGGATATTTGGAGCAACCGGATATTTGGATATCCGCTGACGAAGGTGATATTGAATATCATGATGATGCCGCTTGTATTTGGCACCCGATGAACAGTGCAACCGGAGGATGTTTGCGCCCGTTGATTATCATGATGATGATGATAGGCGACAAACGGAGGAGGTAAATAGTAGTCGACAGGAGGATATTTGCGATCATCCGAAATATGATGATGCTGTTGAAATGTGATGATGCTGTTGGTGTCTCTAGGAAATATGATGATGATGTTCAGCCGATAGAGAATTTTATCATGCTGTTTGTATTGTGGGCTACTCCTTCCTGTTAGTTAGCCTCCGTTGCGTCCCGCTCTGCATCATAGTGGTATCAGAGCAAAGGTTAGGATCTTTTGGAAAAGATAAGCAGGATGTCAGACGAAGAAGGAACATCTGAGTCTCCAACAAGGATGACCAACGCTGAGTTGGCAGTTCTGGTGAAGAAACAGATTGCAGAAAGCAAGGCCGTGAAGGCTCAGAATCAGGAGTTGAAAGATGAGTTAGCAAAGTTGAGGAGTAAAGTAGGTTCTGGTAGAGAAGATGATAGGGAAGAAGAGGATATCCCTAATTGGAGCGAGGAGGTCGTTCCTGCAGACCAGAGACCGCTGTTGAACGCCCTCAAGGCCATGGAGAGGAGAACCATGGATGTGAAGCTGGATTTGCCAGTGTTTACAGGTAAGATGGACCCTGATTCAGTAATGGAATGGATAGACTATCTGAACAATTTCTTTGTGACAGAGGAGATACCAGAACAGCAGAGAGTGAAGATAGCACAGTCAAAGATGAAAGAAGCTGCCTTGACATGGTGGAACTTTGTTCAGGATGATAGAGTGCAGGAGGGAAAACGTAGAGTTGCCACATGGAAGAAGATGATGGAATTGGTGAAGGAAGCTTATATTCCATTGGATTACAGTATCCAGTTACACAAGAGGAAGCAGAACCTGAAGCAGAAGGAGCTAGATGTCAGCTCATATACAGAAGAGTTCATGAAACTCTGTATGAAGACAAAGGTGAAAGAAAGTGAAGAAGAGAAGGTAGCCAGATACCTTAATGGATTGAGGTTTAATATTCAGGAAGATCTCAGTCTGCATAACCCAGATACAGTGCAGAAAAGCTTTCAGTTGGCATTGAAAGTGGAAGAAAAGTTGAAGAGAAAACAAGAACAAAACAATAGAGGAAGAGGATCAGCCCATAGAACAAAGCAAACCAATGAAAGTCAAGAAGACACTGGTAAAGGACAGGGACAGTCTGATTTCAGAGGTGGATGGAAAGGTAGTAAAGGAAGATTTGGAGGTGGTAGAAGTTCTACTACATTTTCAGGGAAATGTTACACCTGTGGTGAGTTTGGTCATCCATCCTTCAAATGTCCAGAAAACAAAGGTTCATCATCCAGAAATGATAGAACAAGTGACAAGAGAGTACAACTTGTGCAAGAAGAGAAAGAAGAGAAAAGTGTGCAGAGTCCAAACATTTATCAAAAGGATCAGGAGGCTGCTAATGTTGGATATCCAGAGAGTGGAGAATCATTGATGTTAAGGAGAATTAGTTTGCAGGCATCAAAGGATATGATGCAAAGAAGAGCTCTTTTCAAAACCACATGCAAGAGCAAAGGTAAAGTATGTAAGGTTGTCATTGATACTGGTTCAACAGACAACATGGTATCCCAAGAGATGGTGGATAAACTGCATTTGGAAAGGATTCCACATCCACACCCTTACAAGGCATCTTGGGTGAGTGAAAGGCATTCACTTTTTGTCTCTGAACAGGCATATGTTGATTTCCAGATTGGAGCATATCAGGATAGAATTTTGTGTGATATTTTGCCCATGGAATGTTGTCACCTATTGTTGGGTAGACCATGGCAATTTGATAGGAGGGTACTGTATGATGGGTATGCTAATACCTACACCATCCAGAAAGATGGAAAGACTATTAAGTTGATGCCATTACAGGAAGCAGCTGCAGCACAGAAGGCAGCCAAAGTCATTTTAATGGGAAAGAAGGAATTTGTGCAGAAGCCTATAGGAGCAGGCAGGCAGGCAGTTGAAGACACTGCAAGGAAAGGAGTTGTGAAATACAACAAGCTGAAGAAAGTTTCAGTTGTGACTGACAGAGGTCAGCAGTAGGTTCAGAAACAGGTGTGTAAACAGCAACCAGTTGAGAGGCATGACAAGGATGTTGTCATAGTTGGGACTATTGCTTGTCCTATAAAGATTGAAAGGAAGATAGAGTTGGACATTTCAGAAGTTCAAGAGGCAGTTCAGCAAGAGGTTCTGGTCAGGCAACCTGACAAACACAAGGTATGTGAGAGACAAGCCTACATTGACAGGCATGAGGATTTACTTGCCAGAAAGCAAGTTACAGTTCAGAAGTCTTGGAGCAGCCAAGAGACAGCAGCAGACAAAGCTGGAACAGGGCAGCACATTGCACAGGCAAAGTGTAAAGGTGGAGGACTTCCATATCCTAACTCATGGAACATGAGTTATTTTCTTTTGGGGAGTATGGTGCAGAAGCACCTACCTAACAGCTGGCCTCCTTGAGGTAGTTAGTTTGTTATAGGTCCGCATGATGACATACAGGATCAGGATATAGGATAACATGATCAGGATATAGGTGAATTGTCCGCATGATGACAGGGCAGTAGGCTATTTTTAGTATGTTTGACTTTATCATGTAATAAGGTCCATTGGACCGATGCTATGTATTAGTTCAGCCTAGGAGTATGTGTAGGCAGTTAGAGATCGGGATAAGATAGTCTGAGTTGTCCTCTCTCCCAGCCGCTTGGAAGCTCCCAGCCGCTGGGAAGTGAGTTGGTAGTACTCGAAGGATTTGTGATATATACCTTCGATCTGTTAGGGTTTAGACAGATGGGTAGTTCATATTGACAGTTCATATTGAGTTTGATAGATGTTATGTTTAGGAGAGTAGTACTGGTGATATGCTGTACTGGTGATCAGTCCAGATATTGTGAAGTAGAATTGTAAAAGCAGGACATTTGAATCTCAATTGAATAAGATCTCATCTTTTGCAGTATTTGAGTTGATCAGTTGTATCTGTGTTGATTTCCTTTTCTGTTTGCAAGTTAATGGGCACTTTCAACCCTTCCACCGGTTGATCCTGCAAATCGGTGGAATGGTCCTGTATCATAGTTTAGTTTGCATTTGTGTTTTCTGTTTATGCATTGCATTGTTCAGGAGATCAGTTAGGAGCATGCTGTGAATCAGCCTAGCATCCTCATGTGCTAGGTCTAGAAGATAAGTTGTTAGATTTTGGTTTGAAGGTGATCCGGCCCGGTCGTCACATGATCTTTGTGAAATAGAGTGGTTCGGAGTGCTTACATGCAGTGGAAGGATACACAGGAGTCTGCATGTGCGTTTCCAGTCGGAACGAGCCGCATCATCATCTGCGGATCCATCGCCATCAGGATCGGGTCATGAAGTTGTTGAAGTTTGCATGTCGCAAGTGCATCATGATGTTTTGAGTTGGATATATACTCAGTGTATATATCGCAGTCAGGATCATCTCTCGGGGAAGTTCATCATCCGCATATCGCTAACGGATGCGGGTGTGAGTTAAGTTTTTTTGGCTAAGTGTTGAAGAGTTCATCAGGATGATGTGTGACGTCATCGTCATCAGGATATGACGTCATCGTCATCAGGATATTAAGAAATCCCTCAATGCGAGTTTATCCTGTTGTCACTAAGTGGTAAGGTATCGGCGTAGGCAGGAAGTTGTATTAGCATCATCAGGAGGTTTCGAGGAACCGGATGAACAATATCATGATGCTGTTGCTTGTATCGTCGGGCAGTGGAGCATCGAAGGCAAGTTGTTGAAGTGCAACGTCATCAGGATATTTGGAGCAACCGGATATTTGGATATCCTGCTGACGAAGGTGATATTGAATATCATGATGATGCCGCTTGTATTTGGCACCCGATGAACAGTGCAACCGGAGCATGTTTGCGCCCGTTGATTATCATGATGATGATGATAGGCGACAAACGGAGGAGGTAAATAGTAGTCGACAGGAGGATATTTGCGATCATCCGAAATATGATGATGCTGTTGAAATGTGATGATGCTGTTGGTGTCTCTAGGAAATATGATGATGATGTTCAGCCGATAGAGAATTTTATCATGCTGTTTGTATTGTGGGCTACTCCTTCCTGTTAGTTAGCCTCCGTTGCGTCCCGCTCTGCATCAAAACATCTCCAACAAAAAATGACTCTTGACATTCTTCTCCATCTGCAAAATTGTTATAAATAAAAAATCTTTCATTTCCCTGTGTGCACTTCATAGACCCTTTCAATTTCTTCTTCTTCCTCATAAATTCAATCTGCAATAATAATATCTTCAATAATAAAATCAATTTGTCCCTGTCAATAAAAATCTCTCATGACTTCAGTGATTCAACTTCTCCTTAAAAAAATAAGTCTTGAATGAATTCAATCTTCCATATTCTCCAATCTACAAAAATTAATCTTTAGGAATAAAATGCACCATGTCAAAAGAATAAGAATAATAAAAGTCTTCTATTTCTTCCAAATTCCTTCTCCCATTCTTCAATCTGCATTCTCATTACACACAAAATCCATTCACCTTCATAAACCTTATTCACAATGTTATGAAAATAATTTTTCATATTCTTTTCTCAAACAAAATTAATATCTTCTTTCATTTTCTCCTTCAAAACAATCAATCTACCATGAAAAAATCTCTATCAATATCTTCCATTAAAATAAATCTTTCAACTCCAAGTCTTCTAAAAATAAATCTCCACAAAAATAAATCTTCTTTCCTTAAAAAATAACTTTCTTTAAAAAAAAAAACTTCAAACTCTGAGAGGTCCACTTGTGATAGAAAAATCTTCATAAAAAGCTTTCTAAAAAGATTTCTTTCAAAAACCCCAAATAATTTTCTTTTGGTCGGGCTAAACATTAGCCTTAAAAAAAATTTCTAAAAAAAATCACACACTGTGACATTCAAGCACCCGTCAAAGACAATACTCATGGGAGAGGGTATAGATTTGAATAATAATCATTGATCTTAAGAAACACGCCCTCCAAACTTTAAATTATAACATTAGATTTCATTTTGGTACCACCGTGCTCATGGAGGAGACCAAAGTAATCAGTGATGTAAGATCCCTAAACCGGGTTATCTTTAAGTGGAATAACTTGCTATCACAAGTCAACTATGTAATAAAACAAAAAAGCATTGTAATGTGATGGGCTCCAAAGGATCTTCAAACTAAGATTTTTATGATATGCATTAAGAATTATAATGTTCTCTTATTCTCTTAAATATACAAACTCTAAAAGAAGATGCCTCAAAAGATCATAAAAAAAAATGAATAGAGATATCTCTGCAAATCCATTATACTTATGCACATCTGCACCATTGTTCACCTTTGCTCATCTCTGATTATATCAAGAAACTATTAATTTTTCTATATGTGAAAAATTTAAGACATTATGCTTCTTTTCAAACCTGATGAAGACACAAACTACTATAAAGAGGCACACCAAAAATTTCTCTAACCCACACATCTGAACCACATCCGAAAGCACACCAACACATCAATACAACTCATTGCATGAACATCAAAATCAAACCAATTCCATGATGAAGAATGACAACCTAAATCTGCATTGCTCCATGAAAATGATATTTGATCTGAACTTGAGTTGAATAAAGCTCATCAACAACCATATTAAAGCATGAGGAAAATCTTAAACATATGAAACATGAAATTGAACTCATGTGCAACTTTCTCCTGATATAGATGCTCACTAATATAGATGATTGACATCATATGAGTTATCACCTGACATGAGATGAGTTATGAATACCATTTATCATGAAGTATATGTGAAACATGTAAACTCCCCTGAATTCTTCTCAATCGTGAAGATGATGATGAACTACTAGTGAAGTAGAATGAGTGAAGCAAAATAAACATGAATTTAACATCCTCTTATCTTGAACAAGACTATTGAGAAGGCATCTTGAAAGCATAAGACTAATACTTGAAGCACCAAAGACAATGATGTGTTTTGAACAAGATAATAGCCATCATCACCTGATTATTACCATCACCATTTTTGACATCAATGACATTCAATCTCCAGATCAATCTCCCCCTTTGTCATTGATGGCAAAGCTACATGATACATTTTCTCTCTTTCGCCCTTTTTGACATCTAATGACAAAGGCTAAATTAACTCCCCCTATTTAACTCCACTGAAAAAAAAATCTTAAAGCTTGATCATAACAACCACATTGCATTATGAGGATTTTGAATACATAAACTCCTATTGACCTTGAACCTGTGATGATCTATGATGACAAAAATTACAAATCTGAAGCAAGCATATGACAAACCTTGTTGACAATACCCTGAAACAACTCTTCAACTTGAGAACAACAAGTCACCATGAAGCACACATATGAAGACATACATCCTGAAGCATAGAACCTAAGAGAAATATCATATGAGACACATCAAAGAAAGTATCAAACCTCTATTAAAAACTTCCCATTGACTGTACCATACTCTGCATACATAAAATGAGATCTGTTACATCATAAAATCTGCACAAAAGAGCACTATCTTGATAGAATGAAGCATGCATATCTATCTTAGCACAATACCACTTCATGTCACTACACCAATATGAATATGAAGATGAAAAATTGACATCACTGAGATCCTTTGATCAATTCTTTTGACAAGATGAAGGGTTCCATATTTCTTCTATTAAAATACAAACTCCTAATGACATCACTTGTGTTTGCAAAACAAACTTTTGATGACAAACAATTTTTCCACAATCACCAACACTTTTTGACCCAAATGACAAATCTCCAAAAACTCTCAAATCATATGATTATGAAGGCATAAACTTGACTCCTTTGATATGACTTATATGAACTTGAATGCAAAGATATCATAATCACATTAACACTCATGATGAACAACAATGCAGACTCAACAAACAACATTCTGATAAAACTAGCATGAAGACAATTCATCACAATATTCACAACTCATGATGACATGATAACCACTCAAGGGATGACCTTGCCAAGACTTCCATGATAGTGACAACAATCAATCTGCAACAACGTGTAATAAATTTACTCTTGCACACACTTCTTGGTATGATAAAGAATGAAGACCATCCTCCTGTTCCTGTAAATGACACTTTTTACAACATAATGTCAAATCTAATATATACATAACCACTATCAATACCTTTGCAAAACTAAATACAGAGACATGTGCAATGAATTACCTTCTTCCATTTTCAACCTCATGAAACTTATTGGGGATAATTGATAGAACATAAACAACTCCCCCTAACTTCATGCTATCTATTATGCAACTGATGATGTAACTTGTGCAAGATGCACAAGTTTAGAATCTATCTTCTCTTGACTTTGTTTCTACTTCCACATTTTCACAGGATCTTTCTTCTGTTCAGGTTTCTTCTTCCAAACCTTTTCAACCTTTTTCTTTTTCCAACCTATCAAACTAGGTGATGCTATTCTTCCATACATTCTGCAACTATATGCTTTGTGACTAGGAGAATTACACTTGAAACATAGAACATTAGTATTCCATATTGAAGAAAATTGATTTCTTCTACAATTTACTTCTTTGTGTCCAAAGTAATTATAGGTGTAACAATAACCATTAAATGAATAATTATACCTATATATAAGTGTGTCTTGCTGAAGTAGTTCTTCTAAAATTTCTCCTTTGATTGTACATTTTTCCTTCAAGAGAAACAACATGATAACTTAAATCAATTTTCCTTCTAGGAGTCTCTTTGATTTTGGAACACTCTCCTTCTTCATAACCTAGACTAGTGGTGTCCTTATGTTGTTTTTGTTTTTCCAACATTTCATGCAGCTTGCTTGTGCTCTCTTCAAACTCCTAATATCTCTTTAGACCTTCATCATCTTTCCTCATATTAACAATTTCCACCTCTCATTTTAGACATTCAATTCTTTTAACCTCAAGGTTAGATTTTGTTACATCATCTATCCTCTTAGCTTCCCCAACCTCTGTTGTCAGATTGATAATCAAATTGTCTGATTCATTAATTTTTGTCCTTAAATTCACAATCTGAAAGTGCTTTGTTTTTGAATTCTTTTTCATGTTGTAGCTGCAACTCTAGTCTCTTATTCTCCTTTCTGCATTTCTTGATTTTATCCAAAGCACATATAAGTTCTCCTTCTATATCAACCTCATACTCTTGTTCATCATACTCTTGTCCATCTTCATCCATGAAGAGGTCTTCTTCTTCTAAATCTGATTGAAGCTCATCTCCTCGATGTGAAAGTCTTCCATCATTGTCACTCTTCTTAGATAACAAGTTGTCTTCTTCTTCAGGTTCATCACCTTGATAGATTCTTATTAACTCCTTCCACACATTCTAAGTTGTTTCACAATGCATAACTTTACAAGAAACATCATTAGATAATCCAGACAAAATGGTCTTCTTTTCTATATAATTACATTCAAGAGCTTCTTTGTTATTTGCAGTATTAGGTGATTGAGAAGAAACACAATACCCATTCTCAACTAACATCCAAACTCCATATCCTAAAGAGGATAGATAGATTTGCATTCTAATGCACCAAACAGAAAAGTTTGAACCATCAAACAAAGGAACTCCATAAAACTCTTTCTCTAGTTTAATACCCAATTCATCTTGAGAAACATTTCTATCAATTGATTGTATATCAACATCTGATATAGATGGTGTCTTTTGTGTCTTTTGATTACTATGAGGCTTGTCATTTCTCATGCTCTTATTTCTTCTACACTTACCCATGGTACTCCACAATCAGGACCTACCCAAGTCAATTAGACTTCTATAGGGAACCTATGCTCTGATACCACTTGTTGGAGTCTAGGACAACACTGAGAGGGGGGTTGAATCAGTGTTGTGTAAACTTTTATAAATTTTTGCATCTTTTAAATTACCAAAGAGAGATGAGGACATCAATAATTTTCTAAACACAAATGTACAACTATGAATTAACACAAGGTATGAAACCAAGAGACAAAAGATTATACGAGAGGAAAACCCTCCTGGGGTAGAAAAAATCTCAAAATTGCCTCATTAGTTTATTAAAAACCTCAGTAGTTACAAATAGGTCTCACTGACCAAGGAAGCTTCACTAGCTTTACAAAATGCCTCACTGGCATACACTGAGGTCTCACTAACCATGCAAAGCCTCACTGGCATCAATATACAAACTCTTATTAAAACAAACAATTTAGAGGGTTTCTCTATTTCAATATAAATCACCTATCTCTCTTTTCATTCATATATTGCATACATTTATACACTCAATGCAAACTTCTTCATTTGCAATTCATCTATTGCCTTGTCACCAAAAAATCAAAATGATGTCTCTGTATGTATGTCTTCAAAATTTGATTCATCTGCATTTTGTCTTTTGCACTAAAAAATTGTTTTCATACTCTAATTCATCTTCAAGCAAAAATTCACTGTCCCTTTGTGTCAAAATCACACATATCATAACATTATTTTTTCCATCCCATTTTCCTAAAATCCATATGTCATTCTTGTAATTATATATCACAAAACATCTACAACAAAAAATGACTCTTGACATTCTTCTCCATCTGCAAAATTGTTATAAATAAAAAATCTTTCATTTCCCTATGTGCACTTCAAAGGCCCTTTCAATTTCTTCTTCTTCCTCACAAATTCAATCTGCAATAATAATATCTTCAAGAATAAAATCAATTTGTCCCTGTCAATAAAAATCTCTCATGACTTCAATGATTCAACTTCCCCTTAAAAAAAAGTCTTCAATGAATTCAATCTTCCATATTCTCCAATCTACAAAAAGTAATCTTCAGGATAAAATACATCATGTCAAAAGAATACGAATAATAAAAGTCTTCTATTTCTTCCAAATTTCTTCTCCCATTCTTCAATCTGCATTCTCATTACACACAAAATCCGTTCACCTTCAAAAACCTTATTCACAATGTTATGAAAAGAATTTTTCATATTCTTTTCTCAAACAAAATTAATAGCTTCTTCCATATTCTCTTTCAAAACAATCAATCTACCATGAAAAAATCTCTATCAATATCTTCCTTTAAAAGAAAACTTTCAACTCCAAGTCTTCTCAAAAAAATTCTCCACAAAAATAAATCTTCTTTCCTTAAAAAATAACTTTCTTTTTAAAAAAAAACTTCAAACTCCAAGAGGTCCACTTGTGATAGAAAAATATTCATAAAATGTTTTCTAAAAAGATTTCTTTCAAAAACCCCAAATAATTTTCTTTTGGTCGGGACTAATACTTGAAGCACCAAAGACAATGATGTGTTTTGAACAAGATAATAGCCATCATCACCTGATTATTACCATCACCATTTTTGACATCAATGACAATCAATCTCCATCAATTATGCCTATGGATGTATGTCATATATTGTTGGGTAGACCATGGTAGTATGATAGAAATGCTATACATGATGGGAGAAAGAATACATATATTATAAAATCAAATGGAAAGAGAATTACTTTGATTCCTTTGAAAGATGATCCTAAGAGTGAAGTATGTGGGAATGATAGAATCTATTTGGTAGATGGAAGGAAATTTTTGGATGGTTTGAGACATGAGAATATGTGTTATGCTTTGATTCCTAAGAATACCGAAAACCTGAAGACAAAGACTGAAGATCACAACCAGAGATCACTGAGTTGTTGACACAGTATGAAGACATCATATCAGATAATGTACCTAAAGGATTACCACCAATAAGGAATATCAGTCATCATATGGATCTCATACCTGGAGCTAGTTTGCCTAACAAATAAGCACACAGAATGACACTAGCAGAGAATGAAAAACTGAATAGATAGATACATGAATTGTTGAGGAAAGGTTTGATCAGAGAAATTTTGGGCCCTCATGCAGTACCTACAGTGTTAGCACCAAAGAAGGATGGAGAATGGAGAATATGTACAAACTCAAGAGCAATCAACAAGATCATAGTTAAGTATAGATTTTCATTGCCTAGGATGGATGACATTATGGATTGTTTGAGTGGAGCAAAATATTTTACAAAGATAGACTTGAAGAGTCAATACCATCAAATTAGAATCAGATAAGGAGATGAATGGAAGACTACTTTTAAGACAAATGAAGGATTGTATGACTAGTTAGTGATGCCTTTTGGATTGACAACTACACCAGGTACTTTCATGAGATTGATGAATCAAGTTTTGAAGAAATTCTTGGGTAAGTTTGTTATTGTATATTTGGATGATATTCTGATTTTCAATAAGACAAAAGAAGAACATTTGTGGCACTTGAGACAAGTATTACAAAGGTTGAGAGATGAGAAATTGTTGATAAACATCAAGAAGTGTAGTTTCATGAAGGAAGAATTGGTATATTTGGGATTTGTGATTTCTACAAAAGGATTGAAGATGGACCCTGAGAAAGTTAGAGCAATTGTTGAGTGGCCTACACCTGAGAGCATTGGATAAGTTAGATCATTTCATGGATTAGCTAGTTTCTACCAGAAGTTCATTAGAAATTTTAGTTCAGTATGTAACCCTATGACAAAGACAATGAGAGGTGACAAAAAGGACTTTAAGTGGACATCAGGAGCAGATAAAAGTTTTGAATTGTTGAAGAAAAAAGTGATAAAGAAACTAATATTGGCATTACCAGATTTCAATAAAGTATTTCAAGTAGATTGTGATGCAAGTGGAAATCCAATAGAAGCTGTGTTAAGTCAAGAAGGTAGACCTATAGCATATTTTAGTGAGAAGTTGAATGATGCAAGAAGAAGATATTTAGTTTGTGATCAGGAGTTCTATGCCATAATTCAAACCTTGAAGAAGTGGAAACATTATTTGTTACCTAAGGAGTTTGTGTTGTATCTAGATCATCAAGCTTTGCAATACCTGACCAATAAAGGAAAGTTGAATCAGAGACATATGAGATGGGTAAAGTTCATGCAGAGTTATACTTTTGTATTGAAGCATGGGAGTGGAAAATCAAACAAAGTTGTAGATGCATTGAGTAGATGGAACTTATTGACAAAGATGAGAGTTGAAGTGTTAGGATTTGAGGAGTTGAAGCACATCTATGAGGAAGATCTTGATTTTGTAGAACCTTGGAAAACATGTAAGGAACCTATTGTGACAGATAGAAGTAAGTGGTTGGATTATTTCATTTAGGAGGATATGTTGTTCAAAGGAAATCAGTTATGCCTACCTAGGAGTTCAATGAGAGACAATCTGATAAAAGAGAAGCACAGTGGTAGATTAGCAGGACATTTTGGAATTGACAAGACAGTAGCTTTGGTGAGTGAAAAATACTTTTGGCCTTAGATATATAAGGATGTTAGGAAGTTTGTGTAGAGTTGTAGAGTATGTCATGTTACAAAAGGGAGTAGTTAGAATACTGGGTTATATAAATCTTTGACAATACCAGAGAGACCTTGGGAAGACATAAGCATGGATTTCATATTAGGATTACCAAAGACGCAGAGAGCACATGATTCGATATTGGTAGTGGTGGATAGATTTTTAAAAATGACACATTTCATAACTTGTAAGAAGACAACTGATGTAGTGCATGTGGCTGACCTATTTTTCAAGGAGATTGTGAGATTTCATGGATTACCTAAGAGCATAATTTTAGACAGAGATACAAGATTCATTAGATATTTTTAGAGGACACTTTGGAAGAAGATGAAGACAGACTTGAAGTTCAGTTTAGCATTTCATCCACAGACTAATGGACAAACAGAGGTAGTAAATAGGAGTTTGGGTAAGTTTTCAAGATGTTTGGTTTGAGAGAAGGCAAAAAATTAGGATTTGATTCTATCACAAGCAGAGTTTCCATATAATATTTTAGTGAACATGAGTACATGAAAAACACCATTTGAGATTGTGACATGAACTAACCCAAGAGGAGTAGTAGAATTGAGAGACATTAGCATGGAGGACAAGAGAAGTATAGAAGTAGAAGAATTTGTAGGACACATGGAGATAGTGTATAATTAGGTTAAGAAACATTTGGAGGAGATGAATAGTAAGTATAAGTAGCAAGCAGATGAGAAGAGAAGACACAAAGAATTTTTAGTTGGAGATGAAGTGATGGTATATCTGAGAAAAGAAAGATTTCTAGTAGGGACATATAACAAGTTGAAGATGAAATTTGGACCATGTAAGATACTCAAAAAGTTTGATTCAGGAAATGCATATGAAGTAGAGCTATTAAAGATATTGGATATATCACCTATTTTCAACATTGCAAACCTATATCAATATCATGAAGCAAAGTTCAGTGACAACATTAAAGAAGACTTGAAGGAGTAGTTACCACAACAAGCACTAGAGAAAATTGAAGACATTTTGGATAGCAAAATTCGATGCAACACCAGAGGAAAGAAATACAAGGAATATTTGGTAAAGTCGAAAGGTAGACTAGAAGAAGAATCATCTTGGATTTATCAGGCTGAGGTGGATGGTCTTGGTTTTCCTCTAGCCCCAACAAAGTGAGGGACTCACTTTTTCAACAACCTTGAGTGTCTGATGTAGGAGCATCCCTGGTTCAAGAGCAATCTCGCATCAACCAAAAATATTATCATTTGAACATTTTGTTTCTTTCATTTTCCAGTCCAGTCAGTCAATAGTAGTTTCAGTAGATTGGTCTACATTTTTCTGCAGCTTCATTTCAGACCTTATAGAGCTAGACTTAGCATCTAGACATCTTCATGCACATCATATCCAAAATTTAGATCATTGGATCAGTTTTTAGAAAGATATCACTATTAGAAGATTGACTGTTTTCTCATAATAGAGCATTCAGAAAGTCTTAGATAATCAACTAAAAGAGAAGACTTGCAGAGCACTTTCACAACTTGCAAAGCTAAATTACACATCATTCAAGGAACTTTGGGATGTGACCAACCTTCCCTGAGATCCAAATGCTATTCCATTCACTTGTGGAGGATTCCCATCTATTTAGGTCTGACTTATCCATGTACACATGTTACATCTCTTTCATTGGAGTTTGTAAGTTGTTTGGCTAACAAGGAGGAATCTTGTGATCCGGGGATGATATATATTCATGTAATAGATGCCTAGGAAGTTAGTTAGCATAATTCACAAGTTAGATAGTTTGAATTATTTTGGTATCAAGCACTTCAAAGCTATATCTTGTGCATGTGTTGTAACTGGAGAATCAAGCTTGTGAGCCCTAGTCTATAAGCCCACATTTTGCTAGCATGTTTGTATTTTGGATCTATGATATACTGAATGACTAAATCTGCATTTGCATTCTATATTTGAGTTGTTTCTATTGTGTTTACTCTTGCTGCACAATTTGGACTATTCATTTTATGGACCCTCCTATCTCTGACTGCACCAGAAGGGTTGTATATATATGCTTAAATCCAAAATAAATGAACCATTAATTTTTTACAATATTTTTAATATCTTATTAAAGATAAAAGTAATTTATGCACTCATTTAATACTTTCTTTCCTTGTGAGATACTTGTATGTTTCCTAACTTTTGAATTTTTTTATTTTTTTTATCATATCAATTAAATAAACTAAAATTTAAATAGTTAAACTTAATATTTGTTATTTTGAACATCCAAAACTTTAAATAACAAACACATTATGAACTATTTACTTATAAGTTTTAATCACTATATTTTAATCTATAATTTATTGACTTACCTCTAAGAATCTAGCACTAGAAGATATATTTACAATTTGACCACCACCTTCATTAGCAAGTTTCAAAAGAGGAAGAAGAGCTTTCATCATTCTTTTAGTGCCATAGTATTTAATCTCAATTGTCATGCCCACATTTCTCATGCGGTCACGACACGCATCACACGTGTCATGTGGTCATGACACGAAATATCAAAAAAAATCCACGCTTCCCAAGAAACCCCCTCGCACACGTAGGTGTGCTCGGTGGCGTACGCTTAAGGCGTAAACAAAATAGTTGAATATGGTTAATGCATTCACATGGGCATACCAACCGCAATGAAGGCCAACTAGGGGGTCATCGCAATGCGGATACCGTCACTAATAGGGTTAGGATCAATGATTGAAACCCTAAGTTAATCCATGTGAATGAAGGGATTTTGACGTAAGTCAAAATCAATAACTAAAAGTCAAATGCAAGAGAAGATGATAATATACAAAAAAAATCAGATGACGATACTCAGTAAAAAAATAATATTATATTCTCTAACAAGGTTAAACTTCACTAACCTATCTAAACCCTAAATTTTAGAAAAATCTGGTAGCATAATGGCTCACAGGCATGAATAGGGTTTATTGTACTAAAACTAATTTGATCGAAAGGTTTACTAGTTTGGATTAATAAATTACTTACGTCTCACTAGTTGAATTGATAAATCAGTTGATTAAGTTAATGGGACATTTTTCAACAAAGTCCGATCAATTTGTTCTCTTTCACATTTTCTATAATTTAAATGTTTCTCAACAAAGCTTGATCAATCTGTCCTTCTTCATGTTTTCTATCAATCAGAGTTATCTCTACATCTTTTACATTATTCCTAGTTTTTTGGTAGATCAGATCTCAGAAAGAGGTTTAACTAACTTCATTTAAATAGGTTTACTAGGTTTCCGATCTGGGTTTAAATCAATGTCTAATTTAATTCTGTTAATTAACTTGGCTCAACATGATTGAAGGAATAATAAATTTTAACTAATAACATTGTGGTTTAAATCATTCTAATGGAGTTAGATTTCTTAACCTGATTGTTTAAAATAATTACCTCTTAATATTTTAATTGTGTAATTTTATTTCCACTTTGCCCTAATTTCTTCCAACAATAAAATATAATTCTCTTTATAGGCAAAATGCCATAAACCTATGTTTCTCGTTTTCTCCTCTTTGTTTTTCACTTTTATCTTTCTTTCTCTTTTTTTCTCTCTCAATTTGTATTTGTTTCTTTGTTGCAGGATTAATGGCCACATATGAAATGCATATGATGGCATTTGAATATATATATATATATATAATATTTTTGATCTAGGTTTTCTTTTCATAAATATATGAATATATATATATATATATATATATATTTTTTGTATCCATTTGTGAAAATGTTAAAAACCTAAATATGTTTTTGTTTTGCTTTGTAGCTCAAAGATGGAGCGGCAGAATTGAAAGATGGCTGCAGGGTGTGGTGGCTGAAAATGGGGAAGGGGGATGATGGTGGCGGTAGTGGTAGACTGTGGAGGGAGGCCACAGGGGGAGTTCCGGTGGAGACAGCGTTGAGGAGGCAGAGGTGGAGGTGTTGGTGTGGTCGGAGGAGCAGCGGAGGAAGGGTCTATGGGAGCAGCGAATGCTACGTAGGGGAGGCCGCGGGGGTTTGAAGAAGGGGGAAT
Organism: Cunninghamia lanceolata; assembly: GCA_027924645.1. NCBI lineage: Eukaryota > Viridiplantae > Streptophyta > Pinopsida > Cupressales > Cupressaceae > Cunninghamia > Cunninghamia lanceolata. The sequence goes on from BSBN01000814.1 coordinate 9,988,856, forward strand.
ATGGGGAGGGGGATGGAGCCTCCACCCACATCCCTTACGATGGGGTGTGGGTGGGGGCTCCTTCCCCCTCCCAACATCCAAACATTAAAGCATACAGCGGTGGGGGGTTCAAACCCCCGCCACCATTCTCAATATTTTTTTTTATCATTATCTCTATTCTCTTCCACTACGAATGTTGCGATGAGCAGTTCCTTGTAACACTCAGCAATAAATTTTCTTTATTTAAATTTTATTTTTTTATTAAGTTTCATCTAATTCATTTATATATATATGAATATACATAGTATGAATATACACAGCAAGCATTTTTTTTAAAATTTAAATTCATAGTTTGTGCTATATCAAATATATATATATATATATATATATATATATATATATATAATATGGGTATATAATACAGTCAATTTGTTTGGCAGAAATAAAATAAAACAAATCAGTTTATATTTAAAATTCATAAGAAGTATACATTCAAATACACATCACACATATAATTAAAATTTTCTTTTCTTCTATTCACACACAATTTTTTTTTGTAAAACAATTAAACAAAGATATATATATATAATTTCTCTTATCAATATTCTATAAAACAAGAACTCATTTTTTTTCTTTTACAAAGTATATTCATTGCATATTAATAATCACATTTTTAAAGAGAGGAACAAATATAATTGAGTAATTTAAAATGCATCTAATACATAACAACAACCAATATTCTCTTTTCATAATAACAAGATACAATTTCTAGTTTTATCTCAAAATTAAAAAGAAACCACAACTCTTCTATTTGGCAAATTTTAAAATTTACAAATAAATGAAATGAGTTTTAAAACAAAGTTTCTTCCTTCAACCTCTCTTGAAAGATAAGAATTAAATCAACAATTTATAACTTTCAATACAATGAAAAAGGCTTACACACAACTTAAGAAAACATACATTTTTACAACAAGAGAGAGAACAAAAGATAAAATCTCCTAAGTAGGCCAAGCTCTCTCTTAAGAGCTAAAAGAGTAAAGTAAAATAAAATATTAACTCCAAGAACAAGGAGTTTTCTCCAACTTCACAACTTAGCTCCAATGAACCTGCATATCACAACAAGGGAAAAGAAAACCACACATCTTGCTCTCCTCCCTACTGTAGACCTGCAAGAGGGTCACCCCTAGGCTAGGGAGGTCATCTACACACTTAGGAACTCATTCCACTTCACAACAATACATTCCAATAACCAAAACATAATTTTACACCCATAGATAATCACAACACATGAACTCCACCAGGGTGAGTTCAAAGGGGTAGGGGAGTGGACACACTCAACTCAAGAGTGCCACTCCTACAAAATATCCCAATACAAATTCCTCTTATGGCCTCAAGCCAACACATTTAACACAATTTCCATAAGTTTCCATATTTTGGCTCTTAAGCCATGTCTCATAATGCTAAAAATTCATATATTGCCCTCAAGGCTTACAACATCACAAAAAAAAAGGTAATGACCCCAAAGAGGTTCACTCCTCCCCTACCCCACACTTGTTGAGCATCTTCTCCCAAGTGAGAGAGGCTCTTACAACACCCTACAAATTTTCCCCACAATAACAATAAAAACTCAAGAAAAAAAAATCTCACACATATGCATCATGCAAGCTAACAAAAATGCAACGGGAAGGCCTTAGCCTTGAAGCCAACCTTTAAAAGCCCAATTATGGAAGAAGGTTGATGTAGAGCTTCTCTAAATCCTCCTCCAACATAAGCCACAAAACTCCCTCTATCTTTTTCCCCAAAGTAAAATTTAAAAAATTAAAATTTTCCAAAAATTCAACAACCCATAGCCTTCTCCAAGTGGGATTAAAATAAGCTCAACCCATGAGATTAGAGTAATGGGGAGGTGACACTTGTCACCTCCTCACTCTTCCTCCCGACTACAAGTAAGACCCATGGGATGGGTGATGACACATGTCAGTCACCCATCCCCAAGTCTCCCTCACTCCCTTCCACTTGTCCTCTCTCAAACATGTGGGAGAGAAAAGTGGAGCTTAAGAGGGAATGGGTGACACATGTGTCCCCTTCCTTTCCTCCCAAGAGGGACCACATAACTCCAAGGTACCCTCACCAATTGTGAGAGAGACTTGGAGTCAAGTCCTCCATAATTGGTGGGTCTTGGAGACATCTCCAACCTTGGGAAGTACAAAGAGATGGGGTTGAGTGTTGGGACCACTCATCCTCTCCCTCCCATGCCTCCAATTTCGTCACTTAACTTTAGGGTGAAGTTAAGGTGACCATATGGAGGTTTACCAAGGGTTACCCAAGTCAAAAAGGCCCCTAGACCCAAGGGTTACAACCCAAGGTCAAGTTTAGCCTAGTTTAAGCACCCAGGGTCAAGTTAAAGCACATGAAAAGGGTCTCCAAATTTAAATTTTGAAAAAATAAAATTCAAAGACAAGATTCTTACAACACCAATTATAATTCAAATTAAAAGAGGGGTAGACTTAACCTGATTAACATCATGCAATAAACATTACAGAATTTCATCATGCATAGAATTGATCTTGGTTCCTCGTGGAACTAGATTGACTTCACAGGGTATAACAACATCATGTGTGGGATGATCTCCAATATCTATGGCTTGTTAGGAATACCTGCGCACTCAATTGCAAAGTTAATTTCCACATATATATAATAGCCGAAGAAAATTAAAAACATACACTCGCATAAAATATCACAAGTTCACTTAAGTATAAAAGAAGTCACATTACAATCAGATTCTAAATTCTACTTTCCAACATCCATTCTCAAGATTAAATCACAAAACTAATTTTCTATCTAACATCACCCAATTAGTTTTCCCATATCATAATATAAAGCATCTATCTAACATCACCCAATTAGTTTTCCCATATCATCATAATATAAAGCAGCTATCAAACATCACCCAATTAATTTTCCCATAACATCATAAAGTCTAATAGTTTAGGAATTCAGGATCAACAGTCCCACAAGTCTAAATGTATCAGCAATAGTAAAGTAAATAGTCAAATGTACGGGAATGAAAAAGGTAGGCCTCACATCAATGCACTCCTTTGTTGTGTTCCATTGGTAGTGCTTCCAAAAGAAGTCTTTTTAAACAAGGTTAAAACATTAGTAAGATGATCTCTAATTGAATGAAATCTTGAATAATCAAATTTAGTTAAAAGGACTTATAAAAAATTTGGCAGGATCAGTTTTGTTGGCCTTTAAAATGTCATAATCCAATACAAGCCCTAATATTGCAATACTATTAACATGTATTTTTAAGGTTGGATCAGTAATACAATGATAGACCAAGTGGACTAAAAAGAGGAATAATTTGTACTTATGGTTGGAACAAGTTAGGTAGTCCTAAATTAAAAGAAAATTCTATAGTTAAGGGATAGAAAACTTCATAGTCAAGGGTGTAAGAACATATAAACTAGGATAAATTTGTAGTTAAGAGTGTTGTTATAAGCTAAGAAGGTTTGCATGTGAGAAAAATTATAATTGAGGGTGTTAGAGCATGTTGAGTAGGCTTGATTATAAAAGAGAAATATTTTTATATTAATATTAGAACAAAATAAGAAAAATTAAATATGGGAAAAATTCAATAGTTAAAAGTATTGGAGAAAGATAAGTAGACTTAATGTGGGATAAGCTCCATGAGTAAACTAGTTGGAACAATTGAATAGTTAAAGAGTATTTGAAAAAACTAAATGGGTTTATTAAAGTGGGAGAGTATTTATACAAGTGGGTCATCAACTAGGTCTTAATAATTGTGTATATAGGTATCATGCACATATGGTGTGCTCTATCATATGGATAGGGTGATGATAGGTGTCAAACCCATATGGTTCACTTTTCATAACGACAAGATGGATTAAGGTGTGAAACTTGTATGGTGACAATTGTAGCATAGGTTTTCTAGTTATATGCTAGTTTGAATGCAAGAACATGCGGCATAGAGGTTTCCATGTGTTATATTCTCATGGCATTGAACTAGATGATAATTGAGTGAAAGCGTGTGTACCCATGTGTAGGGTTGTGTTATGTGAGTGAATAGTAATGTGGAAAGTTCTATTTGGACAATGTGACACAAGTTGAGAGGAGGTGAGTATACAAGCTATGTGAATGTATGAAATGAAATTTGTATGTGTGGCTATACTCAAATTATTCATCCCTTCTAGAGAAACAATGGTCATTGTTATATCAATTCTAAGTTGAGGAAACTATGCACATTATTATTGTAGGTTATACCAATTTGCTTGATCAATATATTGCTTAGTCTTGACTATGTAGAATAGTAAATGAGCACCTAATTGAGTATTTTTCATTATGGTATCAATGATTACATCCATTGAAAATATATTAATATGATCATGATCCAAGTCTATGTCATGTTTAGATTGCACTAGCTCTAATAGTGGAAAAAAATATAGTTTGAGTAGCTACATGTTAAAGACAAGATTCATCCACCCAAGTAATATGGGTGGTCAAGAACTAAAGAATTCTCACTAATTGTGTGCAAAATGGAATATGTACCATAGGTAAATGGTATAACTTCCCCACCAAGGAACCCTAGAGGACAACACTAAGCTAGGTCAAATACTAGAACAATATATTTTTTAAAGCAAATAACAATAGAATGCATAACATAACATAATAAACTAAACCTAGGTCCTCTGAGATTCCCCGACTGCGCTACTCACAAATCTAACATCAAGGTTACTAGAACATATCATAAAAGATAATATGATTGATCTAACATTACAAATCACTTTCTAGCTAAACATCATATGAAAGATACATCACTTCACAATACTCTTTACAAGACAAAATCATCAATAGTTGTTACATCATTACAATATTTACAACATTGCTTGAAACAAATACATGATAGGATGTCTTCACAAATGAAACAAGAATTGGAATCCACAGTATGATGATCAATCACCATGCTCATGAACATACAGAAAGAATACCTAATAGAGAAAAAGAACCAACCTCCCGACCATGTGGAACCCTGAGGTCCACTCCCCATTCTAGGAGATAACACTAGGTTTGACATCTAATAGGCAATCAGGAAAGTAACAAGCTAACATAAACAACTTGGGTTATACATGGCTCCAACATAACTCTACTGACCTCACCAACCTCACTTACAACACTTACTTTACTTTTGGAGGCACTCACACAACAAAAGAAGGAAATACAACTAGGGAGTGCTAGACTACAATAGGGAGGAGTTTCATCGTATGGTACTAGCATGGGTTGTCCTGGGAACTCTCATTAGACCCTGGCCCCCATCCATGGTTATCATGGACACCCCTTTAGGTTCTGACCCCCCATTGAAAGCCACTCCCCCTACTTACAACTAGTAAACCCTACACATCAAGAAAGGTATTGACTGTCTTGCACACCTATCATAACCACATGAATCCATACAAGATAATGTGCTAATTTAAATCAAGTAACCATACTTCATCGAAGTCGACATTGAGAAATAAATTCCACTTTTAGTTTAAACTATAATACTTGGCTCAAGGTCAATTTTAGTAACCCATAATTTCCTCAAAGATTCTAATACATAAAACGACCCTTGAAACCCTTGTCAAAAGAGATCTTCAACCATTTCAACAAGAAACCCTCTCATTCCTATGATATTACCTTACATCTTTAATCATCATAAGAAAAATATTCCCTTATATATATATTAGTTTCTCTAGTATCAACATGAATACAATATACAAATAGGAATATTAATACCATTTATTTAAAAAATTATCCTCTTCATTAAATCTATTATGTTTTTCATTAGAATCATAACACTACAGATTTTAATATTAATTTCCAACTCATAATCTCCTCAAAGAGTAGCAAGATTACTTTAATTTATTAGGGACCAAACTACTATCATACTTAACAATTCACTTGAGATAATGATAGATTTTCTTCTTCATGAAACAAATACCTTTTTCTTCAATCTTAAGATGAGATCAAGACTAATCGAATGAAGTATAATCATACATGCAAGAAAATATATTAGAAAAGATATTAATTCTTATTTACTAAACTCTACCCTTATTATTCATTACTAAATTATTAATAATTTATTATTTGGACTCTAGAAATGTATATTCCCAATAATAATCTTTCTTCTTTTATTAGTATTACATAAATTCTTTTATATTTTCAAATTATTGGTTTTCTCTTAAATAGAATCTTTCTATGCAAAAACTAATTAAGTGAATTATAGTTAATGATTCAATAAATCATACCTCATAAAAAGAAACGTGAGACAAATCATTAGATTATCTTTCTCTCTCTTACAAAAATAAAGAGATCAAAGAAAATCATGACCTTGGCATAAGAAATTTTACAATACAGAGCTACCAAACAAGAGTTTAAGAGAAAATCAGGACCAAATAGATGCTAACGGATAAGACCAAAGAAATCTTTGTGCCTCTATTAGAAAAATATAATAATAATAATAATAATAAGTGTCAAATCCGTGCGATCTAGATTATGGAAAAGCATCTCTACATCCAAAAGAATTTGCATGCATAGCACGGGTAAATTCTATAACCAAATTATATGTCAAAACTTGGGAAAACCAGATGTCCAGATACCCATCCAAAAAAAATGAAACATGCATGCCAAAAATAGAAAACCAAATCAAACATCATATGAATCAAACAAACATAAAAAAGGAGAACAAAATCTACCATGAAGCCTGATTTCCCAGTGCAAGGAAAAACTCATGATTTCCATGATGGCAGGATAGTTGAAAAGGTTTCAAAAACTTTCAAGCCAATGTGATTGGCTGGTGTAAATCCAATTCCCACAGCATTTGCCAGCATCCTCCCAGCTCACGGCCTTTTGGAGTAGGATATGGATGCATAGCAAGAATAATGTCAGATATTATAGTTGGAGATGATCTGGTAGACATGTATGCAAACTGTGGAATCTTAGACAGCGTACATGAACTGTTTGATAGATTACCTTGAAGAGATGAAATCTCATGGAATACAAAGACTGTAGGATATGTACAAAAAATATTTGCAAGGATGCTCTCAAAATCTTTGAATTAATAAAGCACTCTAGCACACATCCTAATGTTGTAAGCCTTGCTTGTGTTCTAGGCGCATGCAGCCATGCATGTTTAGTGGATGAGAGTTGTACATACTTCAATCACATTTGTAACCCTTAATGCATTACACCTACAGTTGATCATTACGTGTGTATGGTTGACCTTCTTTCCAGTGCTGGCTATCTCGAGGACACCCTAAACTTGGTCATTAAGATGCCAGTTAAACCTGCGGTGATTGTGTGGATGAGTTTTCACAGGTGTATTGCCTATGGCACTTAGTAACAAGGGTATTAATATCTGCCAAAACCTAATAAAAGGAGTGTTTGTCAGATATTAGAGTTGCAACTGCCCTAGTACACATGTATGCGAAATCTGAGAGTATAGACAAGGCACATGAATTTTTTTTAACAACTACCTTAAAGAAATATGGTCAAATGAACTGCAATGGTCGTAGGGCCTACAACAAATGGATTTGTTGAAAATTCTTCTTAAACTTTTGAGCAAATGTAACAATAGGTTTAAAAGTAGATTCCACAACTTTTCCAATGTCCTATCTACCTACGCCAAAGTGGGGCTTTGGAATAGGGTATGGACATCCATCAAGGCATAGTGGAAGATATATTTTAGTCAGATATTATAATTGGAAATGCTTTCATAGACACATATATGCGAAATGTGAATGCACAAACAAAGCACAAAAACTGTTTGACAAAATTTCATAAAGAGATGTCATTTCATGGAATGCAAAGTTTGCAAGACTGCACAAAATAGATATGTTGACCAACGTTTAGAAACTTACAAGAAAATGCAACTAGAAGGATCAAAACCACAGTCCCGCCATGCTATGCGTTCTCCCCCCCCCCCCAAAAAAAAAAAAAAAAAATCCCTAATATCAAAGCATTTATAGAAAGGAGGAAGAAAATGTGTTGTATGGGAAATCCAACTATCCCAACTAATTATACAACAAATAATTTACTATATTAACTTCCTCGACACAACACAATAAATAATTTTACATTGATTAAAAGCATTTCATTTAAAATCATAACAATATAATATGATAAATATTTAATTTTACACAAACGGGTAAAACCATTTACCCACATTCACTTACATAATATAATTAATTATATAACCAACTTTATAATATTCTATTTATTTATTATATTATTATTATTTCTTAATTATAATATTACACTATAAATTTATTTTATTATCAACTAGGATTATATATTTATTTATCAAAGTATACTTTTTCTTAGCAAATTATTTTAATGCAAAAGACATCTAATTGACATTATCAAACAATTTAAATTAAATGGAACCAAATGCCCAAATGATTACCTGACCACTATCCAAGGTCATAAAGTAAGACCTCAAGCAACACTAATTGACCAAACTGATATACTAAGAAAACTAACAGGGTGCCAAACCAGATACTCATCCTCTTCGACGATGATGGATAGGGTAGGGGATCAAGTGTTATCTCCAATCAACTAATCTATTGGGTTCAAGGCATGCTCAGACTTGCCAATTCAAGTGGGGTCGATGCCTAGTACCTGCAACCTGCAGCACACCAAACAGTTGTGCATATACATGTAAACAGACACACTGTGAAAGGAAATTGCAATGTCGTATGGTACTCACAAGGGAGTGATGTAATATTGTCCCTTTAACCCAAGCGCATCAGTAAGAACAACAGCTAGTAATTGAATCAACTAATAAACAATTAGCTACATAGAAATCTGAATAAGATCATTCACATAAGATATTCACATAATAGTCATGATAAAATAATCACATAATAATAATCATAACATGTGCATAAAACCTCAAGTATCAGAAGTGTCGTCAAAGGCATCATAATCATAACCATAAGTCTAACATCATATAATGTACAACATTAACTGTCTAACATAATTAACACATACCCTAAATGTTCCTATTATTTTACCTTCATCTTCTTGTCCCTTAGCCAAACTACCTGCACATCCAAAGTGAGAATGGAGGGGCACTACAAATGGTTTAATCTTGTGCTGATGACTAATGAAATATTCCTTCTAAAGATGCACCTAGACCTTATTGCTAGCCTAAAAAAGGTGTAGCATGTGATGGGTGTCATGACACTTCTGATACTTTTATTGTTTCCATAGAACGATTTTTTATACTTGATGAAGGTCTTGTACATCATGGAATAATGTAGGGAATGCCTAAGGGAATGAAGATATGTCTACTCTTATAAAGGAGCCCACTGGACACATAGAAGTTTCTTGTAGGTGTATAGTGAACAAGCATGGTGATTGACTATGTGAAATATTTGTTTGCTATGTATAGTGGCACCAAGTTAGAAAATTTGAGGCTAAATAATCCTAACATAGTGGTGAGCACATGGATTGGTAGTCAAATAAGGTATTTTATAGCCTTGTTGTCATGCCCCTTCTTATGCTTAATCACTATGTGGAATTGTTATAGGTAGGCCATACACTTCATATGTTGTACATTTTCCAATTTTCTCTATGTGTGGAGGACATAGATTAGTTAGTGATTGGAGTGAATAATAGTCTCCTTGTTGAGGATGTATTGGTACTATTATTTAATGACTTGTACAATGGCATGAAGCTCCTTACATTAGTGGAATAGTGCCACATAATATTACTAAAAGTTAGCAAGTAATAGGTGAAAAGATGGAGATGCTAGATTAACATGATGCTAAGCACATAGTCAGATGTGTTGGTTTGTCTCTCAAAAGTGTGCATAATGCCTGACAAGTCTAGTATTGATGGAGAACATAAGTATTTCTTGAGCTCATTGAATGCATAATATTGTGTAAATGTTTATTTTAATGTTTCCTTGGCATGCCTAATATTAAGGGGCAAAGTAATATGTGAGAACCCAAGCATAAAATTTCAATAGAAATTTGCAAATAAAAGGAAGTTGCATAATTCTATTGAGATTGTGTGAAATAGATTACTCTCTAATCACCTTTTAATATTTTTTAGATCAACATGGATGCTATAGTGTTTGATTCCATAACCAAAGCACTAGATTTGTGTGGTACCAAAAGTACACTTTTCAAGTTGGCTGGAACTTGTGTTGGCATAGATTTTCTAACACTTGTGAAATATGTTGCATGTGCTCCTCCCAAGTCTTGCTAAAGACTATTATGTCATCTAAATATACAATGATGAAGAATTTGGTGAATGCATGCAAGATGTCATTAATAAAGCACATAAATGTTGCAAGAGCATTGGTTAGGATGAACTACATAACCATCTATTCATAGTCTTTCCTACATTTTGAATGTAGTGTTCTAGATGTGCTTGGATTGCACTAGAACCTAATGATATCCTAACTTAAGATCAATTTTGGTTAAGTAGCACATCTTTAATAGTTGACTTAGGAGGTCATCAATATGCAATAGGGGATACCTATTCTTCACCAAGATCTGATTGATTGCATGATATTTGATGTATATTTTCCATGTTTCATCCTTCTTGGGTGTGGTCACAATTAGACTACTAGAAGACAAAGATCTTGGCCAAATCTTTCCTTGATCAAATAATTCATGAATTTAGAACTAAATTTATCATTCTCCCAAATAAGCCTATAATACATGGTACTATTTGAGATTTTTTATTGAAGTCAATTATGTGTTGTACTATGTGGTGTGTTGGAAGACCCATGAAATTGGTGGACATTAACATATTGGCATAGTACAATGTTGAGTTGATGCTACTACAATAGTCCGTGTGTGGAATCACATGTTGTTACAGTGTGCTTTGTTAGTTACATAAGTGTGTTTGTGCAAACCATCAAAAGTACAAACTTCTGAGTGTGCACAATAATTTTGTTATAAAATTATTTTGCTAAAACTAGAGTGAGTATAGATTGTGGAAACATTTAATGCAGATTGAAGTACATGTTCCCAACTTGAATTTTCCAACATTGTCGCTTTGTTTTGTAGACATCTTTGTGATTATAAAAAAGGATTTTCCAAGAAAGTATCTTATACCTTTAGTGGTACAACATCACAAGTGACTATGCCACAC